>CM075691.1:10975000-13564405 GCA_037954015.1 Psophocarpus tetragonolobus | reverse complement strand
AAATCGTGCAAGTTACTTCTGTGGCTTTATTATTTTGACCATGCCGTGGCTTTGTTTACAACATTCTTCTTCTTTGTTTACAACAAAGACGGTTTTCATAAGTTTGTCAGAAGCTTTTTTATTTACTTTTACTCTCTCATTGCATCGTTACTGTGTGATATTATAACTCAAGGCTTTAGTTTTAGAAAAAGTAACGTTAAGAAGAAAATATACGGTCAGTTTTAGAAAAAGTTCCTACTTTCTTTTTCTCCTTTCAAAACGGTTTTCTCATTCTTCGTGAGACAAGTTCTGGCCTTCTGGGCATACGGTCTATTGTGTTGTCAATTTTATACTTTATTCAAAAATATAATTGTTTTAATATTTTAGTTTTATTTTAAAATTATGGTAATTTTATAAATACAAAACCATATTTGTAATTTTTTAATTATATTCTTATTTATACTATTTATTTATATAATAAATTTTATTAGTATATAAGTAAATGACTAATTACCGTACCTAAAGAATGTTACCCACCTAATATCTTGATTTTAGTTGTGCTCTTCTTGGTATAAACACTTTTTGTTTTAGATTTTTAACTGCAATACACTAAAAGTATATTTAATGAGAGTTGTTTGATATACAAATTACTATTTTAATGTGGATCTCATAAATTAAATTACTTAAAAATAGGTAAAACTTATTTATACATACAACTCTTATCTATTTTTAAGCAACTCAATAAGATTCATGTTAAAATAATAGTTTTCAAGTTAAACAATTCATATTGAAACACTCTCATGGAAGATTCTTTAATAAAAAAAAGTAATTCTAACAATATAATATATTAATACTTTTTTATAGACTTGTACCAACATTAAAAAATGAATAAAGAAATATCAAATTTCCAAACTAAGATTTTGAATTAACATTATACCTACTATTACAATTTTTTTCCTAAATTTGTATTTTACCTGTAACCTTGATTCCTCTTTCCTCTCTTTAAATCCTTCCTCATTCGTCTCTGCCACTTAATTCCTTCTCTCTTCTTAAATTCTATCTCATTTTCTCTGCCCCATTTCTCTCTCCTTAAATGTTTCCTCATCCCCTCTCTCTCCTTAAATGTTCTTCATTTTCACTACACCTCACTCTTCTTAAAGTCCTCATTTTCTCCTTCTCTCTTCTTAAATTTGTCTTGCTACTTTTTATTCTTCTTCTTTTTACTTAATTTTTCTTCTTCACTTTTTCTCCTTCCTATTAACTCTCCTGTCAATTTTTTAACTATCGGACAAGCTTTCATTGAAGAGTTAAAAAGATGATTGGTATACACTGACATTGTATACCAATTAAACTCTAAAAAGATTTCAAAATTTTTAGTTCTGTGATAAGAGCTCGTCGGAATTTTTTTAACCCTCCGACAAACTCTTACTAGAGAGTTAAAAAGGTTTGAAAATCTTTTAACTCTTCGACGAAAACTTATCGAAGAGTTAAAAACATCTCAAAGTTTTTCACTCTCCACCACCAGATATGATAAAAAAAAAAGAAGTAAAGGACATATTCCATGAAAGTAGGTATAACTTTAAATTGTAAGATATTTTAATTCAAATTCCCTCCAAACTTACTCCGCCCATTTACACCTTGTCGGATTCCAACCTCTTAAAGTGATCCCACCCATACCCCCCGTAAGTAGATGTAGATAGCAAATGAGATTTTCATTTCATACCTACCCTTTGCTCATTTAACACCTACTCACCTAAATAACTTTTGAAAAACTCAAAAATACCTTTTAACCTAATTATCTATCCTAACACCAACCATAATAAATTAATCTTATCTCTCTCAGAACACCTACTCTAATAAATTAACTACACTCACCCACATTTCAAAATAAAATAACTTATGCTATGAAATAAGCTTTTCAAATAAAAAAAATTAATTAAAAAATTTATTTACCTATTTACATTATTTTTATAAAATTTTATATTTTAACTAATAATTTATTTACAACATAATTTTTTACAATTTTATTAAAATTTTAAAATATAAAATTTATTACGAAATCTTCTCTTAAATTTTTTGCTTCTTCCACAATTCCTTTGAATCTAATTACATGACGTTAATTATTTTGAGTCTACTTACTCTAATTACATGACGCTAATTACTCTAATTACACTATGTTACTTACTCTAATTATTATTATTATTACACTTATGTTAATTACTCTAATTATTTTTATTATTTCTGTTATAATTAAACTGAAACTAACAATATTTATGAGTAATTTAATTTAGACGAGTAACATTTATGAGTAATAATTTTTTTTGGTCTTTTTCCCTCCGGCTATGCAAAAAAATTTGCAAATTTTATAACTATTGTAATATATTATATGAGTAATATTATTGTTATTTGAAAACTTTATTATTTGCAAATTTTAAAAATATTATAATATATTATTATTTTTGGTTATTTATAATATAAATATGTTAACATTTATGAGTAATTTAAATTTTTGTTAAATTTAAATTGAGATTAATAACATTTATGAGTAATTTTTGGTTATTTTCAGGTTTCTTTCTTCTCTGGCGATGCACTGCCGGAGAAATAAAAAATTTGCAAATGTTTTTTCTTCTCCGTCAGTGCAACGCCAGAGAGTAAAAAATAAAGGGTATAATGGTATTTTTCTCACAGGTGGGAAATGAAAAATGAGTATGTATTAAATAGAAAACCCTAACAAATATTAGAGAATTTCTCTCTGCACCTCCATAATTTCTCCTTACACCTCTATAAAGGTAGAAAAAGTCTCAAATACCCTAGGTAAAAGAATTTAATCCTACTAAAAATATTAGAGACAGGGGTTTTCGGACAAGGGTTTCTGGACTCAGTCTGGACAAGGGTGTTCGGACTTGTAAAAAAATTTACAAATTATTTTACAAGTCCAGATAAGGGTTTCCAGACTCAGTTCGGATAGGGGTGTCCGAACTTGTAAAAAAATTTGCAGAATTTTTTACAAGTCCGAATAGGGGTGTCCGAATTTGTAAAAAAAAGATTGTAAATTTTTTTACAAGTCCGGACAAGGGTTTTCAGACTCAGTCCGGACAGAGGTGTCCAGACTTGTAAAAAAAGCTAATGTATCGAGAGAAGATAACTATAAAGCTGAATAATGAAGAACAAAGCAAACATAAAGCTGAACCACAAAGAGCGAAGAAAACGCAAAGGGGATGAATAATAACGCATAAAGAAGAAGAGAAAAATATTGATTCAATGAGAAGAAAAATGAAGTCATGCAAGAGAAGCTAAAGAGAGAGATGCAAAATAAGAGACGTGCGAAATGAGAGAGATGTAAATAAAAAAGAAAAGAAAAAGATGTGTGATACTTAAATTTTTACTATTTTCATTAAAGATTTTTTTAGTATTTTGAGAAATTATGGAAGTGTAGAAAAAACTTATTAAAGTGCAAGGAGAAATTCTCCAAATACTATACCATTAGAGGCTTGGCCCATGTCAAAACAAAATTGATCATTTGTTTATCTTATATATGTTATATCACTTGTTGTATGTTAAACTGTTTCTTTCCTTTTCTATTTTTCTTTCTTAATTGTATAATCCTTCTTTCTTTTCCATGTGACATTTAAAATTACATAAAAAAATTAAAATAATCTTAAACTTTATTATTAACAAATAAATAAAAACAAATATTTTCTAAAATACTATCACTTAAAAAGAAACGTAGAAAGTAAAATGAGTTGGATCGGAACAAGACATGAGATTAGCATCATTGGATCTTTAATAAAAAATTAAAATTTCTTTACCTCCACTTTAATATAAATTTTATATTAAAAATAATACGATATTCAAAATAACACTCCGTGCATCACATAGGTAACCCAACCAATTATTTTAAAGCATAATATAGTAATTCCTCCATCATAAAATAAGTGTCTCTTAATTAGTTATTTTATAAATAAATAAATAAATAATACGATATTAAAACATAATAAAATAAAATTATGATGTAAATTTTATTTTTAAAATGATACGATATTTAAAATAACACTTCGTGCATCACATAGGTAACCCAATCAATTATTTTAAAAACATAATATAGTAATACCTCCATTATAAAATAAGTGTCCCTTAATTAGTTATTTTATTCAGACTCGAACAAGATAATAAATAAATAAATAAAGTGATTTTTTTTTAAATTAACCTTATTAATATAATAATTAATTGACAAATAAAAGTAACATTATTGCAGGGACAATACTAAGAAATTAATAAGTAATATTACATTAAAAAACAAATGCTTGACTTTTTGTTTTGTTTGATTGGTTATCTTAAACCTAAAGCCCAAAGTAATCTTGGAGATATGAGTATCTTCTTCAATTAAGTTACAGTTTTTTTATATTTAAAAACTTTTTTTCAACGCCAACCAAATAATTTTATTAGATTATTTCTAATGAGAGTTTCTTACAGATTGTTTAAGATATTGTATCTTACAAAACTATTTATTAGAAATTAATTTACGTGATAATATTCATTTAATATACCTAAGAGACTCAACAATCTCTAACATTGTCACACTTTGTTGACACATGGATTTATATTTTTTAGAAAAAAATACTTCTTTAAAATGTAAAATTAAAACCAGTAATTATATGTAGCGAATGAATAATTCTTCCTATTTTTTAACACACCAGGAAGTAAGAATCTTTCTAATAACACTCCTTGATTTCCTTGACTAATGCTTGGGGCTCCAATTATACATAATATATGAGGCATCTTCTGTGGTATGCAAAGGAAACTAAATGCAAATTTACATGTATAGTTTCTAGAAGTCCCATTGCAAAGACCTTCGGGGAATAATGTGAGACACATTGATAGTGGTAGTTCCATCAGGAGTGGGAGGATAATAAGGTGAATCTTCAGCATATTCAGTTGGCATTGACATCCAATGTAGATTAGGCTTCCAATCTGCTTCCCTCACAACCCTTAATATTTCCTTCACAACTACCTTGCTTCCCTCCGAGGATAGATGAACTCCATCCCTAAACAAGATATTTTATATATAACCAAACAACTTAATCAGTATATTCATATCAAGGAAATGTTTATTTTACCTTTTCTCAATCATATGCGACAATACTATATGTTTTAAGAAGTACATACAATTTTGACTTTAAAATCATTAATGGATAATTAAACTTTAAAAGTTAATTGGTAATTATAAAGAGTTTAACTAGTTTATACTTACAAATTAAAAGACTTTTACATTTACGAACAATTATATCTCTTAGTTTATATGAATTTTAAATTATTAATATTTAAAGTAAACAAATTTACTATAATGTAATGTGATTAAATATTAGTGTAAAATTTTTTATACTAACAATATAATCTGGTTAAACTCAATTATAAAACTACTTAAAAAGTTACATATATATACTTTTTAGTATTATGAATTGAAATAAGATTTGATGTTTTTTATCATTACTTTCATTTTTTAGATAATATATCAAGTGATGATCTCAACTGTGTGAGAGATGGTATATACTTACGTGAAGCTAACATCTAACCAATCATCCCTTGTCTGAATTGCAGACCACAGATTAATGGCCTTCATATTCATCTCTTCACAAAGCTCCATTAAAGCCTCTGCGTATTCTCCACAGGATTCATTGGTTCTTCCTGACTGCGTTGCACTGCATTAATCAGTGCAGCGAAGCCAAAAATTCATTAGAAAATTAAACTTGTGTAGACACCAAGTTTTTTTATGGTTTATGATATCTAGCTAGTTAATTAATTTAATTAGATATGTAGTGATAATTAATGTGTTACTTAAGCACATAGAATATATATGTCAGTAAATTAAAGAATTATTGTAAAAACAAAATAGCAAACTATGAACCTGAGTTTTTTGCGGATTTGTTCTTCATTGATGGGAGGAGAGCTAAGAAATATGATGCGAATATGATCCGAGAGGCTCTGATAAGCATTATGATGATTTGTGTCAAACATTGCAGCAACAAATATATATTACAAGACAAAAATAATGTTTTGGACAAGGCTTCTATATTATTTAATTTGGAAAGTGATGATAAAAATAGACTCATTTACTTATTTAATCTATGCAACTTATCAACATTTTTTAATTTTTTTTATTTTTCTCTTCAAATTCTATTATACTAGGTATTCTTTTCTTCTTTTTTTTTTCTTCTCTCAAAGAGTGTATCGTTTTTCTATTTTGGGTGGATAGTATTAATAAAGCTTATTTTGTATGTGCATAACTAACTTCTGATATTCATTTAAGATATTGGCTTCTTATAAAGTATTCTCACAAATATAAGATATCCAATCTTGACAACATGTTTAAATAACAAAAGCATCTGCTAACTATGTCATACATGTTGATATAAAAAAAGTTAAAAGTGGAAGATTAATTTATTACCTTTAGATGGTTAGCAATCTTTCTCATATTTTCAACGTATTCTTGGAGGGAAACATGAGGACCAAGGCCAGATGGGTGAGGGTGAACGGAGTCATTACCGCCAAAGTACACAATTACCAAAGATGGTTGCACAAGAGCATCCTAAGTTGACGAAAATAACAAGGGTCACTACTTGCATTTCTGTATGCACTCACAAAGAATAATGCACTTAAATTAACAGACGGATCCAAAGATGTTGGACAATGAGAACAAAATAATAGTATCTCTTACTTCACCTCACTATTTTAATTTCTTCCAAAAATGTAGGTAAATAAAACTTAATCAAGTTATATGTAATTAATGCTCCGTACCTTAGGGAAAACTTCATCCAGAACATCCAAAGCTTGTCTGGAATTCCAACCTGAGTATCCTCGCAGTATTATGTCCGCCTGTGTGCCCACGTCAGCAAGATTATAATAAAAAAATTAGAAGATACACACTATAACATCGATCAAATTAAATACTTTTCTTCCATGCCAAACATTTTTATTAAAGAAAAAGACTTATGCATTGCTAGATTAAAAAATTTTATTTTATTATTTTAATTGCAACTTTTTAAATATACAAATCTTATTAAATAATATTTTAAAAATTGTATAAATAAAAAATTATTATTGAATATCAGTATAAAATTATTCATGAGTAGTGTATTTCAATTAGAGACACATGTTGAGTCTATAAAGGAAATTAAGTGTTTGACCTTGTATATAAGCAACTTTAATGTAAATAAGTCTTTGATAGAGAATTAGTTACATAATTAGAAGCAAAATATGTGATTAGTGTTCATGAGCGTTAGAATTAAAAAGACGAAGGAGAAAGAGAAGACCTTTCTAGCATACAAATTAGCTAGAATAGCACCCCAACCACCATTGTCGAAACTCATTTGAACAATAGAGGAGCCAAAGAGCACAATTTGAGGTCTCATCGGGCCTACCATCTTTGCCTATTAAATATGTATTGAGTTGCTCTACTCTTTGACTCCCCTAGACACAAATGACTACAAACTACTCATAATGAAATAACATTGAGAATAGATCCTATTTATAGACACAGATTAGTTTCCTCACACGTTTGGTCCGCAGCAAAACTGTCCTTCATTCATGGCATATTAATCTGCCATTTCATTATATTCCATGCTTCAATATATAAGTATTATTTAAAACGCTTAACTAAAGTTTGAAATTCAAAAAAAATTTTTAATCCTTGAAATTAGTTTATTTTTTATATCAACGTTGTTTATTCGTTTATAAGTTATTATCTTTTTAGTTGTATGAAGTTTGAGAAAATTAAAATTAAAAGAAAAATAATTCATGAGTATAAAAATGTTCTCATACCAATAAATTTTTAACGGATTAATAAAAAAGAACTAAACAAAATATTTTTAAATTTTGAAAACCAAGGATAATTTTTTCGTAAAATTTTAAATAAAAAAGCTTATAAACTTATTTAAAATGTTCGATAATTGGATTCTCAATGTTCCCGTGATCGAGGGTGCAACACTTGTCCACTTATACTTAACAGACCTTTTAAACGACAAAAAAATGAATCCATATTCATCATGGTTTGGAGAATACTAAAGGATAAACATTGGAATTTGTGTCAACAGACCATGAGAAAGAATTTAACATCATAGATTTACAATTTCCACAACAAAAGCATGTACAGAACATGAGAGGACAAATTCTGGACTCTAGACTCCAACCAAAAAGTGTACGCTTACACACAAGAAAAATTAATAAATAGATAAAAAAATGTGATTTTACAATATTAGTATTATATTAAAAAATAAAATATATTATTATAAGTATTAGTAAAAAAAATTAATGCTATAGTTAACAGTCAACTGAAACTCTTATTCTGATTAAACATTTCTTCCAAATACAACATTTTGGTAAGAAAAAGTAACAAGAATATTAGTAAGCGTTTGTTTGAAATTATGTTATTATATTTTTAGGTAAAGTCATTAAAATGAGTCAAAACTTCCGAGTAAATCCAATCACAATAAATATGAGACAAAAAAAATAAAAAATCTATGTTGTAATAAGCATGACTCAACCCATTTAGGACCTGATCTATATAGTTCAACTTGGATGAGTTTATCTAGCCTATATTGAACTTACTTTTAATTATATTTTCTTTTAATTTTAAATTTGTACTTAATATAATCATTTTTTGAATTTTAAATTATTACATTACATAATAATTTCTTAATTTTAAATAAAGATTTAATAAAGTAGTTAATTTTAAATTTTTTAAAAGATCTTTTTTTTAAAAATAATTTTTTTATTTTTTTGTGGATTGGTGGGCTGACTCATACAACCCACTAACCTATGATAGGTCGGGCCGGGCCAGCAGATTGAGTAGGAAAAGAGAAACGAGTCGAGTTGGGTTGGCCTATATGAGTTGGGTTAACCTGTTTTGACAGTTTTATTCCCAGAAATCTCATTCCTGGAAATAATAAAAATAAATATTATGTCTGGGTAAATTTAAAATTGTGCTTGATTATTTTTTACATTCCTTGGGATGTTTTTAAATTTTTAAATAATTTAAGTAAAAAAAAGTAAATATTTAACTGATGTTTTCATTACAATTAAAGTTTATTTTAATTGGGTGTATTTTTCTAGCATGACACTTAATTATAACATCCACCATCCATTTCCGGTTTCCTACTTTTTTTTTTCTTTTTCCCCCACTTAAATATCTCTTTTATATGGAATTGCTAATGTACTTCTACCTATTTTTCAGTTGGAGAATGTTTGCAACCTGCACTAGAGATGGACATGCAGATAACTTGACTCACGAAATCGACAACCACGTGAAACTCGGTCTACAAAGTCCACATTCTAAACAGACTCATTATATTTGTCAACCCATGTAAAAATATATAAAAAAAAATGTACATTTTTTAATTATTACAAAAATTCAATATATATATCTAAAGCTACTCCATAATGGGTTATAAGAAAAACAAAATTAGAGCACTTATTACTTAATAGTTAATATTGAATGTCATAACAAATAATTAAATATAATCTCAATTCTAAAATATAAAATAAAATAGTTTAAATTTAAAATGCACATAAATAAAATATGAATGTGTTCAAATGTAAAATCTCAAATCTTATTTTTTAAATGTCATCACAAAAGTACTTAATTTTTAAATGTAATGAGATATTTTTGTCTCTCTTCTCTCACTAACGATGAATATTAATATAATTATAAATAATTATTATGTATAATAATAACTTGAAAAATAAGATTTATTGCTAACACATTCTAACTAAAAAATAGGTGGAGTATATTTTAATTAATAAACTTAAAAAAAGAATTTTGACTCGTAAAATTTATTGCTTGAAAGAGAGTAAAATTCATTGGTAAACTCTTTTTTAACTTCCCTTCACTATAAGTTAATGCATGAATTGAAAACTTAAATTTCAAACAGATTCGTCTATGCTTGCAAGAAATTGAGGTTAACAGTATTTTTATGGATGATGGAAACACAAGTAGTAAATGATGATTTTGAGTTCATGTATATACTTAAGAGACGATTTAGTGAAATAAAAATTCAACCAAATTTCTATCTCCTTAACCTTTTTTCTTTGCTTGTTTATGTTTTTATTTCAATCTCGTTTTTAGTAAAAACTTTTACTTTTATTTCTTACAAGTAAAATGTAGTGAAATTTTTATAGTATCATTCAAGTCTCTTTGGATACAACCTTATTACTTTTCTAAACTATACTGCATACAAACAATGCACTTATCAAGAGAAAATTTGTTAACAATTTTCTAATACAAAATTATAAATTGTGATATATTAAATTTGAACTTTAACATGTATCTATGACTAATGTTATTTCATATTTTTTAAAATAAAATCTTCTACTTTTATACATTAATATATGCACACAAAATCAATCAAATTTTACACATGGACAGATAAAAAATACCATTGTAGGCCACCTGTCCCCACTAACTTTGTTTTATTTATTTTATAATAATATATAATATAATTTATTGTTTGTCCATACTAACTTTGTTTTTATTTTATTTTATAATAATATATAATATAATTTATTGTTAGTGTAACTGTTTCATTTTGTATCTGACCCCACTAATGTTATTTCATTTTGTAACAAACTTTAAAATTTTTTCCACTATATATGCTATAAATAAATTTGAAAACAAACTACATATGCTAATTACAATTTTTTTTTTAACATTGTAGTAAGGATAGTTCTATTGTCACATATTTATTATTTTAAGAAATTAACAAAACAAACTTTAATAGTTATGATTTTTGTAACTATAGTAATTTTTTTGGAAGTTATAATTTTTATTTAAAAAGAAACTTTCTCAATAGTTATGAATAAAAAAATATTTATTTTGTTACTAAATTGTTAAAAATAATTAATTTAAATATTTCAAATAATATATATTTGAATTTACTAATAGTAACTTTAATCTTTTATATAATAATAATTAAAAAATGTTTTTTTTATATTTATCAAGATATTTACTTAAAAATAATTTAAAAGATAAATAATATTTTATTTTGTTTTTTAATTATAATTTTTATTTAAAAAATAAAAAACTAGGTTAATATTTTATTTTAATGTAAATAAGTTAATATTTTAAATTTTTTATACAAGTTTATGCTAATTAAATGATTATTTTTAAACTTTGAACTCGTCTCTACACTAATTTTGTTCTTTTATCGACAGCAAAAGATTGATTTTTTTTTTCTTTTATTTTCTTTTGTTGTTTTCTTTTATGTTAATAGCGATGTTTCCTAGATAAATTAAATTATAGTTGTAGTTCTAATTTAATTATAATATTTCTTTGGTAAATATTTTTTTCTTTTAAAATTTTTTGTCTCATATTTATCAATTTTTAGATATAATATATCAAATTTTAATTTAAAATATTGGATTATGTCTCCTATATTTAAAATTTTTCTATTCCTGGCTGTAGACTAGGGTACTTTGCTAGATATTTTTATAAATGTAGAACCTTTAAATTTAGTTGAATGTTTGTTTTTTTATTAATTAGATTATTAATTATGTGCTCTTTTCTTATGAATCAAATTCTCAAGTGGCTGCCGCCGCAATAGAAAAATAAAATGAGTTATTAATGAGGTTATTTTTGTTGCTGTGATGTTAGGTCAAATGATTTGTTAAAAGATAATTAAAATTGTGAGAAAAGATGATGAAATTGGGTAGGGTATAATTTTACATAATTAGACTTACATGAGAATGTAAGGATTTGTATAAGGTAACGAGATATATAAGAAAAGAAAGCTTATCAGAAATATGGAATATTGGAAAAGAATTCTTATGAAGCGCAATAATTGCACCTAGACAATAATATTCGGAATCCAATTATGAAACATTTAATATATGTTGGATATTGAATCGTGGAACATGACGAGGTGGCAATATTGCCATGATTGACAGATATCCAACCAACTAAAAACGTGGCCGGGTGCATGGGAATACAATATGTTTTAAAGATGGGAGGTCCCCGTTTGACCCAAAATCCGTGAAACTGTTTCATAATTAGTTTGGTAATTAGTATTAAACTAAAAAATCGGTGGTTTAACGGATTTTATCATTTTGTACTTTTTTTTAATGGATTTTTTTAATATGTTTTTTATTTTTTAAATCAATCAATTTTTAATTAAAAAATTAATAAAATTAGGATTTATCTTAATAATATGAAAATGTATTTAATAAAATTATTTTTTTTATAATTACATCTTAATATTATTTTTATAATCTTAATTTTTATAATATCTTAATAATAAAAAAATATTATTTTATTAAGACTGGTTCAATAATAATTAATATGCACCATGAATTAGTATCTTTTCTGGTTTGATCACCAATCTAATTTTAAAATCATATTAATTTACCATATGAGATGATTGATTAGGACATTTTCAATGTGACCAACTGTAATGAGTTGATTAATGCATAAAAAAATATTTCTGGTAATACTTAATGTGTCATGTTAAACAAATTTGTTTTATTTTCACTCATATGGTAGAAATTTCAAACAACTTTAATAAATTTATAATTTTATAGTTTTTTTAATTTTGAACTTCATCATTATGATACCTCAAAATATAAATTTGTTTTTTAGCATTATTATTTATTAAAATACTAATTATTATAAATCAATTATTTTTTAATAATTTTGAAATAAATAATATAATATTATAATATTAATAATATTTTAATTTAAAACAATGACAATTACCTAACATATAAATAAATACATAACAATCAAAATACATACTAATATAAAAATTAACAACAATAACATTTAAAAAAAATACATGATAATGAAAAATACAATATTTTATATATTTTTTTTTCTTTTTCCTCTCCTCTCTCTTCCTTTTTCATCGCGCCTCCACTGTCATGCCCCCTTTTCTCTTCTCTTCTCCCCTTCTTCTTCTCTTGTTGTCGCCACCACCCCTTCTTCTCCTTCTTCTTCAAATTTTATAATAATAAAAGTATATTTAATATTAAAATTTTAGCAATTAAAAAATATTTATCAGTAAAGCTTTTTGGCCAAATTTTTTTTCCTACATCAAAGTTTTTTCAATTCGCATTAATTAATTTCACCACTAATGATCACTCATAGGAGTCTGAACCTAAATGTGTTCATCAATGCATCTCTCACAATACTAATGTAGTATAGGTGCTTGTTTGCCAATAATTTTATAAAACTGTTTTCAGTATTTTAGTATTTAAAAACTAAAAAACTCGTTTGTGTAGTGTTTTCAGAAAATGGTTTTCGAAAATAGTTCTAGTTTTTAAAAACTAAAAACAAGAACAACTGAAAGTAGTTTTGTTTTCCATTTTTCTATTTTTGTTTTGAAAACTCAAAATATAATAAAAATATGTTATTATTTGCTTTTCATTAATGAAATTTTAATAAATACGAACAATTTTTTTTTTCATTTTTACATCTTTAAAACAGTTTTCAAATAACACTTACCAAATCAGTTTTTTTTTTCTTTGCTTCCCGAAAATAATTTTTGAAAACTCTTTTCAAAAACTAAAAAATAAAACCAAATCAATCAAGCTCTAAGTCACCATAGTTATATGTTTGATGATCTAAAGTTTTACCTGTCATACTGAGGTTTTATAGCATATCTAACATATGTGTGGAATAAGCCACAGTATATTGGCTGACGCAGTGGATCTTAATATATTAAAAAATGTTGTGGAGTGTGAATCTAAATTTGATTATCAATAGACTTATTATAGTATGGTTGAGTAAGACAAAGTGGTATAGCAAACGTTGTGAAACTGTGCATGTTAAGAAATAACTTTAACCAACGTTAACAAAAAATCTAAGTAACATATCCTAAAAAATGTTAACAAAAATTATGAAAAATAACATTGGCTGACGACAACCAGAAAATGATTTCGGTCAATGTCATTCGAAAAAATTTTATCAGATATCAAGAAAAGACTAACCTTAGTTGATTTCAATAAAAGAAAAATAAGTTTAAAGAATTTTAATTTTTGAAGGAATTTGATATTCTACTATTTTAACTAATCAAAATGCTTTTAAGAATGAATAGAATTTCAAATCTTTTAAAACTCATTATCCAAATAATATATTTCATCACAAAACATTTAAAATTGTCAAATAAAATAAATTTCTTTCTTAAAAAAAATTAAATAATATGTGACACATTTGTCTATTAGCTAATTTTTTTTATAATGATATTAGTGCAAGATATGTACACTAACTTTATTGATGACTAGGTACACGTTTGGATTATCATCCTCCAAACTTAATTAAGGTTGAAACAAATTCAAATTTGCAAAAGCATCCTAACCCTTGCTTTTATAAAAGCATCAATACCTTTGAAATTATCTCGAACTACATACATAAAAAATTGGACCGAAATGGATCTCTTCCGTCATGGATCATTACCTGCATAGCCTTAACCCATTATGGACTATACATAAGAAAATCCAAAAAAAAAAAATCCATCAATTAATTAGGAATTACAATAACAAGTATTGACCATTATATTGATCTATTGATAATTAAATAATATTTTAATAATTGATTAATGTTAATATACCAAAAACTTAATTAAAATAATTTATCAAACAATCCAAACATACATTAATATATTAGGTTGTAAAACATGGTTACTCATAATTGAGTCTCTATCTTAATTACATTTTTTTCATTAACAAGTCACAATCATTCATAGTTGGGTCTCCTTTCTTAGTTACATTTTTCTTACTCTACAGACCTTGAAACCAAAAATTCATATTGTATCTGACAAACCAAGTTGAGATGTTGAAAATTTGAAGATACTCACCTTCAAATTTTGGAGTTGGAAGAGACGATGATACATAGTGAATAACGAGTTCATGTCTACTTGATGTCATTTGAGTTTGTTTTCTACTATCCTTTTTCTGGTGTTAGAATGATGTCTCCTACCAGAGTGTCTTAGGGCATCTCTAAGGGTGATTCTTGGACACTGATCTTGAAGTCAAGATCTATTCTTGCTAAGAACACCCATTGAAACAAAACAAGGTAATCTCCACGTGGAGATATGTTCTTTTAAAAGAAAAACTAGGATCAAAACCTCTTTGTATATAACTTAAATATTAACTTTTGTATATTTCTCTGACTTTCTTTATATATATAGAAAAAGAGACTTGCCTATTGTTAGTGTAAAAAGTTTTATACTGACATTCAATCACCACCTTTCATTTATGATAAGTTTATTAATTTTACTAATTTAAAAGTTATATAAATGTAGAGATATGATTGAATATTAGTATTGTAAAACTTTCTACTAATATCAGTGCATAATAATTAAACTCATATATATTGGTTAAAATCAGGAAAATAGACAGGAATATTGGAATGAAATTGTGTGTACCCACAAGAAGAACCTATTTATAACTTTAGAGCATCTCTATTGCTAGATCTTGAGTTGAGATCTTAAGCTTAAGATCTACTATTTTTAAAATCTTGCATTAGAGGTGGAAAAAAGAACTCCACAAGATCTTTAAAGATCTCTACAAATTTATAAGTGCAGAAGTGTATTTAGTGAAAATTAAAAATTAAAAACTTAATATTTTAAAGATACTAATATATTATATATTTTAAAATTTTAAATTTAAAAATAATAAATTGTATATTAGAATTTTAAAATTTAAGAATAAAAAAATGAAATTTAAAAAATAAAACAAAAATTAAAGTTTGTTTTTTATTTTATTTTTAATAATTTAATTTAATTAATTAACTTTTATTTTAAAATAAATTTTATATTCTATTAAAAATAAATTATAAATAAAATTTAAATAATGGATTCATTGTGAGACCATATAAATGCTTGAAGATCCCAAAATGAGATTTTGCACTAAAACAAAAAAATGATAAAGATCTTAATTATGACTAAAGAAAAAAAGTGATAAAAATCTTAATTATGACATAATATTGTCAGACCCACCAAAAAATGGTTTAAGATTAAAAATGAGATCTAGTAATAAAGATGCTTTTATTTAATAGGTTATACATAAGGGTAAAACTCTTTTACCCTGTGAACTCATTAATTAAACTCTTTCTATAATTTTAAAAATATTATTTTTATTTACTATATTTAAAAACAAAATAATATATATTAAAATAAGATAATATTTAAGATTGTAATTGGTGTTCACTCCTTACAGGACTACAAAGCAAAGTTTAAGATTAGCTATTGGAGTGATTAATTATGAGACAAGTGACAAGCTTATATATATTCGTGAAATAAATGACAAGAATAGGAAGAAAAAAATAAAAAATAAATTGTCAAGGAACTCGATCACAATTATTGTATATACAATAATATAGTATACCTGCTGTAGTATAACGGGTCTACCCTGTCCAGCAATATAAAACAAAAAAAAAAAGGACAATAATTTATTCCCTTATGATTCAGAATCCATTTATCTGTTCATATTAATCATATATATTGCTAGATACATTATAATTAGTCTATATGGCGGGGTCTTGCATCTATGTTTATGGGATGCCATCATGATTATATAATAGTGATATATTTTTCCCACATTGGCTGCAGAACCTCTTTTAACATTCGGCTGAAATCATTAAATAAAAAAAAAACACTTAAAAAATTTTATAATGTTATTTAATCATAATTCTTTATATATAATAAATTTGTTAACTTTATCCATTAATACTTTAACCATCATATAAATAAAGAGTTATAATGCCGATAATATATAGATCTTAAATTCAAACAAAATATGAAAAACGCTAACCATTACCTTAATTGATTAAGGATTATTAATGGATATTGAATTTTATAATACAATAAATTGTAGTATTAAATGAATTATAATCTGAATAGTCATTAAGGTCTTGCTAACTGTGTGCACAATTAATTATTATTGAATTTTAGAAAAGTGCATAGTTAACTGTGTTATTAAATGAATTTTAACAATAACTTAAATAAGCTTTTTGTTTCTAAAGTTTCATAAAAAACCACTTTTGGGTTTTAAAATAAAAAAAATAGTCCTTAATTCATTTTTAATTTTTCTTCTCTAGTTAACATTGTTAAAAAAAATGTGACAAAAAGAACGTTTTTGTACTTATAAATTACTCTCCTTCTCAACTCAACCCCCTTAATCTTCAATTTCATATCTGATACAGCTAAATATACACAACTTATAAACGGATAAAGTTAATACAAAAAACAAATTAATTTTAGAGACTAAAAAATATTTTTGAATTTCAAAGACCAAAAGTTATTTTTCTATAAAACGTTAAGGACAAAAAAATTATGTAAGTCTTTAATAAATTATAGAATATATTAGTAAAATGTCGTGTAAAATTATGAAATAAAATAACTATTAGATAACATAAAATACAACATATAAAGTATATAAGATCCAAAATAAATAGTAAAACTTTGTTACTTTAAAATATGAAAGACAATTCCTTTCAATTTGGTCACATACAAACAAAATCAAATAACAAAACTTAGTGACAAAATATTTGAACAAAAAATAATAGGTACTTAATAACTTAATATGAAAATGGAGACTACAAATGTAACAAGTATAAACCTGAAAAAATAACATCATATTTAGCAGATTTTTAAGACAGTTTGAACTTAAAATTTAAACCTAAAAATTATAACATTAAATTATTTAAGTCAAGAGAATTCTTAAAAAGTTATACATACCTAGTATAGATTTTGAAATATTTATTTGAAAACTACATGTATATTTGTTTTTAGTAGTTTATTGTCCTTGTCATGAATAATTTTTTTCAAGAAATTTCTTTGAAAACTATATTTGTAGTTTTTTTAGTGATTTTATGTTGTAAAATATAAAAATATATTTAATAAAATGATTTTTCAAATATATAATACATATAAATTTTTAAAATTAATTTATAACTATTAAAATATATATATATATATAATAAATTAACATTATAAATAAAATAAGAATAAATTAAATAAAAAATTAAAAATATAAAAAAATAATGAAAACGGGACATGGCAAAATATAAATAAGACTAAAATAGTAATTTTAATAGCCTAAGATTAATTAAAACAAAAATATAACAAGACTAAAAAGGTAAAAAACTAACACATATTAAAATAGAAAATAAGAAATTTGAAAACTAAAATAAATTAAAACATAAAAAGAAAAATAAAAAACAGAAAAAAATAAAAAAATGAAAGGAAAAAGAAATTAAATTAAAAAAGGAAATCATAAAATAAAATTTTAAATTATGTTGTAAAATATTAAAATATATTTAATAAAACTATTTTTCAAATATATAATATATATAAAATTTAACATTATTTTATAACATTAAAATATATTTAATGAATTAAAATTATAAATAAAAACATAAAAAGAAAATAGGAATAAATTAAAGGAAAAAAATAAATAACATATTAAATATAAGAATAGTAAAATAATAATAAAAAATCGACACGTCTCAAAATAGCAAAAGAACTAAAATAAAACGTAAAAATAAAACGAACACATGGCAAGATAGAAAAAGAACTTATATTGTAATTTTCGTAGCCTAACATTTTCATATAGACAATCATAAATTTAATATAACTTAAAAACAAAATTAAAAATAAAAATGAAAAAAAAATACATATAAATAAAAATTAAAATAAAATAAAAAATAATGAAAAAAAATAAGAAAAATATAACTTAAAAAGAAAAGGCAGCGATGGAATTTTTACAAGATTAATTAAATTTCTTGTCAAATTAATTTAAAATTATTTTTTATATCTGAATGTATTAATAATTATATGTTATAAATAAAATATAAAAATATTGATACGTAATAAATATAAAAATAAAAATGATGAATAAATTAAGAAATAAAACAATAAAATTAAAAAAAAATTATGTTTTAAAGTACTAAAATATATTACATAAGCTTATTTATACAATTTAAAATTAAAAGAAAATAAATAACATATAAAAATAAGAAATTTAAAAACTAAAATAAAATAAAATATAAAAATAAAAAATAAATCAGAAATCAGAAATAAAAATTAAAAAAAAGGAAAGGAAAAAGAAAATAAATTAAAAAAGGAAAATCTAGAGTAAAATTTAAAATTTTATTGTAAAATATTAAAATATATATAATAAAGTGAATTTTCAAATATCTAATATATATAAAATTTTAAATTTAAATTATCAATGTTAAAATATATTTAAAAAATTAAAATTTTAAATAGAAACATAAGAAGAAATGGAAGAAAAAATAAATAAGATACTAAATATAAGAATATTAAAATAATAATATAAAGAAGACACATGTCAAAATAGAAAAAGGAAAAAAAAATAATTTTAATTTTCTAAGATTAATTGCAATAAAAGCATGAAACGACTAAAAAAGTAAAAAAGAAGAACACATATCAAAAATAGAAAAAGGACTAATATAGTAATTTTATAGTCTAACATTTTCATATATATATATATATATATATATATTATAGATAAAATATGATAAAAAATAACATAAAAATAGAAATAAAAAATAAAATAACATAAATAAAGATAGTTAATAAAATGATTATAATAAAAGGAAACACCATGAAGAAAATGAAAAAATAAAATTTAAAAAGAAAAAATGAAGATGAAATTTCTATGAAATTAATTCAATATCTTGGGGAATTAATTTAAAATTATTTTTCATATGCTAAATATATTAACAATTATATGTTATAAGTAAAATATAAAAATATTGCTAAATAATAAATAATGTAAAAAGAAACATAATGAATAAATTAAGAAATAATAAAATAAAATTAGAAACAAGAAAACATGAGATAAGAATTAAAATTTTGTTGTAAAGTGCTACAATATATTACATAAGCTTATTTATAAAAACTTAAAATTAAAATAAAATAAATAACATGTTAAATATAAAATTATAAGAATAATAACATAACATAAAAATAAAAATAAATATAAATGAAGAAAATAAGAATGTTGAAAACGAAAATAAATTAGAAGGTAAAAAGAAAAAGCAAGAGGAAATAAAATTGAAAAAAAAGGAAAGGGAAAAGAAATTAAATTGAAAAAATAAAAAGGAAAAATAAAATTTAAAATTATGTTATAAATTATTAAAATATATTTAATAAAATGATTTTTCAAATATCTAATATATATAAAAAAATTTAAAATTATTTTTAAATATTTAACAAATTAAAGTTGTAAATAAAAACATAAAAAGAAATTAAAAAAACATATTAAATATAATATTATTGAAATAATAATAAAGAAGGGACACATATGAAAATAGAAAAAGGACTAAAATAGTAATTTTAATAGCTTAAGATTAATTGCAAGAAAAATATGAAAAGACTTAAAAAGTAAAAAAAGGAACACATGTCAAAATAGAAAAAACACTAATATAGTAATTTGCATATATAGCCTAACATTTTGATAAAAGTGATTGTTTTACATGTGTTGATTGGAGATTCTAAAATATTTGAAGCAGATAGGTGTCCTAGGGAATTAATTTTAACTAATACATTTAATGTAATAAAGGTATACATTAGAGAGTGAGAAATAATTGATACCAGTTATATTATAATTATAGTAGATTGGATGATGCATTATGATGATAATAAGACAAATGACAGCTATATAGACTAATTTTAACGTGGCAGTGGCGGGGGATAGAAAAATGGAAAAAGGGAAGATGCAAGAATATTCATGGTCTATAAATAGCAGATCCCATATTGTTGTCGTAGGAGCAAAGTATATAGTTGTTTAGACCAAAAAGGGTGAGACACATCACACATCTCCATTGATGGCTGGACCCATGAGACCCCAGATTGTGCTCTTCGGCTCCTCCATAGTCCAAATGAGCTTCGATAATGGTGGCTGGGGTGCTATTCTAGCTAATTTGTATGCTAGAAAGGTCTTTTTCCTCCTTTAACTTTTCATTCTAATAATACCTACTCACTACTCACACCTTCAATTCCTTATTGACTTTTTTAAGATCTACACCACAATTTCATTTCTGTTCAAACATATTTGTAGTCATTTCTCTACCTCTAAACTGCTTCATTCTGTCTTATTTATTTTTTACAAGATTCTAATCAATATGTTACTTAAAGAATCAAACTCGAATTAATAACTTATTCATAATTTGTATTCTTTTCATTTGAATAGATTTACAAGTGTTTGTTCTTGACTAGATCCTGCTTCTCTAAAAGTATCTCTTCTGAATAGTTGAATAACAGAGCATTAAAAAAATAGAACCGGTCAAAAAATATTTCTTACATTTTTCTTTTTTAAAATTGATTGTAATGTATTATGATAATATCTTCTTACAAACAAAACAATTCGTGATGCTTGTGTCTATTAAAATAAAGAGAAAAAGAATTTTAGATTGTCATCTAACAACAATTTTGTAACATATAGTTTATAGATTTTTATAATAATTATCTTAAAAATTATTTAAAAATTATAATTTGTTATTAGATAAGTTAAATTTACACAGTTAAAGCAACACTTTTAAACTAAAAAATAAAGCAGTAAAAACAATTAATTAACTGTAATGAGATGATGTGATAATTCCTTGTTTAGTTTTGTTTGAATTTGACAGTGATAGATCAAATATAAATATAGATTTATTTGTGCTGATGAAAACCAATATACATATATATTGTTATTATTTGTGGTGAGTGATATAATATAAGTATTGACTTGGCAACATACATAGGCTGACATTATCTTGCGTGGATACTCGGGGTGGAATTCAAGGAAGGCTTTGGAGGTTATTGATGAAGTTTTTCCCAAGGTACCCACAAAACGCCATATTACATTCCATTCTTTAATTTCTTCTTTCAATTACTCAGTATATTTTCTTGCATCTGCCACTAACCAATGCCATGCAACGGACGTGTCTTACGCTCTGTTTGATTTGATACCATGAAAACAGACACAGCAGGTATAAAAGGAATTAAGAACGTGCAAGTGTGCTTTTTTCTTTATTTTCATTGGCTTCAACCAACTTCTTGAAATTTTTAATGGAGCCCTTCCGATTAAAGTAAATTTTCTTTATGAGATGCGGAAAAAATACTTGAAATATTGTGAAAGAGATTATATATTTGAACATTCTAAAATAACTTTATTTATGTTTGAATTTTTTTTTTTATAAAAGTAAAATAATAGTAAAATTTAGTATAAAATTATTTTGTCGGTTTGATTCTTGGTTCGAGTGAGATATATATAAAAAGTGACCCTGCACTTTGTTCTGTTATTTTGTTGAACGGAGCAGGATGCTCATTTGCAACCATCATTAGTAATAGTGTACTTTGGTGGTAATGATTCTATCGATCCTCATCCATCTGGCCTTGGTCCTCATGTACCCCTCCAAGAATATGTTGAAAATATGAGGAAGATTGCTAACTATCTAAAGGTAATACATTAATCTTCCAAATCAAACTTTATTCAACCACCCTATATTACACACAAAATATTGCTTTGTCTTTGCTGTAATATTTGTTGCTACAATTTCTTACACAAATCATAATGTTCTTGGTCATCAGAGCCTCTCTGATCATATTCGCATTATATTTCTCACCTCTCCTCCCATCAACGAAGAACAAATCCGCAGAAAGCTCAGGTTCGTACATTTCCTATATTTGCTTATTATATTTTTATTTTATTTTTACTTAAGTTTTATATAGAGAGATTAATTGTATCCCAAAAGTTATCTAATGAATCTTTGGTCTATCGAATGCAGTGCAACGCAGTCAGGAAGAAGCAATGAATGCTGTGGAGTGTATGCAGAGGCATTAGTGGAGCTTTGTGAAGAGATGAATATGAAAGCCATTAATTTGTGGTCAGCAATTCAGAAAAGGGATGATTGGTTAGACGTTAGCTTCACGTAAGTATACAAGAAAATATTAAATAAGAAGAGATTAATTAAATAAAAAATACAATCGTTAAAAATGACAAATGAATGAAAGTGATAGCTAAAATTTGTGAATTTCCTTAATGTGATTATGTTGGTTGGTTAATTGTGTCAGTGATGGAGTTCATCTATCCTCGGAGGGAAGCAAGGTAGTTGTGAAGGAAATATTAAGGGTTGTGAGGGAAGCAGATTGGAAGCCTAATCTACATTGGATGTCAATGCCAACTGAATATGCTGAAGATTCACCTTATTATCCTCCCACTCCTGATGGAACTACCACTATCAATGTGTCTCACATTATTCCCAGAAGGTCTTTGCAATGGGACCTCTAGAAACTCTCTATATCTATTTACGTTGCATAACTTGTGTTCTGTGTGGAGCCTTTTTGAAAAGCGATATTTTCCATACCCTGTACTTTTAAGTTTTATGGATAATACTACTGTCCTTTTCATTCTATTCCATTACATTAACTTAATTAGTTTTCTGTCAATTTAACATTCCACTCAATTTTATTACACTCTTAAGTACTTCACCCTCGCTTTCAACTTTAATTCAATCTCATGCGCACAATAAGAATTGGATCTAACCTAATTTTACAAAAATGATTTATAAGGTAAGGTTGATATCTCACTTATATATTATTATTTGACCATATTTCTAGTCGATATGAGACATTTAACATACCATCTCACACAGAGCATTAAACATCTTAAATACATGAATTTTAATATTTACAATCATTCAATAATGGGTGACATAAGAGGTCCAACAATAATAACAAATCGCTAGAATAAGCTTTGGTACCACATAAGAATAGTAAAAATGGATTTAATTCAACCTTACACGATCGATCGATATGTAAGATGAAATTTACACCTCACTTATATATTATTGTTTGATACATTAGTAGGCAATGTGAATCTTTCTCTTTCTTTTCTCTTGCAGGTTTTCATTAAGGGTTTAATATCAATTTTATTAAATTAATCAAATACCAAATGTTCTTTTCAAAGTCACATGTTTGGAAGCATGATTTTTTTTATTAAGCTGCTGATCCAAAACATCAAATCACAATTGAGAGCCTGGTTGATTGATCCTATTGCCAATTGCAACTAATTTGTGAGTTTTAATTAAGTTTAAACAGTATTACCAAGCAATTAAGAGAGAAATATATCAACACGGAATTTGAATTAATGGAAAATATTAAGGTGACAAAAAGTTTTATGGATATATAATGTCGTGTCTGCTATTGTACACTTCCAATTAATTATAACCTGTAAATACATCAAACCATGTATCAGCGTCAAAGATTTATGGATGGATTGATTTGATTTTATTTTTAAGTTTTTAAAAAAAGTTTTAAAGAATAATTTTCAAAAACTGTTTTCGAGAAGAAAAGAAAAGAAAAATTTATTTGGTAAATATTATTTGAAAGCTGTTTTGAAGATGTAAAAATAGAAAAAATTATTCATATTTATTAAAATTTTATTAATGAAAAAAAAAATATATTCTTATTGTATTTTGAGTTTTTAAAATAAAAATTGAAAACTAAAAAGAAAATCTACTTTCATTTGTTCATTTTTTTTAGTTTTTAAAAACTAAAAAATTAGAACTGTTTTCGAAAATTATTTTAAAAAAATACTACTCAAACGAGTTTTTTAGTTTTTAAATACTAAAAAATTAAAACTGTTTTCGAAAATTATTTTCAAAAAATACTACTCAAACGAGTTTTTTAGTTTTTAAATACTAAAATATTAAAAACAGTTTTATAAAATTTTTGTCATACAAGCACTTAGTTTTTAAATAACAGTTTTATAAAACGATTGTCAAATAAGTACTTATAGTTACTTGTACAATATCCTTTTTCCTTTTTGTAAGGTCATGCTATCAACATGAGGTAATCATGAAAAAAGGCTAGTAATTAATTTTTAAAATAATTCATTTTCTATTCTAGGCTTAATATTCCTTTTTATATCTAAGAAATACATATGAAGTCTCTCATCCATAGATTATTACATTGTTACAGACTATTTTATCAATTATTATATTATTCTAGACTATTTTGTCAATTGTAATTTCAACAAAACATCATGTAACATATAATTGATTAATCAATTTAATTAAATTTATAAAAATAATAAATTTATCTCATAAATTTTATAAATTATATATAATCAAATCTAAAATGGTTGATATTAACCTAATTGGGTCACTCTTGTACAATATTTATCAAAATAGATCTCTTTTAAAATTATTTACTAAAATAAGTCACTTTTGATTGTAGACTTGGTCAAATTACAGTTTAGAATTGTAATTCCACCTCTATGCTATTTTCTGGTCCACAAGGCAACAATCACATAAAACCACACTTCATAAATGTGTTTTCGGTAAAAAAAAAAAACCATATCGCCAATAAGTCGTCTTGTCCTATTAGAGTTGGGACATGGAAAATACTGAAAAGCAACAACATGAGGAATAAGTGAAGATCATAAACTTGCAAGTTAAAGCCATGATTTTATGGTCGTATCACCTTTCGTCAAGACTGTACAACATAGGAAATATGTGAAGACCCATAAAACCGCAAGTCAGAGCTGTGTTTTATGGTTTTCTCACGACTCTCCTAATTTCCAAGGCATGAATATCATAAAATCACAATTCCCATATACGGTTTTTGGCTTGCATGTTTTGTTATCTATGCTTGTCCAACTGCGTGACATTTTTAGGTGTGTAAAATTGCAACTGTAATTGTGTTTTATGTACCCTGTGCTCTCCCTTTATATCCTAAAACTCACATTTATTTGTATCAAATTATTTTTCATGTTTTCCCTTAAACTTTACAAGTGTTTGAGAGGATTTGGAAGATATTTAGAGCATCTTCATTAGAAGATCAAACTTTGTGATATTGACTTAGTTTTTTGTGGATCTTGTAATGCCATATCACTTTGAAGATTTATTTCATTTTTTACTCCAATAGAAGATCAAACTTCATTAGGAATGTTCATCGGTTTGGATCAATCCAACAAACCCAACAATCCAAACCAAATCAATTAATTAGATTTGTTTTTTCACTTCATTGGGTCTGACCCAAATCAAACCAACACAGTTCGCAATTTCAGCACTTTAAAACTCTGAACCAACCCGAACCAAACCTAAGGTATATACATTATTAAATTTGTTTATATTTTTAACTTATTGGTTTATGTTATATAACTTTAGATATATTTGACTTTGCTTGTATTGCATTGTTAACTTTGCTTGTACTGGGTTGTTAACCTTGCTTGTATTGGGTTGTTAGTCTTGCTTGTATTGAGTTGTTAACCTTGCTTGTATTGAGTTACGTTAAATATATGTAATTTGTTGTTTGTATTCTATTGGGTTGCCTTAATTTAATTTGACTAATTTTGTATATATGAAACACTTGATATTTTGTTATAAAATTATGAATTTAGTAGATTAATGAAGATATAAAATTATTTTTTATGATTTAATGAAAATAAACTTGATTTTTTAATTTTTTATTAGTTTTTTTTAACCCTAAATCTGAACCTAACCAACCTAATTATCATTTGATCAATTTGGTTCGGTTCAAGAAAAAAATTTTGCAATTTGAACCAATTAAAATTAATTGGTTTGATTTTTTTTCCCTCAAACTCGAACCATAAACATCACTAAAATTTATAATTTTTTTTATAGGTCTCACATTTGAAGAAAAAGAAAGTGAAAATATTTATTTTTTGGAATACGTGTTGATTTTAAATGATTTTGTACAAGATTAAATTTATAATGTGAAGATCAAACCTTCAAGGCCAATACTGATTTTGTTAAAATAAGATTTTGGATTCAAGATCACACTCTAAGATCAACTATTGAAGATAGTAGAAGATCAAGTTTTTTTTTATCATAACTCATTTTTTGGTGAGCTCCACAATTTAAATATTTATTCCATTGTTTACTCCAATGGAATATCATATTTTGTAATTATAGACCACTTTTGGTGGACCCCACAATACTGGTTCTTAAATATTAGGTTGAGGAGAGGGATAATAAAAAAAATATTGTTTGAATAATGAGTTAATTTTGCTTGTTCTTGTAGAAGAATAAGATCTCCACTTTGAGATCAATTTTTTTCTTTTCTAATGGTTGGTTTTGTCAAGATTAGATCTTGACTTCAAAATCAACCTTCAAGAACAACCATTGCATTGTTCTAAGAGTTGTTTTTTTTTTGTGAGCTCCTTTAATTTGGGTATTTTATTAGTAATTTATAGTTTACTATTAAAACTTAACTTTATTATTTTTTATAAGTCAAATGTTAATTGTTAATGTTTTAGTTTTTTAATTAATAAATATTTTTCTTATTCATTGTGGTGATTAAATTGCAATGCATTATATAAATAAAAAAATTAACTTTTTTCTTAATTTATAAATAATTTAATATAAATTATTCATTGGGGTAATTAAATTGCAATGTATTATTCCGTTGCGGATCTTTGACCTCTAATTACTCTAGTGTTTGCGGTCGCTATACCTATCACCTGCGCCACTCGTGTTGACTTTGATAAAAGGATTATTGTGAGATTAAAATTTGATAATAAGTTATAATAGTTAAACATTTGTCTTTATAAATATAAAATTTAAAATCAAAACTATTTTTTATATAAATTTGAAAATTTTAAACAAAAAATTATCCTAATAGCCTAGTTTTTAATATATATATATATATATATATATATATATATATATATATATATATATATATATATATATAACCATGGATAAATTCAACTTTTGCGTAAAGCATTTATTATTTTATGAACTAAAAAATTTGATGCAACAAGAGCTGAAAATATTAATTGAAAAATAAATGTAACGCATCTGTACTAAGTATGAGTCTAAATACATCTGTTTACTTGTTTTGCTTCACCTAACTTGAGTATATTACATATACTTTTTTGTTAAACATTTTTATATTTTAAACAATATAAAAAACAATATGTTCAGAGCGCTCATGAATTTGTTACGCAACTTTCATTTAATTGATTAAATATGGGAATGATTAAAATAAATAAATAAAGTTTGTAAAGCATGGCTTTCACGCATAAGTACGCTATACCATAATTTGGTCATTTCCACGTATTGATGAGGTGGCTGGGGGAACCATGACCTCATTGTTTGTCATCTGAGGTCACAGAAGAAGTGGTAAAGCAAATAATCAAAGTTCAAACATCAAAGGAATCTAATTCTGAAAGCTGATTTGGAACTAAGCAGATCTAGCTGTAAATAAATTAACTCTTAAATATTCTTATTATTGCCTCCATCGGGGTATTGGTATACAGTAATAGAATAAATTACATGAATCGAGTTAGAGATATACTTCCTCCCAACTAAATAATTTATATAAATTAAAAAATCATAATTTAATTTGATTGATATCAAGAAAAATATAAAGTTATTTCTAAAATGTTTTTGAAAATAAAAAAATTATATTTACAATTAAATAAATGATGTATATAGAAAGAGTTTAACACCTATACACTATCAGTTTAAAAAAATTTTACACGAGTAATTAATCATAACATTGTTTAAATGATAAGTCAATAAACTTAACATATATATAAAGGGTTATAATTAATTATTATTGTAAAAACTCTTTGATACATAAGTATTTTTTTCATATATAAATAATAACATTAAGTCATTAAATGAGAAAAAATCATTAAATTTGCTTACAATTAATGTGTTCATACTAAATGACGATGTCTTTTGCTTAGAAATAACTACTTTTCTCCAACCTAATATGCTATTAAAAAATGTTCCTTAATTAATTTATACTTTATTTTTAATATTTTTTTTAATTTTTGACATCAAGTTTCAATGAAAATATTTTAAAATATTTTTTTTTATGATTTTAAATATTTTTAATTAAATTTAATTATTTTTGTTTATATTAGGTAGGATGTAGTAATATATAACTGTACGTGCATGTCTTTTAAGAAATTGTTGGTTGTTTTTTCTTGTGTTTTACCCTCTGCGTGTTATTTTATACTTCTTTTTTAAAGTTTACAGTATTTATCTATGAGTAAACATATAGAAGCCCATCTCAATATCAGAAAATTATAAATAATATATTTAAATGAAAATATAATAAAAAATATGAATATTTGTTTGATTAAAAATTGATTTCTGTTTGCACAAAAATCATTTTTAAACATTTATTGATATTGATGACATACTTTATTTTAGAAATAAACCACGAATCAAAATATGCCAATTAAAAATTATAGCAATTTTTTTTTCTAATAATTAAATATTTGTATCGTCTTAGAGCATGTATAATAAGTGTTATTGAAGTGTTACTGAAGTTGGATCTTGACTTCAATATAATTATCTTTTCAAGATTCACACTTGAGGAGAGGAAAAAATTTTCACCCGAATATCTAAATCTTGTAAAAATTCCTTACAGCAAATTTACAATGAAAAACTCTTATTATGAGTCATACACTTTGAAATCATTTTCTTAGAACTCAAATTATTTTTCTCTAATAATAAATTTATTATGAATTTAAATTTGTCTTACATATTTTAAAAAAAATAGAAATTTTATGAAGAACCAATATTCTATTCTAAAAATTTGTCTCAGCTCTATGCTAAAACAACAAATTTTAAATTTAAAAACCATCTTAAAAAGTTGTACTAAAAAGTTAAGATGTAGTCTTCTCGAAACCTTGGTTATAAATTTAAATATGTAGTCTTCTCAAATAGTTAATTAAATACTACAACATGTTCATAAAGTTCAAATTAATGTAAGCAAGACTTTTCCACTTACTAGTTGACCTATTCACTAAACCTTGTTCACAAATTTAAATATGTAATCCCTTCAAATAGTTCATTTAAGTAATATGAAACTTTTTCTCTTTATAATATAATTATATAAAATTTGTAACTGTAAGTATAATATTGTCCTGTAGTATGTAAATTAATTTAATGAATAAATTAATTGAATGATTTGATACTATTTAAATTAAAAATTCACCGTATTATTATTTTTTAAATTTAGGTGTAGGTGTCCTTCAGTGCATAATAAAATTTTTAGAATTAGACTGAAATATAAATTGTAAGAAATTTTGTTTTAGATATAGTCTTTGGTTCACAGCGTAGCAAGGAAAGTAGGAACGCATGCAAATGATAGTAGTAGGAAGTGAGAAGTAACAAATGAATGATCAACACGTTGATACTGACATATGAAAGGAAATGTGGAATGAGACAGAAACCAGAACATGGTGCAGTCTCGTGTCTGTTTGAAATGTGAAGCGATGCAATGCAGTGTGATGCGGCTTCATCACTCATCTCCTCCCACCCTCTTTTTTCCTTCCCTTCCATTCAAAATTTCTATTTTTATTTTTCTTAATTTCAACACTGTCACATATAAAATAATGCTATCATAATTTTATTATATATATATGAAGGTAGTCTTTCACTAGTTATCACGTTCTTCTCAATTATTGTCGACACAATACACACGCAAGTCTTTATTAAAACTCATCAAGGTGTAGAAAAAAAGAGAGTAGGGAATAGGGAGGAGAAATTGAAGAGTTTTTCCAAATCCTAGAGAAAACATATGTAGATATATATTAAAATTTATCTAATAAATATTCAATAAAATTTGAAAATAAATAAAGGCTTTTGTGGAGTTCAAATATATCAGTCAAAAGATTTAATTCTTCAATTATAAATTAATTACATTTGCGTTTGACATCTTAAATTAAATATTCTAATAATATTATCAATATTATATTATTTAGGAGTTCCTAATTAAATATAGAAGATAAATTAAAAAACCCTTCCAAATTTTGCTGATCTATTAATATTTTAAACTGTTGATAAAGTAACATAATTGCATATTCAACATATAGAAAGAAAATTTTGCTTTTGGATAATATTCCTTGTCCATGACCAAAATTTTTGGAGAGTCTCCTACCATACCAAATTATAAATGTTTAATCTGATTATATATCTAAAACTAACACTTAAAACCACTTATTACTTTTTTTATACGGGATTATTTAAAAAAATAAAAAGTCATATTTTAAATATATATATATATATATATATATATATATATATATATTGTTATTAATGTGATCATTGTACGAAAAATATATAAACTCATTTTTTTCTTATATATTATTTATTAATTAGATAATTTATGTTATTAATTATAACATTTTAAAAACAATTTATAAAAAAAGAATAATTAAATTGACATGTTAATTTCTTAAATTTTAATTGAACAGTGAAATATTAAAAAATATAATGCAACGAATATATTATTAGAATTATACTAAAATTCATGTAAGTTTTTTCACAATAACATTTAATGGATGATTGATAACTTTATAATAGTTACATTAAAATCACATTTCAAATATTTGTAATTAATTAATAATAGAAAAATGTTTATACTAACTACTATACATTAAAATTAAACTATAGGGTATATTTTTGGATGATCACATTTATTATATTGTTATTAATTTTTGAAATGAGTAAACAAAAACAAGTACGAGTTATTTTTCTTTAGTGATAAACAGTGAATTGGATATTGTTAAAAAATAAAAACGAATGGGATATATAAAGGGTAAATGGCCACGTTCATCGTTGCTCATTTGCTCTCCTTGTTACGTTTGAAGCAAATAGTGAGGGTTTAATTAGTCGTTTGCAAACGTGCAAGAAGGAAGGTTTGGTTAAATTTGAATGGTTGATTAGGAATCTTAAAGGAGAGTGAATCTTCTCCGGAATATTCGGTGGGCTCCCACTTCTCAATCATTTTGATTTTAGAGGGGCCATAATTATATACTTCACGACAATTTTGATAACCGTACTCCTAATCAGTAATCACATGCTCCATCTTAAATCTTAATCAAACATCACCCAATCAATTCAGCTATGCATGTTTCTAGCCACATATTCTCTCTATTTCAGTTAATGCAGGAACCAAAATTGTAGCACTTATCTAACACTCTCTGGCTCTAGAATTATTTTCTATTTAGTTGGAAAAATAAAAATTTTAAAAATAAAGATTTCAGTTTTTTTATTAGTTCAACTATTTAAATTATTTTTTACTTCCTAAACTTTGGAATAAATCTATTTTAATATTCTAAATCAAACAAAGATAATTTTAATTAGTCCTTCAAATTTGCTTGTTATTGGTGAAAAAAATTAACTAATTTTTTATTATAAAATTTGTATCTTAGATCTTGTTTTTTTAAGCATATCTAATGAAAGTTTTTTAAGCCAAACAACAATTATTTATTATTGAAGTCAATCTACCTAACACAATTGATTATTTCTTCAAAGAATCATATCTTTCTATTAAAATTAGATATTTAATACGAGATCATCAAATATAATTAATAAATGAAAATAAAAAAAAATATAAAAAGTGATTTTTTTTAAAAAATTTCTTTGAATTTTTATTATTGGAGTGAATTGTGTTTAAGTTTATTAATGTTCATGAAACACTATGAAAACTACTTAATACAATTTTCAATCCTCCAAATAATTCAAATAAGTTATTTTTATTGGAGAAGCGTGTCCTAAAAACCAACATTATTATGTAAATTAGTCTTTAATATTTTTTTAATATACGATAAATTAGACTTAAGATCTTAGGATATTTCGCTAAAAATGAGATTAATATCCTTCATAATTTATATATATATATATATATATATATTTAAATTATACGAAATAATTGGCTTTATATTGTTAATATAACGTAGTTTTTCTCAATTACAGATTATAATATATAATAAATTCATACACCCCTGTAATAATTATTTCAATAGTTGCATTAGTAATACTTTTTAATTTGTTAATATAATACAATTTTTTTATACCTTCGGTGTTATTAAACTCAAATTATAATAGTTATACAATTTTTAAATGAGAAAATTTAATAAAATATATTAAAATAGTAATATTTAATTTTTGATAATTTTAAAAAGAATAAATTCTAAAAAATTGAAAATTTCAAAATATATTGCCCACAATTTTTATTTAAAATCTAAAGATAACACTCCACATTGTAAGCCATATATAAAACCAAAAGACCTCGTCATGTGATTATCTACATTAAGATATGTAAAATTGCTTATCACGCGCATACGTACGTCAACATGGATCAGATGGATAATTATTTGTCTATTCTATATGTGCACATTTCTTGTCTTCTTTTATCTACTATTATCTCTATTTTAAAATTATTCCACTTGCGCTTGCCAAAAAATAATTTCGACTTGAATACACTGGAGCAATTATGCTACCGTGAAGAAGGTATAAAAACAAGGGAAATGATAAATTTTTTTCCTCTTAATTTGAATCTGAAAATTTTGAGGAATCAATTAATTTGTCTAATTAGGAACAATAATTGCAGATAGTTTGTCTCCATAAACACGTTACAGGTAGGTTTCCATGTGAATATGTGAGAAGGCGATGAATATATAGGATCGATATCAAAGTATCGATATCAATGCAGATCTATATATTTGTTTAATTAACTGTTGATTTTTGAATTAATAAAGTTACTTACTCTTTTTACTATTCACTTTAAAGAAGTCAAATTCATTCATAATATAGATATGATCGATGGTTCCAATTAACTCCCCTGCATAAAACTGATGAGTTTAATCTTATTGTATACTATGGAAGCTCCATTCAGAAATGTTTATACATAGATTGTTCTTGCTTTTCATATATATACCAGTAGAAACTCTGAATCCGTTTCGAAAATAAAAAATAATAAAAAAAGAGTAGTTATATATCGAAAGTTTTATATTTTAGAAATAAAACATATATAAAAAAGTGGTTCTATTTTTTATTAATAGTTATAAATAAAAAATTATATCATTCTTACTTAATTAAAATAATATAGACGATGCAAATATTAAATATGTACTTGCGATAAATATTCAAAAGAAAAGATATTACGTAGTGAAATTCTTTTGCTGACCAAAAATAATTAATTGAAATCCTTGTACTTTAACACATTGCTTTTAATAAAAAAAAAAGTACTATTTTAAAGGTTTTTAAGAAAAATATCACCTAGTCAAATCCTTTGCTGTCAAATGCTTTGAGTGGAGTTTTTAATTGTGAAACTCTGGTTAGATAGGAGTTATGAGTTTGTAGACTTATTTAATTTAAAAGTAGAAATACCAAATGGTATTAAATTTATGAATTATCGTATAAAATTTAGAAAAGAGTTATAGGTTTTACTTTCCACTAAAAAAAGTATAAAAAAAGAGTGTAAAGAAAGTTTACTCTTCCAAAATTAACTTTGTTTATTTAAAACAACTCATAAATATATGAGTTTTTTTTTTTTGTAGTTGTAATAACTTTATCTTATAAGTTTTCATTCTTTTCACATCACTTTTTACACAACTAAACAACTTCAATTTTTTTTCATGACACTTTTTTTTTATTTTCTTATAATTGTATAGAATATTAGTTTTTGTTTGGATGAGTGTGCTTGCCTATCCAAAAGAATGTTGTTATTGCTTTCAAAATCATGACGGTAAAACTTCCATTATTGTCACATTTGTTGTGGCCACCTATATTAATAATTTTTTGTTCAAACTATATTGACTTTCAAGATAATAAGACTATCAACTACTTAGTGTATGCTTGAAAATAGGAATGAAAATCACACCCCTTTGCCCTCCCCTGTGGGTATTGACTCACACTCGCCTCAAATTTGATGGGGAAAACACGTTAAGTTAGGTCAAGAGTTTGGGTATGAGTTTTTCTTGTCTGAGAAAATTGAGAGTGGAGTGAGTTCGTTGGTCCCACACTATTTTTATGTTAAAAAAATTTAATATATATATATATATATATTTATTTATTTATTTATAATCTCATATGCTTGTGTGAAATTTAACCACATGTGAACAATTAAAATATGACTGTGCAAGGACCACAACAATAGGATTGAGACCAATGTGTTGTGTAGGATGCACTGTGAAGAATAACAAGGCCAAAATAATAGCTACAACTCTGTGTAAAATCCCACAACTTTGTAGAATATGTGATTTTACATATATTTTTCCCTATTTAAGTGTAGGAGCAGGGGTAACATAGGGAAACTCGATTCCTAATTAGGTATAGGGGTGAGTCAATTTTTTTCCCAACAAGAATCAGGGATAGGGATTGATTAAGATGTTAACTAGATGCAAGGGGTGGGGAGACTCCCAACTCGCCTTGCTGCTACTCCTATTCAAGAATGTGACATAAAAGTAAATTTGAGGTAAAACTATTTTTATAAAAGTATTAGAATTTATTATTTTCAGTTTACTCTTATCCATTGAATTTACATTGTAACACATGCATTTTAACTTCAAAGGTCTTCCTGAAGTTGGTAACAAAAATATCGTATTTCAAATATATTATGGATTGAATTATTTCTAGTGTGTATATATATATAAACTAGAGAAGCAAGCAAACAAAGTTAAATTAAATGTTTGTTTAACTGGATTTTTACAAAATTATTATAAGTATTTGAAAATTAGAAAACTTGTTTGGTAAGTAGTTTTTTAAAATATTTTGGATTTTAGTTTTTAAAAAGTAAAAAAAGAGAATAATTATAAGGAGTTTTTCTTGAGTTTTGTATTTTTGTTTTGAAAACTTAAAGTATAAAGAGAATATATTGTTTTTTATTAATGATATTTTTATAAATATAGACATTTTTTTCATTTTCACATTGCCAAAAATCCAAAACAATTTTTAAATAGCATTTACTAAATAATTTGTTTTTCCTTTTCTTTCAGAAAACAATTCTTAAAAACTATTTTTTTCCCCCAAAAACTAATAAACAAAAACAAATTGATTAAGTCATAGATATTATGATAACTAGTTTAGCTGTTCATAATACAATTTTCTACGTAAATCAAACGAAAGACTTGGCCCACTAACCATAAGAACTCAGCATTTTGTATAATAACTCTCTAAATTTTATAACTTCCTTTTCTTACAACAAGAAAGACCCATGCTTATCATTCAGGAGAAAGGTAATTTCTTCCTACACCTCAATTTCTCCTGTACCCCATTCCCAGGTGTATTTTTTACTCTGGATTGAGCTTGCCGGAGGTGTAATATGAATGTGCAAGAAGAAATTATTTAAGTGAAGGAAGCAATTCCTCAGGAGAAAACATGTGTTAGAGGTGGGTCCACAAAAGTTAGTTGCGTAGAAAAAAAACTGTACGGAAGTATTATTCTTCTCATCTCCTTTTTACTAAGTTCACGCTCTTACTTTTTTTTAAAATTAAAATATCGGTAACGAGAACTATTTGAGTTGTTTATCGTTACAAATCTTGTTAAATTTTACATTGTTGGTACACAATAATTGGCAAACTCAAAAGTATTTCATATACTCTAGCTTACCAAAAACTCACCCTAGCACGTTGGCAGATTATTTGGTTGGTTTAACTAAAAATACAAAGAATTCACCTATAAATAAAAAACAACTAAGAAGACGTAGCATTTGGTTGGTTCAATGTAATGTCACCACTCAAAATTTATTAACTTTTTTGCATTTGGTAAAACAAAGAAAAATCTGAACAAACAGATGGCGTAGAGTATGCTAACAGTTGGAGATGTACTCTTTGGACGTCAACTTAGATTCTATCATTTCACTTTTCAATGGAAATGCATGAGCATTAAGTACCTAAAATGTCTATACATTAGCTAATAGCTAGCTTTAACAATAACAAAAGTTGGAACCAAAAGGTTTAAACTTCTTCATTTTTACCACCGAAAATGAGAGAAGCTTTCACCTTGGAGTTACACATTAGACTCCTAAGTCTTGTGATCTAATATTTTTTACTACCTAGCTATTAATATTTTCTTGTTTGGATACATTTGATAGCAGAGCACAATTAATCATCAATGTGAAACTATAAGTTGAGGTTCATCCTGAGCCTGTACCACCCTCTCTAGTCTCCACGAAGATCCTGTAGGAGTGCAAGTGTGAGTTGAAGTCCCACATTGGTTAGAAATTGGGAAGTTGAGTAATATATAAGTGAGAAAAACCCATAACCTAATGCCTTAACGTTTTGGGTTGAAGGTGGTGTCATGTTCTTTTATATATAGACTCGTGTCTCATGGTTGTACATCTCCCTGGTGTTTAACTCCCTCGGTCTGGACCCAGCAGATCTATCCACTCTTCACGAGAATTCTGGTCTTTTCAAATCTTCTCATTTCATGCACCTCCATTTGGTGATAGATCTTTTGGCCTTGAATCAAATAAAGAATTTTTCGACATTGAACCCAGCCAACAAATTTAACTAGGCAAGGAATTGGATGAAATTAAGTGACAAACGGGGTCCCTTTCACGTAGATGATGTTTCTCTTAATTATATGATGCCCAATCAATTAATCTTTCTCTTTAATTTCCTCTATTACGATGTGGTTGTCTATTAAATACGTCATTTTGAGATTGTTTTCAAATATGGCCAAGGTAACAGATCTTGACGCTTGTTCATTGGTTCAGAGGTCAATTTGTTTTAACAGTGGAAATATGGTTAGTTAATTATCGGAATTTTATCCGTTTATTGCAACTTTACGCGTTTTATGGTCTCTTTATTGTGTTTAGCTTGCTAACTAGTTCTCCAATTGACGAAGATGAGTACATAATATGCTCATTTCGGTGAGATACCTACATATGTTAGTCTAATTCTTAGCTTCTCGCTCCAATAATTAGACTAAAATGAAAAGAAATATATTTTAAAGTGCGTTTATTTTTCATGAACTAAAATTTGGTTTTTGAGAATATTTAGTCCGTGTTTCGTTCGGAGGAGTAGAAAAATTTTAATGGAGGGAAGAGGAGAGGAGAGATTTTAATAACATGTTTAGTTGAATGGCGAGGTAAAGAGAAAAAATAAATATTTTGTTCTTTGGTTTAGGAAAGCAAGGAGAGAGATGTTAAAGTTAGTTATTATTTTATCTACATAATATTTTAAAAAAATTATAAGCCAAATTCATTAATATTAAGAAGCAGTGAAAAGCACAAAGAATGTTTTTTAATGACAAGGTACCAATACAATAATCGTTCTTAGAATAATAAATCATCAAAACAAAGTAGTCTTAAATCCCTAATAATAACATAACTCATCAAGCTCCCTTCAAAATCTATTGTACACCATATGACAGATTCAAAATCCATTATGTGAAAGTGTGAGATGTTAACTGCATTGCCTTACTCCATTTCCAAGAGATAAGTTGAGTCTCAAGAACAATAGCCTTCACATGTGAAATCTTACTCTGAAAAATTGAATTATTACGTGATATGCCATAGACTTGCAAACTACACAAATAATCAAGCCTTCCTTGTAGCTTTATTATAGTTGACCAATCCCGTGAATTGCATACCATGATTGTGAGTCTGAATCTGTGATGCGGTAGAGCAGTCACACCATTTGCAAAGAGCACTCCAAACTCTAACTGTTGTTGGACAAGGGAAGAAGAAATGGTTACCAATTTCCAATGCTCCATTGCATAAGCCACATCTATCCGCTCCAGTTGAATAATCACATGCTTCGCCAAGTTATATTGAAGGAGTCGCTCATTAACCAATGTTGATGCCAAAACTTGAACCTTATGGGAAACTTCTTTTGATCAAATTATTTGGAAGAAGTCATCCTTACTCTACCATGATTTTACTATTTGGACCCCATATGCTACGTAATAGTGTAATGCCCTAATCCTGATGCGTCCCAAGTCCAATAATCCTCTACCTCCACTAACAAAGTCACCTTCCCTACCCTACACCTTAACTCCTTTACAAACTCTTCCTCTCAAGCAAAAAGCTCTCTCTGCCAGGCCCATCTCCATCGACCCTCCCCTACATCTCACATATCTTTCATTGAAACCTTCAAATTCACAGCTAGCCTAAAAAGATGATTGTAGAGCTACTGCAAAATGAAGTTCCCTGCCGACCTAACACTCTAGAAACTAGTATCCTCACCATTCCCTATTTGTCTGAGTATCATTTAACCATGACCCAATGGGCTCCCACCTTTCCACCTAAATTGAAATATTTTAAAAACTTACTTTGATTATTTAATGCATTTTCTCTTTCAGTGCATCTCTTACACTTATGTGGGTATGTTACATGGCTATCAACAAACATCTTATGTTTGGTCTTTCAGTGTGCCTCACACTTCTTTGGATTGTAGTATATACACTTTTCGTTGACATATGTCTAATGTAATTTCTCCTTCAGATCCCTTATATCTTTGTGGTTTCCACACAAATGTGGACAAATCCTAATATATTCTCTTCATGAGTGTTTCCCACATCTGGGGTATTCCACAATGTTATGGTTGAACCTCTTGTACTTTGAAGAAAACATTAAAGCCTCATAAAAATTCATGAGAAAAAGAACCACATATAATTATAAAATGATTAAAAGAGATTAAGGATAATTTAACAAAATCATGAAAAAAGCATGAATTAACTTTCAATACCTCAAATATTGAAAGTGAGGTAAAATTAAGATAGATTTTGCATTTTATCTATTCTTCTCTTTGTTTCCTCTTAAAAATTGAACCAAATACATTTATTTTTAAAATCACTCCTCTCAGATCAAACCCAATATATATGCTGAAATGTATTATTCTACTTACAAGTTTAAAAAAGAAAATTCTAGATATCATCTATTATAAAAAAAGTTGTAACTTCAATTTTTGATTTTTAATTAATTTTTTTAATTTTCAAAATATTTATAGAAATATCTAAACTAAGTTATCATTAATTTTTTGAATGATAGTGTAAAATTAATATACACTTTCGCATGACACTTTTTTCTCTATTTTTAATTTCATTTATATAAATTAATAATAATATAGGAATATTGAATTAGTGAGAATATTATAAGACATCTTGAATACAGATTTAGAGAAATTGAAATTGTATAATTATGTGAAAACGGGACTACAATAAGACCAAGTATATATGCTAAATTTGCATTTGAAAATGTTATGCCGGAGTAATTAGGCTTCAATGAGTTTGTTGTTAACAGACTCATAACAAGCTTGATGTCATAACAAATTTTTATTATTTTTCTATACATTTTTTTACAGGCAGAATATTTAAACTTGATTTTACATAATTTGAATATTTTAATTTTTAATTATTAATGCTCAAAGTTTTTGAACTAACTCATTTAATCACAGTGAGATATATATAAATTCAATTAATTTTCTACATAATTAGATTTTGCATTTTTTAAATAAAATATAAAAAGATTATTTTTAAATTAATTTTTATTATTAGTAAAATATTTTGTATCAATTAAAGTAATTTCTCTAAATATATTTTTATATTTCATTGATAATTAATTATAGCTTAATTTCTATGCACCATTTTTTTAAAAAAAAAATTACATCATATATCAATTAACAAGACTTTTAAAATAATTACTTTAAAAATCAATAAATTAAGATATTCTTAATAAACATATCCATATATACTTACAAAATAAAAAAAATCTATTAAATAAAATTAACTTTTGCATGTATAGATACTAAAAGTCAACTTTGGATATATGGAAAATTGTTAATGTATACACCGTTTTCACTAAGAAATATCCCTGTAAACAGTATAACTAGAAGAGTTTAATGCAATTTACTTTAACAAAATAATCATTTGTATTTGAAGATTTTTTGAAATTTTTTTAAATGATGAATTAGTTCCCGCATATAATATCTCTCAAACGTGAACAAATCATATATAGTAGACACTTTTTTTACAATTTTTTAAATATAATTACGATATGTGTACAGTTAATATTATTAAACTTTGTTGATAAGCTTAAAGCAACCTAACTTAAAATAAGTATTTTTTTTTGTTGTTGTGATTTAGTGAATACTTAACTGACATTACGAAAATAGGAACGTAGAATAGTTATTACTGTGGTGCAAAGAAATGAATATTGTTTCTTTTGTGAGTTTATGAGTATATAGAATGGAAAGCGAAAAAAAGGATTTGTGTGAAAGAAGGAAATGAGTGGAGGGTAGTTTGGTTAGGTGTAACGTGGAAGCGTGACGGTGGAGTAAGTGAAGGGTTGCAAAGAGTTGAATGAAGTGTTGTCTCACATGCAAAAATAATGGTCAAGCATGTCCCTAACTACCATTCCCGCCAACAGCAAAAGAAGAAAAGACCCATTGGTGAACATAACGCTATATGGATCTTCTTCTTAATTCATTTTCCATACTCATAACTATGCTATGGCGGACCCTCCTCCCACCCCTCCGCTGTCCCACCAAACACCCTCCCACAGCTCTCCGACGCCTCTCCGCTTCCCAACTAATGCCTCCGCTGCCATTCTTAGGGACGATGCTTGCTCCTGCTTCCTCCTCATCTTCACCTTTTGGTTATTCGGTCAGGGATTCTTCACTCTCTTCTTTTTTATTTATTATTAGCTCCCATTTCTCATTCATCCAACACACCACTCTGCTTTAATTTTACGTCTTCTTCATGCTCCATGCATGTTTTACAAATTTACTTCTTACTTTATTTTTTAACATCTCCTTATCTACTCAACTTACATCACCCTTAAAACTATATATATATAACTCTAGTTTTACTTCTCCTAAACTCAGTTTTCAGATATAACAGTTTAATATGGAAACCTTTTTTTTTATCAACTATCATGATAAAACATCTAGTTTCAAAACAAAACTGCTTGCACGAAAAATTAAAGCGTGTTCTAAGGACAAGAAATTCAAAGTGCAAAAAAAGGCTACTACTATAATGATTTTTAATGCATTCACCGGATAATTTTGGATATTTTTTTATGAAAGACAAATTTATACATACATTTTTAAGTGTTTGTTAGAGTCTCACATGGAAGGGATAGTTTACATGTTTTGATGTAGTACTTAATTTCAGAAACTCTTTTACCTAATAGACTAGTTTTTATGATTAGACTCTGCTCTTGTCCTTGAGTCCTAATTATTTGTTTATATTTTTTAAGAATTCTGATTTCCGAAATTCATGTGACAAACTACAGTGTCGATGACTATGATACTGGGGGTATATGGGTCGGTGACTTTCGTGCTTGGTCCAACATCTTCAATTGTTTTTCAACCTAGTCCCGTGTTCGTACAATTTGTGAAGGTCAGTTATGATTGCTATTTTGGAATTTGGATTTATATATATTTGTATTAGTGGGTGTGTTTGTAATATGGATTTTATGCTTTAGGTAGAAAACTTAAATTTAAAGGCAAACAGTGGCCTAGGACCCATTCTTTATGGTACATATGGGGATCCCCCACTTGATGTTGTTACCACTTGGGGAGAAACTTTTAATGTGTCTCTTCCCCCTTACTCACACAAGGCAAGTAAATGTATTTTCCATTTAAGTTTGAAGTTCATATATTGCAAAATAAATTGAATTCGTTGGTTTCTTAACGCTGAAGTGAAGCCTCCCTCACATTTCCTGTTGAGCTGACACACTAGATCTTTTGCCTTTTCTTCCACAGGAATGGAAATATTATCTGAATAGTGGGTCTGCGATCAATATTTCATATCACGTCAGCACTACCAACTCTTCTGTTTTCCTTGTAATTGCACAAGGTATGCTCTCTGCCTAAGATATCTGTAGTTTATCCTTCAATTTTTATTTTTTTTTCATGTTTCGGATCATAGTATATTAGTAAATTTTATGTTGCATTGTTAATAAATTCTTGCTTCGTGTATCTTAATAAACCTTTTTGTAATCACTCGTTCAATCTCCGCCTAAATTACTTTTTAATATATTTTAAACAATTTTAAGAAGTATTTGACCTAAAACAAGAAAAAAACAGTTATTGAAAAAAATGAAATTATATGAGAGAATTAACGCAAAATTAGTTATTCTACTAATGACTTAAAACATATTTAAGTATTTTTTAATTCAAGTATTTTTTTTGGGAATTTTGAATTTAAATACTAATTGTTAGATATATAATATAAAAGGTTTAATCGTAAATGTTACCATGTTTTATTTTCATTTAGAAAATTTATTATTCAATTTTTTTCACACATTTTAGGATTTTACTATCCATCATATTTTCTAATTTTTCCAAATTTATCAATGCTGAAATGTATTTTTTTTAAAAATAAAATAATTCTTTTTTACTTTTATGTTAAATGATGTCGTTTATTTATTAACATGATGATAAAATATGTAAATATTAAAATATATTATGATAAACAAACAAAAGAAAATTGGATGATAAAATGCACAAAAATTGAAAAACATGGTGATAAAACACAGAAAAAAAAAAAGAGTGATAAAATTCCCAAGTTTAGCAATAAAATGTGTAATTAAACTAATGTGTAACCAACCCATTAGGTTTGGTGTGGCGGTGTAAGCACCGTGAAAGAAATTGGAGTATGGTTCTGAACATTCAGTTGGCGGGTTTGGAGCACATGTTAGTATCTAACCCAGGACAAAAAAGAAAAACTAATATAAAAGCATTTGCTATAATTGGTGAATTTGTTTAGATTTAAAGATAAGTTATTTTAAATTAAGTAATTTATTTATAAGTATTTTTATAAAAGGAAAACTTTTTTGTATTTAACTACAATTATAAAAAGTTCTTTTTAAAATATATTAGTTTCTATTTTTTTTATAAATTTATAGATTTCGCATAGATTATTTTTTAAAAGTTACTCTAAATAATTTATTAAAATAAATTATTCCAAATATCTTCTCAGTTATATTATTTTTTTAGTTTATGTTTTCCATAAAAATATTAATTAAACATTTAAAAAAATTTACGATAATAATTTATCGTTTAAACATTTTTTAGAACTTAAAATTAGTATGTATGCGGTGCATACTTAGTGACAGAATTTAGAGTTTTCTATTACTGCTTCTAGCTAGTGTTATTTTATAAGAATGCCGTTTATTCACCCAAAAGATTTATAAGAATGGTTTATTTTAGTAACGCATGCAATGTTATACACGATTACAATATACTTCTGTATAAAATTAATTTAAAATGTATTTATTTACTAAAAAAATATATTTTAATCTATTGTAAAATTAACATGCCCTCTTGTCGTCATCCCCTACGCTATTCTTTTACTAAAACTCTTTCGAGAACATTTAAAAAATATTTTTAATTATAAATAAATATTACTAAGTTATTTATGATATTTTATTAAAGGTTATAAAGTCTATGTTGTTATTTTATTAACTTGTTTTTGAATATAAATAGCAGTCATTTTAGAAATATTATTTTACGAATAGTGTTGTTAAATATAACTGTTGTTTATTTACTGTGATACCAAAATTTTCATGCCTACAGTAAGTGAAAACCTTACTTTCAGGGGCCGAGAGTCTGAATCGGTGGCTGGAGGACCCAACAGAACCTAATACAACTTTGTCATGGAATGTGATCCACGGTAACAAAAAAACAATACTTGTATTTATGTCAATCCTATACTGATGTTGCTTTGTTTCTTTGTAGGAACTGGTATGATTACACAGGAATTATTGTGGTCGTCCGGCTATTATGTGTCATTGGGTAATTTGGATGACGAGGTGGAGGTATATACTTCTATAATCCTATATCATACTTGCTCCATTACTGGTTCTCTACGGCATCATGGGTTATTTTTCCTATCAGGATCTTCAAACAAAGTTTCTGTTAAAATATACATAAAACTTGTATTAATGAACAAAATCTCTTGTTCAACAGTATTCAAACAAAGTAACAAAACGTACATATTATGAGATTATAAACTCTGAACTGATCAACTTGGACCCTCTGACCATCAGATCGCATTTACTCCACCATCCCTTCCTTATTCCCGCAAACACATGCAAATGCAAGAATCTAATAGCATGTATTAGCATCCTAAGTTCTTTGCTTCATTGACCTAGAAATAAACAAAGTTCACACAAAACATCAAATGGAGAAGCCAAACTTAAAACACATTAGGTTAGTGTTTTACACATAACACATCATATCATGATAATATAAATTATTCAAAATCTACTTTCTCTTTCATTTACATCTTTTTCCCCTTAATTTGATCTCAGCTGCACAAGTCTCAGCCTCCAAGCATACGTAGCCCCACAGCTCTGTGGCTCTTCCCACACCCTTTTCACATTTTCCGTTAGTGGCAGTTATGGCAGTTAATTCTGTTACACGGCTACCTGTTTTCTGTTTTCCCTGTTCATTGAACCTGGTCTCCTTTTCCCTCTCATCTCCTATTGTATAAATACTTTTAATTGCACTCATTATGAATTAGAATGGAATTTTGTGGTCTGATTATGCCATTCCTTCTCTCTGCTGTTTGTTCTTGCTGTTTCATTCTCACTGCATAACATTTCATATTTAAAAACTTTCATTTTTCAGTTCAATTGAAGTAATCATTGACCTTCAAATAGTACTGTAGTTGGACATCCTTATTGATTCGAATCTTATCAGAGAGGGCCTTGCATTCTGTTATGGTGTAACAATAATGATAATTCTGTGCATACTGTTCTGAGTGTGGAATATATGGGGTTTGATGCAAGTAATCTTATCCGATTTTGTTAGTTAATATTTTTCATACATTATAATAGTCAGTTATTTTTGGCTTATTATGATTTCAATGTAAATGCTATTAATATAAGTGTAGTTATTTATTAACTAATCAATTTTTGTTACTCTCCATGGTCTGTTCTTGTTGAATAGGTGGCATTAAACCTCAGTGTAAGGTCCTCCATGCATAATACTACGAATGCTTACTACAAATGTGAAGTTACCAATAATCCGTGCAATTTGAATATTTTCTTTCCTCATGGAAGTGCAGCTGTCTTAGTTACTCCTGGTCCACAACAGGCAAGATTACTATCATGTACTTGTTTCAAAGAAATACACATCCTTACAAAATATAAATCGTAAATGGGGAACAACATTATTATCTGGCATTGCATTTTGGTTTATCAGTGAAATCAGAAGCTTGATAATCCTCTACCTTGTCCCTCTCCCAAGAAAAATTGAATTTCCTAGGCCCTTGTGAAATGCATATTCTTTATATTCTCAACTAAAAAAATATGAATATATTTCACTTACTTTGCCTTTAGTACTTATTTATGGCTACCTCTCTTTTGTTCAGAATGCATCCAATGAGTGGTACGTCAAACTGTCCTATGGACCAAGATGGTTGACCTATATTTTTGGCATAGGTAAACAAACTCTTCACACAGTCAGGCTTTACTTACTGTTGTAAGCAAATCTTTGATTTGTCAATTAAATGAAAACAACACACAGGATCTTGAATTTTCATGATACTCACAATTCCCACATACACAGTAAAGGAGAACTTACCTGAATCCATTGTATAATTCTTCTTGTTCGTTCCTGTCAATTGTTCTATCTCCTCTTACTTCTCTTTAATGCTTTCTTGATGATATAGAGATTTCAAAGATGGTTTTGCTCTTGTCAAAGTTACTGTTTTTCTTTTGCCTTTCCAGAGAACGATACTTTTCTCTTTTTTTCGTTTCAGAAAACGTAACTCCTTTTCCGTAATCAAACTTTTTCCTCTTTTATGATATTTTAATTAACCTTAATAAAATACCAAAATGCCCTTTTGAAGTGAGAAGAGAGGGATTAATTTTAATAACTCTAAAATAATCCCAATAACTTTAATACCTTATATTCTAATAATCATCACATTAGAATCTTTACATCAAAGTTATACTTTAAATTACATGAACCAATGTTAATTATTAATATAATTTAACATTCTCCCACTTGGTTCATGTGATGACTTGAAGATCTAACAACAAACTTTAAGTGCGCACCATTCATTAGAATTATCAAGTCATCATCCTTATATGAATTGAAATGATCGGATCATGGCAGGCAAAAGTCATGATTGACAAGATTCATTTCATGTACCACATAATCAAAACAATTCAACATAACTTTTAATCAATCTTATAACTTTCATGTCTCTTAAGGAGACTTATCATGTTACCACAATCAATAATACATGTATATAACTTAATGTGGATAACAATATAATAAAGAGAAACATAACTTTAATTGAATTCACAAGTGTCATGACAGTACAAGCATATAACTATACATATCCATATAGATAGATAACATCATCATGTTAATATTGACTTATCCATAATGCCCATACTTTCAACATGGCCAATAAAAGTTTTGGGCGGTAGTCCTTTAGTTAACGGATCTGCTATCATCAAATCCGTACCAATATGCTCAATCAACACTCTATGTTTCTGCACTTCTTCTTTGACCGACAAGTATTTTAAATCCATGTGTTTAGCACCCTTTGAGTACTTGTCATTTTTAGAGAAGAAGACGACTGCGGAATTATCACAATAAATCCTTATCGGCCTAGCAATACTGTCAATAATACCAAGCCTCGATACAAAGTTCCGCAACCACAAAGCATGAACCGTGGCCTCAAAGTATGCCACGAATTCAGCCTCCATGGTGGAAGTAGCAATGACTGATTGTTTTGCACTTTTCCAAGAAATTGCTCCTCCAGCCAAAAGATAGACATACCCAAATGTGGATTTTCTTGAATCCACACATCCAACATAGTCTGAATCCGAGTAGCCAATCACTTCAAGATGGTCTGACTTTCTGTAAGTGAGCATGTATTCTTTGGTACCTTGTAAGTACCTAAGAACTTTCTTCGCAGCTTTCCAGTGATCCATTCCAAGATTACTTTGATATCGGCCTAACATTCCAACAACAAAACTGATATCTGGCCGAGTACAAGTTTGAGCATACATCAAACTCCCAACCACTGACGCATAAGGAATTGACTCCATGGCCTTTCGTTCCAAATCATTCTTGGGACATTGCATTTGACTAAATTTGTCCCCTTTTTGAATTGGAACTATTCCAGGAGAACATTTTTCGATTCTGAATCTCTCTAACACTTTGTTAATATAACCTTTTTGAGACAAACTTAACAATCCTTGTGATCTATCATGAAATATTTATATTCCTATCACATAAGATGCCTCATTCATATCTTTCATTTCAAAGTTGTTAGAGAGAAACTTCTTTACATCATGTAACATACCAATATCATTAGCAGCAAGAAGAATATCATCAACATATAGAACCAAAATAACAAACTTACTCCCACTGACCTTTATGTATATACACCGATCAACAGTGTTCTCCACAAAACCATACGAAGTTATGGTATCATTAAATTTTAGATACCATTGTCGGGAAGCTTGTTTTAGTCCATATATTGATTTCTTTAATTTACACACCAAATTTTCTTTTCCTGATATTGTGAAACCTTCTGGTTGGTCCATATAAACTTCCTCTTCTAAGTCACCATTCAGAAAAGCGGTCTTTACATCCATTTGGTGAAGCTCTAAATCATAATGAGCCACCAAAGTCAAAACAATTCTCAAAGAGTCCTTCTTAGAAACAGGAGAGAATGTCTCTTTGTAGTCAATGCCATCCTTTTGAGTGAAACCTTTGGCGACTAATCTAGCTTTATACCTTTCAATATTGCTTTTTGAGTGATGTTTAGTCTTAAAGACCCATTTACAACCGACTCTTTTTGAACCGTTAGGCAATTCAACTAGATCCCATACTTTATTGTCGTCCATTGATTTCAATTCTTCTTTCATAGCATTCAACCAATTCACTGAATTGTTACTTTCCATGACTTGTCTAAAAGAGACTGGATCCTCATCAATGCTCAAGTCACATTCATGTTCAACAGAGTAAACCACATAATCATTCGAAATAGCAGGTCTTTTCTGCCTTACAGACCTTCTTAATGCTGCTTCTTGTGGTTCCTCTATCAATTGCTCATTTATGAGTTGCTCATTTGTGACTTGCTCATTGTCAATTGGCTCAACATTTATATGTTCATTTTGTGGGATTGGAACATTAACTTGTTGTCTCTGCTTGTTGTGTGACTGTGATACAACAAGAGGGATAACAACTTCAGAAGAGACATTAGATGTAGAGACACTATCAGTATGCTCTTGAATGTCCACTATTCGTGATTCCTCACTCCCACTAAATTGACCATTTTCAATGAACCGAGCATTTCCAGACTCAACTATTCTTGTACTATGGTTAGGGCAATAAAATCTATATCCCTTTGACTTTTCAGGATAACCGATGAAGTAACCACTAATGGTTCTTGCATCAAGTTTCTTTTCATGTGGATTATATAACCTTACCTCTGTCGGACATCCCCAAACATGAAGATGTCTTAAACTGGGCTTCCTTCCAGTCCATAGTTCATAAGGAGTTTTAGAAACTGCTTTGCTAGGAACCCTGTTAACCAGATATACAGCAGTCTTTAATGAATACATCCACAAAGATAAAGGAATATTACTATGACTTAACATACTCCTAACCATATCCATAAGAGTACGATTTCGCCTTTCTGCTACACCATTTTGTTGTGGTGTATCGGACATTGTATATTGTGCACATATACCCCGACTTTCAAGATACTTTGCAAATGGACCTGGACATTGTCCACTCTCATCAGTTTTACCATAATATTCACCACCTCTATCAGATCTCACCACTTTTACTTTTCTATCTAATTGTCTTTCCACCTCATTTATGAACACCTCAAGGACGTTCACTGATTGAGATTTTTCATGCAATAGATATATATAACAATAACGTGAGAAATCATCAATAAAGGAGATAAAATATTTTTCACCACTCCAAGATTTAATGTCAAAAGGACCACAAATATCAGTGTGTATTAACTCAAGAAGTTGACTACTTCTTGTGGCAGGATATTTTGATATGTGTTTTGTTTGTTTACCCTTAATACAATCAATACATACATCCCAGTCATCAAAATCCAATTGAGGTAAAATTTCATTTTTTACTAACCTCAACATCCTTTCTTTGGATATGTGACCCAATCTTTTATGCCATAAGAAAGCAGAACATTCCTTTCCTACACTACAATTTCTATCAACAACATGTTCAACATTAAACAAGGATTCAGAAAAATTAACATCAAGATTTAAACGATATAAACCATCCAATAATGTACCAGAACCATAATAGTATGAAAGTTTATACAAATGGAAAATACCATTTTCAATCCTAAAGTTAAAACCTAAATAATCCAACTTTGCAACAGAAATTAAATTTCTAGCACAACCATGGACATAGAGACACTTTTCAAGATTCAGACAATAACCAGTGTTTAAAATCAATCTGTAAGTCCCAATTCCTTCTATTTGTGCCTTCATTTTGTTCCCCATATATAAATACTTTTCAGTTCCTTTTATGGGCTGGATTGAAAGGAATCCCTGCATAATATTAGAAACATGAGTTGTAGCTCCAGAATCCAACCACCAGGTATTATTAGGTACTTCAATAATATTTGCTTCAAAACTTACAGAAACATAAAAAGTACCTTTCTTTTCGAACCAAGATTTTCTTTTCGGACAATCATTCTTGAAGTGACCTACTTTCTTGCAAAAGAAACATTTCTGGTCCTTCTGGATACCACCGTTATTCACTTTCATTGGGGCTTTGTCCTTCTTGTTCTTCTTTCCTGATTTAACTTTACTGAAGCTAGCACCTTCATGAGTTGTGAGATGGATAGAATGATCTCTCATTTTCTTTAATCTCCCTTCCTCTTGTACCAACATGGCTTTGATTTCTTGAAAGTTCCACTTATCTTTAATAGTGTTATAGTTCACTTGGAACTGGCCAAATTCAGGAGGAAGAGGGTTCATGATGAACTGTACTAGAAAAGACTCATTCACCTCCATTCCCATTGACTTCAATCTTGCTGCTATATTAGCCATTCCTGTTACATGTTCATGTATGGGCTGTGACCAGTCAAACTTTTTGGTAGTCAGCTCACTCATAAGAGTTCCCATAATAGACTTGTCAGTTATGTCTGATTGTGAATACTCCTTGATCATTTTCATGAATTCCTTTGCGTTTTCTATTTTGGGCATGGAAGGCTTTACGTTTTCTGCCATAGACATGCGCATCAAGTTTAATGACAACCTGTTAGACCTATGCTAAGCCTCATAAAGAGACTTTTCATCACTTGTACTGGTCTCTGTAATGGCTACGGGCATTTCATCCATCATAATAGCCATATCCAAGTCTAGAACACCCAGTTGGAACTGGATTTGTTCTGACCAATCGGCATAATTTAGCCCATTAAACTTGATGACATTGTTGCTCAAACCTGCTAAATTCATGTAAGCTGGAAATAATACACAAACTCATACATTAATGCTTTGATTAAAATTCATGGATTCAAACAAAATTACTACACTAGTCATACATTTAAGTTTACCTTTGGGTGACACTTAAACTGATAGGTAGTCAATTAATTAAGTCATTCATTTAAGTTCACCTTTGGAAGATTCTTAAACTGACAAATTTCATATATACTTTAATAACAATCAATCATACTTAAGTCTATATGTATGCTATCTTTGGATATACAAACATATACTAAGTACATGAAATGTCTCACTTTAATGCCATCAATTATAAACAATGGTTCACCTTTGGGTAATCTATAACATCCTTATATCAATGACTAATCACTCTCCGAAATTCAACTTAATTGAATTTCCTTCTTTCAAATACATATAATATCCATTTAATGCACAACAATGTTAAAAATTAACACAGAACAGTAAAATTGCTTTACTGTGACAACAATACCGCAACACTAAAGTTGTTCCCAAAATAGAATTATGTGCCGCAACAATAAAGTTGCTACTGCTATTCCAATTCATTACAAACATGCACCATTAAAGATACATTACTGTGATGTGTGCAACAAAAAAAAATTGCTTTAAGGCAAAAACTAAAATCCCGCGCAACTGGAGTTGAAATTCACAACAACAATAAAATCTCGTGACATAAAAGTTGCTTTCAACCAAAATTAAAACTTATATGCAACACGACTTCCAGGGGTTTAAATTCAAGAAATTTGAATTTTCTTTCATGCAGGATTAAAATTCACGTAACATCCAGGAATTAAAGTTTCTTTAATATTATAATCAAATAAAATAAAACTTGCGGTTTCCAGAGTGAACGAAATTCACGTTTGAGGGTGAATGAAATTCACATTTGAAACAAATCATGCAACAGTAAAAGCAACAATAAAAAATAAAAGGTTTGCGGCTTCCGAGATTCACATTACAGTGAATCGAATTTTCTTTCATCAATAAACCAATTGAAATCATGAAACCCTATGGCCTTTAATTTTCTTTCATGCCAATAAAATTAATTAAACATCTGAAAAATTAAAATCCCTAAATTTTATAATTCAAAAAATTAGGGTTTTAAAAATTGGGGAAATTACCATTCATGGAGAATCATAAAATTCAGAACCAGGCTCTGATACCACTTGTGAGCAAATCTTTGATTTGTCGATTAAATGAAAACAACACACAGGATCTTGAATTTTCATGATACTCACAATTCCCACATACACAGTAAAGGAGAACTTACCTGGATCCATTGTATAATTCTTCTTGTTTGTTCCTGTCAATTGTTCTCTTTCCTCTTACTCCTCTTTAATGCTTTCTTGATGATATAGAAATTTCAAAGATGGTTTTGCTCTTGTCAAAGTTACTGTTTTTATTTTGCCTTTCCAGATAACGATACTTTTCTCTTTTTTTCGTTTTCAGAAAACGTAACTCCTTTTCCGTAATCAAACTTTTTCCTCTTTTATGATATTTTAATTAACCTTAATAAAATACCAAAATGCACTTTTGAAGTGAGAAGAGAGAGATTAATTTTAATAACTCTAAAATAATCCAATAACTTTAATACCTTATATTCTAATAATCATCACATTAGAATCTTTACATCAAAGTTATACTTTAAATTACATGAACCAATGTTAATTATTAATATAATTTAACAACTGTATCGATCCTAAATGCTTTTATATGCTACTATTTATGCTAGCTACATCTTACAGGTGGAATGACTTTGCTCGTGTTTTGGGCCTTCAACTTCTTGAACAAGCTTCAGTGTGCTCATGAAGATAGATCAGGAATAAGATCTGAGGGAGCAGAAGATCAGAGAGCCGCTTTGCTTTCTCACAAAGATGATGATCTTTCAAGTTGGGGTTCATCACATGATTCTTTGCCACAAGATGAGGAGGATCTTGACTTTCTTCCGGGAGGTCCCATTGATGGAAAGTTTTTAGATGATGGTGAAACTAGTAACAATACCAAACGTCTTTGTGCTATTTGTTTTGATGCTCCAAGGGACTGCTTCTTCCTTCCATGTGGGCACTGCGTGGCTTGTTTTGCATGTGGAACTAGGTAATTCACTGCTATAACGATTAACATTTCCAAATTCCTATAGCATATATATATATAATAGCAACTTTAATTTGTTTACACATATATACCTCTTGGGGCATGAGAGGTGAGTTGGGGACTCTAGTTATTTCCCCCCGATTTTTCTTATAGTATTTTCACAACTATAAAAATCAAGTGGTACATATACAAGAATTTACATTGCAGAAGATTGAACAAGTATAATTTCGTAAGAATTTAGTTCTAGTTTATTTGAGATAATTTTTTAAGTGCAAAATTGAAAACGTGTTGATTCTCTTTACAAGTCTATGTAGCAACAATCTTTATTCTACGTATCACATCCTCACTGGCATGAATCTCAATGCAGGATAGCCGAGGCAGCTGGTACTTGCCCTGTTTGTCGTAGGAAGATGAAGAAGGTTAGGAAGATCTTTACTGTTTGATCAGTGTAGAGACTAAGTGAATAATCACCAGAATGATAGATTACTTTTTTCTTGCCATTCATTTACAATGATCAAGCAAATGGTGCCTGCTGGTGAGGATCGTGTTGGTCATTGCAACACTACCTAGTGACTAGTGTAGTAAAGAGTAGAGGAATAGCAATAGCCAGCGCGGAAACGTAGATTAGTTTTTATATTCAATTACACATTATTTTCTTGCTAATCAATAACAATGATCAAGTTAATGGTGCCTCGTATGCCATTGCAGTAAAACCCGAGAAACTATGTGGGTAGTATATTTCAAATGCTCTTCCTTGCTATCCATTATCTTTACGTTACGCGTGTTTGCTTCGAAGGAAGGAAGAAGAGGGAGAAGCTGGAAAAGATATATATATATATATATATATATATATATATATATATATATATATATATATATATATATATATATATATATATATATTTGATAACTAATATATTTGGACTCCTTCCCTTATAAAAAAAAGTAAAGGTTAGCAGTAAAAGATATTAGTTTTAAATTGTTAGGAAATATATAGCACAGATTCTTTTTTTTTTTTCATCATGACTAAACTATACTATAAATTTTAATTTTGAGAAAATATATTAATTGTAATTTGATATTATTTTATTAGACCCAATTTATGTTTTTTTATTCATAAAAATTGAACATATATCATGAATTTTATAATAAATTATACTATTATCAATTAACTTAATTAAATTCTTAACTTAGGTTCAATTTATATGCCTTTATTAGATGTAATTTTTTTAAAATGTGTATGAATATAATTGTTAAAGATAGTTTAAAATTGTATAATACCTTTAAAATGAAAATTTTACATTTTACATTAAGAGTGTGTATCAATAAATACCTTTAAATTATAGTGTAAACCATGATTCAAGTTCCCGTAAAATATATATCTGCGAAAGAAAAGTATCAGGAGAATTCTTTTAGAAACTTTATTTATCAAACATTAGTCAAAATTTATTGAAAATTACTATTTTTTGGGTTTAGGATCTAAAGATTTTATGGAGTGAGAATATAAAAATTTTTTAAAATAAAGATTATAAAAATCAAAACTTTCTGTATAGATATTTAAAAGTTGATAAACATTAAACAAAAAAATTTGAGATTTGAAAAGAAGAAAATTTTCACTAAAACCTCACATCATATATAATTTAATTTATTTAAGAAAAAAAAATCAGTGATTAAAATATAAGAAAAATAATAAAAAAATAAAATAAGAAAACGAACAAATATTTTCATGGATATAGAAGAAAAAAATTAATATAATAGCAAGTATAAAGTTAAAAACAATAATTTAATGAGTTTAATCAGTAAAAACTTGTTCAACAAGTTTAAAATATTAACTTATTTACATAAAAATAAAATATTAATTTATCTTTAATTATTTTTAAATAAAAATTGAAACAAATATAATAAAAAATGTTAACTTATTTCTTAACTAATATGAAATAAAATTTATAACTAAAAAAATATTCTTATATTTTCCATTTAACGGAATATCTTTGTAACTATTAAAAAATAATTTTAATTATTATTACGTAATAGGTTAAAGTTGTTTGTCAGTGAACTTTTCAACTATATGTTATGTAAAATTTTTAAATTAATTATTTTATTAGAATAGCAAAATGAATATTTTTTTACGGCTACTTAAAAAATAAGTTTGTTCTTGAATAAAAATTAAAATTGGTGAAGAATAACTAAGTGAAATTTCTATCTAGCTTGTTATTAAAAATTAATTTTGTCCCTGCTAGCTTGTTATTAAAAATTAATACATCCACATTCATACACTTACATTTGCCCCTCTTAGCTTGTTATTAAAAACTAATTTTGTTATAAAAAAATTATATCAATTTGATACCTCTAAATTTAAATTTATTTTTAAAAGTTTTCATTTGTAAGTCTATTAAATAGTAATTTAATAAATACATTATCTCAATAATTTGAACTTGTTTACTCTACTGCGGTATAATTAAGTGAAACTTCTTTTTTAAGTAAACATCAACAAAATCAAATAAAATTGACTACAAATGTTAATTTATTGGAATTTGTTACTACTGTGCAATTGGATATGATTCTACTAGTCAATAAGCAAGTTCTACTAAATCATCTTAAAATGTAATAGTCAATATAATTAGATTAGTTTGGCATATCAAATTAGGTTTAAAAGGGTTACAAATGAAAACTATAATAATAATTTTCAATTCAGAGATCAAATTAGCATGATTTTTTTAAAAAAAACAAAATTAATATTTTAACCTAAATTTTATATATTTAATAGAATGAAATTGAGAAATTTAATTCTCATTTAATATTAACTTTGATTAAGTTCAATTAATTTGTAAATTTAAAATTTTGATTAATGGTTCGAAAAACTTACTGCCTTTTATTAGTACATAGAGAAATATAAATAAGTACAGAAATATTTTTTGGATCTTTTGGAAATATATATGTATTCAATTTATATAATTTCAGTGTCTAAAAAATTTCATTGGTTTTGTTCATCACCAAATTTTGAAATTAAGTAAAATTGGTCTCTGATCCCTAACTCTATTAACATTAAAAACATAATAACATTAGTAGTTCCATAATTGTCATGAGGCTGATGAGATATTTCTATGTAATTTTTTAGATTATATGTTTTAATAAAAAATTACACAAAACTATGTGGACAAAATTTTTAAAGATATCACAAGTAATTGAGCAGCAAATATGTTACTTAGAGTGAGAGACCAATTTTGCCTATGTACATAAGTTTGAGGGGTTAATATTTTTTTTTTTATTTGAAGGAATTAAACACGTATAGCAAAATTTACAACTACCATGAAACTTTATCAACCAACTAAACTATAAATTCTTATCAGTCTTGACAATGCATACAAAGATTAATATTATAGAAAAAAATCTTTTATTTATATATTTAAAAAATACTATATTAATAAATTAATAACTTCATTAACTTTTTCTTAAGTCTTTTGTACTTATTTTAATTTTATCATTTAAAATATATTTTGTAAACAATAATAATTAAAGATATATGTTTTAATAATTTAACGGTTACACTAATAATATTTTTTATAAGCAAAGAAACAAATATTATTGTGTGTCGACACGTTGATCTCGACTGAATGGCAAAAAATATGTACAAAATTAAAGGAGTTGTTTGCTATCTATATTTATTTAGAAAAATATTGAAAAAACCTTTAAAGAAAAGTTATCTATGAAACCAAATTTTGAATTCGAGAGTCTACTATACGTACGGAATATATTAGCACTCTACACGTTCGTCTTAAAGACGTTACCTTTAATTAAATATGCAAAATTAGATAAATTTAAAAATATTTATTTCACCCTTAAAATATAAAGACTACTTTTATTTTATTTTTTGTTTTAACATTTGAATAAGAAAAATATTATTGGAAAATTTATTTTTCATAAAAAATATTATTAATATTTTAAAAAATAATTTTAAAAGAGTTCAAGATAATCGAATCGGAAGTGCATCTAAAGTGATCGACATGAATTTTTTTAAAATTTACAATAGTCAAATTAGGAATGCATTAAAAATGACTATTATTTCTTTTAAATAATTTAAATAGCGTAATAATAATTATAAAAAATCAAGATTTTATAAAAAAAAACAAATTATAAGTGCATATAAAGTGATTATTACAGTTTTCATAATAGTCAAATTAGAAGTGCATCCAAAGTGACTATTATTAAATTTTTCTTTCATAATAATAATTATAACAACTAAAAAATTTATGATATTTAAGTTACAAAAGAATATAAAGTGGTTATAATTAAATTTTCATTTTTTAATTTAATATTACTATCATCATTATTGTTGTTAGATTTAATTGTAATTTTATTATTTACTATTTCAGGTATTCATAACAATATTTTAACTAGATAAAAAACAAAGTAAATAAAAAAAAGGTAGAATAAATAAAATAAAAAAAACTTACCACTTACACTCACAAAAAGCTAACAATAACACTTTTTGGGTCTTAAAGCAAAGGGGGTGCAATAAGCGGAAACAGAGGTGCGAAAAAAAAATGAATAGGTCATAATGCTTAGGCTAAGAGGCATGCGCTTAGCAAAAAATAGAGGTGCAAACAGTAAACTTATTATTTGGGTCGAGAGTGTGTCAAGTGAAAGTAAGGGTGCGTATAACAATAACCTATAAGGATTTGATGGGTGTGCAAATAGGGTTTATGGGGTGAATTTAGTAAGATGTAATTTCTTCTAAAAAAATAAATTTTGATTTAATAAAGGGGATGTGTGTTGTGTCCTTTGTACCCGACCACCAAATGGGATTTTCAATCCCTAATAAAAAAAAAAAAAGACATTGCATAAATGAAAAAACGAGAAAGTCTCCCCTGTGTGGGGCCACCTCCATTTCTGCCGACCATTGCTGGTGCTACCCATACCATCGGAAATCTCTTCTAGCAATGGTCAACGACTGAGGTATTTTTCTTTTCTATTTCTTTTTTTTACTGCATTTTTTTTTTCAAAAAATGGAGATGAGAGTGTAAGTTAATACTTATTTTGGCCTTCAGATCTCTCTTCTTTTGTTCCTAATATTCTATTTTCTTGCAGCACTCTTTCTCCTCTTCCTTAGAAATTTTTCTAACCCCTCCTTAGAAATATATTTATAACCCCTCTCTCTTATTCAAATACATCCTTTTATGGAGTGATTTTTTTACTCACAAAAATTTTAAATCTCGTATATCCAGATATTATGAGATTGTGTTAGTGATTGCAGCTGAGCTAAAAAACATCTCCATTAATTCAGATAGTACAATTATGGTAGTGGCTCAGGTTGACCTGCCTCATTTCATTTTCATCTTCTATTTTTCGTGGCTTTTCTCATGTTTTTTATTTGATTATTTCATTATTTTTTCAACTAAAATTCCATTTTGAGCTTTGGTTGGTTGATGTATATTCTGAATGATATTATGGTATTGATCAGAGTATGGAAATAAAATTTTTGTTTTTTTTATTTATTATTTTTAGTTACAAAATATTGTACTAAAAGCGGGACAAAATTAGGTGTTTACATTAAGAATAAAACATTAAGAGAGTCGAACAAGGAGTTCTAACTCAAAATTACAATTCGAGAAGATAAGTGACATAAAAAAAATAAACAAAAAAAAGAAGATTAAAAACAAAACATTAATTTTGCAGAGTAGCACTAAGCCATTCTCAAGAGCTCGATTAATTGAATATCTTGAATAGTCTCGTCTGGCTCATAAATATTGTATTTACAAATAGTTGCACTTTTTGTCTTCCGAATTTTTCAAATTTTAACAAACCGAATAAATGATCATACTTGTCTCAGAGTCTTGGATCTATTGACGAGACCTAACATTTGATAACCGTGACAATGAAGCTTGTGATGTAGTACCATGACTAACTCTCGCCAAACATATAATTTGTCCAAAATTTGGTTAACCAAAGTATAGTTGAAGAACAAATGTTAACCTCACAATTACGCAAATTTTCTTTAGTTACCATCGTGTTGGTACTTAATCTCCACACTAACAACAATCAATAATTTTATTGCTTCATCTAATAATAAATAATTGTTGATATCACTTTTAAGTAGTGTTTGATAATTGTTACAAGAATTGGTCTTTAATTTCCTAAAATATCATCTAGATTGTGAATGAATCTTGGGAATCATAATCCCTTAGTGAAATCAAATTTATTTGGTTGGTGATGAATATTCCTTAGAATATTTTTATAAGTTTTAGAAAAACTTAATTATTTACTATATTAAATAATAGTAATGTTATAATTACATTGAAAGCTTTAATTATTTACTACACTAAACTCTAAATTTTAAGTTAGATACTAAGCATGGGTAACGGGCTTTCCAATTTAAGATTTTTACGAATGTGGAAATATTTCTCTTACCAAATGTTCTCTAAAATAATTAGTAATTATAAAAATCTTCAGATTATTATACATAATAATAAATTATAATTAAATGATATGGTAAGTTTATGAATTTTTCTTAGAATATCCTCAGGTGAGTGTTTTTTAAGGTTGCTATTAAAACTAAGATATGATCTTGATAAGATTAATCATTGGAGAAAAAATAGTTGATCTCTAAGTGAAAATCTTGTTATTTTACAAGAACAAACAAGATCATTCCATTATTAAAAAATAATTTTTTTATTATCTCTCTCCTCAACTCAATATTTAAAAACAAACATTTGTAGAGTTCACAAAAATTATTCTAAGATCACAAAATGTGATCTTCCATTTGAATAAAAAATGAAATTGATCTTTAAATTTTGGGATCCACAAAAAAAATGAGTTAAGATAAAAAAAAATTGATTTTCTGTTGGAAATTCTCTTATATATTCTTTAAATATATTATATCCAACAACAAAAATTAGAAATCATAATCTAATATTGATTTTAATTAATATAATATATAGTACTAAATTTAAAAATATATTTTTTAAATCATCAAACAATAATTCAATATAAATATATTGAATCTAAAAAAATCATTATTTATTAAAAATTATAAAAAAAATACCAATTCCGATATCAATAAATTTGTTAAATGCGACTACCTCAACGACTATGTTCATTAATATATTATTAAAAAAAAATTACATTAACATAGATGAATTTAATAAACATGATCAGACCAATTAAAAATTTTATACTTAAAATTGAAGTATCCATCAATGATTCTAATCAATTCAAATATTTTTTAAACATAACATACATTAAAATTAAATACTAAAAATCATTTTAAATTTAACTACATAATCATATTTATAAAATTATTACTTTAATTATTATTTTTTGAAAAATATATTTTAAAAAATTAATTTAAAATTAAATTATACTAATATATATATATATATATACAATAATTTATTTATTGATTTCTATAGCTGAGTTATTGACTGAAATAAAATATTATGACTTATTTTAGATTTAAATAAAAATTTTAAATTATTAATTTTAATTAGCATTGTTCATAAAATATATTTTAAAATAATTAATTTTAAAAAATTAAGAATAAGTATTTTTTTTAGCAGAAATAGGTGTTAAAGTAATATTTAAAATTTTCTTAATATCAAAATAAATAAATTTTATCAGTATTGTATATTAAATAGAATTAATGTGACAATCAACCAAAAAAATAGCATTAATGTGAGTAATGTAGTCATTCATTAAATATAATTAGGTCCGATAAATTTAACTAGAGATGCTCAACAGAAGTTGAAATTTCAATGGATGGCTAATATTGCTTCAAGTCTCCTTAACTTATTACATACATATTGTTTTGTTTCTGTACATTGTTGGATCCGTATCCTTTGGTTGCATGGCTTCCAAACCTCGCACGGTTGAAGAGATCTTCAAGGACTATAGGGCCCGAAGAATAGCTATTATTCGCGCTCTCACTCGTGGTTTTACTCTTCTCTTTCCACTGCCTCTCTCTCTCTCTTTCTTTTGACCCTTTACTTCTCTAAGCTTCTCTCATCTTGTTATCCTTTTTATTTTCTTAGACATTGATGAACTTTACGGGCTTTGTGATCCAGGTAAAGGATAATTTATTGTCTTATCTGTTTTGGTAAATCTTTTACTTTGGTTTCTCTTATATGTAAGAAATTGGGTCTTTTTATTTTTGTTTTATTTTCTAAATTTGAAGAGGAAAAAAAATGTAGAGTGTGTGTTAATTGGTGTGCATATTTATTGGAGTTAATTAAGAAGGTAGAGTTTTATGACACAAGTGAGGAAAATGCATGAAATGAAATGGTAGGTAGTAACGAGAAAATGTGTTATTGCATATATAGTTCCACTATTTAATTGTCATGAAAATGTCTTGTGTTTGATCTAATGGCTTCTTTAAGGTAAGGAGAATTTGTGCCTCTACGGACATCCAAACGAGGCTTGGGAAGTAACTCTACCATCAGAGGAAGTTCCACCAGAGCTCCCTGAGCCAGCTCTTGGAATTAATTTTGCAAGGGATGACGTGAGTCGTAAAGATTGGCTTTCTCTCGTTGCTGTGCATAGTGATTCGTGGCTACTTTCTGTGGCCTTTTACCTTGGTACTCGTCTTAGCCACAATGAAAGGTACAATCAAGCTTTCATGGACATCCTTATGTGCCAATCATTCAACCTCATTGTCGTTATTTATTAACTAAGAACATCCTTATGCGTCTTGTTTAATGTAGAAATAAATCATTTTAAGGACGGAAGATGTTAAAAGAAATTACATTTATTTCTGAACTTATATATTGTTTCTTGCCTTAGACTAATTATGTTAGTATTTGTAACTATGACGAAATAATGAATCATGATTGTCTTGAAGATTTTACTAGTAGTGTTTTTGTTTTTTTTTTCATATCAATCTTTTTTCCATGATTGGTATGCTCAATATATCTAAGATGTTTATAAGATGGGGATTAGCCAATAATGAGATTCTCATGCAGGGTTGATTTTTGAAACGCTTGTGTTGGTATAAAAGCAAAGTTACAATTATTCAAACAAGATCTTTTTATACAATCACTCTCATTTGTAAGTAGTAACTAAAAGCAAAACTATGAGAAATTTAAGCAAAAAAACTTTCGCGCACAACATAAGGATTAGCTTTCAATACAAAAAACTTTATTAGGGGCTACATATTTAATAAAATTATCCTACCTTTATAAAAAAAAAGTGTACGATATAAATTAGGCTATTTTGTTATCTTTGGATTAGTGTGGGTGCTTGATAATATGTTATCTTGCCTTTTGGGTGGTAACCAAAAGAAAAACCCTGAAGACTTTGGTCCAAAAACCCGCTACAAAAAAATCTATTAAGAGGTGCAAATTTTGTTAAATTACCATCTTTACCCTTAAAAAAATGTACAATATAAATTAGGTTATTTTGTTATCTTTGGATTAGTGTGGGTGCTTAATAATATGTTATTCTGTGTCTTTTAAGTGGTAATCAAAAGAAAAATCATCGAATTTGGTCTAAAAGTTTGCTGTATATTAGGTTTTTTTTATCTTTAAATTAGGGTGATTGCTTGATAAATGTTATTTTGGATTGACTACTTTGGTTTTTTTCTTCAACTACAAATTTTTAGATTGCTTGTTAAAAAGCAAGTTAACATATAAAACTTTTATTGGATTTCTTAATTGTAGATTTTTTTTTAGCATTTTTTTGGAACTGGTTCATTATATTGATAGTTTCCTTGATTCTTTATGGTAGGAAACGTTTATTTGGTTTGATCAATGCTCTTCCCACCATTTTTCAAGTTGTGACTAGCAATAAAAAAATTAAGGACAAGTTCACCATGAATAGTGGAAACAAATCTTGGGGATCCACCGAGGTTAGTAATTTTCCTTATTTCTTTTGGTTGGTTTAATATTCATTAATTAATTCAAAGATTTGGTTTGGTAATGATACAAAAACCAATAATGAAAGTCAACTTATCATTGTCATTGTATAAAATAAAGCAAATTATATGTATTTTTTTATTTTTTTAATATTTTTTTAAATTTAAAGACATTACATTAACACTTCTTATATGTTTGAAACTATTTTTTTTAAATGTTAAGACTGCAAACCACTGGGAAAAATTAATTATTAGAGAGTTACGTATACTTAAGGTCTTTTGCATATATCATAAGAACAAACGCAATAACAGAACTAAAAATATTGTTATCTTGGGGCATAGTCTTTGGCTACTCTGTTTGACTCCAGTGAAACAAAAACAAAATTATATTTTTGGGTTTTCTTACTCTGCTTGTAAATTTTATCTAGTATAACATAATACACATAATCAATAGCGCATCCCTCATCTGGAGATCAACTGTAGAGAGCACTTGGATTTAATAATGATATTATGAAAGATGTATGTTGTTATAGGCAGTTTCTAGGAAGTTAAGGATGGTCAAGAGTCCTGTCTTTCCCATTTCACACCAAGGGATTTTGCTGGAGAAACCAACCACAAATGTGCGTCTGTAATCATGAATTACACTTCAATAGCAGCACTTTCCTAAGAACCTTTGAACGTTGTTGCACAATTTATTTTGAGCATATGGACAGTCGAGGGATCCACATTGATCTGCAAAAAAAACCAGAATATTGTACCTAAATGTCCTTCAACAATCTACAGTGCAAAACTTTGTTGTAAGTTACGTACAGAGATTTTATACCATTAATCATTTGTTGATCTGTCTAGATTTTTTCATGGAAAATAACAATATTTCCTCTATATCACAACCCATTTAGGGTAATATCGAATTCTTAGCTCCACTAAAAGAAACGAAAATAATAACTAAAAAAGTAAATATGTAATTATACTCATTTTTAAAAAATATTATTTAATTTATTATATAAAATATGCTAATTTTGTTTTATTTAATTTATGAAAACATCACAGATACATACGAGGGGAAATGAAAATGTTGACATAATTTGTGGAAGTTGTAGTGAAAAGTACAATAAAAATGAATTTTGGATCGGGTGCGATATTTGTGAATGGTGGTACCATGGAAAATGTGTTATGATGACCCCTATAAAGGCTGAGACTCTAAAGCACTACAAATGTCCATCATGCTGTTTAAGGAGAGGTAGGCCATAGATGGTAGGCAATGGAATGGGTATGCCAAGACAATGTTATAATATTATTATTATATATTTCTTATATATAGAATAATATCAACATTTTATGACAATTTTCTTTGGAATTAATTTTGCTTTCACCAAGATAAATTGTTGTTTCAGGTTGTTGATTCATTAATATTTTCTTGAATTTACACAATATAGCTATGAACGTTGTTATCAGAAAATTAAAAGTGGTCATTATGTGAACCAAAAATACCATCAAACATTAGTACCAAGTTTAAGACATAAAGATATTGTTTGGGATTTTTTGAGTTTTCATTTAGAAATTTAATAAGGATTTAAATTTATTTAATTAGGATTTATTATTGATTTTATTGGGATTTTTTAAATTTATTTTTGGGATTATTTTTATTACGTGAGGATCATATCAATTATTAGTATTGGTATTATTATGATTTTTTATTATTAATGTTTGTTTTCTATAAATAAGAAACTAGGTAATTTTTAAAGATGAAGTTGAATGAAATATAAGTTTTCTCTAATTATGAAAGCATCCTTTTGAGTTTGGGCAAAGATTTAAATATGTTCTTATTAAAAAAAACTTGGGCAATTTAATCAAAATTTTATGATTTATTATATGCACATTTGACCCATACCTTGATCGTGGTATGAAAATCTTTCCTTATAATAACCAAAAGGAAGGGATCAATTATCATCTTCAAAGTAATAATTATTTTTATCCCTAAAATCCATAAACAGAAAATTTTCAAGGCAATCTGTATGTAAATATGTGTTTATGTGTTCATAATATTTGGTATCAAGAGTCAAGTTAGTGTTCGTTTTTAATTTTTTAAAAAATATTGCACCTTTGTACTATTTTTTAAAAAAAGTTTTTTTATTCTTTTTAATAAATATTTATTTTAAACTTTTTTATTAATAAAAATTAGCACATCAATAACTATATTTATTTATAAAAAAATAAGTGATTGTTTTATGGATAAATGAATCTACCTCTAGTATGAAAAATGAATATCTAAAGGAAAAGAGGCAAAATTTGATTATCAATAAAAAAGAGAGAATAAAAGCCCAAAGTTAAATAAAAGAGAGAAGAATACAACAATTGAATTTCACCTCTAAATTAATTTACATAGACTGCTTGAATTTACTTTTTCAACTTTGGTACGTATACTTTTCCTTTGCATTTCTATTTTATATTTGTCCTTGTTTTTCGTTCCTATATATGTATACCTTTTTTTTCACTTTTGTATTTTCAAGTTTCTTGATTTTCTCAAAAGTATCTCAATTTACTAGCTTTTAAGGAATTTAATGTATGGATTTGTTGTGAAATTAATTAGTGGTTATTGCAGATAGAATCCTATGTACTAATGAGACAACTTACACTCTTGAATCATCTATAACCTAACACCATGTATCTTGATCCTCTTCTCTCAAAATTATCGTAACCAACTTACTTCTCAACCTTTAGAAAGTCCACCTCCCACGAAAAAACTTTCTTTTCCATTCCTACTTCCATCTCAACTCAATTGTATCCCACATATTCCTTACTGATATATCTTATAAAGTTGAGTGTATTCTTATTGAAAGTTTTGCTCTCCCATCCATCTATCTTTCTAAAACAAAACTTCATTATCATCCCCAGGGTGAAGGGTAACATTTCTAGACCACTACCTTCTCGAATCCCCACCCTTCAGTTCTATGGAATTTAAATCTAACTACCATTGAGAGCAATGTTTTCCTTTCACCTCCTAATTCCTATCTCCCTGCACATACTTTGATTTCAAAATACGCATACAAATGCTATTTTGTTACGCAAAATTTCTTATAATCAGATTTGTGAGAAACAAAATAAATGCGAAAAAATAATATACAAAACTTGATGAGGAAGTTTGGGTAATTATGTCTATGTCTACCTATTGTTGCAAATATATTACTGATAAAGGAGAGAATTTAAACAATGTTTATAAACAATCAACTCACAATCCAAATACACCTAGAAAATAAAATATTATTTTTTAAACTTTTTTTTCTGTCTCTTTCTTTGTCGTAGTTGAAATGTAAAAGAAAGAAACAAAACGTATATTTATAAGATAATGTAAGGTTTTTTTTTTCACTCATCTTTATTTTCCTATTTTCATGCATTCCTGAATTTTACTGCTTTTCTTATTTTTCTCAACAAAAGAATATGTTATTCCTCTCATTTCTTGTTTGCATGCCCAAGTCCAACAATTTTTTAACTTAAAGACTAATTTCAATTTGTCTTCACATCAATACTCAGTGGTCAAAAAATGGTCCAATGGCGCCATAAAACTACTTAGGCCTTAAGTTTCCATGGGTGTTGGGCGGTGGTAGAAAGTGGGCACCTACTGGTAGACGTAATTGAATTTTGGTTATGAGCGTTGGGCACTCGCACCATGGCCGTTAAGCGCTCGGGGAAACACACGTAACCAAATTTGTAGTTTTTTCTCACTTCTTCAGTCCTTCCTAAAAACCTAACTCAAAACAACTAAAAAAACAAGAAAACAAACGTAAAATATGCATAGACTAAATCTAAAACCTAAATTTCTATTACTAAATCTACTTTTAAGCGAAAATAGAGGAAAAAAATGTCTTAAATAAGAAAGATTACAAAAACTACTCTATTTTACTTATATAAAAATAGGTAAATTAGGTAGTTATCAGGATCCTTTCCTTTCCTTCACTCACATCTATTTATAGCCTTCACCCAAGCATATTTACTCAATGAAGGGTTTATCGCTCAATGAAAATAACATCTACCCTAGTTTCGTTGAGCGAAAGTTGCTTGTTTGTAAAGAATTGAGGTTAAAGGTACTTTTATGGGTGATCAAAACATGAGTAGTAAACAATGATTTTAAGTTCATTTATACACTTTAGGGATGCTTTAGTGAAATCAAGACCCAACCAAATCTCATTTTTTTAACCTTTTAATTTATTTTGTTATGCTTTTATCTAATTTTTGTTTTAGTAGTTGTTAGTATAAAAATATTTCCTATTCGTTCTTACAAGTAAAAAGTGTTAAGATTTCTATGGTATCATCCAAGTCTATGTGGGATCGACTTGATATTTCTCAGATATTACATACGATTAATGCACTTATTAGGAGTAGTGTAGAAAAATTGTATTCAATAATCACCATGGAAGACTATTGTGTAGTCATCATTAGTCAACTAGCCAACTAAGATTAAGTTCTTTGTCAAGGAGAGAATATGTCTAACAATTTTGAATTCTCATACAAACCCATTTAACTTAATCTTCATTACAAATTTACCTATAATCTCAAGAGATTTCTCATTAGTAAGGTAAAATTTATTGAGCTTTTCAAAGGCATAATTCTCAAAGAATTCTTTCTATGATGTGGTAGAAAAGGACGCTCCAAAGTATAACACCCAAGACTATTCCCTATTCTCTAAAGAACATATCAATGCACCATTTCCTCCTAATGTAGAAGCAACATTTCCTTTAACTTCACCTTTTGATTCTTTGGTGCATTCTTGCACTAATTTTTGTAATTTTGGGTTTTTCCACCATTACAACACTCGATAGTCTTTTTGTTTTGTAAATTGAGATGATTTTTGGATTTGGACCTCCTATGGTATTTTGATTTTCCACGTCCATATGCTCTAGTTGAATTTTTTGCTTTTGACATTGTATGTAGAACTAAAGAGGTTGACAATTCACCTGACTCACTCCATCAAATATCTTCATTGAGAACTAGATCACTAATATCATCAAATTTCAACTTACTACTTTCTGAAAAGCTATTCACAACAGTGACGATAGCATTTTAACTTTTTGCTAGAGAAGACAAAAGTATCAAAGATCGTATTTTTTCATCGAATTCAATTACAACTGAAATCAATTGGGTTATTATTATATTAAATTCATTGAGATGTTGTGTTGCTAATATGCCTTTAGTCATTTTTAAATTAAACAATCGCCTCATAAATGAACTTTACTTGAGGTTGACAACTTTTCATACATACTAGAAAAAGTCACCACAAGATTAGTTGTGGTATTTTCTTTTGCAATATTGAATGCAATGTTACGAGATAATGTCAATCAGATAACTCTGAGGGCTTACCTCTCAAGAAGAGCTCAATCTTCATCCTTTATGCCCTTTAGTTTTTCTTTTGAGAGAGATTGATACAACTTCTTCTGATATAAATAATTTTCTGTCTGCATCTTCCAATTCCAAAGCCCGTACCATTAAACTTCTCAATTTGACCTTTTCTTCATCTACAACCATTTCTCCCACTCAAATTCAACTCCTTCTCAATTGTTTATTATAATAAAATTGGGCTCTGATACTAGTTGTTATGAAATTACACGAAATTTCTTATGATTAGATTTTCAAGAGACAAAATAAATGCAGACTAATAACACATAAAACTTGATAACAGAGTTTGGGTAATTGTGCCTATGACTATGAGCCGCTGCAAATATACTATTGATAAAGGGGAAAATATAAACAATGTTTACAAACACTCAACTCATAATTCAAATAAATCCAAAAAATAAAATATTATTTTTGAAACTTTTATTTCTCTCTCTTTCTTTGTGGTAGTTGGAATGTAAAAGAAAGAAACAAAAACATATATTTATAAGAGAATGTAAAGTGACATTTAATTTGAGTATTTTCTATTTTTATTTTTATAGAAAATAAAAAAATAGTAGTAAAAATATGTTTGGTTACAATTTAGAAAATATTTTCTCTAGAAATATTTTCAAAAATTAATTAAAAAATAGAAAAAAATTGTTTTCAGTGTTTTAAAAAATTAAACTATATAAAAGGTTTATAACAATATTGTAATTATAAAAAAACTATATATAAATGTATTTTAATTTATATATTTATATTGTAATATTTTTACTAAAATTTATTAAATTTAAAAATCTATTTTTTGAAAATAGAAAATATAAAGTAAAACAAACATATTTTCTTAATGTTAAAAATTTGAAAATAAAAACAATTTTGAAAAAATGAAAATAGAAAATAAAAAAGAAAACATTTTCTCTAACCAAATGTCACCTAAACTTTTTATTTTGCTTATTTTTGTTTTCATATTTTCACACATTCATTAATTTTATTGTCTTTCCTTATTTTTCTCTAGAAAGAATGTTATTCCTCTCATTTTTCATTTGCATACCAAGTCCAACAATTTCCCACTTGAATACTAACTTCAATTTATCTTGACATCCCAATGAATGCAATAATCTTGTCTTGTCTAATAGCAAGCCAATTGAAGTTGAACACAACTTCAATTTGTAAGACCTTTATTTTTTTAAAATGATATAAGTGTGTGAAATAAATAAAAGAGATAACTAAATTTAATTTAAGTATAATCAATAAATTAAATATGAAATACTTGGTCGAAGTATTTATATATATATGTGTGAGTGTGTGTGTTTTATTTGATGAAATATGATTATTTAATTATGAATGTGATTCAATTTAAGTGATTTATAAATAATAGAATTTGGGAGAATGATAGTTAGTCAGATGGAAGGTGAGGATAGTAAACATTCTTTTGAAAAGAGATAGTTAGATTGGTTTTACAGGAACTATTAAGAAATTATGTCTATAAGGGGAGCTTGTAGATAGCTAGCCAAAGTTACTAAAGTACACTTTCAACCTTAATCATTTTCTTCTTCTTCTTTCTCTTCTTTTTTCTTTTCAATTTCTCTGAACACTCTCATTCTCTCTTTCACCCTTAACATAGATTTGAGAGAAATTCCTGTTGTTTCCAGATTTTAGTTGTTGATCATAGTAAGTTTGATCCTTTTTCTTTCTCTTTTCGGTTCAATTATTCCTGTTGGAGTGAAATTTCTCCTTAAAATCCCAATTTCTTAGTTTCCCTTTGGTTTTAGGGATTTTTCTCGGTTTTAAGTAATTTCTACAACTATATTCTCTTCTATCTTCAAATTTAACTTTAAAGGGAGAAATAGTTAAAAAGGCTTGATCTTTGTTCTAATTTAGGAAAAAAATTGATTTGACAGTATAAAGATATTTGCTTGTGAGTGATTTATGTTTTTGAATGTTGATTTGAACTTAGAATGTGTTTGATGATTAATTGCACATGTGTTCAGTGAATTATGTCTAATTTGTGATTTGGGTGTTTTGAGATAACTGATGCATGTTCTGAAATTGGTGAATGATTGAAATGATGGTTAATGGAGTGTTTTATGTGATTGATATTAATTAGGTTTCTTAGAAATTTATGATAATAGAATTGAGATATATGATGTGTTGAATCGATGATCTATTAGACTGTGATGTGGGTTGTTACGAGGAGGTAACATATGCTTATATGTGGTGCATTGAGTTAGGGATACATATAATTCTTTGTGATCCTAGTGTTCAGGTCAATGAGGACAGGAAGACATAAAAAGAATGTACTCAAATAGCAACTAAGTGTCAATATTGGGTCATGTAAATGTCATATACTTGTTGAGATTCAACTGTGTGAGTCAAAATAGGTCATTTAGACACCATACATCACCTGAAAGTATCATATGAGTATTGCTTAGACTATAATTGGTTGTCAGTATTGGGTGAAGTGGATGCGAGACACCAATTAAGAAATGAAGTTAGATGGGCCACCTTGGTATCCAAATTCGATATAGTGAGTCTTTTCTAAAATTTTCCTGTTATATGATTATGTGATTCTGAGTAATTATGTTTAAAGGGAACATAAGTGTGATTGTTTGTTGGGTGATATTATGGAATGAATGTATATGCTAATTTGATTGGTTTTTCATACTTAAAGTGTTTTATGTTATTATAAGCCTACCCTTACATTGTGCATGTTTTCTGTATGACTGTGAAGATGACAATGGTGAGGCTGAAGGATGGGATCAACAGAATTAAGGATGGCAATTCAACAATGACTAGAATGTTCTTTTTTACATGTATAAAATCTGTGAAATTGGTGTATATGTAATGTAAAGTAATTTGCAATACTTTATGTTTTGAGCATGTATAATTATGTGTATATAATTATAGAACCATATAGTATTGGTGCATGTAAGATTTGAATGTAAAGATGTATGTTAGGATGCTAATGTAGTTAGAGTAATGTTTTGATTTGATTGGGAATGATAGAGAATTATGCAACATACCTCTTATGTTTTTTACGGAGTCTCGCTGTTTGAGAGTTTTTGCCTAGTGAAGCATAGCCTCTTTCAAACTATTTTTGTGGCTTTGCACCTAGCAATAGATCTCGCTCTACGCAAAGCTCTCTCTACCAAGAAATTCTGGGGGGTTTTCACCCAATCGTGCATCTCGTTGAGTGATATTTTTTCATTGGAATGTAATAACTCACAATTCTCGCTTGACGATTCTTGTCACTAGGCGAGGTATCCTAGTTCCTAAGTGGGCTACGTTGTTCGTTGAAAGAGTTGTTCAATACATTCTTTGTGTTTTTATTCGAAGTTTTAATAATTTGAGTATAAATTATCTTATAAATAGATGTTATAGACTGTGACTAATATTATTTATATTAGAATTTCTTGGAAAGTTACACAATTTGTCAATGGTTACTACCTTTATCAATATGTCACAACTTATACTTATGTAATTCTTCTTCATTTTTCTCTTTTATTATAATTTAAATATTTAATTATAGTAACTTATAATTTAGATATTTAATTATAGAAAATTATAATTTAAATATGCAATTATAGTAATTTATAGTTTAAATATGTAATCAATTTATGTTAAAAAAATATTACTAAAATATGTCATGATTATTTTAAATATCCCATTATTGGTTTAATAATTAACTGTGATCTTATTTGTCATTTTATAAGTTTCAGCTACTTAAGCAACTAGTTTTACATGACACTTACAAGTTATAATTAACTTTTCAAATTTTAGTTAATTCTTTTAGTTATTTTTTCCCAATGCACTTTAATAATTTTTTTAAAGATAAATAACATAAAGAGAAAGATCAAGTCAAATTAGCTAAATCATGATAAACATCTCCTCTAAGTGTCTATTATTTACTACATTTTTAGCTCCTAGTCTGTAAATATATATATATATATATATATATATATATATATAATAATAATAATAATAATAATAACACACATAAACTTTATTTTTAATTAAAGTATATTAGTAAACAACACTAAAATTATTTGAAAAAAAAATATTATCTTTTATTTTAAATAATTTGTTTCAAGAATATTACAATTGTCTAATCCTCAAATAACTATTAGAATAAAGATTAAAAATGATAGACAATTAAAATACTTAAAATTTAAATTAATATCTTATTTAACAATAAAATCTTTTAGAAAGGTTTATTTATGAAATATTTAATTATCACATCTAAAATATCTTAATTATCATCACTACCACTACTATCGTTACCATTTCGCCTCCAACAGGAATAGGGTTCCCCACCCCACTCACCTAAGTAGGAAAAATCACAAATTCCACAAGGTTGTGGGATTTTTCATAGTGCTCTGGCCTTCAATCTGACCTCATCATTAGTAACATGCATCTTTCATGACACTCTTATCTCAGTCACAATTTTGTGATTCTCACATACTTATGATTTAATTTTTCACAAGGTGTAGATTTATACACAAGCATGTGAGTTATATATATATATATATATATATATATATATATATATATATATATATATATATATATATATATATGTGTGTGTGTGTGTGTGGAGTTTCATTTAGGGTGAAAGTGGGGTAGGGGTAGCAGGGACCAACAAACTTGCTTCCGCCTTTGCCCCCATATGTTTTTAGCGGGAAAAACCCAAACCCAATCTTAGTCAATGTAAGTTTTTTCGTTAAATTTGGGCAAAGAGGGTATGTACCCATGAGGACAAGTGTGATCGTCATCCCCATTATCAATCCGACATAAATTAAAATATTTTTAAAATTGAGAACACAATATCATGATGTAAAAATAAATATAAATATAAAAAAATGATAAAATAAGGGACAAAGAGTGTAATTAATTCCAACAAAAATAAATACATAGAAGTAAATAATTGTAAATTTATATTTATAACATTTTATTTTTCAGTTAGGATTTAGATTATATTATCATTCGGAGAAAAATAAAAATATGATAGACTTAATACTTTTTAAGATAATATATGCTTAATTAAAAATGTAATTAATAATATTTTTCAATTTTAATACAATTATTTTTAATATATTATTCAATATGAAAACATGACACTTTCCTTTATGTACATGTATTTTAACAAAATACTAATATAAATATATATAAATTTTTAATATATATATATATATATATATATATATATATAAATGAAAGTGTCAGTGTATATATATAGTTTAGATAATTTTTTTTCAAAAAATAAAAATTCGTATCACAATTTTATATCTAATATAGCATCAAAGAAGGACCAAGTTTTATTATAATATGAAAAAATTGTATTATTATACTTATACTTATTAATAATTAAAAATAATATATATATATATATATATATATATATAATATACTTATATTTATTGTTAAGTATACTTATATGGTATATTTGTTATTAAATATCTTTATTAAATATAACTATATAATATATGTTTAATTATGAAGTACATTAAATATATATTTAATACGTTAAATATATTGATTAATATATTAAATATTTTAATTAAATGAATAAATATATTTTTAATTATTAATATTTTTGACAAATAGATATATCTTAAGTATTAAAAAGGAAAAATATATTAAGTATATGTTTAAGTACATGTTAAATATTAAAATATTTAATATTTTAAATATATTAAAATATATTTATATATTTATTAATATAATAAATAAATTTAGAATATTAATTAATATATTAATATATAATTAATGTATTTCATATATTCATGAATGTATTAAATATATGTAATATTTTCATGAGTGCATTAAATATATATTTAATATTTTTATTATTAAATATATATTAAATAAATTTAATATACTCATTGAATATATTAAATAAATTTAATATATTCATAGATATATTTAATGTATTAAATATAATAATTAATATATTTAATATATTCACGAATATATTAAATGAATTTAATATACATTGAATTAAACTAAGAAAATATATATTAATTAATAATATATTTAATGAATATAATGAATGCATTAAATATATAATTAATATTTTAAATATGTTATTTATACTCATGTAAGTAGACCCAAGTTATATATATTATTAAATATAAGGGGTAAATGAGACATTTTGTTTATCTTAAAAAAATTAAAATTTATTGAGATAGTGGGTTGTTGATTATATATTTTTTAGTGTATTTTTTTTATTTTAAATTTTTAAATAAATAGTTATTAAAAAAACAATTAAAGAAAAATTGTAAACTAAATATGAATAAAAAAGAGTGAATTATTTTACATATGTTATAGATATTTATTTAAATATAAAAAATATTTACAGTATTGAATATTTAAATAAAAATTAAAGTTTAATAATTATATTTAATATTTTTTATACTTGTGAATTTTTTCATATTTTTTGTATAACATCACGATACCAAACTAGAATTTCAGAAAATAAAATCATATAATTGTGAAATTTAAAATTCTAAAACTGACGTAATTAAAAAACGAAAAATTAAAATCACACAAGTACTAAGTATAAGAAACTAAAATCATTAGATTAAGTTGCATATGGAAAATTCAAACTCAAAAGGAAACAACAATTTTTTTATGCGATTAATGACCATCATCAATATCTTAACATGATAAAATGATAATGTTATCATAAAATATTTTATTATTTAATTCAATTCAATAAAAAAATTGATTTTTTTTATATTTTTAACTTTTCAATTAGTTCACAATTTTAATTAAATTGAATGGGTTTATCAAGAGTTATTTTTTAAATATTTTTAATAAGAGTTGAGATAATAGTAGAGGTTTACACCAACTCTAATGTGTGATTACATGGAATGTGTTTATGAAGAGTTTAGCAATAAATATGTATTTAAAGAAAAATAATTTATCTTTTATCTTTGATTAGTTTAAAAGTAATTTTGACACTAATAAGGAATGGAAACAGAGTGTAAATTATGAATTGGTTTAGACCTAATCTGTCTCTAAAGGCACCATATTATTAGTGAAAAAGTAAAGGGTTAGAAGTGAGAAAGTGAGGAGTTGAAGAAGCAAATTAGCCTTTATATAAGTACGCATACACATTCTTCAACTTTGCATTTTCCTTCCTTTCTTGACACTCTTTGATCAATTCCGATGGTCTCTCTCTCCAATTCCATTTAGCTTCCCCAAATCCCAAACCCTTCCGCTTAGATCCCAATTGGGTTATGGACATGGCTTCCAGTCCTCGCACCGTTGAAGAGATCTTCAAGGATTACAGCGCCAGAAGAACCGCTGTTATTCGAGCTCTCACTCAAGGTACTACTCTTCTCTTACCAATGCCTCTCTCTCTCTCTCTCTCTCTCTCTCTCTCTCTCTTTTCTCACCTTTTGCTTTTCCATGTTGCTAATCACTTTCTTGCCTTTCCCAGACGTTGATGAATTTTACGGACTCTGCGATCCAGGTAAAGCGTAGTCTTGGATCTTTTTTTTTTACTTTGCTTTTCTGTTGCATATATTGGATTTTTTTATTTGTTTATTTTCGTCGTATTGGTTGTTTTGCGAATTTGCAAAAAAAAAAACAAACAAAATTCTGGGTTGTTAGAATTCTTTAACAAGGTAGAGTTTTAATGAACGGAATTTGAGAAAAAAGCGAAATGGGGTGTAGTAATGATAACAACGTCAGTGTTTTTGCTATGGGGTGTTGTCTGGGTGGACTATTTCAGAACAGATTTTGGTTTTAGAGTGAATTAATTTACGTTTTGGATTTCTCTTTTTCTACTTTAAAAGAAAATTAGTAGTGAATGCGTGTATAAAATGTTTTATTCAACACAAAGTTGCCTGAAGTTTCTTCAATTCAAGATTGATTTTGGACACGGTCAATTTCTTAACTTGGGATAAACATGTCAACATTTACCACCTAAAATTATGTTACCTGGTTATCCAACGGAATCCAAATACTCTGTTATGATATCACATTGGTTTTGTTCCATGACATTTGGGTATCTCGTCAGAGGGTTACATTTATGTTCATTTTGCTGTGTTTTGGATGATGGGTAGTGTCTTTTCGTTGATTTGGAGTCTTTGCTGTGTTTCTTTAAGACAAGGATAACTTGTGCCTCTATGGACATCCAAATGAGGCCTGGGAAGTAACTCTGCCTGCAGAGGAAGTTCCTCCAGAGCTCCCTGAGCCGGCTCTTGGAATCAATTTTGCTAGGGATGGTATGAATCGCAGGGACTGGCTTTCTCTTGTTGCTGTGCACAGTGATTCGTGGTTGGTTTCTGTGGCCTTTTACCTGGGGGCTCGTCTTAACCGCAATGAAAGGTATGATCTAGTTTGATGGATGTATGAATGTATGCTGTGATAATTCAAATTCCTTTTCGCTTTCTATCCATTAAAGACATCCCTATTCAAGTTGATTTGAAATTATGGATTACAATTGGAGTCGGAGCCTAACATTCGTCCAAATTTGTTATGATGGATAAATGCCACAAGAAATTGTGGACATTTTTAACATGACGATGGTTGTCTATTAAGATCTGTAGCTTGATATAGGTTTATACAGTATGCGTTCCTTATTTTGCAGCAAAAGTTTATTTAGTACAATCTCATGTTACAGGCAAGATCAGCAGAGGTTTCCATCTAGCAAAATTTTCTTTTAATAAAAGTATAAATTTGTAGTTAGCAATGGCTGTAGCCACGTTGACTATTTTCCCCATGAAAGTTTGTGCATGCAATCAACTATAAAATGTGATGACGGTAGCAGTTTTAATTTACCTTTTGGCTATCTAGCAAATTTTTCTTTTAATAAAAGTATAAATTTGTAGTTAGCAATGGCTGTAGCCACGTTGACTATTTTCCCCATGAAAGTTTGTGCATGCAATCAACTATAAAATGTGATGACGGTAGCAGTTTTAATTTACCTTTTGGCTGAAAGTTATGTATATTAATCAATGGTTATTTCCAGCAATATTTTGAAGTGAGGAATAAATTGTTTTTTGAAATCTCTCTGAAAGCTCACAAAAATAAGTGATTAGTTCTTCAGACTTCAAACTAAGTTGAATAAAAAACACTCTAAAAATGTTTGCAGGTATTAACTGATACACAATTATGAGGGATTTTTTATTTAGGGATTTTTTCATGGTGGAAATTTAAAATCTCTTTCAAAATGCCTTGTCTCATTCATGCTTTAGTTTTTTTCTTAGGATTATTAGGTATAGCATTGGAGGGATTGTTGAGGGAAATACACGCAATTGAGTTTCATTTGTCATGATTTGTTTGTATTGTTTAATATGTTTACATTGTTGTTGAGGATTCTTATAGTTTTTCCAACTGTAGTCAATTTCATGTGATGGCACTTTTATCACACCAAATCTACCCCTGGTTTTTTCAGAGGTCATTCATCATGTCATGTTTTTGTGAAGCATTCCTTGTGGCTGTTGTGTCTGACCCTCTCCTTTCTCTTTCATAATTGATTTTAAGTTTAGAAACCTTACCTTCAACAAAATCCCATGCAATCTTCAGCCTAATTTCAACCCTTTTCCATTACTATCCTGATCAGCCCAAGGTTTTCTGGCCAATGCGAGTTTGCTGAACCTGTTCAGGTAGGCTAGTACTACTTTCCATTCTATTCCCTGTATAGTGTATACTATACAGCACCATCATCCAATTTGTTCACAGCATTTTAACAGCTTTCCCCGTGCCCACTCTACTTCTCCTGTGTCCCAGCTCCAATAATGTATCATATATACATAACCATCATCCTATGCTTTGTTCACAGCATTTTAACAGCTTTCCCAATGCCCACTCTACTCCTGTGTCCCAACTCAAATCATATATCATATATACATAACATTTTGACAGTATGTGCAGTTGTTTTTAATTCCTTAGTTTCAATTCCATTTGTTTCTGACCTCAGATATTGTTTCCTGCCTTAGGTTAATGATGTTAAACTGACTTAGTTGTTAATTATGAATGTTTTAAATTTTGAATGCATTTTTTTTTAGCATTTCCAAGTGTCTTATTGATACAGCACTGATTGATATTACACCTATTTTAATGTGTAACTGCTCCTACTTTATTCCAATAACTGTTATAACTGCCCCTAATACTCAGTTTCCATTACATATAATTTACTTATATAATTTCTGCTACCTTTGGTATAGCGGGTATTTGGCAATCTGCTATTTTGGAAATAGTAGCTGCTTTGCACACTGCCATAATGTTATAGCACTTTTCAAGTTGGTTTACTTTGCTATACTATCTGGAATTGACTACTATGGTTTTTTCCTCATGGATTTTCCTTCAACTAAAAATTTCTGTTATTACTAATTGGAAGAGATGTTAATAGCTTAATATATAATAAAACTTTTATTGAATTTTTTTGTTGTATTTTTATGCTGCATCTATTGGCTTATGGTTCCTTTTATTGATGGTTACATCTATTCTTTATTGCAGGAAACGTTTATTTAGTTTGATCAATGATCTTCCATCTGTATTTGAAGTTGTGACTGACAGGAAACCTGTCAAGGACAAACCAACTGTGGACAGTGGAAGCAAGTCTCGGGGAAGCACTAAGGTTAGTGTTTTCTTCTATTGATTATTGTTTCTCTTTTCTTGAGTAGCATAACACTCTTGACTGAGTTTTGGAATCACAATTTTGTAGGTCACACATCTTATTTAATGATTTCTCCCTCATGTATTTGTAGTTTCCAATGAATTTTAACTATTAATAAAGATTGTGTTGCTAGTATTCTTCTTATTTCTCTTGGCTGGTGCAGTATTGATTAGTTCAAATGTTTGGTTTGGTAATGCTTGTGAATACTAAAGTTTCATGAAAAAATAATTAAAGTGAACATATCAATGCTATTGTGTAATATATACAGTCTCGTTTTTTGTTTGACAAACAAAAGCACTTCTAGAAGTATATCCTGACTAGCTTATTGTGTGAGATGAGAATAGTGAATCGTGACCTCTGACAGCAATACTAAAAGTTACATGAAACAAATCTCAGACAAGCACCTGGACTGGACCTATTGATATCTTTATTTTGTTTCTTTTTTAAATAGTCTGAGGTCAACTTCCAGTATAGATAATTTCTAAACTAAACCTTAGTATTTCTTGCTCCTAATTTTGATGTCAATGTTGAACTAGTTCAGACACTTTCAGTTTCACATTTACTTCCTAAGAAGATAAATAAAATTGAAAATGAAGCAATATTCTAAGCTGTTTGTACGTCTGTTTTGTATGTTATTGCACAACTAGTCAAGGCTGCTACCTTCCAGTGTATGCAAAAGCATGTCAGATCACTTGCATATTGTATAATGCATTCTTGTGCTTTTATTTGCAGAGATCCAGTGATGGGCAGGTTAAAAGCAACCCAAAGTTTGTAGATGAGGGTTATGAGGAGGATGAAGATGAGCATAATGAAACACTTTGTGGAAGCTGCGGCGGAAATTACAATGCTGATGAGTTTTGGATTTGCTGTGACATATGTGAGAGGTGGTTTCATGGAAAGTGTGTTAAGATTACCCCTGCAAAAGCTGAGAGCATAAAGCAATATAAATGTCCATCGTGCAGCCTGAGGCGGGGCAGGCCCTAGACTGAAGGTGATGGCATGTTACATGTGAGGTGAGTGTTGTTTTGTGGCTGACAAAGATACTGTAATATTCTTACATCACTTACAGAAGTTCATGGGCATAGTATCAATGTCTAAGAGGCGAAGTTATCAGGGATTAAGTTTGTTTTTACTAATGAATCGTTGGTGCATGCTACACAGTATAGAATAGAACATGACAAATTTTAATTTAAGGATTAGTTTATATTTAGTTGAATATTTGCTTCAATTTACATACTGTAATTTTTTATTTTTAACATTAAGAAAACAAAACTTTTCCCCCTTCAGAGATTCTACTGATCAAACTTTCTTTACGTTGCTTGATGGGTTAATGAAAAAATTGTGAGTGGAATGCTGGAAGAAGCAAATAGGACTTTAGCGAAAAAAAACTGAATTATGTATGCCAAGTAACAAAAAAAAACAAAAAACAACTGTATGTCTAGTAAGATGTGAATTTGCATTGCAGATAAAAACAATGGCTTCGACGTTAATAGATTTTTTCAAATGTGATGCCTATGCCAGTTTTTGGATTTGAATCAAATCCATTATAAGGTATGTAACCTTCAGCGATCAATGTTATGAGTGGTGCGAGTTTGAGTTGGAAGTGTGCTTTTTCGTACCCATGGTAAATGAAAGATAGAGGTTGGCTGTTGGTTTTGTTTTTTAATTTTTAAAGAGTTTTGAAAAATAAGTTTTAAGAAATGTTTTCTAGAAAAAGAAAAAGAAAAAAAAAAAAGCTTGTTTGGGAACCAAATGTGATCGTTTTTTATATATATTTTTAAGACATGATTTTCTCTGCTTCTGCATTTATAGCAATGATTATTTTTATACTTAGACGCGATTTTGGACATGTTTTAGTAGTTCTAGATGTAAACTGTTTTATTGGATTCACCAAATAAAATTAAGGAATCCAAATGTTTAAAAAAGGACATAAAGAACTAGAAAATAAAAAATAATATTAAATTTTTTTCTGTTGCTTATGACTCCTATGTCACGTGATTATTAATTTATCTTCTATGTCTCTTTTTTTCATGGTTAAGTCTCACAATAGGTTTGAGTTGCTCAAATTCCGAGGACAGGACAAAAAAAATTGTCCAACATTTGATTTAAATAATAAATAGAGAAATATATAAAATGTGGAAAACAAGACGCGATAGAAAAGTAAAAAATATTTTTATTTTTTCTTTATTCCATCTCACGTTCTTGATATTTGGTTCTCTTTTTCATTTAGGAAGCACTGTGATATTTGTTTGGTGTTTTCTTTTTCATGTTAATTCTCAATTGGTGTCTTTCAATATTTTGTACCAGCTTCTTTTGATAAATACGCAGTCTCATTGAAAACCACATATTCTTGCTTGTAAGTTTCATTTTCATTGTAATTTAATCCGTAAGAAAGTTTTTTCCACTAGGTGTACGTGTTTTTTCACAGGGTTATATTGCTTTCGTATAAGTGTGGACAACAACGATTTTTTCATAAATAAGTGTAGAATGATATTTTAGTAACTTTTACACAATTATATATATAGAGAATTTAATACATATATGTTATGGGTGTAAAAAAATTTTATATTACTTATAATATATAAAATATTATGATTACTTGTTTGATACAAGATAAAAAAAGAAGTTGATATCCCGTTCTTTCAACAACACGTATCAGATCAAATGCACCCATAATTTAAATGTAGGCAAATATATTGATACAAATTTGAGGGCTTGAAAATCTTAAAAGATAAAATATCAAAATGAATTTTAGTAAAAAGATAAACAATGAAAACTATATGTTAGCTTTAAATTATATATGAAGGCGTATTCTTAATTTTGTATTCCTATTTTCATTTCACCTTCACCCGTATGCTGGTGACCCACTTCTGTAAGCAACGTGGAAAGGACTGACTTAGTTAATGCCAAATCAGCCGGTAATGAATTTGAATTGACTTGGAAACTACGTGTAATAGAGTGAATCATATAGTCATTGTCGCCTCCAAATGAATGCTCCCCTTGGACTCAAAAAAGTTAAGTTTGAGACATGGATTTTTTCGACAATTAGAGACAGTTAGCAGAATCTAAGGAAAGACAATGTAGCTTAGTTAAGATCGCCATTCGCCACCTCAGTTAATTCAGTGTTTTTGTCCTTGTTAGACCCCTTTGTGCTATAACCCTCCTCTTTACAACCCCATGACTTGGGCCTCTTAGACCCCAAAAGTTCAGCTATGGGTTCCAATCGCTCACGTGCCAAAAAACGCCTACGCTGGACACAAGAACTCCATGATCGTTTTGTGGAGTCTGTAAATAGACTTGGGGGTCCTGATAGTAAGTCTTTTCTCCTTCAATATACTGCCAATCACTCATAACCATTTACCACACCACGCATCATCATGTAATAGTGAATTCATTTGGAACTTGTTTTATAAATGAAAATTAGGACATGCATAAAAAGGCTTCTAGATGAAGTAGAATTTTTCTTTATTCTTGGGAAATATGTCTAATGTTGATAGTCACACAAGGATTGATACCAATGCTTTGTTAGTGATGGATTCATATTTGACATAATTACATATTTCCTAAGAACTAAGAAATGTTATTTCAATTGTTGACCATGTTAATGTTTAAGAATTATTATTGGCACTAACTTTGGTTTGTTTGTCTAGGTGCAACACCAAAAGGTATATTGAAAGGAATGAAGGCTATGGGAGTTTCAGAATTAAACATTTATCACGTCAAAAGCCACTTGCAGGTTCCTATCTTTTTATCTTACTTTCAATTTTGTGGTGGAGATCTTTCCCAATGAAAAATGTGAAAGGAATACTGTGTTCCTGCAAAATTTTCTATTTTCTTAAGCACTCACTTTTCCATTTTAGTTACATAAATTTTCCCTAAGAAAATACGCTATGCATTCACATATAAATTACAATCTACCATTTTATTTTTTTTACAAATAATCCATCTGGTCAGTCCTACATCAAATCAATGGGCATTAAGATGTAGATGTTCAGAAAAAGATAGAAAAGATGGTAAAACTTAGAAGGCAAAGTCTACTTTATTGAAAGCGTGGACTCAAATTTTTTAGTCAATCGTGGGCCTAATGGTTAAAGTTCCACCCACCAACATTTTAATTTTCACTTACTAATTTTTTTTTTTTTAAATTCTCTTTTTACCTTTAAATCTAATTTTCTCTCCTTAAATACCCTTTTTCCAGCGCTCCTCCATTCTTTGTTCTTCATCTATTTCTTCTTCATGGTAAACTAAGCCCTTCTCTCCCCTCCTTACTTCATCTATCTTTTGTTTTTGTACTTTCGTAAAGTACTTTTCAAAGAGCATTTTATTGCCAATGTCGTGATCTTTTATCTTTCTTTTATTAATACAGAAATAACAAAAACAAAAATAAAATACACCTGAAAAAATAAAACACATCTCGTTGTAATAAAAAAAAATAAAACACGTCAACAATCATTATTTGATATTGTTGGAGAGAAATCCAAAGATAATCACAAAAAATATCAAAGTAAAAATAAATAATTGATACAAGTGTAAAATAAAAATAAGATAGCTTAAAAATAGTATAAAATTAAATTTTAAAGAATAAAGCAGATAAAATAGAATTAGAGTTTATATTAGTTTTATAAAAAAAGGTATTTAATAATAAATTAAACAAAAGATAAGAGGAAGTACCTTATTTGATTCTGCAAAATTATATTAAAAAATATAATTAGAAGGACATTAAGAAAAAATATTTAGAATAAATGGCAAAAGAGGTATTAATAAACCTATATGTTTTAATTTTCAAACTTGTTGACCTGACTTGTGAACACATATAAGTATTAATAAATTATTATTATTATTATTATTTATATATTTATGCATATCTATATAGTATATATGTATCTATACATTTTTAAAATTTAAAAACACTCAACATGACGTTATGGTCCAAAAGGCCATGAGGGACAAATCCAATATTGTTGTTTTGAGCAATGTGTGTGTGTGTTTTTCTTTCTTTTTGTAAATTTATCTATTTTTAAATTTTTTAAGAGTATGTTATTATATTAGTACTTTATTTCTAAGTTCTGTGTGCTGTGAGAATAATTGGAATTCTTTTATCTAAGTATTTTTTTGGAACATTTTTTATCTAAGTATTAATTCTATGATTTAATATTTCTATCGAGTAACAATATTTAGAACCATTTAAGTAAATTTTTAACATATAAAAAATAGTTTTAAAAATAATAAATAGTTTTACATGCTCTAACATGATGACCTAACACAAAATATTTATAAATTCTTAAGAATAACCTGATCTCTTATTCTAATACGGAATAAATTATAAAACCAATTCTATGAAATAAGCGTGTTACAGTTTTATATATCCTATGTTGTATACATTCAATTTGTTTTATGTGTGGAATACATTTGTTATGCTTCTGTACGTTTTCTTTAATTAAATTTTTAGCTTATAAAAAAAATGATAACGATTTTCTTAACATATCTAATAATTCCTCTCGAAAAAACATGTCTAATAATAACGTTATATTCAACAGAAAACCTTTATTCACACGGCTGTATTGACAACTGCAAGTAAATTATGAATAAGCTATTTTTCATTCGCTGTATTACCTATCTTATGTTTTATTTGGGTAATTAAATATTCAGTATGTGTAAACGTGAATCAGTCTCTTTTTTTTTTTTAAATATAGTATAAATATTATACAAATTTTAATAAGTTATTTTGAATAAAAAATAATCCATATTAACGCATTAGTAATCTTAAATTCTAATAAATACACTCACTGATATTTTAATAATTATATGAGCTGATTTTATTGTATTTTTGTATGATAGGTGTACACTTTAGATTTAATTATATATATATTTATAATTTATTACTTACATATGTGCATTGAGTTGAAAAAAAAAAAACGAAAAATGTCATTTTTTTTTATTTTTGAAAAATATAAACAAAGGTGGGATCTCTTCCCCCTAGTAGTAATAATAATAATTAATACTATCATTGTAAAAAGATTAATAGTATAATTCAAAATGAATTTAGATTCTAAACTGTGATCACTAATAAGTTCAAGATGGTTGTGTTCAGAAATACAGGCTCTCCAAATTGATTCCAGAGTCCCCAACAAGTAAGTTTTTTACTTGAGCAAGTCTTGTTACTAATTTAAAACCAAATTCATGTGAATTTATAACTAGTTCCTTAATCATTTATGAAGGAGGAAAGCTTGAGAAGAGAAGCATATCAGATATACTCCCAAATTTTAGATCTCTATCGTCAGTCAATAAAACTCCTTCAATACCAATTTTTTTCTCCTTTTCGTCTTTCATTTTCCCATCCATTAAAATATTAATTTATATTTTTATTATTAATGTTTGTAAATGGATAGGGCTCTTCAACTAAAGGAAGTCCTTCAGTTGCAGACAGAGATGCAAAATCGCTTGAGTGATAAAACAGAGGTACTATTTTCTTTTTCCTCCTTTCTCTTTCACCGAGATATTCCTATAATCCTACTTGGATTGGAGTGGTTTTAACTCATTTTTTTTGGCTAAAGCTGAATATATCAATTTAACAATCTTTTTGATAAATTTTTCTGGGTTGAATTTTCAATCTCATTTATAATATTAAGTAATATTCAAATAGAGGAATTACAAGATTATAGTTACAGTGTAAAAAGAAGGTGGAAAGGAAAAAATCATAAATTTAAATCTTTTCACGAACCAACATTTGTCTATAAAAAAAATAATATTCAAATAATAAAATAAAAATATTTTTGTATATATATTAATTTTGTTTTATTTAATTGATTACAACAACTATTCTATTAAATTTACAATTTTGTTTTGAAAAAACAAATATATGTTATAATATATTTCCATCTTGTTATCACAAGATATGATAAAGTGAATCTTATAGATGATGCATATTATAAAAAAGTGACTAATAGAATATTAAAGAATTAGATTTTTCTCTAAATAATCCTTTTAGATATCCTAAAAAACATAGTATAAACTGAATAGATCAGTCCATAAAAGGGAATAATAAGACATTGAAAAACTCTTTTATCCAAGACTAAACTTTCTTTAGGGAGCGCTGACATACTTCTTTGACTAGAAAAGAAAATCCCTTCAAAATCTGTTTTGTGGAATTTACAATAATTCAACACGAACGAAAAGCAACTAAAATATATTCTTCAAATTTTTTTTAGTTAAGAATTCTACAAAATTTTGAAGGGAAAAAATAAAGTCAAATCAGCATTAATTTGTTAGTGAATTCAGTGATTTTTATTTATTTGAACCGGTGTGAAGGTTCAGAGAAGTTTGAAGCTGAAAATTAAAGCACAAGGAAAGTACATGGAGAGAATTGGAGGAATTAATGATAGCAAAACAATAATTGGAAAAGCATGCAAGCCTTTTGGGTCTGCAACTGCTCCTCTGGCTTCTCTTTGTGAGGAATCTGAATCTCTGAAAACACAGACTGAATTAGGAAAAGAGAAAAGAATGTTTGAGGAGGTTGTTCTTCCAACAAGTTTTGAGCATGGATCATCCACCCCACAACTCTACAACCAAACCTGGAGTCTCTCTTGTTCTTGGAATCAGCTTGCGGCCGCATGCCAATCACTATTGGACCCTGGTTTCTTATCATGAGTTTTGTTTGATTAGAATATGTTTGCTTAATAAAAGGGATAATGTTGATGCTGTCTATATTATCATGTTTGTTGATCTTTTGGGTCTTCAAAGGTTTTTCACGGGACATTCACTCATATCTTGGGAGGACCTAGAAAGAACCAAATAATACCTGTTTTGTAATATAGTGTTCGACAAAATAAAATGTTTGAGCTTCGCTGGAGTTATCGTGAGACTCAGGCCTCTTTCACCTGTTCAAGTTAGTTAAATTACATAATTCATTTTATATGAAATGAAAATTTGACTTTCTACGGTTGAATTTTATAATATTATTTTATTAATTATGTTTATTAAATTTCATATAAATATATTATTTAATAATAAATATTTATATATTTTAATATCATCTTGTACCTTAAAATTAAGTTTTTATTAAATTATTAAACAATTTTAAAAAATTATATAAATTTTTTATTTAATTTAATAATAAAAATATGAAAATCAACACAATAAAAAATGATATTTCGTTTGGAATATTAATTGTAGATTAAATAGCAAACAATTGCTTGTGATATTTGCACCTTGGAGATCTGAAGTCATGAATACAAAAAATTATTAAATGATTCTAAATCACCATATCATTTATGGTCCTTTTATATATATATATATATATATATATATATAATTAATATAATTTATAAGATTAATTAATTAATTATATATCATGAACTATGTGATATTTTAAAATCATTTAATAATTTTCTATGACCAATTGCTATTTGAAGCAAATTAAACCTAAAATGTTTTTGTCTTCACTAACTTTCTATAGTATTGTGTAGTAATACAACTTTCACTAAACCTAGTAGAATAGGGTTGTGAGCTAAGATTTGTTAGGATAAAAATACATAATCAACTAACTTCTCTTTATTCATGTTAATGAGAAAAACACCTAAACAAAAACAGATATAACAACATTATTTTGCTCACAAATATGTATTTTCTAATTATTCTTAAAAAATAGCTATAGATCAAGTTTTTAAAACTGGACTCGTTATTAAATCAAGTTTAGACATTAGTTCAAGGTTCAATTTTAATTTTGAAAAAAAAATACAATCATCTATATTCTCCTTATTTATATTAATAAAAAAACATCATAAAACAAGAAAATGCAACACTTTAAGCAAAAAAGAAACATAAAAATTAATATTATTTGCACTCATGCCTACATCTAGGGGTGTCCACGATGTAGTTTGATGCAGTTTTGAGTCAAATTAGTTCAAACCAAACTAAAAAAATAAGTATGGTGCAGTTTGATTCAATTTAAATTAATTATAAAATTTGAATCTAGCCAAGTCAATTTTGGAAATTTGATTTAGTTTGGTTTTTCAATTTAAAATTTCTATTATTAAGTATTAAAAATTTTATCTCCAAAAATTTATAAAAGTAACAACCAAGTTAAATATAAAGAATCAATTCATTTTAACATTATATTTTATTTGTTGTCATCAAATTATATCCCATAAAATTGAATCGAATGATATTGCTAAAATATTTATTCATCAACTAATACATATTAATTAAAAATCCTGATTAAATATTAAGTACAAATCATAAAAACTTAGAAAGTAATGAGTACTTGTATATACCTTCTTGCTAATTTTCTAAAATAAGTAAGGATGAATAATTTCATTTAGTTTGGTGGGATTTCAACATCTCAAACCGCAAATCGAACTAAATTATATGGTTTGAAAATTACAAAAATCAAACCACCCCAAAACCATATTGATCTTTTGTGGTTTTCGATTTTTCAGTTGAATTTTGGATTTTTTTAATTCGGTTTGGTTTGGTTTTGAATACCCTCAACTACATCCATGATCTTACAACTTTTTTTAGCATGGTTTTTTTGGTAACATGGGAAACAAAAACAAAGAAAGCAAAAAGAACCACAACTCAAGCAAGTCCATCTCGAGTGGGGTCATCACATGCACTGGTGGTGTGCTCCAAACTTCCAAACTGGTACGCGGTTGGATGCCCATCGATCAAGAGCATCAACCACTTTGTTTGCCTCCCGTGGATGGCACAAACAGACACCTCCCACGACTGGTCGAGGAGATTAAGGATGTCATTGAGAAAACTGAAGTGGATATGGTGTAAGCTAGTAGAATTGCTTTGAGCCAACAACTTAACCAGGTCACCACAGTTAGATTCACACACCAATTGCCTAAAGAGTGGGTTTTTAGCTAGTTGAGACCTGTTTTTGGGCCAGGAGCTCAGCCCGAAGATGGTTGCCTCCTGGGGCCGAGTCAGAAAAACCCAAGACCCAATGGCCCTCATGGTCACAAATGACCCTCCAATTCCCATGGAATCATCCTTGTAGCTACCATCTACGTTAAGCTTGAGGTAGGGGTGGCTTGGAAGCTGCCAAGTAAACCTAGTAGTCGCATGCATGTTTTGGTAGTAGTGGGAGAACTCTATCTGCATGCAAGTGATGTTCTTACAGACCTGGATGAAGGTCCAGGGTTGTGGCTCAAAGATACCATTACAACACCACTTCCAAGCTCCCTAGCAAACCACCAAGAGGTGAGCACCATCCTTATGGTAGAGGAGCAACTGAATCCAAAAATGGAGGTTAACAACGGAGAAGAATGACCTTCAAAGGGTTCCCAACCTTAACCAAAGTTCCTTCGAATGTGGACAATCGTGAAGACCATGAAGGGTAACCTTTGTGGGTTCAGAACAATGGGGCAAACTGGTGACTCCGCGATATGGAAAATGTGGCATTCCTCATTTGTGGGAAGACCATTGTAAAGCACTTTCTAGAAGAAAAATTTGACTCTTAATGTGCTAGATTGACTTCCAAATGGAAGGAGTAAAAGTCATTGTGGGTTGGTGGAGCCACTTATAGGTTGAGTGTGAAGAGTATAACTTGAGCTTTCATGGCACCATTCAATGATGTCTAGACCATGGGGAGAGGTAGCACCTGAATAGCCTGGATTAGAGCACTTTGTGGTCGTGGAAAAGGTTAGATAGTCGATGGATACCGCAGCCACCATGGGTCCAAAGTCTGAGACTTTGAGTTGCATATCATAAATGTGCACATAGAGAACCTCATGACTAAGCTTCCTAGGTCCCAACCAATCATCAAACCAAAAGCACAAAGAGCCCTCACCAATTCTGGGATGGAAAATAGAGGTGATGACATCTCTAGCTCTTAGGATGCTGCACCAGATTCTAGAAGACTGGGGTTTGGCTTGAGCCATGAGAACAGATTCACCTGCAAGGTATTTTTGGTGCAACACTTGCACCTAGAACTTGTTAGGGAAATTAAGAAGGTGTTGAACTAACTTGCCCAAGAGGGTGATATTGGCGTTCCACATGTCATAGACCCCTAAACCACCTTCATTCTTGGATTTGGTGATAGTCTCCCAAGCAACAAGATTCCAGCTCATACGTGCCATGTTGGGAGACCAAAGCGTGGATTTACAAGCACAAATGTCACTAGACATAGTCGACCTGCCCTACTGAGCATTTGGCCTTTCCCTGAAGCCAACCTCTTCGTCACCTTTTCCATTATATCCTAGAAATCATGGCTTGTGGTTTGGTGCTGAAGGACATTGAATCTGAGGCACTTGCCTAGCTACCTCTTATAACGAATGCTTAGGATATATTGCAGCTCCTCATGACAAGCAGGGGAAACTCCAGGCGAGCAAGTGAAATTCGACTTATGTTGGTTCACCTTTAGACCTGAATGGGCACAAAACTCATCTAGAATTTGGGTCAATAGCTACACTTGGGATGGAGAGGCTCTACAGAAGAGAAGAACATTGTCAGAAAAAAAAGATGAGATATAGACAAACCTCCTCGCGTAACTAGCACCAACATCCATATATGGTCATCAACAAGGCTTTGTATAATTGCGGTTAGGTGCTCCATGCAAAACACGAAGAGGTAGAGGGAGAGGAGCTCTCCTTAACGAAGACCACATTTGGGTGAGAAGGGGTCAAGGGTGGATCCATTCTAGATGATAGAGAGGCTAGCTCTCAGCATGCCCTACATAAACTTGTGATGATAGGAGGAAAACCATAAGCTTGGAGGGTTGAGTGAAGGAATTCCAATGAACAAGATCATAGGCCTTCTCGAGGTCAATTTTCACAGCCATCAAGCCATTCTTGGCTTTACACTTCTCTGGAGGGGGGCTAAGACCCAAATTCCCCTTGCATAGCCTGAGGCCTGCACAATGTGGCAAATTTCATAACTGAGAGAAGACCAGAACCTTTCAGATGCAGCAAACATGCAATGGGTCTCTAGAAGGATAAAGATATCAGGTTGGAACTGTTGCACAAATTCCTTAACACATTGGAACCCTTTGGCGTTGACTGCACTGCAAATATTCCAAGAAAGGATACTCATATCCCTGAATTGATTCATAAAAGACAATGTGAAGAGGAGGTTGTAGTTCAAAACTGCATATTGTAGCTCTCCAGGGGGAGGACAACCTCAAGGTCACCATGGGAGACATGTCCGTGAGAGGGTTTCCCCTCATCAAGGTCTAGGACAAGTGTTGCATTATCCCAGAAGCTCTATTGATCAGTAGTATGGGAGCTAGGCAAGTCTTGTTCCATGCGAAGGCTATTAGGGACGATTGCCTTTGTTTCGAGAAGGACTTGTTTGTGTGAAGCATGACAATGGAGGGAAGAGTCGAGAGGTGTGCAACCTCCACCTGAACTAGTTCCTTTTCATTAAGCTTGGTTATAAGGGGTTGCATGGGCATAGGTAAGCTCCTAGGTGAGGAAGGTGGTACATGGCAGTCTAGGGTTTGACAAGTATCTCTGTCGTTGGTTTAGATATTAAGTATGGACCCCTTCCCTCCTTGGCACTGATTTAAACCCTCACAACCTTACATAAGTTTTTGAGACTGGAAAAATATGTAAGAAGCTTCATTCACATCATAATTGCTATATGACTTAAGGTGGCGACTCCCTCTTTAAGTTGGATGATTCCTTTTATATAAAAAATTATATCTATAGACATAACATCCTAATATTAAATAAGAAATATATTTTTAATTTATAAGTAATATTTTTAAAATCTAAATAATTCTAAATATACAATAATATATTTTTCAAACAACATCTTATAAATTTGAAATTAAAAAAAATTAAAATGTGATTGAATGAGCATTAATAAAATAGTAAGAATTAAATAAATAATAGATGAAAGAATAATAAAATAAATAAAATATCATAATTTTATAAAATAAAATTTATAGTAAAAGATCATTTTTATATTCAAAGTATATATAAAATCTAAATCAAATAATAGTTACATTTAAAATTTAATAAAATAAAATAATATTTATTAGCTATAATATTTTTATATTTTAAATAAAAATAAAATAATAAATCTTAAAATGAAAATTTATAAGAAATTAAGATATGACAATGAGTATATTAATATAATGAGTAAATTATAAATTTTATAAGAAAAGTTTTATAAAATAATATTTATCTATTTTTAATTCATATAAAATTTTCATTTATATTTTGTCTTTAAATTTTATATTAAAATTAAAAACAAAACAGTATGGAGATAAATTCAAATCAATTTTTAGTTCCAGTTCTTGATCAATTCTAAATAGTTTCGACTTGCTATACGTAAACTAGTCGTCGAAACGGTAACCGTTCGAACCGATGAATCCTATCCGATTTTAATAACATTATAGATTAAAATTTGACTTATTTAATAAATAAGTCGAAACGAAAATGAATGATGATTTGAATAAGATATTATAAATTTAGGGATGTTAATTTATTTTATTTTTTCTATTTTTATTTTTACTTAATAAAATTATCTTCTTATTTTCAATCTATCTTTTTTTTTTTTAATATTTGTATTGAACATACAGAAAAAAAATTATTTTCACTTCTTCTTATTCAAAATTTTCAAAAACTAAAAATAATTTTTGAAATAAATAAATAAATTAAAAATAGTGAAAATAGAAAATAGCAAAGAGTAAATGTAATTAGTTTTAAACGGTTGAATTTAATTAAATTGTATGTCAGTCGATCGTTGATGGCAACCAAAGCAGCAGCACTTATTCTCCTTTGGAGGCCTATTTACAACGTGACTGAATTAATTAATGATTATGATAACCTGTTCTAGTTGAAACGTGCATCAATGGAAACGTGTCAACTCAATTAGATGGAAGTTGTGTCGTTGTATTAACAGGGAAAAAGCATGTCCCATCAAGGGTTGTCTTTTTCGCTCCCCATGAGGCATAGTCAGCATTCCACTAGGACAACGAGCGAGAAAGGTATGTATGCTCTAATCGACCCTATCACTTACCATTATTCAATTGTTTCTTGAATTGACCAAGGCAATAACTCCCTTTGATATGTGAACACACATGAAAGGAAAATTTTGCCATGTGATTCAACCTGTTCTTTTCATTTTCAACTATTGCACCCCAAAATAAAAACATGATAAAAACTTTTTATCTAGCCATCAAACAGAAAGCAACATGTCCAATTATTTAGTTCCATTTGCTTATAGTAGCGTGTTTAAACACGTTAGAGAAATACCAACATCACATTACTACTGGTTTTATAAAATTACATCTGAAACGTAGAATATTACATCGGAAATGTTAAATCAAACACGACAATAGTATTATTATTAATTGGAATCACGTTTGGGAAGCCAGTGATTCAACTTGGGCCTTTCCACAAGGTCCATTTAGCCTAATGTAAAGTCTGTATTCATCATATGTCATTGGTGAGTACAAGGCTGGCCTCTCTTTTGTCACAAGCTCCTTTGCTGGTTCAATGAGTAGATCACTCCTGGGGTTATAGAATAAGGCCAAGGACACACGATCTTGGTTTGAGTTCACAATCACCCTGTGTTCTACGCTTTTGTAGATTGCATTGCTCAGCACCTAAAAAACAAACATGGCATTGAACATTGATTGATCAGTAACAACCACCAATTGTTGAAATTTTAGCCTAAAAAGTTTGTTTGAGATATGTTTAGAAAGATATATAATTAATACATGTGATTATTTGTTCCATATAATGTCAACCATGCATACATGTAGGAAGGAAAGAGTAGTTATTGTAATTAGTCATGATAAAACAGCTTGACTTGTAAAAAGGTTTGAACAAGGACCTGAATTTGGTCACCAATGTTGACAATGAAGGCATTTGGGTGAGGCTTAACAGTGATCCATTCATCTCCTCTGCGAACTTGAAGGCCAGAGACAAAATCATCAGGGAGGAGAATGGTCATGCCACCAGGGTCTGAGTGAGGGGAGAGTCCAAGAGTGAGGTCAGGTTGAGGGCACTTTGGATAGAAATTCACCCTTAGGCATGCACCGATCTCACCTTCACCTCCAAATGCATTAAGCAGGTAATCTTCTTTCAAACCAAGGTTTGTTGACATCATTTTCAGTATCCTTCCTCCTAACTTAACCACTCCCTCACCATATTCAGCAATCACTTTCCTATCACCCCAAAACAGAAATTAGATGTGAAAAAGGTTACAAATTTGATATAAGGCATTGATTTCACTGGTTTTCTTTATCTCAGACAATGACAAGTGACAACATTGTACCATCAATATAAAGTGTTCCAAGGCAATGGTCCTACATACATTTATTATCAAACACAGACATCAAACCACTTAGCCAAATATGTTCCCTGATTATATACCATTAGTCCATTACCATACTTAGCTGCAATAGGGTCCCAATTAACCCTTTCTAAAGCACATATACTATGCATAAAAAAAGGAAATTGCTGACTTCTCTCTGTATACAATAAAACAAGGCTTCCATAACTTCTTTGTCTCCGTATTTTTATAAAAAATCACTTTTAACTTTTAAAATTTAAAAATATTTTTTTCAGTAATATCATGCACATTTTTTTATTCTTAATCATACTTTTAAATCATTTTCTTCTTCGATCTTAATTTTCTCGATATTTAATTTCACATATAATACCAGAGTTTATAAATAAACAATGTTAATATATAAAAAAAATTAATTTCAAAAACTAAAAAAAAATAATTTTTAAAGTTTCACAAAAAATTATTTAATTTTTAAAAAAATTATTTTAAAAATTAAATAATTTTTTGTGAAACTTTAAAAAAAAAACTTATTTAAGCAATAAAAGAAAAAGAACAAATGGAGTATACTAGGTATAGCATCCTAATTTTACTTGTACATATATTATTTTCACAAGGCTTATTTTATTGTTAATTTCTTGGGGTTTGAGCAAGAAAATTTTGAGTAATTTCAACTACTTGACATATTTTGAAAAGAAAATATTTGTGAACACAGATGTGAAATAATAAAACATACTTTTCAATTCTGTGGTGTATTTTAATTAAAATGCGAGTATAAAAAAGTAAAAGATAAAGGCATATTTCATAAATAATTTCATATAATTTGAAATTTCAGATTTTAAAATAGCTAGATCACATTTAAAATGTGAACTTGTTTCTTAAATGGAACTATTGGACCGAAATGGTAGCTAATAGTAGGAGTTTTGGACCAGCCAAGTTTACGAAGCACCCGTGAATTTTTAATGTCTTTAATTGGTCCAACCAATTAAACACACTGGCAACTTTATACAACAATTTATTTTTCTTTATCCCAATGCCTATTTTTCAACATTTATGCAGATTGCAGAAATCTAACTTTGCCATATACTGCGACACGTTTTACATGCAAATGTTTAGAGTGTACGTGTTCATGCTTGAAAAAGGTGTTCAAGTAGCGTTGATTTCTATAGCATAGGAAGCTGCACCACCCCCACCGGTAGTTACTGTACAAGACTCCAAAGCTGAAATAGTCAGCTGTACTTTGCTCCTTTGTTTAATTTCTCATATAAAAAACCTTCTCTTCAAATTAATAAATGCAAAAAAAAAAAAAGAAAAAAGAATGATAAAGTTAAGATAGATTCATGTCTAACACGTCTCTGCCCAACACCCTCCAAATTGACTGATCCAAAATTTTCACTATCCCACTTTCATTTATGCCCACAGCCCTCTTCCCAACCTCTTATAAGACCTTAATATAATGAATAGAACATGACTTTAATTAGTTGGGTACACCATCATTCAGCAACTAATATTAAGTAAATATAAGTATCCACGTTCGCATCTTACCAAACTAATTAAGAACATAATAAATTAGAAACAAAGAAGGAAAAAGGCATGAGCAGTCGAAAATATATCCACATGCTTCAATTCTTAATTTGAGACTACCATGTTTGAGGAAGCAACCTATTACTCTCTACCAATAAATTTAATTCAGTATGTCTGGGATGATATCGTAATGACTACTGAGTTTACACTGAATAACTTTCTAAGTAGACATGATCCTTCATTATGCAAAAAGAAAAATATATAAGTAAAAGTATATTCTGAAGAGAAGTACATCTTTAACACGACTCGTACAATTTTAGTCTTTATTACATGCTTCAAATGCTAATTAAATGTTTATATATATATATATATATATATATATATATATATATATATATATATATATATATATATATATATATATATATATATATATATATCAACATGTTAATTACATATTTCGATTTCGTTCATCACTTTCTCTTCGTTTTCTTCTATTTCTCTCATAAAAAGCTAAAAGCTTTAAGTTTCAATATCATCCACCATTTTTATCCTTTATGCTTTTGAACTAACAGAAAGGAAAACAAGAATTAAAGTGAGAGAGTGAAAGTTGAAAAAAATATTTCTCGCTTATTTCTCCCATTAAAAACTGTGCAGGATACTTTTATCTCACAGGTTAAAGGTAAATATATATCTACCTCAGTTTGGAGCGGATATGAGTAGGATAGAAAGAAAAATGAAAAACAATGTGATAAACAAAAGATAAAAAGGAAAAATATGATGAAAAAAGAGATGAACATAAGGAGGGAGTGTAAAAATATAATATGATGTTCATGTATGCATATTGTAGGGTATTTTTGAAAAGCAAATAGATTAATTTATTAGGAAAGAGAGATGAAATGTATACCTCAAGGATGGTGGAAATGCAGGCCACTTGGCTTGGTTTCTAAGTGAAGGAGGCATGTAATGGAGAAAAAAGTAGTCACTCCAATCCAAAGTAGCACCCTTCTGCACTCCCAAGCGACTGCCATAGCCCTCGTAAGTGGTGGGGGAGTTGGCATACTCCTCCTTCATCTCAAGTGGCTGGTTGAAGAACTCACGCCACAGTTCCCTAGCACTCTTCATCAACTCATGGCTAACACCATGGTTCACTACCTGAAAGAATCCCCACTCTTTGCACACCACCGACACTTGTTGGAACACTTTTTCTCGAAGTACTTGGTCCTTGGAGAAGAGATGTTCCAAGTCAATGACTGGAATGTTAAGGTGATCATGGTCATGCACGTAAGCATTATCATAATCAGTTTGAGAAGGTTTAGGAGTGACAAAAGAAGTGGTGTTGGAGGGTCTTTGAGATTGTGGCCTAATGTAGCGAGAAGGGATTGAGCTTAAGCCACTTTCAGCTAAGGATTGGACTCGAACCACTGGTTCGGGCCATGCTTGGCAAGTTGCCATTGTTTTTTGTTTAGTGTTTTGGAGAGAACTAGAAAAGCACAAAGACAGAGAAATAGGAGGGAGTTGTAGCTAGTGTGTTTAATTGTAGCTCATGCTCATGTGGTAGTGTGCTTGAGAGCAACTAAGACAAGCCTTTATATAGACAGCAAGAGATGCCATAGTTTCGGCGCCGTGATGCAAATGTAATTCGATTGCTTGTGGTGGGTTGTGGCTATTATATTTTATACATCCATTAATAATTTTTATATCTCACTCACTTACTCTCTCTCTTTACACACATATATGTATTCTTTTATAAGAATACCTTCGTTTAACTTTTGTGTGTCTAACAACATATGGTACACATGTTAGAACGGGATAGAATTTACTATATTTTATAGGCTTTAAATAACTTTTCTATTTTCTAATAATATTTATTTTTTTCGCATTGGGTATTAATTCAATTAAATAAAAATTTTCTCGCGAGTCATCGTCGTTACATTGAATATGTTAATAGACGAGTATATATTATATTAACACGTCATTATCTCAGTTGAAATATGTAACAGTCATTGTTATATTCATATTTGAAATAATAAGTTTTTATTCATTTATTTTATTTGATTAAATATATAAATATTTATTATTAAATAATATATTTAGCAAATTTTAATTATATAAAATTTAATCAACATATTTAATAAGATAATATCATTAAATTTAACAGTGAGATTAGTTTTTTTTTTACATAAAATTATTATTAAAAATATAAGTTAGATTAAATTTGACACTTGATATTAACATATTTTTTCTGCGCGCCTATATATATATATATATATATATATATATATATATATATATAAAGTAGGAGGAAGTATTTAATTAAAACTCTTTTTCGTTCGCAAAACTTCATCCAAGACTTTGTTTCAGGAGTTCCAAGTAACCTGAAGGTGGAACAATGACATGCATGGCGGTATGCATTGATTCTGATTAAAAATGGTGTGACATAAACGAATACAATGGAGAAACAAATTATTCAGTTTACCTAACTATAGGTCTATCGCTAATAACAAATTTAATGATGCTTTAATAAGTGGGATTTTCATTTTTTCAACTTGAGCACGCTACTAAATTAATAAGAGTCGTGAGTAATTATTTCGAACATCCATCAGAAACTATATAACACCATATATATTTTAAGATTATCACATGTATTGCGTACCAAAGTTAAGGAAATAATAAATAGAAGAAGATTTGAATTAAAATTATGGTAATTCTTATTGTAAAAAGTTAAGAAAATGATTAGTATAGTATAGTAGATGAAGCAAATTGATAATCACAAGCAGAAAAAGGGGGAAGTAGGCTTTTAAAAACGTACTTGGGCTGGTTTTGTCGACATAGTATGATATGCGTCAAAGGAAGTGCGGCTGAATCAATATGTAGGTCCACTTCATGAGTTGGCTCTATGCTGTTATCTGTTGAGTCGTGATTCTGTGCTCTACTGCATCCATAAGCCTTTGTCTCTTTCTGATAAAACTAGCAAATTATATTTCTTTTACTAATTCACTCTTTATTCAAATTCATCCTACTTTTTCAAATCAACATATGAATATTGTTTTAGATCAAATGTATTCTCTAGCTGAAAAAAGGTTATTTGAGATGGACACTACTATTATGGATGGTAGGTACAAATTTTTTAGTTATAGTATTTTTTTTTTTGCTTAATACTAATTTTGTGTTTCTTTCTTAGTGTATTAACTTTTAAAAGTTTTATTTTAGTTTTTTTTATATTTTTGAAAATTTTATTTTGATCTTTTATAAAATAATATGTGTAATTTTGCTCACTTCCAACTTGATCCATATGATATGTGAGGTTTTACCTTTTCATACATTTTGCATCACATGTATAATTATTGGAGTAAACGATAATAGTTGTGACTTTAAGATGAATTATTGTACCGTAAAAAGTCATGATGATTATGATAAATATATGTTTCAAAAAGATTAATAGAATTGAAATAAATAATATATTAACAATAATTTTTAGTTGCTACTATTTTGATTTAAATTGTTTTAAAATTTTAAATTTATTTTAAACTTTAACATATATATACAAATCATTAACTAAAATGAAATTTTCAAAAATATAAATTACAATAATAAAAAATTTAAAACTTAATATTCTTAAAAAACCTAAAACATAATAAAAATTATTTATCATATTTAATATAATCGTATATCCAGAAATCAAATTTAAAACTTTGACTAAGATAAAATAATTCCATAACAGTTTAGCAATGAACTAATTTCAATCTCTCTTTCATGTTAATTTATATTGGAAAAATATTCACGTCTACCCTGTTTTTAGTGAAGCAATAGAAAGAAAATAAAATGAAAAGGAGATTAAAGAAACTATATATTTATATTAACTCTTCACTATATAATACTTTTAAAGTTACAATTTTAATTAAGTTTTCACCAAAATGAAGTTAATTTTAGTGAATTAAATAATTTTAAATAATTATTATTACAATAATGATACAAATATTGATTTTGCTTGAGTGATGTTATAATAATTTGTGGAATAAGCAAAACTGATAAATTAATGTGAAGTAAAAGGCAGTGTGATACTATGGTCACTCAGCAAATTACTTTTTGGCCAAGTGGGTACAGTAATTGTTGTGGTGGTTGTGGAGTACGGTATGCTCTCATATTTGTTATTTTATATGTGGTCTTATTTTATCATATGAAGGAATAACGTACACATCATCAATTTATCATGTGCAAACTTTTAGCCAGAATAGGAACAGTACGTCCCCACATGCGTTTTATCTGCCCCTTTATGGAGTTCTCTCGTACTCTCTCCTAGTATTCAAATTAACAAATACTTCGATTTACTTTTTTGACATTTACATAACAATTAATCGGATTTCACCTGTTTTTAACCGAGCCTGTAAACTAACTAGCATAAGCCACAAATTCGAACCCTGAATACATAGTTATAGTTGCATTACATATTTAGCAGGAGAAAGAGCTTTGCTGTCAACATTAGTCATTTCTGCTCAAACAAGATTATCTTCGGTGGAGGAGACCTGATATTAAAAAAAATAGAAATCTTTTTATTTAATTAAGCAAATTCATTTTTTTCTTTTAATTATAGGTATCTTCCATTGGAAAGCAAACTCTTACTCTAAGTATCTGAGACAACTCCATTAATTAAGTTGAAATAATTTTTTACTGGTAATTCACTTGTGGATTAGAATTTAATTAATTTGAATAATTCCATGGTCAATTGTTGTCTAAAATATATCCAATAATTTTTCACTTCGACCAATTAATTTCAGAGGCAAGAATATGATTATAATGAACTTCTTAAACTACAATAACACAAAAAAAATGTGCTTAACTAGTGGAGCTAAATCCCTTTAACAAAGCATATTTTGACAGACATATTAAAGTAGAAAAAATTAAAAGCTTATACGTGTGTTTATTGGAAAATTTTCTATATTGAACAGAAGCAAATACTCTAAATCTCAATCTAGAGAACGCATCTCTTCTCTTTATAAAGTTTCAATTTGTAATAAAGTCAGTTTTTTTCCCCCTCTCGTTAATTCGTTCACATTAATTTGTACAATATATCCATTGAATTTATTAATAAATATCTTTTATTGAAAAACCTGAGTGATCACTTTAAGTAGCATCTCATTTTTAACTATGTTTTTTCTATCAACAAAGTTTGAATTCAAGGTTTAGCTACTTAAAGAATCTAAAATTAAATACCACTTGAATATACAACATGTTGGTAAAATCAGATTCTTATGAAATGTGAAAGATTATAATTGACAAATAGATAATTATATTTTAATAAAATTGTACTAAAAACTGAGAAAATAGGTGATACACAAATAGTTTACAATATACACACTGCTATTCAATAGTAATGTATTATTTATAATAAATTTATCAACTTTTCTAAATAAATATCTTTATAAAAAAATAATTATAATTTAATGACAATATAAATATAAAAGTGTTTTAGATTATGTATGAGATTATATAAAAAATTATATAAAAATTTTGAAATTAAGTAGTGGTTAATATTATAAAACAAAGAAAGAATATATCCAATGCAAGTAATGTTAGGTATATCTAAATAAGTATAACTTAGTTGATAATACATACTAAAGTTTGAGAAGAAGAACTTGGATTTGGTCCACCATAATACATTAATGAGGAAGAGATGAAAGTAAAGATAACAATCATACTTGTTCCGGCGGGTATTGTCATGTCCGCGCCCAAATTTTGATAGGAAAACCTGCATTATTGGTTTTTGCTCCCGTCCCCACTTAAGAAAATTGAGGATGGGGATGGGGTGAGTTCATTGGTCCCCTCCTATCCCTATACCAGCCTCATCCCGTTTATATGTTACACAAAATTTTATACATATATTTTTAATCTCACATGTCTGTATACAAATCTACACTTTTATGGACCATTAAAACTAAAATATATTAATAATTTAACATATAATTTATTTCATTAGTAAATAAATTAAATATAATTAATAATTTAACATATAATTTATTATAGTAAATTTAAATTATAAAAATAATATAACGGGGTATCCTATTTATTTGCATCCGCACAACACTTTTTTGGGACGGAAAAAGTCAAACCCGTTCTGTCTCATTGTCATCCCTAGATGAAAACCTTAAATGTGACGAAGTTTCACATCAAGTAATTACTATAGTTTTTAAGAAAAAAAAGTAACCCAAGTAGTAACGGTTACAATGGTTAAAAAATAGTTAACCACGTTCTAATTAAATTGGTTTTTTCTATAAAAAATAAATAAATATATTGGTCTTTATAGATTTTACAAGTGAGAATTATTCTGAACCAATGTTCTCTTTTCTCTACTACTAAGAAGTTGGGTTATCCAATACGTAATGCCATTAGAAAGGCACTTCCGTGGCCAGAGGAAGGATTTACACTAAAGTTTGGGATGAAGCGAGTAATATTTGGTTTGAAACATGGTTGATGAAGGAGACAATAGGCACTCAAGTTCTGTGGGTCCACATAAGTGACTTTGTAATATCCAAGTTTTTAACACTTTTGATAACATTATTTAATAAATAGAATTTTTTTTACATATAATTTAAAATATCATAATATTGAAATTGTACTAACAATCATAACACAACCATTATATCTAAAAAAAACACAATCATTCCAAACCAATATAAATTTGAGGATATAAAAAAATTCCAACAATATAACTCATGACTTACACAGTACAAGCTTGTCAAGTGAAACAAATCACCTAGTGAATAATAGAGTAGTTTGCCCAGCGACCACACTCGCTAGTGAAAACCTTGAATTAGACTGTTTCAATGAAAGAACTTTGTTCAGCGAGATACATCGTTGGATGTAAAACCTTATTTAATTTTAAATAAAGAAAATTTGCATTAATCGAGACATCTTGCTGGGCTCAAAGGTAAAAATATGCTTATCAGAGGCTAACTCTAGTTAGCGAGACTCATTGCTGAACGAGACTTTGCAAATTGTAGAACCTTGGTTGCATAATATTTTGTAATTCAACCAAACTCAATTAGAAATTCTCAACATACTAAACCCCAAGTTCATCATAATATTCACACCTTACATAACTGCTTCTGTACTATTAACTCAAAGTATAACAGATTACAACACATAATATCATTCAGATTCTTATTACATAAGTTTCACTAAGTTAAGCATATATACATTCTATACAATACAATATAATTGCTCTATTACTTACTGATCACATATTCCTTCTGCCCATCCTCTATTGTATATCAGGACTACCACTGTCATCTGCTTCATGTAGAGCATGATCATCATAGTCAAACAAGACACACATACAAGAAAGGATAAGTTCATAGTAACATACAAAACTTAAAGTATGAAAAACGTTTTAAAATGTCATCAATATTCATTCAACATACAAAATACAAACATGCTTATGTTCCTGTTACATATCATATTTCATCATTTATACACCTTACAACAAGATGTTTTCTGGAAAGACTAACTATACTAAATTCGGATACCAAGGTAACGGCTCATCTGACTTCTCCCACACTAGTATTCGGTATTTATATAACCTTCTGATAATCAGTTAAAATCTGAGTATACTCATTTGATACTGAACTGATGTCTAGTCTTCCGAACCCAAATATGATATAAGTTATTAATTACAGATCATCAAATATATACAAAGTACTCTACATTTTATTTTGTATAAGTTTCACTTTTTTATCTTTAAAAGACGTGACAAAAGAAAGGAAATAAATTCTACCATACAAAAGAAGGGAGTGTTCACAACACACACACCACTGCCATAGTAGTAAGATGTTGTCCGCTTTACGGTCAAGCCTTCACGAACCATGGTACCCCCCATTTGCAATGGAAACTCTTAGTTCACGAGTATATATCCTAGTGGAAGCCCATAGAGCAAGACACACTTCTTAAGCATCATCTAAACCCGGATCCACCCAGATCCATCACCTATCAACCATCATACTCGTTGAGCCAACCACCTAGTCGAACCAATGGTTCTAATACCAATTGTTTTCCATCGAGGGTTCACTGCACACACACCACCTCCATATTGGTAAGATATTGTTTGCTTTAGGCTCAGACTCTCATGAATTTGTTTTTAGTTACCTCCCAAAAGGTCTCTTAACCAATGTAAGTATTCTAGTGTACATAAACTTATGTCCATTCTTTTGTTTGACTAAGAGGGACTTTGTTTGCATCCCAATATTAATTGGTAAAATAAAAAAAAATTACCATATTAGACACCTAATTTTGTTCAGGCTTTATTTCCCAAAAGAAAATAATATTAAGGCTCTCGATAGCCTTGAAAAAGGGAGAAGGAAAAGAAAAAATAAAATCAACGAAAATGATTGTTTAGAGCACCTAAGAGAAGATAAAGATTATAGAGGAAAATTGACCTAGCTTTGAATAATTCAAATAAAGAGGAAAAGTTTTTTCAGGAAGGAATTGTTCTGTCGAGAATCTGTTGAGCGAATTCAAATCCGCTCAATGGATTTAACATTCTTTATCTTTAAAGATTCCCTTCTGCTAAGCGAAGGATGCCTGCTTAGCGATGTTGGCTTAGGGTGTGATACAAAATTTGAAAGCATGGCTTAGTGACCATATGTGGCTTAGCAACGTGAGACAAAATCTGAAAAGCACGACTTAGCAACCATCACTGGCTTAGCGATGAGACAAAGTATGACAAGCATAACTTAGCAACCATCTGTGGCTTATTGGTGTGAGATAAAATCTGAAAAGCACAGCTTAGTGACCTTCTGTGGCTTAGAGGTAGGACAAAATCTGAAGAGCATGGCTTAAACCACATTCGTAGCTTAGTTGTGTGAGACAAAATCTGAAAAGTATGACTTAGCAACGATCCATGACTTAGCGGTGGGAAAAAATTTAAAGAACATGGCTTAGCGACCATTCGTGGCTTAGCGGTGTGAGACAAAATTTGAAAAGCACAACTTCGTGACCATCTATGGCTTAGCGGTGTGAGACAAAATTTAAAAAGAATGGCTTAACTACCAGAATTCACTTAACAAGTAGACCCAAACTTTGGCTATAAATAAAAGGGTCTACCTCATTTCAAAAGGAAGTTTTGGAAGGCTCTTAAAGAGACTTTTTCAAGACTTTGGGAGGGGGGGATTGAAAGGCTCTAGCAAGGGCTATTCGTGAGAGCTTGGTAGAGCTCTTGAAAGAGAGTTTCTAAGAGCTTTTGGAAGAGGTTTTGAGGGAGAGATTTGGAAGGATTTTTTAGAGAGCTTAGAGAGAGCTTTTGGGGGGACTTTTGGAAAGTCTTGAAACCTTTCTTAGGGAGGTTCTTGAAGCACTTGGTAGAAATTTCTTTGAGCTTTCTTTGGTAGCTTCTTGGGACTTTCTTTAGACCTTTCCTAGACCCCTCTTGGAACCTTTTTCTTCAATCTCTTTTCCTTCCTACCTTTCCTTGTTTCCTCTAATCAACACATTTTTTCCCGCATTCACCACTACGGACATCAACCAAGGAACAACATATGTTACTGCATCAAACACAGGTTCTTCCCTCAACACCAATCATATCACAAACCTATGAGTTTGAGATCTTTTTACTTTTATCATGGTCATTTTGTTTCGTCATTTTGTAATATCTTGATTTGATTTTGCCTTTTATCTATTTCTACATCCATCAAACATGTCATTTTCTATCTAATAATACTTCCTAGAGATAAAAGGATTGATTAGATGTGACATCTCTTTAATCACGAGATTTTAAGGCATATATTGTGACAACTTTTTGTCTTAAACCTCATCTTTAAAAAATAAATCATCCGTCAAAATTATTTAAAAAAAAATAAAAATAATCCAAAAATAAAAAATGTTCAAATAGATTGACTTGATTGTACACCCCTCACAATTCTAAATTTTAGGACATATGAACTATGACAATTCAAAAATCCTAGATCTCAAAACCAAAAAATGAAAATAAAAATTATTAACACACAAATTTTTTTACAAAGAACTACGTAAACTCTAATTTTTCAGAACACTTGAAGATACATAGGAGCAGGAGACAACTGTCAAGCCCAAAAACATAAAAAAATAAAAAAAAGATAAATAATAATAATCTTTTTTCGTAAAATAAGTTTCTCTTAATAATAAATCCCTGTTAAAATGTTAAAATTAATAAAAATAGTCTTTGTGTGTTAAAGGGGTAATAAGTATTTTCAAAGTTATCTAATTTTTCCCATTTAATTAGAGGTTTTAGGATAGACGTTTTAGGATACTAATACCTTCCCTCAAGTAATCGACTTTCGAACTCAAAATTCGGTTTTGCAGACCATTTTTTTAAAAGGTTTTTCTAATGTTTCCCTTAATAAACATTGATGATAACTCCTCTTATTTTCCAATCAATTCTAAAAAAGTCCATTTATTTTAACGGACTGGATTTATCTGTCGCATTTAAAATGCGAGCTTCACAGGAAAGGTTTAAACGAGTCAGATAAATTTGTATACCCATCTCTAATGAGATAAAGTTATATACTTATATAAAATTTATTGAGTTTAATAGATTACAATCCTATATTTACTATATGATTTTTGAAATATTAGCAAGTAGAATTAACAAATTTATCATAGAATTAACAATAACTAATATTTAAAGGAAAAGTTAAAATATAATTTAAAAATAAATTAAAAGAAAAAATAGTCCCTTCAATTTTTTAAGTAACAAATGACATGAGAGGAAAGATTTATGGCTTTTTCAATTTCCTAGATGTTACGAACTTATTATGATTATGCAATATTTTGGATCTTTAAACTCCAAAATAATTATATTAATGATTTTTTTATAATTATTCATCCAAATTTTTTTACAAGAGTTTCATATTTTGGCTATTTCTATTTTCCTCCTCTTTGTTTCATTATATTGTTGAACTTTCACCGTATTTTTATCATAAAAATCAATTCAAGGAGTGATTTTTATTTTTTTAATGACCTGATAGTGTATTTTTTTTTATATTGCTTTCAGCTAAAAAAGCTTTCCTAGGTTTACAAATATACACAATTTAAAATTATTTAAATGTTTTAATAAAAATAATTAATATATAAATAATTAATTTTTTATATATATAATAATTTTTAAAATGATATTGATACAAATTAAACCATGACAATAATTAATTTTATTGGAGACGTTGAGTGCACAATGGTTGTGTTTATTGCTTAGGAAATTTGAAGTATAAGACAAACTCTTTTTTATTATACCTGAAACAAAAAAGTAAAATTACTTTTGTAATATTAATCATCTGATATCTCTTATCAAATAATATTGGTATTAACAAATACTAATATTATTAACAGTGAAATATTTACTAATTTATATTATTTTTTTATTTCATGATTGTGATAAAAAAATCATACTTCTTGTGGTCAATAACGTAAACATAGTAATTTCTATATAATAAATTCTGAATATATATTTTTTTGGTGAATGTAAATTCTGAATTATTAATTATAATATCTAATACTTTAAATTTTAAATAAAAAATATAATAACTAGATAATTAACGTTAAGTGCATCCAAATACAAGGTAGTTAGTTATCTTCCTTCTAATATAACTTATTTTTATCATTATTTGCTATGTTCCAGTTCTACAACCTAACTAAGAGTGGATAGAAATTATTTTTTGCCGACAACTCATCAAAACATCCAACTATTGTGTGACATTGTTGTCACGTGGGAAACATTTGTTTTCCTTGTTCTGATGTCGCGTGACGAAATGGATCATAACGGGACACAAATTATAAAAACGGAAATTATATTTATATAACACACTCATACTCATATAACTTTTATAAAATAGAAACTTAAAATAATAATATATAAATAATATGATTCTTATAGAAAAGTATCATGACTTCACGAGTATACATAAAAATATAAACATATTTACAATAACAAATTAATATCACATACATAATATATATTTATAAATATATAGGAAGTGTAAAATTATAAATTTAAAGACGTTAAAGAACTATATTAAAAAGAATAAAAAACTTAAAAATCATACATAAGATTTAATACATATATATCGCTTTTAATTACTGATACCTATTGCTGTATATTTATATGCACAATTTAATTAATAAAATCATTTTTATTAATTTTTAAAACGAATATTCGATCTTTACAAACGAATATTAATTTTTTCACTTTGTAAATAGTTGCTATTTTGAGTTTGACATAAGTGATCATACGTAACCAAGGTCCTTCTTGTCATCACATTTAAGTGAAAAGTACAAAACTCTATAAATATCAGACTTGTTACTCGATGATATCTAGTTACCACATTTCAACTTTTATCAATTTATATATAATTTTACTTTTTTTTTTAATTTTCTTACATTAACATTTTTCTAAATATAAAAATATTACATTAATATTCCTCACATGTTTTAAAATATTATACTAATACATTTCTTATATCTTACACTAATAATTTTTTAAAATATATGAAAGTAATTATTCAAAAATTTAGAGACTATATCTGTAATTATTATAAACTTTAAAAAATATTTTTGTAATTTATTAAACAATCAATGATCAAATAGTGATCAAGCAAAGCTTATTAAAACATCCAAATTTTTATTTATTTATCTGTTTGTTTAAATTATACAAGTTCTTTTTCTAAAAAAATATAAAATTGTTGAGAATGAATCTTACGTCTATTTTTATCAAATATTGTCATATCAAATGTTGTCACCAATACGTGAATCAATTTATAAGAGGTTGTTACAACTTAGATAAAAGAAATCTTTAATTAAACTAATTATTTTTGTTAAATGTTAACCACAATCTCATAATATTAAAAAAAGTCACCGTCTATTTTAACCGTTGATCAAATGTTAATATCAATATATTGGTTTTGGTCTTTTGGATTAATATTATTTCTATTTTGATAAAGTATATATTAATAACATGTTTTTAGTGTGTTATTTTAATGTAATTTTTTATATTAATAGACTTTAATGAATTTTATTAAATAAAAATATTCGTATTTTAAAAAATCTGTATAAAATTTATTTTACAATAAAATTGATATTATAAAAAATATATTTCTTTATAAATAAATAAATAATAATTAATTCATTAAAGCCATTAAAAATAGTTGAATTGATTATTTTTTATAAAAAGTGATAAATTTTATTCTAAAATATCCATGAAAATAGTGGCGGTTTTTTTAATTGTATTATACATAATTTAAATGATAATTTTTTTTCCACAAAATTCTTAACAGGCTAACAGATATAGAACAAAATCCTCTCCAATATATTGGAGAACAAAGGAACTCAATAAGTATACCTTGTATGGAGAATGAGAGGATATTTTATTAATTTATTTTATAATAAACTAGTAAAGTAATTGTATTCCATGCATCTGAGTTTTAAATAATTTGTTATTGAAAGTTAGATGATAAAATTAATAGTTTTTATATATAAAACTTATTTATAATTTAGAATAAAAAGTGTTATTTTAAAATTTAAATTAATAATTTAAACTGATTTTCTTATCAATAAAGTTTCTATAGCGTTAATTGTTTGTTGTCTTTAAATTATTTATGATAATAATAGTATAATAAAGTTTAGATAAGATTAAAAATTAACTATTAAATAAAAATAAATATAATTTATTTCTAATTATTATAATTAAGGTAATAATTTTTAAAATTTTTAACTTAAATATAAATATTTAAACATATTAACATAATTATCATAAATATAATTTAGAAAAAATAAAATAAATTATTCCACAAGATGACGTATAAAATAATATATAAAATGTTGTTCGATGGTGACAAAACAATTTTAATTTATAAAGTTGTTGATTAAAAGTAAAACTGAATTAATAATTAATAAATATTAAAATAAATCTAGATTTTTATATTTAGGATAAGATATTATTTTATTTATTTATTATAAAAAGGAGGAAAGGGACAGTTATTTATAAATCGTAACTTCTCTGTTACACTTATATAATTCTCAATTTCATACCAATATGATACTTCAACTCTGATACTATTTGGAAAGTCATGTATAGATACGAGTTCATATATAAGCGAACATGCACTATCTTCAATCCAAACCTTAAGGTATTAGATTATGGGTTTTTCTCACTTATATATTATTCAACTTCTCAATTTCTTATGAACGTGAAACTTCAACTCACACTTGCACTTCAACACATAGTGTATATTGTAAGTTTGACAGATAATCTAATAAAGTTTAGTTAATATAAAAAAAAAATTTCAGTATTATTCAATTATAATTCTTAAAGAATTGTCATTAAATGTTAAATATAAAAATCTTTAAATTAATCATAAATACTAATTAAATTCATATTACTATATTTACAAAACCAAATAATTTTTCTAGTGTAAATGTATAATACTCTTTTTTTAGTGGAATTCTAGTATAATACTGTATACTATTCGTTTGATTAATTAATCACGTTGTCTATTCTGATAAATAGTATGATGAAATTTGTTTAGTCATTGTCACGAATCAGCTAAAAATTATTTTATATATAGTTTTATACGTTATTATATCATAATATCTTTTATTTTTTAAACTAATTACAATTACAATCATTATATGAATACATTTAAATATTTATAGTTAAATTTAAAAATCCTACTAACAACTAATTTAATTAATATTTTTAAAAATTATTAATTTTATCAATTAATTTTAACAAATTATATTAAAAAATGTAGACTGAAATAGAGATAACTTTACTAATTTTTAAGATATATATTATGAGAAAACTCAATTTTATGTTAATAAAATTTTCTTCTTTTTTTTTCTACAGCAATCAAATTTTCTTTTTTCCTTTAAAGAAAATCAGTCAAAATTTTCTCATCCACAAACAAAGTGCACCTGCAAAAAACCGACTTAGAAAAATGTTATTATTGCATGTCACGTTTGGCCGACAAAATTATATATTTGCTTTTGCCTTTTTCCATCAGCATTCAAAACCTGGTTTTGTTGTGTATATTTTGAATTTTCTTTCCATTAATTATAATTACTTTTAAAATATTTTTTTTTGTCCTCCTAATAGGATTGCAAAATAGTGTTACGGGTCTACAATGCATCCTGCTTGAATTAACTAAGCTAAATCCCTTAATCATTAAAATATTAGTTAATGGTATTTTGGATAATTGTTTATATTTTCTATTTTATGTTAAAACTAATTTTGAATTAAAACAATTTTAAATAAATTTTACATTAAATAAAAATTATATTAAGTTTAATTACTAATTTATGAATGAAATAAAATCATATGAAATATAAATTACTTCAGATCCATTGTTTTACTTTTTCTTTACATTAAATTTTAAAAGTTTTATATGTTTTTAAAGAGTTTCACTTATATCATTTTTTTTAAATGTTAAATATGTTAACTAAAAAGTGTGATCTTTTGTTAATATGACGTGATTGTGATATAAGAAGTATCCTATAGTATAATTTTTTGATAATTATATAGAAGCTTGTGTATCGAACACCATTCAACTAGTAAGAGAATGACATGTAAGTTTAACGTTCATATAGTTGGTTAAAGAACATACTGTTAGTATAACAGATGAAGAAAGTTAGAGTGAGAAGAAAGTAATAGATGACAAAGTTTCTTATCTAGTGTCTAACTAAGTTTGAATACAAAATAAAAATACTTAGCAAATTTCATGGAAAAGTTTTCTTTGAGAAAGTGACAATTTGAAGATTCGTCCCAACACCTACAAGTTTCTTTAAAAAAAGCCAATTGTCATACACTCATCTTGAGTGATAAGAAACTTCCATAGTCAACCTGCTAGTGAGCATTAATTATACATTCTTCACTTAATAAAGTTATTATTTCTAAGCGTGAATTATATACATCCTTTTAGTGATAGTATCCTTATATTAAACCCATCTTTTTAGTTGGTTTCATATCCAAAAGTGACTTATTAGTTATTGTTCAAACAATATATGGTGATAACTAGAAGTCAATTTGTGTACTTGTTCTTAAACTTAGGAAAGTTTAAGGATAAAATCAGAACTGGTTAGAGTAGTTGTTGCAAGGCAGGGGTGACAATTAGAATACTTGTTTGTATTTCAAGGTTGAAATAGAGGATCCTTCCAAGAAGTGTTTAGAAGAGAATTGGACATTGTTGAAGCGATTTGACAAATGTATCAGTCATTTGTAGTAACTCATAATTATATCAAGTTGTATCCACAGGAACTTGAAAGATGTAATATAATAATTCCAACAAAGGAGGAAAAGGGTCTAAAATTAAGAGATGTGAAAAAGATGAATCTTGCTCTATTAGGTAAATGGAAGTGGAGAATGAAGGTGGAACCGAAAAATTTATGTGTTAAAGTATTGAAAAAAAAATACGAGGAGGTAGATGGGAGATGGCAGTGGAAGGGTAGTTACTGCTCTTGATGGTGACATGATTTGAATTCCATTGAAGGGGACGGGAGAAAGATAGAAGGGTTGTGGATAAGTAATGTGCATCCCTAAATTGGGGACGAATGTGACACAAGTTTTTGGCAAGATAATTAGTCAGGGGAGAATAACTTGCAACATGACTACAATCGTCTATTCAAGGTAGCGCTGAATGAAAATGTGTTAGTGAGGGAGATGTGAGATGAAGAGGAAGGTAAATGGAAATGGGTTTGGTGGAGGGAGTTATTTGCTTGGGAGGCCGAATTGTTATAAGCATTAAGGAATAGAGTGGATTCAATTGCAATTGTGCCTGAGGAACAAGATAAGTGGAAATGAGGAGCATTAGCTTTAGGATATTATTCTGTCTCATCAGCGTACAAAGTTCTGGTAGTAGACTCCTATAAGAAGGATGACTTCTACAAAATCATTTAGTCAAAAGGTGTTCCTCATAAGACTCAACTGTAGGCTTGGAGAATCGAAGCAAATAGATTCCCTACTTGGGCGAATTTGGTGAAGCGAGGCATAATCCAAAAGGAAGCTAACAAGAGTGGGTTGTGTGAAGGTACATTAGAAACATGTTCCCATTTTTTTTTCTCTTGTTCGGTGGCTACAGTTGTATGGGCTGGAGTGTGCGCTTGGTGGGGAGTTTCTACGACCCTTCTAGTCGAGCTATGAAGTCATCGTCTCCAATTTTTAGGATTGGTCGATATCAATAAGTCAACACAAATAGTCTGGTCATATGTGTGGTTTGTAGGAGTTTGACACATTTGGAAGGCACACAATAACTTGATCTTTCGAAGTAAGACCCCTTAATGCAACGCTATCATATTAGTTGTTCAACTCAGTTCTTGGGAATGGAGTAGGGCAATGCAATTAACTTATCATAGTTTTACAGAGTGGGTGATGAATGCATCTTATTGTGTATTATGATATGGAAGTTCCTAAATATTTCCCTAATGTTTTACTAAGGGTTCAATCTTTGTATCTTAATTGATTGACATTTCTTCTGCTAGCCAATATCATTATTAATAATATTCGTTTGACTTATAAAAAAATATAATAATTCCAACTATCCTAATTAAAACTTGTAAATATCAATGTACAGTTCATAGTTTTGTGATTTGAATATTTAAAAAATAGTTTTAAAGATGTCAAATATAAATGAGTAGAAATAAAAGTTAAAAAGATATCAATGAGAAGAAATGTTGGAATAGAAAATAACATATCTCATTTCTATACAATATTTTGATTATCACATATAATTTCTATTACTCGATGTTATTGGGTTCAATTAATCATTCCAAGTTAATCTTTTAACAAGAAAATTTTAAGGATTCTAATTCAAATCAATCCTTTGATTATAACACTAGAAACCTTACATTAAAATCACAAATTTGACCAACTAAAGATTCCAAATTTATTCCTAGCATTTAGAATCATTAGGTGAATTTATTTAAGTTAGATTTAGAAAACACTTTTCCAACTAAATTTTAAATCTCAATTATAAGACAAATGATTAGTTCATCTCAAGCATTAAAAACATAATCCAATAACTAATATAAGACAATAGAATACACACATACACACACACATATATAAATTTTATATATATATATATATATATATATATATATATATATATATATATATATATATACACACACACAAGGATTACAAAGAATTTGATAGATTACATTTCATCCCAACAAATAAGAAGATTAGTTATGCATGCAAATGAGTAGTTGTTCCTCTGGCATGTTGTTCAGGGGTAGATATGGTTCCCAAGCTCCATCAAACATAGGGATGCAAACCCATAAAAGGGTTATGTTGTATTGATGAAGTACCATTGAGTTGACTTTAAATAGGTAGACACATATCCTTGATTTAGATTTTGGGGTGACAGATGCAACACATATACATCGATGAATTACTCTATACCCACACGCTAAGTTGAGGTGCAATAACAATGGCCTAAGTATGAGGTGGTTGTTCTTGGAAAATTGAGGCATGTTGAGCCTTCCGTAGGTGCTAAAGACTCACAAACTACACAAATGACCAAGTCTTCCATGCTACATTATTGCTGCTAACCATAACCATGAATTGCATATCATGATTTTGAATGTTGACTTATAATGTCGTAAATACTCCCTACCATGCACATAAGTCAAATCAGACTCTAACACTCAATGGGCATGAGAAGAACAAATAGGTCCCAAATTGCGATGCTCTGTCATACAAGTCATACCTGTCTACTTCAGGTTGAAATAATTCCACGCTTCACCAAATTGTTCTGCATAGGTAAACGATTTCCTTCTAGTTTCTAAGCCAATAATTGTACCTTATGAAGAACTTTTTTTCCCCAAATTAGATTAAAGAAGTCACCCTTGTGATGTCGTGAGTCTGCTGACTAAGCTCCATATGCTAATGAGACAGTATAAGCCTCATAACCTGTTGTTGCCCAGATCCACTAATCTTGAACTCCAACCGATAAAATAGTGCCCAAACTCCTCTTTAACTCCTTCACTAATTCATCCACCCAAGCAAAAAGTTCTCTTCGCCAGACCCATTTGGGTTTATTGTTAACCTAAAAAGACAGTTATACTTCCACAAGAAATTATGATTACCTAACCACCTATCTTGTCAAAAACTAGTGTCTTTTCCATCCACTAGTCCTATGAACATTTTTTTACTACCAACCCCTTGTCCCTCCACCTTTTGCTTCAATCGAGTTCAAATTATTCCACCACTGTGAGCATTGACTACCCTTCCCTTTCCAGTTCCTGTCCACGCTCTCATATTTAGATTTCATATGACTTTTGCCCATAAATTATTTGGTTCCATCCATATTCTCCATTTTCACTTCCCTAACAAAGAAAGATTTAACTTCAACACATCTCTCAACCTTAAAGCCTCTTCTTCCTTAGGCCTACATATCTTCTCCCAAGATACCCATCTAACTTTCTCACCCATTTCATTACTTACCCATAAAAAAAATTAGAAAACAGAGATTCGAGTTGTGATATGATATCTTTAGGAGTCTTAAAGAAGGAAAGAAAGTAAATTGTCAGCGCAGACAATACAACTTCGATGAACACTACTTGACTTGCCATATTTTCATATATGTTGGTTCTTTCACCCCGCCAACCTTCTTTTAATAGTGACCATTACCAACTTTCATGTCTCCAATTTAGCAAGATTAACCCCAATAGGGAGGCCCAAGTATTTGAATGAAAACTTTCCGACCTTGTAGTTTAACTAGATTGAAGCCCTTGTCAGTCATTCCTCATGAATATTTACCCTAATAATCTGAATTTTATGGAAATTAACTTTGAGCCTTAATACAAACTCAATTAAATAGAACTTCTTTCATCACCTTAATTGATCAACCCCTCTACCTTGGCTAACAAAAGTGTGTCATTTGCAAACTACAAATGTGAAACACTACGTCCACCCCTTCTAATGGCATAGCCTTGCCAAAGGCCCTGCACTACCGCTGCATGAACTAATTGACTCAACCCCCTCATCCACTATAAGGAACAGAAATAGAGATAATGGATTCATTTGTTTAAGGCCACTCCTGACTCCAAACTCTTCTACGGGACTACCATTTAACAAAACAAAAACTGATGATGATCTCACACATTCCTGAATCCATTGGGTTCATCTCTTCCTAAACCCATCTTATCCATGGCATGCTATAAGTAGTTCCAACTCACTGAGTCATAAGCCTTTTCAAAGTCAACCTTCAAGCATAACAAACCCTTGATTTCTTTTTCTCGCATCATCAACCACCTTATTAGCTATTAAAATTATGTCCAGGATTTGATGACCTTGTACAAATGCTTATTGATTCTCCAAAATGACCTATGTATTACCTCTTGGCCCACTAAAGCTTTGTCAGAACCTTGTAGATACAACCAACAAGTGATATAGGGTGGTAATCAATCATCCCATGTGGACATGAAGATTTAGGAATACGGGCAATAAAGAAATTGTTTGACCCCTTTACAAGCTTGCTATTTTTGTAAAATTCCTTTAAAATCTCCAAGAAGTACCTTTTAATTAACTGCCAAAACTCCTTCAAGAAGAAAACATTCAAGTCATTTGGTCCTGGGCTCTTGTTGCTATCACATTCCCAAATTGCTTCTTTAATTTCTTCCTCTAAGAACGACTTTTCTAGCTCAACCTCTACAACTTTCAATATCTTACGAAATAAGAACTTATCCATATGTAGTTGACTCTAATCTTGGTTCCAAAAATGGTGCTTAAAATTCTCTTTAACCTTATCTTTCAGCCTAACTACCCTACTACGTCCTCTCTTCCGATATGCAGGCTCAAAATTTCATTTGTTTTTCTCATTTTCACCATCGCTCTATGAAAAAATTTTGAATTTGCATACCTTTCTCTCAGCCATTTAACTCTTGATTTTTGGCAAAGTAACAAACACTTCCTTCCTACCATTTTAGATGATTTGTCGTGCTCTCAACCCAATCTCAGAGCTCAACTTCCCCCTAAACCCCCTTTTTCCCTTTCAAATCCAGTTCATTTATCCTTTTTCTTCCTTTTGATACATTTGTATCAATATCACCAAATACTTGCTTATTCTACCCATTTAGTTTCCCTTTTATCACTTTTAATTTTTGTTTTAACACAAATGCCTTCTGCCCCTCCACCTTAAATTTTTGCCATTCGTCTTCCATAATGGGCCAGAACCATCAGTCCTCAAACCAACAATTCAATACTCTAAATGACTTTAGACCCCAGTTCACCTCACCTTCACTCAACATTATAGGGCAATGGTCCTACACACTTCGTTGTAATCCTCATTGCTCAACCTTCCCACAAACCTGTAAAAGCGCCTTAGCGATTAGAAACTGATCCAACCTGCTCATAGTTTTACCATCATTCTAATACCAAGTAAAGTTCTTTCCCCTCATAGGCATAGCCAAAAGCTCTCATTCTATAAAATCATTACAAAGATTCATATCATCCACTCATTGGTTGTACTAAGCTTCATTCTGTTTGTCCTCACACATTACTGAAGTAAAGTCCCCCATTTTACACCAATATTCCTCCCATTGATCTTCCTTACACTTTACAATCTCTTCCCAGTAAGACTTCTTCCTCGCAATGTCACATGGGGCGTATACATTCACATGGCCATCATTGCATCCTTCTATCTTCATTTTCCAACAACCCTTCAAAACAAGCTTCCTGCAAATCTCCCTTCCCAAATGAATAACATTGCATCCCACAACATCAATAACCTCCTGAATTACCAATGGAAGGTTTGAACATCCAACCTACATCATCATTCCTCCACAAGAATTCACACAGGTCGACATCTATCCATTCCATTTTCATCCCCTACACGCACACCATTCTTGGTTTTTGTTCACTAATTAGCCGCTTGACTTCCTCCTTCTTCACTCTCCCCCCAAACCCTTTGATATTGTAAGAAATGACTTTCATAGGAAACATATATCAACCTTTTTACCTTTAATCTCTATCCCCTGCCTTCATCTAAGCCAACCACTCAACCACCTTGCTTCATTGTTACAAGATAAACCCAACGACTTCCCTAAGTCTCACACCTCCTCCACAATCGCCTCCACTGATTTCAAATTATCCTCAAAGAATATTTTGTCTCCCTTTTCATCCCTCATGACCTTACCCATGTGTATAGTACTGCATTTACCCTTCCCCCCACCTTACCTTTTTTTTCTCTCCCCTTCTAACCCTATCTCTTCCTTTTTTAGGAGATAACACTCACTCTCCTACACCATACATATTAACCACAGATTCAAGATTAATATCCATAACCCCTCTTCAATGAAGCCATAAATGAAACTCAGAGTATTAGAGGCCTCGATTATAGGTTTTGAATCATTGAGAACTAATGATGGCTGGCTTATCTGAAAGCAATACTTGTGTTATTGTTTCTATGCAAGGCATGGTCTAATCATGTGGAAGACACTTAGAATTCTCCAACCTTTTACTCACATACTCTGCATCATCGTAGTCATGTTTTTCCTCTAATTCGATTCAAGAAGTCATCTCTCTCCTTACCAACTGCATGATTATCCTTGTTTGGCTCAACAATGATCACATGTATCACCACCTACCCTCTATTTTGTTCATCTTGTTCACGTGAATGAACTATTAAAGACCCACCAATATGCTCGTCCAAGATCACATGATTCTTGCTTAACACGTGTTCTCCATCAGTAGCCCAGAGTGTTTTATCTACCCTAACATAAAGTTTGTTTTGCCCAACCACTTCAATCCCATTGTACATCATTAATTCATGCATATCTTGTTCCAGCAATTTGCCTTCAAAATTCTAGGTGTGTGGCTTCACCAATGCATTCTTCCTAGTATTCTTGTCTTGCACATAATCTTCACGCGTTGGTTCTCTAGTGACTTTGAACAATGGTTGAAAGCTAGCGTCCTAGCATGGCCACCTCTCTCACGCACCCCCCTTTAGCCTAACCCATAAGTTCAGCCTCAGTTAACTCCTACCTCAAACCGTGAGCTTGGTTGCCATGCTAAGGTGATGATAAACCTCTAAATTCCTTTTTGTGTCTGGCCCATATTGTGAGAACCCAAATAGATCATTATAACATGCACCTATCGCTAGTTCAACAACAACATCTACCTCCTCTGGCCTAACTCTACATAATGATGAATATGCAACCACCGATTGTTATGTCTCATGATTTCATTCACCTTATCCCCCATAGACTTTGGAGAATCAGAAATTGCCCCATGCTTTCGATCCTCAAAATATGAAACTAGATGAACTGTATGAACCTCATGCAATTTAAAATTTGAATTTGAATATGAAAGTAGCTTTTCTTGTTCCTTCCACTGCTTGAGCGACATTCAGAATCTTGATCTGAATCCACTAATGCCTCTATCACAGATAACTCTTTTGAATAGTTATTGACAAAATCAACCAGCATGAAAATTTCCTCCACTATGCAAATATAAAAAAATAAACCATTGATATACACTATCTTCATTACATTAATTGGAGACCAGTCAAATGTCCTAACTAACATTCTAGCAACATCTAATCTCTTTTGTTGAGCTATTAGTCCATTACAGTATCCAAAGTTACAAAATCACCCAGTGTAGCTCCTATTAATTGGAAAAAACTAGATGACCGCCCGTGTATTGGCACCCCCTGGCATCACACCCACACAAACCTCTCCATTGCCACCTAAGTTGGGCCCCTAATTTGATAATTTATAAAAATAGTTCAGCATTATGGCTTCTATTTCTTTTAGCAACTCCTCCACATCTTCACCATGAACGGGTTTGAGCAGCACCATGTCACCTCCCATAGGAACCACCTTGATAGATTGAATACCCTTGCTACATAATCTCTCTTGCAACACAGAAAATTTTTCAGAGATTTTATCCGACCAATAAAACACCCCTTTAGCTAAAAAACTATGGCCTCCTCCATTGAAAAAGACGGTCCTTACCAAGTATCAACCGAGTTAGATCCTCCTAAAGATTCTTTTGGCCTCCACACCATTTTCATTACACCATTGCATCGTTCTACTTTGGTCTTTGATTCTATTCTATGATCTAAAGCTTTATATTTTTCATCTCTGACAACATTCCCCTGTTGTCATAACCTATGTTCACCTCGTCGAAAACCTCTAGATATTTACCCATAACTTGAAGGTACCAATCCATATAGCATTCAATTGCTTCTCCAACCCTAACATATCCCTCACCGAACCAAAAGTTACAAAACCAAAGCAGTACCAAACATAATTGCGTTTATCTAGAATGTTGACCTCTCGAACACGACTCCAGTTAGCAAAAATCCTCCACCCTGGTTGCTACTCTTTTATTGTATTGCCGCTACCATTTTCCAATTTGCTTACTTTCCCCCTTCGCGATCTCACTATAGTCCAGTCCCCTTCATTCCCTTTCATATCCGATAAAAATTATTAGTAAAATGAAAGAGTTTAATGTTTATGTATTGCAAATGTAAAATAATTATACATTAAGATTTAACCCTGAATGTAAGTAGTGGATTGTAATTGAATAATAATATAAAACTCTTTTATATTGTCTGTTTATAGGTCAAATGTTAGTTGTTAATGTATTAGTTTTTGTCAGTGGAAGAATTTGAACCCCACAATATCTCCTCCCTTCTTTTCCATGTGGATTTTGCCACTAGACTAACCTTATAAGTTCAAATTTTTTACATTGTTAATGTATGAGTCTTTTTCTCAATGAAATATTTAAGGAGTAGAATTAACACAATTTTATTATTTAAAAAAAATTAACAAATAGTAAATAATGTGCTAAAAAAAATTAGAGAGTATATTGTTAATTTCTTTTATAAAATTTGTTACTAAATAAAAAATTGAGTTATTTTATAGTTTTGACCAACAATAAAGGATATTGATAAACTGGATTTTTACCATGATTAATATTTGTGTGTAAAGAAAAGGACGACACAATTATTGACAAAACTCACTTTTTAGTGTTTATTTTTACTTTAGACAGATATTTAAGAAACAGGCAAAAAAAGAGGTAAAATCGATCGTTTTCAGAGGAATTATTGAAGATTCAGCTTAACACGACCGTGTTATGTGAACCTTGCAGAAAAACGCAAAAAATCCCAAACCCCGCTTATAAATAGGAGAAAAAAAGACACAAAAAGGGAATCGCTCTGGCTCAAGAGAATAGTTAGGTCTGTGACCTAAAAAGTGAAAAATAGTGAGGAAGTTTTGGGCTTGAGGCAATTTAGAGTGCTCCTTATAATAATTGTTTATCTATTTCTATATACTATGTGCTTAGAAGGAATGTTTGACTATACAGTAGCCATGCTAGGCTAGTCCCCCCTTCTTAGGATTGTGATGTAACTCTTTGTATTTCTCCCTTGTACTTTGCATGATACTTTAATGTTATTCAATGATTAGTTTGCTTCTATGTGCTACCCTTGTATATCCTAATTATTCAAATAGTCATGACCATTGGTGTTTTAATATTAGTTGAATCTTAATTTTTTGGACCTTCATGATCATTGATGTTTGAATAATCAATATGGGAAGTAAGTAGATTATCGTATTCTATTTGTTAAACATCTTAATTGTTTTAATAGCCATGACCATTGATATTTGAATATTACTTAAATCTTAATTGTTTGAACAGTCATGGACATTGATGTTTGAACAATCAATCTAGGAAGTAAGTAGGTTATCGTATTCTATTTGTTAAACATCTTAATTGTTTGAATAGTCATGGCCATTGACATTTGAATGATTGATTTGTGAAGCAAATAGGATCTTATCCCGGTAGAATTGGTCAAGTCGTCAGGCAAACCTCTAATTGCATAAAAAAGAAAACAATCTTAATTTGGAATCCACTATGGCCATCAGGGATGATAAATTAGGACTATAGTGGCGTGTGCATGACCAAACTCACTACAAAAAAACTCGGTAGATTATCAGTAATCATTGATTAATAAAGAATAAGATTGCTTAGTAATGAGAGCAAAAACATTGTAGTGAAATCACAAACCGATATTCTCTATTGTTAAATCTCTATTCTAATTTTGAACTATCATACCTTAAGAACAAGATCCGGTCTTTTGGATGCGATATCCAAACTTAGGTCTACTGTTACTACTGTGTACAATATGTTTGCCTTTAAGCGATCATATTTTACGCATCAAATATATTATCAATATACATAATTTAAAAATTAAAATAATTTTAATATATCAATTCAAGTAAAAATAAATAATATATAATACAATTGTTCACATTACTATTAAATTAAAAATAATTTTGTGTATCAATTTTGTTGATTTTTATAATAACTATAAAAGTCATACTAATAATAAAAGATTTAAAATTAAAAAATATTACCATATATGATAAATCATGGTATTGGAAATTTTTTTATACCATTAATTGTTCTATTTACATTCGTTTTAAAATTATAGTAAAATTTTAAATATATAACTGAAACATTTAAAAAGTATAGAAAGTATATATATATATATATATATATATATATATATATATATATAAAATTTCTGCATGTAACATTTTTCAAATATATATAAAAATTAACAAAATAATAAAGAACAATGAAAAATATGAACATAAATATGAGTATTATTTTAAGAGAAACTAAATAATTTTATAGTGTAATATAATTGAGTATAAAGGTTATAAGTTAAAAGTAATTAATATGAACTTATCATTAATTGATATTTTGACAAAAATATTAACATACAAAACATATTTAAAAGATTTTTATTAGTATGCATTCATGTCCAATCACACATCTTTATTTATATGAATTTTAAAATATTAATTGGTAAAGTCAACAAACTTACTAATAATTGCTTAATTTTACCTATTTTTGCATAGGTAAAATAGAGCAGTCATCATAATTCTTTCTTATTTAAGGTCTTGTTTTCCTCTTATTTTGCTTAAAATTAGATTTAGTTAGAAATTTAGGTTTAGATTTATGTTTATTCCTATTTTATGTTTAAGTGCTTATTTTTAGTTGTTTTGAGTAACGTTTTGGAAAGCACCAAATAAGTGAAGAAAAATAAAAAATTTGGTTCAGCGTCTACTCATAAGTGCCCAACGTTCATCATTTGGAGCACATGCATCTCATGGCGGATGCCCAACGACCAGGATTGCCGCCACCCAACACTTGTTATTCAAAGTGTCTGTGTCTAACATTGAACGCCCAACACTAAGGAAACTTAGCCTCGAGGGAGTCTTATGGCGCTCAACGACCACTTTTTGACCACTAAGTGCCGATGTTGCGAAATAAAAATAAAAGGTCGAGTTTCAGTTAGTTCAAGGGTTTTGTCCGAGGATTCCATGGTCTCTCTTAACTCGGGGTTGCACACGTACTAGCTTAGAGCACACATCCAAACCATTCTTTTTTATCCTCATGCCCGTCCATCCTTATGGTTACTTAGATTTTGTATTTAGTTGGTTTTGATGTAGCTTTACTTGAATTTTTGTGCATGTTTGTACTTTTAATCTAAGTTTACTTTCCATTGTTGATGTTCTTCTTTACCGTACTCTTTGTTTCTAAATATTTTGTGAGTTTTACTTAATGAGCCCGAGAAGGAATTTTGACTTGTAAAGCGAGAGGAGGTCCAATGGGTGTTTTTGCTCGAGGGAGATTAATACTTATTGGCCATCTTGAACTCCTTTATTTAATGCAAGTTGTTTGACTTTAGATAATGTGTAGAGCGATAATCTAAAATCCAAATAACTTAGTTCCTTACTTGCGATGGATCGAAGTTAATGATACTTTTATGGGTAATGGAAACCTAGGGAGTGAACGAAAGTTTTTAATCCATTTATGTACTTGAAAGCGCATATTAATTAAACTTTATTTAAAAAGGATTAATATAAATTATTTTCAATGTTAAAATAATAATTTAATTTTTTTTTCGTGGCTAAAGTATTTACCAACTTTGTTAATTATTAGTTTTTTGTTTAATGATTTCAATCCAATTTTACTCAAATTAATGACATTTTGATAGTAATAAAAGTCATATATTTCTTTAAAAAAAATAAATATTTTAATATTTAAAAATATAAATACATGCATTTTTTTTTTTGAGAATTGAACATTGGCATTCTTTATAAAATGCAATCTTACTTGAGTCAAGTAAGATCATCATAAAAAACGGTTAAATTTTCCTATAAACATCTAATATAATTAAATATTTAAAATTAAAATTTTTATAGAAAAATTTAGAGGAGGATTTAACCGTTTATATAATAACGACTAAAGAATTTAACCGTTTTTCATAATTATATATAATATAAGATTCCATTTGAAAAAATTTTCAGTTTGTTTAAATTACTATAATAAGATTTATGATCCCTCGAATTTAAAATAAAATTATAAAAATAATATAAAAAAATAAAAAAGTATATATAATATTAAAACATATATATAATAATTAAAAAAAAATTATACAGAATTTTTTTTTACCCATAAATAAAATTTCTAGCTCTACTCCTAACGATGCATCATTATTATTCTGTCTTTTATGAGTTTATCCACTAATCTTTCTTTCTTGAGTACACATTCGTTCGGTCAAGCGATGAACTCTGTCTTTCAGTAAGGTCCATCGCACCCAATGCAACTTTTTGGTTCTTTGAATATGAGTGGAGCAATCTGTTTCTTTTCTTAACCTTTCTATATCCTCTAAATTTATCGTCAGTCAAGATGCACCCATATAAGAATTATTGGAATAAGTCATGAACAACACATCAAAACGTGGAGCAATTTGCTCCACCACGAGGAATCACAAAAATGATATCAAATTGTATTCCATAAGGAAAATTGAAAATGTAAAAATCCATTTGGAATCAGTGTTTTTTTTTTTTTTTTAAAAAAAAAAGGTAAAATTCGTTAAGGTCAAATGTAGCATATGTCAATAGTCAAGATTTTATGAGTTACAGAAGTAGCAAAAAGAAAACAACATAATTAAAAAAAACCTACAACAGCAAAGTCTTAAACAAAAAAAAACCCAGAAATTAGATAATACATTATTTTTTAAATAGAGAGTGTCTAAATCATGATCCGCTTCCTAAAACTAAAAATAAAGATCATTAGCAAAAGATACAACTAAAATCTTGCTGTATCCTTTAATCTACTACTAAAATCTTTGCAAAAACATTTGTTAAACTTGATAAAAAGAAAAAAAATCACATTTAAAAACAACCACATTCCTAAAAATCACAGGTTATATAAAAAGTTCAAATCCATACATTTTTTTAAACATAAACTTTGTTACTTGGAAAAACTTATAATTTCTTTTTAATTGCAATTATAGAAAATATATAGGGCTTAATCTTAAAGATTGTGCATGGCTTATTATCTCATTAATTAATCTATTGCCATGAAATTTGATTATTTACATATATTGATGGTTACCAATATTTTTATAGATATTTATGTTACTCAAATATCTCGGCCTTGGTTTATGGAGCAAAGCAATGCAGTACAATTATGGTAGACGCGAATATATGGCTTGGTCTTTGCGTGTCTGGCGGGCCAGTTTTAATTTCAGTTTTGGTTGGATGTCTCCTAACATAGATATTCCAATCCATTAGGTTTTTCTTTTTCTTTTTTCTTTTTTGATTGCAGCAGGCTAATTCATTTAATTCACAATTAAGACATTAATACAAGGTGGAAGCGTATAAAAAACATGAATGCTAAGAAAAGATTTAAACTCCTTGCTAAAGAATGGTCCACTTAAGTAGTTTATTTTCGTACAAAACTCACACAAAATTACTAATAAAAATAAGTTTTTGTTAGAAACTGATAGTATAAGACCAAATTTTGACATAATTATACAATTACTTTGAATGTTCTCAGCTACTTGTTTGCTAATTAAAAAAAAACATTTTGAAGACATTTGTCAATGGTCCAAGTCAATTGATTACTTTCAATGAATAAATAAATAACTTTAGAGTTTAATTGCTATGTGTAAAGATTTTTACATTGACGTCCAATCACAACTCTTCATCTAAAGTAAATTTATCGACTTTACTCATAACTACTTTAAAAGTAACGTAAATGAATAATCATAATTGAATGTTAATATAAAAATATACCAATTAAACTCATAACTTTATCAAAAAAGTTTTTTCTTATAAATAAAATTTTAAATATTAAAAACTATGGCTGATAAAAAATATTAAAAACTATATTTATGCGAGTTTGTCTGAAATTAAAGTATAATCTTGCACTTTAATAGATTAGTTATTTATCACATTAAAGTTAATATCTAACAAAAATAATAAAATATATTTATGAGTTTAATTGGTATAAGTTGTTAGTGTAAAGATTTTTAACTAACATTCAATTACAACACTGTAAATTTGTTTATTTATTTTATTTATTATTCTTTCACATAAATGAAAAGTAAGTTGTGTGTAAAAATATTTTACACTTTGTATACCAATTAAACTCTATATTTATTATAATAAATTTTTAATTAAATAAAATAGAATTTTAGATCTCTTATGAGAACAATTTTATAAAAAAGAAAAAAACAAACATAGTTAAAAAATTGACAACAAATAGTAGATCTCTTATGACCAACCTTCGAATTCACAACAACCCGATATGTTATTTTCAAAACTAATTTAGGACTATTAAAAGGAGAGAAGAATAGTTTGAAAACAATAGTTGTTGATTTATTCAAATTTTGTTCTTGGAGCAATATTTTTGGTATTGCATTAAACAACAAGAACATGTGCAAAGCGCACGTTACGCCTATGTCAGTATTCTCATCATATATAGTTTCATAGTCAGAGTTCGCATTCAAGTGAAAGTTGTTCTCCCCACCGCCACTCTACGGCATCAATTTTGAACCAAATATGCACATCCTCAAAGGCCAATTAAGGGCACCATAAAATTAAAAAGCTTAATTATTTATCTGGTCCTTGATCATATATATGTTAAATGAATTGGTGCATTTTAACTTATTCAGATTCTCTAATGGGTAATAAGTAGCTAATTAGTAATCATGCTTAAGTTGAGTGAGCTAGAAGTGTTTTATTTGAAATATAACTTTCATTTGACGTCACATATATTGAAGGGAAGTATGTCACATGAAAATAGTAATACATGTTTTATAAAAGGGGGATAACGTTGGAAATTGTTAGAAAAAGGGAGATAATGCTCTGTATACTTTTCCTTTGTAGTTTGCTCTTTCACATTGTACATTCCAACATTTTTATAAAGATAATTTATTTCTCTTTCCATCAAAGGTTTTCTGTCTGACTAAATATGTTAATCTGACTCGGTGTATGATGGAGATATTTCAAGGTGTGGAATCAAGTTACAATAACTCATAATTGAGCATGCACCACTATTGTTTCAAAGATCAGAGTCACCTTTATTTTCTGCTCAAGCATAAGGGTTTAATCTTAAATCTTGCCAGATATTTACATTTATTTGAAATATTAACTTTTTCTGATAGATATTTTTCTGTTCACATCTTATTAAACCCTAAACCCTAAATTTCTATTATATTTAAAAGGCTAATTTATCTACTAATAATTCATATCGCATAATATTGTTGGATAATAGTTAAGCAGATTAATTAAACTACTAATATTCCTGATAATTTTAAGAAGTATAATTATCTGTTCGTCATATATAATATATAGCATAATGTTCGAGGATAATAACTACGTAGTATATATATATTAAACTACCATAATACATTGTAAGGAATATTTCTTCAAAAAATACATAGTAAGGAGTTATCAGGCAAAAAACTATATAATAGCGTAGGGTATAGTAGAAAACTTCCTCAGTTTTCAACAAGTTGCTATCACACCTAATTTTGGTAACCTACAAATTATCTAAACTATACATATAGTAATTAAGTAGTCCATTTAAAACTTTACTTTATCCTGTCTGGCAAACAAGTTTTGCGAACAACACATCGGGAAATCACCATTCCAATTTTCAGTGGAGAAATTCTTTGTATGTAATTCTTCTATTCCTTTTTATATATTTTTTTTATAAGTTTTTATGTAAAAAGTAAGAAATGCAATAATGTGTTATTCTAATTTATTTTTTTTTGGTGAAAGGATGTGTTATTCTAATAAAATAATAATAAGGTTTCTTATTTTACTCTTTTTGTTATATATCTATTTCACAATAAATATATGTGTCTGAATTAATTAATAATTAGGTGAGAAGTAATTAAGGTATGATCTAGAAAATAGTAATTAATATTATTCTTTTCTTGATTAATATCCAACAATTGAAATATAAATTAAATTAAATTAACCCTAAACTCAAATATAAATTAAATTAATTATTTTCTAATTAAAAATAAGTTAATAATATTATTTAATTTTATTAGTCATATTTTAAAAATAAACTATTTCCTATCCTACATTAGCAAGAGATATAAAGAAAAATTCATTGAGCGCTAAATATGAATTAAATTTGAGTTTAATTGATATATATTAGTGCAATAAACTTTACACTAATATTCAAATCAAAAAAATTTATTTATGATAAATTTATTAGCATTACCAATTAATATTTAAAAGTTAAATAAATAAAGAATTATAATTAAACATCAGTATAATAATTCTTTACACTGTCAAAACATACTAATTAAATCATTAATTTTTGAACAAATTTTCATATATATTTTTATTATTTGTCATTTAATGTGATTAAAAGAAAAATATATTATTTAATTTTCAAAGAATAAGAACATTTAATTGTTTTTCTTTCTTATAATAATTCATATTTTACCACCACCACTAGTAGAGGTGACATTAGTGGTGGTGGTGGTGATAGTAATAACAGTAGTAGTTGTGATTGTAGTGGTGACGACAGTAGTGTGAAACATGAATTATTATAAGAGAGGAAAACAATTAAACATAATTTTTAAAAATTAAATAATATACTTTTTAAATTACATTACATTACAAATAATAAAAATATGAAAATTTCACATAAAATTTAATTTTATCTAGTGCTAAGACCATTTGTTAGCAGAATCCTTATATCAAATGCTGCTTATAATTTAGTACATGCATTTTTTTCTTGTAATTATTAAACACAAAAAAAGTATTAGATAGAAATGCTACACACAACATAACGTTCTTATTTAATTCTTCATGTTCACTCATATTTCTTTGTTTTTATTGATAAGTCATTAATTCAAATAATACTATACTCAATTTTCTTAAACAATATATGATTTGAGTCTTATGTATGAAAATTTGTGATTGGGGAGTCATCCTACTAAATATGACTAGTTAAATTTTTCGACGAAAATTAATTATCTACAAAAATTAGATACTTCATATCAATATTATAGTTAACAGAAAAGTTCTTTTGTTTTAATTTTTTAGCTTGCTTTATTATAATAAAAAAAATAAATAAGCATTTTAAGCAACCATAAAGTTCGAATGTTGATGTAATTATTATATTCTTAATGACAAAAATAACAACATAACAAAGAGGAATAACTCATTAGGCATGAATTATTAAGCATGTTTAAATAATTAAATGTGACTTTTCATTTTACAAATTACAGAAGAACTATTTAAATAATTATTAAGCATGTTTAAATATAACTTTTCACAGTATAAGTTCAGGTAAGCAAAATGAGTAAACTCACTTCTAAACTTATCCTAAACTCAAGTGAACTCGGATATCAACAAGTTTATGAGCTTGATTTTTTTAAGAAAAACAAAAAGCAAAAAGGCCACATATCACATGTCGTTTTAACAGGTATATTGCTGAAAGACTGAAACAAAACCTTCAAATTTTGTTTCCAAATCAAAAGATTTTATGATAAAAATCATAGGAGGAGGAGGACTGCGAAGATTTCCAATTTCATAAAATAAAAACCTTTTATTTCTTAGTTTTTAGATAAGAACTTTTATCTTCATAATTTCATCATGCGTGGAATATGAATATTTTCATATTAATACTCTGTTACTATGTTTAGAAATGAATTTCATTATAGCATTGAAAACTTTTTTTTTATAAAAAAAAAAAGAAGATGGAGTACTAAATTTTTTCCTTAAGTGCCTCTCATTGTAACTTATAGCAATTACAAAAGAAAAGTCTTTAAAAATAAACCTTAATTAAATAAAGGATATTTTGGAAATGTTTTTTATAAGCAAAATACAAGAAATGTTTTTTGTTCTGTTGCACCTTAAGAAGCACAACAGAAAAAAATTAACTCCTTTACAAAATAGAGATTCATAATTCATTTAACAAAAGAGAAAGATGTTAGCTGGTTCGCTCGATATCACTGTCCTGAATTCAATTGAGCCTCTTGCAATATCCCAACAATATCCTTTTGTTGTTCTCTAAAGGTGATAAAATTTCAGGTCTTCCATATTTGTCACAAAGTGGCAAACCATATAAAAGACATATGTTGGAGCACTCCCTTTGCTTCACTTACCAAGCCCAAAAATTGACTACAATACAATGACCTCTAACCTCTTTACAGATACTCGTATGAATTTCCCACCAAGCTACAAACTTTGCCAAACTTGATATACAACAGAACAATCAAGCTACAAACTTTGCCAAACTTGATATACAACAGAGCAATGTAAAGACAAGGAGTTTGAGTCCTCTCTAGTAGTAAGACGTTTGCAGTCCTCTCTAACCAAATTTTAGCCATTGGTTTTAATAGGTAAATGTGATAAATTAGGATTAAAAATTATAAATTTATATTTAAAAGACAATATTACTGTGTTTATGAACTTGTATATTAAACTGCTTTGCGTCAATTATATATAAAATTAAATTCACAATGAATAAATATTTTTAAATATTTAAACCATATTATAATAAAATTAATATTTTGCATATTTTATAACAATCTAAAATATAGCTTGTCCTAAAAAAATATATAAAAAATTAAGATTAGAATTAAAAACCCAAAATTTTTTAAACCATGGACTAAAATCAAGAAAAATTAAAAAACTCAAAATTTTCAATAAAAATATTGACAAACAAAATTATAGTTTAATTTAAATTTTAATTAAGTATTTATAATGAATAACCTAAAATATTATATTATATGTAAATTCATAATTTTTAATCTAACTTTCATACATAACATTCATAGACACCGTAATATTATCTTTTGAATATAAATTTATAATTTTTAATCTGAATTAATCTCATTCACTCATTAAATCAAATGTTGAAATTTAGTTGGAGAGGCCAGAGACATTTTAGTGTTAGATAGAATTCAAACTAAAAAATAAGTGACTTGTTTATGTCTCATTGTTGCAAAAGATGCATCTTTCATGTTTCTCTTATAATATTCCTCTCTTTTGCAAATTATGGTGTGTTGGTAATATGTTCGCTTCTATTTTCCTTGCTAAACATTGGGGCTTTGGTAGAATTCCTTTAATCCACAATAGTTTGTAAAAATCATTCTTGATATATCTGCCATCCTTAAACAAAATCCTATGATGAGACCCTACAAGATACATATTGCACTAATTTACTCCCTAGATTCATTTATTTGAAACTTCCTCACTTAACTTTGCAGACCCTCATCTGTGCATTAACTCCCCAACCAATTCTTCTTTCCATACAAATAAGTCTTTCTTCTGGGCCAATCCCAATTCTCCTCCCCTGGATATTTTGAAAATGTGATAGGATAAAAGTTGTTGAATTTTGTTTTTATTTAAAACAAAAAATTGTATAATTTTGTTGTTTATAATTAGAGTGAAGAGTGTACCAGTGGATCTTATTTATCAAAACCTTTGATATTTTAAAAAATATAAATCTTTATCTTCACCTTTCATACCAACTAAATTCATGAATCCAAACGTATTCATTCCTTTACTAAAAAATAAGATGAAATCGAACTTATTCTTCCTCTGCTAATTGCTAAATAATTGCTGCATAGGTGGCAGTCACGGTATGGTGAATCATGACAATAAAGTCCTCGGTATATATTCAATTGGGATAAAAGCATAAACTTTTCTATCATTTTTCTGTTCAACAATGGAAACCACTTGATCAACAAGCACATATACAGATTTTTATGGTGCCGACAAACCTTCAAAAATCATGGTATGGCGAGAAAGGGAATAAAGATTGCATGTAAAAGTTTAGTTAAAGTAATCACCGAGAAGAGTTATAAGAATGGTTAGTGAGAAAGTTCACATGCAAGTGAAGAAAGATCGTGAATTCAAATTTCTTCAATAACAAAAACTAATTAACACATTAATAACTAATAATTTAATATTAACCTATAAAAAAATAGCGAGTGTGTGGATTAATGGGTTATTTTAGGCTTAATTAATCAGTATTTTTATGAACTCTGTCTATATAGCAGTATTAAATATTATAAAATTATCATAAAAATTTTATTTTATTCAAATATGATTGTATTTTTAAAAATGCAGATTGATAAATTGTTCTGCGAGAGGCGAATAATGTTGTATGATGGTAGTGGTACAAATACATATACATTTTTTGTCACTTTCCATTATCATGTTCTTAAAAGCTCGTATGTGACAAATGATGTCGTGTGAGACAGTTGATTATATAGGGTCACAATTTACAGAAATGATGTTCATGTGTTACGATAACTTAGTTTTTAATTTATTAAAAATATGTTATATATATAAATTTTTTAATGACTCTAGAAGATAAAGTCTTAGACAAACCTTTCAAAACCAGGCAAAACACAAAAAGTGATTTTTCGGACGTGGAATGATTAATTAATCTGTGTTAATCACCTGCACAAATTTTTGGTGCTTTTTCGTAGTCAAACATTAGCTAATTTAATTCAATAATGTAATAGAATATGCTTTAAGCCACAAAATGTATGATGGAGAATAAAATTGTTACTTTATAAACTTCACATATATTAACCACGTTGTGTTCTTCAAAATGGAATAAAATTGGAAATAGGAAGATTTGGTTTACAAGAATATTTCTTATCACGTGCTGCTACTATATATATAATTAATTAATACTATATATTTATTGGGTTGATGGTTAATTTATTTAATTTTTAGGTTTATTAGTATATTACTTAGTGCTGACTAATGAATGTGTTAGGTGGCTATTGATGTAGGAACTAGTGTCTAGTAACTTGGGTATAAAAGCTGGTTAGGATTATTACGAGAAGGCAAGTTAATTATGTCCTCTTTATGATCTTATCACAACAGTTTTTATCGACTTAGTTATGCATTTTATTTTAGGAAAAACAAAAACATTAAAATGATATTTTAATTCAATTAGAGCAAACAAGTTGTTTGCCAAAAGTTTTTACAATTTTAATTAAATTGAAAGCTGAATTTAATTAAAATTAAAATTTGAATTTTGATTGGGCTCCTGGACCAAACTTGTACCATAGCAGAGTAAAAGCAACTAGTTATGTCAAGGCTCAAGAATATTGGTCTTCAGCGATCAGAAAGGGTTGGCGTTGTTTTCTCCAGTTGGGTTGGCTGGTATGCTTTAGCAGCAGGGGTTCTGTTATGTTCAGCAATAAGGGAAAGTTGTAGTATATTCTCCAATGCTAATTAGTAAAAAATCTCACCTTTAAGTGAAAACGGGATGCAGTGCCAAGTTTTCAATCAACCAGTATAAATTTCTCTTTTCAATCTTTTATTCCCTTTTACGCCGCATTTTTATTCTCATATATACGCATCGCATCACAAGAGTTCTGATATATTCTGGACATCAAAAGATTCTGCAGAAAAGAATATATTAGAAAACTTTCATAAATATATATTTCAAACCTGTTTTATATGTTATACCATGAAAGAAAGCTTTTAGAAAATCAAGGGAATGTTTTATCCGTGAAAATTTTCAACCAGCTTTTTGGAATGAACTTTTTTTAACAAAACAGTGACCACTATAACTTTCTGAATTAAATTAGGTCAAGAATCATACTTCTCTAAAAATTGCTTATAGAAGATACTACTCTTATAAGTATTGATTTTTATAAATGAATTAATATTTTCAATTATCATCCTTCAAAAATATACTCTTTTGAATGTGAATATGGCTTTTTGAGATATGCATATAAGATAGATATAATCTTTCAGATGAGTTTAAACATATTCGCATTAACCTAAGTTATTATTAACCCTTAACTTCAACCCTAAGCAACTTAAATAAAAGTTCAAAAAGGCACAAGCTTCTGTAAAAATTAATAAAATCAGAATTCAACCCCTCACGTTCAAATCACTCAATGTGGATGCAGATTATATACTGCCTACTGGCAACAACAATGTCATTCTTTATGAATTTTATTACTACACTATCTCACACGTTCACTGAGTAAAAAAGTGGGTAACCCTCACCACTTCCTTGGCATCAAGTTCATCCCATGCAAGTCTAGTCCCTTCCTGTCTCAACATAGATACATTCATGAGATCTTGGAAAAGTTTGAGATGGAAGGGGCAAAACCTGCACCCACACCTCTCTCTTGTTCCGCTAAACTATAATTGCATGATGGCACTGCAACTAGTGTTGCCAGTTTCCACTAATAAGCTCTCTCACTTTATGCATAAACCCACCAATCTTCATCTCCAACACCTCAAGCGTCTACAATACACAATATATTAAACACACCATCAACGCGGATTGGGGTGGCAACTTGGATGACAGAACCTCAACATTAGCATACATCATCTAGTTTGGCGGCATACCCATCTCCTAGTTTTCAAAGAAACAGCCAACCGTTGCGAGATTCTCTACAGAACTGAATATAGGGCAGCTGCCACAGCTACAGCCGAACTCATGTGGTTGACAAAAAAAAAAAAGAGATAAAGATGAGCAAAAACACGAATCCCGAGCTGTTTTCATCTCGTACTATATTATATTATAGGAATAGGTTACTTCGATGAAACAAATCAGAACACTAAATTATTTTTAGGGATATTCTTGAGTATTAACATGAGGGTCACAGTTTAGATAAATTTATGTACAACCATATATAGAAAAGTAGAATGAAATAAAATCAAGAAAATAGAAAAACTAATCTAACAAACTAATATGCCATGACTCATAGAGAAGTAAAATAAATCAAGTTTCTAAAATGTTACACATAAATTAATCTTAATGAATAAGAGTTTTTAATTTATTTTACTTCCTTAATTCATTATATTTTTTCCATAAATAACTATTGAAAGAACTAGCCAGGACTAGGAAAGACGGGTTTAACTATAAACAAACGGGAAAGCAAAAAATCAATTGTGAATATGAAAAACAATATTGTGATATTAAAGTTAAAATCTTTTAGGCCCACTACAGCATACGTTGCTATGGATCAAATACCTGAAAAACCATGGGTCGAGTCAAATATCTAGATAAGCCATTTCCAGCTAGCCCCTTGTAATAAAGTATAGCCTAAGTCACTGACCCTGGAATGGCTCCAATGACACAACGAAGTGCTGCATTGATAAAACATGCTTTCCACCATTTTTCTTTTAATTTTTTAATGGCAATCACATCCTATTCCAAGCACTCGCATTGCAAGTCTAACGACACAACAAACCTGCCACTTGTACTTCCTAGCACTCAGTCACGTAAGTTCCCTTATGATGCACCCACAAAGACAACATCCTCTTTCTGCATACCTCCAGAACCACCAGCATATCTTACAGGCTCATGCTACGAGACAAACTATTAAAATGTAGTCAGCATCCCGCAGTAAGTAGCCATTAGAGAGAGGGTAGCCCTGTTGGATAGAATGACCAAAACAGTGTCCAGGATACGAACTACAAAATATTCGCACTTTGATAAACATATTCTGACTGCACTAAACAGTTTTGATTTCAACATTGTCAAACCAGAAGAGAAGGTAGGGGTGGTTAAAACGAGTGGAATCATCATACATGTCACACCATTGGCTCCAAGGCACCATGTTTTACACAAGTAACAAAGAGCATGTATAATTGGCGTACCCAATCCTTCGAGACTCCCACAGCACCAAGTGGAAAGGAACCCATCTAAAGTGGAACCAAATAATCATCACAAAGAAGCCAAGTCCATATTGTAGGAGGAATATTACACTATTTGGAAAGACAGATCGAATATAGGCAAACACTTGGACAACTACTCATTTCCTAAGTTTAAAGAACCGTCTTTCATCAACTTTAAGCTCAAGCTATTGAATCTTCCACGTGAGTAATGCCTTGAAGCTTTTCTCCAATCCGTTCCCGTTTTCATCATAGCAACAAATTCATCGTAGCTGATACGTCCATCCTGCAAGTGTTCAAGAATTTTAGAGAGTAAGATTCCTTAATAAAGGCTATATATATAAAGAAAATATTCCCTAATATTCACCTTGTCTGTGTCAACTTCTTGGAAAATATCATTTGCTACATCTGTACAGTCATCTGCCCCATCTTCCATTAACGCATTCCGTAACTCATCTGGTTCAATATATCCATTCCCATCTTTGTCAAAATACGAGAAGGCCTTGTGAAGATGATCGTCATTAGCCATCCTTTTTAAATGAAGGGAAATAGCAACAAATTCTCCGTAGTCTAGTGTTCCCTTACCATTACTATCTACCTGTTGTCAATATAAAAGAAGTAAAAGTCAAAATAAGAACAATTTCAAGCTAAAATATTTTACTTAGTACCATTCAAACAATGGTTTGAAAATAAACATGAAAACAGGGTATAGGAAAGGAAAAATCAACAATAAGAGAACAAACACCACCGATGTTATAATATCATGTAACTGAACAAGGAAAAATTAGCCATACTCACAGCTTCAATAAGCAACTGAACTTCAGACTCAGCAAGTTGAGACCCAAAGTTTCGAAGTCCAACTTTCAGTTCTTCAATGGAAACAACGCCATCATTATCATTATCCATCTTCTTGAACATATCTTTGATGTCCTCAACTTCTTCATTGGATAAGAAATCGGCAATGACCTGTTTTCAAATGTACAATCTTAGCTCTGAATCTCTGATTACTATAAAAGCAATAGCTTAAGATATATCACAATAAAGATGCAGTGAACTGACCCTAAGGGCTTTTCTTTTGAATCTGTTCATCATTGAAAATTGCTTAAGCCTTGACTTGACAACATCTCCAAGTGGAACGTTAGGAGCCTTTTTAGCATTTTGGAGCCAGGGATGCTCTGCAAGGCAAGAAAAACGAGATGAACTAGTTCTGTTGACTGAAAATTCATCAACATAATTACAAGGTGGCTTTCCAACAGATATTAATTGAGATACATGTGATAGGATGTTATTGATAGTTGATATATCCATAAAACTTAGGACACTAACCCTTATTTATACTAATCATAACCATAACACTAGCTTACTAGGGAACAAATCATGACAAGGAAATGTGATAACTAATCCTAATTCCTAGGAGATATTAGAGAAACATGAAAACTATTCCTAGAGGATAAGTTAAGATATTCTAAGGTAGGATAAGATATTTTCATGTCAATTAATTTAATTAAACCCAATATGAACTTAGTTAGAATAATGTGTCCATACATAATCTATCTCCTTATCTCCTTCAACATCAACAGATCAACTTCATTTGAGAAATTAAACTTACAAAGGAAAGAGTGTTTTAAACATTTAAAATATAAAATACAGAGAAAATTGTCATAAATTAAGTTTGCCACATAAGGAAGACTGTATAGTATTAAAATTTTCAAACCTAAACGGAGTTAGTTTTCAGCTTCTTTTTTTTTTTTCAATTGATTGCTCGTCACAAGATGTAAAACAAATAAAATGAAATCATATAAGTGCTGAAACTTTCAGCATTTCATTCAGAGTAATATGAATGAACATGGAAAAAGATAAACATACCAAGCACTTGTTTGGCAGTTAGCCGAAGCTTAGGGTCTGGTTCTAACATTTGCCTAACAAGGCTTTTAGCACTTTCAGAAATACTGGGCCAAGGTTCCCTTTTGAAATCTATAAGCCCTCGAAGAATGGCCTGTGCAACTCCTTGCTCAGATTCTGCATAGAATCAACATCAAAGTAAGAAAATAAAAAGACCCCAATATCAAAAGCACAAAACTCATAGCATACATGAACAAAAAGAAAAGACAACTTGGCAGATTAGAAGCTTGCCAGAAAGCATTAGTATGTATCAGCCTCAAAAACCAAAAGAAAAAGAATATAAGCATGCAACCATTAGCACAGAAATTTGGGGACACATGAATGTTGATAGATGCTAATGCACATGTAAAACAAGGCATGCATAAAGGGCATCATAAGAATATAATGATTTAAGAATGCAATTACCAGCCCAGAATGGTGGAACACCACACAATAAGATGTAGAGAATTACTCCTGCACTCCATATATCTATTTCTGGTCCATAATTCCGCTTGAGAACTTCTGGAGCCATATAATATGGACTTCCCACAATTTCTGAGAACCTCTCACCTGGAAATTTTTATATTGGTATATTAACCACAACACAATAAGGAAAATAAATCAGATACTGCAAGCAGTGATAAAAGATCAAAATATATTGAAACATGAATAGAGAGCAATAACTATCAATAAGGGGTGGTGTTTGCTCAACCTTAGGATTAATGCCTATACTTTATAGTGCAGGGGTGAACAAACAGGCTGTGTTTTCTGCTTTCTTTTTCAATTAATATGTCCCCATTACAATAACAAACATACCACCATGGTGAAAAGTGAAAGCATTAAAATTTAAAACAATGGTGCTGCTAGGTTCAATTTTATCCTCTTGTTTTGAAAAATTTTTTATAACTTTGAAACAATTTTTAAAACAAAAATGCTGATAATGTGTTTGGATTATGTATAAAGATGATTGACAGACAGAATTGAATCCTTTTTTCAAGAAAAAAGGATTTTCTCCTCTAAAGTAAGGAATGCACTTCACAGAATAAAACATGAAGTTATAACTGTTTGTTAGAAAATAGAAAATCAATTGTTGATTTTAATAATTTAATAATTTGCCAATACCAATGTGTGTATTTATCAAAATTTCATGATTTCCATTCAGCAATTATTAAACTGCACGTCACCCTAGGATGTGTACTTACCAGTTACCTTAAAGGAATTGTGCAAAATTCCATACATTTAAAGAAAGTAATAAAAAGTTTGATGAAAAGTTAACACAATTCTATCACATTTCTTTTGGGAAATATGAAAAAATGGAGGACAAAGCTCTCCATCTTTGTAGCAGAGTAATCACATAGGTAAGACTCTCTAAAATATCCTTGCTACATTGTTCCACCATAGTGTTCGAACAAAAACCATGAAGGTAAACATTGGGCAAAGAGTGCGCCATTTGGATAAAAGGGAAATGGAGGAAAAGCATGCAATGTTGTTGACCTCTTTTTATTGGAAGACAATATCTTGTTGCAGAGAAAAAGGAGAATTGGAAGACAGGTTGTTTTTCATTATGAAACTGCAATTAAGGAAATCCTTAATTTACGCAATTGTCACTGCCTATTTTCACTGCTTCTGGAATAAAAGTAAGATTCTTTGTTTTAAATTTTAATGTTTCAAGACGGAGGTATTGGGAATAGTTTTAAAAACTAATAGTAAAAAATCAAATATTCAAATAAATTTCTTTTACTTTTAGTTTTAAGAATTGAAATCTAAAAACCCAAGATTTGGTTGTTTCAGCATTTTCTTCTAAAATTTTGAAAATGGGAATCAGAATGGACATAAATTGTTATTATTGCAATTATAACAAAAATCAAACTAGAAAAGAAATCAAACACCCCTTTAGTAGTTCCACAACATGATCTAGTACTTTGTATCCAATTTTATAACAACATCCATAAATGCCTAAACAAATGTTTCTTAAACACTGATAAACAGGTAATTACAATTTGAGATAATATTCCAAATGGATTTCATATTACATGCCTTTTTTCAATTTATAACTTTAAGAATTCAGGGTTTATAATTATGGTTAGGGAAGGAAAAAAAGTAAGAGGCAATAGGACAACTATAATAACACCGACTATTATTGATAGGATATAATGAGTTACACTAAAATAATAACCTGAAGTCTATTTATGGTATGCGACTAATTTGATTGAACACCAGTCCAACTAGCACTTCCTCAGGCTACTTCCTACTAAGCAGGATAAAGATAACAACACAAACTGAAAACAAAGAACAGAAGCCAGTCTCCATGACTACCATAGGAAACCAGCTAAGCAAAGATGGTAGGAATACCAAAGAATAAAAAATCAAATAAAGCAAGAACAACAAAATATGGCAAAAAGGGCCAGAACAATAGTTTATCAACCAAATATACCAAATCAAGGCCAATTCTAGGCAGAACAAATCAATGACCAAACATTGCCAGACATGGTTGTATGGAAGTCCCCAGGTTTTGCCACTCTATCACAGCTAAAATTGGCACAACTTGCCACCCAAATGCAGTCAGCAATGATGAATTTCCTCCTCAAACATTGCTTGACATAACACCCTAATAAAAGCTAAACATCCCAAGAACTAGACGAAAAGCCAAACATGAGGCAGAAGCAGAAAACAGGAAGGAAATTGAATCTGAAATATATAGAAAAAACATGCCAGAGCTTCAGACAATTGCCATCATCTTAGCCAGCACTTTCAGCAGTCCTAGTCACACACACCCCCATCATGGCATCTCTATCCACCATTCTACCCACCACACCACAAAATTAAGTTAGTCCAAAACAGTTTCTGAAATATTGCTATTGCCACATCACAACAACAACTACTGGAAGTCTTCAAGTCAACAGAAACCAACAATCCTTCAACTATGCTAAGATCTTACCAAGAGCTCACAGAGAGAATCATCAATTATCAATGAATCTAAAAACACCACAAGCAGATGTGAATCACACAAGCTCAGAAGGAGGCATGTAGAGATCCACCTCTGCAATTGTCCAAGCCAAAGAGAGTCACAACCAGTGACTCTACTTTGATTTTTGAAACGATTGAGCTGATAGCCTCTTCAAGAATACATTCTGACTTAGAAACAAATTTCAGAACTTAACAAGTAGTCAAGTACAACCAATGTTGATAAAGTCAATACAAGAGAAAGAAGACCTCGTAGAGAATGATACCTCTCTAACACCATGATCAGAGAAAGGAAAAGGAGGAGATTGTATTGTGTTACCCAAAATCTAATAACATGATTGCACCCTATTGACTACTATGCTAATAAGTAGTAACAGTTGGCTTTATAGATAGGCTGGGATGTGTTACCCAAAATCTAATACAATAACCTACTGCTCTTATCACTACTAATTAGGTAAGTACTAGAGCTACTAGTACAAGCCCAAGCCCTGTACCAATACCTTTGATATATTTCAACAAAAGCAACAGGAAAATACCACCTTAATGATAAAGTAGATATTACTTATCCAAATTAAAGGCAGCAATTCCTAGTATAGTTAAAACAAAATCTACACTTCATCCCGCATTTGGCAATAAGGTTTAGTTGGAAGGGAAAATAAAAGGATTGACACATGGAACTAATATCAACACAACCCATAGTCTAATTGAATACAGAAACAAAGCAAGTGCCAAGCTTGGCGTTTGCTGATCTATCATTACCACAACAGACACAAAACAAAGGAAGAGTCCGAATTTTTGAGATCCAAACACTTGTTTGTTCTAGTGGTACGCACAATCTCATTTTTAAATCAAAACCGCATTCTTAACTGCAGTTATAAACAAGCAGGCACTAAATCAAGACACCCTAATTAACACAAATGCCATTCGAAAATTGAGATCTGAAAACAGCACCGAAATTCAATCGTAAAGGTGAGCACACCAACACTCTTACTCCTTTTATGATGCAGATGCGGACTGCAGAATGTAGAAAACCTAAGTGTACCAACTTCAAGTATGCTAAACCAGGTCCTAATTGGAAAAACTCCATAAGCACTTGTAAGTGAAGAAGAAAAATAAAGGTAAAATGAATTAAGCTTTTCCCATAACTCAAAATAAACTTATGCACTTAACTTTTTTAGAAGCTCTCTCATATAACTTCTTTCAAAGCTAAAATACATAAGTTGATTTTAGCTAGCCATAGAGTTAATTAATTTTATCTTTTACTTTCTTGAAATCACCCAAACAAAATTCCCGGCAATCAAGTAGAAGTAGAAATCAAACTATGAAGAAAAAGTCGACCTCCAAATTCGCACAATGCACTACATACCCGGCTTGAAGAATATAGAGAGCCCAAAGTCAATAGCTTTGAGCGGCGAATTCTCCTTTTTGTTGGCAAACAAAAAGTTCTCCGGCTTGAGGTCGCGGTGAATGACCCCGTGCTTGTGGCAGAGCTGCACGACCTCGACAATGGTCCTGGTGACAGCGGCGGCGGCGCGCTCGGTGTAGTGACCGCGGGCGACGATCCGGTCAAAGAGCTCGCCGCCCTCGCAGAGCTCCATGACGAGGTGGACGGCATTGTCGTCCTCGCAGGCCTCGCGGAGCGACACGATGCTGGGACTCTCGGGGAGGTGGCGCATGATAGCGACCTCGCGGCGGACGTCCTCGACGTCGACGGCGGTCCGGAGCTTCCGCTTGGAGATGCTCTTGCAGGCGAGGAGCTCGCGCGTGTCGCGGTCGATACAGAGGTAGGTGACCCCGAACTCGCCGCGGCCGAGCTCCCGGTCCACGAGGTACCGGTCCTCGATGTTCTCCTTGGGCACGCCGGCGAGCACCGTGATCGGCGCCTTCTGTTTGGCGGCGGCGGCAGCGGATTTGCCGTGGTGGTCGGCGTTGGAGAAGCTGGATTTGACATCCTCCCGAGCCACGGCGGCCGGGGATCTGCAGCAGTTGCCCATGGCGGAGGAGATCGGGAGGGTTTGGTAGAGGAGACTGGGCGCGTGCTAGGGTTTCACATCATAATGCTGAAACCCTAACCCTAACCCTAGAGAAGTGTGTGTGGTTTTGAAAAGGAGGATGAGATTGAAGGTGGCTGAGGAGAAAGATGCGAAGGCGAGACAGTGCAAATCAGTGTGACCCTGAGTGACTGAAGGGAGAAGGGTGTGTGCGGGTGTACGGTAACGGCTGGGGTTGCGATTTTTTAGGTGCCACGAACCTCGTGAATTCGCCATTTCATTTATAAATTCTTCTTTTTTCGTTTTCAACCACCTTTTACTTACTCAGAAATACATCTGCAAAAGTGATTTTGTTTCATTACTAGATACAATATGGCACTAATTAAATTCATTCTCAATTACTGAAAATATCAAATACATGATTAACTGTACAAAACTACAAATTGTTATAATTTAATTGGTAATATTAACATTTAAATTGACTGAAAGATAAGTAATTGCTATTAAATTTAAATTCTAGATACATAATTACCTGTGATCAAAGATAGTTGTTGCATTGTAAAAATAAAACATGTGATTGAGACAGTAATTCTGTATCACGCGTAGGATTTTCATGATGCATGTATGGCCAAACATAACATATACTATTAATCATTAATTATTAATTATATATGATAACGGTTACATCGCCGTAGCATCCACTTTCGTATTTCAACTTCCACTTTTCGTAGTTTCTATGTCAAATTCTTGCCACGTCATTTGTATATCTTTCGTATATTGTAACATTTAGATCATTCCTGGCCTGCCCGAGATATTTGGAAAAAGCTAAATTAAAAATAGAAAAGAACTATCCAACCCACATTTTCTCTACATACTCTTAAAACATATCTGAAAATCATTTTTAACTGTATGGTAAATTTTGACAACCTATACTATGTCATCTTGAAATATACTCCTACTATTGTATTATCATTTATTTGAATTTGGCGAGTTCTTTTCTGTTCAGCTTTTTCCCCATTTGTTTGTGACCACATCTTGCAAAATGGTGCAATTGTGCAAAGATCTGTTTGGCTATTTATTTCTTCATAAATGTTACTTGACTTGATCCTATCTGCTGTTATATTTGGCAAACATGTGTACTATATAGTTTACTAGTAATGAATAGTTAGTGGTCATGAAGACATGTTGTTATACGACAAAAATCAATAATTGAGATTATAGTTTATCAAATAAAAAATGTTTGATGCATTTAATTTATAAAAAAAATGTCCTTAAAATTAACAGCAGACATTTTTATTGACTATTGAGAATGTGACTATGTAAACAACATTCTACTATCTTTTTAAAATTTGGGATTTTTACTTTAATGGACATGTGCACACTTCCCTAAAATAAAGATGGTTTACTGTCTTGAGTACTGGAAGCAATTCTTAAAAATAATTACAAAGTGACACATACTTGTCTGGGTTTAAGACATAAATAAAACAAAGTAAATGAACATCGGAAATCTCACCAAAGGGTCCAATTCACACTAGGTAGGCATCATAAATCTAGAAAATATTGTATTTTACATCCAATTTTATACCCTACCAATATGCAACTTTATTTAGAAACACACCAAATTTGATTCTCATTTAAAACTAATGCCATACTTAGGAAATCATTTCTTTTTTTAGAAGTAATTTCTGTGCATTCTATACACTGTTAATAGTCAGAAATTATTATAATGTCATTTTAAATACTTATTATAAAAATAAGTAAATTTTTCATATATAATAATTTGTAATTAAATAATTATATAAAAGTAAAAAATCCATTTAAAACTGACAGTAAATATGTTATTTACATTTTTTGATAAAAAAAACCAAATATGTACTTAATAAGTATGTGTCATTTTTTTCATTATTTGGATTGTTCAAAGTGCCCATAGGCCACAAAACAAACAGAAAAGAACTAGCAACTGCAGAAAATGGGGAATACAACCAAAAATTCTAAAACCTAAATCCAATATTGTGTAACATATATATCCAATCATAAAAAATATCTAAGAAAATTGAGACCGGAATTATTATTAACTGTAAGTTGAATGAAGGGCATTAAGATTAAGTTAAGTGATGGGAGCAAAGTGCAAAATTGAGGAACAAAGAAAGAGAAAAAACAGTGGGGAAAAAAATAACAAGAGAATATGCCATGTGCTGTCTCTTTAATTTACAAACATATGAAACCAAAGGGGCCTTCTTGTCTGTCTTCTTTCTATGTTTGTTTCTGTCAAAGAGCAAGAGTGAGTGGGTCTCATGGGGCATCTCTACCAACCAGCTTTTCCCATTCTACTTCTGAAGTTGCTTGCATTGTTAGGGTGCTTATTTTAGAAGCTGCTCATAATTGTTGCTAAGCCTTAGATCACACCCTGAAGAAAGGGTACGAAATTATGAGTCACCCCAACCTTTTTGTGACCAAAGCTTATTATATTATTGAGTCCATTAATTAGGGAACAAGAGTTATTATGCTTCATTTTGTATTGATTATCTTCTCATTGGAAGCAGAGAACAAAGACAGATATCGCCAAAAGACTATATGGTAGACGACAAACATAGACATAAGAAGGCCACATAGACAAATCTTATTCAGATTTGATGCTTTATTCAATTTAATTAGGTACTCGGACAACCTTATAATTTAATCAATGCATCACATGAATGGAATGAAAAATAAGATATTAACAAACGGCAAGATAGGAAATTAGTAACAGGCCAGGCCTTATAGCATGTTAGATCATTTAGTAAACAAGTCAAGTTCAAGTATACGCAAGGATTTTTTGCTTCCAAAAAGTACATTTGTAGAAAACTTAAGCATTTTCATCATTTGTAGAACCTTGTCACCTTGACATTTCAAGCTTGACATTCCATATGTAGAAAACACAAGTTTGACTACTTTTCATGTGTAGAATTTTCCATTTGAGTGTTGTCTCTATAAACAGACACGACACATGAGTATAGTATACAAACAAGTAGACAAATTTTGAATTAGGAAAGAAGGAAAAATGAGTAAGAGAGGTTGATTGGATGGGTGAGAAATAGCAGGAGCTGCCAACTTTTTGGCAAGATTGCAGCTTTTGATTCAAAATTTTAAATTGTCCTGCTTGTTTTCTTTGTTGCTAACTAGTTTAGCACCTTTTTAGCCAAACCAATATCATTAGTGATTTGTCACATGTTCTGTAAGGCCATTCAGTATGTGCTATCATCTTGCTAAATTTGAGGGCATCCATGATTCTTCTTTGTGCAACATGGCCTAATCCTTAGTGGAAATGGCCGGGCTTTCTTCTCCTAACTGAAAAGTCCTTTTTCTTTTTTTGACAGGATAAGTCTGGTACGTGTTTTATTTCAGTATTTCTTGATAGAATAGCTAGTCTCTCCTTTGCTTATCTTGTATATTAAAAACCAAAATATTGGCTCAATGTTGTAATTATGGAAGTCTTAAACTTAGTTTAACACATCTCCATTCAACTTACCCAAATGTATATGTATTAAACTAACAAACAAAATCACTTATTTTTATGTAATTAGAAAGAGATTAAAAGTAATTTCTAAATTTAAAAACATTATCTAAAGTGTTTAAAAAATAAAAACATTAGATTAGAAGAAAGAAATTTACCCCGTAAAAGATAAGAAAATATCACCGCTTCAAGAAGAATTTATGTTGAAAGTAAGTGAATTTTTTATTTGAGAATGCAGTCCGTTAGAGTATCTAAATATTTAATAATTTTATTGTTTTTAACAATAGAATAATTAAATTTTTGGATATCTTTAGTTTTATTCAGTTTTCTAGAAATGGATATCTTATAAATTAGTTTTAATAAGGGGTGTGTGTTCTCTATTGACGTAACAACCTCTATTTGTATTTGTTGAATATGAAGTAATTTTTTAGGAGGTTTTACTTTGAATGTCTTATATGGTTTCACATGCTGAGGTGATCCTTATTAGTTTTTTCAGTTTGGTTGTTCAAGGTTTTAAAAATTCTTTATTTTGTTCATCTATCTATTTTAATATATTTCCTTTACCTTTTAAAAAAAATTATGTTGAGATTACCTATTACTTATTAAGTTGTCACATCTAAATCTGAACTTTGTAAGAGAGAAATAAGCTTAATCAAACTACTTTTTTTTTCATAAAGGAATTAAATTGAATATCAAAATACTTAATTAACCGAATTACTCTTTCGATAATCAAAATTCTTTAACATCACTTAGATGGTCACTAAAAAACCATGTATTCACAGGTTTCTTTGGTTTTATTTTTTTAGGGGGATCATATTCTTCTAAAATAATCCTATTTGAGGTTCATTCTCTTCCCATAAATATTTCATGTGGTGTGTTAGGTTCAAGTCCAATTAAGTTATATAAATATTTCATTTTTAGCAAGGTAGAGAACAGTACAGAAACACATGTATACCCTACTTTATGCTTAATTATGAAAGGAGATCATAAAAATTGTGCCCTTGACCTTAATCATAAAAGTAAGAAGCTGTACTCATAGAGAATTATAATTATGTACAAATATTAGAATTTCCTGTATTTCTCACCACTATTGTAATGCCATCATTGTGTAAGTTACTTACTTCCATTGTGGTAACTTGACTTCTAAACAATGATAATTATCATACTAAAGAATGAAAGTAATGCAAGAATATCATTAGTGATCTTCCTTTAACTTAAAAAGAAAGACATAAATCAATGCTGTGAAACACGATATTGAATTTATCAATTTTGTTAATATCATATAGCAAAAAAAGAAAAACACACCAAAGGATTAACATGTTTCGTGTACTTAAAAGTCTACTTCACGTGAGGAGAAACGCCAAATTCAATATGAAGAAAAAGGATTATACAAAGGTTGAAAAATCTAACACCATAAACTTCTTGTTACAAGTGGCACGTTACCATTTATGCCTTATAGAATCCTTTCTGAAAATATGATACTGATCAATCAATATACCCATGGTCCTCTTCATAAAAATTAAATAAAAAAGAGCCTCTGTCTTATTTTACATATGGTAAATAAAAATATATTAAAATAACAGATCCACTTTGTTGGACTGCTGAAACAAACAGTCTTACATGTTTTAATAAAATACAAAAGGAAGAAAAAGGTCAAAATGGATGGAATGTTGACATGTGTAAGTTAAATGGGGACAAGGAGATTTTATAATATTATTGATTATTTAATCTCCTAACTAAATTAAAACTTCTCAAATTGATAACATATTTTCACGATACAATAGAGGAAATATCCAAAATTACTTTAGTTTACAAATTTACTGCTACTGCTAAAGATAATCACCAATTTCACAACTTGAAGATTATGATTTTCAATAAGATTGACTTAACACAATCTCATATAGGTAAGTCCAAACACGGTATACATTAGTTAATATAAATTGAGGGGTGTCCAATGCTATTGTAAGAAAGCAGCTATTCATTAACAAATTAAAGGGTCAAAATTAGTTTCAAAAATTAAACTCGATCTCTAGAAGAATGTTACAGGTGAAGTCCTCTTCTAATCTAATGAAAATTTTTTGTTCAAAATTTGTGTCTCCTAACCGAATTATAAACATCATATTATTTAATGATTTTATTTTATAATTTTTTTATATTTTATATAACTATTTATTGATTAATTAGGATAAAGAATGAAATACAAATCTCGAATAGAAGATTTTCATCTTTTAACTTAGTTGTTTGTAATGATACAAAGAAAATATCAGTATGGTGAAAAAGGTTTATTTGTCTTCATTAAGTCATTAATATTTCCAAAAGCTATTTGTTGGTTGAAAAGCAACTGAAAATTGGAGATAGGGTATATAATGTTGTTGGTTAAACTGTAGAAAGAAGATCATTTCCACAGGATCAGCAGGCAGAAAGTCTTCTTCATGCAAAACACATTGCTGCTTCATAAAAGAAACTTCATTGAAGCCGCAGAGTTTCAACGCTACACAAGACATGTCAAAGTAAACAGTGCCTTCTTTTAAATGTCTCAAGTTTGCTTTAAATCTAGTTACACCAACAACCTTCAACGTTGTTATGCATGTCATTTTTTTTATTGATCATTGTTTTTTCTTATGAGAATAGAACTTGAATTCTCATTCCAATTTTTTTGTGAATATATTATTAAAATGCGAACTTAATATCTTTTTTAAGTTAAAATAATCTCCAGTAGTTGGATCTACACGTTAAGTGGTGTCTCATTGTTTGATCTAATTATAAATAACAAAGATAAAAAATTATGAACTGAAATGTAATCACAAAATATCATAAATTGTAAGTTAAAATTATTTTACATTATCAATGTAACCCTATCAAATTCAATAGAAAACACTATAATTCTTTTTTTTAAGGAGAAAAAACACTATAATTCTTAAGTTGCACGAATAATTGGTCATGTGATTACTAGCACAATAAACTAATTAAACGTTATGTATGTTTCTAATTCTTGCTTGGCTAGTTTATGTTATGAACTTGAGTTCAAGAATTTTGCCTATAGTGTTACTATTTATTAAGGCAAAAAATATCAAAGTTCATGGTGAGGCATAGGCCTTTCCTTTTAGCATCCCCGATTTTCTTGTTGCACCCCATTTATTGAAAATCTCCAACATACCCTCTCCCTTTTTCCAAAAATCCTGTATTTCCAATTTTTCATGCACCCACTCACTAATGCCATAATGCGCGTAAGCGTAAACATACTTTGATGCAAAATTCTACAGCCAACCTACAAAAGCCTGTAAATATTTGAGAAAGTTGGAATAAATTTGAGAAGAGTTTTATAAAATTATTTTGAATATTTAAAAATTTGTTTCGATAGTGTTTTCTTAAAAAATAGTTTTTGAAAATAGTTATTATTTTTAATTTTTAAAAACTAAAAAAAAGGAGAAATTATAAATAGTTTTATTTTCCAATTTTTTATTTTTGTTTTTGAAAACTCAAAATATAATAAAAATATATTATTTTTTTACCTTTTATTAATGACATTTTTGTAAATATGAACAAACTTTTTTATTTTCATATCTTCAAAACAGTTTTTAAATAACACTTACCAGATAAATTTTTTTTCTATTCTTCCAAAAAAAATAGTTCTTCAAAACTATTTTTAAAACTATTTTAAAAAATTAAAAAGAAAATTATATCAACCAAACCCTAAATCCCTACCTCATTACGTGTGGGGACGGATTTATGTTATAGATATTAAGGAACTTGATTCCAAACTCTCTCCTAACTTTTTTATTTTTTTTCATTTGGTATATTTATAATAATAAAAATTTTAATATACTTTTTTTTAATTATAATATATAATATTTTTAACATTTATTTTTTAAATTTAATTTTTTTTATTTAATTAATTATTTTTATTTGAGAATTTATTATAAAATAATAATATTTATTTGTTATTTATGATTTTTTTATAAAATACTTTAATCCTTTTTTTTAGTTTTTATTATAAAATAACAAGATTTTTCTACACACACATATATATTTCATTTTTTGTGTTAGATAAAATATTTCAGTATTATTAATTTTATTTTTAACAATAATAATATTTGATTGATATTTTAAAGTATATAAAATATTGAATTAATAATTAAATATTTTTTTTAGTTTTTATTTTATCTTAATTGTTTATAATTGATTTTAAAATCAAATACTATTTCATGTTAATTTTTTTAATAAAGTATTTTATCAACAACTTATTAGAATTTTTATAAAAATTATTTAATATAAATACTAATTTTAATAAATAATTTTTGTTATGTTTAATTTTTATATATAAATATATGTTTTATTTGACCATTCTAACGGGTAATGAGTTGCAATCAATTCTCCACACTTGCATATTATTAAATTCACAACACCCATTTTGAATCATGGGTGTGTAGATTCTCAATGGTAAAAGTGTATAAAAAATTATATTATGCATCTCATGATATACAATTATATAATTATATAATTACTAATCATGTGATTAGCAATGTATTATATTATATTGCGCATCTCATGATTTGTAATATGTAACATCCTAAATTCTCATCATGCATTCCAATCATATGCATTACATCACAATTCCAAATAATATATTTTTAGTCACAGAAAGTCAATTCAAGCGAAACTACGTTAACGTACCATAACTATCACATCCAAACTATCCAATAATCATCCAATTTCAGATCAAACATCATTCACATAATAATCATCAACCTCAACTATGAAATCTTAATATAGGCTAACTTAATTAGTTCAAGTCACAATCAAATACGTACTATATTAAATAGCTCAAAATACAATTAAAATAAATGTTATTTTAAATAGTTCAAAATATAATCAAAATACTCGTTATTTTAAATAACTCAAATCTCTCAACTACCAAATCACTTATCCGTTAACAAAAATCAACAAAAGAGTTTCCCTTACCTATTTCTCCATCCAAAAGCCAATTAAAATATAACGGAAAGAATCAACCGAAGAAATTACACAGGAACCTGACAAGAATCCCAAATTAAACAGGAACCTTAGAAATCAAGATCTTTAAAGAAATTTCATCTTGAATGAAATGAAAGGATCGAAAACGATCTGAAAAAGGTTTAGAAAATTACGATCAGATATACCTATACTGATCACCTCTCAGAATCAGGAGCAATGGAAGAGATCGCGTTGAATTCCGTCAACATTTCGACCGTCATACAAGAGACGAAAGATTGCGGTGAGGGAGAGAAAACAGACAATACACGAGAGGAGAAATAAGAAAATTAAAAGAAAAAGAATTTATATAGCATTGGGTTGTATTTAGTAAATTTTGTTTTCTAAATGCAACCCTTCCTTTTCGATAACGGAATCTCTGAGAAATTTCCGAAACTCAATTAAAACCCTCCGAAGAAAAAGAATAATAATTATTCTCTTCTTCCACATCTTTCTATCATCAGCCTAGTACAACCATATGGTATTATCAAACTAATAAATTCATCACATCTCAAATCAATTAGTTATTTAAGTAAACACTTAAATTAATCATTTTCACTATTTATTCTTTGAATTTATAACTTATTAAATAAACATGTCCTTACACAATAAGCATAAAATTATGTTATATTGCGAATTACACGGTTAGGAGTGTTATTAGTAAATTTGATTTGGTTTTTGGCAAAAACAAAATTGAATTTGGTTTGATTGTGTTCAAAATTTTTTAAAAAATAAAAAATCTTTTAGAAATCCAATAAAAAATAAAATCTTTTTGAAATCCAATAGCAAATAAAAATCTTTTGAAATCCAATAAAAAATAAAAATCTTTTTGAAAAAAAATAAAATAACATTTTTTCTAAAATTAACTAACTATATGGTAACTAAATAAATTAAAGAACACAAGTGTTTACATACACACAAATTAAGCCAAATTAAGCCAAATCAAGCTAATTAATAATTTTATCTCAAAATATCAAAGTGTTTAACATACACCAATTTAACAAAATCCATAAGCATAATTACTTAAATATTCAACTAAAAAAAACATATATAAATACATGTGGAAATGGATCCTCGCCATTTCTTTCCATTTCCTACTATTTCCTATACTTTTAAAAAAGTTAATTAAACAGAGATGATATAATTTTATAAAATATAACATTTATGTACTCAAAAGCTTAGAGACGATCCTAACCCAATACATATAATAGTTCATTAATGTGGATATAAAACAACACTTGGAAGGAAGTTCACTTAACAAGTAAGTAACTATTAAAAGTAATAAAACATATATAAACATATTTGATTGGTTAAGTTTGGTTCATATTTTGAAATCCCAAATCCATGAACCAAACCAATTAAGATCTAGTATCAATTGGTTTGATTAGGTTCTTACCCAAACAGAAAAAACTCAAACTAAATTAATTAGCTTGGTTTGGATCATCGGATTACAATATACCCTACACAATTGCGGAATCTACACTATATTTTTTATGCATTTTTCATTATTGTGGATTTCAACATACATAGTTAAAAATTAATGTTTTGAATCAATATGTGTATGCACAAGCATATACATCATTGCATATCTCATAATTTTGCCATATATGTACATATTCAATATTATTGACATGTTAATCCAAAATATTGCATATGCATATATCGGATTTATTAATCCACAACCTTAAACTATATTAACTTAAAATAGGTAAAGGCAATTTCAGAATTTTGAAAATTTTGGGTGAAAAAAGAAAAAAGCATGAGACATAGGTAGCTAGTTAGAAGTCCAACACAAATAGTCATTTTAAAACAACCTAATAATAGAAAATGAAGTGTGTAGCTAATTAGAAGTCCGACACAAATAGTCATTGTAAAACAACTCCAATAATAGAAAATGAAGTGTGTTGCACAATATGTTCTAATTTTATTAATAAAAATCGTGTTGTTCCTTACACCTTTCTTTTTACTCCATACATTGTCACATTGTTAAAATATCAACTATCTTTATTCATTTGTCTTCGATACTCTCATCCCTAACCTTTCTCCCACAACAACCTTTCCCATATCCCCTCCAAACCATTCTCTTGCAGCCTCTCCCACATCCCTTACACTGAAAGTATCATTTGGAAGAAGAGCAAGAGTGTCAAGTGGTCACTCTTTGAAGGTAAGTGGTTTTGCAACTCTTTTTTTTCAGATCCATCATTAGTTTCATATTAGTGGTGCAATCCAGTCCAATGACACTTTCTTAGGAACTATGTTTTCTACTTTTTTTCACCTTGCTTGAATGTTCATGATGAACTTGACCTCTTCTTGGAAAAAAGATCTTCAGAGCAACTTCGATTTGCATAATATGGAATCTGAACACTTTCTGTTACACTTCAAATTTGATAATTTGGACAGTTTTTTAACACATAAATCATGTGTTCTAAATGATATGCACATACTCTGAATGAAGTAATATGGAAATCTTATGTACTAATTTGGATTATGTAATCCAAAAAATGGCAATTATTTATTCAAATTACATAATATAGAAAAAGGTGCAATAATTTAGAAGTTCTAGATGAACTGTGTAATGAGTGAAGTGAAGGACAAAAACTTATATAGTGGGGATACTCGGGTGGGGTAAGGTGCACTGCGTGAAGGTAAAGGTGCCAAAGGATGGCGACTAATGGAGCTTTGTTGAAAAGAATATGGGTGTGAACAAAACGTGTAAGGGGCACGAGAGAGTAACAAGGTTCAAATGGGTGTTTTCTTTAATGAAGGGTAATGTAGGAATTACACCACATGCGAGATGTGTATGAAGTAAAACGAAGGGTGCATGGAGCAACATCTATAAAAAGTTGTTGAAAGTCCAAATGTACTTCAAGCATGGATTTTGATACCTACCCTACTTTTACTTTAAGGGTTCATTTAATGGATAAGATATAACAGGATAATTATCGTATCATATGTCAATCTATTGTTTATTGCGTTGATCGAATAGTATATTTTTTTATCTTTAGGAGCCTGTAGGGGCAACATGAAAGAATAAACCACTTTTTCCTCTCTATATTATATATAACATTCAAATCATTATATAAATAATATTATGTGGGAGTTTAATATTAAAATAGTTATATTTATATTATATTACAAATATAACTAATATTGTGTCAAAAATAGCTTATTTATATTAATTATTATAATATTTGAGATATTACATAATCTATGTCTAATATTATTAGAATATAAGGTTATTATATAGTATATAATATATTATATAGTACATAACATAATAAATAATATATAAATATATATTATAATTTTTTATTTAACATATTATATTGCGTATACATTTATATTTATAATAATTTTGACATATAATTTTTAATTATCCTATTTACTAAATTGTTAAAATTTAAATAACTATTCAAATATTTAAATATTAATTACAATTTTTAAAATTTTATTATAATTAAATAAAAATAGTTACATAAATAAAATTATAAATAAAATAACTTAGCTATATTTTTATTTTTCATAACTTGTAAAAAAGTAAAAATTAAGTCAATTTTTAGAATTAGAGAATTATATATAATTTTACTAAAATAGTATCTTTTAATTTGAATAAATTTATATTATATCATATATATTGCTCTTATTCTATGATTTTCTATCCTAGCATATTTTTCTTCTTATCCTATCATATCACATATACCAAACAAACCTAAGTAGAATCAACTGCACGTTCAAAGATTATACAATTGCATAAAGCCTCTAACATATTTCTTATAGACATAATAAGTTACCAGGTTATCTATATCATATAGTTAACCTTGTTTAAAGAAAATAGTTATTACTTGAAAAGAGGGACTAAAAAAAAAAAAACTTGTGTTGGGGCAAATAAATTTTTTAAAAGACATAATAAAAAATCCTAATTTTTAGTCGCATGTTATTTACACTTCTATCCAATAATCGATATACCTCTCTTTTCAGATTTATTTTAAATATTTTTTAAAAATACTCTTATAATTATATTTTTCTTATTGAAAATGCATCTCATATCTGATTTACAATATTTGTTCATTTCTTCGTACACTCCCGAACCACACCACTTACCTTTTTCCAAAATTCCACGATACATCCCCTCCTTCGATGATGTTTTTCTTTTCTACAAACATTAATATAGATATCATGAACCCTTCATCCAATGTATACTATTGTTTTTTAATTTCCATCTAGGGATTTATAATCATAGTTAATTTATAAAAAAAATAATATACAATTATAAAACCCTTATTTGACATATACATAATTAAAAAATCAAAATATACATTTGAATTAGAGAAATATATATTTGACAATTGATTTCTTGCAATTGACACCGATTACATATATAATGGTGTCATGGAAGTTTTTTTTTTTTTTTATATAGTCAAAAGGAATTACTTTTATTCATTGAAGCTAAAAGGTTCCTCAACTGTACAATAGAAAAAAAAAAAAAACTCTTGTAATCTAACTCAGAGAACTCATTAGACTTCTAACTTGAGCACACCATATGCAAACTACTTATAGCAAAAGAAACCACCCTCCTACCACACTACACATCAACTATATATCAGCAACAGAAGGTGCCTTGTACTTTCTCGGAACATATATGTACCACATACAACATATCATATACCCTACACATTACATTATTAATATATGCAAACCCTACACATTACATCAATCTAACTCAGAGAACCCATTAGACTTCTAACTTGAGCACAACATATGCAAACTACTTATAGCAAAAGAAACCACCCCCTACCACATTACACATCAACTATATATTAGCAACAGAAGGTGTCTTGTACTCTCTCGGAACATATATGTACCACATACAACATATCATACACCCTACACATTACATCCTTAATAGGCATTACAAAGGGTTATAACACCAATAAGAAAAAACAAAACCCTATGAAATCCAAACATATAGATTAACCACTTCCACGAAGTCACTTGTATAAAAACAATGATATCAAGAGACTCTAAGGTTTTATCATTAAAAACTATAAAATTTCAGATATCTAAATACCCCAACATACCACATGTCAGAACAAGTACCTAATTTTCCTTCTATATTTACCTACTTGTGGGAACCAAAGGCTTTGGAAACCATGGAGTATCCCTTTTGATGTTTTGGTTTTGAATTTTACTTCTTAGTTCTGCTCTAATCAATTTTATGATACCAAACACGTTGATAAGTGTGGTACTTGTATTGTGTATTTAGATAGACTTGAGAATGTGTTTAAGGAGTTTAGAAATAGATTACATAGGCTAGGAAGTGCTAAAAAATCTTCAAAACTGAAAACTATGGTAAGGTAATCGATTACCTTATTATGGTAATCGGTTACCTTCGAGGAATTTTAGGTATTGAGATTACTACTCTTAGGAGTAATTGGTTACATGAAAATAGTAATCAATTATTTCAGAGAACATGCATTCTGGACCATTTTTTAGCAGGATATCAGGTAATCAAGTAGGTAATCGATTACCCTGATTCAAAACTCATATAAAAGCATTTTCAAAACTGATTTTAATTAACTTTCAAAAGGTTCATTGAATGTTTGTTGCTCTTAACTATTTTACCCAAATTCTCTACAAGAACTATACCCATTTTTTTTTATAATTTGAAGGTACAAGAAATTCAAGATTCAAGAAAAATATTACATTAAAGTTTGATCTATCTTGTTGGGTATTCATTGCTACATGTGATATTATTCTATACTCTCTTTTGTGTTTTTGCACAATCTTTAACAATCTCTTGAGGTGTTCTTGAGATTGTTGTAAAATCTTGCAACGAGGTGTTGTGAGTGAGGCGTTATGAGTAACGAGGTGTCATGGTGTAGCAAAACTCTCGTTGGGTGCAAGAAGAAGCCTCTTTTTGTGTGGTTTGAATCTTTCTAGGTGTAAAATTTATATGTATGGTATGCATGTACTGAGATTTTAGTGGAAAGAAGATTAGCGGAAGGTTAAGTCTGAAAACTAGATGTAGATCATGCTGACCGAACCAGTATAAATCATTGTACAATTTCTCTCTTCCGTATACTCTTCAATTCTAAATTTTATTGAGATCTTGGATAACCATTTATTAGACTTTTGTAGCTGAAACAATTTCCTGCAATTTTCTTGCAACAGATTACAATTTACAATACTTTTATTTTGATATTGGATTAAGAATTGTGGGTTTGAAATTTGATTCAATTCTTTATCTGCCCATTTCTTTCATGTTTGATAAACTTGTTGATGCAATTCATATTGTATTTTCACTAATTGCAATAGTAAACCATTATTGAAGAAATGCTGTATATCAAGTTTATTGTCAAATACAATAAAAAAGTATAATTCTTGAAAAACTCATTTTTGCAAAACAAGGTAGATTTTGGAAATTTCTAAAAAATGGGCATATTTGAATTACTCTAATACAGTTGAATAGAAAATTTCTAAAAATATTTTGGTGAATTTATTCAACTCCCCTTCTAGATTTCCTCCTAGGACTAACACCACTATCCAAGAGCCAAGTAAGTGAAAAAAATGATGAAGGTCATTTGGTAACGGAGTAACTAAGTTGGTCCATTTCAACACCCTACACCACATAGAATAAGAAATCTTACAAGACAATAAAAGATAATTGATGTCCTCCGGATGCTCTCCACAATAGGCATAACAACTAATCTCCACTAAGTCTCAAGCCTCTCATCATCAAATTATCCATTGTTGATAATTTATTAAGTAGAAGCCTCCAAGAGAATGCTATAACCTTGGATAGAAGTTTGTCTTTCCACAACCACTTGAATAAGTTAGAATCTTCAACCAGAGAATTCCTTTGACTAAAGGCGTCACATAAAGTAGAATAGGTCACTGAGACAGAAAATGAACTTTTTTCCTTAGAGACCCACTTCCACTTATTAGAGAGATGTTGATCCACTTGTAAGCCTTGCAATAAAACTTCGACATCCTAAAGAAACTTTTCGTCCTAAACAAACAAGTTTCGCCTCCAAACCCCACCCCATGAAATATTTCTAATTTGAGGCCCCCCCTAAGACTATACGCAACAATATCTTTATCCATTACTGAAGAAAACAATCTAGGATACCTTTCGCACAGAAGTTCATTACCTAGCCAATTATGTTTCCAAAAAAGTGTACCCTTTCCATTATTTACTTTCCACCAAATGTTGTTGGAAAACCATTCAGGACATGACATACAAATATCATCTATTATCCACACATCCTTCTATCATAAAGACCATTTTCGCGATCTAGGAGTTGAATATGAATGATGGTGGAACTTTCCATACCTATGTTATGGAAGTGTCTAGTAATTGAAAAAGGATGTATGTGGTATTATTTGTGGCAGAAGAGGGTGTGAAATTTAATGAGTCTGTAATGATGGGAAAAAAAGAATGTTTGTTATAAGGAAAATGGTTACGAAATGAGGGTTGTATGGTTAGATTATTAGAGGAGATAAGTGGTGTTGGGAGGTATGGAAAAAAGAAAAAAATATTGTAGATGAACGCCGGAATGTATCTTAAAAAATCAATAGAATAATTATAAGGGTATAAACTACCCGCAGACAAAATAAAAATAAACGTGTTCCATTTAAATATTTAGTCTTGTGTGAAATTCTTGGATCTTAGGTGGTGAAAACATAGCATTGTGGTGGACTTGCATGTGATGCAAAAAAATGCACACCCTACTGGAAAAAAAAAGTTCTCTAGTTTTTGTGAGAAAAATTACAGATGACGCATATAGATGGGCAACAATAGTTCTATTATTTTGTTAGTAAACTATATGACAAATGTTAGTAATATATTTTCCAATGCATTCTTTAAGCATACTAAAGTATCTGTTATTGAATGAAATTTACTGAAAAATATTTGGTGAACTTTACTTTTTAATAATGATTATCTCTTTTAATTAATTTTTGTAATATATTATACATAATAAAGTTAACTAATATTAATGTGCCATAGAAAATGTATTGTAATTTGAACATACATATATGAATGATATTTGTCATGTTAAAACGTACTTTTGACATCTAATGCGAAAGAGTCATATATAGTACTGATAATGCACTAGTAAGTCTTCTCCGTGCATTAGTATTTTTGTTGTCGTACTCGTAGGCATGTGCTGCGTGTTAACACTATTTAGTACATATGGAAAACGCTTATATACAGTAATATAGATGATATTGCTATCTTTGCCTTAAAATTAACAGTAAAGTAGATACAGTTGCTACTGTGATCCGATTAGATTTAGAACTTTACTTAATACTACACCAAATAAATGAGTTATCTCAAATGTTTTTGCATATTATCAAAATGAAACACTAAATATAATTAGAAAAAAATACTAAATACTAACTGTATTTATAATACTGTATCCAAATTTTATCCTAAGTATATTTAGTATTATGAAAATATTGTATTGTGAAAAACAAGTTTAGTAAAAACTGCAAGAATGTTATCTTTTCTCGAATCTTAAATTTTATTTTTAAATTAAAATATATTTTAGAAAAGGATATATGTTCAGTGTGTTTGGTGCTGTATTTTCTCGTAAGAAACAGCCTGCTCTAAGTATTACTTACTGTAGTATTACTAGCATAAGAATTAAGAAAAGCTACGAGGGGCCACATGGGTCAGAGTCCAATTTGAAGTGAATTGTGTTGGATTGGATCCTTTGAGCCCTTTTCTCTCTCTCATATGGCCCACCAAAAGCCCCATTCACACTTTCACAGTTCACTAGCAGCCTTTCATTTGCGAAATGGTTTCTTTTCCACACTTTATTTCATATTCAGATATCCCTTAGTATCTGTTTATACCAATTATTAATTGTTTTTCGTACCCAAAATAATGTACATTGATCGACAACTAAACAAAGAAAGCATAAAAAAGAGGAGAGAAAAACCGACCATGACATGGGATGAGAAATCAGAATGATGGGTATGCTCCATAATTAGCTGTCAATTGTATCAATAAGGGAGTGAGGTACTATGTTCAATCTATATTATTAATCAATTTTTCCAATATTCAACTTTAAAAGGGTCGTTATGCATTTATTTATCCTGGTTTTTTTTAAAAGAAGGAATCTGATTCAATATGATATAATTTAAAACAGTTCATACTTCATATATATATTTTTAACTAATTGAGTTAATTAAGCTCTTTCGATTATATGTTATGGCCTGTTTGTTAAAATTTTATTTTGTAAAAGAATAATTTTTTTAAGAAATAATCATTTTTAAAATTTTTCATGCGTTAATTTTAGTGTTCCAAAATAATTAAACGCTGAGAAAGAATTTAGAATGTATGATTAAAGTAGTTAGGTATTTTGACAGCTTTTCATAAAATCACTCGTTTTTTTCTTCTAACAAATGATTTATTATTATAACTAAAGCTAAATTATTTTTTAAATTTTCTAAAAAAAATAGTCATTAGATTATTATTTTACATCTAAATATTTTAAAATATATAGCAAGCTGGTCCTCGAACTTTATATATATAACAGAATCGTTTCAGAAATTTTTAGAATCTTAGAGTAAAAACTAAAAAAAATATACTCTATATAACGAAATTGTGTTCTATTACTTTCAACAATGCAATTAAAGAAATTTAAGAATCATGATATCATTATTATAATTGGATATTTGTTTGTTTTGTTGAATTGAATAAGAGAAATATAACTAAAAGAGTAGTGGATGAGAAGTTTGAAAATAAAAGTAAATTAACTAGAAAAGATGATAAGCAGTTGAATGAGTTAATGTAAAAGAAAAAAAAAATTATAAGAACAACACTTTCTATAAATAGAGAGGGAAAGGAGTAGCTAAAAATAAATAAATGAGAACAAAAAATTAAATTTTTTATTTTAAAAAGCAAAGTAAGACCCCTCAAAATTGGGATCCTATTACTTATATTGCACTCTTTAAGAGAACACACACATCTTGCAAAAGATTTTGTAGAAGTAACTAGAGAAAACAATGTGTTAAGAGTTTGTTGGAGAGCTATGTACATATATAAACTTGTTTAATAAACAACTCAATCTTAACCATTTATTAAAATCTTACCGTTATAATTTGTTTCCTAATTTATCAGCCTAATCTTTTTCCTTTCTCTATACATATAGAAAAAGAGTAATAAAACACATGCATTTTTAGATTTATGCATCTTATCAGGACTTTTTTATTTTGTTCTATCTCTTTTATCGAATCACATCATAAAAAATTTATCATATATATATATATATATATATATATAAAAAAAGTTGAAATTATTGAGATTTGAAATTTAAAAGCACGGCTGAAGTTGGCGAGCAACCTAATCTAATCAAATATATAAGACTGCCACTACAATTGGCATCTCTTGCACGCATCAAATTCAAATCCATAAGTATATATATATATATCCTTTCAAAAAATCTCCATAAGCATTTATTTGGTAAAAGCAGATGTTACGTACCAGTGTCGTTTAAAGTTATATATGTATTTTACATGTACAAAAATAGGATAACAGAGAAACCATCCCGCACTTCCTCTGATTGATATTTTATATATAGCATAGTAGCACATTGGAACACCATAAAAATAAATTCAAAGGAATTGTAATTTATAAGCATGTGGCTGTTTGACAATAATTGTATGTAAGAGGAGATCGTTAACGTAAATGAGAAGTATGTGTATATATCTCCGTGTCTATCTATTGTCGATTTCTTTCTTGTCCTTTTTATTATGGTACATCTCTCGTGACCAGTGTCTAGTATAGCCTAAATGCTACAAAACTTGATGATAATGCTTGACCTTTTGGTCCCATATCTTTGGTGCTCTATTATTCTCAAAACTACTTGGTGTTTCAACATTCATATTTCAATTGGGGTATAGTTGCAGCCATAATCACACATGAATATGTGGTTTTCTTTCACCAGTAGTGGGAAAAGTTTAGATATATCAAGCTAACTACATAGTTTCATCCGACATAGTTGGGTGTTGGGAGTCTTATAAATGTGAGCTTGATCTTAAAATAAAACTTTCAAAATGAAGTTTGTTTTTCACTTATATATTATATTTTGATTATACAATTATTTAATGTAGGATCTCCAATGAAGCACTTCCTTACTTTTAAGTATGATTATCAAGTTAACTCATTAGCTGGTACAAGTTTACGATCTATTTATCTTTTGTTAGTTAATATGTTATAAATTCTCTTTTTAATAGATTCTAGGTAAACTTTATGCAAAATCTCTAGACTTTCGAGACTACAATGAGTCAACAAATTAAAAAAAAATACACTAAAAGCATAATTATTTTAGGTTGTTTTCTACTTTTTTAGGACTTACAACCTTTAATTAAATCATGATTTTTGAAGAACCTTTGTCTCAAAGAACATTAAATCCTTGTTTTTCATAAATGAGAGTATTATATCATTACTATAACATTTGTAGGTTATTATTTGACTGTGATACATTACAATAATTTTGTCAAATTATTATGTTTGTTCAAATCTTTAATTTGTATGTTGTTTATAAATATTTTGTTATTATTTTTATATGTAGTAAACTTGTAAAAGTTTACAAGTCGAATCTATGATTTTCACAAATCTAAGTAAATTCTCAATTTTGATAATATTCCTTCCAGGATTAGACATTTACGAACTTTGAGACTATACATCTACAAATGACAAGATAGACCCAATAATAATGACTAAGATAGATTCTGATAATTGTATTTTATTTGTGTAGAAATACACAAATTAGCAATTATTTACACCTCTTATGTTTTTAACCTTAAATAAACCTTCCTTTATGTTTAATTTAGAATCTAGTTTAGGATTTAGACAAATTTGTTTTTATGCATGATATAGTTGTCTTCTAATAGAATTTGTACATGTAGAAATTGATCCTAATAGTAATAGTAGGAAGTAACTAGGTGAAGTGAACCACAATTCTAAATGGTAACAGCCAAGTATCACTTGCACCAAATTGAGGAGCTTGGAGTTGCTAGGCTTGCTTAAGCATAAGACACTAATTAAGCACTAAAGTGAAGCTATCTAAAGGGAAAAGACCATTTTCTGGCTTGCTTAAACGAACCTTCAAAGTACTTAATTAAGCAAGACTTTCTAGGTGCTAGCTTGAGCTAGCCGTGCACGAGCAAAGAAAATTTTCTCTACAATTGAGCAGGTTTCTAAGGTGCTTAAGCGAGTATCCAAGATTCCTTGGCGAAGGTTGCATTATATGTAATTTTTAATTCCCTAAGCACTCAATGGAAATTTTATGGGAACTAAATTCTCTGTCCCAAATTGGTGTTTCATTCCATGTCTCAACCAATCAATAAACGTCATGTCATTTAATGAGTTATGTAAAATATAAAAGAAAATTCATTAAATAACATAGTTTTTATTGATTGATTGGAACAGGGAATAAGACATCAATTTAGGACAAATAATTTCGTTCCAAACTTTATAACTTACGAATCCTATCTATCCCTGTACATTATTTTCCTTTAAATAAGGTTTCAAATTAGAAAGATTATCCCATTCAAATTTGACAAATTAATTACATCTCATTTTTTAAAAATTAATAATCTAGAAAATTCATTAGAGTTTTGTCTGCTTGTTGCATAATTTTCTGTAAAGACGTTATTATTCCTTGATATAAAAAATTGTGTTACAAACACCTCAACAATGTAAGATAATATAGTTTGGCCTTATCAAGGAATGGACATTTGTGGGTGACACAATAGATCCAATAATAATCACCAAGATAAACTTTGAAACTATCTTAGAAATGTGAGTTTGGACCTAACTTAACTTTAAAAAACTGACTTATAAGATGAGATTTGCACATAATCACTTAAATATATATATAATTGGTAAGTCCAAACTATATCATCATGATATTATAATATTGATGCATCACCAGTATCAAGTCAACAAGAATGTCATATCATCATGATGTTAGAAAGACTGAAGATGAATAAAAAATGGAACTTACAAGGACTAAAAGTTTAATATTTATGCATCAATTTGAATTATAAGATAAGATATATAATTTGTACTTAAAAATAATCATTTTTATTTTTTAAAAATATTTAATATCTATACGCATCAATTGGAAACTATTTATGTAAGTGTTGACCTAGTTATGACATTTGTTATGTTATGGAGACTCATGTGAGTCAAGTCATAGTCTAATTGTGACATTTGGACTACTATAATTAAGTATTAAAAATCACGCTCTCACTATCAATTATATTTTTTGGCTTATTTTTAAGTGTTTGATCCAATAATTGGTATCAAAGCCAAGGTTACGAGTTAGACAGTTGGGCAACCAGTGAGTACAAATTATATTGATATTTAACATTGAACTCTTGTCCTCTAGAAAATATTTAGACAAAGATTACTTTTACTTGGTCTTTATGATTTTGTGATACTTATTAGTTGTATTTTAAGAGATGACATTTTAAGTGATGTTACACCCTCCTATATCACAGATATACAAAACTTGGCTACAAACCTACATTCAAGGTAGTAAAATTTACTTTTATATATAATATTTTGAAAAAAAAATGTAAATAACACATTTTCTAACATACTATTTAGAATACACTCTCTAGCATATGTGCCTATTGAAATAATTCTCTCTCCTTATTTTATATTTTGAAGACATTCTCATTTATCATTAAATAATTTTCTTTTTTATTTTGTATTTTAAATAAATTTCAACAAAATATAAAGTGTGTTAGGAATAGTATGCTAGAGAATATCTTGTACTTCTCTAATATTTTTATTAAACTAAATTTTAGATATTATTTTTTTATAAATAGTCAAATGTTAGTTGTTAATGTATTAATTTTTGTTAATAAAGAGATTAGAACTCACGACCTCTTCCTCTCCCTTTTCGCAACATGGAAACTTTGCCACTATACCTTATAAACTCCCATTCGTATAGGAAAACAATAATAGGAAAATAAACACAATGTAAGAGTAATTAGGTCAACAAATGTAATTCATGGAATAGAACTTACTTACATCGACAGTTTTCATTAAACTTTAGTCAATGTCATTATATCACCTTCAATACTATTTATTATTTTCTAATTAAACTTATATATTATATTTAATGTTTAAATATTTGTTTTTTCTAATATAGCTTTTCTTTTGATCTATGTATTTTTCATTTTTATTCTATATAGTTTTTTAATTTTCAAGGTAAGTGTTTTTTATCAATTTTTTCCTTGTAAGTTTATTTTTTCATTTTAGTTCCTATAAATTTTTTTCATATTTAGTCCTTGTAATTTTTTTTTCATTTTTAGTTCTTGTGGCATCGTGATTATGTAACACATTGTTGAGTTGACATTGATGATATGTTAATATATACTAATGTGATATTAATAATGTTTTAATTTAATGATGTAATACATGATGACATCATTGATGTGATAAGTAATGATATCAATGTAACATCATCATTGATTTTTGTAATAGATGTTGACGAACCAAAAATAAAAAAGCACTAAATTACAAGGACTAAATTTAAAAACATATTTACATAGATCAAATTTTAAAAAACTCAAACTTACAGGACCAAATACATAATTAGATCTAAGAGATGTCATTTTAAGTGATGTTACACCATATTCCTATATAAAAAATATAAAAAACTTGACTACAAATGTAAATTCAAGGTAGCTGTATTGTATAAAGAAGAATTGGTAATTGTTCAAAATTAATTTACTTGAGAATTGTACACAATCTAGTCCTCGACAACGACACAGAAACTTTATGCATAAAATATGACTGTTAATGGCAAGCGTAACCTACACAGTAGTAACAATAGACCTAAGTTTGATATCGTAACCAAATGACCAAAAGTAATTTGCAAATAATTCAATCCAAGTAATAAAAGAACAATGTAAGAATATAATGACATAGTAAGTATTTCCTTGTTCGTTCAAATTATGAGTAGAGTGCAAAGAGGAAGAGAGTAATAAGTTTAGAAGTCATTGAATTAAAACCTAGGGTTGTAATTTCCACTACAATATTTTTACCACTATTTACTAAGCAATCTCATTTTTGTTATTCAATTATAACAAATACTTTACAGAGATTATGTTGTGCATTTGGTCATTCACACAAACACTTTAACCCTAAAGTGTTTTTCAGCTTGGTCATGAAAGAATTCACAATTAGGATTAGTTTCTTTTTAATCAATTGGAGGTGCATCCAATGAATATGGTCAATCTTATCAGAATAGTAAACCTACTTGCTTCGCAGAACAATTATTCAAATATCAATGATCATGACTATTTAAACAGTTAGGATATTAATAAATAAAATAGTGAAACAAATTAATCACTAAATAACATTGAATGATATTGCAAAGTATAAAGGTGAATCATAAGAAGTTTAAATCACAACCTAGAAAACGGGGATTAGCTAGACATGGATAATGTAGAATCAATCAACCTCTGAATTATATAGCACATTAATGGAGAATTAAAGAAAGAGTTACCAATATGAAGCACTGTGAATCGATTCAATCCAAAGTTTCCTTGTCATTCTTTACCTCTACGTCAAAGATATAATATTTAGGCCCGTTTAGGAAAGTAAACACAATGTAAGAGTAATTAGGTTAATAAATGTAATTCATGGAATAATACAAGTTGCCTACATTGAAAATTTTTATTAGGTTATAGTCGATGTCAATTAAATAACATTTTTTATAGGTCATATTTTAGTTGTTAATGTGTTAATTATTGTTATTGAGGGGATTCGAACTCATGATATTTCCTTCCCCACCTCTCCACTTTACCATCACACCAACCTTTAATGTTATTTTTTAATTTCTAATTAAATTTATATATTGTATTTAAGATTTAAATATTTATAACTTTTCTTTTACTCCATGTATTTTTTTTATTCCTTGTAGTTTTTTTATTTTTAGCCTTTATAAGTGTTTTTATCACTTTATTTGTGCTTATAAGTTTGTTGTACATTAGGTCTTGTCTTGAACAGAATCAATTTCTTTTCTTTTCATGGCTGCTCAGGCAAGCAATGATTTTAGGATTTATCGCATCTTCATCAAATATGAATTTCAAAGTAGCAGAAAAGATGATGATATAAGGAAAAATTATCATGTGAGAGAAGAGTTGGAAGTTTAAAATTTAAATTTGTTAATTTCATGTCTGAAAATTTAGTTTCATCTAGAATTGTGTTGACTAGAAGAAAAGTAGAATGTGTAAGTTAATTAAACATATTAATTACATAGGTGGATGTAAAGCAAATAAAAAATTTCACCTTTTCAGATTTTTTTATGGTTGACAATTAACAGGAAATACCTTTTTCAATTTTTGTTATAGTTGTTGCAACCCTTGAAGCAGCTATCAGACTAACTATTATTTCTTCAATGTATGGTAATAGAAAATCAACATGTATAATAATTGAATTTGTTAAATAAATAATATTATTCATCAAAATAAAAGAAAATTCAAATCTTAGATGTGTATTATTAATCCATTCAATTGAGCTTATATGATATTATTCTCAAATCTAAGTAGACCCTAGTGAAAGTGTACCCAAACTAAGAACATCAAGTTTAAGGACTGAGTAGTCATCCCTTTTGAAGGTGCGAGTGGATGTATTTATAGGTATTTGTGGGGAGCAGGTATCTCGAGGAACCTGGGATATGCTTTATCTTAATATGATTAGGTGGTTGAGATTCTGGATATATTGTTGATATTGACAAGGTATAAAAGATGGTAAGAAGGAGCAATTGCGGGTGGGTAACCTGTGGAAATGAGGTGGTTATATTGATAAGGTGCGGGTTCAACGGCCACGAATGTCTATATCTTTTAAGTGCTCGGTCGACATTAAATATTGTATGAGGAGGTGGTCAGCGTAGTGGTGCCTAGGGGTACATAGGCCTTTAGCCAAGACTGCTTGAAGAGCGCGAAATGGTTTTTTGGGTGAGCTAGGGGTTGGCGTGGGGCAACTAGGGGTACATAGCCCTCCAGCCAAGAGCATTGAAAAGTGTGAAGTTGCTTTTTGGGTGAGCTAGGGGTCGACATGTGGGAAACTAAGGGTACACAACTCTTCAGCCAAAAGCACTAAAAAGCAAAAAATGGTTTAAGTGAGAAGTATGGTCGACTTTTCGGTGCCTGGGTGGGCTTGGCTTGTTGGGGAAGCCACGAGTGGTACAAGCTTTGAGGAGACGTGACAGTGGATAGGTGGGAGTAGGCTATGTGGAAGTTTCTTATTCGTCAATTTTCGGTGCCTGGGGGGCGTCGTTTTGTCTTCCTATAGCCATGCGCGACGTTGGTTTTTTATAAATAAGTATCGTTTTGGCTTTATCTTTTCTCTTCTTCTTTGGTTGCCTTATTTTCTCTCGTGGTTTTTGGTTGGGCTCCGTTAGTGGTGGTTGCCAGTGGTGTTAGCGTTTATTTAAATTACCATTATCTATATTTTCAAATATTAAGATATAAAATTTTCATTATATTATACTCAATATTAAAGCATATATTACAACACTTTCAAAATTCAAAATAAAATATAATATAGTACATACAGTTTAGCTCGCTCAACGAACCTCATCTCTTAACAAGACCTAGGATAGCTCGCTCAGCGACAGTCATCGCCTAACGAGACCTTGCAAATACCAGAACCTCTGGTACCAAACCTAATCAACATGCTAACATATAATTCTACATTCTTATGACATGCATATCATAATTCATCTATCTCGTTACACCATGTTCACACAACTTCCATAATAGAAATAATAATCATATAACTTAACAACAATGTCTCTAAATTCAAATAACATTATTTCTATACAACTTTCTTAGATACATATTCAAAAATAGAGTAACATCTTTTTAGACTTCCAACTACAATCTGACATACTTCATTTCAGAGCATCCTGCATCATCACTATTATCTACTCTTGTGCAAAACACGATCTTCACAGTAATAAAAAAAAACACACAAACATTGCAAGGTAAGCTTACATAATATGCAACATACCATTACATTCATCATAAAGCATGAAAGTTGCACAACGTTTATATTTAGTACCATCAATACACATTCATTAATAGTAAATAACCAATCAATCATTTTTATGTTCCACCTGAACATAAGCACTCACCACCAATCAATAAAACATTAATTAAATATCATAATCAATCAAATCAAACACACTTATATTCCCTTGAATACAAGTTTTTCACACAATAGCATGTTCAGATGCGACATATTCCGGAATATCTATATTGAGTTCGGATACCGAGGCGACTTAAGACCCCTTCCAATTAGTGATAAGTGTCCAATCTACCTGTATTACCACCAATTTAAGTCTAAGCACTACTCATCTAACAACCACAAACTAATGTCAAGTGTCTACCTAGCACCCTGTGACACATAGTTGTTGTCTGAGTATGTCCTTTAGGCACCTCCTTGCATATCTGGTACCAGGACCACAATGTAAATCACAAAAATATCCCCTTGCATATCTGATATTCTGGATTACATTGACCCTAACTGTGTCCTTAACATCAATATACCCCACTAAACATATCATTCAAGGCTAAGTTACCCAACTGTAACTGCTCACAACCAATAACATCAATAAATATATTCTCATCATGCTTTCTAATCATATGCATTACATCACTATTCCAAATAATACATTGTCATTCCAATAATTCAATTTCAGTCACAAAAAATCAATTCAACCAAAACTAAGTTATCCTACCATAACTGCCACATCCAAACTATCCAATAATTATCCAATTCAAGATCAAACATCCCTCCCATAATAATCATCAACTACATAACACATCATATATCTCTCAACTATGAAATCCTAATATACCTGAACTCAATTAGCTCACATCATTATTAACAAATACACTAACTCAATTAGATCACATCATAATTAACAAATATGCTAACTCAATTAGTTCAAATCACAATCAAATAAACACTATATTAAATAGCTCAAAATACAATTAAAATAAATGTTATCTTAAATAGCTCAAAATATAGTCAAAATACTCGCTATTTCAAATAGTTCAAATCTCTCAACTACCAAATCACTTTTCCATTAAAAAAAATTAACAAAAGAGTTTTGCTTACCTATTTCTCCGTCCAAAAGCCAATTAAAACATAAGGAGAAGAATTCAACCGAAGAAATTACACAGGAATCTAACAAGAATCCCAAATTAAACAGGAACCTTAGAAATCAAGATTTTCAAAGAAATTTCATCTTGGACGAAAATCAAAGGATAAAAAATTATCAAAAAAAGGTTTAAAAAATTACGATCAGACATACCTATATTGATAACCTCTCAAAATCAGGAGCAATGGAAGAGACCGCGTCGGATTTCGTCAACGTTTCGATCGCCATGCAAGAGAAGAAAGAGTGCAGTGAGGGAGAGAAAACGAACAATCGCACGAGAAGAGAAATAAGAAAATCAAAAGAAAAAGAATTTATATAGCATTGGGTTGTATTTAGCAAATTTGGTTTGCTAAATGCAACCCCTTCTTTTCGATAACCGAATCTCCGAGAACTTCCTGAAACTCAATTAAAACCCTTCGAAGAAAAAGAATAATAATTGTTCTCTTCTCCCACATCTTTCTATCATCAACCTATTACAATCATATGATATTATCAAACTAATAAATTCCTCACATCTCAAATCAATTAGTAATTTAAGTAAAAACTTAAATTTAATCATTTTCACTATTTATTCTTCGAATTTATAATCTATTAAATAAACAGGTCCTTATAAATGGCTCAACTGGTTTTTGCTATGTTTTGTTGCTTTCCTTCTCTTTTTTTTTTTTGTTTTTCTTTAGTTAAAGTCACCGCGTCCGAGGTATTGTCCACTTTGGAGTGTGACTTTGTTATGATTTTATCCTTAAAAAGTTGTATCCAAAACATATGTATATCCAAAACATATATAACCTTAAAAAAAATACCGGTTTTGCTTTAATTATGAAAATGAAAATTTAAATTAAAGCAATGTGGTCTGTAAGTATCTAATATCGAAATCATTCAAAAAAATAAAATAAAATCTAATATCGAAATCATCAATTTGCATACAAAATACGGGTTGCCTTTTTCATGGCCTCCCCACCCGGAACAATTATTTTGAGTTTTTTTTTTTTTTTTGCTTTCTTTTTTTATTTTTATTTTTTTTAATTTTTTTGCAAATTTGAGTTTTCTTCCTTCTCTATTTTTGTGTAAGAAATAAAATAAAATGAGAAAAATTAGGTGAAGTGTCGAAGCTTGTCTACCAATAAAACTCTACAGCAAAATACATGAGCTAATGAATCAATACAAGTTAAATTATAAAATATCTTTTTTTAAGCATAATAATATAAATCATAATAAATTGTCTGTCCTTTTGTTATTACCTTTCAGATCAACCCTTTTCCAATATGTCTTTCATATCTAAACAATACGTTCACACGATCCAGAACTGTACGTAACTATAATTAAACTATTCTTACAAGTTTCTTTAATTAATCATCCAATTAAATACAAATCATATATGCAATTGATGTTCTAAATATGGTAGACCAAAATATAGTCCGCTATACCTGTTCCACGTGGTTTGAGGTTCTCACAAACGACTATTTCAAACCTTAAATTTCTGACGAACTCATAAAACATATCCATTAAGCTATAGAAAAATGAGACACATGCATATGCATGTCTTTCAAACTTTATAATATGTTTTTCTATTCATTCCGATTTTGCACCAATGGTCCAAATTGAACGTAACCAAACCAAAAGAATATAATGGATTATGAAGTTGCAGGGGAAAATACGTAGGGCCAAAAGTGAGGGTTAAAAGAGTGGGTCAATCACGTTGTTACCAGTTGGTCCTCGTCGTGACAAAAAAGGAAACCAAACAACTCAAATCTCATATTTAATTATCCATATACTTGCCTTTCAATTCCTTTGTAAAGTACTAGTACTGCACAAGAAACTCCAGATTATGGTCAAAGCACAATTTTTTATTTTCCAACTAAAACTGTTATCTTATTGCTTTCCATTTTTTGTTTATTCATTAAATATGGTTATATAATTTTTAATTTACATTCAAACTTAATTTTATATAATGTTCCATTTTTTAATAATATATTATAGATATATGGATTATTCACCATTTTGTTGATTGTTTTTCTTCATTGGAAAACCCGTTAAAACCTTTTGTCTAAATCACATAAGGGCTTACCAACCTTAGCATGGATGAATAAAATTATTATTTAATTTAGGTAATTTCAAAAATATAATATTTAGTATTGATATTTTATTATTTTACAGCTTTTATAACTTGTTATTTTCTCTTATTTAAAAACTAATTACTCATTAATTTTAATTAATAAAATATCTAAGTACATTTTTAATCATATTAATCCATATCCAAATTAATTCAATAAAATATTATTATTAATTTTAAAAGATACTTTATGCTCTAAAAAAGTCTCACATTAAAATTTGTTTTAACCTTAAGAATATATTGGGTCGATCGTGGATCACATTGATCAAACTTACTTTTTTTTTAGATAAATATTAATTATTAAAATTTTAATTTGTTTGGACTTAATTAAATTATATGTCCAATTTTACTAAAATCAACGTAATTAAGGGTGAAAATAAGTTGAGTCACACTAGACCTTAACTAAGTTTTGTCCAACTTTACTTTATAATTTTATAGTCAATTATCGATATGTTATCTATCGTTATCAAAATCGCGAGTTAACTCGTAAAATCGTATAATTAGATTCATAATTAACATCATTAACCCCATGAAACCAAGCATGTGTAAGTCATGTTTAAAAGCAAATAACTCAATTCAAATAGCCAGTCAGCCAGTGACTACTGTGATCACGAATGACCCCTCCCAATCCCATGGTGCTATCTCGAAAGCTACCATCGGTTTTCAACGGGGTGGGTAGGAGGTTGCCATGCATATTGATGACCAAGGACAATGTTTGGGCAAAAACGTTTGAACTCTCTATGCATGTTATGAGACAATACACTGTCTTGAGAGACAGTCCATCCAGGAGCCTGGAAAACGGTGTTGCACACCAAATTGGTTTATCAATGCCATAATCTGGGTGACATAGCCATTTATAGGCAGAGTGCACTAACCATTTCTAATTTTATTTAGTTAATTATACTATTATATTATATTATACATCATATTAATAATTATAATATTTTATTAAAATAATATTATTGTTAAATAATTCTGTCTATCTAGTTAAGTTTTTTTAATGTCTATGACCTGATCCTTTTTTTTAACTAAAAAGGTATTTTATAAAACTTATCCTAACCAACACTTATAAAAAGTTAAATAACATGTTTGTATACTCTTAAGAGAAAAAAAAAAGTTATATAGTGTTGTAATGTGAATCTAACCAACACTTTTGGGATATATTCACACTGGATAGTTACATTTGATTGTTTGTCAAAAGCACAAATGTGAATTGCCTCAAACATATTTAATCAACTCTTTAATTTGATAAAACTATCTTTTCTTTTTTAGTGTGTTTTGACATGCACGTTTTAAATCAAATGATTTTTTAATATTTATAATTAATATACACTAATAGTGTAAAAAAAATTTATATTGATATTTAATCACAATTTCTTTTATTTATGTAATTAAATGGTAAAGACAGAAACTTATCATAAATAAAGTATTATAATTGAACATCAATCTAAATTTTTTACGATGTTATTTCATACTAATTAAATTTTATATATTTATAGAGTTAATACTACCAAAGAAGGTAATAGACTTTCACAAATTCCATGTGTGTTGTTAATTTGCTTTATTAACTTATAACATATTTGGATTATACGTTCAATTTTTTAATTAATCAAATTCAAAGTCAAAACAAAATCTAAATACTTTTTCTTTTTCAACTTTTATTATGATTTTGAGTCATAGAATCAATTATTGTAGGTATCTATCAGTCATGCATGCATAGCGGATTATAAACCTTCATTAAAGTGTTCTCACTTAAAACATTGATTAGTTTAAATTTTAAAGTAGTAACTATGTTATTATAAAACCTTGCACTACTAATTAATTAATTTTCTCTTCATGGCTGGCTTAGCCCCTTGTCTTCACTGTGTCATAATCAATAGGCTAACCAAAACATTGAAGCAAACAAGTGGTTTGAAGAGGACGGTCTAGAATAGCTGAAACGGTCATGTTCGAAGCGCTGACCGTGGACTCGTGGGGTCCACTTTTCTACACGTGGACGGCTATAGTTGGTTCCTCACACGTGGGAAGCCACAAAGAAGAAGAATTTTATTCCGCGATAGCAACGAAAAGCACGCACCTCTCTCTCTCTCTGTTCACTTTGATGATTTTATTAAGGATAATAAGAATAACAAATTAATATTTTTAATGACACTTGAGGAAATAAATAAATGATAGTGGGCATGGAAGGTTTTATAGATCAACATGACAATATTGCGTAATCATCAAGAATTTAGATTTCCGTTTTGGGCATTGTTAGGTGAAAGGAATTTTAACCTTAGTTCCAACTAATTAAGTTTGTTCGAAATTCTTAAGTCACTTCAGAATTTTAATATGTATTTTTAAGTTAAGTGTTCTATTAGTTAGAGCCTTTCGTCGGTGATGCAAGCTATGGCTACATCGGGCAGGACCCAAAATAAATTTGGATTTAATTTGGCCTTCTAAAATAATATTCGAATAATCGAATTCAGTGAAAACTTAATTTTTCCATGCTGCGTGCAAGCTTTTATCGGTTAATTTCATTTGCATTATGATTATGCTGTTTTTTTTTAAAAGTTAAGTTTAATTTAGATTTGAAATTTAAATTTTAAGTCCAACACTGATAACAAAAGTTTGAGTGTCACGTCTTATCAAATGAATTTGGCCCAACCAACCACTTTGTCACTTCTATATGATACTAAATAATTTATAAACAATTATAATTTAAATTCAGATTTTATTTTATCTGATTTATTTGATACTTTTCTGTATTAGTAATTTAGTGAACTTTTATTCTAGTACTGCAAACTTTAAATGAAAATTTGCTGATTAAATACGTGCAAATGATATTCTTCCAAATACTATCATCACTAATGATACTTCCCTTAAGTAAAAGTTTATTATTTTTTAAAATATTTTTTAAATAATCTTAACTTATTAAATAAATAAAAGATAAAATAGAATAGAGTGAGAATAGGATTCTCCTCCTATCTACAATACTTAAATTCAAGACTTTGTTTAAAGATATCAAATTTAGTATGATTTACAGTTGGTAACTCTTTTAAATTTAAACATATATAATTAATCAATAATAAAAATTAACATTAGTCAAAATTAAATCTTTATAATGTTATGCTCTAAGAATCAATATAAAAATTATCAGTAATTCATTTTATATACATAACTAATTAGATAATTCCCTAAAAACTAATTAGATAATTTAACAATAATTAACCATGGAAATATTATTACGTAATTAAATTAAGTTTACTGTAATCATTATAACAAATTCATACAGAGATCAGAAATAAAGGAAGGAGAGGAATACTTTTTCACTTTAACTCTAACTTTTGGATTTTCGAAATCCATGCAAAAGTATGATAAATCTAGGGGTTACATCCTGGGTATTAGGTCGCTAAGCCTTTTCTATGTCACCCTCCCACGAGGGGAGATAAAGAACGCGCAGAAAGTTCAATAAAGCATTACACAGAACACAATAAAAGTTAATCAAAGCAAATTAAAGAACCTTTAATATTATTTCTTTAAAAATAATCAAATGCCTGATTGGATGTAGCGGTTTTTTCAGCTCAGAATTATAAAAAAAAAATTATAACCAACATATATATAGTTTCTATATAATTAATTTGCTTTAAAATTACAATACTGTAAATAATTATACTAAATTAAGACCAATACATACATGCATGATAATAAATTAATAATATGATAGAGGATAAAATTAATTTAATGCATTAAAAGAAAAGAAAACTTGGTCTGCAAGTGGTGGTAGAGGATAAAATAAACATTATATTACAGAAGCCGAGGAGAGTGAGACTTTTCGTGTCAGCGTGACGAAACTTTGACGCAATGAGAACGCTAATAAAATAAATGAGGAAAGCGAAACAGAGAGAGTGTTTCCGCGTATAGAGATTAGACAGTGAGTCTCATATCATTCATTTTTTTTTTTTTCTACAAAAATATAAAAAGAAGAAAAACCCAACTTTTTAAGCATTGTACACATAAGACACACGATGGACTAATTTGTCGATGAAATGTCCATTTTCGCTTCACGAGTTGTTTTTGTGTCAGATTATTAATATTAGATAGGGATATAGAAAAAAAAAATTATAGCTCTCATTTTTTAATTCTTCTTTTAAAAATTTGTTATGTGAAATTTGAATTAATATTTATCTTAATCTAAAAGTAATATTTTTTAAAAATTTTTTATTTTATCTTTTATTTTCTCTCATTTCTCTCTTACATAATTTTTTTATTTTTATTCTTTCTCCTCATCTTACTTTTTTTTTTTATACTCTCTCTTATCTTTTCTTGATTTTTATTTTCATATAAATATATTTAATATTTCAAATAACATAAGAAAATTTGAAATTTAAAACAAATATTTTTTAAATTATTGTTTTCAATTTGAAATTTAAAATAAATATGGTTTTAAATAACTAAAAAAATTGAAATTGAAAATAAATATTGTTTTAAATAACTAAAAAAAACTTTGAAATTTGAATATGTCATAAATATTATTTTAAATTTAAAATAAATATTTGTTTTAATTATTATTTAAAATTTGAAATAAATGTTATTTTAAATAACTAAAAATAATTTGAAATTTTAAATAAATATTAGTTGAAATTTGAAATAAATATTATTCTAAATATTAAAAAATTTAAAATAAATATTATTTTAAATAATTAATAATAAACAATAAATATTAACATTTTAAAAATCATAATAAAACTTGTTCATAAAAAATAATAATAACCGTAAAAAATCATTAATTACATTCATTTATTATTGTAGCCACTAATTTTATCCGATGAATTTATAATTCAATTTTTTTATTTTTTACAACTATTTGTAAGATGAATAAAAAAAATATAATTTTTTTACTTAATAATCAATCAGAGTAGAAGAATTAAAAATATACTAATATTTTTTATTAAAATAATTGAGATTTTAAATTTTAATAAGTGAATTGAAAAGCATTACATCATAATAAAGAAACACTTTGGGTTGGACACCTCAGCCAAAGAAAATCTCTCTTTTTCTCTCTTATTTATTAGGCAATTCACACCTGATGTTCACATTACACCCCCACCTACATATATATTCTTCCTCTCTTTTTCTCTCTCATCTTTCCCCCTCTCTCTCTCCTCCATAACCAAAACACACCCTTCAATATCATTCAGAGCCAGCCCCTCTCTTCTCTATTGGATTTTAGTCTCTCACTCTCTCTTTGGTTTTCGCTTTCAATTTTCATGGAGGGTCATCATCTCCATCACCATCACCGGCAACAGCATCATCATCAACAACAACAACAACAGCATCACCATCCTCACAGCATCTCAACTAGTGCTAACGTGGAAGCCACGGATAGGTTCCCCCAATGGAGCATCCAGGAGACAAAAGAGTTCCTCGTGATCCGTGCCGAGCTGGATCAGACTTTCATGGAGACAAAGAGGAACAAACAGCTTTGGGAAGTCATCTCTAACCGGATGAAGGAAAAGGGTTACCATAGAAGTGCAGAACAGTGCAAGTGCAAGTGGAAAAACCTTGTTACTCGCTATAAGGTATGCTTATAAATTATAATATTCATCCTTATATGTACATATTTTCTTAATCACATCATTCAATCCAAATAAAATCGTATCCTTTTTATTTCATAACATATTTTTTGCCTTTTTTATCTGGTCTGGATCATCACGTGCTTATGATTCCGATCAATATCTAGTCTGAGACTACCACGTGTCTATGATTTCAATCAATATTTATCTTATGTCTTTTCAAATGAATTTAAGAAAATAGCATTAATTACTAGTGTAAAAGTATATGTATATTTTAGTTAATTAAGAATGGGCTGGTGATGTGGTTTATTTAATTATTTGTATATATTATGAGTTTTTCATGGGTTTTGTGTAGTGATAGTACTATATATTTTGTTGTTGAGATTTAAAGGGATGTGAAACGATGGAGCCCGAGGCTATGCGGCAGCAATTCCCGTTCTACAATGAGCTTCAAACGATTTTCACAGCGAGGATGCAGAGAATGTTGTGGGCTGAAGCAGAAGGCGGGTCAAAGAAGAAGGGGGTGCACCTTTCTTCTGATGAAGAGGAAGAAGGTAATGAAGAGAGCGAGGGAGATCACAAGAGTAGCATGAGCAGGAAGAAGAAGAAGGGCAAGATGGTAATTGGTGGAGGGAGTGGCAACACTGGTAATTTAGAGAGTTTGAAGGAGATAATGGAAGAGTTCATGAGGCAGCAGATACAAATGGAGGCACAGTGGATGGAAGCATTTGAGGCAAGGGAGAGTGAGAGGAGGTTGAAGGAGATGGAGTGGAGGCAAACCATGGAGGCATTGGAGAATGAGAGGATAATGATGGATCAAAGATGGAGAGAGAGGGAAGAACAAAGAAGGATTAGAGAAGAAGTTAGGGCTGACAAGAGAGATGCTCTAATCACAGCTCTTCTGAACAAACTCAGAAGAGAAGAGATGTAGTAGTTTTTTGGCTAGCTCTAACTAGCTATTGTATTTCTTCTTCTCATCAACCAAAGCTTAATTTAAGAGGTTTGTTCTAAGAACTCTCAATTTACTTTATCTTGTTCATTAATATATATATTTACTTTATATATGCTTCTTTTGGTTTTGGTTAGTTTTACCATGTTATGATGATATATAAATATATCCCCCTCTTGTTTACCTTATCTTCCCAAAGAAAACAAAAAAAAGAAAACACGCTTCTAGTATATTCTTCCTTTATCCCCTTCTTGTTGTTTTAGTTGGCAATAGGGAAGTATAATATGTTTGTTTGTTTGTTTTTTTTTTTGCTGGGAATGCAACTCTGTTATGATTGAGAGAGTTGATCCCAAAATGAATGTTTTTAATTTTCATAGAGATTCTATTCGAGTAGTAGGTGTTGATAGAGAGAGAAATATATATAAAAGAGCACAATTTGTAGTTCCTAACTAACAACCGAAAACGGGCAAAAGATCCACAAAACATGTCCACAAGATAACTCATCATAATGTCTATCCATATATGTGGAGGTGAACAATTTCAAGGTTTGCTTAAATGAGTCACTGCACACAAAGTGATGTTACACTCACTTTTGGTTAATTTAAAAAAGTAGGATTTTATTATATATGCTTGATGCTATATATATATATATATATATATATATATATATATATATATATATATATATATATACTCTTCCACATATTCATATCCGTATATATATTTACACACAATGGGGCAGACGCTGATCGTAGGGTTTTCAATTAAGTGATGAATTGTCATGTTCTTGAGGGTGTCGGTGAAAACAATATACCCCAGTCATGTGTCCCAGCCTGTTAGCATATTGAAAAAGACGTGATGGTTGAGATTGATCCCAACAACGAAGAGAGGTGGTGGATATATGATGATTGAATGATTCTTGTAGCATCACCTCACATCATAGCAAGGTGGATCATAATATATAGTGTATAAATTAAAATCTAGCTAGCTTAGTACTATAGAAATTAAAAGAGTGAGCATAATTGTACTAATATGTGACGTGTGCGTGTAAGTTATGTAAATCTAACAATTTTCATAATTGTTTCGAAGGACTTGATTGTGTATTGATAGACCCTTTGGGCAGATATTACAAATAAAAATCACTTTCAATTGAATTATGATCTCCAAGATATGGATGGATGCCAAAGCCTAATTTGTATATATATGCCCATGAGATTTTTGATAGCTAGGTGCGATTTCAATTATGCATGCAAGAGTTCATATTCCGAATGGTTACTCATGACATTGACCCTGTGCATGTGAGAGAGCTCGCACATCATGATCATATTAGTATCGCGCTGAATTTCAGTCTCAGGTATGAACTTACTATGACTTTAAAGTGGTAACACAGCTTTAAGCCGTGTCTTCTGTGATTAATTGATTTTTTATTAATAAATAAAATAATTTAAAGATAACAAAAGGAAGATCACATTGATTGATATCAATGATAAAAAGGAAATGTTTGTTCAAAATAGAAAAGCTAAGATTGCAATAACTTTTTGTCTGTAAATTAACTGCATGCGGTGTGTGTAGGGTATATCATATATGTTCAATTACATATATAACACATATATGTTTAATTTAGATCTATGGATGTCTTAATTAAACATTTTTTTTATCATCAAGTTATTATTTGTATATTATTCTCAATTACATATGCAGTTACTTGTATTCAGTAGTAAAACATTGGATGTATGCTGGAACTCAAGTTAAAAGAAAAATATTCATAATTATAGTTTGTGTGGTGGCATAATTTTGTGCATTCGCTTTGATTTGTGGTATTTTTATCTCTAAATGAGAGTTTGTAAATAATTATAATATTTTATATACTGAGAAATTATAAAAGCTAGTTGAACTTTCATTAACAAACATTTCAAGTGCAATTATATTTTTATGCGTTAGGATAATCATTAATAACCAATTAAAGAACCAAAATCTAAAAAATATTTTTCATCTTTACATTAAAAAAATATATCGTATTCATTTTAGAACTTAAGCGTTCATGATGTTTTGATTCCTAAAGTTGATCAGTGATTGTTAACCTATCTGCAATACCCAAGTATAAATATTGGATACGTATATCTTTGTAAGTATTTATAAAAGAAGAAAATAAAAAAAGAAATAAGTATTTTTTACCTAGAATTGGTTTTATATATACATAAAATAATTTATATAAATTCTCTCACTTAGTCTCTTCGAAAAGCTAATTAACTAACTGATATATGTTTATAAAAAAATTAACACATTAAACTAATATTTAATTTATATAAAAAAAAAGTAAGACAAAGAAGTTGCGAGGGAATTAATATATCTAGTTACAGTTATTGCTACGAGAATATAGTTAATCTTAACGTTATATTTTATTTTTTTGAGAAAATCTTGATATTATATTTATACATTAATAATTTTTTTATAATTATATATAATAATTTATAGACAAAAATAATAATATTTTTATAGAAAAAATATTATAACTTTTTATAAACTATACAATTAAAATAAAAATCAAAAGAATAAAAAGGATAAAATTAATACTAATTTATGTTTATCTTTTATAATTTTTTACATTCATTTTTTCAAAAAGAAGAATATTATGGGAACAAGTTTTATTTTTATGGAAACAAAATTATTTATTTAATATTTTTATGAAAATAAATAAACTTGTGGGGACAATTTTCCCATTACTCATTACATTCATATGTTCTTGTATATAATAAAGATTTATTATTTCCATAAAATAATATATATATATATATATATTAATTTTTACGTGCTAAAAATTAAAATTTACATTCTTTTATTTATATATAAAAATGTATTTTAATGTCTGATTAATCTTTAGCTATATGAAAAACTAATTTTAACCATATATATAATGTGTTGATATATCTAATATATATTTAAGGATCAGTCTAGGAGCTGGTAAGGTGGTTAGTTGTGTGTGTGTATATATATATATATATATATATATATATATATATATATATATATATATATATATATATATATATATATATATATATATATATATATATATATATATATATATATATATATATATATATATATATATATTATTTCTATAAAAATTATATTCTTATATAATTCAATATTTTTTATTTTAAAATTTTTTTATTTTTAGTTTTTTGTATATTATCTTAATCTATCCATAACTGTACTTCTACCAAAAAAATGACCTTTGTAAAATTAATATAGGTTTAATTGATACGTGGGTACTTGAACTTTTTTTAGCACATTTGTAATTGAATATCTTTTTTTTTTAATTTAATTAGTCCTGGACATATATTTTTCATTTGTTTAATTTAGTCTTTTATTTAATTATTATTATAAAAATTAATCACGGATATCTATTAGACATGTTAACGTAAGACATGTTTTTGAATATGCATACGTTATAACAAATTGTGAAAACTGGATAGAACAAGCTAATTCAATTGGAAGTTGGATTAGTGTCCGATTTATTATTTCATAAAAATTGAACATGTTAAGAAGGGATCAAGAACTAGTCAAATAAGGTGAATTAGCTAAAATTGACCGTTCAAAGATATATGTTTTATTTTTATTTTTTTAAAACAAAAAATATATAAAAATTAAAAACTTATGATTTTTAAAATTTTAGATACACAAATGAGAAATATTCTATCTAGTTTAATATATTTTTACAAATTACATATTTTTAATAATATTAAACGAAGTAAAGTTTCACGTTGCCTAAAATAAATTTTTAAAAAATATTTATATTTTAAATTGTAATCAACATTTTATAATTTGTAAAAAATTATTTTAAATATTTTTTATTTCACAATTCCTAAGATTTTAAATATAAAAATAATATTTTATTGAATCAATTTCAATACACTTCAACTTTTAAATCCTGAAACATAGTTTAATTACTATTCTAGCTTTGGTATTGAAAACCTTATTAAATACAATTGGGTGAAATTTCTAAAGTTTTAATTTTGCAGGTCAATTTAATTTAATTAATCTATAACAAGTTTTTTCTTTGTATGTTTAATACTTCTTCTGATGATAACTTTTTATTTATTTATAAACAAAAATTAGTTTTGTTAGAGACATTTAAATTCATGACATATCTCTCTTCTCTTTACAATATATATACTTTTTCTTACTATTCTTATAATCCCTCTTGTATTAATAACTTTATTTTCAATTCAGGTTTAAAAAAAAAAAAAGAGCCTATCAAGTCTTTCACAACTCTATAGACGGTTAAAATTTTATAAAAAACTTTTACAATTGACTTAATTATGTTTACAGCACTTAATTGTAGTTATTAGCAGAAAATTGATCGATAATATAGTTTCCTTGTGAAGGAATATTTACTTGAAAATTCGACTCTATATATTATTTAGAAGTAAAATAAAGAAAAAGGTTGTTATATATATGATCTGTTTTTCTTAAAATTTATTTTATTAAAATATTTTTTAAGAAATAAATAGTTTTCAATGCTCCACGAAGGATTTTTATGAAACTGTAGTTGTTTCTTTTTTCTTTTCTTTCTCTACAAAAAAAGTTTTCGATTTTTATTTGACGTTTTATCTGTTTATTTATTTTAAAAATAACTTCATATTTTTAAAAATAATCCTATATATTTAAGTTTAATTACAAGCTCCTATAATCATTATTATTAATCAAATATATGCTAGTATATATGCGTGAGAAAGGACTCAAACTTTTTAAGTATGTGATCTTGAATTCGATAGACTTGTGTATGGAAACAAAATATTATTGAGAAAGGTGATCTATTGGCATTTAACTGTGTTCAAGCTAAGAAATTGATCTCGATCAATTCTCAACCATTGGGATATATGGCAGATATAATCTAGCGAAGAATCAATTCTATTTGTGTTAAATTTTCCCAACAACAATATCGATCTTTTTTTTTTTATTACGATTTTCATTAAACAAAGTATGCGCACCATTTAAATGACAGGTAGATCGATTGGCAAGTATTCATTCTTTAATTATTTTAACGTGGACCAGAAAAATTAAATTTAGGTAACTAAACTTGTGTTTCAACTAATTATTAATTAAAGTTTTCTGTTAATAATCATTCCATTCTCTATTCATACTTATTTTTCAAAACAAGTTTAATTAGAACCTTACATGTTTGAATACATAAATAGCTTAGTATGTTTTATTTCTATTATTGCATGATTTGTCATAAAAATAAAGAACAGAAAGAGAATAGAAAGAGATGAATTTGTCTGTGAATTATGTCTTTCATTCTAGTTCTGCCAAATTTAACATGGGTTTAGAATTTTTTGGGATATAGTTTCTCCCTTTATCCCAAAATATTAATTATATTTCTGCTATAAGAAAAAGTTTAAATTCCAAAAAATGCAAAACACATTGAAAACAAAAGATTACACAATAATATTCAAACACAATCTCCTCTCCTTACACACACATATATATATATAGGAAAGCATATTCTATTATTATAATATTATAGACACCAACACAAAACACTCCTATATCTTTTAAAATAAAACACCACTGCTAAAATGTAGAACCAAATCAGCACCAACAATAAAAAATTTAAGGCCTAACAACTTGCTGTCACATATTCCCAGTCAAAGCATTACCTACCAACAAGCATTAATTAACTCCGTGTAGCTAAAGTCTTTCTACTATGTAATAGCATGTTTTTTCCTTTATACAAAGTAGTTTTTCCCCTAGGTACCTAAATACACTAAACAATCTGGAACATATTTTTTTCAAGTATGAAAGCCTTTTGATGAGTAAAGCAATTTTAAGTATAAGTGAGTGTTAAACATAAACTTTGTCTTAAATTAGTTAAATATATAAAATAAACTGTGAGATATTGTTATATAGTTTCATTTCATAGGGACCTTCTTAAATTGGACTCTTAATCTTCTACGTTTTTTTCCCATATGAATATTATCATTCTGTTCTTTTGATTACCATAAGAACGTTATTTTTTCTTCTCAATTATTATTATTTCACGTGAATCACGATATGTTTGATAAAGTTGTTTAATCTAGATGTACCAGAAAAATATAAAGATGAGGCTCGATCAGTGCAAATTATAAAACACAAACGTACAATCGTCATTAAAAAAGAAGAAACAAAACTAAGGTGAAACCTATGTTTCAGCCAAAAATTTACAGAGAGTGGACAAAATATCTGTGACTATAATAAGTTTGTACAAACATTTTATTCAAAATTCAGTTGTTTTGCTTTTCTTCCATTACTGCTGTTTGAAGCGGTGTTAATTGGATCGCGTGGTTCCAAAAGAACAATTAATCTGATCAATTAGTAGTGATATTCATATTTCCATTTATGTGAGTGGCTTAGATAAAAGATTAGACCAAAACAAAAGTATGGCAGTGTGCTACATGCGCACCGACACAAACACAACCTTTCCAACACGCAAAAAATTGGACTTAATTACATTTGCGACCACACTCATGATAACTTGAATTATGTGATGTCTGTAATATGGTGTGCCTAAGAAGCTGTTCCCGGTTCATTTGGTTTTTGCTTTGTCTACGACTTTCCTTTATTTTAACATTAAAACCTCAAAGTTCAATTCAACCCAAACGCGTTTCTGACATCAAACATTTACCAATATATATAAATTTATTATCACCGACTACCACTCCATGTGATAAAAGAAAAGTAATTTTATTTTTTAAAATTTGAAATTTTCTTGTATAGCAATCTTTCGAATAGTCAACCAAGTTCAGAAGCGCGAGGTTCGAGAAAATTCTTTGATTAAATATTAATAAAATAAAAGAAAAGGCCAAAAGTTTGTGAAAAACTAGGTAGATATAGATGAGAATTTCTTACCCACATTTTTGAATTTTCTTTCTTCTTGCTAATTATGCTTCTTTATTTATGTATTTTGTTCCATTTTGTTTGAACCATGATTTACTTTTTCAATCATGAATATTTTATGATTTTTTTATCAAGTAAAACATTTTATAAAACAAAGCGCACAACCATTAACATTATGGTAAAATAAAAGATTCAAACTATAAAAGTCCGAAAATTATGACCCTTACATAAATATATAGTATAATAATTCGATACAATATAAAGAGTTTATTATCCACTTCGCATAAGTGTGAAAAGTAAGTTTAGATGAGTAACACCACTCTCAAGACATCATTTGAACCTAATGAACCACTTCTAGTATGTCAACCCACACCTCTCTAAACACTGTAACATTCTTAGTTCTCCATAATTGTCAAATTTCTGCAAACCATCCAAAAGATCAAACTTGGTGAATCTCTTTTATCCCACCCACTGAACCCAAAGATTGATAACAGTGATTCCTTATTTCAATTTGAAAAGTTGTAAAGATCACCTACCATGAGCAAATAGCTTGCCACGCTTGATAAGAGATGCTACAATTCAAGAACAGATGCACACCAGATTCTGTTGCGACACCACACAACCTATAAAGATCTTCCCCAATGAGATAATTCTTCATCAAAGTAAATTATGTCTTGTTAGTAGTCGATTTGCGTCCAGCTACCATACCAGGAATTGGCTCTTATATGTCGATGCCACTGTGTATTGACATGATCCTTCCAACACACTCACCTATCCAGACTTCCCTCCGTGAGCACTACCTTTGTCAATCTCAAAGATAACTCACAAACTCTTGTTCCCAAACAAACAGGTTTCTCCGCCATGTCCATTGCCAGCCTAACCCTGACCCTTTCATGACTTTAACAGACACATTCTTCTCAATTGCTAGGCCATACAATTGGGAAAACTCCTCACATAACTTATGGTTTCCAACCCACCTGTCCTTCCAAAATAATACCTCACTATCATCTCCTAGACCATGCCTAATGTTTCTTGACCACTAATCCCCACACCTCAGTCTAATCATCTCTATGGAGTTTAAGTCTTGCCACCACCTGGAACACTTGCAATCTTTATTTCCCAACACCCCGAACCCTATTAATACATGGCTGACAATATTCTAGCCCTCACAGAATTAAGTTCCACTTTCAAATGCCATTTTTACCTCTGCAATAAGGCTAAATTAAATGAAGATAGACCTCTCACCCCAACCCACCCTTTTCCTTATCCCTGTAGACTCGATTCCAAGCTACCCAACACATTTTCCTTTGCTCACCTGAACCACCCGATAAGAAATATTTAAAAATAGATTCAAGAAGAGATATGATACCTTTTAGAGCCTCGAAGAATAAAAGGAAAAATATTGACAATGCATATAATATAGACTTAACCAACACCAATCTCCTTGCTGAAGAGAGATGTTTGCTCTCCTAAGAGAATAATTTTTCTTTACCATGGACACCCATTGGGGACCACGTCACAAGTCGTGATAGATCAGCACCTATCGGTAAACCCAAATAATTAAACGGGAGGGACCTTAACCTACAATTCAACATTCTTGCTACATGATCAAGCCAACCATGCTCCACATTTATCCCAATAAGACTACTCTTATGGAAATTAACCTTTAACCCTGATACCATCTCGAAATTCTGTAGTATTGCTTTAATCCCTGCCATAGAACCCCAATCCACCTTTGCTAACAATAATGTATTATCTACAGATTGTAAGTGTGAAATAATAGGCCCTGCATTTTGTACAGTATACCCCTTCCACATTCCCTGTGCCTCCGCTTCTTGAATCATTCGACTCAACTCCTCAGTAACAATAAGGAATAAAAAAAAGGCAATAACAGGTCACCTTTCCTAAGACCTCTAGATACCCAAAATTTCCTAGTTGGGCTTCAATTAAGCAACACCAAAACTCGTCGCGGTTACACACTCCTTGACCCATTGTATCCATTTACAACCAAACCCCATTCTCCTTATAACATACCACATATATTGCCAACTCACAGAGTCATATGCCTTCTCAAAAGTCCACTTTTAGGCAAACAAGCTCTTCGTCTTGCCTCATCTACCAATTCATTGACTATAAGAATACCATCTAAAACTTGCCGACCCATTGACCAGTTTCCCATTCGAATAGAACTCCTCAAAAAATGCTAAAAATGTCTCCTTTTAAGGTTGGTCATAACTCTTTAATAAATAGGAAGTTGAAACCATCAAGTCCCCGACTCTTGTCACTCCCATACAACCTCCTCGATTTCCTTCTCTAAGAATAGACATTCAAGCTCCTCCATCTGACCATCCTATAATTGTTTGAAGGATAGACTGTCTAACCTAGGCCTACTCCACTCACAACCCTTAAAATATTTTCAAAATATTGTTGCACTTATTGTTTTAGACTATATACCTCTCGCACTTCCTTACCATCAAAATCCATACTCAATATTTCTGTCCTTTTCCTTCGAGTCACCATCGCCTTGTGAAGAAATTTTGTATTCTTGCAGCGACTAAAACCTAGCCTTTTACCTTACCAAAGAGCACTTCCTTCTCAGCCACTTCCTTAGATTCCTCATACATATTATGTCATCTCTAATCTCTGATGGCTCAAACACTCTCCCCTCTTTTAACAAGTCAAATTCATGAACTCTTTTCCTTACTTTTCAATATATTTTTTAATATCCCCAAACATCAATTTATTCCATTCCTTTAATTTTCCTTTCAACAACTTCAACTTTTTGTTAAGGACAAAAGCATTCCGTCCCTCTATTGCCATGAATATTTTATGGTTGATTGTGCATTGTTGGGACTTGGGAGGCACTTGACATTGCTGACCTTTCCATTCAATTCGTCCCACAGTGTCTTGATAGTTTCAACTTTTGAAAAGTAATTAACGTGGGTGCTTCAAGTTCCAACATGGTACAACGTCCTTTTTCCCCCCCACAAATAATGTTGATTACAGCCAATAACCATTCGGAAAGTCAATAATAAGAGAGCTAGTGAAGCTTGAATTAATATTGTAATGGTATGAGACAAGAGTTAACATTCAATCAACATGGGTGGACAGGTTAAGAAAAGTTTCAACTTATAAAAGTTGACAAAGTATGTCCTTTGAATAACATGGTGTAATTAGATAGTAAAACTTTGTAAATATGTGATCTCTAGTTCATGTATATGAAAGAACATTTCTTAATTAAGAAAAACTAATTTTTAAATAAACTTCAATATCTTAAAAATTTTACTTCTTTATTTTCAGTCGAAAGATATTCCGAATAGAGAAAATGTATACGCTAATTGGCAAGAAGTTAGATTTTTTCATTTCTTTAACTTTTTATTTTATTTTTAAATGTAAAATTTAAAGGTGCATTAAGAAAAATATCATTGACTTAACAAACCTAAAAAATTAAGTATTAGAATTATTTCTATGGTATACTATTTTTCCAATAAAAATAAATTAATATTAGTTACATATTTTGAATTTATATTAATATAAAAATACGTTATAGTGCCTAATAATAATATTATTTTATATATTAATTAAAAATACGTTTATTATTTTTTATATAAATTAATATTTTGATTTAATTAATTTAAAAAACTATACTAGAAAAAACTAATTTAAAACTATAGTGTTTAGTGTATGGTTTTTCTTTTACTTAGTTGAAAAAAAAAAAACTTGTTTCATCCCAAATTCAAGAGTGCTACAAAATTAAACTTCAACGAAAACGTAGTGGTAATATTTAGAGATAACATTGCCATAGAAGAATTAATCTATACTTGCCAATATTATTTTATTATAATAATTAGACCAACTTTAATTGCAATTTAATCTCTCTTTTGATGGGTGTAATTAGTGATGAAATGATTAAGTCAAGGACATTAGTTGTCATCCTTTTTCTTCTGTTTGTTAACCCGGATGCCGTTTGTGACCACAATGATGGAGCCACTTGACATTTATTGTTTGATTATCGTAATCTTAATTAAGTTAACTAGAAACGGGTGAGATGGAGCTTTTATACCAACCCATTATGTAATCACAAAAATAGATTGAAAAATTAAATTAAAAGTTGTTTGTTATTTCACATGTTATATTAGAACAATTTAGTGGGATGTTATATGTTATTTTCAAATCTCTTTACCCAAAAATATTTTAACATGAAAGTAAAAACTCTAAGATCCATTTTTAAGTATAGAGACATATGTAAGAAGAAAGTTGAGAGAAGTGAGGGGAGAAGAAGAGAAGTAGAGGCAAACTGGAATTGAAAAGGAAAGGTAACAACATATTTTTTTCTCACGATTTCCTGAGCCATACACGGTAGGAGATCTATGGAAGGTTTTACAACATTAGGGAAGAGTATGTGATGTGTTCGTAGCAAAGAGGTGGGATGTTGGAGGTCACAGGTACGGGTTCTTGAGATTTTTGGATGTTCATGATGCATTTCAACTAGGGAAGAAGTTGGACAAAATATATATTGGAAATCAGAAGATGAGAGTAAGCATTCGGAAATATGTCAAAAGGGTGATTAAGAATAGGAGTCAAGGCACAAATAGACAACAAGTGGTGAAGAGGATGAACAGGTATGAAGACGTGAAAGATGTAGAAAGGAGAAAATTGCCATATGCCCAAGTAACTGCATTAGGTAAGCCATACTTGAGGATGGAGCGGAAAGCAATTTAGAGAAGTACGAGAGAGGAGTTGGACATATCGAAGGGACAAATAATACACATAGTAGAACCAGATAAAAAATGGGTGGAAGACAGTCTTGTTGGGGGGTTGTAGGATCCTAGAATGTTTGATAAGTTGCGAAATGTAGCTGCCCTAGAAAATGACAAAGTGGTTAGTTTACGATAAATGGGAGATGAATTAGTTCTTATGTCAAGAATGTTAATGGAAAAACCAATTGAGTTGTGGGAAAATGAAGACCATGAAGTGTTGTCAATTTTCTCATGAGTAGCTAAATGTGATGCATCCATTGTCTATGGGAATCGCTTAGCTTGGATAAGATGTACAGGGGTCCCTTTAACACATCATTGGTGAATATGTGAAAGTAGTAAAGAGATAGGTTACCTAACACGTCATATTGTCAAGGATAGCAGAAGATGGGATCAGATGAACATACCAAGATGCATGAAAGCGGGATAATGCTAACAAGAGGTGAACCCAAGTTTAACAATTCAATGGAGAATGCAAGTAGTAAAGAGGGAGGTGTGGATAGTAAGCCACAAAATGTGATTGGGCCAAGTTTGGAAGGTAAAACACTGAATACACAGCCACAATGTATCGTGCGAATCAAGCCACTTGTGACTTTAGATGTGAATGACGGGTTGGTATGCTTAGATCATAGATTAAATGAAGATGTGACTCATAACCAAACCCGGGCGAGTAGCACTGCCCCAAGGGGCATCTCCCTCCAAGTCTATTTCCTGGTCTGTTGTGCATCTCTGACATCGAAACCTTGTTACCAGAGGTCACATCGTCTTGCAGGGCCGTCTACAACCATCAATCTGCACCAACTTTTGACCACTTAGCAAGTAATGGGAACCTAGAAATAGCAAACCATGGAAGCAATGTAGAGATGAGAGGGCCAATCAAAAGGTATTCACTTATTACGGAAGGAGAATCTACTGGCAACGATGGAGTACCCAATATGAGGAGAACGACAAAAAGCAAAAAGAAGAAAACGACTCTCGAGGTAAGCGTTTTCATAACCCAAACTGATAACATGTTGGATTGCAATATTAGAAATTGTAATAGACTATTTTGGCTAAAGAGAGAAAATTCATAAGCTAATCAAATAATTGAGTTGGGAAAAAACATTGAAGTAGTCTACGGTGAACAGAAAGATAAAACAAATGAAAGATTAATTGCAACGAAGATGAGAGACAGGAAGGACAAGAGAGGTATGAAGGAGGTTAAGAGGGTATGTATAAAGGAATACAATGAATTTGTTAACCTACAATATAAGGGACTAGGGGGGCTATGTAGCGGAGGAGGATAAGATCAATTATAGTGAAAGAAAAAATACATATAGGATGCCTACAGGAAATAAAAAGAGAAAGTATTGATAAGAAAATATGTCAGTCAATTTGGGAGATTCTGAAGTCAAATGAATTCATTGTTTGATATTAAACAGATGGGTGGTTTGTTATGCTTATAGAGTGATGAAGTATTTACCCTCCGCAATCACATAATAAGAAGTGGGTACATCATGTTGGAAGGCAGAAAATTGTGATTTGACAATTGTAAACGTATGCATACCTTGCAACATAAATGGAAAAAAAAGGCAGATTTGGGATGAACTAAAGAAAATCAAACAATTAAGTGATGTTTAATTATGGTATGTGCTCAGGGACTTTAATATTGTCACACAAAGTTCTAAGAAATGTGGGGAGCTACTGAACGGGCATGTGAAAATGAAAAAGAAGAATTCTATGATTTTATAGCAGATATGGAGGTCGATGATGTTCTTAGATGAGGAAGAAGGTTTACTTGGTTCAAACCAAATGACACAGCTAAAATTCATATTGATAGAGTTCTGGTATCAAACCAATGGTTGTAGAAATGGCCTAATGCCGCAACAGAAAATTCTAAGTAGGGATATATGAGATTATTACTCTACTCTACTTATGGCAACATTAGTGGACTGAAGACCCAAACCCTTTTGCATTTTAAATTGTTGGTTCTCAGACAACAGCTTCACAAGCACAATAAAAAAAGTCTAGAAGAGTCTGGAAGTACATGGGTGAGAAGCTTACGTGATCAAGGAGAAGTTAAGAAAACTCAAAGAACATCTGTAAAAATGGAACAAGGATTCATTTGGGGATGTTGGCAAAGAACAAGAAGAGGTGATAAAGAGCATGAATGAAATTCACAAAAATGCTGAAATGGAAACCCTATATCATAATGATGTCAAAGCTCTAAAAGAGCTATAGTAGAATTTTGGGTGGTATCAAATAGACTGAAATCTATGATAAGTAAAAATCAAGGACAAAATGGCTTAAAGTGGGGGAAGGTAATACAAAGTACTTCCATAATATGGTCAACTAAGGAGGATGACGAACCATAGAACTAGAATCAAAGTGAGTGGCCAGTAGATTCAGGACCCAACCTTGGTTAAAATGAAAACAAAGAGGTACTTCCAATGAAGGTTTGAAGAGACATTGTAGAAAAAACTGTGACTTGAAAGAGTCCAATTTCAGCGGATATCTATAGAGCAGAGCCAACAATTGATTGAACCTTTTTCCATCAAAGAGGTTAAGCAGGCGATGTGGGAATGTGGAAGCTTCAATAGTCCAGGACCAAACGGATTCAACTTTGATTTTATCAAGCCATTCTCAGAGTTGTTGAAGAATTATGTTATAAGGTATATACGAGAAATTCATGTTAACGATAAGCTACCGACTAGGCTCAACTCCTCATTCATTACATTAATCCCAAAGAAGGTTGACCCACAATGGCTTAGCGAATACATACTCATTTCACTTATTAGAAACTTTTACAAGATTTTGGCCAAGGTCTTAGCATAGAAAGTGCATAAAGTACTGGATGAGGTTATTGATAGAAGTCAAAATGTGTTTCTTGGAGGGAGAAGACTTATCCAAAGTGTAATGATATTTAATGAGGTTATTTATGAGACCAAGAGGAAAAGGAGAAAGTGTTGGGTATTCAAAGTGAATTATGAAAAAATGTATATTTCCTTAACTAGAATTTCCTACTATACATGCTCTAGAGAATAGGGTTCCCAGACAAATGGAATAATTAGATAGTAGAGTGTCTACAGTCTACTAAGGTATTCGTCTAAGTGAATGGTTGTCCAGCTAATGAATTCAATGTGAAGAGAGGGTTAAGACAGGGGGATCTATTAACTCCTTCCTTATTTATTATTGCAGCTGAAAGGTTGACTGAATTGGTTAGAGAGGCAATTAGGAATGACATGTACCAAAGTTACACCTATGGAAAGGATAATATACGAGTAAATATACTCTAGTTTGCAAATGACACTGTCTTCCTAGGAGAAGCTACTACAAAGTACTCAATCTACCCTTTGTATACTTGCGCATTCCTATTGCAGCAAACCCAAGGAGGGTGGAGACATGGAAACCAATCATCTAAAAGTTTGAGAAAAAAGTTAGCACGATGGAAAAACAAAACTCTTTCCTTTGGTGGTAGAGTTACCCTTATCAATTCAGCTTTGACATTCTTGCCTTTATTGTTTTTATCTTTCTTCCTGGCTTCAGTTAGGGTAATAAATAAGTTAATGAATATTCAAGTTAAATTTCTATGAGGAGGAGGGGATGGCGAGGGGAGGAGAAGAATACACTTGGTGAGTTGGGATAGGGTGTGCTCACAAAAAAATTTAAAGGGGTCTGGGAGTCAAACACTTAGGTACATTCAATAAAGTGTTGTTGGGGAAATGGATATGAGAGCATTTTCATAGCGAGGAGGAATTCTGGGTACAAATACTTTGGTCCAAATATGGTGGTTGGGAAGGATTAGAATGGGGGAGTGAAATCAATCAACCATCGATAAGGTGGAAGGATCTAAGGAAGGCTTGCGAGATTGAGCAATCAAATGGGTTGTTCAAGGAGATGAGGGAATGAGATTGGGCAATCAAATGGGTTGTTCAAGGAGATGGGGGTTGGGAAGGATTAGAATGAGGGAGTGAAATCAATCAACCATCGATAAGGTGAAAGGATCTAAGGAAGGCTTGCGATTGAGCAATCAAATGGGTTGTTCAAGGAGACGAGGGAGTGGAGAGTGGGGAGGGGAAACAAAACTAGACTGTGAAGTCATGACTAGATGAGGAATGAGCCATTACAAAATAGATACCAAAAACTTTATCAGAATTTTGAGCAGCAAACAAACTTGATTAGGGATATGGGTGAATGGGTGATGGGTTGTTGGGAGTGGAATCTTAGTTGGAGGAGACAATGGTTTCAATAGGAAAATGATTTAGTTCACAGGTTTCAGATACTTTAGCTAACACAATGGAGGAACAAGATCAAGAAGATTGTTGGCTATGGACAACTGATCCAATGTGGCTGTTGTCAATACCCAATTTTGTCCTAGTAAAATTCTTTTAACCCTATAGTCTTTGATTAATTTATGCATCAGCCTATCTACAAGCAAAAATAAATACTAATCCTATTTTCAATTCCAAATTTTAGATTACAAATATAAACATCACAAACCTAATCAATTACAAATAAATCACTAACCAAGTAAAAAATCCAATAATAAAATAAATAAATAAAGTAAATAATAATATAAAAAAACAGAGAAAAGGAAAACATCAAGCAAAGAGGAAAAGAGAAAAAGAGGACTTCTACACGAGACCAACTACCCCTCCCTTCTTACACTAGCTACGTCTCCTCCTACAACTCTGCCATCTGCAAAAGAAAGGGTGGGTTTAGCTTTAGCCACAGCTCTTGATAGCTTTTACAAGTAGCCACCAACAAACTTCCTTAAATCGGGATATGCAAGATTTGTTCCCAAAAGCATCAAATTAGAATCAGAAGTCAAGATTATAAAAGGGAGGCTTTGAATCAAAGAGGGGTCTTCTTTTAGAGAAAAAAAAATTAGAGAGAATGAGAAGAAATGACAAAGAGGATTTGGGGCTGAAAGCAAGGAGAAATTATCTATTCTGAAGTAGAAGACATCTACAACAGGTATCTCTCTCATTCATCTTTATAAATCATACTGTCTTCAAAATCCAACCCAAGTAATAGAAAATAAAAAGGAAAAGAAGAAGCCCCTTAATGTCGTCCATCATTGTCAGAAAAGTTCTCTGGTGATGATAGTGGCATTGTGACTTCTCTAGACTTCAAGTGGCACCGTGACACTTTAAATCCCTGCCATTATGACTGGGTCGAACCAAGCGGCAATGATCATGGGGTGGAGTTTCGTGAAACAACAATCGTTCAGTGATTCTGCGGAGTCACTCCCTATTTCTTCCACTGCCTTTGATAAACACTTTTCCTATTTTCGGGTTTCAATCTTTATCCTAACCCTTTCATGCCTTACCACTGCTGTTACAAACTTAGTGTTTGTTTTACAATAGTTTTATAAAACTATTTTCAGTATTTTAGGCCCCGTTTGGGGTGGTTTTTGGTTTCTAGTTTTAAAATTTTTAAAAACAAAAATTACTTTTAGTTTTAAGTTTTCAAAATTTTAGAAACAACATTGTTTTTGTTTCCAAATTTAAAACATTAGTTTCAAATCTTAACCAAAATACTAGTTGAAGATAGCGATCGAGATAGTCGTTGAAGGTGACAGTCGGTCATTGGCGATCGCTAATCCGAGGTGTAGTTGGTGACCGTCGGTCAGAGGTAGCGGCTAGTGACTGTTGATCGGAGGTAGCGGCCGGTGACTGTTGGTTGGAGGTGACGGCCGATGACCGCTAGTCGGAGGTAACAACCGATGACTGCTGGTCGGAGGTAACGACCGATGACAGCCGGTCAGAGGTGACAGCCAATCGGAGGTGGCGGTAGGTGACTGTCGGTCAGAGGTGGTGGCCAGTGACTGCCGGTCGAAGGTGGCGGTCGGTGACCGTTGGTCGGAGATGGCGGCCAGTGACTGTCGGTTGAAGGTGGCGGCCACTAATCGCTGGTCGGAGGTGCGGCCGGTGATCGCCAATCAGAGGTGGTGGTCGGTGACCATTGGTCACAGGTGGCAGCCAGTGATCATCGGTCGAAAGTGGCGGCTAGTGACCGCCGATCGGAGGTATCATCCAGTGATCGGAGGTAGCGGTTGGTGACCGCCAGTTGGAGGTGGCTGTTGGTGACAACTGGTTGGAGGTGGCGATCGGTGACTGTCAGTCGGAGGTGACGATCAGTGACTGCTAGTCAGAGGTGGGAGCTGGTAACTGCCGATCGGAGGTGATGACCGATGACCATCGGAGTGGCGGTTGGTGACTTTTGGTCAGAGGTGATGGTCAATGATGACCAATAACATCAAGTAATGAACTTAAATAAAAACAAAAACAGAAATCTAAAAACCAAATTTTATTATTTTTAAAATTGAGTGAAAACTGTTTCGAAAATGAGTAAAAAACCAAAACAGAACCATTTTTACTGAATAGGTTTCTGTTTTCAAAATACATTTCAAAACTAAAAACCAGAAACTCATAACCACCCCGAACGGGGCCTTAGTTTTTAAAAACTAAAAAACTTGTTTGGACAGTGTTTTCTGAAAACAGTTTTCAAAAATAGTTCTAGTTTTTTAGTTTTTAAAAACTAAAAAAGTAGAACAACTGAAAGTAGTTTTGCTTTTCAGTTTTCTGTTTTGTTTTGAAAACTCAAAATACAATGAGAATATGTTGTTTTTTGCTTTTCATTAATGAAATTTTAATAAACATGAACAAATTTTTCCATTTTTACATCTTCAAAACAATTTTCAAATATCACTTGCCAAACAAATTTTTTTTTTCTTCTCGAAAACAGTTTTTGAAAACTATTTTTGAAAACTCTTTTTAAAAATTAAAAAACAAAACCAAACCAATTAAACCTTTAATGTTATATTTCTTCGCAAATGAACAACACGTGCTTGCCTATTTAGATGTGCATTTTTTTTATTACATATTATTTCCTTCACTTTTCATTTCATTTTTGTCTTTGCTATTTAGATGTGTGGAACGACACGTATTTGAATTTTTTTTTATTCTCATTTTTGTCTTCACTTTTCTTTTCTTATATTATTTTGTTAAAAAAATAAATTATATGATTCTATTATTAATTTTTCTTTTCCACTTTTAGTTTGTGGTTATAGAAATAATATTGTTATATAGTGTGTGTGTGTGTATATATATATATATATAGAGAGAGAGAGAGAGAGAGAGAGAGAGAGAGAGAGAGAGAGAGAGAGAGAGAGAGAGAGAGAGAGAGAAGAGAGAGAGAGAGATAGAGAGAGAGAGAGAGAGAGAGAGAGAGAGAGAGAGAGAGAGAGAGAGAGAGAGAGAGAGAGAGAGAGGAGAGAGAGAGAGAGAGAGAGAGAGAGAGAGAGAGAGAGAGAGAGAGAGAGAGAGAGAGAGAGAGAGAGAGAGAGAGAGAGAGAGAGAGAGAGAGAGGAGAGAGAGAGAGAAGAGAGAGAGAGAGAGAGAGAGAGAGAGAGAGAGAGAGAGAGAGAGAGAGAGAGAGAGAGAGAGAGGAGAGAGAGAGAGAGGAGAGAGAGAGAGAGGGAAGGAGAGAGAGAGATGAGAGACGAGAGAGAGAGAGAGAGAGAGAGAGAGAGAGAGAGAGAGAGAGAGAGAGAGAGAGAGAGAGAGAGAGAGAGAGAGAGAGGTATATAGATATAAGAGAAGGTTACTTAAATTTTTCTCAATTAATCCTAGTTATTAACAATATATTTTCTTTCTAATAATAGCTTATAAAAAAAAACATACAAATTTTAACTTCTATTTTACTATTTTTATTTGTAATATTTCTTTAATAGAGATAGAAGGTTTAATTGGATGTGACATCTTTTTAATCTTGTGATTTTAAGACATAAGTTGTGACAAATTTTATCCTAAATCTCATATCTAAAAATTAAATTGGTATACATTGTGATAATTTTGTATATTTGAAATTGTCCATTAAGTAATTCTAGTTACAATAAAATTCTTCCATAGGTATATTTCATAACAAAAATCTTAACTTTCTTGTTACTATTCTTATTTGTAATATTTCTTTAATATAGATAAAGAGATTAACTAGATGTGACATCTTTTTAATCTTGAGATTTTGAAGCATAAGTTATGACAACTTTTTTGTCTTGAATCTCATCTCTACAAAATAAATCGTTAGTCAAAATTATATTTCTAAAAATCCAATAATATTTTAAAAGATAAAAATGTTCAAATAGATTGGTTTGGGTGTACACACCTGTCAATAAATTTGGGACGTATGAGCTGTGACAATTCAGAAATCTTAAGTTTTAAAAAAAATAAAATCAAAAATAAAAAATCAGCCGTCAATATTTTTCAAAGAAAAACTACGTAAACTGTAGGAGCAAAGGATATTTTTATCACGCTAAATAAAAAATTATAATAATAATCCATTTTCTAAAATATAATATTAATAATAACAACAATATTAAACTAATATTTTTTCTAACAATAATAATAATAATGCTCATAATAAAATCTTATTTTTTTATTATCTTAGGATAAGATAAATATTTTAAAAAATAAATAATTTGCTTAGTTAATTAGAGGTAATCGTCTTTATAACAAAGGTCGTAACGTGCTAATATCTTCCTTATACGTAAGTGATTCCCAAATTCAAATTTGGTTTCATCGATATTTTTTTATTTTAAAAGTTTTCTGATGTTTTCGTTAATAAACATTGATAGCGAGTCTTTTGATTTTTAAATCATTTATCGCCGTTCAGTTGAGACTCACGTGTTGACAACTGTACAACACCAAAACAATTTACCTTGTACTATAACAAAGGGAACAAGAAGACAAAATGAAATGGAGGAGATGAAACTACTATAGACCTCCAAAGTATCACAAAAAGAACTCATATTTACCTGGAGACTTATGCTGAATAGATTACCAATTAAAGACAACCTTCAGAAGCATAATGCCATGGCGAGTGGAAGCAATATGCAATGCCCGTTCTGTGAATCATGTGAAGAAAACATAGCTTATCTATTTTTAACTGCAAGTTTGCGTCATAGATATGGAAAATATGTTATAGTTGACTAGAAGTGCTCTCAATACTATATCAAGAACTTGGAATCAACTTCAAACAACACATAAGATGGGACTTGAGGGGCAATAGTAGGCAAAGATAAAAGGTAATATGGATAGCTATTGTGTGGTGTTTGTGGAATCAAAGAAATAATTGTGTATTTAGAAAGGAGGCCTTTACGTTAGGTAAAATCATGCATCTAATATACTATCATACTTGGTTACATACATTCAATGTATCATTCTCGTACTCTTTCACAGCATGGTTCTTGAATCTAAAGAACTGCATAAAAGGAGGTGAGTAGGGATGGATTTTGCTGGATTGATTAAGGCAATGGTAGCTATACTTGTGAATGTTGTGTAAAGGATTTGATATATATCTTAGGATTTATTGGGGTGGATTAACTTGTATATAATTTTGGCTTGTTGATGGTAGTTTAATTCTTGCCAATGATCTGCTGACACTCTTAATTGTCTATAGGTATTGCTTATACCTCATTAATGAAAATTTTTTGGGCAAATGTAGAGCAATTTGGAGTCATAATAAATTTATTATTTGAGTAAGAAATAATAAAAATCTTAAAGTGATATGAAAAAATAAAAGAAAAATTATGATTCTATATGATAATCAGGACGGACGTATGTTAAGGTTGGGTTTAACCTTGACTTCTTGATTTTTTTTATTTATTAATTATTTTTTATTATTATTTAGATCCTATATAATTTTAGTTAGTATGATAAAAAGTAAAATAAAATAGTAATCTTTTAAATTATTTTCATACACTGCCAATACTATTTTTGGGTAAAAAAAATCATTATCTTATTTTATTTTTACGTTTCTTTCAATCATTTACAATAAAGACGCATGAGTATTGACGCACACTACAGAATATGAAGATACAAGAAATTAATAATAGGTTTAAAGGTTTCAAATTTGTTTTTTAATATTTCAATTCTAACTTTTGGTTGATGCACACGTGTACACTACATATTTTTTTTCTATTCAATGAAAACATCTAATACTAATTCCTATATTTATTTGGTTTTTTTTAAAAAAAAAAATTAAATTTAATTTATGTTCTTTCATAATAGCAAATAAAAAATTGGCTGAAATTTTGAAAATATTGTCTAAAAGAAAGCTTTCAACTCGTATAAATAGAGTGTTGGATAAGAAATTTTGGAAATATATATGGCTAACTTTTATAGTTGGTGCCGATCATCTAGTCTGAATTCGTTCTCATGATAATGCTTTTGAGTTGGATAATATGATGGTAGTTTTATGTACGCAGCCGAAAGATGAATTTTATGATGAGATCCATATGTAAAATACATCCTAGAGATCTTTTGAGATGTACTATATATGATGAATATTACGTTAGGAAAGTGGAATCAGTCCCACTGCATGGATGGAGTCCACTGCACTAGAATATTATGTACTAGTTTTCTCTACAAATCTCTTCTGGGCTCTTTAGATCTGTTCTTTCACGCCATGGAGTTTTCTGTCCATTTGGGATCTTCACTTTATTTTGGGTCGTGCAAGTTGCTTCACAAATTTTGCAAGTCCAACAAATTTTATATTCCATAAAGATATAAATAATTTATTTTTGTAATTAATTGTTTATTTTACTTATGTATAATTAATTTTCTTAAATTATCATTTTACATATATCATATTAATCTCATAATAAATACAAAAAAATTAAAACACTTGGTGACACTATTCAAAATGGATGGGAAAGAAAAATAATTAATAAACTGGATTAGAGGTGGATCATAACAACTTGACCTGCATGATTTTAATAAATAGAAGTCTCTCTTCATTCTCATAGGACTTCGAAGCTTAAGAGCTTGTAGACTGGACTCGATCTGTACAATCTCAACAGACAGAAACATCTTCACTCTCATATGACTTCAGGGTTGAAGGGCTTGTGGACGGAAGGTGGATCTCAACAAGCCGACCCAAACAATTCCATAATAATTGCTACGATATTCAACCATTTAATGACAATCGCTCGTTAATCATGAATACAATATTAAATAGAGTATCTTGTTATAACTAGGCAACAAATGACAATACATGGATCAATATAAAAGAAAATATTACGAAATCCTAAAGACATATAATTTTGAGCGGTCCAAGATTAACGCTCTCATCATATATGAAAATACAATTCAAAACATAAACAAAAGTGGAATAAAAAATACTGCTAAAGTTTAAGATGTGTATTGATGTAAAAAATAAAAAATTCTTGTCTAGTTATTAGATCGTTTCAGTTTAATTTTAAAAAATCCAAAAAATTGAATAAACAATAATTTTTTTGGTTTATTTAAATTTAAAATAAAAAATTAATTAACTGAAGTAATTTAAATCAATTTAAATGGTTTGATTAGGTCTCCTAAAAATGGTTTAATTAGGTTGTTAGGTTTTATGAAATAATTTGATCTGATGAGCACTCTTAAAACTGCATTACTTCAGTTGTAGTATATATGCATGTAATGATTTTTTTGTATTTTCCCATAATTAATTCAGTATGAATTGCTTTGTTAATTAGGAAAAACAGAATGAATCGGTTTGACCTCCATTTGTCTAATTATGAAAATAAAAAAAGAAAAAAGTCAATTATCATAGCCAAAGTGAAAAAAGAAAAATCATAATAAAAAAAATACAAAATTTTATTCCATTGCATGCAACGAATCAACTATGTCTGGTTCATGTTTGGGAATTGGGAATCTAATAAATGCTAAATGGGCCGAAAGTGAGTTCATTTTTCTTGTTCTTGAAGAATCCACGTTTCGGATCACACACTGCATGTCCCTTTTATTTATTTTTTTCTTTTTTTCTTTATCAGACAACCTTTGATTCTTTCTGTAATTCTCGAAGACACCAGGCCGCAAAAATCTCAAATGCATATATAACTTTTATAAAAATATTTCCAGTTGCTAAATTAGAAAGTACAATTAATGAAAGAAATTTAGTTGATAATAATTGTAATCAACTAAATAAAAATATAAAAGGATATTTAACTTATAATTAGAATCAATATTTTTTTTTATTTTTTTGCAAAAAAAATATATTAAAGAGTACTAGGAGTACTCGAATTACAAATACAAATAAAAGTAAATTGACATGCTAAGTATTGGTTAAATTGTATGTGAAAAAAGACATACATGAAAACAATTATAGTATAACAACTACACTAAAATAAAAGACACAGCAAAATACAAGGTTAGAAAACAAAAGTAATATACCTCCTCAAAACATGATATTTTCTAACTCACAAAAAAAAGTAGAATTTTCTTCCATTTATGTTTCAAAAAAGAAATTAGATGCATCTAAAAATATTGAAAACGATAGTAACTCTGATATTTTTCAACAGATTTGTCCAAGCAAATTAATAGATGGTAAGTTATAAAAGACAAACACTTTTGTTGTTTGAAGTGTCTATGTATCCGACACAATATTATAAAGGATAAACACTTTTGTTGTTTGAAGTGTCTGTGTATCCGACACAGTATGACATATATCGTACACTTTTAATTAGATCTCCAATAAAAAAATATTATTTTTTACTTAAAAACTTAAACTCACATTTATATATAACTTAAATAACTAAATTAATACTTCAACATAAATAGATACACACTTATTTTATTAAAAAATAATGTTAGATCTATCTATTAGCTTTTTTATCACAGAAAATTAGTATAAATTAGTTAATATATTACCACTTTAGTTAATTTGTAATACTACTCATATTTTATTTTATTAGAATATCATTATTTATATATACTTCAGTCGATCCAATCCTAACGTATTCCCATCAATATGTGGATTTTTATTTTAAAAAAGTGGGAGATATTAATGTCTAAAAATATTATGATACGTTCTTTAGGTTAATAAATTTCATTACACTAGTTTAATAATCTTATATTGCTCTTTAACTTTTTTTTAACTTTTTTTTTTATGTGGTTTTCGACTTCTACACCAAGAAAACTGAGTAACGTTTTTGACTTCTACAGCAACAAATCTTTGGATGATCAAGCTATTCAATTAAAAGTGAATCTTGATGAATGGAGATATTGATGATGACTGTGTTATTGACTTTCCATGCAATTAATTAGTTTCAGACGCTATAAACAGGTTTCGTTTCATTAACCCACAGAATTAATCCATGATAAAGACCACTGTCCCAAGTCATGCCGGCAGTACCCAATATTTTATTTTGCTTTCTCATTTACTTTTTAAGGTATAAGCATGCAGTTTGCCGTTATATATTTTATTTTTTGTCCAACATCAAACTATAAATCAGTTTTTAAAATGAATTTAATTACAGTAAGATAACCACAGAACAAATTAAAGTAATTATTAGTAGGAAACATACGGATAGAAAGATTAAAATACATACGTATTCTATTCAACAAATTCAACTTGACGTCTTTGATATCCTTAATATATATGTTTGGATAAATAATTAATTAAAAGCATATATATATATATATATATATATATATAGAAAAAGAAAATCGAAAAAGTAAAATCAACTTTTTCATAAATTAAACAAGTTTTATATAAGTTAATCATAGAACAATTAACAATAGAAGTTTTAATATATTACTAATATTTGAAAAAACTTATTGTAATTTATACATAATTAACTTAATTGAAAACTTATTAAATTTTCTTTCTTATCTCATCATTAATTATAAAAAAATACATTTTACAACACAATTTTAACACCAATTGTATATGAGATAAAATTCCAGTGCTATTTTTATGTTAATTATAGCAATTTTACATTAATTATAGTTATAACCAATGTAAAAACTTGTCACTAACTCAATTTCCTCAAAAATTGTTGAAATGTGTTTAGAATTGGATAACATTATTCATCCTAGCCCATGGAATTATAACTAAGTAGTTGTCCTTGGATAACAATTTGTAACATCCCAAATTTTATTTAGAAATTATGAAAAATTCTATTTAGAATCGCATGTTGTGATATCATATTTTCAACTATACATTAGAAACTAAAATCCTAAAAAAAACCCTAAAACAACCATAAAAAACCTTCAAGTCCTACATTTCTTTTTTATGATATATGTATATATAAATAAATAAATATATCACCAATCTATTATTATTTTTCTTAGATTTTTTAATTAGTATAAAATTTATTAAAGAAAATATACTTGGAATTATGTTTTAAACCATGCTACAAGAAAATCAAGAATTAGAGAGGAAAGTTTTTCTTACAAATTTGTCGTCATTTTGCCACTAAACGGGTTAGCGAAGGGTTTGTAATACATTTGGAGGAATATATCTTTATAAGGTTATGTTTTAATTATTATTTTATAAGTATAATTAAGTAATTCTTCAATGGAGTGTTTGATTGTAAAACTTATAATTGTGTTATTTTTATTTAAAATATGAATATTTATTTATAGAGATGTTTGAATTTAAGTGTGTTTTAAATGGTAGAAAGAGGTTAGGTAAATTTAGTAGTGTAAAGTGTGTGCTAATTAATCATTTGGGCAGAGGTTAGTGTATTCATTTAAAAAAAAAAAAAGGTGTAGTTAGCAAACCGTGAATCATTAAATACACATTTCACCATTTAATTATGTTGAACATCTTTTCCCCCTGATTCTCTTATTCCTCTCGACTCCCTTTCCTCTCTTCTTTACTCCTTTGCTTTTTCCTCTTTGCATGTCGTTGATTTCACCATGGAAAGCTAGAGGTTTCTCCATTTCTCCTCACCTTTACCTTGGGTTGTAATAGCTAAGTGATCATTCTACTCCCTTGAACCAAATTCATTTCTCTAAGGTTGCATGCATCCCTCCATGAGAGAGTTAATCTTGAATTCTTAATTTCTCTAGTTCTATATGGTTTTGAAGTTTTGATAACGTTTTTATAGTTTTCAACAACTAAGGAAGTAGGTTAGAAAAACAAAGAGCTTGATCCTTAAGTTCTCTTCTTCTCCATGATTGATCTTGAAAGAGAAATATGTACGGGAAGCTTAATTCTTCCTTCAATTTGGGATATTTTAAGTTAATAATCTAATTATACAATTGATTATGGATGAGGGGGTATTTTGAAATGGTGTTGATGATTGAGTGAGTTTTTAATCTCTTATGAGGGATTTGATGAAGTGTGGATTTATTGCATGTGGTTGAAAATTCGTAAGTTGTTGTGTAGGTTTGCACCAAATCGCTGTGGGAAACCTAACAGGGGTGTGATCAATGCACAATAAGGAAATATGCTTTAGACCTCGCCCACAGTGTTGTGGAAAATTCCATAGCTTTGTGTAGGAGGTGTTGGAGAATAAAATTTGGTGTTTTGTGTTTGAAATTTTATTATTTGTTATATGGGTTTATGCTTAATGCTTATTAGGAATATAGAGTGAAAAGTTAATATGTGATTGAAATATAAGTGTTCATATTTAATACTTACGAATGATATTGAATGGAGAAAATGCATGGAAGTATGCCAATGGTATGATATATTGGATTTGATAATTTAATGGATTGTTGACTGTGTGCTATTATGAGAAGGTAACTTAGCCTTGTTTGAGATGCATTGAATTAAGGATACATATAAGGTCATTGCGATCCTAATACTAAGTTCGATGAGGATGATATAGTATTAGTACTAAGGTCGATGAGAACAAGAAAGTACTTGATGGATATACTTAGATAGCAACTAAGTGTTAAATGAGTCAGGTAGACAGTAGACAGTAGTTGGGTATCTAATAAATATGCTTAGACTTCAGCTGATTATTAGATGGGTTAGGTGGACACCTAGATACCAGTTGTGGGAATTCAGATAGGTCACCTAATTATGAATTCAATGGTTTTTCCAAGAAGTGTTGTGTCATATATCATGTTGTATTGTTGCTTATCTTCAAGGGGAATATAAGTGTGTTTACTTGTTGATGTTTGTATTTATATTTTATTTCATGTTTAGTAAGCTTACCCTTAATTATTTATTTTTGTGTATAACTGTGATGCTCGTGTCTAACACAGAAACAGATAACAATAAAGTTACATGGTTTTGAAATTTCCATGAAAAAGGTAAAATTATGGTTGCTTGTGGAAATTGACTTTGCTTTCTTTTGTATTCTATGACTTATGTATATGTATATTTATGTAGTGAGAATCACTATAGGGACTGTTATTTATGTATTTATGTATTTATAACTTATTTTAATGAAGTTTGTATGATAGTATCTCAATAGGTAACAAATACAATGATTGATTAGTATATTACATTTGTTAGGGTTTTATGCAACAGGAGTTTTGGAATTCTATAGAGCCTCATTGAGCAAAACCTCTCGCTCAGAGTAAAGTTCCCTTCATTATGTATGTTGTGATTTTTTCGCTTAGCTAAGGGTTTCGTCCGGCAATACTTCCTTATTGAAATTCTATAAGTTTTAGATATCTTGTTGGGTGGGATATCCATAAATTTTATTTTTCTTGTTTTTTCTTGAAAATTTTAAATAATTAGTATATTTTGAAATTAAAGAAATTTTCAATATAATATTTGGTAGATATTTTATAGAGATTTGGGGTCATTACATCTCTCCCTAAACCAAAGTTGCTAAATAGCAACGTCGATTACACCTCGCTTGTTCCTCGCTAATTCACTCACTATTGCCACTCAATTTTCCTCATTACTTCTTGGCTAAATTCTCACGTCAATCTTAGCTATTCCTTCACATATAAATTCCCCACTATCCCTCACTAAAACTTGTTGCTAGATTTTCTCAAATGGCTCACAAAGACCTTGGTAATATCCCTCGTCATGTTCTTGGTATTTTTGTTGTAAAATGTTATACCACTTTTTTGTCGTTATATTCTCGCCAATGTGTCACATCATTCCCTTATTAATTCCTCACAATTCCCACATAAGAAGCATAGTCAATGTTTCTCAAATTAATCACAAAAAACACTTGTTAATCCTTAGCATATCTCTCTTGATAAGCTCTCGACTTAGCTTCGCAAATCTTTTGTAAACTACCCTTGTTACTCCTTTGTCACTCTCTCGTAATATCATCTCTAATTTCTCGTAAAAAACCCTCATTAATCCTTTACTACCCCTCTTAATTATCCTTTGCAATATGCTTTATATTATTTCATGAAATTCCATTGTTAATCCCTAGCCAATACCTTACAAATTAATTTCATTACATGTATTTTAGTCTTTCACCTGGTCCCTTTGAAGAATAAATAATTGTCTGTTCAATCTATAATTTTTTTAAACTTTTCATTCAATTGCATTTATCTATATAAAATAAATTGCATTCACTTGTATAAAAATATTACATTCACCTATATAAAATAAATTATAGGTAACACTTTATTTAAATTACTAAAAACAATTATAAAATTTGATTTAATCATATATAATTAACAACTTAAACTACATAATAAGTAAATTTAGATAAAGGTTCCAAATGGTGTTTATTACCAAAGTACTCAATGATGTGTTGCAAATTTGTCAATAATGTCTTACAAATCGAACTCAAGTCATCAATCTCTCTTAAAAAACCAAACTAGCCAGAACATAAAAAAGATGAAAATATCAACTTAAGCTAGTAAAATCATCATCATGTCTTTCAACATCCTTTCTTGGTTGGGTGGTTGATGGTGTGATTGATGGTTAAACTGCTTGAATTATTTGCCTAATTACCTTTGGCAATTGTTTTTGTAAAAAAAAAAAAAGCCAATGTATAATTTATAACCTCAGTGACTCGTTCTTTTGTTATAGGTGCAGCATTTGTGGAGAGACCTACAACATGTGAAGATGAACCTTGAGTAGTCTTTTTACTAGTACCAGGATTCAAGTTACAACCAAGGTCATGAACTTTTTTCTTCTTATTTTCACTTGTAGCTTGTAACTAGAGGTCAAAATCAATTGTAGTATGAGATGAAGTGTATTTTTTATTCATAAAAACTTCATATGTTTGCTACAATAAATAAACAATCAATTAGAAGACTAGACCCAGGCACCCTACTAGTCCTGAACTAACATAATATTATGCAGCGTCCCCTCCAAAGATGTGATAAGCTCGTCCTCCCAAGAAAACCACCTCCACCTAGGAGAGTCCAACTCAAGCTCAATCATTTATTTGAATTTAGCATCCTTTGTTGAAGCCAAGTCAAATAATCTTGGATAAAGGTCACACAAAGGGACCCTACTAAGTTAATTGTGTTTCTAGAAAATGTCTCTCCCTTACCTCCAATTGATATTCAAAATTGGATTGCAAACCAATTTGGGATCTCTTCCCCTGATTTGTCAATAGCACATACATCCCTCCACCAAATAGAAGACTTGGACCACGAAGACAGTTGGTATAGAAAATGCTGAAAATCCCCACACTTGTTATGTAATAACAAAGCCCATATCACTTTATGATTGACTAGATACCTTCATCTCCATTTCGCTAACAAACTTAAATTAAACCTCCGTACGCACTTCACCCCCAACCCCCTTCCTTCTTAGGCCTACAAAACTTATCCCAACTCACCCATGCAATCTTGCACTCTTCTGCATCTCCCTTTTCCACACAAAAATTTCAATTGTAGCACTTTGCTGCAATCTTGAATTGCTCATCCCATGATCTTGCTCCAAAGAGGTTCCAAGGTTGAAGATGAAGATGGAAAGACTAGAAAATTGAGGTGAATAGGCACCACTTCAATGAAAGATAAGTCATGATTGGTGAAGCTTGCCACAAGGGAAGGAACTTTAATAAAAGTCAACGAAGAACTCTCACAAGAATTGAGAGAACAAGAACACTCTAAGATAGAAAACTCTCAATATGAGTTTAGAATTCATTCATTAAAGTGTTAAAATGATACAAGATAGATGAATGCCTATTTATAGACTTCCTAGGAGGCCTTGTACATTTACCACTAAGGCTCACTAATCTAAGGACTCATTAAAACTAGTTAAGCTAAACAAGACCCTAAGAAAGTAGATTTATGTTCCCTTACGTGACACTAGATCCTAATATTATGGATCTAGCTCCCTTAATTCAAATTTGAATTTGAATTAAGAGATAACTAATGCCACCTAGGAGAGAGAATGAATCTAAATGCCACATGGAGGGGACATAAGGGCCCTACATGTTACTCATGTACATGTGGATGTTAGAGAGGTGTAGAAATAAAAAAAGGGGGTGTGGAAATTAAACCACCACCCATTTGTTCTAAAAATAGTACATCTTCTAACATACATTCCTCATGAATAACTAATGGCACCCCATGCTCCTAAAATAAAGGGAAATGCCCAAAAATACAAGACCCATAAAATACTAAATGCACCCATCAAAATACTAAACAAAATACAACATATTTACATGCAATTTTAAATACCATAGCCTAGAAATATCTTTACTATGCTTCATCCTTGCCATGTTCACTCTTTATTATCCTTAGCTTAATTCTTTGTTAGCGATATTGCATCATCTCCTCCCCTTAGAGAGGATTTGATCTTAAACCTGATATCTTTCTTCCTCTTCTTCCAATCCTGCAAAAGAATAAGCAATGGAATTAGCAAGTGTATATCTATGACTAGATGAAAAGTGAGAGGTCTTTTATGTGAACCCTTAAGATTGGGTTGGTGGAGGTTTGCACTAAATTTTGAACAGTGTTTGTTGTGCATTTGCCTCCACACACCAATTCCCCAATCAACTTCAAATGCACTAAGTGCTAGTCTCATCCGAATAGAAGGGGATGGTGAGACTATTCTTGGTACACTAGAGCACTTGTCCAAGAAATCTAAGTAGGCTTTGTCTTGTTGTTCACCCCAAGAGATAATGATAGGTCTAGGAGTGGACCATTCTTGCATGATTTCTTTAATTTGAACTTGAGATTGGCTATGACTTTGCAAAGGTTGTAGCTCAATCTCTTTTCCAAATTTGGCCTCATCAACAAGTAGTACTTCAGGTTGTGATTTATTGTGCTCAAAGGGTATGGACACAACCTCAATTCCCACTTGTGCAAGGAAAGTTTCCCTTCTTGTATTTGAGGGGGCAAAGAAAGTTGAACAAGTTTTTTCTAAAACTTTTCACCTTGTGTGAAAAATATTCTCTCGTTGTGAATGATCAAGCTCAAGTGGTTAGCTTCCAAGAAGTCGCCTAACCATCAAGAGGTCACCATCACAAGGATTTGCCTCTATGTCATGTTCATGCTCATGCTTATGACCCCTTCTTTCTCACTCTCACTAAAGGACGAAGATGAGCTACTCTCGCTATAAATCTCTTAGATCCTCATGATCATAGTTTTCTTATTAGGACATTGAGAGAAAATGTGGCCCCTCCCAAGATACTTAAAGCATTTTATGCTACTAGTCCTATTGCTAAAACTAGCAAGGGGTTTTCTCTAGAATGCAAAGGCTTATGTTCATTATGCATGCTTTTGGATAACTCCTCTTTGAGAGAAATCTTGGAAGATTTTTCCTTAACTTGATCCCTCTTTGTATAAGTGTATGGTGTATATTCTTCTTTAAAACCACCTTTTCTTTTCAATTGATTTTCCACTTTGATCCAGAGTTGACCAAGTCATCTAGGTCCATATATGGCAAGAGCTCGACCTTATATCTAATGTCTGCGCACAAGCCACTTAAGAACCTAGCTATGGTGACCCTAGGCTCCTTAGTAATGTCCGCTCTCATCATGAAGAGCTTCATAGTTTGTCAGTACTCCTCAACACTTGAGTTGTATTGTTTTAACCTTTGGAGTTTATCTAAGGGATCTCTTTCATAATAGGAGGGGAAATGCCTCCGCCTAATAGACTGCTTTAGATCATTCCAATAATCCACAGGAGGGTTATGAAGGCAATGCCTCTCATTGACTAGGGAGAACCACCAATACACGACATGCCCTTGAAAGCTAAGGATTGCCAATGGAACCTTTATTTTTTCACTTATATTAAAACAAGTAAATAGTTATTCTACCTTCATTTCCCAATCAAGGTAGTCTTTCACATTCTCTTTACCATGGAAATGAGGGAGATCTATCTTTTGTTACCTATGGGGGTTTTTATTTTCTCTCTCTTTGTTTTTCTTCTCTTCTCCTTTCTTCTCTTAATTCTCTTTCTTTTCTTTCTCTCTTTTTTTCCTCACGCCTTTTCTCTTCTCTTTCTTCCCTCTCTTTTCTTTCTAATATTTCTAATCTTGATTAACACTTTTATTACTAGCGTGTGAGCTCATTTTGAAAGTGAAAATGGAAGGGGAAAAAACCTAAGGCTTACACTCCTCACTCTTTTTGTTGTTTCCTCCCTAAATGAAATGCTTAAGAGTCTTTGTAACTCGAAAACACTTCATATTATAAACGTGAAAGCAAGTAAGGAAAATTAAAATAAAGGTAGGGAACTAAGCACGTGCATCTAAGGTGGAAATATAGGGTACCAATTCCTTCTTCCACCTAAGCGAGAAACTAAAAGCTATTTCAATCAAAGGAGGTGACCCTTATAGGTATCCAACACCTCTATTAAAATGACCTCTAAAAACATAAACCCAATTAAAAGACAACAAAAAAATAAAAAGGTCTTGAAGTTGTTGAAATCTTGATTCCACTCATAAGTTTTTACCTCTCAAATTTTTTGTGTTTCTCCTTGAAAGATCTCTTCCTTAGATTGTTCAACTCTCCTCAAATATGCTACCCTTGTGGAAAAAATTTCTTGACTTCCTTCTCCCTACAAAGTGGCGTGTAAGCAAGAGCAAGAGTGTGCAATAGAAGCAAAAGAAGAAAAACTCAAAGAAAGGAAGTAGAAATCCAAATGGATAGATTATTTTTAGACAAGTTCAAAGAAGTTAAATCAAGACAAGTAAGCAAAAAGCCTACTCAAATAAAGTTAGGACAACAAATGAAACTTACACTGGCACTAGATTAGGATAGGACTAAAAGCAAGAAAAGACTCAATTTTCTATGATTTGCACAATTTAATTCAAAGTGGTTGAAAATTAACAACACCAAATCAAGCAATGTCTACAAGTTGTAAACACTCATTTAACAATTCTAAGCAACTTGAGGCGCATTAAAATTTTTTGTTCTCTTTTAACTCTTTTTCTAGCACCTTTTTTTTTTTATTTTGACTAGTTTTGATTTCTTTGCTTCTTATTTTTTAAATATCTTGCTACACCTTTTTTATAATTTTGAAATGAAAAAAATGATGGAGAGTGTACTAGAAGTATTCGCTTGAATAAAGGTAAAGAACATCAGCCAAAAAATTTGTTAAGTAAGGTGCAAATAAAAGAAATAAAGCAACTTAACATCCACTAGATTTTAGGTGTTTAAAGAAAGCATTCAATGAGACTTTTAGGGGTTTAGGCAAGTGATGACTCATTTTATATGTTCACATTTATACTTTTGCTATATCTTCTAAGGTGTTCTTTCTTATTTATTTCATGAATTTAGCATGCATTTAGGTTTTTATACATAAAATAATACTTTTTATAAAACATACCTATAGTTGCATTTTTAGCAAATTCTGCATTATTTATGTCCTGACACTGTCTAAAGTTTTGCCCATAACTTCTTCCGTAGACCTTATTTTTGGCTGATTCTTTTTTTCATTAGATTCCTGACTTCCAGGGCTTCAATTTTGATACCTTTAGCATGGCGTTTGCAGTTTGGAGATATTTTTTAGGATTTTTGGAAGTTCGGGCAGAAATCTACATCATCTACTTTAGGCATTGCATTTTTATATAAATTAGTTTTAGGCACATTGGCCCATTGCTTGGCCCATTATTCATGTGAGTAAAAATCCAATAGGGGTTGAGGACCACACACACACTACTTTCAGAATTTTGTAAAGTTTTTAGAGAATTTTTGTGGAAAGAAGATTTTCTCTCTTGCAGTTCAATTTCAACTTTCAATTTCAGTTTTCTAGTTTGCTCCGAGTTTGTATTCTTCCCTTAGCTCTCTAGTATGCATGATTCTTGATCAAGAATTTGTATTTCCTTGTAAATGATTGGTTGGATGTTAGGCTAGGTGTAGGAGCAATTTCGAATTTCAATTCTACCATTGTTCTTAAATTTCTGTTTTCAATTTTTGTTTCAATTCCTGTTTTCAATTCTTGCTTTAATTCTACAATTTCTAATTCTGCATTTTTCTGTTCTTGCAATCTTATTTTTATTTCAAAAATATTTCATTTGGATTCTGCAATTTTTAGTTTCTGCATTTTCCTTTTCCTGCGAATTTCAAATTTTCCTGCGAATCTATTTATGCTGAATTTTCTTTCTTGCTTGCTCATTTTCTTTCTGCGATTAAACCCCTCTATTATTAATCTAATTAAAAGAAAAAAAAATATTAGAACTAGCCAGAAACAATATTTGCATGCATATTTCCTTGTGATCCGATCTGAGGTCAACCCTATAGTACATTAAGGGGACTTTTGTATGTTTTTGCAAAACCTAGGGCGACTAGGGTTTTGTTAGCAAGCTTGATTTCCCAAATTTTCAAGCTCAAAAAATCACACCCAAATCAGCCAAATCAATTCACCAAAGGGACTGGTACAATATTAAGCTACTAAAAAAAATAAACAAGGAATACTAGGAAGAAATTGAGCAAAAAATTTTTGACAAATTTTGAGAACATGCAAGATCTAATAGCATGTGGAATTTCTTATAAGACTTACTCAAGAGGATGAACCTCTTAGATGCTTAATTTCAAGAAGAACACACTCTCTTTTATGGTGAAAATTAAAACAGATACAACTAAGAATTTAGATGACCAATCAAGGACTAAACTTGACAATAATGACATAACTTGGAGGAGTAAAATGTTGAAAAATAAAGTGTAGAAAATTAAACAACTCATGCCAATCTCAAGGAAACAACACACCCTAATGGAAAAAAAAATAAAAAAGGCAAGTTGAAAGCAAAATGTGATTTCCAAGAGTCTAGACTACCTTGGGTGGCTTTTTTCACAAAGATTGTGATATCATTACAAAGACTCTCTTAGGGTAATCGCAAGAGTATGAACAAGAAATTAAAAGGCAAAAATAGAAACCTAAAGCAGGACAAATGATTCAATGGAAGAACTAAATAATTAAACCAAACAAGAAGAAAATTGAAAGAAAATTAAATTGCAAGAATATAAAACTAAAAGACTAAACTATCAAGACATAAAAAGGAAATTAAAATGACAATAAAGAAGTAATAGAAATGAAATAAAAACTACAGTAAAAGTTTAAAAAAATGACGCTTAACTAGGAGGGAAGGAAGAAGAAAAAACCTTCATGAAGATGGATCTTAATACCACTTGATGCACTTCTTTGGATCTTCTTCTCCAAGGTTCTTCCTCTTAGAAATGGAGGATGAAGGAGGCTAGAAATGGTGGTGGTTTTGACACCACTTTTTAAGAAAAGATAAGTCAATATTAACTTGTTGCTTGTCACAAGAGAGAAGACCCTTTATAAAAGCTTTTAAGAGAATCCTCAAGAGAGAGGTTTCTCAAAGGTGACACTTTAATAGATCAAATGCTCAAAATAAGTCTTACTTCATTCATTCAAGTGTGAGGTTACAAGAGGGCAGAGGGAGTATAAATAGCCCAATGGGAAAGCTAGCACACAAAACTAGGCAATGTGAGACTTTGGACCTAATTAGGATTAAAATTAATTAACCCATGGATTAAGCCCAAAGTGGTGCCTAAACTAACCCAGAGGGGTGCAAGAATTAATTCTATGGGTGAAGGAAGAAAGCCCAACAAGCCTAGAACTAAGAGGCCCTTACTATGCTTACCTCCTCTCACTAACTGATGACACTTCATTTTCCTAAATACAAGAGCAATGGTCGAATTACATGGCCCAAAGAAAATTACAAGCTAATTAATATTTACAATATTTAATCTAATGACAATGGCCTAAGATCTTCACTTCTATCAACAGTTGAGGCCTTGTGAACTTATTTTGGGTCATGTCCTCCTCTATCTCCTAGCCATGGCCCTAGCGATAGGACTCTTGGTAAGCAGCATTGCATCACCCTTTTAGTATGTTGACCACCTTGACAGGAGCATTATAGAAGGAGAAATAGTACAACGGTAAGCTTGTTAAGACCGAGGTTATCATAACTAGCCACCCACAAAAGGACAAATTCTTCAGCTTCCACCCAAACATCCTTTTCTTGAACTGATCAAGGACAGGCCCTCATGATTCTACCTTCCTAGGGTTAACCCTTACCAAAAACACCAAAAACTTAAATGGAGAAGACCTAACCAAACAATTCAGAATATAGCCCACTAGATGATTGAACTTTTGATCAATTTTTAAACCATAAAAAATACTTTTGTGAAAATTAACCTTCAGCCTAGAACTCATCTAAAAGCCTTTCAAAATTGCCTTCAAAATCCACACCATCTGATAGTTTGCTTCCCCATCAAAATAACATCATCTGCACTGTAATACTGAGAATTTATCTTTTTCCCCCACCATGATTTCTTTATAGACTTCCTTCTCAATTGCCAATCTAAACAACCTCGCTAATCGTTCTACCACCACTTGGAATAGGAAAAAAGAAAGAGGATCCCCTTGTATGATTCCCCTCCCCAGTTTGAACTCTATTGTTGGGCTACCATTTACAAGAATAGATATTTGAGCATTTCCAATAAGGTTTAATATCCACATTCTCCATCGCTGACTAAAGCCTAGCCTGCATAACATATAATCTGAAAACTGTCAATTGATTAAGTCATATGCCTTTTTGAAATCAACCTTAAATAGAAAGCATGATTTTTTAAGCCTATGAGCACAGTCGATGACCCCATTAGAAACCAGAACACCATCAAATATGGACCTTCCAAGTCGGGAAGCGGTTTGACACTCTGAGATAACCCCTCGAACACTCTCTTAATCCTAGTAGCCAGAATTTTGGATATAATTTTATGGACACTCGAAATTAAAGAAATAGGTTGATATTGAGAGATTCTAAGGATGATCCACCTTTGGAATGAGAGAAAAAAATGAAGATGTTACTCCTCTAGGTAGCTTTATCGAGCCATGAAATTCTTGAATCGCTTTAACTACATCCACCCCTATAATATCCCAATACAATTGGAAAAATTCAACCCAAAACCATTTGGACCCGAACTTCTACCTCCTTCGTAAGCCCAAACAAATACCTAGGAGATTTGACTTCAGATGTGTTTTCCACTCACCCATTTTTAGAGTCACTCCCAAGATGCTATTCTTTAAAAACCTTGTCTTAAAACAATTGTGGAAGTACTTTGAATTATTGTCTCCTTATTGCGCCCGCCACACTCGAGATTTTTAGAGAATTGAACTCTCCATAACCCTGGCCTTTGACCAATATTCATCTAAAATGACCTCCTCCTAAGACCAGCACAAGCAGCCCCCTCTAGTAAATTTTGATTAGCCACTTCCAATTCCTTTATATGTGACTCAAGCAACCCCTCTTCTCTCTTCATCACTCTAAGATTCCATTCTTTAATTACTCACTTCAACCCATTCAATTTCATCATCAATTGGTAACCATGCCAACGCGAAACCATAATTAACCTCCATTAATTATTAACCACCTCATAAAAAGAGTTTTGATCCAACTAGTGATCGAAAAACTTGAAGGATTTAGGCCCCCAATTCAGCAAAATATCTTTAGTAACAATCCAACAATGGTTAGAAAACTCTCTAAATCCTATCCACTAAGAACTGATTTTCCACAGATCAATTAAATCATGAGAGATAAGAAATCTATCTAACCTACTAGAAGCTTTCCCATCGGAAGAGATCCATGAAAAGAGTTTACCGTAAACTAGGATATCCACAACCTCCTTTTGCTCAATGAACTGGGAAAACTCAAACATCTCTACTCCAGAGTATCACTTCCCTCTTGCTTGTGACAGCATTAAAATCTCCTCCAAAACACCTTAAGACCTCAGACATTCCCCTTTTAGTCTTAATCAAGCCTCCCTACAACTTCATTTTCCCCACCATTGAGCACGATGCATAAACATTAATAATGAAGCAATCTACAATTTGCCCTTGACTTTTGAATCCTAACCCAAAAAATCCTTCTACTTGAATCTGCCACTGAACCTCAATCACTCATATTCTCCATATGGTTAGCAAACACCACTAAGACCATTAGATGTTGTACTCTGCCACTCACAGTTGGTTACCCCTCAAACCTCATTCACTTCACAATCATCAATATTTCTACACTTCATTTCCTGCAAAAGGCAGATGTCAACTTTATTCTCATGTAAGGTCCTTCTAATTCTCTTCCATTTTAATCAATCCCAAAACCATTGAACATTCATTCAAACAACATTGTCATCTCTTCTTTCCCTCCCTAACTTTTTTTGCTTTATCCCTTTCTTCCATCTTTTTTATTTCTTCAACATAAGCTACATCTGCATCTCTCGGTGATACACCTATATGTTTAAGTGCATTCCACACCCTCCACGGTTTAGACTAATCATCCACCTCTGATCTACTCTATTGGTATCCACAGGGTTGAGAGTGAGTCACCAACACTCTTTGATTGGGATATAACAAATTCTCATTTGCTATGAATGAGACTTCTTCCTTCGACTTTGTTGAGAGTATTTCAGCCCTATCCAAACTCCTCTTATGGTTCTCTTTCCACACCCTCACTAACTGACAGCTACCCTTCTTACTTCCAACCACGTCTTCAAAACCCATAAAAGACCATTTTTTTGCGATCAAAAGGCAAGGTTGATTCTAAATCAAATCCAGATGTAGACAATGTACCTTGCACCTCATCCGCTCCAACTTTATTTTTCATTAATCTTTCATCCATGATTTCGTTATTATTGACTTCACGATCTTTTCCATAGTGACACTGATTTTGCTCCTCAACAGCTAAGTCCTAATGTTGGCCCAATGCGTGAACACTACTTTGCTGCTCCAATTCGAGAGAGATCTGTTGATGGTCCATTACTAAACATACCTCCCCCTCACTCTCAACCACTGGTTAAGTCCAAAACTCCTATTACCCAAAAAACACTCATGAACTCCACGTCTAAAAAGGCATGACCGTTTCCTTCTATTTATGCTCAAACTTGGTGCTTGCAGGTCTTGCAATGAGATGTCTACTTCAAGCTCCCTAGTGCTCTCAGAGATAAAACAACTTTTTCCCCTATTAGGATTTGAATTCTCCTGCTTTCCTTCAATATTGACCCAGTCAACATTGATTTCCTCCTTTAGGCTTCGTATTTGCTGCTCCACAACATGAAGATCTTCGTCTTGAACCTCTTCATTTAGGGATGGCAAATAAATCGGTACCCGTAGGTAATCCCTGAACCCACCCTGAAGTTGACGGAGAATCCCTGGTTTGACCATACTAATCCCATACCCGTACCAGTCTCATACCCGCCTCACTTTGCTCTTATTTTAATGACTAAAATATTCATTTATCTTTAAAAAAAGAAGAAGAAAGGTTTGACATTTAATTAACAAATTATAAATTTTTCATTTATTAGATAACATTTAAATTAATATCATTTTATTCAAATAAATTATTTTTTACTAACATATTATTATAATTTATTTTGCGGTTATGGAACGGATCCGGATATACCCGATATTGATGGGATAGGATGAGGACATAAATCTCATACCCGCTAAATATGGAGATAGAAATGAAAATAAGTTCAGAAATAGGAATGAGAATGAGAATGTCATACTCGTCCCTACCCCGTCACATTCCCATATCTATCTTCATTACAGGACCTATTTGCAAAGTAAGAGAATGCTCCACTCTGACTAAGTTGATCCTTAAAGACCAAAGATTCATTTTCCACCAGGTTAATCTCACAAAGACTTGTTCATGAATGGAAACACGGATGACATAATATATTGACTCCTGGACTTTGGTTGAAATAGCAAACCTTACACTGCCATTAACTCCTTTCCTGGCCATAGCTTTATCTAACAAAGAAACTCACCGTAAAATGATGCCAGCGGCGTAAAAAAATTAGCATTCCACGCATGAAGGGGAGTCCCAAAGCACTTAATCCAGACCATTATTTTTTAATCAATCACGGAAGGCTCCCACTTAAAAATTTCACTGAACCACTCTGGAAGCCATCCATAATCTTCATTGATATATTCCTTGATGTCACCTTCCTCGTCAGATTCAAGCAAGACCAAGTTCATGGCAACGGAATAACCCTTACGCCAAATACCCTTTCTTGATGAAGAAACTGCTGTGTTGAATAAGTAGTTCCTTTTTTAACAACCTTCCCCACGTAAGCTTTGGCAAGTTTTGCAACCTCCTTGGCATCAGATTTAAATGCAAAGTTGAACGTAGGAACTATGGGTGGCAGGCCAGCAACTTCTTCCTTGCGAGTAAATACGCCTCTTGATTTCTTAACAGCATTTACATAAGAGATAACTTTCTCCTTGTTCTGAGTTTCAACGCCTCCTCCCGTAAAGCTACCATTATGTCGTCTTTTTTACTTTGTTGTTCATTCGTCTGTAACTTTCCAGCAAACCCCATGGAAATCTTCTCACAAATCTAGGTCTATTTACCCAAAGTTTCCCCTCACCTGTGAAAATCTTATCCAGTTTGAGATCCATGACTCTCTCATCTTCCACCCCTTGGAACGGAGCAAAGCCAAAACGACGCCTCTATTATCTCTCTTATACGCTATAAACACTTCCTTGATCTTGTTATACCTTTTAAACACCTCCCACCTCCCACATGTCCCTAGCACAATATTCTTCTGAGAAATGAGTGAAGAAGAACGAGCTATATTTGCCCGGCATCTCCACTCTGCACGTACCCGCCTCTCTTCCTCACTTTCTCTCATCTTCCTTGGTTTACTTCTTCCCTCCGACGAAGCGGTACGCTTTAGACGATGAAAGATTTAAGTTTCTGGCCATATAGAGCACAAGTCATTCACATGGTGCTGCGCCTTCTGCAATATATATAAAAATTACTTATTTTAGTTCTTTTTCATCCAAACATTTTTTAAGAGTTGTTGTTAAATAGTTAACCTATTGCACTTTTTTAGGAATCATTTACTATAATGAAATAAAAATTATTTAAATTTTCAATTATAGGATATGTGTCACATTTTCTAAAAATTATTGTTTCGCTTATGGATTTCTCACTGTTTTTGGGTTATGATTCATTGATAATAAAAATAAAAGCATGAATGAAGTATCTCCAACTTGTTATATGATAAAAATATAAAGAATAAAAATATGTTAATAATAAATTAACATCACTTTTAAATAGAGATTATATCTATGTGGGGTTAAGAAACTTGCTTCGTTCAATCAATTCAAAATATAATATAATATAATATAATATAATATAATATAATATATTATATTATATTATATTATATTATATTATATTATATTATATTATATTATATTATATTATATTATATTATATTATATTATATTATATTATATTATATTATATTATATTATATTATATTATATTATATTATATTATATTATATTATATTAATGACGGTTCATATTAGAGTTTATTATTTTATTTTTATATTAAAATTTGGGTTAACTATTTAATAATTAAGTTTTCATTTTTTTCTTTTTTTTTATTTGAAAATTTAACATGTTTCCAAAATAATTTGCAAACTTTGATTCCTTTAAATCAAATTAATGGAAATATTAGGGAAATAAAATAAAAAAGTCTCAGTAAACGAAAAATTATGTATAAGGTGAGTTTTACACAATCCTCGGGAAAATAAAAGTATAATAGCCTCAATTTTATTTGTCAATTCTCCTTTATCCTTTCTACAAGTTTGCTAAAATTTAGGTATAATGCCTAATTTAAAATATACTTTCAAGGTAGAAATAAATATTTACAAGTTAAATTAATATATAAATTTAATTTTTAAATAATCAAATTCAGCATTTTGTATTTTTATTCCATGTAAGCTTTTTTTCTTTTTAGTCTTGTAAGTTTTTTTTCCTTAAAATTCTTTTTTTAAGTACTAATATAAGTGTCACAAGAGGCACCAAAAATGAAAAAAAAAATGTTAGTAACAAAACTAAAAAAAAAATTAATGGTTAAAGACTAGGGAAGTACAAAGTCATGAGAATAGTCTTTCATATTATTGATTTTTAAATATTAAATATAAATATTTTAAAATATCTATAGAGAATTAACTCTTTTAGTGTTAATATTTGATGTTCAATTTTATTCTTATTTATTTTTACGATAACTATCTATTAAAAAATTAAAAAAAAAAATCTCAAAACATATATCACTATTTTACATAAGTGTCTCACTATTTTCTATTATATATAAATAGAATTATCCCTTTTAGTGTTTATATTTGATTTTCAATTTTACCTTTATAATCTATAATATATATATATATATATATATATATATATATATATAAATAAAAGGAATTCACTTTTTTTTTATGTTCACATTTAACTTTCAGTTTTACACTTATTTGTTTTTTTAATAATTATCTATTTAAAAATTATAAAAAAATAAAAAAATAGAAATGACTCTCAAACACATAAATAACCAACGTACATAACAAACTCACTATTTCTATAATATATATAAAGGAAAGAAACTCACCCGTTTGATGTCTATATTTAATTTCTAATTTTATCCTCTCTTTTTTTCAATAACTACAAGTTTTATTTCTAATATTTAATTTCTATTTTAATGTAAATATATTAATTTCCTAGAGCACGCTTTCCTATTCCTTTTGAATGACAGAATATGATGAGAATTGAGAAAGTTTATTAACTTGTTGAAATAATTTATACATTAATTAGATCAAATAAATAATGTTCCACTTTAATAGTTTAAAAATCAATTCAAAACAATTGTTGTTTTAGTCATTTTTTAATATATTTACTTGACTATTTCTTTGGATAAAATTTACCGTGTTTATTCTAAAATTTATTAAAATGAAAATTGTACAGCATTTAACACGTAAAAATTGCAAGAAATAAAATATTTTTTATGAAAGAGTCTCGTAGTGAGAAGTATATATGCTAATAGAATATTTAATAACATAAGTTATTCTCAACTTGCTCTTCATTTAAATTTTCGTTTAAAGACATACAATGGTTTATTCAAACAGTGTCTCTTAAAAAAGAATTGAAAACCTTATAAAGGTTCACTATCGAATATCAAAGTGCATTGTGAATAGACTTACAATTCAGAAAGAAATAATCATAATAAATCTATGTTGAAATAAAAATGAACATGTGAAATATCATTCGTACTTAAATAGTGAACTTGCAAAGCTACTTGACGTAAATGGATTTCATAAAGGATATTATTGCTCCTTATATAAACTTCAAATGATTGCATTATATGTAACCATCAAAAACTTCAGATGGCGTAATTATTGGTAATAATGTCATATGATGAACGTGTTGTAGTGGGCCATTATTTTTTAGCCAGTGAATTCAGAGTATTTATGGTAATTTGTCTTGTTTAATCCATGCTCCAACTCTAATTTTACTTATTAAATTCATAATCCTTATTCAACACACAAAGATGCATAGTTATTTAACTTGCTATTCATATTTGTTTTTACAGTCTACATTAAATATATATTTTTCAGTTGGACAATCTTCTTATCTCAAAATTATTAATAAATTAAAATTTAAAATGTTCAGTTCCAATAATTATTATTTTAGTTCAAAATTACTATAATGAAGACTAAACAGGGATATAAAATAGAAAAAGAAAATTAAATAGGGACAAAAAGATAACAAGAAGAATACAAGTGTCTTCAAAGCAAAAAACTATTTTAAATTACTATTTAACCAACCAAGGTCCTTCAGTTAGATCAAAAACATTAATTTGATCAGGACTCAAGGTACCACTTCAATATATATAATCAATTTATACAGAGAATTCGCCATTGAAGAAGAATAAACTACATATATCCTAAGTATTCTATCATGTAGTTACAATGAAATTATGTGATCCATTCACCCCTTTATTAATGAAGGATTCAACTCTAAGTTAAGAGAAGTAACTTCAGGAGAAACACTCTTGTCTGTTTAGAAAAGAATATTAATCTTCACTCTGATTTGGATGAGCCACTAATATCAGGGTCGCTTTGATAGTACACAACTTCCCCTGTGTCACTAACAAAATGGTCAATCCTCAAGCTCCTTATTAATTCCCCAATAAGGTGAAAAGGAAGAGGAGCTGATTTCTTTGGCTCTCTGTAATATTTTCCAAACACTGGCTTAGCTGCCTCAGTCTGCGGGAGAAGCAAAATTAACATTCAAACTCAATAACTTAAGTACATCACTATGCATTGTTTAAGCAAAGGTAGAGAGACACTCACAGCCTCAACTAAGTGATAGTGTGGAATTTGAGGAAATAGGTGATGAATGACATGAGTTCCAATGTCATGGTGAATGTTATTGATCCATCCATAATCACGATCAAGAGTAGTTAGACCACCCCTAAGGTAGCTCCATTCCTGTTTCACATGATAAAGGTTGAAGATGTAAACTAAGTTGTAGTGTGTAAAACATAAGAGTAAATAATGCATGCATTGATTTTACTCAAACAAAAAAAAATAATGCATACATTGACACTAACGAATATTTCTTTCAAAATCATGTAAGAAATATTTTTTATATTAATTGACAATATACAATTCAGAGAAACTAAACTCATAAACACAACAAAAAATATACAAGACCGGTCCTTTTCATAGGAAAAGAGATAATTAGGAGAAAAAAAGGTACCTTTCCACGATACCAAGGTAATTTGTCTTCCTGGCCGTGATGGTGCAAATAAGTCACCAAATCCAACCACATAACGAATATCTTCAATTCCAATAGAAGTCAAATAAGAACATCATTCATTCTTCATTCAAAAAGAAAAATCATGAAAATGATGGAAAAGGGGAAGAAATTTACCACATAAGGAACGCCATAAAGCTTAAGAAGTTGAATTGGACCCATTACAAATCCCAATCCAACAAGCAATCCCAGCATAGCAGCCCAACAAGCCGTGGAAGTAATAATATCTTTTCTTTCATTGGGAACAAACAAGTCACTGCTAGGGTCAAAGTGAGAACCCTGCTTCCCAGGACTTCTACTGAACTGTATTCAAAAATCAAAAGCCACCATGTCAATTCTTTTACCAAGACTTCGGAGTAATTAATGCTTAAATTAAGGTCAAAGGATGTAGGCACAATAACTTACAAGGTACACAGGATATGCAAGAAGTGGAAAAGGTGCTGTGAACCTTAACATACGTGTCACCGTGTCCAAGCTCCTGAACAATTTTTCTGACAACTGCAAGATTTTCAATAAACCTCGTACGTCAGAAACTTTGATCACTTAAAGTTGGAGACACAGAGCATCTATTAAAAACTACAACAATTAGTATTATCATCTCACCGGATGCCAAGATTCATCATTCTCAACATGGCCATGATTTTGGTGATGAGTCCTATGACTGATTCTCCTGTATAAAATATCAATTTTAAACATGAATTCAAAACTATCAATAAATAAGGAAAATGTATTTTTGTCGATCAAAATATTTTTTGAATTCAATAGATTCATTACTAAATTTTAACATGGTTTTAGTCTTTCCACATATCAAAACTCAAAAGTAACGTGATTTTGGTCCTTCATCAAAGACTAAAACAATGTCTTTCGGTTAAAGTGTAGATGATAAAAAGGTCTTAAATCATTGGCATACCATCCATGATATGGTACTAGAATTGAAGAATGTAGCAGATGCCCTACAACACTGTTCAATTTGGGGTTGTTTGAAAAACTTCCATGACCACTGAAATATCCAAAACAAGTAAACTCGTCAAGTCACAAATTTGAAAGCCCATTTTGCACTACATATCAACCTACAACCAAATTAAAACAAAAGAAAAATAGGAAAAAAAGTTATTACCAATCATGACCAAGAACAAACAGGGCCCAGAACATAGTGCCTTGAGCAGCCCAATACAGAGGCCAAACCAACCAATTATTGAGATAAGCAGCAGCAGCAGCCAAACCAAAGACAGCAATGACATCCCTCACCACATAGCTCATTGACATCCAAGGGTTCTTCACCCAGCAATGCTTTGGAATTGCTGCTCTAATGTCAGCCAAATTGAATGGTGGTGGAGCACCAGGGTCAAATTCTGGAAGTTCCTGCTCAACTACATTGGTCCCATTGATTACATCAACATTATTTTGCTCCTCCTCTTCGATGGAAGCAACTCTCAAAGGGGCACTCACTTTCAACCCCCAATTTCTCTCCCTAATGCTACATATCAAAGGTTGAAACTTATGATCACCCAGTTCCTTGTTTATACCCAAAAATCCAACATTTGAGGTGCTGGACAACACAGCACCAGTTCTAGGTCTAGGGAATTGTGGAGCAAAAGGCTTCAAGCCACATTCTGATAATACTCTAGTTGCCATAGTACTCAAAAAGTGAAGCTTTAGAAAAAGGGTTTATACGGTCAGGTTCCTGGTGTCTCCAGGAACTAAAATGGAAAAATCCTCAGACAGATGAGAGACAAAGAAGAACACAAAAGAAGACAACCAAAAGGAGAAGAGAAAAATTGCAAGCAGAAGCAGAATATCTAGTCCTAAAGTACTAAAATATTTGGTCATATAATACTCCGAAAAACAATTGACTTGTCAAATTTAAGATTAATACTAAGGCGGCAACTTGTGTTTCAAGTTTCAACCTCCAACAACAACCGCACAGAATCAAAACCCTTTGTTTCTCTCAGGTCCTAAAGCTTCGCTTCGAGACTTTGAAGAATGAAGGGCCAAAAGGGTGTTGAAGGAAGGCTGAAAGAAGGTAACTTGTTCACTCGATAATGATTCTGTGGATCGGGGACGGAACTTAAATATAGGAGGGGGAAGTAGAAGAAGGGTTTGAGTTTTGAGGTTTTTGCGAGGGCAATTTGGTCATTCAGAATTTATTTTTTTTTATGTGTAGTATAAAAGAGACCAATCCAATCCGTGTTTACTTTTTCTTTAATGAATTAAGAATAAGATTAACGATTGTCATGCGTAGACTTTGGAAAATGGAATTGAACGAAATTAGTTTCATTGTTGCCGTGTATTTGACCTATTATAGTTGGGGTTTTGTTAGAAAAACCTATTATAGTTGAGAATCATATTTTATGGCTCTTTTTTATTTTCCATGATTTGATGGCACAAAGTGAAAAGATAACCACTCACCGGATTTGAATAAGAACAGGTTTTCCTTGGTTCATGGGTCGGTGGGGTATTATCATATTGATGCGTCTGTTATCATTCTTATGTGTGAATGGAAAAGGGAATTACAAGAAGCAAATATCCATGTGCCACACGTGAGATTAGTGCGTTTTGTTTACACCTTTATTATTTTGCATTTCACAAAAAATTGGACGGAATAAGGACATATGTGTGTGATTTGTTTACACTTTTCTTATTTGCATTTCTCAAAATTGGTCGGAGTTAAAACATACGACTGATATCCGTATTTGTGCTCTACTCTAAAAAGGTATATTTTTTCCCTCGATAATAATCTTACATATTAGTAATAATAACGTAACTAATACCGGCATACATAAAAAATTTTTTATGAATACATCTTAAATACATATACCTTAGAATGTAGTTTTGGATTGAAAAAACTTAAACTTTAATTGTAGTTAATATCATATTCAGTTTTTGTAATTTCAAAAAATTTAATTCCTAATTTTTAATTTAAGACATTGTAATTTTTAGTTTTAAAAAATTTTCAATTGATAGTCATATCGGAGAAAAAAATAACTACAATCTAAGGTTAACATTAGATAAAGAGACTATGAATGTTGATCTAGTAACAAAATTCACATGAAGGGAAAGAGAGATATAAATTTGAACTCTTCTGCTAACAAAAACTAACATATTAAGAGTATCTCCAATAAAATATCAAACTTTTTAATCTTATCCTACTTTTTAGTAAATCCCGCAATTTCACATTACTTTCAAAATTTATCTCATCTTTACTCCGACATAATATCAAAGTTTGTGATCTAACATATATGTCAAGAAATAAACACGTTCATTCTATCTTTCCTCAAATTGGGGCCTATATAAAATATTTTAAAATCACAAAGTTTGATTTTTCTATTAAAGTAAAAAATAAGATAAATGTTGAAAGTGAAATGACATTATGAGATCCATAAAAAAGTAGGCCAAAATCACAAAGTTTGATCTTTTATTAAAGATACTATTAAATTTTTTTTTTATGGGTCCTTCACTTGAGAAAAGAAAGAGTGAAAAAATGTTTTTTGGAATGCATCTTGATCAAACATCTTCAATAGTTGATCTTAGACCTAAAATTTTATTGTACCAACATTTGAAGGCTTGATCTTCTGAATGGAGATCTCATTTTGTACAACATTACTCAAGATAACACATATTCCAAGAAATAAATATTTTCACTTTCCTCAAATGTGAGGCCTATAAAAAATATTTTAAGATAATAAAGTTTGATCTTCTATGGGAGTAAAAAAAGATAAATCTTAAAAGTAATGTGACATTGTAGGGTCCAAAAGAAGCAGGTCAAGATCACAAAAAAGTTTGATCTTTTAGTGATCTTGTCCAATATCAAATCTCTATTATGGAGATCAAGCCTTCAACTCCAATAACTAATCTTGGTAACATCAAATTTTGCGTTCAAGATGCTTCCATTAAAGATGCTCTAGTGACTAATATTGACCTAAAAAAACATTAACATTGACTTGACTCCACAATTTATTATTCTAAGTAAATATCCAATTCTTGTGCAAATACTCAATTATCTTGGAGTTAACATCAACATAATTAATCTTTCGTTCAATTTTAACATTTAGTAGTTTAAGTGTTATTGTCTTTCGAATGTTACAAAGATATAAAATCTCACATTGTTTAGAATAGCTCTTTAAAAGGTGTGGACTCTATTGTAGTGAAAATATATGAATTTTCTAAGACACGCTTTCCTATTCCTTTTGAGTAACATAATAAGATGAGAATTGAGAAAGTTTATTCACTTGATAAAATACTTTATACATTAATTGGAATGACAAATCAAATAAATGATGTTCCACTCTAATCGTTTAAAAATCAATCCAAAACAATTATTGTTTTAGTCAATTTTTTTAATATATTTACTCGAGTATCTCCTTGGACAAAATCTACCATGTTTACTCCAAAATTTATTAAAATGAAAATAATTAAACACATAAAAATTGCAAGAAAAGAAGTATTTCTTAAGAAAGAGACTAGTAGTGAGAAGTATATATGGTAATAGAATATTTAATAACCTATGTTATTCTTAACTTGCTCTTTATTTACTTAGGGTTTGATTAAATTTTCGTTTAGAGGCATTCAATGGTTTATCCAAAAAGTGCCTTATAGAAAGGAATTGAAGACTCTTAAGTGTCGCGAATGATGACATTATAAAGGTTCATTATAAAATATAAGAATGCATTGTGAATAGACTTGCTACTCAAAAGAGTTAATGATAACAAGTCTATGTTGGAATAAAAATGAACATGTGAGATATCATTCATAAACACTTAAATAGTAAACTTGGAAAGCTACTTGACATAGATAAAAAAGCTAATAGTCATGAATTAAAAAGCTCTACCAACCAAAAAAAAAACAAATGAAATGTATTTGCCAAAACTAACTAAAAAGTTAGTAAAAAACTGAAAAAGCTAGTTGAAAACCAAAAAACTAATTAAAACTAGCTTAAATTTTTAAAATAATAAATAAGAACATCATTAATTATTAGATCAATAATGAGTATTTAAAATAATAATTTTTCTAATGTGTGCTTAAGGGAACATCTTAATAATTATTAAAACCTTATTTTCAATGCAAATTTGAACATATTTATTATGTAAGAGAATCACTATATTTATAAAGTATTTAATGTAATTTTTAATATTAATTTACTTTCACTTTTAATTTTTTAACTATATTGTTCACTTTATCTTCTTTTATACTCAACACTTTCACCACTATCACTACCATCACCACCACTATCATCGCCACTAGCACCACGTCATGGTGGTAGCGGCAACAGTGATAATAGTGAAGATGGTGAAAATAAAGGAAGATAGAAGTAAAAAAATCAAGGTTAAAAATGGAAATAAATTAGTGTTAAAAATCACATTTAATGTTTTTTAAATATAGTCACTCTCTCATTATATATGCATTTAAATTTGCATTAAAATTTATGTTTTAATAATTGTTAAAATGTATTGGCACACATTGGAAGAACTGATATTTAAATTGAAAATAGGAAAAAAGCTATTTGTTGATTTTGTCTTACAATTTTATCTTTCATTGATTAATATATTGTCATCCACTAATTTTATCTCCTTACATAATAAAATATATTTCTCCTTCATTAATGTTATCATAGTAATTTATAATTTAAATATATAATATAAAAAATTATAATTTAAAAATATAATTATAATAATTTATAATTTAAATTTGTAATTATATAAATATATAATTTAAATATGTAGTTATAATTTAAATAGGAAAGGGATCCATTTACTCCAAGAGTAAGATTAAGGAAGTTACCTTCACCATCTATTTTTTTAAAATCTAATGGTTATGTTATGAATCAAATGTCGGGAGTTCGGTTTCCATATGTTCTCTTATACATGAACTGGTTATCGGGTGGTTATTTGATGGTTGTGTGATGGTTACCTAATAGTTATTGTGAGATCAGTTACAAGAGGTCGTGAACTATTTTTTAAGCCTTTCTAAATGGCTCCTAGACCCACTGAAATACAAACAATATCAAACGACCCCATAACAACGAGATTGTTGACAAAAGTACATCAAACCATTGTTAACACCCCTAAATTCCACCTCAACAAAACTCGTTTTTCCCAGCCTTATCGCTCCTAAAAGACTAAGACTGAAGGAATTGTGGACTAAAAAAGAATGGTTAACTACTAGGTAACCACTCATAACCACCCAATAACTATTTCATGTATATGAAAACATGGAAGTCAAACTCCTCACTTTTGATTCAGAATAGGTTATAATGATTAATTAATCTTAAGAATTAGATTTTTAAAAAAATTATTAAAATGAAAAGTAAATCTCTTAAACTTACTTTTGGAGTAAGTAAATCCCTCCTAATTTAAATATATAATATAAAATTTATAATTTAATTATATAATTATAATAATTTATAATTTAAACAAGTGATTAATTTATATTATTAAAATATATTATAATTATTTTAAACATTTCATTATTAATCTAATGATTAATTATGTCTTTATTCATCATTTTACAACTTTTAGTTAGTTGATTAGTTAATTTTTCCAAACATTTGCAATTTTTTACCTAATTAATCAAAGACATCCTAGTTATCAACAAGACATTAGGCTCAACTTTGTAAAGATGTTACTCTCTCACATGAACCAATCTGAAACTATCAATTTTGGAAAAAAATTTAACATGTTTTTTCAATTTTCCTTATTGAGATTTTCTTTCAACACGTAACGTCATGCTTCGTCTTGTGAATCCAATTTTTTATCAAGTATTTTCTTATTCCCATGTTTAAGTCATTCACATTTACTATACTTGGAATTTATAAGGTGAGTCTGGATGGTTACAAAAGAAGGAAAGGAGAAGACAACTCATTCTACTAACAAAAAAAAAAAAAAACATTTCTAAATTCTAATAATTAACATTTTTCTATATAAAACAACAATATGTAACTCATTTAAAAAATAAAAAATCCAGTGTTACATATTGTGATATAATTTTTAAGTTATTATATTCTTATGATAAATTGATATCATTATATTCTCATAAACCCAAATGATTATCAATTTCAATAATTTTTTCAATTTCTTTTTATCTATCACTATTACATAATATGAAATTGATATTATTCAATTATTCAAATATATCTCAAATCGTAAAAAATGACAATTCTAGTAGTTATAACGAAACACTAACCACTACTTGGCTGCATTTTATATCAACAAACTCTTTAAATGTTCTGTATTTTCCTTTTGCTAGTTATATGATACAAATGAAACAAAAAAAAAAGAATGCCAACAGCAGAAATATATATAATATACAAGAAAACAAATACATACAATTCATACGGACAAATGTTTTTTTCTTTCCTTCCTATATTTGCCACCATTTCCTCCTTTCCATGGTCTTGACAAGCTCATTTGCTAATGATGCAAAATTTTCAGCTCCACTTTGCAGTTCAGCAGTACGTTGGCTGATTCTCTGAATCAAATTAAACAATAAAACTTAGTTTACTTTGACACCGTTTATGACTATAGAGTAAGGAGTAAACAAAGATTTATATAATAAACAATAATATTTTGAAAAATAGACAAACGATAACTTCGATGTCAAAGCACCCGAGGGGCTGTAAAGAGGGAAAAAAAGGTTGACTTGAATATATTTTTAGTTCTTGGAAAGAAGACTTTTTTGTTTTGGTCCTTTGTAAAATTGTTAGTCCCTAAAAATTATAAAAATCATACGCTTTTAATCCTACTCATCTTATAATTTGGATTTAAGTCTGACTCAACCATATAAAATTGGTTTGTAAGCTCCTCACTTTATAATTTAATTTGGTCATATCAACAACAATAAGCATGTTTGGAAAAACGTTCAACGAACAACGTTCAACGTACAAAACACACATTATCATGTAAAAAATGGGAGCATAGTTGTTACTTTGAAACCAAAGTACAATGAAACGGTTTTACAAACAAGCTAAATAGCTTAGTTAAACTCTGCTACCATCTTACAATTTGGGTTTAGGCTTAACAATATAAAATTGATTTATATGGTAAGGATTGTCCCTCATTTATATACTTTAATTTCGTCATCTTACTAATGGTGTGAGATCTTTAACAAAATTAAAACCACGTCTTTTTTTTACAAAAAGAAGTCAGTTTTTGTTAAATATAGAAACTGAAAACAAACAAACTTTATAGTAGAAGTTATGCAATTTGGCATGATGAGATCAAACAAAATTCTACCTCCAATTTTTCTTGCCTCTCCATAAGCTTGTTTCTGGTTTGGGCAGCAACAGAAGCAGCATCCTGAAATTAGGCATTAATTAATATATTTAACTCATTGAAATCAATAGTATTAAGATAGAAAGGCTAGACAGCTTGGCATTACCCCAGTTTTTCTATAAGTAACCATAATTTCTTCAGGTGTTCTAAGTCTAGGCTTTATATCATCATTATTGGTCCCTCCTTCAAATAATTTCTCCCTATCTTGTAATTTATCTGCAGGTAAAAGGAAAAAACTGTCACTAACCTTTGTTGTTAAAGTGTGATATATATTTTGAAAGTGATTTACCTTTATGTTTATTTTTCACATCAGGAGATGAAGTAGAAGCCTTTGTTATGGGCTGATAGGGCTCATCTATTTCAATGTCATCTATACCAAAACATAGCAGGTTGAGGTCAAACTTCTAAGTGTGTAAGTATTCAAATTTATAAAAAATTTAAAACACTCAAAAGTTTAAAGAAGTAAACCTATATCAAGCTCCACTTCATTATTATCTGGGACTGCTACTGTTGGAAGGGGATGAGGCAACGAGGGCTTAAAGAAAATGTCCTCCAAATGATCAAAATTGGAGGTTGAAATCTTAGTCACATCTGTTTGAGAAGTGTTTCCTCCTTTTAACCCTTTGACAATACTCCCTAGTATCCCTGGCACTGTGGTCTGTGCCCAAATGTTAATTAAACAGCTTTCTACAGATGGGAACGTTAGTTAAAAAAGAAGGCAAATCAGAGAAACTCAAACCTGTTTTTTCTTCTGTTTTGAAGAGAATCTAATGGCAGCATCAGCAGCGGCTGCAAGAACTTTATCGTGAAGACAAGGCAGATGCTCCAGATTACTAAAACAGAATAGAATTGTAATTCAACTTTTTCTTCCTTATTTCTAAGCTTTAACTAGAAGTCATAATGATATCTCTTAATTAAAGGAAAACCAAGATACCTGAATTCATTTTCGCCAGCTAGTAATGAAATGAACGCCAATTCAGAACCGTTAGCCTGTAAATTGTGAATATAAGATGGGTGCTTTGAACTTTGAAGACCAAGAAATAGCACACTTTGAATTTCACTGAATGTTTTTGGCTGGAATACTCGAATATGTTTTACATTATCCAGTAAAAAAAAATAGGGGGCAAAAACAGAAATGGAATTCCTGATAATTTGTAGTTCTAGAGAGTAGTACCAGCACTATCTGTCCATAATCATCAGAACATATGGTTTTATCCATATTCACTTTATAATTCCATCTTAAAATTGACAACAAAGAGCTTTCTGCAACCAATTCCAAATCTGGAAAAGACCTGTTCAAGGCCAAGAGCAAAATAATGGATAACACAAAGAATTTAGTATTTCAAAGCAAATTTATTAGCTTATTTAAAATACACCTTCATGGGCTTTCCGGGAAAAGAAAAAAAAAAGAAAAAGAATGAAAACACTAACTTTCACCTGATTTCAAATGTTCCTGTCTGAAGCAATGATAGAAGCCCGTAAACTTTTTCATCTTTCTTAAAAATTGTAGTCCAGCAACAAGATGTAGAATGCTTCACTTTTTGAATTGGTTTCTTATGTCCCTGTAAAGAATGCATCATATACGTCAAATTCATTTGCATACAGACTTATTTATGATGTGAATGAAAATGTGAAAGTGATAATGAACTAAAGAACCTGAATCAAAGATTTTGCAGAAAACAAGCGCAACGAATTCTCACAGCATAGCAGAACAAGTGGATCCAACTGCGAATCTCCAGAGTGTGAGGTTTCTGAAGAGGAAAGATCAGCCTCTGATGAATTTACCCCAGCTGTTAGGGGTTCCTCCTGCTCATCAGGACTAGCATCAGGAGTATTCTTCAAGGGTTCTTCCTGCAACTTGTCATTTGATGCTTCAGAGGTTGAGATGCTACCCTCTGATGTACAAAAATCGGTTAGAATTTCCAATGATATGCCAAGTGCAATAAAACTGAAAATATGCTTAGTGTTCTTGATGAAACTTGTACTTGCCTATAACATACATTGAAATTGCAGTTGATTCCTTCACATGTAATGGCCGATTGGAGACCATTTTTCCATTATCACAATCAACTACATTAATTTTTCCATCCCGGGATAACACAAACAGTATTTCTTCAGTAGAGTTGCCCGAAGCTGTTTCTGACTGCTTTAAACTATTCACCTCACTTTGAAGAGATGCTTCTTGTTTCCAAACCAAAGAAGTAATTGCAGAGCTAGAGCTAGGTACACCATCAATCAAGAACAAAACTGACAATGAAGTTATATTACAGACTGCAACCTGGAAACAAGCAATTTATCCAAGAAGTTTCAATTGACAGATCTGACACTTATACACATGATCAAATAAAACAAGAAAGGCAATGTCAATTAACACATAGTCAGATGACACCTACACGACCACTTAAAAATCCAATAGCAAGTTTGGTTCCAGAATTTGAAAATGATAAGGCTTGTACAGGAGAATCAAGAAGAGAATAGACACCACTACAATGAGGTCCTTTTCCTTCTGGAGTGTCAAGTACTGCAATACATGTTTAACAGCACAGCATAAATCAAGGGGTTAAACTTTCTTTTTTCTGTATAGATATCTTAATTTGAGACACAAATATTGGAATAAAACTCAAATGAAGAAGGTAGGCAGTAGCCTTCTATGATGGCAACAGACATCTAGGGACCACCTTCACTTTTTGTTTCTGTGACAAAATGGAAATTTTGCCCATCAGAGTGACCCTTGAGGTCATAAATGCGAACCTATTAAAGTCATCACAGAAAATGAATTAAGTACAGAACAAATGTTGCATTATGTCAGATAGAATGACATATTATGAATGAAAGATATCTGACAAGACCACATTCATTGCCCACAGCCAACAGTAAAGAAACAGAACAGAAGTCCAACTTTGTCACTTGAGCATCTGAACCAGCCACTTTTATACCATTCACCTACCATACAAACAGGAGATTGGTGTGAAAAAAGAGAAAACATTTTTTTTTTTACAATTGGAAATGTAAGCAGTAAGCACATTGTTTTTCTTTGTATTTATTTGGGGATGAAAAAGATATAGAATACTTACCTCTCCCTCTATGTAGCATATATATGATAAGACTGTATGTGTGGCATCACACAAAAGGACAGATCCATTAGAATAACCCACAAAATAAACTCTCTCAACCTCAGCACCTTTAGCTGTGGACAAATGACTGGGAACACCCCCAGTTAAGGGCCAACTTGAAGGAGCTGATCCAGGCCTTGAGCCAGTTCTCAGAGCTGAGACTACCTAAGATAATTGAAATAAGTAGATAAAAAAAAATATATAATAAACATAGATTAGTTGCAGGGTTTGACAAACAAATTACCTCAGTCAGAATTGTTGACGAATTTGACTTACTGGGCAACTTTATAAGTTTTGCAACAGTCAAAGATGGATCAGTCAAAGGTACTAGCACTGGAAACTCCACAGCACAAACAGAAGGTGTCCTCTTCTGCTCAGATGTTAACGTGGACAGACTATCATTATCATACAAGTGTAGTTGTCCAGGGTTTGTCAATACAAAAAGTTCGTCTTTGTTACTCAATCCTGTTGTTCCAGGACTTGGCAGTAAAATCAAGTCTGCAAAAGAGCCACTTAGAGTAAGATCAGCACGATTGGTGCATCTTACAGACTCCATTCCCGATGACCATTCAAGAGTTAAAACCTGTAATGAAGAAAGAGATGGTAATATTTAGGGTAACATTACAGACATGCTAACATTTTAACAAGTAGAAACACTGCCCATCAAAGCAATTGTAACAATTGATCAGAATCCCTAAAACAGTCAACACCATATTTGAATATAACGAGTACTTAAACTATAGCATTTAGCCTAACTGTAGATATCAGAAGAAAATAATTGTGGGGAGAGGGGGAATCCTCAATTTAGTAACCAAAGGGTAGTCCTGCAATAAATATCAATATTTCTTCTATTAGGAGTTAAAGATTAAATATTGTTTCCTTATTTATGATTAGACGTAATTGGAGATTTACTCTTTATTACCTATTATTAGATTTTTATTTTGGAAAGACAAATGTTAGTCATTAGTGTTAGTTCTGTTAATGGAGGGATTCGAACCCATGACTTCTCCCTCTCTATCTCCACACAAGTAAGTTTTGTCACTAGACCAACCTCATAACCCCTACCTATTATTAGATGGATCTTTAGTCATTGTTAGAGAAATCCTACATAATCAATATTGATCCTATTTAATCATATGGGCTCATTATAAATAAAGGCATTGTGTGGTCATCCAACACACATTTACATAGTATTAGAGTGAGCATAAACTAGATCCTAGAAATCCAAGTGTTTTGAGTGCCTAAACAGTCTACCAATAGCCATGGACCCACTGTCCGGCGACCCACTATCATATCATTGTCTTTCTCATTGGATAACTATTGTCTAGTGACCCATTGTTATATCACCAACTTTCTTTTCGGAAACTCTTCCCATAGACTTTTCATGAACAATTCTTGAAGCCTAGAGACCTTTTCTAAAGGCCCCTTTTCGGAGACCCTTTCTGAAGACCATTCCTAGAGATTACCATATCATCCAAGTGTACAACCAACTCAAAACACTGAAGACTTTTCCTAGAAACCATTCCTAGAGACCTTCCCGAGACCCTTCCTGAAGACTTTTTTTTGGAGACCCTTCCCGCTTGGAGACCTTTCCCGGAGACTTTTCCTAATGTTCTTCTCTTATTTTTCCGCCTCATGGAGTTCTTCTGCTTCCACTTTCGGACGTGCTTTATTTACAAGTGAACAATATTTGTCATCACTGCAAACCTTTGATGGTTGTCGCCAAGCCATGCTTATCCAGCACAACCACGCGATTGGAACCACCTTTCTTTTTTACTTTATTAAATTTACCACATCTATAACAAGCATAGTTCATATCATACATATGCTCCAGCTAGAGGGTATTGTTAAAGACCAGATATTATTTATTTATTTATGATTAGATAATAATTGGAGATTTATTCTTTATTACCTACTATTAGATTGATCTTTAGTCATTATTAGAGAGATCTTATGTAATCAATAATAATCTAATTGATCATATCACCTCATTATAAATAAATGCATTGTGTGGTCATCCAACACACAAATTTACATTTAGAAAGCCAAGATGGTGCTCAACCAAATTAACATCAAAAGGAATTTGCCAATACTTTAGGTTTCCTACAAAGTCTAAGTAAAATATTTCTTCAATACATTTGTAATTTTAGGTATGATGAAACATATAAGAATGTTCAAACTTCAAATCCAACTTCAGACCAATTTTGAATGTATCAGTTATTTTAGTAAACTGTATAGTTTATCGGAATTCAGAAGCAACAGCCAATAAAACGAATATAAATCAATTTAAAATGAAATGATAAACAGACATAAACAACTCACAGTTAGAACTTCTTCAGATCCAATTTCATCACCACCATAGACAAACAACTTCCCAGCACTATCACTTTGGGATTTATGGCTGTTGGACCATTGTAAGACAATGACTGGGATTCTTCTTTCTTCAGTCGAAAGTTGTACCTTAACAACATTTTTTGGAGAAGCTTGTTGATCTTTAGAAGGTGCTGCAGATGACAAGTTCCAGAAAAGGATATCTCCATCTAAGTATCCCACAGCAAGAATGGACCCAGTGGAAGATGCCCAGCAAAGAGCAGTTATCTCTTTGTCACCTAGAGTTTGTCCTACAATATCAGCTGGAGGATTGGTGCCTGTTTCAGTATAAGAGTTACCATCTTCATCCTTCAATTTGAGATCTTTTCCTCCGCCAAGGAACACAATTCTAGCTTCAGAAACATCCCAAAGAATAAGCAGTCCATCCTCAAAGGCAATCAAGAGTCTGCAAAATATAAGAATTCATTCTTCATCAAATAGAACATAATGATGAGTATTTCTTTTCTTATTCAACTATATAATATCAGATCTCAGACAAGTACATGAAATTAATGATAGATAAAAAAATGTTAAAATATAATTATCAATACTTCTTCAATAGTCTTCAAGCAAACAACCCCAACTCATAAGATAGAGACACAACCGTGTCAAAACACTGATGGAAACATTTGCTGGCTCCAAATTCGTTCAGCCATTTTTTCAGTCAGGTAGTTCAAAGATTTAAATACAAATATGATAGAAAATACAGGCTACATATAAAATAATACAGTGCTGTTTCTAAGAATATACAGCCATGATAATTAGCAGACTGCTTTAGAGGTTGGAGCTTGGCTCCTCAATTTCATCAAATTTTTTTAGTAATTATGAAAATGTGAGAAATTATTTGAAATTATATAGACACCAAGAAATTTAAAAATATGAATGTTAAATTCAATTGGTATGGTTTTGATAAATTAATAAGTAGCTGTCAAGTAAAACATCCAATAAAAAAATCTTCCAGACAGAGAAGTAAAGCTAGAATGCTATAAGAACTAGTTATATCTTGCCTGTTCCCTGAATAAGAAGGTTGCAAAAGAACTCCAACAATTGGTTGCTCACTGGGATCTGAAAAGCCTGCAGCTTCTATCAAAGATAATAAAACAATGACAATGAGCAATTCTTAAATAAAAGAAAATCAAATAATTTTATATGCTGAAGCAGAGGTATGGATCATCAAATGAAGACATTAGAATATATGGTTATAACTTACTATAACTAAGCATTATTTATCTTAGTGCTGACCCTATTTCTTTCATCCAAGGATCCCAACACAAATTCCATGTGGAAAACAAGAGCATTAGGTACTGATTACTGAAACAAGTCTACAGTACAACGGTCACGGGATTTGTAATGGAAGCACCGAAAGGATCTAATGAAAGATTATTTAGTTGTGATCCCAAATCACAGATGGGCTGTGAACATAAAGAACATACAGCTGACAGCATGCAAATGGAGAAGATCTATGATTAGAGAGATGAATATTCATCGGGTAGATTGCTTATTACAGTCTCAGGTATTCTTATTTTTTCATCTATTTTGCTATGGTTTCTCTGCTTTCCCAAGGACTTTTCTCAGTTTTAAGGTGCTAAGCTCCTTTTTGGTGTTGTATAAATAATAATATCTAGTGATTTTCAGTTCGTATCAAAAACAATATTTGAGAATTTATGATTACTTAAGAAGATTGACAGATTGCAAGTATGGCTTCAGAGAATGCAATATATGAGTTATATATTGATCATCAAAATGAAAGATTAAAAAACAAATACCCCTTAAAAATTTTGCGGACAAATTGTATGATGAGTTCAAAAGTTGTCCTTCCTCAGCTTCAAACTTTATCACAGAAAATAAGCCATGTTGATCTCCAACATAACTGCACATTATGACAGGGTAATGCTATTAACGAAGTGCCATAATCACAACCATTTGCAGCTAGCTATTACTAAGAAATATAGGCAGATTTACTGCATATGAGTATTTCACTAACATACATGAAATGTGAACCGCTGATTACAGAAAAAGCAGTAATATCGGATTCCCATTGTAAAGAACAAACAAGGCTCCGGCTTTCAAGATTCCAAACCTGCCAAAATTGTTAAAAAACAAAGACAAGGCTCGACTTAGACAACATTCTAAACCACAAGACCTATAATAAGCAAGGAACTCAAAGTAAAATACCTTACTGATGTAAACCACAATTTGACATGCTATAATGTTCATTCATAAACAACCAGACATATTACTTTTCATTCTACAATTCATGATGAATGGTATTCGTAAGCCAGAAAAGCAGCCACATAACTCAGAGATATCAACAATAGATAAAACTTAAGGACTGACTGAAACAATAGGTTATTAATATTTAGGGGGAAAGAGTAGCATAGGCAGTCAAATTTTTTCAATATATAATGCTCAGCAGTGCCTTTGTTAGAAAAATGTACCACACAAACAGAATGCGAAATATATTATATAGGGAAAAAAAAATACCTGGATATCATTGTCATTTAAGACACCAATTAAATGCCCCTGGTTTTGCAGGAACTGCAAGTACCAGAAGAGTCTAAGCATCAATATATCACTCACATAAGCTTGGGTAGCTAAAAAATTGATAGTTTTGCGTGATAGAAAAATCCAACAAAATCTAACAGCATATCAATTTGAGATTGAGAAGTCCAATTCCACTTACCTCCAAGTATTTGTAAGGCAGTTGCTTAGGAGAAACCAAAAGACCTTCTATATTATCACCACCAATCACCTTAAGTCTTCCATCCCTAACATCAAGCTACCCAATATAAGAAATCAAACACTCACATCCTATAATGAAAACCAGTAGCTAGCTATTGAGATCATGGTATATGCCTCGTATCCAATCTAACCATCCGTACATTCGAAGAATTACACACTATCCATTAGGACAATAAAAAGGTTGTCTCGTCACTACATTTACAGGCTAAACAGATGTACAAGAATTATGTCAGGTAGACTTTCTCTTGGCTTTTTCGTACAATTATATGTACATTTTTTTATCCAAAAGAACCAAAATAAACATCAATAAAAAAATGAATTTAGGCATCACCCACCCTCCCTTACAACCAACAAAAATAAAGCCTCCTCCGCATTGAAAGAACCGAAATACTTATAAGGGACAGTAACAACATAACCCACCAAAATTTTCTTTTTTTTCCAAATATCAGAATCCACTTTACCCAAATAACATTTGCCTCATGCAATTGAAACAGTGCAGATTGCAATTACTAAACAACCATGGAATAAATGAAAAAAAGACAAAAGAGCAACTTTAAATTACTTTCACGAATAATTAGAATAACCCAATATCAAATTACTCTAAACAACTACATTATAATGAATATTGAAAGAAAAATTATTTATTAACACGACTGTAACTTAAAAGTACTGTATTATACCCAATTAATAAAAACATAATAACAATTAACAATAAAAACACACAGAGAGAGAACTGACAAAGTCCCAATAGCCAAAAGTCGCTGAATGGGGTCGAAGGCGAGAACTGAAGCAGTGGATGGAATGCCATAGTGAATAACAATTCTGGGATCCAACTCACTTTCCTGCAAACTGCCATGCTGCAACTTATGGTGAATAAAAACCAGCCCATACTCAGAAAAAAAGTAAAATTTGAAGAGGTAAAGGAAAGCCAGAAAAATAAAAATGAAGTTGGATGAGAAAGAGAGGATTTTTTTTTATATTTACGTTGGAATGGTGCAGCACAGCCTTCTTCAACAATCTCTTGGCAAACATGGTTGCCGATGATATTGTTGTTGGCATAGGTTGTCTGTCTTCCACAGTTTGATTTGCTTGTTGGACTAATGATCATTCCAATGCTTCGTATTTTCCTTTTCGATCAAAAATCAAACCTTTTCTCTTTTTTTTAATTCTTCAGCTCATCTACTGGTCAATGCGATAGTTCTTTGATTCTTTCACACCTTTTTAATTTTAATTTAAATTGGATTAATCTCAAATTTTAAACACTATTATATATTTAATATATTATGATGTAGCCATAAGCAAAATGGGGATGTAGCTTAGATGGTAAAGTGTCTTCTTTCGCCATACGACAGGTATGGAGTTCGATACTCTGAACTCCAAAAAGTTAATATTTAATAATTATAAAATCATATGTAGTTTTATGCTTTTTTTTTGTTAAAGCTGATTTATTTTACTTTGACGCAGTCCCACATCATTCGCCTCAAAGAATAGTTTGTCCATCCCTCAAGTGCACCTCCTTCGAAACCCTAGCGGTCCACACTTTGCCCTCTTGGATTCGATCATTAAATCAATCCCTACCTCCAAACTCCTTGTCAAGCTCTTCTTCTCTATGGTTAGAGCAATTACTCACGTGCCCCAAAGCTATTACGGAAACAACTTTTTACAGAAACAAATTCATTCCCACAAAAATGCAAGTTGCACTTGTGGTTTAAGGAATAAAAAATTAAAAAACCGCAGTTTTATGCCAATTAAATTGTCTTTTTCTGGCAGTCACGTGGCCAAAAATCTTAGGTAGAGTAAAAATTACAATTTAAAGTTATGATTTAACTTAGACAATAGTTAAAACAATCTTAATATGTGAAAATTTTAAAATAGATTCGTTTAGGTAAATATCTTATAAAAATGAATCCACTTTAGGTAACTTGACAAATGATAGCAAAAAATAAAGGTTTAACGGCACATTTTAACATCCAACTTTTTGTTATTTTGAAAATTCTAATATTTAATTTTTAATTTAAGATATTGTGATTTTAGAATTTTAAAATTTTTAAATTAGTAGTTATATTGGATTGAAGACTAATTATGACAAAGCCAATTGTCAATGTTGAGTCCATGATAAGCAATTATTTAAGCAATAATTTATTATTTACTTACAATAATCGATTATTTGCACAAGCAAATATCTTTAAAGTAGAAGATGATTAATTATTTAATTACAATAATCAATTATTTGTGCAACTAGACATATTTAAGGTGATGGATAATTAACTATCTATTTATGATAATTGATTATTATAAAGTCAACATAAATGTTAACTTTGTTGATAATTGTCTAATTTACTTATTTTTATATAAGTAAAATTAGGGATGGGTACATGGACATGGGTATGCAGACCCGTTCGCAGACTTCCAAGCCCATGGGAGTTTTTGACCATTCTTTTATAGGAATCTGAATTGCAGGAAAATTTTAAGCTTCATTCACAAAACTCGTGAACCTTGCAAGCTCACGGGCTTAGCACATGGCCTATCTAAAGGGACAAATTTGTCATTTTGACTATTAATTTATTTTAATGTTGTGACTTCTTTTTTTGTAAATTGTGATATTTTATATTTTTAATGTTGAAAATGTTTAGTATTTTAAATTATTATAAATAATTATATAATTTTTAGTATGATATATTGTAGTTTAGTAAATATTATAATTTTCTAAAATTATTTTTAAAAAATACATATGTGTGTGCAGGTGCGTGAATTGGTTCGTTAAGTCTGCGGGCTTTGTGGGCTAGATACGAACTCTTAAAAAAGGTTCATTTATTTTGATAAACTAGACTTATCTAGCCCATTTAAAATGCAAGTTTCGCAGACCGAGATTAAATAGGCCGAATAAGCTCATATGTCCACACCTAGATAAAATAGAGCAGTTATTTTAATTTCTTCTCATTTAAGGCTTCGTTTTCCTCAAATTTCACTTAAAATTAGATTTAATTAGAAAATTAGATTTTTTGGTGTTGTAGCAAAGTGTTGGTGCCCAACAGCCAAGATTGGAGCGCCCAACATGCTGAGAGCACTTCAAGTCTCAATCTCAGCATCCATCATCCATAGAGTAAGCGCCCAACACTCACATTAATTGGGGCACAAGTTTCATCTCAGTGTTCAGCGGTCACTTTGTCACCACTGGTCAATGGTGTTGCGTCCTGACTGCTATATAATGGCATCTTTTCTTATGGAAGGAGGTTACCCATGTTGTTGACTGATGACTATGTTCCAGAGTCATTTCTTTCATTCCTTTTTCCATCTTTACCTCTATTTTGTGCTCCCATCCATAGATCATGTCTTCCACCCGAGGGTTGGCTAAGCGTCTTTATTGGTTGGGGTTTGATGTAACTAAACTTTGTATTTTTGTTCTTTTAAATAAATTTTATTATTTATTATTGATGCTCTTCTTCACCTTACACTTATCTTTTTATCTTTCGTAGGTTTTACTTGTTGAATAAGTTCAGGAGAAGATTTTGACTTCTAAAATAAGAAAAACTCTCAATGAGATTTATTGCTAAGAATAGGGTAAAACTCATTGATCATTTTAAGCTCATTTGCTTAATGCAAATTATTTGACTTTAGATGATGCAAGGAATTGATAGTCTAAATCTTAAATAGCTTAATTCATTCTTGCAAGGAATTAAGGTTAAGGATTCTTTTATGGGTGATAGAAACATGAATTGTAAACAATAATTTTGAGTTCATTTATGCACTTGAGGGGTGATTTAGTGAAATAAGACTTAACCAAAAAATTTTTTATTACTTAAGCAATAAGACTTAAACAATAAGACTTAAACAACAATTTTGAATTGTAAACTCATATGATAACCCTTACTTTACTTGTTTTCGCTTTTCTTTAAATTTTGTCTCAATAGCTGTTAGTATAAAAAGTTTTCTTTTATTTATTAAAAGTAAAAAATATTGAAACTTTTGTGGTATCATCCAAGTCGTTGTGGGATCGACATGATATTATCAGATATTACATACGACTAATCCACTTGTCAGTAACAGTGTAGAAAACTTAGCACTCAACATCTGTTGTAGTTAGTCCTTCATCCAATTTGAATACCAATTGATAAATTGTAAAAATTCAAGGTCACAATTTTTAAATTAAAATATGGAGGTTAGAATTTATGAAATTGTAAAATTTGGAGGTTAGAATGAATAACAAAGTTTAAAACTAAGCTTTGATGCTTATTAAATAAAAAAGTGATATTTGCACCATTTTGTAACAAACAAGGCTTCACAAGGAGAAAAGATAATTTTTACAAGAATTACAAGGTGAAAAAGAAGAACAAAACCAAAACCAAATTTAAACAAAATCAAAACTTAACAAAAAAATTGAACTTCTACTAATCTAACTTAACAACTTTTTCAAAAGATTTAACCTCTGTTTGGACAGCAAAAAGTTAGGAGTTTTTTAAGAGTTACTAGTTTTTTCAAAAAAGTTACTTCAAGTAACTTTTTCAAAAGATTTTCGAGCTACTAATTGTTTTTGTTTCCTTTACCTTTCACTAATTAATGTATTATCTTCTACTAATTCTCTCTCTTTCAATGATACAATCTCTCTCCTTTATTTCTCTCTCCTTCATTAATGTAACCATAGTAATTTATAATTTAAATCTATAATTATAGAAAATTATAATTTAAATATGTGTTTTAAAATTTTTATATTTAATTATAGAAAATTATAATTTAAATATACAATTATAGTAATTTATAATTTAATCACGTAATTACATAAATTTATAATTTAAATATATAATTATAAAAATTTATAATTTAAATAATAATTACAATAATTTATAATTTAAATATGTAATTAATTTATATTATTAAAATATATTATAATTATGTTAAATGTCTCATTGTTGAACTAATGATTAATGATACTTTTATTTGCTATTTTAGAACTTTCAACTACTTGATAAACTAGTTTTATTAAACACTTACAACTAGTTTTTCAATTTTGTTAGTTTTTAGCTTTATTAGCTTAGCTTTCAGTCAGTTTTCAGCTAACTTTTCACTTAGTTTTGTTAAATACACCCTAATAAGAAACTTGAACCTAAGATACATAACTATGTATTTTACAATGCTAATACTTCAAGACACATCTATAAATTGTTCATTTTTCTCACAAATTTTGACTATTTCTTCCAATCCAAATTTATAGTAAACTCAGTGTTTACTATTTTCTTTGAAATGGATCCCAATCAATATAACCATTAAAGTTATATGAATTTTTTTACAAAACCAACCACCACCTCAACTCCCTACATGACAACTCACAAAATCATAATTATTTTATGTATCCTCCTCCATCACCACCACCATCTGTCATTAGTGAAAATTTTCAACCCCATTATTTTATGTATCCATCACCACCAATCAATATGAATAAGTGGTATAGATCTTTGATAATTTTCAAAAGGAAACTGAATCATAATTAGTTCCGTGTTTAGGAGTCTCATGTTGGTCTAGAAAGTATCACATTTGATGTTGAAAACACTTAAGTTAAAGTATTGACTAGTTAGAAAAAATAATGGGCAAACTTCTCAGTTGAAGAAGACAACATACCATCCATGGTTTCGAATCAACAAGCTGTTCAATTATTTGTCGATAATTATAAACAGGTTCATGATCAAAGAAAAAGTGGAAACTCTAAGAAAGACATCATAACATAAACACATAAGATCTATTTGTAAGATGTCAATGACAAATTCAATTTTGAGTATACTTGGAGGTTGCTTAGAGGCAAACCAAAGAAGAAAGCTAAGTCAACGGAGAACTCTTACAAGAGAAAAAAAGTTTATACATTAAGTGTGTACTCAATGTCCTCTAACACAATGATGCTTGTTGATTCTGAAGAATATAACATCACAACTTCACTTTCTTACCATTTGGACAAAAAATAGCAAAAATAAAAGAACAAAGAAAAAGTTGCAGACACATCTTCTAAATAAAATGATTTAGTGAAAGCAAAAGAAAATAGGTTTATTGCAATGAAAGTAATGGCTGAAGCAAAAGAGGCAGGAAACTTTAGTGTGTTGTACGAAACCCTCATGAAGGACACAAATGGGATGATTATGAATAAATTCAAAGATAGTGTGTTGTAACTATACATTAAACATTAGTTAGGAAATTAACTAGTTTTTTAGTATTTAAAATTTTAAGTTTACATGATTGAATTTAGGTCTTAATTTATGTCAACTATATGTTTATCTTAATTAAAGATTAATAAAGTATAACTTTTAAATTTTTCGTTATGAAACTAGTGATTACGAAAATAGTCATTGAAAAAATAGTTGTCGTAAAAGTAGTTGATAGTTATTACAAAATTAGACATTACGAAACTAGCTATTATGCACACTATTATATAAATTAAGACATTCTGAATTGCACCTTGTTCTCTCATTCTTTCACATGTCTTATCTCATTCTCTAACACTTCACTCTTTCACATAATGGATCTATGCAAAAGATTTTGATACTTTTTTAATAAAATATTTAATGAGGAATGCTATCTTATTGGTAAGCATACCAAATCATATAATATATCCAATGAGTACAAGGTTGCACCCAAACAAGAATGTGGTTGATAATTGAGAAATTTATATATTTTTTACTTGCTTAATGAATGATAAAAGTGTTGACTAAAAACAATGGAAAGGAATAAAAGAAATGAAGGCATAAACTTGTAAGAGAAAGAGGTTTTAACAAAAATGGAAGAACTGGATGAGATTTGACTTCACTAAACTGTTATCATACATAAATGAAAATTTAATCATGTTTATTACTCATGTTTTCATCACTCATAAAAATACCGTAACCTAATCCCTTATGAGTAAGGTCTAAGCTTATTTGAATTTTTAGTTATCAATTTCTTATATAACTTAAATCAAATAGCTTACTTTATCATAATAAGTTAATGATGGCCAATGAATATTATTTTTTATTCTAACAATAAACCTCATTAGGTGTTATTCTCATTTTATGATTCAAATACATTTTCCAATTGTATTTAGAATTTAAAATAAATGAAAGATATACACTTTAAATCAAAGAGAAGATAACACAACCATAAAATATTAAACTTAGATTAGCAATAAAATAATACACATGAATTATGCTTAGTTACATAAAATCCCAACTACTCATGCAAGAGAGGAGCATCCAAAGGATGGAGTGTACAAAAAGGGAGGTTGGAGAGGAAGTCATGAGCTTTAGAAAGATGTTGTAGGTCACATAAGTGAAGTTCTTTGCTTTAAAACAAATTGATACCTTTCATATCTCTTGTCTCTTTCTTCATAACATGTTAGCTCGAGCATCATTATTGGGAACTCAACCATAATTTTGAGTTAATGTACCACCGTTGAGTGCCCACAAAATGGGCACTAGGGAGTGATGGTTAACTTACTAAATGCTCTTTATTTGTCAAGGTTGGGTGTTTACAAACTAGGTATTGGTAATTTACCTATGGGAGACTTTAATGTTCAACCCTCAAAGCGCAAAAAAAAAAAAAAACATTCGCTAAGTGAATTGTTCAATCATATGCCTTTACTTTGATCCAACCCTAAAACCTCTATGTGTATTTTCAAAAAGTAATATTTATTTCTAAACCAAATTAAATATATAATTTAAATTTCTAATTATACATATTTTCTACATAAAAGAATAAATCAAAGTCTTAAATAAAGAAGAATTAAGACAATTTTTCTCATATGCTCATATAGAATTAAGCATACAAGACAATTATCAAGGGACTTTAGGATAACACCAATAAAGAAATAATGAAGATACTAGTACACCAACTACAATAATCTAATAGAGTGTTAGATGAAAGAAAAAATTGTTATAGATTGGTCTCATAAAAAATGACATCATCAATTGTTCAATGCAATTAAATTTATAAATATGCTCAATTTCAACATGAAAGTTCTGAACGTAAAGAAACTTATTTCTTCAAATTATAGAAACCCTTAGTTTTTATGATAACTATTTTTAGATGAGGGTTGATGCAATCCACAAAAAAAGGTTTTTTTTCATTGTAAAAACTCACTACTATTATTCATATATTGGCCTATGGAGCACTTGTTGATAATACAAATAATTATGTTCAAATTGGCGAAAACACTTGGGTAGATTTCCTAGAGAGATTTGTGTCAGATATCTTTGTATTTTTTTTTTTTGTGATGAATACCACATTTTTTGCGCATGAATATCTTAGGATGCCTAACAATGAGACATTGTCAAGGTGGTCATGCTAAACCTACAATCATACTTGAACTTGTAATATCACAAGAATTATGGATTTGATATGCATTTTTTGGATCACAAGTTCAAATAATGACATTAATGTGTTAAATGACATTTTGTCAGGACAAACTCTTAGTGTTCAATACACAATGTATAAAAACTCAATATAATATGAATTACTATTTAGCATATAGTATTTTTTTAGAGTGGAAAATATTTGTTAAGATCATCTCAATGTCACAGAGAAAAAAGAAAAATGTTTTTACAACAACAAGAATCAAAGGATATGGAATGAGCCTTGGAGTGCTCTAATCTCAACTCACAATTATATGTGGTCCGACCTGTTCTTGTGTGTCACTATAAGAAAGAATATAATGTATGTATGCATTATATTGTATAACATGATTATTAAAGATGAAATACACTATCAATTTTGAATATAATAATGGAAAGAATAATGTATCTAATGGTTCTTATTGTAATTTTACTACAACATATTTATAAAGGAGAGCAAATATTTATGATGGACAACTGCACTAACAAATTCAATTTAGCAATGTTTTGGACATAAGAATAATAAAAGTTAACTTTTATGTAATATATTATCAATGTTTTATTGTTATATATTTTTCATCGTTATGTAATATATTTGTGTTTCATATTTAATATTTTTAGTCATGTAACATTTATTGTGTATATTTTATTAAATATTTGTTTGCATGTTTTAAAATATTATTTATTATGTTTATTAAAAGATATTTGTATTTGCACTAATTTAATATTTATTTATAAATAATAAGTTAAAATGTTAAGTTGTTAAAATAATTAAAGTGTAAAAAAAATTATAAAAATTTAGATTGTTAATGAGAACCTACCATTAGACTATTTGTTTATAAATGTTTAACTAAATGAGAGACACTTAAATAATTAAAAACATTGAAGAGTTAATTATAAACAACTACCAATATAGTTGCTCCTGCATATCATGTGAGATCATTACACATCATATGTCATATACTAAGTACAACACATTAATCTATACTATTAATAAAGAAAATTTTCCTTTTATATTCATTTTTCAAAATACCTATTTTATCCTTATACTTATTAGAAAATTAAAAAATAAACTACTTTATCAAATGAGGGATTCAAACCTATGACATTTGCCTTTTCAAGCGTAAACTTTGCCACTAGATCAAATTTTATAACTTATGAAAAAAGTACTTTAAAACATTTATATCCAACATCCATAATTATTAATGTTCACTTTTCAAAATATCTATTCTACCCTTATACCTATTTGAAAATTAAAAAATAAACTACTCTATCCCTATACCTATTTTAAAATAGGTATAAGAAAGGATTTGAACCCACAACCTCTCCATTCCTAACAGTAAACTTTGTCATTAAATCAACTTTACAACCTTGATAAAAAAATTACTTTAAAACATTTACATTTAACATACATAATGTTTTATTATCTATAATTTATAATTTATAATATATATATATATATATATAGAAAGAGGACAACTCAAGTGACAAAAAAAGTTACGATGAGAAACGAGAAATCATAATAATAATCGTAGGATTTCAATAAATGGTTCAGATTGAGTTGTTAATTAAACAAGCTCACGTGGTTCTTTCACACATAAACCTTTCCCTCAAACACTTAATCCACACTTTGTCGTCACGCATCGCCACCATGCCCACTCCCACCGTCCATGCTGCCACCACCACCGTCAGTGGTATCGCCTTTGCTGCCACTACCGGTACCACATCTAGTTCAATAATCACAGGTAGACTAGTTTTGGGGCTACAACATACTTAAACCAAAAATGTTGCATGCAATTTTCTTTATTGATGATGATCACTTTCAAATGAATTTGTGATATTATGTGCATGCCTCTGTCACTGCCTAGATTTATACCTTTATATCAGATATGATTATGAAGCTTGAGAATAAGGGAGATTTGTTTAGTTTGATTTATATCAACATATGGAGTCTGTGTTGGGTGATTTTGATGTGTCAATATTGTATTTTATTAGATATTATAGCAAGATCTAGAGTGATAATTTTTCGCATGGAATCTGCGCACTTTCCTCACATTCTGGCTTTGGATTCTTCCAATTAATTCGCGATGCAGTAAAAGCGGCACCACTAGCGATGGTGGTGGTAGCATGGACAGTGGGAGACGACAGTGGAGTGGGCGAGGTGGTGACGTGTGATGACAGAGTGTGGATTAAGCATTTGAGGGAGAAGTTGATGTGTAAGAGAACCATGTGGGTTTTAATTAACAACTCAATCTGAATTATTTATTGAAATTCGACGGTTAGTATTATGTTTTTTCCATCTCTCACGGTAACATTTTTTTCTCACTTGAGTTGTCTCTCTCTATATATATAATATATAATGGAAATAGAACATTTTGATGCCCTCATTTTATAATTATTTTACCTTTCTAAATATTTTGACTTCTCTCATGATAATAAACATACATCTTCACAAGTTCTACCTTACCACAAATTAATTTTCCTTAAATATAATTAATATATGTATGTTTTCAATTATAAATATTTTTAATAGAAATGTAAGTACACAAATGTGACTATATGTTGAATTCTATTCAAATTTTCTTCTCTTTCTATTTTTTCAAATTCATTGCAAATGTGATATATTCATTGATGGTCTGTATGTGTCTATGATGTTAACATAAACAAAAAACATACTAAATTAAAATTATTGTACACAAAATAATATAATAAATTATTTATATGTTATTATGTTATTAAAAAATACATTAAATTAAAACTCTAAAATTATTATAATATATCAAAATAAAAATATGAATACACAAGTGTGATAACAATTCTTTTTCGCTATTACAAGATAAAAACAATAGCATGATGATTCATTTCAATTTACTATCACACGAATTATGACATACTTTAAAGGTTTAATATAATTTGAACAAAAAACAATACTATGATTGAAGATGTTTGACATTTGTTTTTTAATTGTTTCATAATACAATATAAGGATTAGTAAAAAAATAAAATACATTCTTTAACACAAAATTTTATTAAAGAAAATTTATTAAAAACTAAAAAGTCAAAATAAAAAGTTATTAAAAAGAAGTGATTAAAATTTATATTTTTAATTTATGATAAAAAATATGTTAAAGATAGTGTTATTAATATTTTTAAATACAATATTACATTATTACTAATATTTTAAACCAACTTATTCATTCTAAAAAATTACATCGTGTTATCTGTCAAATTCCTTAACGATAGACTATTATTTAATGTCAAGATTGTTTAATTAATAATTTATTTTTTTAAAATAAATATTTAATTAAAAAATATTTTAAAATTTTTTTGAAAATAATTTATAAAAAATTTAAACAAAATAATCATATTTTTTATAGATAATTTTTTTTTATGATTCCTAAATTATATAATATCTATAATCTATAACCTATACAAACAGATAACATATATAAACAGAAATGAGCATGTTACTATTAATGTAAATTTTTAATATTATCTTTATTTATTTTTTAATAATTATTTATTTAAAATCTAAAAATAAAAACAAAAAAATTTAATTATTTTGTTAGGAGTCTAATTTGTCCATAGTATCTAAAAAAGGATGATAGATTCGATCTTGGGTGGCGTGCCTGGTACCGCCATATCGAGTATCAGCTTCCTTCTGATTTTCGCTTCTACGTTCGCACCAAAACTGAAAACTCTTTCAACTCTCATCCACTTTCACTTTTCTTCCTTTCGTTTCCGCCATTACTCCCCCCAATCAAGGTCTCTTTTCCATCCCTTTTTTCCACTTTTTATTTTCTGATCCACGTAAAATAATATTATTATTAATAATAATAATAATAATAATTATACTTTTCATATATTATATGATTTGAACATGTTACTACACTCTCTTTCTAATCCCCAATATGCTCTGATTTGGTTCTCTTGTAACAGATAACGCCAACATGAAGATGCCTTCATATTTTAATTTGCCAGCACTTGATGTTTCTGTGGCATTTCCACAGGCCACTCCAGCCTCAAATTTTCCTCCTTGTGGTATGTGGTAACTAACATTCATCCACTTTCACATTCATATATGTAATGTAAATGTAACAGTAACTATAAGTTCATCCAATTTTCTATTGATCCTATTGTTATTATATTAACGGGATATGTTTTGTGTGTGCTTTGAATATTGTTGGCTAGTTCAGCTTCAGATTATTTTCATTTCAATGACTTATTGAAACCGGAGGAGCAGGTCATTAGGAAAAAAGTGAGACAGTTTATGGAAAATGAAATTGCCCCGTTAATGACCCAGGCATGTTTATCTTTCTTGCTTGCTTGTTGTCTTTAAAAAAGGGACAAAACTCACATGAAATTCCTTATGTCTGGATAATCCTTCTGAATGTACTTTTTGGTGCTGAACGTTTTTTTGGAAAAATGATGCCCTTTATAACTATGATTGGATTACTTTTCACCCATTTCAAAAGTGGATTCAAAATAAACGATATAGTGCATGCTTGGGGTATTTTTTAAGCCCTCTTAAAAATGTGTTGGAGCAAAAGATATACTAGAATTCCTTCTCCAAAAGTATGATTTCTAACAGTCATTTAAACATAGTTATGAAGAATATTCTTCCCTAGAAGTACATTTAGCACTTTAAAATACTTTCAGAAGGATTATCCAAACATGCCTATCTTTTTTTCTAAACGTACCTTTGGAAGGCGTGCAACAGTTATCCAAATGTGTGGTTAATATTGTTCTTTAATCAACATTGGAGTTTTTTTCTTGATAATATGTATCAAAAAGGTTTGTGCATTAGATGAACATGGATTACTGTGGTAAAACTTCAATTTTTTTATTGGAAAATAACATAAAAAACACTTAAAGAATGCATCTAGGATTTTCCATTGAGAATATGTATGTTGGTGCTCCAACAATGAATATGAGTAAATATGCAATTTGGTTTATAACAGTAGACTGTTATTTTAATCTATGGAAATTTTTATCCATTCAAATCGGTGGAGGTGGTTTACTTGTAAGAATGAAAATCTTCCGGGGCCAGAGAAATATTTTTGGAGAATAAGGGCTTGATTGGTTTGGTTTTGTTTTTTAGCTTTTGAAAAGAGTTGTCAAAAACTGTTTTCAAGAAGAAAAGAAAAAAAAACTTGTTTGACAAGTGATATTTAAAAACTGTTTTGAAGATGTAAAAATAGAAAAACTTCTTAATGTTTATTAGAATTTCATTAATGAAAAACAAAAAATAACATATTTTGATTGTATTTTGAGTTTTTAAAACAAAAACTGAAAACTGAAAAACAAAATTACTTTCAGCTATTCCAGTTTTTTAGTTTTTAAAAACTAAAAAATCAAAACTGTTTTCGAAAACTGTTTTCAAAAAACAATATATTCTGATTGTATTTTGTGTTTACTTGTATGTAATTAACATTGAAAGACCAATTTTCCTTAAAAATTGAAATTAAACTGCATTCTTTGTGTATTTATTATATTAGAGGACCAAAATGATGATAATTATACTTTCAGATGACCAAATTTGGTGTTTGCTCTAGTTGTTTAGAGTGTAGGGGATTAGAATATAGTAAAAGATTCCATAATGATGTTATCTCTCTGTTTTCTTTTTTCTTTAACTTCTCCTGACTCACAATCTCATACTTTTTTTTTATCAGTACTGGGAGAAGGCTGAATTCCCATTCCATGTTATCCCAAAGTTTGCTGCCCTTCATATTGCTGGTGGCACAATTAAGGTTCTCTATTTACATATATTTCCCTCATATTTCTTCTTAGACTCTTGCGTAAGATACTGAAACAGAAGTTCTTAACTAGCTTTGATTTATTCTAAGGGTTATGGTTGTCCGGGTCTTTCCATAACTGGAAGTGCTGTTGCTGCAGCAGAAGTTGCTAGAGTTGATGCTAGCTGTTCAACTTTTTTTTTGGTCCATTCTTCCTTGGCAATGCTTACTATTGGTAACATATTTTCTTTGTTAATAATAAATCTCTGAATGATAACCGATTTGCTAATAGTTAGTTCTTTAAATTTCATATCTTTGATTGCTATCAAGTATAGCATTGTGTGGGTCTGAAGCTCAGAAGCAAAAGTATCTACCTTCTTTAGCTCAAATGAAAACCATCGCATGTTGGGTAGGTTACGGTCCTTGGATTTGAATGATTTGTGTCATTTTGTTGAAGTACTACTCTTCAAAGAGTTGTTTTTCCTTATATTAGGCTTTGACTGAACCTGACTATGGAAGTGATGCCAGTGCTTTGATGACCACAGCAACAAAGGTCCAGTGCCTTATCTGTCTTATTTACCATTTGCATTTGATTCTTGTAATCTGAAATATTTTACTGTGGTAAATTGTTCCAATGTTCAACAGTGTATTCCTTCTTTGTATTAAAAATATCAGGTTGAAGGTGGTTGGATTCTTGATGGCCAAAAGCGATGGATAGGAAACAGCACATTTGCTGATGTGTTGGTTATCTTTGCTAGGAATACCACAACTAATCAAATAAATGGGTAAGATTGGGGTACTTAGTTCAGTTATTGTTAAACCCTTATATCTAAGATGCCTATATGAATGAGCTATTAGCATTCCTTCTCATCTAATGTCCATGGAGATTTTCATGGGTTGACTTATAGTCTAACTGTAGCCTTGCACTTTCACCCCAAAAGAAAATAAAAAAGGGGAACAAATGCAAAGATTAACATTATTAACAACATATCAACGTGAGGAACATAGGCTATGTAAACATTATGATTGAGACATATAGAAATCTAGAATATTTTTCACATACATTTTCTCTCATACTTTATATTTTCTTGCTGCTGCTGTCCTGTTTCACAAGTATTCCTTTTATTTACTTTTTTTATGGTGCCTGTTATTTCAGATATATTGTCAAAAAGGATGTGCCAGGTTTAACAGTAACAAAAATAGAGAATAAAGTTGGACTTAGGATCGTACAAAATGGAGACATAGTTTTGAAGAAAGTTTTTGTCCCTGATGATGACAGAATAGAAGGAGTAAATTCTTTTCAGGATACAAACAAGGTGAAATTAATGTGATATTCAGAAATTTGTGTCTGCTATTATTTATTTCCTCATTTCAAATATAATTAAAAAAATGATGGTATAAGTTTTGCTGTTTATGTAACTGCTATTTCCTGATGAAGTAGTAGAAGCATTAATCAATTTTGGTTCCTGTGTTCTTTTGGAGCTAGCTGCTTGGCCTTGTAGGATTCCGCACTCATTTATCTTGTTCTACGACTACCTATTTGTGGTTATTGCCATAGAAAGCATACGCAGTTTCATCCTATTGGATATGCTACTCAAACAGACGTTACTTTTACATTACATTACTTTCCTTTAGGGGTAGGCACATAACTTCTTTTAGTAAATATTGTCATATCTGCTTTTGAAAACAACTACAGTCAAATTTTCTTATCTTCATTTCCTTGTAATAGTCTATTGTTGTCTACTCCCCCAAATTCTTGCTCCAATTTACTTTTGTTATTGTGATTTTGTATTTTATCTATTAATTTATGTGTTGCTTACTTATGTTAGTTATGTCAAAACAGGTACTTGCTGTTTCACGTGTAATGGTTGCTTGGCAACCTATTGGTTTATCAATGGGAATCTATGATATGTGTCATAGGTATTCTTAGTAGCATGCTAGTATACTTCTTCGAAAGCTTTCACCGCAAATCATTCTAATGTGAATTAATTGTATGTTGGTTATCTTTGTTAGGTACCTTAAGGAGAGGAAACAATTTGGAGTACCATTAGCAGCTTTCCAAATCAGTCAACAGAAACTTGTTCAAATGCTAGGTAACATTCAAGCAATGTTTCTTGTTGGTTGGCGCCTGTGCAAGTTGTATGAGAGTGGTAAAATGACTCCTGGTCATGCTAGCTTGGGAAAGGTAATTCCTAACCACCTGTTCAATCTTACCTAGTAATAAAAGCTTTATGTATTGTAGGTTACTTTGTTATTGGTATTAAGTGAGGTAAATAACTGATAATAAGTTGTCAATCATGTTTCAGTCGTGGATTACCCTGAGGGCAAGAGAAACAGCTGCCTTGGGGCGAGAGTTGCTTGGTGGCAATGGAATTTTGGCTGATTTTCTAGTGGCAAAGGTTCTCATGCCTAATTTCTTATTTGAAATTTGTTTTATTGAACTTCAATCTGAACTAGATTAAAATAGGGTGATTTTAGAACTGATTTTTAGCACAAAATATATATTTCTAAATCCCTCACTAAAAAATAACCTAGACCAAAGAATGAATTTTATTTATATTATTTTTTCATTTTGAAAAAATAAGAAATTAAATTAATTGAACTTTTCTTATAAGTTAAAGTTAATTTTTACATTTAACTTTTATATAAGTTCTTGGATCTAACTTCTCTAAAAACTGAAGTGTACCTAAAATAAATATGGTTCTCTTAATTTGAAGTAAATATATAATATAATAGTCTCAGCCCAGCTGCACGCCATGAAATCTATTATAATAATTGGGGTTTCCGAATGGAGATGGAAATGGAAGGCAATTATATATGATGATCTTTCCTTGATTTAGTTTTTAGTACGATACAAATACCAAGGTTTAAATCACGCCACTCACACAAATGGCCGCCCTAGTCCTCAATATGTCATGACTCATGACTTCCTGCAAACTGTGCCTTATCATAACTTTTTCATACGAAGTATTAAAGTCCCTCGTCACACCATAAGAGAACTCTTCACTGGTCCAATCTTGTTTTACTTGATTTGTTAGGGAAAGCTTTACTTGTCTATAATTAAAGTAAATATGAGCTTCCATAATATAATCACCTCTAGATATCCTATTAGGATTTTTTGGGTACAGAGATATTATTAATTGACCCTAGTTCAGGTCATTTTTCTCACATGTGTTCTCCTCTCTTCTTTTCTAACTTTGCAGGCATTCTGTGACATGGAACCTATCTATACCTTCGAAGGCACGCATGACATCAACACATTGGTTACGGGCAGGGAAGTTACTGGTATTGCCAGCTTTAAGCCGGTTGCTCAAAAAAGTAGACTGTGAAAGTGTAAAATGTATTTTCTCTATGGAATATTAGGCTTCATTGGTTTATGTATTAATAATTTAATAATTTATAATAAACTAACAATCCAAAAGCATTGAATAATTATACAAATTTTTGTGTGGATAACAAAGGAATGAAATGAAAAACCATAATCCTGGGAAGTTCTTTCAGTCCACATTCACTCTTTTTCTTTTGTAGGGGCTATTGCTACTGATAATAGGCAGCTGTTCTCATTCTTAGATAATTACTAGTAGATTCTGTATGTTTGAATAGGCATTATCCTGCTCTTGCTGTGGAAAGGACCAAAAAGGTCCCAATAGGGAGAAACCTACTTTGATGCAATGTCAAAGTGCGTGGGATGTTGAAAATGTAATTTTCAAGGTTCCACATCCCATACGTCCAAGTTCTTCACTAAAATAAACATGTCTTAATATCACAAAGTAAAACTAAATAATTCCTAGGTACCTAGGATGGTAAATATAGCGACCAATTGAAATCTGGGGGCAGCTACTTGAGTGGAGAGATCCTGGAGTGTTTGTTTGCCTCTATCTCACATGCGTTGATATTGATGCTTTAGCCTCTAGATAAAGCATGCATTGCATGGCCTTATCTTGTTCATCATTGTTCAATGCTCATCAAAGAAACTTTAGGTAGAGAGAAACAGCATTACAGGCACACACAACAAACTTACCATCAAATGCTGAATATGCTCACTGCCCAATGTACATCATCCATTATCGTCGATGCTATGCCCTGTTGTATCTATCCCACAACTCAAACCAGTTCCCAAAAAAGACAAAAACCGAAACCACCTTACATAAAAAGCATTAAATTTCCATGACCGGTTCATCCATGGCCTTCATTCTCGGCATCCTTGTCCAAACCCCAAGACCTGACCCTGATCTGAAGCTCAGCGACAGCAACCAAGAACGTGATAATCTGAGCATGTCTCAGTATCTGCAAAATCTTCAAAGACGTGTTTGTCCTCAAAGCATCTGCATTTGCTACCAGATTCTCTAATGTCTCTTTGAAAGTGCTTGGAACTGAATTCTCCTCTGCCATGAAGGACCTGCTGAAACACTCCCTGCCATGGCTCCTGGCCATGTTCACCAGCGGTGGAGCTGCCACACTCTCGTGAAGCTTGGCCAACTCATCATTAAGGGCTCTCTCCTTCACCTTGGTCTCTTGGTTGAGCTGACTCAACCTCACCCTTTGCTCTTCTGACAAGTCTTCCAAAGCTGTGTTCACAACCTGAAAAGCTACTCCGGGCTTGAAGCCTCCCACCCAGAGAAAGGTTCTTTCCAATGAACTGAACCATGGTGGCGAGAAAACAAGAAGAATATTATGATGTGCAATCTTTGATTTCTCTTCAAAGTATTGTCCATAGTGGCAGATGACCCTGTTGATCAATTGCCTTATATCAGCATCCTGCATCTCCTGATAGTGTTGCTGAGCTGAGAGAAGCTCATCAAGGAAACCTCTTTGGCGCATCATCCACCCTTGGACAAAGGCCTCAAATGAAGCTGCAATTGCATCAGTCATCTATGTATTCAGAGGTGAGTGACACTGGGGGAGAGAAAGATAGAGAGAGAGAAATGGAGAATATGGTTGGTGGTGGTGCTTAGAACATATGCCTCAACGCGGTTCTTGGGAAAATGGGTTTCTTGCAATTGGTTATGGCAAGTTGTTGGTTTGCTCAAAGTCGAAGCATTGCAATGATGGTGCTTAGAGGGGAAGCCTAATGGCAAAAACAGAGTCATTTGAAGCAAAACAGAGTAAGCGGTGTTCAGTTAAGGAAACACAGATAATAGAAATAGTGGTGCTGGGACTGGTTTCGGTGCAATTTGTCGCCACATGCTTGGTTTTGAGGCCGGTGTTAATGCTAAAGAAGTGTGTGGTGAAATATATATAAGGAGGGAAAGAGAAGATGAACTGCGGTTGAGGATTTTGATGAGTTGTGGGGTTGGTTGCTCATGTGAAGGTGCTCAATTATGGTGGGGGTGTTGGTATTTGGGATTTGGGTTTTGGATTCATACTTGGTGAGGGATTAATCAATTGACATGGTGACACATGCACAGGCCATGCTACCTTAAGATGCCGTCTTAGTTTACACTATTAGTTTCATGCCAAGTAAGACAGAGAAGTGCAGAAATGAAGCCAAGTAAGATAGAGAAGTGACATAGATTTGTGATCTGGCATGCTGTGAGCTAATACAGAATACCGCATCCTGTGCTACCACCCCACTAATAAATTTATTATTTTTACAAATAAAAATAAAATAATTACTTTGGATGGTGAAACTGATAAGGGTAACATCCTAAAATATAATTATACTTCATTATGACTCCAACCGTTGTCATGCATGTTAGTTCTGCATTTTGTTAATGCACACCAGTTTATTTTGACATTTTAATGCACATCAATACTCTACTTGTATTGTCTTTGATACAGTCATGGCTTTTTTTTTTCAAACTTTTTCACTCAGACAACGTTACATTACAAGCTATTTCATTTCTTTGGCAGCGACACATGAAAAAATAAATCAACTCCTTGTCGCATGTTTTGAAAAAAGTTAAAAGGCTGAACGTGAAAAACATACTTCACTATGCACAAAATGAGAGGTAATTTAAGATTTTACCTTTAACTCAACATACATTCACATTTGTTAATCGGTTTTTTAAACATGCCATTCGTTGTTACTAGACTAGAACTTTTTAAAAGTAAGCATTTTTTAACCTCAAAAACTCTGCATGTTGCCAACTCTAGTTACTCTACAGACACCCCTTTAACATAAGGACCATCTATTCAATTGAGATTCTCTGCAGAAAGTCTGTTCTATACTTTTCTCTGGGGCTAAGCATTCGTATAGGCGGTTGTCCCCTTATTTTTATCTTTTCCTGTGCAGTTATAACCATTAAAAAAAAAAAAAATCCTACTTCCATTCCACCTAGTGGCTACATTGCTTTGCAGCAAAACAGTTAAAATTTTCACAATAGTAGTCTAATTCAAGAGATTGTGTGAACCATGTGGTGCTGTAAAGTTTCAGATGAATGCTTTAATTTTTAAATTTTTTCTTTCCATCAATGCTGTTATTAGTGGGAATGGTTTCATTATTTTGAAGTTTATATTTAAAAAATATATTCATATATTCTTGAATTAAATTTTCTAAAATCTATTTTGTATATTTTGAAATTTGTTACACATTCCGAGAGTAAAGTTTTGAAAATCTATTTGTATAGTTAAGAAATGCTAAAAATAGATTGTTTGACACATTTTTAATATATTTTTTATTACTTGAATTTTATCAGTGGTGTAGAGTTTCAGAAAAATAATTATAAATGGATAGACATTTCTTTTACAAGGAGACTAAACCTACCTTACCTAAGTCTTTACGTGTGTCTATATATATATATATATATATATATATATATATATATATATATATATATATATATATATTCTAATTCCTCACTACTAAAACTGATTTTAACGGTTATAGATGCATAGACTTCCATATGTTTAATTCCAAAATGTGCAACCAAAAGAATTCCAGAAGTTTAATTATGAGATATACAAATAGACTTTTGAAAGTTTAATTATGGAATGTTTTTTAACAAATAAATTTCTAGATGTTTAATTTCAAAATATGCAAATGAATTTCAGAAGTTTAATTTCAGAAACCAATTTATTAGGGTTTCGGAATTTAGGACGATATTCGGATGGGAAAAAAATATAGGGGATATGAGTAGTAAAAAAATTTATGCAAAAAGTAATTGCCAAATTTCCACTGGTAGCAGGTAAAATTGTTGTTGATTGACTAGGTTAAATGTACGAATTGTTGCTGTTCGACTAGGTCACAAGTTCTAGTAGTAAAATCCATTCCTTACAAATGCTAGATAAGACTCTATAATAAATTAAAAATGGTTGTAAACAACACCAAATGGGGAGGGGGGAGCAGCTTTATTTGAAACTAAAAAACAGATATTAGGGCAGTTTTTTTTTAACTTTCACACACATGTATTCATTTTGTTTGGAGTTTAGTTACAATTAATATTCCCTTTGTCATTGGGTGTTGGATTGGACTCATTTTCAATCGACTGCAGCTTGTATTTGAAATTTATTGATTTCACAATTTAAGCCCCCTAGGATAGTTTTCAGTTTTTCATTTGGTTTTAAAAATTATTTTAAAATAAAAAAACGCTTTAGGTAAAAGCAGTTATAATTTGGTTTTGTAGTTATTTTTAAAATAGTTTTCACTTTTTATCTATTTTAAAAATAATTAAATTTGGTTTATTGAGATATAAATTTTTATTTTTATTCAAGTTTATCATTTGATGTTACTTGTCACTGTCTTTCACGGTTGTCAGTCACCGACCGTCTGTCACCTACGTTATTATTAACCTGCCATCACTTCTGGTTACTAGTTATCGATAGTTACCTCTACCTTTGACCATTGATTGTCGCTGCTTTTTATCGTCTGTTACCAATCGCCGCTTATATGATTGTTTGTCACTAGTCATCACCTATACGGCAACATCCGACTATCAATCAATGACCAGTGACAGACAATCATAGATGACGATCAGTGATTAGAGGTAGAAAGCAGCGATGATAAATAGTCAAAGATAAAGGTCGCTATCGGTGACTGGTAACTAAAGGTGACAGTAAATTACCAATAATGGTGATTGACAACCGTAGGAGATAGTGACAACAATATTATAAATTTAAAAATCTTCAACCTTTAGTCATTGGTAGTCATATCCAACTGTGATAGACAATCAACAATCTTTCATCTCTAGAAAAGATTCTAATATGATTAAAATTTTATAATCGTGTTATCAAAACAATATTATTTTTATAAATTTTAAAACTTAAATTAAACTAATTTTTGTTTTTATAAAAAGAAAAAAAGCACTCCCAACCTTGTGAGTTAGTTAAAACTTAAAAGTAACAATTCTAACCATTAGACCAAGGCAAAATGTAAAGCTTGATTGGTAGAATTTGAAGAATATGATGTGACGTTTTCAAGTTTCAATATATGCATAACTGGAAAATAACAGTCCACCATGATCTCATCATTACTAAGTAATAAAGGAGCAAACCATTTGGTGTTATTCTCCAGCGAATATTCAACATCTATAGCCCACAGTCTGAAGGTACGTAAAGCCAACAGAGAACATAAACCTAAAACCTTCTTATATTCGAAATGTCTAATGGTTCCTGCCCACAGTAGGTGTCTTTGTAGGTTTTGCATGCTATGATTTTGTCTTTTATTTAACTAATTGCCTTAATTGTCAAATGTATCAATAAAGGTTTAACCTGGGATAAAGAGCTAGTCTTGTTCAAACAATAATAATTTTAACCATTGAGCCAAAGCATAATGTAAATCTTGAATGATAGAATTTGAAGACGTGATGTGATTTGAAAGACAATGTGGGGAAAAAAATGGTTGCCAAATATTTTGATCTTTTTCTTCCCTTGTATTTTGTGACTTCTACTTATTGACATGAATTTAGTGTATATCTTATGCAAATATTGTAACTTGGAAAGATCACATCATGTCTTCAAATTCTATTAGTTAAAGTTTACATTATTCTTCGGCTCAATAGTTAGAATTGTTACTGTCTGAGAAAGATTAGCCCTTCTTTTCCGCTATATCCAGCCCTTATATTGGTATTTTTTGCAATTACTGATACATCGAGAAAAAGTTAAATAAAAGACAAGATCATAAAATGCAAAACCTACAAAGTATGTATTCTATTTAAGATCCATTAGACATTTCGAAGTAAAAAGGTTTCAGGCTTATTTATCCATCTTAGTGCTATTATTCTCTGTTGAGTATTGTGTTTTCAAACTGTGGGCTATTTGTGTTGAATATGAGTTGGAGAATAACACCAAATGGTTTGCTTCTTTATCACTTGAAAAATGATTAAATCATTGTGCACAAAGGTGAACTGTTATTTTCCTTTTCCTCCTTCCAATAATTAATAAAATACTGAGTATGATTATTTGAGATAAAATTTAGAATAAGAATTATTTTGCACTTATGTAATACAAAAATTTATAGACTCATATCTTATCCGTACAATTTGATTATAACTATGGATCAATTGAGTTGAAAGGTAAATTTAGAACATAAATTAAATACTACTTTTATCATACCCCTTTTAATTGAATCTTGAAACTTTGAGAAACAATAATTTTTGTTTTTTATTTTTGCCAAACAAAGACTTCCCTACCGCTTTATTTGTTGGTTTTCACGAACAGCTGGACAGTTAAATATCAGCTGAGTGGCCATGAATGCACCTTCTCATCGAGTTCATAGTTAACAATTACCTAACTAAAAAATATTGAACAACACATGCATAATATATACAATCTTTGGAATGAGACCACATAAATTTTTTACATTTAGTTCAAAAGGCTAGTGAATTGTATCACAAGAGACCACACAAACGAGGTCTTGAGCAGAAATGTCTTCCATTAGCTTTGACAATTGCCATGACACCAGCAGTTATTCCAGCACAGAGTACAGACGAAACATATTGATGTGCATTTCGGCCAGCTATAAAAAAAAAGAAAATTATAAAAATGAGGAAAGGAAAGAAAAGTACCAAGGACCCTTTATTCAGATGGAGGAAACAGAATTATATACCTTGCTGAAGAGTGAAGGACGTAACTGTCAAACCTCCAATTATCAAAGCTGATGCCACAGGAAGATACTGCATGTTTACAATTTTCCATAAAACATGTCAATACCACTGATAATTTGTTTAATAAGCCATATAGAAAGATGAAGAGTAATGCAATTATCTACGTCCACAAAAGGCATTTAAATTTACATGCGCTGGCCTGTCAAGAATTTGGTAACATATATTCTTTTAGTAAATTGTACAAAAGAATGTATAATGTAACAATTTGTATTGTCATCAAATCAGAACTACTCCTAGGAAAGATAATAATCCCATTTACGCCAACTATACAACAGCAACAAACATGCCTTTTTCAACTATGTAGAAGCAGCTACGTGGATCAAATCATGTCAGAAACTCACAATACATTAAAGTTAACTATGATCTCTAGAAACTAAAACTAGGAGAGATAATTGGACATCCTAGATGACAAGGTCTCATCAAAAGCCAACCTAGGTATGACAAGATTTATTGATGAATAGGGTGTGCCTCATTTTTTACTCAACTAAGCCAAGGTTGGCTCCTTTAATTTTTCGATTCATTACAACTTTACAGGATTCAGGGGTGGTAGAAAATAGAAAGACAAGGCCCTGACACTACTTACTGTTAGAGGTTCGAAGTTATTTGACTGGAAAGGAGAAGGAACATTTCTGTTGACATTATAGTGACCACTTATCAGATCCAGGGCATCCTGCAAAAATCAAGAAACTTCTTGAATATTTTGAGATTGAGTGCATTATTTAAATAAGTGGTACGGTAAGAATAATGCAAATAAATGAACTTGCCTGCCGAATCCCATCATGGAAGTTATTCAAGTAATATCGGGAAAGTGCACTAACCCCATCTTTAATCATTCCAGATATTGTTTGTTTCCCATATCTGCACCATATTTCCAAAATGTACCAATATCACAGAAGGGCAATATAGCAACACCGGACTTTCAGGACCAAAACATTCATACCTTACTAAGTCCCCTTTGAGGGCAGGAGTCCCGGCATACTCAAGGCTTATCTCATCACCTTGCTCTGCCCACACTAAACAAATAAATAGAGCTAATATAAGCAGCAATAATTAAAAAAGAATGGAAGAACTAATTCAGAAATTCCATACATATTCTAAATTTTCCATATTCCTCTTCAAACATTGAAATGCACTCAGAGGAAGTCAGCACTCCAATCCTCTGTAACTGAAGATTTAATGTCTTCTGGGCCATATAACACTACAAAGTACAAACAACATGAAGAAAGTAATTTCCAAACATGACAATCAGACGGGGATTAAAGAAAAGAACAAGTCCATTAAATTACTCCCTTATCAACAAACCTGAGTAACATTTGTTCGATCAAGGGAATCAATGCAGTTTGATCTGATAAGTCCTCTCTGCTCCTCTAGTACATTTCCTTTTCTATCTATCAAGAAGTATCTGCTCAGCTGAAATAGCAATAATTAAAAATCTGAATCATAGATTGGCCAGTATACCTGGATCATGGCAACTAGCTATTGAATTAGTATATAATACGTAATTCTTCCATTACCTTTGTTTTTCAAAATCCTCCGAGATTTGATCATAGAGGATTTTCAGATTATCGAAGTTTGAGCTTCCACAGTGGTGATGAAAATCAAAAGGCACATATCTGTCACTTGAATATAGAAAAGCTTGAAATAACTTTACTCAGCTTAGAATCTCTTATTAAATAGAGATACAATACAATCTAGAAACTCAGAGTGGTGAATACAATTACCACCAACCTTTGACATACAATAATAAATGAAATATAATATACCTCAACTAACAACTAATAACCAACATCTAACATTAATTTAACACTCTCCCTCAAGCTCGAGTATATAAATCATATGTTCCAAGCTTGGAAATCAAGTATTCAATCCGAGGACTCTTTAAGGGTTTGGTTAATAGGTCTGCAAGCTGGTCATTGGTACCAACAAATTCGGTCCTAATTTCCTTGGACAACACTTTTTCCCTTACAAAGTGACAATCAATTTCAATGTGTTTAGTCCTTTCATGAAATACCGGATTGGAAGCAATGTGGATAGCTGCCTGATTATCACAATAAAGTTGCATTGGAGAAATTTCACAGAACTTCAATTCTTGTATGAGTTGTTTAACCCATACAACTCACAAGCTGCAAGAGCCATAGATCTATATTCAGCTTCTGCACTAGATCGAGCAACAGTCTTCTGTTTCTTATTCTTCCATGAGATAAGATTACCACCAAGGTACACACAATACCCAGTAGTAGAGCGTCTATCTGTATCGGATTTAGCCCAATCAGCATCACAGTATCCAACAATTTGGCTATTTCCTTTATCTTCGAACAACAGACCCTGGCCTGGAGCCTTTTTTATGTACCTGAGAATACGCATTACTCCATTTCAATGATCAACACAAGGTGAATTCATGAATCGACTTACAACTCCCATTGCAAAGGAAATATCTGGCCTCGTAATAGTGAGATATATGAGCTTCCCAACCAGCCTTCTATACCTTTTTGGATCTGAGTATAAGTCTCCCATATCAGCTACTAATTTCTTGTATGGGTCCATAAGACTATTACCTGGCTTACAATCAGACATTTTTGTTTCCTTCAGAAGATCCAAGGCATACTTCCTCTGGGAAACTACAATGCTTTCTTTGGATTGAGCTACTTCTATTCCCAGAAAATATTTCAGATGACCAAGATCTTTTGTTTGAAAGTGATTGCATAAGTGTTGTTTTAGTTGAGATATTGTGACTTCATCATTTCTTGTGATGACAATGTCATCGACATAAACAACTAAATAAACACATTTGCCAACAGATTTGTGATAGTAGAAGACAGAGTGATCTGCTTCACTCCTTTTCATTCCGAAACCTTGGACAACATTGCTGAACTTTCCAAACCAAGCCCTTGGCGACTGCTTAAGACCATAGAGAGATCGCCTGAGTTTACACACTAGACCAGACTCCCCCTGAGTAACAAAGCCCGGAGGTTGCTCAATGTAAATCTCCTCATTTAACTCACCATGTAGGAATGCATTTTTAACGTCTATCTGATACAGGGGTCAATGACGAATAGCTACCATTGGCAAGAAGAAGACGAATAGTAGTGATCTTGGCCACCGGGGAGAAAGTGTCTCCATAATCAAGTCCATATATCTGAGTGTAACCTTTGGCTACCAAACGAGCTTTAAGGCGTTCAATTTCACCATTTGGACCAACTTTAATAGCATAGATCCATCTACAACCAACAGCTTTCTTTCCAGGAGGAAGATGAACCAATTCCTATGTTCCATTGTGATCAAGGACCTGCATTTCATCAATCATGGCTTGTCGCCATCCAGGGTGATCAAGTACTTCACAAACATTTTTGGGAATAGTGATGGATGATAAAGAATTTATAAAGGAACAATAAGATGGAGACAGACGATGATAACTGAAAAAATTGTAAATAGAATGAGGGTTTCGAGAAGAGCGAATATCTTTTTGAAGGGCAACAGGTCAACATGAGTTGTCATCGGCCATGGAAGGAGAATTAGGAGCCGTTGTACAAGAAGCAGACGGAGATGGACATGAGCCACAAGAGTCATTAGGAATAATGGGGTTAGCTTCAGGTGTCATGCCATGAGGAGGAGTTGAGGGATAATGATCAGTTTTAGATAAGATAGGCATTGGACTAATATTGGTGTGGTCAGATTGATGAGACATGTCTGGAGAAATGACAATCTCTGTACTCGAGGAGGGAGAGGGCAAGACCTTTTGGATGGAAATGGAGTCAGGTGTGGAGGATGAGTAGAAGGGAGAATCTTCAAAGAAGGTAACATTTGCAGACATGTAATACTTCCTGTTATGAGGAGAATAACATTTGTATCCCTTTTGAAGGCGGGAGTATCCCAGGAAAACACACTTGATCGACTTAGCTGACAATTTATCGAAGCCTGGAGATATATCATGAACAAAACAAATACAACCAAATACACGAGGTGAAACATGATATAGAGGTTCAGCTGGAAATAGGATGGAATGAGGAATTTGATTATCAAGAGAGGAAGAGGGCATCCTATTGATAAGATAACAGGCAGAAAGAATCGCATCTCCCCAATGATGTAATGAAACTTTTGCATTAATCATTAAAGAGCGAGCGGTTTCAACAAGGTGACGATTCTTTCTTTCGGCTATCCCATTCTGTTGAGGAGTGTGGGGACAAGTGGACTGATGTAATATACCTAGAGAAGACAAAAATGACGAGAGTTCAGAAGAAAAATATTCTTTTGCATTATTACTTCTGAAACATTTGATTGATTTTCCAAACTAATTTTTTATTTCATGAAAGAAGGACACAAATATGGATAGAAGTTCAGACCTTTTTTTCATTAAATAAAGTCACGTGCACCGAAAATATTCATCAATAAAGGTGACAAAATATTTAAATCCAAAAGAAGTAATTCGACTAGGACCCCAAATATCTGAATGAACAGTGGGGAAGGTTGAATTACTTCTTGATTTATCTTTACTTGAAAAAAAAGACCTAAAATGTTTGCCTAATTGACAAGCTTCACATTCTAAAGTTTGGATTTTCTGAGTACTAAGAGCTATTCTTTAATTTGGCAAGACTAGGATGTCCAAACCGATCATGCAACAATTTAGGAGAGATGGATGCAAGATAGGACACTGAAGAGCTAGATTCCAGGTAATAGAGGCCTCGTGATTCATGTCCTGCGCCAATCTGTCTGCCCGTACCACGGTCCTGAATGACAAAGGAGTCAGAGTTAAATGTAACTAAACAATTTAAGGACTTAGTTAATTGACTCAAGGAAAGTAAATTGGGACAAGAAGGAATGTACAAAACAGAAGATAAATTTAAAGAGGGAGAAATAGAAATTGAACCCACTCCTTGAACTGAAACCTTTGACCCATTGGCTAATGTGACAAGATGTGGAAATTTGGGACGTAATAAAGATGAAAACAAGGAGTTATTACCAGAGATATGGTCTGAAGCACCAGAGTCAACAATCCATAGGTTTTGACCTTCCACAGATTGAGAAATGCAGGCCGTTGAGACATTAGGTCCAGAAGAAGGTCTATCAAGGCTGTTAGATTTCATCCTCAAATACTCTTGGTATCCTTGATATTCTTCTTCAGACAGTTTCCTCTCTTCCGGCTTCTCAGACCTTGATACATGAGCAGACTTGTCTGGAAAACCATGCAGAGAGTAGCATGTCTCGTGAGTATGACCCATCCTTTTGCAATGAGTGCATTGTGGACGATTACCTCTTCCACCACGACCTCTGTTTCCACGTCCTCCTCTTTCTCTTGAAGATATCATAATAGAGGACTCCATATTATTTTTAAGGGAGGTACCCTCATTGCTCCAGGTAGGAACACGGAGGAGACGAGTAGTTAAGCTCTCCATGGAAGGAATATCTTGACCAGTCAGAACTTGATCACGAATGTGATTAAATGTCGGGTTCATACCACGAAGAATCATAACCATATAGAAGTTATCAAGTCGTTTCCTTATTTCTTCCATAGAATCAGCTTCTAAGAAAAGCTTCAATTCTTCTGCAGCGGCTTGAGCTTCGGAAACATATGATACCATATATGAATCATTTTGTTTTAAGGAGGCTAGCTTTTGAACATAATCAAACAAGCATTGGATATCATTAGAGTAGATATCTTGGGCTTTCTTCCAAAACGAGTAACAGGTTTTGAAAGCTCTGAGGTTCCTCAATATCTTAGGCTCCACTGACTGCCATAGAAGTGCACAAAGCTGAAAGTCAAGTCTCTTCCACTGAGCTTGCTGTTCAGCTGATCCCTCAATATCTACCTTTTTTAGATGCTCATGGTGTCCTTGACCAAGGAACCAGAGTTTCACAGAATCAGTCCAAGCTAAATAATTTTTACCATGGAGCTTTTTTGTTGTGATGACGGCAGATCCAGAAATAGGAAGAATGGGACCAGAGTTGACTGAGGTAGAAGAAGACATTTTTCCAGATCTGAAAAAGAGGGAAAAACAGAGACCGAGAGATAGATTTGATTTAAATCCACTAAATCTTGCTCAAAGTGAACCACGCAGGTCAGCAATGGTTTGGCCGGCACGTGGAGCTCATGCGCTTTCTGTTTGGCTTGACTGAGGCGGCACGTGGATGCGCGTGGAGCGGCGTATGGAGGAGCGATTTACAGGGGTAGAACACGCATATCGAGGCACACCTGGATCTGTGCTTGCCGGAGAAAAAGTCGCCGGAGACGGCGGCGACAGTGGCAGACAGCCTACTGTGTGACTCTAGACGATAAAGAGCAAACTCGAACTTGCTCTGATACCAACTTGAATATAGAAAAGCTTGAGATAACTTTACTCAGTTTAGAATCTCTTATTAAATAGAGATACAATACAATCTAGAAACTCAGAGTGGTGAATACAACTATCACCAACCTCTGACATACAATAATAAATGAAATATAATATACCTCAACTAACAACTAATAACCAACATCTAACATTAATTTAACACTGTCATATTTGGTTTTCATAAAAATAAAGTGAAAAGAAAAAGGAAAATACAACACATAATAATCATATCAAACACACTGATACAGTTTAATCTACAATACAGCCAAAGCAAGCTTCATAATTTCATGGATGTAAAATAAGTGTACAAAGAAAAAATATGATTAAATAAACTATCACCTCACATTTTGCTGATTTTGCATTTCAGCAGCATATGCTGTACTTAGTTGACCTTCTTCACCATGCTACAACAGAAATTAACAAGAATTTGCTTAAAATATCCACACAACACAAAGTAACAAGCACTTAAAAAGGGAACATGGGCTGTAGAGACTGGCTGATAATTATTATATCCTCAAAGACATGTTTACCAAAATCAGCCAAACCATAGCCTCAATTTACCTACTTAAAATTTTGGGGATGAGAAAAGGGATGCCGGAAAACACAAATCTTTAAATATGATCAGATGAAAAATTCCCAATACATCCAGTTGTTTAAGGCCAAACTTAAAAGCAAAACATGTTTTTACTCAATCAAGAATATCCTTGCCTCCAAAGCATCAAGAAGCAGATGCTATGTATCTTTGGGCTCACAATAAATCTGTGACACATTCATTGCTTAAAGTAGAAAGAGAGCAGAAAGAAACCATACTTTATCAGTAAGATCAAGTGCTATTATCTCTCCGTATCTTTGCATGAGATCATGGAAATGACGCTCCACAACCTTGGGCTGGAGTAGGAGGGCAGAATGGACAGGAAACAAAAGAAACATGGACTACTGTAAATCTCATGATTATACCATTGAAGTTCTGGCAGAATTGAGAGATAGAAGCATACTGTTTCCTCATGACTAATAACCCTAAGGTGTGGTTTATAGCTTAGATCAACAATCTGCTCCCATAAAAGAGGAATTGAACCTCGAGCCTGTGAAACAATCAGTTGGAGTAGAAATCACAAATGAATATTGATATTTGCAGATAAAAGATGTTCTTTTATACTAGGATAATTCTCATTAACCCCCTTGTGCTCATGTGTGTGTAAGGATAAGACTTATTTTTCATTCTCATAATTCATTTTCTTGAAATTTAATAATTAAGATTAGTTATGCATTACAACATTAGATTTCAAGAAAATATATATATATATATATATATATATAAAATAGTAGTCAAGTGGAGCATCCATGGACTGCCATGTAGCAGAGTGGTTTTCATTAGTAGGGCCATAGCAGCCAAAATAGCGAATTTTAACATGCTATAGCAGTGGTATTGTGATTCCAAAAACTTTTTTTCCCCTGAAACAATGTTCTTTGGAGATATTTTGGGTAAAATTGTTATTCCCACATTTTCTAATTATTTTCTTTAGCCTTAGAGACATAACAAGATTTGAAACCCTTCTTCCTTGACATTCCACAAAAAGTTACTTATGTTTCAAGCCTATCTTTTTTCCTGTGTTCAAGTCTTTCTTCAGCCTTTAGACTTCCTACTTCTCATCCTGCTAACTTCTCTCCAATTTGTTATGCTCTTTTTCTATGAATTCATCTTTCATTTTTTAACTTCATTACTATGATCTTATTGCTCCTAGAATGATGGTGATTCAGTGTGTAAACTGTGACTTATTATTTATCATTAATTTCTTTAATGTTCTTTTTCTATGAATTCATCTTTCATTTTTTAACTTCATTACAATGATCTTATTGCTCCTAGAACAATGGTGATTGAGTGTGTAATCTGTGACTTATTATTTATCATTAATTTCTTTAATGTTTTTTGTTGTTTAGTATTTATGAGTAGTATAAATCAATTAGTTTGAATTTAATATTTAAAATAGCATTCATCGTGCTTTCCGCTAGAACATTTTCAGAAAACTAAGTTTGCACATCAAATAAAATAGTGAATCTATATATTCTGCATATTATAGTCTATATTATCTATATTTGAAAATTCAGGAAAATACAGCATTCAAAGTCCTTCACAATGTTTTACAACAGTACAGAACGACAGATTCTCAGAAACATGGACAACATGCTAGTATAAAACATAACCAGTTGTGCAGATAAACTATTGAAAAGAATTATAGGAAGTTGATACTAATTAATGTATAATAATACCTGCAAAAATGAAAACCTGAATTCTTTAGTTTCAAGCAACTGTTCAGTTTCAATGAAATTAGCAGCATCACCTTCAAGGTTAGCTCCTCTTCTCCACATTCTTGTTCCTGTGTCATCATATTGCCATACTATAATAACAATTACAAACTTATAATAGTCTTATTATAAGAAGCATTTTAGTACATTATACCTAGACGGCGTGTACATCTCCTTGAAAATAATGTTACCATGGCATTTGAGTCTTTTAGCTTCAACTCTGCTACTTGGAAGCTTAAGCCCAGTTAAGGGAGAACATAACTGGTTTCTTAAAGTGAACAAATACTTCATATTCATCATTTTTTGGTACTGACATTATGTGGAGAGCATATGCACACATACACACACAAACAGAAAAAGGAGCAGGGAGGGGGATGGGAGCAGTGGTAATTTAAACTTCAGGATATTCCCTTGTACTATGGGCATGATGAATCTGTCAAGCTGTCATCATAAAGATAGGTGTTAAGAAGCTCATATACAGAGAATAACAAGATTAAATTCTTTATAAAACTTGAACCTTTTTTTCATAAACAAGACAATGCATTTATTAGTGAAACTGAAAGCTTTTTTTACTTCAGCTAACAGAAAGAACTGCCACATTATCTAACCTTAAATTCAATAAGCTCCTCCAAAAGATGTTTATTCCAGACAAATCGAGGGTCAGCCTGAAATACAAATAGAAAAGGCAAACCTAAAGCTTTCATGAAGTTTACTGATAATTGCAATTTCTGTCAACAGGGTCAAGAGGCCTTTATTTGATCTTGCCTATTCTAGAATTAAATGCATCAGAGGAATGGTCCAAAAAGGACATAATATTACACATTTCAATAACATTACAGCAGAACTAATCCATAAAATAATGGATCAAAATGAAGTAGTATAACCAGAAATCCAGAATGAAACAAGATATACATGAAATTCAGCTGTAACATAAGAAACGATTCAATCAACCATGAATAGAATGTTGGTGAAGGAAAGCTTCACTCTAAATGAAGAGATGAAAAGGTAAATTTCAAATCACTTAATGATCAGATTGATGACAATTATACCCAGAAGATCAAGAATTATGTCAACTAACCTGCTTCCAGATTGGCTTGCTTGTCCACCCTTCTACTAACTTGCTTCTTCTCTGCAAGCTGGTGGATACGATGAATTACATTTTTTGAATATCAACCCTAGAATGGTATTGATATGATATGACTAAGATGATAATAAACCAGCAATTTAAAGTCTGTGGTTCTTACTTTAATGTAATATCTGTTTCATATGAATAGTACAACCCTGGCGTTGACTCCACTAGTTTTAATAGGGTCATGAAGAAAGTCTCATCCTTTTTCTACAGAAAGATAATACACAGAAGATGTACTAAATGTGGATCACATATATTTTAATGATGCCTGAATGAATTTTGACTATATAAGCCCTTACTTCTTGAGCAGTTGAAAACCTCAAAGCTTCATTACATGCAATTACTCTCATAGACATCAAGCGATATAATGGAAAGCCAAGGAAACTTCCAATTTCCTTCCGAGAGGTTATTAAAATAGCGTAAGTTCCTACACCCACAGACACAATGCTGACATCAATGAGTATAAAGGAAGTTATGTTGTTAGGCTTGGTGGTTACTTCAGAAAAAAGTTGAAGTTCATCTCAAATTTTTAGCTTGCTAAACTTCTTTATGCTAAAGTAGATGCAGTGAACGTGATTCACTTGAGAAGAAGGCTACGTATTAGACCTACATCTTTAAAAGGAAAGGATAAATAATAACAATTGTATATTGGTCAATGCCATCATTTACCAAAAAACCATGACTATGTACAAATAGTGACGAGCAAGCAGGATTGGATTTACTTCTTCCCTGGATACAAACATCTCAACCAAACGAAGATCCTCATGGACCAGGACAGGATTAGATGTTAATAAATACCATCCAATCTACCACATTCACATCCAAAGGGACACATGAGTCAACGTGAAAACAAATGCAAATGCAGGTATGCATAAAAATTCAACATGGTAACCCTGCAAATGCACAGAAAAGACAAAAATGTTCCAATCCAAAATAATCATGTTTTGCAAGAAATTTAATAGTGGTTGTGGCATTGTACGGAAAAATTTGTTGCCAAATGGCAGCAGTGCGTGGCAGGATCCTTGACAGTTTCTTATATATGCAGTAGAAAACTCAAGATTGTCTAAAAAAAGGACAACTCAATACCCACCTACAACCAACCTTATGGTGCCCACCACACCAAAAATTGTAGATGTCCGCAATGGACTTCCAGAGAATGCATCACCTGCAAAGAAAAAAAATCATAACAACGAAAATAATTACAACTAAATGGACAATTGAAATAGGTTTCTTAAATTTCTTAATTAGCTATCTAGCTTACATACCTGGAGCTAAATTTAATAGCCAAGTAAGATTCCAACCAAATCTCTAGGTAAGAAACAATAACCTTTAGCTATAACTGATTCATAAACGTGTAAATGGACACACTCAGTATGCAGTACATCACGCGATCGTCATTTTGTTCCCTCAATATCTGTATCTATTATTAATATATTTTTTTGGCTTATAAAAAAAACCAAAACCAACATCCACCAAGACACTAAATAAACACAGTTATATTCTTAAAATTCTAAGACCCCCTCCCAAAAAAAAAATCAACTTGGAAAATAACTAAACTTTTTAACTTATTTTCTCTGATCAATAACAACAAAATAAAAACTTTCAATACCTAAACTTTTTAACTTGTATGCAATCACTAACGAAATGAAGAAACTGAAATCAGAAAAGAAGATTACCATCATCAAGAGAATTGATGTTGCCATCGATACGGTTAATCCAGAAACCTTGGTTGGGGGATTGATGGGATTTGATCACGAACTTGTCCTGAAACTCGTGCAATTCCAGCTCATCGTAAAGCTTGAATCTTTCAGCTGAATCCGAAGGTGGGTCAATATCCATTGTCAAATAATTGCAGAAACAAGACAACCCAGAACGAATTTAACAGAACAACTTTATTGAGACACCATTTTTTGTCATAATGATAGAAAGTCACAAGGAACAAACAACAACTATGCACAATTTTGGCGACCTTTTTTGTAGAAAATTACAACTATACCCTACCTAATATTCGTAAAGTACCAACTACTTTACGTGGTTGATTTAGTTTATTTGGAAATATAGCTTTGCATTTTTTTATTTTTTGAAACGTTTTGTATGGTTTCTAAAAACACCTAAATCAGTTATATAATCACTCATTTAAATGATGGTGATCTTGACAAAAGTTAGAAAACTACACATTTTTCCAATTGTAATTGTTTTGATACTTTAATGCATAGTTTAAATGATATTGGCATAACGAATAGGATCTGAGTATTCATTTATTTATTTATTTTGGGAGGAGATAGGAGTTATTAAGTAGTAAAGTCTAATTCAACCTATGGAACGTTCCATGTGCCTCGTCATCGCTGTTAGTTCTTATTTTTATTTTCTTTTACTTCTTCTAAACATACCGTAATATCTTTTTTAGTTCTTTCTCTTTAAGTGAAAATCATAACTAACACCCAATTTTTTTAATTTTTGCTATACTGGATTGTGGACATTGATTTGACATAGCTGACTTCAACTCAACATAGCTTATAATTAACAATAGATGAACTAGATGAAAGTGAATGAACTTATAGCTAGTAGTTGATTAGTTAATTAGTTAAATATGAAGGTTTAATAAAATTAACAATTAAACTAACAAATAAATATAAAACAAAAATTTATATGATGTTTTGAATAGATAGGTAGTAATTCTATTATGGTGATTCCAAGTTGAATATTCTTGATGCTAATCATGAAAAATTGGTGTTTATGAATTATGGAGCCATGTCATGGTTAAGATAAAGATTTAGTGTTATGGTGTTTGAGCCCCAGCCTAAAATATATATCGTCCTGGATGCTTACACATCCCTTTTAAAGAAAACAAAAATAGAACGCTGTCGATGTTTCAAAATCTCTTTTTCTGCTGTGAAGTTTTAATGCAATGCTTCCAAGTAAGGCTGGTTCTGTTACTCACAGGTTTCGGGATTGAAAATATAGATGTCTTGTGTTCATTTTTGTTTTTTTTTTTTTTTATGATATTAATAGTAATATTAATTTTTGTTAACTATAAGCTACAAACTATTTATATTGATATATTATATTCATGTATTATTTATATGAATTCTATCTGTTTCCAAATAATCCTTACAGCTGGTTCAATCAGTATTGATGCTAAACGAGACTGTTTTCTTTCATCTACATTATGTAATTGTTTAGGGGATTGTTTTTTTGGTTAGTTTAATGCAGCTTTCTAATTAGTGAATTATGAGAAAATTAATAAGCTACCACTACTTATAATTAGTTGATTATTTAGCTAAGTTAATAAGCTGAATATAATGTAGCTTTTAAATTAGTGAATTATGACTTAACTTTGCTATTACTTTGAATTATTCTATTTTTTTAATGTATATAAATTTAGATAAAATAGAAAAAGATGGGTCAAATAGGTTTAACCTATAAGACTATTAAACCTAATTAAATCATAAAAATGGAATCCTATATAAAATTTGAGTAATACCAATCCCATCCATCTTTTATGTGAACCCAAATACTTTGACAATTCTACCATTGCAGTCCTTCTTCTCCATTCACACTTTTTTCTTTCTAGAAACTTTAAATCTATGATATTAGACTTGGTTAAGACTATAAAGGCGAGTCAACACATGTTTAGTGATGTGTTTATTAAGATGACATAAATATATATGTTTTCAACACTACTTATTCTCCATACATTTTGTTTTCAACACTGGAAATAAAAACTACGAATGAAAAAGCACCAAGCTGGCTCCCTTTTTTTAAATTAAAACAATAAAGTTTTTGAAATAGTTTTTGTTAAAAAAGTTTTATTTTTTAAAATCTACAAACTAGAAAACTAATTTTAAAAGCAGTAAACAATCTATTAGGCTTATGATATATTTTAGTTAGTTTATTTTCTGTCATTTCTAACTTGTATATAAACCATTCTTAAATTATTTTATTAAATATTTTTATGAATATTAAAATACTATCTATTATATTTATTAAAATTATTTTATATGCATTAAATTGATGTTACTTTACAATAATTAAAAACTTTTAAGTTGTCATAAAGTGAAGTGTAAATAAAAAATTATAAAAATCTAAATTGCTTATAAAAACGTACCATTGAAACAAAAATAGTACAGGTTAATTATAAGTTATGTGATGTAATAAAATTCATTTAAAAGTAAGGTAAGAACATTATATTATTGTTTATAAGAACTGGCATGCTCTAATAGAATCACACCCAAATTCATATTTTAATTTAAGAAAGAATGTGTAGAATAAGAATTGAAAAGTACTTTCCCTCCTCACATTTACGGGATCCGTGTGCAAGTATCTAATTACTAATTAGTCTAGTTTTCAGTCATGAAATACTTGACAACAGATAGCTATGCTTTCTATAGTAGAACAGGAAGTTACATTGATCAAAATCTAAAAGTTTCATATGATTGGACATCATAAACCATTGTCCTTTTATTCATTTGTGTGGTAGCAGAAAGTAATAAATTCCCCTTCTCCCTTCCAAAAAGAGACAAGTCCTGAATTTTAACTTGTCCTGATTACTTTATGTGGCATTATGCAGTGAGGGATTGTGTGATAGCGCGGTTGCATTCCTGTCAATTTCCCTGGTGATCTTGGGGTCCATATGCTTCCTTTTCAGAAAATTTGAGTACCATTCAGCAGAGAGCTTAGGTTGCCTCCTTAAGCTTGGATCATTCATATCTACATAGTATAGGCCATAACTTGATTCATATCCACTCAATAACTCGAATGCATCCAAGAATGACCATACAAAATAACCTTTTACATTCAATCCACTCCTGCCAATGTATAAAAAATAAAGGAAAAGAATTAAAAAAATCACCTTTCAAGACACAATAGACAATTATTTTAAATAAAGTGTAGGGGTGGTATGTCAAGAATTAAACACCCTTTTAACTTTTCCACTTGAAAATGAAGAACGAAGTAGAAGTACCTCACTGCATCAACCAAGCTTTTTATGTATTCATGCAAGTAATTCACCCTTGGCCAGTCGTCTAATGATGAATTATGACGTGTTTGTTCCCCTGAAAAGCTAAAAAGACTTTGCATACATACAACTAGATAATAGGATAATTGAATATGTTAAAAAAGAAACATGGAGCTTTTGAATGATGATTTCAAGGGAGATACAATGATATGAAGATCATGTCATGAATTGGAAAATTGCCATACCGTTTTCGTGTATGTAAATTGGAATATTGCCATAAGCGTTCTGTATTGAGTATAACGACCCTATGAAAATCTCGGTAGTAATTGGAACCTGAATCAATCAGCTGGTTAGTGGAAAGGATTAAAGCTACATCCTTAAAAGAATAAAGAAATACATAGAAAGGAATGACACCATGTTCCTGCTATGTTACCTCATACGCAGTAGATGTATCATTTGGAATAATTCCTACAACCAGGAAGAACATCAGTTAGTTGTTTCAGTACCACAAAATTAGAGGAAGGTGGACGACACAACAGACTGATTTCACCTAATGGAGTTTAGTAGTTCACTAACTAAACAAGTCTTTAGCAGACAGAATATTAAATTATATTTATACATAGGTTTTATTAACGTTTGATGACATGGATTATGGTAGTTTAGCAGAAGACTTGAACTGATAGAGGTAAGTAAAAGAAATGAAGTAGTTATTTGTGAATAAGATTTATGTATTAATATTTATGTTTTTGAGAGACAAGATTGCATAATGAAGAAATTCCATCAGGGTGTGTCAGTGGAGCCATAGAAGTTCTGTAAAAAGAAGTATTAGCAAATCATCGTAGTAAAAAATTTAAACATTAACCAAAAAAACCATAAATTCAATGATCCACAGGAAACAAAAATCACAAATATTCGATCCATTTAAAGGACAAGTACTTAAAAAGTAAAATAACGTAGTATATAAATAACTCCAATTCCATTCGTTAGAAGTATCTTGATTCATATAGTTAAGGATACGACCTCACACGATAAAAGAAACATTTAGATATAGGTAACTTGTTGAAGCTTGATATAGAATTGGTTATGCAATAAAAATATGTCGTGGAAAAAGCTTATGACATACTTTCAATTTCCGCGGATAAATCTTCCATGAAATCTCTGTTCTCTTTCTGCAAGCTTCCAGGACTGTTCTTAACGTAAAAGGAGAAGTAGAAGTTTATTCCAATGAAGTCGATTGAACCCCTGACCAGATTTGATTCCTTTTGAGTGAAGGAAGGAAGCTTTGAGCCAGCAATCTTTTTCATTACAATGGGGTAATCTCCAAATGTAAAGGGATTCATAAACCTGCCCTAACAAATAATAGACAAAAGGCTACTTTATCAACTAATGTATAATTGAAAGCTATTTATTTATTTGGGAAAAGTATGTTGAATTTTTACAAAAATCCTTTAGTCAAGCATTGAGATATAAAATCATTCGTGACATTTCATAAATGGTATAAAAACATTGTTCTAGTACACCAAAGAAGTCAGTGATATTTAGCAATTGAGCTCATGAGTCATGGGTACCTTTTAAACAACTTAGCTCCAACAAACAATGCTTCCAATGTGGTGATCCTAAAAACTGCAGTGTGGACTTGAGGTCAGAACAAACATGAAGAGGTGCATGAGTTTAATTGTTCTTCATATCTAACTATCGAGGTGTGGATATTGTCATGCTTCAATCTTTCTTAATCACGATCTGTGTGCTTCTGCTATAATGTGCTTCTGTTATCAACCTTTAGTTAGGTAACTAGCTTCCTTAGTTTAGTTAGTTAACTTTAGTTGGTTTTCTGTTAGTTTTTGTTAGTTAGTAATGGTTGTTAACTTCTAACTAACCCAACTGATTAACTTCTTCTACGCTCTTTTCTCTTGTATATAAACTTTTCTCTTCATAATAAATCATAATCAGATTCTTCTCCATTTTGTTTTTGCTTCCTCAGTTTTGTTATGATATAAGAACTCTTCCATTGAAGAGCTCTACTGCGCACTCATCATTCATCTTCTTCTTCATGTCTTCATCATTATCGAACATGAGTGAAGAAACAAATCAATTCACCGATGTTTTTAGTTTCATGTATTTGCACCCTAATGAAAATCTAGGTACGATTCTTGTTTCTACTCCACTTGATTCCAACAATTATCACTCATGGAGCAAAGCCATGATTACTGCCCTAAGTGCTAAGAATAAATTGGAGTTTTTTTATGGAAGTGCTCTAGAACAAAAAAAAAGTGACCAAAGCTACTCAACATGGAGAAGATGCAATAACATGATTGCATTATGGATCACCAATTTAGTAACTGCTTCAATTCGCCAAAGCATAGTTTGAATGAGCAGAGCAAATCAAATTTGGAGAAATTTGAAGGCAAGATATGCTCAAGGAGATCGACTTCGTGTTTCTGATTTGCAATTTGAGGCATCATCAGTAAGGTAAGGGGATCTTACTGTCACAGAATACTTCACCAAATTAAGAATCATTTAGGAAAAATTGGAGAACTTCAGACTAGATTTGTCTTGCACTTGTTCAATAAAGTGCTCCTGTAAAGTTTCCAATGTCATTGCACAACGTAAACTAAAAGATCAGGTCGTATAATTCCTGAGAGGCTCGAATGATAAATACAACAATGTCAAGTCCTACATCCTCTTAATGGAACCCCTTCCAAAAATGTCTAAAATATTTTCTTACGTTGCACAACAGGAAAGATAGATACAGGGAAGCAATTATGTGACAAATCTTAACCGTGAGTCCAAAGGAATTTCCATTAATTCCACAAATTCTGCTCCTACTTGCAATTTTTGTGGTTGCACACTAAGAACACATGCTACTGTAAGCATGGTTTTCCAACTAGTGATCAAAGAAATAACAAGAATGGTGTAAATCAAAGTGAGAAAACATGCACCCACTATGGCAGAAATGGACACACAATGGACATATGTTATAGGAAGCATGACTTCCCATCAGGGCATAAAACTTACAATACGAATAACTCAGTAAACAACACTGTGACTGGTGAGTGAAAAAAGTCAGTGATATTAATCAGCAATCTGCTAATGAGAATCAAGAGGTTCTCCTAAACATCCAACAGTATAAGGCACTCCTAGCTTTAATTCAACATCCATCCAGTGGAAGCTCGACTACAACCAATCCTAGTTCCTTACATGTCTACCAAATAGGTTCCTTGTCCACTGCTCCTCTTTCACCTCCACCACCAATAGGTAATCGTGACATTAGAATTTGCACCATCAATACGCAAGTAATGACATCTTGTGTTGGAGCAAACTTGGATACAACACCTTGGATATTAGATTCAGGCGCCACAGACCATGTCACATCTTCATTCTCTTATTTTCAAACATATATCTCTATTGATCCTGTAATAGTTAGATTACCCATTGGACAACAAGTTTATGTTACCCACTCTGGAACAGTCACGTTCACAAAAACATTTCATCTAGTTGATGTCTTATATATACCTTTTTTTGTATTTACTCTCATTTCCATTTCCAAACTTGTGTCTTCTCTAAATTGTAAGTTGATTTTCACACATTTTTCATGCATTATACAGGATGTGAAGACGGGACGATGATTGGTGCAGTTGAAGTGAAAGGAGGCCTCTACACAGTTTTTGTTAATACCCTGAACCACTCACCTGTAGTTTCAGCCATTACACATCCCATTACCATGCAAAGTAGATTATGCTCGTTTTACTTGGGTTCTTCCTATGATTACCAAAGCTGAAACCCATAAACACATAATTGATTTTAGGCTAAATTACCATAGTGCCCCACTATTTTAGTCTAGTGGTTGATTTTAGAAGTTAATTGCTGACATGTGATTAATGATTAGTATTAATTAGGTCGTTAGGATAAATGTAAAAATCCTAAAAAAACATAAGGTCCTCCCAAGGATTGAACCTAGGACCTCTTCAACCAAAAACAAAGAATTTACCACTAAACTAAAGCTAACTTAACATAAACTTATGCATTTTTATAATACATAATTATAATTTCAAGCATAAATATAACAAATCTAGAAAGACTCATGCTAAGGTTCGAAACTGGGACCTCTTCACCGCAAAACAAGTGTCTTATCATTAGAGTAAGACACGCTTAACATCTAATTATGCCTTTTTGTGGTACATATAAGTATAGTTCCAGAGTTTAATTGGTATGATTTTTAAAGTAATAACAAGTAAAATCAACAAATTTACCATTAATAAAGAGTTGTGATTGAATGTCAGTGTAAAAATCTTTACACTAACCATGTATATAAATTAAACTCATAGTTTCAAACATAAATATAAAATATCTAAAAAGAGTTTTTCCAAAGTTAAAAAAACTGAACTCTAACTCCCCCAAATCAAGCATCATACCACTAGATCAATGTCTATTTAATGTTAATTTATGTATTTTTATGATACATATACGTCTATGTGTATTTTTTTTTAGCTTTTAGTGTCGAGTTTTATAAATTTTATTATTACTATTATTCTTATTATTATTGTTGTTATTACTACTACTATTATTATTATTACTACTACTACTACTACTATTATTATTATTATTATTATTATTATTACTACTACTATTATTATTTTATTAATATTATTTTTATTATTATTATCATTATTACTATTATTATTTTATTATTATTATTACTATTATATTATTATTATTATATTATTACTATTATTTTTATTATTATTATTATTATCATTATTATTACTATTACTATTATTATCACTATTATTTATTATTATTATTATTATTATCACTATTATTTTTTTTATTTTTTTTTTATTATTATTATTATTATTATTATTATTATTATTATTATTATTATTATTATTATTATTATTATTATTATTATTATTATTATTATTATTATTATTATTATTATTATTATTATTATTATTATTATTATTATTATTATTATTATTATTATTATTATTATTATTATTATTATTATTATTATTATTATTATTATTATTATTATTATTATTATTATTATTATTATTATTATTATTATTATTATTATTATTATTATTATTATTATTATTATTATTATTATTATTATTATTATTATTATTATTATTATTATTATTATTATTATTATTATTATTATTATTATTATTATTATTATTATTATTATTATTATTATTATTATTATTATTATTATTATTATTATTATTATTATTATTATTATTATTATTATTATTATTATTATTATTATTATTATTATTATTATTATTATTATTATTATTATTATTATTATTATTATTATTATTATTATTATTATTATTATTATTATTATTATTATTATTATTATTATTATTATTATTATTATTATTATTATTATTATTATTATTATTATTATTATTATTATTATTATTATTATTATTATTATTATTATTATTATTATTATTATTATTATTATTATTATTATTATTATTATTATTATTATTATTATTATTATTATTATTATTATTATTATTATTATTATTATTATTATTATTATTATTATTATTATTATTATTATTATTATTATTATTATTATTATTATTATTATTATTATTATTATTATTATTATTATTATTATTATTATTATTATTATTATTATTATTATTATTATTATTATTATTATTATTATTATTATTATTATTATTATTATTATTATTATTATTATTATTATTATTATTATTATTATTATTATTATTATTATTATTATTATTATTATTATTATTATTATTATTATTATTATTATTATTATTATTATTATTATTATTATTATTATTATTATTATTATTATTATTATTATTATTATTATTATTATTATTATTATTATTATTATTATTATTATTATTATTATTATTATTATTATTATTATTATTATTATTATTATTATTATTATTATTATTATTATTATTATTATTATTATTATTATTATTATTATTATTATTATTATTATTATTATTATTATTATTATTATTATTATTATTATTATTTTTATTTTTATTTTTATTTTTATTTTTATTTTTACATTTATGTTTGAAACTATGTTTATATGTAACATAAAAATACATAATTTTATGTTAAACTGACCTTAGTATAATGATAAATTCTTTGTTTTGGTAACTAAATCCAACTACTCATCAAATCAAGGTGTGCATATATTAACGACGGAAGAACAAATTAAAGGAAAATTGGGATAATTTATTAAAGGTTATTCACACTAATAATAGACCTGAGTTTCTATGAACCAATACTTTTCTGAAAAAACATTATTCATTAAACTAGTTGTCTTACACCCAAGAAAAATAGGATTGTTACCCGAGGTCTGTTATTTCATAGTAACCTACCTCCAATTTTTTGGTGCTAGGTTAGAACTCTTATGTAGGGGCACGTTAGAGATATTAAAATATTGTTTCTTCACTTAATAGTATATTTAATTTTTTGAAGATTCGGCCCTTTGCTATCCCAAGATGCAAATTTGTTAATGTGAACAGGCAGTAGAGAGATACCATGACTAGATTGTTACTTACCACCCGATATAGAAGTCTTGGACCCTTTCAGTGGCCATTGCATCTTCAATAGAATTAGTTCGTGGGAGAACACCAAGATAAAGGAGATTAAACCCAATTAAGCCATGCTGCATACCCTACATCCAAAAGAGATTGTTTTCTGAACAAACTAAATGATGATTATTGCCATTTTGTAAAGCAAATAGATGGCCTAATGAATGACATAGTAGATTGGTGCATTTGTTAGATAATTTTTACCTGGTATTTCTTCCTATATAACCTAGCAGTTGAAGCATGTGCTAACAACATATGATGGCCTGCCAAATATGGCTCAGTTGAGGAATTTCCTCTGGAGCAGTTATTTATAGGGGAAGGAGAACACCGCTGAGGTGGTAACTTTCCTATATCATAGCCAAATATTGCATGCACATTGGCCTCATTCACTGTAGTCCAATACTTCACTCTGTCACCAAATTCTCTAAAGCACACATCTGCAAACGCTGTGAAGTCTTTCCTACAATCATACATATGTATAAATATGTTAATCACAATAAATAACATTGCTCAATTTCATGCCAAATGTATTAGGCACAATCTATATCTGGGACAAGTAACACAACTCGAGATTTGAAGTTTAGGAACCATACACAATTCTTCTACTAACCCATCCTCCGTACTCATCCTCAAGTGTTTGTGGTATGTCCCAATGGTTTAATGTAACATGTGCTTCAATTCCTAGAAAATGAGAAATAATCAACAAAAATAAATATAAATTACATAACTTGGTGGAAATTCTCTTAGGTGGTAATCAAACTTTAAGAGGAAAATTTAGTCTTCATAAGAACCATGGCTTATCAATTCATTAATAAGGTTGTTGTAATATTGTAGTCCCTTGGGATTCACTTGTCCTCTTCCATCTGGTAATACATGGTAATAAGATGGTCAGAGCAGTATGGAAACAACAGTTTGATCTAGGCAACTATATTTCGGAATCAGAGATTCGTTGCACCTAAATCAACCCAAGTAGGTGTCTTACTTTTGACATTATTTTAGACATTCATTTTAAGAATCTCCCCGACAACAGTTTGATGATCTCACCTGGAATAACCCTTGACCATGAAATGGAAAATCTATAGGCCTCTAAGCCCATTTCGGCCATAAGCTGGACATCTTCCTGCAGTAAATCAAAGTCTGATATTTACTGTCAGAGCAAACATGAATCTAAAGACAGGAGTATATATAAGATGCATCTTGCGTGCAGCATCTATATATAGAGAAAAAGGCTCAAGCTATGACCGTAAAAGAATGTTATACTAAAACTCAATAGAATCTTTCATATATATGTATGCATATATTTTGACCATTAAACTCATGCACATATATACCATAACTTCTTTTGGTTCTTTACAGGGTCACAGACCTTATATTTGTGATATTGATCACATGCTACATCTCCATCACCTGCATACATATTCCCTGAAAGTATGTTTCGGTATTCAATTTCTTTGAACAAAATAATAAAATGAAACCGTAAAAAAGAAGAGTTGATGTCAAGAAATGAAGTACATCATTTATGAGTACTGAGTAAAGGGAAGTACCATTTCCAGCATGGGAGAAGGTATCCCATATGCTGGGCTTCCTGCCATCTTCATTTGCTGCACCTTCCACCTTTCACATCACCCCAATTAGAAATTTATAATGTTTAGGCTCAATACATAGTCATCAACACAATAAAAAAAGTAGGACTAGTGAAAAACAAGAAACTATAAGATTAAAGTAGTAGGAATTGAGAGAGAGAGAAGAACCTGGTAAGCTGAAGTTGAAGCACCAAACACAAAGTCAGGAGGAAACTCATCTCTGTTCAAGGCATGAGAAGCATGGTGTAATACCACCAATACTAATTCGAAAACTGCAAAAACCTTCAACATTGAACGCATACTCTATGATTTCTGCTGTGTTCTGTTTCCTTCTTTGAATTCAACTTTTATGTTTTTTAAGTTTTGAGAAATAGTTATAGTATGAAGTGCTTTCTTTGTTTTTAATGTGAAGAAGGACAGATGTCAACATCATAGACCGTGCTTCCCGCACTAAGCAAGCAAACATGACAAATGATAACAAAGTTGCCATCGTGTGGACTTATGTGGTGGGGAGGTTTATCAAGTGGGCTACGCCTCTACTGTGCACCCATGATTTTTACCTGCTTTAACAAGCTGTACGCTGCTACCGGTTTAATAAATAAATAAATAAATGAAGAAGAGAGATAATTTTGAAAACAATAATTTATTATAATATAGAATAATTTTGACAGGTAAAAAATGATAATGAAGGTAGCCGGTAATTCATCTCGACCCTTTAATATTTAATTACTAAATTTAATGGTCATAATTTATTTGTCCATAGTAAATCATGTGTAGATAACAGTTGTCCAGCACAGAAGTCATGGTGTATCTATATGTTTGGAGGGGCCTAGTGAATACGGCACCATCGTTATTGCCATTTTTGTCAATTTCTAAGTATTTTTTTGTTCCCTCAGACAGTTCACTGTGGAAGAAGTTGAAATATTGATAGTATATTATTGGACAAAAAGTGATTTGGTAGATTGTGGATTAGATGATATAATTATTGGTTAACTTGGTTAAAAACATAATATAATTAGAGTTTAATGGTTATACTTATACTCAATCACAACTTTTTCTTTCATTCTTATTAAATTTATTGACTTTCTTTATTATTATTTTAAAAATCACATAAAAGAAAAGTCATAATTTATTGTTATTATAAAAATCTTTTTTACATTTATATTATATACCAATTAAACTCATATAATTAATATAATTTAATTTTTTAAAATTAAAATTTAAGAATATTATCATTAACCTAAAGTATTAATATCTAAAATAATAATTAAATTAAATTATTTAAAAAAATTAAATAAAAAGTTAAATTAAAATTCAAAAACAAAGTACAAAAACAAAGTTGATAACATATCTCGATATAAGACAATTTCTTAAATAAGTTCATAATTATCATTATTTAAAAACCAAAATTTAATTATTCAAAATTGTAAATTTTGAATTTGAATTACAATCAAGTATTTATTTATCATTTTCTCTTTAATCCAACAAAATGACATCATTTAAAAAAAAAAAGAAAAAATCAATTCCATTTAACTAATGAAATTAAATTTTTAATTTAAACCTCATGATATTTTTTAAAAATACGATGTTATTTTTTAATTAACTTTAAAACATATTTTTTGAAGATTATTACGAAATATATTTTTTTTTCTCAAATGTTTTCAAACCAAAAAATTTTGGTATACATTAACCAATTAACAAAAAGTGTGTACACCAAAACCATAAATTTGAAAAAGTTCATGTATCAAAAACATATTATACCCATAAAATAATAATAATTAGAGTGACATGTCACTGCTTAACGACTAAAATAAATAGAAGGACTAAAATATTAGATGGAAAAAATATTTGTATACATTGACCAATCAACAAAAAATTTATATATCAAAACCATAAACCTGAAAAAATTCATATGCCAAAAGAGTAGTTTACTCATTATTTAAATAAATTATTGTTGCGTCCAGTGAGATTGTTAGTTTGGAAAAATCATAACTTTGTACTTCCAATAATCTTTAGGCTACTCTTGTGAAGCATATTAAAGATTAAGTTGTCAAAATTGGGAATTTATATAAACGTGTAAGAGTCTAGTAGAATTGTGAGAATTTATGTCATAAAAAATATACATATAAATAACATAAAAACTGAAAATTTTCAATACATGATTAGTTAAAATTCACATAATAATTCTAAATTACTCTAAATAAATACAAATTAGAGTCAAAATACTCCAAATTTTAAAACCTTTTTAGTCATAAGAAAAATTTATATTCAAAACACTTAAAATTAGAGTTAAGACATTATCACACGAGAAATTTCCTCACAAGTGTGCTCATGAGTTTACTTCAATTTTACCGAGTTTACTCCGATTTTATCAAGTTTACTACCCTTCCGATTCTATATACAATTTAACACATCAAGGACTTATAAACTTGTACAATTTTACGAGTTAACTCACGATTTTGATAATTATGTTAGAAATCAATATGAAATTTTTCTTACTATTAATCTAGGGTCTAGGAATTCATTTATTGCATAAGAAAATGAAGAAAATCACTTATCAACATATCCTAAGTAATGCTCATTGCAAATTGGAATCTGGGACGGTTAAGTGTCATAACATGTAGATTGAGTTACTGATAATTGCTTAAATTACTTATTTTTATATAGGTAAAATAGAACAGTTATCCTTATTCCAACTTATTTAAAGCCTTGTTTTCCTCCCTTTTTTATACAAAACTTTAATATTTAAGAAAACTTATTACAGATTTACTTTTGTGCAAATTTTACTTTTATTTTCTTATTTTTCATTATTTGATTCAGGTTTTTGAAGGAGACTAGAAGAAATGTTGGAAGAAAAGGGAAGTCTAAGGCTAGTGTCCAACGATAGTAAAGCAGTTGCCCAACGACGGTAAAGCAAGCCGAGAGGGGTTATTTTTTGCTTCTTGATGCCCAATGACAATGCACAAACAAAGCCCCATTTAAAAAGAAAAAAGTTACATTTTGGACGAAACAAACAGATGTTGTGCCCAAGACCTAGGTTTTCCTCATTCCAGCACCAATCTACCTCCATTCTCCATCATTTTCATCATATTTTGTAACCCCAGTTCATTAATCATGCTCTCTACCTCCATGAAAGGCTAGGTTCTGTGGTTAGGATTTTGTTTGTAACTATGTTTAAACTTTGTTGTATATTATCAATATAATGTTTATTGATCATTGTTAGAGTTTTTTTTTACCTTATGCTTTGATTTCATATTTATTATGGATTTTACTTATTGAATGAGCTCAAAAAAAGATTTTAACTTGTAAAATGAAAAGAACTATCAATGGGGTTTATTGCTTGAGAGAGTAAAACTCATTGATCATTTTGACCTCCTTTACTTAAAGCGGGTTATTTGACTTTAGATTATGCGCCAGAGTGATAGTTTAATATTCAAATAGTTCAATTCCTTACTTGCGAGAGATCGGGGTTAAAGATATATTTATGGGTGATGTGATAGAAACCTGAGTCATAAGCATTGTTTTATGAGTCATGTATGCATAAAGAGATGACATAGTGAGAACAGAACCCTATCAATCTACTCATCGTGTTAATCATAGTTTACTTTTATGCATTTTTATTTTCTGCAACATTAGAATAATTTCAAATTTATTTATTTATTATTATTATTTGCAAGTAATTATTATTAGGCTTGTCAAAGTAACAATATAGTCTTTGTGGGTTACTCGATATATATGATTGATGTACTTGCCAGAAGTACAGTAGAAAATTTGTTCATCAATTACTCTTACTAGATCAATTTTATAAGTATTGTACGTATATACTATGCAAACATGCTTCTTCCAAAGGGGACTTTTTATGAATTAGAATCTAAAATGTGTAATTTTGTTTGGAATGGTTTTGGCATACGATTCAATGGGGGCAATTTTGTAAAGAAAAAAAGAGTGGTGGTCTTGGATTTCAGAACTTGCATGAATTTAACAATGCTTTTAATTATGAAGCTTAGATGGGCCTTATTTGTAGATCAAAGGCTCTTTTTTTTTTTGCAAAAAATATAGATGTGAATCTGGAATTATTTCTTTGTTGTTAAAAAAATCTTGCTCTACTACTTGGAGAGGAATTGTTCAAATTTGGGACTTAGTCATTCAATATTCGTTGGGTTCTTGGTGATGTAGTCAATGTTTGGGGTAAACTTGGTGTTCTTACCGTATTTTGGCAGAACAGTTATCCTCTTGATCCTTCAAGCCTTAAAGCCCAAGTCAGTGAGGAAATTAGAGGATAGAGACTAGAGTGTGAGAGATTAGATACCTAAGGAAGGCCTAGTGCCCCCTTTTAAGGAGGTCTTTAGGTGTGGTTCCAAGTCACCTTTTTTACTGTTCTTCTTAAGATTTGTCTCTAGTTATTTTTTTTACCGCTCTGTTGAAGATTTGTCTCTAGTTACCCTTTTTATCGTTCTCCTTAAGATTTTTCTCTAATTACCCTTTTTAGGGATTTTGGGTCTGATTATTGTTTAGTCGGTGCCGAGGTAGTGAGACACCAAGCTCAGCTATTGAGCAAAGCATTGAGGTGTTGCAGGCTGGTGGTTCTAATTATGGAGGCTCTAGGAAGGGTGGAGACCAAGCTTCAGTGAGGTACATATGCCCTCCCTAGCCTTAAGGTCGATTTGAAGTAGGATGAGACTGAAAAGGCTAAAGAGTAGAAGGACATGAACCTGTCAGCTTGCGATGTTGAAGCCTCTGATAAAGATAGACACATGTAAAGTGTCAAGTAGGTGATAAAGTGTCAAGTAGGCAATATGGCGCCAAGTAGGCGGTAGAACGTCGACTACGAGATGTGGCAGTGAGTAGGTGGTAGTGTGTCGAGTAGGCGATGGAACTCCGGGTGGGCGATAAAGTGAGCAATAGAGCTTCGAGTAGGTGATAGAGTGGGCGATAGAGAGCCGAATGGGCGATGGTGGCCTCGTCAGACCAAAGCCCCGAGTTGTTTGTGATACTATACTAGAAAATAAAGGAAAACTTGCAAAAAGAGAAACAGTGGAGAAAAATAGTAAAAGTATGAAAAGTAAACATTTACTAATGTGTCATTGATTTGCGTTTACACACCGATGTGCCTCATTAGAACTTCCTTGACCAATACCTATATTCTTTTTGCTTGGGAAAAAAGACTGAGGTAGAAAAAAAGAGTACATCACCTGTTTTGTCTCAATTGTAGTATATTTTTTAATAGGTGGTGTTCCGAGTTCTCAGGATAGGTTCCCTTTGTGGTGTTTGTAGTTGGTAGGCTCCACTATGAAGGGTTTTGGTGATTTTGAACAGTCATTCCTATGTGTAGGTTGCCTGTGTTGGTCCTTCTTCATACTATGAGGGGATCTGAGTCGTTTACGCCTAGCAAACGCTTCTTCCATGTCGATGAACTTGGAGGATCACTTTAGGAATTCATCCATCATCCTCGGGCGTCGCTTCGCTACACTATCAGCGAATCTTTCGGGTTTCAGGGCACCAACGGTTGTGTGGAGGGCTACCCCCAGTTCTAAATCCATGATCTGAGTGATCATCTTGGAGAGTCGATCTGTGAATTCACGCAACGACTCGTCATCCTTCTATTGGAGTCCAATCAAGTCGTCGACCAAGACCCTTTGTGGTCGGCAAGCCACGTAGTGGGTTGTGAACTTTTCTACCAAGGTATCGAATGAGTCAATAGAGTAGTGGGGGAGCCTCGACCACCAATTGAGAGCAGTACCTGCAAGAGAAGTAGGGAACATTTTGCATAACACACAATCATCATTTGAGTAGAGATTTACTTGGGTGAGGAATGCCTCAGTGTGGTCGTTGGGGTTGGTCAATCCTTCGTAAAGTTCGATCACCAACGGTTTCCAACCTTACGAGAGAGCATTGTCAAGTATCCTATTGGCAAAAGGATGTCGTCGATGTATGGGGTGACAGGTGAGAGCAGTATCTCTATTGGTCTTTTGCTTCTCTGCTTCTTTACCGACATCAGTGGCCTTACTCTAGGTTGACTTGTTGCGTGTTGAAGTGTAGTGGTTTGTAGAGTGATTGTTTCTAGACATTCCTTTGTTGGGGTAATCTATGAGATGGTGTGATTTGGATCCCCTGTCGTGGGTGTCTGCAATGGTCCTATTATGGTGATGACTTCGGGCCTTGTTGTCACTAGTGTGATTGTGTGGGCTGTTCTTTTTGTTATGTTGACTATCTTGGAGGTCTTGCATTTTCCTGAGTTCCTCTATGAGGTTTGTTTCATTCATGTTGGAAGGAGGGGAGTCACTCCTAGTTTGCACCATGAGGGAGGGAGTAGAGGGGCATAGGAATTTTTACGTCCCTACAGACGACACCAAATGTTCTTACCATATTTTGGCAGAACAGTTGTCCTCTCGATCCTTCAGGCCTTGAAGCTCCAAGGGACAGGTGTGTACATGCAAAAGGGACTCTGACGCCTAAGTCAGTGAGGGAATTAGAGGATAGAGACTAGAGTATGAGAGATTAGATACCTGAGGGGGGTCTGGTGCCCCGCTTTTAAGGAGGTCTCTAGGTGTGGTTCCAGGTTACCTTTTTTACTATTCTCCTTAAGATTTGTCTCTAGTTACCATTTTTAGGAATTTTGGACCTGATTATTGTTGGGTCGGTGCCGAGTTAGTGAGGCATCGAGCTTACGGTGTTGAGCAGAGCACCGAGGTGTTACAAACTAGTGGTTCTGATGACGGAGGCCCTGAGAGGGGTGGAGACTGAGCTCCAATGGGGTACACTTGACTACCTTCTAGAAGACTTTTTAATCAACATATCACAGTGCCTTTAGATCAGTCTACTCAAGATTCATCTATTGCAGACATTGTTCAAGAAAATGGTAATTTGGATCTATCTTTTCTCCAACCATTTGTCCAACCAAATGCCCTCATGGAGATAAATACAATCATTCCTTCATATGAATTTGATTTATAAGATTCACTCGCTTGAAGCTTGACCTCAACTAGGGTCTTTTCTACTAAAACCACCTTTTCTTTGGTTGCAAGAATTTTTATGGGTGTGATAGTTCGGATTGGTCAGTTGTTCAGAGATAGAAATGTGCTCACAAAATTTGCATGTTCTTTTAAATTCTCCTTCATAGGGGCCTCAAGACACATGCTAGAAGGATTGACGGTGGGTTTTCAACTTCTGACAATTGTGTTATATGTAGTTTTCATAAAGAATTTGATGCTCATATTTTAGAGAGTGTTTATTGATTGTCTGGGTATGAAAACAAATTCAATTAAATACTTTGTAGCTTAAATTTTGTTTACTTCAAAACATGGATTTTCAACAACTTGCAGAGTCAACATCATGGTTAGCCTCAAAGCAATGATCATATTGTATTTGAAGTAACAATTTGGTTGATTTAGAAAGCTAGAACAAAAAAATAGCTTGAGAATCCAACAATACCTGGATTTGTTAGGCAACATTTTTCCTTAATTAGTGATATTAAGAATATTTTGCTTATTTTGCTTGGGAATACGAATCATTGGCTTGATGACTCGCTTGAGGTTGTTATCAGGTGCTGACTTTGTGGGAGTTATATTTCTTAGAAAATTTTTTGTTTAGTGTCTGATTCTCTTTTTGTATAAAAAAAATAAAAAAATCAATGGTTGAAATTGTTGACCTATTACTCGGATAGCTTGTAAATAGGGATTTTCACCGGGACCTGATGTAAAAATCATCACTTTTCACTTTGACCCCACTCCCTAGTATAAAAATTCATTATGAGTCAAATATATAAAATTTGAATTTCATTTTTGGAAAGCCAAAACCCTAGGATATATAACTCCTTGGTGGGTAATTAGACCCAACAACGGTTCTCAATGCTAATAATATACACTGGACCTAACAGTGGCAGCTCTGCCAACTTGGACGATGAGAAACTCCTCCTGTAAAAGCTCGAGATCCACCCAAACAAAATATGGACCTATCGCAGTAAGGGGATTTCTATTATTAGTGTCATTTGGATCAATTAATTTAATAAACAGTGTGATTGTGAGTAGTTATTTTGGTATGCATAATTTTTATCAGTTAATTTGACATGCATTGTGTTTATCATGCACTTAATGGCTTGAGTTATCCTCAACATTTCATTGCATGCTTGTGGTTCTATATTAGCATGGAAGAAGATTAGAAGTTGTAATATAATTATATATATTTTCATATTTTATTGATTGTCTCTTAATACATCCTCAGTAGAAATTTGATAGCATTTAAGTTAGGTATGATATGGAAAAGAAAATTGCTTCAACTCTTGAATAAGTAGTTGAATTTAAAATTTCTGAATCTCTATGTTAAATGAGTAATTCATTCATGTAGTTATTTTATATGTAGAAATTGATACATAAAATTTAAAGTACTTATTTTTGTTTCCAAACATGGTGTCAAATGTGTTGCTTTTGGTGGCAAATTGTCTCATTCTCTCTTACGTTCCCAAGATGTGAGTTTTATCATTGGAACGAAACTATAAGACCAAAGCAAAATGCAAAATTGAGTTTCTATGGGGGGAAAAATATTTGGTTCATGAAGGTTAGTCTAGTAATAGAACTATGTGGGACATGAAGAACATCATATTAGCTATATCATGTGGCCCATAGTTTTCTAGAAAGCAATTTAGCAGAAATAAGGGTTGGATAAAAATTCCATAAAACCCCGAAATATTGTATAAATCAATGAAGGCATGTACTCCTTAATGATGCAGTAACTCTGAAACAAACAAAATGCAATTGAAGTCATCCCAAATATCTATTCAGACTATTTCCGTAGACTATTTTATAGAATCGGTTATTGTAAATTATTGATTTTAATAGGAATTGTGTCTTTTAATGTATTAATTTCCATTTATGTCTCACAGGAGGATTCTAGGTAAGTTTATGGGTGGGTTTGAGATATTTTCACACGTAGTTATTATTCATACAAGAGATGGCCGTCCATTTTTTGTCATATTTGTAAAAAGTATTAAAAACATTTTATTTCACCCTTTTATTATATATACGCACTTAGCCAATAGGAACAAGGCCACTACAAGGGAGTGAGTCACATGTCATTGCACCAATTTTTGCAATGCTCCATAATTACACACAAATTTTTGCTCTACCATTACTTCACTAGAGACATGATAAAGGTAAAGTGATGAAAAAGTACAAATTTGTATAAAATACTTATATATCAATGTAAAAAAGTTTTAAAATAAATTTAATTACACTTTTTTATATGTAAAAATATGTTGATTTTACCAATTAATATTTTAAAAATTATGTAAATAAAAAGTTATGATTGAATGTTATTATTAATGTAAAACTCTTTTTCATAGTCGGTGCATAGGTGTTCAACTCAATATATATAGCTTAATTAATATGCAGTGTGAACGGAAAAAGTTTTACATTAACATTCAATCACAATTCTTTATTAATAATAAGTTTGTTACCTTTATTAGTTTAAAAAATCTGAAAAGGTGTGATTAAACGTTAATATAATTTTTTATTACGCTGCCTGTATATACTAATTAAACTTATTTATATAATATATATATATATATATTAATTATAATATCCTATTAAATTAATATTAAATTATAAGCTTAATAATCGTAAGTTATGTATTAAAATAGAAATAACAAAGTAAACTTTATGTAAATGAAGTAAAATATTTGTTTGTTAAAATTTGAGAGACAATGATTCTTAGTATAATTAAGACTACCAAAGTAAACTTTATGTAAATGAAGTAAAAAATTATTGTAAAAATAAAAACTTGAATGATGTTGAACTCAAATAATTTTAGTTTTATACAAATATACTTAAAACAAAAATGGGCTAGACTGATTAGCTTATAAAGCTAAAATGACTTCAAGAAATCTATACATATATAGAACCAAGATTATTTGGGTTTAAGATTATTAAAAGAAAAAACAAAAACTTTGAATCATGTTGAACTCAAATAATCTTAGTTCTATATCAGTATAGGTTTTTTTAACTCATTCTAGCTTTACAAGCCCATCAAGCTAACCCATTTTTGCTTGATTATATATATGCCTAAATTTCTTCAACCCAACCTTGTCCATTTCATCGAGCCATGGACTTTTTCTCCTTGCATCTCTCTATTTTCTCCCTGCATCTTCATAGTCTTGTAAAAAAACAAAAATGTTTTTAGGTTAAAAATACTCATTAAGTTAAAAATTCTCCTCCTTCTTTCTTCTTCCTTTCCTTGTGAGTGCAACGTCAGTGCTTGTGCTCAGATTCACAAGTTTTTTAACAAGTCTAAATTAGTTAATCTGGATGTTGAAAAACCAATTTTTTAATGAGTCTTATTTTTTCAACGTCCAAAATAGGCAATTTAAACTCAGTTCAAGATAGGAAACCCAGACTCAATTGGAACAGGCAATTCGAACTCATTGCGAAATAATCAATCCGGACTTAGTCTGAAACAGGTAGTCTGAACTTGATATTTGTTGTATTAACAAGCAATGTAGATTTCACAATCCAAACTCACAAGACTTTGGTCATTTAGACTCCTAAAGTGCACAAATCAGTGCATAATCACACACATAAGAACATTCTGGAGCAAGAACCACATCAATTTTTGAATTCAAATTTACACAATTGAGGGAGGAATTGCTCTCTTCAGCTCTAGATTAGCGGAAAGCGCAAGGAAGAAGGAGATGGAGAACTTGTGAACAAGACTGAATGAGCAGATAAGAAGGTTATAAGCATTTTAACCTAAGAGCATTTTTGCCATTTTAAAAGAGTATGTAGGTTATGAAAAAAATCTCGGAGACATGAATTGTCCTAAATATTGGGGCTGACCAAATTTACAACTCTAACTAGATACATAAATAAACAAAAAAAAGTATGTGTATAATGTTAACTCTTAAAACATAAATAAATAAGTGAAAAAATTGAATAAGTTTATGTTACTTTAGTATTAGAAAAAAGGAGTTTAATTTTCCTATTTTTATCAGTAAGTTTTATACTATCAACCAATTAAAAATTATTGAGATAAATTCTAAAAATAATTATTATAAAATTTTAATAATTATGTATCTTATTGTAAAATAATTATATTTTTAATTAATAAAAATAATTATTAATATGATTTTTAACATAATTATTATAAAAATAAATAAATTTATACATGGAATAACTAACATGACAAAATATTAGTCACATTATTACTTAATATTATTTATCTAACTACAAGGACTATTTTAATATATATATATATATGAGAATAAAATAAAATTAAAAATTTTAAAGGATTAAAAAAAAAAGACAGCATTTTTTAGGACAAAAATTGATTTGGCTTATTAACAATAGTATTTTTATTATAAAAAAATTGTGTATCCTTATTATATTATTATTTTCTAGAACATAGATTTAGTATTAACTACCTGATATGAAAAAGTATTAATCACATCATGACTTAACAACATATTTTAAGAATTAAAAAGTTTTAAAGAGCTAAAATAAAAAGAAAAAGTTAGTCAAGTTAGTCACAAAAACAAAGTAAACATCAGAAAAAAGAGAATTCAAACATGAAGAGAATAGGAGAACTTAACTCTTTTCTTCTGTTATGTCTAAAATGTAAAAAACAATGTTAATCTATTTAAACCAGTGGACTAAAAAGATCCTGACCTAAAGATCAAACAACACAAAAAATAAAGAAAAGCCTTTAAGAAAAAACAAAAAATAAAGAAAACCTAGTATTGTACACCTATGCTATTGCATGGTACAACTTTTGTTTAATTTTGGCCTAGGTTGCACACTCGGTGCCAATCCAGTGCACAGCTATGCACACCATTTCTATCTCTTTCAAGCTAATTCTCCTCCTTTTGTATGCCTTAAACACTCTAGATTTCAAATTTCGTAATTCCTATAATGCATCCAAACACTCCTTGGACACCTTTCAATCCGTGTAAAATCCTTCCCAAAACACTCAAAAGCATAAAACATAATTAACAAGTTTGATAAAAGATAAAAAAAGCCAAACAAGTAATGAGATCTAATGATAACTAAAAAAATAATGCATCATTATGCATGAGGGGAGATTGATTCCAATCTTGTGATGCTTGTGTTCAAAATTGGAAATTTTATACCTTGACAGCTTTTAAATAGATGGAAAATTGTATAAAAATTATATACTAGAATGATTTATTTTTGTTAGTCACATTTATTAGGAGAGTAACACTTGTTCTATACCATGGTGTTCATATTCAAGGATCTTTTGGTGGTATTTGATAACATTTTTTTATTGTAGAGGACGTCTAGGGTGAGACTCACTAGTTATAAATTTAAAATTAGAAAAGGTTTGGTCTATGCCTGTGTTTTATATAGTTTGCTTCCTTTTCAATATTGAATAATAAATTTAGCTCATGTTGGAAATGATGGGTAGGGTTGGTGGTTCCAATGTTGTGGGGTGGACGACCTTGTATTAGTCTGCTATTTTTTAAATAATATTCTTAGTCCCTTGCATGTTATTTTTTATCCTGCCCAATGGAGCACTAATAGGTAGATTACTAGAGATGAAAGACATACAAAAAGTTTAAAAATTCTTGATTAAAATAAAAATCATAACTATTAAAATCATAAATAATTTGTCACATTGAAAGTTTTCTTATGGAGAAACAATTTAGGCTCTTTTTTTTACAAAAAAAATCAGTTACAAATATAAGTAGAGACAAATTCTATAATATATATTGTTATAAAATAAAATAAAAGTTACTTGGACAATTGCTCCTACACTCCATTAAATGCATCTGTCCTTGCAAGAAACAACTTCTCATAGCTTCTAAGAGGAGGGATGCATACATATATGAATTATAACACATAGAAAAAAAAAATCTAGAAATTGTATAAAGTATATGTATAATTAAAGATATTTTAAAAGAAATAAATTAGTACTAAGTGTAATAAAATGTCACATAAAAATTTTATATTATATATCGTATCATCACTTAAATCACGTCAACAACTTATTTGACATGTTATATATAAAATTTAGTATGTATGATATATTACAGGAATTGTTGACATGATAAAAATTATGATGTGATACATCACATAAATTATTGATGTAATCTAAGTAATAATAAAAATTATTATTAATAAAAAATTATATGATAATAAAAATTTAAAATTAAATTATAAATTATAAAATTATATATTTTTTGTAAAATTAAAAATTATATATAGAATTTCATGAAAAACAAAAGGAATTTTTTGAGTTTGGACTCCATCCGCCGGCTTCTCAATTTGTCTCCGTCTTTTGATAAAGGGTAAGGATTTTCAGAAAAGATGAATGAAAAAATAAAAGTGAAACAAACATAGGATAGTGCCAATGATATAGTGGCTATGTAGGCTAATATTTTGATTTTTCTATAGTTAATTTGACGTAATTTTTGTCGCATCAACATTTAAGAATTGATACCTAATGGTAAATACTAAAAGTATCAGTGGAATCTTTCTTTTTCTCTTTATTTCGAACGGCATTTTTTTATAAAAAAATATATTATATAAGAATTTAAGAAATAAAAAATATAATATTCTCTTTTTTATTTAAATCTTTATTATATTTATTTTTGTATTTTATTGGTTATTTTTATCTTGTTTATTATTCATAATTTTTTTAAATTTTATGCCAAATGCATAAAATAAAAAATTAAGTAAAATAAAAAATATATCAACAAAATTCTAATTGATATTATTTTAAAATTTAAAATAAATAGAAAGTGATACATTTTTTAGTAGTTGACACTTAAAAAAAGAATGAAGGTAATAATTGTTAGGATATAAAATCTAATTAGGAAAACTAAAATCACAGTTAAACTTTTTTTTTTTAAACATAAAATTGGTATGGATTAATTATTATTGAAACCGATCACTAATGTTAAGTGCTAACTAATGTTAATAGGATTAAGCATATTTAAAAATAAATAAATTAATGAAAAATAATTAAGTTTTGGCAAGTAGTAAACTATCATGATCCGATCTTACTTCACTAATTAAAAAAAAATTAATATACCATATAAAAATTTTACACTAATATTTAATCATAATTTTTTAATATATAATTTTTAAAATATTAATATATTAATTAATAAAACTAAATATGCAAGCTAGAAAGATGCTAATGTTAATGTAAAACTTTAAAAAAAAAGTAAATTCTTAAAAAAATTGAAACATATGTATCGGACAGATGAACAAATCCAATTTTTTTAAAATAAACAAATCCAAATTTCGTAGTTTCTTTATAATTATGACTTGTTGAACAGTGAACTCAATCTTCTTCTGCCCTACAAGTGGGTTATAATTTTGTTCAATGCTCACATTGGTCCAGCAAGAAAAGAACAAAAGTGAGCAGCTAAATACTGCTTATGAATCCGACAAAAGTTTAAATATTTCTTCTGACTCTTGTTCATTGACCCAAAAAAAAAAAAAAGAAATTCTATCTTCCTACTTCTAAATAAGATTAAGATTGTAAGCAAAGAAAGTTAGAGGGAAATTTGTGTTACCTACAATTGGAAAATTGACGTAATGGCTTTAGGTCAAATCCATTTTTCAAGCAACAGCGTAATCAAAATGCAAGTTGTGGATTTCTTTATTTATTATACTCAATTTTAGTAATGAGTTTGATGTTGATGCTGAATTATGGGAGAGGTTTCCATTGCTTAATGATTATTAGTGATTGGCTAGTTGCATTTTCAACTTCAATGCTTTAGGGTCACCCGTTCAGGATTTGTTGAATTGATTAAGGATATTGTATAATGATAATTTGATTATACACTTTGATTGTTATTAATTTAAGGATGTCAATTTTCAGTTGTACGGTCTGATTAGGTTAGTGCAACCACTGTGTGTATTATGTTGTAATGTCAATCTCTTAATTGGAAACTTTTTGAAAGCCCAGATTATGGGTGGCTTTCACCATGAAATTAATTTCAAAGCTGTTAGAGCCTCCAATGTATATAGGGTTGGTTCATTGCTGCTTTGCTACTTCTCTTGAAGGTATTCTCACACTCTGCTCTCCAACTTTCCTGCAAAAATAGCTCACCCTTCACACTCTTCACACCCCACTTTGTTAAACCATGATCTTCATAATTACCTGCTCTTGAAAATGAATAATTTTGTATGACAAGTAGTGTATACTTGATTAGAGAATTGGTTAGCATGCGTGTTACTACTGCTCATGTGTTGGGGGGGTATTTATTAAAGGGATTCATTTTTCTTGTCAATGACTTCACCAATCTTGAATGGTTTTGGCACGTGTTTGACATTCTAAGATCAGCACAAGGAAACAAATGGTGGGGCATTATATGGTGTATTACTTATAGCTTAAAAAAAATGCATTGCAACTTCATCATGCATTGAAATTTATAAAAAGAAATATTTTGAATAAGTCAATTAATTATTATTTTTAGATATGGAAAAATAGTTTAGTCATCCCTCAATTTCAAAGTGAGAAAAGTTATCTAAGAATAGTTATTTGACAAATCACTAAATCATGTATAGAAACAAAACCCTATTCCAGTACGATCAAATTCAGGTAAATTTCCCTCTCATGCTAAATTTTTCAAGTATATTTAAACCGTATATCTCACCTACTTTAAGTCACGTACGCAATTCAACCCTTACCCATCTATAATTCTATATCTTTTTAAGAACTTTACTTAATCAGTTCCAACTTTGTTTCTTTGCTTTATTTTCATACCCTTTTCTCTTTGTGTCTCACTTTATCTTAAATTGGATCAATTATGTCATTCTTGTAACTACGCTTTTCTCCCTCCATCTCTCTCTCCCTAAAGCTCGATTGAAGTACATTTGAACCGCCTCTCCTTGTTTGCATACAGGTAAAAGTTCTCAAGAAATCATACAACACTAGAAGAGTAATATATAAATGGCAATTTCTACTCAAAAAGTAAACACAAGGTCTTTTCTACCCAATTTTTCTAGCATTTATATATTGAGTATTGACGTCCAAATCTAGCTAGCAAGGATTTGGAAGGAATAGAATTAAAAAAAGTAAGAAGGAACAATTTTTCAAGATTCCTCTAAAACCACAAAAGGACAAATGGATACACAGGGAGGAAAGAAAGTTGTCCATGCAACCAACAGTTGCTATCAAAAAGTAAAGGATGAGTTGAGCATTGAAATAAGAACGTATTGGAACCTATTGGAAGCTATCATGTCCCACTCAATATTGGAACAGCCTTATATAAATTATATTGATCAATATATATGGTGTATAGTGGAAGAACAAGATTACTGGATTTATTCTGTGCTGTAGAGGAAGGCATGTTTGGGTAAAGTGGAATCACATTCAAACGTAATTTGTGGTCTTAACATTCTTTGTTTGGTAGCTGTTTGAATAGAGAGAACAACATTCAATTGCTGGACATGATTCCCCTTTTTAAATGGAAAATCGTAGAGAATCATGATTAAATTAAAATTTACTCAAATACCTTATAACGACTTGATTTAATGTCATGTTATAGAATTTTAGACACTTACTTTTTGTAAAATATCCATATAATTTAAAGGTTCCTTTAAACAAAGTCAAATTTTCAAAACAAATTATTTAATAAACTTAACTCAAATTTCACTTGCATGAATTCTGATATTTCACAGTATTCTAGTATTACAAACTTAGTGCATCACCAATATTACAAAGGGATTCATCAACTCCAGCACAGTAGATCTGTTGTGTGAAGCATACACAATGCTTATTCCATACATCAAAAAGTAGTGTAAAAAAGTGGAGTAAGACACAATTCAGTATAATAATAATTTAGGACCAGCATATACTTGATGTTGTGAACAGATCTATTGAATATTCAACAAGTCATAAAGAGAGACAGAAACTTGACAAGAATAGTATATTTCCCACCCAATGAATATTCTACAGGGTCTACTTGATGATGTAGAAACTAGAAGGCATGATGTGTGGCTAAATGCCTAGCTTTCTCTACATGGGCAAAGTATGAGGTGCCCAAGATGTTAGCCTTTCAACCCATTCCTTAACCTCCAGTATCTTTTAGCATTTTTTAGTCATGCCAAAGTATACAATGCTTTAACTTCACTCCTACTCAAAAAATGGATAAAACCTCCCCCTCTAAACCCTTTGTACAATGTCCTCATCATTCTGTTGTGTTGAGCACCACTTCATTAACTCTTTCTTCCCACCGTTAAGCTCCACTCATCCCCATGATCCCTTCAGGAATAATGAAGCATTCCAGAGGAAAGCTGCCTCTTCCCATCATTATTATCACAACCTGTGTGTTTGTTTTTGTGACTATCTTGTATGCAGAGAGACTCAGTTTTCTCTCTTCCAAGTCCATTTTCAAGTTCAAACCATGTCCTAGAAAAACCACCAAACCAAACACTAGTAAGTCAGCTTCACATATGCCTCAACTAGATTATTCCTCACCTCTTCTCATCTTTGCCTTCTTATGTTTTCAGTTTATAAGTTTGATTCTAATGCAATGATATCTCATATCATGATTGTCCTAGCAGGTGACAAAAAAGCAGAAAAGGTCCATGAGGAGATTGTAATTGTGAATGCATCGTCATGGATTGATGACAGGTTTGATTTTGACCCTGAGGAGTGCAATGTTGCAAATGGGAAATGGGTGTTTAACCATTCAATAAAACCTCTCTACTCTGACGTAAGCTGCCCGTATATAGATAGACAATTTTCTTGTGTCAAGAATGGGAGGAATGATTCTGACTATCGCCATTGGGAGTGGCAGCCAGAAGATTGCACCTTGCCACGGTAAGTTTCACTCTCCAACATACCAATTTAAGTGCAGAACTTGTTTTATGTATATCTACTTTTTGGTCATGACATGCATTTTTAGTTTTTGTAAACTACATTCCATAATGACTGTATTTTGCAGTTTCAACCCAGAACTAGCCCTGAGAAAGCTTCAAGGGAAGAGGCTGCTATTCGTGGGGGATTCACTGCAAAGAAACCAATGGGAATCTTTTGTCTGCTTGGTAGAATGGATCGTACCACATGAACATAAATCTATGAGACTAGGGAGAGTTCATTCAGTCTTCACTGCCAAGGTATTGACACAGGTCAAAGATGTTGACTCTACTCAATCAGCTTTTAACTTCAGAAAAAACTTAGATGCAGTTTCATCTGTAATTTCATTGTTCTCAGATTACAATTGGAGTTTCTCCTCAGTAAAACATTATATTAAATGTGAACATGAATTACCGAGATGAAACTCCAATTCTAATTAAAGAATAATACCAAAATTACATATTAAATTGCATCTAAGTTTTCTCATTAACTTAGTCACAAGCTCTTCCGGCTCTCAAATAAGTAACTGGGACAAACACAATAAAAGCTGTTACTATTAAATATCTATCAGCTCACTTAAAAATTCTAACTCATTCTTGTATCTGTGCTTTCCCAGGCATACAATGCTACTATAGAATTCTATTGGGCCCCGTATCTTGTGGAGTCCAACAGTGACATTGACATCATAGATATAAAGCAAAGGATAATAAAAGTGGATGCCATAGCAGAAAGAGCAACAAACTGGACGGGAGTGGACATCCTTGTGTTCAACACCTACGTATGGTGGATGAGTGGTATTAGGATTAAAACAATGTAAGTTTTCTTTTGATACTGAATTCATTATCATCAAAATATGTGCATTTTTCTTCAGCTGTTCATGACAAACATTCTACAGTCTCTTTCAGCATTTGATCTTTAACCAAAAGCAAGAAAACAGTAACTAATCTCTAGATTACAAATTTCAGATGGGGTTCATTTGCCAATGGACAAGAAGGGTATGAAGAATTTGACACCCCAGTTGCTTACAAGTTAGCTTTGAAAACGTGGGCCAACTGGATCGACTCAACCATCAATCCAAACAAAACCCGGGTCTTTTTCACCACTATGTCACCAACACACACAAGGTCTCTATCTTAAGAAAACTTCGTTCAACTTATTATAGCAACAACTTAAGCTATAAGCTAAATGCATGTTTGTTTGTTTGGATTCACGTTCAATCATCTACAATCACAATACGATTTTAGGTAAATATTTAGTTTCATAATAAGATATTAATTTTAAATTTAAAATTGATTTTAAGTTAAAGAACTTTAGATAATTTTTACTTTAGATAAACAAGTTGTACTGAAACTTTTTACTAAATTATTTTTAGAATAAAAATATCTAATCGTAAATCACAACTTTCTAAAATCAATTTAAACCAAACATAATTTCATTTAAAATCAATTTAACACTGTAAGTCAAGTAATTTTTGCTTTTACTACACTTCAAAATTAATTTTAACCAAAATTAATTTCATTTAAAATCAATTTAACAGTATAAGTCAAGTAGTTATTTGCTTCATTTATGTCTACGAGTAAAATGCTTTTAAGTCAAGTAGTTCTTTGCTTCATTTATAGCTATGAATAAAATGCTCAATACTGTCAAATGTGTTGTTTCTCAGAAGCCAAGACTGGGGCAACATGGAAGGAGTGAAATGCTTCAATGAGACAAATCCAGTGAGGAAAAAGAAGCACTGGGGGAGTGGTTCTGACAAGAGAATAATGAGTGTGGTGGCCAAAGTGGTGAAGAAAATGAAAGTTCCAGTGACATTCATCAACATAACACAATTATCAGAGTACAGAATTGATGGACATTCCTCGGTTTACACTGAAACCGGAGGGAAACTCTTGACTGAAGAGGAAAGGGCCGATCCACAAAATGCAGATTGCATACACTGGTGTTTGCCTGGAGTTCCTGATACATGGAATCAAATACTTTTGGCTATGTTGTAACAAATATATATCTTGCACAAAGATCCATGCCTTTTTTTTAACCCTTTTGACATGAAGATGTCAACTATTTTGTTTGTGTACATTCATGTTGAAATTCCATTTGTGTGATATAAATATACATGTCATGGATATAGTAGACATTAGAGTACATTGTGAAACCAAAAAGGATCACATTGTCAATATGTTACATTGATACATACATAGTCATCTAACATCTAGACAGCCAACCTCTGTTATCACAGTGAATGCAAGTGAAAGGAAGACCCTGAAATTTCAAGGCTTACGTTATGACCTAATAACGTCACACACAACCTGTCCCCCGTCAAGAACAAGGGATTGAAATTTATAAGAAAAAAAAAAGTCAGTCACTAATTTTATTTAAAACTAGTTGCCTCTCAAATGGTTTTAAATGAAAATATAAGAAAGAAAAAGTAGTTACATAAAAAAACACAAACACACACATATAGATATATATATAGAGAGAGGACAACTAAATTAAAAAAATGGTAGAAATGAGAAAACATAATAATAATCATAAACTGTGTTTTTAATTAAATAAATTCATATTGTTTTCTCACACAAAAACATCTTCCACAAATAAACCTCTTGTCTAATGCACACAAGTTTGTCACTACCTTATGGCTGCCACCACCGCTGGTACCATCACCATTGAAGACGATGCCGAAGAAGGGTGATAGTGATAGTGACGATGGTGGCTGGCTAACAGTAGTGGTGATGACGGTGGGGGGTAGCAATAGCGATGGCAGTAGCAACGACAATAGAAAAAAAATAAATTATAATTTAATTAATAAAAGATTGTACTTTTATGTTTTCTTTGTTTAATCAATTTAAAGTGTGTTCTGCTGGTATGACATTAGATATAAAAAATCCATTAATTTAAATAGAAACTTCCTGTTCTAAATTGAGACCCTAAACTTCTGATTAAAAGAGTAATACTTTGAGTTTTTCCTCTTCACACTCTTTATTTCTGAGTTTGATGAATTTTATTTTCTTATTTTTTTAACATAAAAAAACCATTTTTGGAGTTCACCTTCACACTAGAAGATAATTAATTTTAATTCAATCAGCAATCATGGTGTGATATCCCTAATACCAGAAATTTTATAAGATTTGTATTTCAAATACTTTAATTATTTCTTCCTTTATTTTATGAAATATTTTCTATATTTCAAATATATTAAAAATCTAAAAAAATCTATATTTTATTTTAGTTATGATTTTCTAATCTTTAATATTATATTATTTAAAATTGTCATATTATTTTATTTTAAAATTTCATCTCAATGGTGTGATTAAATAGTAACAATATTTTTTTAATAAATAAATTTTCAATTTATGATCTAGTAGATTCAGATAGCAATTTAATTTCTAATTACTAATTAACTACCAGAGTTTATGTTCCTATGTAATATAATTGATGTATTTTATAATCATTAGGGTCGAATAAAATACATCCTTCTCTCACAGGTAGTTGTCCAAAAATGGTTGAAGAATTGTAAATCATTATTTTACAGGTTGTACTAAGAATTTCTGTCCCCAAAAATAGTTACAAAATCTTAAAATCACAAGCCATGAACAATTGTAAATAATTATTTGAGACGTTTTAATTAGGATAGAATATCTAACAGGTACCTGTAGATACAACAATCCCACTTTCATTGTATTACATATTGACTTGGTACGTTTGCCAGTGGCTTCATTTGGTTGGGCATCGTTGCGGTTTATTTGCAATAATCATATGGGGATGGAATGGAACTTTACTTTTTTGCCCATCTATCAGTGGGAGTTCCCCCCAGCTCAGATAAAATGAATCAAATTGTCAATTAAATGATCTGCTTCCCTCGATTCACCACTGCTTTATTGGTTTACTAAATTGTTAAAAAAATATAAATAAAAATATTTTATAAAATATTCAAATATCAACACTAATAGTTAATTTTTTAATACTCTTCATTAAAGTAAATATATCTTTAAAAAAACATAAAATAATATTATCTAGTAAAATGTAAAGTCTAAATTAACAAAACAAGCAAATGAAGCAATAATCTAAACTTAATCATTCAAATTGTCAAACTTCATACAGAATATCAAATATTAAGTCTAAATCCATTGTCTAAATTTCAAAATTCAAAGAAAAATTGTTGTTTTCCTTCATATATTATTAGATGATAAAATTATCCTACATTTATTATGAGTTTTTGCGGATAAAATTTGTGATAGGAAAATTAATGAATATTAAAAATGAATATTTGTGGGTATTTTAACAAGTATACTTGCACGCTTAGATAGGTTACAAAAACGAACTCAAGTGGATTGGATTCACCACAAGTTGTTGGTTCACCAAATTCTAAATGCAACAACGTTGCCACTGGAAGAAGGCGTGGAAGCCAATCTAGATAGACAGCTTTAACCTTCTCTTTATCAGTGAGCAAATCATCAGTGAGCCAAGTAGAAGGAAATAAACAACCTCCTTTTTTGTCGTAAAAATGATTTCAGTCAGCCCCAAGATTTACTGTGATTTTAAAATACCCGAACTTGAACCCCTTAAAAGATGTGGTGTAAAACATGAAAAGAGGGTTATCGATCTTGTGATAGAGAAAAACTCATTTGCATTTCTCATGAGGTCAAGTGGTAAAATGGCAAAGGAAAAGACTAAGTGTAGCCTTAGTATGGGTGAACAAACACAAAGCTTGGAACGCTTGGATGTAACCCCAAGCATTCGGATGTAGTTGACTGCGGGCACAATTTAACACTCAAAATATCCTCATAATAAAATCATCAAAAGGAAACCTAACATGAAAAATAAAAAACATACAATCATACACATAGAAGAAATCCCTTTATCCTCTACAAACCGACTTAGGAAAACAAAATTTGGGTTCAGTGCAAAAAAAGCTTTGCACCGCCGAACAAGAAAATGACTCATCACAATTTTCAAAATAGAAAACTTGGACTTTGTTCACAAAATCACTAAGTATCTTGTTGTTGTAATAACGGGATGAAACACCCCTACTTCCCCATCTACCCATTGGTAGGAAGGAATCAGAATAGGGGGGTAATCCTTTTTTGGATTACCCTTGAATTTCCATTTCATAGCTACTTTAGCTAGAATGGCAACCTTCCAGTGAGGTAGAGATTTTGGCTCTGAAAGCCTGACATCATTCGCTTGTAACTCTTGACGAGTTATAGACTTGTCATTACTGCCTAGGGCAGAAAAAGAGATTTCGGCAAATTCAGAAGGTCCATCCTTAATAGAAGGGATTTCGAAATCATAAGCAAAGGAAGATATTTGACTGAAATATAAAAAAAAAATAAATACGGGAAGTAGTTGATTCTGAAGTAGGGAGACTAAGGAAGGAAAACTGAAAAGAGATTTGGGTATAAGAAGAAGATAGAAATGGTAAAGTGTATATGAAATCGTCACCCTTTCTTCCTTGTATAGAGGAACTTCTTTGAAATTTCCCCTTTCATTGTTACCGTTGATCTTGTCTTGATCAAAGGTCCACATTACGCGATTATTGATTTTCCTTCTTCTGCTATAGTTATTGCCATTAACATCTTTGTTTCGCATCCTCGGTATCACTTGTCGGGAAACGATCTAAAAGCCTGTGAAAATTGTGTTGACTCATCCCTAGGCATTTCGGCCCTAGAATACTCTCCACGACGCCGAAGTATGTGTTGCCTTTCTAAAGACTTCACCCTCACGCTTATCAATTTCAATTAAAGCATGGGGAGACGTATATAGTCATAAAAAAAAGATAATTAAATAACTTAAATATCCTTAGAATATGGGGCAAAGAGGATCTCAAATTTCAGCGTGACTGAAAACCAAAAAGTAAGATGACATCATTTAGAGGAGAAAGCAATGTCAAAAATACAGCAGATTTTGACCTGGCTAAAATCTTTATGTCCATAATAAACTGATGAACTAAAATCACATACTGATTACCATAATTACTGATTAATGTCACTATCTATAAAGTTGAACTAGTTAAATCTGCTGGATAAAGACAAATCACAATGAATAAAGATAACACTTGACTTTCAATAGGTAATACCCATCAAGTAAAACCCCATACTTTTACTATAAATAGTCAATTACGAAGTACATGTCTACAAACTAATTTGATCAAATTATCTTTACTCTCAACTTTCTCATAATTTACATACTATCTACTTCACTTTAGCGTTAGAGTTCTCTTTTACAAGTTCTCATCAATTATGGACAAATGACATTTTCAACAAGTTTATCCTAAATAGTACTCAAGTACATTTCGGTAGATACATTACATAAAATAATTATCTTTTATTGAAAAATGGACATTATATACAAACAAATAAATAAATAATTAAAAAGAAAACTGTCATTATTTACAATAGCCTGATAATTTTTTTCCCAAAAGGTACATGCTATTTTAAAAATATAACAATGTTTTCAAGTATAAAAAAATACCGTTTACTGAAAAAAATTTGGACATGACGTAGAAAACACAATTAACTAAAAAAACTGATAAATAATATAAAAGTTGCCTTTATATAAAAAAAAAATCCAATCTGTGATCATAAAATAATATCATAAAGTTTAGTGTGTGTCAATATATATAAAAGAAGATAAAATGATATTTTAATTGTTTTTAATATTTTTTTCTTTTCCACATGCTATAAGACTCATTTTAAAAGTTGAAAAATTAATTGAAAATTAAAAAAATAATTTTAAATATTTAATAAAATTAATTAATCAATTTTTTGAAAATTGTAGAATAATAAATAAAAATATTATTAATCATTAGATCAATAATAAGATATTTAAAATAATTATAATATAATTTAATAAATTAAATTTATTATATATTTAAATTATAAATTATTATAATTACATATTTAAATTATAAATTTCTATAATACATATTTAAATTATAACTACATATTTAAATTATAATTACATATTTAAATTATAAATTTATATAATTATATATTTAAATTATAAATTAATATAACTATATATTTAAATTATAATTTTATATAATTAAATATATAAAATTTAAATTATATGATTAAATTATAATTTTTTAAATTATATATTTAAATTATAAATTATAAATTATTATAATTATATGAGATAAATGAAGGAGATAAAAGTTTTTTCATAAAGAGAATTACTGAAACACAATATATTAAATTAATAAAAGATAAATAAAATATTTTTAAAAATTACTTAAGTAATTATTTAGAAAAAGATAATATCTACCTTAAAAAGTTTTTTGGCTCTAACTAAAAAGTAAAAAAACAGTTCATATCAGAGGCGCGTAGGAAGGAGTGTTGGTGCCATTATAAACGAAACTCAACGCTCGCTTTTGGGCCTTTCAGCTCTTCGCTGCCTTTTTGTGATTCATTCCAGAAACTTCTTCCATCAATCTCCCCTTTGTATTATTATCTCACCTATCTAGGTTTGCGATTAATACCCTATTTTATTTCACCTTTTTCAATTTTCATGACTCGATTTTTGTTCTGAAACCCTATTTTATGTTCTTGTTCTCTACTTCATTCGTTTTTTTTCTCATCAGAAAAAAAAAAGATTTGGAAAGGGATTGTCGATAACTACCTGAAAAATTTTAATTTTGGGGCGGCTTTGCGTTTTTTTTTTCTTTTTTTTTTTTTAATTTTCTGGGTCACTTGGAATCGTTTGCAGCTTGAAATTGAGAAATAAACATGGCCGGTGGTGCGAATTTTATGCAGAGGGTTCTATCTTACGTGGTGAATGAAGTGGTTGTCAATGGTCTTGCCAATAGGTACGTGGTGAAGCCTCTTTTTTATTTTATTTTTTATTTCTAGAATTTTGTTTTTGATCTATGCGTGTGATTTTTGAGGTTGTAAGTTTCCTTCTTTGGCTGTCGGGGATGTTTCTATTATGGTGGCCAAGAGAGGGGAAGAGAGCCTCAAAATTTTTATTTTTTTAATTAATAGCTTCTAGGGCATATATATACCCATGATAATTGTTGCTGTGGCTTTTGCTGCATTAGTTTTTCCTTTAGTGATGTTTAGAAATTTTAGAATTTAATTCAGTGCATGAATCGTATGGTTGTGTGTTGGTTAGAGCAAGCATCATTATTTTGAATACCTTATGTGTGTTTTTTATAATGCTGACATGTTTTTGGATTGAGGTACTTGAAACAAGCATGGAAAACTGGAAAGTTTGAAAATCTTGAATTAACCTTATCTGTGCCGCGCATGAAAACTTCCCATAGGATGACACAGCCATAATATTTCATTGATTAGTGGAATTAAGCGATTGACTTGGCCTGACCGTCACATAATTTTTTATCATGGTAGTTGAATTAGGATACACGTTATGTATTGGAAAGTCAAATTTCCGAATTGTGAATTTAATTGTATAGTGAATCTTACCTCTAAAAATATAATACATATATATAGAAGACATAATAGTATTATAGGAGTATTTTAACATCAAGAAACATATTTAAAATGAAAACATAGACATATCTAATGACAATTTGAATTCAAGCTACTAATATAGTGATATATAAGCTTCAATTTAAGAGAAACAATTATACAAAAACAGAGATAAGCACCTAAACCAACCACACATAAAAATTAGCTTATACCACCTAAACCAACCACACACTAGCCAACAACCCAATACCGCAAAAAACAGAGATATAAGTATATATGTTATTGCAGAGTAGAGACAAATTAATGAAAGAGAGAGACATGAATAATAAACGCTTAGCAAAGACGCGACTTGCAGAGATGCGAGCAGATACGTGACTTATAGAGACGTTAACACGCTAAAGCGAAGCAGAGAATGTGAGACAAAATGTGAGTAGAGGTGCGATCGCGACACGAGTAGAGATGCAATCGCGATGTGAGCAGAGGCATGACCACAACATGTGCAAAGGCGCGACGCGAGAGGTGCGGGGACGAGAAGCAAAGACAGAGGTTTCAAAGGAGAAAGAACAATGTTTCTATCAATGAAACATGTTCAAGTTGAAGAGGCAAGTTTTTTGTCACCTTTCTATCTTCTTCTACAATCATATTTGGCAAAAAATGGGGGAAAATCAATGTTTTTCGAATTCAGGTCGCTTGACTCGACCCGGTCTGAAGCATTGAGAGAAGTCGGGTATGAATCATGGGATTCTCCCTAAAATCGCAATTCACACGATTTGCTGCCGACACATGTGATTCGCACCCAAAAACGAGACAACCACTGATATGCATCGCAGGGCCTTTGAATTGTATCGAATCACGTGTATCATATCTAGATACATGCAATTCTAATAACACTAATTTATATATACATTAATTGATTACAGAAAAACTTGACATCGGATGAGTTAACTGCTTGCTTTTATAGCATTGCTGTATTGCAGCCTGTGAATGCTACAGGTTTTGTGCAGTGTCACTTTTTTGTGCTGCGCCCCACTATTGTAACCAATATTGCAATTTATGCCTGGGTTACAACCCATCGATGACTTGTTGTCTGAGTTTTCCAACCCAGTGTTTTCCACCATGATTTCCCCCTTTTTTTTTTGCATCAGATAGGGTTTGGAACCTTTCTTCTTCATACCTTAATGCAAGCAACATAAGAATTTTATTTTTAACTCTCATTGAACTAACCCCTGACTCACTGCTTGCTGGTATTGTTTCTGGCCAAGTCAGGTGTTTCTATGACATGCCCACTACTAGACAATGTACACTGCCGAGCTCATCGGATACTTGTCCGCATCTAGGTCTTTGTTCATGATGGCGTGCTGATCTGCTCTGTCCTGATTTCTGATTCATGCCCTCTGTTGTCACTGTTCATTCTTTTCTGTGTTGTGTATTTTTCACTTCATAGTTCACGTTGGACTAGTTTCTGTTATGGTTCATGACAGAGTCATGTGTAGGATTGGAATTGTGGCAATCGATGTTTGTGTTGAATGACAGTTAAGGAACTCAAGTCCCATTTTAGCCAGTCTAGACCCCAGCCCCATATTTTGATTTTTGACAGGATCAAATTTTTAGAGACAATATTAAGTCCCATGCCAACATGATGATGGCCTGAGTAGTGACTGGATTGGGACCTGGTCAACCAAAATTATGACAAAATATACAAATTTCTACATTAGGTATGGCTGTCATAACACTGGAAACCAAAATTAAGTGACTTTTAATATTATATATTTTAAAGCGTATCGATGGAAAATATTATTATGTAATGCATAAGGTATCAATTAAAGTCAATTTTGCAACCCCCCATTTGGACTTTTGGCTTAGCTTTTTAAAGAACAAATCCCAATCAGCTTCAGCTAGGTTTGGTCACGGTCACCCCTGGCCAAATGGTGATTCCGTAGGCTTGTAAATTGTAATGATTGCAAGAATTGACATTCAAAGGACCGAGGCTTTGAATATTTTATCTTAGGTTTTAATCTGTTTTTGTATAACTTTTATAGTGTATTTTAGGCTTAAATATGCTTTTTATTTCCTCAAAATATGGTCGAATTTTGTTTTTGCTACCCAATAATTTTAACTTTTTGGTCCTCAATAAAATTTGTTTTTGGTCCCACTATTATTTATTTTCGTTAATTGGTGATGTGTATGTATTTATGCTTATTATGATTCCATATGTATTATTGATCTAAATTTTTGTCATTGATTGAGTTCCCAAGTTTGGATATTCATTGAATATGGCTTGTTATTATTAATTTCAGAGTTTGTAAGATGAAAAGTTTATTTTTTATGTAGGGAGACAATTTCTGGGTGTTTTTAATTGTTAGAAATTGTAATTTAAAAATTATAAATTAATATTGGTGGCTTTTAAAGCTGTCGTAGATTGTTTTTTAAAGATTTAACATGCATGTCATTGTTAAACAGAAAATAAGGAATGATGGGAACAAAACAAAACTATTTTTTTATTAGGTACCAAAAACCAAATCTAGTCATATTTTGGGAACCAAAAACAAAATTTGGTAATATTTTTGGGGACAAAAGATAAAATTTGGTCATATTTTCGAAACCAAAAATATATTTAAGCCATAATTTTAAGTATTTTATATAGTAAATTAACGTACCCCATGAAGTTTGTTATTATTAGTTTATTACACCTAGCACCCTTCCATTTTTTAACCTTATAGTAATCCTTCTTAATTTTTGACTTTCATTACATTGACTCTTAGAGGTTTTACTTTCATTACATTGACTGTCCTTAGAAAAAAAAAATTACACTAATCCCCCTTTAAAAGATGTAAAAAAGGTAGTGGGTATAATAAAGGCAAGTTGGGGGTTTATGTAATTTACTCTATTTTTTTATTAACTTTGCGGGTGTTTTTTTTTTTTTAATCAGCTCAATCTTTATTCCCAAGTCGTCTGGCGTGTCTTGAGTCTTGATGATATTTTATCATCATTTTTCAAGCCCATTGCCAATGTTGCTCCTCCAAAAGCTTATAATGATCAATGATTGCTAAAATTAACGGAGGGACTGAGGTTTTATTAATTTTATCACCATGTTCTTGTTCAAGACGATTTGCTTCTTTTTATGTGTTTGTGCTGAGTGATATGCATGCCATCAATCCATTCCATTCAAGATTCCAAATTTTTACTTTCCAGGGGCTGTTTATTCTATTCTTGTTTTATTTCATGGAAATATTCAAAAACAGAAGAAAAGTATTCAAAAACTTGTTTGAGACTTCTTGTTTTGAAAACAAGTCTTTAAAGATCAATACACCCGGCTTCTTCTGGAAAGTTTTGCCATTCCTCAATATTATAATTTCTCATCGGAGTTCAGAGACATTCACTAGGGCAGTCTCATAGGAGGTTGTTATTTAATTCTGATATTCTAATCCCACTCATTAAAAATTTCCTACCGTTTGACATGGAATGCTTTTTCCATTCCACTGCGCATCTTTTTTTTCTGATCCCTGTCCCATTGGAAAGGCATTGATTGCCTTCTCCAGTGCATTGGTGTTATTAGGAATTTGTCAAAAGGCTTAGGCTTTAATAAGTTCAGGTGCCTTTGTTGGCCGCCGGCAGATTCAGTGATGGGGTGGGAATGCATGGGGTCGGTGAGGGTAAGGTACTGCTTGTGTTTGAGGTGTGAACAGAGAGAAACAAAAACAACTAAATTGTGATCTCATGTCTTAACTTTTAATCTAAAAATGATTATGGAAGACTAGTTTTGAAAATAATCAGATGAAAAAATATATGCACAAAAAGATTGTTTCATATTTTGGCTCCTATAAGTGCCTTGTGGATTCCAAACGAAGTACGCAGATTTTTAATATGTGGGTGCATTCAATTTCCAAAACTTTCCTGCTTTCAAATTATCCAATTAAGTTTACACGAAATTCTTTTACTGTATTAGTTCTTATTTTCTTGTTTACTGTCACTCTCACATGTTGATGTTTCACTGTGGTTCCCAGCCCTGCATTTCAGAGGTTTGCAGTGAGAACATCAAAAAGAATTGAAGATATTTCTAACAAAGGTACTAGGAGCAAAGTGATTGTATTTTGATATTTTATTGACCTAGTAAACTATCAGTTTCACAATTGTGTTATGTATTCTGGCAGCTGTTCAGAAGAGGCAGGAACTAGCTGAGCAGATCAAGGACATTTCAAAAAATATGGAGGTTGTATGCTGTCAAAATTAATATTAAATCAGCTACTAATAATTTCATTATCATTGTTTAACTTTTACTTTTTCTTTTGCTACTTCCAGTCATTCAAGAACCAGTAATTTTTGTGTTCTTGCTGCTACGTTACTGAAGATAATGTCCTGATTCTCTATTGCCAAAGATACTGCAGAAGACAAAACTGGTTTTTGTAAATTTCTTTTGTAATATGTTTTGGTTCTAAAACCGTTATCTCGAGGTTGGAATGCAAGCGTTTTGCCAATTTGCTTGGTGAACTGAAAACAGGATTTAGGATATTACTTCTAGTTTATGATACTATGTCATCAAATACTAGTCTGACTATTTGTTTGGACTACTACTATTGTTGAAGACTGATTATTACAAAATAATATTATACTCAGATACTTATTACAAAACACAGTTTGTTCTGTAGGGGATGGGGTTCCTATGTGAATCCAGAAATGGCTCTTGCAAGTCACTTTCTAGTGAATGTGTTATTTGGACTATAGGGACATTCAAATGTGTTGTAGCTGCCGATGGGAAACTACCTTTTTTTAGTGGCATGGTTGCACCATTTTTTTTTTTCATCACTTGTCGAAGCATAATTTTTTAAGAGTTTTTAATAGATTTTGGAATTTAAATCTTGGAATGATATGGTGAGATTTTTTCAAGTGTAATAATTTTTGAATTAAATTGTTCGTATGGTACAAAAAAATGGTCAGATAAAAAAACGATGTAAAAAGTAAAAAAAAATATATCTACTTGTTTCGAATGGCTAGGTGAGTGATGGTTACGGAGTCAATTTAACTCATCAATCTGGAATTTTATATCGTCTTTCTGAAATTTGTTATGATTAATTAAAATTTGTTGGAAAGTCGTGGACTTTGGTGGATTATAACTAATTGTTTTTTGCAATGACCATAGTAAATCACTGTGCTAAATCGCTAAAATTGTAGAGTTTGTAAAAAAAAATTGGAGTACTGTCTTTCCAAACTCGTAAAGGATTTGATCGACTCACTTGGTTGAAATTTAAATTTATATTATAATTTTTCTATAAATTATGTGAAAGATTGAAAAATTATTTTATAAAATCGATTATAATATATCGATATTATAGACAATTTATGTATTCGCTTGTTTTATTCTGTGCAACTTTGCACAAATTAATTCCTATTAATTATCCATTTTAAATTAGATTTTACAACTACGACAACAAATTTAATATATTACATATGAGTATATTAAATCAGTTATTAATAATCATATATAAGTATATTAAAAAGTAAATTTAATATATTAGGAAAATTTTAGTATTATACACTTTTTTATATTGAGTTCTGATTCTCATGGATAAAAAAAAATTTGCGGTAAAGTGCAACTTGTGGAAGAAGCATGAGTCTCCAAGGCAACTATTAAATTAAAACCCTTGTGCTTTGTCTGCAAAGGTTTAAGGTTCATGTTTTGCAAAAGCAGAGAATCCCTCTAATGGCGTCCATCGTATCCACCAAGGTCAACCACTTTCGCCATTCAACGCGCCTTCTCTTCTCACACCTTCTTCGCCATGGCACACCTTCCGCGCTCTCACCACCATTCTCTCCTTGTCTTCACCCACTCTATTACCCTCGCCAGGTTCACTTTCATTTCATTGTTATTCACCCCTAAAATGACAAAAAAAAAAAAAATCAACTTTTTGCTCATAAAGTTCATTGCTTTGATTCTCACCGTCGTTGTTCTTCTTCGATCTCAATTGAGTCAGTCCCTTGTTCTCATTGGTTGTCAACTTCTGTTGAATTTGTAGATTGAGAATCAATTTTACGGTAATAGGTCGTTAGGGTTGTTTCAAAGGTTTCTATCTTCTTCTGCTGCTGGTGCTGATAATGTTAGTGGAACAAAACCAGCGTCAGATTCGGATCACAAGGCAAATGATGGTTCTGGCCAAGGGAAAGAGACAGGAGGTGGAGGAGAAGAGGGTCAGAAAAGTGATGCAGGGAAACCTGTTCGTGGAGGGGTCCGTATTTACCTGTTATTGTTAGTCATGTGGTTTTTCTTCCTTGAGCATTTGTATTTTCCGGTTAATGTGAATTTTACGTTATGGGTTTAGAGTTGTGAGCTGATTTTATGTTGTTTCTTGCAGCCTGTTTCTTGGTTGAGCTTTCTCTTGCTGGTTCTCACAGGAGCTGGATTGGTGTTCTACTATGATAGGGAAAAGAAACGACATATTGAAGGTAGATTACTATGGTGAGTTGAGGTTGAGCCTTTTGTGGTTAGGCATGTGTTGATGTTATTGTTAATTGAAAGTTTATTGTTTGCTTATATTGTTACCCATACATTACTTTGTGCATTGCAAATTTTGTGCTATTAAAATTCTTAAATGAATAAATATTTTTAGTGCATAAATTGTATTACAATTAAAATAAACATCTTTGAGTATATAAATTATATTTTTTATTTACAATAAACAAAAATTGTGATATAAGATTTTTTTTATTATTGCCAAAATCTTTTATAAAAATAACTATTGAAATTCAATTACACGTAGAGACTAAAGATAAACTAGTGTAGATCAAAAGGAATAGACAGTTGAAAATCAAGTATACAGTTTAAGATGGCTGAGAGAGAAATTGTCGCTGGTTACAGGAGTAATTGGGAGTAATGTGTGAAGTTCACAATCAAAGGAGAGAAGAGAGAAAATACTGAGCATATGTTTGGTTTTGTGTTGAAACAAGAGAATGTGAGTAAAAAGCAAAAGGTGTAAAAATTAACATCCCAGGAAATTGCTTCCTTTTAAGGTGAATCAATTTTTGTAAAGGTAATGCAGACCAAACATAATGTAAGAATGTTTAATTGAGACCAGGGAGAGTGAGAGTCTTACTCTTTAAAGTTTTGTATTCTAATTTATACAAGAGTACATATGTAGTTTTGGAGTGGTTGTTAAAAATGTTTATCATTGTGTATTTTATAGAATCTTAGCAGGGTCAAATCTAGTTTGGGGATGAGGTTTGTGTATGGGATATAGTGCTTCCTGTATATGTGTGTCTTAGGGGTGGTATGAAAACAAATTAGATCAAATAGCTCTGTTTCCTCTTGTATTTCAAATTTTCAATTTGGTTCGTGCTATCATGGATATTTTCTTCTTCTGTTTATTGATTCAACTTCATTGCTGCAGAAATACGTAACAAAACCGAGGCTGTTAAGCAGGGCCCTTCTGCAGGAAAAGCTGCTATTGGGGGTCCATTTCGCCTTATAAACCATGATGGAAAACAAGTAACTGAAAAGGATTTCTTGGGAAGATGGACTTTGATATATTTTGGCTTTACTCACTGCCCAGATATCTGTCCAGAGGAACTACAGAAGTTAGCAGCTGCTGTTGATAAAATAAGTAAGTTTTTGTAGGTGATTTGTGGTGTAAGTCAAGCTAACTTTCATACTAAGCAGAGCGAAATATGCTCTAAATCTAATTCTCATTATCATAGTAGTCAGTGAACAATTAAAATTTTAAATATTAAGTGACATCTGAAACAATGAAATTCATTAGAGGTACATGTTTGAAGTTGGGTTGATGTTCAATGGAGAAGTGATTAAAACGAAGTTTCAAGTGCTTCTCAGTAAATTTATTTAACCTGTGGCTGTTAAGAAAACACATTACAGTTTTTCAATCTTAACTTTTGATCTTGTGATATTATTCTAGTGGTAATGATATCCATGTCTCTTTTGGTTCCCTGCAGAGGAGAAAGGAGGAATTGAAACTGTACCAGTTTTTATCTCTGTTGATCCTGAGAGGGATACTGTTGAACAAGTGGGTGAATATGTCAAAGGTGCTTGGTTTCATACTTACATTATTTTTGTCATTTTTATGGTCTATTGTGTTTGTTTCATTTTATTTTTTCTGGGAAGAGGAGGGCGTGGGGGGATATTATCAGTTACTGAATTTTAAGGTTGTTGTGTTTATTTATACTTTTCAGAATTTCATCCAAAGTTAATTGGATTAACTGGTAGCCCAGATGAGATCAAGAATGTTGCTCGTGCATATCGTGTTTATTACATGAAGACAGCAGAGGAAGACTCGGATTATCTCGTTGATCACTCCATAGTTATGTATGTGATTATTGTCTATGCTTCTATATACTACATTCTGTTTCACCAATTGCTCTAGGTGCTGTATGCTAGCAGTCTGTCAATGAATATGGAATCTTGATGATTAGGAATGATCTAATCTTTGAAATATTTCTATTGTAAGGATGAGAGTTGTAAATGATCTAATTTTTTAAATATGCCCATCATGCCAGAGTATTGACTTTTTATCCACATGCACGCACATATGTATATCCCTATCTTATTTAGAACTTAGAATTCTATGGTCCTACACAGAGTGCAATAACTTTTGATCATATTGAATTATCTGAAGATTTGAGCTGTTAGTCTCATCATATCAGATAGATGATATTTTGGCGATTTGTTTAGCAATTAGCTTGCATAGCTTGATGATTTCATTCTTAGTTACCCCTATCTATTGATTCTCTTTCCTATCATGATTAAGCATTTTCATTGTTGCATTTGTGTATGTGCAGCTGCATCTGCAGGATCATATTGCTCTTATAGAGGATGATTCTTGTTGAATAATGAATACTAATATGTTATAATATGGTAATTCTTTTCAGATACTTGATGAGTCCTGAAATGGAATTTGTAAAGTTTTTTGGCAAGAACAATGATGTTGACTCACTTACTGATGGGGTTATTAAAGAGGTAAAGCAGTATAAGAAGTAACCTGCATACCCATGCTCTCTTATTTCTTGTGGAAACAAAATTGTCAATGAATTTTGGCCTTGTGATGGTAAGTACACCAACTTGTCTGAATATACTTGTGAGGGCTATCTCCTCTTTAGGTGATTCTGGAGATTGGACATGTTCAAGAAGCTACTTATTGGTCTCATTTTTTCAGTGTTAGTATTGTACTTCAAATAAATTCGGGGATATGTTGTTATTTATGTGGAATGAGAACATACGCCTTAATAAGAAGTACATTGGTTTATAGACAAATTTATTGATGGGATATTAAATTAGAGAAGAGCCTACTTTTGAAATGAATTTCATTGGTTTCCTTTCTTTCATTGGTAGCAGCTAGCAATGTTCTTAATGTGGCACTCTCCGATGATAATTTGCATGAATTTCTGTATATATGTGGTGATTTACAAATTTAGGACAACTTAAATTAGCTAAAGTTTGAATAACTAAAAAAGCTACTAAAAAATCACTATAAAAAAGTATAAATTAATGTGCTGATCCTTGAATTATTTAGTAATTTTTAATTCGGACTATGAATTAATTTTAAATTGTATGAATATAATTAAAAAAAAATACAATTTTAGAGTTTTTTTTTTTTTGAAAAAAAAGGTTCATGAATCTATTTAACAATTGTCATAGCTCAGGAACTTAATTTAAAAATTTGTGACATGCTATATATTTGTATATTCTCATCTCTACAAGTTTTAAACTAGTTGAAAACTCATGAAATATTATATTATTAAATTTAATATATATAAACATGAGAATACTGATTAACAATGAAAGTATGATCGAACAGATGATATTATTTTTAATTAGATTTATGAATTATTTGGTAATTTTAATTCGACTTATTATTTATGTAATTGAATGTATTAATTAATTTATTAAGTCCTTAAATAGATTTAATTAAAAAACAAATATAAATTTAAGGACTCAATTAGAAAAAATTCTCGAACCTAATTAAAAATTACAAATAGTTAACTATCTAAAGATTAATTTAACCTAAAAAAAAATGATAAAGTGGCTGAAGAAAAATTGAAGTATAAGCTAAAATTTGCACTCTTGGTTGGGTTTTCATTCATTTATAGTTTTAGTTTTGCCTACCACTGTAACATTAACATGCATAATGATGTGACCCTATAATGTGGGGGCTGTTCTACTGGGTACCAGACAAAATATTAACTCAATAAGAGGTGAGAAAAATAAAAATTAATATGTGTAAAAAATTCTCAGATTGATGATGTGACATAATGTTTTTATTAAATGGAAGAAAAATTATAACTTTTCTTTAAATATAAGAAAGAGAATAATTACACTTTCTTTATTACGATAATACATTTACCAAAAACATACTTGTATTTGCAATGTAGCATGGTGGAAATGGATATTACATTTTCAATTTTTCATTCTATTTTTGTTTTCAAAATTTAATCTCATTTTGTCCTTGTACATGTGAGATTTATCTCTCCATCTCTATCGGATATCGAGTATATTTGTACCAATTTCATATTTGCAAAAAAAATTATAATAATATTTTAGTAAAAAATAATTTGTTTGAATATAATAAAATTAATTTAAAATTTATCTAATAAACATAGTTTATAAATATAAATTTTTTTAAAAAAATAAATAAATATTTTAGTTATTAAAATAAAAGTGTTGTAAAAGGAATAGATGATAAGTATGTATATTCTTATAATAGGCTCCGTGCCCGTACAAATGAAAATGAGTTAGAAGATTACACATGCAAATTTATTTCACATCCCTGTATCTAACTCTCAAAAAAATGCTATAGAGCAGCTATAATAGGATACTACACTTGCAGTGGAAAGCTCAAACTCATTAATGAAGTTTCTTATTTATGGTGAATTGTGCCCAATCTTTTAATGCTATTGAAAAAATTTTACCAGCTCCAACTGATTTATAGGCTAGCACATAAAGACGAATTTCAACCTTCCCTTTTTATGATTTTGCTAACCCCAAAATGGATTTACCACTAAATGTTTTTCACATGCTCCACTCCCACCTTTAAGGTTTCCTACTGCTTCTGTGATCCTTCCATTTTTACCTGAAACAGATCTTACTTTGTGGCCCTATCAACCACATGCAAAGCGTATTCATCAAGTATTTTCATAAACCATCAAGATTGTGCTGTGCCCATCACATCTATATTTTTCAGCAAATGCTTGCTTATAGTGAAAGACTGCTCCGCCCATTTTCACATCCTCAACATTCTTAAAAAGGAAGACTTGTATGGTAGATATTATTAATATTTATTCACTGATTTTTTTAGTATTTTTTTATCATAAGGGCTATTGTCAAAATAGTGAGATTAATTTAAGGGATCAATTTTTTTCACATATGTTTTTTTCATACATCAAACTCTTAATCACTTGCTTAAACAACAAATTATTTGTCAACCATATTTCAACCACAGTAATACTTCCCAAAATTAAATGTACTTTACGTTTCCCATTATTATTTTAACATTAAAATATTAAAAAAATATTATGTTATTCACCAAGATAGATAAATATATTGTTAAATTATTGATATATCTTCAACTCATATTACAATAAAAAAAAATTAATTGATATATAGTGTAAAATATCTTTACCATGAATGAATAGTTGTGATTGTATGTTAATGTAAAAATATTTTTACACTGACAGTGTATATCAATTAAACTCTAACAAAATTAACAATAAAATTTAAAGATAAAATATTACATAAATTATCCAAAAGTTTTTTATAGCTATAAACTTAACCTAGAGAATAACGCTCCTCATCATAAAATACTTTAATAAAATAAATAAGTAAATATTCAATTAGTTTTGGGTTTAATTTTTATTAAGTGTAATTTACATTTCTCATTTTTTTAAATATCATAAATTTGTCAAAAACCAACTAATGCAATAAAAGCTTTGAACAACTTAATGTATCTTTGGTTTTCAGTTGCGAACTGTATCTATCATCTAAGTTCCTTCTCCGTTTAATCTTTGCAAAGTGAAAAAGTTCAATGTCATTTCAACTGAAAAGCAAACCCCACAATGGTAACTTTTTAACTTGCTTTTTGATAATAAGAATTATGGCTCATTAAAAACATGAAGAAGGGAAACATGTTTTTGCATTTTAGAGCAAATTTCATGACACAATTATTATGAGTAAGAGCTCTTTAACGAAACAATCCTTCTTAAGTATATATTTTCAATGGATTCATTTGTACAATTATTTATTTACTCTATTCAATACAAGTATTTCTAAAGCACAAAATCTCTGGGATAAAGTTACTTTTATTGGAACCTTCCATTAGGTTGTAAAAAAATTACCACATTTTGTTGATAATTTATAATATGGAAGTTACAAATTTAGACTACTCTTATGTAAAATATATTTGGCGGAATAAAATGAACAAGATAATTATTGTAATTTTCAATTTTTAACTAAAGTTTCTATTCTATAATTGTATAGTCCAAAACATTTAGTCACTACTTGAAAGGGTATTAATCTTCCTTTATGTGAAGCATGATTTCTACAAGATACAATGGAATTTGACAAATTCGTCATAATATATGTGACCCATGCATAATATCATGAAAAATGGATACAAATTTTTGGCTGCTATTTAGTATTGACAATAGGTCTGAAAAAGTATCTAAAAATATGAAATTTAGATATGTGTACCCTGTCGAGGTAAGGAAGCATGGTATATATGTTTGAAATAGATTCAATTGTGAGAGAGTTGAAAGAGCACTATCTTGTTAAAAGGTTCTATACATCTGCCTTTTCTCAAGGTAGCTTTTTAGACAAGAACTCCGTTTTTTCCTTTTTTGGGATAGTAAATATTTCTCAAAACATGGAGAGGGGAGAACGGGTTATTCACATTTCATTTGATGGTCAGAAACTAAGTTGTGGTAATTCTAAGGATTCCTCCCTCCCCCCTTAGGAAAAACAGAGATGTCTCCTACATTACCCATACCATATGGAAATAGCGCCGTAATTTCATAGAGTCATTCAGTTTGAATGCTACATGAAGAACATAAGTTAGATGAAGGAACGGGAAGACCTAGGATGTAGAAGATCAAAACATGAGTGATTCGGCATATTTGGATTCCTATATAGCCACTCGTGCGGTACTTCATTGTGCCAGATATATATTATATAAAATCCATCTGTATAGATATCATCATCTACATCCAGAAAGTCGTATGCTTTGTAAGAAGCTTGTACAGTTTGGGAAGAGGTTTTGATTGATTAAAAAGAAAAATTTACTTCAACAAATATGCCCTTAAGCACAACCATACATAACATAGAAATCACACTGGGAAAGGGTTGACAATTAGCTAGAGTAGCAGGTGCTGTAGCGAAACTAATTACAAAAGAGGAAAAATCGGCCATATTAAAATTATCTTCTGGAGAGGTCTGTTTGATATCTAAGAACTACTTGACAACAGTTGAACAAGTGGGAAATGTTGGGATAAACCAGAAAAATTTAGGTAGAGCAGGATCTAAATGTTGGCTAGATAAACGTCTTGTAGTAATAGGAGTAGTTATGAACCCTGTAGACGAACCACATGTCATTTGAGATCATTCTTCTTCTTCTCTTTTATTGATCATTATATTATCTCTAATGTGATTTAAGTGAAAAATGATGAAAGTTGAGATTCTTAAACAAGACTGGATAGAATGACGCTTCTTTTTATTATATTTGCCACCACTAATACATATTAAAGATACTTGATCCATGGAATAATTAGTTTATGGTAGTTGAAACAGAGAAAAATGATATAGAAATTGGGTATAGGGCATTAAAAATGTTTCATATGATAATAATTTTGTACATTTGATAAATTTCAAGAATTTAAAACTATAGATTTGTAAAAAGTTGATAATTTGATATCAAACTAAAATAAAAATTCAGACTGAATGAATTTTGTTTTGGTTCCATGATAACAAACCAAACAGGTAGATGGAATTTTTTTTTTTATACTAAGAAAAAAATGAGAGATTTTAGTTTTGTAAAAAAACTTTGAAGTGCCTTTTATTTATAGAAAGAGATCATGTACAATGATTAAAATAATTTACTACCATTGGTCCTTAATTATTATAATTTATAAGACCCAAATAACTACCAAGATTAAGATAGTGAGTTTCTTTTAATTGAAAATAATAAAGTTGTCTAAAATTTTCGTTTCTTTCCAAAAATTGCCTTTATTTAACTTTTCAAAAGCCATTCTATTTCAAGATTAAGATATTTTATGTTTGTAAAATATTAATTTTATATTTTATTTTTATATATTTGAATCAGATAATTTTTATTTCTACTTTCTTTATTTTTCTTAATCGTCAAGATTTTAAAATTATTTTTGTTTATTTATGATTTTCAGAAATTCAAAGTAATATCAATTTTTTAAGATATATTCATCCATCAATAATATATGATTTTTTTTAATTGAAAAATATTTTAACAATAACTTTAACCATATTTATTAAAATAAAAATTTTAATAACTTCTTTAGTTACACTATGTAATATTTTTTCTTATTAATTTAGTGACTTATAGTTTGATAAACCTCACGGATACGAGGGTACGTACGGAAAAAAAACTTTTATTCCAAACTTATATCTCATTTTCTACTTAATTCATCGATAAACGTAGTATCATTTCACAAGTTATATAAAAAATAAAATATTATAAAAAATTTCATTAAATAACATAACATTTATTTATAATAAAACAGAGAATCAACTATAAATTTGTGATAGAAAATTTTCACTAGGTAGGAGTAGATTCTAATTAATTAACATAAAATTTATACATTGAGTAAAAAAAATATTGCTTGATGCTTGATCTTAATTTATTTATTCGATGCATATTTATTGATTCACTATAATGGTTTAAGTGTGGGAGTTGAATAATTTGTATGAAGTTTTGGGTTCATCTCTGGTTGTCATAGTTGCTAAAAAAAGAAAACTAAGTTGTTGGAGAGAGAATCGGGTCAAGTAGAACCCGGTTCGAGTCTTGGGATAGTGACGATTGTGTTTTTTATTTCAACTAGTTTATCATTTATCAGTAGCACTACTAAATGGATCGATAACCGGTGTCTTTTACTGTGTATCCGAGGCATCTTCAAGCTCTGAAGAATCTTCAATGTCTTCTCTGCTCAACATGGTGTCGGTTCCTCCAAGAATATCACCTACTTCACTCACCAGAACTCCTTCACTTCAAGCTCCATTCTTTTTGCCACCCTCTTCTGTCTCATTCTCCAGTAGGTTACTCACAACACCTCTTTCTGCTTGCTCTTTCAGTCAACTCTTGTGGGTTCTGCATACCCTTTTCGGCCTTCTTTTGTTTCCCCATCTCCAATGTGCTAACCAATCATTCTCCCAATAGTTCGTCAGCAACCAACATGGTCGAAGTTGCTGTTTTCATGCTATTTTTTTGTGTTTATATTAATGGATTTGAAATTCTTGCTGTTTTTTTTGGACATTGCAGGGAGGAGATTATCCGTTAGAGCAACAGAAACTGATACTAATGAAGGTGTTGTTTTTGGTTTTATGGATTGGTGGTGCTGTTCATTTCCCACTATTTTTGTGTTTCTCATAGAAAGTATTTCTTTTTGTTTTTTTGCCACAATTGGTGGGGTCTTTGATTTGAGCAGTTAAATCTCAGCCACCGGGTACAGCACCTTCTAAAGATGGTTCAAGCTTCAATCAGCTTCTTGGTATTAAAGGAGCTTCCCAAGAAACTGTGAGTTAACCTCAATTGTATTGCAATTGCAATTCCTTTTCATTTCCAGATGTAGATTTGTTGGGTCGGCATCTAAATGAAGAGAATTGCAACCACTTGAACTTGATTCCGTGAGCAGGAATTTTTGTGTGTGTAAAATAATACAATTATCAGACAACTGATTGGGAAAAAAATATTTCTGTGTTTAATATGTTGTGTATTTGTGCAGAATATATGGAAGATTCGTCTTCAACTGACAAAGCCAGTCACTTGGCCTCCATTAGTCTGGGGTGTAGTTTGTGGTGCTGCTGCCTCTGGTAGTATATTCTAACACTTTCTCTGTTAGCATGATATTCAAATGTGATATGCATGATCACAAAAAAGTTTCGTTCTAGATATTGCGGTGATAATGGTTTATACATGTTCAAAAGTTATATTTTTAACGCTCGATCCTTCATGTTATAGATTTATATATTTGATTTGAGACAACTTCTTCATGTTCTCAATCTACTATGATCTCTGGGCAGGAAATTTTCATTGGAATTTTGAGGATGTTGCTAAATCAATCGTTTGCATGATGATGTCTGGCCCATTCCTGACAGGATATACACAGGTAAATTTCTTTCCAGCTGCTATTGGATGGGAGTATGAGTATCAGACTGACATAACTTTGTTGGGCTATTAATTCTTTAGACTCTGAATGATTGGTATGACCGAGAAATTGACGCAATAAATGAACCTTATAGACCAATTCCTTCTGGGGCAATATCTGAGAATGAGGTATATTATAAATCTGAGATGTCATTCTAAGTTTCCATGTGCTTATTTTTAATTTGACACTTTCAGCTTTTACTCAAAATCCTGCAGGTGATTACTCAAATATGGGTGTTGCTGCTTGGAGGTCTTTCTCTGGCTGGTTTATTGGACATATGGGTGGGTATAATACACAATGATAGTCTCATGATCCATCACTTCTAACGGTCAGAAGCTTGATTGGTAAAAGTATTCTCTTTACAGGCAGGGCATGATTTCCCTTTAGTATTTTACCTTGCAGTGGGTGGAGCTCTACTGTCTTATATATACTCCGCACCGCCTTTAAAGGTAGTTTTGTGAAATCTCCTGAATTTTTTCTTTATTTTTTTCTATTCCTCTTGCCTATGATGACCATTTGACTAAGTTCTACATTTCTTTTTAGTTAAAACAAAATGGATGGATTGGAAACTTTGCCCTTGGAGCAAGTTACATTAGCTTGCCATGGTGTGGTAGCTTCTACTTTGTTGAATTCTAATTCCAATAGATTTAAACTGTTATCCTGATTATGTACATGTTTGTAGTTCATCTTTGATTTGTTTTTCATTTGTATATTTACATTCTCAGATAACTCGAATGGTTCTTAGATTTTTTATGCAGCAAGACTCATGGCCAATATTTTTTTACAAAGTATTTTTTGGTATAATATAATAAAAGTTAATGAGAAGGTAGGCTATGGTGGCGTACACCACTACGTCTACTATCCTCAGACACCACCGACACCAAGTGGCAGCCTGGTGCACTACACTCCTCCAATAGCAATTAAGCCTTTCTCCACATGTAGCTCTTCTTATAATACAATAAAAATTATTGGTTTTGGATAGCATTGTACTTTTGGATATGACTAGTATTGTTATGAAAACATAATTGGATTAATCCTACATTTTGTTAACATAGAATTTTGATTAAATTAATCTTGTTTGACTTAATTATAAGTACTATTTCCTGGATTTGCACTGTGTCTCTCAAGTCTTAAGATCTTGATTGATTTCTTACTGACAGGTGGGCTGGTCAGGCTTTGTTTGGTACTCTTACACCAGATATAATTGTTCTCACACTTCTATACAGCATTGCTGGAGTATGTAGTATATCCTACATGACATTTTGTTTAATATGGTAATATGTCAAATGATATCTTAGACTGGTCATAAATATTCTTGCTGTATGACATTGCAGTTGGGAATTGCTATTGTCAATGACTTCAAAAGTATTGAAGGGGATAGAGCTCTAGGGCTTCAGGTCGACTCTATTATCATTTGCCTTTCAATAACAGTACTCTGAACTTTTGCATGTTTTATAAATTCTAATCGTGCAATCATTGAAGTAGCTTCTGCTGACTTTTCTGTCGGCAATTTTGTATGAGTAGTCTCTTCCAGTTGCATTTGGTGCTGAAACTGCAAAATGGATATGTGTTGGCGCTATTGACATAACTCAATTGTCTGTAGCAGGTGAACTTTGATCCCTCTAATATACAAATAATTACTCTATATTCTATAATGCTTTGACTGTGTTAAGGGTAGAATTACTGGTCAATGGCCATATTATATAATTAATCGTTTTCCTTGTTTATTACTTGTGGATAACTGTTGTTTAGGCATTTGCTTTTATCTTTGTGTCTAAACCAGAGCTGTACTTGCCTACTTGGTTATAACTTATAACCATGAGGGCCATTTTTTGTGTTGTCATAGTCGGATTTTTCTTTTTCTTTTTTTTTTAAATTTCTTTCTTAATCAGGTTTATTCTAATGCATTGAAGTGAGACTGTTTACATAGAGATCAGCTTTTTAGGAGGGTTAATGGGATTTTTCTTTTGATTTTCTTTTATCTATTTAATGAAAGAATTGGAAGGGGAAAAGTCCAGGTACTTAATGAAATGCTTTTCAACTAGTGTAATAATATCTTCAGAATTCATATCTTTCTAAAAATATAAAGGCGGTTCTATCATCGTACGATTCTTTCATTTTTATCATACCTATAGACACTGCATTTGTTATTTTCGGGTACTAAATATATACAGAGAAAATATCATGTGTCAGATGATTCATGAGTTCTGCTAAAGCAACAGTTTTCATTAGTAACCGATTTAATTTTGTAACAAGAAATGCAAAATATATTAAATTCTGATGCAAACAATTTGTATTTATATTTATGGTCTCACCAGGATATTTACTTGGTGCTGATAAGCCGTTTTATGCATTGGCTTTATTAGCATTGATAATTCCACAAGTCATATTTCAGGTAAACCCAATTTCACGCATGTTAAAATGTTGTTTACAATCATGTGACTGCTAAACTCTAAACCATTCTAACTTTATTCATGTTGGCATCTCACTGGTTTTTATCATCTTGCGCCTTGCAGTTCCAGTACTTCCTCAAGGACCCTGTGAAATATGATGTTAAATATCAGGTATAGTATTTTGACTGCTTATGTTGAGCTTCTAAGCATAACATAACAAAACGGAGAAGTGGCTAATGGGCAATGTCCTATTCATTATAGGATAGGAGATGCCATCTTTATAAATTATTCTAACTTAATTGAACATTCGTGTTTACAGGCCAGTGCACAGCCATTTTTGGTGCTTGGTCTGTTGGTTACTGCCCTAGCAACTAGCCACTGATCTTCGTGTGCAAAAGTTACCAAAGGGGTTTTAATTCATAAAATAAAAGACGAAGAAGGAAGTCACCGATTTGAAGGATAAGAATGGCTTCTGTTAGGTACCTGCATTCAGATTTGTGACATACCTTACGTGCCTGTCCTGTATTGTGCTTTCTTTTGTTTTTTGTCCTTATTATATATCTTGTTCCCTCCACTTATCCACTTAAGAGGTTTTGATCATTTTAGGATGACAAGAGATTTGTTTTTAGTGTACCATTGTACAAAGCGTAGAAACGTATTTTCCTTGAATCCGGTTTCAGACAAAAATCATACAAAAATTGTGTCATTATTCCCTCTGGTTTCCTCCATTCCACCACTTCCTCATCGTTGGTGCATATTAATGGTGTTCCTGAAATAATTCATTTACATGTCACCGCGTTAATAATACTATGTTGAATCAATATGGCGTTTCAATTTTATGTTAATAATACTATGTTGAATCAATACGGCGATTCAATTTTATGTTAGTTTGTATTTAATCCTACTAGTTCATAATACTCCAAAGATAAACTTTCATTAAACATAAGAGAACACTAGAACAACACAAACATTCCCCATCTCTTGCTCTACGATGGAGACTACGTAAGTTCCTAAACCTAGTATACCTATTTCCCTAGAAAACAATAGGGTCAAAACATATATCTAATGGTACTAGCCTGCTACATATACTCACTACTACACCAAAAAACATTAAAGCAACTACAACAAAACACCACTGCTTCACGCTTTATACTTATTCTTAAACTTTGACTTTTTACTTATTCTTAAACTTTGACTCGTCGATGTCTATGCCTTTCTCTTCAGCACGCTCTCCACCAGACTTGTCCATAGTGCTGAGCCCTCCTTTTCGCCCCATCTCTTCGTAGCCTTCTCTTCCCATCTGCTCCTTCCTTGTCTGCCCTCCTTTGCTTCCCATCTCATGGTATCCCTCTGACCCCAGCTGTTGCTTCCTTGTCTGCCCTCCACGGCTCCTTCCTACACATCATAAGAACTATTCATTTTACCATAAACATGATAAATGCCTATGCTAATGGAAAAAAAAAAATTAACAATTAACATGTGTGCTCATTAGAGAAAGGGGTTGCATTGCATGCATGCATGCCTTCAGCAAGATGTTCTTGAGCCTCAAGACTCTTCCCACCAGTGCCACCAGGAACCACAGTTTCACCTTGCCTTGCCCTCTCATCAAGTTCTTCACGGTTTGCTTGTTGAGATGCCATGTTACTTACACTAAATTTTCTGTTTCTATTCTAGCAAGTAAACTGAATGATATCGATAACTGTTGAGTGTCAAAGGAAAAACACTTGACAATTGCCCACAAAACTGAGGGTAGAAAGCTTCATCATTTTATAGTGTGTAAAAGTATGCACGTAATTAGTAAATTATTGCAGAATAGCAACTATAACGATGGAAGAAAAGCCTAGAATATTGTTAAGGAAAACTCTAAGCGTTGGCATGCATGGACACGTGGCTTTAGGTGACACTGAAAATGACATATCATGACACGTACTCTTCTTGGAAAGGTGAACTCTAATATAACAATCGGTTTCGGCGGTCACTAATTAAGTTATGCCTATAAACTAAATTGCCAAATAATTTAAGGTTATAGAAAATATAATTTATAAAACAAAAATAGATTCTAATGATTTAGGAATAAAGGCACAAGTGTATTTGTAATCACTATGAATTCAAATTAAATCGTGATGATAGCAGCAATATGCTAAAATACGCCGTAGAATTTAACTTATTATTGTTGCTATTGTTATTGAAATGTACGGTATAAAGTGGTCGCTCAATTGAAATGGAAATAGATCCACCGACCACCAACTAGTTCATGAAGCTTGTGCTGAGACTATATGCAACAACAGTTTCAAGAATCCACTTTCACATAAAATTTGTCTTAGATTCTTCTATAATTGGAGGAAAGAAACAAAACATCTAAGTCAAACTCTGGACACACAACAGTCTTAATTACTGTATTTGACATAAAAGCAGACACAATTATATAATCTTTCAGATAAAATAAGTTTGTCACATACAATATTGGAAAGCTCTATCTATAGTAGTGTATGTACTTTTTTACCTTCTATGATTATTCTCACTTTTATCTTATTTTTCTTTATTTCTGTTTCCACTTCAAAATAGGATGGATGAATATACATCACAGCTTGATACTTATTTCACTCAATAACTCTGAATTTAGGTCTTTTCTTAAGTTTATTTTTAATAAAATAAAAAGTAAGTATAATTTTTTTGTTCAATTTAATTATTTAAGTTAAAAAATCTCTTTTTAAGTTAAATTTTGTTTGAGAAATTATATTTTTATTTATGAAAAAATATTTTTAAAATAAAAATTTTACCTTATAAAATAAATTTATTAAAATTAAACAAATATTATTTGACTCAATTTCTCTATAAAAACTTTTAAATCATACGATATTTTCTAGTGCCTGGCTATTTTTAGATAAAATAAACAATCATTTATATGCCATTTCATAACTGAAAGTTTCATATATTTCAATATTTATGTATGAAATAAAATTCATTGATCGGTGATATTAGTTTTTTAAATTTATATGGTAATTTACTCGATGATTAGATTAATGGAGTTGAATATGACAATATCTATAAAAAATGTCAGAGAGAGTAAGTTTGACAATGTTTAGCCTTAAAATCAGTGAATCCACACATTCATTTTTATATAATAAATGCTTGTGTTTCTTTTAAGTGAAGTAACATACTTTTTCTCTTTAATTAAAATTTATTAAAAATTACTAAATTACGAATGAAACTCATTAGATAACAAGAGAGAAATTGTGATTTCCTATAATGGGTCTTGTATTAAAGCACGGGTTAAATATCTAAAAGAAGAAATTTTTTATTAGGATTTAGGTTTAAATATATTTTAGTGTTTTGAATTTCTAATATATTAATAAATTTTGCATTAAATCAATAAAATTTTTTATTTTTGTTAAGTTTTTAGTAATTTTTATTTTGTGTTCAACTTTTAAAATATTTCAGTAGTGTTATAAATTATTTTAAAATATTTTTAAAATAACTTAAATTCATTATACATCTTAAGTCTCATATCAATTAAAAATTAAATCTAAAAATCATTTATAAACACACATTTCCCTTAATTTTAAAGATGTTTTTAAAGACAAAACCGGGAAGAAAAACCAAACTCTTGTATATATTTCTTATTTCTTCTGTCCATTCTACACCAAACACAGATTCTTTAGTTCTTTGGTCGTTCTTAGGTACACTTGGGACAATCCTGCATACACATAACAGTAACACAAACCTTCTACCTATCATAACATGTTGAGAAGTGTTGTTTCAGTTTTGGCTTTGAGCTTCATCTCACTCACCATATCCCGAAACTGCATTATAATTTTAGCATCACACGTGGATTGGATTATTCACATTGATTGCTTCCATCATTCGGGTTCCTCAAAGAATAAAATATTGGATTCAGAGTCACATCACATGGTGCTAACTGCTAAGGTTGTTGCATCTCTAAAAGAAAGTACCATTATCAAAATCTGACTCCGGAGTTTCTCAGTTCTGTTATGTTTTGGAGTTGTTACACTTTTTCCTTGTTTTAGTTTGAGTTAGGATTCTTGATTCATGATTCAGGAAGAATATGTAGTTGAATCGATGAAACTAAATCTTATTTTTAATGCTTAGTTGATTTTTCTTTTTTCTCTTTGTATGATTAACGGCGTTAAGAATGCCATTAAGGTTGATTTTTATGTATTTAAATTTAAGTACAAGCTTAACCGTGCTTAAAGTTTTAGAATGTTTAACCAAATAAAATGAATATTTGGTTTGTACATGTTTGGTTTTATGTCATAAAATCATTTTGAATCCAGAATTTATTTCAAACAAATTTTACTATGATCGGTTTCATGTTAAAAAAAATTAGAATTAATTCTAGATTTAAAATTGGTTGAGTTGAAACAATTTATGAATAACTTTTAAATTAGATAAAAATTTTATTACTTTTAAATATAAAATCACATCATATTAAAATTAATTTTACAAAATCAATTTTATTAATATCAATCTAAACATACTCTAAAATACTAAAAACAATTTTATAAAATTTCAAATCAAACAATCTCTTACTTCTTCTTCTTTTTTTTTTTAATGATGCAAATGCCATTCGCAGCTGGACTCACATATCATGTGTTAATAATCTATTTCTTATTAAATTCAACGTTTCTAAATTTTTATTTATCAAAATTATAATTATTAGTCTTCTAAGTTTAGTTTGAATTTTACTTTAGTCTTTTATCCTTTTTTTTTAATATTTAATTCCGTAAGACATTTTATGTTAACAATCTTTTATTTAATTTAGTCCCTAAAATATTTTATCATTTTTTGTTGATTTGTATTCGTAATTTATGTTTTGTTATTTTTATAGTTTTAATCTCTACATTTTAAAAAATTCACAACTTTGGATCTAATATTTAATTTTGGATACAATGAGAATTTAAAGGTTAATTAATGACGTGTTAGTATTATGATAAGATGATTATTAATTTTTAATTATTGGAAAATAATTTAACTAATTAAAATATAAAATATAAATAAATAAATAATTGATGATTAAAAAAATTCTGTAAATTTTAAAATTTAGAAACAAATATTAAAAAAGGGAAAAAATACAAGCCTCAGGCAACTAATTATGGACATTTTACGTAAGTGATCAATGAATGGAACATAGGAGCTTCTGAAAAGTGATAAAAGCAGAAAAATGATCAACCTTGTCAGTTCACAATATTGTTCTAAAATTTATAAAAAAAAATTAATTAGTATACATGATAAGTATATTATATTTTTTTATTTATAATAAATTTATTAACTTTATCAATTAACTTTAAAAATTAAATAAATAAATAATTATAATTAAATGTTGAAAGTTAATATAAAACTTTTTTTTAAAGTGATCCATTTAATTAGTATTTCTTTTTATGATTTATATTTTGGATTAGACTCATTCATGTAGTAATCATAATTAATTTTTTAAAACTAAAGTTTAAGAATTCAACCGGAATTCACTCAAATTTGTAAAAGAAAAAGTGAATCTCTATTCAGTTATTATTAATTTTAATATTTTTTATTTAGATAAATTAAATGACTAAATAGATAACTACTTCACATACTTTAAAAAATTCCATTTTATTTTTTTTAAAATATTTGTATTTTAACACAAACAAAAATCAATAAAAAACGAGTATCCATTCTCTATTTTAATTCTATTTTGCTTAAAATTATCAATAAATATATATATATATATTATATTTAGAATCGAATCTAATTTTCTTATATTTTTCAATAAAAAAATATTTCCTATCTATAATTAAACTCTCTATTATAGAAATAGTAAAATCTGAAAAAAAAAACAATTAAACAGTAAGAAAAATGCTAAAGTTACGAAAGGATTTTATTTGGATAACACACAACTCATGTTTTCCGATAAAGAATACAGGACTCGTGATTTTAGTCATATGGTTAAATTCATCAAGTTTATCGTTAGTATACTAACATTCACTACGATGAGATTGGGTTAAATAATGTATTCACTGAATAATTTTTTTTTTATTTTAAAAAATAAATAGGAGTAAACATATCTTTATCAAATTATTTAGCAAATAAATTATTTAATCCAATTGTGTCATTAAATTAATACTTTTTAATAAGTCAATGCTAGTGTCATTAATTGCGAACATGGAAAACTTAACATAGAAAATAAAAACTAAAATTGTGAGAAAAAATTAAAATCGATAATTTTAAAAATAAATAACTATAATTACGATTATAGTATAAATTTTATAGAAATTAGTTCCTTTTAAAACTTCAATCTGGCGACACTTGAAAATTAATAAAAATAAAGAGACTGAATTTAGCGTATTCATGATTTGTTGGGTTGTATAACTGCATATACTTTTAGATATTTATTTAGATCGTGAATAGATATTGGTACGTCTTTCACTCATACTCGTTGTGATTTGAGTTTGACTATTTATATCGTGATGTGATATCCAAATCTTAATGTAACTCCTGAATAATGTTTATGGTTTTTCCTAAATGTTGCAAAGGGTGTACCTTCCCTTAATATAACTTTCAACCTATTAGGTAAACTTAGCGGAAAGGTTTAAGTAATACTTGCAAAGGGTGCTGCAAATTGGAATGGATAGGGCTTTGTTAGTGGGCCTAAGCATAGTGTTCCAAAATGAGAGTAATTTTTACTATTGTCACTTTTTGGGTTTAATAATTGGCAATTAAAATGTAGGTTATAAGTTTTGTGATTCACTAGAATCTAGCAAATTTAAAAATTAAGAATGAAATCTTCTTTAAAAATTCATGATTCATTTAATCATAGAAATTATATAATTTTTAGCTTGAAAATAGTGTAAAATAGTTAAACCTACACCACATTCTTTAGACGAATGAATTATGAATTTTTAGTATTGTATTTCTAGATGTAATACTTTATTTTTCTTTCCTTATTTTATATTTCAGTGTGGACTACATAGTCAACTTTTATCGTAATAGACAGAAAGCCATTTTTTGTGTTTTTCATTTCTATTAATAAAAACTTTTCTTATAAAAAAGTATTATTTTATTTGTGTCCAATATAATTGTAATTTAAAAATTATTATTTTAAAATTATATTATAATTATAATTCATAATAATTAAAAATAAAAACTTAAAAGTTACAAAATTCGTCGGAATTACTGTTTAAACAAAAGGGACTACTTTATATTGGCCGAGCTTGGATACTAGTTCTTCAAATCTTCAAATATCATATTCAATCGATTTTTTTAAAAAGAAAATAGATTCAAATTTTTCTGATAGTAAAAATAATACATTAATAATTAATATTTATTTATAAAAATAAAATTAAAAAAGCATGGAAGATAGAGAAACGGTAAAGAAAGAGAAGAGAAAGGATGTGAAAGGGGAGGGAGGCGGTGGGGTTGTGGAAAATGAGTGAGAGAAATGAGGGGAGAATTTGGAGAAAAGGGAAATAAATGAATAATCACCTTAATCAGTAAAAAATGAAGTTTTTGTGTTAAAAATTAATTAATTATAATTATTTTAAAATAAAGATTAAAAAAATAAATTGTATACTTAAAAAAGTTATTTAAAATAGAAAAACTTAATGTTGTATTGAATAAAAAATGATTGTTTTTTTTAAAATAACGTGGCAGGGCGTGATAAAAGATAGTTTGTTCATTTTGTTCTTTCTAACAAAAGAGCACTAAAGTCAAGTTTACTTTTCAATAAATGCTTTGCTACAACTAACAGCAAATCAGGAAATAGATTATGCTAAGCAAAACCATCCATGTTGACAGCATCTTTGTCCCCACCCCACACCCAAGAAAGAGTTCATTTTCTCTTCAGTAACTGTAGACAATCTCAGCTCCCCACCCACCTTAAAAAATACATTTTGTCTCACTATTTGAAAGTTTTTAGTTGATTTATATATTAAATATAAAACTTATAACACAATATATATAGATATAATGTTATTTTAATGTCATTTTATTCTAATAGCATTACAAGCCTTCAATGAAGTAAAGTTTAGAATAATTTTATTTTAATCAACTCATTCTCATGGTTAGTTCTACAATCATAAATCTAATTCAGCAATTATTTTTTTCGGGAGTCTCAACCTTTAGTCCTAAAGTCTGCCAAAGTCCCCCAACCTGTTAAAAAATAACTTAAAATTTTGCAGTGTTTTTCGGATAATGTGCACAGTGTGCAATGACGTCATAAAACATGTCATCAATTCTTTTTAAATTCTACACATTGTTTGGCCCACACCTCAAACTCTTGGAAAGTTACCTCAGCTCCTGCTACTATTAAGAATGAGCAGCGAGTACTGCTACCTAGCTCTCATAGTAGGGAAGCAAGAAACAAACAGAGCCATAACAACCGAACCTACCTGTCCAAAATTCCACTCCACTTCAACTAGGTTTATGTAACAATAATTATTCTCTAACCTCAAATATGTTACATGCTCTTTTCCATTTCAACATCTATTTTATCACATTTCTTCTTACTATTGATTGTGTTCTCGTCTCCTTGGGAACTCGTGTTCGGATATGGTGAAGGTTGGTAAGTGATGTGGGGTTTTTATTTTCTATGGGTAAGAAAAATATCGAAGGTATGAAGGATAACATGTTAGGACAACTCCAGCAATCAAGTTAGTTTCTGTTTGAATTAGATAATATTCGAAGCTAATTTATCTTATTAGTGTAACCCAAAAAAATTATTTAGTATTTATAGGCTAAAGGGTGATTAAGATCATCGTTCGTGATTAGTGAGGGCTCAATGACTCACTAATTTGTTTTAGGCTAATTAATCATGATTTAAGGTTAACCTATTAAGTTAATTCATAATATTTATGATATATTATATCTGAAAAGTCTTGGTCGAGATGAGTTCGACCACGCTGGATTGGAGGTAACTTGGGTAAAAACTTCGGTTAAGTACACAAGCCCTCGAGACTTGTACAAGGATTAAAAGTCCGACTTATAAGTCTGAATCGAGATGTACCAAAGTAAGCCAGTAGCCAACCATTAGCACGTCTTATATGCCAAGATGATATCAGAGTTTCTTATTGGTGGAATCTTGGAATGTCAGGTAATTACCTCTTGACATGTAGTTTGTCATTGGCCATCGATCGCGCGAGAACGAGTAGCCTAGATCTTCCGCCGTGTTGGGTCGTGGGTTGCACACCTATAAATAGGGACGCACCCTCCTAGCGCCACACATGCTTTTGCTATGAAGATTGTTCGAGCTCTCTTTACCTGAACTGATCCAACATGTGAATCAAACTTCATTCTCCTCACCAAATTAAAGTTGGTGCCATGTCTTCTTTAAGCTTTTCTATTTCCGGTTCTTTTGAGAAGTTGGTTCTGAGAGCGACTTCAACTCTCAAAACTCTAGGGTAGGGGATACAAGTAGTTTAAAGGTCTCCAATAAGGAGCTAGTAGGACCGAGCATGGCTAAAAAGCCTCTCGCAGTTGAGGTAGGTACCGAGGTCGTCTCGACTTTCGATTATTCTTGGGTGGACAAGATAGTTTTGAAGCATGAGTCCAACATTCAAAAGAACTGAGATATGGAGTGGATTATCTAAATGTGGACCTTTTGGAAGATGATGCTGTCCAAGATGCGATCACAGTATATTGTGCTTTATCTACGGATTTTGTGATGATGTACGAGTGCCTTTTTACCGAGTTTCATGTTTGTGCGGCGACTTTACCATGGCGGTGTTGTAAGTTTTAAATGTGGCACCGTCTTAGTTTCATCCAAACAATTGGGTGTCCTTTCAAGCCTTCAAGGTTCTTTGCAAAGCGCTTTACATTAAACCAAACCCAAGAATATTCTTATACCATTATTATCCTCAGATCGGCAAGCTGAAGTGGTCTCAATAACTGACCAACCGCAATATTGTATTCTTTCCCTCGTACACTTCTTCTCTCAAGGACTTTAAAGGTAGCTTCTTTAAAGCTCTTGTGGGTTGAAACGGTTATTGTCATTTTATGACGATAACGGTAGGCCGAGACTCCTTTTTTATTGGACTCGAGAACCTCGACGATTTAGCTCATGGTCGGAGATGTTGGAAAGCGACTTGAAGCTTTTAGCAATCCTTAACAAGCTCCCTCGTGTCTGCTGACTAAAGACCTTTTAAGCATGGCATTATTGTCGGACCCCGACCCTAAAGTGGAGGGTGAGTTCTTTATTCTTATTGTTTTCTGTTATTATCTTGTTTCTTTTTAACTCAACTAATGTTCGTTTGTTCCTTCATGCAGCTTTAATGGTTGGTGACAATATCACCAAGCTGAACCCACTGGGGAAAAAATAACAAACTCTAACTTTTGGCAATGCTTTCGAATTGAAATTTGGTTATGCCACTAAATCACAGCATCGTAGTACTCTTGGTTTACATACAACTACATTGATCTTAGTAAAAGGTGTTTTGGATGCATGTGGTTCAAAGTTAATGCCAAATAAAAAAGATTTTGGTTATAGTTTTCCTTGCGATGGTCCGGGACGAGGGGTACTTGTGATATTTCAAAAAGATTGAAAAATTTAGATTTTGAAAAATTGTTTTTTATTTTTATTTTTTAGAGTTAATTATAGACGAACCTTTTCAAATTTAGTAAAATTATATGCATCTCCTCATTTTTTTATCTCTCAAATCTTACATTAACATACTTTCAAGTATACAAAAGTAATGTTTAAAAAAACAAATAGTACGTTGTATAATTACATTAAATCTTATAAGGTACATTTGTAATAGCTCTTATTTTTATTTGATATTCTCTATTTTTAAAAAATAATATTTTTAAACTAATCAATTGTAGTAAAAATTTTACAAAATATTTATATATAATTCATTTTTATATATTATAATATTATTATTAAGTTTTTACACGGTTTTAAGTTTTAAATTTTTTTCTTCTTTTTTCAGTTGTTTTTTAAAAAAATTATTTACTAAATTATAATCAAACAAATTTTTACTATTATTTTTTAGAAATAAAAACAAAAAATACCAAAAACAAATGTATCTTAAGCGCATTAGACGACAATATTGGTACATATTCTTTAACGATGATAATGTTTTATGATATTTTGGTATGAAGTATTCTCTGGTCTTATTTAATTTTAGCTAAAAGCTTGGCTGCTATGATTTGAATTTAGACATTATTTTATGAAATTGTAGTTCAAATATTTAAATGATTTACGAGTCTTATAAATTTCCCCTATTTGCATATACTAGTGGAGACTTCTAAAACTGTAGATTGGCCCCAAAATGGGTACGGCAGAAGTGTTTATTTATCTAAATCCTGAGATAACAAATTAGTTACAACTTACAAGGGTAACAAACAAAATAAGATTCAGATAACGTAAAGATAGCATAGAATAAAAATAATCTAAACCTTAAGATAAATCAGTACCCTTTTTTCTATCTTCAGGATCTTCATTCTTCCAGTCCTCATTTCAGTTGAGAGCAAAAAACTCAAGGAAACTTTACGAAAGAATTGGACTTAGTTAACTTTTAGATGGATCAAGGATGAGTAATTCCTACTTTAGTTCAACATTAACCCCGATTTTTTTATAATCGAACTGCATTAGTTCCTCTTTAAACAGAGGTGGTTTTCTCTTCTTGCTTTCTTTTATGAGGTTTTACCCTTTTTTTCTGCATATGGTTCCGACGTTATTTTTCCATTTTCCAAGATGTAAGGTTAGGATTTCATGACAAATAACAAGTAATTGGCTGAAACACTACGGAAACAAAGATCTTAAGATCAGATTAGCTAATGTCCAACTATTTACAAACCAGTTATTTGTGTAGTGATAGATGAGAAACATATAAAGAAATTCTTTTAATGAATATTTTATTACTGAGTTACAGTAGTATAAATATACAAACTGATAACTTAAATTAGAGAGAGTTAAGAAAACAAACTCCACCAATTTAGCACTGACAATTAATCTAAATAAAGAGAAAACAAATATACAAAATAAAAATTAATTATTATAATTTAAAATTAATTATTATAATTTATATTCTCCCGCAAGTTGGACGATCTGGAAGAGAGATGCAACTTGGACAGTAATGAGTCAAACCGATGACGAAGCAGAGGCTTTGTGAGTATATCAGCAAGCTGATCATCAGTAGATACAAAGAACACCCGAAACTTGCCTTTTTGAACATTTTCACGAACAAAGCGATAGGCTAAGGTTATATGTTTCATCCGAGAGTGGAAAACAGGATTAGCACTGAGAGTTGTGGCACCAAGATTGTCACAATAGATAACCGAATTGGCTGTGGGCATGTGACCAAGTTCAGTGAACAAGGATAGGACCCATAGAAGTTCACTGGCCGTGTCAGCCAAGGCTTTGTATTCTGCTTCAGTTGAGGAACGAGCAACAGAGCGTTGTTTCCGGGAGCTCCAAGAGATGGGAGTACTTCCAAGATACAACAAATAACCAGTGGTAGAGATATAATCATCCTTATCACCCACCCAATCTGCATCTGAGTAAGCATGAAAGGTTAGCGGAGCAGTTGCCAAGATGAAGATGCCTTTGTTGCAAGAGCCCGCAAAATAACGGAACACCCGTTTGAGGGCAGACCAATGCGCTGTTCTAGGGTGTTGCATGAACTGTGCAAGTTTGTTGGTACTGAAGGCGATGTCCGGGCGAGTAAGACTTAAGTATTGAAGATTTCCCACGAGTGCGCGATACTCAGTTGGGCAAGGTAGGAGATCACCGGAATCCTTGAGTAATTGAGCACTGGCGTACAAGGGAGTGGATGCTGATTTTGTGTTAGCCATGCTTGATTTATGGAGTAGATAAGTGATGTATTTCCTTTGTGAAAGAAATAGTCCTGTAGCGGAAGGAATTACTTCGACGCCCAAGAAATAGTTAAGACAGCCAAGTTCTTTCAGCAAAAACCGAGCAGCAAGGATGGAAATAAGGTTGGATAGCTCTGTAGAGGAATTCCTAGTGACAATGATATCATCAACATATACTAATAAATATAGTGTGTAACCTGATTTTTGGTAGATGAAGAGAGATGCATTTGCAGTTGAATTGACAAAGCCAAGAGAAAGTAGAAACACTCGAAGCTCCGTATACCAGGCGCGGGGTGCTTGCTTTAGCCCATAGAGTGCGTTTTTGAGGCAGCAAACATGATCAGGGAAACTTTTGTTGACAAAACCAGGGGGCTGGAGAATGAAAACTTTATCTTTGAGCGTCTGTTGAAGAAACGCATTGTTGACATCAAGTTGGCAGATGGACCATCCTTTATGAACTACAAGTGTGAGAACAATGCGAATGGTGACTGGTTTAACAACCGGACTAAATGTCTCTGTATAGTCCCAACCAAGGCGTTGGTGAAAACCTTTGGCGACTAGCCAAGCCTTGTACCGATCAATCGAGCCATCCCGGCGTCTTTTGATTCGAAAAACCCATTTGCAGCCAACCAAATTTTGAGTAGAGGACTGACTGACAAGTTCCCAAGTGTTGTTGCGGTGTAAGGCATCGAACTCAGCTTACATAGTTGAGCGCCAATCAGGGTCGCAAAGAGCTTGGGTGGTGTTGGGCTCAAGTGGAGAAGAGGGTTGGACATAGAGGTTAAGCTTCTTGAGAGGTTTGACAATGTTGTTTTTGGACCGGGTGATGATGCCACCTTCATCAATTCTGGGTCTTCTGTTAGGGTTGGCATCGGGTTGGGATGGTGGCATAGAACATTGTGAGGATGAGGTTGAGGTTGGAGGTGAGGAAGGGGATTTAGAGTGTTCAGTGGAGGGTTGGGCCAAAGTCGAGGAGTTGGGGAAGGATGAAGATGAAGGGGCAGCCGAGATCTCCTCTTATGAGTTTAGAGTGGTACTGACCATGGGTTGGTTTATGGGATGGAGTATGGAGAGTTGAAGTGGGTCTTGTTGTTACTCTGCACTCAGACTGGCTTGAGGTACTAGGGAGCTGTACGGGAATTCAGATTCAACGAACTTGACATGGCGAGAGGTGTAGATCCTTCCTATGGTAGGATCGAGACACAAGTATGCATGTTGATCAACCAAGTAACCTACAAAAACACACATAGCAGACTTTGGTGCAAGTTTATAGTTAGCATATGGTTTAATCCAGGGAAAACACAAAGAACCAAAACACTTTAACTTATTATAATCCGGGATAATTTTGAGTAATTTGGAATAGGGTGACTGGTACCCAAGAATTGGTTTTGGGAGACGATTTATGAGATAGGCGACTGTTGTCATGGCGTGAGGCCAATATGTGAGGGGCAAACCTGAGTGGTGGAGAAGAGAGAGACGGGTTTCGGTAATGTGCCAATTTTGGTGTTCGAAAATTCCATTGTGTTCAGGTGTATGAGGTGGGGTGGTGTGATGACTTATTCCATGAGTGCTTAAAAAAGGACGGAGACCAATATATTCGCCACCATTATCCGTGTAAAGAATTTTGATGTTGTCGTGAAAGAAATTTTCAACAAGCGACTTAAATTTGGGAAATAGAGTTTGCACATCAGATTTACGTTTTATCAGATATAGCCAAATATAGCGAGTAAAATTATCAACAAATATGCAATAGTAGCGAAGACCATCAATTGATAAAACAGGGGAAGTCCTTACATCAGAGAAAATTATTTCCAAAGGATAAGATGATTTAAGAGTGGATTCATGGAAGGGAAGTTTATGACTTTTGCTAATTTGACATGAGTTACAATCTGATTGCTGGAATTTATTTGAACCCAAAGAAAAATGTTGTTGAATAAATGTGAAGATGGAAGAGGAGGGATGCCCAAGTCTATGGTGCCATGAAGCAGAGGAGTCTGTGCGGACAGAATGGACAGACAGAGAGTTGGCTGGCCAGAGATAGAGTCCATCCACACATGAGCCATTATGGGTTGTTTGACCCGTCTACAAGTTCTTCACATAAAAAGAGTTTGGCAAGAAAACAACAGTAGAGTTAGTTTGTTTGGTGAGTTAAGAAACAGAAAGGATTTTTTGTTGCATGGAAGGAATACACAAAGTATATGAGAGGGATAAATCATTAAGTAAAAGTGTTCCAAAATGAGAGATGTTTAAACCTGAACCGTTACCCATAAACAATGAGTCTGGACCCGTGTACGGATGATGAAGCGCTAGATTGGTAAGATCATTGGTGACGTGATGCGTCGCTCCACTGTCAACCAGAAAATTAGTTTAAGATGTGCCAGCAGTTGCAGTATGAACCTGAACCTGTCTATGGTTAGCAGAAGAGGAACAAGGAGGCATCGGGACACCAAGGTGTTGCTACTGGAAGTTGTGACACTGAGACAGGACATGGCCCGTGACATTGCACCACTGACAGCGACCAAGAAATGGTTTTCGATTGCCAGGGCGTGAAGTTGATGATGCAGAAAATTGCTAAGACCGAGTTTTGTCATAATGGTTGGGTCGAGCTGTACATCCAAGGCTGTCATGGGAGCAGGAACCTGCCGTTGAGCGGCAACAAGGGAGAATTCTTAAATGAGAAGCTTCTCGAGGAGATCATAAAAAAGAATGGCAGTGTCTCTTGCATTAACGTCGTCAATGACATCTTTATAACCGTCGTTGAGGCCACGCAAGACATGGTCGGTCATGTCTTCAACGGAGACAGGAAAGCCAAGAGAGGCAAGGAGATGTGTCATTTGCTTTAGAGAATACATGTAGGTGGTGATGGATTGGGTACCTTTGGCGCCGTGTGGAGACGCTTCTTTAACTGTTTAAGGTGGCTACAGGATGCTTTGGCATAGGTGTGCTAGAGAAGAGTCCAAAGATCATGTGATTTAGGGTTTATTAGGCAAGGAGATGTGTCGTTTGCTTCAGAGAATGCATGTAGGTGGTGATGGATTGGGTACCTTTGGACGCCGTATGAAGACGCTCCTTTAACTACTTGAGGTGGCTATGGGATGCTTTGGCATAGGTGCGCTAGAGAAGAGTCCAAAGATCATGTGATGTCGTTGTTTGAGACACCAGGGATGTCACTTCATGAGAGAGAATGGTAAGGAGAGCATCGTATATGAGACAGTCCTGTCAACGCCAAGTTTGATAAGTAGTATTCAAAGTTATCACCGAAGGTTCAATGGTGGTGGAGACCGTTAGCGCTGAAGCAGGAAAGGATCCATCGGAATATTTGAGAAGATCATAGCCTTCAAGGAAAGCTTCAACTTGAAGTTTCCAGGTGAGATAATTGGAGGGAAGAAGCTTGGTGATACTACTAAGAGTGATGCAAGTAAAGGGTTTTGATGGCTCGTGAAGGTTGCTAATATATGAAGAGTTGTCGTTGGCCATGGGAGGCAAAGAGAAAGGAAGGAGTGACGTCCTGTGTTGGAAAAAAAAAACGAAGGAAGAAGAGGATCGTGTATTAGGCTGATACCATATAGAGAAATTCTTTTAATGAATATTTTATTACTGAGTTATAGTAGTATAAATATACAAACTGATAACTTAAATTGGAGAAAGTTAAAGAAACAAACTCCATCAATTGAGCACTGACAATTAATCTAAATAAAGAGAACAGATATACAAAATAAAAACTAATTATTATAATTTAAAACTAATTATTATAATTAATAAAACATATTAAAGGCTCAAGCAGTGTGGTACATAAAGCAGGGGGATTTAACTTCTCTATATAATTTTATTAATTTTGAAGATAATTGATTAAATAATTTCCCTAAAAAAATTCATGACTGTTAGTTTAAAAATAATCATTACAAGACTTGTGTTAATTAAAAATGGGCTAAATGCATGGGACACTTTGTCAATTAAATTTATGCAACACCGCGTTATTTGAGGAATATAAGGAAAGGTACGTGTATATAAAACATTACCCCAAAATTTGCAATTCAAAGAACTTATGGTAAAATTTGCATTACACATCCGATTGTGTCCAAAACAGCATCTACAAACATTTCACATTTCCTGTCATTCTCAGTAAAGTAAATGAACACTATTGACTCAATGCTGCCCCTTTCTATATATAATAAAGGAACAGCATTCTATTTACAGAGTTTCACGCTGCCAACAGGCATAGACAAATGAAAATGATTATAATGAGGGGAAAACCATGACCTGGAAACAATTTTAAATAAGTGTGTCAAAAACCACCACCAGTCCAAGTAATAAAACTCCAATATCATCCTGGAAAAAAGAGATTGTTAACATCAGATTCGACCAAAGTCATCAATTACAATAATCAATAATCACAGATTTCAAACAAGTCACAGAAATTTCAATTAACGAGTAATTTTCAATTTGACCACTCATTGAAATGTCTTGGGCCAGATAAAACTGTGATGGGAAAAATGTAAGAAAGGGAAAGAAGGAAAAATGAAAAGTGGAAACAATAAACCAGTCCACCCTTTCAACAGTTTATTATCATCATGAGTACATGACTAAGGCCCTGTTTAGAAGAATTTATTTAAACTTATCTTATCATATAAGTGTTTATACAAGTATTTGGATAAATTTATAAAAACACTCATATAAAGTTCATAAGTTGTTTTAAGCTTATTTGAACAAACTATTTAGAGTAACTTTTTGAAAAAAACTGCTTTAAACTTATTGAAAATTTGTACTTCCTTTGACTCTCACTTCTTATTTTTGTCTCTCTCATAATTAAAAATCTCTCTCTCTTCCTCCCTCTCCCCCTCCCCCCTCTTTCTTTCACTCTCTTCCTCCCTCTCTCTTTCTCACTCCATGTCCCTCTCCCTCCCTCTCTTTATCTGTCTATATATATATATATATATATATTGAAATACTATTTGCATATAAGTGCTTTTATAAATTTGTATATTCAAATACAAATAGCTTATTGAATTTAAGAGCTTATAGTATAAGCACTTGTGTAAAAAACTCTTATACCATAAGCTCTTCTAAAAGGGGCCTAAATGTTTTTCAATCTAATGATTTACTGTTCAATAAGCTCATTGCTGTCATTCTTGGAAGACATAATTTATACGGCCTACAATTTGAAAGTTATTCTGTATGACTGATTCTGTCATCAATCTTGTGTCTCTTGGGTTAATGAAAATAGAGAATGGCTTATATTATTGTTAAAGAAAACCGAACAGATTAACATTAGGGAATTGATGATAGCCAGGGGAAGTAAAATAAAATTAGTAGAAAAACAACGTAGAGTAGAACGAAATATACCCTATAAGAAGTATCAATTTATGAACACAAAAACTGAGAGCCTGCACGTAGCACCCCAGATCATAAGAATTATATGTCACACCCAGCTATGGCATCTTTAATGCCTGCTTCAATTGTGCAAATGCAGAAGGATGAATACTATTCATTGCAGCATTAAACGATTCTCCATGAATAGCAGCACATGTTTGTAGATTTTCTCTCACACAGTCCTCAAGAGACAGCTGATTGATTCGGTCCGAAAACTTGATCTAGCAACAAAATAAATAAATGCATTACTTCCCTTTTTACTCTCATGATGTACATCATTCCAAAATGGAAATTTCATCTAATTTCCGTAGATCTGTTACCTGTCTTTTTCTGAATTCTTTACTAGGAATAGTACCCTCTTCAGGAGATGTGGTGGAGCTCATGTCACCACTGTTATTGAAAATAGATATAAAGAATTATGTTTTTGAAACATGACTGAGTGACATAAAATCAGGGATAACACCCGTTATAGTTTCCAAAACAATCGAGTTTCCTTAAAAACTAAGCTTTTGCAATAGTTGATAAGTCTCTTATATGACAAGAGACTAGCTATAACCAACTATTGCAACAGCTTAAGCAATTAAACCAAAAGTATACATGAATGGCATTTATATTACATCTCTGATAAGACTAAACCGAACACAGAAACCAGATTCAAATCAAGGGTCAGCCAAAGTTCCTACCAATGACTCTTTACTAAGTCCCAAAAACAGACTATAAGTACAAGAAACTTACCTGGATTCCTCCTCTGTTAAATCATCATTTCTGCCAAGAATTACACTAGTGCAAACACTGCACATCAAAACATAATACATCGGTCACTTACTCCTTATTTGCAAACAATAAATAATATTTAAAAAATAGTACCTCAAAATTTGATCAAGTTTGTCAAGTACTTGGGTCAGTCTTAACGTCAAAATTATTGAGAGGGCTAAGCCAATTGTCTTCTTCTGGATAGAAGAAACATTATCTACCTGGAAAAATTATATACATAAATTTACAGTAAAGAAAAGGTGCAACATTAAATAGGCAAGATGACACAACTAAACATGGTAGTTGAATTGGGATATACATTATGATTCACGACCCCTAAAAAATTATAACATATATATATATACATATATATATATACATACATATATATATATACATATATATATATATATATATATATATATATATATATATAGAAGTCATATAAAAGTACTTTAGGAGTATTTTAACATCAAGAAACATATTTAAAATGAAAACATAGACATATCTAATAACACTTTGAATACAAGCAACTAATCTAGTGACATATAAGCTTCAATTTTAAGAGAAACAACTATACAAAATGACAGCCAGCAATCAGCAGAAATAAGTTTATACTCTATACCATCTAAACCAGCCACCCACTAGCCAACAGCTCAACACCACAAAAAATAGAGATGTACATAGCAGAGAAAGCAGTTGCAGAGAGAAGTAAACCACTTGTAGAGAGGAGACGAGTTGCAGAGAGAGAGACGCATTGCAGAGAGAGACGCGATGACTTGCAAAGGCGAAGTGAGCAGAGAAAGAAAGATTCAAAGAAAGAGAGAGAAGAATGTCTCTCAATGAAACATGTTGGGTATTAGGAAGGGAGATTTGAACCCGGGATGTGTAACCCGACCCAGTCCGAAATGCCTACAGGACCTGGGTTTGAATCATGCAACTCACCCTAAACTCGCGTTTCATAGCCGATTCACATGATTCAACACCGATTCGCACTCAAACAATACAGCATCCGATTCACATCGCTGAAGCTTTGACTTGTATCTAATTGCATGTATCGTACTAAGATACATGTGATTCTAACTACAATGCAACTAAACACTGACAGAAAACTTAACCAGATATTGGTTTTAACTTTTAAAGAAATGATGACATCCTACAGCACATTTCAGGACATTATATAACTTCTTTACAACCATGGACAAAAATTTTGCCACCATCCCCTTCACATAGTGGTACATATTGCATTAGTTAAAAAGTAAATGTATCAAACACAGCAGAGTAGTGAACCTAAATTAGGCCATGATACTGCCAATGAGATTCCCAGGTTTGTCTAAAGAACAAATAAGAAACAAATGTGCAATATATTTAGATCCACTTAACACTAGAAATATATGAAGACTACTTGAGAGCTTGATTTACTCTCAACAGTGTTATCTATTTATAAATAGGCTTAAATAAGTTTTTGGTCCCTAAGATTTCACTAAAAATTAGTTTTAGTCCTTAAAATTCAAAAATATTTTTTTAATGCCTGATTCACTTTTAGTCCTTTTTTAGTTAACGCCGTTAAAAATCGGTGACAGAAAGCACATTTTTTACTCATGAATCACTTTCTTCCTCAACCTCAACAATCTTCAATTTCACAACCGGCATAGGCAAATACATCGAAATTTGTAAACGAACAACGTTAATACAAAAAGCATTCAACAAAAAAACTTATGTAAGCCTTATAAATAAGACTTGTCCATACAAAAAGTGAAATTGAAAAAGACTATTCCTATGTGCCAGATAGAAAACAACTTTTTACACTCAAAAGCCTATTCTAACAAGGTATCCAACACTTACAAGCTAAACTATTCAACACTCCCCCTCAAGCTGGAGCATATAAATTGTCTATGCCAAGTTTGGAACATATAAATTAAATCTGAAATTCCCTCACAGATTTAGTCAAAATATCTGCAAGCTAGTCATAGGAACTGACAAATTATGTGCAGATTTCCTTGTACATCACCTTCTCTCGGATAAAATGACAATCAACTTCAATGTATTTGGTTCTCTCATGGAATATAGGATTGCAAACAATGTGCATAGTTGCCTAGTTATCACAATACATCTTAATTTACTGAATTTCACAAAATTTCAGCTCTTAGAGGAATTGTTTTATCCATGTAAGTTCAGAAGTGAGAGACTCCATTACCTTATACTTAGCTTCAGCACTAGACCGAGCAACCACATCTTGTTTTTTACTTTTCCAAGAAATAATGTTGTCTCCAATGAAAACACTATCTAGAAGTGGAATGCTTGTCTATAAGGGATCTTGCATAATCAGCATCACGATATCAAGATATTTGCACATTTCCCTTATCTTCATATAGCAATCTTGGTATTGGAGCCTTTTTGAGGTATCTAAGAATCCGAATGACAACATCCAATGATTCAGGCCTGGAGCTTGCATAAACTGACTAGTGACTCCTAGTGCAAAGGATAAGTCAGGCCTGCATAAACTGACTAACCACTCCCATTGCAAAGGATAAGTCAAATCACAATTTTTCTAATCACTCCCACTACAAGTAGAACGAGTACCTTTTCGAAGAGTAATGGGTCTGTCAGATTCTTCATCATCTGAAGTTGTGGTATGGTAGATGGTGGTGAAGGACTTAAAGAAGAGGATTCACCACGTAACATTGGACCAATTTCTTGTGTTCTGCAATGGTAGGTAAGTAGAGGAGGTGATGATGGTTCAAAGGGACTTGGAGATAAAGAAGAATTTTCAGAAGTGGTTTGACTTGGGATGTTAGGAAAGGAAATAGACAATGGTTCAACTAATGGGATAGGTAAGACTTGTTGGACAGAGGTAGTATTTTGGCATAAGGAAGGAAAGAAAAGGGTCTCCTCAAAAAAGCTGACACTAGTGAACACGTAGTACTTTTTAGTGTCTGGGGAGTAACATCGATATCTTTTTTGGAGACAAGAATAACCCAAGAAAACACATTTGATGCCTAGACAGATACTTTGTCCAACCCTAGGGACATATCATGGACAAAACACAACCAAAAACACAAGGAGAGATGTGAAATAAAGGTTCATCAGGAAACAAGACAATATAAGGAATTTTATTTTTAACGGAAGAAGAAGGCATTGTATTTATGAGAAAGCAAGCAGTTAGAATAGCATCTCCCCTGTGATGAACAGGTACATTAGCACCATGCAATAAGGTACAAGCAATTTCATCTAAATGTCTCTTTTTCCTTTCTGCTATACCATTTAGCTGAGGTGTGTAAAATGCCATGAGAACTGAAAAGGGTAGAAAAATTAGAAGAGAAATATTCTTTGGCATTATCACTTCTCAAAATTTTGATAACTTGGCCAAACTGATTTTTAATTTCATTAAGAAAGGATGCAAAGATAAACAACAATTCAAAATGATCTTTCATTAAATAGACGCAAGTACAACAAAAATATTCATTAATAAAAGTAACAAAATATTGAAACCCAAAAGATGTGACACAATTAGGACACCAACGGTCTGAATGAATTATGGAAAAACAAGAATTACATCTTGTTTCAGTTCTTTTTGGAAAAGAAAATCTAACATGTTTTTTCCTAGTTGACATGACTCACTCTAAGACTTGAAGTTTTCCGCTGGGTACCATTTTCTTTAATTTAGACAAGTATGGATGACTCAAATGATCATGCAAAAGTTTAGGAGATGGAGATGCAAAACAAGACATAGACGGTCTAGTTCCAATATACTATAATCCTTTAGATTCATGTCCTTCTCCCATCAATCGACTTGTCCCACGCTCTTGTATAACAAAAGAGTTTGCATCAAAGGTTACTGAACAATTTAAATTGTTGGTTAATTAAACTCAGAAAATTGGGTTAAAAGGGAAACTGGGAACAAAAGGATAAATTTTAGGTTTAAAGAGGAAGAAAGAGAGAATTAACCAACTCCCTGTGGGAGGCAACTTCGGACTCATCAGCTAAAGTAATAAAATGAGGAACTCTAGGAGAGAAAATGGAAGAAAATAGTGAAGCATTACCAGAAATATGATCAGAAGCACCTGAATCAAGTATCCATGAACTTGAACTTTCCATGGTTTGAGAAATGCAAGTTGTTGACAAACTAGATTGGTCGAAAGATTGTGCTTGGATGCTGGATTTTAACATCACATAATCTTAATATTCTTCCTCAGAGAAGTTCGGTTCAACCTTCTCAGATTTGAGTACATTGGTTATCTTATTAGAGAAAACATGTAAAGAGAAGCAATTCTCCTGAGCATGACCCATTCTCTTGCAATATGAGCATTGGGACGTCCACGACCACTTCGTCCTCCTCATCCACGATTAGACACCATGGCAAAGGATTCACTAGTATCATGAAGATTTCTACTTTTAAGAGTGGGAACACGAAGTAGTCGCATTGTGAGATCCTCCATAGATGGAACTTCTTGATTAGTCATAATTTGATCTCGAACATGATTAAAATCCAGATTCATAGCACGAAGCATCATAACCATATAAAAATTATCCAACTTCTTCTTAATCACAAAGTTTAAAGTCCATCCTCTTTCACTGTTCAGCTTTGTCTGATGGTATATTATTGTCATCTTCTTCCTAGTGGTCATGAAAACCTTGGCCTAGGAACTAAAGTTCAACAGATGCAGACCAAGAGACATAATTTTTGCCATTCAGCTTCTCCGAAGTAATGGTGGGAGTCCTAAAATATGAGTGGTCAGGTCCAAAAGCCATTTTTGACAGAAAATAAGTGCCAAACAGGGGCAAAAATGGAATAATAAAAATATCTATACCCCAAATATGGTGAAAGGCCGAAACGAAGGTTGAAACCGAAACTAGGGAGAACGACGAGTCGAACAACGATATTTCCGTGATCGAAAGGCAACGCGTGGATGGTACACACCAGAGAGCACCATGCAAAGAAGCTACATGTGGAGGCGCATGAGGCGGAGTTTGGCTGCGCAACAAGTATAGTTTTACATAACTCAAAGAGACACTCCAGACCCGGGGGTCGCTGGAGAGTATGGCGACAACCAAAAGCGGCGAACGGAGATATTCTCACCGGAAAAGGAACAAGCAGAGAGGGGTCAACCCGCTCTGATACCAACTTAAGACTAGAAATATATGAAGACTACTTGAGAGCTTTATTTTCTCTCAATAGTGTTATCTATTGATAAATAACACTTGTCCATACAAAGAGTGAAATTGAAAAGGGCTATTCCTAGATGTCAGACAGAAAAAAACATTTTACACTTAGAAAGTCTATTCTAACAAGTTAACCAATGCTTGCAAGCTAAACTATTCAATAGATCCAAACACTGTCTCTAAAGCATAGTCACACCAACCTTATCAACCCAAATGTCAACCAGACAAAGAAGTATATTTTCTTGAACTGGGATGGATGCTGTCTGAAGCAGCTGAGAAGTTGATGGATCTGATGCTAATTGGGCAAGTGAATTTGTATTCATCACCAAAAGCCTAGCCAGGATGGCAGCAGAAGATGCTTTAACAGATGTTTTAGAAGGATCGTGATCATCTCCTCCACTCAAACATATTACAATTAATTTCTGCAGAAAATTTAAAAAAAAAAAGACTTCAAAACAAATCTTCACATTGTGAACTATGAAACACTAGTTGAACAGCATAGTTTGATTTACTATAATATCTTACAGGCTTGTAACACACTTACTTGTAAAGTACTGCTAATAAGTGGCGGCACTTCCATGGGAAAACACTGTAAATAGACAAAATAAAATAAAATTACTGTTTTTGAGGATTTAGAAAATATATATATATATATATATATATATATATGAAAAAACAGCAAAATTATCCGCCAACTAGTATTAAGACCAAAGATTGCAGAATAATCCTATTAAAAGTTTAGTCACAAGCACAGGAAATTATAATTCCTAATAGGCTTTTCACTCAATCAAAATACACACACACATATAGATACACCAATTGACTTAAGAAAAAAAAAAAAAAACTTAGTTGCTAACACCTATGTTAAGCTATATAACATGGTAATTCAATTAGCTGTGCATTTGGATGGGGCTATTTCTAAAAAGCCAAAAAGGTGGCAATGACATAATGAAAGCTTTTTTCCAAAAATAACAACTTTAACCAATGGTGGAATGATCTTTTTGGATGATTCAAGTTAAATATTTAATAGAGTTCTTTTTTGAAATAGGTGATAAAAAATAAATTAGTGTTGCTATGCTAATGCCTCAAAAACTTAGTAAGTTAACCTCAAAATACTAATGAAGCTAGGACCTATGAAAGAAATTAAACCAAATTCAAACAAAAGCTTAGGAAGAGGAGAGAAAAAAAAAGAAATAGAAGATATCAATATTATTAGGTTCTTTGTATTGCTAAAATAAAATGTTTAGTAGAAATGGTGAAATTGGATCTAACTCAATCTCACAAACCTGGCTTGTAAGGTGACATTTGCATCTCACTTATATACTATTTTGGTCATATCAAATATTATTAGGATCTCCAACAAAGTTTCAAGCATTTGAGTTTGTACTGATAATGTTGGTACTTGACTCAGTTAGCAGTATGGTATTCTATTACATCCTATCAAATATCAATAATATGCACAATGCTTTTACTGTTTGCTAAACCCATAGCTCTTAACAGGAGGCATTATCATATGCCAAAAGTCCCAGTAGTTCATATCCATCATCCATAAGTTTGAAAATTGGCTAGTACAGAATGGCATACCTGTATTAAGATATCAACCACAGGAAGAACAGAAAGAAGTCCTTTGTCATTGACATTTCCAATAACTAAATCCAAAATTTTAGCAATATTTGTTGCATGCATGCTCAGAAAATCATTTCCACCCAAAACTATGTAATCTTCAATTATGTTCACAGCAACCTGTACATCAAATAAAGAGAAAGAATATAAAAATATCGCAAAGAAATTAAAATAAGTTCGCCAACAGGCTGTTTGGAGTGGGCACTAACTAAACCAGGAAGAATATGTAACAGCAACCAAGATCATAAGCCCAAGAAAGTTATCAAGTTGTTAAATACAGAACAAAGTAGTGGGATGCCATTGGCTGAAATTTACCTCTAAAATTCAAAAACTGAATTATTACACTTTTTCACATTGTGGGGCACTGCACAGACTTGATAGTTGTCGACTTATCTAGAACACAGCTGACAGAAAACTACATTGATTTTCCTTCCATATATAGATTACCCCCTTTTCTAGTATATATCCAAGAATAGTTTCCTAGTTAGTATCTTTAACCTTACAGACTTAGTTCCAATATAACAGCCTTAACTACGTTATCTAACCAATTCCTATAAATGAACCAATTATCTTAGAATTTTAGAAGGTATAAAGTGGTGGCAAGCAAAGGAACTTGAGTAGAAGGAACTTATTATCATTAATTCAAATACTATTATGTACCTCGTATAAACACAAGTACACATAATATAGTTGTCACAATCCAGCAATCATACACACTGACTGAATCTTTTACAAAGGCTACTTCATCCTACTATCCTAGTGCCACTAACACAATCACTATCTTTCTCTAGAATACAGAGAACATGAATAAATAGTAAATTGAAAATTTATTAGAGTATGGATCAAAGTCTTACCTGTAAATGGTCAAAATTTCTTTCCATAATCTCCACAAGGCGTGAAAAATATTGTAACAATTGAGGCACCATTGATGGAGCATGAGAAAGTGTGGCTTCCCATAACTGAAAGGTTATGCAATTGAATTTTCAAGATATATACGTCACAACAATAGTACCATTTTATTTGTAAGAAAAGACAGCAAGATTACCAGCATGCTATCTTCTAAGAGATTCAGTTCATCTGGACTATTAATATCAATCCCATTCTCCAAAATTGGCAGTAGGATATTGTAGCAAATGGGTGACTGGTAACCAAGTGCAACCACAAAGTTTTTCAGAGCAACAAGAAGCTGTATCTGCAGCAGACTTTCACCAGAAGACTGCTCCCAGACCTTGCCATAACAAAAGCAATAGAGAGAAGACAGATAAAATATTAATGAGTCTATGATATAACTGTAGCCACTCTGATATGTAAATTGCAGGGCAAGACCTAAAAAAAAAGTTTGATTAACATGTTTGTGTATAAGTGATGGATAATCCTCACCTTACAAATCAGTTTTGTAGATAAGTAATATATAATCCTCATCTTAAGATGTCCAATCCTCAGCAAGAGGAAGGGGGAATATTCCACATTGACTAGTAGTAATTGGACAAAGTGTATATAAGTAATGGATAATCCTCATCTTACAAATCAATTTTATAGAACTGAGTTTAGCCCAAACCTAAATTCTAATTTTTGTTTTCGATTAATGATTAAGAATCTCATAGTTCAAGATATGCTTTTATGTGTGATCTGGAAAATAAGCCTTCCAATTCATGATTTGATTCCCAATTTAATAACCATGATCTGCATATCAAATCAACACTAAATTTCTGCGGAATAACTCATCCATATTAAGTCATCTCACAAATCTTTAATTTTTAGCAACAAAGTAGTAATAAACTTAAGAGCATTTTCCACAGATCAGAGCATCAAACTAATGAGTTGATTTATTTACTCATCTCATCCCTATTTTCTAGTAAAGAAACTGATTCACAATTTACTGAAAGACAAAAAAGATGCTCCTGTTTTTTAGTGAACCTAACCAAGTACTAAATCAGAAAACTTAATAGACAAAATAAAATAAAAGACTAGGTATTTCTTATGTTACCTTCTGAAAAAATTGCACCAACTTGCTTGCAAATGGAATAACTTCACTAACATGCCCGATAAGGATAGAGATCAAATTCAAAACCTGAACCTGAAGAAATATTTAAAGAACATGAACAGTTAACTTATAGGTCCGAATGTTGAGTGCAAATTCAGTTTCAGATTATAATTTACACAGTATATGTTTGCTCTTGCCATGCAGATAAATTTTAGTAACAAGGAAGAAAATGTAATGGGAAATGGGGCATGTGTAGTTAAAAGGCACTTAGGTTGTGGTGATGCCCCTTTGGTGTGAGGCACACATCTCAGCTGCCTTAGACATGATGTCAGTCTTTAGCAATAAACTGATAACAAAAGGCTACAAAATCCTGGCCATATAACTTGCTAAGTAAAAGGTGGGTGGTGAGAAAATGTTTGATCCATGCCAGCTGCAGGGATCAAATGATGTCATTGGGATCCACCAAAAACCAATTTTTAGCAAAAATATTTAAAGCAAGGCCAAGGTCTAACTTGCAACCAGACAGACAAACAGTAGAAAGCTAAAGAGAAATGGATACAAAAGTTAATGTTATCTAACCTACAGGGAACTACCACCTAATCGATATATCCATCCAAGGCAAAACAAAGAAAGGTTACTATTATTATTGCATATGTTAAGAAATGGCCACTTATCATCCTAACTGTAATTCCAATAGTCCCAATTCCTCACTGTTGCAGAGGTTTTACAACCTTAGTATGAGACTTAGTAAACTACACAAACCCACTGCATCCACCACAAATGCCTTTCAAAATTGCTTGCCACTGCAGGATATTTGGGTGGGGGTCGCATCACAGGCTAGGTCAATGAATTTTAAATCCCAACCAAGGGGGATTATTCCCTTCTGTACCCCCTACATAACACCTTTTCAAGTAGTATCTAAAAGAATTAATTTTTCCATCAAGAAGGAAAAAGTTGTCTAACAATATTAGTTACCTTTGAGTCAAATTCCTGAACTTCCTCGAACAATTTAAAACATGAATCCCAACAAATAGGAAGAAGATCAACAAACTCCCTCTCTGAAAAGTTGGCATCTTCAATATGTAAGCATAGGGATCGACTAGCTGCCAACTAAAAAATATATATGCACATGGTTAGTTTAAAACAAGATAAAGAGGGATATATATGTTGAACTAACAGAGAAGCATAAGTAATGATAATAGGAATGCATGTCTATGTAACATACCCGAACAGATAAATCTTTGCCCTGTAACAATCTGATTAATGCACAGTATACAGGCCTTTTTGTATCATCTTTGACCTGTTAAGCATAGATGGGACTTAATAAAGTGAGTAAATATGACTTTTCCTTATTTGAAGGATTTAGATGGATTGAGAGAATAATGAGTTATTTTACTGTCATAACCCTTTAAACCAACAGAGAAACCATTTCACATGTACAGGTTTTCAATTTCACAACACTTGAGACATGAAAGAAACTATGAAAGCTTCTCATCAAATCTTTTTAATAAAATTGAACAGTGAAAATTTTGAAATTCATTGACAAAGCAGCTCAATAAATTATATACCTCAGAAACCCACTGCCCCAAAATTATAGCAACTTTCCGATGAATGATACGTAAATTTGGATGTTCATTTGAGAGTTCAAGTGATAAAGCACCATTAAACCTACATTTGAAAGGTTTAGAAGAAATAGTCAGAGTACTTTAAAATACAGTGACAGCCTAACAAAACAAGGGTCTAACATAGAAAATTATAAGAAACATAAATCTTGTTAAAATCAGAGAAAAAATAGAGGAATAATGGACTGAAATCGTGTGACTGAATACACTGCGGAAGCAGGTTTATATAGACTTATTTCAAAATTACACATAAATATAGTAGATATTATTTCCTATAATATCTAAGATAATATGCATACATACTATATTTAAAATAGAGACAAGATAATATCTAAGATTTTCAACAAATCTGAACCTTCAAATTAGTTAAATCTAATGACTTGTTGCTGTTAGATTGCCTCAGGTAGCTCCCCTAATGTGTTTTATCTTGAAAGAAACTTACTTTTTATGAGAATGAGATTTGAGCGTCCTAATTTGTTTGATAAGTTTCTAAAAAGATGTTTTCAACGATTTGATAGGAAGGAAAATAACCAGGGGGCCTTATGGCAATGTGCTGCTTATGGGACCTTCCAGCCCTCTGTTCAAAAGGAATGCCCACATCTTCAAGGGCATATTCTCACCTCTGATTGTGTTATTGGATGGGTTTTAAATTATGCACTATAGCAGTGTAGAGTGGCCCTGTGTGTTACAGGTGCTATAATTTTAAACATTTTGAAAATTTATAAGTAGATAGTATTTTGGGGCCATCCACTGCACACTGTTATCCCAGATATAAAAGCATTAGTGATATGTTTTCATGGTCTTCAGCATACGGGCATTTTAACAGTATTCCAGACATGCAAAGAGACTGTACAGCTATCTTATGCTGACTAGCTTTTACAAGTTCCCATTTTTCATCTGTCTTTCCTCAATGTTTTGTGTTTGCTAAGACTGTATTATCCTGACACTATGCACTTCTATTCCTTTCTTTCTCTAATATAATTTATTTTTTTATGTAACTAAAAGTTAACAAAAGATACCTAATTATGAGCTCCTCGATTTAATGATTTTATTAGCTACAACTTTCCAATTACCAAGAATTGGATGATTATATTAATATTAATAACAACAGCAACACATGAAAAGGGAGGGGTATGGTCTTAAGAAACTATTTGCATTTTGGTTCAGTTTGATGGACCTGGAAGAGGGGGAAACATGCAATATTGGATCATTTCTTACAATGCAATATTGCAATTTCAGTAGTAATGTTACATTTCATTTGGGAAAGGCAGTTAGATGTTTGTAGTATAAGTAATCCGAGGATAGTAACTCATCACAGGATGAACTTTGAGTTACCAAAGTCCAGACACAACAAAACTAAAATTATCTTTAACTATTTAGGAATGATAAGATCAAAATATGTATATGTAAATAATAGTAGCTTTCAACTTACCAGTCTTTAAAGCTCAAGTAGTTTGAGAGTTCATAATAAACATAAGCAGTAGCACCATAAGCAGCATCTTTAAGAAGCAATGCAGGAGTAATTTCTGTCACTGAAGTTGGACAATTATTCATAGACTCTTGAAGAAGTGAGACTACAACAGGACCTAGCAACTAAAAATAGCAGTCAAAACCACACCATATTAAGCTATAGTTAACACAGTCAATGATTGAAATATCTCAACAAGAGAAAATAAAAGATAACCTGTAATGTTTAAATGGCACCTACTTGGCTGTTAGTTTCAAATAATACAATGTATAAAGCTTCAGCACATGGCCTCAATTTTTCTGTCCATTGTACCATATCCTGCTCATGGTGAAAAGACTCAGGGTTATGATACCACTCTTCCAAATCACTTGCTGTCAGAACAAAATACCTGTTCGAAGTTAAAGGCAGTAGGGTAAATGTTTTACCTCAATATCATATCATTATTGGAAGCAGTAGGGTAAATGAAACATTTCAGGAGATTTCCAGATGTTTTATTTCTAAGAGTATATTTAAAATAACGACTTGTGATCTCATACATTATCCTGGTATTGATTATTCCCATCTATTTAGCCACCCTATCCATAGTTCCATACCAATGTATCGAAGGAAGAATTTGTCCTAAAACAACTGATACCCTTGTATCTTATAAATACAGATGATTTCCTCATTATGTTCAACTCCATCCACAGGAAGCGTACAATGATACCACTCAAAATTTAGCAAAAAAAGGAACCTCTAAATAATGACTTGTAGACAAGGTATTTCTTTCACTGATTTGGAGAAATCAAATGGCAGGGAACAACTTTTTTTCATTTGACTATATTTGTACAAAACATAACATTACAACATACATTGGCCTCAGCCTCACTCAGCTAAGAAAACAAGACAAACACAAGTAAATAACCAAGCCAAGAAGGGTTTGCAAAGTGAATACCTTGATATTAATACATTACACAAGTGGACTATCCGTTCAGTGGGAAGAAGGGAAGTTACAACACCACCAACTGCATTGGAAATGTTTTTCTTCATCAACTCCAATGTAACTCCATTTTCATCCATCACCCTACCAGTAAGACTTGGCTTGTACTCCTTACATTCAAGAATATTTTTAATCATCACCATACACTGAATGAGAAATTGCTCAAATGATAATAGATATTGCTCAGGATCCGTTATCCTATTCAAACAGAAGTCCATGACGGATGAAAGCACAAATTTATCACCAAATGAGTAAGGATGTCTGGCTTGAAAGGCAACTAAAATTTTCATCAATTTAGTACATGCCCTTCTTACAAAATCCCAGAATTTAGGAAATTGTTTTTGAAAAGACGAATCTGCAAACAACACAAATGTCTTCGTAAGAATAAAAGGGAAAAATAAGTAATATTTTATACACAATAAAAGACACAGAAAGTAGATAAATGATATTTCATTCAAGCACTATATATGAGGTTCAATTTTTTTAGCACAGCATCTCATTACATAGCATATAGATACTGTTTATTACTTGCCACCAAAAGAGAGAGAGAGAGGGAAAAAACAAAAGTTAATGTACTGCAATCCCGAGCACAGAAAGATAAAAACAGATTAAGAAACATAAAAACATGTTCATAACGATATATGTTAAATAAACAAAGCTACAAAGCCATTGCCAAAGATTAAAGACAAGGTAGTCAATGTATTAGCTTATAGTGCTTTACAAAAACATTCATTTAAGGATCATTCACTACTTATTTTATTTTCTCCTGTAAATCCACAATCTATCTCAGTATTTTTAACTTTGCTATATTTATTTATTTATTTTCTTTTTTTTGTTGACACTTGCCAGACTACTCTACAATATCCACTACCATAGAGTATTGCTGATCTTATAGCTGCAGAGCAGAGAAGAATTTCCTTTGAATTTGATATTCACTTTCCAATAAAAAAATTGTGCTCAATTATTCTCTATTTCATCAAACCAACTTGACAATGTATGACATCCTTCTCTCCACAACTCAACTTTAGAACTTAATCCTCCTGTCTCACCAAACAAAATTACATCATCCAACTTCTAGTAAAATGACACAATAAAGCATGTTGGACTCACTCCTATAAACAAATCATCCAACTCTACAGTATGCCTAAGTATATCCACTCCTAAGTTAAAGAGTACGGAGACAAGTTGGCCTATGATACAAATCTTCCATTACACCTCCACAAGTTTGTAACTTTGTATACCATTTAAATTTAAATTAAATGAAGATTTATTCACACCATGTTTGGATCATCAAAATCCCTGTTAAAAATATAGAGGGAAGTCTCCATTATACATTATCATTCTACAAACCTGTAACTTGACATGCTTTTACGTAGCACACTATAAAGGAATGATTCTAGTCCTGGAATCAAATGATTTTTAACATTTTCAATTTACAAACATTTATAACAGTTATTTATAAAAACTTAAACATGGGGATAAATGTATATACACAAGAAATAGAAGTCTCACGGTATGGAAGGAGTGATTGAATGGCACTCAAGAGCACTGGTGAGACTTCCTTGACTGGCCGAACCTCCTGCAAAATAGTGATTTATGGCTCAATGAAGTAAATTTTGAATTAATTAATTTGGAGGGAAAAAAACAGTGCTAAACTCTTCAGGACACAAATCATGATAGAAAATTAAAACAATAGATGGATAGATAATTACCTGAAAACACTTAGAATCACTTTGAAATCCTGAAATAATTAATTGCCGAACAATCTTCGAACATAACAACCATCTCTCACATGTAAGAAAAAGTTCATGAGGTTGATCTTCAGCATTTAAAGAACAGCTTTGAGAAAGAGACGAGAAACCATGCAGTATTGTCTGCACATCACTTTGCCAAAGGCGCCAGCTATAATCAAAGAAATGGGATGATATCTGCCAAACGAATTGGTTGAATATTTGAATATACCATATTTTCTAGCAATGTACAGGTACTAAACAGTAGTAATCTTATTGGGAATAACTATGTCAATCAGATTTAGAATTTTGAGACAGAAAGGTGAAGATGCAAAAAGAAAAATGAAACGATAAAATGGAATACAATATGAACTCCAACAGAGCTTATATGCTAGATTATATGTACTTCACAAGGCAAGTAAGAACAACCATTTGTGTCTGAAATAATTAAACAATGAAGTACCAAAAACATAAAAAATTAATTGAGCTCAATACAACTTAAAGCACATAGACCCCACCATTCAGTCTGGCTCTATCATTACAAAAGAACATTTATCCTTGGTGAAGTTAGTATTGAGCAGTAACAAACTTAAGCTGCCAGCATCATCAAATGTTTTTATCAAGCTAATGTAATAGATATAGATAATTAGATATAGATAGATATACCACCTAAGACATACAAGACATTGCAATAAATTGGACTCAAGCACCTGGCTCTACTCAATATTACATATCATTTACTAATATTCCTCTTCCATGAATTAAGTTCATCCCTCTTTTGATGAGATTATAGTAGAGTTATTAAAAATTCCTGTTAGTCTACAACAGCCACCTAAAAATTATCAACTTCATGGTTGAAATTCAAAAATGACCCTCAAAAAGCAATGAGTCATACTCCCATGCATATATGCCTAAAATTGAAGAACACACTAGGTTGAGTGATACACATCCCTTCCAGAATCACAAAACAAATTAAGCTACCCCTATAGACCTTAACTACTAGGTAGTTGGGACAACCTTTTAAGGGAGAGTGGCGATACTGCCTCCTCAAAAGTTTAATGTATCGAGCCATAGAGCCTTCATATACCTACATCCAAGTTTCCAATAACTCACCAATAGAACCTCCTGGCTACCCTTGTAAGAACAAGTTAAAACATATTACGAAAAAGTCATACATATTTCTCATTTTGGATATCTATATCTGTAGCCAAGATCTCTTCATCATGATGACAAAATCTTTTTAAACAAGGTTTTCTTTTGTATAGAAGATTTTTTTTTCTACAGAAAAAGAAAGACAAGATTGTTTTGTGTGTTAATCCAATAACGACAAAACATTTTGCAAGTTTTCAATGTACAGCATAAAGGCAAAGATTTAGACAATTGATAGAAATAGTAAACAGAAAAAAGAACAACAGAAGGAATTGCACCTCTGCAAAGTTGCGTTGATCTGATGTAAGGCGTTTTGTGGATAACTCCTTTAAGATCCTAAATAGAATCAAAAATATTCTATGGGAGGCAAGAACATCTGCAGATTGAAGTTGTTGTGATAAAACCAAAAAGATGTCTGGCCTGAGGAGTCATTAAATTAGCATATCAATATATAGGACTTCCTCTAAGAGGAATGTTAAAATCAGAAAACTGCATAGAAGCCAAAAGTTAATGTAGCTTATAACATGTGTGCAGCAAAAAACCATGCATGTAGATGATGCCTCTCAAAAAAAACTAAACTACTCAAACATTTTTCTGTATAAATATTAAAAACGAATTAAAAGACAGTTTAGATTAATCATTTTGTAAGATAGAACTTGCATAGGAAAATAAAACCCATTAGACAAAACATATTGCCATGGGAATTCTTTAAGATAAATAGTGAACCAAAACAAACAATGAAAGAGAGAAGTTAAAGGAGGGAGGGGATTGTGGCGTTGTAGGCACTGTAAATATACTAGAAACCAAAGAAATAAATATCAAAAAGTACCATTCTTTGGGATAATCAATGCGAGCAATTTTAGAGATGAGCACTGCCAGCATCAGAGCTATCTGCATTTTAAAAGTGAAAGGAATTAGAATAAGTAAATATATACAACTTAACACAATTCACATGCGTTGCAATTTGCCAATAAAATAATTAATTAAAAGCCTTCAGAATGCATGCTGGGGTGAAGGATGACTATCATTTACCATGAAATCTAACCGAAACCATGACAAAGTATCTAAAATCAGAAAATCCACTGAAATTTAAAGGGAACAAGTTGAAACCCATGCAAATTGAACACCATGGGTTATGACCATCAACGCACCATCTATAACAACAAGGACCATTTCTAGAACCAAAGTAGCTAATGAGCTTGGCATTGAGATATCGAGATTTTATAGTACTAAGTACTAACATTAACAAGACAACTCTCTTAAACGTAATCATAAACAAGGTTTGTCTTGCCAAGTACAAAATCACCAATGGGAACTGCCCGAGAGACAACATAGTCACCAAAAGAAAGAAAAATAAAAGGACCTGATCATTCTCTTCTCTCAAGTACATCAACAACTTCTGCCTCAGGTGCATTTTCTCCTCATTGCTAATTCCCCTGAACAAAACGAAGAAAAATACGCATTAAAAAAAGCCACATTACTATCCATACATCGTTGCATGTATGCTCCAGCTAGATTTTCAAACACAAAAAACTTTAAACCTCGGTTATCAACACTAAAACAAACAGAAAGAAAGGACCTCTCAGCAGCATTCCGATTATAAGCTTTCCTACTACATTTTGCATTTTCAGCAGAGAAAGTAACAGAAAGAAACAGTCCCTGACAGAGAAATTGAGACGCGCTTACGAGGAATCGCGGCGGTGACGCCAGTAGCGATTGACGCTGTTCTTGAAATACACTGTGGCCATCATGCGCACATCAGTTTGCGATGCTAAATCCTTTGCGGTAATCACTTCCTGCAGTTCCATAACGAAAAGCTCAAAACCAAATTAGGCAATGCAAAACCTTCATGAGAACCCTAAGAGAGAGAAAGAGTACGAGAAGACAGGAGCAGAAGCCCGGTCTAGACTCGGATTGTGCTAGGGCCTCTTCGGCGGGACCGCGGAGGCGATGATCAGCGCTCATAGAATTAGTGAGCAGCGAGTACATCGCCGCCACGTCGGAGGCTGTGAGCGCCATCAGCGACGGTGATGAAAGAAAAGCGTTTAAAGATTTGATTGGACGAGTGGTGAGTGAGTGAAATCGGTGTTAAGTGCAAGTAGGATTTGTTTTGTATTATTGTAGTTAACCAGAGATAGATAGCTATATATATATATATAGAGAGAGAGAGAGAAGAGAAGGAAATGAGGATGAAGTGTTTGTGATTGTGTTTGAGAGAGAGAGAGGGCTGGGGAGTTGGGAGAGTAAAGAGAGCGTTTAGCAGAGAAGAGAAATGGGAGTGTGGAGGCTAATTGGGACCCATTGGCATCGTCATGAGCGTTTCAGATTCAGACAAAGCAGCGTAGCTGCGCCATTTAGCCCCTTTTCTGCCAACTCGGATTGCTTTTTCTCTCTTGCTTTCTTTGGTTTCGGGTCCATTTCTAAAACAGTGATGGGCTTATACTGGGGAGGTGTCACTTGCGTGTGTCAGGAGGGTCATTCCTACCCTTCTAATGGAACTCAAGGAGCTCTTACTTTAACAGTTTATCTACCATCCACATCACTTTACTCCCTTGGAAATTTAAATTCTTGAGTGAAAATATAATCATGCTTTCTAAGGCTGGGCTATAAAAAAGGTGTGCATCTTCTTCACTAAAAGTGTTTCTGTGTTCACATCTAATTAAGAACACGGTTAAAAGTTCAATTTTTGGAAAATACTAAAGAGGGACTGGGTATGTTTCTTTAGGACTTTTAGTTTTGTTTACTTTTTTAATCACAAGTTTACGTTTGGATTCAAATTAATGAAATAGAATAAGTTTCATGTGTACTATTTATTTAGATTGAAAATAATAAAGGACCAAATCCAATGGTAAGAGATGAATCCATTTTATATGATTCAATTATCTTATATTTTATATTTTACATGGGTTATGTGATGGATGGATATCTTTTACTTATAAAAATCGGTCCAATCAATTGAATTGAAGATCGGTTATCCATTTAATTGGCCTAGCTTCACTTTTTTTTTTTTAATACGAATTTTAATATAAATTCATAAAAATAATATACTTAAAAATTACTTAATAAATTAACTTACTACAAAATCATAATAATTAATCAACAACTTAAGGAAAAAATAACACGTTTAATTTGAAAAATTTGTATATCTAATTATTAGAATTTACTATAAGTTGTTGATTTTTTTATAAAAAATTATTAATTATTAATTTATGCAATTAGACTTGAAACTAGATTTGGAGTAAGGATTGACCAAATTATGTTAGCAATATTATATTTTTAATATATACCCAATCGACTAGTTTAACTATTGACTTACCAATTGAACCATTAACTCATTATTTCTATATCTGAAATCAATGGTCAAATCAATTTTCATAACACGGTTAAACATAGTTTAAAATAAAATACTAAATAAAAAATTATAAGTTATATTATTCTATTCTCTTTGCAAATGATACAAAAGAATATGTTTTATTTCACTATAAATTACACAAATAATAGAATGAAATTTTTAATTCATTCAAATTTTCAAGTCATTTGCTTCATTATATTTAAATTCATTTCATTCTAGTTTTTATTACCAATTCAAACATAGCTTTAATGTTAGGTTTATTGGGGGAGAGGTTGTAAACAAAATACATGATATTTTGGTTAGAGACATAATAGACTATTTTACATTAATTCATTTGATCATTTTTATATAAATAACTTGATTTATAAGTGACTTATAAGAAAATATTATAATAGATGAATTTATCGATCAAATTAATATAAACTAGATATGCCAACTTATGTTAGTCAATGAGAATCAAATGGGTAAATGTGTTTTTTTTTTTACATTTGATAGTGAGTTTTTCAATGTGAGAATGTCTTTTTAGTAGATTTATTATTGGGTGTTCTTATGAAATATATTTACCTAATTAAACATTTATTTTATTCATTTAATGTTCTAATGTCAATATATGTGGTATTTATTTTTTTTAGAAAAGTGGGCATAAGTCTTTTATGAAACCCAGTAATGATATATATATATAGTCAAGACTGAAATTAATTGTCTCACTTAGAGCTTGATTGATTCAGTTTTGTTTTTTAGTTCTTAAAAAAAGTTTTCAAACACTGTTTTTTAAAGAAGATAAAAAAAAAACTTGTTTGATAAATATTATTTGAAAATTATTTTTAAGATATGAAAATAAAAAACAAAATGTTAATATTTACGGAAATATCATTAATAAAAAACAAAACCCAACATATTGTGCTTATTAGACAACAGTTTTATAAAAAAAATTTCAGTATTTTAGTATTTAAAAACTAAAAAATTCGTTTGAGTAGTGTTTTATGAAAACAGTTATGGTTTTTTTATTTTTAAAAACTAACAAACAAGAATAACTAAAAGTAGTTTTGTTTTTCAGTTTTTTTATTTTTGTTTTAAAAACTTAAAATACAATTAGAATATTTATTTTTTGCTTTTCATTAATGAAATTTTAATAAATATGAACAAGTTTTTCCATTTTTATATCTTCAAAACAGTTTTTAAATAACACTTAACAAACAAGATTTTTTTGCTTTTTCTTCCCGAAAATAATTTTTGAAAACTCTTTTCAAAAACTAAAAAATAAAATCAAACCAACCAAACCCGTTATATTTTAAATTTTCAAAACAAAAAGATAAAACTTAAAAGTAAAACTACATAGGGGTTGATTGATTTGTTTTTGTTTTTTAATTTTTGAAATAGTTTTCAAAAACTGTTGTCAGGAAGAAGAAAAAAAAACTTGTTTGGTAAGTGTTATTTAAAAACTATTTTGAAGATGTAAAAACAGAAAAAATTTGTTCACATTTATTAAAATTTCATTATGAAAAGAAAAAAAAAATATTATGATTGTATTTTGAGTTTCAAAACAAAAAATATAAATCTGAAAAGTAAATATACTTTCAGCTATTCTTGTTTTTCAGTTTTTAAAAATTAAAAAATAAAATTATTTTCGAAAACTGTTTTCAGAAAAAATTACCCAAGCAAGTTTTTTAGTTTTTAAATACTAAAATACTTAACATAGTTTTATAAATTGTTGTCAAGCAAACATTTAGTTTGTCTTGATTTATGTGTTCCTCGAATGAGTTGTCATCTCAAAAAAAAATCTCACATAAACTTTTCACTATTACATCTGACACTAAGACTATCACTTATTATGTATTTAAATGTGATCATCAACCTTTATAAATTAAAATTTCTACACTTTACCATGTGAAATATTAATGATATAACAAATCTTCAGTATCATTTTCACAAACACCTCACCCACAAAGTACTAATAAAATCATCAAAGATAATTATTTTGTGGTTAACACCAACAATTTAATCTCCTTTATTGACAATTTAAACATGTATAATCATGTGACTCTACTAACCATGAAAACAACTACTACCACTTCAATAGCACAACTTTGATAAAGAATATTTATATGATTATATGACAACTATTCAACAGGTAAAATTTAAATTCAAACTTTATGTATGTTTGATGTTAATTATTCATTCAAAATACAAAGAAAACACAAAGTCCTATTTTTTTTTATAAAAAATGTTAATGTGATTAGGAATTTACACATCATATTGAAAAATGTTGCTGATAGTGTTAAATAAGGGTGGGCAAAAACTGATTTTTCAAAAAAATCGAAACAAACCGAATTGTTTGAAACAATTCAATTTTTAAACTTAAAAAACAAATTATTTTAGAAAATTGTTTTGGAACCGAACTGTTTTTATAAAACTAGTTCTGAACTAGTTTTTTGTTTGTCAGTTCTTTTTTTACAGTATTCTGGACATGACCACAATAATGTGGACAAATGGAAGGAGTGTTTTTCTAGTAAGCGTGTTTCTCACATGATTGTGGAAAGTTTCACAGAGGTGTAAGATACAAAAAAAAATTTATAAACCAGTAAATTAAACTATTTATAAAACCAGTTCGTTTCAAATATAATTGATTCGAAAACAATTCAGTTCGAACCAAATTTTGGTTTTAAAAACAATTCAATCAATTTTTATTAAACTCACTTGACTCAAAACTAGTTTGGTTCAAAACCAATTCGGTTCAAACTAGTTTTTTCGCACACCCCTAGTATTAAAAAATACTAAGAATGATGGAAAATCTTAGGTAGAGCTCGATTGACAACGCTAAAAAACAATGACAATGATGAAAAAATGTTAACATGTCCTTATGAAATATATTGACTTAGTTGAACATTTATTTTGTTCATTTAATGTTTTGATGTCATGATATGATATTTATTTCCTTTTGAAAAGTGAGCATAAGTATATTTATGAAACTTAGTGATGGTATTTATTGTTGACACGGGAATCACTTGTCCCATTTAGCCTGTCTTGATTTGTGTGTTTCTCTACTGAGTTATCATGACAATCAATGATTATGTATTTAAATATGGTAATTAACCCTTGCAAATTAAATTTTTTACACTCTATCATTTGAAATATTAATGATATAACAAAACTTAAATGTCCTTTTCACAAACACCTCACCAATAAAGCACTAATATAGTCATCAAAGATAATTATTTTGAGGTTAACACCAACAATTTAATCACCTTCATTGACAATTGAAACATTTATAATCATGTGACTCTACTAACCATAAAACAACTACTACCACCTTAATAGCACAACTTTGATAAAGAACATTTATAAGATTAAATGACAACTATTCAAAAGGTAGATTTTCAATTCAAACTTTATATATGTTTGATCTTAATTATTGATTCAAAATGCAAAGAAATACAAAGTCCTATTTTTTTATAAAATATGTTAATGTAATTAGGAATTTGCACATAATATTGAGAAGGTTATTGATAGTATTAAAAAATACTAAGAATGATGGAAAATCTCAGGTAGAGCCCGGTTGACAATGCTAAAAAACAATGGGAATGATGAAAAATGTAAATGTGTCCTTATGAAGTATATTGACTTAGTTGAACATTTATTCTATTCGTTTAATGTTCTGATGTCATGATATGTGATATCTATTTCCTTTTGAAAAGTGAGCATAAGTATATTTATGAAACTTAGTGATGGTATTTATTGTTGACACTGAAATCACTTATCTCATGATTTGTGTGTTCCCCTAATGAGTCATCATAACAATCAGTGATTATGTATTTAAATATGGTAATTAATCGTTGCAAATTAAAATTTCTACACTCTATCATTTGGAATATTAATGATATAACAAAACTCAAGCGTCATTTTCACAAACACCTCACAAACAAAGTACTAATATAATCATCAAATATAATTATTTTGAGGTTAACGTCAATAATTTAATCCCATTCATTGATGATTGAAACATTTATAATCCCATGACTCTGTCGACCAAGAAAACAACTACCATCATTTCAATAGTACAACTTTGATCAAGAACATTTTCAATCCAAACTTCATGTGTGTTTGGTCTTAATTATTCATTCAAAATATTAGAGAAAACACAAAATCCTATTTTTTATAGAAAATATTAACATGATTAGGAATTTGTACATAATATTGAGAAGGTTGTTGATAATGTTGAAAAATACTAAGAATGATGAAAAATCCTAGGTAGAGCCTAGTTGACAACGCTAAAAAATAATGAGAATGATGAAAAGTGTTAATGTGTCCTTATGAAGTATATTCACGTAGTTGAATATTTATTTTATTCATTTAATTTACTGATGTCACAATATGTGATGTTTATTTCTTTTTGAAAAGTGAACATGAGTATCTTTATGAAACTTAATCATGATATTTATGGTTGAGATTGAAATCATTGTCTCATCTAGTCTGTCTTATCTGTGTGTTCCTCAAATGAGTTATCATGTCAGTAAAAAAATCTCACATAAATTTTTTCACCATTACATTTAGCATTAAGACTATCACTTATTATGTGTCTAAATGTGAACATTAACCCTTATAAATTGTAATCTCTACACTCCATCATGTGAAATATTAATGATATAACAAACCTTAAGTGTCATTTTCACAAACACCTCACCAACAAAGTACTAATATAATCGTCAAAGATAATTATTTTGAGGTTAAGACCAACAATTTAATCACCTTCACTGATAATTGAAACAATTATAATCTCATGGCTCTACTAACCATGAAAACAACTACCACTACCTTAATAGCACAACTTTGATAAAGAACATTTATAAGATTATATGACAACTATTCAACAGGAAAATTTTCAATTCAAACTTTATGTATGTTTTATCTTAATTATTCATTCAAAATACAAAGAAAACACAAAATCCTATTTTTTATAGAAAATGTGAATGTAAATAGGGATTTGTACATAATATTTAAAAGGTGGTTAATAGTGTTAAAAAATACTAAGAATAATGGAAAATCTTAGGTAAAGAATGATTGACAACACTGAAAAACAATGAGAATGATAAAAAATGTTAATGTATCCTTGTGTGGTAATATTTACCTAGTTGAACACTTATTTATTAATTTAATATTCTAATGTCAAGATATGTGGTATTTATTTTCTTTTAAAAGATGGACATGTGTATCTGTTATGAAACTTATAAAATTTATTGTTGAGACTCAATTCAATTGTCTCATTCTGTGTGTTCCTTTGATGAGTTGTTAACAACTGATTATGCATTTAAATGTGGTTAATCCCTACAAATTACATTCTCTACACTCTATCATGTAAAATACTAATTATATAACAACCCTTGTCTTGGTGTGTATGTTGTACCAATGCACCGGCGTAAAATAACACCACAATCATCTTACTAGTGAGTTGGGATCAATTAGATGGTAATAAGTTTTGAATTTACATATAAATATATAAATATTATATATATTTAATATGCTTAGTTATAAATTTTATTTCTTATTTGAGATATATATTATTTTATTATCATGATTTGAGTAATAATTCAATTACATAAATAAAAATTATATTTTTTGAAATGAATTCTACCATAACAATTTTTTTACTGAATTTATAAAATTATTTATTGTACTAGTTACACTAATATAATATAGCAACAACATCATATTCATAGAGAATTAAGAAGTATACCTGGAGTTTAGACTTTAAAATTTCAATTTAAATCATGTGAGATAATGAAAGTATTATATATATATATATATATATATATATATATATATATATATATATATATATATATATATATATATATATATATATCGGGTTAATCTAGGCCAATTTAGTTTGTTTTAATTTTTTAATATAAATATATATACAAGTACAAAAAGTCTTAAAAACTAAAATAATCTAGTGTCAACATAAGTCATCAAATTCAATTTATAGTTATTTATCTTGATTTGCTTTGTCAATGTCAAGCCATTGGACCAACCTATATTAGTATGTTCTATTAATACTAGTTATTTTGGGCTTAACCAAATAGGTTAATAGGCTAATTTGGTTTGGTTCATTAAATCAAATAAAAAAGTAAGTCAGTTTGAGACTACTCATACTTTTTATAGTTATACTTTTTATAGTCCGAACTATATGTCTTAAAACAGGTAAAATGGTTTGGGTTTGATACATCAATAAATGGTCTGATGGATTGGAAAAGGCCATGAAATTTACGCATACAAAGAACAAGGCCAAAATGTATTGGTTAAATGAATTAAGCTAAATTCAATAAACATATACCCATATAACATGATAAGGATTATTTAGGTATTATATTATGTAATTTCTTTACTTTTTTACTTTTAAATTTATACAAATTTAAACAAGACAAAGCAAAATAGATCAATTTGGCCAAGCCGATAGGCTACCATCCTAACTAGGCTAAAAAAATAAAGCCTATATAGAATTCAAATTGGACCTTCCTAACATATTTTCATGCTTGCCTTAAGGATTTTGGTCAGGTAGTTTATTTTGTTACCTTTGATATATTCTAATTGTCATACTAACAATTTATCTATACTAGTTTGGTTATATTAAGGTCATTTTTTCCCCAACCCAATGGACTAACAACCTAACAAGCCTAATCCATTTTTAAAAATAATTAATATTTGCATAAAAAATATAATTTAATCTTTTTATTTAATTAAAAATTCTTTCTAATTGGAAAATTTAGATTCTCTCCCATGAGATTTTTTGTGGACAAGTGGGATAAAAACATATATGGGAAATAAAACATACTTAATCTCTGTAATTAAAATATAGTTTACAGGAATATTCTTTTCAAAGTTTATACTAAACATTAGAAATTAAGCTTCCTAACTTTGATTCTTGGAAAATTAAAAATCCATCCTCTCCCAAACCCCTCTTAAGGTTTTAATTATGACAAACACTTAATTGCTAATTTGTTAAGGACGATGAATAAATGTGAACTGATAAAAAAATCATTGTGAAAAGAAATTAAATTATTGAGGAAAGAATTAAAGGAAAGATTACTTGTTGGGACTATGTCTTCATCAATTAAAAGACATTAAAAGTGACTTGACTAAAATGAAAAAATGGATGATACATGGTGAATCAAAAAGTACATAAAATGAGCAATGAATGATTATAATAATAGTTTACATCTAAGAAATTTTCCCTAAGATAAACCAATACTATGCATTAGAAACTAAGTTTTCTCCTAAGATATGCTTTCCAATCAAAGGTTCCAAATGCAAACAAGAAGTAGAAAGTGAATATCTGAGATAGAAATAAAGAAGGTGTCACTCATATAATGAAATAAATCCTAAAGGTTATTTGCCTTAAAGAGGAGTTGCACGATAAAAGCTATGGCGGTTGCACTCTGTAGGAGGCAACTTGACAATGAGAGAAGAAAATGAATCTAAGCTTAATTTCTATTCAAATTATCAAATATTCCTACAATTTACAAGAGAAATACTATATATAGTATTGAAAAACTTGAAGCCCAACTTACCTAACCTTTATTAAGTTTGATCATGATTAGGTTAACTTGTGAACAAGCTAACCTAGTCAAGGTTAAAGGGATCCAACCATGGTTTGAACATGTAACTACAGTTAGTACCTTCCTTTAATCTAGTCTAGTACATTGACATACATAGAGCATGACTAAAAGGGATGTGGTGCAAAAAGGGGTGAGAAAATGAGTTTTAACCCTTCCCATAATATGGTTAGATACATTAGATATGTTTAAAGTGTGACTAAGGAATGCGATAGTAATAAAGGGTGACAAGATGAATCACATAGGTTGTGTGAATATGACTAGGAAGGAGGGGGTCATAAAAGTAGTGTCAAAATGGGCTCAGGTCGGTAGGCAACCTGACCTACCACGAGTTCGGGTCGGGTCAGTTGGAAAAATCATGGTTTCACAAAATGGACTGTCTTCTGTGACATGGCCCACCCAACCTGCGCGTTTGGTGGGTTTGGGTTGGGCCAGGTTAGCCCACAACCCACCATGAATTTTTAATTTTAGTAACACACACTCTCTTTAAACTTTTATTTTGTATTTTGAATTGTTGATGAATGATGACATTGATCCATTTAGTCTATGTTTGGAAGGAATCTTTTAATTAGATTATATACAAAAATGATTTGAATGTTTTTTATTTATATTATTTATAATTTGTAAGTTGTTTAATATTATGTATATGTTTGATATTCTTTTTAAATTTTAAACTTTTTTATGTGTTTATAATTTGCATCTTTAAACTTAATTGCATATTTATAATTTACATTTTTTTTAAAAAAAGTCTCACTTAAAAAAATTAGAAACAATTTTTTTTTGAAAAATCCGGTAGGCCAACCCACCAACCCGTGGTGGGCTGGGTCGGGTTGTATAACTAATTATCTTTATACTCGATGGGTTAGGTCAGCCCACCTTATCTAACCCCCAATCCATGGCAGGCCAACCTATATGGATCGGGTTAACCTGTTTTGACACCTCTAGTAAAAATCAAGGGGGGTGGACTAATGAAATAGGTGTCTCCCTTCTTTTTAGGGTTGACATAAGTCGACTAAATACACCTAGAGAAAAATGACTCATTTACACCTAGAGCTCAAGTTATAACATACTCTCCAATAAAAGAGGTGACCCAAAATAAAAGGGTTAAAAGTCATCAACAACTTAAACCTAAAAATGTAATATTTATAAGATAGAAAAAATCTTCATGTATCCTTTAGAAAAAGGCCGTAGAATTGCACCATTATGATCTAACATATTTAAGAAGGAACAAATATATGAATAATCGTTTATGAGAAATCTTTAAACAATTTCTAATGATTAGTTTTATAGTTTAAATTAGCTGGAGAAATTGTTAGAAAGTTGTCATTCATCTCTTCAGAAGACATACTTCTAAGAGTCACTTAAAAGACCTTATCAAAAGAGTGTTTGAAATAGCCTCTATCTCTAGAGAGTTCTATTTCTTATTATTTGTGTATCAAGCTTAAACTGTATAGAAGTGATAACTGTAACTAGGCATGGCAAAGGGGGAGCGAGGACAAGTATGATATTCCTCATTCTCATCCTTACTCCCCAAACTCATCTTCATTCAAGTCCTTGATACCCAACAAGTATGAGATTTATGTTTCAGCTTGTCTCCATTTGATATACCAAAAATAAAAATAAAAATATTTATTAATAAATAATAAACTACTTGAATATAATGATATTAATTCAAAATTTATCTAATAAATGTAAAATTTTCAAGTATCCAACTACATAAATTCCAAAAAGAGTATCAATTACAATATTACATTATAATAACTTTAGTTCATTTTACATAAAAACTTCAAAATAGAGTAACATAAGCATCACATAATTCTCAAGTAAATTCTAAATAAATTTAACAACTAAACATAATTTAAATCTCAAATTTAGTTCACGCCTTCCATGTAGCAAGTATTGAGTAATATCATTAAACTTCAATCCACCTATAATAAAAAAAAAATTGGATATGAATAATGAAATTGAAAATTTGAAAAGGAAATTGAATAGGGCAAGAAGGATTTATCAAACATCTATTAATTTTAGAAATATTGAATAATTCCACTTGCATTTAATCCACTTATATATAGGAAAAATTATATATGACAAATGAAATTCAAAATTGTAACACTAAAATATAATATACCTTCATGATCGTGTTCACATTCAATCATTAAAACATTTTTTCTTCAATTGTTTTAGTACTTGGGAACAACAAATATATAATATTAAGTGTAAATTAATAAAGAAGTTATAAATGGAAAATGAATTGTCATAAAAAATTTTACTAATTTACCTAGATAATCTGAGTTTCATAACTAGCTTTTAGTGCACATCAAAGCCTTTGCAATAGAATGATGAACTTGAGTATGATGGTGACTTAATATTTTACCACTTGTACTAAAAGAAGATTTAGAAGCTACAATTGTGATCAAAATAACTAAAACATTCATATTAATTTCTTTAAGAATTGGATACTCAACTAATTTGTTTTCAACCATGATAAGATATCAAAATCTGATGTAATTGTTAAGTCATCCTCTACAAAGTAAGGATTCAATTATGTTTTCACAGATAAAGTTCTAGCTTTTTTTTTTTTGGTCATCTACTTTACAAAATCACTTCCAACTAAGGATCCATTTCTTTTTTGGCCATCTAGATTTTTTTGTTACGATCTTATCACTGATCTTTCCCACATCTGATGAGAGACCCATAAGAAGAACCTTCATTTTTTTTATTGATATTCTAAAACCAAATAACATAATTGACAATTCCTACCAACTTCAAAATCACTATTAATATCATATATTTTATCAAAATAATATTCAAGCAAGTTCATTTTGTACCTTGAATATAAAATAGAAGCAATTGTTAATACAACATGAATGATATTCCAATAACTTTCAAATTTCATTAATATTTGTTCTGCCATATCTTCAAAGGGCTTTTAGGAGACTTTACCTATTTATCTATTGCAAGCTTTAAATCACAAATCTTAAGAAAAAAAAGCTAGCAATTGGGTATTTGACGCTTAAATAATCTTTGTGATATCATTAAACAATCTCAATCTCTCATACACATCTTTTGCAACTTCTCATTGCGAATCAATTGACAAACGTGTATTGAACTTCACACTGCTTTGACCATAAAAACATATCCTTATAAAACAAAGTGTAACATCCCATTTTTTTTAAAAAATAAAATATTAATAAAAATGTGTATTTATATTATTAAGCTTAAACTAATTTATTATTTGTGTTTATTAGAATAAAATGAGAATTGGTTTTATAAAATAAATAAAATGTGAGTGTAAATAGTAAGATACTTGGAGGGTTAAGTTGGGGTCAAGTTTTAGAAAGCTCAAACCAATGATTAGCCTAGAGTAATTCAGAGAGGTTGGGATATTGTGTGATAGTTTTATGTTTCTGACTTTGGAGATTTGAGAAAAAGTTGCAAAGGCAACATTGTTAAGAAAGCTTGAGGAGCAACATTTGGAGACTTAAGACCACACCCTTTGCATTAAAGATCATCATTTAAGTTCTAGATATTTTGAGTACGAGAGATCTATCGTGCAACAGGATTGGATTTCCCAAAACATATTTATTCTCATACAAAGAAATGCTTTGGTCCATGGTCCAAATCATATACTTAATCACATACTTGACTTGACTTCTGCATTTGAAATGAAACCTTGTTAAGGAAGCTTGAAGAGGAATACTTAGGAACTTGAGGACACACTTTTCGCATCCAAAATCATCATTTGAGGTAAGTGAGGTGATAAATTATCTCTCATGTGGCATGTGTAGAAAAAATCGGTAGTGAAACAATCCCTGAGCTTCAATAAGTTTGATGTATATCATTAAAAGGTTATGAACACATGTTACGGGTGCTGATAAAATTAAGGGTGTGAAAAAAAACTAGTTCAAACCGAATTGTTTTGAACCGAAACAAACTAGTTTTGAGTCAAACTAGTTTAATAAAAATTAACCGAAATGTTTTTAAAATTAGTTCAGTTTAAACTAAATTGTTTTCAAACTAATTCAGTTCGAACTGAAATGATTTTATAAATAGTTTAGTTTACTGGTTTATAAAAAAATATTTTTTTCGTATCTCACACCTCTGTGAAACTTTTCACAACCATGTGAGAAACACGCTTACTAGAAAAACACTCCATCTAGTTGTCCACACTATTGTGGTAATGTCTAAAACACTGTAAAAAAAACTGACAAAAAAAAAACCCAGTTCAAAACTAGTTCATAACTAGTTTATTTCGAACTAGTTATGGACCAGTTTTATAAAAACAATTCGATTCCGAACCAATTTTATAAAATAGTTTGTTTTTTTAGTTTAAAAGCCAAATTGTTTCAAAGAATTCGGTTCGGTTCGATTCGATTTTTTTGAAAATCTTGTTTTTGCCCACCCCTAGATAAAATAAGTGTGATTAAATGAATACATTGTTTTATTTAATTGAAGCTTTGCATTTACATTATGGGAGGTATTAACAAAATGGAATAAATGTGGTTGGTACCCTTGAATAGTTAATAGGTGTTTGTATAAATTTATTTTGTTGGATTGTTGGTTGTATTGATATATTATTGGATTTTGAGGAAAAATGTGATTAACTTATACATAACATAGAAATAGAGTAATGGAGGTAAATTATAAGTCTTCCTAGGAATTAAAGTTTCATGTGTTTTATGTAATTGATTAATTTGTTTGTTTGTATAGATGCCATTAATTATTAAAAAAAGAAGAACTTTAATTTTATAATCAATTAATTTAATGATTGAGAGATTGCTTTGTTATTTGGACTCTTCTCTATGGGTAAATGATTAGGTGCTAGATGTTGGAGTTTTTTTTTTCATTGAGCAGATTAATGGAAATGATGATTATAATTGCAATTGTAGGGTGTGATGATAATAAACAAAGAGATAGAGAAGTAGAATGTTTGAGGGTTTGAAGTTAAAATTATATTTTAAGAACCTTATATAATTTAAATAAGTGTTATCTAAATTTTTTTTATGACGAACCTCAATGTTTTTCTAATATCTTTTTGTGTAGTTAACCAAATCAACTTCTGTTTGTTTTTTTAGAAATTAGACATTGGAGGTTATAGTTTAGGCTCAAGAATAACATAAAATGTTAAGAATTGACTGGGTTATGTGAGTTAAAATTTGAGTTTCTAATCTAGTGCATGAAACATATGTTTGTGTATTGTAAACCTTGTAACATAACCTAAACGACCTTATTAGGTTTCATGTTCTTTATAAAATTTGTAGCCTCATATGTTATCCTTATATTGGAATTGAAATAACTCAAAAATGATGTATATAACTCAAGTTATGAACCCTGGACATCAGCATAAAAGTTTTAGATAATTGTATTATATTGCTAATTAAGTTTGTACCATCATCATATCATTAGTACAACTATAGACATTATGATTAGAAGGAATAATGCGAGTTGTAATAGTGTTGATTATTGTGATATGAAATATCATGATGTATCTTATGATTATGAGTGTGATAAATGATTGAATGTTTGAAATTTGTTTGAGAAGTATGAATTGTGGATTTGAGTCATTGTATGATATTGATGTTGATTACAATTAAGCGTATAACATGTTAATGATCAATGAGTCAAAGTGTGTTTGACAGAGTGTCATCCCAACTGCGGTTGAGGATGAATTGTGATGACATTATTAGATTATTATGATGTATCTTATATTGTATGTGTAGTGAATGATTGAATGTTTGAAAAATATTTGAGGTGTGTGAATTAGGGATTTATCCCACTGTGTGATGTTGATGTTGATTTCAATTAGATGTATAGTGTGTTGATGATGATGGTTAGGGTGTGCCTGATGAGGTGTCATCCTAGCTATAGTAGTGCGATGACATGATTAAATGTTAATATTGTGATTTATGTCGATGATAATGGTCATGGGTGCTTGACAAGATGTCATCTCACATGCTATTAGGAATGAAGTGTGATGATATTATTAAATGTTGACATTATGATTTATGTTGTGGATGACATGTTGCATGAGTATGACAATCGAAAAAGTTTGTAAAGATCATCCATTGTGCGATGCTCGAGATCAGGTTTTTTTGGGTTGTTTTGCATTACATGATTATACTACGTGTTACTGATGTAGAAAAGAACTGCTTGGAGCGTGTACTTGAGAGAACATATATGAGTGTGACAGTTGGAGAAGTTTTGTAAGAATCACCCATTGTATGGTGTTATAAACTAGGTTTTATTAGGTTGTTTTACATTGCACAATTGTACTTACGTGTTATTAGCGTAGAAGAAGATTAACTTTGGATGAATCTATGGTGAGATGGTTGTACCTACATGTTATTGCATAGAAAATTATCACTTCAAGTGTGTACCTGAGAGAGCATGCATGAGTCTACATCACATGAGCATAATTATCAATAACACATTTATGTTTATTGATGTTTAATCATTGGGTGTGAAATGAATTTATATGTTTATTTTTTGTACTTTAGTTGACTATTTTCCCTCTTTATATGTGCCTTAATATGTGTGAGATATACTCTCACACTTGCTACTTGTTGTTACATGTTGTTTGGATTGAACTCCACTTTCAGGTGAACAAGATCTTGATGATATCGTGTGTGGAAAAAACTTTGAATTTTTTTCATCTTTTTCATTGAGATGCTCTTATTAGATGTGACATCGAGCTAAAGAGGATTATGTATATGAATTGTTCAAAACTTCATTATGAACTTTATTGAATTGAGAATCTTATAAAGATCAATTTTGGATCCTAATATATTTACTTCCATTCTACCGTTGATAGATTTAAAAAATAAGTGTATATTATGTGATGTGAATCATTTTTTCTAAGTGCAAAGTCTAGCATTTAAATAAATAAATTTCTATATTATTTTGTAATTAAAGAATAAAGTGTTTGGGATAGAAGAATGTCATACAAACAATATCAATATTTTAAAAGTAGAATTCCATCTAGTTAGACAATCTAAAGTTATTACTTTTGTGAAGAAAAAAAAATCAGTTGTTTAGTTTATTTCTCAAATTTTTTTTCACCCTTTTTATATATTGTTGTCCAATATGCTACAATTTTTTTTTTTTACTCCTTCCTTTACAACTGTCGAGCCTTCTTTTAAAATCAAATTGAGGATATATGCATAGCAACACATATAAACCAAAGATCCTTTTTGAATTAGTATTCCTAATTACAACCTGTCCTTAATTTTTTCAGCAGTGTTATCATTTGTGTTTACAATTGTCCAAAATAATAGTGAACAATTTTAAGTGAGTGTTTCAGTCCAACAAACTGTCAACTAACACACTGCAAAGTCTATCAACTGTGTGAGGCGTTGGAACATAAATGAACTTGTACATTTAATCATATTGTCATATAAAAGGATAAAAAAAATGCAACAATAATTATTGAAAAATCTATAAATTTATGAAACATTGTACCTCAAAATGATACTATACAAGGTCAAATTGTCATCAATGTAGTGAGTTATGATAGCCATGTATTTTTTCTTTTTAGTTACTTGTAGTCCACATATCTGATTAATAATCATTCTTCCTTCATTTGTATTTATCAACTTCATGATAACTTGTTTTTCATCTTCATATAAATCAAGTATCTCTTTATTCATAGTATTTTGTGAATTTAAAATTATGGTTGAATTGCTGCCAAAATCTTACAAAGTTATTATGATCAACTATTGAAAGTGGATATTCATGAATATAATCATAAATGCAAGCTTCCTCATTGGATTTTCCTCGTTATAACTTCCATAAGCCAAATATTTTTACCATGTGTCTCTTTAGAAAAGAGCAATGTTTGTTCCTTCTTTCCCTTGTTAATACAATCTTTGAAATGCATATTCTTCTGTTCTCTTCAAGCAATTTATTGCAATAAATACATTTAGCTTTATCTTTTCCGTCGACTTGAATCTTAACATTTTCAACCTCTTTTTCCTTGTTCTTGCTAACTTTATCTTATTAGGTACTTATGAAAAAGTTTAAGCTGTATTGATAAAACCTTGACATAGAGTTAGTTGTTGCGAAGGCTCAAGAGGTGAAGTTGTTGGATGTAAAATCTTTAATATTAATTTTCTATACAACTTAACATAGGAGAAAAGTATCTTGTCAATGCAACCCAAATTTATAAAAGAGAATTTTTATGATAAAGTTTAATTTAAAAAAAGTAAAACAAACATGCATACTTGCAAAAATTGGAACACTCTAACTCAATTGTATTGTATATACCATAAATATGAGTTTTACATTATATGAAAACTTAAATAAACATAAATAACTTAACCAAGATTTATAACTGCCTAATTACCTATTTTCACATTGGTAAATAGAGCAGTTATTTTAATTCTTTCTTATTTAAGGTCTTGTTTTCCTCATATTTTACTCAAAATTATAATTATCTAGAAAATTAGTCTTAGGTTTACATATATGCACATTTTACGTTTATTTTTCTATTTTTAGTTGCTCTAAGATAGGTTGTAAGAAGGATTGAAGACATGATAGTATTTGAGCTTAATTGTGTTGTGACAGCATTCAGGCGCCCAACGGTGTTCTAAGACCGAAGCACCTAGCATTGCCTACAGAGAGGGGATAAAATGTGAAACATGGGCGCCCAACGCCTAGTTCGTGGCCACCCAACACTTAGAGAAAAATTGGGCAACACGCTTCCGAAAGTGGCGCTCAGCGCTCACGTCTCTGTCGCCCAACACCTAGAGCTGTCAAAACAAGCCGGACCCGTGGGTTGGCTCGACCCACCACATGTCTGGGCTGGGTTAAAAAAAAAAAGGTGAGTTTACTATATTGCATATACAAGTTGACTTATTTACAATCTGGCTCACCTGAGTTGAACCCGTGGTGGGCCGGATTGAGCCACCAACCCACCTAAATTTTATTTTTATTATTATATGAATATGATTTTTTTTTTGTTTTTATGTTTTAAATTATTATGTTACTTATTTAACCTATATTCCATTAAAATATATTTTTGAGTTTATTTGTATCATTTAATTAATATTTTATATTTTAAAACTAATATTTAACACGTTATAAATGTAGATTTTTTGTAAAGAATATCATTTAAGTATTTTTTAAAATTTTTAAACTCATTAAATTTAAAATTAATGCTATTATAAAGTATTTAAATTTTAATATTTTTAAAAATAGTTTAAAAATTTCCTAAAAAATATTTTTTTAATTTTAGGTGGGTTGGTGGATCGGCTTGTTTAACCTACCAACCCGTTGTGAGCCGGCTCGGGCTCTCTTTTTCAACCATAAAAGATTGGTGAGTCGGGTTGAGTCACCCCGTTTATTAGGTGGGTTAAGGTGAGTCGGGTTAAATGGGTCGGACTGACCCGTTTTGACAACTCTACCAACATCGGTGTTTGAATTTAAGGCCTTTAAAAGGGCATATTTTGTTCTGAGTTAGGGTTTCCACACCTTATTGGCCTATGACATGCTCTAGATCCATCTTCGTTCATCCATTTTGATGGTTATTATTTTGTTGGTTTTTTATGTAACCAAGCATGAACTCTCGTGTATTTTTTTTCTCTTTAATCTAAGTTTATCATTCAATGTTGATGCTCTTCTTTAGCCTTTGCGTTACTTTTTTATCTTTTGCAGATTTTACTTGTTAAATGAGCTTAAGAGAGGGTTTTTTGCTTATAAAATAATAATTCTCATGGGTTTTATTGCTCAGGATAGAGTAAAAGCATTGGCCATTCAAACTCATTTTCTTAATGCAAGTTATTTGCCTTTAAATTATGCGAGGGATCAATAGTCTAATACTCAAATAGTTTAGTTCCTTCCTTGCAAGAGATAAAGGTTAAGGATACTTTTATGGGTGATAGGGACATGGGTAGTGAATGATGATTTTGAGTTCATTTATACACTTGAGGAATGATTTACTAAAATCAAGCTCAACTGAATCTCATACGTGTAATTGCCTCTTTTATTTATTTTCGCATTTATTTACTTTATGTTCTATACTTATAGTATAAATTTTCTTTATATCATTCATACAAGTAGAAGGTCTTGAGATTTTTGAGGTATTGTCCAAGCCCCTGCGGGATCGACCCGATATTTATAGGATACTACATATGAATTATGCACTTGCCAGGAATATAGTTGAAAATTTGCACTCATCAAAGACCTACGATTTTTTTTTCTCAAAACAAGTTCATGTGAAAAAATCAAATAAGAGAACCTTTCACTTCAATTAAGTGCTCAAAACAAAAAATTTAATGTGCAAAAATATTAAATTTGAATAGTCTTATGAAAACCTTTGCAGATCATAACACGATTCAATTCAGTGCCTTTCCATTGTAAAATTGATGTTTTTCTTTTCTTATCATGTATGTAATTCATGATAATCTAACTCAATTCAACTATTTGTGAAAAAATAGTACCCTTATGCAAAAATTTAACAAAAAAAAAACCTTATTTGGGTTTTGCCAATTGAAAAAAAAAATTAAATATAAAAAATATAATTTTGAAATGGAACCGAAATTATTGAAAGTGGAGTTAAAGTAAAAATTTAACAAAAAAATTCATTCTTAGTTAGGAATTTGATTAATGAAAAGTTAAGGCTAAAAATTGAAGTTAGAGATCTAGTTTTATAGTCCCGTTTGGAAAAACTTATTTACAACTTATTTGAGTTTATCTTATCATATAAACACTTATACAAGTGTTTGGATAAATTTATAAAAGCACTTATAAGTTATTTTAAGCTTATTTGAATAATATGTTTAGAGTAGCTTTTTGGAAAAAAAAAGTTATTTTAAGCTTATTAAAAATTTGCACTTTCTTCGACCCCCACCTCTCACTTTTTTATTTCTTCCATGATTAAAGCTTACTATTAAGTTTCTCTCTCTATTTCCCTCTCCCTTTCTATTTACCCTTCTTTCTCCATCTCTCTTTATCTCTTTCCCTCCCTCTCTCCTCTCTACCTATCTATCTGTCTCTCTCACACACACACACACTCTCTCTGTCTCTCTCTCTCTCTCTCTCTCTCTATATATATATATATATATATATATATATATATATATATATATATATATTCAAACACTTTATTTTCACATAAGAGCTCTTAAATTCGTATCTCCAAACACAAATAGGTTATTGAATTTAAGAGTTTATACTATAAGCTCTTATGCAAGAAGCTCTCATTGAATAAGTTCTTATACTATAAGCTTTTCTAAACGGGGTCTATATATAGTTGAGTAAATATCTTATAACATTATTATTTCTAAAACAAGATTTGGTACAAATTGTGAAATCAACATCAAGGAAGTGAATATAATCCATTAAAGAAGTGAGTATGACACTAAAAATCAACAAATCATGTATCAGAGAAAAAAGTTATTTCATACATGTCCTTCTATTAATTGAACAACTATTTGTTTTTTAAACTCTTGAAGCTCACTATAAATTAGAATTTCAATCGAGCAAAGCTTACCGTTCAATTACAAAAACAAAACAAACCACTGATTAGAAGGAACCTTACTTCACAAAATGAAACCAACACTTTATAAAATCACTAAAGTTAAACACTATTAGACCCAACCTTTTACAACACTGTCAGGCTCTCGTTAAGTCGCACTAACACAGCCAAAACCCTTACCCAACCCCTACAGCCCATGCGACACCATCAAACCAGCCCCCACCTCCATTGAGTTGTGGCGCACCACCATACCAACCCCTTGTGACATTGTCAACCCCACCCTACCAACATAAGCAAAAACCTCCTCACCCTAACAAAATAACCAACGACCTTCCCACTAGCTCCTCCCTAAATAAATAGAGAAAGAAATGAGTTAACCTTTATATGGGAAAGTGAGGTATAAAAGACTACGTCACCGCATATTGAAGAGAAATAAATAAAAAAAGTCGAGAGAGTGTCATTTGAGAAAGTTAAGAGTCTTAAATTCTCAATTTGAAAATTAGGTATAAATAAAGGGTTAGTTTGAGGTATTTTTGTCAATAAAATAGGGACAAGGATGAACATGTATATGCTAATCTTCGACTTAACCAATCAAGTATTCCTTGTACCCGTACTCATGCTTAGTCAAATAAGGGATTTTCTATTAACCTTGGGACAATTCAGAGACTACCCACAAGTACATGTTTATTTGTCATTCCTAGTTGTAACTTCCTTTGTGAAAGTCCTTTTTAAGCGATAAATATATATGGTTTCTACAAATTTGCTCACATGAAATAGAGTTTCCGACTAAGGCCAAATATGGTGGTATGGTGTAAGGAATATTATTTAGGCACATGGGGAGCTATGTTGAGTGTAAACGTAATGTGATATTTGTGATGTTGTGTAATTTGGTTTGGTTACATATTATATTGTTATAGTAGGATTATTGATGTACTTTAGTAAAGATTCCACCATGTTGAGTGGAGATTGCATGTAACCCAAATTAAGCATCAACCAAGATAAACTTGTGTGCTCTCTTTTTCTCTATTCTCCATTTATAACTTTTTATATTCATAAACTATAAAATAAAACTCTTGTTAAGAAGAAAACCATTTGTATAAAATTGCATTAAATTTTATAGGACTTAATTAAAATTTATTTAATATTTTTTAAGAATATCATTGATTTATCTAGAAATACATGCCAATATATTTTTAAAGAGATTTTCTAGAGAGAGAAAACTATATATATTTCAATCACTTAAAAGGATTTTCTAAAAGAACAAACAAGTTATTTCTTGAAAGTTTTAAAAAGAGAACAATTCAACCCCCTTATTGTGTCCTTTAATTCACTTTAACCATGGGGTTGTTATATGTGATGATATAATTTGTTTGTTTTTTTCTAATGTTTTTACTTGCAATACTCCAAATACACCAAATAAAATAGATGGATTAAAGTTTGTACAAATGTGAAACTGTATAGTTGAGGATGACTTAAATGAATTAAATAATATTATAGTTTATGACAATATAGCCAAACAACCTTTCTTTAAATAATATTGTAATTGTTTTTTTGAAATCAACATTAGACAAGCTTCATTAGATAAAACTAGGGTTACTCGTTGTTAGGTTGTTTTAATAACTTAACCACACCTAATAAATAACCATAAATATAAATAGTTATAATAACCATAATTATAATTATTTTTTCATAATCGATTATCATTGATTATAACTGGTTATAATTGTAAATAACTGGTTATATAACCAATTTTGTAAAATAAAATTATTCTTAAAATTGATTTTTCTGCTTAGCATGTTTCTCGAATGGATATAACCAATAACATAAAGGTGTGAGATATGTCAGGAAATGTTTTTTCTAAACATTACCCACATCATTGTGACCTTTATCACAACGATGTATGTTGTGAGATCCTAGTTTTTAAATGATAGGACAAACAATGTGTTCAAACTTGGATCGGTCTTTTAACCAGTGAAGGCATGTGTTCAGGGTTCAAAGGTTTAACCGGGGTGGAACTGGATTTAATAAAATATATTTTTTATATTTATTTTTGTTAATATATTAATATACTAAGCAAAAAATAAATTATATAATTTATAATGCACAAATATAATACATCTTATTAAGATTAAGGGTTGTAAAGAGATAAAATCTCACATTGTATAAAATAACTTTTTGACAAATATTTATATTATAAATTGTAATCAACACTTCATAATTTGCAAAAAATTACTTTTAAATATTTTTTATTTAAAAAATACTTTATCGGAATATCTCTCATTTATGTACCTAAAATTTTAAAAATAAAATTTTTTCAATTTTTATGATTTTTTATATTTTCACCCTTTTTTTAAAAAAAAACGGGCTAACCCCTTAAACCAGCCAGTTCTGTTGGTTCTTGATCAGTTTGGTCGGTTCCTGACTGGTTCCTTGCATCCTTAATGTTTTGGAAACAATGAATCAGACACTGATCTAGTTGTCGGTTGAACAGTTGGTCTGGTTTGGTTTTCAAAACTTGGGGAAAAAAGGTGTGAAGTGAATAAAAAGAGAAATTAAATATAATTTCGATGGTGATTATTAAATTAATTGGGAAAGTAAATTATATTGGAATAATTCAGAGGAATTAATACGATGTGGGAAACGTGTGTATGTGTGTGTGTGCATATATATATATATATATATATATATATATATATATATATATATATATATATATATATATATATATATATATATCCTTCGATTAGAATTTACTTTGAAATTAAAGTTGTAAGGAAATTCCAGTTAGAAAATAAGAATAGCTAAAATATAGCTTCAGGCTCGTTTTTCTTTCTCACTTTTTTGTTTCACTTCTTCTCCCTTCTTACAAACTATTTCTCATCTTTCTAAACCTCTGTCTCTTGCATGTGGCACCTAGAAGTGTCAGATTCTAGTACAATCTCTTCCATTGTTCCTACTTCTTAGAGCTAATCCTTATAGGTAAGTCTGATCTTAATTTCTTGGATCTTTTACCGTTCTATTCTAGCTTGATTGCTCCATTGAGGGGAGATTTTATCAAAAGCCTATTTCTCCTAAATTCTCCATTGGATTTGGGTTTTTATCAGGTTTTTGAGCGATTGTTGCTGTTGGATTCTCCTCTATCCTCAAAATTAGCTTTTTCAAGAAAAAATATGTAAGAGAAACTCTTTTGTTGATTTTGTCAACGAATCAGTTATGTGGTAGTTGAGATGTTTGAACTATTTGAGATAACGAGTGTTTTGACTATGTTTTGAGCTATTTCAGACAATGTGTAATTTGTTTGTGTTTTGAGCTATTTCATATAGCAAGTATTTTGACTGCATTTTAAGCTATTTAAGATAACGTGTAACTTAACTATCATTTGAGCTAATTAAGTTAGTGTATATGTTAATTGTTATTTGACCTAATTGAGTAAGCATGTATGTTTGTTATAGTTTGAGCTATTTGATGATAATGTGCATGTTAATTATATTATTGAGCTATGTGTAATAATATATATGTTGACTGCATGAATGATTTATTTGAGATAACATGTGCATTGATTGCATGAGTAAGCTATTTGAGATAACGTGTCTGTCGATTGTGTGAATATTTGTATGAATATTAATCATTTGTTTGGGGGTTGTTACCTATAGTAACTCAGTCGTGTGCATTGAATGAGGGATATTTGTACGGTCGTTATGATCATGGTGTTTTACACTGAAAAAATATACTTAGATAGAGATTATATGTCTGATGGATGCCTAACATCAGTCAGAAGTATCTAATGAGTATTGCTCAGACCTAGCTAATTTTTTTTATGAATAAAGTAGATGTTCGATGAATCAAGTAGATGTTTGACACCAGTTGAAAAAAGAAGTAATATTGGGTCACCTTGATATTGAAATTCAATGCGTGTTTTCCACAAAACGTTGAGTTTTATGGTCTTATTGAGACACGTGTTTATGTTTAAAGGAATATGAGCGTGTATGCATGATTGTTGGGGAATTGTACTATGTTTAATGGTTGAATTATAACATGTTAAATTGATTTTGTTGTATGTTTCATTGAATCAATTTATTCTGTTTGAGCTTACCTTTATTTGTGTGTGTTTGTATTTGACTATGATGATCGTGTTTTGCACACAAGTAGATGACAGTGGTGGATCTTAGAAGTAGTAGAACTGGGAATGAGAACGATGATGGCTCAATAGGGATTAGGGAGTTTGTTTTGTGTTGTATAGTTTATGTGCATAAGTTATGTTGGATCTGTCATGTATACTTATAGAGTTGTATTTAAGTATTAGTTGTGATTTACTTAAATGATATTGCGCATGAGTACATATTTTTGTATGTTGAAACTAAGTAGCTAGATGTATGTGTAAAGTTAGTAGTGTAAGTATGGTTTGAATGTGAATATGTATTGAATATATTAGAAAAAGGTAGAAAATTATGTAAGTTGAGGTTTTGCATTCTATAGGGTCTTGCTGAAAGGAAAATCTTGCCCAATGAATTCTAGCTTTTATTAGGTATATTTGCAGCTTTGCACCCAGCGAGATATCTTACGCAACACAAATTTGTCTTGGGTTGAATTAGACTTAAATAAGTTTGTTGTCCTTAAAGTTTCACCAAAACTCACTTTTGACCCTTGAAATTCAAAAATACATTTTTTAGTCCCTGAATTTTTTTTTGTATTAATGTTGTCCATTTATATCTTTTGGTGTATTTGATTGTGCCGGATGTGAAATTTGAAAGGGTTAGTATTGAGGAGGAGAATGATTCACAAGTACAAAAAAGTGTCTTATGTCAACAATTTTTTAACGGTGTTAACTAGAGCAAAATGATTAAAAGTGAATCATAGACTAAAAAAAAAATTTTGAATTTTAAGGACTAAAAGTGATTTTTGAAAAAATGTTGGGGACAAAAATCTCATGTAAGTCGTTGAATTATAATTGAATCTGTACTCAACAAGAGGTCTCGCCTATCGCAAATTACTTTCTGTTTGAAATTAAATAGGCTTTGCACCCAATGACATGTCTCGTTAAACGAAACCCCTTTTACTAGGATAATCTTATACAAGGTCATCACTGGGCGACAGTAGTCACTGGGCGAGCTACCCTAGGTCTCGCTAGGCGATGAATTTCACTGTGCGAGATGATGAAATGTATACCATGACTTAACTGTTTAAAGTTTTAAAAATACTAAGTTTTGGATTGTACTAAGTTGATAAATGTGTTCATGAAATTTTCTCTTATGTATTTTGACTAATAAATGTGTGAAAATAAAAGGTATATTTGTATGTAACATTGTAGAAAGTGCTAGTATTATTGAGATGTTACATGTGTAAGATCCTGATTTTTAATATGTTATTAGCGTGTAAAATAAATGAAATAGAAAAATAAATTTATTTAAGTGTAATTAATAAATTAAATATGAAATATTTTGTTAAAGTGTTTATATATGTGTTTTATTTTGAGAAAATGTGTTTGTTTAATGATGAATGTGATTGAATTTAAGTGATATGCAAATGATGAATTATGAACGAGTGAATTCAGTAAGTTAGGAAATGAGAGATATATTTTTTTTTTAATTGAAGCTTTTAAGCTAGTTTTGCAGGAAAATCTATTTGGAAAAAGAGAGGTTGTGGTTAGCAAAGCTGAATTACTATATACACCCCAACGTTGTATAAATTTCTTCTTTTGCTCTTTTTCTTTTCTTCATCAACCTTTTTCTCCTCCATCACCATTTTCTTTCCCTCTCATTGCCAATTCCTATCTCCTTTGCATGGCCAACTAATCATTGACAAAATTCGATGAAATCTCTTTGATTGTTCCTAATTTTGAGTGCGGATCATTATAAGTATGTATGATACTAATTATTCAGGCCTTTTTTCGTTCATTTTTGGTTCAATTGTTCCCATAGGAGGGAGATTCTCTTTAAAATCCCATTTTCTTAGTTTTTTTTTTAGTTTTGGGTTTTTACTAGGTTGAGTGACTTATGCGACTATATTCTCTTTTCTCATCAAATTCAACTTGAACGAGAGAAATAGATAAGATGAGCTTGATTCTTGTTTTAACTTAAGCAAAATGTGATTTGATGAAATGAGTATATTTGTATGTTAGTGATTGAGATTTTGAATAATGGTTTGAACTTGGAATGCTTTTGGTTATCAATTGCATATGTGTTGAGTGAATTATGCTTGTTTTTATTCTAGTGTTTAAAGATAAAAAAGTGATTTGATGAATTGATGCATGCTTTGCAATTGGTGAATTATTGAAAATGATGGTTAATTGTTTGTGATGTGGTTGTTACAAGGAGATAATGAAGCCTTTGTTGTAATGCATTGAGTTGGAGATACAAATAAGTCTTATTGGTTCTGGTGTTTAGGTCGGTAAGGGCAGGAATACACCAAGTGTTAAGGTCTGATTAGGGCGATAATACACTAAAAGAACGTATTCAGATAACAACTGGTTGTCAATTAAGTCAAGTAAAGGCCAGGCAATAGTATGGTACCAGATGAGTATTACCCAAACTATATTGTTTGTTAAAATATGGTCAAGTGGATGCCCAACACCAATTGAAAAATGAAGTTGTTGGGGCCACCTTGGCATCCAGATTTAATATGAGAAGTCTTTTCAGAAAGTGTCTTATTATGTGATTGCTTACTTAGTGATTCTATGTAATGAATATGGATAATAAATTATAGTGTTTTGATGTTTAAGTTGATTTATGATATTATGAACTTATCATTGTTTATATGTGTTTTCTATATGATTTTGATGATCATATCTTTCACCTGAGCAGATACCAGTAATGATGCTAGAGGGCAGAGTTGTCAAGATTGAAGAAGGCATGACTCAACTGTGTTGATATGATATTTTTTATTAGCATAGGATATATGAATTTTGGTATATATGTCTAATTATGTTATGATATTGGGTTATTTTAATGCATTGTGAACTTGATAAGTTTGTATGATGATATGTAAAAAGTTAGTATGAGAATTGGTTTTATGCATGTTTGTTGGTAGAGATTATGCAGTGGAGGTTCTGCAGTTCTACAAAATATTGTTAAGCAAGGGTTCTCACTCGGTGTAAAGTTGTCATTGTTGGGCAATTCCAAGGCTGTGCGCCCAGCGACACGTCTTGCCTAATGTAAAGTATCAACTGTCAACATTTGTGTGACTTTTTGCCCAGGGGACCATCTTGTTGAGTGAGGTCTCTTCTATAGAAAACTATAGCTTTAGTATCTCGCTGGGCGAGGTGCGTTAACCCCTAGCTAGGCAACATACCTTGTTGGGTGAATTATTTAGTGACTTGATTATTGTGTTGTGGAAAATTTTTAACATTTGAGTATAAGTTATGTGGTGATTGAGTGTTATAATTTGTGAATATCAGTTTTAGTACTAGTGATTGTTTGGTTTGGGATGTTACAATATGTGAGGTTTGCGAGTATTTTTTTTTACTTAGTGCATTATTCATAGGGTTGTGGACACTTCCACAAAGGTATGGAGATGTCAGCAAAGTTTTTCTTCTCAATGTTTTTCGACATGAATGTGACTATTGTCACAAAGGTGTGAGCGGCATCAGAGAGAATTTCTCTACTTAGTGCATTATCCATAATTATGTGGCCTATGTCACAAATGTGTGACTATTGTTTTTCTGGTTAGTACGTTTTTCACATATAGTGGTTACTCTCACATAGGTGTGGGCAATGTTAGGAAAATTTTCCTTTTCAGCATATTTTTCACAAGAATGTGGTAATTCATACAAAGGTGTGGACCATGTCATAACTAGAAATAACCGATTATAAAACCAAGTTTAATAAACACTTTTATTAAAAACAAATGCTAAAACAAAGAATTTAACATTAACTAAAAATAACCGATTATGAAACAAAGTTTAACCATAACAATTTCTTTAATAAAATTAAGATAATTACATAAACTATATCTATAAAACAAGTTATAACTTTATAACATATTAAAACAACTTATTATTATGTAACTAGTAAGATTATTTGTCTCAAAACTGGATATTTTGATTAACCTTAATTAAACCAATTAATCCTTTTTTAGATACTCTACAAAAAAACCAACAATATCTCCACTATGTACTATTCAACTCACTTTCGAGTTTCAACTCATTTACTTCAATTGGCATTATAGTTATGCCCCTTGGAATGATTATTCTTATGAATACAACGAAAAAAGTCCAAATAAAAATACATGGAAGTCAAAGGATACAACTTGGAAAGGGCACTTATGTTAAGGAACATTAAGTTATTTAAGTATGACTTGGTAAAGAATAAAATTATCTTGAATCACTACACATAGACAAGTGGGACATAGTAAAAATGGGTATATTTTATACGATGATAAGAAGAATGAAAATTCACAAAGCCATTGGACGAATGATAGGAACATACGACAATTATAAGAGAGCAAAAATGTTTGACAAGACAAAGCAAATATGGGACAACATCACAATGAGATATGAATCACCACTCAAAATATATGCTCTTTACTAGATGATAAAAGGAACACACAATCAAATATATGTCTAGTAGTAGAAACTAATTCCGAAGAGACAAAATCTTAATTAAACGACAAGGCAAGTCTCTCAAATATTGAATCTACAAGATGTGAGTATTATAAATTACTTTCAATCACATCTCTTATGTTAAAGTCTTACATGTATTTGAAAGAATTATAGTTTTTCCTTTTGAAGATATTGATTCAAATGATAAATGGATAACCAAAGAGAATGGTGGAGAAGAGAATTTTTCTTCTTTTTCTAAAGTTATAAATATCCATATTGTTGAGAATTTAAATGTTGTAATTAGAATGTTAAGCAATTAAAATTATGATGGCAATAAAAGTCTAAACGTTTAAGACTTTGTAACATATGTTGGAAATGGTGAGGGAGAGAATATAACAATGATAAAGATGAAGACGTGAAATGTTAAAAATTATTCATGGAAATGTGAATTTTATAATAAATATTATATCTAATAAAATTTATCGACATGAATTATATTTAAGAAAAAAATTGTTCATATTAATGAAATTTATTGTGAATTTTTTTTACAGAAAATTTATCGTGAAAATATTAATGTTTTTATTTGATAATATGTGAAGATATTAATGTAGCACTTAATGTTGATAATATATTATTCTAATAATATTTAAATACATACATTTATTTACGTAATATTAAATATTTAATTAAAAAGTATAATAATTTATTAAAATTAATAATTAAAATATAATTATTGTAAAACTTTTTATTAGAATTTATACTAAAACTAACTATTTGTAGTTTTGTACTCACATGCTAAGAAGTTATCATATCATTTTAATAAATTCAAATATAGTAAAAAATAATTAAAATAAAAAATTATAAAATTATTAAAAAAGAAAAAAAAATTAAAAAATTAAATGGATCTAACTCATCAAATCATATATGTATTGACTATTCTAATATTCAAATTTGATAAAGGTGAAATTCAAACAATAATTTTTTAATGCTTTTCTAATTTATACTCTCTAAAAGATTATTACTTTTAATAATAAATCATTTAAAAAATTTAAATACGTAAGAGACAATCACTTTACTAATGTTAGCTATTTTTATTATATTAAATAAAACATTTAATATGTTTGCACACATTGTTTCCAAAGCACTGAAGAAAAAGAATAACACTTTAGGTTATTGAATACTTTATTAGAATTTTTTATGATTTACGTGAAAAAAATTAAAAAATATTTTGATGTAAAAAAAATTATAGAATGAACAATCAGAAATAAAAAATTAAATAAATGATTATTAACATTTAGAAGGGTGTACAACAAGTATGTCAATTTACTTTGTTAATGTATGGATACATTTAGTAATGGTATAGATAAGTAATTGTGATAGGATTAACGAGTTTAGTTAGTTGAAAAGGTGAGTGACACTTTTTTCAACTCTATGAAAAAAAATTATGATACGAATATCCATTGGTAGATGACTTCCCATTACGTCATACATACAAAATTCTGAAATGTCATTGGCCAACATGCGTGGTGGCACATCATACTGCCACGTGTACTTAACGTCCTTAACCTCGAAGCATCTGGGCTCTCTCCCACTAACCTATTCACACGAATAAAAACGTCACCCCGTCACGGTCACGGTCACGGTTACGGGTTACCTCTCATAAACTAACGTTCCCATTCCCCATTCCCATTTCAAATTCTCTCCGGCGACGCTTTCGGATCCGAATATGAAGACCCGTTTACCCTCCACGCGGGTCATCTTCGTGGCCTCGCTCTGTTTCCTCGCTAGCTTCGCAGAATTAGAGGCCAAAACCATTGACCCCTATAAGGTTACAAGAGTTTCTTTCTTCTTTTTTTTTCTAGTTTAGTGGAATTCGTGGCGGAAAGGTTTTGAATTTGTGTCGTTTCAAATGGTTGATTGGTGGGTTAGTGGCATTGCATTACATTACGTTCTTGTCAATTTGTTTTCTGTCTTAATTTTTGGTTGCTATGTTGAATCCTCAATTTCGGTTCTTCTTAAAATTGAAAATTTTGGGTTTTTATTTTCAGCTTGCGTATTTAGGTTTTGGGGTAATCTGATATTGACTTTTTGTTAATCACATTCACATTACCGTAGTTTGATTTTTTTTTTCTTGTCTTGATCATATCAAGCAATGTGTTGTCTCTTCAAATTGAAGAATAATTTTTGTTTGTATTTTTTGAGTGCGTAAACTGATTGTAATTTGTGCTTCAAAATTTTCAGGTTCTCGGGGTTGATAAAAATGCAAGTCAGCGGGAAATTCAGAAGGCTTTTCATAAGTATGTATACTTGGTATTCTTGTTTGTCACACTTAATCATATATGTCCAGTCTAATAAATGATTTTCTTTATTTATTGACTTTGGCTCATATTTATTTTTTCAGGCTATCTCTTCAGTATCACCCTGACAAGAACAAATCCAAGGGTGCACAAGAGAAGTTTTCTCAGATCAATAATGGTATATAAAGTTGCTTTCTCTCCCTCTCAGACATACACGCGTGCTCATATTTATTGGAAGAACAAGGAGTTGATAGTTTAATCAATTATATAAGTAGTGACATTCTGATTTTGTGCTGTTTTCTTTCTAGCTTTACCTTGTTTGAGGATATTCACATGTGCCTTTCCTTTCTTTTAACAGCGTATGAGATTTTATCCGATGAAGAGAAGAGAAAGAATTATGACATGTATGGAGATGAGAAAGGAAATCCTGGATTTCAAGGTGGCCATCCTGGAGGGCAGGGAGGCTATACTTATTTTACAGGGGGCGGTCCTGGACAAAGCCATTTTAGCTTCCAATCAGGGGGAAACTGGCAGGGTATGGGTGGCCAGGGAGGATCTAAATCATTCTCTTTTCCTTTTGGTGGCTCAGGCGATTCAAATTCTTTTGGATTTGGCTTGGAGGATCTTTTTGGAAGTTTCTTTGGTGGTGGAGGTGGTGGTAGACAGTTTGGTGATTTTGGCAGTTCAGCTAAATCTCAATCTAGGTCCAAGAATTCTCCCAAAAGTCTTAGAGCTATAAATGCACATATCTACAAGAAAGAAATAGAAAATGCTGGGATGACTTGGCTTTTGTTATCTTTTATGCCCTCGTTGAAGGAGATTCAACACTTTGAATCCACTATAGAGGATGTTGCCAGTTCATTGCAAGGAGCTTTGAAGGTTCATATTTATTTTTTAAGTGGCTTAAATATATTTTTAGTTCTATAAATATCACTAAATTTGGTTTTAGACGTTTAAAAAATAATTTGTTGGTTTTTAGTCATGATGTGATATGTATTTAGACATGTCACGTACGCGTGTCATATAATGAATAAGTGGGGATATTGTTATAAGGAGTATTTTAAAAGAATTAAAAATTTGTGAGAACAAAAGCACAATAAAATCTAGGGAGAAAAACCAAATTAGTCGTATATTGTTTTGGGGTTGGCATGGCTTATATCTCTCTTTTGTGGGACAGGTTGGAAGCATTAACTGCGAAAAGGACGCGTCATTGTGTAAGGAGCTTGGCATATATACTCGCAGAGCTCCAAGGCTTTTTGTTTATTCTTACAAGGAGAATGAGAAAGGTTCTTTGGTGGAGTACAGTGGAGGCTTGGCTTTTAAGAATTTGAAGGCTTTCTGTCAAGAACACTTGCCAAGGTTTTCAAAACGAACCGACTTGAATTATATTGATCAATTGAGCACTACCGGAAAGTTGCCTAGGGTGCTGCTTCTATCCACCAAGAAGGACACTCCTGTAATATGGCGTGTCCTTAGTGGCTTGTATCACAAACGCATTACTTTAGGTGATGCAGAGGTATGTAATTCAGTAAATGCTAGTAAACGAAATAAATTGTTTGTTATTTTCTTTCTTTAGGCATATAGGGAAAATCTTATACTTTTGTTTGATGGTTAAGATTTAATGTGTATTTTGAAATGATATATAGGTTGATGATGTTTCTGATCCAAGAGTGAAAACGCTTGGAGTTGACGCACTTCCAGCCATTGTAGGTTGGCTACCTAATGGAGAAAAGCTTGTTCTTAAAACTGGGATTTCTGTAAAAGATTTAAAATCTGCAGTTATTGATCTTAGTAACATACTTGATAGATTTGAAAAAACAAGTAAAAAGGAAGCATCGCGTCAGGCCAAGAAGACACAAACTGATTCAGAAGAGGGACGCATACCATTACTTTCTCGGTCAAACTTTGAGGCTCTTTGTGGTGAGAAAACTCCAGTCTGCATAATTGGTGCCTTCAGATCTTCTAAAGCTAGAGAAAAGATAGAATCAATCCTCTCTCTGGTAAGTGTTCATTTCATTCACTTGATAGTTTAATGGGGTATGTAACTTTTTTTAATAGGGTTATGTGCAAATTTTTCAGGTCTCTCAAAAATCTCTGTCAAGAAAACCAAATAATGGAGCCAGCAGTTCTAGGGACTCCATTTCCTATGCACTCTTGGATGCTGCAAAGCAACAGTCATTTCTTAATGCATTTGACAAAAAGGGTTATAAATCATCAAATGAGTTGTTGATTGCCTACAAACCCCGGAAAGGGAAGTACAGTGTATTTATGGGTGAAATGACAATAGAGGAGATAGAGACTTTCATTAGCTCGGTTCTCAGTGGAGACATACCCTTCAGAGAAACAACACGTGGGAAGCCTGTACTTTGATCCTTTTAGGCCATAAAAACTGAGTTTTGCACTGTTTTGGCTGCATGCTCGTGTACATGGTAGAGAGATATAGAATCTTTCTCTTTTTTTTTTTTTTTATATTAGCAAGAGTACATATAATCTATATACATAAGTAAGATAACAGCAAATGGTATATTATTGATCCATCCTCCTTCCTGAAGGATGCTTAGCTTTCCCTGTAGGTGTCAACTAGTATTCTAACTTCTAACCCGGCCAGGTATTTATGTTTGATAAGGAGTAATTTACATATGAAGGTTTTTTGTTGAAAGACATTCATTCCAATTGAGATAAAAAGGAGCGAAATGTAGGTTAGTTCAAGGAAAAAAGATTTGATTATATTGTTTTTTTTACACTCTTACATCTTAGGCGAACAATTCCCTTTAACATTCTCTCTACATGCCTTGCTTAATTTTTGGTATGTCTACTGTTAATGGATAACCTCCAAACCTCGAGTGACGCAGCTCGTAGAGATATTTGTATCTTGAGTGGGTGGAATTGAGGCAAGAAATGGAGGATCCCGTTTACGTGAACTTCCTCGTACGAATAATTTGTACGCTCGTGAAAAAAGCTTTGTAGTCTTACAAAAAACTTTTCCATTATTGCCTGCCTGATTTGCCTTTCGGATTCTGCAAGAGATGTAAACGTTAGTAACTGCCGCACAACTGCAAAAATTAATTGGCAGTGGAAAGCCTGACAATAAAACGCTGTGTCATTCATTAATTTAATCGAATTAAAAAAAAAAAGAAAATTAAATACCATTGATACTGATTTGTCAATCATGGAAAAGTAAGAAATAAGAGGCATGAGGACAGCACTATGTCCCGAACAAGAGCCTCCTCCTTACCCCATTGTTCTCTGTTAGGGTTCACGCTATTTTGTTGCATGATCTCTGTCGCCGCCGCCGTATGGGCTCCATTCAACTCGAGGTGAAGACCTTTGCGCGACCTCCTCACCGCACGCCGCTGCCGCATGTGCTCTATTGATGTAGGTTTTCTGTTGTTCTCTTTGCCTTTGGTCACTTTCTCTTTCGACACAGAGAACAAGAAACCGTGCAGTACTTCCATAGTTTACTATCATCCCGATTCCCCTTTCCATTTCGTCAACCCCTTCGGAACAACTGTTATTATCTTTTCTTTTTAAGATACCAATTTGTGGGCAGAAGAGACAACGAGTTAGAAGCTTAGCATTCGCATAATTCCTGTGTGGAGGAGAGTTTGAGATTTTGAAGTTATTGCACAACTTAGTAATGTTACTGGACTTGATGGTGGGTGATAATTTGTTAATGTTCTGCCTGTTGCTATAATAAAGCTTACTTAGAAGATGGGTCAATTGCCAGCAACAGTGAAGAAGCTACTCACCAGGTATAATAATGTTAATCTTAAATTCTAGTTCAAGTTTCAATAATGCTACAAACGCAAAAGGAGAGGATATTTCGGGGGGGTGTTATCTTGTTTATTTTCATGTTATATTTGTCTGAGACTTAACTGTTATGGAAACTTCACTTTTATTACTTATTAGTATGGGTTTTGGTTAATTTTTGCGCTGAATTGGATTTGAATGGAGGTTTAGAAGATTTTCTTTTTCTTTTGTTGTTTCTCCTAAAGGATATGTGAAAATATTCTAAATAAGGTGCTACATGATAGTAATTATTTCATAATATAATATTAATATTAATATTGAATCAGAGAAAAGATTTATCGTATATATATGAGATCTTATTTTCTCTTGAATCTTGAAAACAACTTATACATACATAAGATCATATATAAGATGTATACATGACAAACACTTACGCTCTGTTTGGATCATTTAATCTAAATAGTATCTTATTCAATAAGTATTTTATTAAGTTCTTTACCCAAATGAATCTAATAGCAATAACTTTTTCTTCATCTATGAAAATTTGAATTGAAATCTATTGATTCCCTTTTGAGGATATTCAATGACTTCCTTAAACCAGCTCTTGTCTGGGAGGCGCCATGTGGGAATCATGTCTGCAGCACCGGTGGAAAACTATGGGGTGAGATTTTACCACAAGCTTCGACATCGCATCTAAAATTCAGCGTCAACATAATTCTGTATTGTCTGTGGAGCTCTTGATTCCATTGGATCATTTTGTATTTTAATTATTGGACATATTCTTTTAAATTGGATATATGTAGTGCGGATTTTGTTTTTGTAATCATTCAAAAGTACCAGAATTCTTTATTCAAATGCACAACTTATTTGATTTATAGCGAATTGTAATTCTCATTTTAATAAATGCTATAACAATGTGACTGTATTCATAGAAGGACTGGAAGTGCGTTAGAAGATAAAATTCATTGTACATATCATGGAATAGTAGTTAATAACTATGTAGATGAAACACTAATAATTTTTCTAATTTTCTTTTCTAGTGTATACCACACCTATATGAGAATAGTTATACCATTGTGGTAGAAGTTAGAAAGTAAAATATTTAACTATTTTATAAGTAAAATACCCCTTATCTAATATATCCATCTTGTCATATTAAAAAATGTATGTGACCCAAGATGCTCAAAGCATAAACAAAATTATATAACTCACTAATAATAAAAAATTATCCAACATTTTTTTAATTTAAATATAATTCAATCCTAGCAATAAGTCTTGAAGTGAGTTTTTCTTTATGTATTTCTCCTTTTAACAAGCCATTCCCTTGGATTATCGTCATTACACTTTAAAATAAAAGTCATTTGTTGCACAACATATGTTGGAACCACATTGAAAGTGCTTATTATTCTTCCATAATCTCCTAGAATATTGAACTAACAGTAATATTGTCAGAATAAAATTGTCATAAAGGAATTCAAATAAAATAATAATAATTCACCTTTGAATTACTCTAATAGAAGCTTCACCATTAAGGTTTGGTAATTTGGTAATTGACCATTCACTATATCACACCTAAAGAGCATAATGTGTCCCATATTTAGCTCAACATAGTATAAATAAAAATCAAAACCTAATAATACATGGATTAATGGTATAAAATCATTAAAATAAATGGTGAACATGTATCTTAAGGGTACCTTGGTTGGTTTAAACTTGCACATCTGCCTTAGTTATGATCTTTCTTATTACAATGACCACAAGTAGAAACACAATTATTGGACAACTACTTTTCATTCTCAGAGTCCGTGGACATCCTTTAGTTGCCACAGTTGGAGAATCAATTAAAGTTATAGTATCATTGAAGACATTTGGAACAAATTCATTTGTCGAATTATCAAACTCTTTGCCTGACTCTGTAGACTTTATTAGATCAAGTTCTCCACTTGCATTTCTCATAGCTTCAATTGCTCTTTGCCTGACTCCGTAGACTTTATTAGATCAAGTTCTCCACTTGCATTTCTCATAGCTTCAATTGCGACATCGTGATGTTTTTTAGATCATGAGCCTTTTTAAGATAATTCAAGACATTCAATCATAACACTATTAAATAATAAGGTGCTAAAAGGTTCATTGATGCCTTTCCCAAATTCCTCACTTGCCAATGCATGAACTTTCTCATTAGCATTAATGGTCCATGTTCGTAGAATATATTACAAGAGGAGAGGAAACATCTTCCTTTATGAAAACAGATAACACATGTCTACAGAGGATTCCCAAAATCTCAAGTAGATGACAATTGCAACTTGCATATTTTGAATTAACATGAAAGTCACATTATAACTTGCTTTATGCTTGTATATTTCATGAACCTTGTATGAAGATACATCTACTATGTAATTATCTTTTTTTGCAATAAACTTTTGAGAACCAAACAACTTGCCCAAAATTTTTTTGAACAAGAGTATATATTCTATGACCACTTATTATCTTGCAATTGATATTTAAATATAATTGTTTTCTAATTATATTTAAATTCTTTAATAGTAAAAGATTGATGTACTTTTAAGAAATATTTTTTAATTCATCATGGACATGATAAACATGGTTCAAGTACTCTTGCACTTCTTTTTTCTGGATGTGCCATGTACAATAATGATGACTAACCACAGAAAACACCTTTGCAACTACTTTAGTGATAGCAACATCTTGTCTATGATAATAATTTTATGCTGAACTCTTGATATTGCTTTCAACCAAATACAACTTTTTTTAGTTTCATCCCATAATAAAGCACAACCAAAAGTATAGATTGCTAATGATGATTTACCCATTTAAATAGAACAAAATATATCTTGTATATATTCATTAAGTATGTTGGATTAAAAATTACAACATCACCAACATATCTGTATGATATTTTTGACTTTGAATCAACCCAAAAGCAATTTGTTAATTGTCCTTTTGCATCTATTTGAAGGACATAAAAGAATCCATGGTTCTTCAATTAGCAACTCTAAAAATATATCAACATTGACTGAGTATCTAATTTTTTTCATTTGCCTTTGTCTCTTTTACTTGAGTAACTCATAACATCTTGTGAGCTAAGTCTAAGAGCATCAACTCCATCACTTTCAGTATGTACATAAGACAAATGTTGTTTTGCTAGGGCTACACCAAAATCATCAAATATGTTAATATTTTTTCTTTTGTACTAGCATTTCCTTCCTAGGCACACAAAGAAATTGTGAAATTCTTGAGGAAAAGTACATGATTATGCTCTCTAACAAATTTAAAAAGGAGAATGATAACCTGTGCCTTAAAGGTGAATTGGTTAAAAATAATTAATTAACATTGAATTTTACAAAAATTCATAAGTAACTCTAGTATTAAATGAATTATGATTTTAATAATCATGAATGTATTTTTACTTTATTAAAGGATAATATTATCCATAAATACTATACAATTTTAATTAATGAATTGTCGTTTAAATAAATTAAAAATGCATTAAGAAATCATAACTAATTTGATAGCAACTTTTGTAAACTTTATTAATTAATTATTCTTAACAAATGTACACTTATAGCACTGGTTAACAACACTAGTTTAGAAATAATTCATTTATCTCCCTTAATACTAGAAAATATTTTTAAATACAAATATATTATGTGGATTAAAATAAAAAAAAATTTAAAGACTAAAATAAAATAAGAAAAAAAACAAAATAAACAACATATCAAAATTATACGAGACTGAATCTGACTGAGCCGGTTAAACATCTTCGTATAATCTTGAAACATAAAACTATACATATGATAAGCCTTTAAATGATAATCTCATATTTAATCATTATTACTTAAGGCATCCGAAGATACCTTATAGGAAAACTACTCCATACTTTTAATAAATTATGCTAAAGTTATAAAAGAAATACTTACAACAGGGGAGGAAAAGAGGGGAGGGGTGCAAAGAAACTTCTGATTTTATTGATGAGAAGAAATTTTTACATGTAAGATATGGGGTTTAGAGAGAGGAGAGAGTAAGAGAGGGAGAGGAAAATGTAAGAAACCTAGAGAGAGAGGTGTGTGTAAGGGACCTGCTCAGCATAAGAGACTTATGGTTCTTTTATAGACAAATTTGTGTAACCGGAAACTGGTTGAGAGGGTAGTCTTGTAACTGGTAACTTGCCGAGAAGGTTAATTTGTGACTGGTAACCTGATTTGTAGGTAATTTTACCCTTCAGTCTATTATCTCAGTAAAGAGATAAAATTACTGTGTCACATGTAAAATTTAATTAACTCTTTTAATTCGAGCTAGTGTGGCCAACTCGATTGTCTCTTCATCCATTTGTTCGGGAAGACATGGATCTTCTGTATCATCACAATCGGATGGAAATGATGAAAGTCCAAGAGTGTTCTGGCCATAAAAACCAGTTTCTTCGTAGATTTTTTTGTACAACCTTTCTTTTTCAAAATATTTTACAAGAGAAAGGTTTGCCTCAATTGGGAATGGGTGAAATTTATTACCCTTTATTTTTTCCAGTATAATTTTGTATTCTGGATTTCCTTTAGAAGAGTAAAAACTTCAGAATCTCTTTTGGAGAAGTTCCAGTTGGACCCTTCAATGTATGCTTTCCAGAGATTGTACTGGTATAACTTATCTTTGTTGAGAGATAACCCTTTCAAAGCATCATGCTTAAGTGATGTGTGGAACTCTGGATTTGTTTCGGTAAATAATTTTATTACGTGAGTGGCTGCACTATCAGGATTAGAAGCACTTCTTGGAGAAGTGGTAATCTGTAGAGCCACTTGTATCATGTGCTCAGCCTGGATATAATTTTATAACTGAGTTTAGTATGGGAGACAGAGCTAAAAATCTGTCTGTAGGTGGAATTATTAATGAATGAAGGCACCCAGCTTCTAGTAACACCATGAGAGTTATCAAAAAGTCCTTGTATAGCTGTGATTGGAAAGAACTCAAATCCACTTGAGCTCTTCTAATAATGAATTTTATCTGGCATGTGCAGTCTTTGTCAACAGTTTTAGAATACTCAGAAGATCCCAAACACGGATTTCTGTTATTGAAATAAGTTTGTGTTTTTACAAATAAACTATTGTAATTTATAGTCTCAGAATGGACCTCAAACAGAAAGTCCTGTATTAATCCAAATTTTCCTAGAAAAATGTTTTGATTTATTTGTTGAGAGATACTGCAAGCAACAGTAGCATATGTTTTGTTTTGAGCAGGAAGCTCAAAGTGTAAGACAATCTTTATTTTTTCTTCATCGATTGTTTCCAACCGAACTGCCATTTCAGCTTCTTCTTTTGAGTAGAAGCCTTTGTATGTGGACTAAAATTGGTCTTGTTTAGCCTCATTGAGGTCTCTAAAAGATGTGTAAACACCTTTATTTTTGCCCATCATCAAGGCAAAGTGTGTAAATCATTTCCCAGAAGGAGGGGTAGGAAATGCTAAAGCTACTCCTTTATTATTTTGGCAACAAAAGCTGTATAATGCGCTTATGATGCTTTATTTCACTCTTGTCACTTGGTGTTCATTTTGTGTTATGTATTTTGGAATATTCTAAATGTTGTCAATTAAAACATTTAATTTGACATTTGTTTGATCTCTTCCAAGGTATTGGAAGATATTTGTAAGGATCGGCAATTTTTGTTTGCCGAACTTTGTGTATTGGTCCGCCACAAATGGAGATTTTACTTGTTTGGGGCCAACGACACCCTTCTTTGTATTCTCGAGCATGTTGACCTGAAATGTCTGTGTATGGGTGAAATCTTCACCTAATGTACCTGGACAAAATATCAGCACAAGTATTTTCAGAACCTTTGATGTGTTCAAAGTGTATGATTTTTCCAGAAAAATTTATATAGTCTTTAAAAAGTAGTCATCTTTTATGTGGCTTTTTATCGTTGTTAATTTGATTTTTACCATAGGAAACTATGGTTTCACAATCTGTTCTGATTGTTATTTCTTGTTTATTTATAAAAAATAATTTAAATACATCTAATGCATGTATGATAACATTAACTTCATAGTCAGTGCTAGTTTTATAAATTTTAAGTTTCGTTGTGTATTTACCGGAGACATATCTGCATATCTGTTCTTCTGTCTTTGGTATGTGTTTATTTTTCTTTCGTTTGAGGATTGCTCCCCATCCGAGTTTGCATCCATCACATTCTATTATCAAATAATCTGAATCTAATGGTAATTATAAAATTGGTAATTTTGTTACCATTTGTTTTATTTTTTGTACTAATTTTATATCTTCAGAATTAAATTTTCTTTCTCCTTTTAATGCGGTTTTATTGTATAAGGGAGATGTATATTTTCCCAAATCAGGGATAAAGCTTCTGGCATAATTTAAAAGTCCTAAAAAGGATCTAAGTGTTTTAATATCTTCCATTTTGTCTGGAAAATCCTGTATTTTGTTGGATATATGAGGTTGGAGTTTTATAGTCCCATTACCGATTTCTGTTCCAAGAAATTCAATGAAATTTTTACAAATTTCCATTTTAGATTTTGAAAGTATTAATCCATAATGTTCCAATTTGTATAAAACTTGTTTTAGATTATGAAAATGATCATCTTTTGTTTTCAAAAATACTAGTATGTTGTCGATATAAACACATGTGAAAGACTTAAAGTCTTTAAAAATATTGTCCATTTTCCTTTGGAAAATAGCAGGAACATTTTTTAATCCAAATGACATAACATTTCATTCGAATAATCCTTCTAAACAAGAAAAAACTGTCCATTTTATTGATTCTGGATCCATTTTAACTTGATGGAATCCACTTTTAAGATCGAATTTAGAAAATCATTTGGCATCTTGTATTCGATTAATTAAAACATCTTTAGATGGAATTGAATATCCATATTCTACTGTGTTATCATTTAATCTTTTGTAATTGTAAACTATTCTAGATTTACCCCTTTTTTGTTCAGAAGATATATTGACTATAGAAGCCGGACTTCTATGTGGACTAACACTGGATGCTATTACTTTTAGTTTTAACAAATTTTGTATATGGTTTTGACATTCTTCTTGTTCCCAATTATTGAACTGAATGTCCTTTGTTTTAATGATTAAATCTGGATTTATTATTTTTAGTTTACAAATTATGGAATTTTTGTCCTAAAATTTTGTAGGATCTTCTCTTATTATATTTATTTTATTTAATCGATCAAGGATTTATTGTATATTTTTAAATTTTTATCGATTTTGAAATTTTGATTGAGGAAAAACCCTCAATTGTGTTTTGTAATATCAAATAGGAGTATTAGGGATAAAGTATTAATTAAGCTCACAAAATTTTTAATGAAGTTTTTCCTTCTAATTAATTTATCAAAGAATCTATAGGAAAATTCCGGAATAGTTTCTTGCAATTTTTTTTTTTTAATATTCACAAGTAATTCCTATAAAATTTCATTTCCTGGTTTATTCATTTTTTCAAAAGTCCGCATACCTGCGGATTTTCCTGGGGTTCGTTAATTGGCCCAAATAAAAAAAAAAAAAAAGTGACTTGCTGAGTTTTGAATTCTTATTAGGGCATGTTAGCGCGTTTAGCATTACACCCTTCCTACCGAACTTTGAGTGCAGCAATGTTACCCTGATATTGTGAGTTACATATCTTCTCTTTCGCTTCATGTTTTATTATACTGCGATTGTTTTCCCCCGTTTGTGTTTATCGCAATATTCTCACATTATTTCAGTTACTTACTCTCGCTCTCAGCTTTGAACCCTAATATCCACCGCCGTCAAGCGTCGTTTTCCGCCACTTCAACGTTCTCCGGTCACTTCAGGTAACATGCATCGCCGCCCTCACTCGCGCTGTCTGATTTGGGGTTTTATTCAGAGTTCATTTGTGCAAGTTTTTCCCTGACCGACTTGAATCTTCTACGTCTATGCATTCGATCCTTACATGCATTTGAAAATTTTCAGCCTACTTATGCGAAGCTATTAAAAATTTCAGATACTTAAATTATTTAGTTTATTTTACACAACTATCCAAGGGAGAAACATTCTTTGTTCTCTGGCTGGCGCATATTACTCGATTATGGTGCTAATTAGAACTGTTATTTGGTTTCTATGTGATGTCTTTTGATGGGTTCTTTTTTTCTTCTTCAAAAGGATCCTCGTGTGTTTTTAAGACCTATGTGGTTTTGTAAGCATGTCCTCCAGAAATATATTCTCTAATTATTTCATTAGTTCATTTAAATTATTTTTTCTCCTTGATTGGTTACTGCAGTTGGTGATTCTAAAATGCATTTGAAAATTTTAAAGTTCCTGATTTGAAGCCAGAGTTATTGTATTCATTTTTGTGTAAGGTCCGTTTGTAAAGCAGGGAAATTAGAGCATGCTATAAGGTTATTTAGAAGTTCATACTTTTAAAGCAGCTGCTGCTGATTCAACAGTTAAAACATAAAATGTAGTTTCTTTTTTTTTTTTCTTTAATTCATTTGGCAAGTTTAACCAAGACAGGAACCAAAATAAGTTGAAGTAAAGAAAAAATAAACTGTTCTTTTTATCATGCTGACATGCTAGTTATATTCTTATGATCATTAACAATTAGAGTAAAGAAGATTGGGGTTGTAATTTTTGTGAATAAGTTGAAGTGAGAACATATTATTTTTTTGGCTTAATTAACTTTTTTGTCCTCTATATTTTTTGCGTTTTGGTTTTGGTCCCTGTTGAAATTTATTTATTTTTTGTTTTAATCCTTTTAAATTTTATTTTTAGAAAATAGTATTTTTATCAACAAAAAATATTAAATGATGGTGTAACTAACATATTGTGTGACTCTATTTTGGAAATATGTATTTTGGGATGTTTCAATGCTTATTTGCCTCTGTAACATGATGACGTGACCCTCCGGTAATCATGGTATTTGTTAGCAGTTTCTTTTATCAGCAGGGACTATTTTCAAAGAATAAAATTAAAAAGGGATTAAAACAGTAAAAACATTTCAACAGGGACCAAAATCAAAATGCAAAAAATATCGAGACAATAAAAGTTAATTAAGCATTTTTTTATCCTGCTAGTTATATTCTTAATTTCTTACGATCATTTACATTTGTGTTGGGTCTGTGTACCTCACCTTGGTGTGGCAACTAGCTAGTGTTGTGACTGTGTTGGAAGACTCCTGTGGAGTTGAACTCTTTGGGTAGTTTTTAAAATCATCTGCAATGATTCCATATTGACAAAAGCTATGAGTGCTATTTGCAAGGGAATTAACTGATATTGCCTACAAATTGTCACATGTTTTTTTTTTCTTTTTTTCTTTAATGATGGCTAACTGGTTTTCTTAGATTATTTTTTTCACCTTTATAGTTCAAAGTCTATACACACTTTCTTCTCAGAGTAGTGTATCTCTACAATTTATTTACTCTTTTCTTTTTCAGTTTTGTGCTTAATTTTTTATGTGTATCAAATATTATAAATGTTATTATGTGTTTGTTTGAATAAATGCATAAGCTAATTCTTGCTTATAGAAAAGCTCATTTAATTTTTTTTCTTATTTTCTTCTCCTAGAAGAATTTCTTGAAGCTTATCTTATCAATTATATATTGTTCAACTTTTTTATGGTTTTTTAGATATAAATGTCTAATTGTACGCTTTGTAAGTTGTATGTTCATTTATGTTGTTACTCATTTAAGATAAATTAGAGTGAACCTAATTTCCTATTTGAGATTCAAAGTAATGATTAAGTATAATGATCAAGTAAAAATACTAATCATTATATTGAATCTTGAGTTGTTCAAGTTAGCCAATCCGGGATTCGATTTTTTCTGGACTTGCTTAATAGGTAGAAGTTAAATTTCATTTTAAATTTGATGAAATTTTGGTTTGTTGCGTTTCATTTTTTTATCTCTATGTGCATACTTGATTATGGTAGGTTAGGCTTATATCGTAGATAATTAAGTGAGGGTTATGCATTTTATTGTTTGATTGATGTATCTTGTTTAATTTCTAACATTTGAAAAAAATATTTTTCATACAGTAATTTTGGAGTTGACCTGAAAATGGAAAAGCCCGCACATCGTACATGGATGTATAATAGGCTTCTTCCTAGAAGAAAGGGTTATGCCACTGGATTTTTAGAAGGGGTCAAAGAGTTTATTGATTTTGCTTGTCAACAGCAAAAGTATTTGAATGACGGTGTAATAAAGTGTCCATGTAAGCTATGTAAAAATAAGAAGCATTTAACCCTAGCCAAAGTAAATGATCACATTATTAAAAAAGGGTTTACACCTAGATATTGGTATTGGACATCCCATGGAGAGAAAGTTCCTGACGTTAATGATGATGTTGAAGTGAATTCAGTGCCACAGGGGTGTAAGAATACTTCAGAGTTGTCTGCAGCTATGACAATGTTAAAAATGTCAAAAGCTTGCCTCAATGATCAACCTCAACTCCCTCAATCTCCACCTCCACCTACTCAACCTCAACTCCCTCAATCTCCACCTCCCCCTACTGATCCTCCACCTCAATCTCATTCCACCCAACATACTCAACCTCAACTTCCAACTAAATCTTATTCCACCCTACCCACTCAATCTCAACCTGTACTTCCATATCAATCTCATACCACACAATCTCAACATATCCCTACTGAAGTCCTTCGTACAGAAGAAAATCCTATGGTTAATAAAGTTCCATCTTCTTCATCTAGTCAAGTTAGTGGAGGCAATAGTGGAAACAAAATCATGATACTCCCTGAAGGGGATGGGTGAGGGTTTTTATTTTCTTAGCATATAATATAATTGATATTTACTTATTCATCATTTTTTGTTGTTTTATAGGTTTGATCAACATAAGTTTGTAGTTGGGACAATTGCTTCAATCATACGTACTAGCTTGGAAGAGGCAAAACCATCATGGAAGCAATTATCTATAGGTCAAAGGGATTCGTGGTTTAATATATTTCAAGTAATAAAATTTCAACTTTTGATTAAAAATATTCATATTTTATATTATTTTTAGAAAAAGTCTCTAATATAATTTTTTCCCCCATTTTTGTCAAAACCAACATAGTCAAAGTTTACATGGCCACCTCAATATATGGACATGGTGCGACGCAACTTTGAGAAAAGGGGTTCAGCTAAAATGACTCAGTTAATGCAAGAAGTTCGAAAAAATTTAAATCAAAAACCGACTTGGATGAAAGATGGTGTGTGGGTACAATTGAAGGCGCATTGGGAGTCCTCAAGCTTCAAAAACAAGTCTGAAATAAATAAAAGAAATCGTGAATCTATGGATGGTGCTTGTCTTCACACTGGGGGATCAATTCCTCATCGTTTGCATTGGAAGAGAATGGTAAATTAATTTTCTATTATATATTATCAAGTTTTCAAAATTAATGGTATTAAAGTTTGTTTTATCATCTATTACAGAAGGAGGAAAAAGGGACAGATCCATCATTGACTGAGTTTTATTTTCGTACCCATCGAAGAAAAAAGGATCAAAGTTGGGTGGGTTGTCGTGCAAAGTCTGCTTATGTAAGTTTTATACTAATGAATGCATTTTCGTACCCTATGTCTGTTAATGTTGTAATTCTTCTTTGTTGTTTAGAAATCAAGTGTTTTTGCCAGAATAAGGTGCACCAACCAAAAGTTTAATAATAATAATTTGCGTACATGTTGAGGATGTTTAAATGTATGGTAATGTCTTTAGGCATCTTAGAAAATTTCTCATGGAATTTTGCATTGATTAATTTTTATGGAATTTGATTCTATTGCACATGCAGCACCATTCCTATTGCCATGCTAAAGCCCTTGCAATTATATGAGCACCCTTAATATGTAGATCTTATTTTGTGTATGTTATTTTATGGTTGAGATCCCCACGGCAAACTGACTTTACCAGCAATTAGCTTAGGTTTAAAATAACAGATAGAGCATTTGTCCAAAGTGATATAACTTTTTTTATGGTACATTTAAATTTCCCATACTGATAAATCTCTGGGAAATTTAATCCTTTCTATCTAATAGTTATAATTATTTGTGAATATTTACACTGGATTCATAAATTCTTTGCAAACCTATGCACTATGTATTCATGCATTATATTTTAGCTTCACACAGAGAGAGGATGAGGAACGAAGAATTATAGTTAGTGAACAAAAACATGCTTGTATAGTTTAGCCCTTTTAGCAGAAAAATTAATATTGGATCCTATAGTGGCCCATATGCACGTTCACTGCTGGGTGTGTTACCTATTAATCATGTGTTGTGCAGAATTAAATGTATAGGATTCAAACCTTTACCATGTCATCAACCAAAAAAATCTTGACTAAGTTAGTTTTAGGCTAAAGCAATAGTTAAGTGAAGACTATTTTCACTCACTATATGCGTAGTAATGTTTTTGTGATTAGCACACTAAACAAGTTTAATAGGAAGAAATTGATACCATAACCCACATGGGGAGCCTTGATGATTAAATTGAGCAAAAATTGTCATTCAACCTTGTAGAAGTTCGGCAATATAATATGAGACAAAGTCCTGATTCATAATATTCATATGTGATATAGGTCTGGACATTTGACAAAAAGTAACCACTTTATTCTATTTGTTGTTCCATTTATTTCTTATTTTCCTTTTAAGTCGTTTGAATTTAGGACCCTCTTGGGCGTGGTCTCAACTAAAACTTTTTAGTCCCTCCAAATTTTGTTAAATGTTATGTTACATTTAGTTCTTTAACTTCACTTTGAGCCTTGAGGAACTAAAAAGGGACTAAAAATTCTGCTCTTTTAGTCCTTTAAATTTTTTGGGAGACTAAAATCAACATTTTGCAAATTTGAGGGACTAAAAAGAGCATATTTCTAATTGGGGGGCCAAAATGGAAAATGTCCCAATTTTAAGGAACTAAAAAATATTTAAGCTTTTAACTATATGCAAGAGCAGATGTAATCTTTTTTAGGCAAGATCCAGTTTTATCAGCCTGCCCAACATTCATAAAATACATGCAATTATTAGAAAACATCGTATTTTGGTATTTGAATAAAGTAGAGAATATCTCGCTTGGCAGTCACACATTGACGTTTGGTCATCTTATTGGCCAACTCATTGACTATATGTATATATGCATAGATGTGTGGTTCTTGAAGGGATGAACTAACCTTTTTATACTTTTGACGTTCGAGCCAATAGTGCATTTGACCATTTGGGTAGATTGAGCTGACCTGATACTGGCAGTTCATACCACAAAAATCTTGACTCGTGACATGAATGATAAAAGACATAATTATATTAGCCATATTTTTCAAATCTATACTTGTTGCTATAAACCTCTAGTATTATGTTAATATTTGGTCTGAGAAGATCATATTTTTCTCATGCTAGTGTTACTTGAGATGTAGGATAAATTTGAGCAAAGGAAGCTTGAGTTATCTTCTAAGAGTTCAAAATATACATCGGAGAAGGATGTAGTTGATAGGCAACCGTCTATGCCATCAGACTTTGATATATGGGTTAATTCAGTTGGCAAGAAAAAAGGGAGGATCTTTGGCCTTGGATCCATAGGCAAAGCATTATTTACATCATCAAGTAAACAAATGAAGTTTTCTGCTAATTCAGAGGAGGTTGATGTTTTAAGAAATCAACTTCAGGAATTAAATGAATCACTACATAGACAAGAACAAGATAAACTGGAGATGAGGCAGGAGTTGAATAAGACCAAAAAACAAGGATCCGCAGGTGAAACATTATTTACATCCTCCTCAAGTCAACCAACGAATCTTTCTGTGAATTCAGAGGAGGTTGATGTTTTAAGAAAACAAATTATGGCATTAAATGCATCACTTCAAAGACGTGAAAAAGAGAATCTAGAGATGAGACAGGAGTTAAATCTGATCAAACAACAAGTAACAACTTTAATGCAACTCTTTGGATTTGATGGTTCTTCACATCCATCTACGCCACCTCAAAATAGCAGTTTAAATGATGATAATGATAGTGACACTATTAGTGATCATATCGACTAAGGCTGTCTTTGGTATCTTGCTACATTCTTTTTAAAAGGTGTGTTGCCTTAACATACTTTTAGTTGGTTGATAATTTCTCGTTCGAAAGAGATGTTGGCGTAATATACTCTAACTGGTTGGTGGTTGTAATTTCTTAGGTTTTTGTTTATTATAATCTGTTCAGACCCTTAGTTATCTATGTACTTAGCTTGTAGATTTTGGATGAGTAGTGGAGATAGGATCTCACGTGGCTTTTTTTTCTGTATTCTGTTGCCGAAATTCAGTATTCCAATTAGTTTTTTTTTTTCATTTTTTTTTTTGCGCAGAGCTCCTGCAGCTATTGCGTCGACCACGCCAGAAACCTCCTCTTAATTCAACTTCTTTCTTTCAATTTTCTCTTATTTTCAATTGTAGCTTTCTCTTATGATATGTTTAGATGACCTTAGTGGATGAAAATAGAAAGAGTTAGAGTAAAAAGAAAAGTTGCTAACTGAATATAACGGAAAAAAATGGAACATGATTAATTTCATTTTTATTATTTTGACCCTAATTTTTTTTCTTCCAAAATTTGGGTGTTTCTGAAAAAAGTTTGTAGATTTTTTAAATTATCTTTGAAAGTATTTGATAATTTTAAATTTAATCATATTTGATAAATTTTGGTGTATTTGATATAAGTTTGTAGTTATGAATAGCTATTAACTAGTATAAGCATGTTTTAAAATTTTAAAGTTATTTATATTTATGTTTATTTAAAGTTATTTAAATTTATGTTTATTTTATATTATTTAAACAGTTTTAGAAAGTTAACAGTGACAGATCTAGGATGTTTTATTAAGAGTGGCGAAGTAGAAAAAAAATAATTAAACATTTTTTATACATTTTTAAATATTATAAATTTATTATTATGATACTTATTTAATACAGGGTTGCATATAAAATAATTTTATATGTAAGATTGGTTAGAAAAAATCAATATTTAGTATTTTATAAATGTCTTTCTGCAATTTTTTTGTTTTCAAGTAACATTATTTAATTTAAAATAATAATTTTGATTGGTAAGATATAAATACAACTGGATTTTTTTTTTTGTTATTATTATATTGTAATTTTTTTTATAAAAAAACATACCCAGATTAGTTAAATTATATTGTAAAATTATTGGATTTTAATAAATTTTTTACCTGTAAAATTGCTGATCAAATTATTTGAGAATTATGAAACAAACTCTAGAATAATAACCTAATTTAAGCTTAAAAAAACTTTTGTATGCACCACATTTGAAGTAGTTGCAGTATTTTGTGTTTGACTTCAATGAATAAAATCTTTAATATTTAAGATTATATATTACTTCCCTGCTGTTATTGTGTTGCAACATTAACATTCTGGTCTCCTGAAAATTGTTGTGCTTGGAGGAAGGATGCGGAATTGGAGAAATTGTTGCCCAAAGCAATTTTTGAGCTTGAAACAATCGCTCAACCAGTATTGGACATGCCTAAGCTGTTGTGGGATTTGAGACTGCTGAGTGTGAATTTGAGAGAGCAAGAGCACTTTATGAAAGTGAAAGGCTTCTTTGTCCAACAAAGCACTTGAAGGTATGGAAAGTTTAGACTTAACACAACATGAACAAAAGAAGCAGTGCATTCAGCGTGCTAGAAGGGTCTTTGAGAGCTACTTTAGAATCTTTAGATCATCAGCTCCACATTTAAGGGAAGAAAGGACAATGCTATTGGAGAAATGCCTCAACATGGAGGTTATGACTTATGTCTGGAGAGTTGGGTGATGTTAGCTTAGTCTAGTAAGTTTAAGCTGCCCAAGAAACTACTAGAATTGAATCATTCGTTGACTTTTCATTCTCAGAGGAAACACAGACAACAAATCTCAAGATCTTGGAAACTCCTTACAAATGGAAAAAAACAAAAATTGTCTTCTTATGAATATCTTCCTACTGCTTTTTATGCTTTCTTGAATCATAATATTTTGGTTCTCTATATTTTCTCGCTGAACTAGCTGTTATAGTGTTTCTTTAGTCGCAACTTTAATGCTTACTATTTGAATGGTTGTAGCCACATCCGAACATAAGTCCAAAAGTTTAAGTCCGTACGTTATGTATTAGCATCATGTGAGGTGTTCTACACAATTTATTTGCTGGTACTGTAGGAGAGCGCCGAAACAAACTTATGCGTGTGCTAAGAGTATAAAATAATTGTTTCACGATGATTACTAAAATCCCAAGTCATTATTAGAAAAGTTGTTAACTTAACCTATAAATCCCTCGTTTAACGTAGTCTAATAGCAGAAATTTTTATACAGCAAAATCCCTCGTTTCACGATTATTACTTTTTATTTGCTACTCCATCCTTTTCATATCTTATGTTTGACATTATTGCAAATTAAAAAATATTTAATGTAATTAAAAAATGTTATTTTTGAGATTAAAATATCATTATTTAATACATTAATTTTTTAATCCTTGAACCAATATTATTGGTGGGTATTAGAGTGTGAAGGTGACGCAGAATCTCACTTGGTTGAGCAGTTTAAGGGTGTACTCTACTCATATTAAATTCTAGGACTACCATTGATAGTTGTGAATTGAAAAAAGAAAAAAAAATTCCATTTGAGGAAGAACATAATGTGGAGAGATTGTGAGGAGAAATTATTACGTTCCCATACCATATGTGTCTTAATTAATAAACATGCAGCATATAATTATTTTTTTTATAAAGATACTCATAAATTTATTGCCTTTAAGATTTTGAATCATCAAGTTTTCCTTATTTGATATGCGCTTAAAACTAATTTATTTTATGTGTTTAGAACTAATTTAGAAAGGTGTTCTAAGTGTGCAACCTCCCTCAAACTCCTAGAAGTATATTTGTGAAAAAAACATTAAATAGATTTAAATTCTAAAACATAAATTATTATTAGAAAAATAATAAGAAGACTCTTAACAGGTGGATTAAATAAGATATTGGCTAATAACTTATATTAAAAAATATTTTATTTAATAAAATTGCATTTACTTCTAATTTTAAGTGATACTGACATATACATTTATTTTTAATAAATGTCCTTAAAACACAGGTTAACAAATCCTAGAAAATAAAAGGATAAAACATATACATATTAATAGTAGTACTTAGACCGTGATTCCAAGAGCTATTCGGATCAATAACATATATATTGAAACATATACATATGTATATATTGGTAGTAATGATAAAACACTAGTAACATTTCCCATAGTACGAATGCAACCCTATAAACTCGAACTAAACGTCGTGTTCAAAATATGACACTTGCTAAAGTTTCAGTTTAAATATGATTTAAGTTTTTGATAGGGCAGTGTGTTTTAGAGATCTTAAATCTTGATATTAAAAAGATTTATCGTTAATTAAGATCTTCAGCGTGTGGAGATTAGAGTTTTATATAAAATTCAGTAAGATTAATGTAAATATGTGTGCACATTTCTTTTATTTAGTATATATATATATCTTATTTCTTAAATATATATCTTGATTTTATTAATTGTGTATTTTATTTTAAATATAATTTTATTTTTTTATTAATTTTATTTAATTAATTAATTTTACTTTTTAAAATTTAATATTTTATAAAAAATAAATTATAAATAAAATTTAAATAATGAGATTCATTTGTAAAATCTATATAAATATCTTAAAATCTTAAATATGAGATTTTTTATTAGATAAAAAAAAGAAAAAATATTTTAAAACACATGTAATATTATAGGAATTATATAAAAAGATATTTTAACATCTTAAATTACATCTAAGAATAAAGATTTTAAGTATATTGAAATGTTGTTATTCATTTGGATCCAGGATCCATAACTAGAAAATAACAAAAAGTAAAAACAAAGAGAAAGACAACTGTGAATTTTGGACCATGAAACATGCTAATGAGTTGCTTCACAAATAAAACGTTTAAAAAATTGTATTTTTCTTTACTCTAAATTTATTGTTTTTTATTATAAGTTTAAATATTTTCTAAATTCATTGGATTCTTTTAAGTACATAATATATGGTAGACAACAATAATGTTTGTTTATGTTGTACCTTTTTTACTGTTCAGAATGAGAGTGATGGTCCTCACTTCAGCGACCGTCCGTGTCTTCATTCCAGATATTTCCATTTTGTAGTTTTTTGTGTTTTTTTAAGGATTTCTATTTCTATTTTATGGTTGGAAGTTGGAACCTGATAGCACGCACGACAAGACGCCACGTGTGAATCACAGGCAACGAAAATGATTAGTTAAAAATGAGATCCACATGGCTTCATTTGACACAACTTGCTTAGATTCAATTACCAGCGACTTCACTTGTTCCTTGCCTCACTAAACCAATGGATCATGGAACCATTTTTTATTTTAATAAATATACTATTATTTTTTAGCTGCACTTTTCTCTACTGCTTTTAAAGTTTTTTAGATGATTCATGTTCAAATAAAAAATTTTGTTGTAATGGACCAACTATCTTTTTTTATTATTAACAAAATTAATACATGTTTTGCATAAGTTTTATAATTACAAAAATATTATATTTATGAGTTAAACTTTTTTTTATATACATCAAATGCTGATTATTAATGTGTTAATTTTTGTTAGTAAAATATTAAAATTTATGTATGAAACTTATAACTCCTTATGACTTAAATTCTTAATTTTAAAACATTAGATTTTAAATCAATATAAGTAAATAAAAATGTTTTCTATTATTATTTTGAATTTAACCTATATACGAACAAAGACTTTAGCCATTCAAGTATATTTGTTAAAAAGATTGTGTTGGATTCGATGATGCTTCTTCGCATCTTCTTTTTTACTGTTTGTAGAGAATATGGAAATTAAAACGATAAAAATATTTAAATTAAAATCAAGTATAAAAAATATGGATCTCATAAGAAACTTATATTTTTTTTTCTATTTTCTATGAATGATAAGCAACCAAATTAATAAGAAAGTATAGTTTCAATATGAATAAAAATGTATTAATAAATATCTATGATGGATTAAAAATTTGAATAAGTTCAAAAATTATAAATGACAAAATTAACATATTATAATTGGGTTAAATGTTTTTGGTACTCTTATTGTTTTTTGTCTCTAGAATTTTTTTTGAATTAAAATGTCTAGTTATCCATGTAATTCTTTTTTTGTTTGCACATAATCAATCCGAAATGACGTATCACGAGCTTATTTGATATATCCTGTTCTAGTCATTGTTCATACTTGAATTAAACGATTTTCTTATAAAACATGTGATTATATTTAAATATGAATTAATTAGTTCAATTACAAAATTAAAACCCTATTATATATTATCCTTCAACCTATACCCTCGTTCTTATCCCTTCAAAAGTCTGCATAGCAAAGACAAAAATTTTCATTGAGATAGCAAAGATTAAAAATATACAAACTGCTTATGTCTTAACCTTAAACATTTCATCAACTAGTTTCTTTCACAACTTTATCACCTTAAAATAACGAGAAAATAAGTTCAATGAAGATTAACATTTTTATTAAGGCATCTCCAAATCATTCTTCCCGAATTCTTTGTGGATTCCGACTTATATGGTAATCTCTTCATTGTATGAACAAAACATCCTTGGCAATATGAAGAAGAAGATTTGCAAGAAGTGTTTGACTTGTGTCAAATAGAATCAATCTTTTTCCCTTTCAAGGCTACTCAGTGCGAAACAATGATTTGAAGATTTACGTTAACTTCGTCAAATATGAATCCCAAAGTAGTAGAGAAGATAATGATATAAGAAAAAATTATCTCGTGAGAGAGGACGTGAAAATTTAAATTTGTTTATTCCACGTTTGAAAAAATTTAATTTCATGTAGAATTGTGTTGACTAGAAGAAAAAATTACTAATTAAACATAGGGATGTAAAACAACTTTTTTCTTACATATGCTATAATTTGCTAATTTACAAAGTGGATAGAGGCCTAGCCATTAGCCAAGATCTCGACAAAAAATGTGAAAAAGTTTCTCCGGAGAATTATATGCAGATTCGGGATATGCCACACAGTCGTCACCGATAATGGAAGGCAATTTGTAGACATAAATTTAGAAGAATTCTTGGAAAACTTCTCTATAAAGCACGTGAACACCTCGGTGGAACATCTGCAAACCAATAGCTAAACAGAAGCAGCCAATAAATTTATATTGAACGAGTTGAGAAAGAGGTTGGGAGTGTCCAAAGGTAAGTGGGCCAAGGACCTAACAAGGTGTTATGGGCTTATAGATGCACTCCCCAAACTACTACCCTAGGGAATATAACTTAGTTTATGGAACCGATGTTGTTATTTCAATTGAGATAGGGAAATCCATACTTCGGCGCGAGCTATTTGACTCAAGCCAGAACTAGCAAGAAATGTTAATCGATCTCAACCTTGCCTAAGAGCTTAGAGATAAAACTCAAATCAAGGAGGAAATTTCCAAGATGAGGGCTACAAGGAAATTCAATAGCAAGGTCGCATCGAGGAGTTTCAAGGAGGGGGATCTCATTTAGAGGAAGCGTGTCAAGGCTAGGAAGGAGCATGCAGAAGGGAAATTTGCATTTAAGTGGAAGGGTCCATTTTGGGTGCATTAAAACCTGAATAATGGTGCATACAAATTGGAACACCTCTTATCGGAGCTTGTTCCAAGAACCTGGAATGTCACTCACCTTAAGTTTTATTTCAATTAAGACCTGTGTGTACTTATAAATTGAACACATGTATGTATACGAATGTAATATTTTTCCTACCAATGGTCCTTTTTTTTAAAAGGGGTTTTGTCTGAAGAGGTTTTAACGAGACATCCCGTTTTGAAATGATATGTGTACAATATTGGTACAAGTCTTACTTCAATTGAGATAAGCTTGAACAAACATGTCACATAAAAGGTCGCATAACCACTCGTGCATTAAAAATCTTGTGTGAAAATTCGCATTAATAATCTGAGAATATGTGGGATAAAAAGTCACGTAAACACTCGCGCATTAAAAATGTTGCGTAAAAATTCACATTAATAAATTGAGAACACATCAAATAAAAAGTCGCATAAACACCCATGCATTAAAAATCCTGCATAAAAATTTTCATTAATAAATAAAAAATATGTCAGATAAAAACAACACGTAAGTACTCACGTATTACAATTGTGTAAAAGTTCACAGTAGCCAACCTGGATGTCGTCATATTGAATTCACACTAAAATTTGCATCAATTTGTTGAGATGTGATTAGAATTACGTGCATCATAAGATAGAAACAAGTAAAATAAATGTTCATTCATGTGTGTATGAGGCCTGATCACAAGTGGGACATGTGTAGCCACCATGCAAAAGAAGGCCAAATAGGCTAGCCAAAAAGAAAAAAAAAATCTAAGGCCTAGATATGTAGCTGAGGAGATGCGAGTCAAGGGACAGCAATGTCGTTGGCACCTCAGATCCAGTCTCCTTAGCAGTTCAGTTGGTATTGGTAGAGATGTCTTTCTCAGGCACTATTCGGCCTTCGAAGACATCGTTGTCGACATCAAATTGACGGTCTCAGATGCCAAAGAACACAATGGCTTATTGGATGACCTTTTTGAAGCCTTGAATGTGGTTGCCCTCCATAGCCATTTGTGCTTGCTTAATGAGCAAGGCCTTCTCGGAAACCTCCACTTCTCTTCCTCCAACGCCAACACCTCCACATTATGGTCAGCAACCCTTCTCTCCACAACAAGTAACTCAATCGCCTTCTCCTTAGCTTCTCTCAACTGCTACCCCATGAAGAGTTGATTATCCTCTATCCACTTCAACTTTTTCTTCAAAGTTTCATTCTCCTTAGTCAGCTTTGCACAAGATTCAGATAGCTTCGTTGAGGCGTCCAAGGTTGTGGAGAGAGAGAGGCTTGAGTGTCCGCTAACTCCTTCTTTACTTTGGTGACCTCGAAAGACTTCTTCACCTCCCGAATAAGTCTTTGACTGAGCACCCAAGCCTGGGCTTGGAACTTGGAGAAACTGGAGTTCACTTCATCGACACTGAGAGAGTTGAAGATTACTTTTTCTTTCGAAGACAGCTCGATGACCCTTATTTTCTTTTTTTATTTTCAAGTCCCTTCATAGGAAAGACTCTAGGATCGAAAGGTCTGAATCTTCCTTTTTGTCAAAGTTGAATTTTTGCTTTGACTTCTTAGCCAAAGGCTCCTTGCCTGCCAGCGTTTGCTCAGCGACATGCTTATTTGTCGAGGTCGTTTCAATGGTGAATCTATTGGGTTGGACCTCAGTGATGACCTTAGCCTTGCCTTTGTTTTTTGGATTCTTGGGAGGAGGTGGGAGCAGATAAGGTTTGCTAGCAGATGACCCACCGATATCTACTTCTTCATTTTTTTCTCTCCTCTTCTCCTCTATGGTAGAGTGGATGTTTTTAAAGTTGAATAGAGGATTTTGAGGGATCTTTACAGCAATTAGAGCTGCACAAAAGAAAACCAACTTTAGTCAAATTAATGATCTATATTATAAGCAAATAAAAAATGGAAGAAAACTTACATTCTAGGTTCGGGACAGGATCAGCGAACAACATCCAATCCAGAATATCCTTACTCGGCATACAACGAGGAAGTTTGTCAAGAATAGACAACAACTTTAGATTGTTGTCCAACATGGACGACCTTTACCACGAGTTGTATCATTGAGGCTCTCGTGTCCAATAGAAGGGAAACTTCGGCCGGTCGTCCTCGTTGTAAAAATGACGACGGCAGTTTTGACTCAACAATACTTTGAAGAAACTCCCTTTAAAGTCTTTGAGGGACGAGGTGTATGGTGAAAGAATGCAGTATTGGGACTGCCCATTTTGACGATTCATTAAATTGGACACAATAATGATATAAAAAGATCCGAGGGTTGGACTCGATACAGAGTGCCTTGTAGAGAATTCGGAAGACCTATAGAAATGCCTAACTAACATGGTGAACTCGTCAAACGACAACCAAACATGGAACTCGATGAAGAGGTGCCCATACATGAAGAAAAACTCAACGCTTGCGTCTTTTCAACCCCGACAAACGCAATCCGAGGATCGACAGGAAGCTATCGTGATCAAATCTTCACAACCGTGATCCCCCAAAAGATCCACATTGTCCAACACCTACTGCATGTCCCAATTCCTTTGGATGTCAAATTCGTACTTTAAAACATTGAATCCACCTAGGTTTGGTCGGGATCAACCAACAACACCAAACCTAGAATATCTTTAGTCGGCAGACGTTGGAGAAGTTTGTCAAGCATAGACAATAACTTCAGGTTGCTATCCAGCATGGACGACCTCAGTTACGACCTATATCGCCGAGACTCCCGTGTCCAATAAAAGGGAAACTTCGGCCAGCTGTCCTCATCATAAAAATGACGACGACTGTTTTGACCTACCAAAACTTAAAAAAAACTCCCTTAAAGTCTTTTAGGGACAAAGTGTAGGGTGAAAGAATGCAGTATTGAGACTATTCAGCTAGCGAGACCCATCTCGGCAGTTACCCTAGTAAGTTCACAGGTAAAGTTGTTGTCATTGCATTTATTGCACTTTACGCTTGATCCGTTTTAAGCTCAGCTAAATACTGACTTGAGTGTCAAAATGACTTCTATAGGTCACCTCTCGCAGGACCAGAGTACTCTTATATTGTTATTGAGTAAGGAACAAAAACGATTTATCTTCACTTTATAATCAATAACCACAAATTAAATTTAATTTTTTATGTTGTTTATTTGATTCAAATAAATTTTTTTTATGCATCGAATAGAAAGTTATTTATTGATAAAAAAAACAAAGTTATCTATTGTAAATGTAAGTGCACTTTAACAATCAATCAAATAAATAAATTAATAACAAGGCAGACTTTAGTTATTATTTAATATAATGAAGCATAAAAATGTTCAAAATCTCTACCAAAAAGACGATTTCTTTTTATATTTATACACTAGTTGAAGATTTAATTTAATTTTTCTAATTAGTAACGCTGAAAGAAATAGAGTAGTAACTAGCAAATGCGAAAACGGGGTATCCTCGACTTTGCTATTGACCAAGACCGAAACAAATACCGGTCATAGTTTTCCTTCTGGTTTTCTGTGGTGTTCATTATTCGTTCTATTTCGTACCAAAACCCAGCCCTTGTAATCATTTAAACTTTCAATTGTACACACAAAACTCTCTACTGCATCCAGAACAGGGAACACAAGGAAAACACATATAACCCACGCCAATTTATTAATTTTCTTCCAACACTACACAAAATAGAATAAAAATTATCTTGTTAACTACAATTTTCTCAATTCCAAAAAAATAAACACTATATTTAATTTTTCAATATTTAATAACACGTTATAGCAATATTTTTTTTAAATTACATACTATTCTATTCTTTAAAGTTTATAAACATTTTTTTTAGATATAAAAAATAATAAATTTTAGAAGTATTGTTTTAATTTGTTTTAATATTAATTATTTTTTATTATCTCTAATCATATCATTTTAATTTTTAATATAATATTAATATTAAGATTAATTTTATATATTTTTTAATTTATTAAATTTTCTTAATTTATATAAAATAATTTAAAATAACACTTATTCTGAGATGAAATAGCACTCTTTGTATCTTAAGATGATTGATATTTAATCTTTTTTACATAAATTAAAAAATATAAAGAAAATAAAATTTATTAAAAACAAGTAATAAATTATTTGTAGCTTTTTAATTTCAAATGATGTATTTTTAATATTTTAAAAGAGAATAATATTTGTAAATAAAAATATTTGAACATCGCACTGAAAAACGAAAAAAAGTGAAAATGAATGTTGTATTCGATGTTGAAAGTGCAGTAAAGAGTAAAATTGATATGGAGGAAATAAAATAAGTCAACAACAGGACACCTGTGAGTTTGTAAGTGATAGAAAAATGATATATGTGCATGAATTGCACTGTTACTTTTTCTAGCCTTGTTAAGAATGAAATTTAAAAGAATGTAAAGGAACATGAACATCGTTACCATTTCCGAAATAAAAATAACAAAAAAGACAAGCGGGTGCAGAAAAAGGAAACAATAAACCGCCCCTGGTATCTGTGGAAACGAGACAATCCCATGTTCGTGTTCCAAGCTACTCCCACTGTGTTTCACTTACCACTTACCACTTACCACTTACCACTTACCACTTACCACCTTCACCCATACTATATAAACCATCGACTCTCTTTCTCATCATAACTCCTTCAAAAATACTCTCCCTTTCGCTAACATTCCGATTCTCTATAAACTTGCTAAGACTCCAACCGGTGATGGACACCAAGATAGGTTCACTCGACGTGGCCAAGCCTGCCAGCAACGACATCGTTTCATGCAACCAGATCAACAGCACTGCCATCCAGCCCTGCCTCCCCCTCACGTGCGGAGCTGACTCCACGCTCGGCGGCCACCTCGCCCGCCGCCTCGTCGAAATCGGCGTCACCGACGTCTTCTCCGTTCCCGGCGACTTCAACCTCACGCTCCTCGACCACCTCATCGCCCAGCCCGCCCTCAACGTCGTCGGCTGCTGCAACGAGCTCAACGCCGGCTACGCCGCCGACGGCTTCGCCCGCGCCCGCGGCGTCGGCGCCTGCGTCGTCACCTTCACCGTCGGCGGACTCAGCGTCCTCAACGCCATCGCCGGCGCCTACAGTGAGAACTTGCCCCTCATTTGTATCGTTGGTGGCCCCAACTCTAATGACTATGGCACCAGTCGGATCCTTCATCACACCATCGGCTTACCCGATTTCAGCCAGGAGTTGAGGTGCTTTCAGACCATTACTTGCTTTCAGGTCCCAAATCTCTCTCTCTCTCTCTCTCTCTCTCTCTCTCACTCACTCACTCACTCAATCACTCTTTTCTTCTTTTTTTTCTTTTTCTTTTTATTTTGTTAATGTCACTGTGACATGAAGTTTGCTTCTACTTTTTGGTTTTCGTTTAGAAAACAAAAAACAAAAAAACTTGTTGATAAATTATTCGGTCATCTGATCACTAATCATGAATTATCAGTCTCTTAACTTTTAAGATAACCGTTAACGGTTACTTTTATTGGATTCAGGTGTAAAATATTTACATTTATAGCAGTTAAACTCAAAAACTTAGAGGCAATTAGTTAGGGCCTTTTTACTCATCTAATGCAACCAAAGTTAGTCAGAGACTCAGAGTTTTCCATGATAATTATAATTAGAAAATAACACGAGATATTTATGGAATTGCTGCTGAAGGTATCTTTGCTTAGAATTTTCAATAATTACTGATGCAAGTTAAAATCAACTTTTGGAGAATGAAATCAAATAAGAGTTTTTCTTAAGAAGTTAAGGTGTATAAGTTGATTTTAGCTTATTCCATTTTCTCTTTTTTCCCCCCTCCTATGAAGCTTATCTAAATTTACTGAGAATTTTATCCAAACAAGGTTTAAGTTGTGTGGTTTTGTTTATTTTTTTGCTGTTCTTGTGTTGTGTGAAGTTCTTTCGTGGTGAAGGTGTTAATGTGGTTTTGGTGATTGGTTTTATTTGATGATAGGCTGTGGTGAACAACTTGGAAAATGCTCATGAGTTGATTGATACTGCAATCTCAACTGCATTGAAAGAAAGCAAGCCTGTGTATATAAGCATTAGCTGTAACTTGCCTGGGATTCCTCACCCCACTTTCAGTTGTGATCCAGTTCCTTTCTCATTGTCTCCCAAGTAAGCCCTTTTTATTTTTTGTTCTGTACTTAATTGGAAGTATTGGTGATTCGTTAGTTATTTATATTCGTGTGTTTTTTTGCTTCTTTTGTAGATTGAGTAACAAGATGGGGTTGGAGGCTGCAGTGGAGGCAGCTGCAGAGTTCCTTAACAAGGCAGTGAAACCAGTGTTGGTGGGTGGTCCTAAACTGAGGGTGGCAACAGCATACGATGCCTTTGTTGAACTAGCTGATGCGTGTGGTTATGCACTTGCTGTGATGCCATCTGCTAAAGGGCAGGTTCCAGAGCACCATCCCCATTTCATTGGAACTTATTGGGGTGCTGTGAGCACTACCTTTTGTGCTGAAATTGTGGAGTCTGCAGATGCATACTTATTTGCCGGTCCCATTTTTAATGACTACAGCTCTGTTGGGTATTCACTTCTTCTCAAGAAGGAGAAGGCTATCGTTGTGCAGCCTGATAGGGTTGTGATTGCAAATGGGCCTGCATTTGGGTGTGTGTTGATGAAGGATTTCCTCAGGGCACTTGCCAAGCGCCTCAAGCACAATAATACTGCATATGAAAATTACCACAGGATATTTGTTCCTGAAGGGCGTCCTTTGAAGTCTGCACCTAAAGAACCTTTGAGGGTTAATGTTCTGTTCCAACATATACAAAATATGCTGTCTGGTGAAACAGCTGTAATTGCTGAGACAGGAGACTCGTGGTTTAACTGCCAAAAGCTAAAATTGCCAAAGGGATGTGGGTAAGTATACGAGAGAATGAGATGTTTTTAGTTATCATTTTGTTTTTTAGTGTTTATAGGGTTAATAAAATTCTTGTTCATGACAGGTATGAGTTCCAAATGCAATATGGTTCAATTGGATGGTCTGTTGGTGCTACTCTAGGTTATGCTCAGGCTGTTCCTGAGAAGCGAGTGATTGCCTGCATTGGTGATGGAAGTTTTCAGGTTTGTTTAGCCTAACTATTTGAACCATGAGTTCCATCAGAATGTGATATATTTGTTCTCATGCATTTATAAATTTCTCTAAATCTTCACTCATGCTGTTCTAGAACTGAATTATGGTGTTTTAATCTTTTAACTCAAAATGTTGTGCAGGTAACTGCCCAAGATGTATCAACAATGCTGCGGTGTGGGCAAAAGACCATCATCTTCCTGATAAACAATGGTGGATACACCATTGAGGTTGAAATTCATGATGGGCCGTACAATGTGATTAAGAACTGGAATTACACTGGGTTGATTGATGCAATCCACAACGGTGAAGGGAAATGCTGGACTGCCAAGGTGAGTTTCTTGACATTAGGCGATCCAATACCCTCAAACTTCATTGCCCTAACATGAAGGAGTATCAGAATATCTTGTATTGATACATTCATTCTTCGTTTCAGGTGTTCTGTGAAGAGGAGCTAGTTGAAGCAATTGCAACAGCCACAGGACCCAAGAAAGACTGCTTATGCTTCATTGAGGTGATTGTTCATAAGGATGACACCAGCAAAGAATTGCTTGAATGGGGCTCTAGGGTCTCTGCTGCCAATAGCCGCCCTCCCAATCCTCAGTGATCTTCAGATTTCAGCCTATGATTAAATTGATGCAATTCTCCCTTAGCCCTATGAAATTGAGAACCCTTTGACATGTCCTTGTAGGGAATTTTACTTTTGTTAATGGCCTGAAAAGTTTATGCAACTGAGTCCACTTGTTTGTGTAAATTCATTCACTTGAGATAAAATTATATCCATTACCTTTGTTCATTTCGCAATGCTTCGCACCTTCCAGATTCTTTTGTAAAGAGTCGTTTTCTCTCCTTTTCCTTCTGGTACATTTAATTAAAGCTTCTTTACTTAGGTTCTGCTAGGAAAATGTGCAGTTCAATTGAGATTGTTAGATTTCAATTTTAGTATGAAATGGCTTGTGATTGAGCTCTGCTGGTTTAATTTATATAACTATTATCGGTGCGAGCAAGTGACATTTGTGAACACTAGCTAAACAATGAAACTCCCTCCGCAAATTTTATATTTGGTTATTAGTTCATTGATGGCGCATGAGTTGCAGAACATGGGAATTTTTTTTACATGGTTTAAAAGTTAAAACGGTTCACTAAATTTACAAGTACATTGGATCACCGGTAGATTTTCAAACATTTTTTTTTTCGATTGTCGTCGTCTTGCATGATGAAAGGTGCAGGTTGAAAAGCAGGGTGAGAGGGAGTGAATTAGAGTTTTAGATCTAATGTATGATTTGGTAAAAAAGGGAAGATAAAGTATTTGTATATAATAAGTTTTTTTATGATTTGGAATAAAACATTCTGCTCTTGTGCAGGGTAGGTAAATGCCAGTGTAATGAATTTGCATATTGGGTTATCATTATATGTAAAGCGACTTTGCCTATTATCATTATGTATAAAACATGGGTTCAAATAAAGAAGTATTTTAAATTTTGTTTCAATAAATATTGGTTCATATTACATTTCATATAATTTTTGGTCCTCTGTCCTTGGTCTTCACCAAAAAAAATAATTGTTTCAATAAATGTTATAAAAAAGTTTTCTTAATGGCAATATATAGGGTGGAAAAAATGAGTTAGTTGAGGTTTAAGACTTAGTTTGACTCATTTTGTTTAATAAAAGCTAAAAGGTTAGACTCAAAGTTTTCAAAAAAACCATGTTAAATTTCTAGTCTTTAAAAAACCTATTAATCCTAATAACCTATTGAGCAATAATATTATTTTTAATAAATATTATTAATACAATATATAATGCAATATAATAGTATAACATTATAGGAAGATAAGTTGTTTATCAATTACATATATTTTTTTTATAAATAATAATATATTAATATATTGATATATATTTTCCTAAATAATAATATTATATATATAGTGTTACCTTTATACAAAAGTTAGTTATACACTTGTATATAAAAGATGTGAAAAACTTGGATTACTACATGAATTTTTATTTGAACATATTTTTATATTTGAATAGTTGAGGTCATTTTACATCATAAAAGTTTTTCTGGTCTTTTAAAAAAATGAAATAGACTTTAAATAAGTTAATATAATAAATTGAACTTATATAAAGGTTTAGCTAGACCTAAAATAAATTGGGTTTATAAAGATAAATAATAGATCCACCTTTTTTTAACAATATCTATGTGAATTTATTATTATTTGAACATGTCACCTTAGTAAAATACTAAAATTCTAACATAGGCAAAACTTCGTAACACAAATTTAATGGTAGAAAAAGCCAAACAAATTTTAAGATTTTTTCCTGGTTCTCCAGAAAAATTAAATAATAGATACAAAAACTAACCTGTTACAAAAAGGATTTGCGAAAATTTGAAAACAGAATTCATCTTCCTTTTTGGTGTTTGCCGGTTTACAACTTTGCATCTTGTTAACTTGTATTTGGTCTTATGCGATTGAATTATTTTAATTTCCTGATTTTTGTTTAGATTTATATAGCTAGGATCAAAGTATTTTAATATTTAGATTTTGTTTCTAAACTAAAGTTATTTTCATGATTAGTATAAACGTGTACAACATTTAGTTTACGTACTAAACCCTAACTGTAAATATTTAGAAAGGAAAGGAACCAAATAATTCCCAAAAAAAGAAGAAGAAAGGAACCAAATAACGAAAATTCGTGTCTTTTTCAGTTAAGGATTAGACATTGTCCTGAATTTGTAGGTTTGAACAGTGTAAGTTTTCACTAACCTTTTCTTTATCAAAGGGTTTTTGGATTAAGAATTTTATGATTTTAAAATACATTTCTCAAATCTTCTTAAAATTAGTTTTATAAATCTCTCATCTAAACTTTGCTTAGATATTTCAAAAACTAAAAAAGGCTATTTATGTTTTGGAAAAATTTAAAAAAGTTTAATTTCTATACACAGTAGATGTAAATATTTTTACACTGATATTCAATCACAACTTTTTGGTAAATTTGTTGATTTTAGTCTTTGTTATTTTAAAAGTCACATAAAATGAAAAGTTTGAATATCTGTGTAAAAATATTTTTTATCAACAAAATATATTAATTAAACTCTAATTAAAAAGAAAAGATAAGGTTGCAATGTTACGTTTTAATAATTAATATATGGATCAACATTGTAAAACAATTGCATAACTTATTATTAGGTTCTATTTTATGCGGTCAAGTTAAGTGGGTCTATTAGAGTATTAAATAAGGTGATATTTGCTTAAATAAATAGATGTTGATGTTGGCTCATACGAAGAAAATGAGAACGATTTAGATCAATACACTATATAAGAAGGTTAAAATCTCTAATACAAAGAATCAATTCGAAAACTAATATTCCCTTCCACAAAAGAGGCTAAGGTCCCACGGAATTCAAGAGCCATAAAGACATCAATTTTCCTTATTGAAGAAGACTTAGATGGATTTTGGTATTTACTTCAATCAGAAAAACTCACATCGATGTGTCTTACCCCACACCTCTTTGAACTATGTGCTAATAATATAAAGTAACTCCCATATCCTGTGTCAAATTTCACATTATTATGGTCGACTCGATCTGAAAACACTGATTATATAGTATGCATCCCATAGCCATGTTCTAAATGCTACACTTTTGTGGTTGATTTGAATATCATAATTGTACATTCAGAAAAACCCCACAACGATGTGTTTTGCCCCACGTCCCTGTGTACTATGTGCTGATAGTTTGATGTAATCGATCCCACACTATTGTAATTTAGTTTATCTAAAATTTTGTAGTCTCAAAGCACATTGGAAGGTTCTCTTAAATCCTGAAAGACTAGTATCAGTATTTTACTTTTTCGCGTTGGATTGACAACATAAGAGAATATTAAGCAAATATTAAAATTCTAACAAATTAACTCAAATTTGTAATCTTAGTTTCGCAAGAGGGATTGACAACATAAAGAATATTAAGGAAATATTAAAATTCTAACAAATAAACTCAAATTTGTAATCTTAGAAGGTAATAACAACAATATAAGGTTATACTTGCGAGAAATAAATAAAAACTGTTCATGCATATAAAATAAACCTTAAGAATTGAATATAATAATCCAGTAAAAAATATCCATGGTGGTACCTTAGAAATCCTTTAAGTAAGCATTAAAAACATAAGAGCCAAGCTTCATGCAAAAGGTTCTTACTTAGTTGTAAAAAATAAAAATACCAAATATAGCAACAAAGTGATAGACTTGACTAAATGATATTTTCTTGTTGCTCCGATCCTGCAGCTTAATTTGAAACTTTTAATTTAATCTAATGAGGCAAAATTGAGTGCTTTAAGCACACAACATCATGCTTATTAAAAAGTTCCTTAATATCAACTATCAATAGTATGATTTTCATTTAAAAAATAAATTATTTTGTCAAATTATTCTTTTAAAACTTGATATTATAAATTAATTAACCACATTAATAATAAAACATTAATTAAATGAGTGATAGTTTGGGAATGATGTCATCAAATGAGTCAAAATTAGTTGAAATTTACTTATATTTAAAATCAAAACATAATTTTTTTCATATATTTGAAATGAAGAGAGTATATGTAAGGATTTGTTTATTTAATAGGTTATAAATTCAAAGAATACATAGTGAAGATGATTAAATTTAAGTTTTTTTTACTTAAATCACTAATTGCTTTTATATGTAATGATTTATTAGTTTGATAATACTACATGTTGTATTCGGTTGATGATACAAGGATGTGGGAGTAGAGAATAATTATTATTTTTTTTCTTCGGAGGGTTTTAGTTATGTTTTGAGAAGTTCTCGAAGAATCCGTTATCAAAATGGAAATGTTGCATTTAACAAACTAAATTTATTAAATGCAACTCAGTACTATATAAATTCTTTTTCTTTTAATTTTCTTATTTCTCTTCTACTTTGACAATTTTTCCGCCGTTCGTTTTCTCTCTTTCGCCGCAATATTTTGTCCCTTGCATAGCGGTCGAAACATTGACAGAATCCAACCCAGCCTCTTTCATTGCTCCTGATTTTGAGAGGTGACCAGTATAGGTATGTCTGATCGTAGTTTTCTAAACATTTTTCTAATTGTTTTCGATCCTTTCATTTTTGTTCAAGATAAAATTTCTTTAAAAATCTTTATTTCTAAGGTTCCTGTTTAATTTGGGATTCTTGTCAGGTTCCTATGTAATTTCTTTGGTTGATTCTTCCCCTTATGTTTTAATCGGCTTTTGGATAGAGAAATAGATAAGGGAGACTCTTTTGTTGATTTTTGTTAATAGATAAGTGATTTGGTAGTTGAGAGATTTGAGCTATTTGAAATAACGAGTATTTTTACTATATTTTGAGCTATTTAATATAACATTTATTTTAATTGTGTTTTGAGCTATTTAATATAGTGTGTATTTGATTTTGATTTGAACTAAATGAGTTAGCATATTTGTTAATTATGATGTGATTGTTAATTATGATGTGAGTTAATTGAGTTAGAATATTTATTAATAATGATGTGAGCTGATTGAGTTAGCATATATTAGAATTTCATAGTTGAGATATATGATGTGTTGTGTAGTTGATGATTATTATGGGAGTGATGTTTAATCTTGAATTGGATGATTATTGGATAATTTGGATGTATTAGTTATGGTAGGGTAACTTAGTTTTGGTTGAATTGATTTTCTGTGATTGGAATTGAATTATTGGAATGATGATATATTATTTGGACTTGTGATGTAATGCATATGATTAGAATGCATGATGAGAATATATTTATTGATGTTGTTGGTTATGGGTAGTTACAGTTGGGTAACTTAGCCTTAAATGATATGTTTGGTGGGGTACATTAATGCTAGGGATACAATTGGGGTCAATGTAATCCAGAATATCAGATATGTAAGAAGGTGCCTAAAGGACATACTCAGACAACAATTGTGTGTCATAGCATGTAGATACTAGACATCAATTTGTAGTTGTCAGATGAGTATTGCTTTGCTTAGACTTAAATTGGTGGTAACATAGGCAGATTAGATGTTTGTCGCCAATTGGAAGGGATTTTAAGTCACCTCGGTGTCTGAACTCAATGTCGATATTTCGAAATATGTCACATCTGAACATGTTGTGTGAAAAACTTGTATTTAGGGAAATATCAGTGTGTTTAATATGATTGATTATGATATTTAATTAATGTTTTATTGATTGATTGTGAGTGCTTATGTTCAGGTGAAATATAAGAATGATTGCTTGATTGTTTACTATTAGTGAATGTGTATTTATGGTACTAAATATAAACGTTGGTCAACTTTCATGCTTTATGATTGATGTAATGATATGTTGCGTATTATGTAAGCTTACCCTTGTAATATTTGTGTTTTTTTATGACTGTGATGATCATGCTTTGCACAGGAACAAATAATAGTGATGATGCAGAGAGACAGAATGCTTTGTGGCTGGTCTGAAAGGATGTTATTCTATTGTTCAATATATATAATAAGAGAGTTGTATAAAAATAATATTATTTAAATTTAGAGGCATTGTTATTATGTGATTATTATTTTATTATGGAAGTTATGTGACTATGGTGTAAAGAGATAGATGAATTATGATATCATACCATAAGAATTTAGAATTATATGTCAATATGTTGGTTCGTTTTATTAGCAAGGGTTCTGCTATCTATAGGGTCTAGCTAGGTGATATCTGTCGCTAGACGAGCTACCTTGGGTCTCGCCAGGCGACGAGGTTCGCTGGCGAGCTGAAATTGTATGTATTTTGTTATATTTTATTTTGAACTTTGAAAGTGTTGTAATGCATGCTTTTAATATTGAGTATAATGTAATGAAAATTTTATATCTCAATATTTTGGTATATAGATAATAGTAATTTAAATAATTATTAAGCGAATTTATGATGTAAATAGTGTATAAAAATTTGGAATGTTACAGTATGTCTTATGCGTGGGATGAAAATTCTATGTATCCATCGTGTGTCTTCTATCTTGTCTTTCAAAATAAAATAAAAAATCACCATTTCATTGAATAAGTTATATAAGAACAAATTTTTTATTTAAAATTATTAAGTCTGACTTATTAAATGACATGAAATTTTATTTATTTATTTAAAAATATATTTTTTATAAAATTAGAACAAATTATATTTTTTTAACTTATTTTTAGTTTTTCGTTTTTATAAAAAAATTAATTAAATATTTAAAAATTAAATAAAAAATTATTTTATTTAAATATGTGATTTAATTTATTGGATAATCAATTTTTGAAATTTCTTTTTTTGAGAGGAATAAAATTAATTTCTTATTTTATTTTAATGTAATTTTAAAAATGATTTTATAATAATAAATTTAGTGATAAATTAAGTTTTTTTATAGAAATAAATTAAATTCACCTTTATTTAATTTATTCCAGTCATTTCTTTATTTTTTAAAATATATTAAATTATTTAAATGCCTATAAAAATAGATTAATTAAATAATATAAAATTATAAATTTGAATTTTTTATTTAATATTATTTACATGGATTTTTTATTTCATATTAAGAAAATAATTAATAAATTGAAAATTTTATTTTCCCTTTAATTTTTTAATTAAAATTGTAAATACATGTATTACTACTTTTACTTCATTATATAAGTTAAAATGATAATTTATTTAAATGTTTAAAATTTTATTTGTTATCATCAAATATTTAAAACTTTATTGGTTTAATACATCACTTTCTTTTTTGGAAAATATTAATTAATTTTTTAAATTAAAAACAATGTACTTGAAGCTCTGATCTTGTAATAATTTTGTAATTAAGTCATTGAAATTAATATAGGGTGACTTTAAACCATAAAAAATAATAATTTGTTACGATTTACTAACTTCAAGGACTCGATTATAAAAATTGTATAAAATTTAGGATCTAATTATATTTTTTTCTACTTCACTGTCGTAATTAAAATAATTCAAAGGCCTACTTATTCTTTAAACTAAGTTTATTTGAATACAATTCTTATATAAAATACTTTAAATTCTTTCATATTTTGAATTTTTAAAAAAGAGAAATAGTAAACCAGATATTACGACACTAGCATGACAAAAACACCTGAAATTATAGGTATCTGTTCAACTTTGTAAAAAAAATAAATGAAGAGATCAGCTTTGCAAAATAACAGAAATAAAATGACTAAAAAGACTTTTATATTATGCAATTACAGATGATGATACTTGTTAATAAAAAATAATTTAATATTATTATGTACTCAGAAAGAATTAATTATATGATTTTTAAGATAGTTATTGTAAAAATTAATAAACTTAATTAAATACTTTTAAAAAATGTAGCTTTATTTACTCTTAAAGCATGAAATGTGTAGCTTTATTTGTCTGTATCTCAAAAATATTAACTACCCATGTATATAATTTATTTTTCCTTTTTTTATAGGATAATTTCTTTTTCTTAAAAAATAATAAAAGCAGCATTATAGACTTTGGAATAACATAGTGGTTATTATAATTTTATGTAATCCAACTGTGTTCAATGAATTCAAAGAAATTTTATTAAAATCAGTAATAAAATCTTTTAACTTATAAAAAAAATCTATTAAGTGTAATTCCAAAATTATTTCATGCTTTCTCTTTATGGAGACTTCCTTCTTTTCTGATACACCTCTATATAAACAGTAGGCCAATGTTTGCCAGCCCTCCATTTTGCAAGCTGCAGTAAGATACAAAAAATAAAGTTGACAAAGTATTCTCTTGGAAAATGAATGCACTAATGGCAACATTGGTTTTTCTTTCTTTTCTGGTTGGGATAATTAATGACAAAAGAAACATTGAAAAAAGGGGAAAAAACAAAACAATAAAAGACTGGAACCAGGACGTGGTTTACTTTGACTTAGCTTCACCATGTCACACTCTTTTTCTGTGGCTAGTGGCTAAGCCGTCTCTCTCACTCAACTTTTCCTCTGCATATATTTCTACAAGTAGCTCTAACACAAATATTATTTACTGTGTTCCGATTCAATGGTCACACATATAAGTGGGGCATGATGCAGTTAACTAAGATTGCATTGTAGAATAACTTTTCATAAGCCTATTCCCTTCCTGAGCTGTTGTTTTGGTTCATTGTGTGTCTCTCACAGTAGACTCCAATGAGAATTCCCCACGTTTCATTCTTTTCCATCATATTCTGCTATTGCTTCTGGATACACCACACTGTTTACTTCACCGGAGTTTCTGGCAAAATTGTGGAGGATCAACAACAATCATTGCTCAATCTGAAGAACAGCCTCCAATTCAAGTATGAAAATTATAACAAACTTGTGTCCTGGAATTCAAGCATATATTACTGTGAATGGAAGGGTGTAAACTGTGACGAGAAGGGATATGTTATTGCCCTTGACCTGAGTGGAGAATCAATCCATGGTGGATTCGACAATTATAGTACACTTTTCAATCTGCAAAATCTCCAGATACTGAATTTGTCTTCTAATAACTTCAGTTCTAAGATACCATCTGCATTCAACAAGTTGAAGAACTTAACATATCTGAATTTGTCATATGCTGGCTTTGTGGGGCAGATTCCAACAGAGATTTCTTCCCTGACAAGGTTGGTAACTCTTGATATCTCTTCTCTTTCCTATTTATATGGACAACCGCTGAAACTTGAAAATATAGAACTGCAAATGCTTCTCCAAAACCTCACCATGATCAGGCAACTATATATGGATGGTGTAACTGTAACAGCTCGGGAAAATAAATGGTGCCATGCTTTGTTGCAACTTGTTAGCCTGCAGGAGCTGAGCATGTCAAACTGCAATCTCTCCGGACCCCTTCATCCTTCCCTGACAAGACTTGTGAACCTATCAGTCATTCGTCTTGATCAGAACAATTTCTCATCCTCAGTGCCACAGACCTTTGCTGATTTCCCAAATTTAACAACCCTTCACCTTCGTTCCTGTGGATTGACTGGAATATTTCCAGAGAAGATCTTTCAGGTAGCAACATTGTCTGATATAGACTTATCATTCAATTATTATCTTAATGGTTTTTTGCCTAAATTCCCGCTGAATGGTTCTCTTCGGATATTGACTGTACATAACACAAATTTCTCAGGAGCAATACCAGCTTCTATAAATAATCTTAGGCAGTTATCCATCTTAGATCTTTCTAATTGCCATTTTAATGGAACGTTACCCAGTTCAATTTCAAGACTCGAGGAACTCACTCATCTGGATTTGTCGTCTAATCAATTTACCGGTCCAATTCCATCCTTGAATATGTGCAAGAATCTCATCCATTTAGACCTGTCACACAATTATTTCACAGGTTCAATCACTGCTGTTCATTTGGGCAGCCTAAGAAATCTGCTCCAAATTGATTTGCAGGACAACTTCCTCAATGGAAGCCTTCCTTCCTCTCTTTTTTCCCTGCCGTTATTACGAAGTGTAAGACTTTCCAACAACAATTTTCAGGGTCAGCTTAATAAATTTTCAAATATCACTTCCTCCGTGTTAGAGATCCTTGATTTAAGTGGTAACCATTTAGAAGGGTCCATTCCTACGTATATTTTTCATCTCGGATCACTTAAAGTCCTCAAACTGTTTTCAAACAAGTTAAATGGCACATTAAAGCTAGATGTGATTCAGAGACTTAAAAATCTGACTACACTAGCCCTTTCACACAACCACTTGTCAATAGAGACAAATGTTACAGATGCAGGCCTAATATCCTCCTACTCCAAGATGAGCAGTGTAGAGTTGGCTTCCTGCAATCTGAGAGAGTTCCCTAGTTTCTTGAGAAACCAATCCAAAATAGTAACTTTAGACCTCTCAAGCAACCATATTCAAGGATCTATACCAACATGGATTTGGCAACTTCAGTCTCTTGCTCAATTAAATCTTTCTCACAATTTTCTCAGCAATATTAATGTAGAAGGATCTGTGCAGAACACTAGTTCCAATTTGAGGCTCCTTGACCTCCACTCTAACCAACTTCAGGCGAAGCTTCCAGCATTACCAGTAAATATAGTTTATTTGGACTATTCAAGCAATAACTTCAGTTTCAGTATTCAATCAGTTGTTGGCGGTTATCTGCCTTCTATCATTTTCCTGTCTCTTTCCTATAACAGTTTATCTGGGAGTATTCCTCAATCCCTGTGTAATAATTCAAATCTTCAAGTCCTTGATGTTTCCTATAATCAGTTGAATGGGGTAATTTCAGAGTGCTTAACACAAAGTACGACACTAGTGGTATTGAATCTACAACATAACAAGTTCCGTGGCAGTATTCCAGATAAATTTCCAGTATCTTGTGCCCTGAAGACTCTGGATCTCAATAGTAATTTATTGAGTGGTCCAATTCCCAAATCTATTGAAAATTGCAAATCATTAGAGGTTTTGGATCTCGGAAACAATAAGATAGATGAGGGATTTCCCTGCTTCTTAAAGAAAATATCGACACTCCGTATCATGGTTTTGAGGGAAAATAAATTCCATGGTCCCATTAGATGTGCTCTTGCTAACTCTAGTTGGAATATGCTTCAAATTGTTGATGTGGCTTTCAACAATTTCAGTGGTTTACTTCCCAGGAAATGTTTCAAAACTTGGAAAGCAATGATGCTTGAAGAATATCATGATGGATCAAAGCTCAATCACATTGGGTCTGAGGTCCTTCCATATAGTGGTATATATTATAAGGATTCTGTGACACTTACAATCAAAGGTTTACAGTTGGAGTTTGTAAAAGTCCTGAATATCGTCACTTCTGTTGACTTCTCATTCAACAATTTTGAAGGAACAATACCAGAAGAGCTTATGAATTTTAAAAGACTTATTTTTCTCAACTTGTCACATAATGCTTTAGCAGGCCAAATCCCTTCATCAATAGGGAATTTAAACTCTCTTGAGTCACTGGATCTGTCAAGCAACCATTTTGTTGGAGAAATTCCCACAGAGCTTGCAAGTTTAAACTTCCTCTCATACCTGAACCTTTCCTTTAATCGTCTGAAGGGAAAAATTCCCACAGGTACCCAGCTTCAAACATTTGCTGTATCTTCCTTTGCTGGTAATGTAGAATTATGTGGAGTTCCTTTGCCTAAAAATTGCTCTGAAACGAGCAACGAAAAAGAAGAAGCTGTCGTTCATACAGATTCTGGAGTTAAATTTGACAGGACTTGTGTATCAATTGGAGTGGGTTTTGGTGTTGGAGCAGCATTGATTGTAGCTCCATCATTGTTTTATGAACGGCTAAAAAAATGGAGCAACAATAAGATTGATACAATTCTCGTAGTTGTTCTACCAATGTTTGGTCTGGCTTGGATACCCTTTGATGATGATGAAGCAGAGGAAGATACTGAGGAAAACAATTCAGACATGGAAGAGGAGTGTGATTACAATGAGGAGCAAAATAATTTGGGCCAAGAAAGGTTTCAAGGACGGTATTGTGTCTTTTGTTCCAAGCTTGATATCAGTATGAACAAGGTAATTCACAACCCAAGGTGTACATGTTACCCCTCACCACCCATTTCAAGATCAACTTATCCAGATTCATATTCTTCTCATTCAAACACAAGATGAAATTAGGCTCATCTTTTTCTTGTTTTCCTTTTATTCTATCTTTATTCATATCACATATACGTACCTCTCTGATTGTCCCCTTTATTCTTTGTTTTCCCTTTATTCTGTTTTCTATTTTGCATGCACCTAAAAATAGAAAGTAAACCCCAGGGTGGCAAAACTAAATGAAAGAAAGCAACCATGCACCTCTCTGATTTTTGAGGTGGTTTTGTGAGTATTCTATGATTAGAAAATTCATTGAATAATGAAATGCCAATCTTATATGCTCTCAGTCAGGATTTCCTTCAAACAGTGGAGACCCTTCCTTAGTTCACTGACTAAATGGCTGCAACGATTATGATTTTGCACAATTGCACGCACTTGTACCCTCAGAGCATCTACAACATAAGATTAGTTTTCTTTTTTTTATCTTAGATCCTTAGCTCACTTTTATATGAAAGAATCTTATAATACTTTTTAGTACATCCTACAATGTCATTCAAAATATTCTTTTTAAAGGAAAGAGACAATAAAATTATTTTTTAACTAATGGGTTGAATTTGTATGTTTTTTATAAGAACAAGATCTTTGTTTCGAGATCAATTCTTTTTTTCTCTTACTCTCACCGAAAAATGGCTAAATAATTAACGAGAACAAAAGAAAAAAAAACGTAAATAAAAGTATTGAAGAAGCAAAAGTTGGGATTAATTTTCAAGGTGGTAGAGGTTTTAGAGGAAAAGGGAGTGGACTGAGTAGTTACGCAAAGGGTGAGAGATACCCCAAACTACCACTGAAATGCAATAAAAGGGTTTTGGGCTTTGAGGAAATTAGGTCCACAATTCACAATTGGAGATTACTTGGATCAGTGCGTCACAAGACTCAGAACTCACTATCTGGTAAGCTATCACTTCCATCCTTGTTTTAGTGTCCTAATTTGGGAATTTTAGGATGGTTGGAAGAGAACTTGTGTGCATGGTACTAGTCATTAGATGTGATAGGAGGGGAATAAATTATAGCTTTTCACTTTCTATATTATCTTATTTTAAAATAACATCAATCTTTTCATGTTTAAATGCATTTTTTTTTGTCATTGATCAATTAGAAAATCTTGCTTTTGTGTCTCTATTAGATTTTCTATTTGTAATATTTATTTTATGAAAGAAAAAAAATAATTTCAATAAAAATGAAGAAACGATAAATAAAATAATTTCAATAAAAAAAAGTAAGAAGCAAACTAAAATAAAATATAATTCAATAAGAAAACAAACGTAAAAAAAAAAAAGGAAAGTAAGAAGAATGTTGATGTTAATTCATGAACCTAAAATATGACTTTTATAAATAAGATAAGATGACTATTATCGACCAATAAAAGATATAAAATGAGATAGAATAATTGTTTTAATAAGATCAAAATATTTTTTAATAATAAAACAATCAACAATAAAATGAGATTGAATAAGATCTCATTTTGATTAATCTATTTCATAAATTAATAAAATTTAAAATAAAGTTAAAATAGTAATTTTAACATTAACAAACTTTTATTTCATTACTAGAAAGAGAAGGAATGAAATGGAATAAAATAGTAATTTCATCGTATCTCCTTCCAGTTAAAAAAAAAATAGTAAATCAAAATAATAATAAACATAAAGTTGAATAATACATAGTTAAAATACAAATTTTTATTTGTAGTAATTAATTAATATTAAAAACAAAATATAAAAGATAATAAGTTTTAGAAAGAGTCTAAGTTGAAACACGCAATGTACTATTCTTAGAGAGAAAGTGTCCATCACATGGGTGGTTTAAGTTTAGGATGCTCATCTCCTAAGATATGACGACCTATTGTGCGGCAAAGGATTCCTAAACCTATAAATATTGTGTTTGCTTCCAAAATAATATCCATAGAGTAATAGAACGGATTGGTTTGACTTATATGAATTAACCCACTTTGACCTACCTAAAATAAGGTCAACCTAACCCATTTTAATGTTTATTATAAAATTCTTAACTCAGTTAGACTCACCACTGGTTGGTGGTTATGTGGGCCAACCACCAAAAAGTAAAAATTATTTTTAAAAATAAATTTAAATATTTAAAAAATTTAAAATTTGAATAATCTATGATAGAATTTTTTAAAAATAAAAATATTTAAATAATATTTTTTGCTAAAAATCTATATTTATATGTCAAATATTAGTTTAAAAATATAAAATATTAGTTAAATGATTTCAAGAAATTATAAAATATATTTTCGTAGAATATAAGTAAAATAAACAACAAGATAAAAAATCAAATGTAAGATTGTTGGTAGGAGTGGCAACGGATCAGGGGTGGGTAGGGTAGTGTCTACCCCTACCCGCCCCATTATAAAATACTCGTACCCACAACCCATTTAAAATCTGTCGGTACTTATTATAAAAATACCTGCGAGTTTTTTCAATACTGCAGGTATCCACGAGTACCCCCAGATATTTTTCAAAGATATTTTTTAAAAAGATATTATTTTTTTACTTAAAGTTTAACCAAACAAATAATTTATTTGTTAAAAAATTTTTAAAATAAAATTATACTAGTAAGTTTCTACAAGATTATTTCGATCTAAAAATAGATTAATATAATATATATATATATAGAAAATATTTAATATAAATAGAATATTCATTTTACATTATCAATATTTTTATAAAAAATAATTCTATGAATTATTCATTTATTATAAAAAAGTAACATTCATAACAATAAAATTTGACAATTAATATTTTAAGTTGATTTATTTAAAAAAAATATTATCTTCTTTAAATTATGGTAGGTAGCATGTACCAGCGATACGGGTTTTATAATACCCGTTCTAGTGCCCATTAAGGAGCAGGTAGAAAAAAACTCATACTCATGAGTGACAGGTACAATTTAAATTATCCATGGGGTATTTTCATGGGTTTAATCTGCGGATGCAGATTTTTTTGTCATCCCTAATTGTTGGGTGAACCTGACCACCATGAGTTTAACCCATGTGGGTCCAGTTATAAGTAGGTCAACCTATTTTTTATATGGTAAATCCATTTTTCAAAATTTCCATTTAGCCATACTTGTTGTGGTCGTGGACCAGACTGACCCATAAGTCCTAACCCATTTTGACGATTATTATTTCTTAGGTAATTTCTTTTAACACCCTCTTTTGCTATTTACACCCCTCAAAGGTTATAATTTCCTTTCAATTCCCAATGTACCCTTACCCTTATTTTATTTTTAAACTTTCAAATTTTTTTACCGTGTGTCGTGCATAATCTTGCTCAATTGCTCCACTTATCTGCCAAATATCACTACAACATTGTCCCCTATTGTGTATCCTTAATCATTGTATATTTTTGCAAGTCTTTAGGATATTGTTAATTGATTTAAGTGTTGTTTGGAATGGAAAAAATGAATTTATTTAAGGTATGACTTTCTTGGCATTTCATGTTGATTAGGATTGATTTGTACTCTTCATGCATCATTCTTGGTATTCAAGATTGGCTTGTAGTGTTTCAGATCAACCAATCTTGAACACAAAAAATTATACTTCCAGATCATCTCTTCAATAATACTAATTTGTTACAATTTTGGATCACTTGATCTAGACTGTACTAATGTATTCTAGATCAACTTATTCAGAATATACTATGTACATTTTGAATCAAGTTATCTGGAATAATTTGCCAAGTCCAGGTTTGTATTCTAGATCATCTGTTTCGAAATGTAATATAAATAATATATTTTGAAGTAGTTGACCTGTAATACATTATGTACATTCCAAATAAGATGGTCTCGAATACAATTGCTAAGTCCACTTGCATTCTAGATCACTTAATCCAGAATGTACATAATGGCTTCGAGATCAACTAATATGAAATACATTATGTATATTTCGAATTAAGTGATTTGAAATGTTTTATGTGAATTAAAAAATTAAATGTTTTTTTAGCGAGGTAGGTGTAGACGAAACTTGATGAAAATGCCTTTGAAAGATGTGGTTATGATTTACAGAGGTTCTCTTTAAAGAAGCCAAGGAATGCTCTTTGAAAGAGGTTGCAGAGGTGTGCACAGCATGAAAGTTTGGTTCAAAACTCTGTAAAAACTTTAGGTTATAACAAATAAGGTTATGTTGAGAATTGACAAAAAATTGTAAATGTTGGGTGCGAATAGTAAATAAAAAAAATTTAAAAGAAAGTATACATGTCACATGTATATCTTTCTATCGGTGGATAACACTTGTATTTATGGGTTTTTGAATTAACACTTACCAAAATTTCATTTAAGACTACTACATTTAAATGTTTTTTCAAATACCAACTTTACTCCTTGGAAGAGAAAATTATGCCGTTAACTCATAATTTAATGATGTTAATTATATTATTATTATTATTATTATTATTATTATTATTTTAATTTTTTTATTCTTATTATTGTGTATATTGTGTAAGCATTTACTTGACCTTTACTTATTTGTAATTAATAGTTTTAAATGTATTTATATAAAAATTAAAATTTATTTTAAACTAAATATATAATAAAACATATATTAATAAAGAAAACATCAATCACTATAAAATATAAATCATCATAATTAAGATTGAAACATGATAAAAGATACACAATTTAATGATATTAATTATATTATTATTATTATTATTATTATTATTATTATTATTATTATTATTATTGTTGTGTATATTATGTAAACATTTATTTGACATTTATTTATTTGTAATTAATAGTTTTAAATGAATTTATAAAAAATTAAAATTTATTTTAAATTAAATATATAATAAAACATATATTAATAAAGAAAACATCAATCACTATTAAAATATAAATCATCATAATTAAGATTGATTGAAATATAATAAGAGAAAATTATGTCTTTAACTCATAATTTAATGATATTAATTATATTTTTTATTCTTATTATTGTGTATATTAGATAAGCATTTGCTTGACCTTTATGTATTTGTAATTAATAGTTTTAAATGCATTTATATAAAAATTAAAATTTATTTTAAATTAAATATATAATAAAATATATATTAATAAAGAAAACATCAATTACTCTAAAATATAAATCATTGAAACATGATATGATAAAATTATGTCTTTAACTCACAATTTAATTATATTATTATTATTATTTGTAAATTTTTTTCTTCTCAAGCCCTGTACTACTAGAGAAGTAAAAAAAATTGCAATTTTTTTTACTCTTTGACGATGCACCATCAAAAAATAAAAAATAATGGTATATGACTATTTTTCTCACCATAGGTGGGAAACGAAAAACTAATAGGTGAGAAACTTAATCAAAATATCTCTATGTTTAAAAGAATTACATAAGTTTTTGTATCGCTAACATTTTATTAAAAATCGCTTTTACTCCTTATAATTAAAAAAATATATCTTTTAGCCCATGTTTCAATTTTAGTCCTTCTTTCTCATTAATGTCGTAAAAACATTGCTCACAGATAATAATTTTTTTACTTGTGAATCACTCCATTTATCAACCTTAATTCCCTTCATCTTGAATTTCATATCTGACACAACCAAATACACTAGAACTTAAACATACAACGCTAATACAAAAATAAATTAATTTAAAAAACTAAAAAAATATTTTTAAATTTAAAATATCAAAAGTAATTTTTTGTAAAACTTACTTAAACTTGTTTAAAAAAACTTCATTTATAACACAGTTCAACAGAAAGCTAAAACCTATTACTAACCGACAAGAAAATGTATTTAGTTTAAAATTTTAAATTATAATAAAATATTTTCCAACACTTTCATCGTCATCATCTTATGTTCCATCCGACTTTTATTTAAATAAACTAAAAATTAAATATAAATTTCTCCTATTACATTGCACTTCATTCCACTACGTATAATCAATCCAAACATGGCAAGAATATTCCATGTTTTATAATATGAAAAATTAATTGTCCAATATTACGAAGAATGATGACAAATATGAACATATTTATTTTAAAGTTGGAATTAATAAAATCAAGGAGTGATTCACAGCAAATAGATACAAATTGACTTCTATAAACTTTTTGTTGAACAAGCATTTGGCTTAAAGCAAAGAGTAAGTTGCTTTTAGTTTTAACTCTCAAAATATCATTGCTAAATATTTGTGTATTAATATAAAAAAATTGTAATTATTTATATTTTTTATGCTTAAGAATCTTGAAATTACTTCTTGTTCAAATTCTGACTTTGATTAGGATTTAGGTATAAATTTATTTTATTTCACAATAATATGTTTGTTTTGAAAAAAAAATAAATCATATGAGAACATGTTGAATGATACAGAACAATGAAAGCGTAAAGATGAAAAGAAACACACATAAACACTAACTTGTTTAAACAGAAAGACATAAAGGAGAAGCATTTCACATACCTCTCTTAAGCAGGCACCAGGGTTGCTTAACCAACCCTTGCACTTGGGCAGAGGCCCACTACCAAGAAACTCTTTTTTCTCGCTTAAGTAATAAGTGAGCTTTGGATAGGCTACGTGCTCGCTTAAGTAGGCCTACAAACTGCTTAAGTGAGTTTAGTAAAATAGACTTGTAAGTATTGAAATAAGAAAATATAATGCTTGAGCAAGCCCTCCTAATCCTGCCATGTCATTCTTTGTATATATAAAACTTTATTTTAGGAAGGAGCATTCTAAATTGACTAAGAGAAGTTAAAAGACTAGGTTAGATTCTTCGAAAATGTGCACCCTATATATGAGTTTAGGGGTTTTTCTATGGCTTCCATGATAAACTAATTATCGTGATGCTAGAACTTTGATTTAGCCACAACCATTCCATGTAATGAGAATTATTCTTCCTTTAATTTTATCGTTATTTTCTATTTTAATTATTTATGTATTTTAGGATTGAGAATCCTATAACACGAATATATATGTTAATTTGATTGTGGATTGTATGCTTAAGGGATAGATTGTATGCTTATGACGTTAATATGATTTATTAGTCACTTTTTTATTTTGTATTCTATGTTTAATGTGAGTTTTCTAATTTTATGAGTCAAGTGATTGAAAGTAAAATTGAGATAATTAGACCTTGTTTTATAGGAAGATACTTAAGAATACAAATGATTCTCATTATATAAATTAATCAAATTATTGGTTTAAGATTTCTATCACAGGTATTAGGAATTCGTGAAGTTAAATCCTAATAATGCTCTAAACTATTTGTTAATTTACATTTTGCACATCAATTGTTCAATAATTGATTTAAATTATTATTTAATATTCTACTTTTTTTCTACATAATTTCCGGTGGAAACAATTTGATTATACTCAATCAATAATAAATTATTTTTGTTACAATTTTCTTACAACAACATACATACTTTTTGTTGAATGAAATTTAAACACAAAAACGAATATAAAAACTTTTAAAAGTCATAACTTTAGTTACCTATTTTTAAAATTGTCTCAACATATTGGACACTTTTTCTTCATGTTAAAAGCAAAATTCACTCCAAATCTCCTGATCTAAAAGTTACAATAGTTTGAATGGGACTTAATTCAACTTTCTAACTATTATTTCAACACACCCACCTTATGTCTACTTTGGAACTCTAATAGGTCTTCTCTATAAATGCTCTAATTCATGTTGTCTTTTTTAAAAGAGTGATAACACATATACATCCATTTTATTTGTACACTTCCTTAACATTTTTTTTTATCTCTTATCACATTATAAATCTTATTTTATATATATATATATATAATATAATATAATATAATATAATATAATATAATATAATATAATATAATATAATATAATATAATATAATATAATATAATATAATATAATATAATATAATATAATATAATATAATATAATATGTAATATGTATATATATAGGACAACTCAGGTGAGAAAAAAATGTTACAGTGAGAAATGAGAAAACATAATAATAATTGTAAGATTTTAATAAATGATTCAAATTGAATTGTTAATTAAAGAAGTTCACGTGATTCTCTTGCACAAAAAGCTTTCACGCAGAATTGTTAATTTTAAGTTTCTTGAGTTTAACAAATTTTAAAGATAAAAATATATTTCAGATGAGTATACCAAATAATTAATTATTATGTATTGTTATTAAGATATTAAAAAAACCACTTCTAGTAAATCACCAGAACTAATAAAAAACTTAATGTGCGACTCTTTCTTATTACCCCCGTTGAATCCTCTCTAAGGTCACCACCACCCCCACTTCACCACAATCAATGCCGATGATGGCGACTATGGTAGTTGTGGTGGTATCAACGATGGTAGCAACGATAGTGAAAGGACTGTACTGATGATGGTGGCAGTGGTGATGATGGTGACAGTACCAGAGATGATGGTTAGGACGGCACCAGTGGTGTCACCGCCTCCCTGCCATCGTCACCACCATTGATAACAATGGTGATGGTGGTATCAACGATGGTGGTGGTGGAGATCTTAGAGAGGACTTCAAACATTAAGTTTTTTTATATGTTCTAGTAACTTACTAGAAGTGATTTTTTTTAATATCTCAATAATAATTATAAGTAATTGTTTGGTATACTCATTTAAAATGTATGTTTATCTTTAAAGTTTGTTAAATTCAAAATGTTAAAATTAACAACTTTGTGTGTGAAAGATTTTTGTGTAAAAGAAACATATGAGCTTCTTTAATTAACAATTCACTCTGAACCATTTATTGAAATCTTACTGTTATTATTTAATTTTTTGCATATTTTCTCAAAAACTCTTACTCTAGAAAATTCACTTGATTATACCCGATCGATAATAAATTGTTTTTGTTACAATTTTTTTTCCAACAGAATACATACTTTTGGTTGAAAGAAATTTAAATGCAAAAACAAATATAGAATATGTTTGGTTTAACTAATAAAAGTCACAACTTCACATAGCTTTTTTTGAAAATTGTTTTAAAATATTAGACATTATTTCTTTATGTTAAAAGCAAATTTCACTCCAAATCTTGTAATTTAATTAAAAGTTACAATAGTTTAAGTTGGACTTAATTCAACTTTCTAACTATTATCTCCACTACACTCACATAAAGTATACTTTAGAACTCTAAGAGACCTTCTCTACAAATATTTTAACATTTCTTAAATGGATGATGATATATATTCATATATTTTATTTATAAATCTTATTAACATTTTCTATTTTTTTATATCTCATTCATCTTATCACATCATGAATTTTATTACATCTATATATTCTTATTTTTTATCTAGGTATAAAATAGCATGCAAGTGGACATAACTTTTTCTTTTCAAAAGTTCAACACATAGCTGTTGGAGTGCAAGTGTGAGTTGAAGTCATACATTTGTAAGAAATTGAAAAGTTGAGTAATATATAAGTGAGAAAGACCCATAACCTAATGCCTTAAAGTTTTGGGTTGAAAGTGGTGTCATGTTCTTTTATATATGAGCTCGTGTCCCATGGTTATACATCTCCTCTTTAACCCCCTCAGTTTGACCCAACAATAACAAAATTTCATACAGGAAAAAAGAAAACAAAATAAATATAAGACATACATTTATTTTAGCTTAAAAAATACCTGATTTATTTTACTTTCTTATTGACTTTTTTCTCTAAATGTACATGAAAAAATTTCTAAAGAAAGACACTAGCACGGAACATCTACATCATATGCATGATCTACACAATAATATTACTCATTGAAGGAAAGAAACACAAGTCTCTCATTGACGAAACAAAAGTGTATAACTATATAATGATATGCAAAATTTCATATTACAAAACGGTTTTGTGAGGGTTAATTAGACTTAGTTTCACCATTTATAATAGCACCTCACTTGTATAGTTTTATGTAGCCATTTCACATGTGGATGTGAGACTTATGTTTGAGTCACATAAGATAGAGCACTTTAACCATTATAAGTTGACAGCTAATATATATTAACACTACATTACTACATAAAGAACTGAATATATATCATATAAGTAAAACAAGATACTAAGCAGGCGAATGTTTGATAGTGGCATCAAAGGTGTTATAATCTTCTTCACCTTGGAAGTAGAATTGTGCTAGTGGTAGCTGGTGTAAGGTGTGGTGGGAATGAAGGGAAGGGTTTTGCTGAAGTGAAATGGTGTGTTGGTGAGGGAAATGATACTCTGCGGGGAGGTACAAGGGAGACTGATGATCAATATCTAAAAAGTTTATGAATGCTTGGTGGAGCAAAATCTGTGTCTTGAGGAAGTTGACGTAATGAATGGCTCCGTCCAACATGGAAACAGTGTCCATCTTGCTCCCACCAGGGACCATGCTCTGAAGGATCTTGAAGCGGTCACTGATTCTGTGCCTTCTTTGTCTGGCAGCCACGCTTTGTGGATCAGTGGAAAGCCTGAGTGAAAGAGAACCCTTGTTGCTTTTCTTCACACCCTTTTTCTCCTTGCTCTTGCTCTTGTGCTTGGAAGATGATGATGAGCCCTCACAAGAGGTAGGGTTGATGCAGTCCATGTGCTGTTGTGAGAAAGAGATATGAATTTGGTAGGGGACGCGGTTCCTACTATATTAATGTTGTAATGAACATTGAACACATGTTTATATAGCATGAAGGCTTGGTTCAATGATTTTCAATGATGTGTCGTGATGTGAATCAGCCATCTTTGGCGCAGGATACGGCAGTTTTAGGTAGGGACCCCGGGCTAAGGGCCACCATCACTTCGTTTTCTTTTCCTTTTTCTCTTTCTGCTCTTTTGCTTCTCTTCACTCACTGCCTTCTTAACATTCAGTTCTGTCATCAAGCATTAATATTATATTTCAATACTTATGGTCAAATTATTCTGTAAGTTATTCAATTATTTAGTATTTTATTTTTTTAATTATTATTATATTTTTTTTCGACTTTTTTATAGATTATTTTTAATTGAATCTTTCTATCATTACATGCAAAAGATTATATATAAATAAATATACCTAATTAGCTCTTACCTACTTAGTATTTTTAATATATCTCTACAAGTTTTTCATATCACTTGTGCGCACCAAGTATTTTTTAGATGAAATATCTAATAAAAATAAATATAAATTCAAGAACTTAATTAAAAAATAATTTAAAACATAATTACAAATTATGAAATAATTTAATTTAATGACCTATAGAATAATTTAACTAATACTTAAACTATGTTTATTTTTCAATTGGGCTGCTCTTAAACACTAATTTACAGATGCATCATCCGATTGTAAATTTTATCTTGAAATTCAATGTAAAATAAAACAAAAGGGAGTTGCTTTACAAATCCAATTTGCAAAATGAAATTTATTCATATTAAATTTTATAAATTTTAATCGAAACATGTAATTTTTTTTCAAAACAATTAAGTTACAATTACAAGCTTTATTGAGGAAAATTTCTAATTTTTTAAAAATATTACCTAAATGTGACATGCATTTATATTGTTTAAAATAGATTATACACACATCTCCTAATATTTCATCAAATTATATTAATATTCTTACTTTTTTTTACTAATACTTTTAATTGGAACACCAGAATATTGCATCAAAGATTTAGAACTTAAATAGTGTCTCATGTTACTAGATTTTTTCTTGTAAGCCGTTGTAAGTCTTTTTGGACTTTATCCTTGTAACTTCTACTAATGGCATACCTTATTCATTGATTGGGTTGTGTCCTACTCATGCTTAATAATATTTTTGTCTTTATAAAAGAATTATAAAAACAAGTATGGATATGTAAATAAAAGAAAATAGGAGAGGTTTTGTATAAATATAAGAAGAATACCTTGCATAATTAAACAATAAGGAAATGTCATTTATTTAATAATATTATATATTCAGATGAATGAATATGATAATAAGCCTACATATTCATAAAGAATGATAAAATATAATTTATGTTAACAGTTTAATAATATTTATGGATTAAGAGTGATTTTGAAAAACAACTTTTTTATATATAAATATATATAATAAATTTGTTGAATTTATTCTTTAATATTTAAAAATCATGTAAAAAAGTGAATAGTTATCTTGAATGTAAAATTCTTTTTACTAGTTTATGAACTTTTTTCTCTTATGTCAAGTCTTATACTTTATCTTGTATTAATTTGTGTACGTTAGACACACATCCACCACCCTAGCTAGCTAATGTAATGTTGAACTTAATGGTTAAAGGGGTATCCACATTTCTTTGACTACTAAAGTAAAACATATTAAATCTGTTGGACATAATGACCCACCACATAAAGAGGGCAGAGACACAAACCAATTGGCAAGCGAGTGACTGAGATTAGGCCATCCCTTTGTCTTTGATTACAATGCAGGTCAGTGATGATCAAAGAGAGAAAGCAAGAAATTGTTGGGGGGCCCTTCCTCTGAAACAGAACCAATTGTTTTACAATTGCAGGGGTGTCTAAATCCAAGTACGAACGAAATAGACCATTAGTTGCCTGGCTTTATTATGTACGGTTTGTGCCTTTTCATCCTAAGGTTATATACATTGTTTATTTAAAGAGCATAACAATGCATGTTATTTGGATTTTTTTCTCCCTTCGTTTCATTTGGAGGTTGCTGTCAAAGGAGAAAAGAAAAAAGATTAAGGTCCAATCAACCATTTAGGTGTTCTTTTCAAGAAAATAAAATGTTAAACCAAAGTTCACTTCAACCACTACCTTGTATTAAAGTTTTGTTTCATAAAAAGAGGCTAAACGAATTTTACTTTACCTATTAAAAAGCAATGTCAAATACTGAATCTATGCATAAATTTACATGTAATTAAGTAATCTTACGTGTTCAGGGTCACTGCAAGATGACTTTTACACTGTGTACAAAGGGGTATCCTTTTAAAAATTTCTCTTGCGGGCTCTTTGTTGGGGGTATCTTACCCAAAAAGCAGTGTTTTTATGTTACAAAATAATTTTTCTTGAAACCCTTTTACAATCACAGAGGGACCCCATGCATAGTAGAATTGGACAAAGTGACAACATCTAAAATTGCTATTTATTTCAAATTGATTGAAATCCTCTATCTGTTGGGTAACACTGGCAAACTTGAAGAATCTGTATAGTAACCTGCTGTAAAGTGGTTTGTAGTTCTATCACTGTTGTGGACATTACAATGCTGGAGGATCAGTATTTATTTTAATATAACAAAGTTATTCATCTATCAATTATTCCACACTCTGTTGATTTATATATATTAAAAAAAGTTAAAAAGATTTAAAATAGTACTTGTAACTTGCTGGAGAATAAGAAAATGTTAGTAGTGAGGGACAGAGAGACAAAGGTAGAGCATAAGCACATGTAGCTCCTGCTTTCACGATGTGAGAGGAATGGGTGGGTATGCAGAAGAGAACTCTAATTAATAATTATGCTTACTTGTGCATAGGAAAATTCTCGGCTTTCTTGTCCACTCGGATTTGTTGCTTATCTTGTCAAACGCATATCAAGTTATCAACCCCAGCACCAAAAATACTACCAAATATTTGTAGGGTAAATAAAATCTAACAAAGAATTGTGTATACCAGTAAAGTTAAAAATCAAATGGGTCACTTAGCTAATAAAACTAATTGTGCAATTTTGTGTTAGATAAATGCAGGGAATAAACAATTGGGAGAGGAACCGGACTCATAAAAATGCGTACTATACATGAAATCCTTTTTTAAAAAATTTCAAAGTGTTATCCAATTACTCGCATTTTAATGTGAAAGTATATGTAGGCGTGAATGCATATACTTGGTGAAGGAAATGAAATTAATTATCATCAAGAGGATTTTTAATGTTTATTTTAAACAATGCTAAGTTGTTAAATTTATTTGAATTTTGAAATTACATTTTTTTTAGTTGCATTTCTTTTTTTTGGGTGATTTTTTTGTTAGTTTTGTTTTTCGTTATTGTTTTTTAATTTTTAATAAATTTCAATAATGTCCCTTTTTATTGTTTATACAAATATAAAAGTATTGATAGCAATAAAATATCATTAAATTAACTAAATTTCACATTTTTAATGTATATTGATCAGTTGGACAAATAATGTATTTTATCGAATGATAATTTTTCCCTTTTTTATTTTTTTATTTTTATTTAGAAAAAAAGGGTATACTTTTTACTGGTTTCCTTATTTAAAAGAAAAACAATATACTAGGTGTATAGGCCGATCATTCTTATTTCCAATTTCCAGACATGCAAATGACTGGTGAATGGGGGCTAGGTAGTGATTGGACTTGATAACAAATCGAAATGAAAAAGAAAGAAAGAAAAGAAGGTGTAAATGAAGTAGGTGAGGTAGCCTTTAGAATAGGCATCGGATTTGGGTCCCATTGATAGATGGTGGTAAAAGTGTAAAACTGTGTGTGGTTGTCATTTGCTTTATGTTGGTGAAACATGGGTAGCAAGATCTCATTTAGTTCTGGGAAGGGGGGGAAAGAGTCCTGTTTGGGACAGACATGGATTGCTTTCAACTATTCATGGTGAGTGGGGAAGCCGATTCATACTTATGACAGTCTTTTGAGTAACACAAACTTTACCAAACGGACCTTGCAACGTTATAAACTCCTTCCTACTGGACAAGATGTGTGTGTCTTATACACAAAAACTGGCACTGCACTCACTCCCTTTATGCCTCACCCTTTTCACATTGCTTGGGTGAAATAAAAATTTGCCCAGCTTTGCAGCTGATTAAAAAGCACCGTGTATATATATAATTCAACATCTTTTACGTTTTTTATTACTAAAGTGGAAAGAAACAGGATGAATAGACATAAAATGTTTTTTAATGAAAATAGAAAAAATAAAGTCAAAATTAAAAGTATTTTATTAAAGAGAAATAAAAAAATAAATAGGTGAGTAAAAATATATAAGAAATTTGATCTTATTAATTTTTAAAATGTTTCTACTTCTCTCAGACCAAATAACATTATTTAGTTCATCTACTCTCTTATTTTCCTGATACCAAATACAGCCGTACCAAAATAAGATGATCTTTTATTTTATTTTTACTTCTGTACAATCAAATAAGATAAATTTGGGAAACTTTTTAAGTGTCATATGGATCCAAACTATGTACGGTTGATAGTTGATATTTATATACTAGTATACAAAACTCACATTCATTTATATTTTTAAGGTTTATAAACTTTTAAATTATCTTTTGTTTTCTTTGAATTTCATCTTAGAAATTTGTGTAAAAGTTTATTTTGTTGTAGAATAATATGTTTTTTTAGAAGTACAGGAACAAATAATGAAAAAGAACAACAAGAAGTTCAAAGAATGTAGAGAAATTAAACATTAACACTTGAGGAAAGTAATACAAAAAAGAAATCTTTCACATATCTCACTTGAGCGAGTCATGTACTTGGTGGGCTCGAGATCCCGTATGCTTCTTAAGTGAACCATTAAACTATTTAAGCAAATTTATCCTTTAAGTACTAAAGCAAGTGAATTTGGTACTTTAGTGAGCTCCAAATCTTGTCTCCTCATCTATTGTATAAATAAGATTTTTTTTTTTGAGAAATAGGATATTCAACTTTTGGCTTTTCCAATAGCATTCTAAAATTGAATGACAAAGGTGAGAAGCTAAGTTAGAGATGCTCATGTGCATCTTATCCAGGCTTAGGAGTTCTTTCATGACCACGAAAGGAATTAACCCTTCTATTGTTGAAATTTGATGTAACAACGATTCTTCCATGTAATTAAATATTTATTTTTTTTATTCCGTAATTTTTATTGTTACTTTTGTTTTCATTTATATATTTTAAGGTTGACAACCATATTGCATGAATATATTAGTTTAACTGTAGATTGGAAGACACTATTTAATTGAAAAAACTACTAGGAATAACTAATAGATAGAAATAAAATATAATTTATTAGTCACACAGTTTGTATTTGTGAGCAATGCGGTTTTCTAATTTTTTAAGTAATGCGGTTTTCTAATTTTTTAAGTCAAGGAATTAAGCGTAAAATTGAGAAAATTAGGTCCAGTATTATAAGGATAAACTACATAATAAAAATAATACTCATAATAAAAATTAATGAATTTATGAGATAAATAATTGTTGCACTTAGAGCTAGTTATTGATGAAGTTAAACCTTGGTAGCACTCAAACTTTTTGTAAATTTTACTTTACATGTCAACCTTCAATCATTTTTTTTTATTCCCTAATTTTCTACAACTTTTACACCAACTTCATGGTCTAATAAATTCATTAGAATTAATATGGTTATTGCATGCTTTCCAGTAAAAATGATTTGATTGTGCTCAATTGATAATTTAAAATTTTTTTCTTGCAATTTTTCTTTCAATAAGTATTAATAGAATATGGAAACTGATTGTTAACTTTGACATGTTAGACATTGGTAACAATTTCCACATAGTTAAGTTTGATGTGGAAAAAGTTAGAACTAAGGTTGTTGAAGGTAAGCCTGGGATGATTTTCGATTATTACTTGGCTATTCAAACATGAAATCCTAAATGTATATTTTCAATAGCAAAGGTCGACAAAAACTTAATCCAAGTATAATTTATGGAATTGAACCTTATCTATTATGATGAAAGTATTTTAATAGCATTATTTATAATAATCAATAAACTTATCAAAATAGATACAAATACGTTAAATGCCAAGAGGGGACATTTTGCGTGGGTATGTATGGAGATCAACCTTGATAGACCATTGTTGAGCATGTATGACTGTAAATGTTTTGGTATGAAATGAAATACGAAAGCTTACACATGGTATGTTATACTTAAAGGCACTACGATTATCTAACTAGAGAATGTGCAACTTTAATCGAGGAGGATTACCAACAAAGGACTTCTCCTACCACATCTTTGGTGGCAAATGATCAATCAAAGAACACCCTAACAAACATTCATGCGATAAACAAATTAGTGATAATCACTAAGGGGAGAATTATTCATAATATTATGATAATGGTGATATTAATAAGGCAGTTATCCCCAATAATAAGTTTGTCAAATGGCATGAAGGTTGGCTTATGGTCAAAATAATTCACATAACAAATTTGGTACATGTACAAAAAAATATAATGGCAAAAGAGAGAAACAACATGTGACTTTAATGGGCTACAATTTTAGAAAGAAAAAAAAGGAAAGGTTTGTGTGACTAGATGATCTTACATACACCTTAATTGGTTTTGATGATAACAAATAAAATTAAGATTGATCTTCTAAAGTTTACATTGAAAGATATATACAAATGAAATAACTTTATTATAATAAGTTTAAAGTGATAAAGTTATTCATATACAATGTGAATAACAATACTAAGACACATAAGCTTCTACTTGGTTAAAACTTTCATAACATAAAAAGGTGAAGTCACATATAAGAAGGTCTTATAATATGACAAGAAGTAGAAGATAGGAAAGAGTATCTGATCCTAAGACTAGATATTTTGACTAAGCATATAGATCATTTATCAATCATCAGAAGCCTTCAAGAATACTAAACCATTTAATCATAAGTGTTATAGAACGTTTATTGATGCAGCGCCAAAAAAACTTATGTTAGATAAGTCGGTCTAATCTACCAATCATCAGAAACTTTGTTATGTTGTGGACATAAGAAATATCTTAATAGTAAAGCCTTCTAATGGTAATAAAGAAGATTATTATCCTTTGCTTTAATCTTATATATAATATTCTATTAACACTAAATCCTTTGTAAAATATCCAAATCATCTTATCCACCAAAGATGACATTGTAAGATAGCTTGACTACCAAAAATAATTCATCTTATAGGGATATGCCATATACAGCTCAACGCTCAAACTTTTATTTTAAGTACTTGTTGTCAATAGAGTAGTAGAAGAAAGTCGGAACGGGAATAAAGTCAAAAGACGGCAAACAAGTTGTACAATGATTCAGTTTATGCACAACAATGGATCTCTTGGAAAACCATACCAACGAGATGTGACTGTTTGAAGCCTTCTCTCAACGGCTACATGCATCAACACCTATATAAAGAAAACATGCACATGAATAATGAGTTGACAAAATCAAGAGAAAACATTCTAAATGAACTTTTGCTTTAACTCTTTATCTTCTAATCAAAGAAAAGCAAACATTTTGTTTGCATTAGATAGTCTAGTGTTAGGACCATTTGATAGTGAATATTTATTTGTATATTCTTCACTAAATGAAGTTATCTTTTCTAAGCGAATCTTATATCCTCTTTTATGAGAGTTATTTGTATGACACATAACTCTCATTGGATTCTAATCTAGGACTGACTTACTGTTTTAAAGAATACTTAGATATAACCAAGAGTGATTTTATGTGCTTGTTCTTAAACTCAAGAAGAGTTTAAGTGTAGAGCCAAGAGTTGTTTATGTACTGGTTGCAAGCTAGAAGTGGCAGTGAGAATTCGCTTTTCTATATTAGTGATATATAGTGGAACCTTCCAATAATTGCTTGGAAGAGAATTGGACGTAACCAGTTGGAGTAAACAAGTATAAAAATACTTATCACATTTTATTACAAAGTTTATATTAACTTGTCGGTTTTACTTTATAATGTTATATAAAAGGTTATTTGTGAACTTCTTTAAAGTTATAAATAGTTTGCTAGACCATCTACCTTCTTAAAAAACTCCGTAAAACTTCTCAAGAAAATGTAAAAGAATTGAGAAAAACTTTCTTTTAACTTTATTCAACTCCTTTTAGAGCTAACTTGTTATTTCATCATCATATTGACAAATATTTGGGTTTCCTTATTTTTATTTGAAGGGTAAGAATTAGAGATATTCACTATATTTTAGAAAGGATAAATTCAAGACTAGTTTGTTCAAATATGAACTTATTGACTAGAGTTGGACATGTCACTTTGACCAAATTGGTTTTATCTTTTATACCTATTTATACCATACAAAATGTTTAGATTCCTAAAGGTACTTGAGTTAGAGAATCGATTCCTTAATTAGGTGATTTATTTGGGGGAAATAATTGTCATTAGGTTAAGTAGGATATTATAACTCTTCCCAAGACTCAGGGTGGCCTTGGAATGGAGGGAATACATCACACATTATTGATGACCTTCCACATGAATTTTCATTGGAGTTTGAGATGAAAAACTGTGGGTGGTTTATAATGTCATTTGTTAGAAAGAAACAATAATTTTTCTTCTTTTTATTCATATTAATAAGAAATACACCAAAAAATAAGGAAAACTAACCCCTTAAGCAAAAAAAAAAAAAAGAAAGAAAAGAAAAATAACAATGTTTTTAATATGGTTCATTCCTTATGTCTACATTTACGATCTCACAATTTTGTTTAATGTTGTTTGGGCCTTTATCCTAACATCGAGAACCTTACAACAAGTTTTTAGAACAATTAGAAAAACTTGTAAACCCTTCCTTTATATCATGACTTGTTTTTTCTACTTACTAGAGTGATTATTTTCATCTCAAAATTCTTATTTATAAACCTATCATCACAATCTTAAATGAGGAATAAAATATTTCATTTATATCATGACTTGTTTTTTCTACTTACTAGATGATTCTTTTCACCTCCAAATTCCTATTTATAAATCTATCATCACAATCTTAAATAAGGAAACAAATATTTCATTTACTAATAATATTAATAAAATTTAAATAAATCCTAAAGATAAGATAATGATGTGTGCTTAGGGATGGTAAAAAAATTCGCGTCCGCGGATACCCATGGATAAAACCTGTAAAAATATTTGCACGAATAGTATAAATGGGTACTCGCTACCTGTGGGTGTGAGTTATTTTTTACCCGCTTCTTAACGGGTACTAGTACGAGTATCATAGTACTCGTACCAGCGGATACCCGCTACCCGCTATCCGCTAAACTAAAATTATATATATATATATATATATATATATAAGTTAAAAAATATAATATTTTTGAAAAATAAATCAAATTAAAATATTAATTATCAAAATCTATTGATATCAATCTTAGTTTTTTATGAAAATTTCATAGTTATTTATTATAAAAATGACAATAATATAAAATAAATATTTTATTTGTATTAAAAATTTTCTTATAATATATTATATTAATATATTTTTAGATCTAATTAATCTTGTAAAAACTAGTATAATTTTATTTCTAGACTATAAAAAAATAAATAATTTAGTTGATAAACCTTACAAAAAATATTTAATTTTAAAAAATCATTTTTAAAAATATTCATGAGTACCCATGAATACCCGTGAGTATTAAAAAAACTTGTGGGTATTTCTATAACGAATACCTGACGGGTTTTTAGTGGGTAACAGATGATTGGTTTAGCGGATTGGGTGGCGGGTAACCACTACCCATGTCCGCCTCGACCCGTTGTTATTCTTATGTGTATGTTACTTGTACTAAAAATGAAATAAGCGACATTATTTTGAATTTTTGTAATGTTATGCCTCCATGAGTATTAAATAAAATGGTGAACTGAATTTAAAAAAAACCATAGTAAAATTGTAAAAAATAATTATATTACAGTATGATATACATATAAAATATTAAAATAATTTTAATTATTTCTTCAACCAACTATTTATATTGTATTATAGTAATTAATAATTTTAAAAAATGAGTATGCTTTTTCTACATATGATTAATATTAGCATAAAATTTTTATTATTTTTAGTTTATAATTATTAATTAAATTTTTATATGCTAAAACTTTTAAAATATTTTATAGCGCTGTCCTCAATCAAAACATATATTGTGTTGCACGTGTTGTTTGAGTTTATATTTTAATTTAAAAATTTATGGATTAAAATATCATTTTATAATTATTTTATTTTAATTTTTTTTCAACTATAATATTTTATTTTAGATTAATTGAAATATTATTTCACATAATCATTTAAGTTAATACCTAAAATATGGTTTTTATTTTAATTTTTTATTTTCTAATTACTTGTATTTTAATATATATATATATATATATATATATATTCTTTCCATATATATATATATATATATTAACTATATGTCTATAACGGGCAATAGTAGTTAAAAATATTATACTTTAATTAAAAATAATTTTTAATACAAATTTTAAAATATATTTAAAATGATTTGAAAGAATATATTTAATTATTTAATTTTATATATTTTACTGTCATTAGTAATTTATATTTATTAAGAAAGTTAGTGAATTTTAATTATTAATATTAAACTTTTTTGTGTTTCTATTTTACTGTCATTATTAATATTAAATTGCAGTGATAACTAATTCATTTAATAAGATTAACTAATAAGTTAGTCAATATATTTAAAATGATTTGAAAGAATATATTTAATTATTTAATTTTATATATTTTACTGTCATTATTAATTTATATTTATTAAGAAAGTTAGTGAAATTAATTATTAATATTAAATTTATTTGTGTTTTATTAAAAATGACTTATTTAGACCGACTATATCTATTTACTTACTTTCGACTAAATAGTTAAATGAATGGAGAGAAAATAATAGTAGTGAAGTTTTATATTTTAAAACAAAAAATTTCAATTCTCCAATATTTGCAAGAGGGAAAATAAACAATTCATAGAATTTATTGTTAATTTCTTTTGGTTTTTTTAAAGAGAAAAATATTTTTTAATTAAATAAAAAATTTTGTTTTTATTTTTTATGTTTGACATTTGTTTAAACTTACAAAATATATTTATAAAAAAGTGTTTTATACAAAATTTCTTTTTTAAGAAATAGATTGGATTTTCCTTTCTAGAAAGCAAGAATTTTTTTTTGAAGTGAAAGTAATTTAGATAAAATCTTAAGTAACATTTTTCTTCTTGAAAATTATGTATTTTTTATTTTTCTTTTTTAAGAACTTTTTATTTAGGTCTTTCAAAAAAAATTTTTAGTTCATGTACTCAAGTAACAACTTTGGTTTTAATCTTTATTGTTAAGTAGTAGTATAAATTAAGTGATTGAATTTGATTATCTAATAACATCATCAAGATATTTGACATGAATTATCTATAACTTACTTCCTAAAAGCAAGTAGGATTAAAATAAAATTTTTTTAAATGATCAATTTTGTAAAGATATTTAAACCACAATCAAAGTAATTTATGAAAATAAGTTTATATATAGAGAAAAAGAAAGTATGTGTCCTTATCAAAAGATACTTGCAAAAATACTTCGACATTCAAGTTAGAGGGAGTTCAAGTTAGAGGGAGTTCAACAAGAGTGAAAAAATAATAAATTTATCATCAATGAATAATGTTACCTTGGTACTTATTTTGGGCCTTTATTTATTGGGTTTTGTCCAATTGATTAAGGGGAGGTAATTAAGGTGTAACCATTGTTTTTTCTTAGATCAATCAATGATCTACCTTGTTTATGATTAGTTCATCTTTGATACTTTAAAAGTTCTCTCTGATTGATGTGTATTTCCATGGTATTCAGTCTTCGATTCTTCTAAAGAGTAAACATTCTTGACCAGTATATTCTTGGGCGGTTTCTGCTTGAAGAGTTTGACCAGATAAAAAATCAAGATGATCTTTTTTAACCCTTCATGTACAAGATACTGAAAATGTGTTTAATAATATATTTTAGTGACTTATAAGCTAGTTTGATAAGCTTATCTGTTATTTAAAATTTTAAATAAGTTAGTTTTTGAACTTTGTTTTCTCATTCATAAGTTATTTTATTTAGCTTATAATAATAACCTAATATGTATGATAGATATTTTTTTTATTCATATTTCACTTTTACTAATTTTATTTAATTTTCTTTTTACTATTTTTGAAGAATCATTTTATCCCTTGTGTGGATTTACCTTTTATTAACTATATTTTTTTATCTTATTTTTAATCCGTTTGTATGCTTTCATCTTTTCAGTTACTTTATCAGTTTTAACTAACTTATCCGTTTCAATTAGTTTATAGATTAGTTTTATTAAAATTAAAAGTAAAATAAATTTATCTATCAAACCAATTTATTTGATCAAATTAATTTCAAACTAGAAATGCTTTATCAAAATTAAAATGTTCAAATCATAATTCCTTGTAATAATTAAACTTATAAAAAATAATTAAACCTATCATAATTGAAATGAGTAATTTTTTCATTATTTTATATTTTTGTAATTAATTACTGCAATTATAAATATAATAAATTAATTATGTATTATATAAAATATAAATTTATATAAGATTTAATGATTTAATTTTATATATAAATTTATCAACTAACAACCTCTTTGGTTAAAATAAATTAATTTAAAATATTTTAATAAATAATGTTTTTTTACACTCTTTATTCTCTCTTCTCGTGTTATAGTTTTTTCTCCTCTTCTCTCTCACTAACATTACATTAGTCTTTATCTTTTTAATTAAGGTAAAATATTAATACAATAATAATTAGTAAGTTTATATATAATAATAATGTAATAAATTTTTACGTATTTTATAAAAATTAGTTTATGTTAATATGATTTATATTGGTATACAATTTACATTTTATAAAACTTTAACATAAATTTATATTTTAGTGAAAAATTATTTTTTATTTGAAAATATTAATTTAAAAAAATTATTATATAAAAGGTATATTTGAAATAAAATTATAAATTTAAATTATATTAAAAATATAATTTACATATAATTTGTGTAATTTCTAAAACGTAATTTGATTTGAATTTTTATTAAAAATGATAATAAGTCAATCTATATTTAATAGATATATATTTTGAATACATTCTATTTAATTTATAATAAAATAAATATTTATATTAATAAAAATAAATGATTATAAATTTAAAATTGACATCCATAAAAAACTTAAGATGGTATGTACATATTGTATAAAAAAAAGTATATATGCATAAAACTTTTTTTGAAAAAAAAGAAAGGAGTATATATATAAAATTTGATGATAAAGAAAGTGTAATAAGTGATTAATGTATGCGGAAAAAAGATTGGTGGAGTTTGAGAGAAGAGAAAGGCAATTGAAAGTGGATGACAGCATAAGAAAGAGTGCGATTTGACAGTGTTGTCTTGCAGAGATGGACTGGGAGATGAGGCCCGGCGGCATGTTCGTCCAGAGACGCGACGATAACGCCGATGGCAGCTTCCTCATGATTACTGTCCACCATGCTTCTTCTCACCACCATCTCTCCTTACCCACTCACTCCACTTTCTGTTTGTCTTCTCTCTCTTCTTACGATAACATGTTTTTCATTTATTACAATACAGATCCAATTAAGCTAACAATACACAAACCCTAAATAAATTAGGAAAGCAAGAACACGCACGATCTTATATTGTGCTTACGGATGTTGTCTTGTCACAATCCTTGATATTGTAGGATAATGTGGCTGATGCCACTGCAAGTGAGTAATAGGACCTTGGGACCTTTGGATTGCGACTGCAATTTGGGTTATGTACGGATTATTTATTTGTATTTTGGATTCCTATACTTGAGAAATTATTTGGTGATCTGTGACCATTCCGCCATTGTGGTTCTGAATAATCTATATATGACATATAATCGAGTATTATTGATAATTTGTGATTTGAAAACTTAAATACATCTTACATAGAGATTGGTTGGGATTATGGGCACTTGGTGTCCAAGGCTACCTAAAATTTTTCCTTATAAACACAGTTGATAACTTGATATCAAGAGTCACTAAACTATGTTTTGTGAGAAAATAAGAGGACTATGTTAATAAACTTGAGACTTCTTCAACCTAAAGCAAATTGGAGGGTTTCTTTTTCCTATATCATTGCATCGGTTGTTTCTTCATCTGGAATATGTTTGAGGATCATGTCTTAGTAGAAGTTGTTGCTTACAAGTAGCTTATCCTTTAGAAGATGTTCATGGATAAATAATTTGAAGGTTATGAAAAAGTTAGAAAAAGTTTATAAGCCTATTTAATAAGCTAGATAAGCTCTCCATAAGCAATTATGTTATACATTTTCACGAAGATTATATTCTGTTGTGATTGGTATGTGTCTTTGTGTTAACTTAGTCTTCAATGGCAGGGGATGTTAAGAAACTGCTAGCACACAAAACTGGTTTACAGCCTGAAGACCAACGACTCTTCTTTGGAGGAAAAGAAAAGGACAATGAAGAGCATTTGCATGTGGAAGGTGTAAAGGACAAATCAAAGCTTTTGCTTTTGGACGATGCTGCTAATGAAGAGAGGAAACTTGAAGAAATTAGAAAACACAATGAAATGTTAAAGGCTTCTGAAGCTGTTGCTGAAGTTAGAGCAGAGGTGGACAAGCTTGCTGAGAGGGTGAGCCTGTGTTTCCTATATCATCTTTGGTTATAGAAGCATAATAACTGGAGCTGAGAATGGGGATATGACTGGTTTTCATTTACAGGTATCTGTCTTGGAGGTGGCTGTGGATGGAGGGACCAGGGTTTCTGACAAAGAGTTTTTGATGTCAACAGAGTTGCTTATGAGGCAATTGCTGAAACTGGATGGTATTGAGGCTGAAGGTGAAGTAAAGCTTCAGAGAAAAGCTGAGGTAGTGTTTATGGTGTTACTTGAAATTTTAACTACTTGTGCATTAATTATTGTGTTTATTTTGATATTCACAAAATCTCGTATATTGGCAAGTCATGGACTCTGACTTCTCTTAGTATTATATTTATATATATAAAGTAGCACTTGAGATTACATTCTATGATTTTTCTGAAATGGTTTTTACCATGATTTATTTCAACATTTATCTATAAATAATTTGTCATTGATGCAATGTGGCTTAATATTTTCTGCCTGCATGGAGATCAAAGCTTTGTGCCTTTGTCTTCTTAACCTAAAGTATCCACCCAAATGAGATTTTTATTTACTGAATTTTATGCTCTGGATGAGAGAGCGAGAAGTGGATGCTGATATTTTGAAGAATAGTTGCCTTAGCTTAGAAAATAATGTGATACTTGTATTGGTAAAAAATTGTAAATAAGATTTTTCATAATCTACATTAGATATCCCACAAAAATTCAGCATTAATGAACTCCAATTACATGCATTTCTTTAAACATGTCTTTTGCATTTTTTAAAGATGACTTCCGGTATATTTTCTACCTCCCGAGTGAAATTTCTTAGAAAGCATTTTCAAAAATCATTTCCATTACAAAATTGTGCCGGTTTGGTATAGTCGTAGTTCCTGTTGTGGTCGTCGACATTTATCATGAAAATGCCAATGGCTATTGCTGGTCAAGTAGCGAGACTTTTCTAATTAAGGACAAATGCATTTGAAGATGCTTGGTGATGAACTGGTGATGTTAAAGGATTGTTATAGGATTGAGTGTAGTTTTCTTGCAAAAGGCTGAGTTTCATAGCCCAATTTTTTAAGTTGTTAGAAATAGTGGGCATTAGTTAAACCTTCTCCACCATTCCCTTCAAGCTTATTTCTAACAGGGCACGGTAATTGTCTGTTACCATGAGAAAATTTGAGCTCTATGCCTGGGCTATTTATATCATTATTTTTCATATGTGAATTCTTGCCGTATCATTATAATTTTCTGATTTTTATGCATGTTAAAGTACGTATAGATCACCTAATCAAATTCTTTGTCTTTCACTTCTCACCATATTTTTTTTTTCTGAGCTAGATCCTGGCCATTTTTTATGTGCGTTGAGAGTTGAAACTTGAAATAGATTTTTCTGTCATTATCAGTGTCTTACTCAAATACTATCCATGCAGTGAAAGAATGTAGTTTTTTTCCTGCTTAATATTATGCAGGGTCGTCAGCCATGAACTTCCCGTTTTTATAATCATTCATAATCGCATTTTATTTTCACATTATCTTTGAAGGCCAGAACATCAGCTTTTTTCATATGTCCACAGGTGCGTCGTGTGCAGAACTTCGTAGATACGTTAGATTCTCTGAAGGCAAGAAACTCCAACCCTTTTACCCCCATTGGTAATTCTGTCTCTGTAGCAACCCAATGGGAGACCTTTGAGTCTGGAATGGGAAGCTTGAATGCCCCAACCTCAGTCTCATCTTCTAGAAATGTAACTCAAGATTGTGACCGGGTTGATTAGCTCACAAAATTGCTACGTAACATTAAAGCATATATATAACACCATATTTTTGGACTTTGATTTTTCAACCAAGGGTGAATTTTTTGTAGTTTGTTGAAGACAAAATATCTGTAAAAAATTTGACTGACCGCTTTAGGGGGGCATAGTTTGAAGTTATGAAAAGAAAATGGAGGAGTATAATTTGGTTAACTCCTTTACATAATTCCATCCATGAAATTTTATGAGTACATATATTGTCAGTTATGATATGCACTTGTTGATGGCAAGTACACAACTACAATAGTTGGTGGACAAAAAGCCAGGATAAAAAGATTTGTTTATGTTGAATGGTATCGAAGTTAATGATAAAATTTCAATTTCTAATTATAATCAAGAGGGGAAAGTGGGAAACGAAATCCTACATTACAAATTGGAACGAATGGTGGTACTCGCATATTAGCAACTTCTAGTGAAGCTTAAAACTACAACGAAAAAAGTTGATCTTATTAAAGTGAAGATGGTTTCACGATGTTGTTGGGTTCAATTATAAATAACATTGTCGAGGATATTTTTATGGTGAAATTTCTCTGAACAAATTTTGTATAATGTCAAAAAATAGTTCGAATGAAAACATATGGATGTGTAGAGATAGAATATTAGGATATTAATTATAGTTTGTTTTTCATTTAACACTTATAAATCAATTTGTTTTGCGTTAAGGTCTATTGACATACTAAAGGTGTGTATAATCAAATTTTAACAATCTTTTTGTAAACAGATCTGCTATTTTGCTCGAATACAAACTGCAGGAATACATTGTTGGACGGTTATGATTTTTTTAAAATAAATTTTAATAAAAAGTTTAAAAAAGTATAAAATGTCTTTTACTCTTTTCATGAAAAATATAATTAAAATAATTAAATAAAATTAATGATTGTAATTAGTATCTACAAAGTTTTGCACACAAATTCCTACACAAGAATTTTCAAATTTACTAGTTTTTTTACCAAGTTTTGTTTATAAGTTTAAATTTAAATATTTAATTTAATTTCACGACATGTTTTCTCACGTTGTTGTTGTTATTACATGGTTAAATTTAATTATTTTAATATTATAAAATTTATGATTTATTATATTACTAAAATATTTAATTTGTATGTTATTTATAGATATTCTATTATTATTTATAAATATTATAAACTTTTGAGCTTGCCAAGCAATGTCTTGATTGAGAGAGAAATCAATGGAGTACATGAATTTAAAGAGCAAACATTTTCCATCTTTTAATTTTGAAAAACTGGTCTCTAGCTACAAATTAAGGGAAGCTGCAGGCCATTTTATTTGCTCTTGAATTTAAGGCTGGATATATGGTAAAAATGACTTTGAGTCACTTTGAGTCTCTTGTTATATTTTATTGTCAAATCAATCCAAAATATATTCAGGATAGACAAAGTATACTTTATGATATCTGGGATGTAATTAAGATATAAGTAATCTAGTAAAAAGTATACCACATATGGTTTCCTCTACCATGATAATAATTGATATAAAGAAAACTGTAACATCCAGGTCCAAAGAGACTGCTCTAATTAAAGGAAGAAGACTTTTCAAAAAGAACAAAAGAGCAAACATGACTTTTATCATTAAAAAAAGACGAAGAGAAGAACCAGCAATTATCAATGAGAGAAAGGACAAGTGTTTCCGCAGGAGACGATAAATGAAGTTGCATTCTCATTCAATTTCCGTATAAAACAAACTACTAACGTGATGGATTTCTAACTTCTTTTCTTTTCATCCCATCCTATCATTCTTCTGACCTACCAGATGTCACTTTTCCATACGAATTAATTCTTTTTTTCATAGAATGTTCACTGCTATACGAAGACCAATTTTTATGCCAATATATTAAAACATCGGTTTAGCTTAGTTTTGCGGATAACATAAAAGTAGTTCCATTCCACCTTATAATTTACGCTTGAGGTCGCTCCATTCCAGAGTCAATGGATTCGGAACTAAAGTACTTTTGTCATACCATCAATTTGGAAAACTTGGGATAAAGCTGTCTATTTTACTGTAGAATAATCCAGAATTTTTTGTTTCAAGAATTTATATTTCATCAACTATCAAAATATTATAACTAATTCAATGCATAACTAAAAATAATGTACAAATTTTTACCCTGGAAGTAAGTAAAAAAAAATGTTGAAGAACTATATATGTATGAATACTTTTGAGTTTTTTATATTTAATAACTTTTGTCGGTTTTTTATAGACCAAATGATGATTTTAATCATGTTAATTTTTGCTATCAAGGAAAAATCGAATCACAACTTTTTATCATCTATCTTTACCCAATAAACCACTTTATATTTCTCATATTTTTCTTTTCTTTCCTTCCCTTATAGCAATAAGAAAGAAAAGTTATACATGTTTCCATCAATTTTCGAAGAGTAAGTCAATCTAGTAACTTTAATGATTAAATTAATCTTATAACGTGAAATACTTTTACAACAGAGTTATTTATAACTAAAAACAAAAACACGAACAATACAAAATCAGAAACGACTGTGATTTTTTAAGTTAATCTTGATTAAAAAAAATTCAAAATTGTAAAAGCGACTTTTTAACTCAAAAACAGAGTCGTGTGATTTTAATTTTAACGAAAAACAATTCGTACTAAACAGCAATTCTCATACTTTCTAGGCTAAAATCATTCTTCTAAAATTTACACTTATGTCTAATATTAAAAAGAAAAATTGATATTAATTTTTTTCTAGAAATTGAAATATATAAATGAAAAAAACTAATCACTAACTCCTTAAAAAGTTTGACAAATCCAATGTTTGTACTCATGTAAGACTGAATACAATCTGTAATAAACATATGATCATGTATTGGAATGCAAGTGGGTAAAGGAACATATATAAGATCTCAAAACTTGAACTTTTCTATGACGACAAAATCAAATTTCTACTTATACACCACTCACGGATTCATCACATTTGTTAATTATACAATGCATAGATTAACTTTATACATATGTGTGAGCAAAATTCTGAGGCTTTACATGAGTCATAAGTTTATAGTAACTCCTCTTGCACCATTAACATAAGGTGACACAGTAGTGTTGCCACTTTGCAAGGAACCATGCCTAGTTGGGTCATATTTTTCTCCATCACCCCAAAGGGCATAAGCTTCCTCGCCGTGCACGGCGTCGTCCCCAATTTCCAGATGCTCCTCCGGCATCCTCAAGGGTATGAACAATCTTATGACAAGGAGAATAATGGTGGTGGACACCAAGTTCCATCCAATGATAAACGTAGCTGCCACTAATTGCTTCAAGAATTGTGCACCACCAGTTCCACCATAGAATGCACCCCTTGAATCAGTAACTGGCAATAGGAGTCTACAAAGGGATGGCTCTGCAAATAGACCTGTGAGAAGACCACCCAAAAGCCCAGCCACAGCATGTGTGTGAAACACTCCAAGGGTGTCATCAACCTGAACATAATCAAACTTTATTAATTAAAGGACTCATTAAAATACTAAGAAAAATCAAGTTTAATATGTATCTGTGCATAATCAACCGATAAAAAATTATATATGATATACTTTTTGAGATAGTTAACAATCTATCATAAGATAGAATTTTCACACCAGTTCTATAGATTTTGTTTTCATATTATAAATGAAACTTTAATTCTAATCCAAGAATAAGAGAGACAACATCTAATTAAGAAAAAATACATGTGTTTTTCCTATATAAGAAAAAATACATGTGTTTTTTCCTATATAATTATTAAAGAGTTTAATTAGTATACATTGTATAAGAATTGAATTCATTATTAAATTATTATAATATAAAAATATTTTATACTCTAAATATATAGATATACACATATACACATATGTATTAATAATATAAAATAATTTTATACAATTAATTAATTACAAATAATTTTAGAATTACTTTTGAATTAGTTATTGTAAAAAAGTAAAAAGTCATGTATAACAATCTCTATTAATTGATAATTAAAAACTTTCGATGCTACTACTATTTTCTAATAAAACAAATGGACATACTGTTCAATTGATTTGTTGGAATTATCTTGTTACATCCCATACGTATATGATCAGATGTGTACATTCTAGTATATTGATTAATTTTCACCTAGAATTTGAAGTCGGTTAATGAAATAGGATAAGATTTGTATAGTTAAAGGCGTGGATAATAGAATTATTAATGCTTTTCTAACTAGCTAAATAAGAATTATTTAAGAAATGCTTTTCTAGGAACAAAAAGTAAGATTCAAAATGTTATTATTAATGTGTGGTTGAAGTTTTGGTGGGATGAAAGTGATCTAAGAGGAGTAATTAGGAAAGCCTAGATTATGCTTAGACGAAAATGTCATCACGCTGTTATGTAAACAGAAGGATTCAAGATCATCTATTAAAGCAATTAAGAGAATAGTCTTTTCACAATCCTATGTTTTAACAAGCTGATGTAATTTGGAAATTATAATAAACAAAGAAAAATTCAAGAACTAGGTAAATGAATATAGAGTGTGCGTGTATGTGGGGGTGATTTTCTATTTTTTGTCCATAAGTTTTTCTACACTTTAATATATAAATAGTTCCACGTTTTTAAAAAGATTATACGAGAGAGTTTCTATATATGAATTTTGGAGAAACTTATTTAATAATTTTCTTTGTATTGTTTTTTCTTCTATATGAGCTTCTCCTCAAATATTAATAGTTTTGTTGCTTCTTTAATTTAATACTAACTTGATTAATAGAGGGTTTTATTTTTAATAAAAATCAATCACATTTCAAAAAATGAGATGACATCGTGCACTCTATCTGCTACGGAAGAAAACGAGGATGACTTTCACGAATATCTCATTTTTTATTAAAAGAACAATAAAAAAAATACTTAAGTATTTAATCTATTCAATAATTTTTTTAATCCAAATTAAGAGACACATAAAACAATAAAAAAATCTACATAACTAATCTTATTATTAATAATTTATTTATAAATTTTGTTAGCTATCATTAATATTTTTTTACACATAAAAATGAAACACGTTTGAAGAGATTTACACTAATTCATAATTCATGTATTTTATAATCCATTAAATGAGTTAGAGTTGTTGACAATAATTTATTTATAGATTTTATTAACTATTATTATAAGGGGAAAAAAATATAGTACTAGACTTCGAAAAACACCTAAAATGATAGTGACGTGGGAATTTATTTTTCCCCTTGCAATGCATGAGAATTAAAATGGGTTGACAGAAGAATTGTAGTGAGGTGTAGTGTAAAGAAAGGGTGACCTCTTGCAAGAAGCGAGACTTTTTATGCAAAATCATCATAGTGACCCATGGAATGCTTCCTGCTAACATTCCCATCACTATAGCCGCCCACGATTGCACGAGCCCTGCAAGTTGTACTCTTATTATTTGTCATGTAAAAGAATTCTGTTTTGCTTATATATAAAAAAGAAATGATAATGTTATATACCTGCTCCTGGTGTGATGCATGCAAGTCCAGTCATCATGCCCTGCACAGCTCCAATCACAGAAGGTCTCCCAAAGAAAATGACATCCAGAGTTGTCCACACAAGGAGGCTTGTGGCTGCACTAATGTTTGTGTTCAACACTGCTATTGAAGATGTGATGTTTGCAGCATATGGTGCTCCTCCGTTGAACCCCGACCACCCCATCCACAACAATCCAGCACCCGCTAGCATCAGCAACACATTGTTTGGTGGAAACCTTTCCCTATCACTCTTTAACCTTGGTCCAACCTGCACATATTTATTGCACCTACTGTCAATGAAAACCAAGTTGCCATACTTGAGTGATGGGTCCAACTTTATTAGGATGCTAACATTCTTGCTTTAGGAAAGTAACTTCTTTTTTCTTTTTTTTCTCAAAAAACTCACATGCCATACTTGAATGATGGGTCCAACTTTATTAGGATGCTAACATTCTTGCTTTAGGAAAGTAACTTCTTTTTTCTTTTTTTTCTCAAAAAACTAACAAAATTGATAAAAAAATCTTTTTTAAAATATTAATAATAATTGAAGTTCAGGATTTATGCTCAAGGCCAACAACCAACGACAATTTATATTGGAAACCTAACAACTCCCATTAGGTAACAAATATTCTTTTAAAATGTTTGTAACTGTAATTTTGGCTGCAATTCTTCAAAGTTTTTGGCCTCTAATAGTGACTGCAACTGTGTTTGCATCATAATTTCTCACAATATCATAGATTATGATGAAACTGCGACCATGTGCGTGGTTAAAAGCTTGGCTGGGAGAGGTACCCTTTAGACTCTTGAGGCAAATTTGATAAATAGTTATGAAGAAAATGAAAGGAATACGTACCCAGTAAGCAGCAGTTAAGCCAGAGATTCCAGAGGAAAGGTGAATGACATAGCCACCAGAGTAATCAATAACCCCCCATTGGTAGAGAAAGCCACCACCCCAGAGACTGAAAGCCCCAACAGTGTAAGAAAAGATTAACCAAAGAGGCACAAAAGCCATCCAAGCCTTGATGTTCATTCGGCCGAGGACAGAGCCAGCCAACAAAATAAGAGTAATAGCAGCAAAAGTGAATTGGAAATAGACAAGTGAAGCCATGGGGTAAAAGGGTTCTTCAGCAGGGCTCTCAACGGTGCCATTGTCAAAGCGGTGAACGGTTTCAGTGACTATGGCTCTTTTTGTGAGAAACTTTTGGCCTAGAGCTGGAGCACCCTTACCCCAAAAGGGTAAAAGTTCCTCCCCAAAGGCCATGCGATAACACAAAAGCACCCAACATATGAGAACTGCTGCAAAGGCATAGAGAGCCATGAAAGCTGAGTTCACTGCCCATTTTTTCTTCACTATGCTGGCATACAGGATTACAAGACCTGGCATGCTTTGAAGACCAACAAGAGTTGCTGCTGTTAACTGCCATGCGTTGTCCCCTTTGTTCAACCAACCGGGTGCTGCAGGGAGGTGCTCTTGGTAGGCCAAGTTAGAGGCCATGGTTCAAAATTCTTGATCTAGCTTTTGCACCCTTCAGGATTCTTCCTTCTTTAATGCTATATATGTATCTTGAAATTATGAGTATGTGCCGACCTACAAGCTACATGTGAATTGTTTGCACCAAATGATGAATTACTTTGTGCTATTGTGGGGTGGTAAGAATATATAACTTCATTAGTCTTCAGAGTAATTTGAAAACTCGGATCCTCGGTTTGATTGAATCTTTGGAAGTTTCGTGTAAACTGTCGCTGGCTTTTCATAAGTGGCTGCAGCAATTCACTAAAGTTAAATGGGCAAAGTCATAGTTTCTTAGGCAAACTTTGACTTTTAGTTGAAAATGATGGGTATCGTTTTGGAATACAAGAGGACTGGAGAATGTTACAACCACGTGGTGTGAATGCAAGGAGAAGCACTATGATTGGTGGGTCTAAATAGACGATGAAGTAGATAAAAATTGAATATTGAAACTTGTTAGTATAAGGAATTAGTTTCTTATTAATGGTTGTTAAAGAGTATTGAATGGAATTTAATTAAAATTCACTTAACGCAAAAAATTTCTTACACTATTATTTAATTAAAAACTATCAATATTTTATAGTGAACTTTGACTTTTATAATAAATTGCGGTGATTTTTTAATACTCAAACAAATAAAACACTCTATTAACATTTTTTATTTTCTTTGTTGTTTTATGTCACATGACATTACTCCCTCTGGATCAAACTATTGATGTGTTTCGGTTTTGTTTTTTTTTAATTATTAATTTATTTTACAACTACTCTTATCATAGACTTTGACTTTTATAATAAATTACGATGATTTTTTAATACTCAAACAAATACAACACTCTATTAACATTTTTTATTTTCTTTGTTGTTTTATGTCACATTACATTACTCCCTCTGGATTAAACTATTGATGTGTTTCGGTTTTGGTTTTTTTTTTTAATTATTAATTTATTTTACAACTACTCTTATCATAGATATTAAACAAAAATATTTTTTAAACTAAATATATGACTTGTAAATAGTATTAAATATGTGTTAAAAATATATATTAATCTTAAATATCAATAATTTGGTTTAAAGAAAGCATAAAAACCTTTTATTCCAAATATGTTTCCTATAATATTAATTACATTGACTAACCATTTGTAATGAATAATGAAAAAGGGTGGAAGAGGCACAGAAAAATGTAAATTAATTTCATGGTCCTTACCCTAGTTGATAGTATTCCAAAATAAGGAATGATAAAAAAAAGTGAGTTCTACATCTTCTACTTTCCAAATGTGATAAAAAGAGGGACATGCAGAAAGTTGTTAAGAAAATATAATTATTTTAATATATTATTAAAAATATTTATGTTCTTTTATCTCTTATACATTCCAACGGGATTAAAGAATTTTTAATTTAATTTATTTTCCATCAAATAATTTACAATATTATTCCATTTTTATCTTTTTCCTTTCTTTCCTCTTTATTCATTTCCAATTTTTTTCTAAACCAAAGATATTATTACCAATGATTTTAATTAGTTCACATAATGATATTTATAGTACTTAATAGCAGTATTTAAAATTGAACCAAATGGAAAAATTCAAAACTGAACTGCAAGAATCGAAAAACGTAGAAAACCGCTTTAGTTTATGGTGATTTGGTTCAAACTGCGCAGTTTGGTTTAATTTGCGGTTTGAAATGTTAAAATTGTACTAAATTAAATCAAACCGCTTATCTTAACTATTTTAGCAAATTTTTAGGAAGACATATACAATTAATCATTATTTTCTAAGTTTATAAGATTTTGACTTAATTTTTAGTTAAAATTTATAATTATATGTATTAGTTGATGAATAAATATTTTAACAAAACTATTTGATTTATTTCAATAGATACAATTTGACGAAAACCACTAAAATATAATGTTTAAATGAGTTGATTGTTTATACTTTTCTTTAATAACTGCTACTTTTATATAATTTTGTTGGGAGTACCTATGTAAACTTTTATACAATTTTGAAAATAATTTTTTTCAATGTATTTTTTAATACTTAATAAAAACTTTAAATCACAAAATTAAACTAAACCAAACCGAAAAAGATCAGTTTGATTTAGTTTGGATTTTATAATTAATTTAAAGTGAACCAAACCGTATTACACTTATATTTTAGTTTGGTTTGAACTAATTTTAAACTCAAAATCGCACTGTGAACACACTTAGTACTTAACAATGAAATTCTTTTCTTAAAAAAAAAACAACTAACTTCTATTAATTATTGAACAAAATTATAATTTTTTATATTTTTATGTTATTTTATTTTTTATCTTCAAAATAAAGATTTTATTAACCAGTATCCATTGAACATTAATTAAGCAACAAAAGTGAATTTTTTATCGTAACTCATATGGGAATGAAAAAGAATATTTAGAAGAGCATATTTGTATGCATTTTAATAAAAAATTATAAAAACAGTTACTTCTATTTCGTTAACTAATGTTCTTAGAATATTGACTGGTATTTATTTTAAAAAAATATTGATTATTATTAGTCTTCAAACAATTATCATCATTACTCACCCGATCCATTTAAAAGATTTTTAATTTCTAAAATTTTGAAAGATTTTTATTTCTATTTGTTTGTTTTTTTAAATTTTAATATAACATTAATTAATTTTATTAATTATATATTTATTTTTGCTTAATATTTAGTTAATTTACATATATGTATTTTTAAAAAAAGTAATAACTAAATAATGCTTAAAGAATAGAAAAAACAATAATAAACTTAAATTAAATATAAAAATTTACACATGAGTTCATACTAGTTACATCAAACCTCAATTAAGGAAAAGTTCAACCACTCATGGAGGTGAGAAGCAACCCAAATGAAGGAGTAAATACAAAAAGAAGAAGGAAAATGACAAAAGGAACAGAAGCCACAAGCTCTGTAAGTATACTACATTAGAAAATGGTGAAGGATTCTTTCTTCTAGACAAAAAACACTTTTTTATATCTTGTCAACTCAAACACCACTGCTTAGAAATCACAACACACAACACGCATGATTGTTGGGCACTCAACCTTCGTGTGAGCAAATGCACCACCATTTGCTACCACAAAATTGGAGTTGGGCAGTGGTGGTTGGAAGCTCCCAAATTGGGTGTTAGACATTGGTAGTATTTCACGTAAGCCAAATCTTTAGCACTTTCAATCCTTAAAGTGCAATAAAAGTATATATTGTGACACCTTTTTTTGTCCCAAAATATTTTATTCTTTAATTACAAAACACTATATAAATTTGTTCATGTAAATACTAGATTTGACACTTAGGTAAAAGGATTCACACCATATAATATACTTATTTTTCAAAACTATAATATAACAAAATGTAGACATATAAGTAAATATGTTAGGTTCTAAAAATGACATTTAAAAGATTCTCAATTAATAAGCCTCATAATGAAATTTTAAACAATTCATATACATAATGAAAAGTTGTTAACTAGTCATTTTTAGTCTGATATCACCCTAATCAAAGCATTCCAATGTACAAAGGTAAAGAAAAGTCAAAGTTTCATCACTCATGATATTATTAAAATGTTGATCACCTAAAAGTGGCATTCAACTAAAGCAATAAGGGGTGACAATACATCTCACACATGTAGTACATGTGGAGAGAATGAACAGTAAACTGTACAACAAATAAATACATAAATTCATTTTACACTCATAACAAGGATTAAACATCAATACGCATAAATTCATTCATGCTAATGATGCTCATGTAGCAAAGGCGCAAACTCATGCATGCTCTATCAAGTACATGCTCGAATTGTTCTTCTACGTGAGTAACATGTAGGTACAACCATAGGTCCTCTCAAAGTGAATCATCTTCTACCCAGTAACACATATGTATAATTATGCAATGCAAAACAATGTCAACATATAATAATGTCATCACAATGAGTGATTCTTACAAAACTTCTTCGATTTTCAAACACATGCATAATGTCATCAACAACATAAATCACAATATCAACGTATAATAATATCATCACAATTCACCCTTAATTGTAGTTGGGATGGTACCTTGTCAAGCACACTCTAACCATCATCATTAACACATACATTCATTTGTAATCAATATCAAGTTATAGTGAGACAAATCTCAATCCATGCACCTCAATTAACTTTCAAACATTCAATTATTCACCACACTCACAACTATAAGATACACCACAATAATTTAATAATGTCATCAAAATCCACCCAATCATAGCTAAGATGACACCTTGTCAGACACACCTTTACCATCATCATCAACACATTATACATCCAATTGTAATTAACATCAGTATCATACAGTGAGACAAATCCTCAATCCATGTACCTCAAATAACTTTCAAACATTTAATCATTTACCATGTACACTCACAATTATAAGATACATTACAATGTTTCTCAAGTTTTAAGGATTTTCTCAGGTGATTGACCTAAGTGGATTCATTTTTTAAAAAAATTTACTAAGAAAAGTCTGCTTTTAGGTTTGATATGGTCAAACTGTAATTCTCACTTACAATTTTAGTGTCATGTCAATTGTATACCCACGTGGCGTCTGAGTTGGCAAAACAGCCTCCTCAAAACAGAAATCTGTGATTCATTTTAATGAAAGTCAAAAATAACTTTCTCGGGACCTTGTGAGGTGTAGAAATGCCCCTTTAAAGCCGTAATCCATGATTGCACTTTAAGAGTTCTGTCCCCTCATGCCCAATCTACCTAACTTGTATCCAATAAAATATTCTTGGGACACATAAACTATGGATATGAATTGTATTTTATGTAGAGATATTTTTTTTCTCCCTCAAAGGAAATAAATGTGATGGAAACTACGTGACGTAAGTTCCAATGCATTGAAATCGCAACTGCTAGTTGTGATTTATCTCCAGTGATATTTGTCAAAACCGCAATCCTTTATATGCATCCAACATACAATATTTTCTATATACAAAACTATATATATTTATATTTGTTGTTATCAATATAGAATTAAGGAAAAAACTTTCGCCAAAATTGTTGTACTGATTATTTTAGTGAAATTTGTGATATATAATATTGGAACTCACAACTGAAGATAAATACAATTGACACTTGCGGTTTCTTTTATTGTCATTGTCAAAATCACTGCATCTTCAACTCTTTATCCCTGTTTTCTTTCCTTTCTCTTTTCTACACTTTCAAACATGTTCCAACCTCCAAATCAAATACAAACTCAATTCATACCCTATATATGTCATTTTTTTCCTTTTGGTGGACTAATTATATATGTGTGTTTTAAAATTTCAAAATATATATAAACTAATTATCATTATATATTGCACTTATTTTTTAAAACTTCTTCAAATGTTAGCTCATGAATCATATATAGATGGTTAGTTGATAAGACAAATAAGTAAAGATGACATCCCTCATAAATTGAATAATGAAATAATTCAAATTTAAATTTAAAAATGAAATAATAAAAATATGCAAAGATAAGATCTATATTGATAACTTGTATATAGAAAATACTATATATTGGATGCATATCACAGATTGCGATTTTGACAAATATCACTAGAGTTAAATCGCAATGGGTAGTTGTGGTTTCACTATTTTGGAACTCGTGTCGCCCAATTTCCATCACATTTGTTGCCTTTTAGGGAGAAAAAAATATCTCTACATAAACCACAATTCGTATATGTGGTTTATATGTTCTAAGAACATTTTATTAGACACAAGTTAATTAGGTGTACTAGGTATGAAGGGGAAAAACCCGTAAAGTGCAATCACGGATTGCGGTTTTAAGGGAACATTTCTACACCTCGAATAGTCCCAAGAAAATTTTCTTTGACTTTCATTAAAATGTCATCACAGATTACGGTTTTAAGGAGGTTTTTCTGCCAACTAAGATGCCACGTGGGCATACAATTGACATGACACTAAATCTGTATGTGAGAATTGCAGTTTGACCAAGTCAAACCTAAAAGCAGAGCTACCTTGGTAAATTTTTTAAAAACAAACCCATTTAAGTAATTATTTTAAAAAATGGATCCACTTATGTCAATCATCCAATTTCCTCACTTATTTTCTAGTACACCTTTATGCACTTTGTAGAGTATAAACGTTATATCTAGAGTTTTATTAATCCTATGATATTGTTTCTTATCTAGTTTGAAAGCTATGATATTTATCTACAACTCTTATGTTGACCTCCAAAACAAATGCATACCAAGTCAAAACTCATAGAAAACATGACTCATTGGCTTAATTCTGGTAGCTTGATTTTTAATCACTAATCTAGTCATAACTTGAGTTCTTGTATCCTTTTTGAGTGAAACCATCAACATTAATTAGATAGCATCTAGGGATACATTTTCATGAAGACCACTTTCCCAATTTTCATCGTTTTCCTACTGATTTTCCCTTAAGAAGATTATGAATGATGTCATAAAAATATGCATTACAATTTTTTCATTATTTCTCTTCGCTAAGGTTTGCTTAATCATTCAAAGCATACTCTAAGTTAGAAAATTGAAATCAAATCATTCCCGGTCGATTCTTAAAATAACATAGATATAAAACAATGATAAATTAATGATAACCTCATTTTCAACTAACTTAATTGTTATGACTAATTATAAGAAACCACAAAAGGGCACTACTCCAAGAAGCCAATAAATTATTACACACACACATTACAGTTGTATTCATGAATACTAATTTCTAAGGTATAAAAATAGAAAACATCAATGCCAACATAATAATTATTTCTAGTCTATTTTGCCCGATAATTCATAATCCCAACAATCCAACAAAATAAATTAGTACACACATCCATTAACTATTCATGGACATCAACACACATGAATCTCAATTTCTCTTTCCATGACTTAAATACAAAAATTCAATTAACAAAATAATATATATATATATATATATATATATATATATATATATATATGTATATATATATATATATATATATCCACACAATCTTGCTTATAGCATGTTATCAATACTCGTTGCGAGTATTTACAACCCTTCAATGACATATAAAGCTTAAAGATGCTTCATTACCCATTTTTCCTATACATGCTACATGAGAGATAATTTTTCACTCCTAACTTACCTTGAATAATGATCTTTATGTAAAGGTTTGTCCTCAAGTTCCCAAATGTTGCTCCTCAAGCTCCTCGACAAGGTTTCCTTTGAATTACTCTAAGTTAATCAGTAGATCGAACTTTCTAACAATAGACTCAAACTTAACCTTAGACTTACTATTTATACTCATGTTTATCTTTTTATTTATTTTATAAAAACAATTCTTAATTTATTTTGATAAACACAAATATTAAATTAATTTAAGCATGCTAATATAAATTACACATTTTTTATTAATATATTATTTTTCTTAAAAAAACAGGATGTTAGATTTACTAAGTGAATTGCTTGATCATCTAACTTTACTTTAATCCAACTCCACTCATGTATGTGTATTTTAAAAGTAATATCTAAACTAAATTGAACATATAATCTACATTCCTAATTATACCTATTTTATATATCAAAGAAAAAAACAAAAGAATTAAGATAATTGCTCTTATATATTTATATAAAATTAAACATATAAGAAATTATCAAGTTTATTAAAAATGTCAAATTCATAAAAAAAAAAATACTATGATGAAAATATCTCTAGCACACAATCAATCGATCCTTGACTTGAGTTTGTTGAAGAGTCTTTTAGTATGAATTATTTTTTATATATTGTATGTCAAACAATTTGCTCACTTAAAAGAAGATTTAAGCAATATAACACATATGAGGAGTTTTTTTTTTTTTTTTGTTTGGTATTGAAAGACTTAAATCATTATCAATTAAGACTTGAAATTCCGTTGCAAACAACTTAAAACTTATCTTAAGCATGATAACTCTTATGATTTTGATGATGAAATTTTATTTGAAAAAAATTAAAAATTATAAAAGAGGTTTTAACAACCGAATAAAAATCAAGTTTTATTATATTGAGTTCTTTAGAGACATTTAATTGTTTTCTTAATGCATGTATAGTTTATAGAGTGTTACTAACTATTCATATTACTATTGCATATGCTGAAAGAAGATTTTTTACATTAAAATTGTTAAAATCCTGTTTGCAACCTAGATTAAATAGTCTTACTCTATTTTGAATTAGAAGTTGTATTTTAAATAATCTTAATATGAAAGAATTATAGATGATTTTACAACAAAAAATTTGAAAAATAACAATATTTAAATAACTAGAAAGATATTATTTTCTTAATTTGTTTTTTCTTTTTGCTTGAAGAACGGAACCATAAGACAATTTCAACTATTATTTTAGTTAATTTTTCAATTTTGTGTTAGATGAGATAGTAAGTAAACACACTCTTAACTCATATATGATGTATTTATTATGAAGTAAAAAATCTTATAATTACTTTATTTAAATAAAAAACATTATTTTTTTAGTAATATTTTATTTGTAATAACTTAAAAAATGAAACGAACAACCGGATACAATAGGAAGTTGCGGCGAATATTTATTGGTCGCTGATTCCGAATAAGGTAGTAAACGGAAATTAATGTAATAAAGCATAGTCAGTGACGATATAAATGTACGATAAAGTTGGGTGGTACGAATTGTCGATGGATAACTGTCAAACCAATAATATTTCTGTTATTTACGAGGGCGTCAAAGCAACAAAAAATATTGATATTTTTAAGTGTTTATTTTTTTTTTTAAACTTACTATTCAACCAATAAAGTATCAACAAATTGGATCAAATAAACTTTTGGATTCTCATTTGAATTTTTAGTTTCAATTTATTATTTTTTAAGTTGAAAAATTTTCGCTTGAAAATTAATTTCTTAAAATGTATTTGTTAGATTAAATTGGTCTTTATATTTGTTTTGTAGAATAATAGTGTTACTAAATTAATGTGATAAAAAAATAATTTGGTAATTTTGAAATCTAAAAAAACATTTTAAGAAATTAAATAAGAGATAAACTGAAATAAATAAAATAACATAATGTTTTATGCTTATAAGACCCTGGAGGTGGATAGAAGCAGACAGATACTGATAGTTACGTGTCTTAATTGTAGTTAAGATAGGTTATCAACTTCGTACGATAACTTGCTAACCTGTCATTGCATCAAACTACGGTCTCATTTTTGTACCAATATGTCTAAATAATCTGCAGTGTAAAATGGGAACTGAGCATGCTTTTCATATTATTATTTTTATTTTTTAACAGATCATATGTGAACCATTCAAAATTAGTAATTTATTTTCCCTTCATTCAGTTTTGGATGAAAGACCAATTAATAACTACTAAATTAGTTTTTCCGATGGTGTAAGTATGTAACAGAACTCACAATTATAAAATTATCAACATATTATTACGTGGAAATGGATGCAAATCAGGATACAATTTAAAAATAAATATTTACAATGATAAGATTGCCACAAGTTAACAATATTAACCTATTAACAATTCATATAAAAAAAATTGATATTTAAAAAAACTTAAATCATGAAAATAATAACTTAAATTTTCAGTTAACATTTACAAAATTATTAATTAAATAAATTAATTATACATTAATATATATATATATATATATATATATATATATATAACAATTGTTGGAATCAGTTTCCTCCAATTACCTGGTTATAAAACCTAGTTAGCAATTACATGCTTTTGAATTGAATTACATAATTGGAATATAGATTATTTAAAACAAGAGGAAATTAAAGAACCTATTAAAGCAAGTATTGTAGTTTTTTTAAAACAAGAATCTTTTAAATCAAAATGTCAATAAACTTTTAAAACAAGAAACTAAGACACGTCATAATACTAGTTTTCACCTATTTTAAGCAAGTATTGTAATGTTTTTAACAGTTTCTTTATGAAAGATAATTTCAGCAAAGTAAAATCATTATATACAAAAATATTTCATGCATCAATAGTTAGGTCTTTGAAAGAATTTGTGTAAATTAGTTTTTAATTATATTTTAATTTTTGTGCAATTTAATAATTAAAGCGCTATCTAAAGAATTTTTAAAACTAATTTATACAACTGAAATAATCATTAAAAATTAATTTATATAATAATTTCTTTAAAAAATATATGTATCAATATCCATAACAATCAATAATTAGAATGAAGTCTCGTGTTGTACTGTTATCCATTCTACTACCTAACAATTACAATCCATAAAAAAAAGTGACAATCACAAAAGGCTTTTCTTTTAACACATCAACATTTTCTATTCATACCGCCTCTACCCTTCAATATACCTCATGCCTAACTTAAGGTTCCAAAATCAATTGATTTAAAATATCTAAAATCTGGAATACATTATGTTAGCTCCAGATTAAGTGATCCAAAATGCAAAAGTAGAACATGAGCAATTGTATTCTGGATCAACTAATTCGAAAAGAAAAATAATTAATATTATGAATCAATTGATCCAGAACATAAATACGATATTATACTTTTAGATGAACCAATCTAGAATATAATGGACCATATCCTACTACTGTTGGATCACCTTATTCGAAATATAAACTTTAGACATTCTGGATCAACTGATCCGGAACACCTTAAAATTTATATTTTTTATCAGTTGATCTGGAATACACACAAGGGTATGTCAAGGGTTTTTGAGTAATTTTAAACCTTATGAGAATGTGAATAACAAATGAGGGGTAATAAAAAAAACTACCTTACAAAAGAACTAAGAGAGAAACCCCTTTATTTTAGGTCTTCACTATAAAAATTAGGCAATTTCTTTTAATACCTCCTTATTTTCTATTCACAACCCCAATGTTTACAATATTTTGGAAAACCTGAAGTTACCCTCACCATTATTTTATTTTTAAATCTTGAACTTATCTTCTTCTTTTTTTTTTACTGTGTTATTGTGCATTTGTGCATGATCTTGCTTAATTGTTCCTCTTGAGTATCAAATATCAACTGTCACATTGTGCTTATTATATATACCTAATTATTGGATGTTCTTGTAAGTCTCCAGGGAATTTTTCATTGATTTAAGCGTTATTTAGAAAGGGAAAATGTAATTTCATTTAGGTATAATTTTCTTGGTGTTTCTTGCTGATTAGGATTAGTTTGAAGTGTTTCATGCGCATTGTTCTTGGTAGTCAAGATTGATTTGTAGTGTTCTGGATCAACCAATTGGAACACAAAAAATTATAGTTCCGGATGCATTGATCCAGAATACAATTTTTTTTTACAATTCCGGATCACTTGATTCGAAATGTACATAATGTATTTCGGATCAGCTAATCTGGAATACAATTGTCAAATTCATGTTTGCATTCTGGATAATCTGATCCAGAATGTACATAATGTATATTCATGTGAATGGAATTCGTTTTGTGAATATAATTTTTTTTTTGTTTTTAAAGTGAGGAGACATTGCAGAGAAAACCTGATGAGAACAATGAAAAAGCCAATTAATGCTCTTTGAAAGAGTATACAGAGATTCACACAATGTGAAAGTCTAGTTTCAATGCTTTGTGAAAAAAAATTGGTTAGAACAAGTAAAAATACCTTGAAAATTTATAGAATATTATAAATATTAAAGGGGTATGAAAAACAACTGAAAAGGTGCTAAAAGAAACTTTAAAAAATTATGGGTCAAATAAAAAAGTGGGCCTGTAGGTTAGATGATTTACAATACGGTCCATGTATGTTATAGTAACACAGCACCACATCACTTGATAGTTGATACAATTATCAGTGAATAATGCCAAGACATGACCTTATATTGCGTAGTCTAGAAGGTATTTAGAAATATCATTTACCACTATTTCAAATACTACTTACTTACTAAAAAGAATGCATATGTTATTTTATTAAATTTGTTATAAAAGTAACGTTTCTTATTTTATCTTTTCTAAAAGACGTGTTTCAGAATGGAAAAAAGTAATTTTTTTTGCTCTCTTAATAAAGACTCTTTAGAAGCAAAAAAATTATTTAGTAAAAAAATGTACATTTCCGAAAAGTCCTTTCTGAAGAGAGGCAAATCTTTTAACTCCCTAAAGAAATCTTTCCGGAGAGCAAAATAATTGCTTTTTGAGATATTGTGTTATTGTTTATGGTTTAATTAAAATTAATTAAATTATTTATTGGTTAATTAAATTTTTTTTGTTTAATTAAGTTTAATTAAATTTCAAAATAATTTTTATAATATTTTTTGTTAATATATTTTTTTGAATTAACTTTTTTATTTATCAAATTATTTACTCTTATTGGTAATTAAATTTTTATTAATTTTATTTTATGATTTAAAAATATTTTAAATTAAATTTTATTTTGATTAATTTTTTTAGTTAAATTTTTTATTTGCAGAAAAAAAATCTTAAAACTATATATTTTTTTTTTGTTTTTTACAAAGAAGGTGAAGAAAATTTTTATTCCTCTCAGAAAACCTCTCTTCAGATCCGGAGCAGAAAAAATATTTGAATTTTTTTTTGCCTCTCTAGGGAGAGGTGTTTAAAGAAGAAAAAATAGGTGTTAAGGAATACGGACAGAAAGAAGAGAGAAAGAAAAAAGAAGCGGCAACTTAAGGAAAAAATGAGGAAAATATTCGGAGAAATTAGGGTTAGATGAGGTATATTGAGAATAATAAAAAATATTTTAAAAAAATTATTTCAAATGGAAGTGATATTTAAAAATCTCTCTCATAAAATAAATTGTCATGCACAACACAAAACAACTCTCTTGCCAAGAAATTTGGTAATATCTATGTTTTAACTATTTGGATTAATGGAAAAATATAGAACAGAAAACATAAAAACAAAAATAAGAATATGATAAAAAATGTGTTATTTAGAAATTAAAATAAAAATTCTCTATTAGTTTGGAGTAAAAAAATAAGTAGAAATGAGTAATTAAATTATATTTTTTATACTAATTAAAAAATTAATTAAATTCCAATTTAAAGCTTTTTAGTTTATTTTTAATATTAACTTATTTATAATTTTTTACTAAAAAATTATAATTTTATTTTTTTTACCAATTACCAAAGTATTTAATTTTTCATTAAAGTTAAAAAAAAAAACTAAAACCAACAAACACCTTCTACTTTGGCACCCATAGTAAATTTCCTTAATTTTTTTCTTATTTTTCCTTACGTTGGCACCAAAGTATTTAATTTTTCCTCTCTATTCTCCCTTAATTTCCTTAACAAACACCTTCTACTTTGGCCGCCGTATTTATAACTAAAGAAAAAAAAAAGATAAGTAATGTTTTAATAAATTCAATCTAACTTAAAAAAGTTGTGTATAGAATCATAATGAAAATTACTCACTTGTGTACAATTTTTTAATTTTTCTCAAGATTTATTTGGAGCATTTTAATGAGTTTGATGAAGCTTGGAAATAAAAAATGTGAGAAATGAAATAAATTTCTTGTTTATTATAAAGAAGACTTTGCATGGTAAGAAAAAGTTTGTATCCCAAATCACAAGATATATCTGCAAAATGAAATGAAATTGTATATTATATATCTTTATAGTTCTTAGCCCCATTTCTTATCTTGAGCAAAATCATATTATAGTTGTTTTTTAATTCCTTAAGCGGACATTTAAAATTCATCTAAATTAACATTTTCTCTAAAGATTTGGTCTGAGAAAAACCATTCTTGGGTTATGAAAATAAATTAAGATAAGCAGTTCGACAGAGGAATGGTATGTGAAAGGTACTAGACAGGAGAAAGAAGAATGTTTTCAGAAAGAGCAGAATAATCAGAGAGAAAGGAAACTTTGGAAATATACTTCTCCCCTTTTCATTAACAATCAAGTGCTATATAAGTACGTACATGGCTAGCAGTCTTACAATAAGAAGGAAAAACACAAAAACATAAAGGAAAAGGGGCAATTAAGGAAAACCAGAAAAGATTCCCAATCATTTCCCCATAACAGCATTGCCCTTTCTTCCACCCTTACGTTGCATCACCACATAATCTGTCAGGTGAGTGGGTGCATGTGATTCTCCTTGGTCTCTCCTCACGTGCCACCTGTGAATCATCAGGATCCTGAATGACATCATTCTCTGGTATAGGAATTGGGTCCTGAGTATTAGTAAGGGCAATGGGACCTACGATCCTTACAATATGCATCTCATCTTGTTCTTCAACCTTTAAACGTTTTTAAAAACTGGAAATGAACTGCTACAAAATCAGTTTACATTTATTTTGGATGTTTTCTATTTCTATTTTCAAAGAAAATATAAAACAATAAATATGTTTGATTAATATTTAGAAAATAATTTTTCATTTCAAAAAACATTAAAAAAAATGCTATTTTCAGTATTTTAAAAAGTCAATATTATGTAAAAACTTAATAACAATATTATAATTATATAAATAATAATATAATTTATTTTAAACTATATATTACAAATAATTTATAATATTTTTCTAAAAGTAAATTTAATATTATTTTTTGAAAATAAAAATATCAAGTAAAATCTAAATGCTAAAAACTTAAAAATAAAAACGATTTTTAGCAAAAGAAAATGAAAATAAAAAATAACATCTGTGAGACTTATGTGAAATCATAATTCTAGTAAACTAGTATCCTTGACACGTGGGATTATAATTATAACTAAAAATTATATCTAAAAAATATAACTCTTAATAAGTATTTTATTTTTTCTCATTTCTTTTTCAAATTTGGCATTAAAAATCTTTGGTATTAGTTTGATATAATATAAATATATTTAAAAATCTATATAGAATTATGTTATTAAATAAATAATATGTTATTTTTATTACATTATATTATTTTTTTAAGTAATTTTATATATAATAGACCTTATATTGCAAGGCACTAGCTATAGAGTTTAATAAACCCAAAAGCAATGTTCTTTGACCTTATAATTGTCCTTATAAATTTATTTGACATGTATAGAAAAACCTAATATTCTTTAAGTTTCAATCAATAAAATGTGGTAACATCAATTTGTTTGTCTCTTGCATATAGTTGCATGCACTGAAGTAATGATGGCATCTTGTTGACTAAATGTAACATTATATCCACAACATATGAATTAGTTCTTTAAAGATTTTAAAGTTAAAATACTCCATTGAGTAGGTTTGTGAGCTAATATGAGACAAATCTTGATTCATGTTACACTAAGAAAAAAGAGAAAAGGCTATGAATTCAAAGGCATTATTAAGGTGAACTTATACATCTCACGGAAGAGGAAGCTTCATATATAGTTACACAAGAGGAGTGTTTAGTATTTATAGGGACAGAATGGTTGGTTATCAAATGATTGTTGTGAACAAAAGTTGACTTTCCTCGACAAAATTCACATTGCACTGGCTGCATATGAATTATTTATGGAACTGCGTACTTAGAGTGCTTGTAATTCTTTTGTTACAGCTTCTAGGTTCTGTGTAATTAACTTGCTTTAAGCTGATATGACAATACGCATCTAAGTCCAATTCTGCTATTCGAGCTTCCAATATAATGACAGACTTAATAATCATCGAGTACTATTGCTTTTATAAGACATCTTAATTACTTCTTCAGCTGTCTTGGTGTATATTGAACCTCTCCAAACTGAGACATCCATCATGATTTTGGAACTGGTCCTTAAGTAGAAGTGTTCAATTCGATCAAACTCATTATCCCATGCGCATGGCTTGGAAATGCTCCCAATACAATTAATTATTTATACATAAGACAATTGTTGTTTTGTTTTTGTTAGAGTCATGATTAAACTAGAGTATGTATTAATTCAAGCACATTCTAAATACTTTTCTTTTGCACTCTAATTTCCTTTTTTTTTTTTTTTAACTTGTGAATCCCCAAAAAACTATAGACTTCTTGAAACAAAAACATTTCATAATTATATATAATCATTTACAAATCTAGAAAAATACAATCCATCTTCATTTTTGTTTAATTATAACATTTTCTTGTATCCTATATTTATTCCATATTCATGTGATTAAGACTGTTGTTTTTCTTTTTCTTTTTCTTTTTCTTTTTTTCAAAACCCCCTGCTTTGGATAAAGTATCTGTTGACCAATTATCATACCATTTGTTATATATTAATCATTTTAGTAACAACACCCATGCAAAACGTACTTTTTCTTTGTAAATGTTATGGATTAATTATTATTTGCATCCTAATTAATGCAAATTAACTCCATTACTCTATTAGAATTATTCTTCAAGTATTTCATGTAATTATATATTCAAAATTTAAATTCGAAATATCTAATTAATCTAGAACAACTCTTGTACTAATATATCCATCTGCTTAACAATTTATATATATGCACTCTGTTTGATAAATGGTATTATAACCAAAGTAAATGTTAATATAATATGTAAAATCTCCAATTTTGTTTACAATTTTATATTCTCATAAACTATGAATTTCTATCGAGTTTTGTTTTTTTTACGAAAATATAAATGTACTCTTCCCTCTTTAAATTAAAAGTAACTTACTCTCAACTATTAAAAGAAGAAAGCATATTTTACACTTTCAAAAATATTAATCCTAAACAATTAATTAATTCATCTAGACCCTTTAAATTATTAAGTGAATTTTATAGAATATTCTTAGAATATTGAAGATTTATACATTTATATAAAAAAATCCACAAGGATATGTATGAATTAATCATTTAATTTTTATACTTCTCTATATCTTTATTATGAAACACTTTGGATCTAACTCCCACATACTAATAAAAATAAGAGTTTAATTGGTATACACTGGCAATGTAAAAGATTTTTACACTGATATTTAATCATGACTTTTCATTTATGTGACTTTTAAAATACTAATGAGTCAAGTTAAACAATTTACCACAAATGAAGGGTTGTCATTGAATGTCAATGTAAAAATATTTACACTAATCTCTAAAAATAATTAGTATTATTGATTTATTGATCTTTTAAAAAATGTTACTATTTTTTAAATTTTGTCATTACTAATGCACTTATTTCAATAAAAATAAAATATACAAATAAATTAATTTTGATCCAACATTTATTTTTAATGAATTTTCACATGTTTGAAGTAGGGATAATAATGGGGTAGAACAAATGCGAATTTAGCTATTCACATTCCTAGTCCCAAAAAGTACTAAGACAAGTTTAAGTGCAAGTATAAAAGAAGTTGTATAAAATTTTAATCTTTGTGCCATCTTCGTTGGGTCATTTTGGCTTCAAATGCACCCTGAGGTAACCTTTTGTCTTATTTTTATAATTTAAATTTAGTTATTTATTATTAAAGAAATTATATATTAAGTTATTGATTATATTTTAATTTAAAAATTATATAAAAAATAATAAACAATAAAAAATTATAAATCAAAGTTTAAGAATTAAAATTTTTAATTAAATATATAAGTTTAAACTTATTATATAATTGTTATAATTATAACAAGACAGGTATAATACAGGTAGTAATATACTCATACTCATATGTGCATTCTTGTATCGAATAATACTTATATTTATATCTGGTCTAAACTAGAAATTTTCATCAAAATTGGGTTTGTATCCACAAGTAGAACTATTTTTGTCATCCATAATTTCAAGAAAAAATCATAAACCCCTAATTGTAAGTATAGAATTAACTATGAATTAAAGTAATTTGAAGTGGGTTATGTATCAATAAACTGAATTTTATTTTTAACATACATTTCCAATAAAAATATTCAAATATAAACCATATCATAAAAAGTAATCAACTTTACAAAATCGATTATTTTAGAGTATTTAATAAAGATAAACGGTGAAAACAAAAATTAGATTCAACATGAATTATGAAATTTTTATAAAATCGAAGCAAGTGGTTCCTCATAATAAAGTAATAAATTAGTTAAAAGAAAATTTAGATTTAATGTGAAGTGTGCCCAACCCACATTTAACAGAGTTCCAAATTTATGTTTTGTTTCTTGTTTCAACTAATTAATAAATATCATATTATTTAATTAATTATATAAAATATATAAAAAAATTTATTTAATAACATGATATTTATTAATTGGTTAGAAATAATACACATTTAATATATATGATTTTCAATCAATAATTGGTCTTACATTTTTCATTTAACGTGTAGCTCAACACTTAAAAAAGGTTAAGTTCTTAGGAAAATAGTTATTGTCACTCCTATTAGTCATTTTTCAATTAAACAAATTCAGTTGTAAAAATTTCTTCTTTGATTTCTTTTATTTCCTATCCCAATTTATTTAAACAAAAATTTATTCTTCCCATGGTAATTTTTATTATATTCTATTTGATACATTTGAATCAAAATAATATTACTACTATAAAACAATACTTAAAAAACATGGTTAGAGAGGATCATTATCATGATTTTATTCTAAAATTAGATTACTAAAAAAGGCATTATCTTCATAAATTTTAGAAAGGAAAACATGTAGATCCAACTATTTGAATTTAACATAGACTACTTAATTAATTTCATCTCAATTGTCGACCAATCAATCTTAAAACTTAAGCTATCAACTCAAAACTAAATATTTTTTATTAATAAAAAGGTTTCACATTCGTATCAGTCACAGAAACAGTTTGTATATTGATCTCACATTCGTATCACTCACACATACTTAAACAGGTTTTCTTGTGTATGTTTATTTAGTTGTACTGAACTGTCTCTTGGCATTTTTGTGACAGCGATTAATGTAGAAAGAATGGTGTGGTGATAATGATTCTTAGCATGAAGTGCCACTATTTAATAGACAAACTGTTATTCACTGTTTCATATATATATATTGAAAGAGACAAGAAGAATATATATTAATATAAATGTAAAAATTGGTTACAATATGCATAATTTCTGACAGTTACCTTGAGGATCTCACTTAGAGTTTGTCTCATTCATATAGTTAGATCCAGAGCACTGGCTCTTTCCCCTTGCTCCTTAGAATGATCTTGTGGTTTTGTCAACCTGTTGCTGCTAAAGGAGGAGGATTGAGAACACAAAGAGAGTGATAGATTGCTATCAACTTCAGGGTCCACTATGCTTCCTTGGTTCTCGCCACCAACCCTTGAATTTAATGTAAGTGACAGATTCAAATCTAGGTCAATATCTGAAGCCTTTCTTTTCAAGGTCTTCAGTTCCACCTTATTGTTAGGTATGAGCGCTTGTGAACTTGGCTGCATTTGAGTTGAAGGTAGATCAACCTGGCTCATTTTGCATAAGGATTCAGTGCCACCTAATGAGAAGAGCTTATCTTTCGGTTCATGGACCTTACTTGTCGACGGTTCACTAAAACTGGAAGGAACAACTTGGAACACAGTATAACTCCAATTGATGTTACTATAGTTCCTATGTATCCTTTCAGTCAATCTGCTACCACTAAATTCAGCACCAGATTCATCTACTGAACTCTTAACCATGAAAGGCCTATGCACTATGCTCTCATAGATACCAAGAGAGGCATTCCCACATCCATATCTGTAAAAAGAAGACAGAATATTATTCAGTTGTGCAATTGTGCATGTTAATCTGAAAGAATTTGAAGTGAAAGTTGGTAGTAGAATGTATGCCTGTAATCTGTATTTTGGCTTGGATTGTAGCCTTGAAGCATGGAAAGTTGGCTAAGGTTGTAAACATTTCTATCTCCAGTTTCTACAAGGAGCCTAGCATCACCCAATACTGTAATATATAATCCAAATTTTCATTAGGGACTTTTAAGCATAACAAACCCTAATAACTTATCAATTAGCATTAATTATACCGAAAAAGGAAACCTTACTGTTGTACCTTGATTTGTGTCTATCTTTTTGCTCCTGTACATCTGGCAGAAGAAAAATGGGAAAAGAAAAGAATTTAACCAAAATAGGCAAAAAAGTAAAAAACGAAAACGCTATTTTAAGAAAAACTTTGGAAGCAATTATTCTTTTATTCACCTGCAAATGACTCTTGACATGAGCAATACTTAAACCTTTGATATTCATCAACTGAAGAACTAACTTTGGGGTTGCTCCTATATACACCAAAGAAACTCGATATATATTCAGAAAAATTAACAAATATAACACAATTCAAATTAATTGTTGAATTAATTAACCTAGCATGATCACTGATAAAATCTCCCGAGAAAATCGAAACCTAGAAATTAAGTACGCAAACATTAAGATATTGGAGTGTACGTGGAACTCACTCTCTTGTCCTCCAAGTCTTTGAACAGCATGAACAAAGCGAAGATGAAGATCAGGTGTCCAACGTAGCCTGGGCAACTTGGATCTAACATAAGGCCTCACTGATGTCTTCTTCTCGTTTTCTTCAACAGTGCTGTTGCTTGAACTTCCCCCACTGTTGTTTTGCTTACTTTCATCTTCATTGCCCTCACTTTCTTCATAACCTTCTTCGTTAGAAGGGTTTATCTTGGAACATTCTGAGTCATGTTTCTCTTCTTCCATCCTCATATCCCTGTACATTTGTCTTGGAAACTGGATTTTAAGACCAGAATTTGAGGCAAGACAAAAGAAACAGTTTCCTCTTGTCGCTATATGCTAATTATTGGTGGAATTAAACCGCAGATTCTTGAAAAGGAATTAACACTTTTTAGCAACTCCACTTATTGTTCATCTTCCTCTATGCTTGGACATTGAAAAAGAAAACCCTTGATCTTAGCAACCATATGGCCACAAAAAATCGATGATAGCCCAGTATTTGATACCCAAATACTGTAACAGTCTAAACAGTAGATTGCATCTTCGCACAGAATTTAGAATAGCTTTTCTCTCTATCTCTCTCTTTCACTTTCTATCTCTATTTCTCTCTCTATCTCTATCCGTCTCTTTGAGATGCAAACGAATAATTTGGTTCTCCTATCGTAAGCATGTTGGTGTATTTAATATATGCATGGACATCAAGGAATGGAAGGAATATACTTGATTATTTCATGTGAAGCCAATTTTATCGATCCAACTTGAATAACAATTTTTCCTTTTCTTTTTGTGATAATAAAATAGTTCATATGAATATATTTATATATCCTGTCATAGCAATTGTTTAGTGTTACCTTAGCAGAACCGTACATAGCATACAATAGGCAAAAATAAATAATGTTTCCCAAGAAATTTGAAACACGAGTCTGATTCGGCATGATAAGAATACTGGAACTGATACTAAAGAAATAAAAAAAAACAACAATAATATATCAAGTCGGTCTCAGGGTTTCACTCCCCAAAATTCCGAGGCTCACATATCTCATGAAGTAGAACCATGTTCTTCATCCACTTTGTAGTGCTCCCGTCTATATATATATATATATATATATATGGACTTTTTGAGGTGTTAGTTTCAGTTAGAGGAAATTCAAAAATACCAAATTGATTATATATAAAGAATACATTTTTAATGGATATAGTACATTTAAAAAGAATGCATATATATATATATATATATATATATATATATATTATTTTTTAAAATTTTCTTATTAATGTTTTGTCGTGGTTGTCATGCCTAAGGTACCCAAAGTTGACTCTGATCAAGGTTAGGTCTGACGTACTTGATTTGAGATTTCGTCTTCATTGATGAAGATATGAGTTGAACCAAAAATTAATCTTCCTTAACTAAGTTATAGCAGTGGAGATGGGTATACTCAACGCTCAAGTCCGCAATGATTTTCATAAGTACAATGTATATATATATATTAATAAAATAAAGGCATACTTGACAATTAATATTGATTATATTTATATAGCCTCCATAGGTTAAATCACTTGACATTAAAATTATCAAACTTCATAGTTTACTACTCGTGAAACATCAATAAATTCAACTTATAAATTTAACTCGTACATTTGTAAGAATTTATTTTATATAAAAATAATGAAAAATATTTAAACAATAATATACAATTAAATATTTTAATAACATTATAAATAAAAAATTATAAAATTATAAAATTATAAATTTTATGATATTTAAATTATTAAGTTTAACAATACATTACTATCATACAATAACTTGCAAAGGTAATATAATAAGTAAAGAATCATCACCAATGTTTGATATCGTTAAAAAAAAATAAAAATTTGATATTTTTAAAAGTAATTGTTCTTTGATTTAAAAACGATACACTACGTTTAATTTTAAATATGCATAAAACAATCTAATTTTTTGACACAATGATTCAATAGATTTTACATAAAATTTATTGGGTTTATCCAAAATTTATTTTAAAAAAAAATTTACTTACGAGTTAACTCAGAGAATAAATAAACTCATAAACTTGAAAGAGTTGAAATAATTAACTAGAGTTTGATAATAATTTTATATAATCCAATTTTTCAGAAATATGTTAACCTACATTAGAATACAACACTACTGCCAATTTATCCAAAATCCATGTACTATACTTAAATGCATTATATATAGTAGTCTTGTTCAATGTTAATTTCGGTTTACAGTTAGTAACTTATGTCAATAGGCTCTTAGATCCAGGTACCCTGATTGATGGATTCCCCTCATAATATTCACTTAAGGATTCAAATACTATAGGGGGGAAAATCTGATCTCTTCGTCAAAACATAGACAATGCTTCAGATTGCTTTTTGGTAATATCTTAGTACGATGATATTCGCTTGCTTAAAAAATGTATAGCATAATTGAGGTGAGTTAGACTCAATAAAACGGACTATAAATTGTGGGTATATAAAAAATAGGAAAATAGTTAGGAGAATAAAAAAATTGAAATTAAAATAAAATGCAGAACCGTCCAAACCTTAAAGAAAAAGAAAACAGAGTAAAATAGAAAATGAAATTAAAAAAAATAAAATCTAACACTTTATATATATACTGTTGGGATTTAATTCTAGGTCACCACTTAAGAGAGGTCATGCGAGCTTTTTAAATATATATATATATATATATATATATATATATATATATATATATATATATATATGTATGTGTGTGTGTGTGTAACTTTTAAATAAAGTTGACCTTATCAAATTAGAACATGGCAGGGAATTAATGTTGTAAAACTACTTTTTTCTTTTTTCTTTTTATGTGCAGCAAAGACAATCATAAACTGCAGTCAAATACTAAACGTTTTCAAGCGAAGACACCCTTAAAGGAGACTTACAACATGATTTTATATGGTTTCCTATACATACAGTGAAATACTCTTTTTTTTTAATTATAGTTATTTTAGTTTTATTTTAGAGCTATAATGGTTTTACAAATTTAAAATTACATTTGTAATTTTTTAATTAAATTTTATTTATATTTACTGATGTATTAAATTTTACAAGTATCTAATTAAGTTAATGACTACCACACATTCATTAATGAAAAATTAATAATCGATGGTAATTTTAAAAGTTCTAAAAAAAGAGTATTTTAATTATAAATATATTAATTAATATCTTTTAACAAGTATGTATTAACCTTAAATACTTATATTTTTTTAGCCTATTTAACAATTATACTAGTCTTAATCGCTATGCATCTCCTTTTTATTCGAATTGCAAATTTTTAATCTCATGGGGAAAAATAGGGCAATAACCATATTAGACCCACATTTAGTGTACAATTAATTTACGAAGATGGTGAATTGGTGATTTATTGAAATTCCTAAATATAAATTTTAGTATTGTTTTTCTTATACAAAATGATAAAATAATTTTATTTTATATTAATCCAAACAAGAAAAATATGATTATATAATTTCTTTATTTTATATAAAAAGAAATTATAGCATTTGTCATGACTGTTTTTCGTTAACATGCATATTACGAAAATAAGACATACGTGCATATTAGATAAATAAATTATGTAATTATATATGAATATATTAATGTAAAAGAGTTTTATACCAATATTTAATTATAATTTTTTATTTATATGACTTTTAAAATATTAATTAATAAAATTAACAATTTATTTATATATATAAAAGATTGTGATTTATTTTTAATGTAAAATATTTTATATTAACATTGTATAAGTGTTATATACTATATTAAAAAGAACATATACTTATACTATATATTCGGTATCAAACACTTAATAATATATAACAAGTCAGTGCATATGATGATTCTTATTACACTTGAGCTATTTACATGGATGATAATTAAGTACGAGTCATTATTCATGAGAATTTGGAATGCAAGCAAAACTTGACTTGGGTACCACATAAATTATATATTGTAAATATATATATATATATATATATATATATATATATATATATATATATATATATCAATTAATTAGCAGGTACATATGAAACATTACAGTAAGAATCAAGAAATGAATGAATAGACAGCAGTGAGTAACAGAAGGTGGGTGGATCAATATTTCTTCATTGATGCGTGTGTGAGACTGTGAAATGTGATGCTGCTGTGCTGTCTCTGATGCAGACACAAACCTTTCAAAAAGATAATATCAAATATATGCCCTTTCCTCGGGAATCACGGGGCTTGCTCCTCCTTACATTATTTGCTTAACTCTGTTTTCTTTCAATATTTTAATTTTCGTGTTCATATTATTTCAATTTTGTTTTGTTTTGATTTTTCAATGGCAGGGACAACATTGCTCATTATTTGGTGTAAAAAATATCGATTCATCACCGGATTTTTTACTAGTTAATATTGGAAAACACACTCAAATTCACCTTAGACATATGTATTTAATTAGAATGTAGGTGGGTTTCTTTTCTTTTTGGTTATTTTTCCAATATATAAACTTTATTCATCTCTACACGAACAGTATATGCAGCTGGCCTTTTTAATATATTTTGGTTTTGTGAAGGAACTATATTCCCTCTCTCTGCGGCTAATGATAATTAATATTACCATTCTCTCATTCCTCTTTTGCTTCAAAAAGGGAATGCATTTTAGTTGGTAACCAAAGGAACCTTTTTCATTCCTCACTCGTGCGAAACCGTGTGGGCATCTATGCATGCATGGATCGTGCATGACTAAGATCAACAAAGGCATGGGAAAGAAATCTTTTCTTATTTTCTATCAGTCACGAGGTTCTCTTGATTGTGCTACCTTTTGCAACATATGTCAACTTTTATTATCGTGCATTGCAGCAGCATCCGAGTCTACCCATTAATTCTCATAGCCAACCCAACCACTCACAAATTATCTCCTTAGCTATTAATAGTGTTTGTAAACATATTTTAATTAAAAATTTAAAACAAGATTCTATAATGCACATGGCTTTATTTTATTTTGCAGTACTTAACCAATTATAATTAACTTAATGCACAGGAATAGAGATGTTTCCTATTATACTCCTATTAAAAAATAAGTTTTTGCGGGTTAGTAAAAAAATTAATGTTATAAGAGTTGTATATACCACATCCACTTTTTTAGAATTAGTAAATTAATAAATTAAAATTATAAGTAGAGCTTATGTTATGTACTTATGTTTGGAGGAGAAAGAGAGAGAAATAGAGAAGAAAGTGAATAGGTCTTACACCTCCCAGTATCTTTTATTCTCAACAGTGAATTACTTATAAAATCATGTGCGTAGCAAATATGAATAATATAGCTAACTTATACTCATTTTTTTAGAAAGAATAAGTTAGTATGCTAAAATTAATTACAATTTTTAAAATATATTTAAAGTGTAATTTGTTTATTTATTTATTTAAAAACTTAAAATTTTAAATTAAAATTTTTTTAACCATTAAATCATTAAAATGTTTATTAAATAAAAATTAAATCTATAAAATATTTTAATTATTACATCTGAACATATTTCAATTATTATCATTATAATCACTATTATCATCATTACTCCTACATTATCCACATCATTATGGCCACCACCACAATAGCATCTTATTGTTATCACCATCACCATAACTACAATGCATAATTATCACCATTACAATCATTATTGTCCATTGCTATCACCACCATGATTGTTGATGTCACCAATATGATTAACAACAACAACCGTGATAGTAGTAGTAATAACAATCATGATGACAACCATAATTAATGAGATAGTTTAAGGTGTGATAAATGAAACATTTTATAGATTTGGTTAAATGTTAAGATGTATTAATAAGAGTTTAATTGACATGTACTTATGATCTTCTTTTTTATTTATGTGACTTTTAAAGTAGTAACAAATAAAGTCGATAAATTTTTACACTGATAGTATATACCAATTAATCTCTATTAATAATATTTGTATTCTCTAGTATAACTAAAATTATTTTAATTTATGATATTATCAAATAATTATTTTTAAATTATTTATTTATATAAATATTTCACCAAAAATAAATTATTTATGACATTGGGTAGAGTTTTGTTTCATAAAAATAATAGTTATAATATTTATCATAATTAAAATTATTTAAATTTACAATATTATTAACTAATCATATTTACATGCATTTTTTATTATAACATTTCAATAAAAAAATTAAAAAGTAATTTAGAAATTAATTGGATGCCTTGAGCAAGATTAATTTTGTTCCTAAAAGTAAAACATATAGTTTGTATCATAATTAAAATATTTTAATTTATGATATTATTAAATAATTATTTTTATTACAATATTTTAATAAAAATAATTTATAAATTAATTATATTAAATTATATATATGTTTTATTGTCAAAAACCGTGATTTGTGCAGCAGTAATTGACGTGACGTAATTTTAGGATGTATTTATATTTGATGTGCTGTATTCATGCAACAGTTGTGTGTTGTTTTTATTAGGATCATTTATGTTTAATTAATTCCATAATTATAGGGATCTGTTTTAGGATTGGCAGTCTGCATTTCCTAAAATATGTAGCTGACTCATGTATATTTATAGAGGTTAATAACCTCATAATAATAAGATAAGAAACTATCCTATTTCTTCTAAATTTCAGATGGTATCAGAGCACCCGATCCCTGGGAGTCTCTGCCCGTGCCGTCAAACCTAAACCGCAGCCTTCATTGCTGCGCGATCTATAACCTAAAATCGCAGCCTTCATTGTTGCGCTACCTTTAAGTCTTGGTGCTAGCCTTCATTGCAGCAGAATTCTCTACCTTAATCTCACCTTGTTATGGCTCAAGTCGTGAACCTGGAAACTGGGGACAGCCCTCAAACCGTTGGAGAAATGCAGAATATTCATCCAACTTATCGATTAAATGGGAAGAACTATCTCAAATGGTCTCAAATCATTAGGACCATCTTGAAAGGAAAAGGGAAGATCAGTCACTTGAACGGTAATGCACCTAATGAAACTGATCCTAAATTCAAATCATGGGATGAAGAAGACTCTATGATTATGGCGTGGCTGTGGAATTCGATGATTCCAGAAATCAGTGATACCTGTATGTTTCTGAAATCAGCAAAGGAAATTTGGGAGGCAGTTGAACAAACTTATTCTAAGGCGAAGGATGTTGCTCAAATCTATGATGTAAAAGTGAAAATCGTGGCTGCCAAACAGGGAAATAAATCAGTCACAGAATATGCCAATCAACTCAAGTCTCTATGGATGGAATTGGATCACTATTGAGTTATAAAAGCAAAGTGCTCAGAGGACTCAGCAATTCTAAAGGAGTATATTGAACAAGATAGGGTCTATGATTTTTTGGTAGGCCTAAACCCTGAATATGACCAAGTCCGAGTCCAAATCCTGGGAAAAGAAAAAGTTCCAGGGCTTAATGAAGTGGTGGCCATTATCCGGAGTGAAGAAAGCAAGAGAGGGCTGATGCTGGAAAACCCAACCATCGAAAGCTCTGCAATGATAGCCGAAGGAGGAACAATTATGATTGCTAACCAGAGAAAAAATTGGGTTCCCAGTATGGAGAAAAAACATGAGGAGGCTTGGTGTACTTATTGTAACAAGCCGCGCCACACAAGGGAAAAATGTTGGAAATTACACGGAAAACCCCCAAGGCGAGAATGGGGGCTGAAAGATGGAAAGACCTCAAGCAGAGAATGGGGATCGAAAGGAGAAAACTCAAGCCGAGAATGGGGGCCAAAAACCCCAAGCCGAGAATGGGGGCCGAAAGGAGGCTTACACAAAAAAGGAGGGCAAGGACAAACATACATTGCTAATGGGCAAAGTGAAGAATCTGTACAGTTGAATCATGAAGAAATAGAACGAGTAAGATCAATTCTTAGTAAATTGGAGAAGCCCACAAGTACAAGTACGTGCTCATTGACATATTCTGGTAAGTTTCCATTTTTGTTTGGGCTCAATGTTTCAGATACACCATTTACACATTACTGGATATTAGACTCTGGAGCCACTGACCATATGACCCCCTTACCCAAATACTTCTCCACATATTCCCCATGTCTTAGCAACAAGAAAATTTCCACCGCAGATGGAACCCTTATAACTGCAGCCGGACAAGGAGAGGTCCAAATAAGCTCATCCATGACTTTAAAAAATGTCCTTCATGTCCCTAAACTATCTACCAACCTGATTTCTATACAAAAACTCACCAAAGATCTTTCATGTAATGTTGTCTTTTACAACAATGCTTGTATATTGCAGGACAAGAACTCGGGGAGGACGATTGGACATGCTAGAGAATGGAATGACCTATACTACATGGAGAATCCTAATCTACCTACCAAGAGTCTTATATCTACATCCACCATGACCAATAAAGAGAAAGTTCAACTTTACCATTACTGGCTAGGACATCCCTCATTCCGAGTCATAAAACTGTTGTTTCCTTCCCTGTTTAAAAATTTAAATGTGGAGAGTCTCCATTGTGAGGTGTGTGAGTTTGCGAGACACAAACGTGTACCTTTTCCCATTAGCAATAAGATGAGTTCTCTCCCGTTTTCTCTTGTTCACACTGATGTATGGGGTCCTGCTTATGTTCCTAATATCTCAGATGCTAAATGGTTTTTAACATTCATTGATGATTGCACCCGGGTGACTTGGGTGTTTTTATTAAAACAAAAATCTGAAGTCAGCTCCGTTTTTATCCAATTTGTCTCAATGATTAAAAATCAATTTGGAGTTAGTATCAAAAGAATTAGGTCTGACAATGCCAAGGACTACTTTAATCTTGTACTAAACTCCTTTTGCCAACGGGAAGGGATAATCCATGAGTCCTCATGTGTGAACACACCTCAACAGAATGGAATTGCAGAAAGGAAAAATGGACACCTATTAGATCAAACTAGAGCTCTACTTTTTCAAAACCATGTTCCTAAGAGATTTTGGGGGGAAGCTCTTCTTACTGCCACCTACCTAATTAATAGGTTACCCACTAAAATTTTAAACTCAAAAAGTCCCATGGAAGTTCTTTCCTCATTCTACCCACACTTAGACCCAACAAATAAACTCCAACCTAGGATTTTTGGGTGTGTATCCTTTGTGCATGTTCATAGTAATGAAAGGGGAAAGTTGGATCCTAGGGCTGTTAAGTGTGTCTTCTTAGGGTACTCTACCACACAAAAGGGGTACAAATGTTTTCAACCCCTCTCAAAAAGATTCTATGTGTCAAGAGATGTCACCTTCAATGAACAAGAAAGTTACTTTAAACAGCCTCATCTTCAGGGGGAGACAGTAAGAGAGGAAGATGAGACTCTCATGTTTCCAAATATAATGTTCGGACCTGAAATTGTACCTGAAACTAAGGGAAGTATTGAGCATTCTGCACCTAAACCACCTGAACCAGTGAGACCTCCTACATCTGCACCTGAACCAATGAAACAGCCTGTACCTGCACCTGAGGCCATTCCAAGATCCGGCAATGTCCAAGAATCCAACCCACTGTCACTGCATGAGGTAACACCTTCAAATCCTATAAATTTAAGTGATTCTAATGAACTCTTGTCTGAAAATATAGAAGCACAGGTGGACCAAAATCTGGACTTGCCCATTGCCCTTAGAAAGGGAACTAGAACATGCACCCAACAACCACGTTACCCATTGTCAAATTTTTTATCCTTTGAAAAATTCTCTCCTACCCATAAAAATTTTCTCACTAACCTCAACTCCACACACACACCTTCCTCTGTATCTGAAGCATTGACTGACAGGAAATGGAAACATGCCATGGATGTGGAAATGGAGGCGTTACACAAAAATAGAACATGGGAACTTGTCATCTTACCTCCTGGAAAAAAACCAGTTGAATGTAAGTGGGTGTATACAATAAAGTATCAGACCGATGGGACAATCAAACGTCACAAAGCAAGGTTGGTGGCTAAAGGCTTCACTCAAACCTATGGAGTTGATTACTTGGAAACATTTGCCCCGGTTGCTAAGATGAACACGGTCAGAGTAATAATGTCATTAGCAACTAATAATGATTGGGATCTGCAACAATTTGATGTGAAGAATGCCTTTTTGCATGGAGATCTTGAAGAAGAAATATACATGGAATTGCCACCTAGTTACAACGGACATGTTGCTGCTGAAACTGTTTGCAAACTAAGAAAGGCTCTATATGGGCTGAAACAATCCCCAAGAGCATGGTTTGGAAGATTTACCAAGGTCATGACAGGTTTGGGCTACAAACAGAGCCAAGGAGATCACACATTATTTATCAAACATTCAGTTTCAGGAGGAGTAACACTTTTATTAGTGTATGTAGATGATATTATAGTAAGTGGAGACGACAAGCAGGAACAACAAGTGTTAAGTGAATGTCTTGCCACTGAATTTGAGATCAAGACGCTAGGGAGACTTAAATATTTTTTGGGAATTGAAGTGGCTCATTCCAAGAAAGGGATCTTTATATCTCAACAAAAGTATATTACTGACTTGCTTAAAGAAACAGGGAAGACAGGCTGCAGACCAGCAAACACTCCAGTTGATCCAAATATAAAATTGGGAAGTATGGAGGAGGATATTGCTGTGGACAAGGAGATGTATCAAAGACTTGTGGGCAGGCTTATCTACTTATCTTATACTAGACCAGACATTGCTTTTGCTGTGAGTCTAGTTAGTCAATTTATGCACCAACCAAAGAAAGCTCATCTACAAGCTGCCCTTAGAATTGTTCAGTACTTAAAAGGAACCCCTGGAAGAGGAATTTTGTTCAAACGAAATAAGAGTGTAAGTCTTGAAGCATATACAGATGCGGATTATGCAGGGTCAGTTGTAGATAGAAGATCAACCACGGGATACTGTACCTTCCTTGGTGGAAACTTAGTCACTTGGAAGAGTAAAAAACAAAGTGTAGTGGCTAGATCAAGTGCTGAAGCGGAATTTCGGGCAATGGCTCGCGGAATATGTGAACTTCTATGGCTGAAGATTATATTGAAAGACTTGAAGATAAAGTGGGACGAACCTATGAGATTATATTGTGACAATAAATCGGCAATTAGCATAGCCCACAACCCGGTGCAACATGATAGAACTAAACATATTGAAGTTGATAGACACTTTATCAAGGAAAAACTTGACAGTGGCATGATTTGCACACCATATGTGTCTACTTAGAACCAACTTGCAGACATCCTCACCAAGGGACTGAACTGCAGTAACTTTGAAGGAATTATATCCAAGCTGGGAATGGAAAACACCTATTCATCAGCTTGAGGGGGAGTGTCAAAAACCGTGATTTGTGCAGCAGTAACTGACGTGACGTAATTTTAGGATGTCTTTATATTTTATGTGTTGTATTCATGCAACAGTTGTGTGTTGTTTTTATTAGGATCATTTATGTTTAATTAATTCCATAATTATAGGGATCTGTTTTAGGATTGGCAGTCTGCATTTCCTAAAATATGTAGCTGACTCATGTATATTTATAGAGGTTAATAACCTCATTATAATAAGATCAGAAACTATCCTATTTCTTCTAAATTTTAGATTTATAAATATATAAAATAATTTTATTTATATATATATATATTAATGATAATAAGTATAAAATATTGATAGTATTTATCATAATTAAAATTATTTTAATTTATAATATAATTAACTAATTAAATTTAAATTTTTAGTAAAAATATTTGAACAAATAGAAATTAATGGTAATAAGAATTCTATTTTTAATACTATTATCAGTATGTATCTTGACTAAAGTTATTTTAATTAAGTATATAGAAATTTAGTATGAAAAGTTGAAAACAAAAAAGACATCCGATATATGTTGCAGTAAATGGGTTGGTGATTTGCGAAGATTCACTCCAAATAGGGCATCTATGTTGTTGAGGAAGTCAACGCTGAACAGTATCGTGGTGTGCTTCGCTATTTTATCATTCTTAATTCTAATATGTCAAGCTACAATAGAGTGGGTGAGCCTATAAATTCGGATCCAACTTCATTTTTATTTTCTTTTTCAATCATTTTTATTTCACCATGAGTATGTCTGTCGTTTTCTTTTCTTTTTTTTTTTACAAGCAAAACATATATTATTATATAGCATATAAAGTCAGTTGAAACAAAATGTTTCAGCTGATCAAATTTGACCATTGACCTGTTCACCTATGCTCCACATAGCTTACACCTCTATTTCATGTACAGTAGACACAACCTAGGGTGGGAGCACCAATCTGAAAATACACATCGTGTAGTAAAACCAAATGAGTACAACAACCATTTCCACGAGGTAAACTTTATCGACATTAACATGTCCATTGATTCCCACTCGGCCCCCTGAAAAATAATAGCATTCCTAGACAGCCAGATACACCAACATACCGCAATGCAAAACACATACCTGCACTTCTTATTTCGCTTCCCGACGACCCATCCAGCTGCTTGGATAAATAACTGATTAATATCTGCCGGAAGTGGGGACTGGTCTCCCACCCAACAAATTACCTCATACCACAGCCTTTGGATCTTTGAGCATTGTAGGAAGAGATGATTGTTGGTCTCTGGCTCATTCTTGCAGAACACACAAACAGGGCTAAGTACCGATGGTTGTACTCCTCTCCTTAGCAGGTTATCAACAGTGGGGAGTTTACCCCTCAGTAGCCTCCATGCGAACAGCAGCACCTTAGATGGTAACCTCTCCTCCCACAATCTGCATACATCCTGAGGTTCCACAAAATTCATTCCTAACTCAGTGGGTCCTTCCGTCAACACCTTATAGCCTTGTGCCACCGAATATCCCCCTGCCACTTGACCCCCACCCCCACTCGTCTGGAGCCGGATCCTCCAAACCAACCTCACTCAAGAGCTCCTGTAGATCCTGTAGCAGCTGCTCCTCCCAAACAAACAACTCCCTACGCCATACCCACATCCATGATAAAGATGGAGCTGCGGAGACACATTTGTCTTTAATAGTGATACCCTTATCCTCTGCTAAGGCGTACAGTCTAGGAAAAAGTGCGCTGAGTGCCATACCTCCAATCCACCTCTGCTCCCAAAATATAGTATCCACTCCAGAGCTCACTATCCTGTTTATCCTAACTTGAAACCAATGAGGCACTACCGCATTTGATCCATCAATGCTCCATATGTCTTTCTACCATTGCGATGTGTGATTAAACGCTGCAGGCCTCTCCATATATGTATGTGTTTCTCCATACCTACACCTCAGCAGCGGGCCCCAGATCGCCTTTCCAATTGATAAATTAATATTTACTAGATGGCTGTCGTTTTATACCAGTCTGCGTTAAATTAATATTTACTAGTCTCTCACCAAAGTTAAGATTATTAGGCATCAGGCAATCACAATCATCATATTATCAATTATTTCTTTTTTAAAAAAATAATTAAATAAAAATAACAACATGCCGCTGATCAACATATATAGGACGTGTCATGTTTTTTCTTTAAAGGATGTGTTAGCTAGGCTTATTAACTTGACCATGCTATCTTCACAAACCATAACATGCTGACTTCAGACATTTTCATGATTATTATGTTGATTTTTTTTTTCTTGGTACCATAACATTAACGTGGACTATCTTGACTTATAACTAATATTCAATGGAGGATCTAGATGGCCATTTTTATTGGAATATTTCATTTTAATTTTATTTTTTTATTTACAAAACTCAAATTGAAATCTTACCCAAAGGAGTAGAATATGTACGTATAATTAATTAGTTAGAAAATGACAATCATAAAAAATTTCTCTTAACTCCCTCTTCAAATTCATCTTATTACTTTAATTGATAAATTACCCTTTTATAGAATCAGAAGAAAGACAATTGATTTTAATAAATTTAAAATAATAACTTTAATATATTTTTAAGCCTAATAATCATGCATTCAAGTACCAAATAATTTATATCCAAATTATCTTCAGCTCTATCTCTACTATTTAATTTCTTTACTCCATAATTCTTTTTGATCCAAATATAGCGTTACTATTGCACCATATACATTAAAAAAAGAAATTGTTGTCACATGACAACACTCTGTAAATGATTCTATTTCTATGTGCCGTACCTTGAAACCTTCACGACAAGCAGCAACATCGTTAGAAACTTACAATAGTAATGCATGACAATGCTAAGACGTTTTTTTAAATTAAGAGTGATGTTGATTACTACTTCTTGCAAAGAACCCCGTGAATTTATTTTTTTTTAACTTTTTCAATTATTAATTTATTAATATATGTAGATTCACACATAAAGTTAATTAATCTTTTTCAGTATTTATAAAAAATTAAATCAAATTATCCCTGTCATAAAACAGACCATGCACTGATCATAGAGATATGTGATATCATATGTAATGCCTAGCATTAGATCGAGTTTTGGATCTATCAGGAAAAATAAAAAAGATAGTTTTGGGGAATATCTGACCCAACTTGTAGCCCCTCCAAAGGCCCAAACTTCGATCTCCATGAAGCCTAATAGTTGGCATTTTCTTTTAACACACCCATTTGCTATTTGCACTTGAAAGTTTATATTTTTTTGTATATTTCTAATATACCCTTATCCTTATTTGATTTTAAATTTTTGAATTATTCTTGTCTTGTTGTGCTTTATCTTGCTCAATTGCTACTCTTATGTGTCAAACATCAATTGTCACATTGTGCCCTATTGTATATTTCTAATCATTCTTGTAAGTCTTTATGATATTGATTTAATCTTTATTTGAAAATGAAAACACAATTTTGTTCAGGTATGACTTTTTTTATTTAAATTTTACACTTTAGGGTTTATGGTTTAGGGTTTGTTTGCATTTTTTATTAATATTAACGTGGATTCACATAAGTGTTGCATTGTTCTGGATCAACTAATCCAGAACTCACAATAATTACCACTTAGACTGCTTCATCTGGAATATGTATTTGATACACTTCCAGATTAGTTGATCCAAAATGTACATAATACATGTCATATCAGTTGATCCGGAATGTATTATGTACATTCTAGATCATGTTGTCCGGAACATACTTGCTAAATCTCAATTGTCTTTCGGATCATGTTGTCCAGAATATACTAGTTGAATTCCATTTTCCTTCTGGATCATCTTGTCTGGAATATACTTGTTGAATATCATTTTCCTTCTGGATCATTCTGTTTAGAACATACTTACTAAATCTCATTTGTCTTGCGAATCATGTTTTCCGGAACATACTTGTTGAATCCCATTTTCCTTGCATATCATGTTTTCTAGAATATTTTTACTGAATCTTATTTGCCTTCCAAATTATGTTGTCTGGAATACACTTTTCAAATCTCGTTTGCCTTCCAGATCACTTAATTCAGGATACACTTGTAGAATCTCGTTTGTCTCAAAGCTGTGCTGGAGAGGTGCTCGAAGTGGTGGTGACACGCAACTACTATGATGATTCATCAGCCAGGGTGGGGTAACACAAGGGGAGGGTATTTTTGGATTTTGAAAAAATTGTAAAGTGTGGGGGTGTGAATAGAAAATAAGGGGTATTAAAAAAATTGCCCTAATAGTTTGATGTTATTGTTGACTACTTTTTCTAGTCTGAAATGGGAATTGCACATTGTTGACCGATTTTTTATTTCTTCTAATAAAAATAAAAACTAAATTCATTATTATAAAATAACAAACGAAAAATATTTTCCATTAAATATTTAGACCATAATTATCAAAATAATCAACAAAAAAAAAATAGTAAAGAGTCAATTTAGTGTTTGAATTTGTATCTTACAATCATATTAGTTATTAAAATTAAGAAAAAATCAAATATGTATTGGAAATTTTTTAGGGATTAATTTAAATACTTTAAAGTAACTCTCTATTTTTCTCATTTTGACACTTGGTTCAAGGTGTTAAATAATAATAACAACAACATCAATAACAATATAAGTTTATGTATCGAAATGAGATAAAATATGTTAATTTTAGAGAAATAAAGTAATACAAATTTTGGAGTTCATTTAAATTTTTAATAGGTTTAGGAACTAAAATAAGAGCAGGGTATAAGTTTAAGGACCAAAAGATCCATTTATTCATAAAAAATCATTTATGTGAAAAGATAATGCAAATAGAAGATTTAGATCTAAATAATAGCTCCTTTAATGATTTTCCTTACGGTTTAATACATTGCATTTTTATCTATTTTTAAGTTTTATTTTAATTATAATTTTATCTATTTTTATGTTATTTAAGTTTAATATTTTCATTTTAGGTGTTTTTAATTATATTTTGAAATTTGTTACATTTTAGTGTTTTTTGGTGTTTAGGATATAATTCGCTAGATATTATGCACTTTTGGATTGATTTTGAGTATTAGAGTGAAATTTGGAGTTCTGGAGAAAATTTAGAAGAAAAAAAAATTAAATTATGAGTTAATTAATAAAGATTGCACTCTTTTGCAAAAATATGCACTCCTTATGTGATAAGTTTAATTACTCTATTGTTATAACCTTTTTGGTTTAGAACATAAAAACCTCATTAGTTTAAATAAAGAGTTTATGTTCAAAACTAAGAGTCCTGAATTTTTTTTATCAAAGATGACATAGAGAACAAGACTTAGAGTTTCTCCTTTCCCCTTTTTTCACTCTTTATTTTGGGTTTCATGAATTTTATTTTCTTTCTTTTTTATAGTCATGAACATGTGTGAGTAACCTTTTATTCTAGGATTGAGGTTTAACCTTTGACTCTATTCATGATGAATTAAGTATTTTTATTGTTCTTATATTGGTTTCTCTTGATTTCTTCTCTATTGATTTTACTGATGTAATACGCTTGATCACAACTTTTGTAGTAATAGATAATTAGGAAAGGACTGAAAGATAAATTTTAATTATTGGAACCCTAGGGAAGGAACTTAGGAATAAACTCACAAAACTAGGTTTAAACTTATGAGGACTCAATGAATTAATAAGGAACTTGATGAGTTTAATTGAACATAGCTACCACGAAAGTAGCGGTCAATTCAATTGGATACACCTTTATACCTTAAAAGAGGACGAATGTTATCTTAGGTTAATTCACCTTCACAGAGAACCAGTAATAGTATTAAAAATAATTAACTTTGATTCAATAGGCAATGATGATGTGATATCTCCAATCCTGGAAGTTTGCTAATATTTGAATTTTTAATCCTTATTCTTCCTTTATTTTATCAATTATTTGCTATCTTTTCAATATATTAAAAAATCTAAAAAAAATGTCTTTCATTTTAGTTACCATGCTCTTAAAAAATGTAATCTTATTTTTATTTTAGTATTCACTTTATTTTTATTTTTATTAATATTAGTTATAGAATTTGAATTCTCTTCTATTAATTTAAATTATTTATAAAATTAAAAGAAATTATAAACAATTATTCTTTACCAAACACAAATTCCCCGTGGAAGAACAATTTTATTATTATTACTTGACAATATTGTACACTTGCGGTTTTCACACATGACAACCTACCCTTTTCCAAACTTGAGATGTCTTGAGGTGAAGAAAATAAAAATATTAAATAAATATGGGAAATTTTGTCCATATTTATTGGGTCCTGAAGAAGTGTAATGTTAGGCCTAAAGAAAAAGCCTCGAAAACAAGAAGGGAGAGTCAGTCTGACTTCAATAATCAAGATCGAGAAGATAAAGAGGAAGACTACTTACAAGACAAAGAAAGGAAGGGAGTTCTTGAGGTTAATACATTGTACTACTCGAGACTAGGGGACGAGGAAGCCAAATGCTCAAGTCGAGGTTGGGTATGCTCTAACCAAGACAATACTCAAGAGAGGGGCAACAAAACCAATAGGCCCCAGGTGTAGTAAAAAAGAGGAGGTCAATATTGGAAGATCAAATACACTTAGTAGAAGTTGAGAGGGAATGTAGAAGAACAAAAGTAAGAAGATAAAATCGACACGCTAACAAAGTCAAAATAAAAATTGAAAGTCAAATGTGGAAGTTACTATCTATTACGAGTAATTATTAGAGGCTTTCAAGAGTTATAAGTAGTTATGTCTGCTAGAAATAAAATAATATATTTAGGGGCAAGTGTTACAAAAGTCTCTATAAATACTCTTCATCTTTGCCAAAATTGGGTCGAATATTCCACAAACTCAGTATGCCTCGACAAAGAGTGAAGAGATTTTAGATGTATATTCTTATCACTTTTGAGAGTAGTTTATTTTCAAATTTTCTTTATTTTTCTTCCTTTACATTTCATACAATGAATTGATTTCATTAGTGTAGAATTTTGAGGTTTTTTTTAGATTTACATCGCATTTCATCTACTTTACTTGCACATTTAATTGCTTAAAAAAAATATTTCGTGCACTTAAATGGGATTTATTTTCTTTCATTCTGAACTTAAATGGATAAAATCATATTTTTCATCAAAATTTTGGAGCTTAATTAATTACAAATAAAGTTGACAAAAAAAAAATTCACATATGTGTACACCCTTATATTCTAAAAGTTTCTCAAATAAATATAAATTTGTTTGCTTTTGGAGTCAGAAGTGATAATTTGTTGATTTCTAATATTATTTTTATTAAAAAAAAATTCACAAGAAACAAGATGATGGTCATCAATCATCATGTTGTCAATGCTAAGTTTCATTTTAATAATTTCTAAGTTTTTTGTTCTTAAAGTTTCACAAAAAATCACTTTTGGTCCTTGAAATTCAAAAATATTTTTTTAGTCTTTGAAATTAATTTTTCTTATATTAATGTTCGTTTATAAGTTTCAGTGTATTTAGTTGTAGTTAATGTGAAATTGAAAATTGAGAAGGTTAGAATGGAGGAAGAGAGTGAGTTACAAGTACAAAAATGTGTTTTTTATCACTAACTTTTTAACGGCGTTAATTAGAGAAGAATGACTAAAGGTGAATCAAGAACTAAAAATAATATTTTTTTAATTTTAAGGATTAAAAGTGATTTTTTATAAAATTTTAGGGACAAAAACTTATTTAAGTCTAATAATATATGGTAAATTATGTTAACTTTAAAAAATAAAAAAATTTAAATTCTTATAAAATAAAAAAATATTAATCTTTTCTTCAAAAAAATTTCATGTTAATTTTTTTTCTACAATTTAAATATATTTTTTAAGTCTCATTTATAATTCCTTTAAATAGTAATTTGACACTGTAATGGACACAATTATATTATTAATTGTTGCTGGTTGAGATGACTTATTTGAGATATTAGAACATTTTTTTTTACTTGGACCGGTAAATTCAATTGATTCCTAACCACAAATCCAAATAAATTAGCATTTGTAATGAGTTCATATTGATTTTGTTAAAATTCACATAAAAAATTTTTGCTCAAATTAAATTTAATAAAATCAATGACCAAATAATTGAAGAGATGCATAAAATTGTAATCACATATGTTATAAGTTGATAAGTTACAGATTAGAACTTATAAAAATAAGTATAAATTTTAAAGGGACTAAATTAAAAAGAAAATTTTTAAAAGATAAAATTTATATTTTACTGTAACCTAAAATATATTTTATCCAATTTTCATATTAATTGCATTAAAGACACTAAAAATACTTTTTTTTTTTAATTTTTTCAAAGTTAATAATATTTTTAACAAACAAAAAAGTGTCCATTTTCTCATGACAAATTCAATTTTCAAAATAAAATAAAATTTATTTTAATGAAATACTAAGAAATATTTTTACTTTTATATTATTCAAAATCTATTTACGGCAAGGCATTATCATACTAAGAAATATGCTTAGGAACAATTACTTAAATTAAATTTTAAAATAATTTCCTGTATGAAAATATTTTTATCTAATTTTTAATAATTGCCTATTTATTTAGATTAGATTATTAGTTATTATAAATAAATTAATGATTTTATTTCTAGCAAATAAAAAATATATTTATCTTTCTTTATAAATAAATTCTATTTATTTATGTGAAATTTGGATATTATATATAAATAAGTTTAAATAATAATTTCTATTTATTTATTTATTTATTATCCCTACTTGACAATTAATATTAAAATCCTTTGAATCAAGATTACAAATTGTGTCATGAATCATGAGAAATAACAAGTCAACTTTAAAATGGAGTTGAATAGAGTTATGATAAAATTTTCGCAAAACTTTGAAAATAAATTACCTTAAGAAGCCTTTAACGAGAAACTTAAGAGATAATTTTGTAAAAGAGAACCTTGTCATAAAAATTTTCTTATATAAATTATGATAGTAAAGAAAGTGTTATAATAAAATGTAGTAAGAAGACTTATTTTTATACTAGTTTACTTTTAATTAAGTTGAGTCTAGTTTTCTTCTAAACATTTTGGAAAAATTTCAATATCTCAAATTGAAATACAAACAAATATTTTTTTTTGTTATTTTTAACTTATAACAAGTATTTTATATTACTTAAGTATCAGAAATTTTTTGCCATTAAGTCACTTATGGTTTTCAAACATAATAAAGTAAATTATTACAAAAGATAACTTTCAGATAGAGAATATATATAGGTTTTCCCTTAAGAAGGAAATACTCTAAAATAATAGATAGAAGTATCTCAAATAGAACTATTGCAACACCCATCAAAGGAGTAGTTCCTCACAGTAGAGATTACAAAGGAAGAATATACAATATAAGCTCAAAGTCAAACATCATAACACCATAAGGTCAATATGAAAGTTGATGAAACCATATGTGTGTTGTAGAGAATAATTAAGAATAAAAGCTTTTACATTTTAATATATTATTCACAAATTTGTTATCTTCTTCATTCATAGTTTTCCTTTACATAAATGTTGGATGTATGTAGTCATTGAGATGAGGCATTGTATTGTCACATTATATGTTTTTCAGGGAGATTCGTTGTTATGTGGAAACTGAATTACTATATGAACTTGCTTGTCATCTTCCAACTTATTTTTAGTTGTTACGCTAATATCCAGTACATAATAAAGAATTTGAATAATGATTTATTTTTTTTTTTGCAGTGCACTATAAAAAGGCAAGATCATCTTAGAGATAAAAAAACTTTTATCTTGAAAAGGTATTTCTTTCTAATATTTTAAAGAATGTGATTGTTTGCAATGAAGTTAACACAAATAGTAGATTCTACATAATTTATATAACCAGTTATATAATTTTTAATTTTTTAAGGAGATGAAAATTAAACTCCTGATTATTCTTAATTTAAACATACTACAAATTTTATTAAAAATATATATTACTTTTATCATTTCATTTAAAAATTAAATTGATAGTTGTTTTATGATTTAAATGCTTCATAAAAAAATTGTAATTACCTTAATTAATACAATTATATATTTTTATAATAAAAATAAAAATTTTAAATAGTTTAAATTATCATTCCTTATGATCTTATCATTAAATACATTTTATTTTATTTTATCATTAAATTTATTTTAAAATAGTTAAAATTATCAGTCTTTGGCTTGGCTGATTGCCAAACACTTTCTTTAGTGATATTTTGTAGGTAATGGATACTCATATTGAGAACAATATATATTCGGTCTTCGATGATCATTTGTCGATTACTCTTTAATGGTTTAGAAAAAAAAATTGTATACTGTAAGATTACCATCTTAATAACGGCTTAGAAAGGGCAGAATAATTTTGCTGGGCTTTCATCAAAATTTGGTGTCCTCATGAAGCTACGTGAACTTTCCTTGCAGATTCACACCGACCACTGCACACATGATGTGAACTTGGAACCCAAATCATTGTGTGTCACTCTACTGTTAATTAGAGAAGCAACAATTCTTTTTTGTTCATAATATGAATTGCCTAAAATAGATTATAATTTCATCATACACATGTCAAATAAATAATAAAAATATAAGTATATAAACAAGCCACGTAATTGTTCCTCCACCCCATAGTGCCGGAGACAAGAAGGTCCACGCCATTAACTCATATGCACTTTCTTGAGTATATCCTTGCATCATGAAATCATGGCCAACACGAGCACAGCGACAGCACTCCCATGTGTAAACCAATCCTGCCGGAATAGAAGGAGTGGATAAGGAGATGGTGTCAAATATCTATAGAGATATTTACTTACTTCAATAATGATAGTTGTGAAAATTGGTTTGGACTCACCAGTTAGATTGGAATCTAGTTATATGATTGAACCAGTTTCCTCAATAGACTGAACATGTAATTGACCTGGGTTGACTTAGGTCAAGTTAAGCTTGAATTATTTTTTTTTAAATTGAATAATGTCATTTTTTTTATTTTCTTTTTCTTTTTATGCCACTTGCGAATGTGGGACGTGAAAATTGTGATATTACGTTTTTATATATAATTTTTTATTTTTTTATATATAGACCAAGTTAAACTGAGTTCATCGGTCTGACCACTAACTTATTGACTCACTACCTTGGCCGAGTTAGTGACGGGTCAGTTTTCAGAACACTGTCAAGAATAAGTTTAACAAACTTACTCTTCACTCTTATCATTCATTTTCTTGAAATAAGTCGATTCCACCTTATATATATATATATATATATATATATATATATTCATTTTTTTTTTAAATTTAATGGTTGAGATGCATTACTTATTACAACATTTAGATTTTAAAAATATGAACGGTACATGAAGATGAAAAATAAGTCTTTTATACTCACTCTTGGGTTGATGTTTGGGAATTGAGACACAAGAAGAGCAGTCGATCAAGAAGATCATGCAGAGATACAACAACAGTAAAGGAAAAGATAAATTTTATTATTTAAAAATTAAATAAGGATATTATTGGTGTTTTATGTTATTGGGTGCGAATAGCAAGTGAGAGGTAATCAAAGAAACTGCCTAGAATAAATCCCTAAAGTGATCCTTACAACGAGTGTTTATTGGATGACATTTTCTTTAAACACCCATTATTTTCCATTCACGCCTCTAAAATATAAAACACCAATAATACCCTTATATGAATTTTAAACCCTAAGTTTATTTTAAACCCTAAATTGGGTGACAGTTTCTTTAAGCACTTCTCCTTTTTGCTTTATAAAGGAATTCTAGTATTTTTTGAAGAATGATTTTGTGGCCTTTTGGGAAGAGTTCTATGTTAACAGCAAATTAGAGAATGCCTCCAAAAACTCTTTCATATCTTTGATCCCTTAAAGAGATAATCCCTTGGGGGTTGTGACTATTGTACCATTTCCCTCATCGGGTGTGTGTATAAGGTGCTAGAAAAAGTGTTGGCTAACAAGCTAAATTGGATAATGTAGTCAGTGATAAATGAATCTAATCAACTTTTGTGAAAGGGAGACAGATTTTAGATAGAGTGTCAATGGTAAATGAAGTGGTGGGTGAGGCAAGAAGAAGGTGGAAAAACCTAGTGTGTTTAAAGGTAGATTTTGAGAAAACCTATAACTTAGTAAATTGAAAGTATTTATGGGAGTGATGAATCAAATGAGTTTTGGAGCAAGGTCGATAAAGTGGACAAAGAAATGTGTGGAGTAAACAATAATGTCAGTATTGGTGAATGGTAGTCCCACAGAGGAGTTCAATATCAAATGAGGTCTTAGAATGGGTGATCCTCTATCACCATTTCTATTTCTAATAGCGGCAGAAGAGCTGAATCAATTGATAAAGACAGTTGTGACTTTGGATTTATGAAAGGGTTTTGAAGTGGGTAAGGGTAGGATCTTTATATCTCATTTACAATTTGTGAATGAGACAATTATATTGTCATAAGGAGATTGGAGATCAATCAAAATTATTAAGTTTATTATGCATAATTTTGAATTACTATCAGGGTTAAAGGTGAATTTTACAAGAGTCAACTTATAGGCATCAATATGCTGGAGCTTTGGTTAGAAAAGGCAATAGTTTGTTAAATTGAAAAAGGGGACCATCCCCTTTAAATATTTAGGCTTGTCAGTTGGGGATCAACCAAGATGGGAGGCGATGTGGACGATAGTGGTGGAGACTGCACCAAACCAACTTTCTTTATGTAAAAATAAATTCATCTCATTTGTAGATAGGGTGGTGCTTCTCAAATCAATGCTTCTAACCTTACTCTTGTATTTTTCTCTCATTGTTCAAGGCTCCGTCATGTATAATCTCAAAGTTGAATCTCTTTTTAAAAGTTATTTGTGAGGAAGTAAGGAACATAGTAGGAAGATACACTAGATGTCTTGGGAAAACATTTGTAGAAAGAAGGAGGAAGAAGCGCGGGGTTATGGGACTTGCGCAAGCTCAATTTAGCTTTATAGGAAAAATGGATGTGCAGAATTCAGGTGGAAGCAAACAAGTTGTTGGTTAAAAGTGTTGTTGTCCAAGTATGAGCAACCTGGTCGATCTTGGTGGAGAAGGAACGTAGTTGTTATAGATAGTGAATTCACTTGCAATTTATAGAGGGTTTAGTACAAGGCAACCTAGGTAGTGGACTCAACATGTTAAACAAACTGTGGGGGATGATATTGTTTTGGAAAACCATGTGGTTAGGGGAGCAACAATTAAGTGAGAGGTATAGACAATTATTTTGGCTTGCGTCTTAGAAAAATATTTTGGTAAAGGAGATGTAGGGTGAATGGGAGCTAGCTGGAAGTGAAATTGGAGGAGACAATTATTCGCTTGGGAGGAAGAGTAGTTGAGTGAGTTGTGGATTATGATGAGAACAGTTTGTATACTGTAGCATCGATGTATTGGGTACTATCACATACTTCACCCCAATAGTCAAACCCATTTTTTGGTGATCTATAGGGAAAAAAATTCACCTAAGGTTTAATGTTTAACTTGACAATTGGATGCAAACAGATTGCCAACTTGAGACAATCTAAGCAAGAAGGGAGTCTTAGCAGCAGAAGAGGCCGAATGTACATTTTGTGGAGAGTAAGTAGAAATGATGCAACATCTGTTTGTGTGTTGCAGTATGTATCGCGGGTATGAATCAAGTTATGTGCTTGGTGAAGGACGAAGGTAGTACTACATAATGATTTTCACACTTTTTTTTACCAATATTTAGATTTGGTTAGTAGTCCCAAATTGTTGAGATGGGCTTGGATGTTATATAGTATGCAAATTTATGGCACATTTGGAAAATGAGAAATGCAGGAATATTCAAAGGTGAAGCTTTGGGGGTTGATAACATCATCCACGCAACTCAGTTGAGTTCTTGGTAGTGATGCTATGCAAGAAAGATCATGACATATTCCTTTGCTAAATAAGTTATACAATTTTCTCTATGTGGTATTTTTGTAAGCAATTCTTTATTGTGCTTTTTAGTTAAGGAGACATAACTTGTATTTTCTGTTTAACTCATTCTCAGTAAAATTTTGATTTATAAAAAGAAATCACTTTCCAATGATGATGAGAATGTTACAAATTTCATTAATAATCGGAAAACATGGATGCAAAAAACTATTAGTGTCAAAATGCATTTCTAATTTAAATTTTAAAACTAAAAATAGAAAACTAACACCATATATATTTTTATTAAAATAATTTTACATCAATTAATTCACTTTGTGTTGAGTTGTTATAATATTAATATATATTTTTATAGTTTCAAAATTAATTAAAGTCACAAAAAACATAGAACTATTAATTTATTTTATATATATATATATCCTGTCTTAGTAATAAGTACTGCCAATCAATCAATGTTGTCCTGTTATGTTTGGTAAGTTTCTTTTTCCTGCTTGTATAATTGTATTTTCTTTTGTTAGAAGTTGAAAACTAATTTTACTAGGGACAAAAGACTTACATAAGAGGTTAACTTTTTCTAAAAGATGCTTCTACACATTTTAATAATAAACAAAACTATATATCAATAATGTTACACTTGTTCTGATTTTAGTTTGTCTATTGCTAGCATGTTCAGCAGATCTGGATCTTGTTCTGTTGTATGTGCAAGTGCCACGCAGATATCCAATGTATGCCAATTATATTGCATCAAGCAGGTCAAGTAATTATATTCACACACAGATTAATGCTTAATAGATAGATTACTAAGCAAGGATAACTCACAAAGAGAAATGTTCTGTTGCCTAAAAGCAACGTTCTTTTTGCGCGTCTCATGAAGAAAACATTACTCATTTGGTTTTTAACGGCAGAATAACTTTCTAAGTCTATTAGATATCTTATTCACGGTGAGGAGTGATTTCACTTATTGGAATAAACTTTATGGGGTAATAGCAAATAAAGATAGAAGTAATATGAATTGGAATTGTATGATATTTATTGGATTAAAGAAACTCATGTTTTTAGAGGTAGTTTTTAGAAAATCCAATACTGTTAATTTGTGAGTGTAGTTTATAAATTATTGGCTTTTTGGATTGCAGGTATCTTCTTGTTAGTATAGGGATGGGTGGGTTATTGTGATGGTTATTTAATAGATAGTGTTTTATTTCTAAGTATTAATTAATTATTGGTGGTCATTTTTTCTTTATAATTTTTTAAATACCTTTTTAATGAAATTGTTTTGCGAGAAAAACACTTATACATTGTCCGTATAAAAAGTTTCATATTACAATTAATTGTAACTTTTAATAGCATCTTTAATAAAAGTTATTTAATATGAATTGCTTAACTTGAAAACTATTATGTTAATATAAGTCTATGTGAGTTGCTTAACAATATTTGAAGATTAAAGGCTTACTCAGTTATCTTAGATGTATGTATAGACTTTAGAATTTTTGAGAACTTCTCACACTAACACGAGAGTTTTCAAGATTCAAATACGAACACACGTAAATAAAATATAAAAATGTTAAATTATTAATTTTTTTATATTATTTATTTTATTCAATTTGGCCTTGACAAAAGCTCCAAATTAATCATTTATTTAAAAAATGTGTCAATGAAAATTTTAGTTTCTTATTTTTTAAAAAATGTTTTAATGTGAGCCTTCAACATGACATGAATCTCAATCGAAAAAAGTGACTTATTGAAGTATTTTTAAAAATAAAAGACTAAATTAGACCTTTTATTAATAATAAAATTGAATAAAATAATAGATAAAGTAACCAAATTAGTAATTTAGAAAAAAAAAAGAATAAAATAAAGTAACAAAAACACTGTTTTGGACTCCATAGTCCATACATCGTCGATGAGATGATCCATTGCCGTCATAAAATTAAAAAAAGATAGTTGCAACTTGATAAGTGTGTGATACGTGCACGGATGTTCAACACCATGCGTTTGCTCCATCAACTAGTTTTCACAGGGCTTTATATACAGGTTGCTTTGAATTTTGAACTAATTAACTAAGAAACTGTGTTTCATCCGTTTCATCTATGTTCAATTTAACGGATTTCTAAACATCCAATAATATTTAGATGATTTTTTACGGCAATTTTTATATGAACTTACGACCATAAAGTATATGATAAAAAATAATAATTAACAGTAACACAGGTGAGAATGAGATATATAATGATAACTCTTTTTACCACACTCTCCAACCATATCTCACTAAACGTTGGTTGTCTTGGCATTAAGAAAAACTCAAGAAGACCTGCAACTCTCATTTTACTCTACATCTAATTCTAAATGTGCAGTATACTCAAGTGTTATATCCCATAATGTTGTGATTGACTTGACATTAAGAAAATTACAACACTGCTTTTGTACTCTATGACTTTCTTACAACCATGTGAGTACCACTTTTCCAAAACTATGATATTACTAACTACATCGAGAATCTAATTTTGAACACACCCTACGTCCTTGTATCATATCTATTGTGGTTGTCGTACATTAGTAACTAATAAGAGTTATAGATCTTTTTACACTTTGTAACTTTCAAGTGATATGATTTTCATAATCGAACACAATTAAATCTAATTCTGAATGTATATCACATTTTTATGATTTTTTTAAGTTAAATATTAGTTATTAATATATTAATTTTTTAATAAAGATATTTTAATTAGCCTACACTCCCTCCTTTTTCGACAAATTGTGATTATCTTTACATTAGAAAGATATAATTTTTAACGCGGGTCATATTTTAAAACTTGTAGATTTTCACATAAAGATGTGAGTCACATAGTTTTGAATGTATCATACTTGGTATGATTCAAGTGCAGGAGAAAGACAATTGTTGTATATTTTTTCTTAAAAAAAAGTATAATTAATTAAATAGAAATATCACGGTACCTTGGCCTTTGCTTCCGTGTTTAGGTCATAAATATCTTGGGTTCTTTTCTATTTCTACAGAAAAAAAGTCTTCAGATATTTTTTCCTATAGAAGTGATATTTTTGTATAAGTATATCTGAAGCAAGAATTTTGTAGAGGGAGTTAGTCTAGGATATTTTTATACATTTTTACAAGAATAATTTAATTAGTATACACAGTTTTTTACATTAATATTTTATTACAATCTTTTTTATTCATGATAACTATGTGATTTTATTAATTAGTATTTTTAAAATTATATAAATATTAGGATTGAACGTCATTAGTATATACTAATTAAATTTTTCAAAAAATTACTTTATCAAGATATTATAAATTATTTTATGCATAATTTTTAAACTAACTAATTAATTATTATAAAAATTACCAAATTAACCCTTCAATAAAATTATCTTAAAAAATTTAGTTTTAAAAATATTGATTATTCAACTAGTTTATCAAAAAATAGTTATCTGGAAATTTAATTCATTATTAAATTAGTCAAAAAATTTAAAATATCACTATAAAACACTAAATTAATAATATAAAAAATATTTAATGACTACAATAAATTAGGAACAAAAACCAGAGATCAGAAAAATTATATTTTGATTCGTATCAATAAATTTATATTTCCATATCAAACTCCATCTGCAAAATCTTGTAACCAAAAAAACTCGGCAAAGTCAATTTAAAAAAAAAAAAGTGATAATTTTTTAAATATTATATTCACATTCACGTTAAGTTACGGATATAATTTAGTTAATTGAGCTGTGTGAGTTGTAAATTCTTTAACATTATTTTAAACTCCTATCAAAAGTATAATAAAATTGTTTCCCATTTGATATTACAGTACAAATTATAAAGAAAATTCATAAGAAATTAAGTTTAGAACATAATAGGTTTTTGTATAAAAATGTATTGTTTTTAATGTAGAGGGCAGGAGTAGGGGAATATTATTAATTAAACTGAGAAAGGAAGGGTGAACAAGACAAAAAGCAAAATGGTCACAGGCCACTCTCATTAATAGATCACCTTAATAATTTGGTACAATCATATAGTTTCATCACATGCCCTTACTCATGCCAAAGCTAAACATATCGTCCTTTTCTCATCTCCAAAAGTAGTAGGGAGAGGCAAGAGAAATTCTGTGTAAGCAAAATATTAATAATTATTAATGGAAGATGCAAGATGTGGATGATATGGCATGGCATAAATATATAGTAGGTCCATTTTCATAGGCCCCTCCTAAGAATTATTAGGTTTACACTGCCAGACACGCAACAAGAACACGATGTACCAAACCTTGTTATTTCTTTCAGAGGATAGTACGGGAAAAGGACACACAAACACACAGTTTAGTTCCCAATTCAATTTCTTCCTTTAAAAAAAATGGAACTTGCTCTTCACATCACCCCAATTCAATGTATATATATAGTAAATTTCTTATATTTAAATACCTTTTACGGATAAAAAATGTGTTTAAAACAATAAAAATTAATCTAATAATCAATCCAATGTTGTATACCTTGTTGATGAGCTTTTAATTTGTTCATTTTCTTATTATCTTTTTTTTATCTTTATTTGTACATTTTGATATTTTTAAATTACTATTTATTTCAATATATACTATCTTTTATACATTAATTTCAATATTTTCTTAAAGGTTATCAATAAAAATAATTTTAAATTATTTTTTCTAAAGACTTACATAAGTTTTTTATCTTAATATTTCACCAAAAATCATTTTTAATTCTTAAAATTCAAAAATATTCTTTTTAATTTCTGAAATTAATTTTTTTGTGAAACTTTAAAGACGAAAAGTTTATTTCAACTTTTTTAAAATTTAAAATATAATTTATATATTTAAAATTATTTATTTATTATAAAATTTAATTATAATATAATTCAAGAAATTTATTAGTATAATCCGGCTTAAATTTTAGAAAAACACATTACCATTTCACAGTTTTAACTATCTTAAAATACAACGAAGCATAATGTAAATTTTAATCATATAAATAAATGTTTATACACTACCTTACTCAAACTAAAATATTAGTTAATTCTTAGAGTACGGAATTGATGAAGCCGAAGAAAACAAAATCTGACGTTAGATAAGTTAGATGCTTGAATAGAGTCCAAAAATGCTTCATCTCCTAAACTTAACCTACCAAAAGTAGTTAAGATTATTTTTTAATTAATATTTTGATAAATTTTATTTTTGAAATAATTAAATCTAAGTGGAAGCAAGTACCCAAATAAGAAACTAATTTAACTGAAGAAAAGATCAAATCACCGGAATTAAGTTGAAACAGTTAGACAACGCAGTTAGCAGTTTATCAATGCTAAATTTTCAAAACAGATTTGACGTCACGTAAATAAAATAAAGGTGAGAAAATTGAAAAGTATGGCATGATCTTGGTCTTAGCTCAGCAGCCAGCTATCTATATCCGTACAGAAAGTGGGAAAATTTGGTATTCTCGGAACATAACGGAGAGGAGATTGATTCACCCAACAAAGCAGCACACAACGGAGTGGCCGTTTCAACAGACGGCCACCTCCACCTCCACCTCCACCTCCACGTCAGCATCATCACCACCCAATTTCTATCGGAAAAAACAAAGACACAAGAACAAAACCTCGAATCTCTCTCCAAAAATAAATCAATTACATAGAAAAGCAGCCTTTATTTTTTTATTTTAAATTTAAATATTCTGGAACTCGGTTTTGCTCTCTTCACAGCTTCAATTGTTCTCAATTTTTGAAGCTCCACCGTTGAAACAAGGAAGATGCAGCATAACATCTTCACGTCGATTCGGAGCATGAAAATCATGGACGGTTGTAAGGCCACGCAGCTCCACCCGCTCAAACCGCCCGCCGCTGCCGATCACGGCTGCGGTACCGGCATCGGCGGAGGAAGTGCTTCTGCTGCGGAGAAAGTGTTCCACAATTCACTCGACAATTCCAAAACCCTGCCCGGTCGAACCAAACCGGTTTCGCCCAGACACGACGCCGTTTTGGAGACTCTTCTCCCGTGCGGGCTTCCCGTTTCCGAGCTTCTAGAACCTTCGATCGAGCCTTGCTTGAAGCCCTTGGATTTTGTGGAAACCCTCGCCCGCGTTCATCGTAGGGCGGAGAATTGCGCTGCGCTCCAGAAATCCGAGGTTTATTTGGAGCAATGTGCGGTGTTCCGGAGCCTGCCGGATCCGAAGCTGTTCCGGCGAGGGCTCCGTGAGGCTCGGCGGCACGCGGCGGAGGTGCACGCCAAGGTTGTGTTGGCTTCGTGGTTGAGGTATGAGCGGAGAGAGGATGAGCTTGTGGGATCGAATTCGATGGATTGCTGTGGAAGAAACCTTGAATGTACCAAGGCTAGTTTGGTCCCTGGGTATGACCATGATTCGGTGTTTGATCGTTGTTCGTGTTTTCGTAGAGAGAAGGTTAATGATTATGTTGTTGACCAAGAATGTGAACAAGAATGCTCAACTTCTCATGAACATGATGATGGTGGTGGTCAGAATAATGATGTTTATTTTTGCATTGGTGATAGTGAAATTAGGTGTAGGAGGTACTCTATGGCCTCACTTTCGAGGCCGTTTGAGACAATGTTGTGTGGTGCATTTGTTGAGAGTAGGAGGGAGAAGATAAATTTCTCTCTGAATTGTGTTTCTGTTGAGGCAATGATGGCTGTTGAGGTTTTTAGTAGAACTAGGAAGCTGAGTCAGCTTCCCCCTATTGTTATTCTTGAGATGCTTTCTATTGCGAATAAGTTTTGTTGTGAGGAGATGAAGCATGCTTGCGACACGCATTTGACTTCTCTGGTTTTGAACATGGATGATGCAGAGTTGCTGATTGAGTATGGACTGGAGGAGACTGCTCATCTGCTGGTCGCGGCTTGCTTGCAGGTGTTTTTGAGAAATCTTCCTCGTTTGATGCAGCGTTGGAGTGTTATGAAGCTGTTTTGTAGTCCCGAGGGTAGGGATAGATTGGCTCTTGCAGGGCATGTGTCCTTTGTGTTGTATTATTTTTTGAGTCAGGTTGCAATAGAGGAAGAGATGAGGTCTAACATGACTGTGATGCTTTTGGAAAGATTAGGAGAGTGCGCAACGGAGGGTTGGCAGAAGCAACTTGCTTATCACCAATTGGGTGTTGTTATGCTTGACAGGAAAGAGTACAAAGATGCAGAACATTGGTTTCAGGCTGCTGTCGAGGCAGGACATGTTTATTCTTTAGTGGGTGTTGCGAGGGCCAAGCATAAGCTTGGTCACATGCATTCAGCATATACGATGATAAACTCCCTTGTAGAAGATTATAAACCAGTAGGCTGGATGTATCAGGAGAGGTCTTTGTATTGCAATGGGAAGGAGAAAATGGTGGACTTGATCTATGCAACTGAATTGGATCCAACTCTGACTTTTCCATACAAATACAGGGCTGTTTCTTTGGTGGAGGAGAACAAGCTTGGAGCTGCCATTTCTGAAATTGATAAAATAATTGGTTTCAAGGTTTCTCCTGACTGCCTTGAGTTGAGAGCTTGGTTCTTGATTGCCATGAACGATTATGAAGGAGCCCTCAGAGATGTCAGGGCAATTTTGACATTGGATCCAAATTATATGATGTTCTATGGGAATATGCATGGTGGTCACTTGGTAGAACTGCTCCGCCCTATTGCTCAGCAGTGGAGCCAAGCTGATTGCTGGATGCAATTGTATGATAGATGGTCTTCTGTTGATGATATTGGTTCTTTGGCTGTTGTACACAAAATGTTAGAAAATGAACCAGGAAAAAGTATTTTACGCTTTAGACAATCTCTCCTTCTGTTACGGTAAGTGTAAGCCTTACATCAATCAATTATAATTTTTCCAACCTTGTAAGTTTCTTCCATCAAGAATTCTCTCTAAATGAAATTATTTTCTGGTTGTTGTTTTATAGTTCTCTCTGTTATTAGCGAGAGTGATTCATATTATATAGCTAGATCTGTTCTGTTATTGTTTTTCCAGTTTAAACTGAACTGAATTATGAACATATTTCTGCATGGAACTTGCGGATCTATGTTGCTGCTGAATTGATTAGTTTGTTGTAAGTCGTGACTTGCAGCCTTGTATATTAAAATTAGAGGAAATTGTCACATGGTCATCCATCAAACTAGACAAAGTAACCGAGTACCATAGAAAAGTCTTAGACTTTTAGTTGCAATTCAGTTGATTTCTCATTTTTTGTGATTAAGAATGTGTTTGATTTGTCATTCACATCCCTTCAATGTACTCAAACATGACTGAGGAAAATTGATAAATTGGCATACAACGGGGTTTGTAATAGAAATACATACACTCTAAGCTATCTCTTGTTCTTCTTGATTCTTTAGACTTTATATGAGCATTAAAATGAAGAATTTTCTTTATAGCATTAACAGGCAAAAGAGGAAAACTAAATCACTTTGTTTAAAATGAGAGGTTAGAAGGGAGGAATTCTCAATCCAAGAGCACTTCACTTAAAAATTCATGGTATTTCCGAATATCAGTTTGTTATTAATTAGTTACTGCTAGTTTAAGGGATATCTCCAATTTCCCTGGACCTGATATTTTTTTCCTTGGTTAAAAGGTTTAATATCCATAGCAAGCAAGTTGGGTTAATTTCCCTCATATTAAGAAACTGCATGTTGAAACCTTATTCCTCAGCGTGAAGAATGCGGTATATTCAGAAATTACAAAATTAGTGGGGTTGTAAAAGGCCATGTAATTTACAGTTGGGAAATTGTATATGGTTGAGTTTCAAAATTGAGATGTTTTCTTACTTGCTTGATTTAAGTGTCGTAAGTTTTGGTCCAGGCAATGTACTTTTCGTTGTGTAATTGTATCTTAACCTTCCTTTCTACCTGTGAGATGGTTGTACCTTGTAAGCTGGTATCTCTTTTTCAAGGCTGGTTAGATGATGTGGATGCATAATTTTTAGTAGTTTTTACTTTTTAGTATCCACCACAAATAAGGCACACTATGCATTAAAAACTCTTTATAACTGTTTCTTATTATTTACTTAGGTTATTTAATTTGTGTTTCAGTTCTCTATTATTTTTAATGCCTGAGCATGGGTGCATGACCCTGTCCATTGTAGGCATTGATGCTTCTGAATCTTGCAGATTAAATTCTCAAAGGGCAGCCATGCATAGTTTGCGTCTAGCTAGAAATCATTCGTCTTCAGCACATGAAAGGCTTGTCTATGAAGGATGGATATTGTATGACACAGGCTATCATGAAGAAGCATTGGTGAAAGCTGAGGAATCCATTTCAATTCAAAGGTCATTTGAAGCTTTTTTTCTAAAAGCGTATGCCTTAGCTGACTCAAATCTTGATTCAGAGTCTTCGGAGTATGTGATCAATCTCTTGGAGGAAGCTCTTAGATGTCCCTCAGACGGTCTTCGCAAAGGACAAGTGAGTATTATATTTTTCTTTTTTTAGATTATACATATTAACTGGATTTCAGTGCTCAATAAAAATTTATTTTGTCATTCTTTTACATTGTAGGCACTGAATAATTTAGGGAGTGTATATGTAGATTGTGGCAAGCTGGACCTTGCCGCTGACTGTTATAAGCATGCACTTAACATCAAGCATACACGAGCACATCAAGGGTTGGCACGTGTGTTTCATCTAAAGGAACAGCACAAAGCTGCATATGATGAGATGACGAAACTAATAGCAAAGGCCCGGAATAATGCATATGCTTATGAGAAACGTTCAGAATATTGTGATCGTGACATGGCGAAGAGTGATCTTAGTTTGGCAACACAATTGGATCCTCTAAGGACTTATCCTTACAGATATAGGGCTGCAGGTAATTTCCATACAGCTAATCATATTTTTGTCTATTCTTGTCTTCATTTCTTTTGGGGATGTGGGGTGAGATTGACTGTTGGAGGGAAATTTGTTGTGATTGTAAACTATCTTTGTATGACATTTAAAAAATATTCTTTTCTAGGACTATAATGGTTTTGGCATTGAGTGGATTTTAGAGATATTTATTTTTATAGGCAAATGCTAGTTGTCAGTGTATTAGTTTTTGTTTCAAATCCACAACTTTTTCCTTCTCTCCACATGTGGACTTTAATCAACCTTAAACCACAATCACATAGTCAACTCAAACAAAGAACTTCTCGGCTACAAATTCAGGAGCTGGTCCAAGCTTTCCTCTTTACTGTTTAGGAGTAGCATTTAACCACTGATTTAGGAGATGCTTTAATCTTTCATTACATACTAACTGGTACTTTTTCTTTCGGCTGCCTTCTAAAACCATAAGAATAATTGGAGAAATATTATGATTTTGAGAAAACATTATGGTTTCCGGATATGTTAAATGATTAGGACATCCTTATCGCGGGGGGGGGGGGGGGGGGGAAGGGGGGTATGACTTCTTTCGTGCCAACTATTATAGTCTACACTCCTGGTTAAATAGTTAATCAACCAATAAATTTCTTGCATCCTTCTGCTCAAACTGTTTTTAGTGACTTAGTCTTTGTTATATATATCATGGATAGTTACAAACTTTAGCATGCAAGAAGTCTGTACTGAATCTAGTAATCTTTTAAGTTTTAACTTGATGTATATGGACTTATTAAACAAACCCCCAACCCATGGGGCATGGGCTAACCCCAACTTACCTATAAACAAATCTTACTTTTTTTTACCCACATAACATAGCGACTTTTTAACCTTCAATCCACACAACCTCCATATCCAGGGGGTTATAGTCAAGGCTACAGGGGGTTTGACCTCCCTACATAACCAATTATCATTGTTTATATCAAGAATGTTATTATTATTCAATTTAAGTAGAGATGAAGAAACACAAATATTTTTATGACTTTACCTACTAAGAATATTTTCTTACTTTTTTTCTAATTTTCTTTAGGTTTAATTAATATTAGCTTTAAAATTAATTTAAATAGATTTTTTATTTAAAAGATAGTTTTTAATTATACTTTTTATGTATATATTCAACGCTCACTTCTAACGTGTGCTCCACAATAATGTGAATGAAATCTTGATGCACTTTCTCTTCTTATGTGTATCCCACACTTTTGTGGATTGTGTCATATCCATGTGGGCAAATGTGATGAACTTTCTCTTTTGGCGCCTTTTGCTCATTCTGTGGGGTGTGCCACATAGTTGTGAGAAAATCTCTAATGCCCTTTCACTTCCAAAACATAACTCACACCTATGTAGGATGTTTCACACCACTGTGGGCAAATCCTTGATGTACTTTCTCTTCAAGCATGTCTCCACACACATCTCTGTGGGAAAGTCTTTTAGCATATCTCTATGAGATGTACCACAAGACTGTGGGAACACTTCCATGTACTTTCTCTTCCAACCTGTCTTCCATACTTTTATAGGATGTGTCACATCACTGTGAGAAAACCCTTGATACGCTTTCTCTTTTAATGTGTATCCTACATCTTTGTGGTATGTGTCACATCGTTTGTGGGAAAACCTTTGCTGCACTTCCTCTTCCATTGTCTATCCTACACCTAAGTGGGATGTACCACATGGATATGGGCAAACCCCTAAATCACATTTTATTTCAGTGCGTTTCTCACGCCTATGTGGTATGTGTCACATAGTTGTGGGCAAACCCTTAATACACTTTCCTTTGTGGCATGTGTCCCACACTCTAGACTTAACCACATCATTGTGGTGCACGTCATACAAATAGTTGCGAATTCTTAACTTTATTTCCAATTAAGTTTATACCAATGACAATTAGGAAAATTATTTAATAAACCTTTTTAAAGAAAAATAAAGTGTTTTGAGTGCACAACAAAGATAGTAAGTTTATTAATTATTATTACATAAAAAGATATTTTTTCCATGCAAACAATTGTTCATAGTTTCAACTCTCAGGAATTGAATAATGAATAATTTAAATCGCTGGTCATTAATAATTTTTTCTTCAAAACATACCAGTTTGAAGTTTTCTCTAAACAATATGATTTTGATACTTATATATGAAATTTAGAGAATTGAAAAAAGAAAGATCTAATTTTTTATGGCCATGGGCCAGCCCTAGTCTATAGGGCTTTGCTGTCTCGTGGGCCATTTATATTTGTGGTCCATTTAGCCCTAACCACGTGGATTAGGGATAAATGGGTCAAGACCAACCCATTTGACAGGTCTTGATGTATGACGTATTTTCTTTACAGTTTTTGGGGCTCATTTGGTTAAACAACTTAATTAATTGTTTTTTTAATAAAACCTATTTACATCTTTTAGGGTTCATTTGGGTAAAACAACTTAAGTGTTTGTTGAATATAATCTTATTTGGATAAATTCCTCTGTAAGAACTTACAAGAGAAGAAAATAAGAAGGTAAATTAAATTGCTTTTGGAGAAGTTAGATGAGAAAACTTATACAAAAATAATATATGCTGATATTAGCTTATGGAAGAAATTCAATTCATTTTACCTTTTCCTGTAAGTGCCTACAAAGAAGTTTATCTAAACAAAGCCTAAGCACTCATGTATAAGTTGTTTGTATAATCTAAAAAGGAAATATCATAAAACTATTTTTCATATAAGTGTATATGCTGTTTTCGTAAGCTATTTTAGAGAGCTTGTTGAAATAAACATAAAACAACTTATGGACATATCATAAACTATTTTCACAAGCTCTTTCAAACACTTACACTGATATTTGTCATAAGATAAATCCAAATCAGCTATAAGAAGCTCTTTCGAAATGCACCCTTAATCTATCTTCACAATCTTATTTCATTGTCAATGGTATATGACATCTGACCCATATTTTATTTTTTCTATTTATCACATAATAGTGTATTAGTAGTGCTCATTGTAGTAACTTCATGAATAGATGTTTCAATTCTCCTTAAAATATTAGTGATTTCTCGTTTTCTGGAAGGATACTTGAACAAAATTGTTTTCCTTAGGCTGTCTTTCATTTACTTGTTTATGTACCTTAATTTCACTTGTTTAAGTTGGCAGCTGATATGATTATGTTAGCTTCCATCCATGCTTTTTATCTAAATTTAAATTTGCATTAGTAAGTCATTAAACTCCTTGTAACATAATAGCCTCATAGTGGTGAAAGATTATGGAAAATAATGTGTATCTTGCACACTTTTCATGTATAAAATGAGCTTGGTCTTGCCTTAAGTCTTGGAGGAGTACCCTACCATAGTAGTTTAGATAGTTGTTTTGATAACATGCTTAATAAATTACAAATATCTGGAAGGAGCCATGCTTATTTTTGGCTATTTTATCTTGACACCTGCAAGTCAGCAACCATTGAGATTGAGCTTATTCTTGTTTGATAACCTAATTCGTTAGAATCACTTTTTTTTTATGCTTTTGTTTTGATTTTGGACTTAATTTATGCAGATGTATTTTATTTGTTATAAACATGGGGACAGAATAGTGCAATCGTGATTTAGTCTTGAATCCTTGAAACCTGTTTATGAAATGTGTTTTAAACTCCTTAGTATGCACATAACTTATCAACTTGTGACATGGAGTCTCTTTGTGTCAGTTTTAATGGATGATCATAAGGAAGATGAAGCAATAGCAGAGCTTTCAAAGGCCATTGATTTTAAGCCAGATCTGCAACTGTTACATCTTCGAGCAGCATTTCATGATTCAATGGGTGATTATGTTTCTACCATCCGAGACTGTGAAGCGGCCCTTTGTCTTGATCCTAGCCATGCTGAAACATTAGAGCTTTGTAATAAGGCACAGGAGCGACTTAATGAACAGAAGTGAGGGAATCAGAAACAACAATCATGTTTTCTAGGTATTCCTTATGGGTGACATGCCTATTCTTGCCAAACTTTTCTTTTTTACACCTCACGACCCGTAATCATCAGTGCTATTTATCGATTGTGTTTTGTCTCCAGAAATAGTTTGGTCTATATCTTTTAGGCTAACCTTCTGGATGCTGAATTACAGTAGGGAAAGGGTAAGTTAGATCATCTGTATTGAAACTGAAGGGGCAGTAGAGAAGGATAGCTTGTAAATATATGCAATGAATTATGGTTTTGCCTGCTTATGGTTCAAGTAGTGCAGATGTCACTGCTGTTTCCAATATGCAACACCGGCAAGGATGGTCATAAGTTACCGCAATTTTAGATGAAACTTGTACATGAAAGTTAGTTTGTTGTGCAACAGATTTAGATATTTATTACCACAATATTTTTGGCTGAGCAATCGCCAATTGACATTGTGTTGTAACTTTTTTTCACTCTGTTGTATAAACACAATTTTCCTTGCTACTCCTTTTGTAACTATGTTGTGACATTCTCTTTGGAGAACCATATGCATACCGGCTACGAAAGTTTTCATCTATTCAATTCATCTGATCCGGCCCCCACCAAACACACACAGATACACACTATGTGACTCTTCTGTTGATTTTTTAAACATATATCTACCTAGTTATATTTTATTTATAAGTCTAAACACTGCCATGTCAGTTCAGCTGATGCTGTATACTTGACATATACTTTTTTTCTTTAACTTTTCATGCTGCATACATGACATCTCTCCTTTTCAAATTATTTAACTTTAAATATCTGGCTTGTTTCTCTCCCAAATGGAAGGGGCTTATCAACTCACTCGTGACCAATTTTAAAGCAGGTCTTGGTTTAATGATTTCACGAGATATCCCTATTTTCAACTGATTATTTTTTTTTTCCACTCAACGAACTAGATGCCATGTTCTCTCTAATCAAGCTTTTAACGAACCTTTTGCCAATTAATTAGTAATTTCTCCAGTCATAGAACCTCCCCTACATGGACGAAGGAGAAAAAAATCTGGATGTGTTATATTTTAAACGACACAGAAAGTTAAACTTCAATGCACCTCTTTTGTCAACAAAGCGTATTTGCTTTTCAGGCGTCGCAGATACATCTTTCTCGTCTAGTTTACTTGATAGTACAGTACTAAATACAAGTGTTCCATTTTCATGGGAACAAGCCCCAGGGAAGCCAAAAACCATGGAGAGGAGTGACAACATCTATGATGGAGACATAGACACCCCTAGGTTAAGACCACCTCCTTGCCTTTGGCATCCACTTCAAGAAGCAGCTAAAACTGATGCATCTAACGATGTTCTTGCATTTGATCAAGATAATGGTTGTGATGGTGACGATGAAGGCGATGACAAGAAGAATGATGTTTACACAAATGCAATGGATGATTTATCTCTATCAGAGGCATCAGACATTATGCAACAATCAGAAGCAGCTCATGATGACAGCAATTTAAGATTAAAGCTTGCAGAGTTTAATGGTGGTCAATCACCAACTTATATGATAAACCGTTTTCTCCCTGATGCCAATGCATTGGTTGCATCATCTTCTGTACATTTTTCCAACGATGACAGAGTTTGTGATACTTTTAATCATGAGGGTCATCTCAAAGGATCCACTAGGCACTCATATGCTTGTTCTACAAAGGGCTGTGGCCTGGAATTTCTCTTTTCTTGGCTTATGAGGAATAAGCTTTGTGCTATAAAGAGCCCTGTCTTATCATCATATACAAATGTGCAGAACCATCGACACAGTTCAAAACATAAGAATCATCGTTCATCAGCCGACAAACCCTGCAAAAATGTGAAACAAGCTATCTGAGGAATAGAATGATTTGGTATAATATTTTGTAACGAAGTTCTTTCATTTATTTTTCTTTTATAGACAATTCTTTTTTGTTCTCTTGTATGTAGGTCAGTGGTCGATCAGTTCATAGGAGTGTACAAAATCTTAATCCTATTTCGGGCCAGTTGCTGCCTGCCTTTCTGGAAAACCAGTCATGTCTAATTAAATTCATTTCGCACAATGATTCAGAATTGTAAAGATGTAGCATTAGACAAAAAATGTCACGCTGTTATTTCCATGTGTTGTTCAAATCATTTTAGTTCTGGTTGAAAATTAATCGTAATTTCAATTGATAGTCATTGAAGAACCTTTCGACAATACGAAGGATGTAATATAAGCTAATGAAAATGGCTTCAAATTATGAGATTAACCTAAGGTGATTATTAACCTAAATGATAAAATATGAAGTCCATACACTTGGCAAGCTTGTTATAATTAGATTTAATGATCTTAAACACAATACGATTGCGGGTAGTTGGAGTTGGATTTACATGCAGGTCTAAAATACCTCCCACTATGCTCAAAAGTCAGCAGATAACAATATAACAGTGAAAAGTGTTGATTTATTTGACAGCTTTTGACTAAATGAAGCTATCTGAAACTTGCTCAGTGTAATTCTTCTGACTTCATCAAAATCATGAAGACAAACACCATCATACAAAAGATGTGATAATTACAATGAATCCTTGGAATTAACTTTTTTTTCCTCTAGTCTCATTCAACTGTTGTGATATAATTTATATAGTAGATTAGAACCCACGGAAGAGTGCTAACATATTTTTTTAATATATATTCTATTATTTATTAAAACAATGAAATTAGGAGAAATTTATTAAACAAAAAGTCAGACTTATCAAACTTTGATATTTTCAATAAATTTCGATACATAATAAAATATTATTTTTTGTGCTAATAGAAATTAAAGATAGTACAGACTTTTATAACAACTAACACACCCATAATCAATATATTCAAAAGAATTTAAAGAAAGTGTATAATAACATTTTTCTTAACAATTAAATTACTAGAATATCTTTATCAAGTTAAAGAAATAAAAGAGAATTATGAGTTATTTTAAAAAACATAAAGGACTAAATTGATTTTTTTTTTCTTAAAAATGAGGCAAGAAATTGAAAATAAATCAAAATGAAATTTAGTCAAATAATTATAATAACTAAAATTATTTAAATTTAAAATATATAATTAAATAAACAAATGAAAAGTAAACATTTAGTTCATTTTTAATTTGAAAAATAAATCATTTTTTGTAATTTAATTTTTAAAGAAAAACAGAGAAGTTACTAAATAATTCTTTAAGATTACGAAAACGTTTTATTTCTTTAGTCATTTATCTTCTATAAGAGTATAAGATGTCGAGGAATTATTTAGTCACTTTCTCTTAGGAACTAAATTGGGTTTAAGTATTGGAAATTTACTTAAAATTTGTATATAAAACCGCAAAAATATATGAATTTGCAACACATATATATACATGCCGGACTGTCCCGTCAGCTTCTATAGTCAAACCATTTTAATTAATCCGTATCTAACTTTTCATTCAATGTTTGAGAAAAAATGCTAACATTATTAGAGGATTTACATGAAAACTTTGCTTTGTTACAATATTTATGAGATCAACTAATAAAAGAACAATGTCAATCTGCAATTAATTCAGAAAAAATCGTACTATATTGGCAATTGAATCCCAACTTTTTGGTACCTGCATAATGAATGCAGTCTTTATCCATCATGAATGTCTAATTTAAATATGAATAATTAATTACTCACAAAAATTTACGAGTATAGATACAAATTTGAATATTATACGTACTCATCTTATTAATGCTTACACAATCTATTGTTGTGCTTGAATGATTAAGACATGAAAAAATTTTACAATTTTTTAACTGATTTAAATGTTAGTATTTAATTTTTATTTTATTAATTAATTACTAAAAGTAGAACTAATGCTTTCCTCTCTTATTTTTATGTTTTGCAAGTTCTGAGCAGGGATGATGCTGTGAAGATAGAAGAAACACCACATTCGACCAATGAACAAATAAGATTGCACAGGGGTAAAGACAAAAAACTATTTTAAGGGACCAATTAAAAAAAATAAAACCTAATTACATTTTGTATCCTTTTATTTTATCAAATTTTACATTTTATCTCTTTATCTTTAAATCATGAACATGTGTCTCCTTGAAGTTTATAAATATTTTTATAAAAAAAAATTACTTTAAACAAAATAAATACTTATTGTAACTTTTTAGGTGTTTGATTAAAATTTTTATGAAAAGCACAAACTTGGAAAAAAAAGTTGAAAACAACTTATTTTAAGAAACTAATTAGTTGTAATAACTTCTCAAAATAAGTAGTGGAAAACCTGTTTTATGAGAAACTAAATTTAAAAAAGCATTATTTATAATTGTATCCAAACATAAAAAGTTTTTACTTTTATAAAATCACTTTTCAATAAATCACTTATTTTTCAGCTTAAATGAACTCACCCTTATATCTCCCAATTTTTAAATTATAATAAAAGTAAAAAAATAAATTTTCTAATACTCACAATAAATATATTATTATTGAGTATAAAAGAGATACTAACAAACTAACAAGTACAATCAATACGTATTAATATGCCAATTTTGACATTTAGTAACTGAAAAAATGTAATTAAAAAAATTAAAGAAATACGATTAAAATAATATAATAAATGAATGATAATAGAAAAAATTGAAAAGAAACAAAAAAACTATAAAAAATAATAGTGGTTCCGTTAATTAATAATGGATATAAAAATGTTTTAAAGAAACAATAACCTATGATTTAGCACTGCATACTTTCTTTGCCAATAATAATGAAAAAATAAGAAAAAAGAAAGAAACTTAATAAAGAGATAATAAATTTGTGAAAAAATGTTGAAAAAACAATTTAATATTAATAAAAAATAAAATATTATTTTTAAAGTTAAATTTTATAATTTGCAATATTTAAGAAAGAGTCACATTATAGTTACTTACAAAATGTAGTAACATGTGTAGCTGAAGTAGCTTAGATTGCCAGCACCAACGGCTAACGAATGAAAGAGCAATGGCATAACGAATATAGAAAAATATATGGCATATCGGAGGGACCCTACAAACTGAATCTATCCTCCAAACTATTCTTTTGAAAGTATAGTAAATTAACTTTCCTCTAACTTACAGCTTTGAGTGATTATAAACGTTGAAGAAAGACTCTTTGATATCAGGAATTTCTGTCAGTGTGTGGAGAAACATATGGCAGAGATAATAACAGGAAATACACAATCAATAACTGTTGCAATGGCACCGTTGTGACTGGTTACAATGGTGGAGATAAGTCGCTGAAACTTGCAATTTTATTTTTTCTCTTCTTAGTTCTTAGTGTTGGCCATGTCATTGTCAACGCTATCAAGCATCATTTGCAAATAGTGTCGCCAAACCTAAACGCCAATTATTATACTCTTTCTTTTTTATTTGACATAGCGCAAAAGTTGACATTACAAAATGCCTTCTTCGCCTGTTTAAGTGTTGGCTGCACATTTAACGTCAATATTTGTTAGTTAATGATACCAAAACTCAACACTGATTCACATTTATTAATTTTTAACAAGTTCAAGTATAAATATTTTATCATCTAATCATAATTGTAACTTTATTTTTATTTTATTAATTTTATTGATAAATACCTTAAAAATTATATAAATAATGTTTAGAAGGTCAAATAAAAAAGGGACATAAGTTTAAATACTGAAACATGTAAAATATTTTTTGGAAAATAATCAAAAGTAAAATCGTGAGTGGTTGAACACAAATTATATCTTATTATTGCCTCTCTCATTTTAATTTAAAAATTAAATAAAAATAAAAAATATTTTTTGTTAAAAAAATAGTAAAATAAAAAATTAAAAGTATACAATTAATTAATTAATTAATTATATATATATATATATAAGTGGAGATAAATTTATTTTTTTCTTCTCTTTATTTTTATTTCTAATATCTAAACAACACGTAAACAATTACATATTTTCTTTCAGTGTCTCTCTATTTTACTCATATTTTATTAAACAAAGCATTATTTATTTCTTGTCCTTCCTCAATTGTTGATTTTAATTTGAAGTAATAATTAATATATCGTGCTAATGGATAAAGGGAAGGAAGTCTTATATTGCCAAAAAAAGAAAACGCATTGTTATTATTAACAATAAAAGAATTATTACACAATAAATATGCATATGATTAGAGAGATACATTAAAGTGGAAATTTTTACAATATGGTTATTTGCTATCTACCAGCATCTATGGAGTTGGTAGTCATGCTAACGGAGGACAAATACCCTGATGTTTCAACAGTTCTACTAGATGACGTGACTGCTAAGAAACCAGAGCTCATTCTGCTGCTCCCATGAGCACTATCTCCCCAATCAGCAATATCAGGAAGAGGGTCGTCAAAGTTTAAATACCTTGTAACTTGTTTCATGGTTGGTCTATAATCTGCTCTATGTTGAGTGCAGAGTATACCCAACTTGAGGACCAACTCCACTTCTTCCTCATCATAAACTGAATCTAGATTAGGATCAACCACCTCAAGAATTTGTCCCAAATGGTAATTCTCAATAACCCACTCCTCCAAGAAAAATTGATCTGAGTCAAGTGGCCTCTTACCTGTGACCACTTCTAGGAGCACAATCCCAAATGCATACATATCTGTGCTTTTAGAAGCCTTTCCTGTGCGAGTTAACTCTGGTGCAATGTACCCAATAGTGCCAACCACGCTGGTTGTGTGTGATACTTGACCATGGTTATAGAGTCTTGCAAGTCCAAAGTCACCTAAACGTGCATTCATGTTCCCATCTATTAAAATATTACTAGTTTTCACATCTCTATGGATCACCACTTGTTCCCACTCTTCATGCAAGTACAATAGTCCAGCACTGATGCCTTTGAGAATGTCGAATCTTTGACCCCAATTCAAAACAAAGCTGTTATTGGGGTTGTATAGGACAAAATCAAGGCTCCCATTTGGAATGAAATCATAGACTAGGAGTAGATCGTTCTTTTTCTTGCACCACCCTTGAAGATTCACCAAATTCTTGTGCCTCAACCTTCCCAAGCTTTCAATCTCAGCTGCAAATTCCCTCATTCCATGGAAAGGGCTCCTCACAATCCTCTTAACAGCAACCTCAGATCCTGTGGAAGGCAGCACACCTTTGTACACAGCACCAAAGCCTCCAACGCCAATGAGCTGGCTCTCCACGAACCCCTTTGTGGCCAGTTGAAGATCTCTGTATCTAAATCTGTGAGGACAATCCATCTCCCAGTCCTCAAGAACCTCAAAATCCTTGTTTCTCTTATAACATGTTAGCAGAATTAGAATACACAAGAGGCTAAAAGTCATAGCAGACAAGATGCCAATTGCAACGTTGACCCAGGGAAATGAGGATGGTTCATTCTCCTTTGGTGGTGGTTTTGGAAGCTTAGAAATATTCAGCGGAGGGGCAACACCATTCACTGCAAAACTCCATCCTAGAAGATAATGAGAACTTGTTTCCTGATCTCCTGTTGATGCTGAGAAACCAACATACATGCTATCTTTCATAACGTCGTAAAGATCAATGTTATCTTGTATAAGTGGTTTGCTGGGCCTTGGTACTGACAAAGGAGCAATTGTTACATTCAGAGTTCTCTTTTCACCATCATATTCTATCCAAGCTTGGACGGCTTCAACCCTGGCCATTCTAAAATCTTCCTTTACGTTATCAGTACCCTCTTTAATATATGCAGCTGGTTCAGTAAATTTAGAGTCCATCCCATTTATATTGACCCCAACATGGTTTCCTTCGCTGTCTGAGTCACCTTTGTAACCGTTTACTGTGTCAAACTCAACTGCAAAGATGTGATTTGAGTCATGTCCATCACTGGTGTAGTTAAAAAGACCAAGATAATGGCCAGCCGCAGCTCCAGGAAACTGTGTTGAGGGTGCTATGGTGAAGGCAAGGCCAAAGCCACCAGAGCCAGAATTTGGGGATACAATTGAGAAAACAAAAGAGGTGCTGAAGGAAAGAGCATAGGGTTGGAGTGGAGGATCTGTTTTGTTAACCATTAGAAAGGGTTTGGCATAGAAGGCATGGCCTATAATACTGGTTGATCTGTTGGTGAGTTTAAGTAAACGGCTGGTTTTTATGATGGAAGATCCTTCAAGATTCAGTTCACTGTTTTCATCGAATCCTTCAAAGACCAAATGATTGGAGTTGGAGGCAACTTGGTGTGAGAGAGAGAGAAATAGGAGGAAGACAAGGAGAGTTCGAGAAGCCATAAAAGGTTTAGAGAATGAAACAATGCTAAGAGATATAGGCATTGGTTCATAGCAAGATTGTGGGGGCCTTTAAGTACTGGACGGGGTCAAAGCCAAAATTAAAGAACATGCAATCGCACGAAACTCTTTTATATCATATCATCATGCCATTTTAACATGTGACTGGAAACCAATGCTAAACAACTTTAAACCGCAAACTAATTATTTTCAGATTTTCTTTAAAATTATATTCTTCACATTTTCTTTTACAAAGCGTTGATGCAGTTTTTTAAAAGTATTTTTGCGTTTTTTTAATAAGATATAGATATTAATCTTTAACACAATTTTTTATTATAATTAGTAAAGTGAAATTCTAGTTAACTATAATTACAAAATAATAGTAGAACTTCTTTTGTGTGTTACACCTTTAAACAGACCTACTCTTAATTAGGCCCTTTTTGTACATAATTTAGTCTCAAAGATTTTTAATTCGATCTCTCTCTGTATATATAAATTTATTAAATAAACTCCAATTAAAGCAAAAGTTACTGGTTTGATCCCTACTCTAACTTTCTCTAGCGATCCCGTTTTAGTCATTAATCCCATTATTAGACATTCTTAATTTGGTTTCCACATGTATAACACATTCTTAATTTAGTTTCTATACTTAAAATTTTATAATCAGTCTTGTAAATGAAATCGCTACCTTGTCTTTACCATATTACTGCATTTGGATCCTCATCGCTAACAGTCCTTTGAGTCATGATTTGAACACCATCACACTCTAGCTAGAGCCTTCTTCCTTCCACCATTTTGATAATGGTAACTTCTTTGCAAATCATAATTTTTAGTCTTACGTTTTGCCGCATATTTTTTAATCTAGGCTATACGTAATTTTTTTTAGAGACCATTTTAGGTAGGAAATATAAATGAAAAACAATATATTCATTACTCAAATTTAAGACATCTTGTAAAATTGAAAATAATTATACATCGTTTAATTCACACACTTGCTAGTTGTTGTTTAGCGCTTAGTGTATATTTGTTAATGTTACTTGTATTAATTGAATTAATTAATTTATTTTATTTTTTGCATAAAGAAATAATATTGTAGATTTTCAAATATGACTTTGATCTTATAGCTTTCAATATTGTTATACCTAAATACATGTTGCTTTTGTTTTTCTTTTTTTGTCATTTTGTAATCTTTGTTATAACTTACAAAACAACTTAAATTAAACACTTCATTTGCTAAAATTAAGAAATACACCATGCAACGTTGGCTTCCTATAATTACCGACAACTTAATTTAATTTCAATAATATAATGATGGTGGTTAAATTAACAAAGGTTTGAGAGGGAGACAATATTAAATGTAACGGTGAGATAAAACTTTAGGATGGTTAAGGATACATGGAGAACCGTTATTAGAGATAATGAACAATGATTTAATAGTAGATTGTGTAATTGATTATGATTAAAATTTACTTTGAAATTATGTGATTTATGTTTAGATGTGTTTTTATTATAAAAGCATGTTCAGACTAAGATTTAGTGTTAGATTTTTTATCTTAGACAAAGGTTACTTTAAGTTGTTTTACCTTAAAATAAATTCTGAATTCTTATCGAACACAAAATCAAACATGTCAAGATTTGTTTTAAATTAATTTTAAGTTTATAATTAATTTTAAAATGTAAAACCAGCACATACTTTAATTATAGAGACCAAATTAAAAATGTAGACTAAATTAAGAATGCTATGGAAATCAAATTAACTAAATGTGCGGCTGACTAAATTAAAATGCGTCAGGGAATTAAAGTTAGAGTAGGACCATTAAAGACAATTTAAGATGATAAGGATCAAAATAACAATGTTTGCACAGACAAAATTAATTTAATAACTTCTAATATATGTAGAGATCATGACATGTATTTGTTAGTATTTCTTCCACACTTTTATGAGGTAGCATAAAGTTACAAAGAGGAGGAGTATTAGACTATTAGGAACAAATCCTGAACATATTTTTTAATACATTTTATTATTATTAGTTAAAATTGGTTGAAAATTGTATAATTGAGAGTAAGAATTGTTAACTAAGAAATGATTTTATGATTTATTAAAAAATAAGAAATAATTATTAAAACTATAAAAATAATAGATCGACTTAAAACAGCTATAAAATTTATTGAAAAACTAAGAAATGAGTTGTAATAATTTCAATTAATGAAGAAGAACGTGTTAAAAATGTGTTATACGGTATATATTTTGCTAACTTATTGTATTTTCTGCAAGTGTGGTTGCCAAAGAAGACTTGTTATGTTAAAACACACTTAACGCGACGCGATTTGAAAAGTACTGATGGAATACCGCTGACATTCCAATATCCCTGGATGGAAGAGAAAATATTTTCCTTTGAGAGAACTTTAGAGGGCTTAATAGTTTGAAGTGATATATAATTGAAAATGGATGATGGGTTTGAATTTTCTGAGTTTATAGGCTTATGACATGTGTAAGAGAAAACGAGAGCCACAATCGGTTTGGCAGAAAGTCTTGGGCAAGTTGATTTACGTACGTAATGGAATAAGACCGCAAGCTGCATGCTGCTTCTTATTTCTTTGGTTTGTTGTGGTTTTGAAACAGCCAAGTAATTTAAACCCTTCAACTATTTGCAATGTCACATTAATGGACCACATAGGACCCCGCAGGCACTTGAAAATGAAGAGAAGGTTGCATGGAAAATATAACATGTTTCAGAGAAGACCGCCACTGTTAGGGAACCTTAGTACGTATTCTATCATTTGGATACATATTAATGTCAATGTCAGGGAGCAATCACAAGGAGAGAGAGAGAGAGAGAAAGCAAATTTGGTAAGTTCCATTATTATAAACCTTTTTACTAAGTACTTACAAAAAAATTTATAAAAACATTCTCCTATATTACTTTTTCAACAAGTTAATTAACTATAACTTATGTATTTGTTAATTTTAATGAAAATTAAAAACTAAATGACTTTATTCTTATTCTCTTTCAATAAGTTTTTATTGAAAATCTATCCAAATAATACCGTAATCTAGTTTGTGATTAAACTTTTTATTTTAAGTGTTGTAATCAAATATTTATTTTATCTATTTTCTTTGAATTGATTTGATTTTTGTAAATTAAAAATGTATTAATTGCTTTTACGTTTACATTATATTTTTCTCTATTTTAAAATGTTTAATTTTGTTACATAAATAAAAATGAATGTTTCCGTCGTGGAAAGTAAACCTTAATTGTGAAAAGCTAATGTTAATACAGTAACTATTTTGTGATTGGTCTTGAGGTAGGCACTAACAATGTTGACAGGAATAGGTACAATATTGCATTGGTTAAAAGAAGTTTGAGCATGAGAAAGGAAGAAGGTAGGGTGGGGGAAGAGAGTGGTGTGAGGATTGTGGAATGAGGAAGGGGTTGTTGAAGATGAAGTCAGTAAAAAACTAACTAAATTGATTAGTTCATTATTTTTAACTCCTGATTAAGACCATCACAAATGTTTCTTAATAAATAAAGATTTAACTAACTTTTTAGTTTCCAATTTCTTTTTTCATTTTGTTTTTTATCCCTTGCTGAATTTTTTTTTTTATTTCTCAATCATTTGTTAAACAGTCTTTATCGTTAATAAAATAATTGTTGAGTGACGACATGAAAAATAAATTATTACATCATTATATTTACTTTATCAAATTAGTTTCAACTCAAATATCAATATTGTGTGATTTTTATTTTTTTTAAGTTTATTTAATTTATTACATCATTATATTAAACAACATAAAATTTATTTAATTTTCTATTACTTATTTATTTATTTTTAAGACTTAACATAGTACACATACATTTATCTATTTATTTACATATTTATTTAGAGTTGTTAAAATAGATTGAATTAACTCAAGAAATCTAAGTTCGTAAAATATCAAACCTATTATTTAAGTTTGATATTATTGAAAATTTTTGTGTTTTTCTTTTAAACCAAACTTAATTGATTTCTAATTTTATATATATGCTAACACTTTGATATTTTATAATAAAATTATTAATTCAATGAATTTGGTATATGTTAAGTACATGTACTCTTTAATATTTTTATAATACAGATTATATGTTAGTTTTGAGTTAAAATTGTTATTTTATTTTTAGAATAATTATTTTTATTGAATTTTTTGTTATTCAAATCGAATCAATTCAATTATTATTACTTGGTTTGATTTGGTTTGAATTAAGAAAGAAAAATTTTCTAAATCTTAATAAAACCGAACTATAATGAACATTAATTGATTTGGATTGTTTTCTTCTTACAAAAATAAAATTGGTCTTTGAACAGATTCTTAAATACTCCATCTAACGATAAAGATTATTTTAAAAGAAGAATCGATTGTAAGAACTTAAAAAAACTTTAAAAGACTAAAATAAAAAAATAAATATTTTTCAAAATACAAAAGATTGTTTTTTTTTTCTAAATGATAAAATATGACATTTGTGGAAAAAAAATGTGCATAGTTAAAAATTGACTCATCCAATCCATTGCTTTGCACTTGATCAAAATTTCTCAACCACCCAATTAATGATAGGGTTGTGTCTTTGTATTTGTCGTTTCTCTTTCAAATAGAAATTGTGAGATTTGTTGAGAAATCAACTTCACCAAAAAATCAACAAAATGTTTTTCAATAAACGTGTGGGCATAGGACAGTGAATTGGACACTAGTTTTATTTGAATTTGTTGTTATTGTCTTGACGATTTTCTCATATCTTGCGATGATAACGTTGGGATTTCTGTGCATTATCCTTTGGTAAAAAAAATATAGTTTTTTAATTAATAATTCTTTTTAAAAAATAGAGTATAACTTCAGTAGAATACTATTCCTTTGTTATGCAAAATCTAAAGACAACACAAATACAATGAAGTGCAAAATCTTAACGTTACGCAGACACGTTAATTCATATTTTAGTTGAAGGGTATCTAGTAAAAGAGTGTAAGCATTTTTTTATGTAATTGTTAGTTTAATCTTTGTAGTATAAGGTAATGGCTTGGATTGGTATTTAATCCCTTTTATCGGATGATTTTTCCTTTTAGTTTCTGTCAGTAAGCTCTTAGGTGACTGATAAAATGAAAAAGTAAGTGCAGATTTTTATTTGGTTCTATAGTCAACTAGTGTATTGAGAGAGCTAGGAACTCTATTATTTTTAATAGTTCTACTTTAAAGTCGTTGAATATCTTTGGCTAAATTTAGCTGTCTTCCAGTAAGTTGTTGACGTAAGAGTTTGGTTTTAATAGGAAGTGTGTCTATTCAAATTAGTCTAATAACCCCAGGTATGTATCTTAAATATGTAGTTTTCTTAGAGACGCAATTAAAGTATCAGTGTGTATTTAAGTATCCTTAAGGTTTTGTTTTTTTTATTTTGTTTGGTTTTTTGTTGTATCATGATTTCGTCCATTGTTACTTTTTAAATAGATTCTCTTTCCTTTTTAAAAAAAATATTTTGGTTGTTTTGCATCTCAAATTGTGCTTATCTTTTTAGATAGGAATCTGAATCTGTAATAAACTTAATGTTACACTAATTATCTTTTCGATATAAGAAGCCGTATATTCCAACTTTTAAAATATTAATATGCATAATATAAATATAATTAGAGATATAAGAGATGCTCCTTTAAAACTTCTACTTCATCTAAAGACAACACAAATACAATGAAGTGTTACTCTAGATTATTTAAATAGATAAAAAACTTAATAAAAAGAAAATAATAATTTTATAAAATTAACTTTAATATTAATATTAGTTAAATGCTAAAGTTATATTATTAAAAATATTAGTAAAAATTGATATTATATTAAAATTAATGAAACACTTATTTTAAAATAAGTACGTTCTTTTAAATGTGACCTTGTGATGTGTTCCTGGATAGAACTCTTCGAATGTTCCTGAATAGAACTCTTCGAATGTCTCCTTTGTTACTCTTTGGACTTGAGTTTCCCAGACGGTGACTGAACAAGTGGGTACCTGCAAAAGACACTTTGACACTCAAGTTAGAGGGGTATTCAGTTTAAGTGTCAGACAGTGAATATATTTTTTTATCTCCATCCTTTACCTTAGGTACTGTTACTTATTTATAGGGATGGACTGGGCCTCTGTCTATTGGGTCTTGTTTAAGTACCTGAACTTAGGTAATGTGACTATAATCAAGTTAACAACTAGGAATTGGGATTTGTACTGACTAATCTTGACTTGATCGTTGGCTGAGTGTGCGTGGTCTTCAGTGTTGGAGCCGAGGTCTTCGATTGTGTGACCGAGATCCATGTTTAATGTCGAGACCGAAGTCTTTGACAGGTCTATCCTATTTAGAATGGAAGAAGTAATTAATACCGTTCAAAACAAATAAAAGAAGAAAATTAATTAAGAAATGTACCAAAACAGTGGCTTGGCGCAACTTCATTATTATATTGAAAAGAATCTGAATTAATTAAGCTATAAATATTCAACAGTTTTTCGTTTTTAACTTTTCTATTTGAATGGAAATCTTGACTTTTGTAGATAATGAGTATATTATGAAAGAAGCCATCGTGGCGTAAATTGGCCGTCTTTTGTAGATAATGAGTTTATTATGGAAGAAGCCACTCTGGAGTATAATGTAAGAATATTTCAGTAAACAATTATTTATCTTTCGCATTCATTTAGTTTTTTTCTCTCTCTGCCTATTATTTTAAACTTTCTCCTCTTTCCTCTCTAATAATATCATACTTTTGATTTGAGAAACTTTTTATTTATTTTTTTATAAAAATTATTTTCATTTTAAAACTTTCAATATTTAGAAAATATATTTATTTTTGCTTGATATTTTTTATTGTTAAAAAATAATATTGTTAAATTTAATTAATTTTAGAAAAAATATTATAAATTATTTATATATATAGTTTAAAATATATTTATATAGTACTTTTTATATAATTATAATATTATTATTAAGTTTTCACATAGTATTAATTTTTGAAAACAACTTTTTTCTGTTTTCTATTTTCTATTTTCAGTTTTTTTAAAATATGTTCATCGAAAATATTTTCTAAATTGGAATCAAACATATTTTTCACTACTATTTTTTGTTTTTTCCGAAAAGGAAAACAAAAAAAATAACCAAAACAAATGTTACCTTAAATTTTCTCTCCTTCTTCCTCTTTTACTATAAATATTAATATAATTATAAATAATTATCTAAAATAAAAATTTTATATATTTTATAAATTATAATTTATGTTCATCTAGTAAAACATAATTTTAGTTCATGAAAAATTGAAGTATTGATATTCAAGTTTCTGAAATATTTTTAGAGATATTTAGATTATTGAATTTTTCTATCGTTCTTATGTATTTAACGAAGTTAGATAATTGCACATTTAGTAATTGTTGGAGCGATAATCTCTTTCGTATGTGACAATTTAACTGTTTATGTGACACCACTTTTTTATTTTATTTATATACTTACATAATTTATATTTTATGAAAATTCAACGTAAATTTATATTCTAATTGACAAGTCAGTTTTAATTTAAAATTAAATAATAATTTTAATTTAACATAAATTTATTATATTAAATTATGTTTACAGGAAATTATAAAATTTAAAATATATAAAATTTATAAATTATATTTAATTTTTTTAAATTTAAATCTATATTTCTTTTAAAAATAAATTGATTTATATTTTTATTAAAAACTTAATTTGGGAATTGGATTCATACTAATTATTTTAATAACAGAAATTATTTAATAGAAAAGATAAATAGGTAGTTTCATTATATTCTACATTAAAAAGATAATAAGTTAATATATATTTAAAATAAAAATAGGTAAACTAGTAACGTATATAAAATGATAATAACTTAATGTATATTTAACATAAATTAGTTCAATGTAAATGATCATATATTAAATATAGATTATTTATTCTCATTTTAATATAAAATGTAATGTAAATTAATCATTTCTCCTTTTTTGTAACTAATTTTTAATTTATTAAAGTAATTAGTTTAAATTTAATTCATAAATTATTTTCTTAATAATAATATAAATAAGTTTATGTCTAAGGATGAATTATAAATTATTTATTGAATATCATTTTAAAATTTTTAGGTGATTTAAATTTTCAATTTATTTTAAACATAACCTTTATATAATAATTTATGTTAAATTAAAATTATTATTTTCAATTAAAAAACTATTTTTTCAAACTAAAATATAAGTTTACATTAAATTTTTATAAAATGTAAATTATAAATAAAAATATAAATTATACAATCATAAATTATAATTTATAAAATAACTAAAATTTTATTAAATTATTATTATACATATTTATTATATATAATTATATTAATATTCTACGATGACAAGAGAATAGAGAGGAGAGAAGAATGGTTAAATATTCATGCTATTGATAGAGGAAAAAGGGAAAAAGTTAAAAAATTTGATGGTAATAAATAATAGAAGAGAGAATAAGTGGGTGTGAGAGAAATAGTTATTTACTAAAATATCTCTAAATTATTTTGAATTTAATAAATAAAATAATATGTATTTTTTTCAAAATTATTGGACTAGAGTACTAATTAACATAATCTAACTAAAAAGAGGTGAGAGTATGTTAATATTTCCACATGTGTGTGTGAATATGCCAAAACCACAAGAAAGTGGTTGAATTGTGATTACATCTTATAGGTTATGTGTTTGCATCTTATAGATTATGTGTTTGATAGTTTTAAGACATAGATACTATGAAAGGTATGTGCATATGATAGATTTTTAAAAAATGCTTTTATAACAAAATTGTAAGATATGATAAGGCACCAAGTTTTTATAAAAACATTTTTACAAAGACAAGAGATAATGTTTAGAAAACGTTTTCTCAAATATCTTTTCATAAATAACTCACACAGTTTAGAGTTAGTTCATAGAGATAACAACATCAAATTTTATACATTAACCACAACTTGATACTGCGTTTAGTTTTTTAGTAACTACCAAGGTTCCACTATCTTCAACAAGATACAAGTAGTCTTTCAACAATCTCTCCAAACTATTTACTAAGTAGTCTTCCACTAGTCTTTCCAAGCTACAATCTAAGTATTCTCCCAATAGCCTTTCCAAGCTATATACCCAAGTATTTTTCTTCATCAAGTTTCTTTAGGTTCTTTATTAAAATAATGATTTTAGTGATTTACAAACACGAGATTCACTGACTGTTTCTACAAAGAAAATGAGTAGAGTTTGGAAGAAGAAATGGTACAAAGAAAAACATAAGAGTGGGTGACTCAAAGAATGGATGAAGTAGTTTTGTTTTGTTGTATATGATCTAATATTTATCTTCAAATGTTTCAATTCTTTTATTTATTGTCTCTTCAAAATATGATTGTTGTCCTACTTGAAGGAGAGAGAAAGAAGCTTGTGTGTCTAGGCAAATTGATTCAACATTAAATGCTTCTTTCACATGTTATCACTTACTAGTTACTTTATCTTATCACCTATAACACATATCTTGCTTTTGGATTAAAGTGATTCTGATAAGTGACTACTACTTGTATATTCAAAAAATATTTTGCCTAAGGTGGATTACTGCTTTTTTTATGCATTATTTGTCATATTCTATATGATCCACTTGCATGAGTTTAAATTCACCATTTCAAATGTACCTCTTCTTGAAGATGATAGTTGTTGTTGTAGTCAAACGAAATAAATTAAAATGTAATTAATGATACAAGTAGTTTCAGAGTGCCTTATGACAACATGTGCTTATATGCTTCGTCTGTTTCTTGCTTTTGTATTGGCGTATTAGTCTCTTCTTCACATTACAGAACATGATTGTTCGTTTTAGTTCCATGACTCTCTTACTTATATTTCATCTCCTGAATGTTCTCTTTATGGAATGTATATGATATATCATGCTATGTTCTTCATTTTTCGTATACTACGTCTTCTTCTTCGTAAGCATCATCTTATAAGCCTCGTCTTACATTTGTTATGTTGTCTTTGTCTTGATAAAATGTTCCTTATTTTTATAACTTGTGTCTTCCTTTTCATATTTGGTAGTTGTATCTTGATCATCTATGTGTTCTACATCTTCATGAACTTTATCTTCGTAACATAAAGAGATACTTTGTCTTCAAGAAATGTATTTGCATCTTCACTTTGATGGGTGCATCTTTAAAAAGTGTCTTCTATCCATGATCTTGTACCTTTGTTTGACTCAAGCTATGCCTTATCATCAACAATTGCATATGCATGGTTTGCGTCTTGAAATATTGGTATGAGAAGATCCAATCCTTTGACTATAAGCTCCATAAGATGATCTTTTTCTTTGAATAGAAGCTTTATGGACTGTTTTATCCTCTAACTAGAAGCTCATTAAGATGATCCATTCTTCTTCATAAAAGATTTTGCTTCTCTTACTAGAAGCTTCTTAGAGACATCCCTCTGCTCTTATTAAAAGCTTCCTATAAACATTATTTTCTTTGACTAGAAGCTTCTTATATCAAACTTAGACTTCCTTGAGTGCATCTTTTGATTTGTATACATTTGATTCTTATATCATATTTGCATCTTTTTATCTCATATTTGAGTCTACTAAGCTTTTACCTACGTTAACTACGCATCTATACACTTTATACTAGACAACTTATTTTGTTAATTAATGAGAGACGGTGGAATAAAAAAAATATACTTAATGTGGAAAATTCTCTCAATTTATTTTTTTTAAAATTCTTTTGGTAAAAATATATTAAAACTCACTGTAGGTTCTCTTATTAAATAACTCTTTTTTTTTAAAAAAAAATTAATAATTTTCAATAACTATATTTTAATAGGGGACAAGAAATAAGAAGCAATACATTGTATCTCATTTTTCCTCCAAGTTTTCCATTTAGAGGGTATTTGTTTCAAAGTTTATATAATTGAATTAAATTATTAAGTGTATTTCTTTTTCAATTTACTCAAATTAATATTCACAGTTATGATATAAGAGTTTGAATAATTTTTTAATGTTTTTTATAATTGTCTTCTAGTCTTATTAATAAAAAGAGGTAATTACATATGTACTTCCTTAGATTTAGAATAATTACAGAAGTAACTCTTCTTTTTTTTTAACTACCAATCGCCCCTTATTTTTATGTACTCATTACAGATATATCTTCTAACAGTATAATATCATACATAAATTTATTACTGATGTACTTCCTATGTTTTTTATGATATTTACACATATGTATCTCCTAAGTTTTTTATGTTATTACACATGCATCCTTTATACTTTTCAAACTTTACCGTTGATATTCTTCTCACCTCCATTGTTGCACTGTTACAAAGCGTAAAAAAACTTATTCATATCACATCCACTTGAAATAAAACATAATAATGCAAAAATAAAAAAAAAAGTCGGTGTAGTTTGAAAATGAGAAAATACAATTGTAATAAATACGTAAAAGTAAGGGAGTTTGTGTAATTTAAAAAAAAAATAAATATTTAAATATACTAAATCTGAGGTATATCAGTCATTATCTCTCATATATATATATATATATATATATATATATATATATATATATATATATATATATATATATATATAAGTTTAAGTTTATGTATTACATGCTTAAAAAAGATTCAATTACATAATTGGGGCCCAATTGAAAATACAGGCCCAAAAGAGTAACCACTGTATAATATTTCCCCCCGAAAGGAACTGTACAAAATACTCAAGGAACGTGAGATTTATACGAAAGAAGGAAAATAATTTGATAAAATTGATTGACATTCAATCAGATAGTAGGATAAAATTATAAATGTCATAATAATTAATTTTATTAAAAGTCTTACAGAAAAGATGATTTATGATGAATTGATTTTACAGTAAAAAGTTTACATCAACAACACATTATAATTTTGGATTATAAGATTTGTTTAATAATAAAATTTATATATTAGAATAAAAATATCATGAGTTCAAATTTTTCACTTAAACAAAAAATGATATAGTATAAATAATATGTATTTTTTACACACATTTTTTTATAAGAGTTTTTACACATATTTTAAAATAGAATAAATAGTTAATATATATACTAACAATTAATGTAAAGTGTTTTTATAGTCGTCTAAAAGTAAATTACCAGATAGTTAGTTTCTTAAATTTTTCAATAATTTTATTTAATCAATTTTTATTGATATATAATAATGTAAAATTATTTATATATACTGACAATATATAAAATTTAATCTCTTTAATATACAAATAACATTATTCTCCTTTAAAATTTTCGATAACATATTTAGCTATACATGATCATACTTGGTCAAAAGAAGATACAATTCTTAAAGCAATACATGATGAGAACGAAAATGGCTCGATGATTGATGACAAAATCCATTATATTAAACCAAATTAAATTTTGACATTACTCGTAAGTTTGGGATATTTTAACATTTCAAAATATATTCTTATATAGTAAGATATATATATATATATATATATATATATATATATATATATATATATATATAATTGAGGAAAACATAATATGATAAAAGTGGTGTTTAGGGTATACACTCATGATTCGAACTTCAAATAATTAATTAATTGACCTGGAACAACTCCGAATTAATTCATTCACATGTTGAGTGGTATAATACTCTCTTTTTTTTTTGTTTGTTTATTTTATATAAAAAGAGTTTGAGAAAGGAAAAAGAAATCATATATGAAGGAAAGTGAAAGGAAACAAATATAAGGACATTATGTCTTCTTTAGTTTAAATTAACGCAAAATTTACATGCAAGTTATTGATTCTTTGGCACTTAATTAAAAAACGTTTAGCCTTATCTTGTATTAATCCTTCCCATGTTTTTTCTTTGAATCCATCCTTCCCATGTTGGATCCAAAGAGTTGTAAGCTTGTTAACCTATATATTTTAAAGATATACGTACAAGTCTTCTTCAACTCATGCAAATATCTTGAAGTGGTATATATATATAATCTTCATGTATTTTGTCGCATTAATTGGCGCTTTGGCTATTAAAACTTATAATAATCTTCAAAGTTAAGAATTACTGAGAATTATACAAATAACATATATATTAATTATATGCAGCCATAGTACAATGGGAAACGTTTCTTTTTGTAATTAAGAATGTACATAATAATATATGTTTAGGGTTTTTTACCACTAGATATATCACACTTAATTATGAAAATGCTTATAAGTTATAAACATCTAAGGGCATTGATTAAATTAAAAAAAAATAATGAAATTATAAACAGCTACCATTTTGAAAACATAAGTATCTAATATATTGAGAATTTGACATAATAATGACCCTTAATTTATTTATATATATATATATATATATATATATATATTATTGGTAATAAAGTTATAAAATATAGTACAAAGGAAAAAGTTCCAAAGAGAGCCCGTTATAACGCAACTTTTATTATAATGAAATATTCTAATCGTGAATATATTGAAGAGCATCCGATCGCAGGACGACAATTTTATTTTATTTTTTGAGTAGAAAGGATGACAATTTTTTGGCCGTTAGAAATTAGAAAAGGACAACAATCATTATGATTCTGTGGCATGCATGCCAGATCAGAGCTTCATAACAGGATAATAATTTGGACGTAAAATTGTATTATTTGTCGACCGTTATACTTACCTCATTGGGGAATATTGAGTTGCAAAAGTTCAAAGGGTTTACTAATTATGCATATATATTAAAAAGTTAGGAGAGATTAGATCCCATTTAATGTAAACCTCTGTAGGAAAATCCACAATCAGTGATCTCATGAAAAGAAACCACAACTTATACTTTGGATAAATCACGTCAATGAAGGATGAGAAAAGCAGTAATATTTAATCTGTATTGTAGGTCATGACAAGTGATGCATGGTCAAACTTATTTTACTTCAAATATTCTAATATTTGTCCTATTTTATTTTTCTTGAGTGATGAAGCATTAGGAAATTAGAGCTTTAATTAATTAAAATCAAATCCTAATCAACTTCTTATTAATTAACTAAAAAATACTAGCTTTTACCCATTATATCACTTAATAAATGTAGTAGTTCATTCGATAATGCAAGAAGAATCTGGTCAACTCTCATAAAATATACTCTTGAAAATCGTTAAAAACTTTATTTTATTAAGTTATTATCAATATAAAATTGAGTTTCACTCTATAATCTAATTTTATAATAATCTCAATCATAGTAATAATTTTATAATAAAAAAATATTAAAAATTTTAGCCATTAAATTGTCATGGTATATTCCTATAGTTATAAAATAACTATAAGAAATCTAGATACGATTCTGATAAATGGTTATAACCACTCATATAGTTTGTGGATTAAAATAACAATCAACATTCAATAAGAAATTAATTAATACATTCATCAAGAAATTAATCAAGATTGAGGAATTGGACGAAGGCTATTAGTTTAATAGTACCACCATGTCCTAGTTGTCACTTCTTGGAGAACAAGTTTTAGATATAAGAAAAGGAAAGTTATCTTATGCATTTTTTATATAAAGTGTATTCCAAGACTCAATTGGATTTTATAATTTTATTATTAATAGATGCTTTCTTAATAAAATACAATATATAGTAAAACATTTCGTATTAGTATTCTACAATTATAAGATAATATTTACTACGAATTTACACTGTCATTTAATAATAAATGAAGGTTTATATGAATTTTAAATTATTATAATAAAAGTAAAAAAAATTATCATGAATATTGAATGCCAGTGAATGATTTAATATACGTGGAAAATAAAATAGAATTAATAAATAAATTTTATTGTATATTTAATGTGTTAAAAATAAAATAAACTAAAATTTTAATTTAATAAAAAAAATTATTACGATTTTACTGTTTTTTGCCTGCTAATTTTTATTTACAAATTAAAATAGTCTTTAGTTTATAAATAGTATCTTAGCTTATTGTACATTACACAAAATAAAAAGTTTATTTCTATAAATAAATTTTATAATAAATTACAATAAATTAAAATTTATATTAAATAATTTTAAACATGTAAATTTTTAAATTTATAAGAAATAATTTATATTACCATATTATATTATTTTTAATTGTTACTAATTTTTTTAAGTAAAAATAAAAAAATTCAAAATGATAGATTAAAAAAAGGTAAAATATGCTTGAGATTCCTAATTTTTTCAGAAAAGAAATATTTGTAATCTCTAAATATTTTTTTTTCTGGTGAAAGGTATTTAGTTTTTTGTCAATACTATTAGTCTCTTTTGTTTTATATCTGAGTATTTGGTAATACATGTGTTTAAATCTCATACTATGTCATGTAGATTAATTCGGGGACAAAATATTTATTCATTTGGCATGGTACTAACTAATAAATTTATTAATTTTATTTAATAAATAAAAAATATTCAAGTTAGACTTTTCATTTACAAACACAATCTTTTGTGTTTGTCTCCAAAATATCTCCATTAGTAGTTTATAACTTATTTTTGTAAACTACTTTAAGTAGTTTATAAAAATAAACTAACTTATAAACTCTTTTTTTATCCTCATTAATTTATTTAATCTATTTTTATTTTTAATAAAATATTAATTATATTATTTATATCATTTTACATTATCTAATAACTTATCAATTAATTTTATAAAAAAACTTTTGATTAAATCAATTAAATTATAAATTTATAATTTTTTTCAACTAAATTATAAGAACTAACTTATAGGTTAGATTTACCTGTAAAAAAACTTTTGATTAAATCAATTAAATTATAAATTTATAATTTTTTTCAACTAAATTATAAGAACTAACTTATAAGTTAGATTTACCTGTTAAATATTAAAATGAAATAAATCAAGACTCATCTTCTATGTTCTATTCCTATAATTTAAGAGAATGAATATAGTTGAAGATATGTTTTCAAAATTTCAAACCTCAAAAATTATTTTGAATAATTCTCTAGTTTTTTAGAAAACTAATTTTCTATTTTACAACAGTTCTCTTTAAAAATCCGGTCTTTAACATGTTTTTTAGTTTGAAAAATAATATTTTCAGTTCTTGAAAAATACTCCAATTAAACAGCTCAAAATAACTACTCTAAATCATAAATAATAATTTTAGTTCGAATCCTTTTATTTTATTTTTTTATTGAAAGAAATTTGAATGGGAATGACATTATAAGGCGTATTAGTCATATCTATGATTAGTTAATTACCATGAAAGGTCCAGTTTTGTCCTGTTTTCAAGAGCACCTTTCTAATAATCATACGATAACACGTGTCATTTCTTTAAGGAGCCTTCCCACGTGTACGCGTATCTTTCCACCTTACCTACACGGCTATTCAGAAGCAGTGAAACTTCATTTTTAGTTGAAATTCAATTTCTCATGAATTGGTACGTAATTGTGTTGAAAAGACATGAATTATTAACTAATCAATTCTTTGATTATAAAATGGAACAGTGATATAACCGGTGCCCATTGAAACATCGAAGCTGCCAAAAAGGAGGCAGACTTTACATGGAAACCTTGTTCCAATAAAACTATTGCAAAACTCAGTGAAAATGATTCGTCATTTTATATTCCTATCATGTAAAGATAACGTTTGGCGAATAATTTTGCTATTTATTGTTTACTATAATGTGGTTTCAATATATACTGTACTTATTATTATATTAGTTTTGTATTAGTGTTTTTTAAAGGATATTCAACTATATGTTAAAACATCAGCTCAAATTAACAGAATAAGTTTGAATTCAACCTTCTGTATGAGTTATGTGGATTAGATAATGCCTCATTTAAATATCATTCATTATCATAAGAATTTGGTTGAAAGTGAGGGGGAAATAACCTTTCACCAGTATTTGCTTCTTCTATAAATATTCAAACAGTATCACTCAATAAACCTACACCTAAACAAAACTCTCCTTCTTTGCAGAGTGAAAAACTCCAAAAGAAAAAAAAAATGATGCAGCCAGAGGATCTGCAGTCCCCATGGTCATTCTTCGAAGACGTGAACCCCACTTTTGGTCAAGGTGTTGAGTCCTATGCCTTCACCATGTATGGCCATGTTGGTGATTGTGGACCCTCCTATGGTTTCACTATGGATGACCATGTTGGTGACTATGGACTCAATACTCTATTGAGCACACTAGAGGATTCTACTTCTGAAATTTATTCCATCCCCTTTCCTTCCTCCCCCATATTCCCCACTGATCCTTTTCATGTCCAAAACCCAATCAATGAAGAAACCATGCAACTTCCACCATTGATGGAATTGGATGATTTTACTTCAATCTTGGATACTCAAATTGTTAGTATTCAAGGTCATGGATACCAAGGGGAAAGTGAAGAGAGCTTCTTCCCTTCACAGAATTTGTCTAGTGAGGTAGAAAATGCATGGAGTCCTACCCCATCTGTGAGGTCAGAGTTGTCCACAAATCAAACATCATCGTTGACTTTACCACAAGAAAACATGGAAATTGAAATCCAAGTGAGCCTTCCACACTTGCTGGAGGCATATGTAGAGGCCTTGGAGCAAGGACAGGAACTACTAGCAGAAGAGATTTTGAGATGCATAAGCCAGAAAGTTAGTCCACTTGGTGAGTCTTCTGAGCGCCTTGCATTCTACTTGTCTCAAGGCATGACAGATCATGGAGACTATCTCAAAGGGGAGGCCTTCAAGAACTTTGAGGCTGCTCTAAGGGCAATCTATCAAGGTCTCCCAATTGGGAAAATTGCTCACTTTGCAGCTGTTTCAGCAATTGTTGAAGCCATGCCACAGGATTGTGATGTTGTACACGTAGTGGACTTTTGTATTGGACATGGATTTCAGTGGCCACCAATGGTTGAGGCTATTGCACACATGCACAAAACGTTGAAATTGACATCAATCAAATGGGGTGATGAGGGTCCTGAATGTGTTTCTGTTCCGTGCAAATTTGAGGAAACTAGGAGGCAGCTCCATGAGCATGCCAAATCCTGTGGTTTGCAGTTGAAGGTGGAGGAGAAAAGACTGGAGGAACTTGTTACTGAGATAAAGAACATGAACAAAAGTGGTGGGAGAGGAGAGTTTTTCGTCTTCAATTGCATGGTTGGTCTTCCTCATATGGGAAGGGTAAGTAGCAGAGGTGAAGCCTTAGAGTTTTTGAGGGTAGCTGAGGATTTTATTAAAAAATCTAGCAACAGGGGAATTATAACTTTTGGGGATGGGACTGCTTTTGAGAAAATGAAAAATAACATGAATTTAAGATCCTTTTTTGATGGACATTTGATGCATTATCAAACCTTGTTAGAATCAATTGAGTCACATTTCCCAACTTGTTTCTCAGAAGCAAGAATTGTCATGGAGCAATTATTTTTACAACCTTGTATTTCTTCTCTTGATTGGTTACAAACATGGGAGGAGATGAAAAGGGGTGGCCATCTTGAGACAGAGATTAGCCTAGAGGGTTGCCAATTGAGAAAAAATATTTTAATGGAAATCAGAGAAGTGTTGAGCGGAAGTGAAGGTTCGTATCTGGCCAAAATTGAAGGACAAAATGACAATGAACTGGTTTTGGAATACAAAGGAACTCATCTGTTCAGATTATCAACATGGAAAAACTGAAGCTAAATGGTTAAGGATCAAGGAATTGATAGCATTTTTTTTTTTGTTGTGTATACAAATCAAGATTACACAATCAGATATTAGTAGTTATTATGATTTGATTTGTACAGATTCATGCGTATAGTTATATGTATTCCAAAAATTATATAAAGACGCTTAGTCTTTTCTTTTTATCCATAACATATAATATAGCTAGTTTGCAAACGGCTTTCTTTTATTGCTGCGCTTGACCTTAATGATATAAAGTGAATGAAAGTAGAAATTAAAATGAATTCTGCATAATCATCCACTTTTATTTAACAGACATTATTAAAAATTAAAATAAACTACAATTTGTAATGGGAAAAAACTAAAATACTAAATTTAGTTTTAGTGTTTTACCTAATAAGGGGAGTAATTTTTTAACAACATTAAATATTTCTTAAATTATGTAGATTAACTTTCAATATAAATAATTTTGATTGGAAAGGAATAATAAAATAATTGTTTTACATCCCTTTTTATATATGGTTTGAGATATGTGTGGAATAGAAGTATGATAAAAATAAAAATGATAGAAGTAAATATAAAAGTGTTTAGGGTTTTTTTAATGCGAAATTTGAGCCTTGTGTGATTTTGCTATAAGGGTGAAAAAGGAGCATTAAGATAATGGGTGCAAGTCTAATAAAATGTTTCCGTTGCAAAGGTAAAAAGACATAATTGAAAGTGGAAAAGAGTTGGGAAACCAATTTTGAATATTGTCTGGGAGCGGAAGAGGCGAAGGAAAAGGAAGCTTGGACAAAGATGGACGTGGAGAAAGTGATGTCGTACAGCGACGACCTCGTTAAGGTTTTGCAGAAGGCGGGTGACCTCGACAACATCTCCGACCGTCTCGAACAATACCACTCCCTCTCTTCCTCCTGTCACTTCGACCTCAACCACCTTCGCTCATTCCTCCAAGGTCAATCTCTCTTTCCCCCTTTTTTCCTTCCCACTCAAGCCCCAATCGCTGTGCTTCTCTTTCCATTAAGGGATAAGCTTTTGGGAAAATATCTGTGTTCGATTTCAACATTAGACATTCTTAGGGAGAGATAAAGACCTTTAAGTCTGAATAAGTCTCATAGCCAACTCAATGGGTCTCCTCGCTATTCTTTTTGGAACCCAAAGGCTGAATCCTTTGGGATACAACAAAAAATGTATTTTGCAGCTTTCAAATTCAATTTTATCTACAATGCAATGTTTCACTTTGGGTTTTAGAGCCACCAGGGTTGTTTTCATAAGGAATTTTATAACCCTTTCATTAGTTTTCTATTTGAGAATTGAGATTTTGTGTAAAGGTTTTGCTATCCAACTTTTTTTTTTACAAAGATTGGCATTCTGAAAACTTGAGCAATGTTATTAATCACTATGAATGGAGTTGAAGTGTTTTGAGTAAATTACAGCAACACCTCAAAAGTTTAGTGTAATTACTCATACTCTTTTTCTCTTTTAACCATTACTTTCGTACTTCCTTAGGAATCTTAATATAAGGTTTGAGAATGGTACTAATATAATGTTTTCAAACATATAAGGGTGTTCGTGTAACATTTTTAAACTTAAAAGGTTAGTGTTCTGTAGAAAAACAAAATTATGTGTAATTTGATAAAAGTTGAGGGAGTGTATTTGTAATTTTCTCTTGTATTTTTATTCCCTACTCCCTCCGCCTCCTCCTCCTCCTCTTGGCTATGGTTTTAACTTTGTAATTATTTGATTTTATTATCAAATTAAGTAACTGGATAATAGAAAAATTGCAAATGCTGGTGGATCTGACAGGAAGTTTCTAGTGACTCTAGTGGAAGTGGATATGGGTAAGCTAATTGCTAACTATTAAAAAAGGTTTTAAATTTTGGTTGCTGTTGTTGGGATGTTGTCCTGTTCCTTAATTTTGCAGAAAATTGTGGACAAATATGGCCACAATTGCTGTTGCAAACTTCCCAAAAACCTTGATGCTGTAGTTCAAATCTCAGCCACAAGCTGCTTTTTAAAACCTCGTTACAAGTCCTACTAGAAATTCTTATATTTCTTGAGTGGTTCATATCATTGTCTGCTGTGAGTGGATCATCTTGATTGTATTATGCTGTTGACTGTGCTTGTATGAATCAGATTATCAGAAAAAATTAGATGCATGCAAGCAGAAAATAGAGGAAGCTAGATCTGAGACTGCTGCTGATGCAGAGTTGGACCTTCTGTCGAGTCAACTGGAGGAAGAACTTCAGAAAGAACAATTGTTGAAAGAGGAGCTTAGATAAGTATTGTGTGGTTTTTGTCTTTTCAATTTTATGCTCATTTTACATTATTTCCAGCATGGTACATATCTTACAATCTGTCTTGTCAACACAGCCATTGGCGATGAGTTTAATGATCTAGAACGGCAATTGATTTCTGTCCGAGAACAAAAGAAGACCTTACAGAAAATTGAGAAAAATAAGCAGAGGACACAGTAAGTAAATTACATAACATGACCATAAGATAGTAAAGATGCTACGCATATATGATTCATTTCTTATTCATGTTACAATTTCTCAAATACTTGTTCTTAACCAATGGCAGTGTTTGACTTTAACATATTCTACATAAAGTGGAGCATAAATGCACTCTTTTATGTTTCAGGATGGTACTCTCAATGTATGCTTCTGTCACAAATATTGTGCCTAACTTGGATGAGCAGTCCAAAATTTCAGGCTGTATCCTTTTGATTAATTTACTATTCTCTGTCTCTTATCTGTTTCTTCTGGTGTTCTGTATGATATTATCTATTGATCCTGTTCTTAAAAAAGAAAAAACCGCTTGTTCCTTAACCTTTGATTGTAGATATTATGGAAAAGGATAAAGACGCTGTTGAGAAGTTTGAATATGACACCTTAAAGATGACTAACTTTGATATATGTAATGGTATTTGGAAAATAATAAGTGAGTGACGCATATCAACCAGATAAGTTGATACTTGCAAAAATGTTCTATTTCTCAATTTTGAGTGGCACCTTAGCGATCCTGCAATTCACTTATTGGTGTAAGAATTCAATGTCTTAATTTATAATGAAGATAAGTTGATGTTAACTACTGAGAGGGTAATATAGCTTGCAATATTCAGTTACATCAGTTGGCTTTTCATCTCAATAATCAGATACTAGGTTGAATCTTTAGGTAGTTGGCCACTTGGCCTGTCAACCAGTATGCAGTACAATTAAGCATATACAAAAAAATTAGCTGTTTCTAGCTAGCATAGGTCGCTGCGTGAAGATTCTAGCAGTGATGCAGTATTTTCTCGTATGTTTACAACGCAAAGGCTCTACTCTTACTAATGATGAGTCTGTTTTTCCAGTTGCTTCAGTTTTCAATTCAATGAGCACATTTTCTGTGTTAGTTTTAACTTTATTATTCTATTTTTATCTGTTGGAAAGTTGGTTTCAGTCTTTCTGAAAAATGGAATTAATACTTCTAAACGGTAGGATATGGTTATGTATGACGTGATGTTGATAGGGTGGGTGCATCATTGATTTTACATTTCAAATTTTTTTTATTGATTTTAAATAAATTTTTGTATATTTCGTTTTATGTTAAAATATTTGAAATTTATTATGAGTTAAAATAACTTATACTAGCTTTTTGCACATGATAAAAAAATTTATCTTGAATTATATTCTTAACTGATGTTTATAGTAAAAAACATTTAAATATATATAACATTTTTTTAAAATTAATTTTATTGATGTTTATCTAAACATGAATTTAGATTGTTAAAGGGAATAAACTTCAAATATGAGAAGCTACTATAGAAAGTGATGTTGGGCTAGCATGTTATGTTCTAGGCAACTGGGTTATAGTCATAAGATATTTTAATTATTGATCAAATTGCTCAGGGTCTCGCATTAAAAAATAAGAGATAAATTCAAAGTATGCAAGTGGTTTCTTTGAAACATCTTCATATTTGACAAGTAAAATAGCAAATGAAAATGAAAACAAAGAACAAGTAATCCTTGAATGAAATACCTGCAAAATGCATATATAACTTGGGCAATGCTGGTCTCGCATCAGCACCCATGGCTTTACAGACATATGCTTTAGTCCTATACTAAGAAATGGTTAATGAAGAGGAAAAATTTAAGAGTAAACTATAAGGACACTTTTTTATATTTATCATTTAGGCAAATCATCTCAATTGAATGTATTTCTTGAAGATATTGAGCAGCAAAAAGTTAATTATTTGATCGTTACAGGTGACGGTCATTTGGAAGTAGTTCTCTCATGTATAAAAGAAAAAAAAAAGTTTTGGTCCTATAAAAGTGAATATAGATCAAAATTTAAGATTTAGGGACCGAAACTTCATAAAACATGGTAATAATAGTAAAAAGGACTAACGTGTATTTTAAGGACATATGATGTGCATTTTTTTTAATTAACATGTGTATTAAATGATTACCATTTGCAATAGTAAAAAGGACCAACGTGTGTATTACTGTATTAGTAAGGACATATAAGGATAAAATCTTGTTATTAAATGATTATCATTTACAATAATCAAATTATTAATTTGACTGCAGCAAATAGGTACTATTTCTTTTGATAAACTGTTCAATGCTATTAAGGGAAACCCTTGACATTATCATGCATTTGTAACTAATAACACTGTCATCCAACTTCATCCATTTCAAATGGGGTAATCTGAGGTGGGTAAAAATACGGTAACATTGTTCAGATAAAACATGTTAAAGTTGTAGAACATGCGAACAAGGAATAACTCTTCTTTTGCATCATCTTTGTCTAGACAGCAGATGAGATTACTCCAGACAAGACGTTGGTTACCAATTATACTTGACACTGGTGTTGTTTTATTTGTGGAAACATAGCTAATTAATAGCCTGATACTTTAAGCTTTGAGTGGCCATTACTCAAATCTTGTAGGTTATAAAAGGATATTGAATTCAAGGATTTCTGAGTTTTAAATGCAATTTTTATCAAGATTTTTATACATCAATAAAATGAATCTTGAATTATTTTGATTCAATAATAAGCCATGAGTTGTTTTAAACTCTACAAAATGCAATGTGACAGTAATATTTAAAGAAACATGGTGCCTTAAACTACCAGTAATAATATTGCAACGTGTTCAATAGAGTTGTCAAACAAGCTCACCTCATGGGCAAACTCCAACCTATACAACCCTAAATTCAGGAGATAGGGTCAAGAAAGAATTTGGTTACTACATAACCAATTATCATTTTTATATGAAAATATTAATTACTATATATTGTAAATTTAAGTAAAGATGATTCAACATAAATATTTTTATGATTTCACATATTAAGAATATTTTTTATTTTTAAATTTTTTTTAGGTTTAATTCATATGTATTAAAATCGAACCAAATCGAGTTACATCAAGAACCAGATGAATCACCAGTTTGATTCAATTCGCAAATCGATTATGTAGTCAAATCAAATTAAATCGAGTTGAATAGATCAATTTTGTTAAAAAATCAGAAACTAGTTGAACCTAAATTGTTTTTACTGATTTTTATCTTTTCTTTTCTTTTTTTTTTGTGCATTTTGAGATGACGTTGTTTTGTTGATTAAAGAAAATTATGTTATTTTGATGACGTATCACTCAATAGAGAAGAAACACCTAACAATAATCTAAATATAAGAATGATAGTTTGTAGTATTTAAATGTTGATTAGTTATGAACTTGTTTAAGAAGTGTCATTGAGTTATTGCTTATGAACTATTTTTTAAACTTTAGTTTAATTGTTATTTTACATTATTGGTATTTTATGTTTATAATAATGTGATATTAACTTTAACTTTTGAAGTATAAAGTTAAGTATTTAATTTTTTTTAATATAGACTAGTTCAACTGACTCAACTAGTGATCATATGATCCAACCATTAAATCATGAAACCATTACCTTGATCGGTTTAATGACCAATTCTGTTTTAATTAAACTGATTTAGTTAATATTAGCTTTAATATTAATTTTAAGTAATTAAAATAGAATTTTTCATCTAAAAATAGTTTTATGTCATAGTGTATTCCACAACAACGTGGACAAAATCCTGATGCACTTTTTCTTCTTGATAACCTACCATGCATTTGTAAATTGCAATATACACAATTATGTGATGCACTTTTCTTTTCTCTTTTTTTTTTCAGTACTTCTCTTACATTTATGTGAGATGTTCTACATTCTTGTGGTTAAACCCCTAATGTACTTTTCTTCCAATGCATATCTCACTCATTTGTGGTGGGATCAATGTGTCACATCTTTGTGGGGAAACCGCTGATGTAATTTCTCTTCTAGTGTATCTTCCACATTTATGGGATATGCCATAGTGATTTGGGAAAATCCCTAATGCATTTTCTCTTCCAGAAAGTTTCCCACACCAATGTAGGATGTTCTACATCACTATAGGAAAACTTTTTATGCGCTTTGTCTTCTAGCACATACCTCACACTTGTGTGGTATGTTCTACATTGCTATAGGAAAACTCCTAATATATTTTTTTCTTCCAGCACTCCTACTACACCTTTGTGAACATAGTTACATCACTATGGAAAATTTTCTCATGAACTTTATCTTACAACACATCTTCCACACCTCTTTGAACATAATCACATTGTTGTGATGTATGTCTTACTGATAGTAACAAATTTTTTCCTTTATTTTCAAGAGGCTTATAGGTTGACAATTAGAAAGGTTATCTAATAAATCTTTTGAGAAAAAAATAGATTTTTTTTTTTTAATTTAAAACAAAGACAAAGTAAGTAACATATTATAGTTTTGGCATGCAAACAACTTATTAGTGATATAAACTTTCAATGACTAAATAATGAATAATTTAATCCTATTTCATTAATAAATTTTACTTCAAAATATCAAGCAAACTTCCTTTTTTTCCTTAATAATGATATATGCTTTCAAGTTTAAAAAATAAAAAAAAAAGTATTTTTTTGGGCCATGTGCCTATCCTGACCCACAAGGATTTTTAGCCTTATGGTATCAATTTATATATGTGGCACATTTGATCATGTATGTGATTTTAATTGTAACCCACGTGAGCCAAGGCTGACTCATTTATCGGGTCTAGTACCCAATATGTCTCCTCTTTAATTGCAATGGTTAAAGATTATATATTATATATTATTTCCTTGGATAGTAATGGGAGATTTATTTCTTATTTCCTAGTATTATATGGATCTTTAGTTATTATTAGAAAGATCATATATAATCAATATTGCTCATTGACTCATTATAAATAAAGATATTATGTGGTCATTCAACATATATTGACATACATTTACCACTGTTAATCATTTGAGATAAATCTTATTGGTAAAAAATTAGACCTACCTCCAATTGGGGATCGGGTTTCCCCGCTTCGATTGTACCCCCACACTAAAATAGTAAAAAACATGCAAAATCACGATTCTACGGGATTATGGGATTTTCCACATATTTGTGACCTTCAATCTAGCCTTATAACTGCTCATAGTGCATCTTGCACATCACTGTAGTCTCGACCATAATATTGTGGTCCTTGCATAATCATGTTATAAATCATGAATTTGTACTTAGACATGTGAAATTATAAATATATCTTTGAAATTTTGTTTAAAATAGAAGCAAGATGGAGACCAACCCACAAGCACGTACGCATGCACACACACACAGTGAAATTTGTTATTGAAGAAATTTGAATCCACGAACTTTTTCTCTGACCTTTACGTGACCATTATCACTAGACCACCAACCTTAGAACTCCTATTTTTAATTATGTTTTTAAGGAAATATTGTTAATCAAGGTGGAAATGCAATTTTCACGACTTAAATTTTTTTAATTGTATAGTGGAGGTGGAAATCCTATTTTTAATCATTATCAAGTAACTTTTTTATAAGATCCAGTTAAATAATTAATAGTTTTAATATAACTTATTTTTTATCATATTTTCTTGTTTACTGTTTTGAATTTAATTTGTATGCATCATTATTAATATAAATAGTTTTACATTGTTGATTAATTAGAAATTCTAATTAAATGAATACTAATTGAATTTTTGTCTCATAGTAACACAATATTAGTCAGTCTTCTATTCCGAAGGTATGATTTAAGAAAAAATGGTACAGTGATGGAATTAGTCCTATATTCTAGAGTTTGTAAGGTCTTTTCAAGAGGTGGAAATGGTCATTTATCAAATGAACATAATGATGAAAAATCAATGTCTTCTGAATTATGGTTAATGTTAATTAGCATTAAACATATGCAGCTTTCAATGTGAGGCAGGTCTGAAGTATAGAATAATTAACTGGCAATCTGTCATGTATTCTGTTGTACTCAAGTTGTTTAGAGAGAGGGACTCAGTAGATTGGAGGACAATGTACATACCATTAGGCATAAAATAAAATAAAACACCACATATAGCAACATATGTATTAATATTATTTGGGTGTTTGCTTTAATTTCTTTTTCTTTAGTGAATCATGTACATAGAAGATGGTTTATCACTGCCTTGATTATTACCATCAATGTAAGTTGTTCTATTTCTACCAGATCCTGTGTTTTTCTTGAAAAACTTCACTGAAATGTTCTTCTAATGTTTATAAAGCCATGCTGGGAAAATATACACACTTTATAATTTATTTGGACTTCATCATTTCCTAATGAAGGTTGCATGTTGCTGGAGCCGGAATGCCTTTATAAGCCTCACAAATATAGCGTGTAAAATTTTCATATTCCTGGATTAACACAGAGAAAATATTAGTCTAGTCTTTGTTGATGAGTATCATGGCAGTAATATGGAAAATGTAATACTGATGTATATTTTTATGTACTCAGGTATGTGTAAATGAAAAGAAACTATCTGCAGGACTACTTCGTATCCATGATTTCAGTTAATTATTACACAGAATTTATATACCAAAGTTTTGTTATTTTTCTAATCAATAAAATTATAAAATTTGTCCAACCGTAAGTTAGACAGTTCACATGTCAATTAACCTATAATTGTATTTTTTTTTTATCTGTACCATTTTTTTTTTCGTGCAAAACACGGCATACGTACTACCTAATAAAATTGAAAAACTTAATTAAGTGTCATATGGAAATTGGTCGAAATCATATACTTTGCTGAAACATAAAATAATTTCTGGTAAATGAAAGAAAGGACACACTCTTCCAATAGATTGATTGTTTACCACCACCCAAGGCAGAAAATCGTGGGGTGAGTAAAGATGAGCTGCTTCATTAATATATTTTTGTCCAATCTGCATAGCGATTAAAGCTCCATGTTAGAAGAACAATAAGCGCAGTTCATAAAGTAAAAAACTCAATTAAATACAAGATTGATTATAATTTTGCATAGCACTATTATTGTTATTATTAGGTTATACTTTGATTAACCATGACATTTTAGGGGAAAAAAAAAACATTTCTTTGCTATTTGGGTTAGTTAATTATGTTTACAGAAATGTAGAGTAACCTCTGTTCCAGTTCCTGTGTTATAGCAGTTGAGAACAGGTTCCTTGGGCAAGTCCAATTGGCTGAAACAGTCCTGCCAATTCTTCTGCCTTCCCTGGATGACCAGAAACTCAAAGCAGTAAATCAAAGCATAATGTTTGTTCTGTGTCATGAATTGATTGTGAATGTCAGAGATGCAGAATAAAGAAGCTTGAGTGAAATTTTAAGTTTACCCCCTCTGAAGTGAGTTTCCTGAACAACTGGGGAGGCTATTCACACTTACCACCTCATTGAAAACATTCAGAACACAGGCTTGCAATGAATTCAGCTCGCATTCATCAGGGCCATTCTGCAAATTTATATATTCAAATATTAGTTTTGACAATCATACTAATGGTCATTGACCAAAACATTTGACAAATAAAAATTTTAATCCACGTTAATATTAAGGTGAGAAGAAAATTATAGGAAAAAGGAGCATATAAAAAGCAAATTAATGAATCACATAAATAGAATAATATAAAGCAGATGAATAGTGTCTAACTCAGCCATAGTCCTAGCAACTAGGACGAATACATACTGTACTATTTTAATGATTAATTATTATTTACTTCATATAGAAATGCATTACTCTACATTTTTTATCTCCACTGGGAAGCAATAAGTTTTTCTACCTTCAATTTTCCCTCAGACCCTAGAAGGCTAAAACCCAATTAATATCGAAAAAATTGTCAGTTTGCATGGCACCAAATCAATAAACTTTTATCTTAATCTTATTATAGCACAACGTTACATAATCAAACTTCTAATTCTTTCAAGCATGACAAAGATAATAGGGATAGAATAAAACCTGACATATTATGGAATGATTTGTCTTATTGACATATGCATTGGCCCAAGGAACTAGCTGAAGGTTGACAGTATTGATGAGATCGCTTTGGAAAATTTCCTCCAGATTCTTAATAATGAAAGTTGCACAAGGTTGGCTTAGGCTTGCATAGTACACTGAAAGATTAACTTTCTGAGAATCAAAGGGTGTAATCTCAGCACTATCAGCATGTAAACCAGAATGATAATATGAAGCACCATAAGATCCATTGATGAAAGTGAAAGGTAGCAATGCTATGGCAGTGATGATAGCTAGTTTTGGAGAAACCATTTTTTTTCTTTCAGGGCCTGCAAAATTAGGAGAACTTTCTCTGCTCTCTGTTTCTGGTTCTGGGCGTAATGAATATTGCACTGACTCTCATAAATAACTCATTCATGTGTATAACTCATTCATGTGTCATAAAGCACAAACATATAAAAGAAAAATATAGTTTGTCTCTGTCTTTAGAAATATCTCAACAACATTCCATTTTAGTCTTTCTAAAAATTTAATACATTTTAGTTTACAAATTTATCAAAATTGATTTCGTTTTTGTTTTTCATAAAAATTATAAATATGTATTAGGTTAAAATACAAGGTTAATTAGTATGTATTAACAGTGTAATAGAATATTACACTTATACTGGCATTTAATCATATTTTTTTCATTATTTTTAAAATATTAATTAGTAAAATGAACAAACTTGTCATAAATTAAAATTTGTAATTAAATAATTGTATCAAATTTTTTATAGTGACAATGCATGTAAAAAAATATTTATAAAATATTCACCAAAATGAATCTATCTAAAAAAATATTTATTTAATTAAGTTTATTTTACCATTAACTAAGTTAAACCACAGTTTTGTTTTATACTCACGAAATACTTTCTCTTTTATAAAAAAAATCTTACATAAAAATAAAATTGTAGATCATATATATGATGTGACTATTCAATGGTTAGAAAAGATACAATTAAATAAATATCTTTAAAACAAACTTGATAGATATTTTATAAAAGAAATTATTTTTTGTCAATTAGACAATCACCTTAAAAAAAATAAAACTACTCCATCTAATAAGAATCAATTCATTAATTATAATATTAAAAAATTAGTTTAGTTGATAACCATAGATATATCCTAAATTTATATATATATTTTTTAAAATTGCTATGATTGTTAATTCTTTTTATTTTCTCTTAATTGTTTGTCTTTCAATCTTTATTTCAACAGAGAATAAGTAAGTTTAAAAATAATGAATGGAAAAGATGTTATATATTAGAATTTATAAAAATGAGCAGGAAATAATATTTTATAAAACTAAAATTATATTAATTTTTATAGGACTAAAATCAAAATTTGAAAAATTTAAGAAAAAGAATTTAAAACATGAGAGAGAGTCTGAATAGAAAAGGCTGCCACTCGTTGAGTTGGTTGAGTTTCTTTGTCTGTACAGGGCTTTATGTCAGAACTGAATGTAAACATAGAATTTAATGTCAACATAAATAGTTTTTGCCATATGTTAATAAATCATTCCAATTTATTTGGTAATGCCAAAAAATAGTTGTCATGCTATTTTAGCGTTGGCTTTCTTGCGCGTTTCTATTTCTCAAGTATATTTCCATTACCTACCTCCAACGCTCTTTCCCCAACTCTTCCTTATTTTACCAACCATAAGTTGTACAAACTCATTTTTCAATTCTCTTTTGCGTTCCTTTTCTCCTTACTCTTGCTCACTTTTCAGTTTCTTTTTCTTTGCCTTTTACTCTTAAATCATCGAATAAATAAATAATTTAATCTTAGCAAAATGATTATATCTGATTGCTATGAGCCCAATGCTCTGTATCGTCATATTTGATTGTTGAACCCTCTACAAAATTGTATAGCCTTGTTCTATTGAAATATATGATTTTTACTTCTCTAATATTCCCTATTGTTATGATTTTTGCACGTAGAGCACAGTGTCTCAAATGGGAAAATTAAGTTAAAATATTGTTATGACTTGATTCATGTTAAAAAAAAAACAAACTTATGTAAGGTATTAATGAACTTGTAACCAAAGAGATTATTTTTCATAACTGAAGATTATTTAAACAATAGTGTTAGTGTCCAAATGGTAGGATATATCGGTTTTTAGATTTTGGAGTATGTAGTACTTAACTCTCGAAGTATTTTAGCTGCTTTATATGGTAAAGATTTTGAGTTTTCAACAGTTGTACTTCTGTTTTAGAGAGAATAGGAAATCTGAAAAAGTAGTGAGAAGTGTTACTAATTTGTACCCAAAAAAAACAAAAAAGAGAAAACAACTATATATAATTAGTGTAAAAAGTTTTATAGTAACATTTAATCACAATATTCTATTTATAGTAAGTTTATTAAGTTTACTAATTATACTTTAAAATTAATATAAATAAAAAATTATAATTAAACAAAAATGTAAAATTTTTACTTACATAATAATTAAACTAAAAAAAAGTGTTACTAATTTTCTTTAATTTCTTGAATGTTTGGGAACAACTTAAAATGTGTCATTAATTATGTATAGTGCAAGATTTCATTATTTATAATGAACCCTAAATTAGAACAATATCTAGGAAGGATTTTCATCGTTTACATCCTAGTTTTTCTTATAATCCTTATAGTATTAAGTTATGTTTGACTTTTGATGGATTTAATCCTTTCAAGACTATGTTGATTTTGTGTAATCTTTTTCAATAAATTTGTATGAAGCGACATATTTTTTCTTTTTTTTATAAGCAACATATTGCTTATTCCTTGACTCATTGATAAGTTATTAGAAGAATCAAAACACTTAAATTTTGATGTTTGAAAAATAAAAATTAGTTGTTTTTTATTATAATATTTTGAAGGTGTACGAATGCATAATAGATGCAAGATTGGTATATGCAAACGCAAGAAAAACTAATGTTATATAGATGAGTTAGTCTTGAAACAAACGCAAATGCAAAATGAGTAAACACATACTCAAAAAAGAATCATGTTATAAAGACACGTTAAAGCATACACAACATGAGCAAGGAATTGGATATAGCCTTGAGGTTAAGGTATAGCAATATAAAAATATTGTATTTTGTATCTCTTTTAACTAACTTTGAAATGTGAGATTTTATTTTGAAAAAGACCTTTGGGAAAATGTTTTGCTCTAAAAATGTTTTGAAATGTGACGTATCTTGTGTTTTGTTCTGAACTTTGAAATGTTATGTATGTGAAAACGTTTTCTTCTTAATATTACATCTTAAGCCTCTTTTAAAAAAGTTCTTTTTATATCAAGTCCACACAATACCTGGCTGATAAATATAAATTAAATCAAATTCTAACAAAGGAAAAGATTAGTTATTCAAGATGACGAGAGTAATCTCCATTACACCATAGAAGTACACGAAGAGTAAATTCAAGATGTTCAAAACTTTCATATTTACATAACCTTTTGCTTTATAAAATATCTTGAAGTTTTAGAATGATTTTTTGTTTTAATTCTAGTTAGATAAGACCATAAAAAAAAACCATAATACTAAAAGTTTTAAGTAAAATTGATAGTAATTTTGAAATTTGAATTTTCACCTACTCAAATTTAAAATAACACCTACTTGCAATAAAATGACGGATATGTCTTTCAAACTCAAATTTTTTTGCTCTCCGGAAATAGAAGGAGAAGAAAAGGGGGGGGGGGGGGGGTGAAGGTTACAATGTTAGGGGAAATTAGGATTAGGAGTATATTGGGAATAATAAAAATGGTTTAAAAAAGTATGTGAAATTTAAGACCCCGTTCGGAGTAGTTCTGAGTTTCTAGTTTTTAGTTTTGAAATGTATTTTGAAAATAGAAAGTGTTCAGCAAAAATGGTTCTGTTTTAGTTTTTTACTCATTTTTGAAACAGTTTTCACTCAATTTAAAAAATAATAAAATTGGTTTTCAAATTTCTGTTTCTGTTTTTACTTAAATTCATTACTTGACATCATTTGTCATCATTGACCATCACTTCTGATCGGTGGTCACTGGGCGCCACCTCTTACTGAAAGTATCGGCCACCACCTCTGACCAGTAGTCATTGACCACCACCTCCGTTCAACGGTCATCAATCGTCATTTCCGACCAGCAGTCAGTCACTGGTCATTACCTCTGATTGACAGTCACTGGTCATCACCTCCAATCGGCGGTTACCGATTGTCACCTTCGATCGGCAGTCATCGACCACCACCTCCGACCTTCGGTAATCCTTCGTCACCTTCGACTAATGATCACGATTGTCACCTTCGACCGCAGGTCATTAGCCACCACCTCCAACCGGTGATAACAAGTCACCACCTTCGATTGGAGATCACTGGTTGTCACCTCCAATTGGTGATCATTGATTGCCACCTCCAACCAGCGGTCACTGGTTGCCACCTTCGATATAGGTCACTGACTACTACCTCCGACCACCGGTCACCAACCACTACCTCCGATTGTCGATCACTGACCACCACGTCCAATCGTCAGTCACTAACCACCACCTCCGATCGCCAATCACCGACTGCGACCTTCAACGACTATCTCGACTGCTTCCTCTAACTAGCGGTTTGATTAAGATTTAAAAACAATGTTTTAAATTTGGAAACAAAAACAATGTTGTTTTTAAAATTTTGAAAACTTAAAACCAAAGCTAGTTTTTGTTTTTATAAATTTTAAAACTGAAAATCAGAAACCACTCTGAATAGAGCCTAAAATAGTAGTAGGTGGGATTTTTAAATTCTAGAATTTTATGGGGAATTTTATGTGAAATCCCACCTACTTTTATAAATTTTCTCCTAATTTCCATTTTATCCCTAAATTTAATTCCTCTCTTTTTCTCCTAAAATATCCTACTCTCATATTTTTAACTCTCCAGCAAATTCTTGTCAGAGAATTTCGATACATAACTTTTTATACATATCTAAATATTAAAACATTTTGATTTATATGCAATTTCTAGAAACCAATAATGTGTGTGAATATGGAAATTAAATAAATTATTTTCAAGATTTTATTGTATAGAAACTCAAATGGACAACACTATGTGAGAATGGAAAATGAAACTAGAAAACAAGTAAACAAAAACAGGAAGGAATAATATTAATTTTTCATGTTACCACCCAGAAAGATTAAGTTGAGTTTTTTATTGGTTTTATCTAAGATTCCATTAGATTACTAGCTACCTTCCAGCTCTTAAATATAAATATCATTGGATTATAAATTTGAAATTTTTTTAACTATATCACAAATTAAAAAACTTCCTATAAGAGTAGATATTTAAAAAGAGAAAAGAGAGAATTAAATTTAAGAATAAAATAAAAATTTAAAAAAAAATTATAAAAATAAGTGTGACTTAAGATGTTAGTTAGTTCAAATTCCCATTAAAATAGCCTAGCATATGTTACACCAGCCCACACGCATAGGCCCATTAGGGTTACAAAACCACCCAAATACATCCAAGATTACACCTGCTGAGTTATCATTCTAAAAGTTACCATTGCAATACTTTTGTTTTTCTATTTAAGTTTGTTTGTAATTGAGAAACGATATGAATGAATTTTCTATTGACCTAAATTTAGGAGTAGTTTATTTGGTAGCCACATAGCCTGTTCTCTAAATCCTAGCATACATATTATTTTTAAATGGAGAAAGAGAGAAACTAAATTAAGGAACATATGAGATATAGAATAATTTAAATGCCTCTAAACCTGAAACCCAAAGTTTTGTACTAGTATTGGGGAATTTGAACCAGGAAGAAGTTAAAAGCTCTTTAACAATTAGTGTTAAAATACTACAGCTGTCTAGAAATAAGACGAGGGTGGCTACAAAGTCCAATGCCTAATTTATTGAATTGCTAATTTTCCTAAGGGACAATGTACGTGTCATATGGCACTACTTTTAATGTCCAAGTCCCACCTATAAATATTACTATCCTATGCTTATCTATTTGGGTAGACTTAAAAGAGGAAGCAAGAAAAATTCACAACCCATAGACCATACACTATGGAAGAGTGTGGAACAAATGTTGAGAGCTGGGTTGCTCCACTCAATTCAGAGGAGGGATCTAAAAGAGAAGAAGATGTTGAAGAAAAGGAAGAGAAAGTTGAGGATGCTGGTGGTGGAGGCCTTATTAACAACTTCATTTCCACTTTGGTCACACCCCTCAGTCCAAGCAATGAGAAAGCCACTCAGCATCAAAGTGTTGACGCTGGAGAGGGAGGAGGACTTGTCAGCAAAATGGTCTCCAATTTCTTCCATCAGAGTGAAGGTGTGGTGGAAATCATGCCTGGTGAAAAAAGCAAACGGTTCAAGACACAGAATGGAGGCATCATTCATAACATTGTTTCTCATTTACCTGATTCAATCCAAGGCAAACAACAAAATCTATATCATTCTATCATTTTTGTAGTCAATTTTTCAACATACATTTTGCACTATAGCATAACGTGAAATTAAAAAACTTCTACTGTTCCTTGGTCTTGGATTTATTTCTTTTATCTTCTTAGTTACTAATTTGCAGTCTATGAAAGATTAAAATTATTATTCTAAGGTTTCAGAGTAATGGTACTTAAAAGTAATGGTTCAATAACAAAATGTAGCTTCATTGATGATTATTTTTTTGGTATTTGATTTGCACTTCCCTGTTTTGAACAGATGGCGCGGTTCCAACAGCAGATGAGGCCACTTTTTTAATTAACTCTCTTGTTCGTGATTAAGCAGAGCAATTCTTCAACTCATGCTGCACTAATATGGATGATTCTTCTTCTGCACCATGTCATGTATTTATTCTCCGTTAAGTTCCTTTTTTAGTCTTAATTTTTTTTGTTTATTTATGGTAACGCTTGTATAATTTCTGTTTATTAGCATGAGATTTTTTTTGGGTATTGATTAGGGGAAGCCTTATTATTAGGATGGATGAAAATTAAAGTGTAAATATAATTGTGTTAAAAATAAAATTGAAGTTATTTGGTTAAAGAAAATATATATATATATATATATATATATATATATATATATATATATATAATATAATGATCTCATTATTTTTAAATTTTTTATCCTTTTTTATTCTTATTAAGCAATACAAAATTATTTTTCTTCTAATTTCATCTCTACCAAAGATGCATAATTGTTATACGCTAGTCTATTAATGATTGATATCTGATTGTATGTTGGATTCACACAAACATTGCTGGATAAAATATTACCTTATATTTTTTTAGTATACTATATACATATCGGGACCATTTCCGGTGAATCTTCTTTTTTTTTTCAACTATATTATTTTCATGTTTACAAGATTTAAATCCAAAATCTTGTTTAAAGAAATTGATAAATATTTTAACAATAAATAACAAATAGATGACTTTTGATGTAAAAAATAACAAAGCTATTAAATAGAAATATTTCTAGATAAATCAAAATTTAGATTATTGAATAAAAATTTGTTGTTCTAATTAACTTTTGTCCTTAAAAATGTCTATTTTGTTTTATCTATTTAGATTTTCATTTATTTTAGTTTTAAAATATGTTTTTATTTAAATTTAAGATATTCATCCACAAATGACTATGTGAAAAATATTTTACAGATGATTGATGTTATTGAAAATAATAACATGTTATATTTTTAATAAAAAATAAAAAATTTTATTGATATTAAGTTTAATAATTTTTTTAATTTTCTTTTAATTTTAAAATATTTTATTTTAATTTCAATAATATGTTTTTGTTTAAAATATTTTTTATTGTTAAATGTTTAACGTGATGATGTGTTAATGCTTTATTAAGAAAGTTGGCTTCACTTTATTGAAAATATTGATATATATATATATATATATATATATATATATAATAAATTCATTAATTTTTAAGTAATTATATTACAATAATTATTATTAATTGATAATATAATTTTACACTAATATACATAATTATTAAATTTTTACAATAATTATTTTTAAATTTATCTCAATCATGTTTAATTAGTTAATAGTATAAAATTTAATGATAATATAAAATAATTAAACTTCTTTTTTTAATATAAATAACATAATATTTTTTTTAGGATTTAACATCATACATGTTATTTTTTATATATTGATGGATTTAGTTTGACGTATCAAGTCAGATATCATATACACATGAGAAAACGAATAAGATTAAATTAAAATAATTAAGCTCATATAAATAGAATTAAACAAAAATAAATTAGTTTAATAGGCTTACATGACTAGTTGAACTTAAGAAATTTAGATTTATATATAATTAAATTTATTTGAATATAGTATTATTTAATTTTTATAAATTTAGTCTTAAAAAGAAATAATACACTAAATATTTTGTTTATATATAGAATTTAACACTTATATCTTAACCATATAAAAAAGTTTTACATTAACGGTTAATAACAAATTCTTTAAAGTATTAATCGGTAAAATTAACAAACTTATTATATAAAATAATTATAATTAATTATCAAAATAAAACTTTTTAAAATGATAATGTATAAATAATTATGATTAATTATCAAGGTAAAACTTTTTAAAATGATAATGTATAAATGTTTTTTCCCATATATATCTAGTCACGAAAAGAAAAAATAGACCAAATTTTACACAGCACACACAATAAAGAATTTCTTGCAATGTTAAGATTGGGAGACTATATTCTCTTCTAAACTCACATGTGTTCAATCGTCATAACTGGAACCAGCCTAAGAACGTTACGATCAGAAGTTCTTAAATGAATTCTTAATGTTAGAATAATGATTTTAGTGTGAATCTCATTCGTGTTTGAAAATCGGAAAGAGTTAACTCTTTTTAATTTTAATCTTAAGACACAAATAAAAACCTCTATGGAGTACGCTATGATGTTTTGTTTAGGTATAGTTAAATTGTTACAATGCTACCACTTATTTGCTACTGCTAGAAAATTAGTTTGTTTAATTTTTTATAAGTAAATATTATTTTATTAGTAAAGGAGTTTGAACTCAGATTTTTTCTGCTCATCTTCTCACATATAAACTTTATAATTTCTAATAATACAGCAAAAAATAAAGTAAATAAAAATAAAAGAGATAATTAAGAAATAATATGAATTGTGATGTTTAATCTAACATAAATAGAAAAGAGACAAAAAATATTGAGTGAAAATAAATAAAAATAATATAAATAGGTTTCATTATTTTAAAAATTATTTGTCTTTTTCTATAAAAATTATTTATAATTAATATGTTCCTCACTAAATATACAAAATGAAAAAATTGGAATTTATATTAAAAGGAAACTAAAATGAAAAAAAAATTACTTAAACATATTTATCTTTTAAATTTAGGTTATTTTTGTTTTGATATCTTAAATTTAAATTTATTTCTTTATTCCCACCTTCGAATAATGCTCTTTTCATTCCTATCTCGGTAGAAAATTTTCACAAATTGTATATACAAACAGCCAAAAATTAGTTCAGAAGAATTAAGTTTTTAGTTAAAAGGCTAAAAAGAAAATTTAAATTTGGGAAACCACGTTCAAAGGCAACCAAATTTAGTTGAATAAAAATATATTCATACCTTAAAATTTTGTTTCTAAAAGTGTTTCTTTTCACATTTTTTTTCACATTATCTCAAATCAAACAAAAAAAAAAAGCAATATTTTCTTGAGGAAATTATACTATCGTCTATTAGAATTTTGTCGAATAACAAAAAAAAAAAACTTCTCTTTGGCAAAATATAATGGATATATTTTAAAATCTAGAGAGACGTGTAACGTAAAATATTTGATCCAATAGTGGATTCTAAACAGCAATTAAATTTATGTAATTTTTATTTACGTTTCACCTTTTTGACAACATCATATTTTAAATAAATTATTATTAATTTATGTAATAATATTATTTTTAACAAATATAATAAATAATAACTTAACGTGCATAAAGATATTTAATAAGAGTCATACAATTATTTTAATGCATTCAAAATATTAATATAAAAAATAGATCACATTACTAATAATATATATATATATATATAAATAAATAAATAAAAGATGTGTGCTTATATTGTATCAAAAAGATGTACATATGTCATGGTAAAATTAAGATGAATATCATTATTAAAGATGTACTATCTTAAAAAAAAAAAAAAAACTAGAAAACAAGGGTTCCTCCAAGTCAATCAGTCTAGAATGTACCTTAAACAAAAAATTAAACGTAAGAATATGGTGTTCTCGATTAACTTGCCCACCCAGATAAGGATGATAACTTAGAAGCAAAAATAAACAACAAATATAGAAAACACCAAAAAATAAGTATGAAAGCAAAAAGTGCTTCATTAATAATAAGCAGACATACATGGATTGTCAAGAAAAAGCAACATGAACAAAAGTTTACAAAGAGACCCCCCCTCCTACAAACAAGTCAAGGATCCCCTAAACATTTCCATTATCAATCATGTTAAACTCAGCATCCTCCTCATCCGTTGTTAGCTCTTTATGTTAAGTGGCCTTATCCCCAGCCTCAACAATATCATATCAAGCCTACAGATAATCATCACGTAGCCACATTTGTAACATCTTTGTGGTTTTGCTCCTTGACACTGATGGGGTTGTGTACACGAGGAATCCTTGGACAGGACCTACTCTTGACTCGGGGAATTTGGATTAATACCTCCTAGAATTTGAAGTCACACTTTTTTTTAATTTCCATTTTACCCTTACACCTAATTTCTCTTATCTCTCTTTAAATATCCTAACTCTCTGGCGAGAACTCTCTAGAATGTTTTAAAATTTTCAAATTTTTTAGCTCTCCAACAAGAAGTCACTGGAGAGTTACACAAATTTCAAACTTTTTAACTCTTCAACAACCTCTTGTTGAAGAGTTAAAAAGATTTGAAATTGAAATGCCATTATTTGTCTGGGTCAAAGTTGAACTTGAAATGCCCTTTTATGTAGAGGCACAATATTAAGCTGGGAGGTGATTGAAGAGGCTAGAAATTATTTGAACATGAAAAAGAGAAGTTGCTTAAGTGACTCATTATAGAGGATTATTTGGAATTGTTGGCACACAAGGAGAGTTCATCCTACTTCTTGTCCCTCTAACATTGAACCTACAAGAGAAAGATCCTGGAAACATTTTGAGCGTCAGAGAGAGTATGGTGATATTATGAGTGCTATTCAATCTGCCATGCCAGGAGCTATACTAGTTGGGGACTATGTTCTTGAGGACGTAGAAGGTATTAGTAGGCTATCTAATGAACGTGAAGGCAACATTGGCAATGCTAATAGGCCTTGGTTAACCATTACCATCTTGTTGGAAGTTTGAATTGACACTACTAAATTTTCAATTCCAACCTATTTGTGCGTAAAATTGATCTGCCTTTAATGATTTTACTCTCCAGCAATGCATCACCAAAAACTTTTCAATTTTTTTACTTCTTTAACGATGCGTTGTTGGAGAAGTAAAAGAATTTGCAACTTCATTCATTCATTCATTTCCTTCCCACTTTCAAGTTGTTCAACAATCCACCACTCGAGGAGATTTGCGCCAAAGGAGTGCTCGCTACACCATGCATGAGCTTATCCAAGTTGTCTTTACAAGGTTACCAGAGATTAAGGTCAATGATCGAGAACCCGACTTTGAATCTGACATGGACAACGGTGACGATGAGGGTACCCTTATGGAACTTGACTACGATGTTCGTTATGCCATTGACATTTTTCACTTTTTATGCTATTTGTTGAATGTTATCTCAATTGTTAAGTCATATGGGTCCACTTCTCATACTCCTAATGAAGATGTTCAGATTTTTGCCTTGGTTTTTATCAACTTTGGCATTGAATTGAGTGTGGATGAGATAGGGAAGATAAAGATTGAGAAAGAGAGAATTTAAGGTATGGAAAAGGGTAAAATTAATATTTAAAAAAAATTAAGAATAGTAGGTGTAAATTGAAATTTTGGTAGGTGTGAATTTAAAATCCTATCTTGTTTCAGATTATGGATAATACATTTGAAATTGTTTGAGAACCAAAAGCTCATTCAAATGCATGGACAAGGCACCGTCGTTCATCTAAATGCTATCTTTGGGGTGAGAATTTATTGGTCTTTATGATAATGAGGTTGAGGATGATCTTAGGATATTTAGTGACATAGGTGAAGATGCATCTCCCATAATCTAAAATATTTTGCTTGAGAGTTAAAAGAATTTGAAATGTTTTACTCTCTAGTGAGAAGAACTTGCGGGAGAGTTAAAATATTTGCAAATTTTGTTTATTCTTTGACAAACTTTTGTTGGAGAGTAATATGAAAGATAAATTAAAGGACATAAAAGTATTTTTCGTGGGAATAAGGATGACTTCAAATTATGGGAGCTATTAATTCAAATTTCCCCGAGTCGGACCTCCAATCAAGGTTGGCTCTGCGTGTAACAAAGCCTAGTATTTTGTCCAAGGTGGGACTCGTACTACTAGATTGGAAATTCTAAACTATCCTTTATAGATAAAACTCAAACCCTAATTATGCAGACCCAAACCCATAAAGATAAACATAAATAGTAAAACACAAGTACATGTTTACCACTCATTATTATATACTAATATCTTTGATGTGACCTAAGGTTAAGTTCACACTGATTTGAACACATTGGAGTGTCATTGTAAGTATCCACCATACTTGTTGACTCAGTCTAACTAAAAAGAGACTCGTTCAGACATTGGTATCCTACCAATTTAAGCATATAAATTTTAGCTATTATAAAAAATTTTTGTATGTCACATTTCTACAAGTACAATAAAAAAATTAAAATTTAATTTCTTTTAGCTTTGAACTTTTGTTAAATTTTGGTTCTTTCTTATTTTGCATTGACTATTCTTCTTCTTGACCACCTTATAAAAACGATTTTCCCTTTTTATCAAGCATATAATTTGTTGCATAATACAAAAGATATTGGATTTTTCATTCATAAACTTCAAGTGCTTATATATGTTTGTTTTTTATTCGAATTGGGGCCTTTGAGTTAGAAGTAACAAATTGTTAGTTTCACATAACTCCTCTTTTGAATGTGTGCATCATGAAATTAACGTATATTAACAATAATGCTTGTTAAATTGATGCACTCACCGAGGTGGTAGAGTTGACATATAGAGTTACTTAAGAAAAAATATCAGTTTTTATGTAAATTTAACTAGTAAGTAGTAAGTGTGTAAAAAATAGTATATAAATCAAGAAATATAATTGAAAGTTACTGTAAAAGTTTTTTATATTATTAGTATATATTAATTAAATCTATTTTTATATAAACATGGATGCTTATGAATAAAAAAGTCACCATTTTCCATTTTTCAATGACCCAATTAGTGTAACTATATATGAAAGTTTTATGAATTTTTTTGCAAAACTAATTACCACCTCTTATCACACATTTCACAAAAATCTTATTATATTATGTATCATTCTCTTCCACCGCTACCATTTATTAGGGGTGAAAATTCTCAACCCTATTAGTTTATATGACCACCCACCAATCCAATAGATAGTATAAGTCTTTAATGGTTTTTGAATAGGAAATTGAATCACTAATGAGTTTCATGTAGGTCTAGAAAATATCACACAGTTTTGTTGGTCAACACAACTTGTGTACTAACAATCCAAGTTTAATATAATTGACTCATAAAATATCAATTTTATGTATGATAATGGAGAGATGGTCTCAACTATTATGGTTGTTATCTAATTTTATCATCATAATATATTATATATTATAAAGAAAAACATATTTTTGTGACAAATAACTGCACAAACAACTTCAAAATAACTTGCAAAACATATTTGGTAACATTTTAAACATGAAAATAATGAAAATTAATTTTTATGGAATATTATAAATACTTTATTTATATGTATTTTTTATCATCATTAACATCTTTGTTTTATATTTAATATTTTTAGTCACATAAAAATAATTGTGTAAATTTTATGAATTATTTTTATTATGTTTATCAAAAAATATTTTTATCTGCATTAAATTCATATTTATTTATAAAAGTTAAATTAAAAATTTAAATTATTCAAAATAAAACTTATAAAAACATAATGTAAATTTCTTTTAAGCATGGCATCTTTTCAAGAAGTTTGTCAGCTCTATGAAGAACACTGCAGATCGTAGTGCTTTTAAATTTGAAACTGTGCATACCGCGAGAGTCACACACGCTACAGTTTTTTTTTCCTTTCTAAAATTGCTAGTAGCTAGTTCACTTTTATGATATCTGCTGCTGTTCTTATTTGTTTTATGGTTTAACAAAGTTTTTTTCTCTCTATAGTTTATAAAAATCACTTAAAAATATATTTTTATTTTTTATATTAACGTTGTTTATTTATAATTTTTTTAATTTTGCTATATTAATTAAAGATTAAAGATATTAAGATTAAGAAATAGAGTAATTCGCAACATCAACTAAAGAAGAAAGGTTAAACATTAATTAGAAGATAAAAAATATTTTTAATTTTAAGAATTAAAAGTAATTTTTGGTAAAATATTAAAAACAAAAAATTTATGTAAGTTTTATTTTATTATTAACAATTTTTTTAAAAATTAATATTTTAATTTATTTAATATATAATAAGAAAATAAATGTTTTATTTTATATAATTAAAAATATTTATAATAAATAAATATTTTAAAATATATAAATTAAAGTTTAAATTCAAATAATTTATATTATGATAAAATTATTAATATTCTTAGAATATTTTTATTCAATATAAAAATGAAAATAAAACCACATTAAAAAGTTAAAAATTCTAAACAAATATATTTTGAATGTGTTATTTTCTTTTATTGAAGATATTTTCTATTATGATTTGAAATAATTTTTATGGAATAAAGGCTGAGAATATTAATGTATTTTGATCGATAAAAAGGAAAGGAAGAATCAAATAGAAAACAATTGATAGTATAGTAGATTTTGTGTATGGTTTCAAGTTACAATATTTATTTTACACTAAAAAATTAATTTCAGATAATTTTTTATATGTTTAAGTTTTATATTTAAAAAAATTAGAATTGATATTTTTATAATTCATGTTTATAATAAAAACATCCAATAGATAATATCATTTCAAAATTAATTGTTATGTTAAGATTTATATAAGAGAATAAAATAAATAAATAAATAAACAAATAAAGTGTCACAATTGTATCAAATAACTTAAATTTATCATTTTATTTATAGATTTCATGTTCATTATTAATATTATAAATTATAATTATTAAAAATTATTTAATTTTACATTAATTAAAATTAAAAAAATATTCATTTTGAAATTTACTGTTTTTATACTATACTTATTATGAGATCGTGGAATAATATTTTTTTATTAGAAAATTAAATTTTTAGTATTTTTAATTTTGACTCACGAGGTCTTTTTATTATTTTCTTCGTGATTCTCTATATCTTGAATTTTACAAAATATGTAATTTTATTTCAATTCTTGATTTTGTATATATAATTTATTGATTTCCTTTATAGTGTAAAAATATTTTTTAATAATATATTAAACAAATAAGTTAGATATAAAATTTAATTATATTATATAAAATAAATAAAATTTATTTAAAATAAAAAAATTTAACTAAATTTCAATTTAACCTTTAATTTAGTTTTTATTTTTTTAAAATAGAGGCTGATTCTTTGGGAAAGACAGTCTTATTTATTAGCGAGTTTACAGAAGAGTTTATGGCTTTTTCATTTCTTACCTCTTCCACCCACCTGGGGTTTTAGAGAGCAACAAGTGCTTAGTCTCTCTTAAGGTTTTGTTCTCTGCTTACAAGACATCAAAATGGTTAGTCTTTAACCTCGTACCACAATTTTACTTTTTTATTTCTTCCTTCTTCTTTTTTTTTTTTTTTTTTTTTTTTTGCATTATAATTTTGTTGTCTGTTCCACTAGCTTTGCCTTAAATTTAACTTCTTTTTGTTGTTTCCGAAGTTGAATTTCATTTGGGTTTAGCTGGTTAGGCTTAAAATTTGGTTGAGGTATACTATGTACTTTTGCAAGCTGTGTGTTTGCGCGAATGCAATGTCTTATGATTGAGTTACAGTGACCCAAAAGGGGCTGTTGTTTTAGTGAGAGGGTGGTAAAAAACGCATGCTTTCAAATGTTATACATGGTGATGTACTTGAAGATGATAGAATTTAGTTTTTAACATTTTACATTAGAAAATGACTTAAGATTTTGATAGATTATTTGCCTTTTTCTTCAATTTGCATATTGATAGATCTTGAGTCTGTCCTTAAAATTTCTAGTTTTGGAGGGTTATGTTTTAAAATTTGATTCTGATGTCTGTTGTTGTGAAACTGCTTTTCAAGTTGGTGCTTTACTCTAGGTCTAGGTTCTTTTAGTTTTGCTTTCAGATAAATAGATGCTTTCCTTTCTTCAAGAATTCAATTCAGCTTGTCAATCTTCTAAGTAAAATCTATATCAGATTATCAGTTATGTAGGCTTGTATGTTGCATTACTGGCCATGGATAATGTTGGAAGTTTCAATCCTGTTTCTAGTTTTGAAACAAGTAAAAATGGATATCTATGTACATGTTTATAAAACATGTATTTTAATCTTTTACAGTAAAAAATGTATAGATATTCAATATTTAGGATTATTTATAGTCTGTGTTAATTTTTTTTTTCATATTTATTTATTCATTCATTTATTTATAAATTATAAATATAAATATTTATATTTATGAATATATATTTGTTTATTTATTGAAAAATTGAATAATTTGTTTGCATCTTCTTTATTCTTTATTGCTATTCCTGAAAATGCAGTCTTCATCTTCTCTCTTAGACAACATCTTATCTGGACCAATAGAAGGTGATGTGTTGTGGATGCAACCGGAACATGTGTCTGAACATGTTTGGAACAAAGAGGAGGACCGAAAACTTCTTGTGAGGCGAGCTGTTCCAACACATAAGGGAATTCGGGAGATTCCACAGGCCATTGTACCGTATCTACATCAGTCTAGCTTTTATGGGGTTGCTCGAATGCAATATGTTGAAGTCAATGCTTCGTTGATAAGTGCATTGGTTGAGCGGTGGAGACCTGAAACTCACACTTTTCATATGCCATTTGGAGAGTGCACAATTACTCTCCAAGATGTTGCAGTGCAGTTGGGTCTCCCTGTGGATGGTGAGCCTGTCATAGGACCTACAAAATGTGATTGGGGACTTTTATGCGAGGAGTTGCTTGGTGTTAGACCAGCATCTTTGAGTGGAAGTACGGTGAAATTGAGTTGGTTAGCTGAAAATTTTGGAGATGTCGCACATCACATGGATAGTATTGAGAAGCTGCAATGCTATGCTCGGGCATACATCTTGAGACTTATTGGTGGTGTCTTGTTTGTTGACAAGTCCAGTAGTAAAGTCTCATTGCGGTATCTTCACTGTTTACGAGACTTGAATGAGACTGGACATTATGCATGGGGAGCTGCTGTCCTTAGCGTGCTATATCGGGAGATGTGTGTAGCAACTAATTATAAGATTAAATCTATAGGAGGTATGGCTTTATTGATACAGTTCTGGGCATGGGAGAGGTTTAATTGCATAGCACCAAGAATGACCCCACCCATTGTTAAAAATGCTGCACTTGGTACTAGGTAAGAAAATTATTCTTAAAGCTGATGCTTACTCATTTAGTTATACTGTTAATCATTTAGTGATTTGTAGATGGATTGGAAGCAACAATTTTCTAACAGTTCGAGATGACTTGCCATCTATTAGATTAAAGATTGACAAAATGAAGCGGGATAGTGTAAGTTGATACAAATGTTGCCATCATTCTTACTATATTATTATAACATTATACTGTGATATTTAAATTGATGTGTGCAGATTGTGTGGGAGCCATACACCGACAATGTTATGCAATCATTGCCAAAGGTATGTGTGCAAGGGATGAATGTGTGGAAAGCAATTGTCCCACTAGTATGTTTCAATGTGTGTGAGTGGCATCAACCAGATAGAGTAATGCGGCAATTTGGGATGCAACAACCTATCCCAAATCATCCCTGTCAGCCAGAAAATTTACATGACTTGACATTGCGGGGAAAAGAATCTGACAATTGGCAGCAATTATTAATGCCAGCCATTGTAATTTGGGGTGACAGGAATAAGCATCAGGTAGAAGACACTGGGCAACAAGTGGGTCTCCTTGGAAATAATTCTGAATATATGAGATGGTTCAAAAGGAAATCAAAGATCTACCTGACTCTATCTTGGGCTAAAGTGGGTTTGCTGGTAAGGATATTTATGTTAATACTTTTGTTAAGTTATTGTTTTAAATTTCAGTCGCAGCATAAAAAATGGTTATGCTACAGGGTGATATAGGAGAGAATTTATGGTACATGTCGTCTGAGGAAGGTCAGAATACATGGACAAGGACAGATTTAAGAAAAGAGGCAGAAAAAATTCTTGCTATAGCTGAGGAGGAGGATCGAGTATGTGAGTCTGCAACATCAGCTCCAGCTTCTGCACCGCAGTTTGAAGTAGGCGCGTTTGATATTCCTTCACATCGTTCAGAGGGTCATGGACTTGGGCGACGGAGGAGGACTATTGATCCAGAGACTTATGTCATACCGCCAATCTCTGAGCTTCAACCTGGGTCAACCCTGCCCTAACTTGAGCACCTCATTGAACAAAGTAACATATCTGCTATGTGTTGACATGACAAAAGCAATTATTGGTGAGCAGGTTTTTGGTTCTAAATTTTCACTAGTGATCATGTTGTTCTAATAGCGTGCTGTCATCACTTCCCAGATGTTGTATCTATTCCTAAGACAAATGGAAATCTCTGTCATCTCTATGACGTAAAAGGTTATTTCCGGCTACTCTAAAGGATGATGAGGCAAAGGTCTTCCCTATTACATGAAAGGTCTTTTCCGTCTTCTGCCATGGACTGGTTTAGGTAATTTTCTCCAGAAGCACTTCTAGGAGGAACCTTTTTGACTTTTTTCTTTGTATTTTTTTTTCTTCTAGAAGTGCTTCTAAGAAACTTATCCAAACAAGCCCATATATTAGTGGGTCTGTTTGTTTAAGTTTTTTTCCCCCTTAAATTGTATTGTGAAATTGCTGAATTTTATAAATGGTATCTTGTTTTTTCTGCTATATATTAGTGGGGATGTTTGTTTAAATATACTGTTTTTAAAAAAACACTGTGTTTTAGTAAAATAAGCAGTTTCCTTTTTTTTTGGAGAAGCAAGCCCTATCAACATCTTAAAAAATCACTTCTTTTGAAGTTTAAACAAACTGGCTAATAAATGTATGTCAATTGGCTGATGTTAATCGGCACTGCTAAAGGAAGTTTATGCTGTTGGGTGAAAACAGAATTTGGACTTCATTGTACATTGAAAACATGTTTGAATATAAATTTGATTTGTTAATTTTCTCAAAACACAAGCAATGAGTTCTAACCGGAAATGAGTATAAATATTTATGCACGAATCTCCTTAGTAGTATACGATATATATATCCGTGTATAGTTGGTTGTTTTCTTCATAGTGATTTAATTACCCGTCCTCTCCTTTCATTTCAGTTTAAGCTTTGCAACTTCTCAGTCTGGGCAGAAAGGGATCCTCTATATGAAGACCTATTATGCCACTGTTGAAGATGATGTGATTGTGTTGAATGGTTAATGTCTTCAGTATTGGCAAACGAACAAAGCCTTTGGGTGGCCCCTTCCCAAAAGCCGAGTTCCTAAAAGCCGAGGTAGCAAATTGTCTATCATCGAGGAGGTTGTAGGGCTTGCTGTTTATCAGGAGCAGCTTCTCAAAAATTTGATTACATGATATTGTTGAACAGTTTAGTTATTTTGAGACTGGTTTTGGTCTGAGAACAGTTCACTTTTAACGTCACAGTGAGAGTTGGCGACATGTTTTTCTATTCAATTTTGTTTTATAGTATTTACAATTAAAATATACTGATGATGCTGATATATGATTGCTTGTTACAGAAAAGAAAACTAATTGGTTTATAGTCAGGTATTTAATCAAATGGCACTGTCGAAACTTTTCACTGCATTATGCATAGTTGATGAATTCAAAGGTTATAAGCATGCAGAGTTTTGACATGCTTTATATATATATATATATATATATATATAAAGAGAGGGAAAAGAGATCCTATTACTCCGAGATTAACTTTAAAATTCTCACCATTCATTTTTAGAAAATGAATTCATAGATTTCAAAGGTTATAGGCATGCTGAGTTTTGACATGCTAAGTTACTCTTTAAGGAATTTTAGATTAGATAGTTGTTGTTATCTTAAATTTTAAGAAATTTTAAGAAAATGAATGATAAAGATAAAAAATATATTTTTTATACTATTTTTTAAATAAGTGGATTCCATCTCTCATTATATATAGATATAAATAAATATAAAGGAGTTATTCACCTACTTTTAATTTTTATTATTCATTTTTAATGACTTAGATTTTTAGTTTTGAAAATAGAATAATTTAGTTTATTCTGGTGCATCAAACTTGACTTTTAAGTGAAATGGGGCAACATATTCAAATCCAAAAAAGAAAATGGCTTGTTTGAAATATATTTAAATGGTTTTATTTTAGACAAGCTTTTTTTGTTAGTTTTCTTCACACCCCTAGCTAGGTAGATTTAACTTAATTTCGATGATTAATATAGTTCTAACTAATCACTAATTCGAAAGTGCAAACATACACCCCATTTTGTAAGTGTATTGGGTTTGAAGGAAGAGATCAATGAGAAGAAAATAGAAAATGTAGAGAAAGTGAAAAATGTTATAAGTAATGTGGTGAGAAAAGTAGAGAGAATAAAAGAAATGTGATGAAAATAATATGTAAATGAAAGTGATTATATATTTAATAATTATTTCTTATTAATTAAAATTTATTAAAAACTAAAAATTAAACACTGTACATTGTTGCAATTGTTTAAAACCCTTTTCCAACATTGCATCACAAATGATAAACATATATGTATGTATTTTTTAATTTTAACTTTTCTATTTTTGCAATAGTAAATGGATACAGCTTTTGATAAACTCAAGTATGTTATTAAATGTTCAAAGAGAAAACTGTTTTCTATAATCTACACAGTTCAAATATAATTGTTTTTAGTGAAAGATATAATCGAAGATTTGCTTTTCCCTCTTACACTCCAAGCACCCTTCCTTCTTGCTTGACCTTTGTTTCTTTTTTTTTATTTAATAGGTAGGCTCCATCCAGATCAGTTGATCTGAAATAGGTTAGAATGCTTTTATATTTTAGGTTAATTAATCTGGAGAGTTTTTTTTTTAATTTTTTTTTTAAATGAAGCATGTTCTGTGTCAAATGACCTAAAGAGTCCTTGAAAAGTTTCTGATGACATGATCCGAATTAAAAAAAATGTTTTATGTAACTTTTGGATATCTTCATAAGAAATACTCAGTTTGAGTTTGGATAGGCTGATCCGGAAAATGAAAATGCAGAGTGATTCGGATGGACGGATCCGTTAGCTGTTACTTTGTGATCTGTTAGGGTTTTGCTGTATTTGTCTATTTTTCTTATTGTTTAATTTGATTTGAAGGCATGCAGTAAGCTATGAGGCTCGAATTAAATAACCATCTTAAGAAGAATCATGGGAGGAACATTTACGAACTCTCCGGATCATGTGATCCGGAAGTTCGTTCCTTTACAACATCTGGAACTTTTATGAACCCTCCCGATCATGTAGGAATCGATTGATTTGAAATATAGAAAATTTTTAACCTATTGCAAATCAATTGATCGGGAGCCTATTTATTGAAAAAACTGAAAAAGGAAATGAAGTTCAAGCAAGAGCAAGAGGAGAAGGGTGCTTGGAGAGTAGGTGGGAGAAGTGATAGTATAAATGAGAAAAGCAAATCCGCATATGCGGTTTCTACAAAACATTCAGGAGTTTACATGAAAAACCATGATAAATTATAAAATATAAAGCATTTTGAAGTTATATTTTTACATTAACTAGACCATTATTTGCATAACTCCTTATTTACACAAACTAAAAAAAACAGAAATATGAGAAGAAAACACAATCTAAACAAGAAGGGAAACTGCAGTATCTGTTTGCTTTACCATCATCAGATCAGCTACATCATCCACCTTAGAGTTCTATACCTTTTCCCTCTATAGTGTTCATAGACAAAATCAAGCTGAGGGACAACCTCGTAAAGCAAGTTATCCACTTGCTGCCAATACAAAAGCCTCCACCTCTCCAAGAACATAAGGGGAAGGATGACGATTCCACACTAATGAAATTCAACTCTATTGATCCATTCGTTTCATATACTGGTGTTGGAGGTGAATGCCCCACTTCATCATTGATGCAAACTTTTATTTGTGGCCCACATAATCCCCAATTGCCTTCAAAAGAACTTGAATCAAATGTGTGCATTTGACCACCTGTTGGGATTTTTCCCCACAGGTGATTAAATGAGAGATTCAAGTATGATAGAAAATTTAAACTAGCAAGTTCAAGAGGAATTCCGCTCAAATTGTTATTTGACAAGTCCAAGGATTCAAGTTGCTTCAAATTTCCAATTGATGAGGGGATATGGCTTGAGAAAATGTTGACAAGTTAAGAAAATACAATGTGCTCAAACTAGCAAGTTCTTGAGGTATTGGACCTTCAAAATGATTTGAGGATACATCCAACGAAGTGAAGATAGTAGGAATTTTGATCAACTTCATTTGCACACCTTTGACAACAATTGTAACTGAATTCAAGTAGCGACCCCCAAATTGGTTAGAAGTGACATAATAAGCAAATATGTGGTCAGCTACAGTGTAAGGTTCAGTTGCTAACAATTTGTATAATTTTATTACAAGAAACTTGTCGATAACCGAGAACAAATTCTTGTAACGCATATTGTCATGATTATCAAACATGTCAAAAAACAAAGTGCCCATACTCTTCGTGGGATTCAGTCTCGTTACCTAGCATTTTAGTCCAGCTTCTCAAAACTGGTCCAGGTAGTAAACCAGTGGAATTATTAGAGGCTAGATCGACAATATGAAGCATCTCCCAATTGCCAGTGTTATGTGGGCATGGAATGGGACCATTGAGCTTGTTTGACCTTAAAATTAGCACTCGCAGGGTTGAAATGTTCCTTAAGAAGCATGGAAATCTATCACTAAATTGATTGCTTCCAAGATTTAATACTTGTAGACTCTGGCAGTTGGCTAGAGAGCTTGGGATAACACCTCCCAAGAGATTTCCATTGAGATTAAGGAACCTTAAATTATGCGAACTTGAAATGGTATCAGAAATATAACCCTGAAGTTTGTTTTCAGCAAGATTTAGAACCCTGAGGGTACTATTCCTTTTCATCAAGCCCATGGGGATGAAGTCATTGAAGCTATTGTAGGAAAGATCAAGCAACCGGAGATATGAAAAATTACAAAAAGCTTCATGGATTTTCCCTTGAAAGCTGTTGTTTGAAAGAGAGAGAAAGTATACAAAAGGGATATACTTATCCATGTCGAGTGGGACAGTGCTGAATTTATTGCTTGAGTAGTCCAAATGAACAACATATTTTGTGAAAGTAGGAATTGATCCAGGGAGTTAATTGGAATGAAGATCAAGGATGTATAGATTGGAATTCAGATCATCAAAGGGTCCTTCCATATTTGTGAGAAAATTGTTGGAAAGATTTAGATAAACCAGAGAGTCAAATCTCCAAATCCAGTTAGGTATTACTCCATGAATCTGGTTATTGGATAGGTCTAAAGCATGCAGTTAGGGATGGTTTCTCAAGAACCCTGGAAATTCTCCCAAATTGCAAGAAGCCAACGATAAATATTTCATGCTGGGAAAGGATGAAAGGTCATGATCATCAATGAAAGTTATATCAACTGACAATTTGTTGTGTGAAAGACCTAATGTGTGCAAATTTTGTAGCCTCTGAACCATATCAAGTCTTATGGTGCCACTGAATTCATTTGCGGAAAGTTGTAGGAAACGAAGTCCTTCAAGATGAAAGATAGAATTGGGAATAGGGCCCTGTAATTTGTTGCTGCTCAAGTCAATCAACTGTAATTTAGAGGAAGAAATATTTGGGAATTCATCTAATTGACTATCAAATCCATTATGACAAAGAGTAAGTTCTTGCAAAGATGGAAGCGTAAAAAGTGACACAGGAATTTTTCCATCGAGGGAATTATCTCCTAAATTGATAATGAGGACACTTTCCAGTCCATCAAAATGAGTTGTAGGAATGGTTCCTAACAAATTATTGTGCAACAGAGATAAATATGTGAGATTTTTTAACGTCTTGAAAGAGGGAAGTGGACCGGTAAACTTGTTAAAAGACAAGACCACATGAACAAGGTGAGTGAGGTCTGAAATTGAAATAGGGAGTGTTTCAATGAATTGGCAGTTAGATAGGTCTAACACAGACAACTGCTTTAGATTGGAAATAGCATCTGGTAATTTCCCAGAGAAATTTGTGTTACTAAGATTCATGGTGTGAAGAATAGCATGTGGTAGAAAGTTTGGAAAAACACCATGAAGATCCTGGTTGTTTGAGATATCAATGTTGGAAATAATAGTGGATTGGTATTAATCAATTATATTTTATCATTATCTGGCAATTTAAGATTTGGTGATAATCATATCTTATAATATCTTTATGATTATTTGAATGGGATTATAGTAAGATTGACTCTGTGATGGGTTGAGTCAATCATAAAAAAAGCCCATTTGAGGGGTCTCTGCCTACCCTGGGGGATTATAAATTTGCCATCCCATTAAGCAAATTACAACAACAACAACAATACACACTCTCTAGAATAATCCCCTAGAAAGTAGGTAGTAAAACCCTCAAGAGTTCTTATTGAACTCATATCTCTACAATAATCATTCATAGGGTTTTTGTTCTTGAAGATCAAGAACTTCAATTCAATATATATAAGGTACACAGATTCTCTTTCCTCTATCTTTTTATATTTAATTCTCTATACATACTATAATCTTGTATCTATTGATTTAAGGTTTCCTTTTATTTCCATCAATTGGTATCAGAGCCAAATTAGATACATATTATAGTTGTTTTCTATTAGAGAATTATGGTTGTTTTCTATTAGAAAATTAAATTTGAATTGAAGATTTTTTGTGTTATTAGTGAAATTTTATAATATAGTTCACTATTATCTTTTTCACAAAAAAAAAATGAGGGTTTACGCTACTTGTTATTGTTAAAATAACATGTTAAAGTTTCATTCCCTTACTCTTACATAGGTAAATTAATATTGAAACTTTTTTTTTAAGTGATACCCCTTTTAAAACCTAGTTTTCTTTTTTAAATAATTATGGGGTAAATTGTTTTCAAAATTACTTAATAGTTTTCCTTTTTTTTATGTTTGACCAATATGAGTCATTTGTGTGAGCAACATAATATATTTGTGTTAACTTTTACTTTGGAAAGTATTAATGGGGTTGCATGGACTCATTTTTATACCCATATTTTTGTGATTTGGTCAAGGGAGAACTTTGTGGTTTTGATACGATCATGTATGATGATTCGTGTGTTAAATTCATTCTCAAAAGCATTGAATGTTGTTGCTAATTTTTTATATTCTTATTTTTTCAAAAATACCATATTTATTTAATATTTTTATATTATTGGTATTTTTTAGTATAAAAAAAATTTGATTAATTCAAGATTAAATTAAATTTTTTTTACTATTATAATCTTGAATTTTTTACCTATTTTCATTGTGATAATTCTTTACAGTATTTGTATTCTCCAATTATACTGTACTCTCTCTAATATTGAATTATCATTTATAAATTCATTTTAGGTTATTTTATTAATTATGCACAATCTTAATTGTCCTTCTATTATGAGCATAATTTTCTTTATTAATTTGCATTATTATTACTTGTCTATCATGAGTATAATAATGTGAATTTTGTATGTTGGTCATATAATATATATAATTAAAATTATGCAAATTTATTGGACAATATGCATAATTTCTTTTTTTCATTTACATAATTATAATTTCACTATTTTGGATGCATTTATGTGAATTTTGTGATATAATTATTTTTTTTATTGCATTGATGATAACTATACTCTATCGGTGTATTGTTATTAATGTAATTTGGTGTTATACAATGTATTTTTCTTGGCTTATGTTAATGATTTTTCAATACCCTATCGGTATTAGGATTTTATTGATATAAGTTATAGTACATTGTAATTTCTTTAGGGATTCTCTTTTAACTGAACTTTTAGAATTACATAATGTTTCCCTATTTTTGTAATGTTCAGTTTATTTCCCTCATTTGATCATGTTTAGTTATATTTATATGGAACCAAAATTTACACTCTCATTTTCTTTTGTTCCATATTGACTTATAACCTTTAATTGGACATTTTTTCCTTCAAAATAAAAAAAACATATTGCATTTTTTGTGGTGCAAATTTTCTATATATATATATATATATATATATTGATAAAGAAATAGTTGAATTTTATTTAGTCCTCTGGGTATTTTTTTGTTATGTCAACTTATTTTTTCTTTGTCAAGTGGAAGGATTTTTTATATTAGAATTTTAATTAATATCTTATAAAATAAATTGTCGTGATATAAGATTTTTACCTTAAATGTCCAATTAATCATACATGTGAAAAAATAAATGTTCTTGATAAAATTATTTTTTCTTATCACATTATTTGTGATCACATTGTTGGGATCTATATTAAGGATTTTATATTGGTCTCTTGTAAAATATTTTCTTGTATAACAAACTCTTTATTGATTTGCAATATTAGTATGAAATTCTTGTAAGGACAATATAGGAATCCCAAATTTTAAGAGATTAATTTCTCTATACCATATTTTATAATATTGTTAATGGTATTCTAGTAAAAGCTAGAGGCTTTATTTTGGGATATATAAATAAACCTATGTCCATTATAAATTGTATGAGAGTTAGAAACTATTTATTATTATATCCTTAATATATATAAGAATAAGTCTCATTCTTCCGCTGCGTGTGAGTTTTATTCTCAAGTGTGTGTAAATATTGTTTATTGTAGCACTTGATTTTTGTTTATGATTACTTGAGAACTTGCTTATGATCTCATATTCTACGTAAAATTATCAAGTGATCCATTTTCTTACTCATGTAATTATTTTTTCAAGATCCTCATAAGGGTCAATATTTTTGTAAAGATTGATTAATATGTGGTTAATTATGAAACCATTTGTGAGAATTATTTATTCTTATGGATGAATTTGTAGGTTTCATATTCTTGTTATTTTAACCACTTCTCTCATTAATCATTTGTTATTCTACTACTTTCTAATTCCTTAAGTAGAATAATAGTGAATTTTAATTCACTTTTATTATTATCTTATAAAGTCATCATCCCACTATCACTAGAACTTTTAATACTAGTGTACCCTAATGATAATCCTAATATTTTTTTGGTATATTAAGGATTAGTGAGAGTATATATAATCTTGTATTATCTCTCGAAACTTATATATTTTTTATTGTCATATAATCTTGTGCACATTTAATTATGATATGACATATTCTATAGGGCTTCTCTATTTATTTTTGTCCTATTTTTATTGAGATACATAAAATCCATTGTATCTTTGTAGAAATCTTTAACTGATGTTAAGGTCATTCTGTTGGGTATTGCACATTAATCCTTTTGGCATAAAATTATGCATTGTGCATCTCTTTTACCCAAATTTAATATTGATCAAAATTTTAGAAGTATATAATTTTGTATCATGTCTCGAGACTTATCTATCTGTATTGTCATATATTCTTGTGCACATTTAATTGTGATATGACATACTTTATAGGACTTGACTATTTATTTTTGTCCTATTTTAATTGAGATACATAATTCATTGTATCTTAATAGACATCTTTAATGGATGTTAAGAGCATTTTGTTGGGCATTGCACATTAATTCTTTTGGTATGCAATTAAGTATTGTGCATTTCTTTACCCAAAATTTCACATTTTGTTTGGTCAAAATTCTATAAGTATATCGTAGATGCAATACTCCTATCGAGTATGATTTTCTACTTTGTAAAAAAGTACTTATTATGATAGTACTCCTATTGAGTACAATTTTGCACTTTTGAAGTACTTATGAATTTTTTTTGTTTGGACCAATTATCTAAGTGTTTGCTCAATTGACATTTTGTGGCCACAATAATCTGAGTATCATTTTATATAAACTAGGTGTCTATGTGGTTTTAGTAGGGAATTTATGGATTTCTTACTTATCTTTGGATTCTTACATAGTCACTCTTTTTTGAAACTCAGATTAGTTAAATGTCAAATATTATAGAGCATTTATGTAGCCTATATGTAATTACATATGTTATTGGGCTATGATGAATAATTAGATGCATGTAAATTATGCTTTCTCACCTATATAATTTTTCGGACTCAAGAAAAATTTTTTTTTATTAATTAAACATTTTTTTATTCACTGATCAAATACTTAACTTTGGAGTTTTATAACTCATATGGTTTGGTTAAGTTTTGATGTCTTAGATCAGTGGGAGTCTGAAAATTTTCTTATGAGATATGTGTGAAGTAATATCATTTTAGTAACATATCTCTTAGCATTTTTGGATGCTTGAGACCATGTAGTATCATTTTATTGAACTACATTATTCTATATACTTTATGAGAAATATTTATCATATATATCCCTATCGGATATTATTTTGTAGCTCAAATTTCTCATTATTGTCATTCTAGCTTAATGATTTATCTTTGTATTATTGATTAATACCATCCAAGTGGGAGAATGTTGGAAATAATAGTGGATTGGTATTAATCAATTATATTTTATCATTATCTGGCAATTTAAGATTTGGTGATAATCATATCTTATAATATCTTTATGATTATTTGAATGAGATTATAGTAAGATTGACTCTGTGATGGGTTGAGTCAATCATAAAAAAAGCCCATTTGAGGGGTCTCTGCCTACCCTGGGGGATTATAAATTTGCCATCCCATTAAGCAAATTACAACAACAACAACAATACACACTCTCTAGAATAATCCCCTAGAAAGTAGGTAGTAAAACCCTCAAGAGTTCTTATTGAACTCATATCTCTACAATAATCATTCATAGGGTTTTTGTTCTTGAAGATCAAGAACTTCAATTCAATATATATAAGGTACACAGATTCTCTTTCCTCTATCTTTTTATATTTAATTCTCTATACATACTATAATCTTGTATCTATTGATTGAAGGTCTCTTTTATTTCCATCAATCAAGAGCACTTAATGTTTGCATTTGAAACTTATCCTTTGGAAAATGACCACTCAGGTTGCAACTGCTAAGCTCCAAGACATTTAAATTGGAGAAATTTGCAAAGAATTCTGGTACCGGGCCTGAGATATTATTCAGATTCAGTCGAACTACTGAGAGTCTCTGAAGTGCTGATAATGAAGAATCAATTGGCCTTGAGATATTGCATGATGACATGCTCAACACTTTTAGCTTTTGAAGAGAAGATAAAGCACAACCCCACTTCTTTCCCTCAGCAGATACCCTTACACCATCAAGATATAGCTGTGTCAGTTTTGTAAGGTTCTGAAAAAACATTCCAATATTTGGATTCTGGAATTTGAGAATATTTTGTGAGGCAAGCGATGTAGACAAGTCAAGTGTTGTCAATTTTGTCAGGTGAGAAATCTGAGCAGGAACCTGCCCATGAAATCCAGCATTTGACAAATTCAAACCTCTCAGATTCTTGAGCTTCCCAAACTTCAATGGAATGGAAGAATTGAAATCATTGGAAGCCAGACTCAAATTCTGCAAATATTGCAGTTTAAAGAGACTGAAATTATGAAGTCATCCAGAAATGAATTCGTCACTCAAGTCAAGACCAATTACATGGCCCTTTCTGCATGTTACTCCATTCCATTGACAGCAATTGCCACTATGATTCCAGTGAACCAATTTTTTGGACGTGGCAGGGTTGAATACAAGGTTCTCCTTCAAGCGGAGTAAGAAAAATTGCTGATGGTCAAGACAGTTGCATGTTGCTACATCAATGTTGATATTCAGGTTTATCAAGCACAAGGATATAAAGATATCAAAGAAGATTTGATGGATTCTCATTGGAGATGACTATTAGAATAAGCTAAAATATCTGACAGGTTAAGCAGATTGAGGCTGGTGTAGATTTGATCCTAGAACATACTCATTTTATAGACATTCTAAAAGAAAGAGAGAGAAATAACAGAAAGAAGGTGAGAAAAGATGAGAAAGAAAGTGAGAAAAATTTAAAATAAATATTCATATTAACATATCAACATTATACGATACTGAATCTAGCAGATCCGGTTAGACATCTTCGTATAATATTGATAAAAACAAGTTTATAAGCTATTAATCTGGCAGAGCTTGTTAGACATCTGCTTATAAACTTGGTGAAAAGTAAATTTAATTAACATATAAAAAACCTTTAAATGATCATCGCATCTTTAAATATTTATTGCTTAAGGCATTCGAATATACCTTAAGAGAAAATTACTCCATACTTAAACTAATATGCTCAGAAATTTAAAATAAATAATTACAAATGGGAGAAAAGAGGGAAGGGGTTGCTGACAACTTTTGATTTTATTGCAGTGAATGAGTTTTTACGAGAGATGAGAGAGGAGAGGAGAGGAGAAATGTAGAGAGAAGGATTTAAAAATTAGAGAGAGAAGTATTTCGGACCTGCACATAAAAGACTTATGGTGCTTTTAATTTTTTTATCTTCGCTTATGTATTTACGTGAAGGAACGAACATCAAATTAAGTTATTCTATTCTAATTAAAGAATACTCCTTCTCTCAGTTTTCGAGACAGTCCAAGTAAGCTTGTAAGCACTAATTTGGTCCAAATAAAAAATATATTTTATTTTATAAAGGTTCTAAATAAGAAATATATTATATAGTTCTGTCCAAATAAGAAATATATTCTCTAGGACTATCAATAGGATGGATGTATAAATTTAAGTTAGTAGTAAACTATAGAGCAATAAATGTTGTATGCGTTGCTTTGGCTATTACTTGCTAAAAGGGTAATTAGCACGTCGCTCGAAACCAGAAGAGGACGTATAACACATTTAGCCTAAATCTAATTTATTTACTGATAAGCTTTAGTTTTAGGCTTAATAATCTTTTTTAATGGTATGGGCAAGGCCCAACCAGAAAAAAACATTTTAGGCTTAATCTAACCTAGTTAAAGTCTAACTTAATTTTGTTAAAGATTTACTTCATATTAATTTTTCTTATATAGATTTAACTTCTCTCTACATTGGCTAAGAGACCAATGAATAAAAAAGTTTTAAAAAATGTGTATAGCTGTAAAAAAGAAGAAAAAAAAAGTGTAAAAAAAAACTATAATTTATGAAAATTAAAATAACTATAACTCATAGCTCAAAGCATGATACAAATGTAAAATTGAAACCTGTTTATCCTTTAATAAACATATAGGCTTAAATTTTTATTATGGTGACAAGCTTAATATTTATAAAAGGCAAATAAAAAGATAATTCTAACACATTGTAACAAATTTAATAGTAATAATAGTAGTAGTAATAATAATAATTTATATAAAATATCCTTATGTGATGTACATGTTTTAAAAACCATTTTATACTTCAATTAATTTTAAAAACTAATCCAAATTTACAATAGTTATTAATAATTATTTACATTTTTTTATATAAATATAGTATAATCAGGAACCTATCAGACATTGTAAGTGGTAACTATAAGCCCTCTCTTTCGTTTTACAAGATAATTTTTTTTCTCACCTAACATATGGTTGGCTCCATACTTAAAGTGGTATAGTTAAGGAACACAAGTAGGGATTAATGTTGATAGTTTTGTTTTGCTTTATTTTGTTTTTTTTATCTAGTTAAAAATCAAACATTTCGAAAATTTATTCAACATAAATTTCTAAATGTAATACATTATGGAGAAAAATTAACACCAACAAAATTACATACATGTCATGTTTGAATGTAGATAAAAAATAATAATTTTAGTGTTCTATAAAAATAATATAAATATGATATGTCAAATTACTTACTTGTCATATTTATATTAACTAAAGTTCTTATTATGAAATATATTATTAAATAACAAATATGATATCTAACTAAAGTTCTTATTATGATATGTCCGTTTTTATTATTTAATAATATATTAACTTTCAATTTTAAGTTTTTTGGTAATTTGAGTTTTGTTTGGTTAGAACTAAAGTATACCGTTTTTTAAATGCTTGCATATTCCTTAAATCCAAACTACCCTCATTCTTTGACTTGCACACCAGTTCCTAGGATACCCAATGTACTTTTCTACAATCCTCCTTCCCATCTCATAAGAATTTCATAATCAAGCTTTCAAAGGAATAAATAATACATGTCGAAGCTTTAAAGAATGATAAGTAGTATAATGACAAAGCATACAACACATATTTAATTAGTACAACCCGCCTTGCTAGGGAAAGATGTTTATGTTCCCACAATGCCAATCTGTTCCCCACTGCTTTCAACACAAGTTTCCACATCGCTTTCTTTGAAGAGTTATCCCCAATAGGTAGACCCAAATATTTAAATGGAATTTCTCCCTTTTTGTAATTTAGCAACTTTGATGCCCTATCTAACCACTGCCTCAAACACATTTGCTCTATATAACTAACTCTTATAAAAATTTACCTTTAAACTGAAAGCTAATTCGAACAACTATGATAAGTGTCCATTATATGCAAAAATCTATATTTTTAGGACACTTATATGACCAGGAAATTAAAGAAAACACTTTGTGTAACCTGGTTCTTTTTACAAAAACTCAAAAATATTTTGTTTCAAATAGAGTATTGAAATTGTGCAACTAACACTTGATTTTTTTTAAGAATCCCACCTTAAAAATAAGCTACAAACAAGGAACAGGAAGTGAGAATATAAATGTTACGATAGAGTTCCAAAGTTGTTCCATGTGATTTGAAGGATAAAAGGGCTAAGCTTGGCCAAAGGAACTCAAGGACAACCAAAGGACATAAACCAAGCCAAAGATTCATTGAGCTAAGGAAGAATTAAGCTTCATTGGTCGCTTAGCGAACAAGCATTCGCTGAGTGAAGTCTCTTAGAGATAATTGGAAAAAGCAAGATTCGTTGACCGAATCCATTTTTGCTCAGTGAAATTCAAGTCGAGAGTAATTTGCTTAGTGAATTTCCACTAGCTCAAGCCTATAAATAGGTGGCGAGGTAGAAGGGAGAAATCATCCCATTTTCCACATTCTAATTCTTTCTCTTCTCTTCTCTTTCTCCCCCATCTTCTCTATCCTTGTATGTAATCCATGGTGGGATCTATCTAGGCAAGATTGTTACGGGTTGAGGCACTAATAAATACTCTGTAATCTATTCTTATCTTTATTTAAAATTTCATTTATTTATTTTGAATCTTTCTTGTGTTTAATGCTCGTTGTCTGTCTAATCAACTTATAACGTGATTTGTCTAATTTCTATTATCGGGAGATACATGAAATTATAGAATCAGAAAGTTCATCATATAGTGACTATGCTTAGGAATAAGGTAAAATTTGTGTGCCTGGTTAAATAATTGGTCTGCACTTAATCAGATTATTGGAGTCATTCTTGCTAAGTAATTAGGGGAACCTTTGATAATTTAGTTCTCTATTGCTAAGAAATTAGGATAGAGAAACCTCTAACAATTCAGGAATAAGTAATTGAACTTAGGTAAGAGTTTGTAGTTACAAGTATTGTGAAGTGAATCAAACCCCTAATCATCTTACATATTTATAATTATTTATTAAAAATCACAAAAATATAATTTACTTTCCAATCTAGTCATTAATTTTTCTTTTTTTAAAACTAACAAAGAGATTTTATAAAGGAACTATTGAAATTCTAAATGATCTTACAAGTCCCTGAGGAGACATCCTAATCTAATTAGTTTTATACTATAATATGTCTGATACACTTGCTAGAAGTAGAGTAGTAATTAAAACTCTTAACAAACTGCAAGGTTGGTTTTGCTACTAATAGTTAATCCCAATTCGGTTGAGTAACAATAATAGTGTCATCTACAAATTAAAGGTGAGATACACATACCTTATCTTTTCCTACCTCGTTCCTCTTCCATAAATCCTTATTTACTACAGTTTGGATCAGTTGGCTTAACTTTTCCACTGCAGTGAGGGAAAAAAAAATGGAGATACGGGATCACCCTGCTGTAAACCTCGACCTATCCCAAATTCTGGAGTAGGGCTCCCATTTAACAACATAGACATAGAAGTTGATCCTACACATTCCTTAATCCACGGTATCCACCTAACACCAAATTGCATCTTTTCCATTACCTCCCTTAACAATTAACAAAATAATACGTTTTCTCAAAATCCACCTTCAGACATACCATGTCGTTCTTATTCCTTACTCATCCTTCACAACCTCATTGACTACTAACACTCTATCTAATATTTGATGCCCTTTCACAAAAGCTGATTGCGACTTTGATATGATAGAATGTATCATTGCTCTCAGCCTAATAGCTAACACCTTAGACAACACCTTGTACATTGATAAGTGTCAACTGTTATTAAATTTTCATATAGAATTTTGACACTTTATTATCTTAATTGTATTCATTATATGTTAATTGCTCTTGATTTAAGAATTATTGAATCCAAATGTTTGTTTCCGAGTCTTGCTATAAATGAAGGCATTTGATCCCATTTTTTGTATCATTTTTCAGGAAATTAAAGATTGAAGAAGGAAATGATTGAAAGAATTTTGAAGAAATGAAAAAAAGAAAGCATCTGCCACTTTCTTGCTCAAGCTAGTAAGTATCGCTTGAGCGAGATTCATCCAAAGAAGGGAGGTTCATCAGGGTATTCTCGCTTAAGCAAGATAATTTTAGTTTGAGCGAGATTCTCGCTTGAGCGAGATTCTCGCTTGAGCGAGAATTGACCCGAGAGCAATGCTGTTTCAGGGGCATTCTAGCTCAAGCAAGAAATATCTCGCTTGAGCGAGAGAACCTTTCTTTAAGTTGAAGTATTCTTCTCGCTTAAGCGAGAATCAGATAGCTCAAGCGAGAAATCACTTATAAAAGGCCCAGAACAGAGAATGAGAGGAGAGAGCTTTTACAGGTGAAAAAACAGAGAACTTCAGGCTGAGAGCTATAACGAAGGGCTGCGGAAGCTATTTTCTTCAATTCTTCTCCATTCTTGATTCTATTATGGCTACCATGAGTAGCTAATCTCTTTTTTGGGATTGAATGTAATCGATTCGAACTCGGATGTATTCTGGTGATATTTATATATAGTAATTCCATTCTTATTTGATATTGGTATTTCATTCTGTTTTTAATGCTTGATTGTATCTGATCAATAGATTCTTGAATTTGATTTTTAGAATTGACTGGAAAGTATTTTTGAAAATCTGCTCTAAACGAAATTACTAGATATATTGCATTACTAGGAATAGATTTCAATATATCAATTGCTTTATAACATTTGATCGTAATGCTGGTTAATCTGTTAAATATTTGAGGAATCAATATTTAAGAGATTTTTCTTATGAATTTTATACTTGAGGGATCAGTATAAATGATTTTTTGTATGTTGCATTAATATCAATTGTTTCAAATGCTATATGTATTTATATATCCAGAATAGATGAAATTCAATCCCAGTTTCTCCCAGTAAATTATCTTTATCACATTTAGCCTGTTACTTTTATTATGTGCTTTAATTTATTTTGCTACATTCCAATATGACTAAATCCATTATTATGTATATATACTTAGTGAGTATTATAACTTTGAATTTTAATTGAAACTGTTCCCCGTAGGATCGACATTCTTACTTATAAAATTATTATACTACAGTTGATTTTGGTACGCTTGTCAGAGTTTAACATACATGTAACCCACTAATGATATAGGTCGATAATTACCTAAAGACTGAGGGTTCGTATTTTTTTTGGAACCAGAGCTATAAACAAGCTATTAGATCATTTCACTAATTTTCAATTTGAAAAAAAAAATCTACAAAAAAAGCCACAAAATCTTTCTTAAGGATATGCAATAACTCCTTTATGAATCAGAAGTTGAACCTATTTGGACTTGGATTTTTATTACCATTACATTCCTAAATGGCTTTCTTTATCTCATCTTCTGAGAATGGCATCTCAAGGAACGATTGTGCTTCTGCACTCAGCACCTTAAACTGCATATTACCCATTTGCAGCCTTATCAACCTATTCTCCTTGAAATGTTCTTCAAAGTACGCCTTCACCTTCTCCTCCAGCTTCTTTACCTCCATAACATACTCGTCATCCATCATTAGATTCAAAATTTCATTACCTCTAATTCTCTTTGTTATGGACCTATGAAAGAATTTGGTGTTTCCATCGCCTTCTCACAACCATTGAACCCTAGACTTTTGACTTAACAAAGAACACTTCCTTCCAACCCATACCTTTAAATTCCCCATTAGCTTTTTACGCATAACCAAATTTGACTCCTCTAAGCCACTGTCTTCTTTTTTTCAAATCCAATTCATGCATTTTCACCTTTGTCTCTGCAATTTGGTTGCCAATGTCGTCGAAGGCCTCCTTATTCAATCCTTTCAGCTTCCCTTTTAACAATTTTAATTTTTATTTTAACACAAAAGCCTTCCAACCATTAACAATCAATGTACTCCATTTTGTCTCCACAAAAGGTTTGAACCTCTTGTCATCCATCTAACAATTCAAGACCCGAAAAGATTTTTGGTTCTCAATTGACTTTGCCCTCCGTTAAAACAACTGGATAGTGATCTGACATAGTCCTTGGCAATCCCCATTGCTCCGCCGCTCCCCACCCATGTGAAATTCTCTCGTCACCAAAAACCTATCGAGACGACTCATCGTTTTGCCATCATTTTTAAACCATGTGAATTTTCTTCCTTGTAGTTATAAATCTATCAACCCAAACCCTTCTGTGAAATCATTGAACAAACACATTTCCTCTTCTTTACTATTCCACCCCATCCCCTTCCTTTCCTAATTGCTTCTAATGGAATTGAACGCACCCATAATACACCAACTATCACCTGCTCTCCTTTCCAAACACAAAATTATTTCTGCCCAACATTCTTTCTTACCCTCCATAGTATATAAAACATACACATTTAATCACATTAGTTGTGTGACTTTGCCCATGCCACGTCCCAACCATCCCTACAAATGACTTCCTTCAAAAACTTCTTCTTTCTTAAATATCGTAGGGTCCCAACATACCAAGCCACCCAAATTGTCATTTGATGGTTTGTAACACCATCCTACCTCGGTAGTCCCCCATAAAAATTCACATAACACCTTGTTAATATGCTCTATCTTTGTTTTCTATAGACAAAGAATTCCAGGTTTCTGATCATTGATCAACCTCATCACCTCCCATTTTTTTAACCTTCCTCCTAACCCACTTATATTCAAAGTAATAAATTTCATTGACACACCACAATCTCCCCGTCAGACCCTTCCATCCTCTCTCTTTTCTCTATAACTGACAACCATTTTACTACAAGATCATTATTTTTACAAGATAGACCCAACTGACAACAAATCTTCTACACCCTCTTTGCTACCTTACCCACACTGTCCCCAAGTCAAACAACTAGACATACATTGTTTCAAACTCATTAATACTAGTTTCATCTCCATTTGAAACCCCTGTTAAAAGCTGCCCTAATTTTTTCTCCTATCGTATTTTGACAACCTTCTGTTTTCCTTTCCTCCTAACAACCGGTTTTCTTCCTAACTTTCGACCCTTCCCCTTATCCAACTCAACAACAATGTCAATAAGCCTCTTTCCTGAACCTTTTGACATTTACCCTTAGTTTGTTTGTCCCTATCCAAATTGCATCTAATTTTTTCTCGATTTCCTCCACATTGCTCACCGACACAAAAGTGACAAAGCCAAATCGGTGACCATGTTTATTAACCTTCATAAGAATGAAAATATCACACACCTTCCCTAAAAAAGAAATCAATTTTCACATTAGATCCAAAAAATTTGTAAAGTAAAATGTTATTTAGTCATATTTCTTCAATCTCCCAACTTTCACCTTTCTCGATCTCATCACAGTCCACCCTCCTTCCTTACCATGTTGCATTTGGTTCACAAATTTGTTACACATGAGAATTTTTTATCAAATAATAATAGTATGAAAATTCTTTATATTATAACTGTATTCAGTGTTTACTCTTCTAACTTTATATTTCATTTATTTCTCATCCCATTCTAACTTCTAATTCAAGTTTGTTTACTCTTTTAATTTTATACTTCATTTATTAGTCATCTTATTCTAACTTCTAATTCAAGTTAATTAGCACCAATTTTCTATCTCATTATGTCTATTTTATTGGCGTCACCGTTAGATGTATAGAATTTTCCAATTAAATAATACTAATCTCCCAACTTTCACCTTTCTCGATCTCATCACAGTCCAGCCTCCTTCCTTACCATGTTGCATTTGGTTCACAAATTTGTTATACATGAGAATTTTTTATCAAATAATAATAATATGAAAATTCTTTATATTATAACTGTATTCAGTGTTTACTCTTCTAACTTTATATTTCATTTATTTCTCATCCCATTCTAACTTCTAATTCAAGTTTGTTTACTCTTTTAATTTTATACTTCATTTATTAGTCATCTTATTCTAACTTCTAATTCAAGTTAATTAGCACCAATTTTCTATCTCATTATGTCTATTTTATTGGCGTCACAGTTAGATGTTTAGAATTTTCCAATTAAATAATACTAATCTTGTATGTACTTACGGAGATTTTTAGTATTTGATTCAAACAAGGAAAAACTTTGACAACACATGATGTCATGAACAAATATCGAATTCCTTTGCAGCGCTGTGAATAGCACATCCGAAGCCTTTATAGTCAAGCAAACAAGATATAATTAATTATATGTAATATATATAATTAATTATATGTAATTTATAGTCAAGCATGCATGATAATCAACGTCACGTCAGAAAACAAAACAGAGACAGATGATAGTATATAATACGATGAAAGCTTTAAATCAACTAAGAGATGGCCCTACTTTGTTTGTGTCCATTGGTATTAATTATTAGGTTTTCTTTCTTTTTTTTACAATATTAGATTTTCTTATACCACTAAAATTTTGAAAATTTCTTTTTATATCCTCTTGTCTTTGCAAGAAGAGAGATGTTAAACTTAATCCGTTTATATATTCAATAATTTTATGTAAAATAAAAATTTAACCAATCTAACCATTAAATTTTATTTTTTATTAATTAAATTAAATATATAAATTTTATAAAATTTTAAAATTATTTAGTAGTTAATCATAATGCTTAATTTTAACTTTGTAAAATGTCTAAATATTTATTAGTAAATAATATATCTAACAGCAAAGTACAAGATAAATACATAAAAAAGATAATATCATTAAATTAGTTATTTAATAGAGTTACAAATGATAACTTATAAAAATAGATTTAAAATTTTGAAGATTAGATTAACAAAAAAAAAACTTGCGGATGAAATTATTATTTTGCATCCTTTATAAAACCTAAATATAGTTTATTATTTTTTTTTAATTTTGAAAAAAAAAACTTAAATATTAGAATTAAGGGAATACATTAATTTTCGTAGAAAGAATATAATAAACATAACTATAAATGGAACGAAAGGGTAATTTTTCATTATAAATTTTGAAGAATAAGGAAAACTTAAATAACAATTTCATCCTTAATAATATGTATACTAAAAGATATTTAATTATAGAAATGTCTTTGTCGTATATTCCAATGTTGGGAGACTTGTATATTGGGTACCCTTCAAATATGTTGAAAGGTTGAAAACTTCGACTATATCAGAGGGATAAGTAGCTAATAAAAACATGTTGAAAGGCTCTCTGACCAGGATGTCTGTGTGGACAACCATAATTAATTATTCAGGTTTGACTGACTTATTATCATACTCTTATTTTTTATACAAGTACATATCTTTTGTCTTTGACGAATCTCATTCTTACTTTAATGTTAAAGTATCTTTTGCAGATATTCATTTTTTATTCTCTCCTATTACGACTCCACTACATGGAAAAGGTCAGCAACTGAGGAGAAGAAGGATGATGTGTAAAATACGATCACTTAAGGGTAAATGTACCCTACACAATAGTTATAGTGGACCTAAGTTCAAATATTGTACCCAAAAGACCAAATCTAGTTCTTAAATAATTCAATCCAGAAGATAAAAGAGTGATGTACGTTGTGGTGGCTCAGACTTATAGTAATAGATTTTAAACAGGAGGAAGATAATAAGTTTGGAATTCAATGGATTAAGACCTATGATTGTGATTTTTCCATATTTTACTAAAATTATTGTGATGCGTTTGGTCATTCATACCACACTATAATCCTAACTTGTTATCCGGTTTGGCCATGCAAGACTTTGAATTAAGATCTATTTCCTCATTAATCAGTTGAAGGTTTACGTAATAAATTTGGTCAATTATATTGGAACAAACCCAATCGATTCACAATTTAATAATTTAAATATCAATGATTATGAATATTCAAACAATTAAGATATTAACAAATAAAATAGTGAAGATAACTCAATCATAAAATGACAATGAATAATAATGTAAAGTACAAATTGATAGTTACATAGAGTTTTACATAACAACCTTAAAAAAAAAGGGTTTAGTTAGAAATGTGCAATGTATAGTCAAACATGGGCAATGTATAGCCACACATCTTAACAATAATGTAAGGTACACAGAGAGAATCACAAAGAGTTTTACATTACAACCCTAGAAAAGGGAGTTTAGCTAGACATAAACAATGTATAGCCAAACATCTTAATAATTACAAAATACAAAAAAATATAGAAAGAATTACTATATAGAGTACTCTGAATTGCCTCAGTTCCAAAGCTTTCTTGCTTCGTGTCACAAATCTAATTCTTTGTCCAAACCAAAGCGAGCCCCCTTTTTGTTTCTCATATTCTGGTATTTATAGGAAGAGTTTGGACATTTTTGTATGAGTGTACTAGAATTAAGAATGATTGTACTTCTTTTAGTGTTTTTCTCGCAATCTCAGTAAGCCCAGTCATGCTCGAGAATTTGTAAGCACAGCACGACTGTGTTGAATTAAGCATGATTGTACTTTTTTTGACTTACTTTTTGGGTTACATTGACCTCGCATGACTGTGCTTATATTTTCAATAATTGCTCTAAAAATGCTTGATTTTGTCCTTTTTTCTTTCCGTTTCTTAAGTACTTATCTAAAATAAGAATAAATACTAAAAAGTAGGTTTTGTCAGAAAATATCTAATTCTTTCCTTATAAATAGATATTAAATATGATAAAAATATAAGTAAAAATTCAGTTTATCAAAAGACTCGGTACCTTGATGTCTTTGTGCAGGTACTAATTTTTGTTTTCTACATATTTTTTTTCATATTTTTAAATACTATTTTAGTCTATATATAAAAACAACATTAATTAATTAAAAACTAAAATAAAAGAGAATTTTATTTAAAAGTAGGATTAAATTCAGCAAAAATAAATTGAAAGAGCAAAATAAAACTTAAAGATTAAAATATAAATTTTAAGCCTTGAAAATAAAGTATAGTAAAAACGAGTCGAGACTGGGTCAACACTGCAAGAATAAGCGGCCAAAATGAGAAAAAATCTGGCCGTATCACCAACCAACAAACATCTATCATCAATCCCACATTATTGGTTTTTTAATTTGACCATTCACAAAGGTCACATCCCACATAATGTAATTCCAATAATTTGAATATATTTTCATTTTTTTATCCATTGAATATATTTTCATAATTTAGAAAGTAAAGAACGAAAAAAATCACGTTTCAAGTAAATATAACCTAACTACATAATATAAAAAAAACTATAAGATCCATTCCAAATAATTCTGTCCTTTTTTATGGACTATTTTCTTTCTTTTTCTTGTTTAGTACTATTATTTATGAATTTTTTTTCTCTTGTCACATTTTTACATGAGTTTAATTGATATACATTGCCGTGTAAAAGATTTTTATACTGACATTCAATCATGACTTTTCATTTATGTGACTTTTAAAGTAGTAATGAGTACAGTCAACAAATTTAGAGTTGTGATCAAATATCTGTGTAAAAATCTTTACACTGACCGTATATACCGATTAAACTCCATTATTAATGTATCATTTTATTAACGTGACACAAATCAAATGTTATTATCTTTTAATTAATGTAAAGAGAGTTTAACTGGTATACATTGTGAGTGTAAATATTTTTACACTGAGAGTCAATCACACCCTCTTTCATTTATGGTAAATTTGTTGACTTCACATAAATGAAAAGTCATGATTGAATGTTAAAAATAATTTACAGTATATACCAATTAAATTCTTAATAATTTCACGTCAACACATGTTATTGATATATAATCATAATTTCAACGAGATCAAAATTGAAAAAAAAAAAGAACTTACAAAGAATAAAATAAAAACTATCTTAAGCAAAAAAATGTTAAAACAAACAAATATTTAACTCAAGTCAAAAACTTAATAAATAGTAATTTTTATTTATTAAACATATATCATATCTATCCATTAATCGAAAACTATATATAAATACAAATTTATTATTATTAAATATTGAACTCTTTTCCTTTAACTAGTATTTTGAAGATATTTTTAGGCAATGATCTGATTTTTTTATTATATGCTAAGAGTAAGATATACATTATACTTATTATATAGTTTATGTTTTATTTTTAGACTTAAAATTCAAAAGGGTTGTGATATTAATTCTTACAACAAAATACTTTAATTTTTATCTCTCAAAAATAAAAAAATAATTATTTTTAACTAGTTTTTATTATTTTGTAGCACACTTGTTAACTACATCTTATATGTTGCACCCTATTTTTTATAACACAAATTTTAAAACAATTGTTACAAACTTAAAGATAATTAATGTCACTTTGATATATTTTATTAACCAAGGCTTAGATAATTATTAAATATAAAATTTTAGTCATTAATAATTTTGTTAAAAATGTTTTCAAATTTGATTAATTAGTATATATTTGTAAAAAATTTTTATTTAAAGTAGTAATTGATAAAGTCAACAAACTTATCATATAATTTTTTTATTAAATATTAATATAATTTTTTTTCACTAAATATATACTAATTAAACACTATTTAAATATAGGACAAAAATAATATGAAAGTAAACATATATTATAATAATAAGGCTAAATGTCACTCCTAGGGTATGACTTATCTGCATTGAAAGTAATGTTTTGGTTTTTTATGACACTTTTTTATTACCTTTTAATGTAATTAAATAACGGTTAGTGCTATTATTAATTTTTAATTATTAAATTTATACAAGTTTAATTTTTTTTTTCTGTTTCAACATTGTTTTCCTTTTACTCTATGTATTTGTTTATTCCTTCTAAGTTTGTTTTTTTATTTTTAATTTTTAATTTTATTTTATTTCTTATAACATCCTAATACGAGACAGTATTTTTAACATGATATTAATGATGTATTATTTTATTCACCAAACATATTATGATGTCATTTATGGGTGATGTGGTCCATATTAATTTCATTAATTTTTTTTTTATGAGAGAGGTTGATGCGAGAGATAAAGAACATTAAATTACATAAAATAAAAATGAAAAAAAAAACTCACATAAATTAAGACTGAAAAATGTTAACAGGAATCCTAAACCATTTTTTATTTGTATTTTACGCGACATGGGTAATATTTTTGCTATTTAGTAACAGAAATCAAAGAAAGTTATCCTTTCAAAACATTATAATATTAATCTAATATAAAATTTAAATGATAAATTGAAAAACAAAAAAATATAGAGAGAGAAGAAGATCTACTTACGAAAAGAAATTTATTCTTCATCTTAATCATTTATTTTTTTTAAGATCTAGTTAAAATTAATTATTCATTATAATTATTAGATTTCAAGAAAAATGAATAGTTTGGATGAATCTAAGAAACTTACTCTTCATCTTAACTATTTATTTTCTTAAAATCTATTTAAGATTAGTTATTTATTATGACATTAGATGTAAAAAAAATAAGTTTATTTTTTTCATTTATTCATATATATATATATATATATATATTCATTTATTTTAAGAGTAAACTTAAAAGACTTACTCTTAATCATAACTCTTCATTTTCTTAAAATCTAATGGTGGTAATGAGTAAGTATTTTAAACTTACTTTTGGAGTAAGTGAATTCCTCTATCTTTATCATACACATTGTTTATTAATATAAAATACTAATTGACATATCTACATTATATTCAAGGTGGGTGGATGTTATGATTTTTTTTTCTAGTTATTACTTATCTATAAAATATGGTGTAATTTGTTAATATACTTTTCTTAAAAAATAAATATAAGAATACTAGTTATTCATGACTTATTTAATGACTCTCCTTATTTAAAAGTGGAATGCACCTTATACCAAAATTGATAGTGGTTAATACATTCTAATAAATTATTACAGAGTGTTAAAAAAAAAAGTCTCTTGCTAACATTCCTCAAAAGAAAAAAAAAATAAAGAAGAAAAGATCAAAATAGTTTTTCAAAATTAAAATTAATTTATTGTAAGTTATTTTGTAAATAGTCTTATATATTTTAAAAAAATATAACGGAGAGTTTGTTTTTCATATTAGTTTATGATAAATTAATTTTAATTTATAGAAAAGTTTCTTTAATTTTTTGTTTTTTTTTATATAAATACTAGAAAAAGTATAGTTGGGACAAAGGGAGAAGCTTTATATATATTAAACTAAAGTTGTTGAATTAATATTGTAGGAGGTAATATAATTTTGTAAATGGCATAATATTAATATTCTTAATATAAGCTTGCTATGTTGGAATGCAAGGTCTAGCTCATTGCAGAGATTATTACAATTAAGCATATGTTAACATCTTTAATGTTTTAATTGATTTTTTAGTTACAATTAGTAAAATTAATGAGAATTTCACAATTGATGATGATATTTGCAATGTCCATAAATTTCACATGAGAAGACTTTATCCAATTGAGAATGCAATTGCCTTACTTTGAAATTGAGATAGTCAATAACAAAAAATTATATAAATTATCTTGCAGTTTAGAAGTGTCATTGGTTAGTGGAGTATTTATTCACTTTTGTCGGTTTTTATAACAACTCTTACTAAATGTTCATTTTTTGCTATAAAATCATTAAAATTAAGTCTCAAAACAAGAAGAAAGATGACTTTCTAGAGCATTGTATTATGATTTTTTTTTTGACAGGCAAAATTATATTATTATATAGCATAAAAATAAACTAGTTGAAACAAATTATTTCAACTGATAAACATTAGACCATTATCCTGTCCACCTAAGCTGCACTAAACCTACACTTCTATTTCATATACATTAAACACAATCTAGGTTGGGAGTACCAATCTGAAAATACACATCGTGTAGTAAAACCAAAAGAGTACAACCCTAATTGTCTTATGATCTTTACTGAGACAGAAATTATCAAGAAATTTTGATAGATTCAATTATAAATGAATTTTGTAACATAAAAGAACACATAATTCTTTATAGTTTGAAGCTTTTTAGTTATTTTAAATTTATTTGTTTTTTCTTTATTAATTTTATGTAGTTATTTTATATTTTTAACTTTATTTATTTAACATAAGTCTGACTCTCACTTTAATTTATTTAGTTTTTTAATTAAAATATCTTTATATATGACTCCCTCGCTTGAGATGCTGGCTTTGCCCCTAGTGAAATCCCATAAAAATGTGCACCGGTAACAATTATATATTATTATTTTGCAGCTAACTTGAGTTTGCATGAGTAACAAATAAATTACAGAATTAAAAAGCTTAAAACAACGATATTCAAATTGATGAAAACGAACACAAGGTGAAATATGTTTTTGATTCAGAAACGTTAAAGATAACATAGAAATCTGAGAACTTGAACAAGATTATAATCATTGCCATTGGCCATCACGTATTCAAGTGTATTGGTGAGACTATATATCCTATTGGCTACACCGAACATGGTGGCATTGGCAAACATACATGCTAGTTATCGTGTTTTGCCAGTAATGGCCAAACCAACCCATACAATACTTTTGCTCTGTCACAGTTTACTATTAAGTCAAACCTTTAAGTGGGTGAAATAGTTTTATTGGAACGGACTAGTTCTCTGGCTCCATGTTCTTCTCTTTCTATTTATATAGTTCCATGGAATGGAATATATGCCTAATTGGGACCAAATTAGTGCTAACAACTATATACCACTTTACTTGGACTAGAAAAGATAAGTCGCATTCCTTAATTTGATGCCTGTCTACTTCGCGTAGAAATTAAAAGATTGATGATGACAATTAGTCATTCAAGTATGGAATTCCCGCGTAAGAGGTAGACTTTAATGATCTAGTCAACGTTAAGTGAGCTAAAATAATGAACACTCTTTTTGAACAATTTTTTATTTTATTTTTTGCTGGAATTTATTAAAAATTTTGTTTCAAATAAGTTAATCAACAGTAGAAATGTGTAAAAAGATGAGATACTATTACTTCAATGAGTTTTTGAATGTCTATAAAAGGAGTATGTTACTCCAAATTCAAATGTACACCTTCCGCAGCCTCCTTAACTTGTCAGTTATTAAGTTGATTATTGTTGTCATCTCCAATGAGAATCCATCAAATCTTCTTTACTTTCTTTATGCCCCTATGCTTGATAAACTTGAATATCAACATCGATGTAGCAACCTGTCGCTGCCTTGACCATCAGCAATTCTTGTTACTCAACTTGAAGGAGAACCTTGTATTCAACCCTGCCACATCAAAAAAATTGGTTCACTGGAACCAAAGCAGCGATTGCTGTCATTGGAACGGAGTAACATGCAATTCGGGCCGTGCAATTGGTCTTGACTTGAGTGAGGAATTTATTTCTGGAGGACTAAATAATTCCAGTCTCTTTGAACTGCAATATTTGCAGAATCTGAATCTGGCTTACAATGATTTCATTTCTTTCATTCCCTTGGAGTTTGACAAGCTCAAGAGTTTAAGGAGTTTAAATTTGTCAAATGGTGGATTTCACGGGCAGATTCCTGCTCAGATTTCTCGCCTAACAAATTTAGCAACACTTGACTTGTCTACATCTTCTACCTCACAAAATATTCTCAAACTCCAGAATCCAAACATTGGGATGTTTTTGCAGAACCTTACAAATATCACAGAACTATATCTTGATGGTGTAAGGGTATCCGATGAGAGAAAGGAGTGGTGTCAGGCTTTATCTTCTCTTCAAAAGTTAAAAGTGTTGAGCATGTCATCATGCAATATCTCGGGGCCAATTGATTCTTCACTAGCAACAATTGCGGAACTCTCAGTAGTTCGACTGAATCTGAATAATATCTCTGGCCCGGTGCCAGAATTCTTTGCAAATTTCTCTAACTTGAATGTCTTGGAGCTTAGCAGTTGTCAGTTGGGTGGTCATTTTCCAAAAGGTATCTTTCAAATGCAAGCATTAAGTGTTCTTGATATCTCAAATAACCAGGATCTTCATGGTGTTTTGCCAAACTTCTTACCACATGCTGTTCTTCATACCATGAATCTTAGTAACACAAATTTCTCTGGGAAATTACCAGATGCTATTTCTAATCTAAAGCACTTGTCCATATTAGATCTATCTAACTGCCAATTCATTGAAACACTCCCTATTTCAATGTCAAAACTCACTCAACTTGTTCATTTGGACTTGTCTTTTAATAAGTTTACCGGTCCACTCCCCTCTTTCAAGATGGTAAAAAATCTCAGATATTTATCCCTCTTGCACAATAATTTGACAGGAGTCATAACTACAACTCATTTTGAGGGACTTGAAAATCTCCTCACTATCAATTTAGGAGATAATTCCCTCAGTGGAAAAATTCCTGTGACTCTTTTTATGCTTCCATCATTGCAAGAACTAACACTTTCTCATAATGGATTTGATGGCCTATTAGATGAATTCCCAAATGTTTCCTCCTCTAAACTACAGTTGATTGACTTGAGCAGCAACAAATTGCAGGGTCCTATTCCTATGTCCATCTTTCATTTAAATGGACTGCGTTTCCTACAACTTTCTGCAAATGAATTCAATGGAACCATAGGACTTGTTACGATTCAGAGGCTACGCAATTTGCGTACATTAGGTCTTTCACACAACAAATTGTCAGTTGATATGACTCTTGATGATAATCATCACGTATCTTCCTTTTCAAGCATGAAATATATATTGTTGGCTTCTTGCAAGTTGAGGGAATTTCCAGGATTCTTGAGAAACCAATCCCAGCTAAATGCTTTAGACTTATCCAACAACCATATTCAAGGAATAGTTCCTAATTGGATCTGGAGATTTGACTCTCTGGTTTATCTAAATCTTTCCAACAATTTTCTAACAAATATGGAAGGACCATTTGATGATCTAAATTCCAATCTCTACATCCTTGATCTTCATTCCAATCAATTTTCTGGATCAGTTCCCACTTTCACAAACTATGCAGTTCATTTGGACTACTCAAGCAATAAATTCAGCACTGCCCCGCTTGACATGGATAAGTATATCCCTTATGTGTACTTTCTCTCCCTTTCAAATAACAGCTTTCAAGGGAAAATCCATGAGGCCTTTTGTAATTTTTCTTCACTACGGTTGCTTGATCTTTCCTATAATCGCTTCAATGGCCTCATTCCCAAGTGTTTGATGAGAAGGAACAGTACCCTCAGGGTGCTAAATCTAGCTGGAAATAAGCTCCAGGGTTATCTTTCTGATGCCATTTCAAATTCATGCAATTTGAGGTTCCTTAATCTCAATGGAAATCTCTTGGGTGGCGTTATCCCAAACTCTCTAGCCAACTGCCAGAGCCTACAAGTCTTAAATCTTGGAAACAATCAGTTTGGTGATAGATTTCCATGCTTCTTAATGAATATTTCCAACCTGAGAGTGCTAATTTTGAGGTCAAACAAACTCAATGGTTCCATTGCATGCCCACATAGCACTGGCAACTGGGAGATGGTTCATATTGTGGATCTTGCCTACAACAATTTCTCTGGTATACTACCTGGACCATTTTTGAGAAGCTGGACAAAAATGATGGGTAATGAAACTGAATCCCATGAAAAATATGGGACTTTATTTTTTGACATGTTTGATAATCATGACAATGTGCGTTACAATAATTTGTTCACAGTTATCGACAAATTTCTTGTAACGAAACTATATAAAATGTTGGCAACAGAACCTTATTTTGTAGCAGATCACATATTTGCCTATTATGTCGCTTCCAACGAATTCGGCGGTCGCTACTTGGATTCAGTTACAGTTGTAAACAAGGCTTTGCAAATGAAGTTGATAAAAATTCCCACTATGTTCACTTCCTTGGATCTCTCCTCCAACCATTTTGATGGTGCAATACCTCAAGAACTAGTGAATTTGAGAGCACTTAATGTTCTTAACTTGTCACATAATGCTTTCTCAAGCCATATCCCCTCGTCAATTGGTAATTTGATGCAACTTGAATCCTTGGACTTGTCAAATAACAATTTGAGCGGAGAAATCCCTCTGGAACTTGCTAGTTTAAATTTTCTAGCATACTTGAATCTTTCATTCAATCACTTGTGGGGAAAAATCCCAACAGGTGGTCAAATGCAAACATTTGATTCAAGTTCTTTTGAAGGCAATGGGAAATTATGTGGGCCACAAATAATAGGTTGTATGAATGAAGACGTGGGGCATTCACCTCCAACACCAGTATATGAAATACATAAAGCAGTTGATTGGAATTTCTTAAATGTGGAGTTGGGATTCATATTTGGCTTTGGAACCATCATCCTTCCCCTCATTTTCTTGGAGAGGTGGAGATTCTTGTATTGGCAGCAAGTGGACATTTTGCTCTGTAGGTTTGTTCCTAAGCTTGGTTTTGTTTATGAACACTATAGAGGACAAAGACACAGAACTCTAAGGTGGATAGGCTAGCTGATTTCATGATGATAAAGCACCGATATATTGTAGTTTTCTTTCTCCTTTGCGTATTCTGTTCTCTTCTTATATTTCTGTTGTAGTATGTGCATAATAACGACTTTATGTAATAATGGTGTGCTTATTAGCTACAACTCCACAACTTGCTTTATGCTTTATAACTACATGCATTTGTGTCTACATGTAAAGAACTCGAACGGAAAGCACCTAAGCCACTTGTGATGCAAGGTTAGAAAAAGGTTTTAAATACTATCAAGATTCTATTACACCCATTCCTTTCAAATTTTTTGGATTGCAGCTACATCCTCGACTCTTTATCTTTTTTCTTTTTAAATAATGACCTCTTTGTTAGGGACATAAGTGGAATTTTTTAAAACTTAGAAAAAGTGTGTAATGTAAAAAGGAGTGAAAGGGTAATGTTTTTAAAATTTTGCGTAGAATTTTTTAAAAAATGGAATGTTAGTTAAGTTTGAAGAAATCTTTATAGGTGTGAATTTAATTTAACATAGTGTTAAAAAAAAAAAACAGATTATATGAAATTAGTAGATTAGTGTTATTCACACTCCTTGATCATAATTCTCAATGGCATTGTGTTGAGTGATAAAATACAGTTTTGGATAGGATTATTAATTTCGGCCCAAAACAATCAATGGTATTCAAAGTTCAAACCCAAATAAAAGGATTATGAATGGATCACTTAAATGGGAATTTCTCGTTACACCTTCAAATGTCTCCCTCAAATTTTCATTTTCGAAAGTCTGAAGATGTAAAAATGGGTGCAGGGAATCATTTTGGAGGCACAGAAGAAAAACCCACTTGAATTAATAAGTGGACTTTTATAATAAAACTCTCATATGGAAAATGAATTGCTATTTTATTATTAAGAAAAAAAGTTACAATTGATTATAATTAACAAGAACTATTGGATATGTAGATGGTTCCCAAATCTACTTAATTTGATAAAATCAATTATATAATTTAAATTTAAAAATGTTTATTTGAAGATGACTATTAGGCTAAGCGACCAAATTTATGAAACATATAATTCAATATGAGATATTGGACTCTATCTAAAGTTAAGCAACATCAACTTAGGATGGAGTATAAAGTATTATAAGTTTTGTACTTGGTTTCTAATAATTTTTTTTCTTTTCAGTCTTTGAAAAATTTATAAATTTGCACTTGGTCTCTGAAAATTTTTTAATTTGTCCATGCTATTATATTGGCTCTATTAAGTGGTTCTTAAAATATTTTCGATTTTTTTCTTTGTTCCCTAATTTTTTTTATCGCAACTACTATTATATTTTCTATTATAGCATATAAGGATAACTAAATCAATTTGGTTACATAGTTAGTCTAGTAATAAATTTATATTAACAAAACTAAAAGATTAACAACTAATATTTATTTATAAAAAAACAAAATTAATGTAACAACAATAATCAAATACAAAATATTTTTTTCAAGAATAAAAAATAAAATAAATACAAGGGACCAAATATAAAAAATCATTTTTTTAGAAATAAAAATATATTTAAACCTAATTAACATGAGCATATTTATTAGCTAAGTTTTTAAATTATGTTTTATACAAGACTCCATATATAATAAAGTAATATAGACTAACATAATATGATACAGCACTTCATACTCTAATATTCTATTTAGAATCATATGCTTCACATTCAAGTGTTGGACTCCAACCAAATTTACTAATCTCTTTAAACTCAAATATAAGTAAAAGTAAAAGTGTAACACCCATGAATTATAGATTAAATATAAACAAACTTTAATCACTTTTATCTTATTTAAGGATATATACTATTCAAAATTATCATTGTTTTAATTGAAATTTTATTTGCAACTATTTTTTTTCAACTTACAAACTATAGGCAAAGCTTGTGGTGCAATGCAATGCTGAATTCTTTGAATCAAAATTGCTACATTATTACTTTTTTCTTCTATTAATAGAAGTTGTAGGAGATTAAAACACCATTAAAAAACCAAGCAAAAACTAACTTCAGAAGTCAAAGAGAGGGAGACGCTGAAAGCCTTTCAAAGTGAAAAAAAAATAAAGTGTAACCAAATCTTTAGAGTGCAAAGATAATACATCAAGTTGAGTATCATCTATTAGTTTCATCTAGTTTTTTTTATAAGTTAAATATTAATATTTTTAGTAAGGTTAGTTTTTATTAATAATAGATATTAAATTTATAATTTTTTTCTTTACTTAATTAGTTAAATCACTTTATATGTCCGTTAAATGTATCTTGTTAAAAAAAATTTAAAATTTAAACATCTGACCACTTAAGTAATTAAAGCGATAACTTTTAGACAATTGAAAATTAATAATTTGAAGAAGAAATTTAATATTGAATATTGATTTAATATGGTTGGTGACACACTTAATTCATGAAGCAATTTAATATAATTTAGTTGTTTTTTAATTTGATTTAATATGGTTGGTGACAGAAAGCAATTTAGTATTGATTGAGTCATTGTTTAACTTTATTTTGTTAGACATTGTTTAAATTTTCAGATTTTGAATTTTTTTTTTCAGAGGCAGAACAGTTAGCCCATTAAGATTGCCACATTGTCAGACGGATTTTGTGGATTGACTGGATGTCCACTTCAATGAGTGGGTTCAATGACCCGTCCAAATGCATAAAATGATTACGTTCAGTGAAAAAAAAAAATTTGTATATATTTTTAGTGTAAAAATTTTTATATGGATGTTTAATCACATTCCTTTATTTATATTATATTTATTGATTTTATTTATTATTATTTTAAAATTTATATAAATAAAAAATTATAATTAAATATCAATATAAAAATTTTTTACACTACTGAAAATGTATATAAATTAAATTTGAAAATAAACCATGAAACCAAGCCTTTTCCTAGACCGTGTACACTAGTTACTTATTCCCATTACCTATAACAAAATTGATATCGAGTAAAATTGATTTTAATTAGAATTAATTTTTATATATTCTGTTTTATATTTGAATGTTTTTATTATAAAAAGTCCAATGTAAAACTCCTAATCTTACACAATACTTATTTCAAGTTAATTCAACACAATTAATTTTAAATTTAACATTATTAATTTAGAATTTTTTTATAATGTGAAACCAACATCTAAAAATATATCTAAAATTAATTTTGCTCTACCATGAATGCTGAATGTGAAACCAAATATACAAGGAAGTGAAAAGTAAAATTAAGCAAAGGACATTCATTAAATCCATATATGCCAAACAAATGAGTTAAAAACGTTAAAAAGTAAATAACTAAAAATGATTGACACTCATTAAAAAGAAGAAAAAAAAAAAAAAACTGCACACTCTCTTTTAATTGCGTAATCATTTTGAATGATTGTGCCGTCACTTTAATTATTTTTGTATTTGTTTTAAATTTGTTTCAAGCATTCTTTTATATTGAGTATAAAAATTGGAAGTTTTTGAAAAAAAAAATGAAAGTTAAAAAAACAGGATAATATTAATACTAACAATTGTGTGCACTTAACGTACAGTTAAAAAAAAGTATTTTTCTTTTATAACGATATACAATATAATATAATATATACAAATCAATTTAATATTATAGATCAGTAATCATAGTTCTTTTCTTCATATTATATTTGTTGTAATATAGGTAGGTGCACCCCGAAATACCTTATATGCATTTGCAATTGAGAAAAGGTTAGTAGAATTTGTAATCCAAGTCCACCTCATATAATGGAGTGTGAAACAAGATCCCTCATACCTTTTAAGGTAACATTCCTATCTTTCTCCAATTGAAACAATCTAGGATAAAACATACATAAAGGAGTTTCACCAAGTCACTTATGCTTCCAAAACAACGTCTGTCCCTCATCACCCAATGATCTCCTCACATTGTTTTGAAACTAGCTTGGGGCATCACCTTAGAGCTATCTATAAACCAGACATCTCTCAACAAAAAAGAGCACTTGGACCATGAAGCAAGGCGATATGGCAAATTCTGAAAGTCCTCATACTTCTTTTGTAACAACGGAGCTCATATACCATTCTGATCATTTAAGAATCTCCATCTCCATCTCCATTTCATTAATAGACTTAAATTAAACCTTTGTAAGCATTTGACACCTAACCCCCCTTCACTTATACAAACTTTTTCCCAATTCACCCAAACAATTTTGCTGTCTTCATCATCCCCCTACAAAAATTTCCTTTGTATCCCTTTTAATAAATTCACCACTTTCAGTAGAGCCTTATAAAAAGAAAAATAATACAGCGATAGACTTGTTAATACAGAGTTAATAATAACTAAATGACTTGCAAAAGGCATATTCTTTATCTTCCAACCAACCAACCTTTTCTTGAATTGATCAATTATTGGCACCCAAGTTACTAACGTCCTAGGCTAACCCCCACCGAAAAACCCAAAAATTTAAAAGGAGAAGAGATTACCGAGCAATTCAGTAGGCAACCCATTGCATGAGAGAAAAACTAATCCATATTTAAGCCATGAAACAAACTTTTGTGAAAGTTCACCTCAAACCGGATACCATCTCAAAGCCTCTCAGGATCACCTTTAAAGTCCAAACTAATTGAAACTCTACATCCCTATCAAAATAGCGTTATCGACATATTGCAACGCTAAGAATTCTGCTTCATCTCCCACCACGATCTCTTTATAAAGACCCTTTTGAATTGTTAATCTAAACATACCGGATAAACCTTCTACCACCGCAAGAAACAAGAAAGACGATAGCAGGTCACCCTGTTTAATACCCCTCCCCGATTTGAACTTCTCTGTTGGGCTATTGTTAACCAAAATAGATATATGAATATTGCTAACCAAACCCCATCTTGCAAAATATGTAATCCAAGAACTGCCAGTTGACCGAGTCACAGGCCTTTTCAAAATCCACCTTAAATAAAAAACATAATTTTTTTAAGCCTACGAGCCCAATCAATAACCTTATTAGTAACCAAAACACCATTAAGAATAGATCTCTCAGGTAAAAAGGTTGTTTGGCACTCCTTAAGCCAAACAAACACTATCCTAAACCAATAACCCCTCTGAACACTCTCTTAAGCCTCACAAATAGGACTTTGGAAATGATCTTGTGAACACTAAAGATAAGAGAGATAGACCTATACTGAGACAAATTTTGGGGGTTATCCACTTTCAGTATCAAAGTTATAAAGGAAGATAAAACTCCTTTAGGAAGCTTACCAAACCCATGAAATTCTTGGATCACCTTTACTACATCATCTCTTATAATATCCTAATAAGATTTGTAGAAATTCATCATGAAACCATTTGGGTCGTTACTCTGACCTCCTTCACACGTCCATACTACTTTCTTGATCTCCTTTTAAAAAATGGTTCTTCTAATAATAACCTATTCGCTTAAGATATTTGGCAGAATTGTACCCTATCAAGGGTAAGCCTGACCCTATCTTTCTCTGCAAACAACGCCTTAAAATGGTTCAACACCACAATTTTTATCTCAGACATACTTTCTACCCACCAACATCAGATTCAGTTGCCAAGAATGATTAGGCCTAACCCTATATTTTGTACACTTGGATTTAAAACAATTATGAAAATTTATTATCACCTTTCACTACCCAACACACTCTAAACTTTTGAAAAATTGGCTGCTACATAACTTTGGCACTTCTCCAATAATTAGAAAGGATTTCATTTCTCCTAAACTCTGCACAAGCTAACCATCCAATAAATTTCAATGACCCACTTCCAATTCTGTTACCTTTGCATCAAATTCAGAATCAGCCTTATGCAGCACCTCCGAATTCCAATCTTTAATAACCCTTTTCAACTTCGTACTATGTAACATTTCTTTATAATAATTTCTTGGGAAGTAGGGATTTTGAAATATTCCCTAAAAAAAAGGATGTTCAAATATATTTTTTCATAGACTAATAATAGCAGTAACCTTAGAACCGTAACACATGCAGCTAGCCAATGCAAGTGACGCACTCTGCGATTCAGTCAACACGATAAGAGAGAGACCAAAATATGGTAAAGAAAATGATTCAAATTAATGATCTTACCAACTCCTACTATGCATTTGCATCTTACTGCCTCAGTCAGAAAGATGGGAGATAAAAAAAGTCCAAATCAACGGAGCAACAACAATTCTTAGACAATTCGCATCATTATTTGAAATAATAACGAAACTATTTTCATGTCCTATTAGTTAAATTCCACTGCAATGAGACACAAGTTGACATCCAAAAAGTTAATGCCAGAATTCAAAGTACTAGCTAGCTAGTTGGTTAATTATTTTAAATTTTATCTTTATTAATTTGTATTTTGTTTATTATCTCTCTTTATTATTAATATATAATATATAATATATAATATAATAACATATATTATAGATTATAGATATAGTTGGATAATTATTTATATTAGATATCAATATTTTAAAATAATTATTTGTTTAAAGTTATAAGATTGTTCTAGTGGTAAAGTTTATGTTTGAAGAGTGAGAGATTGCAGGTTTGAGTCTCTCTTACGAAAAAATAATTATTTTTTAATTTTAAAATAAATGTAAAGATGGAATAACTATTTTGAAAAGTGGACATTGAGTATTCCCTTTACTAATATAATATAATATATTATATTATCGATATAGTTAGACAATTATGTATGTTGATATTAATATTTTAAAGTAATTATTTATTTAAAGTTATAAGGTTGGTCTAGTGGTAAAATTTATGTTTCGAGAGTGAGAGATTGCAAGCTTGAGTCCCTCCTATGACAAAGTAATTTATTTTTTAATTTTAAAATAGATGTAAGGGTAGAATAAGTATTTTGAAAAGTAGACATAAAATGATGTAGATGAACAATTACGTATGTTAGATATTAATATTGTAAAGTAATTATTTGCTTAAAGTTATAAGTTTGGTCTAGTGATAAAGTTTATGCTCGGGGAGTTAGATGTTGTAAGCTTGAGTCCCTTGTATGACAAAATAATTTATTTTGTAATTTTAAAATAGGTGTAAGGGTAGAATAAATATTTTAAAAAGTGGACTTATATGAATAGTATAGATTTAGAATGTAATATAATATTATATATTATAAATTATAGATATAGTTGAATAATTATGTAAGCTGAATATCAATATTTTAAAGTAATTTAAGTTTACGTTTGCAGACTGAAAGATTGTGGGTTTGAGTCTCTCCTATTATTTAGTAATTTACTTTTTAATTTTAAAATAGGCATAAGGACAATTATATATATTGGATACAATATTTTAAAGTAATTATTTGTTTAAATTTGGTAAAGTTTATGTTTGGGGAGTGAGACGTTGTAGGCTTGAGTCCCTCCTATATGACAAAGTAATTTATTTTTTAATTTTAAAATATGTGTAAAGGTAGAATATGTATTTTGTATACACAAATCAAAATTAATTTAAATATAATACATAATATATTTATCAAAAATACTTTTAGACTTTATATTTAAAATCTTTGATACTAAAATTTTGTTAATTGATATTTATATAATAATATTAAGTTTTTATATATAAATAATTTAATATATGATAAATAATATTTATAAATTAAATTAATTTTTATTTCATAGGAAAAAATTATACTCAACACTGTTATAAACGATAAAATTTGTTTATATTTTGGAATCTTATAAAAATTATTTTAACTTTTAAGAAAAAATATTTTACCTAGAAAACATATAATATATATATATATATATATATTTAAAATAATATTCAATTAGATGATTAAAATTTTTATACTAAAAATTAATTTAAATCTAATATGTAATATATTTATCATAAAATATTTTTACTTGATGTTAAAAATTCTAAAATTTTATGAATTAATATTCATATAATAATATTAATTTTCTGTATAAATAAATCAATAAATTAAATTAGTTTGAATTTCTTTTATGATAAATCATTTGTTGGAAATAATTAATTTTACTTAACAACATAAACAAATTTGGTTTGATATGCAAAATATGTTTAATGTGATTCAGTGTCAAATAAAACTAATTTTTCAAATAATATGAAGAGTTTATATATTTACATGGTTAGCTTAATATATAAAACTTTATATACATTTTCTCATTAACTCAATTAATGTTAATTGTTAGAATAAAACTTCATCTTTTACATCAAGAGTGAAAGTTATTTAAAAGGAAAAAGGGATATTTTTTACTATCAATGTTTAAAATATCAAAATAATGATTAATGTTTATTTATTATTTTATACTTAATGAATTTCATGTATTTTAGTTTTCATAAATGTCCAATACATTGATAGTTAACTTTATATATCGATAATGTTCATGCTTATTTTTTTATAAGCATATAATGTTCATGCTTGTTAATAAACTAATTCAAATTCTAATATGCTATATAATGGTTTTGTTTCTTAATTAATTAACTGCAGTTTAGGTAATATTTTCTAAAAATACCCGTGAAAGAAAAATAAAAATAATTAAAAATAAATTATTTTATAAGTTAAAATTAATTTATATATAATTCAAAAACCATCTTTTAGAAGAATAGCAAACTTTTATAAATAAGTTAATGTTAATTTTTAAAAAATATTGTATTTTCTTTTCAAAATATTTATGAACAAATTATCCAAACATATCCTACAAAAATTATCTAAATGATGGGTCAATAGTTATTAAAGTAATGTTAACTACATAGACATATTATATTAACAACAAAATCTAAACCTCCTTACCACTTTACTAAGTCAACCAAACGTAAGTGACATTCTTTTGGTGGTCGACACAATCCAGAAATATTCGTTCACTTGAAGAAGGAACTAATGCCTTTGAATTAGAATTAGTTTACCAAATACTACACACTATAAATAAAGAGGAGTATGATGTTGGAATCATGCTAAACCATTCTACCCGCATTAATTAACCCCGTCACTCTTCGCCTTAACAATCATAATTACCTATGAGATTTCCTCTTATCCTATTATTTCCTTCTTTATTATTTTGTGCTTCATAAACTATGTAGCAACTGGTCGCTGCCTCACTCATCAGCAATTTTTGTTGTTTAATATGAAGCACAACCTTATATTCAACCCTGTCAAATCAGAAAAACTGGTGCATTGGAACCAAAGCGGTGATTGCTGTCAATGGACTGGAGTCACATGTAATGGGGGGCGTGTGATTGGTCTTGACTTGAGCGAAGAATTCATTACTGGGGGACTAGACAACTCTAGTCTCTTCAGTCTGCAATATCTGCAGGAATTGAATTTGGCTCACAATGATTCCTTCCAAGTTTGGCTTGATGAAAAATTTGAGGTACTTGAATTTGTCAAATGCCGGCTTTGTGGGACAAATTCCAATTGATGAGATTGCTCTTGTAACTAAGCTGGCTACTCTTGACTTATCTATCTCATCTACTTTACAACATAGTCTAAAACTTGAGAAGCCAAATATAGGAGTGCCCATGCAGAACCTCACAGAAATCGCAGAACTCTATCTAGATGGTGTAATGATATCTGCCACTGGAAAGGAGTGGTCTCATGCATTATCTACATTGCAAAAACTTCAGGTTTTGAGCCTCTCATCATGTAACCTCTCAGGACTAATGGATTCTTCTCTATCAAAGCTCAAGTCTCTCTCAGTTATTAAATTGAATTTGAATAATATATCAAGTCCAGTACCAGAGTCTTTGGCAAATCTCTCAAATTTGACCACGCTGCAGCTTAGCAATTGTGCATTGACTAATGTTTTTCCAAAGGGTATCTTCCAAATGCAAAAGCTAAAGATCCTTGATGTGTCATATAATCAGGATCTTAATGGTTCCTTGCCAAACTTCCCCCAAGAAGGATATCTTCAAACCTTGAATCTTAGCAATACAAATTTCTCTGGACAGTTACCAGGTACCATCTCCAATTTGAAACAGTTGGCTATAGTAGATTTATCTAGCTGTCAATTTAATGCAACACTCCCAGTTTCATTGTTAAGACTCTCCCATCTTGTTCACCTGGACTTGCCATTTAATAATTTCACTGGCCATCTACCATCTCTCAATACGTCCAATAAGCTCAAGTATCTATCCCTTTTCCAAAATGCTCTCACAGGACCAATCACATCCACTCATTGGGAGAAGCTCTTAAACCTCATTAGCAACAATTTAGGTGATAACTCCTTTAGTGGAAAAGTTCCCCCAACTCTCTTCACAATTCCATCACTACGGGAGCTTATTCTTTCTCATAATGGATTTTATGATACTTTAGATGAATTCCCAAATGTGTCTTTCTCCAATTTACAGTCTGTTGATTTGAGCAACAACAAATTGCAAGGGCCTAAGGTGGACATACGGGAGCTTGTTCTTTCTTTGTTGGATTTTCCCTCAGCTTTATTTGTATATGAACAGCAGGGAGAGACAAAGTACAGATCCCTAAGGAGGAAATGCCGTTGATGACCATCTTGTGGTGGCTAATGCAACACCCTAGCTTTTGAAATCAATTGTTGTGTATCATTGTCTTTATACATGATAAGAATATATTAAATATTTATAATTAATAAAGCAGTTTTATTAAAAAATTAAATTAATTAATTAAGAAAAAAAAACATCTAGAAGTTGGTGTCTGTGTCCTGGCCATGTGTGCAGTAAAAATCTGATCCAGTTTTGATCATACAATGTGAGGCGGTCGAATTGAAATGAATCACAAAATGATTGATAAAACCTGAACCCAAAGTTAGGCGGTGAAAAAAGAAAAGAAAAGAAAGAAAAGAACCTTAAATTTTAGCTAGTCTACATAATTCTATTACCTTCTCTGCTTTACAGCTAATTAACCATGTGATTAAATTGGTGGTTCGACACTTGGACAAACAACTAAAAATACAGAAGGGCGATCAAGCTATGTGGACAATGAAGTTGATTAAAATGTGATCTGTATTGGAGGAATTCCTCGTTCCGGATCTTTCTTGGATAGGACTTATCCCCGAATTAAATTTTTATTTAAGATTAAGTTTACTTTCAACATGATCTCACATTTAATCTAACGTGAGTCCATACTACTATATAGGAAATTTCAAATTATTTTTTACGGATAAAAAATAAATCTTAATTATCTTTTACAAATAAAGATAAATTCAAATCATTTGTAAAGGATAAACCTTAGTTATCTTTTACAGATAAAGATAAATTCAAATAATCCTTTACGGGTAAAAATAAATCCTAATTATCTTTTACATCATTATATACTATTCTCAACGACACCTAACAACATCTTTGACATGTCTTAAGATTGAGCTCATACTGACTTGAGAGTTGGAGTGCCATTGCAGATACCCACATGTGCCTACCAAATCTGTGAACTCAAACTTTTGCTAAGATTGGAAGGCAATTAAATACTTTACCAATTTTTGTAGGTATGTTTTAGTGCCTACCGTGGGACTGAGTAAGTAATACCCTTCATCTCAAATAGAAGATTGAGCATGTAAGACCATGGTCCATACAAGGAGCAACATTGCATGATTCAAAAATCAACACAAGGATACCCTCCCAATTGAACAGTATAAACAAGGAAGTACCTTAAACAATCAAACATGCAAAGGATACCCTCTAGGTCGAACAGTCTAAGCAAGGAAGTACCTCAGACAATTAAATAAGTGAAAGATACTCTTTCGGTTGAACAACCCAGGCAAAAAAGTGCCTTAGACAATCAAATAAGCGAAGAATACCCTCACAGTCGAATAGCCCAGGCAAGGAAGTACCTTAGACAATCAAACAAGCGAATGACATCTTCCCGGTCGAACAACAAGGGGGTACCTTAGGCAAAAATAAAAAACATAAAGACAGGGTTTCCCTTTGACGAACCTTGATAATTCTGACATGTACTCACAAGGAAAGCAAGAAAAATCAACAACCCTAAAACTTGCCCAACCAAATTAGTTGAGTCGTTTGTGCCAAGTCTACAACATACTAGGTGATCAACCCATAGTAACACTTAAAAATGTCTTTGTCATTTGACTCCTTGACATTGGTGGGTTCCCTCAAGGGTAAGTTCAGGTCGGGGAATTCATCTGGTAGATGAACAAATGGTAACGATGAATTCCTTTTGTACAATAGAATTTATGAAGAAAAATTTATTTAATATTTTGTTTACATATTTTTAAAAAATAAAGTACTTATTTTATGTAAAGTAATACTAAATCCAACAGAATAAAGAAAATTAGAGTGTTTTGAAAAAATAAAAAATATATTATTCTAATAATCAATTATATAACTAGTATTTTATAATTGATTAGAATTGAATGCTTGGAGGAATTTACTGAAAAGTGATTTGAAATAATTAATTTTATTTGGATGATATAAAAAATTAATAGAATAAAAGTGAAAAATTGAAAAGAAAAATAAGCGGTTGAAAAATAATAATAAATTATTGTATTTTTGACAGATTGGCAGAAGAGTATCTGACTAACCCTAATATATTGATAAGTTCATGACCTCCACCTTTGACCCTCTAAACTTCGTAATTGTAGTATTTGTAGTTCGGGATTATGTACCCGTAGTTGAGTGACAAAGTACCATTCAGTTAGACTAAACAGGTTTATGATTCTCACCTCCTACCTAAATCAAATAACAACTATAAATTTCTAACTTCTTAATAACAACTTTTTTTTTAATTTTCTTTTAAAAATTTAAATTGAATTCCTAACCTCTAACTTATTTTTTAAAACTCTAAAAACCATATTATATTATAATGTTTCTCAAACCTACATTTAATAACAGGTTGAGTTTGCTTAGAGTAACCCCTTTCAGATTTTGTTTAATTTTTTATTTTCTTAATTATTGTACATAAATAATATATTATTAATAATTATATTGAAGTAATTAATTATAAAATCCTATAGTAGCTTATTGTTAGGGATATTAATAAATACATAATTGTTCAAATTACAAATAAGTTTAAATAGCATGTTTTACAAAATACAAATTCTAATACATCTTAATTTCTATTCATTCTCTAGAATCTTAATGTTTTGGTTGCATTAACATCAAGTATATCTATTATATCCTTTGACAAGTTTTCCTACACATTTAAAATCGTATAATTAGGAAAAATATAGATCAGACATTACGCTGAGTATGGATCCAATTTTTAATTTCACTTACAAAAAAAATCAAATATACAACCAAGCATGTAACCTCTACCGATCAACATATATTAAGAACACCAATACACAATAATCTATAAAGGATGCAATATGCTTATGAAATACAATTTTGATTAAAAATCATTGACTTAGTCTTCTATGAAGATTTTATCTTTTTGGGTGTTTAGTGAAGTTAGAGTTTATCATCATCTTATCTGGTGATTCAACAACACCCATTAGACCGAATTGGTATACATAAGTGAGGAGGCGTAAATGTACCTAAAAGGTCATCCTGATACAGAGTCAACAAGAACTAATCATATGAGGAATCACCAATACTCCAACACTCCCTAGATCATACAATCATGTATAACAACATACCCAAACTTCATTAACTATCAAGAACAATAATATATCAATGTCTCCAAATTCTCATAACCTCATCTCACACATTATTGCCAATAGTCTTGGACAATAAGTCATAAAAATGTCATTATCCTTGTCCAAGAAATATCAATCTCATTCTCAATCTCTTATATTGTTCTTTATCCTTGACCTGAATAAAAAAATATTTCACAAATAGTTTTTTTTTTAAATCTTCATATCTTACTGTCAATTGTACTTTGTGTAAATCATGAAAATTCATTTCTCAAATCATTTTACAAGTATTTTCTCAATCCCTCAAAATCTTTTGACTTAAAATCATGTGATACAATATGGAATATGCTCTATGCATAATTTATGATACAGTAGTAGCACATATTTAACAACTTTAAAATACAATAAAATATTTTAATATCCAAACCATTTATCTCCAAAATCTCTTTAGATGTTAAAAATTACATTATCTCTAATTTTAACTCAATTCTATAATAATACTAATTATCTAAATACTAATTACATAAAATCTTCTCTAACATATGCGGAAGTTGTGGCTCAAAATAAAAACCTTTAGCAAGAAATAGTTTTTAAACATTAAAATATATGCGGAAGTTGTGGCTCAAATTAACATATGCGGAAGTTGTGGCTCAAATTAACATATGCGGAAGCTTGCGTTACTTGGAGGAGGTAGTGAATTTCTTAAGTACTTGATGCATTTCTTAAGTAAGAAATAGTTTTTAAACATTAAAATATATTGTTTGAATCAGATCATCAACCATAATTAAATTATATTAATATATATAAATTTAGGTTCTTAGTAAGATACCATTGTAGGACAAACAAATACGATAATATAAATACCACAAAAAAAAAAATAAATCTAAAAACTCATTTAAGAAATTCCAATATTAAATAGAGGAGTTTAATTTGAGATTTGATTTTATCTAGTCCAGCAATTTTCTTTTTCAATCATTTCAAATCCCTCTCAATTTATGTTTTATGTAAATATTTGACTTGATTTTCTTACCCACAGGTCTACTCTATATATCCTTTTGATATTTGTTTGTAAATTAAATATTCTATATTTTAAAACAAATTATAAAGAACTAAATTATTATAAATTTAGGATATGATTTAGATATTTAAAATAATTATCTATCAATATATTAACCCATGCATCACACACGTCATTTTAAATATCTAAAACTTATTATTATAATTATCATAAAAATATAAAATATCAGTATAATGTAATTAAAATAAATAAAAATTAATATATATATATATATATATATATATATATATATATTCATATATATAAATTGTAAAGATAAATATTTATATCATAAAGTAATGCAAAATTATACATAACATTTTATCTCCCATTTTTTAGATAATATAATATTATCCTATGAAAACTTCAGATATTAATATATAAATATATGATTTTTGTTTAAAGGTATTATTTATCTATGATAAAAAATATTTACAATGTTATATGTTATACAAGTAGTCAAATACTATTGAGCATCATATAGTATCAACAAAGATTGATATTGTATTAGAAAAATTTTACCAAATTTACTAACTAAGTGGTTTATAAACATAAAATGTAAAAACGTGAACTTTAAATGAAATTTTGATTGTGAAAAAAATAATAAAATGAATTTTGAACTAAAAATAATAATTTTTTGTAATTTTATATGAAAAGAAAGTGAAAACAACAAATATTTTTCAATAACAAAGGAATTGTCTAGTTATATTTCATCAAACGTGACTATCTTCTAAATTTTAAAGCACAATATTTATTTTCATATAAATCAATTTTAAAATCAATCATCTAATATTTTCTTAACCCTAATTCATTATGTGAAAAGAGTTTTAGTTCTTTCATTAAGTCTTGATCTCTCACAAATTTAATAAAGTAACAAATGCTATGTCTAGTTACTCAAGATAACCAATAAATTGAGTCTCGTTCTTAGATACAAAGTTTATTTGGCATTTTGCTTTATTTCAAGATAATGAAAGTGTTTCCCAATTACAATCATGTCAAAACGACAAGTTTATGTTTGATCACTCCACAACAAGCATTAAGTATAGTAGAAAATACTAACATTAGAAAATACATACATAGCATATCACAAAATATAAAAGAGTTTGAGTTTGGTTATATTTAACCTCAACAAAAAAGAAAACTAACTAGCTATTCATGGCCATGAGTAGCAGCAAAATACATAAGAAGAAATGGAAGAAAAAGCAAAAAATGGAAAAAAAGAGAAAGTTACCTAGCAATAGAATAATTATGGGGTCGTACAAAATATCTTAACTCTTTTTATAAGTGGTCTTGCTTAGCTGCTATTAGGTTCAAACATATTTATTTTCTTTCTATTTAATTTTCGCTCATGGCTCGAGGATGGCTTGAAGCCAAAAAAAATTTCACAAAACTCTAGACAACTTGATTTTTCTTCCAATTCAACAATGAACTTCAATCATAATTTCTACACCAAAAGGTGAACATAATGAATAAATATAACCTAAAAATTAATTAAAAACTAGAATTAAAATTGAATAAAACATCACCTTCAAACTTAGAAAAGTAAGATAATTTCCTAATAAATGATACATTTTTTTTAAAGATACAAAAATTAAGTTTATACAATTATCACCGTGAAATATATAAATATATATACGGTACTAAAATAAAATTATATTTTAGTCTATAAAATTAATATAATCAGTGTCTTTTTTTTATAATCAATTAAGAAAGATACAAAAATATTTTTCATTATTTAAATTTGATAAAGATAAATCAACAGAGTAGAAAAATATTAGAGAATAAAAAATATATTTGAATTTTGAAAATAATATATATTCATAATTGATTTATGATATTCAATTATATTTTGTCTCTGTTTTTATAATTTAAGGTAAATATAAACTTTTTATTCATTACTTAAAATTTAAAAATGAATAGATTAACAAATAATAATTTATTTTTTTTAGAAAATGAGATAATATTCAAAAGTTGAAGATAAAATATATGTATTCGAAAATTGTTTCAGATAAACAATCTGGTGAATCTACGATTACATCTTATTAAACCATTCAATCTAGATATATTGAAGATATAAGAGGATGTATAAAATATGTATTAAGATATTAGAAATGTATTTAAATTTTAAGAATGATATATATAAAATGTTTATTTCTTATAAAATAAAATTTAGATATATAAAAGAAACATATTTAAATACCAATTAAATTGTGATAAAAAGCTAAAGAAAAGTTACCAAATCTAAGATTTCGTCCAACTTTGTATTTTAATTTCGATTTCGATAACTACCAATGAAGATCTATCTATTTAACAAATTATTCGACAATTTATGCATGATGATATTAATATTAATTTCAATTGTTTGGTCTAAAATGTTATAAAACAAAATTATTGGCGCCTATAGATTGCTGATGCTACCTTTGACACCCATTATTATGTTAGACGAACTCATAATGGAAATTCTGTCATGGCTAGAAGTGAAACCTCTTCTGAGATTTGTATTAGTTTGCAAGTGGTTTCGATGGTTGATCAAAGATCCATTCTTTATAGAATTGCACCTTCAAAAATCACCTAGAGGTAGCACTTTTCTGTTTCGGTACAGGTACACTGACCACACTCTCAATTATTATACTCTTGTCTTTTCATGCTCTCGTTGTTCTCTCTTAGACAACACTCTATTATCACGCACCGTAAATCTTGTTAACTCTACATTTGACCTTGAGAATGACAAATACGAGGTTGCTGGTTCTTGCAATGGCCTAGTTTGTTTGGTTGCTGAAGATAACACGGGTCCTACACATGCTTTGATGCATAGATGCATCTTTTACTTGTGGAATCCTGCCACAAGAAAAATATTTGAAGTGACACAGTATTTATTTGAAGTCAATCTTCATGTTAATGATCTTTTTGTTATTTTTGGTTTTGGCTACGACAATATAAGTTATATTTACAAAGTGGTAACATTAGTTTTCACTCTAAGTCTTGAAGATGGTTCGTTGAAATCATGCTATTTAAATATTTGTGGTACAAATGTTAATGATAATTGGAGAAGCATTCAAGGATTTCCCGCTAATCCAAATACAGTGCAAGAATCTGGAGTATATTTAAATAATACTCTTGTTTGGGTAGCATCAACACGTGATGACGAGGATGTTTGGACAACAACATTTTATGAATGGGCTATTATTTCTCTTGATCTTGATGATGAGAAATACACAGAATTGTTGCTGCCTCCCAATCTTGATGATATCTATGTTGGTCACAGAGTCCCAAGTATTGCTGTCTTGGAAGATTGTTTGAGTATTTCTTTTTATAATTCTAAAACACATCATTTTATGGTATGGCAAATGAAGGAGTTTATGAATCAAAAATCTTGGATTCCATTGTTGAACGTACAACTTCAAGATCTTCAAATTGGTACCATTATGGGTTATTTAGAACCGTTGTGTGTGTTTGATTATGGTTCTGTTCTTCTTATTTACTATACCACGTATTACTGTGAATTGCGAGCAATTGTCTACCATGTTAGAGATAATATTGTGCAACATTGTGAGATTTCCAGCGATAGACTTTCAGTTTCTCTTCAGAATTATGTTGAAAGTTTAGTTTCACCCGAAGATATTAGGTGAGTTTCTACACAGTTTTTGTTTTTAAATTCTTTCTTAATATATATGTACATTAATTAATAAATGATATATAAATTTGTATTTGGTTTTTTTTTTAAAATTCTTTTGTAATATATATGTACATCGATAAATAAATGATACATAAAATTTGTCCATGATTTTTGTAATAGTTGTCTAGTTTTATGACTGATGCTAAATTTTTCTATTATGTAGCTTGTTTTAAATTTGTAGTGCATTGATAAATATATAATTTTTGTATATGTTAATTGAATTTTACAATATGCATCATAGTCAATTAAAATCCTAAATTGGAAGAAATTTGTCTATTCATCCTTGAATAAGACCCAACTAATCTTTTACTATTTCAATCCTTTTATAACAATGTATAGTCTCTTTGTATTGTTGGATGATTATTTATCTTCAATGGTTCAATTAATGGAATAATTTTAAAATTTTGTTATTAACATTAACTACTAATTAATTAATAGTTAATTTTAAATTATCATGATTTTTATGATATAATATCATTATATCTTATGTTTAAAGTTTTATTGGATTAAAATATAAAAAAAATTTTAATTATATCAAAATTAAAAATCTATTAAAATAAAGATATAAGAATGATGTTTTATATCATCGTTCTGTTGAATAGACCTACCATTCATCATGCCTCTAAGAAATAGATACCGGATTCGCGCTTCAAATTTTCATATTTTTATTGTTTCTTTATCATTCTATTCATTGTTGTGGAGTTCACTAAGCTGGATGTATGTATCCCAGAAGATTAAATGTTACATGGATAATGCAAAATCATTTTATGATTCCAAAGCTTATTTTGATGGTTCTGTAAAGAAAGTGCAACTCAACTTATATGTGTCCTATAACTCCTTAATTTCAATAGTATTTCTTTGTACTTTATAGATAACTCTCGTGAAATTTGAATGAAAACTCAATAATAATAATAATAATAATAATAATAATAATAATAATAATAATAATAATAATAATAATAATAATAATAATAATAATAATTATTATTATTATTATTATTATTATTATTATTATTATTATTATTATTATTATTATTATTATTATTGACGACTTTGTTTTTACAGGGAGATGGCACTGGTCTCCAACTCCTGTGACAATGATCATAAATGAACATTTTTTTTTTACGAAATTAAGAATGATATATCTGAATGCACATCAACTGTTATCTAATCAAAGACTAAAGTTGTGTGTCACAAATCCGCTGTGTGCATCAACAAATGAGTGAAATTTACTAAGATGTGGACATGTAGGTTTTATGCTCATGTAGTTAAAGAAAAAAAATTATTTTTCATTTTTTATTCTCTAGAAAAAAAATTATTTTTCATTTTTTATTCTCTAGAAAAAAATGACATTCAACGTAGGTAGTAGTAGGTTGTTAGTTCTTGCTTTGGTTGCTTAATAAACAGAAAAGCATTAATTTTTAATGCAATGCAATATTCTTAATTGATAGCATAAACTTCTCATAATCCGTTTTTAAGATTGGAATAAGAGATTGGGATTTTACTTACATTCTTTGATATTGGAAGCAGAATCCAAAGGCATGTATTGATAGTGTGTAACATCCATCCGACGCAAAGGAAATGAAGTGCTGGTGGGGAATATCTCACGTGAAAAGTGTGTGACAGAACTAAGGAAAGTTAAATTGAGATTTTATAGCAACGTACAACACAAATTGATTGTGTGGAGGGGCTTTCATGTGGTTTGGTGTGAGGTGAGAGGTGAGAGGTGAGAGGTGAGAGGTGAGCTCTAAAACCATGAGTATCGCGCGCTTTTGTGTTCATGCTAAACCTACTCTGCATACTCATGAGTCATGATAAGATGACTATCCTGCATATATAGAAGCCGGATTGCATTATAGGGACAATACCAATGGTTCATGTGAATATTTTTTTGGGGTTGGATACACATAAATAAGGATGAAAATCTTCTTTTCCTCAATTTGTGTTCTATTTTCTGGATCCATTCATAAAAAAATGCCATTAATAATTTTTTTATAATAATTTTATTTTTTATGTAACTCTTTAATAACTATATGATATTTTTTTATTGTTGATAAAAATAGAAAATAAAACATAAATTAGAGATATAGATTTTTCCACATATAATTAATTAGATTATGAACTAGAGACATATAACCAGATTAGTAATATCACTTTACACTTTACATGACTATAAGATTTACGAGATCTTTTTATACTCCAACATCTTGAAAATTACATTTCATAAAATAAGTGATTATGTATTTTTCTTGAACTTTGAGTGAGACATACTCTAAAATTGTAGCTATTTTGTGGGTCTTTACATACGTCATAATACTTTGGAAACATTATAATTTTGTCTCGTAATTCAAGATCATCTATATAGTATCCAATGAGAAACAAAAGTGTACCAGGATGGAGATTTTAGATATTGTAAAGACAAAAAAACCCTGTTAGATATAAGCATGTACAAATAAAAGATTTCAGTTTTCGCCAATGTCAAAATTCATAATACATCTACTCCATAAATAAAAGGGGATTAAGCATCTTTCAGTCATAAGTAAGTACAAAGGGTCTCAGATTTTGACTTGGACAAAATTCGAAATACACTACATCATAACAAGAGATTAATTATAATTAATATAGAAAAACTCAATACCCTTAATCGTTTTCTTGCCGTCGTCCCCATCTATGTACTCGTGGTCAAATTGCGAACCGATCTATTAAACCCTTATGACTATATTCTATGTTCTGACTAAGTATGTTAACTCCATATCTTATGTAAATCTCCTCAGATCTGTATCTTTGTATTATCTAAATCTCCCTAGATCTGTATGCTCAATCATCCCATCATATTTAAATATCTCATTCTCCATATCTTGGCTCCCAAATCTATATCTTTATCTTATCTAAATTCCCCTCAAATCTGTATATTTATTTTATCTAAATCTCCCTTAGATTTGTATATTTATCTTATCTAAATCTCTCTTGGATCTGTATCTCCAACTACCTAATCATATTAGAATATTTGTATTTGATAGATCTCATGATACTCACTATTACAATAGCTATAAATACCGTCACACCCACAAAGTGAGGAGTGAAAAATACTCATTCCCTAAACTTTATGCTTTCAATCTAGGTATACTCTCACTAGGGTCCATTTGGACTCGAGAACATTTTTCGCCCACCGTGGGGCGACAGTAAACACATTACTTGCATCGTCATTGCTCAAACCTTCTCATCCTAGGGAATGGTGCAAGTAGCCCATCATTGTTCCATCACTGACAATGGTGACGGACACCCCATCATGAAGCAAATCCTAGCAGCAGTCTCCAAACTAAGGAGACAGCGAAGAAGCCACTGACAAACTAAGGAGATAGAACAAAGAAGTCACTGCCAAGGCTGATGTAGCACAAGTAGAACACCAAGCCTAGACTGTTGGTCTCTGATGACTAGAAAGACAACAAATGATTGAGATCCCAAGGGACTTCTTGTCGTTCTCAACCAACATCCTACAAGGTCTTATTCCCTTACACTACCACATCCAAAGACCGACCTCAAGTATATCTCTAACAGCGATTGAAGCATAAAAGACCCTTAGTAGGGTCCTGCCGATCTACAAATAACGACTAAGGCATAAGAGACCCTTAGTAGGGTCCCACCGATCTACAAATGACCACTAAGGCATAAGAGGCCCTTAGTAGGGTCTCGTCGATCTACAAACGAAAAATGAGGCATAAAAGGCCTTTAGTAGGGTCCTATTGATCTATAAACGACGAATAAGGCATAAGAGACCCTTAGTAAGGTCCCATTGATCTATAAACAACAATTGAGGCATAAAAGGTCCTTAGTAGGGTCTCGTCAATCTACAAACAATGAATGAGGCATAAGAGACCCTTAGTAGGGTCCCACCAATCTACAAACGATGAATGAGGTATAAAAGCCCTTAGTAGGATCCTGTCGATCTACAAACGACGACTAAGGCATAAAAGGCCTTAGTAGGGTCCCGTTGATCTACAAACGACGACTGAGGCATAAGAGAACCTTAGTAAGGTTCTGCCGATCTCCAATAATGAACGATTGAGGCATAAGAGACTCTTAGAAGAGTCTTTTTGATTGCTTAATACTTATCCAACTATGTTACCTATTTGATAGATAAAAAGATCACGGTAACGGACCACCTTATAAGATAGTAAAAGTAACAAAAAAAAAACTAATTCATGAAGTATTAATTTATTTAGCTACGATTGGTCATGGTAATTGACCACCTCATAATATAGTAAAGTTACTAGGAAAAATTAACCAGGTTATGAAGTATTAAAAAGATATTTTGCTAAGATAGACCACAGTAATCGACCGCCTTATAAGTTAGTACAATTAAGCCAAAACCAATTAAGTTACGAATTAATATTTAGTTGTCCCCATTCATTAACCAACCCCTTGAAATCCAAACATCGACATAAGGCAAATAAGTATGAAATATCATTTGGCACGGTAGCAACCCCTTATAATGAAATTATGATAAAATCAACTAAGTGATGAAATATAATTATGTTGGAGATTATCTCAAAGCTACAATGAAGACAAAGCAAACATTGTAATAGAGTTTAAATTTTGATGATGAACACTTTAGATTAGTAGCTTGTTTATGCATAAATCATTTCATGCATTCATATAGTTAGTTCTTAGCTTGATTCATAAATCTTAGAATATCATTGATCTTGATTCATCTTAAGCATTAATTAAGTCAAGCATGAGTGAGATTCATGGTCCTTAAAAAGTTTCAAAATCTGACCAAATCTCATTGATTTGTAAAGTGAAGTTAGATATTGAGCTATAAAGTTATTTAATTGATCAAATAGCAGATGTCATTGTTTTAATCGATTAAACAACCTCATAATTGACTATCTACTTGATTTAATAGATTAAATTAAATTGATCGTATTGTCTTAGTTCTTGTTGAAGAACAATTTAATCGATTAAGTACTAATGATAATCGATTAAATGGTTCTTATTTGTTCTCGGTTTGTGTGAAGAACACATTAATCGATTAAAACTTGATTTAATCGATTAATCCAAAGGGAAATGCTTTTCATATAAAAAGAGAACTCATTTTTTAATAATAATGAATATAAAGAAAGAAAGTTAGAGTTTCTAGAGAACATGGAAAAGCACAAAACCTCTACAACATCAAGTCTCATAACAAAGATCAAAGATCCATAAAAAATCAAAGGAAAAATAAAGATTTGTTAAAATATTTGCTAAAATCACCTTTTATTCATTATACTCATAGCTAAATCTGTCCGGATGATATTGTTCTTTATTTTTGTTTTGTTGTATGGAATTACTAGGTAGGTTTCCTAGTAGGTATAATCATGCATGATTTTTTGCATATGTAGAATCAACATCTTGAATAGGTTTTTCAAGGGTGCATTTGTGGGTTGCATGTGCATTTGAGTTTTGGTTGTAAACTTTATTATTGATTCTAGTATTTGGTTTTATTCAAGGTAGGTTTCCTTGGAACAACTGGATGTAACACAGGTTAAGGGTGAACCAGTATAAATTGTTGTGTGATTATCTCTCTATCTTTACTTCTTTTTTACAAGTCTTTAATAGGTTCCGTTGTATGAAATAAATCTGAAATTAAGTTGAATGTTTATTTGATTTAACTAACCAGATAAAGATTGTAATCTTGTAATAAAAAGAGTAATTGGTACTGATTTCCAGCTACAAACAAAATCTGCAATTAGCCTTGGTCTAAATAACTTATCTCAATCTATTTTCAAACAAAATTTTCAGAATCTATTTTCAAAAGAAAATCACAAAAATTTTTGGTATTCAATTCACTCCCCTTCTTGAATATTGTTTGTAATCATTAAAACCCATTCTAAAATTCTATTTGGTAACCGACCTTTTATAATTCGGCGAAATCACAATAAAAACATCTGAGTTACGAAATACCAAAGTTACTAATTTAGCTTCGATAAATGACCTCTTATAAGTCAATTGAATTATTAAAGTCTTCCCGCAACCGATTGCATAGAAGTCAACTGGATTATTGGGTTAAGGTACGAAGTGTTCAATTATTTATCTAACAAATTAAGTCATCAATCATGTTATAAGTCATTACGATTGTTCGCTTTTAAGTTGATTTGAAAATCATTATTTAAACATCTAGCACCGATCACCCATTCATAAAATCTTGAGCTAATAAGTTGTTCGCTATTAAGTTATATTTAATCACAAACGAATCCTCCAACTTAGCCACTTTGCATTATTTGAGTGCTTGTAGCTAGGGGGTTATATACCCCTAGTCGCCCTCCGACCAACCCTTTGATCTTCAAAGCCACTTTGTTCTCTTAAGCACTCGTGGCTAGGGGGCTATGTACCCCTAGTCGCCCTCTGACCAACCTCATCTACGTACCTGCGATCAAACTGTAGACTTATCTATTAAACTCTCACGACTATTCTCCAACTAAGTACCTTTAACTCTATATCTTATCTAAATATCCCCTATATATATATATATATATATATATTTATCTTATCTAAATGTCCCTTGATTTGTGTCCCCAACCACCTCATCATATTTGAATATCTCATTTTTCATATCTTATCTAAATCTCCACCAAATCTATATTTTTGTCTTATCTAAATCTCTCTCAAATATGTATCTTCAACTACCTAATCATATTAGAATATTTGTATTACATGGCTCTCGGGATACTCACTCCTACAATGCCCATAAATACTCCCACATCGACAAAAAGAGGGGGAAAAATACTCACTCCCTAAATTTGATACTCTCAATCTAGGAATACTTTCACTAGGATCTACTTGGACTCGAGAAAAATCACCAATTCCAATAAAATTCAGTGAAAAAAAGCAGCGTTCGAAGAATAAAGATAATATCCTCTCACCAATGGATAATACTCAACAGATAAAAACTTAAATAGCTATTTTAAATAGGAAGTAATACCAAAGAAAAGGTATATGTCTTTGAGCGTCAGAGTCCTTCTTGCAGATACTCCCCCTTTGCAAGCATATATGAAAAAGGTATTTTCGTTAGTATCTACGAAGAACAGTATTCAACTGTGAGAACATTTTTGACGCCCATCGTGGGGCACGAAGTAAAAATAGTCTCCACATTACTTCAACCATACGTAGTTATGGAAATAACAAGAAGTCACGGAGTAGCAATGCAAAACCAGACCACTAACAAAGAAGAATAGCATAGACTACACATCGACAACCAGAGGTCATTGACTCAAACAGCGTTACAAAAATCCTCAAACTCTTGACAAAAGAAATTGCAGAGTTAAGGCATGAGAATGCCAAATTCCGCAATCAAAACTAGCAGGTGTAGATAAGTTTCTATCAGTCATAAGCAGGTGTAGATAAAGGGTCTCACTCGATCAGGGCAAAATCTGAAATACACTACATCATAACAAGAGATTAATTATAATTAAAACTCAGTAGATAAAAATCTAAATAGCTATTATAAATAAGAAGTAGCACTAAAGTAAAGTTACGTGCCTTTCATTCATTTGAAATATACAAATCTACTCTTTACAACATAATCTGAATAATAACTTGAGCGTCATAATTTTTTTTTTTAGATATTTCCCCTTTGTGAACATATATATAAAAAGGATATTTTTGTCAAATATCTACCCAGAACAGTGTTGGACCTTTTTCAAGTAAGAAGCTACGAAATAAAAAATCTTGGATTTTGTATACAACAATACCCTTTCGAGATATTAAAAAGATCCCTTTTGAAGGTCTTGAAATTGATTTCGTGACACATTGTCTAGAACTTTTGCTGATATATGTGAGAGATAATACCTTACAATACAGTGTAAAGAATTTCCAGCTAGCGCTCACCTTTCTTGTTCGAAATACTGCTGTTTGAGTTACGTTTGAAGAATTATTTTACCTTAAAGATATGATCTACATATTCCTTTTTCATACTTAAAAATAATTTATATACCTTATTTATGTAAAAAATAAATAATAAATAGAAAACTAGGTTTTATCGATAAGTGAGGAAGAAGAATATATCACAACAATCTAAAAGTCAATCAAATGTATTATTTGGACATAAATATTATCTTTTTAAATTTGAAATCTATTTATTTGTAACAGCAATAGAAATTTATTTATTTATTTTTAGTGAAACAGATAATACTCTTAGGTGAAAATATATATATTCAATCTTTGAAATACATAAATTTTCTTTGTATTGTTTTTCATCAAAGATATTTGTATTTTCGTTGTATTTTAACATGGAAAAAATTGATATTTGCAACTTGCAAATACAACAACTTGAAATATATGAGAGAAATAAAAAAGTATTTCTGTTAATTAACAAAATATGTTATTTATTATTTTTATCAGTTAAGATAGGTTGATACTAATGAATTTGTAAATACACACTTATAAAAAAATAAAAAATTTAAATTTTACTAATCTAATTGTTAATTTTAACATACTTATAAAATATATTTTTTTTTAAATTCTATTTCTCTATCAATAGTATAGTGTTATAAAAAAATTTCAGGCATGTGACATTATCTTTAATCTTTTTATGTATAATTACAGGTCTTCATGTAACACAATATTTTTAATCTTTTTATTTTTTAAAATTAAATTACAGTTATAATCATTACATTACATTAATAAGTTTAAATATTTGTATTAAAATTTAAAACTCATGAATAATTACGTTAAATACTATTTTTGAAAAATATTAATTAATTTTATCAATTAATTTTTAGTAAAAAATTATTTAAAAAATTTAGATCTATAAAACACATGTCACTTTACTAGTTTTATTTAAATTGGTATTTAATAAACAAAGGAGGGGATTCACTTACTCTAAGAGTAAGTATAAAAGACTTATGTCTTATCTATCCATTTATTTTCTTAAAATTCAATAGTTATAATAAGTAACTAATTTTAACCATTAGATTTTAAGAAAATAAAGGGTGAGGATGAATCGTAAGTCTTTTATACTTACTCTTGAAGTAAGTGGATCCTCTCCCAATAAATAATAATAGCTTTATTATATATATATAGTCTCAGGTAGAAACTTGAACCCAGAAATTTTGAATAGGAATATCTTACTTTTTATAGCATGTGTAAATGTATATCACACCAAAAGCTCTTTTACTAATGAAAGTGTTCTAGTGTATATAAACCTATGTGTGTCCATCTTGCTTGAATGATGAGGAATTTGTTTGCATCCTAACAAAATAATTTCAAATAAATTATCGAGGATGAAAATGATAAAGAAAAAAAATGTTAATAACTTATAAGTTATAGTATAAGAGCTTATTCAATAAGATCTTCTTATATCAAAGTTTATATTATATACAAATTTAAAAACTCTTATAAGAAAATAAAGTGTTTGAATATATATATATATATATAGAGAGAGAGAGAGAGGGAGGGAGAGAAAGAGAAAGAGGGGGGAGAGCGAGGGAGAGGTTTAATCATGGGAGAAACAAAAAAGGTAAGATGTAAAAGTTGAAGGAAGTGCGAATTTTAAATAAGTTTAAAACAGTTTATGGACCCTATATAAGAGATTTTATAAATTTAAATTTATCTAAATATTTGTATAAGTATTTATATGATAAGATAAAGTCAAATAAGTTATAGATAAGTTCTTCCAAACTGAGTTTATGTTTCACAATTCATTTTAAGTAATTTCTAACTTTTTTTATTAGCTAAATTTCATAGATCGGTAAATTTTTAACTAATTCTTTTTTCCCCACTTTTTAAGGTAATATTTTTTAATACGTTAGCTTTTAATTTTTATTTTTTATCTTAAAAATATTTATTAAAATTTTTTGACAGAATTTATTAATTTTTTATTAATCTTTTTAAATAAAATATGGTTTTTTTTATACCTTTCATGGATTTTTACTAACCAGTTAAGTAAAGAAACATATAATAACAATATTTTATTGATAAATAACATTTGTAATTTTTAATTTTGAGTAGAGAACTATAACTACCTAAATTACCTATTTTTACATAGCTAAAATAGAGCAGTTATCTTAATTCTTCTTATTTAAGATCTTGTTTTTCTCTATTTTTATTTAAAATTAGATATAAATTTAGTTTTAGGTTTAGATTATGTTCAGTTTATCTTTATTTTCTTGTTTTAGTTGTTTTAGACATGTTGTGATAAGGACCGAAGAAATGGCAGTAGAGCTCATTGGTGTTGTGACAACTTCTAAGTACCTAACAACCAAGACCAAAGCACCCAACAGTGGTAATAAAGTAGGGCAAAAATGTCAACCATGACGCCCAACACCCAGATTATGGTTGCTCAAAGCTCGGGTAAAGTAGAGCCATGTGTCCAAAAATGGGCACCCAAGACCCATATCATCTGTCGCCCAATGTTGAGGTCTTTTTAAGTGTATCTTTTGTTCTGAGTAGGAGTTACACACCTTGCTGACTGAGGGCACACTCTAGACCCATCTTGGTTCATCTTCACGCTCATCCATCCTAATGATTAGCTAGGTTTTGATATTTTGTTGGGATTTGATGTAACTAAACCTGAACTCTTGTGTATTTTGTATTCTTAATCTAAGTTTGTTACTTAATGTTAGTTTTCTTCTTTACCTTTTGCATTATTGTCTTTGTATTTTGTGAGTTTTACTTGTTGAATGAGTTTAAGAGAGAATTTTGACTCATAAAACGAGAAGATTTCCTAACGTTTTATTGCTCGAGAAAGTAAAACTCATTGGTCATCTTAAACTCATTTCCTTAATGTGGGTTATTTGACTTTAAATTGTGTAAGAGATCCATAGTCATCTAAAGCCCAAATAACTTAGTTAAATTTCCTTCTTGTCGTTCGTACAAGTAGAAAGTAAGAAGATTTATGAGGTTTCATCTAAGTCCATGTAGGATTGACCCGATATTTATTGATTATTAAATACAATTAGTGCACTTGTCGTTAGTAGGGTAGAAAACTTTGCACTCATCAAGAACCTGACTTTCTAATCAATTTCTCCTTACCAATATTTTTCCTTTTTATTTTTTTCCTTTTTATTCTTTTCCCATTAAAACCTAATACTTAAAGTTATCTAAAGTACCAATAATATGCACCAAAATAAAAGAAAAAACAAAAGAAAATAGTTTTTTTTTTTAATATTTTGCTTGAAGGAGTTATAGCATTACATGTTTTTTTTAAAGAAATTATAGCATTTATGAGTTTAATTATTATGTATTAACAAGTAGTATAAAAATTTTTATATTTACAAAGTTTTACATAAGTCTTTTTCTTTTAATTTATTAGTTTGAATGATGTCTATACTTTTTCTTACGAATATCTTAATATTTTTATTTGTTAGTTTGCGGTAAGAGAACCTCATTTTCTTTAAATTTCTTTTGTTTAATTGTTTTCAATCCAAAACACAAATTAGTGAAAGTTATCAGAATCACCAAGAATATACACCAAAATATTCCCCTCTACACTATAAAACATATACATTAAGCCAACATGAGGGATAAAATCAATTTCAAAGCATATAATATAGGTGAGATGTCATAACAAGCTGTTGATAAACACCACAAAAAAAAAAAAAAATCATCAAAAAACAAAAAGTTCCCTAACATGCCACGGTCTAACTTTTAAACTTCACTCACCAAAACTAAACGATGTGTTATATAGCATAGAAAGCGATTGAAACAGAATGCTCCTTAAAAAATTAATCACTTTCTATTAGGGTCAGTTTGTTTAAATAAATATTTAAATTTATTAATTAAAAACGATTATTTTAATAAAATGGATAATTTTCTTTTTTTTAAGTATGTAAATCTAAACCATTTCAACTTAAAATAATAATTTTCTGCTTATTTTAAGAAATAAATTCTATCAACTTATTAAAAAAACACTTATTTCAAAAAACACATATTTTATAATTATGTTTTTAAGTTTAACAAACTAACCCTAAATTGTGCCAATTCAAGCTCCTTGGATATCTATGACAAGCACTGACTGTGGATGTTAAGTCTCTTCCATGGCATAATTAAAGTTTTTTTGGTGCATAAAGACTAAAGAGAAAGTGCAAATACAAACACAAAGGAATTGAAGATAAACCAACCAACCGCTTCAAAAGGGGCCCACACTCCATTAATTTGCTTATAGATGCAATTACTAATTAGATTGAGAATATTTATAGATATAAATAAGCAGAAAATGATGCAAAATCGAAATGAATTTCCTCCAACTCATTATTGATATACTATTGCCCTGTTTTATGTGTTATAAACTCATAAAAAGGTCAAATTACTACAGAATTGTTGGTATGATATTGGAGTATTTCTCTATTTCCACACCAAATATCAATTTACATTAACATGTTTTCGGATAAATATACTACCATTAACATTAACATAAAGAGGAGTATTATTGATATAGTATTTTTTAATATATTCCATTTAAAATACTTTTATTCTTTAAAATTTATTAGAACTATAAAATTGTGAATAAAACTTTAAATAAGAAATACACCATAATTTTGTATAGTTTTTAATTAATAACAAAAATGTATTTAAAAGAATATATGAGAAAATTAAAATTTCTCTTGATATAATTCTTCTATTTTAAGTAGTGGTAATGTAGTATATCGGTTTGGCTAGAATATCCAAGCAATTTTTAAAATATATATATATATATATATATATATATATATATATATATATATATATATATATTTTTTATAGAGGATAGAAGAAATAGAGTAGACAAAAGGCCTTGTCTTCTATTTTGTTGCTTTCTTGTGTGGCGGTATTCGTCTTGTTGTGTTGCTTGAAACCTTGCATTATTTTTTTTGAAGGGCATAGTTCACATATAAAACGAAGGGTGCAAGGAAGAGAGAACTATCTCCTCCATAAAATGGGGAACTGGAAGGGTTGTAGGTACTTCAAGAGGCTGTCTATCTACCCAATTAAGAGTATCCTTCATAAAGTGACTTCAAACTTCAGGTTAAAATCAGAAGGTAAGGCTATTGTGATCCCATATTTCATCAATGATTCTGAATCACTAGAAGTTAATAAGTTACTACTTGTATCTGCTTATATGATACTTCTTTTTTTTTATTTATGGTGTTGAATACAGGTAGCAGAAATGGACTTCTTAGTCTTTATAAGGACATGGAGTCATGTGGGGAATATGCAGATATCCAAGTCATGTGGAAAATGATTGAATCTTCCTCTCCTCAATATGTCTGCCACAAGAAAAGGATCAATAGGTCTCCTTATTGGGTTGTCTGTTTCAGACCAACTTGAACTGTTTTGGGTTTTCTGTTATTAAATGGTCCTAGTTTTTTCTCGGTGGATGAGTTCACATGTTTGGGGAATCAAACTTTCGTCATTCTTCCATTCCTTCAGCCTCTATACCTTCCATCACATCATTCATTTTGTTACCAAAGGAAGTCATTTGATGATCAAAGGCAAATTTTAATCTCTTTTAAAGCCCTGAGTTTAGTCTATAATTTGAGCTACTAATCATTTTCCTTCATTACATAGTAACACCATCAACTTATAAACGGGAAACTCAACATTCTCATTAATATCCTTCCTAAATGTAAAACCAATAAATAAATTTGTATTCGTAAATTATTACAACCCAAATTTAAGATTGTAATTGGTGTACAAATTAATATTCTTAGCCATCTAACAATCTCCAAACAATATCTACATGATAAATAAATTTTAAAAATAAAGGTATTTTTAAGATTCTATAGAAATTTTAACAGAATTTTCTTTATATTTTGGATATCTCAAAATTTACAAAAGAAATTTTTTTGTCAATATAATAAAATTCTCTCATGAAAGTTTTCAACAACATCAAATATACAATATATAAACATAAACTCTATAATTAGATTTTCTATAGTTGCAGAATGTACAATTAGCTCAAAATAACATCAAATGTCTGTCTATGAGAAAGAAATAACAGTAAAGTGGAAACAAATGAAAATGTCAGCAGGTTGCTACTCAACTATTTGAGAATTTGAATGAAAAACAATAGAAATAAGGTAAGTTACAAAAATTTAGTGAGACCTAACAACGATCATGAACTAGAAAGGAAACATATTAATGTACGAGTTGTTCGATAAAAATATTTATCAATATAAAACTTATTAACTCAATAAGTTTAATAAATTTCACAATCTCAGTAACTTATTCCCAATATCAAAATGGTTACGTTTTTCATATCCAAAACAATAATAGATTTATCATGCATATTAAATAAACAAATTTGAAATGAAATACATTCTCATAAGCCATAAATAATATGAAATGTAAATACAACAGATATTACTCTTGATAGAACCAATAAGCAACTTCATCTCGTTAATAGCTTTCTCCTCCAAGAGTGACCTCTTTCTTGGGACAACTCCATCTATTGGATAACTCTCTTCTTCTCGAATTATATCAAGTATCAATGTCATATCGTATCGTATCATATCATATCATCAGGGGCAACTTCATCTAATGGATAACCCTCTCCTCTTGAAATCATACAACTAGGTGCACTTAGATAATTATCATCCATTAACGACATACGAGATTTTAACATGAATCCTCATAATATAAATATCATATTTATTCTATTTTCTCAAAGTCTTTTCAAATTAAATCTCCAATTTCTTTAAACATAATCGATTTAAATTTATAAAACTCTCAACCTTTGAAATAAATTTCATAGAGAATAAAATTAAATAAAAGAGTATGTTTTCCAAACTTATTAAATAAACAACATTAAAATATAATAAGATAAATTACAATAGTAATTATAAAAATATTAAAATAGGTCACAATGACGGTTAAACCACTTATAACCATGGATAGTTAACCAAACTACTTTTCAACAATTTCAAGAGTATTATGTGAGGTGGAGATCAATAGATCTAAACACCAATAAAGATTTTCAACATTTAGAAATTTGTTTAAAGTTCAACCTATTTACAAGTAACCATAAAAATTCCTAAAACTAGTGCTCCAAGCTCTAAAATTAATTTTACTCAATGTTAACACATCTCAATAGTCTATTCTTTAGGTTATGAGTTTACCTTAGAGAGTTAAAAGGAACAACCTTTAGAGTATGGGTACCTTCTTCCTTAGAGAACTATCCTAACACCAAAGGTTACCAAATGTATTTTTTGAAAGAACGGAATGAGTAAGAATTTTGAATTTCATTAATTTTCATTATGTAAGGGATTTAAGAATAACACAAGAAGATTGGAAGAGATGAAAAGGAAACAAAATGAAGGAGAAGGGTATGAAAAGTGAATGAGAGAAAGAAAGGATGAAAGGAAGGGAACGAAGGTTATAGAAGAGAGAAAAAAGTTTAATTTATAATTTTTTTATTAATGAAACGGTGTGTTTCATAATTAATAATGGATATGTCTCTACTCACTCCATCTTCACTCTTATTTTAATAATTAAAATACCTTTCTGTTCTTATATTTAATTTATTATACTTAATAACAATCATAAAATTCTTGTTTTCTTACCAATCAAATTAACCTTAAAATTCTTGATTTTTCAAGAATTTGATGTAAAAAAATATTTGGCAATTGTTTATAAAAAAAAGGAAAGGTTTAAAAATGTAAGAGACTTTAAGTTTATAAAATATCTTTTATAAAATACCTAAATGCTATATATATATATATATATATATATATATATATATATATATATTTTGATATCTAGGAGAATTTCATTTCATTTGCCAAACTGAGATAAATTTATGTTTCATTTTAAACTAAATTTAAGTTTATAAAATAACTTTCATACCTATGATGAAATGAAAATGTTATACTGGTATACTTGTCATATCTAAATGCAAAATATATATATATATATATATATATATATATATATATATAATTAATTAATTAATCAATATCGTTGATATCCAAGAGAATTCCATTTGGTGTCATTTCTTTTGGTGAGGTGAGACAAATTTATGTTTCATTTTAAACCAAAATACCCATCTTTTAAGCAGATCAATATATTGGTATCATAAAAATGGCGATGCCTTTGATACTTTTAGTTTCAAGGTACCGGTGTGAGGGAGCCTTCATTTTATCTTTCGGGAATGGGGGCATTTTCTTGCTCTGGTATTATGCTTTATGCAGCACCAAAATACCACAATATGAAAAATTTCAAACCATTAGAGTTCCATCCATTTAAACCCAAGTAATCAAATGATATTTTTACAGGAGAGAGATCATTGGATAGCAGATATCAAAAGTTATGATGAAATGAAAATGTTATACTGGTATACTTGTCATATCTAAATGCAAAATATATATATATATATAATTAATTAATTAATCAATATCGTTGATATCCAAGAGAATTCCATTTGGTGTCATTTCTTTTGGTGAGGTGAGACAAATTTATGTTTCATTTTAAACCAAAATACCCATCTTTTAAGCAGATCAATATATTGGTATCATAAAAATGGCGATGCCTTTGATACTTTTAGTTTCAAGGTACCGGTGTGAGGGAGCCTTCATTTTATCTTTCGGGAATGGGGGCATTTTCTTGCTCTGGTATTATGCTTTATGCAGCACCAAAATACCACAATATGAAAAATTTCAAACCATTAGAGTTCCATCCATTTAAACCCAAGTAATCAAATGATATTTTTACAGGAGAGAGATCATTGGATAGCAGATATCAAAAGTTATTGCTTAATAATAATAATACAAGGCTTGCAGCCTTTTACATGTGACACTAGCAATTACATTACTCCCGAGTCCCTAAATCTCAGTACGTAGGAAAAACATTTAAATACTATTCTAAATTAGAAAACAACCCAGAATTTCAGAAAAGACCGAATTTAAACGAAGACTAGTAAATAGGCTATTCAAGATCAAGCAGCATCCCCCTCATGAAGAAGTCGTTGATCAAAGTGCCACAGACCTGCAAGCCATAATACATCAATTTCATTAGAAGCTAAATTAACTTTAGAGCAGAGAGTAATACTAATGGAAAGGTACGTCTAAGGCTAGTGGGGCAGTATAAGAAATTATGGTAGCTATATACATACCGTGACCCTTTCCAAGCCGTCTCAATTGAGCAACATACTCTGATATCTTTTTAATTGCTTCAACCTGTACAAAAGAAAGTGACACGTTTTAACAAACACATCGATAATGTATGCAAAGATACAGTGTCAATTTGTAAATTCATGTTCAATGTTCACCGCATAGATGCACATGTAATGCTTTTCACTTTTTCTTAGCTCGTGTTGAGAGCCTTCCACTTTTTCTCCAGAATAATATTAAACACAATAACAGGTCAAATTCAAAGTTAGCTTTTAACAAAAGCCACATTTTCCTTTTCCTAATTTATATTTATTATTTTACAAATTCCACATGTTTCCATGAATCTGCAATCATTTTTCACCTGTTCAGACAAAAACTCGCTTTCGATGAAGTCTGCCATTTGAGGGTCATTGTTGCGGTCAGCCACCTATTAGTCAAAAATCTTCCAATTGATTAGCCTTAACTACTATAGATCAAATAAATTAAGAGAAAAAAAAATTGCAACCAAAGCAGAAAAGTAGAGAGGCATTACACAGTGCACATTCAGAAGTTTCTCATTCACTAACTTCTCCAGAGACAGAGCTAATTCCATCGCTGAACAAAGCAACAGAGGAAAGTCAGCATATATTTTGATTTGAACAAATATGAGAAACCAGAATGCACAGCTTCAGAACTATACAGAGTAATTAAGTTTGAGACGGTGATGAAATCAGCAAGCTAGTTTGAGACAGTAATGAAATCAGCAAGCAAGTTTGAGACAGTAGTAATGAAATTATCAAGCTCACCATACAATGCATCCCCCTTTTCCACATGCTCGAATTCCGAGGGGACATTCTTGATGGGGTGAAGTACAACCCTTCCACCACGAGTGTTCTAAACAATTTAATAAAATCCATAAATATATCAATATACTGTCATTGTAACTTTAGAGAAGTTACTTTTAGCTGCTTGATTAGGAGTTAAACAGTCTGAGTGCAAAATTAATTTAACCTGATATTTCATAAGCTTTTCAGCATGCTCTCTTTCTTCTTCGCTAGATTCCCTGAAAAACCTGTTTTCAACAATAACAGAGCATGAAAGTGAAAACTCGTTTGAGAAACAGAAGAAACATTAAGAGGAAGGAGGCATAAGGGGTTTTGTGTTAGTTACTTGGCAAATCCCTTGAGAGCCACGTTGTCCCTGTCAAAGTATGCAAACAGAGAGTGGTACACATACGAAGCATTGTACTCCACACTGTGACACACAATTGAAGAGGAAAAGCACTTAGCAGAGGACCAAATAGACTATTTGATTTGAAAAATAGTTTCAATTCCTATATTTTAAAAATCATGATTTTAGTCTTGATATTTCTGAAACATGACTTCGTCCAGATCCTGTATCTCTTTTCAACTTAATTAATTATTAGGGACAAAATCCACCACATTTCAGACATGCTAGGACCAAATCCACCGTTTTTAAAACATAAAAACCAAAATCAATTGTAAATAAATTCAAAGCATATGTTAACCTTTTTACTTAATCAAGTTAGCTGTACTCACGGAAAAAATATCCAAAAAATAAAAAAGGAGATCACTTACTATATATATATATATATATATATATACTCACAATCAAAGAACAAGTCCAACAAAAACTAGAAAAGTCGTATGCTAAAGATTAAACTAAGAATACTTTAAAACTAATTATTTTTCACGTATGCTTTTATAAAATCCAAAATGTACTTTCTTTCGCACAGAAATGAGATTGCCCCACAATTTAAAGATGTATACCATTTTTTACTCCAATTGAATATCACATTTTATGATCCAGAAGACATTTAGTGAACGTACAATCTCTTAAATATGAGACTGAGTAAAAAAATAATAAAAAAGTATTATTTTTGAATAATTAGTTGTTCTTGGCTTGTTGTGTAGAAGAATAATCTTCACTTGCAAATCAACTCTTTTTTTCTAAGTGGTTTGATTAGATCTTAACCTCAAAATCAGCTCTTAGTAAACCCTATCTAGAAATGAAAAAACTTAACCTGCTACATTAATTAACATTTAACAGCAACTAATTATTCTAATTATTTTAACAAAAAAAGAGTGATAGAAGTGCTCACTTTATCTGCTCGTTAATTGCAGACTCACACTCATCAGCATAGTTCTGACGAGCCAACGAAACATTGTGAGCAGTTGGAACAGCAAGCTCACCCTTCTTAACCTCCTCGAAGGGTTCGAAAATCACACCAGTGAGAGGCACAGTAGAGGCAGAAACTCTAAGGTTTCTGCTTCCCAGTTTGTTATTCACAAAGCTCAGAGAAACAGAGCAAGTTTGGTTTTTCAGAGCATCCCCAACAGTGGTTTTGGGAGAAAACCCAGAAAAGGAGGAAACTTTGGAAGGAGCAAGAGCCATAGGGGCGAAATCTGTAAATGGGGCTGAGAAACGAAGGGAAGTGGAAGAAGAAGAATCAGTGGCGGCTAAGAGTTGTTGTGTTGTGGATGAAGCTAGCGTGGGACAAGGAGGGTATAAGTAGGAGTGGCGAGGGGTGTTTTGGGAGTTTCAAGTGTGAGATCTGCGATTTTGAAGCGTTGGATTGAAAACAGGTGGAGGGCTAGGATTACAGGACGAAAGAGGCGTGTGGCGACCTCGTGCTGTGTCCAATGTGAGTATGTGAACGAAGAGATAAAGGAAATATTCCTTCCACGTAAGAATCATGGCATCATTAGGAGAAGTAGGGACAAGTGTTTCCCACTTTAAGTAAAGCTGAAAATTCATTTGCCCTATCTTAGACCATCTTTCCATAAATATTTGTAAAATAAATTTTAATTCAAATTAAGTTTGTAAATTAAGTCCGTAGAAGTAATTTAACTTTTCTTTTATATTTAAATCGTAGTTAATATTTTTATAAGTAAATTTATATTTTTAAAAATAATTACATGCCTTAGTTTAAACTTCAAAAGTATGTTTAACATTTAAAAATAATTTTTTAACATTAGTTCAAACATACACTTAGAAAATATTTGAATAAAAGTTTGGAAGTTACGGTTGTGTTTGATATTTCGGTAAAGATGCTCTGGACTCAATTTTGGAGAAAAACTAATTTTGATAATAATATCTTTTATCACCCCTAAAAAATATATTTGTAGTGAAAACTATATGTATGGAACTCAATTTTATAGAAGATGAGTTGCTATCAAGTTTAAGTTTGCAAAGTGTGAATAAAATCTTTAAGTTTGCAAACTCAGTAGGATATCACAACTTATGTTTGTGCCAACGTATATCTTTCCAAACAATTTCAGCCTTGCTTTTGGTTGTGTACCAGGCAAGCAACTAAAATCGGGCGTAGGTAATTTTTAAATTCATCTTTATGGAAATTTTTTTATTTAACCTGTATACATACTCACTGTATCATTGTACTTGTATCTTCTCTTATTTTAATTATTAATTAATTAAAAATTCTAAATTTTTATCTTTAATTTAGATTCTATTTTTTTTATAAAATACTTTTAAAATGTAAAAACAGGTTTGACATTTGTCTTTAAGAAAAAAAAAAGATTTGACATTTGATTCAACAATTACAAACAGTATTTGTTAAATAACTTTTAAATTAATATTATTATATTTAAATAATTTTATTTTTTATTAAAAATTATTATAATTCTTTTTTAAATATAAAATAGGTATTGGTGTATCTTATACTCGACAAGAATGAAAATGAAAACATAAATCTCACACATAATATGAAAATGAGGATGAGGTGAGTTTCAAAATCAGATATAAAGATGAAAATGTTATATTCGTTCTTATCTGGTTGGTATGCATAGTCATGTATGCTATTACTTGCTACATTTATGATTTGCTACATTTATTTCTATTTATAATAAAAATGCTGAGTTTTCACATGTATCTCACGTATTTTTTCTAGAGTTTACAATTAAAATTTTAGTTTCAAACATATTTTTGGAAAGTGATTAAACTTGATCCTAAACTAATTTTCCTCTTATATACATTTTTGGATATTTCAACGAAAATCAAAACAGCCCCGTATGATTGAATTAAACTTAAATAAAACTTACTTTCACAAAGAGTAGTTAACTCTCTAAATATATCTTTAACACATAAAAATACTTTTCAAACTATAATCTAAAGGCTGCACTAAGTTATTGGATTTATTATTTTCAACCATAATTTAAGTTTTATCTAGTTAATATGCAAAACCATCTTATGCAAGTTTTTATTTTGCAAATGATCAAGGTAAAAACGCTAATTCTAATAAGAGAACAAGATGAATAAAACTTAAAATACTTATTTAAGTTTTGTCTTTAATAAAAACAAACATCATAATAACAATTTTTAACAATATTTTTTATTTCTTTAAAGTTATTGAAAATTAAATTAAAAATATTAAATATGATATGAGATCATAAAATTTTATGATTTTAAATAAATTTTAATTAATAAGAAAGTGTATATATATATGTATTAAATAAAATGAGTGTGTTGTTATAATTTTTTTAAATAAGATTATAGTTCGTAGTTTATTATTCCCTAATTCTACGTTTGCACTAAGTTTTTTTTTTAACTAAGTTTGCACTAAGTTGTTGTTTTTATCGTTTTAAGTTATAATTAAAGTTTTTTATCTTTTTAATATGCAAAATCATCTCATGAAGGTTTTTATTTTATAAATTATCAAGATAAAATCCTAATTCTAATCAGAGAACAATATAAATAGAACTTAAAGTACTTATCTATGCTTTGTCTTTAAAAAAACAAACATCTTTACCAATTTTTAACAATAATTTTGTTTATTTCCTCAAAGTTATTGAAAATCAAATTAAAAATATTAAATACGATATGAAATCATAAAATTTATGGTTTTTAATAAATTTAAATAAATAAAAAGTATATATATTAAACTGAGTGCGCTGTTAGAAATTTTTTTAACTAAGATTGTGTATTTTAGTTGGCAGTTTATTATTCCCTCAATTCCAAAATAACTAGAGTTGTTGGGATTTTTTATACAAATTAAAAACAATAACAAATACTTATTAATAAAATTTTATTAAAATATTTTATCTCTCAATAAATTATTAATATGTTGAAAAATTGATAAGCACAATCTTCAAAATATTATATTAGTGTATTATTCGGATAAATTTCAAATAAAATTTTTTAAGTTTTAATGAAAAACTAAAAACGTAACTAATAAGAAGTTTTTCTTTCTGTTAAAACATCAATTGTTTTGGAATAAAGGGGTGTGTTTTAATTAGGTGAAAATTTGGATATAATTCCTTAAGTGTTGTTTATGCTGTTCATCTGTCAAATAGGAGTTTCACATAAGTAGTGTATGTTATTTACGTGGTTCTCCGATCAAAATTGAAATTTTACCTCAATAATTTGCATAATCATATCCTTTATTATGTAGATTACCAATATCAAACTCCATTTTAATTAGAGAACAAAACAAACAATTACATAATAAAACTAATTTAATATCATTTAGTTTTATGCAAAATAGGACTTTGCACTAAATAATATTAAATTAGTTTTATGATTATCATTCAAAAATTTATTTTTCTAAAATTTTTTTCTTTATAATTTGATGTTGAGAATAAAATGGTTATTAAAATAGAATCTTTTTTTAAGCTAATGAATTCTATTATCAATAAATGCTTAAACAAAAACACAAGATATTTCTACCGATCAACTTACACTATTTTAATTACAAATATCATATAGAATGTACTAACACATACAAACATATAGCATTTTTTTCAAAAGAAAAGTGTTTTAGAGATTATATGAGTTGAAATTATTGAAGATTTGTTGATATTTTTATTTATCGGTTTCATGAGTTTTTCTTTTCTTTTGTATTTAAATTAAGATGAAATATGTAATTGTAGAAATTCATGTGTATTTTTCAAAAGAAAAAAAATCATGTGTATAAAAATATAGTTATTAAAATATCAATCTTTTAGATAAAGAATTGTGATTTTTTAATCGGATTATTGTGTAATATGTATGTGAATTATTTTCTTAAAGTATAGATTTAATAATTTGCGGATTTTTTATCTTTTGCTGAATTTGTAATTTGAATATTTTAACTATTTTCTTTTCTTGGATCCCTAAATATATACCTTTTTTTCAATTGGATCCTTATATATAATTGCACTATGAGAAATTAGACATCCAGTTAAGAAATTGTTGCTCTTGATTGTATTATAAATATAATTAAGTTAAATGTATGATTTGTTTTTTAGAATTTCAATCTCAACAAATCAATTCAATTCAAATAATATTCTTTCACAAGTATCTTATAATTATTTGTTTTTGTAAAAGGTTACAACTATACAAAAAAATTCTCATAATTGATTAAGATATGCTTAACACCCTTCAAAAATTTCTTGTTTAGATGTCTAATTTTATATTTTTTAGTTAATTCTTCGTAACAAAGAAGGACCTAACTTCCACAAAAAAAAAACTAATTAAATGAAAAATAAAAATTCAAAGAGTCAATTTTAAAATAAATAATTCAGATAACAAACTACAAATGTGATGAAAATTTAAATACCTAAAAATTAATTAAACATAAAATATATCATTAATTTAACTTGCTAAACTCTCAACCCCAAATATGAGTTGACATTATCAATTACCATTTTGTGTGTTTAACTCAAATTTATGGCTTTAATAGCTAATATTTGCCATCAAGAGAGTACCACCTATCTTTCACAAGACAAGTGCCATCTAACGAAATAGATAAAACGTGGTAAGCTTGTCTAGAAATAATTTTAGTCGAAAAAATATAACAAATAAGAAATATCTATAAATATTTTAAAATAATATGAAACTTTTACCAACAAAACTCTAGTTAATATAAAAGTTTTTTCATATGATTTAAAAAAAAATTGTAAAAAGATAGTACCATGTTAATGAGCTCATAAGTAAATGGAGCTAAACAAAACATGCATATGCTCACACACATACTCAAATCCAGATTCTACTTTTCTAGTTTAGTAAATGCGTTTCTCAAATATCTGCCTGATGGCTGATGTTTTTGAACTTCTACTGTTTCGAAAGAAATCTCTACTTCTCATTTGTCTTTACCTCTTATTATTATCATCCATTCCCTTTGCTCTCTCACGTCTAAAGCAGTGTACAACGCGAATAATGGATATTTATTGTCTTTGATAAGAGTTTTTTATTCTATCCACTTCTTTATGGGAATAAATACGGATATTATAGTATTTATATATCGGATATATGCTCACAGAAAATTAAAAACTACACTTGTTTAATTTGAAGAAAATAACAATTTTTAAAATGAATTAATTAAAAATATTAATTGTCAAATTTTCTTATTATTAATATTATTTTTTTATATAAAATGCATAATTAATAGAAAAAAAAAATCTATTTGTATCAAATATTATATATATATATATATATATGAAAGACTTAATTAACTTTTTAGTTTCCAATTTTTTGCCTTTTTTTTTCTTTTGAAATATTTCTCTTATTTTAGTTTTCAATCATTTTTGTTTACAAATAGCCTCTTCGGTTAACAAACCGTTAAGTGATGACATGATAAACGAACTATTATGTTATTATGTTCACTTTATCAAATTAATAATGACTCAAATGTTTACAAGGGGTTTTCAAACTTAATTAATTTTTTAATTTCTTTTTTTTATTTTGCTTTTAATCCTTGTTTTTCTTTTATTTTGAGTTATCACTAATTTAAAAAGTCACAGTGTCTGGTGGACATTTAAGTCAACACTAGTTTAATAAAGTGTACATGATAACTTGACAATAAGTTTGTCACATCATGACTTAACATTTTTTTGTTAATGAAGAGGCTATTTGTAAAAAAATATTGGGAATTAAGAACAAAACAACATTCCAACAAGACTAAAAACAAAATGCAAAAACAATTAGGGATTAAAAAGTTAATAATTAAGCCTATATTAAATTAATATATTTTTAGATCTAATTAATCTTGTATAAAATAGTATAATTTTATTTGTAGAGTTTACAATAAATAAAGAATGTGTACGATAAAATTCCATGTATTTTTTTAAAAAAAAAAATTTGTGGGTGGGTTTTCTTTAGCTTACATGCTTCCATTCATTTGTCCCTCGACTAACTTTGAGACAGTGTTACACCTTAGCTTCCTGGCTCCGACCTCCTATGCTAATTTAAGTCCTGTTAATAATGCTTCATACTTGACTTGCTTGTTCGTTATTTGAAATTTGAATTAAAGATCTTGCTCGAAGCTGATGTTTTCTAGTCCTTCTAAGGTTATCCCTAAACCATAATCTTTACTATTTGAAGATCTATCTACATGTAAGGTCCACAACTTGTCATCATTGTTGGAAGGGGGGTGTTTTGAGAGAAAGTCTACTAGGCATTGGGCCTTAATGGGAACTCTAGGACAAACTTGGAGAGTTTAACTAACCATGACACCATTCTCTTTGCCAAATCTGATCGCCCATCCCATGATGGGGTTCTCAACTAGGGTTAAGACACAACAATGTAGTCATAGAGGAACCTAAGGATGTCCCCCTAATTCTAGATATCGTTTAAGGGTTTGTTGCAGAATTTCGTTGATAAGTTGATCGGTTTTCACCCTTATTTGGTGACTCTAGAAATACAGAAGTCTTTGAGAGGTATGGACGATACATGGTGCGAGTTTCTCAATAATTTGATATTGGGTTTCCTCAGGTTAGAGCACTTAGCTAATAAAATACACGAGATTTTGAGCTCTATTGACCTCTTGAACTAGTAACGAGCTAATGGCATATTTTAAGACTAAGAGGTAGAGCAGTAAACTAGTACCAGGTGTTAGTTTAGTCAAGATTGGTGGTGCAGAGGCAAGGATTTTGAATTCTTTGAGCATTTTCTTATAATCCTAATCCCAATTGAATTCATTTTGAGACTTCTTGAGTAGTCTAAAAATGTTTGGCCTTCTTAACCAACTAGGGCAAGAACCTAGCTAGAGATGCTAGATAGCTTTAGTTGTGTACCTTGATAAGATTCCAAGGATTCCTTATTGCTAGAAGGGTTTCACATTTGATTGGGTTGACTTCTATTCATGTTACGTGAGCATGAACCCCAAGAATTTGTCCTTCTTCCAACTCCAAACATGTACTTCTCGAAATTGAGCCTCATGTTGTGCTTCCTTATTCTGCTAAATAATTTTGCGAAGTCCTCAGCATGTTTTTTGGGAGTTTTTTATTTGATCACCATCTCGTCGATGTAAATCTCCACATTTTTTCCTAGCAGCTGCTAGAAGACTCTGTCTACAAGTCGATGGTAAGTGGCATCTGTGTTTTTGTGGCCGAAGGACATAACTCAATGACAATAATTGACTTGCTCAGTAAGGAACATTGTCTTCTCTTCATTAGGCACATCTTGATATGATTATACCTCGAGTAGGCATCTAAGAAGCTAAGCAATTTGTACCCACAGGCACCATCTACTAACTTATCTATATTCGACAAGGGGTAAGAGTCTTTTGGGCAAACTTATCTATATCATGTATATATATGTTACGCATGTTTACAAGAAAAGAAATTACAAAATATTCTGAATATTTGAGAACGACATTTGAAAATACTATAACAAAACTTAGTTTTCTCAACAAGTATACTTCTTCTTCAACAAGTTTTGCAAACAAATTAAATGTCTTCTTGTCTTTTTTATAATTGTATTCATCATAAAAAAGTAAGGACTATTTTATTCATGTAATACATTTTGAAAGAAAGACTCACACTAACTAACAGAGTAAAAGTTTTACAATGTCATTCAATCACAACTTACTTTTTATATGACTTTTAAAGTATTGATTAATAAAGTCAACAAAGTTATCATACATGAAGCGTTGTGATTAAATGTTAGTATAAAACTCTCTCATTTACCCTGTCAATGCATGAATGTTAAACTCACACATTTTTATAACACCATAATATCAATTTCACATCTAAACTAACATTATTTGAGACAAAAAAACTAATTATAAATAATGCTAACCCTAAACCCTAAATACAAATAACAATCATAATTTTACCCTATACCGTAAACTAACATCAAGAACATGTTTTTTTATTCTATACTTCTTTTCATCCTTGCATTAATATACAAACCCTAAACATTATCGAAATTTTCTTAATAGAACATAATAAAAGTTTAACTACTTTACATAACTTTAGAGGCCTACATTAAATTATAAAAATATATAATTTTAACAATAACTAACAATAACAACTTACAAAAATTTTTTCTTCTCTTCTCAGCTTCTGCAACTTAAGTTCACCTTCGTCATGCTTTTTTAACCTTAACCTTTCGCATAATATATACACCTTCAACCCTTGCATGCAAATTGTGCCCAACCCAAACTGCCATTCAGGTTGGCAGTTTGCAGACACATGTCACCGCCCCTTTGGTCGAGCAGGCAGCCTAACTTTTTTACCCTCCAAATCGTCATCTCGGTTGGCGAATTGATGTGATCCTTACACATGTCAGGTCCCTATTGCACCACATTGTAGCATGACATCAACTCGACATCTCAGTTGCAGTTTTCCCTAATTACAGACATGTCTGTAATTAGGGGGCAGACTTGTGCGAAGTAGCTGTTCCAACCCACCATGTCAGTTGGCGGTTTGGAGATTCTTTATAAAGACCGCAATGAATCCCTATTCTTGTTAGTGGCAAGACCCAAAACTCCACCTAGGCTGGCGGTTTCCACCTTGCCTGGCCCAACCCGCCATATAAGTTGGCGGTTTCGAGCAAAATTGGTCCAACTTGACATCTAAGTTAGCAGTTTAGGGTTTGACAGATCACACTATTCTGAAAAATATTCCAGCTGCTACTCTGTTGTTGTAAATATTGATGCAAAATGCACTCTGTTGGTCAAAAAGTCCAGCATACCATTTAGGGAACGGATCTAGAACCCAGGAAAATGCAAACAAAATCTCACAAATGATCAATGTCAACCACAGAGGGAAAGCGCTCTCAACAATGCTTGTAACTTGACAATGGAAGAAAACATCCAAGATTATCAATTGTATGATTATCATAGTTCTGTATGGTGCAATTTTGGATTTTGACATTGAATAATTACTGAAAGTGGGGCAGCAGCAGCCTCTGTTAGCCGGTAAAACATACCACCATGTGCATTGTAGAATAAATATATGAATTTTTCCCACAGATTTGCAATTAATGACAATTATAACAAAAGTGTTGGCATTTATTGCGTGAGACAAGTTATGTTTTTGTGATAAATCCTGTGAGATCAAAGAAGAGTTCAATCTTAACTGTTTATTAAAATATTATAGTTAGTATTAAATTTTTTTATTTCTCACAGTAACTTCTCTTCTCACCTCTCAGTATATATACACACACCCGGGATGCTATTTCGTACACCTGCTGCTGCAATCTGTTATTCTACCAACGAAGCTTCAAAATCTTTTCTTTCAACTTAATGATGACCGAAGTGTAATATCTTGTGGCATGAAGATAACCAACAGAAGTGAATTACTCGGTTATAGGTACAGTTATAGAGATACAAGTCTTGTGTTTTAGTTTGGGTTTGGGTTTTTTTATAGTGGTGAATCAGAGGAGATGATTCCAATGCATATAGGATGCAGATTGTTCTGCTATAATATTGTATATTATTTGCACTGTCAATCAATTTGTCTGTATTTCTTGGGGAGCAATGCCACTGACACAAAAGAACTGAACTGAATCACTTACAGTGCATCCAATGGCATACACCGAATGATGTAATGTGGATAGCAGCTTGATTGTTACACGTTAGTCTATATGGTATCCACCAAGTGTCTCCAAATTTTAGTCTAGTATCCACCAAGTGAAACATTGCTGATATAATGATTTTTAAAAAAGAAAATCCAGCAGAGAAACCAAAGAAATATTACACAAGCAAACATTTGAATTTCGGTTATGTATATATATTATTGTCCCATTCACTTGGGAGGATGCAAAATTACTAGTGCAACTTACGTAACAGTAAGTCAAATTTGAGAGACAGGAAAAATAAAACTCACCAAACACAGTAAATAACCGTTTGTTGCGTAAGGCAAGACCTTCTGGTATGGGGTCAGGTAATTAATGGCGAAATTAAGGAAATTTCTATGATTAATACTAAAACTACTCCTAGTAAAAATAAAATGCATGAAATTCTTCCATATGAATTAATATCCAGAACATGGAAGAAAATGCAACGCTTCAGGGGTCTGTAGCAGGGTGATGTAGGACAGTAACTGGGTGATTTCGGCCTGTGGGATGGACTGATAGACGAATAGGCTGGAACTGGAACTGTAAAACCATACGTTGGAGAGCTAGGACAATAAGTCTTAAAGGTAGGATAGTACCCAAGTGACGTCGTGTTGTAGCCAGGTGAAGTGGGAGACATCAAGCCTTCATGATATGGAGTTGTTCCAGACATTGGAGAACGATCAGGAGTCATACCAAAATCAAGACCATCTGTATAACTAGGCAGTTGGACATCAATGGCATTCTTCAGCATCTCATTATTAAGATACAAGGCACACTGGCCAGTGCCTATGGGGGCAAGCTGATCTAACATTATGTTTTCAGTGACTCTCCTCAAGCAATCAGTCTCAGCATATACAGCAGCATCAAGCAGAATATCTACTGTCTCTTCAAATGAACATCTCATCATTGGCACACTATCCTTCCAGTTGATACCATGACGTGTGATTGCCATCAAATGCCCCCGATAAGTCATGATTTCACAAAGAATAGCCAAATGCCTGTAATTGACATGAGACCCATCAAAAGAAATGACCATTCGTAATTCGTCCAGAAGAGCTCGCCGAACTGCCTCAATGCCTAGCACTTCAATAACTTCAATCAAGTGGTTGCTTGTGGTCCGGGTCTCATCAACCTCTTCATGACACATCACAGCTAGAAGGTTGACACCTTCAGTATCAAGCATCCATTCCCCACTAGGCTTAAAACCTTCATTCTCATCAAACTTCTGAATTTTAGTATTTTTTATAAAAACCTTGTTGATGTTTGGGATGCCTCGTAAAGTCATTTCAGTCAGCATGTTGGTTTCTATTTTCTTTAAAAAAACATCGTCTTCAGCGGATTCATCCTGAATCTCACCCCTTGGTGCATCATCATTCATAATACGGATACGAAGAATAAACTTTTCAGCATTGTCATCATTAAATATGCAAGTCAAGTCATCATCAAATTCAAGGTTAATCTTCTGTGCAATGTCTGCCATACTCAGATTCTTATCCACAATCATTTCACGATTCAGCTCTATACGAAGCAACCATGGTGAGATCTTTTCAAGAGCAACGTCTTCATCAGGCATTTCATAGTAAGACTTGACAAAATCGACATCCTCGTCAATTATTGTGTTCATCGGATCTGGATCATACCACACCTCTGTAGCTTGAGTAACACTCCTGAGAGTGGTATATTCTAAAGCACACTGTACAGTCTTGGCTCTCTCTTTGGTCTTTGAAAAATCAGGTTTCAAGTACACAGACAGAGAAGGCGTTTTAATTCTCTTTGCCACATTTATGATTTCCCTTAACCTTGGAACACCAAGAGCAACATTCTTTGCACCGACACGAGCATAGTGGAAAGTGTTGAGAGTCATCTGAGTAGCAGGCTCACCAATTGATTGTGCTGCTACACAACCAATCATTTCTCCAGAGGCTACTTGTGATTGTGAGAACCTTGCTTCTATTTCTCCCACTAGCCACTCAAATGCCTCTCGAGAAAGCCTGAATTCCTCCAAGACCCTTTTGCTAGCAAAAGTACAGCGGAGCAGAATATTGAACAGAAGAGAAGCATTCTTCTGAGCTTCTTGACTTAAGGGATCTTCACCGGGAACAACATTAAGCCGCTCCTGGAGTTTATCAATGGCTTCCACAATTTCCATTGGATGCATATCAGAAGGCCTTCTGAAGTCAACCTTAAATGTCTTCTGGGCATTCCATATAAGCCTCTTCAGGTTAACAGGTAGTGGCAGAGAACAATCACCGTTAGAGGTGATCTCTGTAGCAAGTTGATATCTATCAGCTTCAAGCTTTTGAACTTCAGCCTCAAACACATTACGAAACTCTCTGATGGTTTTTAAGTCTTCTACAGTCTCTGGAAGCATGTAATTAGGCTTCCCGTTTTCATCATCAAATTCATACCTAAACACCCTATCAAATTCTGTTTTTTTCATTTTAAGGGAATCCAGCTTCTGTGTTTCAATCCAAACAGCGTCCATACCATCTTCTCCATAGAGAAATTGTATGACGTCTCCCAAAGAGTTTCTAACTGTCCCATCATATTTAACCACGATGTCCTCCATAGCCTTCACGAGTCGCCTTTGTATGTACCCAGTTTCAGAGGTCTTCACTGCAGTATCAATAAGACCTTCCCTACAACCCATGGCATGGAAAAAGAACTCTTGAGGGGTTAATCCACGTAGATATGAGTTCTCCACAAAGCCACGACTTTCAGGTCCATAATCATCTTTTGTGAAGTGAGGCAATGTCCGGTCTTCGAATCCATATGGAATTCGCTTACCCTCAACATTCTGTTGGCCCACACAAGCAGTCATCTGTGATATGTTGATAAAACTTCCTTTGGATCCAGAGTTCACCATAGCTTTCAGATTGTTGCTCTCAGATAAATTTTCTTTAGCACTATTTGAAGCATCATCACGAGCTTTATTTAGAGTCTAAAATGATCAAATATGAAAATTCGTCAGATTCATCCAAGAACTTTTTTTTAATAAATATAATAACAATGAGAAAAGCAATAGAAATTAAGTACCTGGTTCACTCTATTTTCAAATGAATCCATCATTGTCCGACCAGGTTCAGCCTCCAACTTCTTCTCTTGAGCATCCCTGATATGTTGCTTCACTTTCTCCTTAGCCGCTGAAATAGTCTGATTTATGGTTTCCACAGTGGAAGCATCAACAATTGTATCACCAATTCCGATGCTAAAAGCATGCTGCAAAAGCCAATAGTTTACAAGCCACTGAGTATGACCAAGAAATTTCCGAGCTGCATCAGGGCCAACCTCTTCCCTGTATTCAAGTGGACATTCAGTGAAGTAAACAAACAAGAAAGAAACTCATTGAAACAGTTTCGACAGCCACTAAGTTTCATGACTATTATGAGAAAGCACTCCATAACATTATAATTACAAAGTTATTTAACAAGGTCACTTGAGAGTTGGAGGTTGGATCAATAGAAAACAAGCATTGTCCTTTGTGTAAAGGTATGACCATACATAATCCAATTCGTCTAGTAATTTCAACTAGAAATATTTATATGACTATAATATTATATACTGATACAGATGGAGAGCCTCACTGTAACAGTTGGAGTTACTGCACGTAAGTAAGATGTCAAATGTTCTAATTGTGGAATCAGCCTTTTGCAAATGCAAGGTAAGGTTCCAAGCGTCATGATTATAAAACTAAGTAACCCATTATATACTGAAGCTGCTTACCAAATCACATGAATGAGACTTCCGGCAGATGCTCCAAGCGTCTTTTTGCAAAGTATTCCCGTAAGTACTTCCCCTTTTTCAATTCTGACAACAGTATCCCCTGGGGTTATAGATCCCCCTTCGTCTTCACTGTGCCAGGCAGCAAATCTAATTAGATTTATTTGTCTAGGAATGATGAGATTGAAAACTTGTTTCCCTGTCCACAATGGTTCTGGCTTGAATATTGTAGGATTAGGAATTTTCCCATCAAAATCTTCCCACCACATCAATATGTTCATAAAAACATCCTGGTTAAAAGGAAAAACACAGGTTTTTAATCAAAATCTAAATAACCTTTACAAGAATCACGAGGCTGAACTAAATTTAAACAAAAGAAAAATTCACTTATTATTACTTTTGTGATGAAAGTGTCTCTCTTAGTGATTTTTCTGCATCCTAAAAGTGTATCTTGGACAATTCCCATCACTGGCCTGTTTGCTTGTGGTGACACAATGCATTTAGGCACCATCATCAACTCCAACACCTCTGCTCTGGTTTCAAAAGATTGAGGAACATACATATTCATTTCTTCCCCATCAAAATATGCATCATATGCTGAAGTTACAGACAAGTTAAGCCGGAATGTAGAATAAGGCATGATTTTGATTCTATGCCCCATGATAGACGTTTTTTGAAGACTAGGCTGATGATTGAAGAGAACCAAGTCTCCATCATTCAAATGACGCTCGACCTAAAACCACAACATTATGAACAATCAGAAGGCATTAAGAGAAAACCAAAATGAAAATTATTATCATTGTTTAAAAATAGTGCCTTGTAGCCAAGCTCTAAATGGCGATCACTGCTTTTCTTTAAATATCTGAGATCAAGTATTTGTCCATCATCACGAATGATATACTTGGCACCAGTTTTTCCAGGTGGAGGATGGGGTCCATACTCAACAAGTTCCTTCAATCTGATTTTTTTTTTTTTTTTCATTTCAAATATTTTTCTGTTAAACTTTGTAGAGAATGCACCAATAGCAACAGGAAAATCATATTGAAATACAACCTTAGAATATTGTATGGGGTAACAGTCTCAGGGAAAGTTAGGTTCAATGCGATACTCCATGGTACTCCCAGTTGATCAATGTTGATTGTTGGATCAGGTGTAATGACTGTTCGAGCAGAAAAATAAACTCTTTTACCCTGTAAGATACGTCTCATCTGACCTTCTTTTGCCTTGAGCCTGCTACATATTGATTTGCTAGGCCTCCCAGATCTTTGAGTAGCCTGATAAATAAATAAACAAATTAAAAGAAATTACTCTATACATTATCAAAATTTCAAAATTCAATGAAGGTTATAAAAACATAGTATATATCAGTATAAAAAGAGCTAGAGTGTTAATACAATTATACCCTTGGCAATCCAGGTAGCTCATTATCAAAATATGTTGCTAAGTGGAACTGCAATAACTGAGCAAATTCCGAAATAATATGTGCAGGAGATCCATTCCTTTCTTGTCTTTTCAGATTCTCATTGTGCCTAACGATCATGGCCAGTTGATGAGTTAAATCATCCTACAAGTAACAAAGACAAGTGTCAGCATGTAAGACTACGATTAAAAGTATTCCCACAGATGATATCAAGCAATATATGCTCAGTAGAAAATTATAATTAAATAAAAAGACTTGTAGAACTTGTAAAAACACCTAAAACAGTGTCATAAAACACTTGCCTCACTCCCGGATGATGTGTCCATCATTTCAGAACGTCTAACAGGTGGAGGAGGAATTGGAAGAACTTGTAAAATCATCCAGTCAGGACGGGCATACTTGGGATTCAAGCCCAACAACTGACAGTCTTCATCACTTATCCTTTTCAGAATATCAAGAACCTTCAACAGATACAACAAGTCACCAACTACATCAGTTCCTATAACAGTGAACGTAAAAGTGCTATACTATAAATTCAGAATTTAGATCAATCACCCTTTCTGCAGATAGAGTCTGTTTCATTTCCATAGGTTCAGAAAGCTGTTCTTGGTCACCATTTTCCTTCCTTTGAGCTTTATACTCTGCATTTATTTTCATCCCCTCAATAGTAATCTTCGGCTGCTGAGCACCACAGCCACCACGACTCTTTTTAACTGGTTCAGCAGTATCTTGACCAGGAATGTCAATATCATCATCTCCCTCTTCACACTTGCTTTTGTTTTTGCAAGCATCCAAAATCTTATTCATCCTACTTTTGGGATTGCTAATTCTTAAAGCTTGGTTGAATTTGAGATCATTCTGCATAAAACGCAATCAATTTAGATAAAACACACTACATTTCATTCTTCTAAACTTACAAAATATAAGTTTAAACAAAAATTTAGATAATAAATTTCACTCTCTCGAGTATATTAGATACGTCTCTAATAACTTATATACACTACTTTCACTAGCTTATAGCTTAATTTGCCTTAAGTTTATTTAGTGCATGCCCACAATTTAATATATAGTGCTTAAATTCTAAAATCAGGTTTATAACTTATGAGTTTCAAATATTTTTCATACCAAACACACTCTAGTACACTCAAACAGTTAAAAATCCAATTGACGAATAATAATAAAGACCATTGGAACTCTGATTCTCGTGTTCTCATTTCTCACAAATCACGATTACATAAACAGCTGATAAATTCAATACTATGCAAAGCTCGCTTGAAAAGTACCTTATCAGCTAGTAATTTAGAGCAGTTGAAGCAAACACAGCGCATTATAGTTAGGACAGTCTTTAAAAACCCAAAATGGAACATTGGCTTGGCAAGCTCCAAGTGGCCAAAATGGCCAGGGCACTCAGCCAGACTCGCTGTGCAAGTCTCACACTTTAGCTTTCTGTCAATAGTTCCAAGCCGAGGGTCGCTCAATCCTCCAAACTTCGGCTTTCCTCTCTCCATTGTCTCACCATGCTCGATTTTCACCACTGACATTTCCCTCTGAAAAACACACACACATAAAAACCGCTCAACAACCGGCGAATGCGTCACGAACCAGAAACAATTAAAGTGGAAATAAAAAAAATACCAGATTTTTTTTCCATTTCTATGTGAAATAATAACATAACATCAATATTTCAATTTGCTTTACGTATCCATATCCAATTTTAATACTCTTTTGTATTTCTATAATAGCAACAAAGTATCCAAGTCTTTTTATATAGCTATATGTATGACATAAAATCATGAAAGTATTGTCTATTGATATAGAGATTGAGATTGACAGTACTATTTTATTATAGTTAAGAATGATTTATAAACTTTTGTTTTGAAGAATGCGGAATGAGTATGTTCTTAATTTGCATTTGCAGAATTGCGATTATATAGAATTATAGGATTGTGTTGTATGAGATATGCATAAAGTATGAGTGGTATAATAGGCGTAAGAACTTTTGCATCACAATGAAGGGGGAAATTACGATTTCATGGGGACTGAGTATTCCGAACTGAACCGTGCGGACTTTGGCTAACTCATCCGGGGAGAAAGGAAATGGACCATCCATGGCGGTGGTGAAGGTGACGTTCTAGGGCTCACTTTTAGTGGTATGGTAGCGTTTAGGTTTTAAGATCAGAGAACGGCTCGAAGAACATTCTCTCGTATCAGAGAATTTCTACTAGTGAGTCGAAAGAGAGAAAGAACAAAAGAAGCAGCTAAGACTAGGGCTGTATTTATAGATGAAGAGCCCTCCTATTGTATGCGACTGCGCCGCCATGCATCGTGTTTGTGTATATATATACTATATACTTTCTGAAGACTTGAATTAATAATATTCAAATTAGGTTCTTGCTAACATTTTAATCCAATCTTGTCAAAAATAAATAAATACATTTTAATTCATATTATTTTTATCTTCTTTGTATAAACTATAAAGTTATTTTCTTTTAATTCATATTCTTCTTCTTGAAGTTAATAATTAGTAACATTCAATTGTTAACAGATTGTTTCTAAAATTGTTTTATGCTTTACGGATTGTTTTATGCCAACAAAGGTATTATTTTTTAATTTGGATATTTTCATCTAATACTTTGATTTTGGATATTTGCATTTGATATTTTTTTTTGTTAATTTTTAAACACCAAGATCAATTAATAATAGTTGGTTTCTTCACAATTTGCAGAGAAAAATTGGTGATACAAATTCTATTCTTCTTTGCCATGATCTTTGGGTTGGCACTAAAGTTTACAGCAATATTTTTCTAGACTATACCATGTAGCGACCAATCCAGACTCAACACTTGCTGAAATGGGTTACTAGTTAGGTGCAGAATCAGTTTTCATGGCAATAGCTTTAGAGAAAAAACATGTATGATTAGGAACATATTCTCCTTGTAAATTTGCAGGCAACCTTGCCAATGATTCATCTCTGTCACAGATTCGAAGGTTCATGACAGATTCGAAGGTTCATGGGTATAGGTGTTGGATAAGTCCAATTCATACATGATATCCTCCACATATTCCTTTCTTACGCAACAATAGCCTATCCAGGACCGCAAATACTCAGTAGGTTTTGGAAGTGCAAAGTTTTCTCCAAATTGTTGGTGTTTTCTTGGAGATTGGTCATTGATAGGTTTCCAACAGTTTTCCAGTATCACGACCCAAATTTAAGGTCATGATTAGTGCACAGACTAACATTCTTAGTTTGGCAAACCTAACAAGAATAGAACAAAACATAACAATTAATTCTCAAATTAAAGAAACTTTTAAGATTCTATAGAAATTTTGACAGGGTTTCCTCTGTATTTTAGAAATTCCAAAATTTACAACGAAACTTGTTACCAATAATTCACCAGCCAAAGTTTTCAACAATATTAAATATACCATATCTAAACATAAATCTCCTAACTGAACTTTCTATAGCTGCAGAATGTACAAATAGGCCAAAAATAACATCAATTGTCTCCCAACACAAATGAGACCTACCAAAAAGAAATAACAGAAAACTGAAAAATGGAAATGTCAACAACCTGCTACTCAGCTGCCTGAGAATCTAGATGAAAACAATAAAAATTATGCAAGTCATAAAGACTTAATGAAGGTCTAACAAATACCATGAACATACTAATGCACCAATTGTTCAATAAAAATATTTCTCAATATAAAACTTACTAAATCACAAGTTCAATAAATCTCATAACCATAGATACTTATACCCAACATAAAAAAATGTTATATTTAGCATATTCAAAACAATAATAGATTTATCATATATATTAAATAAGAAAATTTGAAATGAAATGCATTCATGTAAAACATAAATAAAATGAAATGTAAATACAATGGAATCACTCATGATAAAATCAAGAGGCAACTCTATCTTGTTGATAGCCCTCTCCTCCAAGAGTGACTTCTCTCTTGGGGCAACTTTATCTAATGGATAGCTCCTTCCTCCCATAATCATATTACGTCTTAATATCATATCATTGGGGGTAGTTTCATCTCATTGATAGTCTTCTCCGTCTACAATTATACCACTAGGTGCACTTAGGTCATTATCATCTGCTAACAACATACAAAGTTCTAACATGGATCCTCATAATATAAAAACCAAATTTATTCTTCTTCAAAGTTCATTCCAAAATAAATCTCCAATTTCATCAAACATAATCAATTTAACTTATAAAACTTTCAACTTTAAAAATAAACTTCATAGTGAATAAAATCAAATAAAGAATATGTTTCTCAATCCTATTAAGTAAACAACATTAAAATATAATAAAAATGAATTAAAATAGTAAATTATAAAATATTAAAATAGGCCTCAATGATCGTTAAACCACTCACAACTACAAAGAGTAAACCAAACTACTTCCCAACAACTTTAGGAGTACTGTGCGAGGTAGAAATCAACAAATTTAAACACCAATAAGTATTTTCAACATTTAGAAATTTGTTTAAACTGTACCTATTTATGGGTAACCATAAAAATCCCTAAAACTAGTGTTCCACGCTCTACAAATAATTGTACTCAAACCTAACACCTACTGATAGCTTATTCTTTAGGTTACAAATTATGAGTTTACCTTAGAGAACCAAAACGAGCAACATTTACAGTATGGATACTTAGTTATGGAAAGAAAAAAGAGAATGAGTAGGAGTTTTAGATTTCATTGTCTTTCACTAAGGGATTTGAGAGTAAATGGAACCCTAAAGGACAAAAAGGAGACGAGAAAGAAAGAAAATGAGATAGAATGGGGAGAGGAGTGAATGAGAGAGAAAGAAAGAATGAATGAGGGGGTGGAGGTTATGAAAAAGAGAGAATGAATTAGGGTTTTAATTTAAAAAGATTCTTTTTTTAAAAAATTGAAACAGAGTGTTTCATCCAGCTTGGAAAAAAGGGTATTGTTGTACCTAACTTGGTTGCTTCATGTGTTTTCTGTCATGATCACTTAGAGAATAAGGATCACTTATTTCTCAATTGTTGGTTTGTCAATTGTATCTGGTACAACGTGTTTAAATGGCTTAGTATTCTTATGGTTTGTCCAAATGAAATTTTGTAGCTTTACTCTCAATTAGGAAGGATGATAACAATTAAAAAAGGCTCAAAAGATGAAACATTTATTTTGGCACACCAAGTGGTGGTGTATTTGGAATGCAAAGAAATGTGGCTATCTTTAATGGGGAACTTCTAAATGTTTCCCGTATACTTGCTATGATTACGACTTTTTCTTGAGAATGATTTTTGTATAACTATAACCCAAACCTGGTGGTGTATTTGGAATGCAAGAAATGTGATTATCTTCAATGAGAAACTTCCAAATGCTTCCCGTATACTTACTATGATTATGACTTTCTCTTGACAATGATTTTTGTATAACTATAACCCAAACCTAAATACATGTTATTCCTCTTGACATCTTAATTCATTTTGTTGTTCTTGAGTTTCAAGTAGATTATTAGAATGTGATCATCTCACATATACAAAAGGAATCTTTTTACTTTTATTTGGTTTACAATGTCTTCCAGTAATGTCTTGTGTACCTCTGTGTTAATATATATATATATATATACTTTTTTGCTATAAAAAAATACCAAGATGCCATAAAATATTTAGCGAAAAGTTTAAGTGTTTCCGTACAATAACAAGAAGAATATTATTATGCTCCAAAACTAAAGTTATTTTTTATTTTATTATTTAATTTATATGTTTTATTTTTCTCTTGCTTATTTCTCATAAATATTCCTTTTACTATAATTTATATCTTTTGTTTTTCACCTTTTTATTTTTAAAAAAAAAAGTTTCAAATATTTATTTATCATTTCAGTTCATTTGCGAACAATTTTTATAATTTTTAACTCCTTTGATGAAATTCAACGCATTAGTGTAGGCAAGATCCCTCTTAGGTTCAAGAAATATGCATTGATAAACATAAGCATCATTATTATATTTAGACATTGTATTTTTTTATATGAGAATTACTAGGGTTTCATTTTCTCATGAGAGTTGAGATATGTTGATGGAGTTTAGACAGTGAATCACCAAATGACAGTGGTGATGATTTTGAATGGCCACAGGTTGAATTTCGTGACGAAGAAATGAGATGGTTAAAAAAGTTATCTCAAAATGTCCAAAAATTAATTTGTTGATGGAGAATTTATTCAAGATCAAATGGTAATCCTCTTAATCTTACATTCATGGTGCGTATTGCAGATCTTGGTTTTGAAGAAATACGTGTGCATGGCAAGATGAACTTATCATTAAGGAGAATTTAGCAATATATTAATGAAGAGCAACGAAAAGCACCAGTGGTCTAGTGGTAGAATAGTACCCTGCCACGGTACAGACCCGGGTTCGATTCCCGGCTGGTGCAATTTTATTTTTGTTTTTCATTTTTTTTCAAACTAAATTACTATACGTTGTTGATGTATTGCTCCTCATGCTGAATCAGTGAATTGACACTTGACATCGACATTTAACATTTTTCACTACATTCATAAATTCATATCATATCAAAGAAGAACGTGGATTCAAATTCAAACAAGGAAAGTCTTGTGCACCCCCTATGCACACAATTGATGTTTTTTATATTTAATTTTTTTTCTTACAGCTTGTGTAGCTATCTCTCTTTGTGGATCTAGTTTAATTAGTTGACTATAGAATAATTCATACCGACCAGTTATGGTCTGTTCCTAACCAAGTCTATAGCTCATAAGTTATGTATCGAGAATAATTTGTTCGAATCATGATTTTCAGTTCAACATGAAACTAAGTAATTTGGTCCAATTTTTAAAACGTGATATTTGTAACTACAAAAGTAATGGTTGGAGAATAATGTATACATATCGATCTTTGAAAGGACTTGCCATGTTTTTTTCTAATTTTACAAAAGTAATATGCCAATAAATTCAATATATAATCTGTATATACTTATATCAAACTTAATGGATCTAATTCAGTTGGTAACAACGCTAAATTTGTTAGAAACATTTACACGTTCTACGTACAATATAATGATAGAAAAAGATAAAAAACTTTAAGTGATTATTGAAAAGAAATGAAAAGATCTAAATGATTACAGTTATTGTTAATAAAAATAAATAGTTATATCAAATAGTTTATCTTACTTCTACAACTTAAATTATTACCTAAGAATGATAAAAAAAAAAATATAGTATTAGCAATTTAGCATGTTATTGTCCTTATAATTAATAGTATTATAAAAATTTGTTTTCACAATTTAGTTAAACAATATTTTATGTATTATTTTACACGTAGTCACATGACACAATATTTTTTTATCTCTTTTATCTTTTTTAAATTGCAGTTATAATCATTAATTAATGAGTTTAAATATCTATATATAAAATTTAATAAAAATATTTTCCTTATGTTTATATATACATATATTATAAAGATTTTATTTACCTTATAAAATAGTTTTTTTTTTGTTTTTTAATCAAATAGAGTAGCTAGAGATAAAATGAAGTCGTATATTTCTCAAAGACCTTTTTGTCCATAATTCTCAAACAAAGACTTTATTTACCTTATAAAATAGTTTTTTTTTTTGTTTTTTAATCAAATAGATATAAAAGTAAAATTAAAAATAAAATACGAAAACAAAAAGGTGAATTCCTTCGCCCTTTATATATGTTATATATTACAACCATATCTAACAATAAGGTTATGACTATCTCAATATCATCAATGTATCTGCCTTAGGCATTGTGTAGGTTCCTGATTTTTTATTACTGGGAGATAAATTATATTATATTATTTGTAGCTATTTTATTAATAAGATTATATAATTTAAAAATATGCACCTATGAAGATTGTTATAAATTTTTTTATAAGTTTAACTGTTGTATATTCATTAAAAAGTTAATCAAAATTTTTTATTTATATAATTTTTAAAGTATTAATTAATAAAATTAACAATTATATTGTGATTGATTTCAGTATAAAAATTCGTATATCAAATGCATAAGTCTTTTGTCTTCTTTTTATTACCCATTTAAAAGATTATAGGAGAAATTAATTTATATTTGTTTTGAACTCAAACAAAAAAAAATGGCACCGAAATAAATAGAGAAATTCAATTTTGTAAAAAATAGTATGACAATTAAAAAAATATTTTGAAGAAAATGATGATGGTGAGATCACATATTTAGTTAAAGATTAATTTGTTTGGTTCTTTAAAAAATATTATTCCTTTTAATTTTGATTATTTTGTATACATATCAAATCAATTTATTTTATTTATTCATAGTTAATTTGAATAAATTTTAAAGTATGGAAATATCTTTTGTCTTTTTTATTTGAATCTTAATGGTTGAAATTTTTGAAGTAGAATGAATTGAAAAAAAAAAATAGTATTAATCTTCAAAAAAATTTAAGTTTTGGTGAGCAATATTAATTTAATATTAGTGATCTTGACTTCTATTTCATAAATTTAATGTATTAAATTAATGTTCTATTTGAAGTGTGTGTGTTTGACTGTAGAATATTATTATTAATATTTTAAATTATTTTTTATAGGCAATATTGTTGATTATTAACATTGTTAATTATTTTTTCAAAAAAATATATTTAGTTTGGGAGAGTATATTATTAGATTGTGATTGAATGATACGTTGGAATCACTTGATTAAAAAAATTTAATTAAAAATTTACAATTTAAAAAATTAGAAGATCAAAGAAACTCATGAAATATATTAGAATAAGATTCAAATATAAAAGTTATCTAAGATTTCAAATATTCTAGAAGCAGTGCTAATTACTAACCAGGGTTACAAATTTAAGAGTTCAGAATTTCATATTATCTCTCAACTTCCATCAATCGGTTGGCATGGGATATGAAAATTTGCTTAACTAAGTTTGTTTAATTTTTTTATTAAAAAAATAATTTATTTAAAGTGGCAGAATAAATATTTATTATTTTTTTATATTTAATAAAAAAAGAATTTAAAAAAAGTTTCAAATAATTTATTTGGAGTAGCTTTTCAAAATAAGTTAATAAATAAATTGTGTTATGAAAAACTGGAAGTTAATATATTAAAAAAAACATTTTTATAAATGTATCCAAACCTAAAAAGTTTCAACTTTTATATAAAAAATCACTTATAAATAAATCAAGTAAACAAATTCAACATATACCATTCTTCTTCTTTTTTTTCATATCCAAGGAAGGTTTATGCTATAGAAGGGAAATGGGAACACTTTGTTCTCTGAGGTTTACGTTTAACTTCCAGCACCAACCAAAGCATGATCATCGCTACCCATCGATGGTTATAAGATGACGTCAGCTGAATATATAATAATCTAATATTTTGTCAAGCCTGAATCAACAGGCACCAGTGGTCTAGTGGTAGAATAGTACCCTGCCACGGTACAGACCCGGGTTCGATTCCCGGCTGGTGCATATTTTTTTTGTATATGACTATCATTGACGAAGACATTTCAACACCAAATTCCACTAATACAATTGCTATATACTACAGCATTGACAGACCCTATTAAACATAAACATTAATTGTATACTTCTTTATTATGATGTTAATGTCACACCGACAGTGTGCATGTTTTAATTGTGCCATTAACATCGTAACCTTTCTCTTCTCTACTCTCTACACAATTAATAGCAGCCTCTAATAATAGTGTAGGGAATCAACATCCTATAGGCATGTACCAAAATAATACTATGACGATATAGTAGTTCACATGCCCATATGTTCCAGTATTGAATAAAAGCAAGGTGACATTAGGAATTAACATATAAACTTAATAAACCCAAACAGCAACAACTCAAACTACATCAACATGGATCCAAGAGAAGTTCCACCAAATCCCAAGTTCACTACATTCATATCTAATAGAATAAAATGGTCCACAAGAACAGACAGCTTATTTAAATTATTATAAAACTACTTAACAAAAGGAGCTTGTTAATATATTAGAACTTCTCTACGGTTATACCATCTCTTGTAACCTCATATGCTTCCCTTTTCCTTGTTTTTCTCATGCCAGCTGTGAAATGGAGCTTTGGTCCCTCAGATGAAATGGTGGTCACTTTTACCCAGATCAGCACTTTGGTCTTTATTCCCTCTATTTCTGCTAGCTTTCCTTTCTCCAAATAACCAGTCACAGTAGTGGAGAAACGCAAGACTGATGAATCCCTATAGCCGACTTCGCACACTTGAGGAATGTAAACAACAAGCTTTCCTGTTTCTTCATTGAATTCGTAGTTTGTTGCATCACGAGGAAAGATTCCTATGGGTAGATCATACTCCTTTAGCAACTCTGTTAATGGCTTTTGCATCTTTCCTGTGAACCATTTTTTAGAGTTACGAAGTAATATTGATTAAAATATGGGGGGGGGGGGGGGGGAGGGGGATTTTTATTTAATTTGCTAATAGAAAATGGGTGGAGAAGAATGTATAAATCATCCTGAAAGGAATTAGCAGGTTTTTAAGATTCATCAAAGTGGGATGCTAATAAATTCAACATGTAATTTGTATGAATTAAAGATCAAATATAAATATTCTAATTCCACAGCTCACATTACGTCATTACCAAAGGCTTGATCAAATATCAAAACTCAAACATTCATGGTACATGATTACTTTATCATACATGAAAGAAAAAGAATACCTAACAATGCATGTTTGTTACATTAATTCCAGTTTAGAATGTTTTGCAGTCCTTCTCACTGTATCTAATTTCTCTTCACTAAAATTAGTTTCTGGAAATGCAGTACAAGTATATATATATGTCCTTATTTACACTAGAGTCTATGTTGGTGCTCCAGTGCAAAAGTGAACTTCTCGAGGCATAGCACTATACTTTAGGACTTATCCAAGGTATTCACAAGTCTTCCACGATACAACAAGATCCTCTCAGAAAAGTCTGAAGCAACAGAACTAGCAAGAAAGATAGAGAACCAGAAAGAAGTAAAGAGAAAAGAGAGAGTCAGCATGAGTGTTTTAAAATGAGAACTTGAAGCACTATCTATAGTACTCAGGCAGCAGCTTCAGGCTTAAAAAAAATCGTTGGACGATAAATGACATGTTTAAAAATAATTATTACGGTTGCATTAAACTCAATTAATATGATAGCTACGTCTAATTGTGTTTAATGATGCGCAAGCAAAAGGTTCACAAAGCCCATTTAATCATGTGCGCCGGGGACAAATCGACGAATTTGCATTGTCACTGACCCATGAAGCCCAAGCTCATGCGCGCGAGACTTCCCCTTCTTGCAAACCTCTTTACTAAGCCTTATTTATTTGTTTCTATATAAACACTTCTCATGTAACTAATCCGACCAATATTGGACTTTGACTTTTGTAATATATGCACTATTGTACAACAGTCTAGACTATCATTATAACTCATCTTGGCTGCCTCTCAACATATATATAAACACAGTTAAAAGTGATTAATAATTTAAAATACTAAATTTCCTAATGTCCATCCCATCCACTCATCATGGAGAATCCTCTTAAATTCTAGTCAGATGAAAATCAATTATATATGAGATTGGATGAAATATGTATTAATGGCCTTGGCTATAATCCAATAAAGGATTTTGAAAATTCAATGCATTTATGTATTAGGGATTATGAGTTTAAATTAAAAGAAATTCCCGCTAAGGCACAAATTTCATAGCCTATATCTGTAAGAATGTTTGAGCAAGACATTGCAATATTTATAGATACAAACCTTTTAATTTGTTGACCAACCATTTGGTTCCCCCTTCAATACTGGTTGACAGTGACTAATCAACAACGGAAAATGTGTTAATATAAGCAAAAGCAATGAAATGTCTTCTTAACATGTAAGTAATCTATCAGAAACATTACAGCCCCAAGATGCACAAACGAATAAAATGATTTCCTTTGTCAAAGGGTATAAATCAATCTTGAGAATTGCATATTCCCTAATATTCATATAAAAAAAATATTCTATGCTCTATCTGACTATACCATATGCAGGAAGGAAGAAGTAGAGAACTAAATCAAGTCATTAACAAGCCAACACATTTTGCAAATATTAAGTGAAAAAGCTCAAAATTTCCAGTAATGACAAACAAATAAACATCTGTCAGCACCAAAACTAACTTTAAGCATGTATTGAGATAATTACATACTATTAACCATTAGGACTTACAGTGACACTCACTACATGGCTAATCAAAATTAACAGCATCATAGTAGGGTGGGGCATCTCTCACCTGAATTGCTTATAGATAGTAAAAAATTCTCAAAATGATTCTAGAAATATATTCTCATCCAAAAAAGGTACCAAATTATAGACACAAGTTATAAATCATCTCTATTCCTCTGCTCACTAACAACCTAAATTTCCTTACTAAACTAGCCATTCATACTACCTGTTCCTCAATAAAAGATATTCCCTTACATTGCCCAATTCTTATTTAATTCCAAGTTCCCCTGCATAATAAAAGAATCATCTGATTAACTTCCAATGCCGAGAATAGATCAGTAATACTGGGCCGAATGCCAATGTTTGCCTCACCCTTGTATTTTAGCTTACAGCCTACTTTCTATTCACCAAAAACCATGAATAATGCATTAAAAATTGTTACTGATGCAAAATCTCAACGCTGGTGATGTGGTACAACAACCACAGTATTTTATCCTTAACTATCTACAAATACTTCTTACACATTTATAGACTGTTTCTTTTGATTTCCAACGCATTGTTTTTGCTTCAAAACCAACGCAAATATGGCTAATTTCAATTTTCAACAATTATCCTTGTGGCAATGGAGTGATGAATCAGGAAGTACGATTATCATATTCGAGCATTGCCACCTTCCCAAAGATTTATGTTGAAGACATCCATGTATAAAAAACAGGGGGCTTTAAAAACAAACTTAACATTAACTATCAAATACCCTTGGTTTTGCTAGACTTTGTTATCAAAACGACTTGATACCAAGATTGATGATGGTGGAACGACTTGATTCCAAAGGGGCGCACCACCTTATTCTTCATATTTATGTATAAACCAAAAACTCAAATTCACTTGATGCAACATGCCTTTACCTTGTAGCACACCTCCCACCTCGCATACCAGACCTAAATTTTCTTAAGGATACATAAATGAACTTCGAAACCGTTTTTCAAACTCGTCCCTAAAAGTATAAAAATAACAACTTAAAGTTTTCTTTTTTTCATAGAATCCCAAAAGGGCAAGCCTCTATGTGTTATAATTGCCATGAATACCCAACAACCATGTTTCAACTCCAACCCTCAACAGAAACCCCAAAACCAAAATTAAGCAAGTAATTATAATTCCATGATTTTTCGCAAGAGAGACTATGATAGCCAGAACCATAAAATTCAAGTAAAAAAGGGAAAGAAAATATTAAAAGGGCGTTAAGGATTGTGTTGTGTACGTTGATATCATCACCGACAGAGTTAAACTCCTTGCTGGCCTTGCGGGAGAACCAGTATGACCCCACCTTGTTCAATATCTCATCCATTGGCTTCTCTTCTCTCTTCTCTATTCCTTCTCAGAATAAACAATTTCGTAACATAAATTTTTAGAACTTCAAGCGCTGACCACACTTCAGGCTGCTTGTACTTTATCATTTACTTAAATAAACTATCTTTGTGCAAAGACAATTGATAGATGGATTACTTTTCAATTCCTTAGTCAGGTTAATTTTTTTCTATTTTAACTGCTAATTTTGGATTAGATGTGATTCTATCTATTATTGTACAATAAAAATTTCTAATATTTAATTATTTACCCATCGTCTTTAATTAAATTTGAGATCGGATTCTGAATCAATATATGCTCTTCAATTTTTGTGGATATAACACATGTAATTGGAAACAAATTCTTGACTAAAATACTCTTTTCATGAAATAAGATACCTACTTATTATTTTATATCTATTTATATTGTTATAAAAAATATTAATTTTATAGTTTCGTTCAATCATATATTATTATTTTATTTATGATAAATTATTATTTTTATTTAATCCTTTTAATATATATTTAAAATAAAGAAGATAAAAATATACAATAAAATGAGAAATGGGATAAACAGACCATGGAAATGTTGTAAAAATGAATTATAAATACAACATTGCTCATTCATAATAAAATATATATTATTACCTTTTATTAATGATTTAGCCTGCATATCAAGAGTTTCACAAAAGTTTTTTAAGTTATATAAGAGGTGTTTTGAGAAAATCTTGATGAGCTTAAGAGATATCTTGGTAGTTGCATATTTGTAAAAAATTTATAATTTCGTGGAAATTTCAACAAAATTTGTTAAAGATTGTATGTAGATTGCATTAGGAGTTAACACAAAAATACAAACTTATAATAACTTGTTTTTCGATTGATTTTGGGTGAGAGTTAAAGTATAATTTCAAGTGAGTTTTATGGTATTGTGTGAGTTTGATTTTTAATACCATTAATAACTTACTTGACCCATCTATTATGTATTTTAATTTGCATTTATAAGTTTACAATCAATAGTAATTTTCTTGAATTTTATTTTCTTAAATAATATAATTCATAAATAAAAAATTATTTAACAATCATCTTTCTCTATTGAACTAAATATAAGTATTTTTTAAAGTCTAAAATCTTTATTTAATACTACAACATCATTTCTCCTTAAATTTTCATATACTAATTTGATTTTGTAATTTATAATTTTTTCAAAAAGTTATTAAAGTAATTCTAAAAAGTTTTTGTAGTCCAATTTGAATTCGCCGGAACTAATACAAACATAGTCAATTTGTAATATTGAACGGTTGGAAACCGGTGGTACGGTTTCACTCATTTTAAATTAATTATAAATTCAAGTCAAACAAAATCAATACTTTTCGTTTTGATTTAGTTCAGTTTTGTGTTTAAAAATTAAATAATTAAGTATTAAAAATACATTCAAAATTTTTATTTCTAAAATCATATAAAATGTTATTCACTTCCAATAAAATTATATAAATATAGTGACCATTAAAGTATAAATAATAAATCTATCTAAACATTATATATTAATTAGAATAAATATTTTTACTAAAATATTAATTTATCAACTAATGTATATTAATTCAAAAAGTTTAATTAAAGATTAAGTTCAAATCATAGAAATTTTTAAAGTAATAAGTAATTATATATATTTTCTTATTGATTTGTTAAAATAACTAAAAGTGTGGGGTTTAATGCGATTTGATGTCATTTTAACATATGAAATTCCAAACCAAACAACAAAATTTGGTTATTACAAAAACCAAATCATCCAAAATTAAATCAATTTTTTACAATTTTCAATTTTTTTATTAGTTTTTCATTTTCAATTTGATTTGAATTGGTTCATATTAAACCAATTAAACTCAAACCTTACTAACCAAATCAATTGTACACCTCTGCGTAAAAGTAAATGTGATTAAATTAACATATATTCTCTTGTTATCTCTTTAATCCTTACCTATTTATTTTTTTATCACATGCTATATGTTTCTCAATCTTATGTGTGTGATTGATCATGTTAGAAATATACATGCAACATTAGAATATGTACTATTATCCTTTTTACATCTTAAGAATCTAAATAAATTGGGTATAATTATCTTTTTTGTCCCACAAATTTTTAAAAATATTTAATTTTGTTCCACTAAATTTCCTTCCAAAATTTTTAAACTTTAATGTCATCTTACTATTTAAAAAATTAATGAATTATAAAAAAAAAATACATTAATGCTATTTTAATTATCATCGTGTGATTATATTGGAACTAAAAATAATAATAGGATGAAATTGAACATTTTAAAGATTAATGGGACAAAAATGTAATTATACCAAGTAAATTGTGTCAACTTCTTAAAGAATATTTTTCCAGATTTTATGAAAGAAAATTTGGGTCAATTTTTTTAAAAATACAGTTCACATCTTATGATCTATTTACCTAATTACTATATTGCCCGCAATATTTCCTTGAAAAAATGTGAAATAATTTTCGTTAAATATTGAAAGCAATCTGCAACAACTTTATGACGAACATTATGTCCAATTATAACTAAAATATAGCAAGTTTTTCCTCCAAACATCTCTTAAGTCCCTTGCATAATCCTTTCCGTCTCAATTCATTACACAGATTAACAAAACATGATTTCTTCATTTGAAACAAGTCAAAACAAACTGTTCCAAATCCATTTAATACCTCAACAACATTTCTCAATCATTTAATGCAAAAGTTCTAACCTTTGTTTTATTAAAAAATTCTTGGTGATAGTCATAACACATATTCATCATAATAAACTTAGTCAATTCATCATCAAAATCAAAAGATGAATTGTTATTGTTATCATTATCCATCTTGATTTTAACTTGTTATAAAATTACAAAACAACACAGACAAATTACTGTTTGATAGAAATTGTATACTAGTTTTACAATAACATAAACATAACTATCATAATACATGTTCTTTAAATCCTATTTAGCCATGCTAGTTTCCTATCATTAGGTATATTAAGAATCTTTCAATTTTTATATTACTTTGACATAAATGTCATCTAAAAGGTCTTTAATCTCACTAAGCATATTTATATACTTAGTAGTAGAGTGATATGGTATTGTAACATGTGAAGATGCATCCTCTATACTCCTAGTCCTATATCTAGCAACTTTGGTCTTAGATGCTTCGGCCTAAGTTGTAAGTGCATCTCCTATTTGAGTTGACCTTGACTCTTTCTTAAACTTGCGATCTTCGACTTGGGCTTTACGCTTTTCACTATGTGCATACATACACTCATTTTCAGCTATATCTTCAATTGAACTATTATTATCAATGTTCACATCAACCCCATTATTGAGATATTGATTTCAAGCTTATTTTCCTCATTTGTATTTTGTGGATGTTGGCTAGCTAAAAAATAAGGTGCCCTGGTTGCAGTGCTTTAACTGAATATGATTCTCAATAACTTATGCAACTTTATCATGTGCCTAAAACAATATAAACAAATAGTCAACACATTAAAAAATAAAGTTACATTAATTTAAGTTTAAACTAAACAAACTAATGAAAACGATAGTATATCCAATATAATCTCGCCAAATGTGTTGCGGTAGTAAATAAAACTCACGGTATAAGACTCGTATCCTATGCATTTTTTCCTTTAATTGTTTAACATTGTATGAACGACCAATTTTAGAATTTAAATTTGAAATAATCAAATTCCATGTCCTAGAGTGGAACACACCATTTGGCAAATTCCCTTTTGTGACTTCAACAACCATAACATCTATAAACGCTTTAACTGCTGAATCAGGCCAAAACTTTGAATTATCATTATTAATATTGTTTATTATCTTATTGGAAGGGACACGTCAAATAAGAAAATTACTTAAAATCGAAACATATTATATATCATGTGAATATTAATTGGAATAATGTTATAAGATATAATGAGATTCTATTATGCAAGATTCTTAATTCTTAACTCTATTAAATCTCAATGTGATTTTATTCAATCACACATAACCTTATCAAAAGGTATTACTTTAGGGAAATCGTTTGATAAATTGAGACCATGAGAAAAGGTATTACTTTAACATATGTTATGAGGAACTCTTGATGATTTTTTGGATTATGTGGTGTTTTGATTACTGGAATATTATGATGGTTCATCATCTGCTATAATCAAATCTGGTTTTTTAGTGTAAAGTATATACAATTCTTGACTTGAGTATACCACATTGTTCCATAATGCATGCATATCTTGTTAAACATGGATGTTTCATAGACCTCATTAAATTTTTATCTTCTATTATGATGCAAAAAGCACATTTGTTGCACAAACTATATAAACTAGTATATGACTTAACAAAGACAGTAAATGGCAAAGTAAAGTCACAGCTAGAAACTCTAGAATGAATTTTTTTTGTAAGACAATAGTAAAATGGGGTTTATGAAGCATCCATGTTTAAGAAGGTTAGCCATCAGATGAAACTTCCATTCCATTTCAACCATTGAGAAGTAGTACAATCCATGTGCTTCTACCTCACCATTTAAAAACTGTCACACTATCATGGACCTTGAGGGCAAGGTCTCAGTTAAAAAAGAGGGTATTGTTAGTAGACCTAAAAGAGAAATTAGAGACCCAAAATGGATAAGAGATTATTGTTAATGTTTTTGCTTTTTTATGCACATTTTTCTTATGTTATTTGGGTTGTTTGTTAATACTAGGTTTTTGGGCTCTTTGTCCTAGTCTGACCTGTTAGGGTTTATTTCTGTTGCTTTTTTTAAGGGTTTCCTCCCCTTTAGTAGAGGCCATGAATGAAAATACCCATTCTAATTTACCCTAGTCTTTTTTAGCTTAGTTCCTATTCTGCAAGTGTCCATTCAACTAGTTTTTTGCTATCAATTTGGTGTTTTCATTTTGTTACCATGCCTCAAAGGGTGGAAAACAAAAGACTTGAATGATGCCTTAATGGCCCTCACAGAGAAACTTGGTGCTTTATAATCACAACTTGATTACCAACAACAACAGCAAATTGCTCAACAATTGTAGTTTCAGTAGGCTATTGAAGCACGTTAGGACTCCTTTTAATCGGCTCTCACTCAACTTCAAGATAAGTTGTCACAACCCCTCATTCCTCACACTATTCCATTGCATAGTTTCCTTAACTCACAATATGTGACTGCCTCTTTATCCTCCCCTATATCCCGACACAATTATTATCCTTCACCCATAACCACTACCTCCACATTTCTTCCGCCTCCTTATCACCAACCTCCACCCCTGCCCCCTCCCCCCACCCCTACCACCTACCCCAAACAATCATAACCCTCACCCTCATCCTTATAATTAGCCTCTTTTAATGGTACTAACCCACTTGACTGGCTATTTCAAGTTTACTAGTATTTTAATTATTATCACATTCCTATTTAAAATTGTCTTGGCATGATGTTTTCTTATATGCGAGAAGACGTTTTAAGTTGGTTTAATTGGACATCTCACAACCACCAATTTTCAAATTGGGGCTCCTTTGCCAAAACGTTGGAGTTAAGATTTGGTCCTTCGACATATATTAATCATCAAGCTGAATTGTTTAAGTTTAAAAAAATAGGAACCATGACTGACTATCAAACCCATTTTGAAAAACTTTGCGATAGGGTTTTGGATTTATCTCTTACAACTATGTTGAACTATTTTATCTCTGGTCTAAACCCTAAAGTTCATGACAATTAACTATATTAAACCCTTACTCTATCAGTCAAGCAATAGGTTTAGTCAAGTTGGTGGAAGACAAAATCAGAGATTGCCAAATCAAACCTTTTCGTACTCTCAGCCCCACCAACCAAAATACCTTTTTCCCTCCTTTCTACAACCCCTCATCAACCTTCCATCCCAACCAAACATATGTATCAAGAAAATTACCCCAACCCACATGCAGGAGCGTCAAACACAAGACCTTTGTTACTATTGTGATGAAAAATTCGTTGCAGACCATAAATGTGCAAAGGAAAAATTCCTTATATTACTAGAAGATGGCTTTAATTTTGATGATGACCCCTTAACCATGACTACACAGAAGACATATTACATTTCCAATTATCCCCTCAAGCCCTCTCAAGCCAACCTTCCCTAAAGTCAATCAAATTTACTCGCTAGATTGAAAACCTACTAGTCATGGTTCTCCTTGACACCGATAATTCCCACAATATATTGCAGCCTTGCATTACAAGGCATCTGGGGTTAAGGGTTGAACCACCCTTGATCTAAAGGTAATGGCAGGAAATGGTGATCATTTATTGTGCGTTAGGTTTTGCCCTAACATTTTTCTATCTCTCCAAGGGCACCAATTTGCAGTATCATCTTACCTATTTCCGATTAAAGGGGCAGACATTGTCTTAGGGCTAAAGTGGCTTTCTATCTTGGGTACCATCTATACTAATTTCTCTATACCAAGTTTCTCATTCAACCATAATGACTCTTGGATAACCCTAAAAGGCTTCACTAATACTACCCTTTTCCCCCTCTTCATATACCTAAATTTGTCACTCCTTGCATACCAACTTGTTGCCTCATTTTTCTTACTCACGTTGCAAGACATTAAACCCTTAGACACTTCTCCACCACCCACCTTACAAACTAAGCCCTTTATTCACAAATTACCCCAAGATGTCCAACAACTACTTCTCACTCACCAAACCATTTTCCAAAAACCCCTCGACCTACCACCTCCTCGTTTTCATAACCATCACATTCCATTACTTCCTAACACAACCCCAATTACTGTTAAATCCTATCGCTACCCACACTTACAAAAAGAGATTATTGCCAACATTATTAAGGAAATGTTAGCAAATTAAATCATTGTACCCAGTCACAACCCTTTTATCATCCCCACTGTTGTTGGTGTGTAAAAAAGATGGTATATAAGGGTTTTACGTTGATTATAGAGCCCTAAATGCCAACAATTAAAGACAAATTCTCTATTCCTACGATAAACGAGTTACTAGATGAACTCAGATCTGCTAGAATATTTACTAAGCTAGACTTGAGATTAGGGTATCAACAAATTAGACTCTACCCCCCAGACACTCACAAAAAACCTTCAGAACTTATGACGGGCATTACAAATTCTTAGTAATGCCCTTTGGGCTTACTAATGTGCAACTACTTTTCAAAAATCCATGAATGATTTGCTCTGACCCTACTTACGATGATTTGTCCTAATGTTTTTTTTTATGATATTCTCATCTATAAGACTGATCATAACTCTCACTTGGTTCACTTAAGCTTAGTTTTGACTTTACTTCATGATAATTCTTTTTTTGCTAAGTTAACTAAGTGTTCTTTTGTTGTTAATTATGCACATTATTTGGGCCACAAAATTTGTGAGGGTGGTGTCACCCCAAACCCAAACAAGATTGAACCTATTTTACTTTGGTTGGAGCCATGTTCCCTCACAGCTTTACGTGGATTCTTAAGCTTCACCAAATTTTGCGGACGCTTCATTAAGCATTGCACCATACTCGCCACTCCCCTCACCGAGTTGTTAAAAGCAAATAAATTTACATGGTCCTAGTAGCAACTAAATCTTTTACAAAATTGAAACACGAAGTGACCACAACCCCAATTTTAGCTCTCCCAGACTTCTCAAAGCCATTTTGTGTAGAGAATGATGCTTTTGCTTGGGCCATTGGCACGATCCTGACTCAAGATGGTCACCCTCTGGCATACTTTAGCAAAAAAATGAGCAATCGGATACAAGCTACCTCAACTTATGTTTATGAGTTATTTGCTATTATAGAATCCATCAAGAAATGGCATCAATATTTAATTGGTAGAAAATTCATAATCTATACAGGTCAACAAAGTCTATGCCATTTATGGTCATAGATAATCCAAACACCCAAACAACAAATATGGACATGCAAGCTTCAGGGCTACGAGTTTGAAATTCTGTACAAACCTGGAAAGAACAATACACTAGTAGACTCCCTATCCCGCTAAGAACATGTTGAACTAGCTTCAATCACAAACATAGAGGAGTCTGGTTTGTTCTCTCTGACCTCAACTTCACTTCCCACAATTCTCCCAGCCATCCGTAAATTCTTCCTCACTACAGAAGGGTAAAAAATCATTAAACAGTTTATAGAAGACTTTACTTTTACCCCTCACACCTTGCTCCAGGATGGATTGTTTTTAATAAAAGGGAAAATTTTTGTACCAGATTCAGATGAAATTCGCACTAAGTTATTGGAGGAGTTTCACTGCAGCCCTTTGGGTGGTCACTCAAGATTGAAACAGACCATGGCACGACTCACCTCATCATTCTTCTGACCATATATCTACAAGGAAACTCGTAGCTTCATTCAATGTTATAAGGTGTGTCAGTAGAATAAATACATGTCATCCAAGAAAACACGGATTGTTACCACCATTGCCATTTCCAAAAAGGGTATGGGACAAACTCACTATGGACTTTATCACTCACCTCCCTAACTCCTTTGGCCACACCGTGATATGAGTCGTCTATGATCGTCTCACCAAGGCTATCCATCTCATCACCTTGCCCAACCACTTTTCTGTCGCCGATCTGGCTGCGAGGTTTTCTGTGGAAATTTGCAAACTTCATGGTGTCCCCAAAACTATTACGTCTGATCGAGACCCACTATTTCTTAGCTTCTTCTGGAAAGAACTGTTAAAAATACAAGGAACAAAATTACAATACAATACATCATATCATCCAGAGACAAATGGGTAGATGGAGGTAGTAAATAAAAGGTTGAAGGCTTACCTTCATTGTTTTTCCAGCAAACAACCCCAGAAGTGGTTTAAGTTTTTGCATCTCACTGAGTACTAGTTTAACTCGGCCCACCACTCTGCCATCAACATGTCCCTCTTTTAGGTCGTTTGTGGTAGAAATCCTTTGACCATCTCAGACTATGTCCAAGGCTCAACCTCAAACGCGATGTGGACCTTTCCTTGCAAACATGCAAACAATTGTTATGAGGCTTAAAATGGAATTTGAAAAGAAAAGGAAAAATATGATATCTCAGGCTAACAAACATAGGAGGGATGTTACCTTCTGCGAAGAAGATTTCGCATGGCTCCATTTGACTCCCTACAAATAGAAGACAGTCGCCCACTATTAGTCCCAAAAGTTAGCAAAGAAATTTTTTGGGTCTTTTGCAATTTGCAAAAAGATTGGGAAAATGGCTTATGAGCTACTTCTTCCGAACGACGCTTTAATCCACCTCGTTGTGAACATTTCGCTATTACGAGCCTACCATGGACCAATGCCTCCCTCCACCATCAAGTTGCTTCCTTCTTCAATTCCACTAAAGAAAGACGTGTTTATTGGAGAGGATGATGAGCCCTAGGGTTTTCAACAAAAGAGAACTAAGGAGTCAAAACCTCAAGGAAGGAAGAGTTTAGAAACTTTAACTAAATTAGGATCCTCAAAAGGTCCACCAAAATTGTAGCCCTTGATCTCCCCAACGGGTAATGAATATGTGCCGCCCAATATTGAGCCTCGTAACTCGGTCTCTGCCATGGGGGCACACATCCTAGCTAGGAGGGACCATTAGGCAAGCCTTCCACCTAACTCATTAAAGCTTCATGTGTCAATGCAAGAGGCAATACACGTGAATACAGTTGGCACCCAAATTCAAAGGCAGAATGCATCTTCACCATCTGATCTATGCTCCAAGTCATCCCAACCACTCACCTTTTCATGTTCTCAAGGCACAATGATAGAAAAACTCCCTCCAAATTTGCATGAAGAAGGCCATCCATCAGATGAAGCTTCCATTCCATCTCAACTGTTGAGAAGTAGCACAATCTGTGTGCTTCTACTTGCACTATTTAAAAACTGCAATGCTGTCATGGACCTTGAGGACAAGGTCTCAGCTAAAGAGGAGGGTATTTTTAGCAGACCCAAAAGAGAAAATAGAGGCCCAAAATGGATGAGAAATTATTGTTAATGCTTTTGCTTTTTTATGCACCCTTTTCTTATGTTATTTGGGTTGTTTATTAATACTGGGTTTTTGGGCTCTTTGTTCTAGTCTAATCTGTTATGGTTTATTTCTGTTGCTTTTTTAAGGGTTGCCTCCCCTTTAGTAGATGCCATAAATGAAAATATCTAGTCTTAATTTGCCCTAGTCCTTTTTAGCTTAGTTTCTATTCTGGAAGTGTCCACTCAACTAGTTTTTTGCTATCAATGTGAAAATGAAAGATCATAAGATATCACAAAATTAGAATAATTTATGTATATTATAATTCCAATACTGAATGAAGGACAAACAAAGAAGAATTGTATAAAAGAATTCAAGTATAGTGGATGAGATGAAAGAGTTTTTCAAGTATTATTTGTGATAAAATAAGGTGCTGTATTGTCTTTTGTCTTTATCACTTTCTTATCTACTTTTCAAACAGTTCAAATTACTCTCTTTTCCCCCTATCTAGAAAACTCAGTAATGCAATTAGTGTAACCCCTATTATTTTATCCAAGTTCATCACCATCTATTCTAAAGGCTCCCACTTTTTTGCCCTCTTTCTATGATCAAGGCCCTTTGTTAATTGGACAGTACATTAATTAAGGAAACATAGCAAACGATAATACCATCACTTGGAGTAGAATCAAATTATCTCATTTTGAAGATAAAGGAAATAAATAAATTGATATTTAAACATTCACAATTAAAATAGATGTCATATCCCTCCTTATCAGTATCAATTATCTGTCATTTCATCAATTAATTCTATAAGGACCATCTTTTACCCTATTCCTCCTTACTTTGTTTTCGAGTAAAATTTCAAAATTAAATACAATCAGTGGACGTATAAACATCATCGCTATTAATTTACTGTAACTTTAGTTTTTCGTTTGTTATGCGTTAAACACTACATCTATGCTACCGTATATTATTAAACATATTAAATGTCTGTCAGGAAAACAGTTCAAAATAAACTACTAGCATTACTATTTACTATAAGTAATATGATCAACTAAATTATTGAAAGATGTAAATTGAGGGCATTTAATTATTTCCCTAGATACTATATGCTTGTTATAACCAGACAATTTTATCGTGCAAGTAGTAGTGGATCCTTCTTATGTTAGTTTTCATAAGATAACAAATTGATATATTATACATTCATAGCACCACCAAAGCATGAACATAGCTTTATAGCACATGTCTCAACTAATCAACAACATTATTCATGTTTAAAAGAAATGTTCCATCTTGTAAAACTATATCTCCATTTCAGCAGTCTAGTAAGTTTAGCAATTATTAGATGGTGGATTCCAACAAACAAACTCTTTTAGGCATAACATATCACGTTAAAGCAACTTTGCATTTCAAGACATGAAAGGAGTTTGAGCATGATCAAATCATGATCGGATGTTTGAGCATTCAGTCTACCACTTCTAGATATTCAGGACGTAGTAATATTAATATATCGCATGACAATAAGTCATTTTCTTTGCTATGACATCAACTTACAAGGTGAGACGGAATTTCACAGGTGCAAAAAGAAATTCACACTATCAATATGACAAACATTTTGTTATTATCACAATTAAGACTACTAATTAAAGGTCACACTATCCTTTTTTATCCTTATTGATGGATATCTTGATTACAATTATATGTCCTATCAGCTTAAGACCAGAATCATGCAACTAGCGTAAGAAATTTCAAAGAATACCAAATCTCAAATATTAAAAGGAGTAAATCAAAATACAAACAGAAATGAACAATTTAATCTTGAAATTGAAAATGATTATTTTGTTAATAAATTTTCCAATACAGTTAAGGTCAGTCTATACTTTTGAATTTGACTTAGAAGATCCAATAATTATAATGAACTATTTAAAAGGGATGAAAGGTCAAACCTACAATTATAGCTTATGAAGTTAAATTTTAGTTACTATTGAAAATTACAACAGAAATTTCATTACCCCCTGTTGAGGAGGATAAAAAATGAGGGAATAGGTTAGAAATGAAAGTCAACAATTGCAAATAAAGAGATCCCTATTTTGAGGCTAAGGTTTTAGATTTTGGACTAGTAAGATCAGGAGTAATTAAATGTGAATAGGCTAGAAAAGAAAGCTAACAATTGCAAACTGCACATTTCTCTATAGCATGCAAGACCATTAAAGCATTAATTGTGACCGAGAGAGGAGCAATACTTGTTCAATGAAAGAGAATCTGAAGTCGATAACGAGGCTACACTAGGACATGGAAAGAAGTCCACTAGGTTGGTGGCTGACCTTGTGAAGGTGGATGAGGGATGACAGTGGAGACACTGGATGAAGGGGAGAGAGAAGAACGGTTCGCTAGATGGAGGGGTTGGACAAATGAGAACGAAACAAAGAGTTAGCAAATGTCATAAAAATTAGAAAAGAAATTTCCATTAATGAAACAAGCACTTTTCAGTTTTAAAAATATAAACAAAAAACTAAAAAATAAAACTAACTTTCTCTTTTCTAGTATTTAAAAGCTAAAAAATCAAAATTATTTTTTTTAAATTATTTTAAAAAAACACTATCTGACCAAACAAGTTTTTTAGTTTTTAAAAACTAAAAACAGTTTTATAAGAATGGTGTCAAACAAGCACTAAGTCTTTAATGGGAGAAGCAATATACTAAATGTGACAATCTGGTAAAAATCATGGCAAAGTTTATAATGAAATAATGACATATACAAAAATATCAATACCTACAAAATTAATAAAGGCACCATAGACTAACACAATTTTAAATTTTAAGCTTAATTCAATTCCTGTGCCTCCAATTTTCTCACTTTATGACATTTTGCCTTCTTATTTTTAATTGTTGACATTTTGTTCCTTTATTTTAAAAAAAAAGTTCAATTTTTGTTTGTCCATTTTTTATTAAATGTTGATCGTTTATTGGGGGACATTACATGAAAAAGTATCACATTAGATTATTGAATTATAGTTTGTATCCATTAATTTTATCAATTGCTTATATTTTGTCCCCTAATTTTTAATTGCTAACATTTTTACCCATTTTTTAAAAAAAAGTTCAATTTTTGTCCCATTGATACTTATTGACCATGTGGCCATTCAATGTCCACAAATAAATGGTCAATAGTTAATAAGCAATTGTTAGACAAAAATTCAACTTTTTAAAATTGAGATCAAAATATTAACGATTAAAAATTAGAGAACAAGATGTAAGCAATTGGTAAGATTGGGAGATAGGAACTCTAGTTTAATCATCTGGTACGACTATCAAGTCATTGGTAATTTTTTACGTCAACAGTCAATATCTCTAAATAAATGGTCAATGGTTAATAAGTAATGGTTAAAAAAAAAGATAAACTATTTTAAAAATAAAGAAACAAAATGTCAATAATTAAAAATTAAAGGAACAAATTTATTAAATTGACAAAATTGAGGGATATAAATTGTAATTAGACCTAAAATTTGAAAATATTATACAAGTACTTTCCTTAAATCTTTTGCTAACACCTCTTTCAAAAAAATCATCAACAACAACTATAATAATAATAATAATTAAAATACAAGGATATTTGTATAATTATACAAAATTTTAAAAGTATAGTTGTAATTTATAAAATTGAAATTAATTTGGACATGAAGAATCATTCACAACTTCGACGTTTATGTGTGGTTTTTCTTAATCATATATACCCCATTTGGGATTTGGGACGGGGGACCTATAGAATCAGTCTTCTTTTCAGGTGGGTCTTATTGGGTATCACGTTTACTATATTTGGATGGTCAAGTGGAAGAAACAACGAAAGGGTATAAGAGAATATGAACTTCCTTTTTCTTAGAAAATGAAAGAAACCATTTAAAATAAAGAAAGAGTTGCTTAATACATCTCAATTCTCAATTGGTATTAAAAAGCATCCAAGTTGTTTAAAAAGTAAAAAAGAATGGAACTGGGATATAACTTTTGAAACCAGCAATTGATATTAGCCATATGATAATCTTAACTTTAATATTATATTTTATGTTGGAAAGTTACCATTAACATCACTAACAATCTTTTTATCATTTTTTGGTCATGGCTATAACTTGTCTAAAATTTTATGTATATTAATTTTTAGTAGAAGCACTGTAGTAGTATAATGATTGTTATTTACACTAATTAATAATGTGATGTATTATACTTACAGTCGATATATTTTTAATATATAAAAATTATATTAATAAAATTGTAGAAATATTGATATTTTGACTAATCGTATTGAATTGAATATTCAAATCCACCATTAATAACATATCAAACTTTATGTTTCAACACGTTGAGTAATAAAACTCATACGTTTGAATCCAAAAAGTATACACACTATATATTAATAAGTAATTAATTAAATAAAGTTTTACCAATTAGAGGTTTTACTAGAAATTAATTGAATGCATTAAAAAATAGAAAAAGAAGGTGTATTAATTGATGAGTATACTTTGTGGACAAGGAGAAGTAGGTTAAAGAAAGTTATTGGTAATATTCTTGAAAAGGAAAATACAATAATGTGAAGAAAAGTAGTAAAGTGAAATAGTCACGTGCATGGTCCCATTGCATTTAGAAACCCACTTGGAAATAAATGGTGTAGAAGTGGGAGAAGGGGAACACATGCATGTTGGTATCAACCTCACCTCACGTGCCCCAAAAATGGGTCCAAAGTGTGAATTTGGCCTTTGCCAATTGCCACTGCCCATGGTCACGACTCACGCACAGTTTCAGACTTTCAAGTTTTGAACGACAAAAACAGTTTGGCTCATCACATTAAAGCCACAAAAAGGTCTCCTTTGCAATCTCAGGCATAGAAATTGTTTGCGGAAAATTGGAACGCGTCAAAGCTTTGTGCTGCTAGGGCACACTTTAATCACTTTTTTTTTTTAACCTCAGATATTCTTCCACCTTCGAAATTAATCACTCAAGATATATAGATCTATTTAAACGATTCATTTCTCTTCGTAAACATATATTCTTTCATTCTTACCAACGACCTCGTATCAAATTCTAAAAGCTTTCCACCACATATTTAAAAGTTATAATTATCCACGTACCAATCATATTATTTATACATGAAATTTGAAGACAAATAACATAAAATTAATTTATAACATTTACACACGTACACTTCGTCATATACTACTTTAGGTTGCATCAACAACTAGAACTATATTTTCCAAAATTAACAAAAAAAAGTTATAACATGTTTTATATAGTTTAAGAGCTACAGATGTAATTTTTCTATCTATTAAGTTATACAGAATAAAAAATAAAAATTACTCTAAGATTTTATACACAAATAATATGGAAAAAAAAAAGTTACAGTACACGTACTGTTTTTCTGAAAATTTTGTTATGATAAGCTGATAGTATCAATTATTTTGAGATAATTTTAATTTGTTAATTAATTCGCTATATTTTTAAATCTGAACAAAATTGGTCAACATTCTGATAAGCATTCCTTTAAGGATAACTGGTTCAAACTTTGCTTACACTAAATCTGCAATTTGCAGAGCCAGAGAGCTGTCAAGGGGTTGAATATTGCACTTTTCTTCCCCCTTTCTTAATTTCTTTTTTGGATAGGTTCCCCCTTCTTAATTGATACGTCTATTTAAAACAATGACATTTAGACCAAACAAAAAACAATGAAACAGTAACGTTTTTTATAATCATAAAACAATGACGTTTGTAATTGAGTATGTTGTTAATTTATGTGCTTTGTTCTTTTTGAAAAACTAATATGATCTCATAGCTTACGACCTATCTTGCAAGTTGATCATAATTCATTTTATTATGTATCTACTGGAATGGCATTTATTCGATCAAGCCTTCATGACTTAACGAAGTTTCTGAACTGTCATTTCCGTAAAGTGATATTGTTTCACACTTAATTTTTTAACTTTGATTCTCATTTAATATTATTTAGTTTTTACTTCGAAGTCAATTGACATTCATAGATATGTCCTAAAACTCCATCGTATGATTTATAATATGAAAAACATTAAGAATTATAATAAATAGTTCTATACATCTATACTACCATAATAATATGAGCCATTTATAGCGTCCAAAATTAAGAACAAGAAATTAAAATGTTGATTTTGTGGGTCTTTTGCAACTAAAGCCTTTTGACTCCTCAGCGAAACTTTAGTAATTCTTCAAATAGAAAAAAAAAAAAAAGACAATTGTATGCGAGTAATATGTTAGGAAACCCTAATCAAAGTTTCCTGTTTATTGACAATACTAGGATTTCCATTAAACCAATGATTAATATAAGTCTATATTGTATTTTTTTTTAGTCTAATAGAATTTAGATCATTAAATTATTGAGCAATATAAATATAATAACTAATATAATTGTAAAAAAAATATAAATTCCATGACATATAACTCACCTTTGAGTGTTTCAACTTAAGTAACAATCTTAAATTTGAATTTTTTTTTATATATACAAATGCTAGATAAAAATGAGTCAAACAATATTATATTTAATACACGATACTTTTAGTTTAGATCCAAAAAGACAAAAAAAAGTATAAATATAATTTCCAATATTTCCCACTTAAACTCCGTGTTTTTTCATTCCATTAAGCCCCTACCAACCGAGAAATTTTTGTAGGACTTCTATTAACTATTAACTATGACAGAAGTTATTACCTTTCTCAAGTTTTCAACCATCCACCTTTTCCATCTTGTACCGGGGACTTGAGTCTCCCTATTACATGCTGTAGGTAAATATATTCAACTTATTAATTGATTTATATATAGACCTTTTCATCCATCTTTCAATCTTAATACAAAAACATGCAAATCACTTCGGTGCACTTATTTTCACGAGTATTGCTTTGGATTGGATAATTTAAACAAGGGAATTTTTAATTTCTTACTTGATACAGAAATAAACTAATTAATAATTGCTTTATATGTTCATCATTATAGTAACTTTTATCCCATTAATTAATAATTTACAAATTGGGTGCAATTTTTATTAGAAAAGAATTACTTATTTATTATTTCTTTTTTAAAAATAAAAAGTTAATAGACAAGTCACTCAATGTAAACAGACCCAAATAATGTGAGCTTGGCTTGCTTATATTTCCTTAAGCATCATAAGAATGAGCCAATTCAACCGGATAATAGTTAATGATTTAAATACAATTTGTTAATATACCAGACTTGAACGACTTGATAAGATCATCATTGGAATGGGATAAAAGAAAATCGGGTTGAATTTAATTTCGCTTAGTCTTTTTTTCTAGTTTAAAAATTTATAAAAATAAAAACTAGTTTGATTTTAAGTTTTTAAATTTTAAACAATTACAGTGTTTTGATTTCTAAATTTAAAGTAATGTTTTTAAATTATAATAAAAAAAGAATATTTTTTCTTAGAAACTAAAAATTAATGATTGATGACCACTGGTTGATGTCGGAGGTAGAGATTGGAGGTGACAGTTAGTGACTTCCAGTTGGAGGTGGTTGTCAATGACTGGGGATTGGATGTGGTGGTCAATGACCGAAGAACAGAGGTGGTGGTAAATGACCAACAATTAGAGATGATGGTAGCACTCGTGGCCACCAATCAGAGGTAGCAACCAATCACTGCCAGCCAGAGGTGGCCGTCGATGATCGTCAATCAGAGTAGGCAACTAGCGACTGTCAATAAAAAATAGTGGTCAATGATGACAAGTGATATTAAGTGATAAACTTAAATAAAAACAGAAACTGAAATCTAAAAACTAAATTTTATTGTTTTTAAAATTAAGTGAAAATTGTTTTAAAAATAAATGAAAATTCAAAACAACCATTTTTTCTATCGATGATCCGTGGCTAGAGGTGGTGGTTAATGACCGGCGATCGAATAGTAGCAGTCGGTGACCGCTGGTGACCGTCAGCCAAAGGTAGCAGTGATCATCAATCAGAGTAGGCTAGTGACCGCCAATCGATAATCAGAGTAGGCTAGTGACCGCCAATCGATAATAAATATAGAAACTGAAATTTGTAAACCAAATTTTATTGTTTTCAAAATTAAGTCAAAACTGTTTTGAAAATAAGTAAAAAATCAAAACAACCATGTTTGCAAAGCAAGTTTTTATTTTCAAACTACATTTCAAAACAAAAAATATGGCTCATAGATACGTGTAGTTTTTAATAATCTTCGTGTGAGCATGCATGAAAATTGTTCATAGTACACAACTAAGTTAAAAAGAGTGGTGTCAGACATCAAAGTTTACCATACACTCCTATGGAGTGAATTTTGAATTCGATATACTGTATTTAAGGGGGTGAATTCTTTTGAACTTTGCTTAATGATTTTCTTTTCTTTATTTTATTCAGTAATTGTTGGAAAGCCATATATTAAGGTTTTCTTCTATTAAAAAATAATAACATTAAGGATATGTTTGAGAAAATGAAAAATTAAAGTTGAAATCTTGGATTAGATAGAAAGATGATAAACTAACTAATTAAATTAAAAATTTTTAGTAAAATTGGTTATTAAAATAGTTGCTAAGTCTAAAATTACATAAAATAATATATTCAAAAGAAATAAGTTAACAAGTATCTTTTTTTAAATTTAAGGGTCCATTTGAGGTTGTTTTTAGTTGTGAGTTTAAATTTTAAACTAAAAGATTTTAGTTTTAAAATTGAATGTAAAAATTATTTTGAAATTGAGTTAAAATAATTTCAACACTATTTTTAGTAAAAAGAATTTATTTTAAAATAAAAACAAAAAAGCTTGCAACCATATTAAAGGGATCTTAAAACTAAAAATTTCTTAAAATACACTAATATGTAACTCACCGATTAACTTACTCCTTCTGAAGCTATAAATTTTTTGAAATACATTTAAGGTGCAATTCACTAATTTACTGATCTAAAATAAAATGGGTGAAGTAAGCACATGCTTGTTTGTGGAATTAAAAAATTTAAAATTTAGGATTTATTAACATCATGCACTTATTATTTTTATTTTTATGTTTCCAAACATATTATCGAGGTATAATTTAAATAATATTTGGTTATAACGTGTTAATATACTAATTTGATGAACTCTTATGGTTAAAAACTCTTCTTTTTTTTTTAAAAAAAAAGAAAGATATATATGGTTGAAGGTTAATGTCCCAAGAACAAATATAATTGACTATTTTTCAATTCAAAATAAAAGGATGCAAACATCAGTTACGTGGGAAAGTGGGTGGCTGAAAGTTGGGTTTGAGCTTTAGAGTCAATCTCTAAGTGGTTGGGTTTGAGCTTTAGAGTCAATTTCTAAGTGATTTAATTTATGAAGAAAATATAACGGTGATGGTGGTAACGATGATATTATATTAGTAGTTACATTGGTGAGATGACAACGATGATGATAATAATTATGACGACAATAGTGATGATGATAATAATTATGACGACAATAGTGATGATGGTGACAATGATGATCATGGTAGCAACAATAATGATGTTGTGGTAGGGCGGTGATGTCGACAACAAAACCGATAGTGATGATTGTGGGATAAAATGAATAAAATATATGATATCTTTAAGTATTATGTTTTAATATAAATTATTACTTTTAACCATACGATTATTATTCATCTCTCACAATAATTTTTTTTTTTCACTTAATACATTATTCATATATATATATATATATATATATATATATATATACACACACGTGTATGACTGATTTTAATTTTGATACATTATTAGAAAAAATCATTTTAAAGAATCACCTAATTTGAAATTACGAGCTTGGAAGATTATGTAAACGCAGCACAAGTTATATGTTTTATAATTAAAAAAGTGAACCATTCCTCTCTTTAAGAATGTGTTTTGTGAGAAAAAAAAGAAATGAAATAAAAAAAAGTGAATTCAGAATTGAAGATGCAAAAGACATAGGATGAAATTAAAAAGAAGTCCTATTTATTTTATTGGTGCAGTAAGATTTGTTGTTGATTAAAAGAAGCATTTATTTTTGTTTAAGTGTTACGGAGGTATTTATATAAAGAGAAAGAAAATGGAGGATGTGAGTCACATGAAGCTCGTTAGAGAGTTTGACAATAGAAGCAGCCGACCCCTGACCCACGACCCCCGACCCCCTTCCTCCTTGAACCTGCAAGTTGCAAGATGCAAGTTGCAAGTTGCACTGCACCATTAATATATAAATATAAATAATAATCCAATAACTGCAAAAGTAACTGAAACGCTCTGGTCCCTCCAATCCAACTTCACTTCAAAATCAAATCAATATTAAGTATTTGCGCTTTCTCTCTCATTTCATTCACAAAATGTTACCAAACCCTCTTCCTCCAACCACCACCCTACCCGACGCCGTGGCCCGCCACCACACCCACGCCGTCTCCCCGCACCAGTGCTGCTCCGCCATCGTCCAGGAGATCGCCGCCCCCGTCTCCACCGTCTGGTCCGTCGTCCGCCGCTTCGACAACCCCCAGGCCTACAAACACTTCGTCAAGAGCTGCCACGTCATCCTCGGCGACGGCGACGTCGGCACCCTCCGCGAGGTCCGCGTCATCTCCGGCCTCCCCGCCGCCGTCAGCACCGAGCGCCTCGACGTCCTCGACGACGAGCGCCACGTCATCGGCTTCAGCATGGTCGGCGGCGACCACCGCCTCTCCAACTACCGCTCCGTCACCACCCTCCACCCCCGCTCCTCCGGCACCGTCGTCGTGGAGTCCTACGTGGTCGACGTCCCCCCCGGCAACACCACCGAAGACACCCGCGTCTTCGTCGACACCATCCTCCGCTGCAACCTCCAATCCCTCGCCAAATTCGCCGAAAACTTGACCAAACTTCACCACCACCAACAACGATGATTCCAAACTCTGTTCGTATCTTTCTTTTTAACCTTTTTGTAATTTACTCATTAGTTACTTCTTCTATACCTTGTGTGCCCCGAGAGAGCCACAACACTTTCTCTTCATTTTACCCTTGTCTCATCATTTGATTCGGAAAATGCAAATTGATGGACAAGACAGTGTCTATCTTTGCTTAGTTTTTATCAAATTAGAAGTTCAATGTAATTTTATAATGCATCTTGTTATAAATATAATCAGAGGGGATAAGAATTGCACCAACGAGAATGTGTTGTTTTTTAATTGAATTTGTGAGGGAGGAAGTGATGATGTGAATTGCAAGTTTCCACATATGAAACGCAGAGCTTTTTGAATATGACCTTCCCAGAAGTTAAGGCGAATGTGATGCTAGTTGTGGGGCGATGCAACTTGCAGTATGGTGTTCTGTTCCTTCTTTCACTTTCTCACTTGTTTGGGTAAAATTGTGCACGGATCCATTTGTCACGTGGAAATGATTTTTTCATTAATGTCATTTACCATACAAAAATAAATGTTTCTTGTAAATAAATTTTAGAAAGGTTCATGGAATGATTACCTTTTTTTTTTTTTTTTTTTTTTTATGGTGCCTTAAATTAAGGTTACTAGAATACTCCTTTTAAGATTATCTTGTAAATAACCATCCTATTTGACAGAGTAATTTCTTTGAATTGTCTTTTTCAATCCCTTCTTAGGAGAAGTTATTTGATACCTTGATAAAGAAGAAAATGAAAAAACTAAACGCAAAAAAAATTTACTTTGGCTGTTTGAATTTTAAAATTCAAGTTGGGGTCACAAATATTAATTATAAATAAGAAAGCTAAATTACATTGAATTACGTAATTAGAGGGGAGAAAAAAAACACAATGAAGAGTAGATAGCTATATATCTAGCTGGATTCAGCTGTATGGTGACTTTTTTAGGGGTTTTGAAAGATGCATACATCCTAGTTTCCAAGCCAAGTCCATGACAATATAAAAAGGGATGCAAGTTGCAGCATAAAGAGTATTATATGGTTGAAGCACAATGGTTTTATTTAATTGAATGGAAAGGGATATCAAATCAAAATGAAAGAAAAGAAATGTCGTGCAGCATGGGTTGGTTTGTTTGAATAATCACCGATTCGTCGTCGGTTTATGCAAGTTGGTGTGCAAGTGGGTGATAAGTTAGCATTTACACGAGATAGATGCTCTTCATATATATCTTCCTGTGCACCGCAGGGTCTACCCACTCTTTATTTTGTCCACTTCTCTTTTATTACCAAATCTTTTTTAATACTTTTTAACAATATTTTTTATCATTGCTTTCAATTAATACAATATTTTTATTCTCACTTCAAATCTATTACACCTTTACTCACACAACATATCTATATCAATTTGTAATAAGTGATTAAGGATCTGGGATTAATTCCTATCTTCTTTTTTACTGTGACTGTCAATTCTATGGAAGATCATTTTTCGGTTTGCTGGTTAATTCTTCTTATAAAAATCTCTTCAAACTTTGGAACTAATTGAATAGTTTATATTGAGTGAAACTGGTAATTTTATATTATTTAGAAGAGTCTCCATTGACATTCTTGTTATGTCATTGCCACATTATTCATTAGTATTTGTATTGGGAGGGCCTCTCCATTTTACCACATTTATTCACAGAAAAAATAATAATTAAACTCATTTTATTTGAGCTATTGTCTTATTTAATTTGTGTAGATTTTCATAGTTTTATTCTTGAAGGACGTACATTTTAACAATAAAGAAAAGTATTTATGAATTACTCATGATCTATACCTCTTTCAATGACATAAAACATTTTTTATGTATTAGAACAACAAACCTTAGTCGAAACAAAGGGGTTTAACTTGTTTATGAAATTTGAGGTATAAGACAATTTTTATTTTATTTTTATTAAATCAAAGACAAAAAAAAATTAAAGTTATTAATATTAGTCATCAAATATTTATTCTTATCAAATAATATTATTGTTAGCAAATATTTTAATAGTAAAAATATTTTACTAATTTATATTATTTTTTATTTCATGAATATGATAAACAAACCATATTTCTTGTGATGAGTTGATTTTATATCTAATAGCATAAAAAATTTAAATGCATATCTTAAGTCTAAGTGTTAATTTTAATATTTTTGAATTTTTTTAATCAATGATATATATATATACTATAATTAGCAACAAAGCAGGGTTATAAGACAATGATGTACATCAACTTACTTTAGACATACCTAGATTCAACGTTTAAGCATAATTCATGAAACGGGGGTTTGAAGAATAAGAATTCTATTATTGGATGGGAGGGCTTCTACCCAAATTAAATCAGTATATGGAAATATTCATAGACAATTAGATTCCTGGATCCGTACAATTTCAATGTTTAAAACTTATGCATGCATGCTTAACTTTTTCTTTTGTTGAATATTGAAAAATGGAAAAAAAAATGTATATACAGTAATACAGAACACCATAGGCAAACACTACACAAAAGGGAATAAAAACGAAAACGATGGAGATATATGAGAGAAAAAGTGGTCTCTTTGGTTCTATGGCATTATTTAATTGAATTGGTGTTGTTCAATCTTCATTTATCAGGCCCATTTGTGCTCTCTCCACATTTGATTGCTGGGTGCATTAATTATGGGTGATGGCTCCATTATTGTTAAATTATTCTGAAATTGGAAATTGACAACACAAGATCAACTGGGTGCACCCTGTGTTTCTTCCTTTTCTTTTGGGTTACAACTTACTGACTATCTGTCACTGTAGCAATTGTCTGCCAAGTGCCAAGTACAATATCAAATATTTATTTATCTTTAGGTTTTAAAATAATTTATTCATATGATATTAATATTAAACTTTCCAGATTCGCCGATGGAACCATGGTTATCTCAATTTTTTTGTGTTTCTTAAAGGACGACAGGAGCATTTTTCGCTGCATTCATGGGAGTTGCGCATGTGTATGTACATGATGACAAGTGTGATCATATACATGCACACACACAAGTGTATCTTAGATACTTACATTATAAAAACATCCTAAATGATTAATTCATCGTTTTTAGAACAATTGTGTGGTTTTCTAATTTTACGTAAAGAGTGTAGGAGGGAAGTGTTTTTATTACAATTGTATTGCATAAATTATTTTAAATTTTTAACTGCCTATAAAAAAAAGTTTTTAACTTATTGTTAAAGATATAAAAAAAAAAAAACCCAGTTTTTTAAGGAGAACCATTCTTCCTCTATAAAAAACCAACTTACTCTTCAAGTGATTGTTATTTTATCTTGTGGTTAAAAATCATTCTAAATTATTCTACTTTTTTTAAACAGTGTAAAAATTATGTAAAGGGTTTTGATGTGCAACAATATTTTTGTAAGGTAGATGACTAATTTGAAGACTGAATCTGTAATTCATTATCACTTTAGTTTTTGAAAAAGTAAAAATCATTACTTTCATGTGTATTTGGTTTAAATGAATCAACTTAAGATAGATAACAAAATCAGCAAATTTAGTTAATTTGGGTCTGTCTCCCAATAGCCTACCAAAAATAGGTCAGCATAGCCTAATCCATTATGGTAAAGATGGACTGCACAAAAACAGGTCAGGGCAAGGCAACCTATCATGACAAAGGTGAATTGTACAAAAACAGGCTGGTAGTTGCTTTTAGTACCCCCTTCATTTCTTATTCATACCTCCTCAATGTTTATAATTTTCTACAAAATCTCAAAACACCATCATCCCCTTTTACCCTAAGTTTTTATTACAGAGCATTATCTAGCTCCATGGCTGAACGCGCACCTCATTTCATCGGCTTCTCCATTTCGCACTTACCCTCTTCAAACATACATATTTTTCACCTCTTTTTTAGGAACTTCCTTTGTCATGTATGTTCGAAAAGGGTGAGGATACTCTTTCAAAGAGGTGGATAGATGTGTGTGTGCAAATATGAAATTAGGTGATACTTTGTCAAGAAACTTAGAATAAAAAAAGGTAATTGTTTTGGGGTTTACAAAAAATTTTAAGCATTGAGGAGCGTGAATAGCAAATGAGTGGGGTGCTAAAAGAAATTTCAAACAAGCTAGGGCAGACTAACCCATCATAGTAAAGGTGAACTGTTCATCTTGACCTTTTTGTGCTGTCCACCTTTACCACGATGGGCTAACCTGCTATAACATGTTTTTTTGCCATCCACCTTTACCATGATAAGTCAGCCTGCCCTAACCTGTTTTTAATGGGCTACTGGGAAACAAACCTAAATGGACTAAGTTGGTCCATTTTGTCATCTATCTTAAGTTGGTTACTACTACTAATAATATTATTATGTATTATATTTATCATTATTGTAGCATATATAACATTATTTAAGATTTAAATAAAATAAAATTAAAAATAATAATATATACACATAATAATTTATTTATTAATTTTATCCTTAGTTTTTAATATTTACATAAGTTATATAAAAAATAAAATATTATTACTCAACATTAAATTAATATTTAATATCAAAATTATAAATAAGTAATATTAGTATCAACATATTAATTCTTCAATAAATACTATTAATAACATTTTATTCAATTACATTTCACAACTATTTTAAAATAAAGGGCGGGGTTTTTCCCTTACCATTAAAAAAAATTAAAATAAAAAATTTAATCCAACAATTTTAAAATATTTTAATAAACACACTTCTTAAATGACGATACATCATCTTACCGTATCACTTGGGCAATAATTTTGGAGAATTTTATTTAAAAATCAAATTCATGTAAAACTAAGTAGACTCTTCACTCAAACATGTAATTAATCATGAAGTTTCATGAAGCTACTTAATTATCCACTCAATAATTCCCTTGCAATTAGTTTCTTTGCTTGATCTTGATTCCCTTATTCCGAAGCATTTTCTATGGTTGGCTATGAATTTTAGCAGCCAAGAATTGCCATCACTCGAGCATGCATATATACTTAATTATTGAAATCTTTTTCAGTTAGGGAACCCCAAAATAAGAGGTGACAGGTTATCTTAAAGCATTTGCTATGTTTTTATGATAGCACTTTGAAGGATAAAAATGAGATTGACAAAGGAGATCAGACAAGACATTAAAAGGCTACTCACTTATTTGATATCTTGGTTTAGTTTGAGTAGTATAGGTACAAAAATATTTATATATACGTAAGCATCAAGCATATGTAGTATATATATTGAACTAACCCACAATGTAATTTATATTCATATATATTTTTGAGACACATGCACAAGAAATACTTTAAAATTGCGACTTCTTAAAACTACTATTTCTATATAGATATTTTTTAAAAGCCAAATATAATCTAACAAAAGCACAAGAAGTACAGAGATTGCACAAGAAGACAGATTACAAGAGGGAAATGACACGCACTTGGATAACAATCGACTACTGACTCCAACCCAATTCTATAATATATATATATATTATATGTATGTGTGTGATATCGTATGATATAAAAGTCATCTAAACAGTTTAGTGTGATTGTTTTATATTGAAAGCTTTAATATCTTTAATTATTACGATTCGTGTGTAAATTTCGGTTCAACTGTATCTTTAATATCTATTCCAGAGCCTTAGTGTGGAATACGTGAGAATCTATAGAAAAATTCCAACACTTAACGGTTTAAGATAAAGAAAGCAAGAAATGATGGTATGGAAGTGTGTACTCTTTACCTCAATACTTGTTACCATTTATAGGGGTGAATTGAGTCTTTATCTGTTGGGTTTCATCTAATCAACCCAATTTTAGGTAATACGGTTTTAATGTTGGTTTCTGACTAATGACCATGATAAGTGCTAATTAAACTTGATCTGTTGTAGGTCAAATACCTATGGCCAAATATTATATCTGACCCAAGTCACATGTTGAGGCCGAGTTCCCTGCATATGGCTACCGAAATCTTCATCCATGGCCGAAGTGTGCTTATCCTATGCAACTACAATTTCTATTTTCAATATATAAATTATTCGAGTACAACATGCTTAAAATATTAGGGAATTTAACTTTAAGTCCTTAATAAATTTTTTTATGTTAGTTTTCAATAAATATTTTGTTTTACTTTAGGTTTCTAAATAGTTATCTAAACTATTTTTAAAATGTTTTAAAATACTTTACGCACTATCTAGAATATTTTAATAATCAATAACAAAAAGAAAAAAAATTATTGAGATCCAACACAAGAAAAATTTATTAAGGATCTAAAACAAAATTATCTTAGGCTTCATTCGGAGTGGTTTTTTCTTTCTAATTTTGAAATTTATAAAAATAAAAACTAGTTTTGGTTTTAAGATTTCAAAATTTTAAAAACAACATTATTTTTGTTTCCAAATTTAAAACATTATTTTCAAATCTTAACCAAAACACCGATCGGAAGTAGCAATCGAGATAGTAGTTGGAATTGGCAGTCGATGACCTGTGATCAAAGATAGTGGTTGGTGACCAGTGGTCGGAAGTGGCAGCCAATGACCACCGGTCAAAGGTGGTAACCAGTGACTGTTAGTTGGAAGTAGCGACCGGTGACTGTTGGTTGGAGGTGACTACCAATGACCTCCGATCGAAGGTAACGATTGGTGACCGTCAGTCAAAAGTGACAATTGACCGTTAGTTGGAAGTCGAGGCTAGTGACTGCCGGTCGAAGGTGGTAACCGATTACTGTCAATTGGAGGTGGTTGTCAGTGACTATCGGTCGAAAGTAGTGGCCGATGACCATTGATCAGAGACGATGGTCAAAGGTGACAAGTGATGAACTTAAATAAAAATAGAAACAAAAATTTGAAAACCAATTTTTATTGTTTTAGAGATTGAGTGAAAATTGTTTCAAAAATTCATAAAATACCAAAATAGAACCATTTTTATCAAACACGTATCTGTTTTCAAAATATATTTCAAAACAAAAAATAGAGACACACAATCATGCTGAACAAATAAAAACTTATAATATATAAAAAGATCATAATATCTTATGTTACATAATGTTACATATCTGTATGAGTACAGGTTTTCTAATTTGCTCTTATTAAATTAAATAAGCTCTACCACTCATTTATAGTATCTATTATGAAATTAACACAATTAATCTATGTTGTTTGTCATATAAAATTTGTTCATTACGGGTAGTCATTGTAATGTGATGCAAACTACAAGAAAAATGTTGATCACCAACAATCAAATCCTATCTGTAATAGTATAAATCCGTCGGTAATAGTATATTTTTGACGAATTTTTTATCTGTCAAAAAATGCAAAAAAAAAGTTTCGTAAGTATAATTCGCCTGTAATATTGACAGATATAGTTCATAGATAACTTTTGTATATAATTTACCTATAGAATTATCCGTTGGTAAAATTTATGGGTAATTTCCTACAATAATATTGGTAACATTTATATGTATTTTTTAAATTATTATTTTGCATGTACCACCTAAAAGTAATTACCGAAGGAAAAATCTATCAGTATTAAGAGATATTTTATTTATTTTAATATTATAATTTTATTTTTTGTATAAATTCATTTTTCTTATATATAATTAAATAAAAAAATATTATTTTATATAAAAATATATTATGAAACAATTAAAATTATCACAATCTAATTTAAATTTAAGTAATTTCTTTGAAATTAACATTTTCATTCATATTATAAAATTAACCAGCAAAAAGGTCATTATAGAAAATTAACAAAGAAAAATATGTTTATCTAGAAATTAACAAACAAAAATATATTATTCTACAAAACTAATAAATATAATAAACAATTGCTCTACAAATTTAACAATTAGAACATAAAATTATCTCTTAAACAACTAATAATCATCATATACTAGAATATTCTTCATGTTCGGAACCATTGAAAGATCGTTGCTGATCATCCTGCTTGTGTTGTACTGGTTGTTATTGACTTATGATTTTCATGTATCGCTGAATTTTGTAAAGTCACTGCAAACATATTAAACATCTCAAACATATTAAATAGTTGAATTAAAATTTATAATGAAAAGATAATATGTGAAAAGAATAGGAATATAATTTTTCCAAGTCATCCCAAACATATTATTAGGAAATAAGTAAGATTTGTGTCTGGGATAACTAGATTAGGAGAAAGGAATTGTTAGGATACATGAGATAACTAAAAACATGTGAGTTACTTTGGTCCAAAACTTTTTTTATGAGAGATTTTTTTATTACTATTTCTTTTTACTAACTTTTTTTTATTCTCGTAAAATTTTTGTGGATGATTTGTGCAAATATGCTCAAGGCATTGTTTTTGAATTTGAGCCACTATAACCAAAAGACTTACCTTAGAACATTTTCATCCCTTGCTAGCCCCGGTAAGCTTAATTGGAAATACTACTTTCCTTTCTAAAAACCAAAACCTCACCCACTAATATAAATTTCAAAAACCTCTACGTCAACAAAAAGAAAATAAGTGTTTAAATGAGGTTTACAATAAAAGTATGACAACAGAAGAATATGAAATAAAAGGAAGGCTTAAACAATGAAAAAAAAATGTTGAAAAGAAGAACAAAGAAAAACAATTTGAAAGAAAAGAAGATGAAAGAAAAACAAAAGGAGAAAAACAAAGAAAGAAAAGAAAAGAGTTGTAAGCATCTAAAGAAAAAAAAATCTCTTGTCAACTCATTAAATACACTTATTCTCCTATGACTTTGAGGTACTTTGTTTCCTAGAAAAACCCAGATTTGATTGTAACCCAGAACCCCATTACAACCCCATCAAAGTCCTTGTGATTTCACTTACATGCACAAACTGTTTGTTTTGATTGAGAAGATACCAAATTCAAGATAAATTCAATAAATTGGAAAGAGTGAAACACTGCCATATACACTATGTGTGCTGAGAAAAACAATCATTGGAGAGGAAAATCAAACATCCTGTGTATCTTAAAACATCACTATCTCTTAAGAAAGTTCCTTTGATGTGAACTATGCTTGACAGACCATCAAACACCATGAGTTAAGTTCTTATTGAAAAAATGAAAAGTGAATGGATGATTGAAAGGATAAATATCAGATAGAAAGAAACATTTTTTGGGAATACAAGGTTGATTTTTATTTGCTTGAGGACAAGAAAAAAAGTAAGTTTTGGGAAGTTGATAATTGAGAAAATGAGTGAAATTGTCAAATGAAAAACTCTTAATTATATATCTTTTCTTGATATTCATTCTTTAATTGTCTACTTTATGTAAATAGTTAAACCAAACAAGAAATAATTGGGAATAACAAGTTTTGATATTGACAATCCAATTCCAACACTGTTTCATTAGAATTGTAGGGTAACAAATCAAACATCAACCAACAGACTAGGACCACTCATTTAATTAAGTCAAATTTGTTGAGGAAAATGGAGTATCAGCTTTAAGAATTCACTTAGCAAGTCATCTCTAGTTAAGTGAAGACCAATAAGTAGCTGAAATTTATTAACATTCGTTGAGCAAACCAACCTTCGCTTAGCGAAACCCTAATGACTACTCCATTTGTTTAGTCACGGACCTTTCGCTAAGCGAAAACACCTGGATGAAGGCTATAAATAGGAAGGCGGATGTAGAAGAAGAGGCATCCCACATCTAAATATTTTATTCTTTTCTTACTTCTTCCTCCATAATTGTAATAGTTAGGTGACTTAATGTGATTAGTCAATCTTCAAGAGCTGAGATATTGTTTAGTACTCTGTAATTCACTCTTACTTTTGTCTATAGTTCTTTATTTATTTATTTTGAATCTTCTTTATGTTTAATGTTTGTTATTTGATTAATCAACTCATAACATGATATATTTATTTTTTGATATCGGAAGATTATTTTGAGATTAAAGAATCAAGAAGTTCATCATATAGTAACTATGCTTAGAAATTAGGTAGGATCTGTATGACTGAATAAATAATTGTTTTGTGTTAATCAAATTATTAAAATAATTTTTGCTAAGGAATAAGGAGAATTTTTTAGTAATTTAGTTCTCTATTACTAAGGAATTAGGATAGAGAAGTCATCAACAATTTCATAAATAGGTAATGAATTTAGATATCAATTAGTAATTATAGGTATTGAGATGTATATCAAGTTTATGATCCTCTTGTGTTGTTTCCATTTCTAAAAACAAAAATCATAAAAATCAAATCTTCCCAATTCATTTAATTATTTTTCTAACTTAAAATTTTGACAACAAATTCCTATAAAAGATTATTGAATTTATCTAAAATTTCACTTCCTTGAGAAGACAGCTTGATATTTATCAAATACTATATATGATTTGCCAAAATTAGTGTAGAAAATACTCATCACCCACATTCTGCACTGCTCTTGCATTGATCACAATGTTATGGGTTACACCACAAACTTGTGTCCTGCATGGTTGTTGCTTCATTTCCTATTAGCGCGTTGATCACAAGATTTTTTGTTTCACCACAAATTTATGACTATGTCTTTCATGATTGTGTTTTTGTGTTTTATCAACTCGTAAATCAAAATATTATGGGTTGTGAACTCTAAGTTTTGTTCTTAAACTTATCACTATGTTACATGTAATAAAGGTTTAATGTATACTATGTTAAGTAAGCATATATTGTACTTGTGTTTAACATTATTATCAATAACATTTTTTGACTTATAAAAAACTTGTTGTTGCTTGATCACAAAGTTGTGGATTACACCACATAGATGTGACCATCATCCTATACCTCGTATCGTACCACCATGTTGGTTATAGTGATGTTGAATCTGACACAACTCTGTGTCTATGACAAAACTAGTTGTTAGACAATTCAAGATGCATTATTTAACTATTACTTTTCAGAATGATCATATAGGTTGGTCAATCTTGATTTAGGTGGGCTTGTATTTTTTTTCTTTATTATTCTTTGGTTATACATCATTTACGTTAAATTTGACTAATATTTTTTGACCATGAATTGATTTATTTTGGGTTATTGTACATTTTGGTAATTATATATAAGTATAATTAAGAATAATTATCTTTCTCAAGTATTTGTTGGAAAATTTGAGTATCATAATAGAAGAATTAATTTTTTAACGTGTGTTTTTAAGAATGCATTAAAATGTTTATTGTGGTTGATTATTTTTATTATGTATTAAATATAATTAATTTGTAATTGTGCAATTAATTACATTTAATAATTTTTATTATAATTTATATTTGTAATAACTATATTCATTCTAAGATGCAAACTCATAGTACTATATGTAAGGTTTATGATTTTGACTAAATACACACTAAACATTTATCTATTTCCCTTTCCTTTAGGTTCTTTTAATTTTCTTATGTCAGTAGCCTTAATTATCTTAGAAGTTCTTGCTGAATCCTTAGAGACTTGCAAGAATTCCTCATATAAGTCTTTAATGACAAAAATCTTCGTGTCTCAGAAAATTAATCACTATCATATGAAGGGCAACAAGTCACATAATAATTCGGAGGACAACATGTGTACTACAATCTTAAAAACTTATAGCTGATCAAGTAATCTCTGTCAATATTGCTGATGACAACACGGGCAATGTAGTACCTCTGACTATTCATGTATCTATGATGGATCATTGTTGGATATCTACAAAAATTTACACTCGAAAAAATAAGGTAAAAAATACAATAGCTTAAAAAGGTACACTTATGAAAATAATTATAATGATAATATATTTTCGTACCCCACATGCATCTTTAAACCTCACCACTAATAAAAAGAATTATTTTTATGAAGAGTCAAAATATTATACGCCTAAATACTTACGTGTGAGAAATGACATTCCTCCTAAGTCTAAAGTTAATTTGGTTGAAAGAGATGATAATTGTATTGCGATAATTTCTCTGGTAAATATTATAATCAATTTGAGTAAATGAGTAGTAGACTTCGGGGATACCAAACACATATGTACTAATAAAAATACGTTTTTGCTCCTACACTCCTGCGGGATGGAGAAGAGAAGAACAAGTTTTCATTGGTGATTTTAGATCTACTCCAGTTTTGAGGAAATAAAAAGGTCTTTTAAAACTAAGATATGGAAAAACACTAGCCCAGGATGATGTGCTTACCACCAGAGTAAACTTAGTCTTTGTGTTAGTATTGAAAAAGGTTGGGATAAAAGAGACCTTTGAGTCTGACAAAATAGTCATGACGAAAAAAAATAATGTGTTTGTGGGAAAATGTTATTGTGATCAGGGTCCTTTATACTCAATATTTCTGAAAATTATTTATATATATTTCTAAAAGTTATTAATGAGAATAAAATATCAATTTTTTCTTACAATATTGATTTCTATAATATGTGAAATGCTAGATCAGTACATGTTAATTCCTTGTATGCGACTAAATCACAACAATAAGTATAAATAAACATGCATAAGAAACATAGTATATACTGAACAACATGAAACTGAACCTCTTAGTCATTTTGATGCTACTGATTTAAAACAATGCATGTTTAGGGGAGGTAAAAATTACCTCGTAATTTTTGTTGATGAATTTTCTAGGTTATATACCCAAATATGAAATATCTAAGAGTGGGGGACCTAATCCTAAGAAAAATAAAATAAGACCTTTGATTGCATATTTCAAGCATCTAATATGTATTTATCTTTCATTTTTTTTCAGAACATGTGTTGTTATTTATTTACTCGAGTTTAACATAAATTATACATTCTAATAACATGTTTAGATGGATTTCCCTCTATACTAGAAGGATACATGGATGTTAACTAAATGTTATGTTCATATGAAACAAAATCCATTAATGGTTACATATTTACATTTCAAGATGGTGTTGTTGTATGGAGATCAACAAGTTCAAACTATTTTAGCTAGATCAACAATGGAGTCAAAGGTTGTTGCTTTAGAAATTGTTGGTAGTGAGGCTGAGTGGTTGAAAAATTTCTTAGCTAGCATTCCTCTAGGAATGAAACCAACATCATGTCAATGTATTATGATTTGCAATCAACAATAGTCGTAGCGAAAAATAAATAATGGAAAGAATAGACACATACAATTGAGACATAATGTGATAAAGTAATTGCTAAAGGATAAAATAATTTTCATAGATTTTGTGAATTCACAAGAAAACTTGGTATCTTCTTTGACAAAATCCTAGGGATGACAAAGATTTTAGAAACATCGAAAGGAATGAAACTTAAGTCACTGGAAAATAAACAACGATCGTAACAACTTTTGCAATTGGAGACTCCATAAAGAATGCTTATATGAGTAAGAACAAGTCATTTGTTAGTTCTACTAACACTAAAATTTATATAAATTGATTTCCCTTTTTAGTCTTTCTTAATAATATGAGAAAGTGCTAGGTGCGACATTCATGAGAGGTTAAACTTTATAGTTAACTTGTATGAGAAAGTTTAGCATCTTATAAGATTTTTAATGAATTTTCATATCTCTTATGTGTGATTTGTAACATACATTTTATGAAAACACCTATATGAGTGTCAAGTGGGGTCGCTTGCATGAAATCATAGAAAATTTTTAAAGCACTTCTCAATGTTAGGTACGCGCATGACCTAAAAGCACAACAATGTGAAAACGACAAAGTTATGAGGTGTATTGTGATTGGTAAATCATTATCATAAGCCAAGTAGTGTTTTTAGTTTATATAGTTTGTTATACTAACTACATTGTATAATAAGTCTTATCAGTGTGGGACTGGTTCATATAGTTTGCTACATCAAATTCGACACAATATGATTGAGAACCCAATACTCTCTTGAAAACAATTTTATTTGCCTTTGTAATATGTGGAGATTGTTGGAAAATTTAAGTATTATAATAAGAAAATTAATTTGTGATGTGTGATTTTAAAAGTGTATTAAAATGTTTATAGTTGTCTAGTAGTTTTATTACGTATTAAATATAATTAATTTGTAATCACACAATTAATTATATTAAATTCTTTTTATTACAATTTATATTTGTAACAACTATATTGATTCTCATCTGCAAACATTTGTGGGTATCCTTCTATGTTTCTCTTGTTTTCTTATTTCAATTTATATAGCCTCATTTATATAAAATGTTCTTGTTAAATCCTGATAGATTTGTGAGAATATTTCGGTTAAGTCTTTTAAGGACAATATTTGTATATATAACATTATTTTGGTTATCCATGTTTCATTTTTATATTTATATATTAGTATAATTATCTTTCTCAATTAAAAAAAATATATATCTCAATTTTAACAAGGCTCAGATTTCACCGAGGCATCTATATACAAGTTGAATCGCAAACTGTAACTGATCGGTTAAAAGTTTTCGTGAAGTGGGGAAGTGAAAAGAGTAAAGGTTTGTAAAAGAAGTGAAGACCTTGAAGCCATAAAATCATTAATAACCAAGTTGAATTAAGAATGTTCGCTTGATCATCAAGTAAAATTGATTGAACCCTTAATCTATTTTTTAATTAGTACGTAAAAATACTTCACCCATTATACATATATATAGCTTTATTTTAACTTTTGTATCTATGCTGCAATTACCATTTTTCTAATTATTCTCTCTTCTTTTTCTTTCTTTTCTGTTTGTGCGTGTTTAAAGACAAAACCAAAATAAATTTAAATTGAAGGATATCTTATCTGTTGTCCACTATGGAAGTCAATGTATATCCATACAAATTGTAGAGAAATATTATATGATCAATAATATTGTTAGTTGGTTTTTTGAGCGAGGCTTCGAGCTTACTTCAAGCAATGTTCTCGGTGGTGAAAACGTCAACAACACAACCTAAAGGTATTTGTATCGTTAAACTGGGCCTGCATATATAGTCATATCAAATCAAAGCTGGAAATGATTAATATACTCTAATTTAAATACCGAAAAGTGCTAGGTATAACTTACTTTATTTGAAGCAGAAAACATAAGCTCGAAGTCTCTAACTAAATCAGACTCTTCAAGTCTCACAAAATAGGCTGCAATATACCAATAAAAGCAACATTTATTTTGGGTTCAATTGGCAAAATAGATAAGTCCACTTTTTTTGTTTGAACGTTGTAATCAATTATAAATACGAAAGTGAAGTTACTTTAACATTTTTTTTAAAAAAAATAAAGTTAAGTTAGAAAATCTGTATATTGAGAGCCAATTCAGCAGCACTGTTGCGATCTTTATAGAAGAATTTATTTAAGTATTACGTCAAATAAAATTCATGTTGGTCTGATTATTCTTTCAATAATTTTGTTTTTCTTTTTTCCATTTCTTCATCAAATATTTATATGGTACCATTTTCTGTGGGAATATATGAAAAACAAAAGCTTGGAAGTGCATCATACCCTACCTACTATTTTTAGTGGACAAGTTGGCTAAGCTAGAATAGAAACCTTTCTCACCAACCGATTGCAATGAAGCTTCAAAAAGGAGGAAGAGATGGTGGTGCAGGAAGAAGAACGATAGAAGAAGCCAAAATGAAAATGGCAAACACACACCAGATAGTTCTAGGGAGTTCTTGCGGAGTTAAAAACGCCTTTCATTCTATTGTAGCCATCTTAACAACTCTAGTAGTTGTCAGTACCATTTATCTCAGACAGGATGGAGGACATTTATCACCAAAAGTAAATGCCTCTAGTACTAATTCGTCATCATCAAAGTGTAACTTGTTCTCTGGTAAATGGGTTTTTGATAACGAATCTTATCCATTGTACAAAGAGAAGCAATGCACGTTCATGTCAGATCAGTTGGCTTGTGAGAAGTTTGGAAGGAAGGACTTGAGTTACCAGAATTGGAGGTGGCAGCCTCACAACTGTGACCTTCCCAAGTGCGTGTCTCTTCTCTCTTGCTCTTCCTCTTAGAGAAATTATTATTTGAACATATTTATATTGTAAAAAGTTACAGACAAATGTGACTAAAGCAGTTAAATTAAAATTGCAATACAGTCACGAACACCCCGAAAAACCTTTATGTTGTGGATGAAATTGCAATTGTAGACCATTTTCTTAAACTCCAGTTCCAGTGAATAATTTCTATGCGACATACTTGGTTCAATTTTCCAATTTATACAAGAGTTAATAGAATTTGGATATGTGCATGTCACGTATAATTAAACTAGGACCATATAGCTAGACACGGAGTGTTCTAGGATCATACAATATTAATTTCTTTTTCCCATCACACTTAGTCATATTGATTGTTACAGTTTATACATCTACCTATGTGTATTGTATACATGATTAATCAGGTTTGGCAATGTTTTTGAGCTTTGTGGAATGTGATTCTTTCTATGTTAATAAGGTTCAATGCCACAGCATTGCTTGAAAGGCTGAGGAACAAGAGGCTTATGTTCGTTGGGGATTCACTCATCAGAGGCCAATGGGTTTCTATGGTTTGCCTTGTTGACTCTATACTTCCCAATTCCCTCAAATCCATGCATTCCACTGCCAATGGTTCTCTGAACATTTTCAAGGTCAAAGTAAGTTTTCTCCCTCGTAATTAACAACCAACAAGCATATGTAGGAGTAGAATCGTAAACAAATTGTTACTTGTTTCTTTTTGGGTTTTTTTACCATGTCTAGTAAAAATAGAAAACTAAGGGAAAATATATTTTAGAAATGGATTATAGAATTGTACTTATGGATGCATGATCATGATCTCATATATACATGCAATTTCTGAAATTTTGTGCATATTCCTATATATTAAATATCTCATTAATATTTATCATTCATTTTATTTTATTTTAATTTCTATCACATCATGTTACTTATACTTCTTTCGCTCTCTGAGTATCAATTAGCTAGCCATTTCTAAATTATTTTCCTAGAGAGGATACATGCATGCAGCCTTATTTCTACTTGTAAAGAAACTGTTCCCAAAATTTGAACCTATGACTTGAAAGTGACAAAGCAACAATAACATTGTCAATTTGTGACAAGGCTTCTTAGAGAAAGAGAGATGAAATGTTTCTAAAATATTTAAGGGGAAAAAAAGAAAGTTATGAACGTCGGTTGCTATCTCAAGTCTTAAATCCTTGCACAGATTATTTTATTTTTATCTAGATAAAAAAACTTACTGTCATATTTTGTAACTATTTTTATATATATAAAGGAATACAATGCAACTATTGAGCACTATTGGTCCCCATTACTAGTAGAATCAAACTCAGATGACCCAGTAAACCATAGGGTTCCAGAACGCACTGTGAGAATCAAGGCCATTGAAAAGCATGCTAGGTACTGGACTGATGCAGACTTTCTGGTTTTCAACACTTATCTCTGGTGGAGAAGGCCAGTAATGAATGTTCTGTAAGTGCAGTTAATCTAACCGTCATCACTTTCCTTTGATCAACTTGCATGTCAACAGCTCCAATTTCAATTCCAACTACCACATGACATATGACGGTGTTGGGTTGTATACTGTACTATTCATCAAACAATCATGCATCTAACTCAACTTTACAAATTGATTTTCATTGTGACAAATTTAATTGAACAAGCAGGTGGGGATCATTTGGAGACCCAGATGGTGTCTACAAAGGGGTTGAAATGTTGAGAGTGTATGAAATGGCCCTGAGGACCTGGTCTGATTGGTTGGAAGTCCATGTCAATAGGAACAAGACCCATTTGTTTTTCGTTAGCATGTCACCCACTCATGAAAGGTATCAACATAGCAACTCCACCACATTTTCTCATTCATATATATGGGAACCATATCTAATTATCTATAAGACATTGCATTCCCCACAATGCATCTCAGTTTACTGAAAAAAGTTATGCCACCTCACAATCATGCAATATTAATTTATCATAAAGAATATTATCTGCATTCATGTTTTTTAAGTTTTTATATATCTATTATTTTTTTATCACCAAGTCATGTTTCATATCCTTTTTAATCATTATATATCTATCTATTCAATATTGAATACGAATTAGACATGATTCGATAATTAAAATATGTTGGAAAAAAATTCTGATGGTGAATAATTTCTTTTTTCATATACAATTCTTCTCACTGTAGAGAGAGATAACTACAATGACAATTATATTACATGGAGGCGGGCGTATTTATCCTAAACTTTATAAGACATATTTGTAAATATCTAGTTGTGGACCCTCCCCCTCGAAAACAAATATTTAAATATGTTCAAATGACCAGTTATATTTATATAAATAATTTATCAAAATAAAACTTCACGTTTCTATGTTGTATTGATTCTACTAGAAATAAAATATATCTTGCTTTTTGGGTGAATACCATTGATGTTAGGTGAATTTTTATTTGTAGAAACTTTTGGAAGATTTTTTAATGATTGTTCTATATTGTATAAGAACATTCTTTAAAAAAATAGAGTATATTGTATAAGAACACGACGTACGGATTCATCAACGGATGAATGCTGCTATCATTGCTGCCTTACTATATTTTACTTTTTGCAGGACTCACAAATTCACTTTTAAAATTAATCAACTATTACAAAATTCTTTAGGTAAGTAAACATTATTATGATGGAAATAAAAAGAAACCTTAAATTAATAGATACAAAATTATAGTATGTATAGAGAATTAAATATAAAAAAGATAGAGGAAAGAGAATTTGTATACCTCAAATATATTGAATTGAAGTTTTTGATCTTCAAGAACAAAAAAACCCTAGGAATGATTATTGTAGATATATGAGTTCAATAAGAATTCTTGAGGATTTTACTAGGGGATTATTTTAGAGAATGTGTATTGTTGTTATAATTTGATTAATGGGATGACAAATTTATAATGCCCCAGAGTAGGCAGAGACCCCTCAAATGGACTTTTTATGATTGACTCAACCCATCACAGAATCAATCTTGCTATAATCTCATTCAAATAATCATAAAGATATTATAAGATATGATTATCACCATATTTTAAATTGCCAGATAATGATAAAATATAATTGATTAATATCAATCCACTATTATTTCCAACATTCTTCCACTTGGATAGTATTAATCAATAATACAAAGATAAATCATTAAGCTAGAATGACAATTATAGACAAATCTTATATTAGACAATGAGAAATTTGAGCTACAAAATAATATCCGATAGTGATATATATCATGCACATTAACAAATATTTCTCATAAAGTATATAGAATAATGTAGTTCAATAAAATTATACTACATGATCTCAAGCATTCAAAAATGCTAAGAGATATGTTACTAAAATGATATTATTTTACACATATCTCATCAGAGAGTTTTCAGACTCTGACTGATCTAATACATCAAAAACTTAACCAAACCATATGAGTTATAAAACTCCAAAGTTAAGTATTTAATCAGTGAATAAAAAAATATTTAATTAATATAATTTTTTTTTACTTGAGTCCGAAAAATTATATAGGTGAGAAAGCATAATTTACATGCATCTAATTATTCATCATAGCCTAATAACATATGTAATTACATATAGGCTACATAAATGCTCTATAATATTTGACATTTAACTAATCTGAGTTTAAAAAAAAAAAAGTGGCTATGTAAGAATCCAAAGATAAGTAGGAAATCCATAAATTCCCTACTAAAACCTCATAGACACCTAGTTTATATAAGATGACACTCAGATTATTGTGGCCACAAAATGTCAATTGAGCAAACACTTAGATAATTTGTCCAAACAAAAAAAATTCATAAGTACTTTAATAGTGCAAAATTGTACTCAATAGGAGTACTATCATAATAAGCACTTTTTTACGAAGTAGAAAATCATACTCGATAGGAGTATTGCATCTACAATATACTTATAGAATTTTAACCAAACAAAATGTGAAATTTTGGGTAAAGAAATGCCCAATACTTAATTACATACCAAAAGAATTAATGTGCAATGCCCAACAAAATGCTCTTATACCAATTGATAGAAATAAAAGGAAACCTTAAATCAATAGATACAAAATTATAGTATGTATAGAGAATTAAATATAAGAAAGATAGAGGAAAGAGAATTTGTGTACCTCAAATATATTGAATTGAAAAACCCTAGGAATGATTATTGTAGAGATATGAGTTCAATAAGAACTCTTGAGGATTTTACTACCTATCTTCTAGGGGATTATTTTAGAGAATGTGTATTGTTGTTATAATTTGCTTAATGGGATGACAAATTTATAATCCCCTAGAGTAGGCAGAGACCCCTCAAATGGGCTTTTTATGATTGACTCAACTCATCACAGAGCCAATCTTACTATAATCTCATTCAAATAATCACAAAGATATTATAAGATATGATTATCACTATATCTTAAATTGCCAGATAATGATAAAATATAATTGATTAATACCAATCCACTATTATTTCCACCATATTATACATACACTTTAAGTAATTGGTGTGTGGTCTCCTTTAATGTTACTTTTTTGAGTTTAATGGCGGTGTAATGATCATATTTTTTTATTATATCTGCTTATTTTTATTCTTTTACATTAATTTTAGTCTTTAAGAAGGTTATGTAGGATTATTTTTGTTTGAGAGTGGAGTGACTATAAATAAAAGTAAAACCTCACCATGGTCAGCTTAATAAAAGTAAAAAAATAAGAATTTTTTTTGTAAAATTTAAAAAAATACATGAGTGTTAAATGTGATAAGAATACATTTTAATAGTATGTATAATTTACTCTAAAATAGTTTTTTATTGTCATTTATAACAAATGTATACTCTCAACTTTTAAAATATCTATCATTAACAATAAACTTATCATAATTTGATTTATGATTACGCTTGTAAAATGTTTTTTATGTTATTATCCTGATTTTATTTACAGTTCTGTTATAACTTTTGTAACTAACATTTCTTTTCCCCGTGCTTTTCAATAAATTAATCTCTATGGGCATTCACCAAAAAACAATGGTTATAACAATCACAATAATTTAAAATAAAATGCACATCTCGGTTCCTCAAGAGAATTATCAAGAAATATTGAAATATTATGCTTTGTACGACCTAGTGTGAATATTACATTACCCAAAAACAAAATTGCATTATTTGCATATCAGTGCATAACTATAAAGCAACCCGCTCTGTAATTATAGAAGAATCAATGAGTATAGTAGATATATAATTTGAAAGAAAAAATTGCAGGGCTGAGGAATGGGGAGGAGCTAAGGGTAACAATTGTTACAGCGAAACAGATATGATTGAAGAAGAGGGGTATTGGGGTAAGGGGTCTGATTCTAAAATGATGCATGTGGTGGAGAATGTGCTTGATGATTTGAAAGGCAGAGGTTTGACTGTTAAAATGCTCAACATCACACAGCTCTCAGAATACAGAAAAGAAGGACACCCATCTATCTATAAAAAGCAGTGGGATGCTCTAACCCAAGAAAAGATAGCTAACCCAAATAGCTATGCAGATTGCATACATTGGTGCCTCCCTGGGGTCCCTGATGTGTGGAATGAACTTCTTTATGCCTATATTTTCCATCAATAACATATGTTTCACATGGCAAGCTTGGAAAATAGTTTTGTGTTTAAGTGACACATTTGCTCTGTTTTCAGGCTATTTAATGATTTTAATCAATCATACTGTAAAGTATGCACTTTACTTTATCCTTTAACATGTTCAAGGGACAACACTAATATCCAAAAGCATTCCTGCGCCTAACATGGTTAATTTCAGTGTATAAATATCAATAACAGTCGCCGGATGACAAGTTTCCTATGCTAGATATCAACTAGTGCATTATATATATAACATTGTTTTATTTTCTATCCAACCAAGCTCCACTGTAGCAGAACAATGAAGCCTGCGTATTGCCGTGGGAATCTTTTTGCATAACAATCTATTATTATGCCATACAGAGCATCTCTAAAGTAATATCCTCTCCAAAGCGAACAAATTAAAGGTATATTTACCAGTTAAGGTTCTAACACATTTTCTTACAAACTACATAAAAAAGAGTAATTGTTTTTATTCCTAAAAATCGAACATATATTAAAGAGAGTGTAAAATAATTCACGTAACTTACTTAACTAACTGAATTATATCCTATACCTATGTAAGTTTAGCTTAATAATGTAATTTTTTTAAGAAATTTGTCATGTAATCAGACGCCAGTACGTTTAGAAGACTTGAAACTTGATTATATTTACAATCATTACAACTATTTAAAAATGTACAAAGAAAAAGTAATGTACCAAAAAATTACTTTTTCATCGGATTCATCAACAAATAATTGAGTGATAGAACCATTGAAATAAAAGAAGTCAATTCAATTGATTTTAGAAAAAAAGTTATTAGCTGTAAAAACAAGTTACTAATGATAAAATTTGTCCTTATTAATTATATCAAATTTTAATGCACACTACCAAAAAACTTATTGATTAATGACAGGAAATGAAGACGGATAATCTAAAATGCATAAAAAAATAATTATTAATAACTTATAAAATTTTCTAAGTATTCAATAACAAGAAACACATATAGTCATAATCTTCAATATAAGGACAAATAAGAATATAATACAATTAATTTATAAAATATTTTATAAAAAAAATACCATAATTTCTTCCAAACTATAAATTATGAGAAGGACCGGAGGAATTATAAGAAAAAAATTAGAGTCTAATAAAAGAAATCTATATTAAAAAAAAATCTTATTTGAAAAAAAAAAGCACTAAATCTAATAAAACATCCAGCCTATTCAAAACAGAATCATTTGTAAATTTTATCAACAAAAATAGCAGGGTGCTTGGTTGGTTAGAGGGGCATAATGAGAGTCAACTTATTAGACAAGGTAGTTGATGCGTTGGTTCTACAACCTCTATTGCAAAAACACGGACAGGAAACGGTAAATAGACAGAAAGTGGGAGCAATGAACGGATGCCAATATCATAAATCAGTCTCGAAATCAAAATAAATTCGAACAGAAAAGCAATTAGAAATAAATTTGGGACATTTTCTGACGTCTATTTTGAAAGGAAGAACGTTCCAATTGCATTGTATAAGCATAATTAAACCGCACATGACATGAAACGAGAAGCTAAGCAGTGTCTGTTGCCGGTTGGGTCACCCCAAACTTCACCAACAGCTTAGTCAGGTTTTCTGGGGAGCAAACTTGATACTTGACTTTTCCAGAGGGTGAGAGAAAAACCTCTGCAAGTTCAAGCTTTTCAGAGGTGAGACTTGTGCTGTCCATAGTCTTGCTCAGCACCTTCAGTGCAAGTTGAACTGCTTCTTCCCTTGTGATATCATCCTTGTAGTCCTGTTTCAGAATTGACTGTGCTGCCTGGTTGTTGGCACCAATAGCTGCAGCTTTCCAACCACCATAATTTCCACTGGGGTCACTTGTGTAAAGTTGAAAGCCAAAATTCTTGTCCCAGCCAGCAAAGAGGAATGACACTCCAAATGGCCGAAGGCCACCAAATTGTGTGTAGCCTTGCTTAGTATCACAGAGAGATTGAACCAACTGCTCAACAGGCATTGGCTCTTGGTAAGCATATGCATATCGCTGTGCCTGAACCCTAGCAGTATTGATTAGGATGTTGGCATCAGACATAATTCCAGCCACAGCACATGCAACATGATCATCAATCTTGTACATTTTCTCAGTGGAAGTTGAGGTTTGCAGCAACTTGGATGTGACTTTCTTTTCACCAACCAGAACTACCCCATCTTTTGACAAGATGCCTATTGCAGTACCAGCATTTCCAATGGCCTCCATTGCATACTCCACTTGATAAAGACGTCCTTCAGGGGAGAAGATTGTTGTGCGGCTATCATATCTTCGAGACATGTTGATCTGAGTTTTTAGTTCAGAACAAAGACAAGGAAAGGAGAGGAATGAATAAAGTATAAATCTTATGTGAAAGAAAATAAAAGAGTAGGGGACTCTTGGAGATGAAAAAAATAACCATCCTAAGTGATTTTAATATTAGTACATTGTCTTCAAATACCCACTTTGAATGATTACTCTTCCTTCATGGAACCTTTTTTGTCGAGTGTTACTTTGATTGATTTATTTTCTTGCCTATAGTGTTTAAATTAGAGAGATAAATGATGCCAAGAAAGAAAAAGGCACAAGTCCACGATTTATGGTGAAAGAGTATTGAGCTGCCATATAAAATTAGGAAAAAGGAAAACAAGACCGAAGTATAATTAAATTCAAATATATGGTTTAAAAAACATTGAGACTATTGTTCTGAGCCATTCATCTCAGAGACAATCTGCAAATCAATAGGTCCAAAACCAACAGTTCAGACATTCTGAAGCTAGAAACTAGGGCTGTGGTTTTATCTTTTTTTACCAAAACTAAGCAACATTACATTTTGAAAATCATGTGAATTACACAAATACATACCAAGAAAAATGACAGAAGAAACCAATTCAGACATATGGAAGTAATGCATGACTACTACTAACCTAGAAATTCTGAAAATTTCAGTAATCCAAAAAGGTAAATCATTAGTCAATAGTCATTACAGAAACCACTTGAAAGATTTGACAACCCAAACAGCAAATAAAAGGACAGGAGCAAAAATCTTCTTTCCAGTAAATCACACAACACCCTCAAAATTGTAGATCAATGGGTGCTGAATTAACTATCATAATTCAGAACATAAAGAAATTCAGAAGCAGGGACTACATATAGCAATATGAAAGAATCAATGACCAAGTAGAATTGGATCCAGGGTCCTAAGAAAAAGAGCATACAAGTGCTTCCCATATTTATAAAAATTCTTGCCCATTATTTCGAGAGCTAGATCAATTAGTTTCTTCACCATGTCACATTTTGCAATGTAAAATTTGTGGACGAAATTAATTTGAACACACATCTCAGTTACATTCAATGGATAAAAATTAATATTATCAAAATCAGATAAGAACCAAATGCAACAGCCAGCCATTGTAGTTGGAGGTCCAAGGCCTAACAAATACTACACTATAATCGTACATCCAATGAGGGACTCAAGTCTTATACCTTGTGATCAGATCCTAATACCACAGCATGCACCACAACCTCAGCCCCCATATGGGCTGGCTATGAAGTACCCCTTGGTAGGAAGCTCTAGTATCAATTGTTAAGAACCTTGGAAAAACCACACCACAAAAGCTAGCTTTTATCATTGGGGAGTCCAATGCCTTATAAACCCCACACTAGAGTCTCGTACTTCTAATATAGAACTCAAGTCGCATAAATTGTTATTGATCCTGACATCAATTCTACCAAACTTTAAACAAACAGATCATAATGTCCAAAATTGACCTAAAAAACTTGGGGTAGAAATACTAGTCCTTGAAGTCCACACTCTAGTTTAGGAGAAACCACTGATGTGTAATCATATTAACCCTTAGTCACTAAACAAATTAGTCCCTGAGAAAGACCAAGTTGTTCCAAACTCGTCGATTCTCAGGAAACGGGATAGGATTTTTGCATTCTTGGCTAGGACAAACTTGAGAGTTTCCTCGTTAACTATCCATGTTCAATAAACTGACTATTCAACTCTTCCATAGACCCATAAAAAATTGAAAACTATAATTTCAAGTACTGAATCCTAATTTTGATTTGCAACGAATATATTTTCCACAATGTTGGAAAATCTACTTTAACACTTGCCAACGTTCTTAAAGGAAATCAAAAGGGGAAGTTTCAAACTTTTAACCTATAAACCGAATAATTAGGACTGGGAAATAAGAGATTGCCTAATGGAATTCAGAATCCAACAGAAACCACAGGAACGGTGACATAGGTATGATAAGGCAATCAGAAAATTTAGAAGGAAAAAAAAAAACTCACAGCAAGAAAATGCGTATAGAGAATAACAGTAGACTGTTGCAAACAAATAAGTAACAGAAAATATTTACCAGAAATGGAGAAGGCGAAGACGGCGATCGGAGAACGCAGAGAGAGAGAGAAGGCGTTAGCTGAGCGAGTGTTGCTAAAGCTGAAAGAAAAGGGATGGAATAAATATTTATATTTTTATTCCTTGTAAAATGAGTAAATTTTTATTTCAGTTTTCTATCGTTTTTACTCTCTTCCTACTGGAATAAATTTTTTTTAAAAAAATTATTCAAAAACTATTACCCTGTACTGTTTCAATTTATTTAATTTTTAATATAATATTGATTATTTTCATTAATATCTTTAATAAGGTTACTTTAACTTTTAACATCAAATTAATATTAAGACTAGTTTAATAAAATACTATTCTCTTCTATTTATTTCTGCAAAATAACTAAAAATTGTGTTTAGTTTGAAATGGACGAAATATTTATTTTCAATCATTTAGAATTTTTTTTACCTTTGTAAGATAAGAAAATTTTAGCATTTATCATTTTTTTAACTTCCGTTCATATAAAATTCAAAATTAATCTTGGTTATAAGATAAATAAATAATATTTATTTTAAAATTTAAAAAACAGAAATTTCATATATTAACATAATACATTTTAATAATTTATATATAGTTCTGTTAAATATGCCACCATCTATAATAGACTTATAAAATTCAAGGAGTATTGTCTCCTGTAGAAAAGATAGTTTAGAAAAAGCAAATATAAATATAAATATAAATATATATATATATATAAATATAAATATAAATATAAATATAAATATAAATATAAATATAAATATAAATATAAATATAAATATAAATATAAATATAAATATAAATATAAATATAAATATAAATATAAATATAAATATAAATATAAATATAAATATAAATATAAATATAAATATAAATATAAATATAAATATAAATATAAATATAAATATAAATATAAATATAAATATAAATATAAATATAAATATAAATATAAATATAAATATAAATATAAATATAAATATAAATATAAATATAAATATAAATATAAATATAAATATAAATATAAATATAAATATAAATATAAATATAAATATAAATATAAATATAAATATAAATATAAATATAAATATAAATATAAATATAAATATAAATATAAATATAAATATAAATATAAATATAAATATAAATATAAATATAAATATAAATATAAATATAAATATAAATATAAATATAGTACACACTATCTATATATCAATTAAACTTTTTAATATAACTATTAAAGATATTTGGCTCTGGGCACACAGAAATAAAAGAGGGGAAGGAATAATTAAAAAAATCGTGGATGTGTTGTATAATATATTGAGCGTGGATGTTTTGAAAACAGTTGGACAAAATATATAAATTAATATATATTTATATTTATTTTATGAGTGATTAATAAATATATCACATCAAGGGCAAAAAGCATTAGAATTTGAAGGGTTTTTTTTTAGTTTTTAAAAATAGTTTGAAAAATAATTTTTAATAACTATTTTGTAGTATTTTTTTGTTTGTTAATAATTCAGTTAATTGTATTGAGTTATTAGTGTTTTTTTTTAGATAGTAATTTTTTTATGAATATTTTTCACTGTTGTTATAATAACTTATCAGTTATCCTATTGAATTTGTAAAAGAAGAAAAATATTAAAAGAATATAATTATGTATTTATTAATGAAGATTGTATCCTTCTATCTCCTATGTTTTATTTGGATTAGGAGTAAAATCAGAAGGAAAGAAATAAGAATAATTAAAATAAAAGAGAAATAAAGAATTTTGTTAATAATTAGGATATGGACATGAATAAGAAGGAAAAGATAAATAAATTATTTTCATTAACATAAATTTGTTAGAATCATTTTTAAAATATAAAAGAATTTTATGTATTATTTTATTTAAATAGCTATAAATTATATATAAAATATGAGGAGGGTCTTGATGATAGATTCTGTGCTCTTTCCCTGCCTCTATAAATACCTCTAACCTCTGCTACGTCCATCCCCACCATGAATGAGAAGTTATTGCATATATGAGTGCACATAAGTTTTGTTCTTGCTTCCTACCTTTTTAGTGTGGAAGAATCTGTAAAGCTCAGGAGGGATAGCGCCATGGATGGTCTCTTTATTAAATATTAATTTCATGATTTTCCTTCTCATTGATCTTCTCTGGTGCTATCCATCCTGAGTTTCATGGTTTTGTTCATACTTTCCACTTTGCACACATCATGTTACTTTTCTCTTTGGATTTCCCCTCTCAAGGAAACAATTAATTAATGGCCCTCTATCGTCAACTTCTAGGAATGTAAGCTCCTTCGTTTATCTATTTTAATGGGTTTTTTTTATTATTTTTAACTGTTTCTTTTACATACTCTATTTTTTATATCCTAAGTTTTCTTTTTTTTTTATTTTTATGTTAGGCTAGTATGGTGGTGAAAAGAAGTGTATACTATTACATTTGATTAGAACAATCATGATCTCCTGAGATAACTGAAGCAGTGACATAAAAGCCAAGGCTTCATGGGTCCTGTGTTTTTGTGTAACAAGTCTTTACATTCCATTTGACAATCTTTTGTATAAGCACTGCAACGCCGTATCACGTGAATCATGCTTAATATAACATTAATCAACTGTATTTTCAAAAGTCTTCATGCAATAGTTTCATGGAACTTGATGTCTGGATTCATGCAAAAGTTCATTGAACCTGTGAAAAGTGTGGATCCAACAGTTCTCATCATTTTATATGATTATGTGGTATATACTTTACATATTGACAAGTTTTTTTGAAGTTGAAATAAATAATTTTTAAAATAAACGATTTCTAATTATAATCTAATGACTAGAAAAAATATCTATTAAGAATGGAAGGAAAAGAAATTTCCAATGAGAGAGGAAAAAATTCATGAAGTATATGAAAACCATCTATTTTCTCTTTGTATCAAAGGCCATCACTCCATAATTCAGATAGAAAATAAATATTAACCTATCTCTCTTGATAAATGGATTTTTTTCTATCATAGGCAAGAAAAGTGAAAAATTACTACATGAACTTATATCACACAATATTTATGGTGTGATCAATAATAATTGTTCATTTATGATTTGGTTATAATATGTGATTTGCATAATTTATAAAAAAAAATTAATTTTTTAAATTTGTTTAAATTTATTAATAATTATATATTGCATAATTATTGGTTGAGATGATAGAGTAGTATGAGACCACATAATAATTTCTAAAAAAAAGTTACACTTGTACTATTGTGTATCACTATTTACTTTTCAACAAATTAAATAAATTGTATGTTTTTTTGTCATCATGAAATAATTCATGTGAAATATTCTATCTTATCTTTATTATATTTCATAATTTTGGAAAAATTATTGATTCTTCAAGTAAGATATTTAATTTTTATAAAATATTAATTTTTTTTATGTCTTTTTAACGAAGATCTTATGGAGATGGTTTTAAAAATGTGGACATCGTCTCTATTAAATTCAATCCTAAACCCGTCGTTCAGACCTTCCTTATGCGAGAATGGATACAGAAAGTTAAATTTACTCCACACTCATCTTTGTCATATTTATCTTATACATAGATTTTTTTTTTTTAAATTATTGATAAAAGATAATTGTCTCTCATTCTTTCATATATATATATATATATATATATATATATATATATATATATATATATATATATATATATATTATTCTACATGATATGAGAATAATTTTTTTAATTTAAGGTTTTGATTTTTTGTATTTTATGTAAAAAAATACATACAACTAGGATAGTAGGTAATTTCTATAGTTTTACTTTAATAGTTATTATTTTTTAGTAATACACATACAAATTTTATATCGAAGCAAAGTTAGCTAAATCAATAATCAACATGAGGGGTCCAACTCTCATCATGAGTTCTCAACTTTGGCAAAAAAAACTAAAATAACTTAAATGCACTACCGACGCTTTCAATATGAGGGGTCCAACCATGGTATCTCAATTCAGCACTTAAGGTGAGCAACCAACAATTAAAATAGGACTTTTGAACAATGGTGTTCATACAACACTATGAAAAAAATGACAAACTATATAAGAAAGACTTTTTGTCTAAAAGTTGAGAACTTTCTTCTCCGAAGGGGTTTCTTCTCCAACTTTCACTCTTTTATTTTTTACTTTCTTCAAGTTCTTGGTGTTATCTTTTAATGAGTAGTTGAATTTTTCTTAATTAGGATTTGATGTAATTAAACTTAATTCATGTATTTTTTTATCTTTAATCTAAGTTTATTATTCAAATCAGGCAAAAAATTATTCAAAATCATATCCCAAAATAAAAATAATTATTATTTTAGATGGATTATTTTTACTCTCTTTAATTAAAAATAAAAAGGACTAAATTAAATTTTAATTTATAAAAATAAATAATCAAACTAAATATAATAAAAATATAAAAGAATAAGATTAAATTTTAATTTAACAAAAAAAATATTATCAACTTATATTTCTAATCTCACTTTGTAAGAAAATGTATTGCTGAAGTTTCTTTTTTTTTTCAATTTTTTTGTTACCTAGATATATCAAATTTGAAATTTCCATAAATAGATATATTTTACAACCGACTTTACTAGTTACATAACATGTTAAAGAAAACTCAAATTAGGTTCTAAAATAGTTTATTTACAGCTCATTTGAGTTTATCTTATCGCATAAATACTTATATAAATGTTTGAATAAATTTATAAAAGTGATTATATATGGTCTAAAAGTTGTTTTAAACTTATTTGAATAAGTTATTTAGAGTAACATTTTGGAAAAAAAAGTTTTAAACTTATTGAAAATTTGCACTTCCTTCGATTCCAACCTCTAATTTTTTTTGTCTTTCCCATGGTTAAAACTTACTATTGAATCTCTCTCTTTCCCTTTCTCTTTCTCCCTCTATCTCCATCTCTCCCTATCTCTCTCTCCCTCTTCCTCTCTCTCTATATATATATATAGAGAGAGAGTTTTTAAATTTGTATATTCAAATACAAATAGTTGATTGAATTTAAGAGTTTATGCTATAAACTCTTCCAAACGGGGCCAAAATTTATTTTTCCCACCAAAATTAAGATGATACATACATAGATACATACATACACACATATATCATCCCCAAAAAATTTAAAACTATATTAATCATTAGCTTAAATACAATGGATCCCCCTAAATTTTTATAATTTTAAACATTGTGTTCCCATATTTTAAAATCATGAGATTATGCTCCCAAGTTTTAAAAATATGTGAATAATTGATACCCTTTGTGATTGTTGATGTTGATGGTTAATTGTGAATGTGTTGACTGTCACATGTGTAAGAAATTAAGTGACGTAACACACAACTTAATAAAAATGTGAATTTAACATTTTAGAATTTATATGAATATTATATTTCACATTCTTTTACCCACTAATATCCATCTAAATCCTAAAATATTAAATTAACTTTTTTATTAAGCAGCAATTAATAGTTAACATCGACAATTCTTGAAAGAAGTATCAATTCACACATTTTTAAAATTTTGGAACATAATATCATGATTTTAAAATACGGGAACAAAATATTTAAAATTAAAAAAAATTGAAACATCAATTATATTTAAGACTTCTTTTTAATATATAAAAAAACGAAACTAAGTTAATGGTAATAAAAAAAATAACATCTAATAAAAAAGAATAGTATGCATCATTAATCATGAGTTTCGTGGCAGATTATCTAATCTAACCATATATATTAGCACTAAGGATTAGATTTCATCAGAACTTTGCAATTAAGCATAATTAGACGAGAATAGAGCTAGGATAAACAAGCTTTAAAAAAATTGCATATTGAACGTACCTTTCTTGTGTTATAAGTGGAGATCTTCTCATCCTATTTGGTTAGGGTTTCCTTTTGGTCCTATATATGTGGTAAGCCATACATTACAAATCTAGAAGAAATATGGAATCGTTGTGCCTAATATAAAAATATTTTAGGACTACTACTTTTTCTTCGTTGATCAAATGCACGAGTCCTTTGGGTCAAAGATGAAGCATGCCATGTCTATTGCATATCTTATTTTGGGAGTGAAAAGTAAATGTAAAGATTTTGATGCTATTTTATAATAACTTATTTATAGTGGAACTTTGCTGTTTTATTATTAATTTATTATATAAAATGCATACTTAACTTAATCTCATAGATCTTTTTTCTTAAAAAGGTTGCATATATGGAGAAATGGTAAATGGAAGAGAATACAAATGATGGTGGTAAAGATGTCACTCTTTAAAAAGAGATAAGCATAGATGCTAGTCACAAGAGAAAGACTCTGATAAAAGTTAGAAAAAAGTTTCTCAAGCAAAGAAACTCGTCGCTTAAGAGAGAACTCTCACAAAGAAAACTCAATTCTATTTTCAAAATAATCAAAGATACAAAATGGAGGGAGGTAGGATCTATTTATAGAGTGGTGGTGAGATTAGGATACTTAGCTTAAGGTAAATTAATAAAAAAATATTTAGCTTTAAAACCAACTAAATAAGATTAATTCTCTCTAAGCAAATCAGCCAAACTCACACATTTTCTGTGTTGCCTCTTTTCTCTCTTGGATGTGTAACTACCATGGAACAACTGAGGTTATGTGTTAGTCATGCAATGTGTGCATGTAGAAGCGATGTGAATCTAAGGAGAGGTAGTGTGAGATCACCTACACATGTGACAAAAAATAAAAGAAAGCTCAAATTCAAAAGCAACAAAAAAATGTCAACATGAAAGTCAACCTTAAAAAATCTTCAAGTTTAGCATGATTTTAGGCCCTTCAAGTTCACCCGTAGTCATGTCCTCTTTTATCCTCCTAATTACCCTACTGATAGGACCCTTGGCAGGCATGATTACATAATTTTCTTCCCTTAGAGAGGATTTGACCTCAAATCCAAGTTTTCATCCTCTTCTTCATCAACACCTACAAAAGGAGTAAGATTAAAAACATTAAATATAATGTTGACTCTATAATCCTTGGGGAAGTCTAACCTATATGCATTATCATTTACCTTCTATAGAACTTGGAAGGGACCATCTTCTTTAGGACTGAGTTTGAACTTTCTCTTAGAAGGAAAACAATCCTTTCTTAGATGAAGGAAAACCCAATCCCTTTCACTAATTTAAGACTACCTTCTTCCTCCCCTTATTTCCAGGTGTAGCATGCCCATTTAATTGGTTCTCAGTGTGATTCTTCACCATCTCATGTAACTTTTTCACAAACTCAGTCCTAGACTTCCCATCCTTGTGTAACAATGAATAAGGATCAGAGAGAGGTATAAAATCTAAAGGAGTGGGAGGATTGAACTCATAGACAACCTCAAAATGAGTGTTTTGTGGTCCTATGAATGATCCTATTATATTCAAATTAAATGTTGAGAAGGTACTCATCCAAAGACTTATGGTTACCCTTAATGATTACCCTAACACAATGGATATGGATCTCTATTCACCACATTTGTTTGCCCATTAGTCTGTGGGTGACAAGTGGTAGAGAAGAGAAACTTTGTTCTAAACCCAATTCAAAGAGTTTTTCAAAAATGACTAAAGAACTTAGCATCCCTATAAAACATTATTGTAGTCAAGGACACTTAAAAGAGTATGGGGAAATTGCCCCCACTAACTTTTGATTTTGTTTTATAATATTATATATATATATATATATATATAATTTGTCTCTCTCTAATTGTAAGTTTATAATTGCTTATTTTGTTAACAAATTTTAAATAGTGCCTCACATGCCACATATATAACTTCCCACCTAACAAACTAATATTATGATTTTATATTAGCTATTATTTTTTACTTAACAAACTACTTATTTTTTTTATTAAAAAAGTATTTATTTTGAAGATAAGTACCTACTTTAAAATTGTTAAAAAAACTAATAAAATGGATAATTTTCAAAGTATCTTTAAAGAAAAGTCTAGCTCATTTCTTGCATCATCTACCTTGTGACGGAGAATAAAATGAATCATTTTGCTAAAGTGGTTTAATATCAATTTGTCCTAATTGCTTACATATGTTTCAATTGGCTAAACCATTATGGATTATTGTGCTAAAATTACTGACTATTCCTTTCAATATTTTTAGTTTTGATTTATAGAACAACTCTTTGAATCTCCTATGCTTGAACTAGAAAGTGATATGAATGTTGGGATAAGTATGTAGACTTTTTCTCTTTTTTGTTAGATATGATATTTCATTATCACACTAATCTAATTTTGGAAGTAAGAACATTGTTACATCTCTTTTGAAATTATTTTTATTCTCTTTTTAAGTTCTTTTATTTGTTAGTGAGTTGTCAAGTCTTGTATGCATGTGGTTGTTCTGATAGCAATAATGTGATAGTTATTTCTTTAGAAAAATTGGTCTTTATGTAGTAAAGCTCTTAAGCTTCAATCAACAGTGATAATTCGTCCCAACTTTTGTTCTTTATCTAATGGTTTCTGTTGATTCATCATTCTATTCCATATTTAAAACTCTTAAACTCATATAAGAGGTATGATTGATGCAATCTTACCTAGCATGGATCGTGACTAGGAGGATGGGAGAGAATATGACAATGATGAAGCTCATTGAAGGCCTTAGGTCATAGTTCTAATTTTTATTGCTTGTAAATATTTTATTTTGTTTTAGTAATTAAGTGAATATTCTTGTCATTTTCCTTTGGGTCATGTATTTAGGTGATTTCTTTAAGTTGTTTAGACTTTAGAGCATGAAGGTGTCACTAATTAATATGTAAAATGTGTGCTAGAAGTGAGCTAGAATGTGTATGTAAATAATTAATTAAATTGTGCCTAAGGGGTTTATTGCTGTGGATGAGACTAGTTTGACTGTGGTGGATTTGTTTGATGATGAAGGTTGTTTCAATTTCATATCGGTAGCTTATATTCAACAGAAGGTGGTGATTCCTCTAAATAATGTTGTGGACAAGGTCAACCTTAAGGTCAATATTCTTGACAAGCATGTCGAGAAACTTCTCGATAGTGGTTTTGTTTCATCTTTTACTAATAATTCCTGATGCTCACATGGTTGGAGCCTTGGACTATATACTTGTCATGCTTTACTTTCTCAATTTTGCTTTTGTTCTTCCTGAAGTTGCTAGCTCCCCAACTTTTGTTTTGTGCTAGAGGAAAATTTAATTCATGTTTGGATAGCAGTTGGGGGAGTTCATGATACTTTTACTCCATAACTACAAATTCTTCCTTTTCATTTTGTCTTAGAATTTGGGAATGTGTATTGAAATTCTGAAAAGAATGTAGAAGCTATCTCACGTTATTTTTTTACAAAATATGATGTGTTTGGAAAATTAGTTGGTAGGAAGTTCCATATCATTTTAAAAATCTTTAAAAATTTGTTTTGATTTTTTTCTTTTTTTTTCTTCTACAAAGTGTTTTTGGAGAAAACTACTCAAAGATCCTAAAAGACACTTCTAGTTCCCAATTTTAGTATGGAAATTTGGAAGATAAAAAAATAATTAATAAATTTTATATAATTTTATTAAATTATTCCTGGTTTTTTTATGAGTACACAAAGAATCCATATTATACCTTTGAGAGAGAATTTCATATTGCTAATAAATAAAGTAATCAAATAAGTTTTTAAAATATAACAAAAATAAAAATACTTATTTTTTCTCCCTTTAAAACATGTTATGAATCAAATATAAGTCTAAAAGTTTGTGGAAATTAATTATTTTATAAATTTTTTTGGTGAATATTAATTTTATAGATTAACTTAATTACTTAAGTGGTTTCATTATTAATTTAATGTATTTTCCTTTTAAGCATATGTTTGTGGATACAGGGTTTAAGCCTTTTGGGTCCAATCTAACGCTCAAAATCTCACCCTGTATTCCACACTCCGCCGCGCTTTGGTGACGCCGGAAGACACACTCAATTTTGCTCCTCAGTGGATACTCTCCGTTTTCCCGTTTTGGGAATAATTTCCTTCTCTTGTCGCTGCTATCGCTTTTTTGAGGTTCGTGGTCCCTGCAATTTTTCCAATTCTTCTGCGCTTTAATTTTTTGAGCCTTTCATTTGAGTGGCGTTGAACTTCACTGTTCTGTTCATTTCCCTCACCCCATTTAATATTGATATCGGAGTGAGAGTTATGGTGAAAGTTACCTCACGTAGATAATCATTGGAGACTTAGCTGATGTTCTTAAACGTTTTTTAATTTCATGTACTGTTTTTTATTTATAAATAGAAAATATTACATTACCACTTGATTAGATAAACTTTTCAGAAGTGCCTAGCAAGTATAGAAAAAGAAAATAAGGATTTTTATTTTTTTTCCACAGGTTAAAATTAGCTTATGCACAAGTGAAATAACACACTTATATAAGTGATCGAGACAGCTTATGAAATGTCTATAAACTATTTTTAATTTTATTTCCATAAGGTCCTTAACATAGCTTATGAAAATAGTTTACTTCTTATGTTAAAATAGTTTAAATCTATTTTTCTTTGATTGTATAAACAACTTATACATATGCATAAGTACTTACAATATAAGTATTTCTTCAATAAGTTCTCAATTAAGATTATGGATAATCCTCTCCATAAACATTTATATGGGTTTCTTTATAAATTAAAATTAACTTATATTCCTTATAAGTTGATTTTAGCTTAGAAGTTCTATTCATTTTACGTTCTTTTTTTTAAGTGCTTAGGAGTAAGTTTATCTCAATAGGGCATAAGTTGTTTAAAAATATAGATTTTTTTTATAAGCTAAAATAAAAGTATAGATCCTAACAAATAAAAAGTTGTTTTCAAATTGGAAAATAAACTAGAACAAGGCAATATTTTAGAAAATGAAAATAAGAGAACAATTTTCTCAGTCCCAACAGCCTCTTAAAAATCATCCGCACTGGGTCAGTGTTTTTCAAGTTGTATTTTTGGCCTGGTAATTTGTAAGCTCTTGTTCTTGCTTGCAAGATCCATAATGAGTTTCCAATAGTCTGCATCGTGTCCTCCATCTGTTTTGGTGGTTATTGAAGGATCAAGATTGGATGTTAGGACTTAGGAGGTATATTTAAGTAGGGATGAAATTTTGCAAGTTCCATCCCTTAGGAAATATCTACTTGTTTACATCCCTGGTTGAAGTTCGTCAAATTCAAATTTAAATTAATTAATGAGTATTGCAGGTTGATAGGAGAAAATGAAGCAAGTAGTAGGAATGGTGGTTTCCAATAAGATGCAGAAATCGGTTGTGGTGGCAGTGGATAGACTTTTCTACCACAAAGTGTATGACCGTTATGTCAAGCGCACCTCTAAATTCGTGGCTCATGATGAGCACAACCTCTGTAATACTGGTGACCGAGTTAGTAACATGAACTTACCAGTCAAATTGGCTTATTATTGTTCACCAAGTCTTGTGAATGTTGTTCCTATAATATTTATTCTTAGTTTGGCCAAAAGTTAATAAGTGTGTCCATTTTTCCATGTTTAGGTTCGACTGGATCCTTCTAGGCCTTTGAGCAAGCATAAACATTGGGTTGTTGCTGAAATTCTTAAGAAGGCACGGATATATGTTCCACCGTCCAACTCGATGTCTGATAATGTGAACTCCAGCTCTGAAGCACTTGCTTCATAAATAGGCTCAAGGTCTGAATGTATGAACTTAATTCTCCTTTTGACTGCATCCCATCATGATTTTTTTGCTGTTAAGAATTTATATTATTCCCCATACTTGTGGAAAAGGATACACTGTTATGGACATGTTTTCTGTTTTTGGCATCACATGTTTCTACAGGTTTCCTGTTTCCTTATTGCTCTTGTTTTTTGTACCATTCATATTCATTTCTATTCTTTAGTTTGTCATATACCAAGCCTCTGATTCCAGCCATCTTCAAATCCATGAGTCTATACAAGCTCATTAGATATATTTTTTGGTGGGTTATCAATGTGTTTAATTATTGGCCGGGGCATTCCCCTTCCCTGTGCTCTCTTCTCCCCAACTCCAAAGAAAAAGTTCTGACTTGTTAGTATAGTTGTTTTTTTTTCCCCTTTCTATGTTGGTGAATATCTTCATTCTCCGATTGTAATGTCATGTTTGCATATAAAAATAAAACATGTCAGCAGTAGGTCATTGTTGAGGAAATGGATGCAAGAGTGGCTGTGTGTGAGAGTTTGAAGGAAGCTTTCTGCTTTCTATAACACAAAATCTTTTAAGCATTTCATGGTGAAAATCCTCATTATAATGTGATGATGATGTCTATCTTGTCATTATACTCTTAGGAAGGTACCCAATGAATTTGCATCGTGTAAATGGGAATAGAGAACATTACCTACTTTGCTGGACAAATTATATTCATTTCTGAATCTACATTGGCTTAAAGAATGACTTTGAAACTCTCCCTCACAGTAGAGGGAGTCTCAGATATTTTCCAAAATTATTAACTACTATTTTGATTGAAGAAATATTGGTGAATTTATCTCTTCTCCTTGAGACAGTAGGTGAGCATTGTGCACAAAGCTTTAAGATTTCTCAAAATTAGCTTTTAATTCAGAAACTGGACAGAATTCCTATATAGTGTATGTGGCAAGCTGAAGCAGAGCATTTATAGTCTTAGAAAAGAGATAGACATCATCACTGAAGTGAGGGATTCCATGACCTCGTACAACATGAAAAGGCAGCCCATTCTTAGAATGACTATTCATTTTATTATATTTTAGTCGTTCAAATTTGACATTAAATAAGTTTTCTAAAGTTAAAAATAATATCAAAATTGTTCTTGTGCCAAGCTATTGTACATAAAAATAAAAACTATTTTGATGCCATTTTTAATTTCTAGAGTATTTGGTTGATGTTAAATATTTGGAAAATTAATTGACGTTGAGTGAATCTTTTGTGGATCAAATTGGTAATCTTTTTATTCTGAGGCAGCCAGTATTTAGACATTATGTTGGGTGTTTGACTAATTTGGATTGAGTTGGGAAGACCACTACAAGTCAAGTAAGATCACGTTGATGGTTTAGTTTTATGTACAGACAAATGTTAATAACACATTTTCTAATACATGGTTTTAAACACATTTTCTAAGATTAGTTAAAATTTATCGAAAATTAATATTTATATGGATCATACTTGTTATTAAATAACTTTCTCTTTTAATTTTGTGATTTTCAATAAATTTTCACCAATGTGTTAGGAGAAGTATGTTGTTAGCATTGCACATGATTTAGTTATCTGAATGCAAAACATTTAAAATTTAAAAACAAAAACAACAGATCTTATGTTAGTGGTCCAGAGAAGCATGTCCATGTTGCTTAGTTCGAAAGATTTTTGACAATATGATTGAAATTTTTTAACCTTATTATGTTCTCATCTTAATCCGAACTTCCTCCTTTTGCTTAAAATATGATGGATATTATTTCTTAATTCTATGCTTAAAATCAATCTGCTGTATTTTTTTGTCAAATCTGATTAGATATGTCAAACTTCTATATGATTTTGGTAGTATTTGCCATACGTGAAAAAAGGGTTTTAGATTATGCGCCCAAAAAGTTATCTTTTTCCCGCATGATTTATGTTACAATTTTATCAAGCAGGTTTTTAAGTAATAAAATAAATAAAGATGAACACGTGCCGAGCTGCTGTATTACATTACATATGCATCGAGTTTCTCATTTCTCTGAAAAGTAAAAGAAGCCTGAAATTGAATTCATTTCTAATGTAATTTCCAATCTTTTGGCACTTGGTTTTCATGTTGAAATGAACAGACGGAATTCGATTATTCGTACATATTCATGATACTTTATTTTAACATACATTCTAAAAAAAAGTTCCCTATATATACAAAAAATTACGGATCCATTATGACGAAGTTGATAGCACATGGGACACCTCCATTGCAATTTGTGAAATGTAAAATGACTAATTTATTTCTTTTTGGCCTACAATAGGGGAATTGACCTCTTTTAAAATAATATAAAATTTAGAAGATGCACTTGGTATAAACATTCAACGTGAACTATGGTGTCGTATGCAGATCAGGAAAGTGGTGAATTCTGGTTCAGAAAAGGATTTAAAAAACATCTCAAGTTGCATAGGTAAGAGACATGATCATGAAAAATAAAATGGGGGGAACGCAGGGGAGTTGGCAAATGCAATGGGGTTATTGAGGTGTGAATAAATCAGTAGTACTGAGTTGAATTGCAGATGCTAGGTGCACATGGTGTGTTAATAACTCTTTTTGAGCCGTGGTGAGTTAACAACTGTCATACATAGCAAGTGGCACGTTGACCTTTCTCAGCAGATTAGTATCTCGGTCATCAGGCAAGGTTGTTTATGGTAATATAGAATGACAATAGTCCTTGGTTTTTTTAAATAAAAAGAATTTGGTTTGGAGTTATTTCCACCGTAACATTGCATCTATAACACTTTAATAAAACCACGAACAAACATTGATGTTGGCACCTTTTATAAAGCATGTTGTTTGTTTACTTTAAAACATGAATTATGTCCATAACAAAACATTTGATGTTAATTTTGGTGGTGTTGTTTATGTTAAAACATAGTTGATAACAATGAAAATAAAAGGAAGGCAAAACTCCCGCACAAATGGATCGAACAATCCAGAACAGCTCTGTTTAATGAGAAACACCTTATAACGTTTCTGTTAAGTTCATTTATTAAGGTGCGGGACCTATGCTCATGATTTTACTGTTGGAGTTAATTTGCTGGTTTCGTGTAGTTGGAATTCATTTGGTACCAACTATATCCCTTGACTATAAAGCAAACTGTTTTGTTAATTTATTTTCTTTCTCAAAGTGTGCCTAATGATTCTTTAGGAGCGAATTTAAGCTGTCTTCTTTTGAAATAGGGGAAGATATCATTTGGCATGCATAAAGTTCTTTCATCTTTTGCCGATGGAAATCATTCCCGAAACTATACGCTCAAGAAATACTGAAAACAAATTGCATTATAGTTCGTGTGGATATATATGTTAGCTTCTAAGTTTGTTTTGCATGATTGAGAAGTAGACGCAATTATCACGTATGGTTTCATTCAAAGAACAAATAATTACTGCAAAAGCTGTGTCTTTCCGTTGTACCCAATTTAGTGAAGGAACAATATATATACTACTCTTATAAGGTGTAACCATTCCATTGTTATAAGGTGTAATCATAACATTATGAACTTGACCGAGTGGTGTTTGGTTGAGGTTGAAGTCCCCAAGTTTTGCAAAATGTCATTACAGCAACAAGTCATGATGGCATGAAGAGATAATAATGACGTGGAATTCATACTTCCAGTGCGTCTATCATTGTTAACAATTCTTACCCTATACTGTACTGGTATTTAAAGGTCCTGGCCTGTCAATAGTAACATTCATGAATTAACGAGAAAATATATATTATTCAGCTGCTTCATTTTTCGGGGTAATAAATTGAATATATTCCAATTGTTCAAAAGAAATACACAAATTGCTAAAAACCAAATACAAATTACTCATGGACTTAAGTTGGGCAATATTATATGTATTTTATTACACTATATCCAGCTATGGTGCAGAAAATTGTTTGAAAAAAAAGAAAAGAAGAAGAAACCCGATAGAAACAAATAAGAACTTTGAAGAATTAAATTTTCTCATGCAGCAAGAGGCTCGTGTGGCATAAAAACTTGTATTTCTTTTTGTTGTTATACATTTTTTAATAATAATAAAAAAAAGAGATGCTTTAAGATTTAAGACCCCACGATGCAAACTGTACATCATTTGAATAACAATAACAAGTGAAGAACAAATTCGAAATGCAATGATCTAATTTGAAGTTGTTACAGAAGGGAGCAAGATTCTTTGTTCCTCTGCCAAATCCCAATTGGCAATTGCTTCTCTTTCACTTCACTACACACTCTTGCCGTTACCAAGTCCTATCTTTCTCTCTCTGTCTCTGTCTCTCTGTTTTCTTTCTCAATCTTTTTGGCGGGAATTGGACCCCACCAAATTAAAATCTCGTCCTCTGCATAACCCTCCTCTCATAAATACAACTACTTCCTTTTCTTTCTTACCCCTCAACTAAACCATCTTCTACGCCTTCACTCTCCCAACACTGCACATAACCAAACGCACCGTAACATTACCGCGTTTCTTTCTCTTCGAAAACGGTGCGTGTTATCTCTCATTCTAAATGACCGTTACTCTCTTCATCCTTGTTTTCTTCTTCTTTTTCCATCCAGCACTTTCTCTCTCCTCCGACGGCGTTGCGCTTCTCACTCTAAAGTCCGCCGTCGACGCCTCCACCGCCACCGCCTTCTCCGACTGGAACGACTCCGACGCCACGCCGTGCCGCTGGTCCGGCATCACGTGCGCCAACATCTCCGGCCTCCCGGAGCCCCGCGTCGTTGGCGTCGCGCTCTCCGGCAAGGGCCTCCGCGGCTACCTCCCGTCGGAGCTCGGCACGCTCCTCTACCTCCGCCGCCTCAACCTCCACACCAACGCTTTCCGTGGCGCCATTCCGTCGCAGCTCTTCAACGCCACCGCGCTCCACAGCGTCTTCCTCCACGGCAACAACCTCTCCGGCAACCTCCCTCCCTCCGTCTGCAACCTCCCCCGACTCGAAAACCTCGACCTCTCCGACAACGCCCTCTCCGGCGCCATCCCCGATACGCTCCGAAAATGTTCCCAGCTCCAGCGGTTGATCCTCGCACGGAACAAATTCTCCGGCCATATTCCGGCGAGTCCGTGGCCGGAGCTGGAAAAATTGGTCCAGCTCGACCTGTCATCGAACCTTCTAGAAGGTTCTATCCCGGAACAACTTGGCGAACTTAAAACCCTTACCGGAACCCTAAACCTCTCTTTCAATCACTTATCTGGTAAAATTCCCAAATCTCTCGGGAATTTGCCTGTTGCCGTGAGTTTTGATCTTCGGAGCAATGATTTGAGCGGTGAGATTCCCCAAACAGGGTCGTTTTCGAACCAGGGCCCCACCGCGTTCCTCAACAACCCGAACTTGTGCGGGTTTCCTCTGCAGAAACCCTGCACAGGTTCAGCACCGAGTGAACCGGGGCTCGGTCCTAGTTCTCGCGGATCGGTGCACCAGTCCGCGAAGGGCTTGAGTCCGGGTTTGATTATTTTGATTTCGGTGGCGGATGCTGCGGCGGTGGCTTTGATTGGGCTTGTGGTGGTTTATGTTTATTGGAAGAGGAAGGGGAAGTCCAATGGGTGTAGTTGCACTTTGAAGAGGAAGTTTGGTGGGGAAAGTGAGAAATTGAGTTTGTGTTGTTGGTGTAATGGGGTGAAGAGTGATGATTCTGAGATGGAGGAAGGGGAGAAGGGAGAGGGAGAGGGTGGGGGAGGGGAAGGGGAAGGGAATTTGGTGGCGATTGATAAGGGCTTTAACTTTGAGCTTGATGAGTTGTTGAGGGCTTCTGCTTATGTGTTGGGGAAGAGTGGGTTGGGGATTGTGTATAAGGTGGTGCTTGGGAATGGGGTGCCAGTGGCTGTTAGGAGATTGGGGGAGGGTGGGGAACAGAGGTATAAGGAGTTTGCTGCTGAGGTTCAGGCCATTGGCAAAGTAAAGCATCCCAACGTAGTCAAGTTGAGAGCATATTATTGGGCTCCTGATGAGAAGCTTTTGATCAGTGATTTCATCTCCAATGGAAATTTGGCCACTGCTCTTAGAGGTCAGTGATTTCTTTCTTCAATTGATTTTGTTTTTTGCATTCAGTGATTTGGGGTTAATTTCTATTTTTTACTCTCACCACCCATAACAGAATAGCAGACTTTTGAGTACAGTGATCATTTTTCTCACGACAAAAAAGTGATGGCTACCAAAGCTGCACAATAATAGTATCAAGAGTAATGACATCATCGTAGATAATAATTTGCCGAAATTTGGATCTTAGGCAACCTAACTAATTTAAATATTTTAGGAGGTTGCTACACAATGTTCGATTTATCCAGTTTGATTATTTTTAATTTTTTTTTAAAAAATTATTATTTCAAAATAATGTTTTTTTATCAATAATGTATTTTTTAAATAAAGTAATTTTCTTTTTGTATAAATTCATAAAGATCTGACCGTTTAACATTTTAACCGGTCCAACATTACTGACTCGTTACAGTACTACTATGGTACGTAAATTGGTATTAATTTTTTTTTGTACAAATCATATAATTTAACAAGCCATAAGTAAGTTTTTATAAAACATTTAATGTCGCATTATCATAATCATAATCATAATTACTAGCTTACTGTATTAGCAACTTTAGGCTTTCTTTTAGGACACAGGCACTATTATTACCCGTCGGTATATAATGTTTTGTCCCTATTATTAGAATATTTCTATTATAAGTCATTTGCAATATAGCTTATTTTTTGGGACTGAATTTGCAATATGGTTGAATTTATATAACCCTGAACTTATTAATAGTTTTTTTTTTTTTTTTTAAATATGTTTTGGTTCTTCTCGAGTTAAAACTTAGAAGAGCCATTTAACTGCGCAAACCTGTTCCCGCCGGATGTTATGTTCTGTGCCTTCACTGATTAGATTAATAATTGTCCTTTTTAATTCAACCAGAAGTAAAAATTTGTCATTTCTAGAAAGAATTGTTTAACGTGCTTCTAAGCTTCTTAAAAGAAGTGATAACAGAATATGCTAGTTTTACTTGCAGGGAAACATGAACAAAATCGGGTTTGGAGTTCTGTAATTTCTGTTGTTTTCACACTGTCTGTGTTTTTGTTTTTGCTAGAATAATATATTTGTCTTTTCTGTTATAGATTTGTGGGGCAATAGGACCAAAATGGTAGGTTAATTGATGCAAATGTGCTATATTAAATTTTAACTTTGTCTTGGTACAAATAAAGAAATAGCATTATACCTAATTAATTTGAGGGGTGAGTGTGTAGCTAGGTCAGCACTTCAGTTAGCTGTTTATTTATTATTGACAAGGGGCGTTGGATCCAAGAAATTGTTTGGTGAGAAAACAGTGCTAATGTTAATGACCTTCCTTTGGGGACATCCGACGGGAAAGTAAAACATTCACCATGTGTCTGGGAAATGTGATGGCAGTGGTACTCATGTTGGGGACCATGAACTTCTAGACCTTTAGCTCATCTGCTGCACATGGGCCACTTAACAAACCAAAAATTTTAGGTGGAAAAGTTGCCGTTTCACAGTTCCAAGTCATTTCCCAAGTGCTGTGTATGTTTGACTTTAATTTATTTTAGTCGTTTGGATCTCCTTTTCTATACGTATATTTCCAGCTTATCAGTTATCACGTACTACGTAACACTAACAGTAGCTCTTAAAGTAAGCTTTGCTCAGAGTCTTGTGTTTGTGCTGCTTTTGTGCCTTTATTTCATTATGCTAAAGTTGAACTTCTAGTTTTTTATTTATTGTAGTTTTTTTAATAAGTTATTTATCGTAGTTGAACACTTGAACTTCGTTCTTCTTAAACTCTAGTGAAAAACTTTACTTTCCTTTGTTCCATTATTTTCCTTTTGGCTAAACTTTCTTACTTTTGAAGCTGTCTCTACCAGCTTATGATAGCTTGATTGAACTCGGTCCCTTCCATAACTGTTTTCTTACTCTCTCCAATCTCTATGCTTCTACTGCACTTAATGTTTGACTATTATGAGGAAAATGCAAACACAAATTAATAATTTTTTGCTTACAGAATAATAATGTGTTATACGGGATGTAAACACAAATTCATCATTATTGTATTTCATTTTTTTTTTCAGTAGACAATGGTGACAATGAAGTTTGAAATTAGAATCAGGTGTAAATTGTAAACTATCCAAATTCCCCATCATTAGGACTCCCAGTGGCTTTTCTAGGGACTATCTAGAAAATATGAAAATTGCCTTTTTGACTCTATCTCTTGAAGATATATCATTTTGATTCTATTATGAATCTTGTATAAAATCCTTTTTTAGTCAACAGCATAAATTTATACAAAAAATAACTTATAATCTGTGTTTGCATTGATGCATTCTGTACTAGATTTCTAATCTTCCCAAATACGATTTTTCAGCTAAAAGTAGTTTATAATCAATCCAAATTATTTATATGCAGGGAGGAATGGTCAACCATCTCCGAATCTTTCATGGTCAACCAGGCTGAGGATCATCAAAGGAACAGCCAGGGGTTTGGCCTATCTCCATGAATGCAGTCCAAGAAAATTTGTTCATGGTGACATCAAACCTTCCAACATCCTCCTTGACACAGAATTCCGACCCCACATTTCTGATTTTGGTCTAAACAGATTGATCAGCATTACAGGCAACAACCCCTCTTCTGGTGGTTTTATGGGAGGAGCTCTTCCTTACTTGAAGCCACCACAAACAGAGCGAACTAACAACTATAAAGCCCCTGAGGCTCGAGTTCCAGGTTGCAGACCCACCCAGAAATGGGATGTGTATTCATTTGGAGTTGTGTTACTTGAACTGCTTACTGGGAAATCTCCAGATGCTTCTCCAATTGCATCAACTTCCATGGAAGTCCCTGACTTGGTGAGGTGGGTTAGGAAAGGGTTTGAACAAGAAAGTCCATTATCTGAAATTGTTGATCCATCAATGCTCCATGAAGTGCATGCCAAGAAAGAGGTACTTGCTGTGTTTCATATAGCACTACAATGCACCGAGGGAGACCCTGAGATCAGGCCTAGAATGAAAACTGTCTCTGAAAATGTCGAAAAAATTGGATCATAAGATTCTAATGTTTACCAGCTGAAAGTAGTGCACCTGAGTCTGGAATTTCCGTGACACTGAAGGAAGATGCACTGCAGGCCCATAATGCAGTTTTTTGTTGTAGCACTCGGAAGATTTTCTTGTGGGGCATCAAGATGGTTTTGCAAATACTTTTTTATCCGGGACTACGCCCTCTGGCCATTCTGTCTTCTGAAGTTAAAGCTAAAATTGACGGCTATCACCATCACAGGTCTCGCCCCATCTTCCATTCTTTTTTGGGCAAAGCAAGGCAATTGATAGATATATATATAAATTTTGTTATGTGCTCATTTCATCATGAGTCTGATTACAATAATTTCACAATATCATGCGTTATTACTTGGGTTGGCAAGTTCAGATGCAATCTTGTGTATAATAAAATTATTTCACTTCTCCGTTATCAATGACAACCTAGTTTCACATTCTTCATTAAAATTTACTGTGCTTACAAAATAAAAACCTTTAACACTTAACCAATTAACTTACTAATATGGCTTAATAATCTGTAAGTTCAAATTTTCTTCAAATTCGGTCATGTAAGTTTTTTTATTTTTAAATTTAATTCATATAATTCAATTATATATATATACACACACTTTTGGTTCTGTCATCAACACCCGTTACAATAATATTATCATTGTACATTCATCATCCATGATGTCGGAGAAACTAAAATAAACTAAAATGAAAGAAAGGAACTTACAAGATTAAATGTGACGAAAAAAAAAAAAAAGAAACTAATAGTGACTGAATGAAAAAATTACAATCACTAAACATGAAAAAAAAATTACAAGAGATTAAAAATGGAAAACACATGGAATAAAAGAAAATTTAAGTTGAAATAACAAATATTTAAACATTAAATATAATATATAAATTTAATTAAAAATAATAAATGTGATTTAATCACATGAGCTAAAAAGTAATAAAAAGTATCAACAAAATTAATAATAAATAAGTTTTACATTGAATAATTATTTAAATTTAGTTTAATAAAAAAATTAGAAAAGAACAACACTCCTCTTAACAAATTTTATATTTGTTGGAATTTATTGAAAAATTAAAAAATAAGTTATTACGAAGTTATTAGTGTTAAAAAAAATATAGTATTATCACCGAGTAATTAGAACTATTATTTTTTTATAAGTTAAATGTTAATAGTTAAAATGTTAGTTTATTTTGAAGTCTTAAATATTTCTTGGAAGAATAGTTACAAACATAAAATTATTACATTTGAGACCTAAAATTTGCTCAATTGAAATATGAGTTTAATTGGTATACATCGTCAATGTAAAGATTTTTACACTAACATTCAATAACAATGCTTAATTCATGGTAAATTTGTTGACTTTACTCATTGTTACTTTAAAAGTCACATAAATGCAAAATTATGATTGAATTTCAATGTAAAAATCTTTTACACTAACAGTATATACCAATTAAACTCTTGACATATTATCAGATTGGTGTAATTAAAATATGTGAGGGTGAGACTAAAATTATACATTGATTTCACCCAAAAAAATTCAATTAATTAAAACTCAAAAAATTAAAATTTGATAATTGCAATACTTAAAGTACAAAAAATTGCAATTTGTTTGAATGGGTAAAGTTACAATTATGCCTTAGATTTATAAATATTGATTGAATTTGCAAGTTAAATATTGTTTCATCAACCTACATTACTAATGAATTCTTAGGGAGAATTCTATGTTATTAACATACAAGGAGCATCCATTATACATGACACCTTAGCATATTTTGGTATCAGGATTCCTAAACATATCTCTGCAATATCCCTAAGATTGTGCTTATAATATTTCCCTGGGTAACTTGATCAAAATGTACAACAAATTACCATTGATATGGCTCACAAAATAAAAGGAAATATGGTAAGTGTGTATAATATAAAAGATTTATGTAACGTAACATTTATTATCTATCATCCCCTTTCAAGGTGATGCATGTAGAGTCCAAATGCAGAGCTTGCCAATTAAATCATGAAATTGTGTGCATCCCAAAGCTTTTGTAAACATATCTCCAAGTTGTGTGAGTAGGAACATAAGATGGTTTTAAATTTCGATGGATAACCTCATCACGAATGAAGTTACAATCTATATCAATATGTTTGGTACGCTCATGAAAGATAAGATTCTTTGCAATGTGCAATGTAGCTTGATTGTCTCAATAAAGTTATACAGACATGGAATAAGTGACCCCAAGACTAGACAAAACACCTTTGATCCATTTTAGTCCACATGTGCTACTAGCCATTGAACAATACTCAGTTCCAGTAGACGAACAAGCCACTGTTTGTTGTTTTAGTTTTTCAAGAAATGGGAGAATGTTCTAAAAAGACAACTCATCCAAAGAGAGACATATGAGTAAGTGGGCATACAACCCAGTCAAAGTCACACAACCATAAAGTTGAAGATCTCAATGACTATCCAAGAGGATTCCTTGTCCAGGGTTGCCTTTGAGATATCTAACTACTCGCAAGGTAGCTTTTGAGTGCTTTGTTTGTGGTTTTTGCATGAACTGACAAAGTATATGGACCCAATATGATAGTTCAGGTCTAGTGCAACATATGTAAATGAGGTGTCCCGCCAACTTGCAATAGCAATCGGGATTAGCAAGAAGCTTATCATTGGCAAGAGCAAGATGATGGTTCTGTTCAATTGGAGTACTTGTTGGTTTTGCAACAAGTAAGTCGGCCTTGCTAATAATATCTAAAGCATATTTAATAGAGAAAAATACCTGTAGGAGATCTGTCAACTTCCACTCCTAAAAAAACATTTCAACTTGCCCAAATCTTTTATATGGAACATCTGCTTAAGTAATACTTGAAACATTGTATGGAATCATGATCATTTCCACATATAATCAAATCATCAACATACGTTAGAACCACTAATTGTATGTCTTTATCATGAATGATGAACAAAGAATAATTGGAGTAAGACTGCTGAAAACCATACTCCTTGAGAGCCCATGACAATTTGGCAAACCAGCAATGAGGGCTTGCTTTACCCTATATAATGACTTGCGAAGTTTACAAACCATACCCGAATAAGATGGGCAAAAGCAAATGGAAATTTCATGTAGACCTCTTCTTTGTAAATCAACATGTAAGAATGCATTGTGAACATCCATCTGGTGAAGTTCCCAGCTTTTAGCAGTAGCCACAGTTAGAACAATTCGCATAGTGACCATTTTTGCCATTGGAGCGAAAGTTTCATTGTAATTGACGACGCCTTCAATTTGATGATTTCCAAGGATAACCAATCAAGCTTTAAACTATTCTATGGTACCATCGAGTTAATACTTAATTTTATAGGCCCATTTGCATCCCAATGCCCTTTTATTTGCTAGTAGAGAGCATACTGTCCATGTATTATTATATTCAAGTGCTTGTATCTCTTGTTGCATTGTTGACCGCCATCTATTATCTTTTATTGCTTTCGCAACATGGGATCGTTCTCATTTGTCATAGTTAGCATAATGAGCAATAGGATATAGCACCTTTGATTATTGTTATGGAGTGGGTGAACAAAGAGATAGGATCCTTAATGTGTGCACTGTATTGGTCACGTAATCTCGAAGCTTTACTAAAGGAACTTTAATGCGTTTGTCTCCCCCAAATTTCTCCTCATTTCCTAATTGTGCATCAATTTCAACATTAGTTATAGCATGTTGTGCATCCTCTAGGCTGGTATTTCCCCTTACATCAACACATGTTTTATGGCCTTCCACTTCAATGGGCACAAGCTGCTCATTCTCAACATTTTCAATTTTAAAATCAATCTCTGCATCTAACATGTTAATGGGTGTATCACTACTGGTCTTGGAAGTGTTTTCTCCAAAGGGGAATTCACCCTAAAAAAAATAAACATCTCTTGATACAAAATAAGTGTTGGTATCCAATTCAAATAATTTTCATCCTTTCTTTCTATGTGGGTAGCGTACAAAAACACACTTCTTGCTTTTAGTGGCAAATTGATCTCCCTTCCTTCCTTGGTTATGAGCGTAATAGAGATACCCAAACACTCTAAGATGATCACAGGAAGGTGGTTTCCCATTTCGCACCTCATAAGGAGTTTTTCCATTCAACAATGGTGTTGGTGTCTTATTTATCAAATATCTTGTAGTCAAAATGCGTTCACTCTAAAAGGAAATAGGAAGATTACCTTTAAATCTCAATGCTTGACCCACATTGAGTATATGCCTATGTTTCCTTTCAACTCGTCCATTTTGTTGAGGCGTTCTAGTGCATGATGTTTGAAACACGATTCAACGTTTAAGAAATTATGTTCTTAAACATGTAAATTCCCTTCCATTATCACTTCGAATCATCTTAACATGTTTTTAATATCGTTTTTCTATTAATGCAATAAAGTTCATCAAGGCACAAGAAGTTTCCTTTTTATCTAACAACAAAAATATTAGAACTGATCAAGAATAATAATCTACTATAGTTAAAAAATAATAAGCACCATAAGAAGGAGTTTTATTTAGGGCCCCCACAAGTCAAAATGAACTAGTTCAAACACACTAGTCACTTTATGATTGCTTAAAGAAAAACTATCTCTAGTTTGCTTAGCCCTTTGGCACACGTCGCATGCCTTATTCCCATGGTCATTATTTTTGCTACTAGTATTTGAAACTAACTCAGTAACTTCAAGGAGGGATGCCTCATTCTCCTATGCCAAAAATCAAGTGACATCACACCATCAACCTTGAAAGCTTTCTCATGACGAATTCTTTTGAAATAGTAAAGCTCATCTATTCATTCACCCAATCCAATTAGCATCCTCAAAGTGCGATCCCGCATCACGCAAAAAGAATTAGTGAACTGCACTATGCAATTTGTCTCATCTATCAATTGGGTCACAAATATTAAACTGTAATTTATTTTAGGCACATATAACACATTGTTTATTTTTAGCTCTCATTTAGGAATTATCGTTCCCTCTTTAGTTGCAACAACTTGTTGTCCATCTGGCAGTCCTACAAGACATACTTGCACATTCTTCAATTCTTGAAGTGATTTCAAACTTACTATTATGTGGTTAGAAGCCTTTGCATCAACAATTTAAGCTTTTTTACCTATCATTTGTTCATTGGCATTTCCCTTTTGATTATTCAGAATCTCTACCAATGTTTGCCATTGTTTTGTGCCCAACCTCGTTAAGCTTCCCTTGTCTATCTTTATTGTTGACTCAAGTGCTTTTCGAATAGCTACTTGAGCAGCATTTGCTCGTACACCCATCCCTCTGCTAGGTCCAGAGTTTGCACTACATCCCTGTTGTTGCCCTTTCATGCGAGCAACTCCTTTTTCTTCATGGTGTGGCCTATCACCTCATTAATCTGAATATCCAACAAGTTGGAAACAACTCATGGTGTAATGACCTGTCTTATTGCAATTCAAACAGACTAACCATTTGTCTTTTGTGTCTCCACGTCCTTTCGTCCTTCCACTAGTTTGCACAACCAAACCAACAATCTATGTTCGTTCTTCCTTAGTTCTAGTAATGACCTTTACACGTTTTTCTTGTATCAAGGTGGCATACACTCTATTCAATGATGGTAATGGATCGGTTTCAAGAAGGTTTGAGCGAACCATTCCATACAAACCATCGTTTAGTCCCACCAAGAATTGGTGTACCTTTTCTTCTTCCCTTCGTCTTTCTAACTTCTCCTTGATGTCAGATTTGCACCCTTTACATGTGCATGTTTGTATTTACTGATAATTTCCCAACTTGTGCCACAATGTCTTTAGCTTTCCATAATAGTTCACCATGGTCATCCCTTCTTGTTTACATTCATCTAATTTCAATTTCAGTTGTTGAATCCTTGGCTCGTTCACAACTGAAAAACATTTTTAATGTCGTCTCACAATGCCTTTGCGTTTCCCATATAAGAAATAATAGAGCGAAAGAATCTTCGATCGTGTTTAAAATCCATGATACCACCGTAGATTACACAATCCACCAATCCTCAATTTTTTGTGAGTCTTAGTTTGGTTGCCTCATGGTGCTGTCCTGGAACCCCCATTTGCGTTGTGCACGTAGTGAGGTTCTCACAACCTTTGCCTATTCTTCATAATTTTCACCCCGAACTTGAGTGATTATGCTCTCTAGATTATTGTTTGAATTCAAATTATATGGAGATGACATCTTTTTCACCACCTCAAGTCTTTCTACAAATTTCTCTTTCTCAGAACTTGGTTGCTCTATAACATAATGAATTATGGGAGATTCTATATTATTAACATCCATATACATATATGATACCCTGACATATTTTGGTATCAAGACCTAAAGATATCTCTACAATATCCCTAAGATTGTATATAATATCTCTCTGGACAACTTGATCAAAGATAAAACAAATCACCATTAATATAACTAACAGAATAAAAGGAAATATGATAAGTGTGTATAATACAAAAGATTCATGCAACTTAACAATTAATTGTATGATTTATAGACTTTTTTTTAAGAAAAAAAAAATCGTTTCTATTTATTAAAAAAATATAGTAATAAAAATAAAAAACACATGGATTGGTGGGTCACACAAATTCTTCTCTGACTCCTAAATGAATTTCTAATGAAGAGAATTCTTATACTTTTTAAGAGACGTACAATGAGTAAATTCGATTATGAGAGAAATGAATAATAATTAAGTAAAATTGGTTCTATGTACGAAGGTGATAGTTTTATAATATATCTATATTTTTATTTTTTAAAAATGATATTTTATTATATAAAATTCTTCTTCTAAACTTATTTTTAAAATATTATTATTGGTTATAAAGCATTTTTAAATGCATTAATTCTTTTAAAACCACTTTTTCAAAAGTTAAAATGAAAGAATACAGTACATCTTGTGAAGTTGTACTACTGTACTTCTCAAAGGTACATGATGCCAAATTTTTTAAGAGTGCATTTTCAATTAGATTTCTTTTTCAGGATATCGTTGGCATTGTCTTGGAAGGCTTTACCTCTTTTGAAGAAAGATGCTTATTATTTATTTAAAGTAGAATTTTAGAAAGAAAAAGCTACTATAGTTTTATTTATTTTATAATTTTTTGCCAAACTAAAAATATATGATAAATATGAGTTTTTATTTTGAAAAAGAGTATTTTCAAGAACTAGTTTTCAACGTGAATAGTTTTCAAATGAAATTGTTTGTAAGAGTTATTATAACTCTGATTAAATTAATATTTTATTTTACTATCATGTGCTACATTGAAAATTTTATTCTGTTTCTTTAAAATATATTTATAATTTAATTTAATTTAAGAACTAGCAAAAAGAATTTATTTCTCAATTATCTCAAATCACTATCTTTATATCTTTATTAATATGCTTAATTTCGTTAACTTTCTTTCCATCTTTATTTATTTTTTGTTACATTTCATCGCAACTTTTAAATTTATTTTTAATATTTGTCAAAAAATATTATTAATAATTAAAATATTTTTATATTATAACATAAATAATTGATCATCCTTTAAAATATAATATATATTAAAAATATTTATTTATTATAAATCATAATTAAAATATAATTTATATACTAATTGTTTTATTATAAATTTTAATTATATAAAAATAACTATATATGACATATAAAAAAAACTATATATGTTAAACAATGACATGCTAAAATAGCATTCTTTTTTTTTTAAAAATGAAACCGAAATAGAATTGGCAAATAAAGTTGTACCAAAAAATAAGAGTGGGACTAGTGGAGAGTACTATATCGTATGTTCTAACATCCAAAGCAAACCCCCTGTGGGCCCACCAACCTAGATATTTTACTTATTACTTAGATTATTTCTGACCAAAGAAATTCACACAACCGTTAAATTCAAAACAAAATAAAAAACTAAAAATTGAAGATATGGTTATGCTTTGTTTGGCATTTCCACTCTCATTGATTAATAGAATCGTTTCAGATTGTGATGCTCCAATTGGGAAATGAGAATGGCGTCTTCTCTCTCTACCTCTTTTCTCTGCACATACTCTTTGAAATCCCCAACGTTGAAACATCCCACAACGAAGCCTCATTGCTTCGCGCGTCTTCGACTTCCACCTAAAGCTTCTTCTAAGAACGACAATGCCAACACTGATTCTGTTGAAACTAAATCTCTCCAACCCTCTTCCCCTGAACCGCGTTATGATTCATTTTCTTGGCTTCTTCGTTATTTCAGGTACTCTTTCATTTTCAGTTGTACAACTCTCTCTCTCTCGGTATCATTAGTTTTGTGTTCAATTTTCACTTTGGTTTTTAAAGTTTCTTTTTTTAGAATTTACTTTAAATGCGCTTTTTATTTGATAATCCAATCTTAGATTTTTATGTGTAGTAAGATTGTTGACTTTTGTAATAGCTACTTTAAAATTCATATGGAAGAGTTGCTTCTAAATTGAATGATAGTGTAAAATTTTTGTGCAGACCAGAATGAAAATTAAACCTTTTAAAACTAATTATTTGTTAATTGGGTTTTTAAAGTTTGTTTCTTGGGTTATGGGCAGCAATGGGTGGCTTATATTTGATGATTTGGTTATCTATGCTTCGTTTTTAATTTAATTTTTTGCAAATTGATTTACTTGACGGTTGTTTATTGGGCCATGAGCAGTAATGGGTGGCTTAAATTTGATGAGCTTGCCATGGAGATAGTGCTCATTGCTCTGCCTGCTGCTTTGGCTTTGGCAGCTGATCCTATTGCCTCATTGATTGACACAGCGTTCGTTGGCCATATAGGTACTTCTGTGGAAATGAAATTTATGATCTGAGTTAGCTGGCTGTAGCTTTCTATTCTGAATTCAGAAGCTAAGGTCCCTTTGGTTAGAGAAAATGTTTCAATAGTCAATTTTTACTATTATTTGGAAAATGCCAAATTGTTTTTTGATTTTTTTTTCATTTTTTAAAATATTTATACAAGAAGTGATGAAAACAATAAAAATATTATTTCAACATCTCTTATACAAATCTTTGCAAACAGGAAGCTAATGTTGGCTATTCTCTGCTTTTGTGTGTTTAGATTCAAATTGGTAAATGATTCTTGTTGAAGATAGTATTCTCCCTTAATCAGATTGCTCTATGCAGGGGCAGTTGAATTGGCTGCTGTTGGGGTTTCAGCTTCTGTTTTTAATCTAGTGTCTAAAGCATTCAATGTTCCTTTACTTAACATTACTACATCCTTTGTTGCGGAGGAGCAGGCTCTGATTAGCAAGGAGGAAGAATCCTACCCAAGTGATGAAAATGGTAGGCTTTTCAACAAAGGTGTCACAGTTTTAGTAGAATGTCTACTTTTTCCTGGACATGGTCGTATATGTTCTTGTTCAGATGTATCTACTAAGAGGTTTGATCTCGTGAGGGTGTAATCATAATTTTTCAGGCAAGTACCAAAGCAAGAAGCTCCTTCCTTCAGTATCAACCTCTTTAGCACTTGCTGCAACTCTTGGAATTGCTGAAACTGTGGCACTTACCTTTAGCTCTGGCATTCTTATGAATATCATGGGTATACCTGCTGTATGTCATCCTTGGCTAATTTTTTTTCCATACATTATCTCATATAAGTGATATTATATTTCTTTATGTTATAATTTCTTCTGAGTAATGAGTGACTCTGCACTTTGCTGGGTTAGATAAACCCACCGACTTAATGCAAAGAAAATGAAAAATAAAATAAAATCATTAATTGCAAATATTAGAAGCACAGTTATTTATTCAGGTTTAGATCTACTTGTCTTTGGAAAAATTGCATGTAGCAAGATAAATATACCATGGAAATATTTTGAAATTAAATATGAGGTTTAATTAATTGCTTATAAGCTTGTTTTATCACGTATATGTTGTATAATTGCAAATGATATATTTTTCTTACTGTTATTTTTTGCTATGTAGTGGTGTATAAAATGGTGTATAATTTTAATGAATCATCAGAAATGTTGGAAACAATAAATAAAACTGAATTTCAAATATAGACATATGTGTTGATTTGAGAGAGTTTTTAAGTGGTATATGAAATGCTTATAAAGAAAAAAAGTGGTATATGAAATGTGTTGGGGATGGCTCTTATGTTTTCATTAACAATTTGGAAATTTTTAAACACCAATTACATTCCATATTCGTAGCCTAATGTATTATACATGATTTAAGTTTAGGGTCTATGGTTTTGAGAAACATATTGACAATCCATATCAATATAAATATACAATTTTCCTGTGCATTCATCAGCTATCAGTTTTCTGGTATGCATAGCAACAAATTTTTCTTTGTATAATTTTTTTATTGAATTTTACTTGTATAATTTTGTTTGTATCATTTATTACATTTTATATGCTGTTCAGGATTCTCCCATGCGTGGACCTGCCGAGCAATTTCTTACATTGAGATCCTTTGGTGCTCCAGCAATTGTGCTTGCATTAGCTGCACAAGGCACCTTTCGTGGATTTTTGGATACAAAGACACCTCTGTATGCTGTAGGCAAGTATCTCAGCTGCTTACTCTCTCTTACTTAGTCTCTCTGTCTAGTCTCAACTCATATGATACACACAAATGAAATTATTGACAAAGTACTTTTTCAACAGTACTTTTCCAGTAATTTTAATTGAAAATTCTGAAGCTTCTATTTATTTACTTATAAATAGTTCAATTTTGACAAGAAATTAAAACTTAAGCATGCCTTTTTGAGTCAAGAGAAGAGACAAGGTTTACATGATTAGAAAATTTTAAATTACAAGCAAGTATCCATTCACAAAGATGACCCATGTTAAAAGGTAAGTATGTAGCAAAGGAAAGAGCTATTACATTCTAATTTTCACATGTTATTCATTTTACCTTGTGCTAAGAAGACCAGGCTGATCTTCTAGTAATTTAAGGGAGTTTATGCTTTCTGATTTATGTCTATGGTTTCCACGATGGTTTTATATAAATTCTCTGCAATTTGGATGTATGGGCTGACAACTTCTTGCTTTTACATGTTTATGCTTTGTAAAATGCTCCATGCAACCCTGTTAGTGTTGATGTGCACTTGTGTAGAGATAGGAGTACATGGTTTGTTTGATGTGTAAATAATTAAGGCTTGTCTTGACATGTCAGGCGCAGGAAACTTTCTTAATGCTATATTGGATCCAATATTAATATTTCATTTTGCTCTTGGCATTGATGGTGCTGCAGTTGCTACTGTGATCTCTGAGTACGTCAATGATGTGGTAAACTTAGTATTATCTGTGCATTTTGCACATGTCCCTTAATTCATGTGATCTTCTGCTTTCAACAGAATTTCTCTATGTACTCACCAGATATTTAATAGCTTTCATTATGCTGTGGAAATTGAGTGGTCAAGTGCTGCTAATCCCCTTTGAATTTGATGGGACAAAAATTTTCAGCTATCTGAAATCTGGTACGTCTTTCACTGTAAATTTAACTTCATTTGTGCATGATTGTTGATAGCAAATTTAACTCACTGAATATCTCTATATTATCTTGTCTTTAGAATTAGTTAACTTAGTGTGAATATATATGTGGATCACATAACATTTTGGTTTCTGTTCATGTTGTGCTTAAAGTGTTATCTTTATTAGTTTTACATTTAATTTTGTCTTTTGCTTGAAACTCTTGGGAGACTAGTTGATTCAAATTGGATTTTACTTTGTTTTGAACAGCCATCCTGAAAGCTTAATGTTGTTAATAAGCGTTTTATATGACATCCCTAATGCACTGGCCCACTTAATTTTTTATGAAATTCAGCATAAAGGCTTTGATACTACATAATGAACCAATTATCCCAAAAGTTTAATTGTTAGGTGAAGATACATCCATGGTTTTGTGTTAAATCTCTAGCACTGTTTAATGAGATTTAGAAACTATAAGGATATAGTTTGTCCAATGTTTCTTGGAGATCTTATTAAATTTTAGTGCATAATATAAAATGTGTCAGAATTAAATTAAATTTTTTATCGTACATACTTTACACATGCCGCATGCAGTAGTACTTCTTAGAAATCATGGAGATAGAATAAGACGTGATTGACTGATTTAAAAAAAATCTTAATTTGTTGATAAAAACACAATTTTATTAAATAAAGTCCATTTTCAAAGAATGTAATGAAGGTGAAGTTGGTGGCATTTCTACTTTAGGCGGGACTTTTTGTTCATATATGATAATCTATCTTTTTTTATTTTGAGTAATGAAATAAACCTCCATCCCTATATAGAAAACTCTTTTGGAAATTTACTGTCCATTTTTACAAGGTTCTTTTCAATTTGTTCCTTTTGTTAAGAGTCTTTCCAAATTGTCCCTTATATTAATTATATGGTTCAATCAACTTTTAGGTCCCTAGAAACTACCTACTTTTTTAGGTTTTTTTCCGTACAAAATGTAATAATAATAAAAAATTTCAAAAAAAGGGTGGGTTCGCGTAAAATTTCCAGAATTGGTCCAAATCTACAACTGATCTGGCGGTTTGGACTATTTTAGGTGGAAACTGACAACTTAGTTTTCGATTTGGAGAAATGACAAAGACATAGCCTTCGAAACTGGCAAGTCAAATGGCGGGTTCAGTGAGAAGGTGACACTTGTTATGATGTGTGGAAACCGGCAAGTAAGATGGCAGTTTGGAGGTGCTTTAATCACGCTGTCCTTTCAGCCAATGACATACTGCCTAGTGGCACCAAACCGCCAACCAAGATGGCTGTTTAGGCTGCCCAAAATCCTCCAAATGTGTAAGCCCTAATCTGTAGAGAAAGGAGAAAGAAAAAATTTTTAGGAGCTCAAGAAAAATATTGCAGAAGCGTTGGAAAATTTTAATATAGAAGAAAATAAATTTGTAAGTTCTTATTATTCAGATTATATTATTTTCGTTTATAATTCTGATTGCTAAGTACGTTTTTAAATAAGTTATGATGAGTGTCTTACACTAAAAAAATATGTTTATAAGTTATACTAATTTTCTAAAAAAAATATATAAATTTTGTTAGTTAAACATGATTTTTTAACTAAAATTTAATATGGGTTACATTAGAATATTTTTACCGTCAGATTTATTTTGTGCTAAAAATAGGTTTTTTATAATGTTTAGGATTTAAATATAATTATATGTGTTAAGGATTTAGGGTTTATAGTGATTTATATGTGATAAAATTATATAAATATTTTATGCATATAATCAACATTGATGAGGTTGTGAAGGGAAAAAACATGATTTAGGTCCTAATAAATTAGTTTTTACATAAATTATCTTTTATTCAGACTTTACATGGACACCAAATACACTATATTTAAATTAACATTTTAAATAATATGTATTTAGACATTATTTCATGCATTATTTAGGTCTTAAAATATAATTTATCTCTTTTCTTTTCCTTAAATTAAATATTTTGTATTTAAATTTAAAAATTCTATATATTAATAATTATTTTTTAAAACTTTTAATTTATCAATTAAAATTTGTTAAACATATATGATTTTACTAGTTTTTAAAATTATTAATATTATTAATTTATCAATAACTTTTTATTTTTCTTCTTCATCATTTTCCTTTTTTTTTAAAAAACATGCTTATTTTCTTTCTTATATTGCTACGTTTCATGGAAAAGACTAATCCGTCATGTTAGTTGGTAGTTTGGAGACATGGACCCAAACGGGCAAGTAAGTTGCCGGTTTCCATCAGAAATTATACAAACCGCCAACTCATGTGATGGGTTGGACCTAATCTACACCATTCTGGGAACTTTTCAAAAAACCACTTTATTTACGTAATTTTTTAACCCATACACACTCTGTTAAGAAAAAAGCCACTTTTTTATTTTAGTCCTTTAAACTTTTTTAGTCCTTAGAGTATTTTTTGTTTAAAAATAGTCATGTTAGTTGTACAACGTTATGTGATAACATGATTAACGTTTTGCCACATCATCTATTCTATGTCACTGAATGAAATGGGTTAGATTTGGTTCAAGAAACTTAGACTCATAAAACTGAGGGAATTTGAATTAACATTTTCCATAATTTGAAGTCACACCTACTTTTATAATTTTTTTTTTCAAATTTCCATTTTACCTCTAAACCTAATTCCCCCTCTCTCTCCTTAAATATTCTAACTCTTCGACAAGAGCTCATCGAAGAGTTAAAATCTCCAGCAAGCTCTCGCCAGAGAGTTAAAAAAAATTGAATAACTTTTTTAACAATTTTTTGTTATACACATGATCAATAAATTAACGTAACATTGTTTGATAATGCACACATATTTACATTGCTCTTTGGCAAATTTTTTTACTCTTTGGCAACAGTTCTTCAAAGAGTAAAAAAATTTGCAATACTTTTGGAGGCATCACAGTTTACTGTTAAAACCATGTCATGAGCCTAAACCGACATAGATTAAAGATACAGCTAGCAAATGGAATAAAAACAATGTTGTGCTATGTCAAAGAAAACTATGTATACATGCTTTGTCTCCTAAATCGTCTATAATATAGAACTGCCAGAGAGCAATACCAATTTACGAGATGGTGTTTAGCTCTTGGGGATATGCAATCTCTCACAGATTGGATATGAAATTATATTAACATAATCTTTTATATATATCCACTATGTACTATTCTTATCTTACATACAATGTGCATGCAACATTTTACTTTTCAACAAACTGTAGTCATAGAGTAAAAAAATTTGCAAATTTTTTTACTCTCTAGCAACAGTTTGCCGAAGACTAAAAAAGAGAGATAAAGTAAAGGACATATAAGTGGAACGATTCAAGTGGAAAAATATTAGTCACATCATCACTTAATGTTAGGCATATAACAGTGAGGACTATTTTCAAACAGAAAATATTTCAAGGATTAAAAGAACTTTAAAGAACTAAAATAGAAAGTAGGAAATTTTTAGGGACCATAAAGTTGATAGCCTAATTATGCTTTTACTAAAATACCCTAAATTACTTTATGTAAGAGTTTATGATTGTAATTGTGTGTTTAGAGCACACATGAAATTCTTATTTATAATAAGAGATAGGTATAATAAAAAGGAAACAAAATAAATGTAAATAATGACTAAATTCCTAAAAATAATATACTTCATAATGTAATCAAATCATATCTTAATATGCTACTTAATGTGATCAAATCATATATTTAATTAGGGAAGACAAAACGTGTCGGGCCTGCCAACCCGTCGTCTTTTTGGCGGGTCGGGCCGGATTAGTGTTTTCAGTCCGTCGACCCGTTTTGCCCTGTCCTGCCTAACCTGCCAATTTAGCAGACCAAAGGCAGGGCAGGCCCGCCAATATTTTATTTTGTTTTTAAAAATTATAATATTTATATAAATTAATAAAATAATTATAATAATTAAAATATAAAATAAATTATTAAGTAGATATTATAAAAATGACTTTGTTAAGCAAATAAAATAAACTTTTTCATGAATTTATTTGTGTAAAAGCATAATATTGTCAAAAAAATAAAACCAATTATTCATGATTTACTTTTTGTGATTTTTCTATTTATTCTTATAAAATTTAACTTTCTTAAAAAAATAAAAATTAATTTTTAAAATAAAATTTTATATCAATTTTTAAAAAATAACAAAAAAAATTAATTTTTTAAAATTTTGGCGAGCTAGCCCATCGACACGCCTAATGGTGGGGCGGGCCAAGCAATTTGGCCTGCCCTAACTATGACAAGTCAGTCTGCTCGACCAAGTTTCGGTGGGCCAAAGGCGGGGCGGGTCTACTTGTTTTGCCACCCCTATCTTTAATACTCCCTCTCAAGCTAGAGTATATATATCATATGAGCCAAGTTTGTTATATATACTATCAACACGAGAACTCTTGAGGGGTTTAGTGAGCATGTCTACAAGTTGGTCAATTGAACTAGAAAATTCAGTGGTAATTTCTCTGGAGAGTACTTTCTCTCAACAAAGTGAGAGTCAATCTCTATGTATTTAATCCATTCACGGAAGACCAGATTTGATGCAATGTGCATGGTAGCCTGATTATCACATCAGCTTCGTACCACCAAGATCTCCAAATTTTAATTGTTGGAGTAGTTGTCTGATCCATATGATTTCACATGTAGCCATTGTCATGGCACGGTATTCTGCTTCAGCACTGAATTTTGAAACTATTTTTTGCTTCTTAGTCTTCCATGAGATCAAATTTCCTTCAATAAAAACACAATACCTAGTAGTCGACTTCCTGTCTGATAGTGACTCTACCCAACCATCATCAGAGTAACATACAATTTTAGAAATTGTTGTTATCTTTATATATTAATCCCTAACCTGGTGCATTCTTGAGGTACCAAAGAATATGCATGGCGGCTATCCAATGACCGTCACAAGGCTTCAACAAGAATTGGCTAAGCACACTAACTACAAATATGATGTCTGGTCTAGTGATTGCGAGGTAATTGAGTCACCGGGGCAATAATCAAGCATTCTCGTCTCGGTCAAGATGTCTAAGACATACTTGCGATGGGAAATAACAATGTCAATGGAGGATTGAGCAACTTCAATGTTGCAAAAGTATCGAAGTGGTCCCAAGTCTTTAGTATGAAAGTGATTATGAAGATGAGACTTGAGACAAAGGATCCTGTCAGAGTTATCGCCGATTATGACTATGTCATCAGCATAGACAACCAGGTAAATGCATAGGCCAGTGGAAGAGTGAAGGGAGAAAATGGTGTGATCAGCTTCACTACGAGTCATACCAAATTCAAGTAAGGGGACAATCATCGAAAACTGTAAAACATCAAGTGGCTCTGATACCATGCAAGAGGGTACAATTGTAATTGTGTGTTTAGAGCACACATGGAATTCTTATTTATAATGAGTGATAGGTACAATAAAAGGGAAACAAAATAAATGTAAATAATGACTAAATCCCTAAAGATAATATACTAGATAATGCAATCAAATCATATCTTAATATACTACTTAATGTAATTAAATCATATCTGTAATACTTTAGAATCTTAGTCAATAAATAGTAAATGTTGTAAGTTGCCTTTCTCTCTCTTACGAGGATTGAGGAAGATAACTCTATAACCATTATTCACTCTCTACACGATAATTAATTAGGTAGAAAAAAGTGATATGATTAGTCCCATTAATTTTAAGGGTAATTTTGAAAAATTATACAATTCTTAACTAATTTAATTTTAGTAACTATTTAAACTAATTTTCTTAATTCCTATCTATTAGTTAAAAGAATCTTATATATAAGGATGAAGGTAGCATGATTTTCTTTAGCTTGAAACTGTTTTGTTTGGTTAACAACTTCTATGACTTAACACAAAACATTATAAGGAGCAATGCAAATTAATCTTTACTTTTACCTATTGCTGTTTGTAGGTGGTCTTCTTACTGCTAGGACTTTGGCTGTGTTTATAACTGTGACACTGTCAACATCTGTGGCAGCTCAGCAGGGCCCTATACCTATGGCAGGCCATCAAATTTGCATGCAAGTTTGGTTGTCTGTTTCTTTGCTAACTGATGCTCTTGCGCTTGCTGGTCAGGTAAGATGATTCTATTGCATTGGACTATAAATTGTATTTTGTTTGAATACTTACCAAGGTTTTACCAGTTTAAATGACCAATACATATCTGTTGAGCACTTCAGTTAATCTAACTTTGTAATTGCATGAATTCATAAGAATAAAATTTTATAAAATGAAATGCATTTTATGGTGAACATTTGAGGACTTCCCTGACCATGAAATCTAGCAAATTGGTGGGGCATTCCATTTTACATGATAAGCTTGATACTTTTCCATTTTCCAAGATACTGAAATGTATTAATAAGAATTCCTTTGTTGTACCATATCCTCCAATGTGGCCCTAAAACAAAAACAGTGGGAAAGGATTGGAAGAATGGACTCTGTTTTGTGCAATTACAAATGATATAAATTCTGTTAGTGAAATTCATATTATTTGAAGATATGATACTAATTATTTCGAAATTATTAGGTCTTTGAAATTTATTTGGCTTCAATTTACCATGTAATGTTAAAATGACATTTCTTTTACAGGCACTTCTTGCCACTAGTTACTCCCTGGGAAATTATGCTCAAGCACGCCTTATTATATATAGAGTAATACAGGTTGTCATAATAATTTATGTTCATTCCTTCATACCTTCCTTTAGTGAGATTGGAACTTATACTGAGTACTGACCCAGTTTTCTTATCTTGTACTCTTTTAAATGTTAAACAGATCGGTCTAGGAGCAGGAATCACTTTGTCTATGATCTTATTCTTTGGGTTTGAAGCATTTTCTAGCTTATTTAGCACAGATTCGGAAGTTCTGGATGTTGCTCGGTCAGGCATATTGGTAAGAAATCACCATTGTTTGCAGAAAAGGACCTTTATTATCACTTTTTGGCTTTATCAAGCACTCCCATGTTGACTTGGACTGACTTTAAGAATCAGACAATCGGCCTGTGCAGAAGTGGTTACCAACTCTGAATTGAAAATTTGAAATTCTGATGTTTGAAAGTATTATAGTGAATTTTCTAGGAACTAGGAAAGGAAATGGTTCAAGAAAGTAGAAGAATGCATTTCATTTGGATGTCTGTTCATGTTTTTTTTTTTTCTGTCTGACTGTTCTTCCTCTATTGTATGAATACATTGAAAGCTGATCTGCTGATGTTTTTGGACAATATCACAATTGTTTTTCATGGGCGTTTGAGCCATGCTAGCCATATTGTAGGACTAATAAATATCATTATATATGCACTGCAATTCTCCATTCTTTCTGTGGACTGTGTGACATAGTAATGTCATTTGGAATATCTGAAATTTACTTACGTGTGCAGTTTGTTGCTGGATCTCAACCAGTGAATGCTTTGGCATTTGTTATTGATGGGATTTATTATGGGGTATCAGACTTTGGATATGCTGCTTACTCGATGGTAATTACCTAGTTCAATTGTTAAAAGATGGTTAAAAACACTCCATATGATTGTTTCCTCTTAACTCATTTTCTTAAGTCCTTTTTTTTTTTCCGTTGGATTTTGTTATGGGTAGATGCTAGTTGGACTAGTTTCTTCAACTTTCCTTCTGGTGGCAGCTCCAATAGGGCTTCCTGGAGTCTGGACTGGATTGTTTATCTTAATGGCTTTGCGTGTTCTAGCTGGAGTTTGGAGGTGAAGTATTTAATTCATTTGGAAGGTGATAGTTAGGAATTTGATGTTGGTGTATTATTACGCAGTGTCCTACTCATTCAATTCCCAGCTCAAAGAACAATGGCAAAATGATACAGGACATGTTGGATGAATGTGATTTGACATCAAGTCGCATTATTTTTTGTTATTAAGTCACTATCTATGGATAACTTGAGCAAAAATTTCGTCTTAAGATTTTTATTGAGTTAACATTTTTCTTTTCTTAAGGTTGAGCAGCAAACGTGGGCCTTGGGATATAATTTGGTATGAAGATGGAGCAGAAGATTGACTCACATGCATTCATTCATCCATTTAGTACTCAGGAGTTCCAACTTATACTCATCAGGTTAAAAAGACATCTTCAGGATGATCAGAACATGATTCCAAGAGCTCTGATATGTAGACCTGAATCCCTGAAATTAAAAAGAATCCAGCATCACTGAGGACTAAAGTAAATTATTAAATGTTGCAGCCAATATCTTGTTGATACAATTACAAGTAGAGATTGAATGGAAAATAGATCAGGGAGGGGAGAAAATATTCATTGACCAGCCTACAGCCTAGAGGCAAGTCTTTTTGGCGCTCTGATTTTTGTTGAAAAAATTGTATTTATTAGGGAATTGTGCACAATTTTTATATTTTCATCGGTAAAGGTAGCTGCAATGCAAGTGAGAATAGGTATTAGGTACTCTGACTTGTCCATTGCTGCTATTCAAGTTAGGTTTGTAATGGGTAGTATGTACAAACTTTTAATATTAGTTATTCGTTAATGGTTATCATTTATCTTCAAGCAATAAACATTATTCATTCAGTAATTTATAGTCTGGTATTTGCTGTTAACGATTTCACTTTCCTCTGGTTTATTTGTCGTTGACTATTTTTTTTATTAATCCATCAGTGAGTGGTTATTAAGTAAATATTTATTAATTTAAGTGGTCAATATAGTCACTAAGGTTTCATTATAGATATTTTAACTATGGTATAAAATTAAATGTTTTTCTCTTTAATTCAAATTTCTTCTTTAAAATAATTTTAACCTTTTATTTTAAGGTTAAATGTTACTTCTTAACACAGATCACAAAAAAAATGTTTCTTCCTAACAGTCCTTTTTTATAAATTTTCAGATGTGTCCTTTTTGCTACTTCTTTATTTGGTAGTGTTCTCAACTATTAGTCGATTTATTTTTTTCTTTTGATATGTAGAGATGTCTAATAGTGCAGAACTGTTGGTTTTAAACATGCTTTTTGATTTGTTAGAAGATGTCGACTCTCATTCTATTCTGGTATAACTTTTTCGGAGCACTCAATAAACGTTTCTAATCTGTTAGAGATTTCTATCATTTTACTATTCTAAAATTTGAATGAACAACATTCGTTATTAATTTTACTAGTGTATATTTATATGCTAATTGTATTACTAACAGTTTTATGGATTTTATGTTTTAAAACAAAAAAAAAAAATACATACTGGAAAAACTAGACAACAAAAAAATAATATAAAAAGTTTACCTTTATGTGTGTACACATACAAATATGTACTAATAAATACATATATTTAGGAGATTTTCTTTATCAATAACAGTATTATTATTATATTTAATAAGAGTTTATTAGTTTTTAGGAGATTTTCTTTATCAATAACAGTATTATTATTATATTTAATAAGAGTTTATTAGTTTAGGCAGTACATGTATAATTTTTCTTATCTAGTTCTTATCTAGAGTTTAACTGTTTAGTTTGAGGCTTGTTTGTGAAAAAAACACCCTTCAAGAATAAATTCCACCACTGTATGGACCAAAAAATAGTTTGTAATAAAATAAAAATGTGCCTTTTTGTACCAAAATGACAGCAAATATTGATAATAACTTGATGACAAGTGACAACTAAAATGAATGTGGGATTCAGTTTACGACTGTACGATAGCGAATGCATTTTGCCGTATGTGAATGTCGTAATCAATATTTGGAGTGGTGTGATGATCATAGTTCAACATTTATAATTTATAACATAATACAATATTCTTATTACAAAGTCTCTATCATGAGAAAGAGAACGGAAACATGACTTATTGAATCGCAAAGGTGAGGAAAAAAACATGCAATAAGTAACCCCACGAAAGCGAAAAACACTAAGCCTTTAGTAATACTAAGATCCTAATGTGGAAAGCATATATCAAGTAACTTCCGCTCTTCCAATAAGCCAAAGTCATAATCAGGATTTAAGAAACTATAATCATAACTAACTTCCAAGTCTGCAAACTGCATACTATTCCAATGCTCAGGCAGGTAACCAAGTTTGTGTAGCTGTTGTGAAAGATCACAAAACTTCCTACTATGCCCAGTACTAAATCCAGTAAGTGAATTTCTGTTTGTGTTGATGTTGTTCAATGCCTCAACTTGGGACATACTTTCAATTGGTCCAACAGTGCTACCACCAAACAGATGAATTCCATGCATAGAAGGATGATTGGAATCCCCTACTATTGGTGCCTTATTCTTGCAATGAATAGAATGTGCTTTCAGCTTGCTTTCTAAATCCTTAAGCTTAGTCTTCATCTCGTCAAAATGTTCACGTCTATATTGCTCATGTGGAGACTGACCATGGTTAATCTTCAAGTGCTTGCTGTGACATAGTCCAAGGAATTCAGAAATCACTTCCTCAGCATGTTTCTTTGCAATAGATTCCTCAGTTTGGATGTTACTAAAATGTTCAGAACTTGGTCTTGGATTGCTGTCTGGAAGCATATTATGCATATACTCCAGGCAATGGTTGCTGCAGCTCAACTCACAAGATTTCCAAGTTTCAACTGATTCTTCTCTTGTTTCTTCACTCTTTACCAGAATCTTAAGTTCAGCAGCATCAGAAGAGCTACAATAGTTAGCTCTTGTATTCATGGCTGTGTTTATAGATTCCTTCTGCGAGTGATTGCCCTCTTCACCTATGCCAGAGTTTTTCAGAACCTCCTCCATTTCTCTTTCTATTCCTTCACTTTCTCCAGGTGCTTCAGCCTTGACATTCTTCAAAGTTATTGCCTTACGATCTTCACTTGTTTGACACTGTTCAAAATCTGTTATAATTTCCTTCAACTCCTCTATTGAGTCATCATCAGCCACACAACCTCCAGAATGAACTGGTTTCTCTTCTCTTTCCTCAAAGACACCGTCCTTAGAAAATCTCGGTTTCTCTGCATGAGACTGACGAATGTTTCCCTCCAACTCGTCAGCTTTAGTAACATCATCACCATTCTCTGAAGAAACACTTGGTGACTTTTTATCAGATCCACTAGATGATGATCCATTGGAGTCTATTGGCTCCGTAGAATGTTGGGGAAAATTCAAACGAGCACAAGGGCCATACATGGCCTTAGCTGCTTCATCATAAGCAAGAGCAGCTTCAAGTGCAGTGGAGAAGGTACCGAGCCAAAGCCTATTTGCTTTCTCACCCACAAGCTTGCCATTGATAGGTTCACGAATCTCAGCAACCCATTTACCCCAAATCCTCTGCCTCACACCTCTGAACTTGCAATCGGAGTTCTGAGGCCCTCCCTTACCTCTCATGCACCCTTTTCTTGACCCTTTTGCAGGGGCTTTGTGAATCACTTCCACCCCATTTTCTCTGGACCCCAGTTGCTGCTGCCTGTTGTACTCCTTCCATTTTTCAAGAGTGTATTCCACAGAATCATTTCCACCACTGCGTCTCTTCCGCGATTTCCTCTCCCTGCAGCCATTCCAACCAACCAACAAACAAAAAATCAGTTAACTTTGCACTTACTTTCTTTAATAAATCATCCGATAAGTTTTTATAGATACATAAAAGAAGCATACAAAAGCTTATGAAAGCAACCATAAATTGATTAGAGTAAATAGTGTATAAACTGATTATATAAATAATTTATACAACGTTATTATTTTTATAGTAATTTTCTTAAAAACTATATGAAACAATGATTTTTGATGGATTGATTAACATGGCATAGAAATTAAAGTCCAACGTTTATAGAAAGGAGTAGGGATAGAAAAAAGAGTGACAGTTTTGATAAAATGAAAGAGTAGGAAAATTGATTGAACAAGGAGGGTAGTTGAGAGAACGAGATGATGAATCCAGAAGAGAGTAACTAACCCAGAAACGTTATTATTAGTCTTCATGCGCTTTTGCTATTGATGAAGCATGCAGATTGGTTCCTTCTCCTTCTAGTCGACGTTCTAGTGTGAAGTATGCGATTGTTATAGTTTTGTACTTTGTGGATTGTGTTGAGGGTTTTGCAGAGGTTTTGGATATTTTTTTTAATGTTGCGGCTGTTAGTTTTGGATGTATGCGATTGTTGTCATTACAAACGTCACGCATGACTTGTTGTCTAAGAAAAAGTTGAAGTATTCAATTTACATTTGGAGGAGCGAAATGCGAAATTGTTCCATTTAGATAGACACGATGACGTGGCACATTTTTAGATTCTAATTGCATGGGTGATGAGCAGCTAGGGTTGCAACACGTGGCACAATTTGTTTCATGGTGGCAACCTGCAAGAAGCTTTCTTCATCTCGAAGGGCTCCTTTTTTATTTGCTCTTCGTTCCTGCAACTCTTCAATTATTTTTTACTACTCACAACGCTGTGTTTATCTTCATCTTCTATTTTATTTAATAATTTCTCCATTTATTTACTTATTCTCTTTTATTTATTGATTTCAATCGTACAAAGGTCGAGTCAGATCAATATGTTTATTTTATACTTACTACTGATAAGGAGTAATTAACTCAACCGGATCTATGTCAGATCTTCCTCTTAAATATTTAAATAACATAAAAGAAAATACAGAGGAAATACTATAAATTATAAAAATTAAGAAAAATAGATATTGTGTAGTTAAATTTACAGATAAATAAAATTAAAGATTATAGATAACTAAATATTTTTACATTTTGACATGGTTGGGTTTGGTAGAGTGAAAGAATTTTACACTCAATGCCTAACTTAATTACTTTGAGTTTATCTACTTTTAAACCTCTTCTATTCAATTCAGAAATCCAGCCTAACACAATTTTTTAGCTTGAGTTTTATTTTAATTTGAAGACTATTCAATCCGTTATGTTTTAAGAATTTAACGTTGTTGCATTTTCAATACCAGATTTTGATCAATGTATTAATTTTTAAATAACACTTATTCTTCTTGATGAAGACATTTTTGTATTTAATATATAATGAAAATAAAGCATAAACAACTTTTTAGTCTTTATAATATATGATTGATTTTATGTTATTCTCTATAATTTCTTTTCATTTCATTTTAGAGTTTATATATATGAGAGTTAAATTCTAAATTTGTCAGTTGTATTAGTCCTTAAGTACAGCACAAATTGGTCTTCAAAACCAAGGCCAATATAACTCAGATTTGCAAATTGTGGAAATTAACCAAGGCCAATATAACATATTCACTGCCAATTACTGGATTGCAAAATTAGAATCGTGTCACGAAATTATAATTTTAAATTTATCTTAGTATATTAAAATTCACATTTGGGATTTATAAATAATTAAGACGTAAAATAATAACTGAATGTTGTATTAGAATTATGTTATTTAGATTAGATTCAAATTTATAAAAATATAATATTAACAGAATTGTTTTAAAATACTTGTTAAAAGCATCTTGTAGCCCACAATTTTAAATAAAAAATATTAATAAATAATTAGTAATTTTTAATAATAGTTTAATTTTTAAAATAAATAATTATAGTGAACATACACGATTTTAACAAATATGTTAAGTAAATTGTTTTCATCACACCATATATAATTTGTAGAAGGAACTGTATCCCTGGAAAATGCAACATTAACGCGTTCTATCATGCGCTGGATTAGATGAGGAATCCCTTTTTTTTTACCATTTATTTCATAAAAAATAGTATTAACTTAGGTTGAAATTAAAATAATATAAACAAATAAAAAACCAAAATGACTACTTTGTTCCTACAACACAACTAGTCAGTAACCACTCAGGAAGAGGCAAAAATAAAGTCAACATTGTTGGGAAAGAAAAATTATAATCGTCTACTTAACTACCTTTTAAACTATACTTAACCCCTGCATTAAGATATTTTCATGATACTACTATATATTAAATATGTATGACATATTCATCATTTATAAAATGGTTAATCATTATTAGATATTTATTTCAATAGTTTCTTAATATTAGTAATTATTTATGAAACATAACTCATCATAAATATCACACATAATTAAACTGATAATTATATTTTTTAATCAATCAATTATAAAATGAAACTAACTATATTTACACACAATTAATCTATGTGTGACAAAGTGAACATGGAAAAATTCAACATGCTAATCAATAATCATATTTGGAGAAATTTATGCTCACAGGTTCATTATAGTATGATCAGTACAAATCAAATTAAGGCTTTTATGAAACTTGAAAGCGGGCCCATGCTTTGTACCTTGTACGGACTAAAGTCGCCAAAACCCAAACGCATTCATATAAATTGGGAGTGAAATATTATTTTAGTATTAGAAGTTAATTACAAATTTCAAAGACATTTTTAAGTGAATTCCCCTTTTTTAAAATATTATTTTAAATTTTTATAGATAAAATTTTCAAATTTTTTAAAAAAATATTTTAAATATTATTTTAAGAATTAAATTATACAAAAATAAAAATACTAAAAATTAATTTGTCTGAAAATTTATTTAAAGGACTTAAATGTTGAAACTTATTATTTTTTACATTTAAAATACTACTTCACTCAATAAAAATGTCTTCGCACATTAAAAATTAAAAGAAAATTAGAATAACATTTCATGCCATAATAGTTCAAACAATTTTAGTAGATTTGAAGGTTAATTGTTAAAAAGTAACTTTAGGATCAATTTTACTAGTAGGGTTTAAACGAGAATCCACCTACAAATTCAATTTAAGTTATATATTGACCACAATTATGTTAGTTAACTAGATTTATAGGTAAAGTGGAAAGAGTTATTTTTGTAGTTTTACCTTTGCATCAGACAAGTCAAATATGATAGTTGATAGTTTTGCTAAATTAGGGTTGACCCGTCCATGATAACATTGTTTACATGTGTTCTTGAGTCTTTGTCTACTGTTTATTTAAACGATCTAAGTTGTATGGTCCCAATAATTCAATTTAAGGTTTGCTTTGGTTGGACAGTAACATCCTAATATTCTAATATTATTTGTACCAATAATTCATCTAATCCAATTAGTTTCTTATACAATTGAGGTCCCAAAAAAAAGAGATATAAAATTTTCATTACATTATACTAAATGTTAGGGATGGCAACGAGGTGGGGCGGGTGCGGGTTTGACCCTCCCCGTCCCCATCCCTGAAAAGTGTGGGGCAGGTTCGGGTTCGGGTATAAAAAGAGCGGGTATGAAATTTTAATCTCCATCCCCGTCGGGTATTTTTGAATTCAGATATACCCACGGGTACCCGTCATATTATTTTTTACAATTTAAATTTACTTATTTTATTATTAAATAAATTATATATATTAAGTTATTAATTATATTTTAATTTAATAATTATATAAAGAATAATTAATAACAAGAAATTATAAATTAAAGTTTAAGAATTAAAATTTTTAATTAAATATATAAATTTAAACTTATTATATAATCAATAAAATTATAACGAGGAGGGGGCGGGTACGGGTACGGGGGGTAATCACATACCCATACACGTACCCGTACCCAGTTTAACACATCAGTTAATACTCATACCTAGTCAAACTGGGTAATACCTGTCAAAATCGGGGCAGGTTCAAGCAAGTACCTACGTGTATGGGTATTTTTGCCATCCCTACTCAATGTTAGAACATACATCTCAATAATTTAAAAATTCAAAATAAAAATATAGCATAGTATACAATCTTAACTCACCTAGCGAACCTCATCGCTTGGTGAGACACAGGATAGCTCGTCCAATGACAACCGTCGCTCAATGAGGACCACATCAGATTGTCCCAATAATAGGAACTTCACTCAACAAGACATGCCATTGGGTGAAAACCCTGTTTTTTTCTAAATAGTCTGTAATTTGCACTAAGCGAAACCTCTTGTTGGACGCAAAAATGCAAAATAGATTGACAAAGACTAAAGCTCGTCAAGTGAGACCTACCTCCCAACGAAACCTACAGATAGCAGAACATTTGCTGTTAAAACTAACCAACTTACTGACATATGACTCTACATCTTATAGCATGATATCATAATTCATCTATCTCTTTACACCATGTTCACACAACTTCCATATAAAACATAATGATCACATAAACTTAACAACAATGCCTTTAAATTCAAATAATAGTGTTTCTACACAACTCTCTTATATACATATTTAAAAACAAAATAACATCCTCGGAGACTTTTAGCCACAATATGATATACTTCACTCCAAAGCATCTTGCCTTTCTGCATCATCACTACTATATGTTCTTGTGTTGCTTCTGTACAAAGCACAATCATCGCATTCATACAGAAAATACAAACATTGCAAAGGTAAGCTAACATAATACAAAATATACCATTACATCAGTCATAAAGCATGAAAGTTATACTACATTTATATTCGGTACAATCAAGACACATTCACTGATAGTAAACAACCAATCAATCATTCTTATGCTCCACTTAAACATAAGCATTCACAACCAATCAATCACATTTATGTTCCACCTGAACATAAACACTAACAATCAATCAATCAAACATTAATTAAATATCACGATCAATCAATTCAAACACATTTATATTCTCATGAATACAAGTTTTTCACACAACATCATGTTTAGACGTCACATATTCTGGAATATTTACATTGAGTTCAGACACTGAGGTGACTTAAGACCCTTTCAATTGACAACAGACATCCAAACTGCATTATGTTACTACCAATTTAAGTCTAAACAATATTCATCTGACAATCACAAACTAATATATTTACCTGACACCCTGTGACATACAGTTGTTACCTGAGTATATCCTTTAGACATCCTCTTGCATATTTAGTATTAGGACCATAATGTAAATCACAAAAATATACATATCTGATACTCTAGATTACATTAACTCCAGTTGTATCTCTAACACCAATGTACCTCACCTTCAAAGCTAAGTTACCCAACTAAAGAGTAAAATAGACCTTTTTTAAATGATTGTAGCTCCAAGTATTCTTTCATATTGTAAAAAGCTTAATTTATTAAATGTCAAATACAATTTACTTTATCTGTTAGGTGATAAAAATATGAGATTACTTCTATTTTCTTATTATTCTTTTGTTATTCAAGATCTTCAATGCCCTTATTGTTATTATTCATTTTCAAATTATGTTTCCATGTTCCAGGGAAATCTGAAAAAAGAACCAATGCAGAGAATGTGCATCTTGATGCCAAAGCGTAATGCTACTTTTTCCTAAGCCGCTGTTATCATCCTACCCTTCAAATACTTAGATTTTCATATTGACATAAGATAGGTGGTGTTACTCTAATCAACAAAAATTCTTGTTCTTGATTCACAGTGGCTTGCAAATCAAAGAGGCACTTCAGTTGCTGCTTGAGTTGCCGCTAGATGTTCAGAGATGTCTTCATGAACAACTAGAGGTATATCCTTGTTATAACTTCTGACATTTGGGATAATTTACCCAATTATAACTATGGGTAATCAACAATATCAATAAATATATTTTTTATCATGTATTTTAACGATATACATTATATTGTAATCCAAATACATCACAAATAGTTAATTCAACCAAAGTTAAGTTACCATGTTGTAACTGTCACATCCAAACTATATATCCAGAAAACCATTCAATCACATACCTATATTAAATTTCATTAATAATAATAATATTTATCTATTCCATAATCACAATAAGAATTAAGAAACCCCCAATAGGATAATAAATAAAATTTCAACTCAAAATACTAAAATTTGTTCTCGAGCACGTTAGGCACAACTCTACGCAATTTTTCAAAGCGCTGTGGGTGAAGTCGTGAGGCATAATTCTTCCCAACGAGTTTATTACACCCTTATGATGTTTACCACAGCGATGTGGTGCAAACCTACACAATTTTCCAGTCACGTGCAATCCCTTCTCACTTCATCAAATCAATCACAAGTAATTACAAACTCTCTCAATCAACAATACAATCTCAAATACCTGTCATCTAACATCAATTTCAAAGAGTAAACATTCTTAATCATTAATTTCACCAAACATCCATATCTCAAAATATTCTATATTACAAATTAATCAACTCAATCACAATTCATTTCAAGAACAAAACTCAAATTCTTAATCACACCAAAACACCCAATTTTGTATAACACTCAAATTATAATCAAAAGCATAATCGCTCAAAATCAATTAATTTCTCAACTATTAGCTAATAGTTTCTCAAATTAAAATCAAAGATTTAACTTTCCTTACCTATTTTTTCTTTTCAAAGCTAACTCAAAAGAAAATATAGAAATTCACCTGAAGAAATTTCACAGGAACCTAACAAAAATCCCAAATTAAATAAGAATCTTAGAAATCAAGATTTTGTAAAAATTTCCTTTTAACAGAACGACGGAATAAAAAACGATCAGTAAAAGGTTCGTTGATTCAATATCAAACTTATTTATAATAGATATCACTCAGCAATAAGAGTTATGGAAGAGACCACGTCGAAATTCGTCAACTGGAGGCTAACCATACAAAAAGACAAAAATTAGATCAAAGAGAGAGATGAAGCGACGGTTGGATGAAGAAAAAATTGAAGAAGAAGAAGAAAGAAAAAGTAAAGAAGAAGAAAGAAAGTGTAGAGTGAACTTAGTGAGTTCCAATTCGCTATTTGCATCTCCTTCTAAACAAATTTCCAAAAACATCTCAAAACTCAATCAAAATTCTTTGCAACCAAGGAATAATAATTTATATTTCATTTCTAACCTCTCAACTATTCTATCAAAGTTAATTAACTAATATTGATATTATACATAAATTCAGTTATTCTCTCACTACTATATTAATCTAAAATAATTAAACATTTAATTTTTTGTAATATTTATTTCTTTTTTACTAATAATATATTAATTAAACTGATCTTTACAAATTGCCTGATCAGCAAAAAAAAAATTGTCTTTTACTATTTTAAAAAAGAAAGCCAAATGAATTTTAATTTATTCAGTTGAACGCTTTCAATTTGATTTTTTCTTTTGATCTTAATTTTGATAGATGTATCAAATGAAAAACTAGCTCCAATCCCAATTTTAAGATTAATTTTTTAATTCAAATTTGATGAATATAGAACACACAGCTATAAATCTAGTTCGTCTTATTAAAAATCTTAATGAAAAGGGTTATCATCTTAATCTAATTTCTCTTTCATTTTATTTTTCCTTTGAGTAATAATTTTTAGTTACCTCATTTGTTTTAAATAATTATGATTACCTTTTACTTCTTTTTAATACTTTCCTCTATCACATTAATATTTTGTCTATCATATTTAAATTTTTCTTTCTCTCACTAAAATTTGGTACGTCTGAAATTTTTTTTTTTTATTTCTTGTTTTATTCCTCGTTGTATCTTTGTCAACTCAATCAATTTTATTTCTCATTATATATTCTCTTTTTCTTTTTATTTCACCTCAATCATATATTGATATTGCTAAAGTATTTTTCTGAAATGACCCAAGTTTAATTTGATATTATGTTAATTGATAGATTGACGAATTTGTAATTAATAGTAAAATATTGAAGTTTGAGTCCTCACAATTTTTATACACATGTTCATAATAAGCAATGATCATCATCCACACTGAAACTGCAAGAAGCCGAAATATTTTGGACCTTCAAAGTTAAAGCCCACCATGGCCATGGTCATTAACTGCCATGTTGATTGATGGTGATTAGTGAACCCTGTTCTCCTACGGTGCACCACACTTTCTTACTCCTACTAACTTTCCTTACCATTCAACAAAAACCAATTAGTTGACTGGGTCCACGCGTGCATGCATCTCCTATTTTATCAACTATGTCTCTTTCTTTTTTCTATCCTTTCACATTCTCTTTAGTTCCAAGCTTAAACCATAAGGTGAAGTCCCTGTCTTCCTTGTTCTTCACATCACAAAAGGTGTGGTTGTGTATGCACTTTGTCAATTGTTTATTCGTGTTTAATTTGTAGCTTTTTTGTTATTTGTATTGAATCATTTAATTCAGATTTCTTTTTGTTGATTTGGGATTTTAGTTTTTTTCCCCTTGTTTTATAAGCCACATGACCGATGGAAAAGTAAAAGATAATTGGTGTTTATGCTAAGACTTTCTCTGTCATTGCTTGAAATTATGTTCTTTGTGACATGTCAAATGTGAACGTGTGAGATGCGATTGTTGTGATAAAACACAAACGTAGAAGTTTCTGTGTGTAAACACAATGGATTTTGAATGAAGTTGCATGGCTGTAAGTTTGATTACCATGCCAGGTCAATTAGCGAGGCTACAAGTTCATATGACAATTGCACCTGAACCTTCTACATGTCATTTTCTTTTTCTTTTCCTTATGACTTATGCATAATACCTGTGATCTTACATTTTGTTATGCATACTTAAAAGTAAGTCTATTTTACATAATTACATGTAGCACTTGTTAACGGGTGCTTCTTTAACTGATAATTGCTTGAAATAAGTGACAAATCGTAGATTTACTTTATTTTATTTTTTTAATCTTTGTCTGCTTTTTTTGTGCAATGCTTGTAAAGAAAATGCTCTGAAGAAGAATTAACTGGAATGTCAAGTCATAATTACTTCTCTTATGGGGAAAAATCATTAAAAATTATATCATGGTCTATGCTTTCCCTTGCTTTCTGATTGTTTAGCATCGTTGAAGTTTTTGTAATCGAAAGAAAAAACGAGATGCTCTCCATATAATGAATGTTACAGATATATCCATCCATCTAATTAGTGTTTTATGTTGACTATCAGAACTGTTTAGGCAACAAAATTAACACATGGCTTCTAATTTCCGAGCATTTTGGAATAGCCCAGTTGGTCCAAAAACAACACATTTCTGGGGACCTATTGCCAATTGGGGCATTGTTGTTGCCGTAGGTTACTTCCTTTTATTCCCTTATAATATGTAGTTCTTTAAGCATTAATTTGCCTCTGATTCGTGTTATTCTAACTACTTAAAAGGGTCTCATGTCATCCCGTGCTCTTATATATATGACCACTGAAAAGGGTCTGAAATGATGTGTCATTTGTTTGTTTTCAGGGTTTGATCGACATTAAGAAACCTCCAGAGATGATCTCTGGCAACATGACCTCAGGTTGAAAATATATGCTCTCAAGGGAAATTGGAAAGTTGTTAGCAATATAGCATACAATATATGTGTTTAATTTTTATTTTTTTTCCACTTCTTGTCTTTGTGTTGGTGTTGCAGTGATGTGTGTTTACTCAGCATTGTTCATGAGATTTGCATGGATGGTTCAACCTCGAAACTACCTACTTCTTTCGTGCCATGCTTCCAATGAAGCTGTACAATTATGTCAACTCTCCCGCTGGGCAAAGGGGAATGGGTACGCAACTTAGCATTTCATTAATTCAAATGAATAACGAATTATGCTATTCATGTCTAAAACCTGAATTGACGGATATGTTGTTTGGAATAGGTACCTTTCTAAGAAGAAGGAAGGCGCTTCATCAAAATAACTTGTTGCTGAATTTGCTGTTTTCTCGCGGGGTGTCAAATATGACAATTTTTGCATTTGATTATTCATGTACATTAATATATCTTTTATGATTTTATAAGCAAATTTCATGGAATAACATTTTCCTATTTGTTTATTTCCTATTTTGAATTCATTAAGAAAAGTTCCTCAGCTGTTTTAGATCTGCAAGATTGAAATGGTATTGGTTGTTGTTTTCACTTCAGAATAATAATGGACAAATTGAGGGGGAAAATTAAATGATATAAATATTTACAATAGCTAAACTGCTAAAGGGACTTCAGACAAAATACAAATTTTCAAATTTTGTTCACTATCTGCATGAGTCATCTAAAGAAAATAGCTGATGTTGTGTACCATTTGGCAGAATTATAAAGTTGGTAAGGTTTAACAAAACTAATTAACACACTACTAACAAGTAACAATTAAAATTTGTCTATATAAAACAAACAAAAAAAAAAAGACATCTTAAGGAAGAATTTTATTGTTACTATAATTTAGTAATAGAATATTGTTAACCACTAGTTAAGAAACTAAGAAAAAGTTTATTTTACTAAGAATTATATGCAAATACAATTTAAAATTATGAGTAATTTTGTACGTCTTATCATTTTCCTTAATAATATTAGCTTACTAGATTAGATGAAATCTTTGTATATATTGGAGCCGATTTCTACACCGGCTTTTTTGCATGTTACTTGTCAATTCAGCGGTGTGATATCTTTGTATTTGAGACATATACAACAAGTTTGAATTCAAGCCAATTAGAAGAGATTAGAAAATAATTTTAACTTTTAACCTGTAGAATTCTCATTATATTTAAAATAAATTATAATAACACTAACTTTAGTTTAATTATACATGTATCTTTATTTTTTTAACTATTACTGTTACATTTTTTAAAAAGTGTTAATACATAGTTTTAAAAGAATGCAAATGTAATATTTTCATATTCAAACTCTATCATTCGATGTATACGTGAGCTCAAACCATTAATCTTATATCAAGCTATGAACATTGGGCAACTAATTAAATGTGAATTTCACATATGGAATCCAGCCACACGAGAAAAGTGTACTTGCTAAGGGTGGCAAAATTCTTCTTCTATCTTCAACCAGACTCCAAAGGGTCTAGTATTTGCAAAAAAATGCTCAAGTGACGGTGGTTATCAGATTTAGAAAGTTACAATGATAAATGTCTAAACAGTTTAGCTTGACATATATCCTATTTATAACGGACTATAGGATTTTTACCTTTTAGGTTTTACCTACTTGATTATAAATCAAGTAATACGGTGATAATCTTGGTTTTTTTTTAATAATTTGTATTAAACTTAATTAATTACTATATTCCACCTTCAGCTATTAAGCTTTTCTGGGGTCTTTGGCAACCTAAATGCTTTAGGACTTGGATATTTACTTGATCTTGGTTGTTAGTGGTAGCATTTGCGTGTGGTTATGATCGCATATATGATACTTACAAAAGCTGTACAAAAACATTCAGGAAGTCGGAATTTATCATAGCCTTTCCCGAGTCATATTACCCTTTTATGTTTGGGTATGGTTATGATCGCATAAGTGATACTTACAGGAAAGTGATCGTTGTCACTTCTCTAGAAGTTTCACCGAAACCTTTGAAAGTTTGCAACATATGTGACGATAATGGTTGGAGAAACATTCAAAGTTGATCCCTCTAAACTCGATGTTGATGCCTGATGGAGTATATTTAAATAATACTAGCTAGCACTCTTGATTGGTTAGCATCAACATGAGATGAAGTGGATATATTACATTTAGTAATTGGTGATTGTTTCACTTGATCTTGTCAATGAGACAGACAAAATTGTTGCTGCCTCTTGGTCTTTATGGTGTCCACACACAAGATTTTCGATATATTGGAGAAGAATTGCACTCTAATGAAAGTCCAGGTTTTGGGGCTTTGAAGGATTGTTTGGTTCTTCTTCTTCATAATCACACTGCAAATCATTTTTGCGTATGGCAAATGAAGGAGTTTGGGATCAAAGTTATTGGACCCTATTTTTTCAAAATTTCTATTCCAGATCTTTTGTTGCAGACCACGCGCTGATTTAAATCCATTTTGCATCTTTGACAATGGTCGTTTCCTTGTCATTCATAATACTTAATTATAATCAAATATCAAACAATTTTTATGATGACAAAATTAATAGTATAGTGAATTTTCCTCCAACATAATATGCATGTGTTCTAATAAGGTTTATCTTCAAAGCTTGGTTTCACCAAGACAAGAGGATGCTAGGTCTTTTCTACAACAATTTGTTGTTTTTAATCACATTTGTTGAGATTATTCCTTTCGTATCTTATGCATTGATAAATAAATGGTGGATAGAACGTAAATGACTTAACATAATATGCCGTAGTCATTTTTTTTTTTTTCTATGGATGATATTTATTTGCTGTTGCTAATGCTTTGATCATTGACTTTAACTACCAATAAAATTAACATCTAATTGCAAACTAATTAATGTCGTCAATCATGAAGAAATGACTCATTTATTTTAACGGTTTTTATCACGAGAGCACATTTGAACATTAACAATTATTAAAATCTTATTTCTAATATAAATTTGAATATATTTATTAAAAGAGAGAATCATTAAATTTTAAAAACATTAAATGTGATTTTTAATACTAATTTATTTCAATATTTAACTTTATATTTTTTACTTTCATTATCTTTTATATTAATGAAGGTTACTAGCATCATCGTTATTGCGCTCTTATCACCATAACACAATTACTATTGTCGCCACCACTATCATGTAAGTGTGGTAAGAGTAGTGATAATTATGCATACTAATGGTAATAATAAAAATAAAAAAAGATAAAAGTGAAAAAATTAATATTAAAAATGGAAATAAATTAATGTCAAAATATATTTATTTTCATAATAAATACATTTAAATTTATATTAAACATGTCATGTATATTCTATTTTTATAACAAAAGATATTTTTGTAAACGTGTTGAAATGTTAATAAATAGATATATAGATCAATTGATTGAATAGCTGAATAGGTTAAGTTGTTGTAAATATAACGTTGTCTTTCATTTCTATTAATACAAAAATGATTAAGATATGGATAAATGAGAATTCAACTATTTTTCTTGTGCATGTGTGTGGATGTAAATATAAAATTCAACTATCCATTATTTATATACAATGGTTAACATTTTAAACATTAAAAAATTCAATTTCAAGCCATTATTTGCAATGGTATAAAAACTGAATGTTGCTGCATGCATGGCATATATGTTGTGAACGTTATCAGTATTTTAAAACTTATTTAACGTTAACTCGAGAGAGTATCTACATCTACAACCAGTGCTAGCTTATTTGTAATTAATCTATACACGCTCCAATATAGTTTTAACAAAAAAATTATCAAAAAGAGATATTTTGATTAATTTTTATCAACATATATTAATCTTAACTAATATAGTTTTAAATGAAGAAAAATATAATATAATATAATAATATAAATTATCCCTCAATTATGTTTGTTAATAATCATTTTTGTTGACAATAATATTGAAATTTAAAATCTTAGTTAAAAATTCTGAATTGAATTTGTCTCCAAGCAACAACAGAAGGAACTTATTGACATAATCCCAGCTAGCATGGGCAAGCCAAATATTTTATGAATGCCCATGTTAAGATGACAACTAAAATGTGCTACAACACTAAATCAGAGAAAGAGTACAGAGAGATGAATGAAATTTCGTATAATATACATACATCTTCTAATTGATACATGTTTTTGGTTTTTTCTATCGCTGTGGTTATATCATATTATAAATTGTATGATATGAGGAATATAAATAGCAGGATGTGGGGTGGTAGATATGTAATTGTTACTGAAAAAGTGGGGAAGAAGAAATGAAATGGTGAGAGAAGAGGAATCAGCCGCGGGGAGGAGGGGGCGGAGGGGGGGGGGAGGAGACGGCGGCGCGGAGGATGGAGAGGAAGCCAGCGGGCTGGGAGGGGTCGCGGTCATCGAGGAAGAGATCCTCGGGAACCCTAAGGGCAGCATGGGAGGAGACGAGAGCAACGGAGAGGGTGAAGGCGGTGACGAGGAGGGAGCCGAGAGAGGTGAGGAAGAGGAGAAAGAAGGTGGTGGCGGCGAGGAGGGAGAGGGTCTCGAAGTCGGAGAAGGTGCGTCCGAAGAGGCGGAGAGGATGGTCGGAGGGGCGGAGGAGGTAGAGGAAGAGCCAGGAGGCGAAGAGGGTGAGGAGGAAGAAGAGGGAGACGGGGTTGGATAGGAGGGAGACGGCGAGGATGAGGAAAACGACGACGTAGTAGTTGACACGGAAGTATGATATGTTGTGACGGATGCGGAGTGTGGCTTCGGAGAAGGACAAGGGCTTAGAAAGGGCGGTGCGGTCGTACATCTCAGCCCATGGCCTCCTGTTCGACAGGCTGTGCCGGACTGCCTCCGACATGTATGTTATCATGAACCTCAATGCCGGTTGCCCTTCCTTTGCTTGCTGGTTCGATACCGGCAGGACTTGTTCTTGTGGTGTCGCAGCTTGAGAGGCCATCCTTCTTCCAATACCCAATGCTTTTCTCTTTTTCAATTAATATATATCTATTTCCTATTTTCCTTTTCTACATATATATATTTCCTTTTAAAGCTTTTTCCTATTTATAATCCTTCTTACCCCACCTATCGTTTATTTATAATACTAAACGCTGTACGGCCCTATCAACCAATTTCAATATCTACAAATTAAATATCAGACCTTTTAAAAACTATATCTCTCTTCTTTTATCTTTTCCTCTAACTGTTCTATAGAATGTGTTTGGTTATGTCGTTTCTTTATTTTCTGTCAACTAAAAACAGTCAAGGACTTATCAATCTTTTTAACTAATTAAATATTTTTCCCATTAAACGTATTTTTATGAAAACTTGGCCGTACCACCGACGTAGGACTGCCCAAAAACACTCCAATATTCAAAACTCATCCAACAAGTTTTTTTTTTTTTTTCCTAAACTGAATTTGCAGTAACACACAACTAATCCAACAATTAATCTAGCAAAAACTTACCTTTTAAAAAAATATAAAAAACTACTTATTTCATTAAAAGTAATTAAAAAAAACAAAATACCTTATATTATGTCTCCAATACAACATCGAAGTGGGGTAACTAGGCTCGTAGTTCACCCTTGAGTATGAAAAAGAAGGCACAATCGAGTGTGTCTGTCTAGGAAGTTACGCGGCATGCACCAATCTTTAGTCCATGCAGGGATAGAAATTCTGCAGAGATCAAAACGTACCACCATCCTTCCGTATCACTGCTATTTAAATTTCCCTGGAACTTCTTTTACCCTCTATTTTAGTAAAACTCTGAATTCACCCCCTCTCGTGACGTGTCGGATGTCTAGTGAATTAATAGATAGATTAGTTCAGTTTCTTTAAAAATAATTGTTTTTTTTTTTTTTACTTTCTATTATCTATACTCCTAGGAAAATAAATTTTTTTTTTATATTCACTTTTGTTAAATAAGAAATTTAACCTACAACATCATAATATATAACCTTACATAACTTCTAAAAATAATTTTAAAACATTTATATAAAAAATATATAATTATTCTATTATCTATATATATATTTATTGTCTATATTATTAATAAAAATATTTTTTTCTTTATGTTCAATTTTCAAAGTACTTATTCTACCTTTATATTTATTTAAAAATTAAAAAATAAATCAAACTAACAACCTTTGTCTCTCCAAATATAAATTTTGTCATTAGATTAACTTTATAACCTTAAGAAAAAATATTACTTCAAAACATTTATACTCAACATAAATAATTGTTCTATTATCTATAATTTATATAAATCTTCCTTAAATATGTATACCTTAATCAAACACAACGACATTTTGAACTCTATTCAAACTATCTCTACTCTCTTCGTTTTCTTATATTCACTGCAAATCTAACATGTTTGTAGGTGATCTAGCATGTTTTTATCATGTTATTATAAATAAAGAAATATAAAAATTTAAAAAATATATTTCAAAATATATTAAACTAAAATTATTATATACAAAAATGACACAATAAATTATTTATATTTTATCTTATTATTACAAAATTTATTGAATCAAAATTTTAAAAATTGTTATAAAATATAAAAATAAAAATACAAATATACATGCAAGTTAGTGCCAGTGTTTTTGCTAGATTTTATAAAATTAAACATTACTAAAGCATGTACTTTTTATAGGTACATGTTCATTAAGGATCAAGGGAGAATTTAGAATATTCAATTACCATCAATTGTCAAATTACCCAAATGAATTTCGGAATATATTCACTTCAATTTGGTAAAACCACGACAAGGTTTTCAGTTTATTTATTTACACAGTTTCATATCCACTATGGAGTTTGGATGGTTGACTTGAATACGTATAAATTGTAATGTATACTATGAGTGTAGCCACCCCGAGATTGGAATTAAAGCATAAATCCTTGTAGTTTAGACTACATTTTGTTACCGGTTCCAATTCATAATCCCTTCTGAAAATACCAGCAAATAAATCCTATTATTTTTTACTACAGACATTAAAATGGACGACAAAGTGCAATTTCCTCAAATTTACGGATACGTTAACCTAATTGTTCTATTTAAAGTCCAGAAGGACTAATTTCTTCAGTTAACCTAATTAGTATAAAAAAATTTCAACTGATTTTAGGTTTTTCTTATTATGCAGTGATTATAAGTTAAAAAAGCAATCATTAATCTATTCTTGGAACTACAAAGTACTAAATAATATTGTACTAATAGCATAAGGATCAAGGTCTCGAGTTTAACCATGCATAATTCATTCACCACTTACAAAGGCGTTCAATTTAGGGTCACCACATGATGTATGTCAAGAGAGAGCATCATGAATATATACGAGCCCCCAGTTGTCCTTGAACATAAACAAATTACGATGGCATAATGTCCTCAAAGGGATTATATGAAATTCAGAGTACTAATATAAAAAAAAAGTTCTAAAACTGGATAAAGAGTTCATCCGACATCCATGGCATCATTACCAAAATAATTTGGAGTTCAGAATGTAGATCCGTTCCATCCAAAGTTGGAACCCTGCAGAACATAAAAAGCACTATCAATACTCAGTATCAGCAAAAAATGTGACTTGATAATTTATTGAGCATTGAAAAATTTTGGTAATTAGCATAAAAAAAAATTGGCTGGATTATTAAGTACATCTTATAGTGACTACTATAAAGTCTAGAACAGTGAGAATTTATTTACATGGCCTAGTGCTGGTGTAAAGCATGCAAACATTGTGCATATTCTTGACTCTGATGGGCCTAAACAAAAAGGAAGAATGGAATAAGAGGATGCAAGGTAAGGGACCCTTCTTTTGACGACAACTCCCAAGTCTAGATACTTGCCTTGGTGTCGTAAAACTTCAAGAAGAACCGTGACTTTGGCACAGACAACTTGGTTTCAAGAATTGAAGCAATGGCAGCACTAAGTTTCTTGTTCACATCAGGGCTAAGACCACCAATGGACACCAATTCACCATAAGCTGCTGGCTGCTCATTCCCACCAAAAGAAATAGGCACAGATCCTTTCAATACAATCATCACATACTGCAAAATCAATAGAACCAGAATCAAAAGGCTTAAAGACAATCCAAATAAATAAATAAAAAAAGAAGTATATCTTATAGCAAAGCAAGAGAAATACAGTAGAAGAAAACAGCAAATATCAAACTTAATTGATATACGTTAGATTAAACCACCAAAAGTTCATGTTATTGTATTGCCTATCATATCACTCCATCCATGATTCCATGGTAGCATCATCTCTCAAAAAGCATCCAACTGATCCACTCAAGAAACTTTCGGTTTTAAACGAGCAGTTTAACAAATACAGGATTGAAAAATCACAAACTACAACAATTTATATTGCAGACATAAAGTTAAACCAAAAGGGCAAGTTCCCACATCCTACTGAGTCACGTTCAACATAGAAACGAGAAAGCTTAACTCGACAAATTAGAAACTACAACAACATTAGAAGAATCCCAGTACACATATGCCACATGTAGAAAAACTAACTATACATTATTATCCATATTTAAGTAACCGCGAGGTACTTAGGGATTTACTGCATTGTAATAACATACATATATACAACACTAGAACCATTTCAATTCAATAGAAAAGAAACCACACCAAATTATGAAAAGGACAAAACAGAGAAAACTACATAACATATATACGGGGATCGAATGTGCTATATCCAGACACAGCAAGGGTTTCTGTTTTCTATCCTTCAAGCCAAGTAGTAGAAAAAATCATTTTCATTTCCACCTCATTCATAGACACTAAAAACTTTCATCCAGCAAATTAACATGGCAGAAGCAGAGAAAGAAAAGTTGAAGCCTCAACACACAATCCGACCCAAGTCACAAAACAAAATTCTAATAATTAGTCACAACTATACCCATATAACAAGAAGTGAAGAATCAAATAAGAATAAGAACAAGAACCCTAGATATGAGAAACTACATAAGAAAAGAGGGAAAGAGTCCCTGAACTAACAATAATCACTAATTTGCATCCATTTATTAAACAAGTGCGTGAGATTAAATTAAAGGGGAAAAATTGCAGTGTATGGAAGCATTAAAAGACGGAAATGGAAAGTTGAAAAATTGAAAGTAGGTGTAAAAATAAAAGTGGGAGAAGCGGTAGAGATAGTTAACGTACGGCCTCAGGTTTGCCGATGATGTTGGCGACAGTGGAGGTGGCTTCGGAGAGAATGGAAGAGGTGTCTACGCCATCGAGGGCAACGTTGGTGGAGAGGTTGAGGCACGGCATCGTTTCACTCTGCAGCTGTTGTATTCTTCTGCAAGTGATGTGAAAGGGGAAGCCTACACTCTTCACTATTCTACTACTCTCCTTTTATCAGCCACCAATTTTCTATATCTCCAAAATGCCCTTTTCTCTACCAACACTGCAAACTCCAAAATGCCTTAGCTCCTCGTCTCTACTGTCACAGTTTTTTTTTTCTTTTTTTTTTTATAATAGTTTTTAAGTTCAATATGTTGTATATTTAAAAAATTAATTATAGGAGAAACCAATTTAAGTAACAAAGTAAATTTTTAATATAAAATGATTGTTTTTTTAAGGTACGTTTTTTAGAATTGAAATTTATTTTTCAATAAAAATCAATTAATGGTATTAATGATTTTATTTTAAACACAATGGAACCTCTTATTCTTAGATTCAGTCTTGCTTTTTTTATTGTCATTTTGTTAAAAAAATAAGGAATTTTTGTTGTCATTCACCGTGAATGCTTTAGTGTTTCAATAGTTAATTTTTTTGTTAAAGGATGTGTTAACTTGAAAATTTAGCAGTGTTATTGGTACTAAAAATGTTTAATTACATATTTTATATTATTAGAGAATTATCTAAATTTACATATTTTATATTGTAGATTTAGCATAGATATTGAATCTTTTATGCATGTTGCTTTAATATTGTTTGTTTAAATAACTTGCATATTTTTTATATAATGTCATTTAAAAAAAAAGAAATGAGATTTTAAATTAAATTTTTTTTATAAGATCATATAGTTAACAAAGTAGCACCTACATCTAGGGATGTCAAGAGGATGGGAGAGTGTGAATTTGGTCATTTCCATCTCTAGAAAATGTAAAGTGAATTTAGGTTCGCGTATAAAAGAAGTAGGTATGAAATTTTAATCTTCATCTTCATTTTTATTGAGTATTTTTGAGTTTAGATATGTTTGCGGGTAACCGTCATATTATTTTTTATAATTTAAATCTATTTATTTATTATTAAATAAATTATATATTAAGTTATTAGTTATATTTTATTAAAAATATATAAAGAATAATAAATACAAGAAATTATAAATTAAAATTTAAAAATTAAAATTTTAATTAAATATATAACTTTAAACTTATTTATATAATTATTAAAATTATAACAACCACATCATCTTATATTTATCCTCATATTTATACCTGATCAATCACATCGAATAATACAAATACCTGTTTAAAATAAATAATATCCATCAAAATCAGAACAAATCCAAGGCAATATTGACTAAAACAGTATTTTTACCATCATTACTTACATGCAGATGAAAAAGTGTGAATCATATATTTTGAGACAAATATGATATCCTAACATAAGTTATGGTTGGCATATGCAGTTTATTATGCTACCTTTTCCTTGATGCCAATTTAATAAATAAATGTCAATAGCGATTAATACTAAAAGTATGCTGAATGAAATAACATCATAAATTGAGTGAAGAAATATCACTACATAAGGTAACTTACTTAATTAAAGATGGAAAAAGATGAAAAAAGTATGAGTTTGATTCTCATTATTAACAAAAATTAATATCTAATCTCTTTATAATATATATATATATATATATATATATATATATATATATATATAAATATAAATATAAATATAAAGAAACGTCACTACATTCTAGAATAAGGTTTTATTATAAGGAAAAAGAAATATCATGTTTGTTGGAATGAAGGTCAAATTGTAATAGAGAAGTAAAGGTCAACCTTGCTAAGTTAAAGACGAATTTTCCATAGTCAACAAACAAGTAGACAAGGAGAATAAAAAGGTAGTAGTTGTTGGTGACAGTGAGACACTTGTGCTCAAGGATGTAGAGGTTATTGAGAACAAACGACAAAGACATGATTGACAGAATGGGGTAGAGTTAGAGGAGCAATGAGGATGGTGGAAGTTGAGGGGGGAAGGGTCGTGAAGGGGATTGACGGAAAGGATGAATTTGAAGGAGGTTTTGGGAAGCACGATGAAGAGAAAAAATGTATTAAGATGGAGAATTGTTACTAGTGACAGTTAGGCACTTGTGCCTGACACAAAGATAGTTATGAAATCAAACAATATAGCCATGGAAAAGGATGATAGAGTTTGGAGGGGTCACAAGAAGTGGTAGGTATACTTACAAGCATATAGAATTTTTAAAAATTTTGTAATTTTAAATATATCTATTTCTTTTTTCATCTCACACATTTTTTACCAACATCCGCTTCTTCACAAGGACAATGGGGTTGAGTTAAGGAAAGACAAGTGCATAAGGAGTTTGCAAAGATGGTGGATTTGAAGGAGGTTTGGCAAGGAGTGGTGTAACATTCCTATTTTTAATAACTAAATTATCACATAAATATTTCGAATGATCATGACTTAGCGAACCATTCATCGCTAAGTAAATTTATTTTTGTAATTAAATTCGCTCAGCGATTAAGTTCAAATTTTGGTTATAAATAGGGAAAGTTAATTGCGAAATGGAGTAGGAAAATCTAGTTTCTTAACTCTTGGATTAAGGCTTAAAAAATTATTCACCACTTTTCATCAAACTTTTACTAAGGTAAAGAGATAGTGAAATTTATAAACTATTGTGGTGTTGATCTTAATATACTTATTTGTTTTTACTACTCTTATGATTATTATTAGTTCTAAAACTAAGTTTTGGTTATCCATTAATATAACAATTGTTCTGGCCTTGATTTTCATATACTTAGGTGATTGTTTAAACTTTTATTTCTCCAGATATATTACTTCTGATTCTTTATTTATTATTTCCATATATTACTTTTAGTCCTTTATTTATTATTTTCAAAATTACTTCTGATCATTTGTTTCTTATTTCTAGATATTACAGTTTGATTATTGATATTATTATTTAAGTTATTCTCTAAATATTACAGTATGGTTCTCTATTGTTATTTATTAATTGTTCTATTAGTTAACTTTTTTTTAGAAGTCATATTTTGATAATTTTCTATAAAATTAATTATCATATTATTTTCAAATAATACATTCTAGTTTATTGATATTGTTTATTTTAAGTTTTGCTCTAAATCTTATTTGTATCACGCTCCATTACAAATTAAATTATGATAAATTTTGGTTTCTGCAATTCTGATTTATAAATTTTATTGCTCTTGGAATTAATAATAATTATCTTATAATTTTATGTGTGTATTATATTTTATTCAAAAGATTATTATTTATATGTTGAATATTCATGGTAAAATATATTTATATCTTATAAAATATTCAAAGAATTGTGTGTAAAGTTTAGTTATGAAAATATCATAATAAATATGATATTTCTCAAAATCATATTTATAAAAGATAATCTAAGTATCTTTTGTGGTTGCAGTCTAATTTGATTTTCCATATCAGTAAATATGTCTTTTAGTATTAAAAATTAATCAATTTTATACCTATATTACTATTATTATTATTAATTATTATCCATGAAATATAAATTTTGAGATGAGAAGTTAATTTGTATAGCTATTATGACCTTCTAATTCTTTGAGGTTAATTCATAAATAATTTTTGTGAATGATGAATGATATATAAGTATTACGTGCGTTAGTGGTTGTCAAATCTAGTGATTTTTGGGGACTGTGTTAAAATGTTGTAAGATGAACTTAATAAAGTCCTAAGTTTCCTTGTAAAGGTACCATGCAAGTGTATGAGTGTTTGTGTTTTGGGAAGTCACAACTTGATACACTGCGAGGTGAATAATGAGGATCAAGTGTGTGTTCTAAAATGGTTATAAGCCAGTTAGATGAATATTCAAGACTGACCATGTCGACACTTGGGTTAGCACAATCATCAAAGAGATGAAATGTTTAGGGCTAACCATGTTGTCACTTGGGTTAGGACATTGATCGGCCTAAAATCTTCAATAACTGCTTAACATCCTTAGGATTGTGTAGGGTATATCTCTCTTGGGCTAAAAAAGTGTCAATTGATATTTTGAGCTAAAAGAGTGTTTGTTGATATTTTTGGCTGAAAGAGTATTTGTTTATATTTTGTTTGGGGCTGAAAAATTGTCCCACTTCTCAAGAAAATTGTGTACCAATTTAAGAAAGATATAAAACTATCAATCACTTCCAAATGATTAGGGTGAATAATCATTGATATGAGTAAGGTTGAGTCAAGTGAGATTGAGTCATAGGTCAAACCTTAGGCCTCATTGTTTGTTAAGTTTATTAAGATTAATGTTGGTGGTTTATAAAAATCTTACTCTTTTCGTGTGTTTCTTTTCATATATGTTTGTGGTACAAATAGAATATGAACTTGGTTAGTAGACTATAATGAAGGATTAAGAGTTTCCTCTAAACATCTTGAGTTCATAAACGAGTTATTTTTTATGTTTGAGTAATTTTAAGTTTGTAAAAAGCTCATTACTTTGAATTAGGGTCATTTAATAATGATAGTAGTAACAATTCATATATTTTATATTTTAAGTATTTTATACAATCAAATTTTATAATTACTACATTTGATTCATAATGTTATAAGTTATGGTTCTTTATCTAAGATTGATTTCTCACATTTTTATAAATACTTTTAGCTGAGAATCAAGGCATTACAAGTAAGATGTGGGGTGATTGACCAAATTGAGTAATTTTTATAAAATATTCACTTAAATGAGTCTCTTTTGAAAAGATTTATCTAAGTGGTCTATTTTGACCATTGACTCGATTATACTGCAGTTTAGAACTACAATTTGCTCTCCATGTATGATTTTTACCCACGTGGGTGTCATGTGGCTACCAATGAACAACTTGTATTTGGTATTAAACTGCAATTTCTTGACCTCCACGTATGATATATGGTGGCAGATGGGACTTTTGAGATTGATGATGATGCGAGTGAGAACTCGTAGTTACAGGTTTGACTTGCAATTTTAAAAGGTTGTTTTCTCAACTTTGATAGCCACAACTTTTGACCAATAAACTACAAAAAGCAACTTCATTTTCAAGAGAAATATATCATCTCGCCACAACTGTCCCATTTGTGTTATATTTGAGATTACACTCCATAAAACCACAAATACTATTTGCGTTTTATGCGAATACAAAGAGCGAAACAGCAGAAACAAACGCTAAAAGAATGTGAAAGTTCGATCCATGGTTGGTTTTCTTGAAGCACGAATGAAATCAAAACTAGCATTTCCTTATTGTATTCGCAATCACTAGAGTTGTAATCACCAAATTTTCCCTCGATCTTATTGGTAAGATCCACCACTTTAATTTCTCTCTCTCTCTTTTCTTCTGATGAATCGAAATCAGTTTTTTGTTTATCTAATTATAATTCACTCTCTCATTTTTTTTGTCAATCAACTTCAACGTGTTTGCCTAATACAATATGGAATTGTTTAAAAGAGTAAGATTTCGTTTCCCTGAAAAGGCTTTAAATTTCCTTATTGCACCTTTTAATTGAAGTGAATCGTTAAATATTTTGCTATAAAATTATAAATTTGGTAGATTAATGAATTCAGTTAGTTTGTGGTATAAAATTGTTTTTTATGATTTAATGAAAACAAATTTTATTTTTTAATTTTTTGATCGAATTTTGCTGATTTAAACTGAAGCATCTCAATTATCATTGATTTATTTTGGTTCGGACTAGAAAAAAAAAATTCAGCAATCCAAAATAACTTAACAATTAAAATTAATTGGTTTAGATTTTTTCTCTTCAAAAACTAAACTAGCCCAGATCATAAATACTCGTATGTGTGAAAGTTAAAGGTAGAGATGAGATATGTTTTTTTGCAAAGAATTTGCTCGAGCTCTTTTATCACGGATTGCACAGACCTAAAAACTTGTTCAGTTGGATGATACTTCCCTTTGAAAACAAATTAATTTCTCTTCCACCACAACCGATCCAAAGTAACACCAAAGATTTGGCCCCAACTGCTACCTCAATGCTTATGTGTGGAACATAAATTTGACAATAGTCCACTATCAACATTATGATGATTAAAGAAGCTTGATAGGATGTGTTTGACCAACATTCTCTAAATGTTACCAACATGAAAGACAGTCTCAAAAAGTGTGGATGATATTTTCGCTATGCTATTCACATTAGCAGGCACAAGTCATTATTTGCCATGTACCTTTGGGATCACAGACCATTTGTAGAAAGCAATCCAGATGCTATTTTCCAAGTTATTTTCCAGATTCTGGATCATCCCACTTCCATAACGATTAAAAGATGGATTATCTCTAATATGAATATTAGATGATTATTATTAAGGCTGATTTATTGGAAAATTTGCCATCCACCTCCCTCTCTCAATGTGATAAGGAAAAAAGGTAATTTGAAGGGAAAAAAAAAAGCACAAGAGGTAGAAATAATAATTGTTGATGAGATTTCAGCAGTTTAACTCAAGTTAGAATTTAGGATAAAATATATGATTTGGATTTCTAAAAAAAAATCAATATATTAAATACATATTTTAGAAAAAATGTATTAATTTATTCTTATATTTTTAAAGTATATCACTTTTAAATTATTTAAATCATTTTTTTAAAAATGCTATTTAAAACTTGAAGAACAAAATGTTAATTTTATAATTTAATTGTTGCCCCTAACATTTTCTTTCCATGCCAGGCGAAAATTAAAAAAGAAAAAAAAAGCCTAAATACTTTTTAAAGAGTAATCAAAGTCTGAAAATTTCCACTTCCGGTTTCTCCTCCACCACCGTCGCCACAACCGGCGCCGTCAAATTCATTTTCCGGCAATGGCAGAACAACAAGACGATACTTCCGAACAACCTCTCTCCCTCCGCACCCTCTGCACCATGAGGTCTTTTCTCCTCCACCCTTCAACGTCAAAACGCACCGTTTCCTCCATCGTGGAAACCCTAACCCGCACCCCCACTCACCACACCCTAAAGCTTCTCTCCGACGCCGCCGCACACCGCCCCGACCTCGGCCCCTCCGCCGTCGTCCTCCCCGCTGACTCCTCTCCCCACCTCACCGTGGAGGTCCTTGCCTCGTCCCTCACCGACCTCCATCTCGACGACGCGCGCTTCGCGTCGTTGTGCTTTGGCGACTCCGTAGCCGCGCGCGTGTGGATGCTGAGAAACGCGGGCTCGAAATTCGAGGTCCGACCCGGTTTGCTGCTGGCGGTCCTGTTGGGGTTCACGAAGGACCCTTACCCTTACGTGCGAGCCGCGGCGCTGGAAGGGCTCGCTGGGTTCTGCGAGCGCGGTGGAGAGTCGAAAGACGTTGAATTGGTTGAAGCGTGTTATCGACGCGCCGTTCAGCTACTTCGAGATATGGATCCTTGCGCTAGGCTCTCTGCTGTTCGCGTTGTAAGATTTCATATTTCATTTTAGCTTCAGTTTAATCTATCCTCTTAATAATAATAATAATAAAGGAAATACTCTCACTTCAACTAGACACAATTGTAGGTACTGAACTGAATTTAATGAAAAAACAAAACTAATATTTTAACTTATACACAATAATTTGGAATGTATAAATTATATTATTATGTTATAAATTCTCTATCAAAATTATTATCTTATAAATTAATATTTGTCTATATATTTAAAGTTAATTTATATTTAATAAATAGTTTAAATTATTTTTATATATTTTTAATTTTAATATTTATAATTTAGAAAAAAGGTAAATTAAAAAAGATATTAGGAGGTGAAGAAGATCAATTGTGTGTTTAGATGACTAAACCAAGTACTATATTGTGTTGCGGGCAGAGAAGAAATGAGAAAATCAGATATCTGAATGTTAATGTCATCAGATGTTGTATTCGTATCGAGTTCAGTTCAGTCAAATTTGTCTAATGATTCATATCTTTTTTTGAGCTAGTTAATGGCGGTGAAGCTTTGAATGACGTAAACTATTATATTCCAGGTGGCTTCATGGGGTCTGATGTTGGCATCTTCTAACTCAGACATGAAAACCTATTGGTCCAACGATGTATTTGCCAAGGTATGCTCTTGTACTGTGGTGGCATGTTTCCCAAATTTTTTGGTGCTAAACAACTGTTTGAGTTTTCTAGCATTTCTGACAGTTGTTGGCTGGCCCCTGAAAATATCACATAACGCATTCACTGTATGTGCATATAGCTATGCTCCATGGCAAGAGATATGAACATGAAGGTCAGGGTTGAAGCATTCGACGGCCTCAAAAAGTTGGAAATAGTATCGGAGGATCTTCTGTTGCAAAGTTTGTCAAAGAGAGTTTCAGGGCATGGAAAGCAAAAGCAAGCTCTGGGTCAGAGCACATCTGAACAATTTGTCATCTTGGCAACCAGTGTTGCAGGTGCAATAGTTCATGGACTAGAGGATGAGTTCTTTGAGGTAACTTTTGAAAATCCTTGTTTGAGGAGCTTCATCCAAATTGACTGCAATTATCTGGTATAGTTATAATGCTTTTATTTATGTGATTATAAGATAGTATGACTTCATTTCTTCCTTTCCTGAAGGTGAGAAAGTCTGTATGCAAGTCCTTACGCACACTGACAAGGCTATCTGCTGAGTTTGCACGTGAAGCCTTAGACTCCTTAATGGATGTCTTGAATGATGGTTCGACAGTGGTTCGTTTACAAGCTTTAGAAACCATGCATCATATGGCAATTAGTGGCCGCTTAAAGCTTCACGAAAAAAATTTGCACATGGTATGTTTCTGATCCTTCATTAATCATCTTGCTCTAGGTACAACACATATTTTAGAGCCTAGTTTTTCCTTCCTTCTAAACTGCAAGATGCATCTCATTCTCATGTTGGCCAAATCATGGAACCTCCTTGTTGTGGTATGGACTATGGAGAATGGAGATTTGATGATTATTTGATTACTTTTCTTTTTCTTAATCAGAAGTTTTGGCTTGTTTGCTTTGATAGGAAGTAAGACAAAAATGTTTAGGGGGAATTCCATGTCTCTTTATGGAAGTTTTATTGTTAAGGAGTTATGCTTGTGGTGTGGTTATTGGCCTGGTAGATAAATACTGGAATATGTTTTTAGTTGTTTGGTTTTCACATTAATAAGATGTCGTTTTGTTTGAAAAAAACATTTTTTTTTATATTTTTACTTAATACAAAAAATTCAGAATAGTGGTCATCTGCTATCCCACTTTTGGTATCGGCTGCTACCCTCCGCTATCTAGGAGCGATGAATATGCTTTTAATTATAAAAACTTCATCTAGTTTATACATAGATCAGTGAAACTAACTATTTTTATTGTTTTCTGTTTTTATTTTTTCACCATACTGTATAAAAATTTGAAATTACAAACTTTTGAAAATAGAAATGAAGTAAAATCAAGGTGACATTTTTATAATTAAAAGTAAGAACCAAAAATGAAAATAGAAATAATTTTCGCAAACCAAATAGCCCCAAGTTTTTTACTAGATTTGTAGAATGAACTAGGTCACTAGGGTTGACAAAATTACATTTGGAAAGTGAACAATGACTAATGTGGTGCATGGAAAAGTTGTTTTTGATGAGGGGCCAATCAATAAGGTGTTTCTGACAAAATCACTGGATCACATTAAACACGAAAAAATGGATTTTGTTACTGGCAATCAAATCAAATACCAGAGACTGTTATGTCTTATGCCTCTTTTAAAAACAACAAATATTTTAAATAAAAACTGTCTTGAATAGTCCTTAAGTTTAAGCTGATAAAAAGATTTTCACAAACAAAACCTGGCGGACAGCATGAATCAGTAGCGGGGTTTTATTGAGACTAGTTATGACTTATGGATGCTGAGTGCGTTATTCCGAGTTGAATTCTCAAGCGATTTTAATATTTTTTCATAAACCTAAATTTCCAAAATGATAATGATGAAATTTACTTACTGACTCACCTAATGGCAATACTTTTTTTATATCGATATTGCAATTTATTATTGATATTAGTAGATGTTTCATTTTATTTTGCAGTTTTTTGGTGCTCTGGTGGATGACAATTGGGATATAAGACATACTGATAGGAAAATACTTAAAGTAGTGAAGCTAAATAATCTGGCATTGTTCAAATCATCTATTGACAGACTTCTGGGAAATTTAGACAGTTATCCACAGGTTTGCATTATAGTATGTTACACTTGTCTTTTGTTTTTTCAAAGGCTATGTGAGATCTCTAGTTAATTTTTTAAATTCTGAAGATGCAGGAGGGTTTTGTCTGCAAAAACATGTAACCCCACTTGATAAACTTGTTATTATTACACCACTTGCAAAAATTTCATTTCACTTGTGTGGTAATTTACATTTTGATGGTTTAACTATATTGTTCTTTGAGCCCATTCTTATTATTGTTCTTGATGTACCCCTCTGAAAATTCTTTTTTCTTATTTTAATAATAATATTACTCATTACCTATAAAACATTCTCAAAGCAAAACTTGGTGCACAACACAATCTGCCATTGTCGCATTCACTCACATTTGGCTTCCAGAATCCTTGGATTGAAACGAAAATCAGTATAGAAGGGAAAACCTTGACCTTGTTGACTAGTGGTCTGTTTGATCAAAAGCAGCTAGAAACCAGCTTTTTGCCCAAAATGTTTAGACATTTTCCAAACTCAAAATCAAACACACGTGCACTACATATAATTATTTAACAATTCAGGCATTAAAGAACTATATGTCCATATCCATGACTCCATACAATTATATCTTTTAACCTTTCTGTATCCATTTTTTACTATCTGTTTGTATTTTTAAATACATAATAATTTGTGTTTTGCATCAGCCTCATCTGCTCTTCCTTCACAGTGCTTGATCATAATAGTTTTATGTGTCCTCAATTAAAGCCTTGTCCACTGGGAAGAATATCCTTACTTAAATCATGTATTTATCTTCCTTTTGCATGGCATTCTTATCTTTGCTGCCTTAATGTCTCAATATTCCATCATGGTTTAACTTTTTGTTATGACTTAAAAAGTATTACTAATAACCATAGAGGTGTGTAACAGAACTGGATACGATGCACCAGCTATGGAAATTATTTAAGTAAAAACTAGACTCAACAGCAAGGGTGGATTATATGACTAAAATTCCGATCCAGCCTTCAAAACCAGCCATTAATGAAAGAATATTTTGTGGTCCTTCAAAGCACTTGTTTCTCATAAACTATTGAAAGAGCAAAAGTGAAAGAGGCAATGACCTTGTAGCAGAATCAAAAAGTGCTCATTAGTTTTTAAAACAAAAGGAAGGGATAAGAAAATTACTGAGCTTATCCCTACTCCATTCCATCCAAAACATTGTTTTGCTTTATCAATTACATGCTTCATAATCCTATTCTTTTAGAAGATGGAGCCAAGATTCTCAATACAATCACTTTCTGTACTCTTTTAACTGTTTAATCTTGTGTAACTTTTTAACTTTAATGTTTCCAGGATGAAGCTGATGTATTTTGTACTTTTTCTCATCTGGGCCGAAATCACAAGAAATTTGTAAGCTTGATTATCAAGGACACATTCGAAGAGGTGTGCTCATTTGGATTATTGTATATAATCATATACAAGAACTTCTTGAACATTTGGCATATTTTACACGTCAATGAAACATTATACCCATAATGTTTCGAAGGAGCGGTACTGATTATTTTTTTATTTTGCTTTTACAGATAGAAGCAGCTTTGGAAGGAAACGTAGAATTTAATAGTGCAAGGATAGCTGCACTGTTAATCCTTTCTATATCTGCTCCACTCTTGAATGCTGATGTAGGCAGAATACCAGCAGTAATGTTTTCTTATGCAGTCACATTCCTAGGTAGAATTTATAATGCTTTTAGTGATATCATGGATAGGGATTCCCTTTTGGCCTGCCTATGTGAGAAAAGCAGATCTACGGAGTATTCTGCCACTAATATTGACCTTGTGGAAGGGGAGCAACAGTTTCCTTTATTGGAATGTGATGCTCCAAATTTTGCTAGTAATGAGGTGATTAACTCCAAAATTGACTCACATATCACAAGGGAGCCAAAAGAGGTAGCAAATTATCAGATAGAACAACAGCGATCAGAGTATGATGAAGTTATAAAGTTCACAAATTACATCCTTGCAAAGCCCCATGATATGTGGCAGAGGATACAGTCAGGTCATGCAAATGAAGTGTTAAGGTCCTTAAGGTAATGAATTGTTAGTAGTATCACTTCAGTAAAATATGTGCTTTGGTATTTATCGTCGTTTCTTCCAATATTTGTATCAATTGTATTTTATGTATAAGTAAGCCGAAACCTGTACGTGGGCAGGCTTCCCTTACAATAACTTAATTTGGGCATATATTGATGTATATTTTTGTGATGAGTTTACATACATAAAAAATGTGGGGATTTTGGTTAGTTGATACTGTATATCTTTGGTTTCACGGCTTGAAATTTAAGATGTTCTGCAAGTTTATAATATACTTAAATATGACATTTTCTTAATATTTTGATTGTTTTAATTTAGCATTCATGCATCTATATTGTCTCTGATGTTTTTAATCATCTCTTCCCTTGGGGTGCTGATGTCAATGATGCAGGTGTTTGAAGGAGTTAACCACTATGAAATTTGATTCTTTGGGATCCGGTGGTGCTGATGCTTTGGCATTTACTTTACTATATCTCCGGGTAATAGAGCTACTCTCCGAAGTATGGGAGCACTTGTTACCGGCGAAAAGGTTGTGTACTCTGGGAATAGGAAAATTGGAATTCAAACTGGGAAAGCTTGAAAGGAGGGTTAAGGAATTGATAAGTAGGTTTACAGGTTTTTCTGCACAAGATGAATTGAATGTCTTGGAGCTAATGTTACTGACCTATGCCCTCAGGATGTGTAAAGATGAAATCATTGGTATGAATCATACAATCAAGAGGTTGAGTACTCTATATTTACGTGTTGAATCCATCCTTAAAGAAAGTTCAGCATTGCCTTCTAATTTCATTGTTGAACTTGGGAAAGTATTAAGTGGCACCTCCATCAATGGAGCTTCCTGCAACCTCCTTCAGTTCGATGCAAGTCTCGAGTTCTTCTCCTTGAAGCAGTTTTTGTTTCATGGACAAATCAAACATGTAAAGGCAGAACTAAATATTTCCAATAATGACTTGGAACATCCTCTTCCCTTTGTTTCGGGACTACCTGTTGGTGTACCATGTGAAATCATTCTCCACAATATTTCAAGTGAGAGTAGGTTGTGGCTAAGGATGGCTTTAGATGATGGTTTCATACATCATCTGTTTCTAGATTTGGACCGTTTTGAAGGCTCTGAAGAGGTGACAAAATTTACATTTGTTGCGCCATTCTACAGAACAGCAGAAGCAATTTGCCTTACATTGAAAATTTGCATTGGTTTAGAATGTTTGTTTGAAAATGTTAGTCCAGTTCAAAGGTTTGGGGGACCAAAACGTGAACTAGCACTTCTTTGTAAAGAAAAACAAGTTTTTCTTTACAAGGTTAATAAAGATTAATGGAAACTGCTGCTCGTTAAATACCTATGCATTTCCATGTGATGGCCAGAATGTTAATTTTTTTAGCAAATTACTGTAACATTTTTTCAATTTTTATCAAATTATATATAATATCATTTTTTTATTTTTATAAATTAATCTTTTTTTAAGTAAATATTACACTAAGAGTCTTGTACATTTAAAAATATTACATTAGTTTTCTTATCAAATTTTACACTAATACTCTTTCATGAATGTGAAAATAATGGTTTAAAAAAATAGGAATACGTGTGTAATTATAATAAATTTTGTGGTTTAAAATAAGATTATAATTTGAAGATGTTACTGTAATTTATTTTATTTATTTTAATGAGGATAAAAATAAAACTTGATCAAAGGTTATTTTATTATAATTATCATTTATGGGTTTAATAAGAATATATTAAATATATAATCTTTTTAATCACTCAAATAAATTGATTATCGTATAAAATAAAAATATATAATATTTAATGGAACTAAAATATTACTATGTTTTTATGAAAATATTCATATTTAATATTTTAACTTTGATACATATACCATTAATACTGGATATTAAATGATTATATATTTGAGAAAAATACAATAATAAGACTTTGAATTTTAAAATATTAACAATTTGGGATAAAATTACAAGCTTAAAACATCAAAAGAAATGAGATGGAGAGGTATTATTGTTCTACTTATCTTAATTAATATATATATATATAATTATATAATTTTATACATTAAAGAGTTAATTAAGTTCTTACTCTAACTTTAGTTTGACAGGTCATGATTTCTAAACTTTTCAAAAACTTGATTTCTAGTCTCTAAACAAAATTTTGACAGGTTACATCCCAAAACATTTTAAATATTTGGTTTTTAGCCTCTAATTTTTTTTAGAAACTCAATTTTAATTAGGCTGAGTTAATGAGGTTTCAGGTGCTAAAACTATTTTTAAAAATTGAGGATAAAAAATTGAATTTTTAAAAAATTCCAAGACTTTAACAAGTCAAACTAAAGTTTAGGAAAAAAAAATTAAAAATATTTAGGACTTAAAAAATCAAACTAAGGTTTAGGAACTAAAAACTGAATTTTAAAAAGTTTATGTACTAAAAATTTAGTTAATCCTTAAAAAAAGTAAAAAAAATTTAATATAATTTCAACATAAAAAATAATATGTTATTATCAAATATCATTAGCCTACATGACAAAATCTACTTTTATAATATTATAAATAAAGAATGATAATAATTAATATATAATGAGAATAATTATTTATTTAGTTTTATGTTAAGTATGTTTTTAATTCTTCAAAACCAATTTTTTTTTATTAGTCTCTCAAAATTTTAAAATTATTTCTTGTTATGAATAACCTGTAAATTAAATGATAGAAAATAATTGATTAAAAAAGTATAATTGTCTTTTTAAATTTTTTTAAATTATATAATTTTTTTTGGGTTGATTTTGGTAGAGTAAAATGAAATAACATTTAATAGAAATATTTAAATTAAAATAGAAATAATGGTAAAGGTGTAAGTATGATACTAATTTTTCAATTTTTTCTCTTTTTCTTACTCTAGTTTATGATCCAAATGAATTGATAATATATTAAAATTATAATCTTTATAACGTGGGTTGTAACATCCTCAAATTTTTAAAATAAAAATTATCTTATATAATAAATTAATAAATAATAATTATCTAGATGATAATAATTTAATTACTTAGTATAGTAAATAATAATATTAAGTTGTTATTTGATTTAAATAAAGAAACTATTAAAATAAATATTTATTTAAATTTAAAATAAAATAAAGAATTAATTTGGATATTAAAAAAGATAAAATATGATAGAATTTATATTCAAATTAAAAGATTAAAAATTTATTATTATGAGATGATTATTATAGTTTAGATAAAATATTTTATATGAATATATTTATAATGTGAAATTTAGAGAATATGGTATTGTATTTTATTTAGTCTTATATATCATATTTAAGATAATGAAAGAAAAATAAAAATAAAATAATTATTAAGTTTTGTGAGATAAAATTAAAAAATTAAACTATTAGGATTTTTAAATAAAAAATAAGTTAAGTTAAGATAATGGTATTTTAAAAATAATAATTAGATAAGATAAAAGAATATTTGATTTCATTTTAAATTTAAATCATAAACTAATCTTTTATAAAAAAGAAAAAGAAAGAGAAAAAGAAATCAATCTCAGATTATTATACAGGGGTTAAGTAATTTTCCTTTAAAAAGAATTATAATTTTTTCTATACCTCACTTTCTTTACTTTTTCTAATTGAATTAATTGTGATTTTGTTAGCTATTGATTGCCAAACAATATTGTGAATTGCGTGTCTTAATTATGTAATACCTTTACATAGGAAAAGTGAAAATTGAGCAAACGTGCCAGATATTGAATTCAAACTATGGAACAACATATATTGAATTTCAAACTTACTTGTTATTTCAAGATACTGATATTATGTGATTCTAATAATTTGTGACTCAAGTAATGTTTATTTTTATTTCAGTATTTGTTTTGTTTGAGATAATTTCATTTAAAATAGAGATGAAACTTTTGATACATTTATCTGAGATGGAGATAAAATATGAGATATATACATTTAACATGGAAAAGAAGTTTAAGATACATTTATATGTGATGAGGAAGAGATTCGGGATATGTCATAATAGTGTGAGAAAAACAACAGGATGTCATCATATGACATATGAGCTTATAGACCTATACGAATTTATAAAAACTTGGTCTTCAAAACAATAGAACAAGAGTAAGTAATCACAAGTATTACTATGTTGTATTGTTTTTAGAGCCTAAGAAAGAAGTTTTGGAAATGAAGGATACTTGAAGATTTAAATTCTTATTAATTAAAATTTTCTTTAGAGCATTTCCAATAGGAGTAACTCACATGAGTAGTTTATTGTATTAAAAGAAGTGTTTGATGGTCTCTATAAGGTCACGTAATTGCTAAATAACTTATATATTCAATTTTAGTCTAATGGAAGAAATTATAAGCAACTTCAATAAAATCACAATTTTATAATTTTATAATTTTTTTAGTTATATATTGTTATTAATTTGTACGGATTTGATAAAAAATACTTTTTTTTTTAATTATAGGCAATTGTTTCTGCTGGTGAAACAACTCTTTCATTTTTTAAGGAACTTGAATTACCATGTAGGGATTACTCTCATAAGAGAGGTGCTTTAAGCAACTCGTTAATTTTTTAATGAATTTTAGATATTTAATTATATCATTTTAATATTACGAAAATATTTTACACTCTTAATTCAAATTTTGTTATTTTTTTTAATAATTTCTTAATATTTTTATTATGAGTTATTACTATAACGAAAAACGTTAAATTGGTAAATGTGGCGGTAATGATCATTCAAATATTTTTTTTATATGATAATTGAAATATTTTATTTTTTAATTTTTGAAAAGTATCTTTTTGTTAAAATTTGAATTTCATTTGTTGATTTGACTATGTTATATATCTTGTTTTAAAAATTGTAGTATAAATATTATTACTCTTTTTATTATGTCATTCAATTATAATTTCGTAAATTTTGATAAGATAATTATATTTTATATTTTGTTTATCATAAAAGATACATTTGAGATTATTATTGTTATCATTATTTTGATAGTATATATTATTAAGTTAATGATGAAAGAAAATCAAACTTGAAACTCGTATTTTTTTAATTAGTATTAATTTGCGTATATATTTTTTGATAATATTTGTAAATATATATTTAAATTTAATTTTATGATAAAAATTGAAAATAAGATAAATAAACTTGAAAGTAAACTTTAAAAAAAAATATTAAAACTAAATCTGAACATTTGATTAAATTAAAACTCCTTGAAAATGGGTCTGTGATGACAATCTATTATAATCTTCAAGATTGCTCTCTATTTTATAAAAAATATTATATAATTTGATTTGTCGAGTGTCGAGTGGTTCAGGTTATTGAAAACCAAAATGCAAGTGATGACACTACCAATTCTGTGTGATGAACTGATCATGGAAATTCTGTCATGGCTTCCAGTTAAATCTCTTGTACGATTCATGTGTGTCTGTAGGTCTTTTCAATCATTGATATCCGATCCGAATTTCGTGAAACTGCACCTTCAAAGATCATCCAAAAAGGTGGACTTTTTATTGATGTATTGGAATGATATTCTGGAGAGTTTCTTTATCCTTCCCTGCCCAGTTCGTTCTGTATTAGACAATTCACTCTCACTCGTCACGGATGATGTGGCATTCAAGTTGGAAGACATGTACGAGGTTGTTGGAACCTGCAATGGTTTAGTTTGTTTGATTGGTGAACTTAACAACTATCAAGCATGCGTGTTTCGCGTGTGGAATCCTGCCACTAGAAAGATATTTAAAGACATGCAATGTGTTTTAGACCTTCCTCGAAGCGATAATCTCGTTGGTATCTCTGCATTTGGCTATGATAATCTGAGCGACACCTACAAGGTGGTATCAATAGTTTCCCGCTTTGATTTCAACGATGGTTCGGTGAAATCGTGTGACGTTAAAGTTTGCACCATAAGTCAGGACAGTTGTTGGAAAAACATTCAAACTTTTCCTGCGGATCCAACTAGCATTTGTAGCATAGAAGGTCGTGGAGTGTATCTAAATGGCACTCTTAATTGGTTAGCCTTGCCACTTTCTAATGACCACTACCGTTATCGTGACGATGACTTTGATGCTGTTACATTAGATCAATGGGTGATTGTTTCACTTAATCTTGGGAATGAGACATACTCACAATTGTTGCTCCCTCGTGGTCTTTGTGGAATATATAAACATAATCTATGTCATATTTTTGGGGTTTTGAATGACTGTTTAAGTCTTTTTCTTCACAATCACGAGACAAAACACTATTCCGTATGGCAAATGAAGGAGTTTGGAGATGAAAAATCTTGGACTCTATCTCTGAATATTGCTATTCAAGATCTTCAAGTTAATTACACGCCTTCTCTTGACTTAGTACCATTGATCATGTTTCAGAATGGCGGTGCTCTCATGATTGGCTTTGACTCTACACGTCAGGGGTTTCGAGCAATTATTTATAATGGAAGAGATAATATATTATTACACAGTAAAATTTCCTGCAACGTACTTTGGATCTATCCTATGGATTACGTCCAAAGCTTGGTCTCGCTTTGAAGGTTCCAGGTTTATCTTGTTTTTAATCTTCTTGTACTGTTTGCTTTGATAAATAGTTGGTGCATATATAGAATTTATGAATGATTTTAATAGTGCCCTAGTTTTGCTGTGTGGTTGGATTATCAATTATTTTCTGCTTATTTTACAAGTTAAATGTTAGTATTGTTAGGGGTGAGGATGAAATTTATAACTTTGTTTTAACTCCCTCCTTTCTTAACCACTTTATATCTCCTATTTATTGGCTATCTTACTGGTTAGACTTGGATGATTACAAGAATTTTTAAGTTATGTTATCAATTTTAGTTTACTTTGCGATAAAATTATTAGTTAATTTCATTCTAAACTAATTAGCATGCATGATCATTGAATATGGATTATTAATCATGAAAAGTAGACTTCTTTGCTTTTAACATTTGTTAATGATTAAGAGAGAAAAAAGTAACTACAATAAAACACAACTAAGGTCGTCTTTCAGAATTTATGGACTCAACAAAATCATATTGTAATTTATATACGAGTTAAATAATGATGTATTAGCTGGATAATTAACTTTAAGTATTGTCATCCAATGAGAAATTAAGTATGATTTTAAAATAATTATAAAAGTCAATACATTTATTATCAAGTTGGTTTGTAATTAAATTAATGACAATATAAACTATTTTATATTATAACTGCATAACCTATTTTCTGAAGAAAATAAATAATCGCACGCTTATACGAAAACATACCCTTTAACTACTAAAAGATACTCTAGAAGAGTAAGACAAGTTCTTTTCACTCTTTCAATTAATCACTCTCAACTTTTCACTTACGCTTTTTTTTTTGTTGTAATGAGAGAAAAAAAACAACAAGAAAATGTTTGATGTACAGCGGAGCATAATTAACAAGTTGATCTGCTTTACCCTCTCAAGAGAACGATATTCAAACACTTGTTAAGTATTTGTAGGGCTAACATGCGCAACATTAAAATAAAATTAAAATGCTAAAAATATTCTTTCCAAGAATCTACTAGTCACTTCTAGCATTTTTCAGAAACCACTTTGAGGGTTTACCAAACAAAAAAGAATTAATTTAATAATTTCAAATTACACTTTTTATGCATGGAAATATATTTAAAGCAAAATTTAAACCCATGTTAACAAAGAAAAAATCAGTCTAAGACTAGTCATAAAGAGTCTTTGACATGCCACACATTCAAGAATGTTCAACAGACAACATTATTTTAATTTTTTTATGACTTGCAAATATCTCTAGCCTTTTCTTTTTTGTTTATAACTATAAGCAAAACGTTTTATTAGAAAGAAACCACAGCACAAGATGTGCAAAGGTTCATCCAACTAGCATCCTGTTTGTCTGCAAATAATAGTATTTGAGTAGTAAATTAGCATATCAGCTTCCGAGTAGTATCCCACTGGTGATTGCCTTATTGTCATAATCATTACCATTAACTTCGGGTGATGAATTAGAAAATTGCAGACGCGAACAGCTTCAGATTTTAATTGATTAAAAAAGGAGAAGGAATAACCCGTAGAAATTACCAAATCATTCATATACAATGTTGGTGTTCTATTAATATGCACACACAAAGTGACGCAAAATTCTCTCTTCATCCTCTATGACTTTTTACAATGTGTCTAAATGATCTCTGAAGAACCTTTTGTCACTGTGGACTGCAGGCAATAGCTGACAAGAAACACCTTTTAACTGCTGCTGTTGTGCAAGCTTCCTGCCATCCCTGACCTTCCTTATAATTCTCAACCTGTAACGTATACAACATTTAGATAAGCTATAAAGTATAATTATATTATGAGGATGGTCTTGAATCAAATGTGTAGATTTACTTACTATATCTACAATGTTCTCGCCAACTTTAACTCCTCCAATCATGTAAATTGATTCCTTGACAACTACAGCAGCAGAATACCCCCGAGGATGATTCATTGGTTCCCCCATTGTCCATGCCCCAACACGAGGATCAAACACTTCAATACTTGGAACCATTTTGTCGCCATCAAAGCCACCAAGCGCATACCTAAGCATTGCATGAAATTTTAAGTGAACCACGTCTCAGCAAGCATGGAAAATTTCAGAATAAGAAAGTTAGGTCTATGGTTAAAATAGCAGTTACTCTTTATCTATAGAATTTTACCCTGTTTATGGCTACATAATTTTGTCCAAAATGATTACAAGATAAGTTGAGCCCTTTACAATCACATAACGGATCTAGAAAACAACTTTAGATTTATAAGCCGAAGATGGACCCCGTAAGACATTTTAACTATTTTTTCCTCCCTCCATTCTTTTTAAAATTAATGAAGGTGGTTGCACAGATTGTTCAGGGAGAACACTTCAGAACAACATGAAATTGGCATGGTCAAGAGTAACACATTGCAAACACTCACAGCGCACTTGCACAAGTTTAATTACTCCAAAAAAAATTAAAAACATGAAATTAAAGGCAATTAAGGCGAAGAAAAGATGACAAAAGCTCACAATTTTTCATTTAGAACAACTAATGAATGGCAGCCACGCTTTACATTCATGTTTGGTATTTTAGTCCAAGAATGTTCCCTTGGATCAAATCTTTCGGCAGACCTGCAGTTAAGTAGATGTGTCATTCACATTAGTACAAGTATAACATAATATCCAATTATATCAATTAAAAAATCATAGTCTAGTCAACCATATTTGCATGAAGAGTATCAAGTATTAACTAATGATATAAATAATTGAACCAAAATCAAGTTGTCAATATTACCTTAGGTAATCATTTCCATCGAAACCACCACTGGCATAAATTACACCATTGAGTTCCACTGCAGCAAGAGCAAATCTCTGGAAATATAACAGAGCACATAAGTAATAAGTTAAATATTTTGTATGCTTTTCAAAAAATTATCTAAATAATCACTTATGTTGTTCTGCCTAGTGAGAAGGCCATCATCGGGTCATTCTAGAAGTGAGTAATACATAGAAGTATTAAAGGTATAAGACAAATTACAATACTTGAAGCAAACTTACAGACTACATCATGATATAAGCTACAGCAATCATTTTATATTTACGTCTTGCAAAAATACTGACAAGTAAATTTAAATGGATAATATGTTATGAAATATTAATTTTCAATTGACATCTTTAGAACCTTAAGCCTCTATAATCACAATCTTTCATGTCATTTGCCGTTACCCATATTATACCTTTCAAATCTCAGCCAAGACCTGAAATATTGATCATTTAACTGTCCCATTTTACCTTATCTAGCATTGAGCGTGTAGGAATCCACCGTCCAATATCTAAATCAAGCATCTCAACATCTGAAAAGCAGTCAACTCCATTGCCACCACCAACAGCAAATATTTTGTTGTTCAAAGCAGCTCCAGACAAGCTTCCTTTCTTCTGGTTCAAAGAGGGGCACAAGGTCCAGTTGTCATGAACTGAGTTGTATGATTCAACTACACAAATAGAGGATAACAGGATTTACAAAACTTCATCTCATTCCAAAATATAATTATTAGAAAGGCACAGCTAGATAGATCTCATACCTGTGTCATACCAAACATAACCATTTCCACCACCAAAAACATAAATTTCACCATTCAACTGTGCAACAGAAGCATATGATCGAACTGAGCTCATAGGCTTAAGAGATTTCATCACATTCTTAGAAGTACAATACAAATCCATAGTTGCTAACCAAGATTTTCCATCAAAGCCTCCTATTAAAAATAATGAATCTTGGAGATCTAAATGCGGCTTAGCTGTTGGCTTTATTGCTTCCTTCTCAACATGTTCCAAATGATTAGGAATATTACACGCAGATTCTAACAGTGCGCATCGATCTTTTAGATTCTGAATTTCCATTTCTGCCTCAATCTAAATGGCAGGTAGAAAATAAGCCAATTATTGATTTGGGATAAGGCATTATCAATATGGTATGAAAAATAGAAAATGAGTGCAATTAAAGATACCAAAATTACTTCCAGAAAATTGTTCTGACTTCAATACTACTCAGATAAATTTATTCAAATAATCTCCAACCTAGATTTAATTGCAGTCATGTTTGGTAAATATTTATTATTCCTTGAAATGTTTGTAAATTTATTCTAATTTAAAAAAAGGTAGAATAAAATGAAAGTGGAAAGTAATTTCCATGACTCTCATGAGAATACAAGATTCCCTGCCTTTTTATGAAAATATGCATAATACAAAACATGAGTAATAAACATTCTCGAGAATGAATCATGCTTGGAAATATTTTTCTATAACCTATACCAAACATAGGAATGTGACATTTCCATGTTCACATTCCTGGGAATCATTTAAAATAACAGGGAACAAACATAATCATAGAATACCAGTTAAAATGGTTTAGAGTTTAGACATGTACAAAGGAATAGTTACTAAGCAAGAATCTATAAACATGGCAGATTGAGAAATTCGACATGCATGGCCAATTTCTATGATAACCTTATACATTTAGTAACATGCCAACAATAAGCTTAATGTTAGGGATGGAGAAAAATTGACAAGTATGATAAATTTCAGATAGAATCTACAACATAGAAAAGTGTACCAGCTTCTGCTCCAAGAAGCAATTCCTCTCTGTTTGTATTTCCTTGAAATTTGTCAGTTCTTTGACCTCCTTCACCAACTATAAATACACTAAAAGTTAGTTGCATGCAAACAAAATTAGCATATCACATTAATGTTTTCCATCAATCATCCTCAACCACCTGAGCTATGTTGTATTGATACTCAAATGGAGGATTAGAACTCTCTTCCTTCTCATCTAAATCATCTGATGCCGCTTTATAACCCTTTTCTGTGTTATTCATATCAGAAGCATCGTTGACGTTCTTTTCCAAAGAGAATTCTTGACTTTCACAGTTAAGACTTAATTCCTTCAATTTCATAAATATACTGCTTTTTTCCTCCTCATTTACTTCTTTATCAACCCCATTAGTATCTAAATGTTGGATGTATCCATCTACAGAAAAATCATTTTCTGTCCAATCAGTTCTTGTACTTGAGAAAGTAGAATGCTCTGTCTCTAATTCAAGCATTTTAGATGTTTCACCTTCCCTCAAAGTTTCATTTGACACAAGCGGTCGACAGACAGTTACCCACTTCTGTGAATTCTGTGGGACAGAAATACTAGATGCAATTGCTCCAGATGATAGTAAGGCAATAAGTTTGCTTGTTTGTCCATGGTCTAACTCAAACCAGAAATGGTTAGGAGTGTAGTAGTTGTCCACAATCACTTCTTTAAATTTATCTTCAGACAATGGCAGGCACTGAAGCCGGACAAAAATTTGCACCTTAAATATTAATAAAAAGTATGAGTGTACAGGCTTTTCATGAATCATGGTCACAATTGTCTTGAATAGAACTTTATCAATTATAGTCTATGAATGAGTGATATACCTGTGCAGGATATTGTGTTCTCTCTGAACCATCGGTAGTCCATCCATAGGGATCTATAAACATTCTTCCACTGCTAGCTGCCTCAAAAATTCCATGAAGCTTCCTGTCAGAGTAATTAAACAGAAACAGAGGTAGCCCTGGAGTAATATTCTTCACATAAGAGAAGTGTTGAGCTGGTAAGCCTGATCAAAATATAAAAGTTCCCATGAGCTAGAGATTTCAATTCTCGTTTTCATTGGCAGTACTTATTATCATATTTAAATAATATAACATGTTTTAGGCACTAAGTTCATGAGAAGATGTAAGTGTTTCCATGTCATATAGTGTAGAGACTTCCATTGAGCACATCACAATTTTCATTTCAAAATGTTATATCATAAACATTGGAGTCATGGTTGCAGTGACATCAATATGCTTGACATTATAGATTATACAACTGCAATTGCAGTAGCAGATTATTTTGTATAACCATATTGCCATGTTAGTGTTTTTAGTTTCATACTAACAGTCTTTCACACTATATTTTTAAGAATAGAAAAGAAAAAAGAAAGAACTGACCAAAGAGTTGTTTAGATAGACATTCTTTCATAGTGGCCTTCTTACAACCAAAAATCACTCCACCAAGTTCATTTTTCCTTAAATTTCTGCCACATGATAAATTTGGAGGGAAAGATTGAGTCCCACTGAACTGAGACGTATGTGCTTTCTTCCATGCCCCCACCCTGGCACGAGAGAAGAAATATTTTCATTTACAATCTATGGCAAAATCAAAGCATAAAGAATTGTCAGTTGTCAATATCTTGAAAAGCATATCCAGAGACAAGCGAAATCAAGGTTTGGACGATAAAAATGGATTTTCTTTTAAGTTATTGAAATTTGAAAAGAATGATAGATTACTCACAACCTACATACACACAATGCAACTCAATCCAACATCTGAACAAAGTTAATAAATAAGAGAACAAAAAAATTAGCTTAAATACCAGTGCCACAATTCGAACTTCAATTCATAAGCACCATGAAACAAGCAAAACTGTAACAGTTCAACATACAAACTCCCGTGCTCAGAAACTTTAACAATGTATTAAAACATTATCAGTTCAGTGGCATTCACAGCCAATGCAAGTAGGAAGTATAAAAGAGAACAACAGAACAAGCCCTGTTCAAAGATCCAAAATCGATGAAATGGGTTTTATCCAAGCAAAGCCAAAACTCTGAAACAACATGGAAAGTCCAAAACCAAAACGTTCCACAAATGGCATTTACTGTCCAAGAACGTGTAAGTGGGGACAGAAAGAGAACAATAGAACAAACCCAGATAAAAAATCCAAAATTGATGAAACGGGGTTTATCCCAACAAACCCAAAACTCTAAATACGACGTGGAAAATTCAAAACCAAACCAAAACTTTTTCTTGATTATGATCAAGAAGTGAGAAGGTAAAAAGAAAAAAAAGAAGAGAGTGTGCATTTTGAAGCCTACATTTGTTCTGACACCCGCAAAGCGAAGGAGGAGCAGAGAATAAGGAGAGATGGTCCGATGAAGGGAGAAAGGGTCGCGAAGACTGAAAGAGGGAACAAAGCTTCCAAAGGAAGGAGCCAGTGATTACAAAATGGTGGCAAGTTTACAGTTATACAAAGCAAGCTCAAACATAAACCCCCTTTGGTCTTTGCTCGGAAATAACAAATAAGACATTGTTCGGAAAGTATTATATAATGTACTTTATAATTTATTTTTTAGATTATATTAAATTTAGAAAATATTTTTTTAAAAAAATTAAATTATTTTAAAGAAGACAAAAATTTTTAATTTATGATTAGTTTTTAGAATTTTTTGTTGTATAAAATTATTATTTTTAAACTACTTTTTAACAAACTTATTAAAACAAAAATTAATTTTTATTACAATTGATTATAAAATAATCCATAAGAGATAAAATAAATAATATGGTTTTTCAGTTTTTTTTCAATCAAGAAAAAAAAAATTTTTATAAGTTACTTTTTCTTCTTTTTGTTAATTTATTTTAATAAAATAAAGGAAATTGTATTACTATTTGTTTCTGCTTCGCTGTCCAAAAAAGTTTAGTATAATATGCTATATGAGAATAAAGCTTCAACAAGATATTAAATAAAAACCTTATAAAAAAAAAGATATTAAATAAAAACTTTAATTTAAAAACAGTGATTGATTAATTAATCAAATTTATATTGGTGTATTTACTCAAATTAATTTTGGAATCATCAACTACTATTTACTAAGCTGGTACTATTTACTAAGGTAGTACTGAGACTTAAATTTGTAACCCATAAAATTTCTTAAAGTTAGGTTACATACAAATTTAGAAAATGTAACCATCAACTACTTTTGTTTATATAAGATATGGATATGGTAGATAAATTATAATTATGTATAAGTTAAAGAGTTTAATTGGTATATACTGATTAAATTTTAAGTTAAATATGAATTTAGATAATTATATTAATTTTAAAATAATTAAAATAAAGACGTGCCATATTTACTAAGAATTTTTTTTTATTTAATATTCATTTCCTATATAAATATTTAAAAAATATTAGGCAACGTTTAGTTTAACAAAATGTTTTATATTTTTATTTTTATTTTTATTTTTATTTTTTAAAAATTATTTTTATTTTCAAGTTCTTTAAGACATTTAAAAAATATATTTATTTTTATTTGATATTTTCTATTTTCAAAAAATAATATTGTTAAATTTAATCAATTTTAACAAAAATATTATAAATTATTTATATATATAATTTAAAATATATTTATATATTTTTTATATAATTAAAATATTATTATTAAGTTTATATAGTATTAACTTTTAAAAATATTAAAAATATTTTTCTTCTGTTTTTAGTTATTTTTTAAAAATATTTTTTAAATTATAACAAAACATATTTTCAGCGCTAAAATAAATGACAAAAGACACTCCGAACAAAGGTCCTTAGAAACATTCTTATTCCAGAATAGCATAGCAAAACGACCCATTCCAATTAATTTCCAGTATCTTCTTTCAAAATAAAAACTTGAAGAATTAAGAGTACTACACTTAAAAAGAAAAAAAAAAGAAAAAAGAGTTCCAGCATACTAATATTTAGAAACTTTAGAAATGAATGAAAACATCAAAAGTGGCAAATGGCGTGCAATGGTGGAACTGGGATAAGAAAATAATAGATGAAACTCAGAAAAATCTAAATATATATATTAAGAAAAGAGAATAATATAAGTATAGACGTGAGACGCAAAAGAACTGATGATGGCAGAGATGCAGTGATGGTGGGACTAATCACTGAGTAGTGAGAGAAAAAGATTCCAAAGGAAGGAAGAAGAGGAACTCAATAACTTTTTACAAAATCGTGTAACACTGTAATGCATAAGCCAATATCTCCCATCTCCATTCTCCATTCTCCATTCTCCAACGCCCCTGTATACCACATTCTTAATAAATTGATTTCAAAGGATTAATTTTAAATAGAATTACAATTGTAAAAATTATTTTTTACTATAGTTGATTTCAAAGTAATATGATTTATGTTTGAGAAATTTTATTAATAAATTGAATCTAAAATAAAATGTTTAATCACCACTGGACTCAAGTTTGGAGCACTTGATGCCAAACCAAATATGCTCTTAGAATGAAGAATTGAAAAGCATAAAAGAAATTTGGTTTAAATAATTTTGGTCTCTAAAATATAAGAAATCATTTAATTTAATTTTTTAAAGTTTATTTTTGTTCTATTATTTTTTTTCTTATTGTCAAGATTTCAAAGATTGAAAGACTGAAAAAGATTCCAAAGGAGGGTACCTTGGAACATCTCTGTCACTGGTTCTTTCCTGATCTTATTATTTTCTTCCTGCGTTGGAGAGGAGTGACATGGTGTCCAGTTTAGGCAGTTACAGACTCAGTTCTTTTAGAAAAATTCTAAAGAATCTTGTAGAAAAAAAAAAAAGAAAAAAGAAAAGAATGCATATTGGGGATCCATAAATAAGTTACGTACTTATCATTAAATGATCCATTTAAAATGGTTCAAGAACCCCACTTGAGTTCTGTAGTTGGAGATGACATTACACTTTCTTTATTACAAGTTACTGAAATTAGATAAAAATGCGAGAAATGAAAAGAGGTAAAAGAGTAATGAAAGAGAATCGAAAGCAAAATTGTTTGTTAACTAGAGATGAAATTCCAATATGCCTTCAACGGACCATCTCATCTTAAAAGCACTGTGAGAAAGTGAGACATATTTGTATCCCTGTTTTTTTATAGTATCCACTATAGAGTACCACGTGATGGTCTTTATATAAACAACAGCTCTCTTGAGTTTAGAATTATATTTTCTAAAAATAATCCATTTGTTAAAGAGAAATGAGTACAGACACATTTCTCTAATTTATATATCTTATAATTATTTTTTATTTTTTTTATCTTTCTCATCTTATCAATTTATAAATTCTATTATATTTATATATAATTTTTTTTTTCTTTTCACTAGATGTATAATTACACATAAGGTGTTTATGTATATTTTTATTTGTAAAATATCAAATGCATCACTGGAAATAACGAAGAATTCTTTATAGTTAGATTTCTGAGAAATAAAATAAATGCATAAATACAAAATTGACAAAAGAGTTCGTCTGTTGTGCCTACATCTTTGTGTTGCTGCTGCATATGCATCCAGAAAATAAAAATATTAATTTCTAATATTTTCCTCTCCTTTTCTCTTTGTTTTTTAGTTAAAATACTAAAAAATAATAAAAATCTTATGTTTATAAGTGAATATAATGTTTTTTTCCATTCATTTCTTTTTTATTTTCATGTATTACTTTTGATTTTCTTTATTTTCTCATAAGTAAAACAATACTACTTTTTTTATTTGGTGTTATTGACCATTTTTAATAATATTTCACTTCAAGACTAATTTTAATTTGTCTTTATACTTTATCTATGCAACAATCATATTTTCTCTAATATTCTAGCATGCCAACTAAAGTTGAACACAACTTCAATTTGTCAATAGTTTACTATCTTTATCAATGTATATGTTGGATTCTTACTTCTTAGAATCCTTTTTAATGTTAACACTTCATCCTTAAGCAAAGATTTGATGAAGTAATAATGAAGAAAATGTGTTTTGTTATAGAATAAAATATTGAATTCTTTGTCAAATGTAGCACACTCTAACTATCACTGTGAAAAGAACTCTTTTCTTAGATGAATCTCAACTTTGTTAACAATTCCTAAAGTCATATCAATTCTTTAGTAGCTTCTATTACTGCTACATACTCTCTATAGTGGATAAAATAACAATCCCCTATATATGTGACATCCAACTAACAACTGTAGTACCAATAGTGTAAATGTAACCAATGGTACTTCTTTGGTGATCAATTTCACCTCCAAAGTTTGCATCTACATAGGCTTGTACTTTTAAATCTCTTTAACTAAAGTACAAACACTTCTCTATAGTACCTCATAGATACATTAAAATTAATCCACTTAATTACTTCGCAATGAGCTTTACCTCGATCTGACATAAACCTGCTAACAACCTCACTGCATGACCAATGTTTGTTGTCGTATAAAGCATCGTATACATTAAAATTCCAATGGATAAAGCATACGAAATGTTAGTTATGGACTCTTTTTCTTCGTCCATTTAAGGGGACCAATACTTGGATAGGCGAAGATGAATGGTCAACAATGTGCTAATCAATTTGGCATCGCCTACGTTGAATCTTTGCAAAACACAATTGATGCACTCTACCTAAGATAACTAGAAAATAATATTTTTCTTATCTCTTGTCATTTGCATTCTAAGGATCCTTTTTGTTAGACCCAAGTCCTTCATGTAAGATTCTTTTGACAATTACTAGTTCAAGCTTTTAATCTCGTCCATATCTAAACTAGCTACTAACAATCTAACATATCATCAACATAAAGTAGCAACATGATATAATTGGACTTGTATCTTTTGAAGAAACAACAAAGATTGATGTTGCATTTTTGGAAACCTTCCTTGTGCATGAAACTTTCAAACTTTTTGTACCAGTGTCTTGGAGTTTGTTTCAAAGCATAGAAGTTTTTTTTTTTAATTTGCACACCATATTCTTTCCCTTCATTTGAGAAACCTTTAGGTTAATGAATGTAAATCTCTTCATCTAAGTCTCCATGAAGAAATGCAGTATTCACGTCCAATTGCTTAAGGTAAAGCCCTTCATTAGTAACTATACTTAAGACGAATCTGATAGTATTAAGCTTCACAACTGAAGCAAAAATTTTAGTGTAGTTAACTCATTCCTTGTGTTGAAATCCTTTGACAATTAGTTGAGCTTTTATTTCTTAGATTCATCATAATCCTCCTTGACTTAATACACCCATTTGTTATGAAGTGTCTTTTTCCCAATAAGTAACCGATGATCTCAAAAAGTCTTCTACAATACTTGCGACAAGTACATTGGTTGTATATGGTAACCAATAAATCTATCGGATCGATCCACATGGACTTGTTAATACTCAGAAAGGTTAATATTTTCTACTTGTACGAACAGAAATATAGAAATAAACTTAAACTATCAAACATAAAGTAAAGAAAGTAAAATAAATAAAAAGCGGTGGTTATACGTATGATATTCAATTGAGTTTGATTTCACTAAATCTTCCCTTAAGTGCATAAAAGAACTCAAAACCCTTGTTAACTAATCATGTTCCCATCACCCATAAAAATATCCTTAACCTGGATCCCTCATAAGCAAGAAATTGAGTTATTTGGGCTTTATACTATGGATTTCTCACACAATCTAAAGTCAAATAATCTGCATTAAGACGAAGAGCTTAAGATGACCAATGAGTTTCATTATCTCCCGAGCAATAATACTCATTGGGAGTTCTTCTCATTTTACAAGTTGAAATTCTCTCCCAAACTCACTCAACAAGTAAAATTCGCGAAAGATAAAGAAAATAGTGCACAAGGTAAAGAAGAGCATCAACATTAAATAATAAACTTAGATTAAGAGAACAAAAATACACAAGAGTTCAGATTCAATTACATCAAATCTCAATAAAATAACAAAACCTAACTAACCATTGGGATGGATGAGTGCGAAAAATGGACGAAGACGAGTTTAAAGCGTGTCCTTAGTTAGCAAGGTGTGTAACTCCCTTCTCCAAAACAAAAATGCTCTTTAAATAGCTTCAACTCTGTTTCTGAGCGCTCAGAGACCACTGAATAGACGCTGGGTAGCGAAATTCGCATTTTCGTGCAGTTTGACCCGAGCTTTGGGCGCCCATCGACTTGGGGAGCAAGTTTCCTGAACGTTGGGTGCTTATGAGCTGTCACAACACCTATCAACTTAAATCTGCTGCCATTTCTTTGGTTTTTCTCAAAACCTAATTCAAAACAACTAAAAAAAGAAAATAAACATAAACTTAAATCTAAACCTACAATTCTAACTAAATCTAGTTTTAAGTAAAAATAGAGGAAAAAAAGACCTTAAAGAAGAAAGAATTATGATAACTATTCTATTTTATGCATGTAAAAATAGGTAAATTAGGCAGTTATCAGTAACGCTACTAGTTCCCATGTTTCATTGGATACTAAAGACTTCATCTTGCCTTTCATAACAAGCTCTTACTTACTAGCATATGTAGTTTGACATGTTTTCTTGTAATTTTTAAGCTCCCCATCATCAATAAATGATATATAATTCAGGTATTTCCTATTAGGTACATGAGGCTAAGAAGATCTTCTTAAAATAGAAGTTAGAATGAATGTTTTAGTGTATCAAGTTGTTGATAGTTGTTATTTACAATAGATTCCTCTAGTTGAAGAGTCTTATTTATAATAGTTATCATGATCCTCCTTCACTTGATACACCCATTTATTTGGAAGTGTCTTTTTCCTAACAAGTAATGCTACTAGTTCCCATGTTTGATTGAATACTAAAGACTTCATCTCAGCTTTCATGATAAGCTCCCACTTACTTGCATCTATAGTTTGACATGCTTCCTCGTAATTTCCAAGCTCCCCTCACCAATTAATAATATAATTCAAGTATTTCCTATTAGGCACATATGGCTGACAAAACCTTCTCAAAACAAGAGTTAGAGTGAAGGCTTTGGTGTGTCAAGTTATTGATAGTTGTCATTTACAATAGATTCCTTTGGTTAAAGAGTATTATTTATAGGAGTTTCTAGGACATCATTCAACTTTATTCTAAGTTGCTAGTGTATATGTTATCTCTGTCTTTGTATATCACTCTTTCATTGAAGATCATATCTCTAGTACGAAACATCCTTTTGTTTTCATTATCCATAGGTGACAGTCAAACTCATACTCACCATAACTAATGAAAGTGCATTTCTTTGATTCAGGATCAAGCTTATTCTTGCCTGGATCTCTAATGTGCACATATATTACACAACAAAAAACTCTAAGATGTAAAAGTTTTACCTCTTTTCCACTCCATACCTCTTTTGGTATGTTGTACTCCAATGGTACCAATGAACCTTAGTTGATTATGTAAGTTGTTGTATTGACTGCTTCTGTCCATAACTGTTTTGGTAAACCTAATTGCAAATGCAAGCTTTTGGCTCTTTTAGTCAATGTTTGATTCATATGCTTAACTACACTATTGTGTTGAGGTGTACTTAATACAATCTTTCCATTCTAATCTCATGTTCATAACAAAACTTCTTAAATATTGTATCTTTATATTCACCACCAATGTCAATTTTAAGCTTTTTTATCTTCAACCCTATATATCATTTTCAACCATTACTTTCCAAATCTTAAAAACTTCAAATACTTCAGACTTATGTTTCAGAAAGTATATTCATACCTTTTTAGAGTGATCATTAATAAAATTCATGAAATATTACTTTTCGTTAATAGATGTGAGAGTCATTGAACCCCAAACATCAAAATGAGCAAGCTTAAGTCTCTTCTTCATTAGGGTTCTTCCACTTGTCTGAAAGCTAATTCATTTCTACTTTCCAAGTATACAATCTTTGCACATGTCAATTTATTTTGACCAAAGACTTGATAATTTATCCTTTGAGTGCATAATCTTCATCCCTTTCTCACTCATATGACCTAACCTCTAGTACCATAAATTGGAATTTTCATTTATTACAATTGTAATCAAATGACATGCCCCTGCTGTCTTGTAAAGAGTATCACTTACCACGAGCAATTGTCATTGCACCTTTGAAATTTTCCAATGATCACCATGGAAGACTGTTGTAAACATCACCCATTGTCAAGTTGGGAATATGTCTAAAATTTTTCAATTCCTATATAAACCTGTTTAACTTAATCTTCACTACAACTTTACCCATAATTTCACAACATTTCTCATTATCAAGATAAACTTTATTGAGATTTTCAGGGACAATTCTTGAAGAATTCTTTCTATTAAGTGACATGAAAGGATGATCTAGAGTCTTTCTTCTCCTTCCAATGATTGTGATTTATTATTATTGAGATTTTCATCTAATGATTGTGATTTATTATTATTTTTTTAAAATTAAATATATCATAACTGTGGTAATTTACAACCGGAAGCTATAAAGTTGCCTACGTGTTTTCGTGAAATATCCCTCCCATATTATTTAAAAAAAATTCAAATTGACACCTACTACTTGTTCAAATGACAATTATTTTCTATAAATTGATTAAAATATTTTTGTTTCTCAATTTTTTTCTTCTCTGCAATTCAAAAAGAGTTTCCTAATTGCATCCCACCATTGATGAATTTCCCAACAAAGTAAAAGGATCAAAAGTTAAGCTCACCTTTTATGAGGGTCGTTGATCAATTTCCCAATTGTTCTTAAGGATCTTCTTATCTGGTATCCTTTTCTATTTGAGCTACCCATCACCTTTGGGCCACATGCATAATTTCCAATCTGCATCGGTGATTCAGGTATTTGAAGCAGTCTAAGAGGACAAACTTGCATCCCACCATTTACTTTTGTTAATCTCTTTTGAAATGCTTATGGGACTTTGCGGAGCTTTGGCATCTAACTCTAACATGGAATTGACACGACTCATCCCACCATTTAGTTTTGATATTGATTCTGGATCTTGCCTTGGGTTATATTTCTGTCGAGGCTCTGACTCATAATGTAAAACTTTGCTTATTATATGATCTAGAGACACTCAACTTCAGAGAAAAAAAAAATTTTGCATCTTCAAAAACCTTTTTCCGTAGAATAAGCATTTGTGTTTTTGCATCTTTTCTGCTAAACAACTTTTTTTGCTTCTTCTCTTTAGAAGAGTAGAAATAAATGTATTTTAATCTTTTTATAAAAAAGTGAGTAAATTTTATCATTAGACCAATTTTATAACTTTAGAATTAAAAATTTATTTTAAAACATTTATATTCAATATATATAGTTGTCCTATAAATTATAATTAATATTATTGACAAAAAAAAATTATTATCTATACTATTAATAAAAATAACTATCCTTTTTGGTATCTATATATTGATAAACAACTATACTAATTACTTATAACAATAAACTAACATCCTAATAATCAAGAAATCTAATGTAATTATCAACACACTCATAAATGATTTTACTTAAGAATTATTATTTTTTTAACCAAAATTAATTAATATAATAAGAATACAAAAATACATCGGTTACCACACGTGTATTTTCGCTAATAATAACATATAACTACATTACTTCTTGGACCATCATCCAAGTATGCAAAGTGTTTAACTGAAAAAAAGAACGAATGTGACCTGCTATTAATAGACTTGGACTATCATCCAAGTATGCAGGGTTGTGCTCAACTAAGCAAAATGTGATTCAAAGGTTTACAACTTGGTACACAACCGTACTTCTTCTCAAAAGCACTATATCTAATTTACAATCGAAGATGATCAATTTTTTGCTATTTTTTTCCTTTCTTCTCCTTAAGACCTTTCTGAACAAAAAAAGTAATAAAAATTAGACTAAAACCTATTCAAAACAAAGTAATTGGAGCCTACATACTTGCATTAAATGTCAACATAAATGGGGTTTATCATGTCTAGCTGGCAAGATAACAACAACCTAATTCAAAAACTAATCCATTAGGTGAAACAATGTCATGGTTAAAAACCTATTAAGCTTTTGTGTTGACTTCTATTTACAAATTACAAGGTTTGAATTCATGATCTTGCTTCAGGGATTTCGTCCGGTTATAGTTAAACCAATGATTTGCTGGTTTATTAATTGGTAGAATAATTTATTAGTTTGAATTACTTTCAATAAATTAAATAAAAATAAAGAAAAATTCTTTTAAAATGGGATTACGTTTAAAGTACACTCTTATCAATCATATTTAAAGTAATTTTTATTGATTTACTATGTAAAAATAGTCTGAAAATCATATTTAAAAGAGTTTTTTTTTATTTATTCACGTGTAATTTTTTTTACATATAGTTAATGTATTCTATTGAAGTTTTTAAAAGTAAATAAACAAATTAAAATGTATTGATAATTTCATATGCTTCAGTTAATTTACAGTATATTATAATTAAAAATTGAAACTAAAGACACAGCTAGCTGGCTTGCTTGGAAAAGAAGGCAACATTGAAGAACCTTTACCTGGATGAAAAAACTAAAACTAAATAGAAACCATAGTGTTACCCACAAGTTGTCCATGGATTAATCATTTTGCCACCCACTCAGCTAGGTAAGGTTGGTGTATCGTTATAAGGACTCGTGTGTTTCCACTTTCCATATCAACTTAATTAGGAGCTAGTGCCCTTCCTCCACCATGTTCACCCACTTCCTGATCTTCTTCACTCCCTTCATCTTCATCTTCATCTTCATCTTCATCTTCATAACAGCCCATGAAACCGATGACTTCGTCCGCACAATAGATCGCAAAATGTTGGGTTTGGACGAAAAGCAAGAAAAGTTGAGCCATTTCAGGTTTATATTACAACATTTTTTATGTCTAGCTAGCTATGACATCCAAGGTTTTAATAAAATTGCGACCAAGATGATTGGATGTCTTGGTATTTAGGAAAAATCATTTATATATTATCTCTTTCAGGTTGTATTGGCATGACGTGGTGAGTGGACGCAACCCTTCTTCAATTGAAGTTGTGTCAGCAGCCTTGAAGAACTCAAGCACGGGTGCAAATGATTGAGAACCCTTTGACTTTTGGAACCCCAATTGAACTCCAAATTGGTGGGGAAGGTTTTGAAAGTTTTGAAATAATTTATTAAACCAATCATATATTATTGTTTCTCACTTTGCTTTGAGTGAAAAATGTTTTCTTGTCCACCACAAAAAGAATTAGAAGATGAAGATTTTACCATGGTTACTAGAAACAAAAGATGAAGATTTTTACATTGTAGCTTAAAAATATTTCCGTCAAATAAAACTTGCTGATAAAATTATATTATTTATCAAATACTATATATAATTAAAACTAATTAGAAGAATAAATATTTTTAAAATTTTCTATCAATCATATATAGTTAAGATATAAGATGAAGAATATGATTTTTTATAATTTAAAAGTCTTATTGAGACTGATTTTTATTTGAATGGTAGTATAAAATAATGTTTATATAACAAAAGTAACAAACAACTCGTACTTCCTAAAAAAAGAAAAAATGATAAAATAATGATAATAAATAAATAATAAATAAATAATAAATAAATAATGGATCTATATTTTATAATATATATTGATAATGATATATTTAAAAAATAGTAACTAACAAATGTTATATATATAAACTCACAGTATTATACTTCTTTTCTCCGTAACTAATTATTTAACATTATTACAGTAGCAATATTTTTTTTTATTTGAGCAATATTTATTATATGATTTCAAACAAAAAAAAATTATACTTTTAAATTAAGTATACATACAAGCTAAATGAGTAAACGCTTTATCTTAGAGCTAACTGAAGAATTTTTCAGAATATTTTTAATATTACGTGCATTAGTTTTCAAAATACTTTAAATAACACTTTTTAAAATTTTATACATATATTATTTAAAGTACTTTAAGACCCATCTATATTATAAGTTAATAGAATGAATTATTTAAATATTTTATTAAAAAAATCCTATTTGTAAGCTATCTTGTAAAAGTAGAGTTGTTCTACCTTTGAAAAAAGTTTAATTAGTATTTAGATGATACACAGGTAAGAGTTTATATAGAAGAGTTTATTAGAAAAAATGGTATTTGAATAAAATTATATAAGTTCTTTGATATTAGTAAATTTGCTAAAAACATAATTATTTTTATTTCTAAATTTAAAACACTAATGTCAAATTTTAACCAAAAAGGAATATTTTCTCTTTAGAAATTGAAAACTATTGGTTGATGGCCGACGGTTGGTTCTATGGTAGAGGTTGGAAGTGGCGTTCGATAACTTCTGGTAGGAGGTTTGTAGTCCTTGACTGCCAACGAGAGGTAATGATTGGTGATTGTCAATTGAAGATAATGACAAATGACCATCGGTACTATCGGTTAGAATTGATGGTTAGTAACTGCTAATAAAAAATTGTGATAAATGGTAGTAAAAGATATCAAGTGATGAGCTTGAATAAAAACAAAAAATTGTGATAAATGATAGTAAAAGATATCAAGTGATGAGTTTGAATAAAAACTAAAAAATGAAAAACTTGAAAAAAATTAAAAAAATTTTAAAAACTAACTTTTTCCTAAATTCCATTAAGAGATTTTGAAAAAGTAAAAAATTATTAAATGTTATGTATATAGAAAGGTAATTTTAAGTGAAATAATAGAACTAATAAGAATAAACTCTTAATAAAGCTTTTGACATGTATAGGAACAGCTTTAAATAAGTAAATCTCATATATTAATTAAAATATATGCCTCTCCGTTAAATTATTAAATAATTAAAATGCACTTGACAAATGACATGGATTCCTGCCCATGCACGCTCCCTAACAATGTCTTCTCTTTCTCTTTTTTATTATTTTTGTACACTCCCTAAAATGACAAATAATAACTTGATTTATATATGCATGATCTTGTATCCTTCTCGATCATCAACAATGTCTTCCCTTTTTCTTAGCACAAAAACGTCTTCCCTTAAGTTATAGTATATATCCATCCCTGAATATATTAAATATTGCGGATATCTGTGTAATAAGAGGGGAACAAATTAACAGATAGAAAGAGAAAGACAAATAGCAGGAACAATTGAATTTAAAAGTTACGCGTACGAGCTTGAATTTTTGTCTCTCCATCTATGGCTCGTTAAATAAGGTTCTACTTGATGAAATGAAAATTCATGATTTATCCTTGAAACTAAGGATAATAATTAAAGTATTAAACCATGGATAGATCTTGTGGTTGTTGGTTGAAAAGTGAGTCTTAGGTTATCAAAAGTTTTCTTTCATAAATGCCTTTTTATTTGTTGGTAGTTTATATGGTGGTTGCTTAAAGTAATTATCATTCATCTACGCCATTTTTTAAACTTTATATTCATGTAATCAAGATGAATATTCTGCCTAGAAGTTTCCCATAATAAGGTTAACTAGTTAATTAAGTGCAAATGTGACGTAGATAAAGGTTAATAATCATTATATGTCTTTATCTCAGAAAAAAATAATAGGAAAATAATTACTTTTTACATCTAAATTACATCTTTAATTATCAAGTACTTCATAATATGTAAATGACATTGTAGGTCTTGTTGATCATTTTAAAATACTTGTACGGGGTTAAGACATGTTCGAATTCTTATAATAATTTCTTTTCGGTATTAAATATGTTGATTTTTAGTTCCTATAGTTTAATTTGAAATTAACGTTTTTATTCCTTAAATTTTCAAAAAAAAAAAATGATTCAGTGTTGTTTTTTTTGTGGTGTTAGTCTAGATAAAAGATAGCATATTATAGACTTTGAAAAATACACTTTTAGTAATTATAAAGTGGCACAAGTGTTATAGGTTTTTTGTTATTTTAAAACTATTAGAAATTGTTTGCTTGTATGTGCAGGGATGGATCCAATCTATAATTATAAAAACACTATAAATTGTGTTTAAAATTTATTTATAAAAAGATGAGATAAAAATACTTTACTCTGTAACCATGTTAAGTTAAAGGAATCCCTTGTCTATCGTCCAACTTTTTAGTGAACATTTTATAGACCGGCATTGTTAGGGATGTACAAAACATTCTGTCTATGCACATACAAAGATTATTTACAATGAGTTTTTCAATCTATTATTTAACGAACACGCTATAAATATTATATATCTATGAACAAAAACAAAAACATATATGTATTTATATTTCTATTGTGATATATTATAATAATTTTAAAATTTTAATTTAATATATTTTTTAATAATATGATAAAACATAAATAATTTATCATATCATTTATGTATAATAATTTTAATCTAATATTTTTTTTATATTAACATGATAGCAACATATCATATCATCAATGAATATGTCAAATATGTAATAAAAAAATAGAGAGAAGAGAGTTTGAATATAACTCAATATATTCTCATAAATATGTATTTCACAATTTTATTGAAAATATTTATGATTTAAAGTGTACATATATTAATGATATTTAAAAAATATTGATTTGTGGTATGATTTTATGAAGGTATATATATATATATATATATATATATATATATATATATATATATATATATATATTAAATTAAGGAGAGAGAAGTCATAGAATGAATAATTATGTGGACACCAAAATGTTTTGTTTCATGTTATAATACATATTAGAGATAATAGAACAATTATATATATTGCATATAAATGTTTTAAAATAATTTTTTTTAAGACAACAAAGTTGATCTAGTGACAAAATTTACTTTTGGAGAAAGATTATGAGTTTAAATTTAACAAAGTAATTTATTTTTTAATTTTTAAATAGATATAACAGTAAAATAGGTATTTTGGAAAGTAAATATATATTATTCATTAAACTAAATATTACATATATTTAATTTTATAAAATAATATTTTTTAAAACAAATTAACTTAAAAATTAATCTTATTTTTTATGAAAAATTTATAACTAATAAAATTATTATTATAAAAATATCGATAATATAAAATAAATATTTTATTTATATTATATATTATATTAATTTATTTTTATATTTAATTAATTTGTAAATCATAGTATTATTTTATTTTATTTTTAAATTTTTTAACAAATAAAAGATTTATTTAATAAAATTTATTATAAAAATAATATTTAAAAAAAAATTAATGGGTGACAGGTAAGTTTTTTGTGACGAATGAGGTATAGAGGATATCCGTTACCTGTGACGGTCCCCACCGGTGAACCTCCGATCCAATTCGAAAAATATAGTATACTGAGACGGAGGTTGTCCTCCACTCTCCGCCGTGACTATGCACACAACCTTGGCGCCAATTTTCAACAAACCCAAAGTCCTCATTCCACTCTCCCTTCAATTTTCCACCACCACTCTCTCTCACCACCATTCCCAAAATGCGCACTCACAAAACAACATCGCCACCATTATCCACTCCCTCTGCGACTCTCGCCGTTTCTCCGAAGCCCACAACCGCTTCTCCCTCTCTCTCTCCCTTGCCTCTGCCTCCCTCCCCGACGAGCGAACCTGCAACGTCCTCCTCGCTCGCTTGCTCGCTTCTCGAACCCCTCATGCCACGTGGCGCCTCCTCCAATCCCTTATTGCTTCCAAGCCCGGTTTCGTCCCCTCTTTGGTCAACTACAACCGTCTGATGGACCAGTTTTGCGGTGCCCATCTACCCCTCGACGCTCACAGGGTGTTTTTCGACCTCAGGAAACGTGGGCATTGCCCAAATGTTGTTTCTTTCACCACTTTGATTAATGGGTATTGCTTGGTTCGTGCGATGGAAGACGCGCGCAAGGTGTTTGATGAAATGATTGACAGTGGTGTGGAGCCGAATTCGGTGACATATAGTGTTTTTATTCGCGGGGTTCTTCGGGAGAGGGACGTGGAAGGTGGGAGGGTGTTGATGTGCAGGCTGTGGGAGAGGATGGCTGTGGAGGTGGAAGAATCTCTGAAGACTGCGGCTTTTGCAAATTTGGTTGATTCTTTCTGTAGGGAAGGGTTTTTCGGTGAAGTGTTTATGATTGCCGAGGAGCTGCCATTTGGGAGTAGTTTTTCTGAGGAGGTTGCTTATGCCCAGATGGTGGATTCGCTCTGCAGAGTTGGGAGATATAATGGGGCATCCAGGATTGTTTATTTAATGAGGAAAAGAGGATTTGTTCCAAGTGAGGTATCCTATAATTATATCATACATGGTCATAGCAGGCATGGTGATTGCATGAGGGCTTATCAGTTATTAGAGGAAGGAGCTGAATTTGGGTTCATGTTATCTGAGCATACTTATAAGGTGCTAGTAGAAGCTCTTTGCGAAGTATTGGATGTGGACAAGGCAAGGGAAGTTTTGAAACTCATGCTAAGTAAGGAAGGCGTTGATAAGACTAGGATTTACAACATTTACTTAAGAGCTCTTTGTCTCGTGAACAATCCGACCGAGCTTTTGAATGTACTTGTGTTTATGCTTGAAAGCCAGTGTCAGGCTGATGTGATTACCCTCAACACGGTGATCAATGGTTTTTGCAAGATGGGTAGAGTTGATGAAGCTTCAAAGATGTTGAATGACATGTTGGCGGGTAAATTTGCTGCACCTGATGTTGTGACCTTCACTACTGTGATTTCTGGTTTGTTGGATGCTGAAAGAGTCGATGAAGCTCTTGATCTGTTTCATAACGTGATGCCTGAAAATGGTTTAAGACCTAGTGTTGTGACATATAATGCTCTTCTCCGAGGCTTATTTAAAATAAAGAGACCAGATGATGCATTGAGGGTTTTTAATAATATGGTAAATGATGGCATTGCCGCTGATAGTACCACTTATACTGTTGTGGTTGAAGGTCTACGTGAATCTGACCAAGTAGAAGGGGCAAAGAGATTTTGGCACAATGTTATATGGCCTTCTGGGGTTCATGATAATTTTGTTTATGCAGCACTTTTGAAAGGACTCTGCTGCTCTGGCAAATTTAACGAGGCTTGTCATTTTTTGTATGAATTGGTTGATTCTGGGATCTCTCCAAATATAATTAGTTATAATATTCTTATCAACTATGCGTGCAATCTTGGTTTGAAAAGAGAAGCTTACCAAATTGTTAAGGAGATGAAAAAGAATGGGCTCACTCCTGATTCTGTGACATGGAGAATTCTCGACAAATTATATGGCAAAGTAAGGAAGGACATCCATTCTGAAGATCCAACCATGTCATCATTTTATGAGGCATGACATGGAGTAAGTTGGGATAGAAGCAAATGGAATTATGTTTGTACCTTACCAAGACCAAATTGTGGTTTGGTTCTGAGTTCTGACGTATAACACATGAAAAATAAGGCTATGAAGTTTGAACAACGTCTATTAGGAGCATTACTCTAGGAGGAACAATCGTAAAACACTGGATTTTTACCATATAAACATGAAACTGGATTATTAAACCCTGCTTCAGCTAAGAAGCATAGTACGATAAAATGTGATCTTGAACAGGGTTGAAGCAACTACGTGAACTTGAGATATTTTTTGTGATTTATGAAGCTATTGAAAAGCTTGTGACACTGCTGGAAGGAAAGTAAGAACAACAGATTTATGAACAGCAACATACGTGTCAATGTCTAGTTTATTTACATAAAGCCTATGTCAAGCTCCAACTGTAAAGCCCTAGTTTAAACTAGGGCTAAAGGCTACCAGAAGTTGTTTTTACGTAAATTCCGGTTGAGTTCAATTGAACTCAATTTTGTAACTATAAGCAAATATTGCAAGTTTTTTTTTTAAAATAAAAAAATAGAAAGACATGAGAGCGAAAAAGAAAATGACATTAAAAAATATATAAAAAAAGTAAAAGTAAAACATTGTTAAACTTTCCATTATGTCTCGTCATTCATCATTGACAACATTGTCTAAAATTGGTTATAAAATTGTTTATGAATATATAATCAACTATTTGTCTATATTCGGTTATATAATTAGTTAAATAATTGATTTTGAAAAAAAAAAAGTTTAAAACTCTTTTTTTTTGTGATACATTTCTTACATGAATGTAACCAATAATATAGAAGTTTGGACATCATTTGGATATGTTTTTTGTATTTACTTTGTTATCCATGAGGATTTGAAATATGTCATAGAGATATGAGAGGTTTGTGGGTACATTCTTTTTGCATATAACATTATTCACAAGATCATTGATACTTTAATCGAGATGTGGGTGATGACAACAAAAATTTTTATTAGGTTGTAGTCGTTTGTAGAGAGGTATGAGAGTTACCACGAAACATTTTTCTACTCAACATATTATCCTTAAGAATGTGTCATATCACAATGTTGGAGGTAGCTTTTTCTTCTTTGTGTTTTCTATAAGTCATGACTATTAAATAAGTGTGAATGATGTTAATGAATAATTTTCTTTTCAACACATTTTTTCTGAGATTGTAGTTATTGACATGGAGATGTGTATAATGTCAAACAATGTTTTCTATGGAGGACACTATAATAGGATGTTTCATGTTTGATTATAAATATATCTAATCTTTTTGTCACTAAAAATTAAAATATTTTGTTTTTGTGTTTATATATTTTTATAAGAACCATAAAAATAATTAAAATGAATTATTTTTATAATTCCAAAATGCAACAAAAATAAAAATTAATTTTAAGTGTAAACTTTCTTAAGCCATTCAAATTATATTTATATTTATATCTTAAAAATAATCATATTTTATACTATCAATGAAATTAATTTAATATAATTTTTAAATTGATTCTTAATATTAATTTTATCAAGATATAAACAAATTATGTTTTTTAAATTATCTTAAAATTTAAATTTTAGTCCTATTTTATTTTTCTCCCTTGTAACATTTTTTTTTTATTTATGTCCTTTTTCTTTCTCTCGTAGTACTCTTGTCAATTTTTCTTATTGACTTACCCTGTTCGGTAAGGAAAGGAAAGAGTAACATGAAGAGGAAAAAAAAAGAGTTCTTATACCTCTATTTTAATTAAAATATTTTTACTCATTTTTTCTTTATTTTATTTCATTGTATTATATAGATACATTATAATCTCAGTTTTACAAAGAAACAATGACATCGCCTAGGTTCTGTTCCTTCCGTGTCACTCTCGTGAAACCCCATTTATAGACTGCTCATTTCAATGTGCAACAAGGTCCCACTTCTACACTCATTTGACTTCTATTTCTTTTGAGGAGAAACCAAAAAAGCTGTTTATTTAGGCCTTCGCATAAGGGACTGCTCCTTATTATTTTGGTATTGAAAAATCAATTCTCCCGTGTTTTTTTCTTTTTTTTAAAAAAAAATACGTCTTTTAATATAAATTTATTATTGAAATTAATTTTACACGTTTCAATAATGTTTATCAGTTTAAAATTAATTTTATGACAATCATGTCTATCCGACTTCATTCAAAACAAGCAATGATTGATTATAAGTTGGTGTTAGCAATGGTAGAGAGTCTAGTAAATGTTCACTAATCCACTAGCTTGGAAATCTTTCCAATTGTGCACATTGGCACTCAGCTTCACAGCCAAATCTTTCTTTTCAGTTGTTTTTTTTTTTTTATTGTGAACATGTTGCACTTGCAAAATTGTTAGTTTGCCTCTGACCTTTGAAACCAAATCTTAGTACATGCGCATATAACACATTACTCAGGTTTGTGCACTTTCCGTTTTTGCTTCTTGACATGTTCAGAATTTTTCTCAGGAACTTGAGACATTCCTGACCTTTCAATGCTTCAGAAAATATCAAATTCGTTTGCTCGTGTAGAAGTTCTATTTGAGATTCTGCTGAAGCTGTAGTTCTTATAATATGTTTCTAAATTTATTGGTTATGATGGAGACAAAAAATTCTAGTGTTGGAAGTTGCTAAATAGTGTTAAACAGGTTGTCTCTGCATAATGCAGTACCAGTACTCTCGAGTCTCACGGTACTATTACCTCCACACAATGAAAAGCATTAGCGGAAGAAACTTTAATCATTACTTCAATCTATTATGTTCCTTTTTCTTTAGGCAACTTTCTCAATTATTTGTTCTTTTCAGTTTCTCCCTTTATTTGTACAGCAGAAAAGAAAACTAAACAGACCCTCTTTTTACCTTTTATTATAACTAAGTAAAACTTGAGAAACCGTGATCATATGGTTAACCATGAACCGCAACAAAATTAAACTTTTGTCTTAGAGTCACTCATTATCAGAGGAAAACTTGGGGAGAAACAACAGTTATGGCTGTATACCAAAAGAAGTTATTCATCCAATAATTAGCATAGTTGTTAATTTCAATCAATAATTAACACATAAGATCATTTCTAATGGAAATGGGAATTACTTAAAGAAATCTTAAACTTACGAACCAGTTCTTTTATACACTTTAATTAATTATGAGAGCAATTGAATTTACAGTTTTTACAAGATATTACTTATATATACAACAATTTTTATTACTCAAAAAGTGTAGATTCCATTTAAGTTCTTAATGATTACATTATTAGAAAAAGAGTCGTTGAAGTTGTTAAATCTTAAGCCACATTGTATGGCCACAAATTTGTATTAAACTGTACATGATTGCAACATTGAAGATTATGAAACACAATGACAATAAAGGGACCAAACATTGGAAATGTCATAATGTTATTTTTAGAGAGATATAAACTTACAAACTAGCTTTTATATAAACACATGCTGAGTCTTTGAGAAAGATCACCGCATTATACATTCTTGAAAAGAAAGCTAAGGAGTTTTAAGTGTAACTAGTTATAAAAAATATATACTTGACTGAGTCTGTATGCAAAATTAATCTATGTAGAAAATCTCTAATTTATGTTTGGTTGGTAACCAAAATGTTCAACTTGTATTTAAAATATCCCTGGCGTGAACCAAAGTAACTGGTACAGGCAGGGGACCACGCCATAGTCTGAGCTTCCCACACCGGAAACTGTAGAGAGATTCGCTGCCTTGGTAATAATTACAATGTTTCTTGCTTTGAAGCAAGCAAAATCCAAAGCCTGCAGCACCATACTTATATTTGGTCATGCCAAGAGTGGCTCAGTTTGGAGCATAAACAGTGGTCCATGAACTAAATTCGGAAGGCCTATCAAGAAGGTGGCTCATGCTCATGCATGCATGATTATACTCAGCTTAACAATTGAGACAATGTTGCACATAGCACATGTATCAGCTAAATACGTGAGTGACCACTCTTGGATCTGTAATAGTTTCAGATGCACAGATTGACATTTGACAATACAACCTACAAAACCGTGTTCAATCACTTTCAAATTTTACTATTTGTGCCGAGTAGTATATCAACCTTGATAAATAAATGAATTTGAAAGTGATTTATGCTATGTCAAGTCTTTTTTCTTTCGATATATCTTTGTTTGGACAAAATTGAAGTAGAAAATAAAGATAGAAATTCAAGTAGGTGAAAAGAAAGAATAAATAGATGTTTATGGTGTTTGATAGAAAAAATAAATATTTTTTTCATTACTTTGGTTTAATAGAAAAATACAGAGTAACAAAATGAATTTCATATAAATATATTTTATTTTAATATATATAGTATTGTAAAATCATAAAATATAATAAAAATTCAAAACTATAATTTTAAAGAATATCACATTTTTATATCTTATTTCTCCATTTTCTTTTCATAAAAAAATATATATTTAATTTTTATGTGATGGACATTATCACTTTTCCTAACCAAACAATCTAAACTTTTTTTTTTCTCCTCTTTTTCTCTCTTCTCTCTGGATATAGCCATGCCATGTCATGCATTTCATCAAAATTTAGGGGCAAAATTGTTCCCGCAAGCATAGGACAAATATAGGTTCTGTGCCTTTTAGGATTCATGGACAAACAAAGCTCGTGTCTATGGGGTCGATATTAATTTTGTTGGATATTTTTGTTATGTTCAAATAATTTTAATTTAATTTTGTGCTGTCGTCTTAAACAAGGTGAGTTTCCCTGTAGAGTGGGGCAAAAGCTTACCCTCCTGAAAGTCATTCCCCTTATGGGCGATGGCGTGGTTCAACTATATTATTTTGGAAGCCAATGTACCTTTAAACAGTATCCCCAATTCATAATTTTATATGTTATATTTTTTACATTTTACTTCTATTTTAAACCGTGTTCCCAATTTATAAAAATTTTAAACGTGTTGCCTGTTGCTAAACTTTAAACATTAACCTAGAATAATTTAACGAGCCGAGAACAACTAAATAAATTATAAATGCAAATAATTGGGTATTAATTTAGGATTTTAAAAAAATTAAAGACACATTGCTACGATTTATAAATGCATGAAAAAATATAATTAACCTAAAACAAAGTGTAGTTATATAATTTTACACTAAATAATTTTAAGGTTTAAATAAGTTTTTTGTACTTAAAATTCACTAAAAAATTATTTTTGGTTTCTGAAATTCAAAAATATTTTTTAATCCTGAAATTAATTTGTTTTTTTTTTAATATTGTTCTTTTATAAGTTCCAGTATATTTGACCGTCTTAGATTTTAGATTGAAGTTAAGAGAATTTAAATTGATAACGAAAGTGATATACGAGGACAACAACATTCTCTTGGTCAGTAACTTGTTAATAACATTAATTGAAGAATAAAATTGAATAAGAACTAAAAAAATGTTATTAAATTTTAAGAATTATGAGTGATTTTTAGTAAAAATTTAAAGATAAAAAATTTATTTAAGTCTAATTTTAAATATACATATATAAAATAAGAAATTTCAAGGGAGGAGACTACTTTTGTATCCCTCCTAATTGTGCAAGATTGCTTAACTGTTAAAATCACTTAATTAACATTAATATTTGATAGAGAGAGGCTAAAAGCAAAATTGATATTTGATAATAGGAATTAAAAAAAAAATAAAGGACAAAAATAATCAAAGGATAAAAAAAAATATTTTTGAAAACCAAAATATTATTTAAGCTTTTAAATTATAATTTAGTAATTGTCCTTGATTTACCAATTCGATTGATGACCTCATAGGATTAAACTTATTCAAATAAAACTAATTGTGTATTTCATTTGATAAGTATCTCAAATAAGTTAAATCATTAATTTAACCTAAAGTATGGATCCAACAAGTTTTACAATGATTTAAATGAATCCGATTTTGTACTTCAATAAAATGGTATGTTATTTTACAAAGATGATAGGAATTGGGTTAAGGTTTATTATAAAAAAAACACGCTTAATTATCTTTTAATGTGTGACAAATACAATCATACTCTATTAAAAGACTGAAACAAATTGTATTTTGGTGAGCATATGGTAGACTTTCTATGTATGCTTGGGATAAAAATTCATTAAAAGATTAGTATTAATAATTTGCATTATGATTTCATTGTATTTTCTAGACAGATCAATCATATCATAGTTTATAATTTGACATGTTTCCTAAATTGTTTTGTTTTATTTTTTAAGAATAAGATCCAAAGATCACAATTTAGCTTACCAAAACAGATCTTTTAAATGAAATAATAGTTTGTTAATAAATTTTTGAAGAGCAATAGTACAAATTAACAATAGAAAGTTCAATTAAGTTTGTTTGATAAAATTTTCTTTATATTGTGAAATAAAAAATATATTTATAAAGTACTTTTAAAATTAATTAATAAAAAAATTATGTAATATTTATATTATAAATAAATTATTAAAATTAAAATTTTTTATATAAATAACACTCACATTTTTATTTTAAGAAAAAATAAAAATAAGTTGGATTAATCTTAATATATTATTAATATATTTTATCACACTTTAATAAAAAAATTTATTAATTCATTGATTGTTCACTGGCATGCAACACAACGCAATATGAGAGAATAATTCTTAGTTTGGACAATTGATCTAACCATTCGGAAAAAATTAAAACCCTTATATGAGAAAAAGAAAATTTTAAATTAAGATGGTGTAGATTAACAGATAGTTTTATTTCTTTAAATACGTGATGTGCATAAACAAAATATTTTTTATTGTTTAAAATTTTTTATTGATTCCTGTTTTTTTTTTCTTGTAAAATTTACAAATTTTGTATTTCAGACTTATTATTACCTTGGTTCTTTTACGTGATGTCGTGATTTTTTAAATATTTTAATTTTTTTTATCCCAACAATAGATATGTTTCTTTTTTTTTAAGATGAAGTCTCAAGTTAACAGAATAAATGTAATACCAGAAATTAATATAAAATAAAAAATTCAAATATCAAAAGTGAAAGAATTATTACAGGCCAAAGATAAAATTTATAATTTTTTAAGATTACAATATATTTAAGTCTCATAAACCGGTGTGTATTTGAAAGAGTTTTTTTTTTCAATTTCATTAAAAAAATAATTTTTTTTAGGAAAAAATAAGTTAATTATAAAGTAAGTCTGAAAAAGTTCAAAAAACTTTAACAAAATCTGCGTCTTAAACAGCAAATTATTTTTGGATAAATTATTTTTATTTTATAATTATATTCGCAAATTTACCCTTGTGTATGGAAAACTCTGCCATATTTATTTCATGCAAAAGTGAGGCTGATTGACCCAAGTGGGTTTATTTTTTTAAAAAATTACCAGTATGAGTCTGTTTTGAAAAATATTACCAGCATGAGTCTGTTTTGGGTGGTTGACTCGGTCAAACCGCAACTCTGAATTGCGGTTTCGTTATCACGTCAGCAAAGTGATTACGTGGAAGCCAGCATGGAAAAACGACTATGAAACCGCAAGTGGGAATTGCGGTTTGACTGAAAACACAGAAAACGATGCTTGTAAAACCGCAAGTTGCATCTGCGGTTTCAATTAAATATTATTTTTATCATAAACCGCAAGTGCGAACTGCGGTTTATGTTAAATATAATATTTAAATATCATCAAAGTGACTGTGGTTTAATGATGAGAATTTGATGTTGTAGTTGTGGAGACCTGGGCTCGAATCCCAGTAATCACTTTGCTGACGGACGTGACAACGAAACCGCAATTCAGAGTTGCGGTTTGACCGAGTCAACCACCCAAAACAGACCCATGCTGATAATATTTTTCAAAGCAGACCCATACTGGTAATTTTTTTAAAAAATAAACCCACTTGGGTCAATCAGCCCAAAAGTGATGTCAAACTGACATTTGGATGCGGATACATATTGGAACTGGTAAGTCTGACAATCCCGCCTTCATTCTTTTTTTTCTTTTTCAGTTTTTTTTTTTACTTTTTGTTCTTATTATTTACTTAATTTATAATAATAAAAAAATTAATTGCAAAATATAAAATAAATAAATATTAAATAAAAATTAAATAACATATTTATTTAATTTACAATAATAAAAATTATCATAATAAAATATGAAGAAATAAAATTTTAAATAATATATTAATTTACAACATATATAAAAGTAATTAAATTTTTTATTTATTTAATTTTTAATTTTATCTTTCATTTTTTAAAATTAAAAATGAAAAATACTCTCAAATCCAAATTTTTATTCATTTTTAATTTTCAACTTATATAAATATATATATATATATATATTTTTTTTTTGTGAAACACGAAATGTTTATTTACCTAATACTAAAAAATAATGATATAAGTTTATATTTATTTTATAATTTATTGTTTTGATTGAAAGAAAGAAGAAAGAAGAAAGAAGAAAGAAAGTATAAACAGTAGAGTCAGTTTGAAAGTTGAAACAGTAGAGTCTAGGTTGGTTGGTTTGGCATAAGCAGAATGCAGAGTTCAATGGAGAGAAGAGGCATGGAAAACATTGCAGAAGCATACCCGAAGAAGAAAAAGTCACTGAGCTCTCTAATGACACCGAGCCATTCCTTCAAAGAGGACACGTACATGGTTTCCCACCTTAAAGCCTGGGAGAGAAAAGCCCTGCAAGAACTTAAGCAGAAACTCCTGACTTCATCCGACCCCGACCCTTCAATGTGGGGCGTGCCATTGCTGAGTGCCGAGGACAGAGCTGACGTCATTCTCTTGAAGTTCCTTCGCGCCAGGGACTTCAGAGTCCACGACGCTCTCACCATGCTCCTCAACTGCCTCTCTTGGCGGGCCCACTTCCGGGCCGACAACCTTCTCCAAGAGGATTTGGGCTTCAAGGAGCTTGAAGGAGTCGTGGCTTACACTCACGCCTTTGACAGAGATGGCCACCCTGTTTGCTACAACGCTTATGGTGTCTTCAAGGATAACGACTTCTATCAGAGGGTCTTTGGCGATCAGGATAAGCTCAACATCTTCTTGCGCTGGAGGCTTCAGGTTCTCGAGAGAGGTATCAAAATGCTTCATTTCAAGCCTTCTTCTGTCAATTCTCTCATTCAGGTCACCGACCTTAAGGACATGCCCAAGAGACAACTCAGGCTCGCTTCCAACCACATTCTCTCCTTGTTTCAAGATAACTATCCTGAAATGGTCGCTCGTAAGGTACCTTCTCTCTTTTTCATTCTTACACTTCTTTTATCTATCTTTTCTTCTCACCATTGCTTCATATTTTAAACCATCTTATTACTTGCATTAACTTCCATACAACTTTTATTTAGTTCTTTTAACTTCATTTTAGCTTATGCTATTCTAAAATTTTATCATTTGTTTCATCTAATTAGACTATTTATCCTAACAGGACCTTATTATTCTGCTTTTTATCATTATCGTGTCATCCACATTTTGTTCTGTTGGGCTCCATGGGTTCTTTCTTTTCTCATTATCCTTTTTCCCCAGATTTTCATCAATGTGCCATGGTACTTCAGCGTGTTGTATTCAATGTTCAGCCCGTTTCTGACCCAAAGAACTAAGAGCAAGTTTGTGATAGCTAAGGAGGGAAATGCAGCAGAGACACTCTACAAGTTAGTCTAATTAATGGGTCGTTATTTTGTATATTATCCAATACGCAAGTAAATTACTTTAGAAATTTTTAATTCGGGAATGGGGTCTTCTCAGAAAGATTTCAAAATGGGTCTCAGCTTCCTTATCTACCGTATAGTTTTGTCTTGAGTTTTATTTTATTTATTGTCTTTCCTTGATATTTTCATGTTACACGACACCTGTATCAAACAAAATACCTCTTGCCCCACAATATCCCTTTTGGCTTTGTATTTTAAGATGAGGTTATTGTCTTGTTTAGATTTATAAAGCCCGAGAATATTCCTGTTCGGTATGGTGGATTGAGTCGACCCAGCGATTTGGAGAATGGTCCCCCAAAACCTGCTTCTGAATTCACAGTTAAAGGAGGAGAGAAAGTGAACATACAAATAGAAGGAATTGAGGTAACAATTCTCTAATTTTCCTTCCTTATGAGAGTTGTAATGGTTTCACCACAAAGATTTTTAATTGCTTGTTATTGGTGATAGAGTGGTGCAACTATTACGTGGGATATTGTGGTGGGAGGCTGGGACTTGGAATATAGCGCTGAATTTGTCCCTGTTGCACAAGGTAGCTACACCTTAGCAGTTGATAGGGCAAGGAAGGTTGAGGCCACAGAAGAAGCAATCCATAACACTTTCACATCCAAAGAAGCTGGCAAAATGATACTCTCTGTCGATAACTCTGCCTCCAGGAAGAAAAAAGTTGCTGCTTATCGCTATTGTGTGCGCAAATGCAACTCACCATCCGAGCTACAATTAAGCCCCAAATAATTGTAGGAACACTACATTACATATATATAATATATAATATTTTGTTTATGAAGTTTTTGACTCTGTTGGGTTATGATTCTGAACTTGTTTTAGTATTGTACTAGTATAATGTAAAAAAATGAAAAAACTGTGCTAGAGCATGATTGATTTGGTACATAAGAAAAAGCAAGTGGCTTTACTTATATTACATTTTACTGTTTGGCCGTGATTGTGGTGACTTTTGTCAGAGGGTATTGTTATTTATTAGCATGTGTGGGAAAGTAAAGAGAAGTGAATTGAGTGGGGGGATGGACATTACCTACTCTGCATGGATTTTGATTTGATATGATGTATGGTCCATGCAAGATGAACGGTGATGATAGTCCAATGAAGAGGTCACGGGCTCTGGAACTTCAAATTCAATTGTCTAATGTATTGATGGTGATGTCTGCATTCTGCAATGGTTTGGTGAATGAATGTTCATCTCATTTTACTTTTCTGGAGTGATTAAAATTCAGCTAATCAAAATTAATAAATTATAAATAGCTATTATATGAAATCATTTTTATATACTTTTTTGGTAGCATTGAATTAAGATTTGTGTTTTTAAAATGGTATTTCATTTATCTTTTTTATGTATTATTTACACTTGTTTAAGAAGTATTTTTTTCAGCGGCTGTTTAATTTTTTTAATGATTTTTAATCATTTTTATATTTTAAAATCAAGTTCTGAATATTGTATTTGATAATATACAGTATATAAAATATATTTGCATGTTATGAACAAATTGAATAGCATTGAATGTTTTGATTCAATGGATAATTGTGGTTAGCTATGCCATGGTGCGAGATCCGTGTTTGAAGGGTTATAGTGTTATGGTACAAAACACTGTCTGGGCTGAAATGAATTTCTGTATTTAGGTGAATATTTCTATATGAGGAAAGAGAAGCAGCAGTTGCTTCTTTCTGATTTATACATGTGAGGGCCAGCATTCAATTGGAGCATGCGTTGTTCTATGATATGTATTGACTCTACTTTTGTTTTCACTCCATATACTGACCCTACTTTAACATAATAAACAACTTTTAACAGAGACATAAAGCCTAGTAAAACAGGACTACCATGCACACTCTTTTCTACACACATCACAGATACTGCTTATATTATTTATCATATTGAAAACTTTTTTTTATCTGTATGTTCATTTCACTTATATACACCTTAAAATGTCGTATAGGTAATGCAAAATAAAGAATTTAGCTTCAGCACTCTAATCATGATAGTGGAGGGTTTTCTTCCCAATATTTTGAAAAATATATGGTCATCAAACCCAGCTCCGCATGAGTTAAAAGGCCCCAGAACTATCCAAACTTTGGGTGGAAGACCCATTTGTTTGAATCTTATTACATCATTCAAAGTTTACGTCACGCGATATTTAATATGGAAATAAATCCTCTTCAATACAGGAGAGGAACGGGACTAGTTTAATATGACCAGTAACTTAATGCAAATGTTCACCAGTGTCTCTGTCTTTCATATAATTTTTAATATTTTTTAATTTCTTAACTTTTTTTTTATCGAGTCTTAACCAATATTCTAAAGACATTAATTAACAGGACTCTAATATAATTATCTATCTGCTTTTAGAAAAGAAGATAAAAAATAAAAAGATAATTTTTAGGTTGTTAATAAAAAATAAAAAATCTTTCTTTTTGTTTATTCAGATTTCAGAGTTAACCGACTTCCTTCAAATTTTCATTCAGTTGAACAAATGATCTCAATAATAAAAAATTAGAATTTAATAAATTTGCATAAAACAAATTATTTATATAAATTTTATAAATTGTTATATTAGTTTATTATTTTTATAATGTTTGAATTCTAACAAAAGTGATGTTTTCAAGAGCAAACTATATTATTTTTTCATCTTTTCACACGTACTAATTATTTAAAATTGAAAAATATTACGGTACCACTCTTTTTTTATTATTATATAACTAATTTTTCATATCATAAATATTTCTATAAAAAAACATACAGATATTTAATACAAATATATTTTAATTAGTATATATTATTAATATACTAATATTCAATTATAATCTTTTATTCACGATAAATTTATTAATTTTACTTATTTTTACTTATTATTACATAGATCACACAAATTAAAAATAGTATATTACTTAATTACTTTAGTTGTTAGTCTAAGTTATAGATATTGATGGTTCGGTTTCCCAATCATGTGTGAAGGAAGAGAAGCAAAATTTAGGAAACACGTGTAAAAGAGTTAGCCTAGTAATTGTAGGAAGGAACACGCAGCCTGGATTGAAGTGAACGTGTCTTGCATGCAAATTGGTCAGAAATGTCCTACATGTCCGGGTACTTAGAAAGGGTCTCTTGTATAATAACATGTCGCATGAAACAAATACACATTGAAAGATGGCACAAGTTGTTCAGCCACATGAACCTAAGACACAGTCATTTACCCTTTTGAGTGGTCATACCATACCCGCTGTTGGATTGGGCACATGGAAGTCTGGTTCACAAGCTGTCAATTCTGTCTTCACTGCCATTGTTGAGGTAATTTAATAAATCTACCTGCTTCTTCCTCACTCCAATTGCTTCATTTTTAATTTTGTTTATGCGTTTTATGGAACATATACTGTCTGATCATTATAACCATTGGTTAACGAATAAACATTTTTTATATATGAGAATCTGTTCATCATGTTCTTTGAATTCACAAAGCTTTTTCATACCTTGGACATATTCTATATAAGGTGGTCTTGTGTGTTGAATTCTGTGGATTATTTAAAAAGAAGAAATCAAGCTACCCAAATAAAGAGTCTCTATAAATCTATGGTATGTTCTATTAATAATGCTAGAATTTTGTGGAACAGATCAAGCCATCAAGATTAGTGCTGTAAATTCCAAAATGAAAATTGATTTATATAGCATTCTTAACTTTAATACTCCCTTCAGATATTTTCATCTGCATTTTTAGATTTTTAGATTGAAAAAGGGTTAAATTTTTATAGATATGTGTTATTAATATATAAATTTAATTTTTTACATTGACATTTCAATCAGATAGTGAGACTTTAAATCACTTTTTTTTTAAAAAAAGAAAATAATAAAAGAGAATATATATTTAAAATGAGATTTTTAAAATTATTTTTTTAAAAATAACATAAAACTAAAATTATATTTTTTAAATAATATAAAAGTAAAATTTAAATTTTAAAGTTTGAAAAGCTGAAAACAAAATTTATATATATATATATATATATATATATATATATATATATATATGTATGTGTATATTTAAAAGTATAATTAGATTAAATTAGATCTGAAGCAATTACATCAGGATGATCCGATCTTTAAATACTCCTAATTGTGGCTACTAGAAATATATCTAAAAGAAGAATAATAAAAGTTTGTTCTTGCCATTCTTGCGGATTTATGATCTGACATTTGGCTGCAGGCCGGTTACAGGCACATAGACACAGCTGCAGAGTATGGAGTTCAAGAAGAAGTATGACTGTGTTTCCTAATGGATTGCTTTGATTTAAACCAAAATTTTCCCCATTCTTACCTGTCCGAATTATCTATAAACTTAATAGGTTGGACATGCACTCCAAGCTGCCATGCAAGCAGGAGTGGAAAGGAAGGATCTATTTGTCACCTCCAAAATATGGTAATATAAACTTAATAATAATACCATCTCTTTGGCTCTTCATGCTATATTTATTTGAATAAACTGTTGCTTTAACACTTGAAAGAAACTCATGGTAATTTTTGTGTGTGAAATTTTATACTATTAGGTGCGCTGACTTGACCCCTGAAAGAGTTAGACCTGCTATCAACAATACCCTTCAAGAGCTTCAACTTGACTACCTTGATCTTTACTTGGTAATGAGATTCTGTTATGCTTAGAATCCTTCGCATTTATTTTACCTTTTTTTCTTTTCATTCATGATTGCATGTGGTTTGATATGAGTGGTAGCAGAAGAGAGGCTTTAATGTATAAAATGCAGATTCATTGGCCATTTCGATTGAAAGATGGTGCCAGCAGACCCCCAAAAGCAGGAGAAGTGTTAGAGATTGACATGGAAGGGGTGTGGAGAGAAATGGAGAAGCTTGTCAAGGAAAACCTTGTCAGAGACATTGGAATATGCAATTTCACTCTTACAAAGCTTGAAAAGCTGTTGAACATTGCTCAAATAATGCCTTCTGTCTGCCAGGTGAAATTACAAGTCTGGAAATATTTCGTGTAACTCCAACTTCTGTTATCTTGGAAGTAACACTCCCTATGGTTGACCATTGGATAATGGAAAACGCCACCACTTGTTTTTATGAACTTGTCTATTTGCTATTTTGTTACAGATGGAAATGCATCCTGGATGGAGAAATGATAAGATGCTTCATGCTTGCAAGAAGAATACCATCCATGTTACTGTAATTAACACATTGCTAGATTATTCTTCTTAATTTTGGTTTTGACTTTTATGACAAAGGTCATGATTGAAATGAAAAAATTGGTCAAATAGGCATATTCTCCCCTGGGCTCACAGGATGGTGGAAGGGATCTGATCAATAATCAAACGGTTGACAGGATAGCTAATAAGCTGAACAAGAACCCAGGGCAGGTGTTGGTGAAGTGGGCCATTCAGAGAGGAACAAGTGTCATTCCCAAATCAACCCACCCAGGTAGGATAATGGAGAATGTCAGTGTTTTCAATTGGGAACTTCCAGAACAGGACTTTAAGGCCCTTAGCAGCATACCAGATCAGGTAAACACATAAAAATTTTATCTAACATCCTGCAATTGTCATTGACTGTTAGCTATGACTATGAGTGCTCTCTAACACTTGACATGTTATTCAAACTTGTAATGCATATAGTTCTTTCCTTTTAGGATCATATGACACTACAATTACTAGGCATGTCTTTCAATTTGCAAATAAAAATTTATCTTTATCGCATGCAAGTGTTAAAATCTTGAAAGAGAGTAAAATGGATAATGTGAGATCTACCTAACTTATATTTTTTCACTTCACATTTGTTCACTTTATCCTTCATTTGGACCCTGAACTCATCGTGCATCTTTCTTTGGTTATTGATGCATTGCAGAGGAGAGTTCTGGATGGTGAAGACCTCTTTGTGAACCAGAGCTTTGGGCCATTCAGGAGTGTGGAAGATATTTGGGACCACGAAGATTAGTTCACACTTCACACATGCACCTAGCCACTTTGTTTCTCTTTTTGAGGCACTATGTAGCGTTAGATTGATGTACTACTTGTGGTTCTTATAAACGGTTCAGGTCGTCCTCATATGTATGAGGTGAATGCACTATATGCAAATTTCTTTTCCATATATAAAACGCCATAATTACTACAATATTTAATAGAGATAGCTTCTACTATTAGTCTGATTTTATGGATTGGAAGCTTGAGACTTATGTAATACCCATTCCCGTTATGTGTGACCAACTAGTGGGAACAAGTAGTAATCCAATAATTTTCATTTTTTTGGGTTTATTTTGTTCACCCTTTAAACAAAATCCTTGGGATTTACAACGCTACATGGGTATTATAGAATGGTTCTATATCCCTTTTATCATGGGATCTCTGACTAAACTTAAAGATAAAAGGTGTTTTTCTGTATGCGTTTAATCGCAGATGATTTGTGTTCAGTAAAGGATGATGCGAATGTGTGGCCACACATAACTTGCTTTTCAGGAATGTTCTATATGTGATGTGATTTAATCCAATGGATGGTTTTTTGAGTCTAAAATCATTAATGTAAGTGGACAAAAACCACCACAAACAAGGATAGGCACCAGTGCACTAACCAAGGGCATTAGCCCCTTCCAGAACAAGCAATGAAATGAAGCCAAGGTGTTCTTATGATTCACAAGCGTACGTATAAAGTAATGGGGGAACGAGTAAATTGTGACATCTCTTGAAATCTTTCAAATTATATAATATTATTTTTTTATACTAATTTTTGGAGTTTAAAAATATTATATTAATATGTATATTTGAATTTTTTTATTTTTATATTAATTTTTATTTAAATTTAAAAGTTATAATAATATTTCTGTGTGTTTGAAAATATTAAATTAATATTTTTTAAATGTTACATTAACATCATTACATTAGCCATATAAAAGTAATGGTAATGGTGCATATGTAATTATACAATTTTAAAAAATGTTGTTGAAATCTTGAAGGTAATCTGATATTTAAAAGACAATCATTTAAGCTCTTTAGTGGGCATGCCCCACAAAAGGAATCAACATACCTTAATTAACAAAACAGGTAAATAAAAATAAATGAAACCCAATATGGCGGTTGAAAGAAGAGGCATATGGATTTTAGGACTAGAGTTCCTTATGAGGATTATTATAGTAATAGGGAGGTTATAGGTTTTAATTTTTCTAATGTCATAATATATTAATTATTAATATTTGTCTATAGTCCATCAGTTTTCCTGAACTCTTGCGGCCAGAAAAATTCATGGAACTCGTTATACCACGAGTATCTAAACCATTTTGCGTATATTCAGATCTCGAGCAGAACATGGAACGTAGACAATTGCCATTATTAGAGTTTAGTTAGTCACTCTACAATGAATCTTGCCACTGATGTTAGTCATAACGGTAAATAGTTAGTCAATGTTTTCAGAAGGAACCATTACATCTTTTGAGGTATATGCAGTTTGGTATATTCTTAATATTGAGTAAATGTTAAGTATAACTTTTCATATAAAGCTCATCATTCTAATTTTTACACTCATTTTAAGGGAAACATAATATCCTAAAATCTTCAACCCCTCCTAAATATACAACTTGAGGTCCAATATGAGTATTTTGACCCCTTATTAAGTTCTCAGAGGCCCTTTGTCAGTGAACTTCAACTTGGTGTATAGTACTTAGATGATTGCTGTTTACTCATACCCCTAGCAACGCGTGGAAGTTTTGATAAAGAGTTGGCTCTAGTAAACCCTCCCAGTGCTTTCCATTCTTCTTCTAGTTCCATCCCAACCTTGCCATCTACAGTTTCAGTGTCTTCATTTCTAGTGGATTTAGAGCGACGCTGTCTGGTTTTTCTATTCATATGGGATTGCGAATGGGATAGAACAGATTTTTCATCCAAAAACAGGCATATTGCAGCACAGTCATCAACCTTGGAACCAGGATACTTGTATCTCCAGGCTCTAACGGCACGCTTTACTAACAACTTGGCTGCTGTTGACCTCCTTGGTGCTGAAGCAACTATGTTTATCACTTCAATGTTAGAGAGCACATCCCATACCTGTTGAAAATAGAAAAATTTGGTCCTTCAAAATGGATGCTTCTAAAAGTAATTTAGTGAAAGGCTTGTTTCTTTGCTTCCATGATTTTGTAAAATATTTCGTATGTATTAGCATTGGGACAAATATATGAATAGAGTTAAACAGTAATCAAGAATATATACAGCTCTTTAAGTACTTTTAATCTTGTTCTCTAATTAAAATTTGTTTTCATCAAGGTAATCTGCATAATAATGGTATGCATTAAAGGTCAACAAAGATTACCAAAGTGAACCTTCGATTCTGATTAGGGAACTGTACAGAGGTTTTGTCCTAATATATATTGTTTAACTTTGAATTCAAGATCAAGTTTAAAAAGGTGACAGGGTAATGTTACTTACCCCATCAGTTGCCAAAACCACAAATTCATCTTGTGGTGTAATTCTTCTGTAAAATACATCAGGAACTGCAATGAGGCCATAATCTTTGAGGCAAAAGTCCCCAAAGGCTCTTGACATGGCTAGTCCAGGGCAGTCGTCATCAGGCATCCATATTCTGTACACATCTGGTTCTTCTTCTGCTGCAAAAACTCTTCCTTCACAATTAACTATTCTTGAAGTTTCACCTGAATAGAAATTGAACAAGAAAAGATGGTTAAACTTAAGGCTTGATGGTCTAGTAAGGCTTATGAATTGAGTCCAAAACCAAAACCTACTTGGAATATCTGGTTTCAAGTCAACAGTGAGTTGAACTGGAATGAGTTGGTCGCTATCCCTTGTGCAAAGAACAGCACGAGAGTCACCCAAATTGCCAACTATCAACTGGTCACCCTGAAAATTTAGGTGGAAAAGTGATGTATGTAGTTATTTCCATAGTACAAAAGTGTTTGACTCGGAGGTAATGTTATTGCGAACATGTAGTTTAGTTATACCTGTTTAATTAAAGTCACAGCGGTGCAACCACTGCAATAACTGTCAGTGTTAATTTCCTGAGCAAGGTGCTCATCCATCTCATCAAAAGACTTCAGAAGGCATCCCTCCCATGAAGCAAGTGACATGTTGGGGTTACTATCATCGTAGTCATCATTAAAACTAGCAGTTTCAGAATCATTTGCATCATAATACTTAATTGTCTTCTGTTGTGAAATTTCGATTGCTGTAGACAGTTTTGAGGGTAGATTGTCACGAATAAATTGTGAAACCTTGTGGCCTAGAGGACCATGACCATCGAACACACCACAAAAGATCACATCTTTTTCTCCAGTGAAGTCCTATTAATGTACCATATCCAACATTAATCAAAGCCACATGTTTAAAAAGCATCATGCTATAATAAAGAGCATAGGATCGAGACCTGGAGTAACTCAATTCTTTCATTATTAGAACCATAAAGCCAAAGGAAACTACCAAAGCCAGAGATGGCCATTAAACAAGAATCTTGGTAGCATTTCCCCGGATCCAAGGGAAGAACAATGCAACTTCAAAACTGTAAACAGGTTGCTTTTTAACCTTTTATCTTCTTCATATATCATCTTTATATTTTCCTTAGGGAAAAAATATTATGCATGGTAGAAAATAAATTACTACCAAGTCATGGCAATTATTGCCCTGCCGTTCAAGACTTGCAAAACGTATACAAATTAAAGGATAAGCTATGAAGGACAAAGCGCAGACAAGGATATAACTCCTACAAACTTCGAATCTATAGCTGGCTAGTGACAACAATTTTTCATCTTTTTTTCTCCAATTAAAAAACAGAAAGAAGAGGAGGAGGAGAAGATACAGAACATGGGTAATAAATTCATGTTGATAGGACAGCTAAGGCAGACAAAACCAAATAAATAACATGAAAAAATAAAGAACAAAGATGAAGAAAATATGGTGAAAAAAAACCCCATAAATTGTGAAAACAGGTAATTACTTATACAATAAACAACCTTCTAATGAGAATCTCATTCCTTAAATTCACCAAAAGTCCATGATTAATTAAATGAAAGAAAAGTCCGTGACGAATAAGACAACTATAATCCAGGCCACAAGAATTGATTGAAAATTTTTAAAGCCAATAAAACAAATCATCAAAAGAACAAAAACCATAAAGTTTAATGCAAATAAAACAAGAAAAATCAAAATCAAACTAAAAAAAAAAATTAAAACAAATACATGAAAAATCATACTTCCCAAACTGTCATTGCATCTTGATTAACACCTTTCTGGCCTTGTTGGGTGTACATTGATACAAACCTAGAGCATCCTCTTAGCCTGACCAATGCTCCACTATGTTCATAAAAAACATCATTTTCATGATCATACTCATATTCTCTATCATCCACCTCGCTTTCCACCTTCCCTCGATTCGAAACATCGTGGCTGCAACAGCCTCCCATGTTCGAAACTGAATAACAACAATTTCCAATGAAGAAAACAAGGGTACCCCACGAAATTCAAGGGAATACCCAGATGATATTCTGGAGAAAACAAGCGAGGTAGAGAAGAAAAATGGAATTTTTTTGCCGAAAGATGTGAAGGGTCAGAATTCAGTGTGATGCTGAGGCCAAGAAAGGTGACAGAAAAACTAATAGAGAGAAGGTGGAAAAGGCCAAAATTGCATGGAAGGAGTTGGAACATACACAAATGAAAGAAAGATAGGTAAAAGAGGTTGTCATGTTCAGACAAAGCTAAAGATTGAAACTATTGGTTGGTTTCGTTTATTGTCTGTTTTTTTTTAATTTGTTTTCTAGGTTGGCAAAAGTCAAAGTCTAACTTGAAAAAATTAAATTAAAAGAAAAGAATTTAATCAAAAAAACTGTTTTTAATTTTTTTTATTGTGTTTAATTTTCAAAAATGTCAATATAAATATTTTATATTGTTAATTATATCTCATTTTAGATGTGAGTTTTAAAGAATTTATTAAAAAAATCAACAATTTTAATAAACTAAATTGTTTTTAATTAATTTATGGTAACCCGAAATTTAATTTATAAAGAAATATAGACAAATAATTGAATGCTCACGAGAAATGGGTCAAGTTAACAGTTGAGAAACTTTAGCTGATTAATCAAGATGGTTATTGCAGAATAAATAAAGCTCATTTAAAATAATTTTTTCAAAATTATTGTTAGTAGTACTCTTTGATATTAGTTTTCTCGATCCATTGCGATATTAAGGAGTAAATATTTTTTTATAAATGATAAATAATTTTTCCAAGTAATATTTTTTAATATTTAACATAATTTCATATTCAAAAATTTAAATTTAAGATACTTAACTAAACAATATCACACTAATTAATTGTTTATGCTATAATAGCATTTACAGGACAAAATCATCTCAGATTTAGGAGTTATATTTGTGGGTTTTATACTTTTATGTTACTCTTAAGAACTCTTATTAATTTTTTACTCAAATGATTAACTTATATTGAATTCAATTTGAATGTTTCACTAAAAAACGAATCTTAGCAGTTTTTGGTGAAGAATTTATCTTTAACCTTGAGATTTCTCTAGCTCTTATGAAAGATTTTGAGAATGAAAAATGTTAAACTTAGCAACCATATTAAGATATGCACTAAATTGCTCTAATAAAAATTAATAAACAACCTCAAAATCCAAAGTATTAAGAATATTTTTTCATTTCATTTAAAGTGATTCGTGTGTACTATTCCTTTTTTTTAGGTTTGTATTATTGTTATTTAAATTAAAGTGTGTGTTATAAGAAAATTATTCATTGCATTAATTATTATAATAAAATGAATTTCCTTTTTTTTAGAAAAAATAAAAAAGTTAAAATGCAGTTTTAAAATTAATTAAACAACAAGGGTCTTCAAATCTTAATCATTATCTTTAATCTAATTGTGAGAACAGAAACCAAACAAAGATAATCTTGAAATAATAAGTTTTTTTAGTGTGATAGATTTTTTTACACTTTTTTTCTTTTAATGTCTCTTTTGAATCAAAAGTTAAATATATAAAATATATTAAATTAATGATATTTTTCTATTATTTTTCTTTTAACGAACTAAAAAAATTATAACTTTTCACTCATTTTCTAAACATACATTATCCAGGAACTAAGAAATTTTAACAAGTGACTAGTAAGGAGTTTAAATTAGCCCACTATTTACACCAACCAATAGAAAGAAAATAAAAAATAAAACAAGTTATTTTTATGAAAGATAGATTGATTAGGATGTTTAGGAGTTTACGAATGGTCTTTAGATCATTTGTATTGGTTATTTCAATATACGAGAGTAGTCATAGTTAGTTAGGAAGGGAAATCCAGACTCGGTTTTCATAAATTTTGCTATTTAATAATGTTTTTTTTTATTTGCAAATATCAATTTTGTTAACAAAAAAATCAAAATCACAATTTTTATCTACACATATAAAAGATTTAATAATAATATATTATTGTTTGTCATATACTATATGTCTAGATAGTTGGACAATGCATACCTTATACAATTTCTAAGATGTTTATTGTTTGGTTAGTTTTTCTAATTACTTATTAAAAAGTTTAATAACAATGTTCTACATATTTTTTAAAACTTTACAACAAAATATATTTATATTTAAAACTTCATGCAATTTTGGAATTTCTACTTTTTGAAATCTTCAATTTGGCTCCTTCTTTAAAATAAAGACATTTAGTTAACTTATTTTAAAATAGAGAAATATAATTTACTAATTCTGCAAAAAAAAAAAGTTACAATTTTGATCTTCCATTAAACTTAAACATATTGGTTATTTTCAAATTATGTTAACTATAACTTAAATTAAATAAATAATTGTGTATCATGTTACTAAATTGGGACAATATAAGTTAATTTCTTAATGTTCAACTGTTTTAATTTAAAAAAAAAAAAGGCAAAAATCATGAATTTTATAAAATTAAGTACTAAATGTCTCTATTTTAAATATGGAATAAAAAATATAGATTTTAAAACATAGAAAAATAAAAATTTCTATTTTAAATAAAAAAATCAAAATTATGAATGTTAAAAAGAGAACTAAAATTACATTTTAGCGGAACTTTTACTTTTTTTTTTTTTTTTTTGCTCAACTTTAAAGTTTAAACCATTGTAGAAGGAAAAAAAAGAAGCAAAGACCCTCTCTATAAATTTAACCAGAAGTGGCCTCCTTTGTTGACACAAGTATAAATTTTACTAGCAAAATAGGAAGACAGAGACATTAATGCAATTCAGAGGATGGTGACTTTCCATTAAATGGTTTTTAATTTGACAGTGCATAGACGAGTTCAAAGAGCAGAGCCCACATTACATTGCTGTGTCCACTCTCACTTGAATTCCATGTTTTGACTCAAAAGTCTACGTCGACTTCATTTTATGCCTCAGCTTGAAAAGGTTGCTAAGACCAATACGAAATATCTATTTTTTAAATGTTTAATATTACCTTATTCTTTAACTATGTTCAATAATTTATGTTTATTAATTTATGAGTGATAACGGTATTGTTTTAAAAAAAAAAATCAGTTTATAAATATAATATTTTTAAATTTATTTTTAATATTAATGGAAGTCTATTTATCTTCTTTAATTTTGAAAAGAAAGAGAAATAGAAAATTAAGAATAACATCTAATTATATAAATACATTTATCCTTATGGATTTTCATGCACACACAAGACTTTCACTTTCAGTACAAAGATGTTTAGATTTTAAATATATTATTTGTAAATTAAAAATTTTTTTTATTTAATAAACACTATGTAAAGAAAAAAAAATTATATGATCATGATATAAATGAGATGCAAATTACGTTCAAAAAATATTTTTATTATTTTTTATAAGATGTTCTCTTTTTTATTTTATAATGTTTTATTTATCAATGTGAATAAATAAAGGGAAATGATTATGTTTTTTCCCCGCGTTCAAAGTGATGATGATATGCATTGCAAAGTTAATACTTCATGCAAATTGAAATATAAGTAAAAAAGTTATCTCACAATTACTAAAAAAATAGTCAACATAATTGATAGTCTCAACCAAATCAATTCATTTCTTAAGTATCTTGAGATTCAATCATAAAATAGATAAAAAGAGAAAGTATTAAAAATAAGTCTTTAATTAAATGAAGATATTTTGAATATATAATATCACTAAATAGGAAATAAGTAGTTAAAATTTACTTATATTTTAGTATATTATACAATAGACATCTTTAATTTATATAATTGTAGGAGTAAAATAAAATAGTCAAATTATAGTACGAGAATTGATATCGAAAAATAAATAAAAGTAAAACTTTCCTTAAAAACAAGTAAAAGTAGAATTATTTTTTTTAGAAAAACTGAAAAGCTCAAAAGAGGATATTTGTGCACCTTAAGGGAACAAACAGTCATTGTTGGCTTCAAAAGTCAAATCATAGTTACAAATAAAGAAATCAATTTTATATTTAAAAAATAATATACTCATAATATATAAGTAAAATAAAATATTCAAAATTTAGCTTAAAAGTGAAGACAATATATATGGAGATAGTAGATATTGAAAGAAAAAGTAAAATAAAATACTCAAAATTTAGCTTAAAGGTAAGACAATATATGTAGAGATTGTTAATATTGAAAAAGATAGTATAATTCAAACATGAGAAAACTAGTATTTAGAAAAAAAATATATAAACAATGTTAATAAAAATAACATTTTTGCTCAACATAAAGTGAGATAAAACTACACAATAGGAAAAAAAATTAATGAGAAACAGCTTTGAACTATGTTCCAAATTGTATAGAAAGGAGAAATATAGTAAGAATACAGTTAGAAACAAGACAATTATCCTGCTTGTTATGGAATATTAATTATTTTAATTGATTTTCAAATGAAACTTTGATTATTTGAGTAATTAGATTAAAAAATTTATAATAACTGACTAAAAATAATTTAACCGTTATATCCTTTGATAGTAAGTATGTTACCAAAAAACAAATATTCTATAAGACAAAGAGTTTAATTTCATTGATAATATAAAATAATTTTACATTGTCGTTCAATCACAGTACTTTGTGTTTATATGGATTTGAGTTTAATTGGTATACATTGTCAGTATAAAATATTTTTACATTTACATTTAAACATGATTTTTTATTTATGTGACTTTTAAAGTAGTGATTGAATGTAGTGTAAAAATCTTTACAATGACAGTGTATACCAATTAAACTCTATGAATTATAAAGTATTAATTAGTAACATCAATAAACTTATTACCATACATCAAGAATTGTAATTAAATGTGTAAAATTTCTTACTCTTTCATTGAATAAGTAATTTTCTCTAACATGAATAAGTAGCAAAACATTTATCCATAATGCTATAATTTTTGCTTAATTTTTTTAACAATTAATACGGTCACATCCCTATTTTTAGTAACTAGGTTATTATATAATTTTTTGAATTTCAATTTAGATATTAGAAGTAAATATTAAAAACTTAATATTTGTTTGACAATAGTTTTATAAAACTATTTTCAATATTTTAGTTTTTAAAAACTAAAAAACTCGTTTGATTACTATTTTCTTAAAACAATTTTCGAAAATATTTTTTCTTTTTTAGTTTTTAAAAACTAAAAAGTAGGAACAACTTTAAGTAGTTTTGTTTTCAGTTTTCGATTTTTGTTTTGAAAATTCAAAATACAATGATAATATGTTGTTTTTCATTAATGATATTTCAATAAATATAAACAAGTTTTTTTCATTTTAAATTTTAAAAACAGTTTTTAAATAATACTTATCAAACAAGTTTTTTTTCTCTTCTTTAGAAAACATTTTTTAAAACTATTTTTAAAAACTCTTTTCAAAAACTAAAAAACAAAGTTATATGTTTGAAAAACTTATAAAAATGAATTAATATAAAGCATTTTTACTAAAATTTGCAAAATTCTCTTTTCTGAAAATTCGCAATGAATAGAATTCGCTTAGTAGATTTGGAACAGCAAACCATAGTTTTCTTATAAGAAATTAGCTAAGCGAAGAAACATTCACTCATTGAAGCTTAGGTCGCTTAGCGAGAGTAGCTAGAACCAGAGTTTTGCTCAGTGAAGTTCCCTTGATGAGCAACATAAGATAAAAGTACTTAGATTTCAAGACCATGGCCAAGCGAACCTTTCTTTACTCAGTAAAAAAGCTCTGCACCTTTATTTGATTAGTGAACGAAATTTTGCTCAGCGAACGAGCCCACACTTTTTGGCTATAAATACGGGCAACCATTGGGTGAAATGGGGGAAAGAAGGAAAGTTCTTGAGCAGAAGATTAATGCTTTAAAATTTCTTCACCACTTTTCATCAAATTCTTACTAGGTAAGGAGGGAGTGTGATATATAAACATTTGTGGGGTTAATCTTAATAAGCTTGTATATGTTTACTATCTATGAATACTTTTGGTCTCTTGTTATTTGTTATTATTCTCTAGATAGTCTTTTTGGTCCTTTATATTCTTCAAATATTGCTTCTCGTCCTTTATTATCATTCTTTAGATATTGCTTCTGGTCCTTTATTATCATTTCCAAAGATTATTTCTAGTCCTTTTTTTTTATTTTCTCCAAATATTATTTTTTATCCTTCATTTATTTTCTCTATATTACTTTTGGTTCTTTGTTTATTTTCTCCAGATATTACTTCTAATTTTTTGTTTATTTTCTATAGATATTACTTTTGATCCTTTATTATTATTGTCTAAATATTACTTCTGGTATTTATTTATTATTTCCAGATATTACTATTTGTCTTTGTTTATTATTTTCAGATATTACTTTTGATTCATGCTATTATTATTTAATTTTTTTCTCTAGATATTATAGTATGGTTCTTTGCTATTATCAATTGTTCTATCATTCAACTTATTTTTTTAGAAATTATATTTTGATCTTTTTCTATAAAATCATCTCATCGTATTATTTTCATATAATACATATTGGTTCATTGATATTATTTATTTTAAGATTTGCTTTGAATCTTATTTTTATCACTGTCTATCACAAATTAAATTACTATAAATTTTAGTTTCTGCAACTTTGATTTATAAAAATCACTACTCTTGGAATGATTAATGACTATCTTATAATTTTATATGTGGATATGTTGAATATTCATGGTAAAATTTATCTTATAAAATAATCAAAGGATTTTGTGAAGGTTTAGTTAACAAAAATTTCATTATAAATATAATATTTTTTAAGATCATAAAAGATAATCTAAGTATGATTTGTGGTTGCAGTTTAATCTGATCTTTCACATAAGAAATGTGTCCTTTAGTATTAAAAGTGTATTAATGTTATGATTGTGATCATTATTTATTATTATAGAAGTTGGATATGAGAATTAATATATCTATTGTGATCTTTTAATCCTTTGAGGACAACTCTTCTGTGAATGATGATTGAAATATAGTAATACGTGCTTTGTGATTGTCAAGACTAGTGACCTTTTGGAACTGTGTTGAGATGTTGTGAGATGAACTTAGTAAAGTTCTAGGTTCCTTTGTAAGAATATCATGCGGGTGCATCGGTAGTATTCTGCAAGATGAAAGATAGGGATTGAGTTAGGTTCTAAGATGGTTTTAAATAGATAAATATTCAGGTTGGTCAATGTTAAGGCTTAGGCTAGAATATTCAAAGATATAAAATCTTCCATAAATGCCCAAAATCTCAAAATTGGTAGGGTATATCTTTCCCAAACTGAAAAAGTTCTCATTTGTGCTTTTATGATGTGTGGAGAGCCGGTTGTGTTTTGTGATTGACAAAGTGCCCAATTGGCATATCGCCAGAATGATATAACTAGTTGGGGACCAGAATGTTGTGACTAGCGGGGTCAAAATGTTGTGATTGATAAGATAGACAGAATTATGTCTTGGGCAAATGACTCATTTTATTGAGAAAATTATTTTACCAAACTAGAGAAGGATATGCAACCATTAATCACTTTCGAAACATATCTTTGATGATTGTGGTGCATCATCCTGAATTGGTTATGAATCCATATATATAGTTAAGCGGGATTGAGTCAATCATTGACATAAGTGAGAATGAGTCGTATATTGAGACAAGTGAGATTGGATCATAAGGTCAAACTTAAGGCTTCATTGTTTGTTAAGTTTATTAAGATTAACGTTGATGGTTTATAAAAATCTCACTCCTTTCAAGTGTTTCCTTTCATATGTTTCTTTTCATATAAGTTCGTGATACGAATAAAGAATGAATCTAACTAGTAGAAGAAGTTGCAGACTTCAGAGGATTTCCTTTTAAAGTGGTGAACTTCTAAGCAAGTCATTGTTGTACATTCAAGCAATTTTAGATTTATAAGAAGTTTACTGCTCTGAGTTAAGACTTTTAAGAGGGTAATTATGACAACCAATGTACTTATGTTTTAAATAAAGTTCGTAATAAGTTTTTTTTGTGTTATAATATTTACAAGATTATGGTTCTTTATATAAAAATATATTTTAAAATCTCTTTCATTTTTTATAAATACTTTTGGTTAAGGGTAAAGGGCATTACAAATACTATATTAATAAATAATATTTTTTTAAATAAGGAATTTTTCTATTTTATGTTAAATTTGTAATCATTATATCTTCAATATATAATTTAACTTGTTTTAAATTTATAATTAAGAACTTAAATTAAATAATAAATTAATATTTAGAAGCCTTAGACAATTATTAATTTTTTAAATTTAATATAAAACCCTCCTTATAACCAATTAAATTGTTTGAAACCAATGAAAGTTTTAATTTTTTTTTTTAAAAAAAAATCTAATGACAAAAAAGACTTCAAGTTTCCTTTACAAAAATCAATGGTAGTTATTATTTTTTAAATTTGATCTAATGGCTACAAAGACTTTAAGTCATATGGTCGAAGAATATGGAACTACCATAAGCAGCAAACACTTCATCAAACTATTTAACACATTTGCATACTCAAAATTCTAACTCGATGTCTGGTTAGACTAGAGCAACAGTTAGTCCACTATATACTCGATCGTACGTCTCTTGTCTTGCAATATATCAGTGTAGATATTTTATTTTACTGTAATGATATAGGGGTGAGTTTGTTTAAACTTTGTTTAATAGTAAGGTTGTTCTTTCCTAAAGATACTTGTAGTTGCATAACAATATTGTTTCTATAGTGTCCACAAAATTGTTATCCATACAAAAAGCCATTTCTTTTAACTTTGTTTACCTTTCGTCCAATCCAAAAAACTACTTAAATTTATACTATTGTATTTTTTTGTTAAGTCATGTGTTTTATTTATACTATTTACTTATTAAAATTAAGGCACGATTTGTATAAACTCATCCATGAATACTCCTAATTAACTCTATTATACAATTTAATTTTTTTTATTTTGCTTAAATTCAAATATATAAGATTGGCTTAGAGGTAAAGATTTACATAAAAATGAGAAAAAATTCATAAAGTGAAATATTTAACTAACAAAATCTAATACACTATTTTTAACTTACTTTTTTTGTGGGTTCCACACTTTTATATTATTTTAAAGAACTTTATTTTTTTTTTACTTCAATAATAAATTTAATGTGAACTTAAAAAATAAGAAGAAAAGAGTATCTTGAATGGTAGAACCTATTTTGGGTTATTAGAGTATTTTTGTGATTCTAACAAGTAACATATGTGATAAAAAATCAACTAACTAATTGACTAGGATTAAAAAAAGGATAGTGTTCACAATCCTTCATTTGTTACAATTTATTTAAAAAGTTTAATTATTATGTACTGACAGTGTAAAAAAATTTTATACTTACGTTTAATCATAATCAATCATTTATATGACTTTTAAAGTATTAATTGGTAAAGTCAATAGACTTACTATAAATGAAAGATTATGATTAAATGTTAGTGTAAAACTTTTTACACTAATAATACACAAACTTTCTTCTGTTATTAAAAACTATAAAATTAGAACTACCGAAATTTATGATTGAGTGTGTTTAAAAAAAGTATTAGAGAATATGTTGTTAATAATTATCTTAATAAAAATAATTAATTTAGTTAAAATATTAAATTTATCTTAAATTAATCATGTGAAGCATGTGAAGGGACAAATTTATACGGAGTATTATCTACTACAATTAATTTACTTCACCAATTAATAATGTTTTTATCAATCAAATGTTAGTGGTGATAGTAATATTAGTTTTTATTAACAGTGGTGATTGAATATACCTCTTTTTTCTTAATCAGCCGAATCACTTTATATCTCTTTCATTAATTAATGTTGAACTAAGACTAATGACTTTAATTAAAGATATGTTAGTGAAAAGTGAAAAATACTTAATATAAGAGTGTTTTAAATTAGATTTCTTACAAAGATTTAATCAGATTTTAATTTGGATATTATGATAAGGACATGAAATATAATGTTTTATATTTTTATAAGGCAAACAATATTATTAAAAATAAAAAATACAGCATTACAAGGAGTGTCAACTCAAAATTACAATACCAAAAACACTTATGACTTAAAAAAGATAACTAAGAAAAAGATTAAACTCAAAATGTAGGGTTCATAATCTATCTTACAAAAGAATGTAATGTTAATTTTGCCATATGACACCATTTTCAGAAGCTCATAAATGTGACATTTAAAAAATATTCATATTCCTAGCCTTCTAAATTTGACAAATTAAGTGAACTAAACAAAAAGTCAAACTCATCTCAGGATCTTAGAACCAATGATCAGACCCAACATTTAATAACAATGACTTCGAAACTCGTGATGTAGGACAATGACTAACTCCCACGAAACACATAATTTCACCTAAATTTGATTAGTCAAACCACAATTGAAGAACTGAGTGTTGAATTGATTCTATCCATCCTCATATAAAGCACACTTATCTTCTCCCTTTTTTAGAACCCCACTAAAGCACATGATATTTTATATATTACATATGTAATGAAAAATTCAAAGTATAAAACTATAGATCTAGATGAAATAATTTGAGTGAATAAAAAGTTTGCTAAAGTTTTTTAATTATATTGATGAGGTTGATTACTTTTCAACGTATGGATAAATCACCAAGAAAAAATTCAACTTATAGAATGGTATGAATTTGAGAAACGATGTTGGACCATTTATGGCCTTAATGAATAATGGTCCAACAACATAATGGTGGTTCACGAAAAAGGTCCATTAATCCCACTTGCTCAGCTTCTCAATAGTCAATGTATATACTCAACATTCAGCTCGTGTATTTCACACTTGAATAAGTTTTTAGTGGGGTTGGCAAGAAAAGCAAAAGTTACATATAAAAAAAAAAGAAGGAATTTTCATACATAATTGTCAAGGAAACAAGCATATTTTTTTTCAATAACATTAGTTTTAGATTAATCTTTATTCACATCTAATTAATTTGTTTCAGGTCAACCGTGTAACTAAATTAGTTGAGAAGGGTGTGTGAATTGTTGTAAGAATTTAATTTGTATACATCATCAGTGTAAAATATTTTTACACTAACATTCAATCATTACTTTTCATTTATGTTGACTTTTAAAGTCAACAAATTTATCATGAATGAAGGGTTGTGATTGAATATCAGTGTAACAGTGTATACCAATTAAACTCTTGTTGTAAACCCTTGATTGTTTTTAACTCCTAGTAGGAGGATCAACAAAATAAAAGATTAATTTGTTTCAATAAAATGTAATGATTAATTTAGAGGTAATTACGAATGCATATTTCCAGATTTAGTGTAATTAGAGATACACTCTTTTTTTTAAAAAAAAAAAAGTACATACTTATTACTGTTATACTCCCTCTTTTCCAAATTACACATACCTCCATTTATTTTTGTTTTATTTAGTTTAAATGTACTATGAATAAATTTTTTTTCAAATTTCCTAATAGTGCGACAATGGAAACAAGAGGAGTGTCAGTTGTAAAATTTAAAAATATAAGAGGTGCATATGTAATAACATACGAAACTTAGGGATGTACATGTATAATAAATTCATTTATGATGTTACACTATTTTGAAAGAAGTGGTACAACTGTAACGAGTACATAAAAGTAAGAGAATTTGTATAATTTAAAAAAAATATACATATGTAATTACACTAAATTTGAGGATATATCCGTAATTACATCATTAATTTATTTTAGAAGGTAAAGGATAGATTAAATGTTGAGAGTAAATTTATTTTCCCTATCATGTTCACTTCTTATCTTAGAAGAATCAAATTCATATTGAATCTAGATTTTTGCACACTAGCAAATGTTTCGTACATTACAGTGAAACTTTTTTAGTTTAGGAAAACTTTTGGAAAATAAGTTTAAAATAAATATTAAAAATAAGTTGTTCAAATTAAGGGAAGAAAAGGCACAAGTTTTCAGAAACTAAAAGGAATTACTTGAGATTATGAATTGTTCACATTTGAAATGGAAAAAAAAAAAAAAACTTAAAAGACAATTTAAAACTAATCAACGATAAACATTTTTCTAAAAACATGTGAAAACATACGTCTTGGAGAAAAAAAAATAACAGATGTGATTTTTTGAAATAATAAAATGTCTAAACAAGTAGAGATTCTCTTAAAAATAAAATATAAATTAAATCTTCCTAACATTTTAGCTTGTGCATTACAGATAATAAAAATTAATTGATATAATTAAATTTCACAATCAATCAATATTTTGGTATATAAATTATATTTTATTAATAATAGATAAATATATGTAATTTATATTTACAATCGTTGTTTAAAAACTCAATAGTTAATTGACATGCTGTATTATAATTCGTTAAATAATATTCTTCTTTAAATATTTGGATAAAAATTTCATCTGTAAATGAAAAACATATGTTAATATCTAAAATAAATATTTATATATAGAGAAAAATTAGGGATATTCTTAAAAAAATTATAATCAAATATTAGAGTGTCTCTAATATGGGATCTTGCAAATTTACTTAAAAAATTAATAATTTGCTTGAAATAATTTTTTTATTTGAACAATTTGACTTTAAAATGTTGAAGACGGTGTAAAGAGTTTATAATAACTCGTACGTATGCTCAGTCAATTAAACCTTTTGATGCGTGTATAATATATATATATATATATATATATATATATATATATATATATAAATTTAATTAAAATAAATCCTCTTTATATGTTAAAGTGTACTTCTACATTCATCCTTCAACTTATTAAATTCACGTCCAACGTATCTTGAAGGGATTACATTTTTCTTTTTTATAATAAATTATTAATTTCAATTTTTAGGTCCTAAATTTTGATATGATATGTTATTTTTACTATGATTAAATTTTTTTTCTTTAAAACATTCTTTTTCAATTTGATTTGAGTGCTGTAAAAATCATTAGTTTTGGTTTTCAAAATCATAAAAATAAATGCAATTGGTCTTTCATCTCAACTCATTAACATGTTTTTATGTTAGTTAGTAGCTTTTTACATTATGAAGAAGCTTAATAAGAATAAACTTGAGTAACTTTTTTTTTTCTAAATTATATTTATAATTTCACATTTATTTAATAGAACATATTGACAAGTGATAAAAATACAGTAATGAGAAATTACAGAAAACTATCTCAATGACTTGTAATGTCATGATAAACAACTGAACTACTAACGTTTACTGTTATGTTGTCAATGTAATTATACAAGAGTACTCAAATCTAATCACTACTGTTTTAATTGATAACATTACATAGTCTATCAATATTTTATGTATAATCATACTATTCATTTATAAAAGTTAATAAAATTATTTCACATCTGTGAGACTTTATTTCCTCCGCCCCTAAAAAAAGCTGTTGAAATTAGTATATAGTTTAAATTTAACGAATGATTGATATATATATATATATATATATATATATATATATATATATATATATATATATATATAAATAAGATATTTTAGTGAAAGAGTTATAAAATCACACACCAAAGGTTCTTTTTATACTAATAATTTTGAGTTCATACTACATTAATTCACTTTTGTCAATTTTTTGTCGGCAATAAAGATTATAATTTACCTTTTCAGTTGAAAGTCTATTTGAGCAATTTTCAAAATATGAAATCATTTTGATTATTTATTTACATTATAAAACAAAAAACTTGTATGAAGATGAATTAAAATATATTACATTTAATAATTATTTATTTTAAAATTAAAATATTGTAAGAAGTGCATACAAAGAATACTTATACTTCACTGAAAATATTAAAATATATACAAAATTATTTATTCTATCAAGGCATGTATATTTAAAAAATTATTTACAACAGCTTTTTTTTACTAATAATGTTGACAATAGTTGTAACTAAATAACACTTAAAATGGTTCAAATCTTATTTAAGATTATCCCAGTCAAATAATAAATAATAAAGGGATGAATTTATCATTATATATATTAGAAGTGAAATTTAAAGTTTTCAATTACTTTTTTGGCGACTAAAAAGTATTGTATTGTAAAACCATAATAAATAATTTTCTAGTCAAAAGATTAAAATTGATAAATTATATTAGATTAAAATTCGAATAAAACTACCTTAAACTTAAAATTTTCCAGACACAAACATGTCCACCCAAAAGATTAACATGTGACATGTGTTAATACAACAAAATGATTGTAAATTTGATGTCGGAATTATCTAAACGATAATGGTGTAACTAGAGAGTCTCTCACTGGCCCAATCATCCATCACTTGCTGCCTCATATTCTATGCTTCTTCATTAACACACACAATTTTATTTTCATTGGAAGAAAAGTCACTGTCACTCGGTACATCACAATTAGTACAAATTTAATTTTAGATTTAAATAACAATTTGGTAAAAAATAAAAGGTATTTTTAATTTTGATTTTTAAATATTTAACATATACACAATAATAACAATGACGTTAGTGTTTCTGTAATTTATCAATAAAAAAAATCTTTTTTTTTTAACACCAAATTGTACTTAATCCTTAATTCCATTTTTAATTCAAAAGCAACAGCTGCAAAGTCGGTGAATTTGGCAATAGCCAAGCAATGTGAGAGAATGGTAAGCGGAAATGTGTTACTTTGATGGTAGAGATGTTGAAAAAAGGATAGCACTTAGATTGGTGTATTTTTAACCAAAAAAAATGGATCACAAGTCATTGAAGTCGCACTAGTTTATTCAAGATGCTGACAGCACCTATTAGAAAAATATCTAAGGTTTGAATTTAATGGTAACATGTTATTACCCGTGACATCACTAGACTTTGAAAGTTTTATGCAAAACAATTGTTAGCATTAGAAGAAAAAACATTAGGCAGTTGTAAGTAACTTTTCAAAAAATGATTGGTTAGTTGATGAATCGAAAATCCATACCGTACCCTCAGAAGGAAAATTTTAGTTGATGTTTCTTTTTGCCATTTGAAGGTTGGCACATGAAAATGCAACCTTCTCACTCAAGTCAAAGGGAATTGTGAAATGCTAACCACCAAAAATGAGCACTCACTTTCATATACAAACCACACTCCCATTCACATACGTTATCAGTTCCAACATTGATAGCCCGAATTGTCCATATATCTATCAACACTACACTATCGCTCCTCTTTCTATACCCGTTTTGAAGGACCTTCATATATTTTTATGACAAATATTACTAATTAATTATCTAACATATTCTTTTAAATAACATTACTTTTTATTATTGAAGGTAATTAATTAGAATTCACAATTGTTTCAGTCTTACTTTTTATTTAAATTTTGCATCTATGGAAAATTCTAATGCACACACTCCATTTTTTTTTTACTAATGAACACTTGTATTTACTCTAGAGTAACCGAATTTTTTTCCCTCTCCCCCTATATATATATACGTGGAAAGATATTCACTCATTTTAAGAGTAAGTATAAAAAGTTTAATTGGTATACATTGTCAGTGTAAAAGATTTTTACACTGACAATCATTTATGATTTTTCATTTATGAGACTTTTAAAGTAGTAACTAGTAAAGTCAATAAATTTATCATGAATGAAGGGTCATGATTGACTGTCAGTATAAAAATCTTTACACTAACAATGTATGTCAATTAAACTCAAGTATAAAAAACATATTTTTCATTTTCACAATTTATTTTCTTAAAATATAAAGGTTGTAATAAGTAACCGATATCAATACATTAGATTTAAAAAAAATGAACAAATAAAGAATAACTCTCTTATACTTACTTTTAGAGTAAGTGAATTCCCTCCCTCCCTATATATATATATATATATATATATATATATGAGAAAAACACTTATACACTGTTAGTGTAAAAAGTTTTACATTGACAATTAATCAAAATCATTTATATATGATAAGTTTGTTGACTTTATCAATCACTACTTTAAAAGTCATTTAAACCAAAGAATGTGATTAACCGTGAATTTAAAAGAAAGGGATATGATAAGAAAGAAAAGTTTCCAGTTTTTCTAATTGTTAAAAAAACTTGTTATGAGATTAGAGATGCAGATATAAGATGTAAATCACAGTAAAAAATTGTTATCTATTTTTTTAAGGTATTTTGTTTCTTATTTTCTTTCCTTATCAATATGAACAAATAAAATAGAGATGATTGTATTTTTTTGTAAAAAGTGGTATCAAAATTTGTGATTTTGGGGCCTGGTGACCGAAAAGGATGGTATTGAAAAAGCTCAATTATGAAGCTAATAGTAAAAATCAAGTAACGAAAGTATCACAAGGTGCGTGAGAACATTGATATAACATTTTATTATACTTATTTTATATCTCCTTATTCTTCTAATTTTGTAATTTGAAGTATTCCGAATAATTTATAACAAAATTTATGCTAAAAATTTCCTATGTTTTTTCTATGGAATTTGATTAATTTAAATTTATCCAATTTTGATTGCTTCAATTTGGTTTGATCCAAAACCTGTTTGATAAATTCAATCAAATCCAAACTAATTAAAATTGTTTGATTCAAATTTTGTTACCCAAATTCAAAACATTTCTATTATTAGTTTTGTTGAGGTTAAATCTTATTAAAGAAGAAAAAAACCATTAAACTAATGTCTTTAGTTTGATTATTAGGACAACCAAGTTGGTCAGATTGAACCAAGTTAGTGAACATCCCTCACTATTCCACGGCAGTGGCCCGGTAAAAACAGTTCCTAACTTTTTGGTTTTTGCTACTAATGGTTTACTACATTTACCAACACCTTTCTCCCAAAGGATGATGACAGAATTGCAAGATTTTTTCCATTATGTTTTGTCTTTTGTGCTCTTTTATTCACTTAACATGTGCTTCTTATCAATGCGGAATCTTGATTGTAACCAATGTCCAGCTAAGTTGCAACTCATACTTAAGAATTTCGTCATTGTTTTCGCTGTCATTAATATTGGAGTCACACAGTGATATCTTTTTCTCATGCATTAGTCTCTCTTCAACTACCAGGAGACTTTGCCAGAACCCCACACAGACTCACTGTCTGTCGCTGCGTCAAAAGCCAATTGAACCTATCTTCACACCCACCTCATCACACCACACCACCATAATGTATCCCAAGAAAAGGAAAAGGAAAAAAAAAAAAGAGGGAGTGAAGAAAAGCATTTATATTTTTGCTACATTATAAGAATACCATTACAGCTTTCGCCACCACCACAACGATATCGAACCAAATCTTCTCATATATATCTGTTCAACCATTAATTACGATGCTATCCAGAAAAATCTCTAAATAGAAAGCATTGAAAAAGATATTATTGGGGATTATATCCTCCAGCTCAAGTACACTAACATAATAGTCGCCTACAATCTGAAATCATAGCAATTGCAGGGTTGTTCAATGCAAGATACTAGTAACACCACTTTATTTTCCCTTTATTTTTTTACTTTTTAAAATGAGGCGACACTTCAAGAGACATGTCTACACTTATTATAACCTTTCATTGTGTCGTTAATAGCATGTGAACAATAATTTGTTAGTTTTGTAACGTTGATGTTGTCCATGTGGGTGGTGCCCCATGAAAATCATGATAGTGCTTACTACCTTGTTATAAATGAAAATAGCCTTTTAACAACCACACTACAGGAATAAATCTCACATTGCGCCGTTAATTAATGACATCTCATAAATTTCTTCCCATTGCAAATACAAGCAATCGGAGCTTCTTGTTATACGCAAATGCACACCCAATAGCTAACAAACCATAGAGCCAGATCAGAACCATTTAAGGAATATGACAAAGTACTTCAACCAGTACCAAGTTACCTATCCTTCTCTCCTACGTGATCCTTATGTACATATATCTTCAATACAGTCAAAGAAGAAAAAACAACAATAGTAAATAAATTTTGGACTATATACCAAGCGGTGTCTCAAAAGTTCCAACATCACCAGGAGCAAGTAGTTAAGTGGGCATAAAACCCGAACTAACAAAACACAAGTGATGATATATCTTCTATCTACATCTTCCCACAAATCTTTCTATTACTTTATGAAGAAAATGTTTATAAAAAAGTGAATGCATTTATTATCTTGAAAACTTGAAACATTGAAATATTTTATTTCCAAAGTTCAACGATTAGTAAGAAGATTTTGGAGGAGGATTTAGAGTTATTCAACAAAAACAAAGTAGGGAGGAGCTTGTCTGCTACTCCCTCCATCCCTTGTTAATTATTAATGTTATTCTTCCATATTTATCCTTATTTCCCCTTATTATTTAATTATTCCCATCTAATTAATTAACGAATAGATAGAGAAAAAAATTTCTCTTTAACATAAACATTCTCCTAAAAATTATTTTATTAACATAAACATTCTCCTATCTGAATAAAAGAGAAAATGAAATAATTTATTAATTAATTGAGAGTAGATTTGGGGTTGTATAAAAAGAAAAAAATAGTTTAAAAAGAATCTTATAATTAGGGCAGGAGGAAGCATATAAAATTGATCATATCTATCTGCCTTTGGAATCCAGATCTCAATTGATTGAATTTTCAGGCAAGTATAGGTCAATGACAGTCACATTTAAAGGGAAATGGATTCGCTTTATGTAATATTAAAGTGTCACAAAATGTTCTCAATTTATGCAATAAACAACGCCACCCTATCCGGTGAACTGGAAGTTAAAGAAAACTGCGAGACTCCTTCAAGTGAAATGTTCGAGAGCCTTTTTGACTTATCATCCCCCCAACAAAGCATCAGCTATAATTTTCAAACATTGACAAACCACGTTCAACGATTTAAAAGTACTAACAAAATACAACAATTAAATTCTCTAGGGAAAAAAAAAAAAAAAGAAGATATTACAGAATCCAATTCTACATTTCCATATCTATACAATGGGTAGAAATAAAGAATCCAGCAAAAAATATCTTTGATTTAAAGAAATGATTTCATTTCCAATTGCAATTGTTACATGAGAGATATGAAACACAGTAATCTTCTCTATTCTCTGGGGTAAAAAAAGTAAGGGGTGAAAAATAGTGTGAAGGAGAAACATGTAGAAGGTTAAAAGGAAAACAATAATGTTACAGAAGTATAGGATTTCACCTATTATCATGTCGGATGATTACCACCACTGGTGAACAAGAACTCCACTTTGTCTAAGGGAATTGAAGAGCTGTAAGCATTGATCGTATGTTTTCTCATACTTTGAACTCCTCTGCCCAGGACAACATCTCTGCCACCTATTGTAATGGCATTCAAGGAAAATCTCATCTATCAAACATATAGCCCCAGTTTTAAACAATCTTGGAATCAAATCAAACTCGGTGCCTTCCACATCCATCTTCATCACAACAAAATCATTCTTTTTAACCGTCTTCTTCAGCCACTCAGCAAAATCAAATCCCCGTATCTTCTCCACTTCGCCATCAAACTCTCCCTTTCCCGACGACTGCAAAGGCCTAATCCTACCCATACCCCGGCCTTTGACCTCAACATGCTCCCCAGGATCACGATGAATCTCAAATGTCAAAGTTTCATTCTTCACCCACGCAGCATAAGGAATCAAAGTTATACCCTTCTTCAACTCATACTGCTGATGGAAAGTCTTGTCAGCTTCAATTGCATACACATGAAAGGTCTTGTTCTGCTTAGGATACTGTTTTCTAAACCAAGACCCTATGCTGGAGCCATAGCTTCTAGCCCCAACATCAACATACAAATACCTATTCTTAAAGCTTATATCAGCCATTGAAGGAAGGTACTTTATGTTCTTCACATTCCTCTTCAAAGTAATCCAAGGCTTCAAAGGCTCCTCCTCAATCAAAGGTTCAGCAATCTTAACCAAATCATGCTTATAACCAGGAACATAACACTTTCCATTTGAATAACCATCATCAAATTTACTAGCACCATTACGACACTCTTTTTTCAAAACAATTTCACGTATATACGGCATCGAAGAATCAAAGCCTTCCAAACCATGCAACTTCACTACTCTGAAACAATTGAACAAATCAAGGAACGAATTGAAACTATACGTATCTTTAGGGTTTGCAAAATGGAACACCGCGAACCCTCCCGGTTTCAGCGTCCGGCTGATCTCCGCCGCGAACTCCGCCGGCTTTGCCGACTGCAAGAACGAGTCCTCGCCAGAGAACACGAAATCGAAGGTTCCGTCGCTGAACGGAATCTTTTCACCTCGGCCAAACTTAACAAGCGGCTTCGCCGCTTTTTTCGCGATTCCGATTGCATCTTTCACGCCGATCTCCCTCAGCGCGAAGACATCGCGTCCGGTCGGCGTCTCCACGCACAGCGACTTCGATTCCGGAGAAAGGTAGCCTCCTGCGATCAGGTCGTGGAACGCAGAGGAGTAGAACCGAACGCCGTTGATCCAGTCCTTGCTGGTGTAAAGCTCCGGCGAAGCGGCGACGGAAGCAGACTCAACGGCGAGAGGACCAGCGCTGGCGATGACGAAGCTGAGAGTCTCTGGCAGAGAGAAAAAACAGAAGTCACCGATGTTGCAGGACTCGCCGGCTACGGCAATGAGGTAAGCGAAACGAACGCCGATGACCAAAACGCCAAAGAGCAGAAACCGTATCAGAAAATTCCGGAGAGAACTGGGCTTGCCTGCGGTAGTTTCCATGGTAAAACTGTGCACTTGTCTTTCCCTTTTCTTTTTTCTTCGCAGAAAAAATAACAAAAAATTGGTAAAATTAAAAAAAAAAAAAACGAAAAAAAGAAGAAAGAATTGAAGCTGGATTGTGGGGTTTTTATTTTATCGGGAGCAGAATCTGGCAGAAGTGTGGTTGGCGCCGATGAGGGGTTTTGGTTGGGTGGCAGAGATTGGGAAATAGAGAGGGGGGCAAGGGGCAAAGCGGGAAAACATAATTTGTGAACGAATATGTAGGGTTTTATTTATTTATTATAATGTATTGTTTGAGTGTGTTTTGTTTGCTATGGAGAAGTGAGGAGCGAGTTCATGAGTAGGAGATGATGGTGGTCTTGCAGAGAATAAAGGGAACGCGAAGAGCGAACCGGATTGTGCTGCGTAGACATAGGAAGAGTGAGTAAGCCGTTGCCCGTTGCTCTAATATTCTCAATCCACAGTCCACATGTCCACTCTCTACTGTCCACATCATCATTTTTTCTTATTTATTCACATAATATTTAAGGAGATTATTTTTATCTTCATTTTCTCTCTAAACTATAGACACGGACTTTAGATTTTTTAAAAATGAAAACTCAAGTCAAATTATCTTTAATGATTTTATCGTAATTTCTTTCAATAATATTTTTTAAAAGACTTTTAAAATATTTATTAACATGTTTTATAATCAATTAATAGTAAAATTATTACAAATTTATTTATCTATAATTTTTTATGTAAGTGTTAGTGTTTGTAGTAATTTTTAGAAACCAAATAGGTTCAATCGTTTTATTTATCAGCAAAGCTGAAGGGGAGTTGGCATTTGTTTTCGTAAATTTACTAAGGTTAGGTTAAACATATATACTTAACAATAAAATTAGATGACTTATTAAAAAAATCTTCTATTTAATAATAAAATTGAAATTCATTTGTAGAAATTTTCTGGTGTGATTCATATTTAGATCATTAAGATAGATAGGTTAAGCTAAATGTATAAGGAATCCTGGATTGTCTCATTAAATAAATGGATAATCTTTTGAGTTTTTTTCAAGCCACATTACTGAGATTTGAGCTAAATAAAATTATTATAGATGACAATTTTTTGTGAGTGAATTTCTGCCACGTTAATGTATTACTACAAATTTCAACAAATAAAAAAAAAAAACTGGAAATTGTATATATGAATAATGTTGAGAAAGTAGTAATGTAGTTTTGTTACGTGTAGTGTGACGAGAATAATAATTAAGATATTTTTGCGGCGTCGAAGGATTATGATTAATGATAGGTATAATAGGCCAAAGTTGCATAATTCCAGGGGGAAGAAACCCTGACGTGTTGTTGGGGGGTTAGTCAATAGTGTGAAAAAAAAAGAAAGAAAGGAAAGCAATAACCCGACACGAGTAATGTGTTGTTGGGGTGGTTAGTCAATAGTTATGTCCACGCTGGCTAAACTCTCATGCTGTTGTGTTTTGGTTCCTTTTCATTGCATCTTTCATGTCTTCATCCCTATATACAGAATTAAATAGACAACTTATGTAACTCCCCATTGTTAAGGTCATTTAAGGAAAAACCAAGTTTATGCTCTTTATCTTAAATCAATGCAATTTATTGTTAATTATTATTTTAATTTGTGTTTCTGTAAGATAAATATCACTTTAATATTCATAAATTACTAATTTAAATATTTAAATTATATTTTAAATTTATAATAAATAATTTAGGTTATGATATATAATTATTTTAATTATTGATCATTTAAAAAATAATATTACAATTTTTATATTTAATTTATTTAATACAAATTTAAAATACACTATGATTTTTTATTAATTAGCTATATATTTTTTACCGTGACATTGTATAGAAATTTAACTCATTTTAAGCTGCGTATAATAAGATAAATATTTTACAACATATAATATATAAAGTGAGAAGTTATTCTCCTTGCTCTCTCAATCAAACATTAATTTTTCATTTATATTTTTATTTTCCATATTAATTTTATAATTGTCAAAGTATTTCTCATTCAATGACTGCAGAGTTTATTGTCTTTGTTTAATGAATATATATCTATATATACAATTTCTTGTATTTACTTTTCAATTGGATTTATTTATTTTTAAAAAATATGTTTAATTAGAAATAATTTTATAAAGCTTAAAATTATTTGTCGTAAATCGAAGATATAACTTATATATTTAAAAAAATAATTATTATAAATTTGAATTATAATTCATATATGTAGAATATTTGTTTTTTGTTTTTTGTTTTATGAAGAAGTGAAAGTGAAGGGTGTTGCCTGTTGAGTGGAGAAATGTGAGCTTTACGGGTCACGTGACAGAGTGAAGAGTGAAGAGTGAAGAGGTAATATTTGCAGTGACACACGTGAGTAAGGAGCGAAATAAAGCAATAAGTAAAATAATATAGAGTATAAACGTTACATGAATGAATGAAAAAATTAAAATACAGTATTAGCTGTGGGCACAAGGCACAAGGCACGTTGTTTGATGAGGGTGTTTGTTGGTTATGCGAAACGGTGCACACTGCATAGAGATTAGATACAGCAGGTGAAGAGAGGGACGGCACATCCGTCACGTGCTTTCGATGGGGTAGCTTTTACAAACTCCAATGCATTTCGATCAGTTCGGTGCGTCTTCACATTTCACACTTTCCTACGTTTAATTCATAAAAGCATCTTTATACTTGTAATAAATATTTAAATATTTTTTAGTAGCGATAAAATTGTACGTTTTATTTTAATATTTAATACCTTTTAAATTTTATATTGATATTTTTCAAGTTTTTACTTAATAACATGAGGTGATGAACTCCATGTCATTTTAAGTTATTGAATTAATTCTTATGTTATTTTTTGACAAGTACATTTTTAAAAATAAAAAATTTTGAAGTCTTCAAAATTAAAATATAAATAAATGTATCAAAATTAATTTGTTTTATAATCTTAAAAAAATTAAATTTAGAAAAATGTTAATTATCCTTATACATCATGCATTATTTTAAGACTCAAATATGTTTCACATTTATAATATTTCCTACTAATATTCCCACTATACATTATTTCTCACTCACCATTTATTTTCCACTTAAATATATAATGTTTGGGAAGCCTAAAAACTCAAAAATTGAAAACAAGAAAAGTAGTCTAAAATTTTTTTCCATAAAATAGTATAAAAATTACATTAAAATTAGAAAATGAGACTTAATTAGTTATTCAGCCTAAAAACTATGTAATCCACTCAAATAAATTCTAGCATGTAGATGCATCTTGAGTGTAAATAACTAGGTTCATTTTTCTATCTAAATTATTGTCATTAAGTTTGCTTAATGTGTCTTCACAATATAGATATGAACCAGTTGTTGGTTTAAGTACATGTCCAACAGAAATTTGAGTATGTTCATGCATACTTGTGGGTCCATCTAGAACATAAACCCATGGTGGAAGGTGTTATTTTCTAAGCCTTCTTGATGACTTCTTAAGGAGAGTCTAGATCTACATTTTGAAGAACAAGGTACAGTTGTTCCAATGGTATACCCTAACACAAAATAAGTTGAGGACGAAACTAAAGGTACTCAAAATAAACAATGGGTTGGAATTTGTTTCATATGAGTTTAACAAGTTTTATAAGAACTTGGAAGTAAAGAGACATAAGACTGTTGTAGAGACTTCTTAACATAATGGACTTGCTAAGAGGATGAACAATACCATTTTGGAAAAAGTGGGGTTCATGCTCTTGGAAGCGCATCTGCCTAAAGCCTTCTTGGAATAAATTGTTGGTACTACCATATATCTAATTAACATGTATCCATCATCTAATCTAGAGTATAAGACACTGATGGAAATTTGGATTTGAAAGCCAATAGACTACTCTAATTTAAAGGTGTTTAGATTTTGTTTCGTATGAATTTAACGAGTTCTATAAGAATTAGGGGGTAAAGAGGCATAAGACTATTGGAGAAAACCATTTTGGAGAAAGTGAAGTTTATGTTCTTGGGAACATCTGTGTAAGGCCTCATTGGGAGGAACTGTTAGTACTACCATATATCTAATTAAGAGTTATCCATCATCTGCTTTGGAGTATAAGACACTAATAGAAGTTTGGATTTGAAGGCCAACAGGTGTTTGGAGTTTGTTTCATATGAGTTTAATGAGTTTTATAAGAACTAGGGGGTAAAGAGACATAAGACTATTGTAGGGACTTCTCAACATAATGGACTTGCCAAGAGGATGAATAAGACCATTTTGGAAAAAGTGAAGTGCATGCTCTTGGGAGCATTTATGTAAGGCCTTCTTGGGAGGAACTATTAGTACTACCATATATCTAATTAACAATTATCCATCATTTTCTCTGGAGTATAAGACACCAATGAAAGTTTGGAGATGAATGCCAACAAAGTACTCCAATTTGAAGGTGTTTGGAACCTTGGCATTTGGGTATGTCAAGCAAGACAAACTGGAAGCATGAGCTCAAAAGTGTATCTTTCTTTGATATACTGAAGGAGTCAAGAGATATAAGTTATTGAGGTTGGAGCCTAAATTGTAACATCACTAGCAGGGACATTACATTTGATAAAACAAGGATAAGTATGTTGATTGGAAGTTCTGACAAAGAAAAGGAGAAGACTCATATTAAGGTGGAGTAATCCACTAGCAATATTGGACAAGAGCGTCTAGTGGAGGCAAATGATGACGCTAAGCCAACAATGTCTGATTTTGAGGGAATAAGATGTGATATTTTCAACTATTAGCTAATTATGATAGGGAAAGAAAGAGCATCAAACCTACTTGCAGGTTTAGTCACGCTAATATAATATATTATGTTCTTATTATAGCTGAAAAAATTTAGGGTTCAAAGGAAGGGTTAAAGAACTTCAGAGAGGCAACAATGGTAGTGTACCATGGAAGAAGAGCTTGAATATCTAAGGAAGAACAACACACGAAAGCTTCTAGACTTACCAACAAATTAAAAATATTTAACATATTTTTATTAAAGTATTTAAATTTATTTTAAAATATATTAAAATATATTTAAAAAATATTTTTTAACATACTAAAATTATTTTGTCATATAATAAAATATTTAATAATTAAATTTTAATATATTAAATATATAAATAAAAAATAAGTATAAAATTTATATTTGATTAATTAACATCAATATGTTATATTTTTTTTTGTCTTAGATCAAATACTAAAAGTAATGTTTCCCAACCTATTGGTTCATATAGTAATTTCACTTATTATGCATGATTTTTTTTTTCAAATAAAATTTGCACATAAATAAAAATCTATAAATATTAATAAAACACAATTTTTGGATTCTGTGAATGATACCATGTTTTATGCTTAAATAAATTAAAAAATTTAATTCAATATATTTTTTAAAGTAAATATATTTAATAAGATAATTTTGAAAAATAAAAAATATTTAATATATTTTTATTAAATTAATTAAAAATATTATGTAATATATTAAAATATATTTAAAAATTCCTTTATTAATTAACATCTATATGTTAAAAAATATTTTATTAAAAAATTTTAAATCTTTAAAATGCTATTGTATTAAGTATAAATGAAACAAACTGTTACATTAGACGGTAGTTTAAAAAAAAAGGAAAGGAATTAAACTATATATATATATATATATATATATATATATATATATATATATATATATATATATATATATATATCCCTTGTTTTTCACTTGACTCATCTCTCTTTATCCTTATCTTATTTCTGGTTCTCCAAAAGCTTTCTCTCATCCTTTGGTTTCAAAGTAATTCAAAAAATTATTTTATTAAAGTAATTCAAAAATATTTTGTAATATATTAAAATATATTTTATAATTATTTTATTAATTAACATCTATATGTTAAAAAATATTTTATTAAAAAATTTTAAATATTTAAAATATAATTGTATTAAGTATAAAATTTATTTTGTTAATCAACATCTATATCTTGTATTTATTTTGTCTTGGATCAAAGACTAAAAAGAATGTTTCTCAATCTATCAAGTTGGTTGAGTAGGATGACGAGAGTTGTTGTAAACTCTCTCACAATATCTTTAACTCCTATGAAGAGGATTAACAACAAAAAACTATTGAGTCGTATACTAATCTATAAATATTAATTAAATACAATTTTCCGATGTCATGAATGATATTATCTTTTATATTGTAAATAAATAAAAATTTAATTCAAGATACTTTTGTTAAAGTAATGTAAATTTATTTTTATATTAAATATAATTAATAAGATAATTTTTGGAAAATTAAAAATATTTAACCTATTTTTATCAAAGTAATTTAAAATTATTTTGCAATGTATTAAAATATATTAAAAAAATATTTTTTAATATACATTAAAATAATTTTTCATGTAATAAAAACATTTAATAATTAATTTTTAATATGTTAAATATAATTTATAGTTTATTAATTAACATATACGTGCTATATTTTATTTATCTTGGTTAAGAGACTAAAAGTCATATACTAAACCACTTACGATACATGATTTTTTTTTATCAAATAAAATTTGTACATAGATGAAAATTTTTAAATATTAATCAAACACAATATCTCGATCCTAGGAATGATACTATCTTTATACTTGTAAATAAATTAAAAAAATTGAATTCTAGATACTTGTTTTAAAGTAATTTAAAATTATTGTTATATTAAATATACTTAATATGACAATTTTAAAAAAAATTAAAAATATTTAACATATTTTTATTAAAGTAATTTAAAATCATTTTGTAATATATCAAATATATTTAAAAATATTTTTTAACATAAAAACCTAAATAATAAAAAAATAAAAATTCAAAAAATAAAATAAGATAGAAAAAATACAAATATAAAAACATAAAAATATAAAAAAAGAAAATAATAAATGTAAAAAAATAAAAAACAAAGGAAATTAAAAAATAATAATTAAAAGACAAAACAAATAGCAAACAAAGGGAAATTAAAAAAACAACTTAAAAGACAAAAAACTTAAAATAATACACGTATCAAATAATTAATAAGGACATAAAAGTAATTTTAATAGCATATTCTTTATATATGTATATATTAATTAGATATTATATATTTATTACTCATCACCATATTATTAAGCCCAATTCAGTCAATTCTTTTCCTTATAATTAGTAAGATGCAGTTTTTTTTAGTACTCTTTATTCTTTATTCAATCTTTTCAATGTTTATTTTTTGAAAGATTATATTGATTTATCTATTTTGCATCATCATGAAAATATTTTTTCACTTCTATTTTTAATACCTTTATTTTTTATATATTCAAAAAGATGAATATATTCTTTCAAAGAAATATATAGAAGTGTGTGCAGTCTTGAAATTATATGATATTTTGTCAAAAAAATTTAAAATAAAAAAGATAAAAATATTTTTAAATTTTATAAAAAATTGTAAACATCGAAAGATTAGAAATAATAAATGAGGATGAGAAAAGAAATTATATTGTCATTTGTTAATGTACTAAGTTTGTAGTGTGTAAATACTATGTTTTATTTCCAACAGAAGTTCACTCTTTATTTATAAAAAAAATTGAAACATGCTAAACCTGAATGCATGCACAACAGCCAGACAATTTAGTGTTTTTTTATTAATTAATCAAACTAGACCATTTTAAATATTCCGTTCAATACCCCATTCCTGTAATCTTTCCTGAAATTACTCTCATACTCTTTACAGTGCAGACCAAGTTCTTCTGCAGTAGTAGATCGATAGGAACAGCGATGTATTTTACACGACACTCTGAAACTTTATTCACTCTGAAACTTTACACGGAATATTTTACATCGATAGTTTGTGTCATTTTAAAGCATGCAAATCGCTTGTTGAAAACTAAAATATTCTTATAGCAAAACAGTACACAAGTAATTAGCAAGCTGAACTTAAAAGTTAGCTGGAACAACAAAAACATACTTGGATGTTGTTGCATTTTATCTGAAACCTACTTCAGCACATCTTGGTATCAGCTTCTTCTTCTAAAGCGCCAAGATGTGTTCCCTATTTGAATGATCTAATTTGGTTTCTTAGTTGCCCCAGTTTTCTTCAATGATTTGAGATCATCTAACAACTGCATCAAGTTGAGGTAAGACGATCCACCCTTCTCTATACTCTTCTTGGAAGCATCAGCAAGCTCTCTTGCTCTCAGCCTCATTTCTCTGCTCTCTTCTTTTCCCATAAACTGCACCACAGCCTTTGCAATCTGTTCCCTTCCCACCACTGTATTGTCCCCCATTGCCCAGAAGTTGTTGCCTTTAGCCCCCACTGGGACTCCAATCTTCAACACATCAACCAGCAACTTCTCATTGTAAAATTGCTCTTCAAACATTGGCCAAGTGATCATTGGCAATCCAACACTCACACTTTCAAGAATGGAATTCCAGCCACAGTGAGTAACAATTCCCCCTACAGCAGCGTGGTCCAATATGAGAAGCTGTGGTGCCCAGTTCCATATGATATAACCCTTCTTGCTTTCTTTCATCTTCTGCTCAAACTCTTGAAGGAAACTTTTTCCCATCTCAGTGTCATTCTTTTTCCTTATGACCCAGAGGAAATTATGACCAGAATGTTCAAGCCCATGAGCCAACTCAATAAGCTGAGCTTCTGGGACCCTGGTGAGGCTTCCAAAACTTACATAAAGTACAGACTCATTTTGCTTAGAGTTAAGCCAACTTAGCCATTCTTCTTTACGTGTAAGTTCCACCTTGTATCCCCTGTTGGCCTTTTGTTCATCATCCTTGTTAACCCACTTTGAAACTGGTCCAATATTCCATGATTTGATCCCCACTATACTCTTATGAAGCTGCTCATACTCAATTTCAAGTTCATGAAAACTATTATACAATGCCCCATAGCTTTTGCTCTCTGAATCAAAAACTGATTCAAAATAGCCTGAATAAATTGCTTTATTCCTTAACCATTCTGGTAGCTGCCAAGGGTTCATCTCTATTCTTTGAGGCAAACCAGGAACTGTAAACTTGTGGGTATCAGAAAGTAAACTCTCATGAGGTCTATGCTTCCTGATAATATTAGCAGCACAGTTGGAGAAGTAGCTTGAGCTGTAAAAGAAAATCCTTGGAATGCCTAGTTTTGCAGCTGACTCCACGGTCCATGGATACATAATATCAGTGACTATACAATCTGGTTGAAGATCTTGAAATAGAAGCTCAATTTGATCTTTGAGCATTGATATTCCGTGATAGATTTTACCCAATATTTCCGGGGAAGTGCCATCTTTTATGTTTTCAACCCCATCAGGGAGACCAACTTTGGCAGCAGGGAATGGAATCACTTGAGCTCTGATGCGGTATCCACAAGTGATGTCATTGTCTACAGCCTTTTGGAATGTTAAAGCATTAGCGGGGGTAGTGATGATGGTAACACTAACACCGTGCTTGGCAAATACTCTAGCTGTATCCACCATAGGGATAAAATGACCAGGTGTTGGGAAGGGAAGAAAAATCACATTGAGTTGGTGGTGTGATTGAGCTTCCATTGGTTTTGCAATTGCAGTCCCTGATTGTGGACTCTAAAAGTTTTAACTTTTATGTTTAGTTGTGGGTTGTGGGTGCCTTCAAATGGGTAGTTTGATGAGTGAGTAGCAAGGAAACAGGTCTTGCTCATGCACCACGAGGGAGTATTTATTATTTATTTATTAAGTCGTTTTACTATTACCATGTGCTTCAGCCTTCATTTATTATGGCATATCTTATGGCCTTCAACATTAATAAATAAAATTATCTTTTTTAAGGAAAAAAATAAATAAATCAAACCTTCACTTTCGGGTTAATGTATACTTGAAATCTTGGATTATATAAAAAATTTAAATAGATTTTGTATCACGGTATAAAATAGTACTTTAACTTGTTTTAAGATTATTTAAAAGTTATTTATATAATGTTTGAAAACAAAATAAAGTTTTACCAAGACTTAACATAAAGCAAAGCATTTATAGATACTTAATGTAAAATGCTAATATATTAGAGACTTAAAATATAGTTAAGTTTTAGAAAAGGGTTAAAGATAATTTTTGTGCAAAAATCTGATAAATTTTGTTTTTAGTACGATAAGAATTATTTGACTAGTTGTAGTACAGAGTGTTATATCTATTTTAATATAACCTGTGTGCTAATTGATGATGTGGTGAAAAAATAATATTTTATTACATTTAGTAGAAGTTAATTTTATGACAATTAAAACCCCTTAAAAATGTATTGACAAAGTATTCATATGACATAAGAATAGTTTTGGCAACTAAAGAAGGCCACGAGTACTGTAACAAAACTATTTGGAATATGTTGTGATGGCTTCCACAAAAATAAAAATACTTTTAAATATTATTACTTGTTTTAAGAATTAAATAATTGATGATTCACAAAAGAATAAATGATTAAAAATAATTATATACACACAAATTTATTTATGTATATATGTATATATATATATATTCATATTTTTAAAAAATATTTATTTCTAAATTTAAATATATTATTTTAAATTTTAAAATTAAAATTAATCATATATCACATAATTTATTTATGTATATCTATTTATATTCATATTATTTAAAAACTATATTTTATTTCTAAACGATATATGATTAATTATAAATAATTTTTAAAATAATAATATAATTTAATTTCAAAATAAATATTTTTTTTAAAATTATAAATATAAAGATATATAAATAAATTTATGTGTATATAATTATTTTAATTATTTAATTTTTAAGATGAATAATTAAATTAAAAAGTATTTTTGTAGCTGTTAAAGCCACCAAAAACGATACTTTGGTAGTATTGTTAAAATATTTAGTGATTTTTAGCTGGAACAATTATCCGCGAAAAATGAATCTCACTAAAAATGCAATAACATATTATTTTTTATTATTACATTATCATTTAATAGTGTTAATTAACTAATTATATTAAAATCATTAAAGAAAAAATTATCTATACTAAAACCGGTAAAAAATTCTTATATTACTAATAAAAAAATTATAAAATAGTTTGTAAGAAAAAGGACCTATAACCTTCAAAAAAATACCTATTCATCTAGTATATATATAAACTAGATTTTGAATCTTGGGTTGTATGAGATGAATCATTTAAAAAGTGTACATATAAATAAGAACATCTCTGTTAGAAGATGTGATTTTAAATCCATTAGAATATTATTTAGCTAATTTTTTTGTGATTATCAATATTTCTTCAATTTTTTAATCCATTAAAAAAATGAAACTTTGTAATTTGAAATCACTTTTTAAGTATTCACTTTTTTAATATTTATTTGCAAATTTTTTTAAAATGTGAAAATAATAGTAACTTTTCAAATTTCATTGAGACACCTAACCTTTCCTTCATTTTTTCTGTCTCATTATGAACCGGCTCACCTTCTCCATTTTAAAATAATTAAAAATATTTTTTTAGATTCCCTTCACACCCAAACCATTTCCTCATTTTTTTTCCCTTCTCATTCCAAGGTGCTCACCCCCCTTACAACCCTTCTTCCTTCTCCTTTTTACAATTTTCTTCTCTTCTCCTCTTAGTGGCTTTTCCCCTTCCCCTCTCCCTCACACCCTTCTTTCTCCCTTCCCCTCCACCCTCCACCCTCCACCCTCCACACCATCGTTCCTCCTTTTCCTTCGTCATCTTTTCTCATTCTTCACCCTAATAAAACATTTTATTATAAACACTTTATTTTTCTTTTACTCATTTTATCTTTGTATTTATTTCTTAATTTTTTTATTTAGTTCATTTTTAAATTTGTGCTAGTTGTCCTTGTATTTTATATTTTTCTATATTTTCATATTTTTTAATTTTTACTTTTATTTTCTAATAATTTTTATTGAATTTTTTAGGCCAAAGCACTGTAGATTATTTAGGAAGACATTTAGTGAGAGAATATAAATAATTATAGATAGTTTCTAACAACTTTTGACTCGATTTTCAAAATTAGTTATAGATAGTTTCTTTCCTCTTTTTTTTTTGCAAGTTTTGTGCTCTCTTTTCTTCTTTTCTCACATAAGTTTCGATGGATATTTCTATGAAAGATTAAATTCTTAATTGATTTGAAGTTTCCAATGTGATCACATAATAAAGTATGAATTTCGATTATTTTTTACACATTTTTCATGCTTTTTTTCGATTTTATTACTCTCTTTTCCTCTTCAATTTGTGCAAAATTCCGTTGAGTTTTGACACAAATTAGTTCGAGATCAATTTAGATCAATTGATCTATATAAATTACAAGAGTTTAATTGATCGATTAAGAATCTATTTTAACGGATTAGATTTATGAAATTTTATTAGGAATTGTGATTGTGATCCAATTCGATTAAATTACCTATGAGTATTGAAACAATTTTTCATGATTCTTAAAAGTATGATTACTCAAGCTCATCGTTAGGAATCTCAAATCGATGTTTTAGTTGACTGGTTTTCATTTGAATCCAATTCGTTATCTTCTTCAAGAATAAATATCTATGATGAAGATCACGCCCTTTGTCCCAACAACCGAACTTACTAATATCAAATCTTCACCTCAAGATTTCCCTTCAAGAACATCTATTAGAGGTGGTCTAAGGCATTTTATTGGGTGCTCTGAAAGAAATAACATGATGAGTAAGTATGAAACAAGAAGAGAAATGTTAGCAACACATTCTCATTTACACATTAATATGACTTGTTTGTTATGTTAACATATCATCGACTAAAATCATGTAATCAATATTATTAAATTTCGACCAGTTGAATCGGTTAGACTAGAAACCGACCGATTTACTTAGACAATTTTTAATAACCTAGTAACCTGTTGAATTGGGTCTTTGAACTTTTGAAGCACACATGCTGCATGCTTCCACTGCCCTAAGTTAGTTGCTAAGTTGCATGTGTGTTTCCACCGAATTACATGTTTCCAAGGTGTTGAATTAGGTGTTGTTTTTCATTTGTCCAAGTATTAGCTTAGTTACATTTTTTGTTTTTTCCACACGTGCTCACTTACACACTTAAAAAAAAGTGTACTTGAACCCATGACTTGAGATTAAGAAAACACACATTTTCTACCAAGTTATTTTATTCTTTTTATCTATCTAGGACAAATACATGTATATATATAATATAATATGAATAGTTGAATAAAAATATATTTTAATTTTAATAATTTGATTATTTGTTATAATTTTTAAATATAAAATTATATAAATTATTTTATATTTTTTAATTTGAACTGAATTATGTCAGTTAACTCTTGACTCTGAATTGACTTTGACTCGTGACCTTTTACATTGATTGAGTCGATTGCCAAAACGAGTTTGATATCTTACTAATACAATTGTTTAAAATAAGTTTTAGAGTTAACTCTCTAATTTTTTTTTTCGTTGTGTTGAATTTTTGATACTTTAAAATTTTTCTTTTTGGGTTTGCCAAGTTGAAAGATGAACCAGTACCTTCAATTTTAATAAATGAAAAAATATTATTTCATCGCAGGGTATGATTTCCAAGACTGTTTGTTGATTCTTAAGTCTAATAGTCACCTTAAGTATAACTTTTTACTAACCAAACCATACTGAAATGATTTCGGTTTGCTGTTTCGACTTTTAGCAAATTTCCTGAAATGAAAACGTAAGATATTGTAAAACTAAAAATGCTGATAGAATACTAATGTAATGTATGATGGTTGTTACTTTTTTACTGTGCTTCATATGGTGGTTGACTAAAACGTAAATTGATACTTTCTTTTTTAATAGTATTAATAATATTTTTTATAAACTTTTTTTAAATTTTAATGTTTTAATATTTTTATTCTTTCACAATAATTAATATTTCAAGTTTTAAAGTGTAATTAATTACATATATTTATTTGATATCTACTACTAATATTAGAAACATAATTTTTTATTAAAATAAATATTTTAATCTAAATATAATATTTTTAATTAACAATAACCTTATATATAAAAAAGGAAGTAATTGTGCTTTAGTGTGCCACTGAAGAATCAATATATTGTTTGTTTAAGAACCCGTGCAAAGCGAGTGTGAAATATGAATTTTGCATCATAGATGTTCCTCCCCGATATTGTTTATTTTAAAAGGAGCATCTTGATATGTAGAAGTGTAGAACATCATCTGTTGCAAAAACAATGGATTCTCAAACCCCCCAGCAATTACATGTTACTTTTCTTCCATATCCAACTCCTGGTCATATGAACCCCATGATAGACACAGCAAGGCTATTTGCCAAGTATGGCGTTAGTGTTACCATTATCACTACCCCTGCCAATGCTTCCACTTTCCAAAAAGCCATAGACACTGACTTCAGTTCTGGATTCCACATCAGAACTCATGTAATTCCATTCCCTGCAGCCAAAGTTGGTCTTCCAGATGGGGTTGAAAACATCAAAGATGGCACTACCATAGAAAAGCTTGGTAAAATCATGCATGGAATATCAATGCTCAAAGATCAAATTGAGCTTCAGTTTCAAGATCTTCAACCAGATTGTATAGTGAGTGATATGATGTACCCTTGGACAGTGGAATCAGCTGCAAAACTAGGCATTCCAAGGATCTTCTTTTACAGCTCAAGCTACTTCTCCAACTGTGCTTCTAATCTTATCAGGAAGCATAGTCCTCATGAAAGCTTAGCCTCTTATACCGACAAATTTACAATTCCTGGTTTGCCTCAAAGAATAGAGATGACCCCTTTGCAGCTAGATGAATGGATAAGGACTAAGAGTCCCATATCAGGCCATTTTGAAGTTATATTTGAATCAGAGAGCAGAAGCTACGGGTCACTGTATAATAGTTTTCATGAACTTGAAAGTGAGTATGAGCAACTTCATGAGAGTGAAGTCCAGGGGATCAAATCTTGGAGTATTGGGCCAGTTTCAGCCTGGGTAAAGAAGAATGGTGAACAAAAGGACCTTCCAGAAGAAGCGGAGTGGCTCAAGTGGCTTAACTCTATGAAGAATGACTCTGTACTTTATGTAAGTTTTGGAAGCCTCACTAGGCTCTCTTATGCTCAGCTTGTTGAACTGGCTCATGGGCTTGAAAACTCTGGTCATAGTTTCATCTGGGTGGTCAGGAAAATGGATGGAAAAGAGAATGAAGACAGTTTCCTGCAAGATTTTGAGCAAAGGATGAAGGAAAGCAAGAAGGGTTACATCATATGGAACTGGGCACCACAGCTTCTCATATTGAACCACCCTGCCATCGGAGGCATTGTGACTCACTGTGGTTGGAATTCCATTCTTGAAAGTGTGAGTGCTGGATTGCCAATGATCGCATGGCCAATGTTTGGAGAGCAATTTTACAATGAAAAGTTGTTAGTTGATGTGTTGAAGATTGCCGTCCCAGTGGGAGCTAAAGAAAACAAGTTCTGGGGAAGAGGGGAAAAGGATGCCATGATGGGAAGGGAAGAAATTGCAAAGGCTGTGGTACAGTTGATGGGAAAAGAAGAGAACAAAGAAATGAAGAGGAGAGCAACAAAATTTGGAGAGGACTCCAAGAAGGCTATAGAGGAGTGTGGATCCTCTCACAATAACTTGATGCAGTTTTTAGATCAGCTAAAATCATTGAAGATGTCAAGAGCACTTGAGAAAACAAATTAGGAAATCGAATATTCTAGGTGTGGCTATACTGCACAAGTATTGGCTTTTGCTTTTTTTTCTTTGTTATTGTTCTGATTCTTAATGTTTCTTTTGGGTGGGTTATGTAGCTGACTTTGTATGCTGAATTATCGCAGGTTATGCCAATTTTCAGCTTTTTTCTCTTGGTTCTAATAAATTATATTTTTTTTATGGACGAATAGATGGCAGTGATATAGAGGTACAGAGTTTCTTACATCTATATTGTTTGTAATTTTATTATCATAAAAATTAATTTAAATAAATGATTAGATCACCACTTTAAATAATTTGTATATATCATTATTTATTTATATTAAGAAAGCCGTATCTCTTGTGTAATTGTGTTGAATATTTTAGAAATTAGTTATATAGGTGTGTTGTCCTTAATCTGTGAGACCCTTAATCTGTGAGACTTATGGCCTTTTTTTTTTTTAAATATGATGTGAATTTTCTCTTTTCTGACTCCGTTTCAGAAGTAGCTGTACATTTTCTCATCAATTTTCTGTAAATTTTTACGGGGCATGGGCAAAGAAATTTAAAAGGAAACTCTTTCTGTTTTCCAGATGGGAGTTTTCTGGGCATGAATGGAAATGAAGTCGTGAAAGATGCAAAAGTGGTGAAGGAAAAGGGCACGGAGAAAATACATTAGAAACAGATAATCTTGCTACTATTACGACATGCTCCTTTTTGGGGTTTAGGTAAGTCAGTTCTTCATGTTCCTTTCTAGCTTCATATGTTATCATTGAACTTTAATTTAAATCATTAATTCTTCAGATTTGAGAAAACCTCAGTGTGGCCTTGTTGGAAGAGGAAACAAATTACTGTTTGTTAAATTTTCTGCATTACAGTATCAGGGACCATTATTTGGATCTACAGCAGACTAGAACCATGAACATGTGAAATGCTATATGGAGGAACATCTTTAGCTTAGGCAATCCATGCTCTTAATGATATGTTAATAAAATCTAATCATTACAAAAATATTCGATATTGTAAAATTCACTTTAAATCAATAAAATGTTCGTTGATTCTTCAACTTTTATAATATCTTAATTAAGTTCCATAATGTAAATGATTAATAAATTAGTTTTGTCTTGATTATTGAGTGAGTAAAGCTTACATGTTATTATTATATTTGCATTATTAATTATATGAACTTTTATATATTTTAATAGAAATTACAATTTATATATTATGACAAAATCACCGGCCTACACAATAATATGGGTGGTAAAAAGGAAGGTTATGCTTGGCTTTTTCTAGAACGGCCCCCTAAAATAATCAAAGCGGGGAACTGAATTATTTTTCATTTCTTGTTTGGTTGCAGCCATTTCTGAGAAACTTTTAGTTGATGGGTATTCAGAATTTGGTGGTCGACTTTTTTTTTTTTGGAAGTCACATCATAAATTGGAAACTTGGTCTCTTCTGTAGCAGTATCAAATTTCCATGTCTAGTATTTAGCGTATCCTGCTGTTTAAGTATAACAAGTATTTAGAGAACAAAATGTATGACATAGACAAGTTCCAAGTCATCAATAAATCCTCCTTTTAAAATTTTATTTGGCCGTCACAACATAGAAACAGACATCGACATAATCTTAGTCAACTCTTTCGACTTAAAATATGCTAGTCAAGTTTTGAACCTTGTTTTAACTATTCTAATCGTCACTATCCCGAAAAAAGAAAAATACAAGAGACAGCAAGAAGAGCCAAGGAAGAGACAATACAAAGGGCTATTAAAAAAAATAAGTTAACAAAAAAAACTGATCGCACTAACTGTTTGAGGCAGAAACTAATGAAAGAAACATGTAAAGAATGTCAGGGTGAAGTAGAACCATCCTAATTATCAAATTAATAATTAATTAACACTGAATTGTTCTTTTTTAAGTCTGGTCTGGTGGTCGTATAAAAATAATATCACTTACCAAAACATGATGTAGAAGATTTGAGGAGAGGCGTAGGCTGTGATTTGTGTTTAGAAAGAAAAGACTAAGTAGTTTTTCTAATCTCAACTTGCCATGAAGACAGAATCTCAACCCCACCAACTCAATTTAGTTTTTCTACCATATCTATCTCCTGGCCGTATGAACCACATGGTAGATACAGCCAGGCTTTTTGCCAAGCATGGTGCCTGTGTTAACATTATCACTACCCCTGCTAATGCCTTGACATTCCAAAAAGCCATAGACAGTGACTTCAGTGTTGGATACCACATCAGAACTCAATTGGTTCCATTTCCTGCATCCCAACTCGGTCTCCCTGATGGCGCTGAAAACATCAAAGATGGCACTTCCTTAGAAATGCTTCATAAAATCAGTCATGGAATGTTAATGCTCCAAGGTCAAATTGATCTTCTGTTTCAGGATCTGCAGCCAGATTGTCTTGTAACTGATTTGCTTTATCCTTGGACCGTGGAGTCAGCTACTAAACTAGGCATTCCAAGGATTTACTTTTACTGCTCTACTTTTCAAGCTGTGAAACTTATTTTATCAGCAAGCATAAGCCTCATGAGAGGTTAGTTTCTGATGCCCAAAAGTTCTTAATTCCTGGCCTTCCACATAACATTGAGATGACTATCCTGCAGCTAGAAGAATGGGTGAGGACTAAGGATGAATTCACAGATTTTATAAAAGCAGTAAAGGAATCAGAGAGAAGAAGCTATGGAACACTGTACAACAGTTTTCGAGAACTTGAAGGTGATTATGAGCAACTTTATCAGAACAGCAAGGGAGTCAAGTGTTGGAGTGTCGGACCAGTTTCAGGCTGGGCTATCAAGTGTGAAAAGGAAAAGGCCAATAGGGGACACAATGAGGAGCTTGCACAAGAGTCAGAGTGGCTAAACTGGCTTAACTCTAGGAAAAATGAATGTGTACTTTATGTAAGTTTTGGAAGCCTCACCAGGCTCTCCCATGCTCAGATTGTTGAAATTGCTCAAGGACTTGAAAATTCTCATCGTAGTTTCATCTGGGTTGTGCGAAAAAAGGATGAAAATGAGAACGGAGAGGGTTTCCTTCAAGAGTTTGAGCAGAAGATGAAAGAAAGCAAGAAGGGATATATCATATGGAACTGGGCACCACAGTTGCTGATATTGGACCACCCTGCCACAGACCAATCCCAACTATCCAGATGCATTTTTTAATTTGTTTTAAATGTTATGAGTGAATCTCAACTCAAGTCAAATGATAAAAGTAAAATAAAATTAGAAATAAATATTTTTACATTTTAGTAAAATTACTTCTATTCAAAACTATTTTTTACCTAATATCCAAACATGCACTTCCTATGAAGTCATATAATCAAAACAATTCTAATTTATTTTAGACTTGAATATGATGTTTGCCTTATTTAATGTTATTATTCTAAAACACTTTTTATTTAATTACATTTGTAACTCTTTTATATAGTGCAAAGTTTTTTTACACCTACTACCGACAAGTGCATCGGTAGTTTATGTAGTAACAGATAAACATCGGGTTGATCCTACAGAAACTTGAATGAAACCTAAAAAATCTCTATGCTTTTTACTCGTATGAACGAAAATAGAAATTTAACGACACTAATAAACATAAAGTAAATAAAACAGAAATAAATAAAAAGTGATGGTTACACACATGAGATTCAATATCATCCCTCAAGTGCAAAAATAAATTCAAAATCCTCTTTCACTACCGATGTTCTCATTATTAATAAAAATATCCTTAATATGGATCCGTCACAAACAAGGAACTGAGTTATTTGAGTATCAGGTTATCAGTCTCGCACATAATTTAAAATCAAACAACCCACGTTAAGAAAAGGAGCTCAAGATGGTCAATGAGTCTTATTCTCTCTCAAGCAATAAAACTCATTAAGAATTCTTCTTATTTTACAAGTCAAAATCATTTTTCGAACTTATTCAAAAAGTAAAACCCACAAAAGATGAAGAAAACAATGTACAGAGTAAAGAAACGCACCAACATTGAATAATAAACTTAGATTAAAGAGAACAAGAAGACACAAGAGTTTAGAGTTAGTTACATAAAATTCCAACAAAATAACAACCTAACTAACCATCGGGAGGGATGAGTGTGAAGGATGGACGAAGATGGGTCTGGAGCGTATCGTAGTCCAGCAAGATGTGTAATCCATTTGCAGAACAAAAACACCCTTTTTAAAGTCTTAGATATGTTTCCGAGCATCGAGCAGCCACAGAGTAGACACTGACTCTAAGACCCATAAAGTGAGCATTGGGCGCCCACGTGCTGTCACAACACCAATTAGCTCAAATCCTCTGCCATTGGTCATTCTCGCAACCTGTATCAGAACAACTAAAACAAGAAAATAAACATAAAATATGCATAAATATAAACCTAAAACTAAATTCCTAATGAATTCTAAATTTAAGAGAAGAAGCAGGAAAACAAGATTCTAAATGAGAAAGAATTAGAATAACTGCTCTATTTTACCTATGTGAAAATAGGTAATTTAAACGGTTAACGACATCAAGTTCAATTAAAGGGAACTTTGAATAACATATTCTACTTGAGATCAATAAAATTAAAATGATGACAATTAATGTCTCTTAGCATATGTGAATTACATATTATTTATATGTGAGTTGAGAGAGACTATATATATATATATATATATATATATATATATATATATATATATATATATATACTTTTACTTATTAACAAGGAAACCAAAAAATTAATGGAGCTAAGAACATGAGTTACATGCATACCGATCTCTAACCACAATGTTGTAGCTAACATTTTGGAACTATGCATGTCAAATTAGAGTTTTACTACATCTTTGACAATAGTGTGGAATAAGCCATAATATTATAGTTGGTGCACTAGAACTTTGTATATTACATATAAATGTATAACTTGTTAACAAAACTATGGATATAATTAACATACTTTTTGTAAAGGAAGATGGGATTGTATTTTATTTTATTTTTATTATTGTTCCTTGGTTACCTTGGCTAAAAATTAATTCTATTGATGTCAGTAAAAAAAAAAATTCTAGATATTGTTTATTGAAAAACATGGCTAACATAAGCCAAAAAATATTCTAGTAACTTTGACTAAGAAAAACTTAACTAACGTAAATCAAGAAATAAATTCAACTAACATAAATAAAAAACCTTAGTCGATGTCACTAAAAAAAGCCCTAATAAAAAAATACCTTGATAGACTTTGGCTTGAAACAAACCTCAATAAAAAAATTTTGATTAATCTTAGTTAATATTATTAGAAAAATAATCTTGTTAACACTAGCCAAAAGAAATTTAACTAATGTTGAGTGAAAAACAATCTCAATTGACTTTAGTGAAAAAAAAAAAGGCTTGAAGAATTTCAAATTCTTACTTTCAGTAAGGAATTTGAAATTCTACGGTTTTAACTAATGAAAATGTTTTCATAAATTACTTGAATTTTAAATTTTCCTAAAATTCCTCATTCAAATAACATATTTAATGACAAGATATTTGACATTTCCTATTGAAATAAATGTTCCTCTTAAAATTCTTCACCTAAACACAGTTAGATATCAACATCGTGTAATTGTAGTCATCATTTAGTTATTAACATACTCCCTTCATTCTAAAATATAAGAAAAAATCCTAGACTTAAAAAAACAAATTTTAATTTTTCTTAATTTAACAATACAATATCTCAAATGTATTTTATTTATTTTCTTTTTTTCGTCCCATGCAATCAAGATACTTAAAAATGAATTAATTTTTTTGTATTGAGTCTATCAAACATTAAACGATGCTAACTAAATTCTTAATTGGAAAGAGTTTTTTTTTTCTTACATTTCAGTCTGAAATGAGTAATTCTTGTTATATATAAATTAGTATTTATAACTAGAAGTTTAAAATTTCTTAATTGTGATATTTGAAAAATATAATTGAAGCAATTGAAATTAAGAGCAAAAATTACACATTAGCGACAATTAACCAATTTAATATAATTTTAGAGATTAAAATATTGCACACTTGTGATATATATTGCATGCAGGAGTTTATTTCCACATGTTTGAATTCAAATATTTAAAATGTTGACTAAAATGTTATTTTTGTTTTAAAACACATCTATCTTAAATTTTATTTATTGGTTTTTCTAATTTGTGTCTAAGGCATATTTTAACCATTATTAAAACATGAATTTTATTGCAAATTTGAATGTGTTTATTATTAGAGGGAGTGACTATATTTAAAAAACATTAAATATGATTTTTAATATTAATTTACTTTCATTTTTAACTTTGGTTTTTTTTATTTCTATTTTATTTTTACCACCTTCACTATCACCACCACATAGTGGTGGCAGCGACAGTAGTGATACTGACAGTGGCGATGGTAGTGGTGATGATGGTGATAGCAACATGGTGGTAATGATAGTGGTAGTAATAATGAAAATTGTAAATATAAAAGAAAATAAAGTTAAAAATAAAAGTAAATTAGTCACATTTAATGCTTTTTAAATACAATTATCTTTCAGATAATAAATACATTTAAATTTGTTTTGAAAATCATATTTTAATGATTATTAAAAATGACAGAAGAACCGTTTATTTATTTATAAAAATGGGTTAGATAGGTCATTAAATTATGGATTAAAAGTGTTGGCATTACACTTTCTAATAATTACTGCTATTAGAGCATGATTATAGAATGTTAACACGTTTTCTAACATTATTAATTTTTTGAAAATTATGAATTGTAAATGATAGTTTTTTATTGATAAAGTGAGACACAAATAAATTTATATTTTTTATAAATTTTAAAAAATTTTAAAACTAATTTTTTTTATAATTTTTTAATTTTATGGGCCATGGTTTGATGTTAACCACAAGAATTTTGGAATTTTTAACCTTGTGAAGTTATTTTAGGCTCTGTTTAGTAGGAAAGAAATGCGAGGAAAGAAAATGAAAAAAAGAGAAATAAAATAGAGTGAAAATCAAAGTTGTTTAGTTGCATGAAAAGTAGTGAAAAAGGAAGGAAAGCTATATTGAAAAATTATTATCATTACAAAATTCTCTATCATTTATTACTTAATTTTTATGAACTCTCCAGCTAAGATCATTAGAAGGTCAATTTTCTTACACTTTCCTTTCTTTTCATGTGTATTTTGAGTGAAAAGTAAGGATCTACAAACTTTCCTCTCATTTTCGTACTACTTTCTACTCTACCAAACAAGAGAAAGAGCAACTTTCCTTTCATTTCTTTACTCATGTCATTTTCCACTCTACACTTTTCACTCAAACAAGCAGGGAGAATTACAATTTTTCATTTCAAGAGAATCATAGTAATATTTAATAATGTAAAATAAATAAATGCATCTCACTTTCCAAAACTAAAACTTACTCTCAAAATCTAAAAATAATTCATATAGAAACAACTTTAAAATGAAAACAATTAACAGTGTCACACATTATTTCTTCATTGGAGCAAACAAATTTATACCACATTATGTCTTTGTTTTAGTGAATGAAATATATCAAATTATCTTTTCCTTGTGGCGAACAAAATCATACTACAATATCTCTTCGTTATGGTGAATGGAATATTATACATAATTATCAAATCTACTAAAATATTCATCAAATCAATACCACATTATTTCCAAATAAATTTAAAATGAAAATAATTAGCAATGACACACATTATTTCTTCATTGAAGCGAACAAATTTATAACACATTATCTCTTTATTTTAGTGAACAAAATATATGACATTATCTCTTCCTTGTGGCAAACAAAATCATACTACAATATCTCTTAGTTATGGTGAATGAAATATTATACATAATTATCAAATCTACTAAATATTCATCAAATCACCGAGAGTAACAAATAGTCAAGTCAAACTATGTAAATTTAAATATCATTCATAATTCTTTGCTACTAATAGAAACCAATAATCCTAAAAATAAACTTATTTAATAATTACTTACTTCTAAAAAAATAATTCAAAAATATCACTAGGTAGAATAGCTACTCACAGAAAACTCAATCAAAACTATAAGTGGAATAACCATAGCATTTTCCAAGAAATATAAACATTAAAAACAATATAATGGTGAGTTAGATAAAACATCTAAATTTAAATAAACTAGTACAACACCTGTGTCGGGGGCACATGTCTCTGGACTGCTTCTGCGTATTGTTAATATGGAAATAATAATCAATTTTATTTAAAAAATATTTTATATATCATTAGTTAAAAAGAGACTATAAAAATAATTTGGAATTTCTTGACATAGCCGTTAAAAAATTATTTTCAATATAGGTTTAAATAAGAAATAATATATGATAAGAAATAATAGTAGTCGTACATGAAGTTTAGAGTTAAAATTAGTTATATTACATACCATTGTTTTAAAATCTTAAAATGAAGATAACTAATAATTTACAATTTAGAAATAAAACATAATTTAGAAATCATTATCAGAATGATGTTTAAGAGATGAAGATCCAAACTAATTTAGTGTAACATAATGAATTAATAAAACTTTTTTAATTTAAACTTTCTTTTTTAAATAACTTTAATAGCTTGTTTCTAGATTTCTCACAACACTGAGAACTCTGTTCGACACGCTAAACAAAAGCTAACCATGTGCTAGATTGGACGGATTTTACAATGTTGCGATAAAACACACAGGTTGTGGTTGACAAACAAAAAGAAGATAGTAATAGCTGAAACATACCACTCAAATGTTCATGGAGAAAAAAAAAGAGTAGAATGAGATGTGTAAAAAATGAAAACCCAATTTCAATATTTTAAAATTTAAGTAATTTAAATCTTAAACATTATTTAGCTATAATATATAATATTTTTAATGAAGTAGCACAATGTATTAATAGCTTTTCTACCTTGAGTTTTTTTTTTTTAAACAACTCCAACAACTTGTTTCTATATCTCCCACAAAACTGTGATAAATACCACATATCTGTGTTCAATGCACTAAATAAATGGTAACAATTTGCTATATTGGATGTGCACCACAGTGTTGTAATAAAACCTACAACCTTGTGGTTGACAATGCACCCTATATACTTTCAATAGTAAAAACTGAAACATGTAACTCAAATTTTATGTTTATAGAGAGAAACAAGTTGAATAAGATGTGTAAACATGGCAACCCCAATTTGAATGTTCTAAAATTGATGTACTTTAAATCTTAAACATTATTTAGCTAGATTAGATAATATTTCTAACGAAGTACCATAATATGATAATAATTTCTCTAACTTAAGTTTATTCTTTGTTTAAATAACAAACAACTTATTTTTACATCACCCACATCACTACGATAAATAACACAGATCTATGTTCAACGCGTTAAATAAAAGCAAGTTATTACACTGAATGCATACCACAATGTTGTGATAAACCCACAATGTTGTGGTTGAGATGCAAAAAGGAGAAATGCTTTTTGCATACTTTAAATAGTAATAGCTCAAACATGTCACTCAAATTTTATGTTCATAGAGAGAAAAAAGTTGAATAAGATATGTAAAAATGGCCACCCCAAATTTTAGAATTCTAAAATTTATGTAATAATCTTAAATATTATTTAACTATATTAGATAATATTTTTAGTAAAGTACCATGACATAGTAAAACCTTCTCCAATTTGTTTTTTTTTAAATAACTCTTATAGTTGGATTAACTCAAAAGTCTTATAGATAAATTTCAGCAATAAAAAAATATAAGTGGATAACATCTCATCTTATTTATCTTCCGTAGTATTCAGTTTTGTGGGCCACAGTTGGGTTAACTTGTTCATATGTTTCTCAACATATTTATCACTTGTAAAATGGTTTGTTGACCAACATTTATTTGTTTTGTTGGAACTTCTAGTTCTATTATATTTATATAATATTATTTTGTTGTAATTTAAAAGTGTGCTTAAGTAGTAAGTTGGGATGATAGTCTGTTGTTGCAGATGAAGTTTGTTAAAATTTAAAAAGCATAACATAAAATCAGTACAATCCTAGGTTGATCTATGCAAACATTTAAGACATTTGACTAAGCATAATTATACTTACACTTTCTTTTATATCATCAAATTTCTTTGCTAAAGATATTGATTTCTCTTTCTCACATGTGCCCAAACCTATGGAAAGAAGTTGTCATTATTGTTTGTTATATATAAATTTCTTTTCTAAACTATAAGTTTAGGTATACCTCAATATCAGAGATTTTCTGCATAATTACTTTAATAATGTCTTCATCTTCAATTACTTGATTGCAAGAGAAGTATTTGCTACCTTGTGAAACCTTAACTTTAAAAGCAATCATTTTGTTCAAAATACTATCAATTGCCACAAGAATACACTTAGAATTGAATTCACCCCTCCTATAAAAAATTGGTAATCATAATACATATTTATCACATTCAAATATCTTAAATATATAATAAATAAAAAATGTTCCCATCTAGTAAAGACCTCTTCAATAAATTATTTTTTAATATCAGCAGTGAATTCTTTAATCACTTGAAAGCATTCTCGATCCCAAAGAATCAAGTTTGCACATTGATTTTTGTACGAAACTCAATTCTAATCTAAACTTGTATAAAAGATCATGATGGGGAACTTAAAAGGATAAATATTTGATTAAAAAAATATAAATAATCTGATATTCAAACTTTACAAAATGTTGAATAAAGGGTCAATACTTTGAAACAGTTGTAGAATATTAATTTCTATATCCCAAACATGTAAACTTTCCTTCTACACATTCATTTTTTTCTATTATAGTTCTCACATCCTTCATAGTTCCAACCCAATTGTCACATCCTTCATTTTTCCTATTGTAATTGTCACATCCTTCTATTTTTAAATCTCACCAACTATCAAACAGAAATCATCCTGAAAAAGAAGCTTAATAAATTTACAAATAGGAGAATTATTATTAAATAACAAAATAAATATATAAATCCACTTAAGTACCTTAACTTTACTAACTTCACTCAAGCTTTTTACAACATTATACCAAAAACTATCTTCCACACTCAGTTGGGATGAAGATGATTGGCTCATCCTTTAAGTATAAGCAACAACAACACTGTCACTCAAAGCCATCACAAGTTTGAAATTTTGTGAATAAATTTCTATATTGTTAACAAATTTCAATTTCAAGTGACAAATGTGTGTCAATAGTTCCTTCCTTTTAACATTTTCATTAAAAGGTAGAAATGAGGATTGAACTGAGAAACAAATTTATACCTCTTCTTGAACTCCTTAATCTCAAGAATGTTTTTATTTATGTAAAGTTTGGATCCATACATTGAGTTCTATACAAACATCTTATACTTTTCTAAAACCACATTACAATGTATTTGATCAAAGAAACAAATAAAAATATAGTAATTGAGCGAAATAAAAATAAAGATTATAGTGTTTAAACCTAAGGGGTTTTCTATCTTGGCCAAAGTTAACAATAAAACCACTAGACTAGTTTCATGTTTGTCCAAGAAACTTTTCAACTAAAGTGCAAAGACTTCCCACAATGTACATGTTATTATATCACTCCTAACATACAGATACAAACAAATGCACTTAGAAATTTATCATAACATATTTTTCACCAAGAAACAACAAAGGATATGACTTACTCATGATTCTTCCAGTTTAAAACAACTCTCTTTGTCTTATGCTCAAGACACCATTGACTCACTTCAACTATCTCACCAATAACATCTACATGATCCAAACATGATAATATAAACAAAACATGACAAAAAAATTTTACACAATTTAATTAAATAAATTTACCTATTAATACATAAGTACAAAATTTCTCTTTGAGTATATCCCAACCTTTGTGAAATGATATGAATATTTGGGGATATCATGTAGATATTTTTTCTTGGCCATATTTCCCTTCACAAAAACAAACTTGTCTACATGATTTTTTGCTCTATATTCTCCACTATTACATTAAACTTCAAAGTTTTGGACTATGTAACAATTATCTTCTTTCAGTTGATCTTTCAATCTTTGTATCCCTGCATGTCTCACTTGAGAAACAATTTTGTCCCTCTGAGCCATCAAAAGGATCAACAAGAAAACATCATTAATGAAGTAGAGCTATATAAAGAAAAGAGAAATTAGAAAACTTACATTTTCATCCATAAATATCATTTCCATTGTTGGTCTTAGTTGTTTGTTAATACTCCAAATATTAACAATTAATCCTAACAGCTAATTTCCATTTTTCTTGTGAGTTAGTTATTTATCTTGTTGATTGATAAGTGTCAATTGTTATTAAATTTTCATATATAATTTTGACACTTTATGATCTTATGTATTCATTATATGTTAATTGTCCCTAATTTAAGAATTATTGAATCTAAATATTTGATTCCAAGTCTTGCTATAAATGAAAGTATTTGATCCCATTTCTTGTATCATTTCTCAGGTAATTAAAGATGGAAGAAGGAAAAGATTGAAATAATTATGAAGAAATGAAAAAGAAAGATAATCTGCCACATTCTCGCTCAAGCTAATGATATAGAGAAGGGAGGTGCATCAGGACATTCTCACTCAAGCGAGATAATTTTATCTTGAGTGAGAATTGTCCCAAGAGCAATGCTGTTTCAGAGGCATTCTAGCTCAAACGAGAAATATCTCGCTTGAGCAAAACCTTTCTTCAAATTGAAGTACTCTTCTCGCTTGAGCGAGAATCAGTTAGCTCAAGCGAGAAATCACTTATAAAAGATTCGGAATGAGAAATGACTGGAAAGTGCGAGTTTACGGGAAGAAAAATAGAGGGCCTTGGGCAGAAAGCTAGAACGAAGAGTTGCGGAAGCTGTTTTCTTCAATTCTTCTCCATTCCTTATTGTGTTATGGCTACCATGAGCAGCTAATCTCCTTTTTGGGATTAGATGTAATCAATTCGAATTCGGATGTATTCTGGTGATATTTTGATATTGGTATTTTGTTTTGTTTTTAATGCTTGATTCTATCTGATCTATAGATTCTTGAATTTGATTTTTAGAATTAAAAAATTATTTCTGAAAATCTGCTGTGAACGAAATTACTCGATAGGTTACATTACTAGGAATAGATTTCAATATATCGATTGCTTTATAACATCTGATCATAATGCTGGTTAATCTGTTAAATATTTGAGGAATCAATATTTAAGAGATTTTTCTTATAAATTTTATACTTGAGGATCAATATAAATGATTTTTATATGTTGTATCAATATCAATTGTTTCGAATGTCATATCTATTTATTTATCCAGAATACAAATGAGTGTGATAGATGAAATTCAATCCCAGTTTCTCCTAGTAAATTATCTTTATCATTTAGCCTGTAATTTTATTGTGTGCTTTAATTATCTTACTACACGCAACATGAACAAATCCATTACTATGTATATATACTTAGTAAGCATTATAATTTTGAATTTTAATTGAAATTGTTCCTCGTGGGATCAACACTCTTACTTATAAAACTATTATATTATAGTTGATTTTGATACGCTTGCCAAAGTTCAATATTGATAGAACTCAACTTTTGGGCCATTCTTGGTGATAACTATATTTACGAAAACACTAAATGACATTCAAATACTCATTAAAGAGAAATGACAAGTATAAACCATAATGAGAAGAAACTCACACCAAACTAAAAACGCACAAAATGTTGGTAACCTAATTCTAGAAAAAGAAAATGAACAAAAAGCTATGAATACTATAAGCCACACCGGTACAAACTCCTATAACAAAAGTACCTATAAATTCAAAGCTAGAAAAAAATAGCAAAAAGCATTCAATGCTCAAATCCACACCAAACCAAAAACGTATAGTAAAATGTGAATAAACTCAACCAAAAGAGAATTCATCTTTCTCCAAAAGGGAAGCCACAAGGATGGAAAAGAGAGAGTGAGAGACCATTCGAGAGAGCGGCAAAGCTTAAAGGTTTGTATTTGCTTTTGTGTTGGGTGGAAGAGAATGGAGAGACTCAATGTGAGAATGTATGCTATTTCTTTCGATTTGGTTGGGGCTTTCAGAATAAACAACAAAAAGTGGAGAAAGACAAACGTGAATAATCTAAAAGGTTTTGGTTTTTGAATAAAAGAAATAAAATGTGTAAAAAAAAAAAGAAAGTATTCGTCATGTGATTTTGGGTGGGAATGGGAAAAGAACGAGGATGCAATATGTAATTAGGTAAAAACATTTTTTATATAGAGATAGAGATGTCTAGAGTTTTTGAGAGAAAAACCTTATGCTTAATTACAATTTATGCTTCTCAATTTTACTAATTATTGACTTTTTATTCCCTTATTTTTAATTGCTGACATTTTGTTCCTTTATTTTTAAATAAGTTTATTTTTCGTCCAACTGTTTCTTATTAACCGTTGACCGTTTATTTGATGACGTTGACTGCTAACATGGAAGACTATTAATGATATGACAATCACACTAGATGATTGAATTACCATATTTATCTTCTAATTTTACCGATTGCTTATACTTTGTCCCCTAATTTTTAATTGCTGATGTTTTTACCCCAGTTTCAAAAAAATTAATTTTTGTCCAACAATTACTTATTAACTATTGATCATTTATTTGGGAAATTAACTGGCCATGTGGAAAATGGTTAATGACATGAGGGTGGTGTATGTGAGAAAAGGAGAGATAGGTGGCATACGCGAGAAAAGACACGAGAGCGGGAGAGATGCAGAGATCCAAAATCCCAAATTAGATCTTGATAATAAAGATGATTTTTCATTCAGCCAACTGAAAATTAACCATGATACATAAATTTGACATTCATATATAATTGATGACTAAGGATGCCAATCATACTCGCTCCCACAAGTACTATCTCGTATATGCCCTGATCTTAATGGGAAAAATTTGCATTGTTGGTCCCTGCCTAAGAAAATTGAGGACGGGGATGTGAGTGGGTTTGATGGTCCTCATCTCTACCCTCGCCTCGCTTTTATGTTAAAAAAATTCATACATATATTTTTTATGTCACATATCTGTGTTCAAATCTACACCTTTGTAGACCATTAAAACTAAAATAGAGTTAATACCATAACATTACAATTTGTTAATTAATTAATAAATTAAATATAATTAATAAATTAACTTAAAATTAAATAAATTATAGTTAAATTTAAATTATAAAAATAATATAATGGAGTACCCGCAAGTATACCCGAAGTCGAAAATACCCAACGAGGATTAAAATTCCATACTTGTCTCCTTTATATCCAACTTCGTGATTGTGTGTCTTCTCTCAAACTAATTTCAGACTAAAATAAATAATTTAAAATACATCTACTGTCACTATCATGTCAATAATAATTTTTCAAATGGTCAATTAATGTTCCTAAATAAATGGTCAAATAATAGAATTTTTTTAAAAAATAGGTGTTAAAATGTCAACAATTAAACATTAGGAGACAAAACATAAGCAATTAGTAAAATTAGGAGATCCAGGTTGTAATTCAATCATCTAGTACAAAAATTGAACTTGTTTTAAAAATAAGAGAACAAAATGTCAGCCATTAAAAATGAGGAACAAAATGTCAACAATTGGTAAAATTTGAGGACATAAATTGTAATTAAGCCAAAACTTTAATCTTAATAATTAAATTCCTTACCTTTAATACATAATTCATAACTAATCTATGGTAAGAAACTATTTACTTATCTCAAAAGATTAAAATTTACTCCAAAAATTTAACATAGAACTCTAAAAAGATAAGAATTGTTTTTACGTAGAAATTTTGATGGTTTTTGACTATTGAAGAGAAAAAAGATAAGAAAACGAAACTAAGAAGTCATAAGAGAGAGGAAAGCTATGATAAGAGATGAGTGATGGAGGAGGGAAGAGTCTTGATGGTTATAAAAGAAGAAGAATAAGGAAAAGGGTATTTCAATAGGGGGAGTTTTTTTTTAATAAGTTATTTTTTTTAAATGAAACCAGTCTTCTAGTGAAACAGTGTGCTTTGAATGTTGGAGAAGGAAGAAAAAATAGAAAGGTTCACATTTGAGAAAATGAGAGAGAAATGTGTGTGAGAAAGAGTTTGGAAGTGTGAGTGAAGAGATTAATTTTTTTATATTTAAATTAAAATTATAAATAAACATTAGAAAGTGTTTCTTGTGAAATTTGTTTGTGATAAAGATAAATATTTTAAAAACAACAAATTATCAATTCTGCCTCTAAAAACCAAACAAATTTATATTTATTTGAAGAACTTTTGGAATTCCAAGGTATATATGTGTGTGAATTCTTTTTTGTCAAATTGGTTTGTAATTAATAAAACTTCAAATCATAAAATGTTGACTTAGGAGACTTGAGTTTTGATGAAAACATAATTTTATTCTTTTAAGTCCAGATTTAAGAAAAGTACTTCCAAAATTCAATATTGTTTCAGAAAGATTGTTTTCAAAAGCAATTAAATGTGCAATAAAAGTAAATGAAATGTGATGTAAACCTCAAAGTTCTATTCTAATGAAAGCGATAAAATGCATCAATGTAAAGAAAGAACAATAAAGAAATTTGCATAATGAAGTGTCCTCAAAGTGGTAAAAACATTCATGTTTATCTCTTCACCCCTTGTCATGCCTACGCGTAGGAGTTTAGTAAGATGTAATGTAAATGTTCTAACCTTTGATTTTGGTAATGGTGAAGAGTAGTTATCGAGATTTTTGTAACAGACACTCGTCCCTAAAGTATTATTTTTTCCTAACGGTTAGACTTTTATTTATTGACTTTGTCTAGTACTCCTTTTATTGTTCTTGTCCTCTACCTTCTCCTTTGACGTGTCTGATAAGCGTATTCGATCTTCTAATCTTAATCCCTTTTTTACTGCAACTTGAGGTTATTAATTTTATTACCCCTCTCTCAAATACTGTCTTGGTTAGAGTATACTCGAGTCAAGACTTGAACATTTGGTTTTCTCATCTTCTCTTCTCAGAGTAGCACAATATATTAACCTTAAAAATTCTCTTATTTTCTTGATCTTGTAAGTAGTTTTTTTCTACATTTCCTCGACGTTGATTTTCAAAATTAAATTTACTTTCTCTGCTTGGTCTTAAAACTTTTATTTTTGACCCAATAATATAATACTTTAAAACTTAATAAATATAAACAAAATTTTTCATATTTATTTATCTTTATTTTTTTCATCAATAGAAAAGTAGGTGTATTCTAAGAACTATAAAAAGTAGTTTAAGATCATCTATTAAAATAAAAAATGAAATAAATGCTCAAAGCGTGACCTTGCGGGTCTATAAAAAAATTCGTAACATAAGAAAATATGTTCTTTTATTAGAATTTAAAGATCCTCCAAGGATAAGTTCTGTGAATTAGACTCAATTGTCTTGTCAGCAAGTGCTGTGCACAAAGTTTCACGTAGATCAACCTTACTGTGGGTCTTCATCTCTGCCTCTTGAGTTTTGAGGGCACAAGAATCGAAGTTAAAAGATATACCTCCGTACTTCTATTTATTTAAGTCTAGATTATGATTGCACTTTTATTTATTTAAGTCTAGATTATGATTGCACTTTTTGATTTGGTTTTTTCTTCTTTCTTCCGTTTTTCTTCTGACGTAGGCTTGAAAACCATGATCTGTGGATCATAGAAAGTTACCTTTCTTCTTAAAAGAAGCATCTGGGAATAGAACTTCACATATTGCAAAAGCAATGAATTCTCAACCCCGCAAGCAGTTGCATGTCACTTTTCTTCCATATCCAACTCCTGGTCATATGAACCCCATGATAGACACAGCAAGACTATTTGCCAAGTATGGTGTTAGTGTTACCATTATCACTACCCCTGCCAATGCTTCCACTTTCCAAAAAGCCATAGACACTGACTTCAGTTCTGGATTCCACAACTCATGTAATTCCATTCCCTGCAGCCAAAGTTGGTCTTCCAGATGGGGTTGAAAACATCAAAGATGGCACTACCATAGAAAAGCTTGGTAAAATCATGCATGGAATATCAATGCTCAAAGATCAAATTGAGCTTCAGTTTCAAGATCTTCAACCAGATTGTATAGTGAGTGATATGATGTACCCTTGGACAGTGGAATCAGCTGCAAAACTAGGCATTCCAAGGATCTTCTTTTACAGCTCAAGCTACTTCTCCAACTGTGTTAGTCATTCTATTAGGAAGCACAGACCTCATGAAAGCTTTGTCTCTAATACCCACAAGTTTACAATTCCTGGTTTGTCTCAAACAATCGAGATGACCACTCTGCAGCTACCAGAGCACTTAAGGACTAAGACTCCTATGACAACCCATTTTGATGCAATGTTTGAATCAGAGAGCGCAAGCTATGGGGCACTGTATAATAGTTTTCATGAACTTGAAAGTGAGTATAAGAAACTTCATGGGAGTATGTTGGGGATCAAATCTTGGACTGTTGGACCGGTTTCAGCCTGGGTTAACAAGGATGAACAAAAGGCTAATAGGGAACGCAAGGAGGACCTTCCAGAAGAAGCAGAGTGGCTAAAGTGGCTTAACTCCAAGAAGAATGAGTCTGTACTTTATGTAAGTTTTGGAAGCCTCACTAGGCTCTCTGATGCTCAACTTGTTGAACTGGCTATTGGGCTTGAAGATTCTGGTCATAGTTTCATCTGGGTTGCCAGGAAAAGGGATGGAAATGAGAATGTAGACATTTTCCTAAAAGATTTTGCGAAAAGGATGAAAGAAAACAACAAGGGTTACATCATAAGGAACTGGGCACCACAGCTGCTGATATTGGACCACCCTGCCATAGGAGGAATTGTGACTCACTGTGGTTGGAATTCCATTCTTGAGAGTTTGAATGCTGGATTGCCAATGGTAACATGGCCTATGTTTGCAGAGCAATTTTACAATGAGAAGTTTCTAGTTGATGTGTTGAAGATTGGAGTTCCAGTGGGAGCTAAAGAAAACATGTTCTGGGCTAGCATTGGCAAGGATGCATTGGTAATAAGGAAAGAAATTACAAATGCTGTGGTAAAGTTGATGGGAAAAGAAGAGAGCACAGAAATGAGGAGGAGAGCAAGAGAACTTGGTGATGCTTCCAAGAAGACTATAGAGGAAGGTGGATCCTCTTACAATAACTTGATGCAATTGTTAGATGAGCTAAGATCATTGAAAGTGTCGAAAGTACTCAGCGGAAAAAGGTTAGATATTTGAAATGGAGCAGTAATGCAGTGACTGTAGGAGGTGCAGCCGGTGATTTTATGAAGTTCTTTTATTTTATCACAAGATGAACTACTTGCTTGTACTTATGAAACTAATTACTTTACATGGATATGGAATTCTGCTTGGTAGCTTGTCACCGTTTCGATATAATACTAGTTTTTTTTCCAATATCATTTTCATATTCTAATGATTTTGTCTAAGTGAACAAGCATAAATATTAAATGCGCAAGTCAAAATCAACGGCAAATGAAAGAGCCGGCTAAAGGATCAATCAAATAAAAGAGAAGACAAATAAAAAATGACACTCGTCCTAAGCCAAACGATCACATCAAATGAATAGCACTTCCCTCGTGAAAGATGCGTGATGAAGATTGAAAGTGATACATCAAACATACTTTGTTTGTTTTTTCGAAAACATACAAGAGTTGGCCGGCACACCTTTGGTGAGAACATGAAGACTATTTCCATCTTTCCCTTTGGAATTTTTTCTATTTACTTACGCCTACATTCTCTGTTTATCAAACATAGGCTTGAAAACCATTCTCTTTTTATCGTAGAAAGTTTTCTCCAAGACTATTTTTTTAAAAGCAGCATCTAGGAATAGAACATATATTGCAAAAGCAATGAATTCTCAATCCCACCAGCAATTACATGTAACTTTTCTTCCATATCCAACTCCTGGTCATATGAACCCCATGATAGACACAGCAAGGCTATTTGCCAAGCATGGTGCTAGTGTAACCATAATTACTACCCCTGCTAATGCTTTGACTTTTCAAAAAGCCATAGACAATGACTTCAGTTGTGGATGCCACATCAGAACTCAAGTGGTTCAATTCCCTGCTGCCAGAGTTGGTCTCCCTGATGGGGTTGAGAGCATCAAAGATGGCACTTCCATAGATATGTTGGTTAAAATCAGTCATGGAATATCGATGCTCAAAGATCAAATTGTGCTTCTGTTCCAAAACTTGCAACCAGATTGTATAGTGACTGATATGATGCTTCCTTGGACAGTGGAGTCAGCAGCAAAACTAGGCATTCCAAGGATCTTCTTTTATAGCTCAAGCTACTTCTCCAACTGTGTTAGTCATTCTATTAGGAAGAACAGACCTCATGAGAGCTTGGCCTCTGATAATCAGAAGTTTATAATTCCTGGTTTGCCTCAAATAATAGAGATGACCCCTCCGCAGCTAGCAGAACACTTAAGAAGTAAGACTCCCATGACAGCTCAGCTTGATGCAATGTTTGAATCAGAGAGCGCAAGCTATGGAGCACTATATAATAGTTTTCATGAACTTGAAAGTGAGTATAAGCAACTTCATGAGAGTATGTTAGGAATCAAAACTTGGAGTATTGGACCGGTTTCAGCCTGGGTTAACAAGGATGATGAACAAAATGTTAATAGGGAACACAAGGAGGACCTTCCAGAAGAAGCGGAGTGGTTAAAGTGGCTTAACTCTAAGCAGAACGAGTCTGTACTTTATGTAAGTTTTGGAAGCCTCACTAGGCTCTCTGACGCTCAACTTGTTGAACTGGCTATTGGGCTTGAACATTCTGGTCATAGTTTCATCTGGGTTGTGAGAAAAAAGGATGGAGACGAGAATGTAGACATTTTCCTAAAAGATTTTGAGCAAAGGATGAAAGAATGCAACAAGGGTTATATCATAAGGAACTGGGCACCACAGCTGCTGATATTAGACCACCATGCTGTAGGAGGAATCTTAACTCACTGTGGTTGGAACTCCATTCTTGAAAGCTTGAATGTTGGATTGCCAATGATCACATGGCCAATGTTTTCAGAGCAATTCTACAATGAGAAATTGCTAGTTGATGTTTTGAAGATTGGAGTTCCGGTGGGAGCGAAAGAGAACAAGTTCTGGGCTAGCACGGGCAAGGATTCAGTGGTTGGAAGGGAAGAAATTGCAAAAGCTGTGGTACAGTTGATGGGAAAAGAAGAGAGCAGAGAATTGAAGAGGAGAGCAAGAAAACTAGGAGATGCTTCCAAGAAGACTATAGAGGAGGGTGGATCCTCTTACAATAACTTGATGCAGTTGTTAAATGAGCTAAAATCATTGAAGATGTCAAGAGCGCACGAAAAAGCAAATTAGATTTATTAAATGGAGGACGCATTTTCATGTTTCAGGGTGTATTTCTGATGAATGCTATAAATAAGATGAAACAAAATCCAAGTGTGTCTTTATTTTCAAACTTATTTAAGTTCATATAGCTAATTATTTGTGCACTGCACTGGTGTGAGAAGATTTTAGATTTTACCAAGACACTTGCATGGAGTATTTTGATGTTTGAGGAATGACATGAATCATAGAAGTAAAAAACTGTTGCATGTTGCTCAGCAAGTTTATTTCAAAGAAAATCTGTTGACTTCTCTAAATCTGTGTAAACACTTGTTATTTTTTCAAGCACGGTTATGTGCTGAAAGCACAAAGTTTCATGTAGTTTCTTAGTAAGACTGTAAAACTTTTCTAATTTACCTTGTTTACTGCTGTAATCATGATTATTTCTTTTCAGCATGTTAGTTTGTGTCAGTAAGTAATGTTTTGATTAGTGGGATTGGGTTTGTTTTTATTTTGGAAAATATTGCACTACAAATGACAGTGCATGCATGCCTACTGCTGAACCTATGTATGGGTATCATGATGGACTATCATTTATGATGTATTTGCACTTAACTATGAAGTTGCAGATGGAGAATATGTATGGTTTAGCAGCAGAACGAAAATTGCTCTGCACTCTCATCTTCTTCTCTGTTTTATGGTTTATGGTTCTGTTACATTGTTTGTGTATTAGCTGCTGCCATATTTTTAACAAATATAATGGTAAGAAAGTATATATAATGCTTTCAGAATAGAATTTTGCAACGCTATATAGTTGACGTGAAGGAATGAATATTTACTGAGTTCTAAGAGGATGAACCTTAGCACAACAAGGTTGTTGCCTTGTGACCCGGAGGTCATGGGTTTAAATCTACGAAAAAGTTTTTCCAAATAAGGTTGAGTATATCTAACCCCCCAAATATATCATTTGTGCAAACATTTGTGGGTTTAAACCATTAGGTGAGCGTGAGAGTCTCATGCACTGGGCAGTCCATAGTTTTATGAAGACTACTTTAGTAATCCAATGAACAAAGGGTTAATTCAGATTTGAGAGAAGGCACATGTTTTGGTTATTCCTGCAACCAGTTTTAGAAAGTACTCAAAGTAGTTTATAGGCTTGCTCATATCTAAGAAAAATCTATGTAAAACCAGAATGAGTGGTTAGTAGTTGCAAAGTGGCCTTGTTAAGTTGTTATCTCACAAATATTCGAGCAAGGAAAATTTTAGACAAGAATTTTTAAGGAAATATTAAGACAAACTCAATTAGCAAATTGGATGTCTTAAATCTTAATAGAACAAAAAATAAATAAATCAGATTAGTAGAATGATAGAAATGAACCATAGTAATGTATTAAGGAAGTTGAAAGAAAGAAAGAATTAATTGACAAGCTTTTTTCTAGAGACTTTCTAATCCATGCAAATTTTGTAATTTGCAACATGCTAAAATTTCAGTAAAAACAAGTTAACAAGCGAAGCGACCATTCAACTAATCTATAGATTCTGTGTCTTTGAGTTGTGAGGAGACTGAACCGAACCAAAGTTAAAAATAACCGACTCCACCAACAAGCCGGTGAAGGCAGAAACTATGAGTATTGAAGGCACAAGAAGAAAAAAGAAAAAGCAGGCTAATGGATCAAATAAATAAGTAATAACAAACAAGACAAACAAAATATGATACTTGCCCTAGCCAAATGATCATTTATTATAACTAACAAAACTTTCCAAGTGAAAGATGCTTGGAGAAGATTCAACGAGATGCAGGCTTTGTTTAAATTTTTGTGAAACACAAGAAAGTATTGGCCAGCACAAAGAGAACTCTCCCTCTTACATTACTAGAGCAAGCAGAATTTTTCACTTAGGGACAAACAACACACACCATCCTTAGTGAGAAAAATAAGACAATTTCCAAGGAGTTTTACTGGACCAGGTACACTTCTACTATATTTTTATTTTTATTTTTTTTTAGATTTTCATTTTACACTTACCTATTTTTCATTTAACATCTACTAATCTAAATAATTTTTGAAATACTTAAAGATACCCTTTAACTTAATTATCTATTATAACACCTTCGATAATAAATTAACTTTATCTCTCTGACCACCTACTCTAATAAATTAACTTCACTCATTCACTCATATTTTAAAATAAAATAACTTATTCTACGAAATAATCTTTTCGAATAAAGAAAAAAATTAATTAAAAATTTATTTAACTATTTGCATTATTTTTATAAAATTTAATATTTTAATAATATAATTTATTTATAACATAATTTTTAAAATTTTATTAATATAAAATTTAAAAATTTATTACAGAAAACCTTCTCCTAATAAACTTTTATATTTATAAATTTTATATTTTATTATTTTAATTAGATATTTATATATAATATTTATATAATATTTATAAAATTTTTATATTTTAATAATATAATTTATTTATAATATAATTTTTAACATTTTATTAAAATTTTATATGATAAAACATACAAATAAATAAAATATAAAATTTATTACAAAACATTCTCTTAAATTTTTTTGCTTATTCGACAATAAACCATCGGAGAAGTAAAAAAATTTGCAAATTACTTACTTTGAGTCTAATTCCTCTAATTAGACTCTTCATTATTCTAGTTAATTTGAGTCTAATTACATGACTTTAATTACTCTAATTATTTTGACTAATTATATTAATTACTCTAATTATTATTATTATTATTTATATTTTAATTAAATCGAGACTAACAATATTTATGAGTAATTTAATTTTTGGTTATAATTAAATTGAAACTAATAATATTTATAAGTAATAATCTTTTTAAAATTTGCAAATTTTGTTAGTGGTACACATTTAGAGAAGTAAAAAATAAAAGAGATATGAGTATTTTTTTCACAGTAAGTGAGAATAAAAATGGAGTAGATATGAAATAAATTTTCTTTTTTCTATTGATTTAGGCCTATATTATGGTTACAAAAAATGCAAGCTTTTCGGGTATTTTGCTTTAGATTTGGTTGTTTTATTTTTCAGATATAGGCTTGAAAACCATTCTCTCTATATCGCAGAAACAGAAACTTTTCTCCAATCTTTTTTAAAGCAGAATCTCCCCAAGTAATAGAACCTCATACTGCAAAAGCAATGGAAGCTCAATCACACGACCAACTCAATGTCCTTTTTCTTCCTTATCCAACGCCCGCCATATGATCCCTATGGTAGACACAGCAAGATTATTTGCTAAGCATGGTGTCAGTGTTACCATTATCGCTACTCATGCTAATGCTTTAACATTCCAAAATGCGATAGACAGTGACTTCAGTTGTGGATACCAAATAAGAACTAAAGTGGTTCCATTCCCCGCAGCCCAAGTTGGCCTCGCTGATGGGGTTGAAAACATCAAAGATAGCACTACCCCAGAAATGTTGGGACAAATAAGTAATGGAATATCAATGCTCAAAGATCAAATTGAGCATCTGTTTCAAGATCTGCAACCTGATTGTATAGTGACTGATTTTTGTTATCCTTGGACAGTGGAGTCAGCTAAGAAACTAACCATTCCAAGGATTTTCTTTTAAAGCTCAAGCTACTTCTCTAACTGTGTTAGTCACTCCATCAGGAAGCATAGACTTCACGAAAGCTTAGTCTCTGATACCAACAAGTTCACAATTCCAGGTTTGCCGCAAAGAATAGAGATGACCCCTCTGCAGTTGGCAGAATGGGAAAGGACTCAGAATGAATCCACAGGCTATTTTGATGCAATGTATGAATCGGAGACTAGAAGCTACGGGGCACTGTACAATAGTTTTCATGAACTTGAAAGTGATTATGAGCAACTTCATAAGAGTACGTTGGGGATAAAATCTTGGACTATTGGACCGGTTTCAGCCTGGGTTAATAAGGATGATGGAGAAAAGGCAAACAGGGGACACAAAGAGGACCTTGCTGAAGAGCCGGAATGGCTAAATTGGCTTAACTCTAAGCAAAGCGAGTCTGTACTTTATGTATGTTTTGGAAGCCTCATCTGGCTCCCTCATGCTCAACTTGTTGAACTGGCTCATGGACTTGAACATTCTGGTCATAGTTTCATCTGGGTCATAAGGAGAAATAACGAAAGTGAGAATGGAAACAATTTTCTTCAAGAGTTTGAGCAGAAGATGAAAGAAAGCAAGAAGGGTTATATCAAATGGAACTGGGGACCACAGCTGCTGATATTGGACCACGCTGCCATTGGAGGCATTGTGACTCACTGTGGTTGGAATTCCATTATTGAAAGTGTGAGTGCTGGATTGCCAATGATCACATGGCCGATATTTGCTGAACAATTTTACAATGAGAAGCTTCTAGTTGATGTCTTGAAGATAGGAATCCCAGTGGGAGTGAAAGAAAACAAGTTTTGGATGAGGTTGGGTGGAGAGGCAATGGTTAGAAGGGAAGAGGTAGTGAAGGCTGTGATGCTTTTGATGGGAAGTAGCCAAGACAGCAAAGAAATGAGGAAGAGAACAAGAAAACTTGGTGATGCTGCCAAGAGGACTATAGAGGCAGGTGGACACTCTTACAACAACTTGATTCAGTTGATAGATGAGCTTAAATCATTGAAGATATCTAAAGCACTTGCAGAAGCAGGTTAGATGATTGACATGGATAATTAATCTAGTGGCTCTCGGAGGTCCAGCTGATGATTTTATAATGCCTTTAGATTTATTTTATAACAAGATTAACAAATTGCAAGTACTTCTGAACTAACTGTTTAGTTTTACTTGTATTTAGTTTTTCCTATGCCATCATCTGCAATTTTTTTAACATTTTGGCTAAGGAAAAAAGAAAAGAAAAGAGAAAAAAAAAAAAAAAAAGAATTGCTACTTGACTAAGGGATTAGTAAAGCACTTTTGGGTGTACCGATAATTATTAGCATATGCTTGTATTTTTTATTTTATTTTTTGGAGTAATGACTATTGAGCATGCTTCAATTTTAATAAAACAAAAGATAGACAATGATATTTGCTTGTATTAGGTTTTATTTTAAAAAGTTTATTTACAGTTTAATTTAAATAAGCGTTTAGACAAATGTTTAGATAAATTTATAGAAACATTTATATATGGTCATAAGTTATTTTAAGTTTATTTAAATAAACTATTTAGAGTAATTTTTTGAAAAAATTGTTTTAAATTTATTAAAAATTCGTACTTCTTTCAACTTCCACCTCTCACCTTATGATTAAAATTTGCTAATGAGTGTCTCTCTCCCTCCCCCTCACTCTCCTTCTTTCTTTATATATATATATATATATATATATATATATATATATATATATATCTTTCTATATATATATATTCAAACACTTTATTTCTAAATACAAATAGCTAATTGAATTTTCCCATTTGGAAGAGCTTATTCAATAAGAGCTTCTTACATAAGAGAGATTATTAAAACTTACTACTGAGTCTGTCTCTCTTTCTCTTTCTTCCCTCCTTCTCTCTCTATATGTATGTGTATATATATACATATATATATATATATATATATATATATTCAAACACTTTATTTCTCTATGTTTTTTTATATATGTAAATATAAATAATTTATTGAATTTCCCCATTTGGAAAAGCTTATAGTATAAGAGTTTATTCAATAAAAGCTTCTTACATAATAGAGCTTATAGCATAAGCTTTTAAATTCAATAAGCTATTTGTGTTTAGATATACAAATTTAAAAGCTCTTATATAAAAATAAAGTGTTTGAATATATATATATATATATAGAGAGAGAGAGAGAGAGAGAGAGAGTATGGGAGAGGGAAAGAGAGAAAGTGAGAAAGAGAGACTCAATAACAAGTTTTACTCATAGTAGAGATAAAAAAAGCGAGAGGTGGATCAAAGGAAGTGTAAATTTTCAATCAGCTTAAAACACTTTTTTTTCAAAAAGCTAATGTAGACAACTTATTCAAATAAGTTTAAAACAACTTATGAACCTTATATAAGTGTTTTTATAAATTTATCCAAACACTTGTATAAGTGTTTATATGATAAAATAAGCTCAAATGAGCTATAGATAAACTCTTATGTAAGAAACTCTTATTGAATAAACTCTTAAACTATAAGCTCTTCCAAACGAGACCTTAGTATTAAGTTGAATACGTGGCTTTTAGAGGCGAAAACATCTTGTTTCAAGACTTATTATACCAAACTTTTTTTTTTGTTTTTTTTAATTGTGACATGAGATAACATGTGCATTGGTTGCATAATGGAACTATTTGAGATATCTATATGTTGATTATGTGAATATCTGTATGATTATTCATGATTTGTTTGGAGGTTGTTACCTGTGGTAACTGAGTCGTGTGCATTGAATTAGGGATATTTGAGTGGTTATTGTGATCCTAGTGTTTTACACCAAAAGGATGTACTCAACTAGAGACTGGATGTTCATTGGGTCTGATGGAAGTCATACATCAGTCAAAAGTACTTATGAGTATTGCCCGGACTTTAGCTGGTAGAGTGTTGGGTCAAATAGATGTCAGACACCAGTTGAAAAAGAAGTTGATTGGCCACCTCGATATTCGAATTCAATGCGTGTTTTCTAGAAAACGTTGAGTCTTATGGTCATATTGAAATGTGTGCTTATGTCAAGGGAATATGCGCATGTATGACATGATTGCTGGTGAATTATATTATGGTTAATGGTTAAACTATAGCATGTTAAATTGATTGTTTTGTGATGTTTCATTGAATTGACTTATTTTATTTTATCTTATCCTTGTTCATGTGTGTTTGTATTTGACTACGATGATTGTGTTTTGCACGAGAATAGATGATAGTGGTGGATCTCAGAAGCAGTAGAACTGGGAATGAGAAGGATGATGTATAGGGACTAAAGAGTCCATATTGTGTTGTATAGTTTATGTACATAGGTTATACTAAATGATTTGTAATGTAAACTTATAGAGTTGTGTTTAAGTATGAACTATGATTCACTTTAATGGTATTGTGCATGAGTACATATGTTTGTATGTTGAAACTAAGTAACTAGTACATTGGATGTATGTGTAATGCTAGTAGTGTATGTATAGTTTGAATGTGAATATGCATGTAAATGGGTCTTGAATGTATTAGAGAAAGGTGGGAATTATGCAGCTAAGGTTTTGCATTTTGCAGGGTCTCATTGGGTGATAGGTTTAACCCAACAAATTCTAGCCTCTGTTTGGTATATTTGTAGCTTTGCATCCAATGAGGTGTCTCGCCCAACTCAAAGTTGTCTCAGGTTGAATTATAATTGAATTTGTGCCCAGCGATAGGTCTCGCTCAATACAAATTACTTTCTATTTAGAATTATAAGGTTTTTGTCCAACAACGTGTCTCACTGAGTGAAGTCCCTTCACTAGGATAGTTTGATACAAGATCTTCGCTAGGCAAGCAACCCTAGGTCTTGCGGGGCAATGGGTTTCACTAGGCGAGATGATGTAGTGTATACCATGCCTTAACTGTTTAAAGTTTTTAAAATATTGAATTCTAGATTGTACTAAGTTGATAAATATATGCATAATTGTTTCTCTTATGTATTTTGAGTAATAAATTATTTGAAAATAAAAGGTTTGGCTATGAGTAACATCGTATAAAGTGCTAGTAGTTTTGGATGTTACAAAATATAGAAAAGTAGAGAATTATTTTGTGGAGAATGCTAACTCAAGATAATTAATGAATATTGAGTTTTACAAAAGTTCACGGTTAAATGTGCTATTAAATAAATTCTGATTTGAAAAATTAACGTTTTTATTTTATTTAAATGACAAAAATACTCATCAATTTTTTTAATTGATATTTTATTTAACGTACACAAAATACTTAAAAATTTAAAAATAAAATAATTTTAACTTTGTTTTATAATTATTTTTTTCTTTTTAATGAGTAATAAAAATTAAAAATTAAAATAAAATATCAAAAATATTAAAAATATAAAGTGAAATGCTAAAATTGAAGCAGTTGTTAGATGAGCTGAAATCATTGAAGGCATCTAAAGCACTTGAGGAAACAAACTTGAAAATTGAAATGGATGGCTAGTCTTGGTGATGGTTTTAAATAAGACAGAATAGCATCCAACATTTTCCTTTTATGTCAACCATATTAGTCCTGTTCCTGAAGGACAAAGTTTCGTATAGCGTTTGGATAAATAGGAAGCAAAATGGAAGAAAGTGTGCTTCCATTTTATGCTAATGTTAAGAAATAAATCCTAAGCTATATGGCTGATTAATTCAACAACTGAGAGAATGTTAGTGTTTTGCTCTAAAAGCAGCTTTAGATGCCTATGGGTGCATTTGGGTAATTAAGCTTATTTAAAAAAAAAAACACTTATTTTATTAAAATAAGTAACTTTCTGTTGTTTTTAGTCTATTCGGCTAAACTATTTCTGTTTAAAGTAGACAGATTTTTTTGCTTATTTGAAGAAACAAACTCATCTGTCTATTATAAAAATATTTATTTTTAAAACACTTATTTCACAATTGTTTTTTTCTTTTAAGCTTATCCAAATGCACCCTGTATTAACATAAGCTCTAGCACCACTCTGATCAGCAACAACATTACAACAGAAGACATACTAATCTTTTAAAATCTTAAAAAAAAAAAAAAAACAAACTCGTAGAGATGAATAAATCTTAATAAACCTATATAGGAAGCATGTTAATTTGCTTAACATGAAACAATCCTGACCAGTGAGTTATGTTCTCAATAAACACGTAAAGACAAGCATAAATCTTAAAAAAACGAACTTATTTCCCTTCAAGGATCTAGAAAAAATTTACAGACTAACTTGTTATGTTCTCAATATCTCGAAGGATTAAAGACTCTTAATTTCTCCCTTAAGTCTTCTATTCAGTTATAATTCTCTAGTCCTTGGTTTCAGTTATATAAAAGAAAATTCTAACCAACTCTTAATCTATTCATAATATATTAAACCTGAAGTTCAATTGTGAACATATCATTTCAACAAGCTGAATATTTAGTAGTTTCCTTATAAGCAAATGTCCATATATAATCTTAGCCTTGGGTTTCTTAACATTTTAGCAAGCTTTAAATTTTACCCAACTATTACCACAACATAAATTTTTAAACGCTTTTTCTTGTGTCTTGTTTTAATATTTAGCTTTTATTAGTCTTTCTCTAAGATCCATGGACACGAATATAGACAACGACATAGACAATGACATGCTGAAATTATTAATATCCAAAATACAGGATACACGAATACAACTTACATAATGAGATTTTAATAAAATAAAATATGAGCAATATAACAAATTAACTGAAGTGGTAATATATTTACCTATTAAACCAATTTTCTATTATAACATGGTTAAAAAATAGGTTCAATATTATTTTTTTAATAATATTAATGTATGTCTATCTATGTTAAAATGTTAATTTAAGTATATAAATTGAATATAAATGTAAGTTTAAGTTTTTAAATAAATAATTAATTTAACTCATAATTAGAAGTATTTAACATGTGTGAAACAAATATAAAAGATTGTTAATTTAAGATTTAGGAGGGAATGATAGATCCCCAATTATCACATGACCAATATTTGCTGAGAAATTTTCCAATGAGAAGTTGACAGTTGATGTAATGAAGATTGAAGTCCTAGTGGGAACGAAAGAAAACAAATTTGGGATGAGCTTGGTTGATGAGGCAATGCTAAGAAGGAAAGAGTTAGCGAAGGTTATGGTGCTTTTGATAGGACGTAGCCAAGAGCAAGGAAATGAGGGAGAGAGAAAGGAAACTTGGTGATGCTCCCAAGAGGACTACATAGAGAGGATGCTGTTACAACAACTTATGATAGATGAGCTTAAATATTTGTTTGAAAATAATTTTATAAAATTGTTTTAATATTTTAATATTTAAAATAGTTTTCAAAAATTGATTTGGATACTGTTTTATTAAAACAGTTTTTTAAAATAGTGTTAGTTTTTAAAAATTATAAAAAGGAACAATTGTAGATAATTTTGTTTTTCAGTTTTTTTTTAAAACTCAAAATACAATAAAAATATGTTGTTTTTTGTTTTTTATAAAAGATATTTTTGTAAATATGAATAAGCTTTTTTATTTTTGCATCTTTAAAATAGTTTTCAAATAACATTTACTAAACAAGTTTTTTTTTCTCTTCTTCTAAAAAATCGTTCTTAAAAATTATTTTTGAAAACTCTTTTAAAAACTAAAAAACAAAATCAAATCAATCAAATAATCTCATTCCTACTTATTAAATTTGGATCTCATTCCTACTTATTAAATTTGGGTCACGTGTGATTAATTACATTTCCAATTTTATGGAAAAACTAAAATAACAGGTTGTAAAAAATTGAGATTTTAAAATAACATACTAAAATTATAAATTTTAAAAAATTAAAAAACATTAAATATCTCTATTTTAAAGTAAAGACACAGATTTTGTGGATTTGAAGAAATAGAATAACTAAAATTGCCCTTACTTTTTTAGTAGTTCTTATTGTTTAAGGAAAACAAGAATACAGGGAACAAAATATATGATATGAACAATTTCCAAACCTAATGAATCCATCTATTTTGGCCCTCATTATTCAGTTTGATAATCATTTTAACAAAATAACAAAGTTTATTGGCCGTCAATACATAGAAACAGACATTGGCAGACCTTTAAGTATGACTCTTTCAACATACAATATGCTCGTCAAGTTTTGAGCCTTTTTTTAACTACTCTAAACGTTTTAGCAAGAAGAAGAGACAATTCAAAGGGCTGTTAAAACACAAGTTAACAATAAATAAACTGATACTGATCTCACTAACCGTTTGAGGCAAAAGCTAATGAAAGAAACATGTCAAGATTAACGGGGAGAACAAGAACGGCCTATTTATCAAATTTATTTGGATTTAGCGCATGATAGGTATCTGTCTGCATAGTTAACTAGGGATCTCTGTCATGCTATGTTATGATAAAAAATGGGGTGATGAAGTAATTATATTATTTCGAACCTTATCATCCTGTGTTTTCATTAAAAATGGGGAGGTGAATTAGTTAATAGTAGTATTGTTTTGTAAAGGGGCCAATTGTAGAGAAGTTGACATCGGTACCTTCAAGGGAAATTCAAGGGACACTCGGTGGAGAGTGTAGTTACCTACTATGTATCTAGGATGGCAGCAGAGGGACCTGATCATCTTTGGTTGTTCTTGTTATTATTTTTCTTGTCTTTGACACTACTTGTGTTAATTTTTCCAGCATTATTTTAATAGAATTTTCTTTCGGCTTATTAAAAAAAACACAGAATTTTAATTAAGTACGGTGGTTATATAAAAAGAGTATCACTTGTCACTTGAAACATGCTACTGGAAGATTAAAAGAGAGAGACACAGGCTGTGGTTTGTGTTTGGAAATTTCTGACCTCAACTTGCCATGAAGAAAGAATCCCAAGCCCACCAACTCAATTTAATTTTTCTACCATATCTATCTCCTGGCCATTTGAATCCCATGGTAGATACAGCCAGGCTTTTTGCCAGGCATGGGGCTAGTGTTACCATTATTACTACTCATGCTAATGCTTTGACATTCCAAAGAGCCATAGAAAGTGACTTCAAATGTGGATACCACATCAGAACTCAACTGCTTCCATTCCCTTCTGCACAACTTGGTCTCCCTGATGGAGCCGAAAACATCAAAGATGGTACTTCCCTAGAAATGCTTCAAAAGATCAGTTATGGAATGTCAATGCTCCAAGGTCAAATTGAGCTCCAGATTCATGATCTGCAACCAGATTGTCTTGTAACTGCTCTGCTTTATCCTTGGACAGTTGAGTTAGCTGCAAAACTAGGCATTCCAAGGATTTACTTTTACAGTGCAAGCTACTTTGCAGGCTGTGCTATTCATTTGATCAGAAAGCATAAGCCTCATGAGAGGTTAGGTTCTGATACCCAAAAGTTCTCAATTCCTGGTCTTCCACATAATATTGAGATGACCACGCTGCAGCTAGAAGAATGGGAAAGGACTAATGAAGAATTTACAGATTTAATGAATGCAGTATATGAATCAGAGAGTAAAAGCTATGGAACACTCTGCAACAGTTTTCATGAACTTGAAGATGATTATGAGCTTCTTTATCAAAGAACAAAGGGAATCAAGTGTGGGAGTGTAGGACCAGTTTCAGCCTGGGCTAACAGGAGTGACGAAGAAAGGACAAATAGGGGACACAATGAGGAGCTTGCACAAGAGTCAGAGTGGCTAAACTGGCTTAACTCTAGGAAAAATGAATCTGTACTTTATGTAAGTTTTGGAAGCCTCACCAGGCTCTCTCATGCTCAGATAGTTGAAATTGCTAACGGACTTGAAAATTCCAGTCATAGTTTCATCTGGGTTGTACTGAAAAAAGGATGAAAAAAATGAGAATGAACAGTGTTTCCTTCAAGAGTTTGAGCAGAAGATGAAAGAAAGCAAGAAGGGATATATCATATGGAACTGGGCACCACAGCTGCTGATACTGAACCACCCTTCCATAGGCGGCATTGTGACTCACTGTGGTTGGAATTCCATTCTTGAAAGTGTGAGTGCTGGATTGCCAATGATCACATGGCCAATGTTTGCGGAGCAATTCTACAATGAGAAGTTGCTAGTTGATGTCTTGAAGATTGGAGTCCCTGTGGGAGCTAAAGAAAATAAGTTCTGGGCAATGGAGGGTGAGGATGCAGTGGTGGGAAGGGAAAATATTGCAAAGGCTGTGGCACAGTTGATGGGAAAAGAAGAGAGCAAAGAAATGAGGATGAGAGCAAAAAAACTTGGTTATGCTTCCAAGAAGACTACAGAGGAGGGTGGATCGTCTTATAATAACTTGAAGCAGTTGTTAGATGGGCTAAAATCGTTGAAGGCATCTAAAGCACTTGAGAAAACAAACTTGAAAATTGAAATGGAGGGCTAGTCTTGGTGAAGCTTTTAAATAAGATAGAATAACATCCATGATTTTTTTTCTGTCATGCATAGTCCTGTTCCTGAGGGAAAATTTTCATTTAGCCTGTTGATTGATATAGCAAGCAATGGATTAAAGGTATGTTGTCATTTTATGCTTCATGTGAAGAAATAAATCCTTAGCAGTATGGTTGATTAATTCAACAACTGAGAGAATGTGCTAATATTTTTATGTTTTTTAGACTAAAGGCAGCTTTAGAAATGCTTATATTAACATTAACTCTACCATCAATCTGGACAGTAATAACATTTCAATAGAAGATGAATCTTTTAAAATCTAAAGCACACGCAAAGGGATTCATAAATCTTAATAAACCTATATACGAGGCATGTTAACTTTCTTAACATGAAAGCAATCCAAACCAGTAAGACATCTTGTTAGAAACCAAACCATGCATTTTGTTTACCAGGTAGCAATTCTCTTTCTCAATCTATAATTGGCATCTTTGTAGGGGATAAAAATTGCTAAGGCAAGATCATCGAAGGAGCGAAAGTTATCCTTAGTTGATATGAGGTTTGAAGAAATAAAGCATTTATATCTTTTTCAAGAAAATTTGATTATAAAATTATGACCTGGCCAAATGTAAAGATATTATAGACTTTAACTTACAAACGAACTTATTTACCTGCAAGGATCTAGAAAAAATTACAGACTAACTTATTATGTTGTCACTCTCCCAAGTGATTAAAGACACTTAATTTCTTGTCCTCCTTAAAAAAAGAAGAATCTTAATTTTCGCCCTGAAAAATCTTAAATTAGTAAGTTATAATTCTCTCGTCCTTGGTTTTAATTATATAAAAGAAAATTCTAAATAGACAAACTCTTAACCTATAGATAATATTTACCAATAAAATTAGTTATATTAGTTATTTTATTAGGTTTTAAAAATATTATTAATATGTAAATTTTATCCTTAATTATTGATATTCTGGAAAGTTAATAAATAACACAGTATATAAGAGATGGAGAGAAAGATAACTTTTATCAATGAATTGTCAAATTCTGCTAAAAAAGACCATTACTCACATTCTAGACCAAATAAAAAAATAAATCAGTTTTATAAAAGACTTTTAAGATGTCTTATAAAAAACTCAACAATTTTTTAAGAGGGTCTGGTAAAAGAAATTTTTTTAAAAAAATTATTTATAATAATTTTTTTCAAAAAATTAGTAACTCTTAAAAAAAATTCTAAATTTTGACTATCCTCATAAAAGTAAATTCTTTTAAATTTTCAACTAGCTACAATGATAAAATAAATGTATTTTTAGTTAGTTAAAACGAGAATATCATTAATGTTTAACTCTTCAAAGTTATACATGATAGAAAAATTCTTATTAATTTTACTTACTTTTATATATATTTAATATAAATTATAATTTATATTACAATAGGTGGCCAAAGGGAAGGTTATGCTAACCTAGATTACAAATCCTTTATCAGAGTAATCCTATTGAATTGTTCTACTCCTTTATACCACTAAAACAGCTTACGTCTCTCCCTTTGTTTCCTATTTGACCTACAATCCCCTGCATATGTCATTAATGAACACAAACTGGCTATTTTTTTCCTATTAAAAGTTAAAGAGTTTTAAAGATTATAACAATTCACATGCAATCACCCGTGCTGTGCATGTGTGTGTGCAATATATGTTTGGATCTGGTTGTCTAGGTATTTATGTGTGTGTCAATATAGATAATGTTTGTGTTTTTGTGTGTCTGTGTTTGCATTTGTATGTGTTTCTAATTATTTGTGTATGTTTCTATGTCAATGTTTTGTATGTGTTTGTTTGTGTGTGATTCTATAGGTATGTATGTGCTTATTTATATATTTTTGTATTTGTATTTGTCTGGGTATAGATCTATTTTTGTGTGTGTTAGTAGGTTTATGTGTGTGATGTGTTTGTTTATGTATGGGTCTATCTGTGTGTGATTTGCTCCTCTTACTTACATAAAATTTGATTTTCTTACTAAATGTGTCATATATATTTAATGAGATAATCAAATATGATGCATTTGAAATTTTTCCAGCTATGATTTTCTCTTCTCACTTTCATGTATCTTTCAATGTATGTCTCTCAATGTATATACATATTTGTAATCAAATTATTCTTTCTCTGCGCATTAAAAAAATGTGTTAAAGAATTATGTAGGAGTAACAGTCCTCCCATGTTATTGTCAACGTGGCCGCTTTGGCATTGTCTTCATCAGTGCCTGGCTGTCGTTGCCTTTCTCCTGCTCCACACTCCTTCAGCCAATGCCGTCACGCCACGTCATCTCAGGTATTTTTCACGCGCACTTTACTCGCTACAACTCCGTACTCCAGAAACTTCGTTAACTTCCATAACGATTTCACCAACGTTGCAACCTTTACATAAACTAACACACGGAAAACAAAGGTCTTAACAAACTTCGGTGTCTTCTTCTTATCCTCATTCAATTTCTCCAAATCTGAATCTGAAACCATAAGATGTCAAATCTCGATGGTGATTCGTCGCCTAAGATACACGTTGAGACTCCGCCAATGTCGGCTTCTGCGCCGAGCGAGGACCGCCACACGCCAGCAACCGGCTCCGGCGGATTCAGCGGAATCCTGCGGCGGTGGAAAAGGGAGGACTTGATGAAGAGAGGGTCGTTGGCGCTCAGAGGGATCGCTCTGCTTTTCTCTCTGATTTCGTTCGTTATCATGGCCAGCAATAAACATGGAGATTGGAGAAATTTCGATAAATATGAAGAGTACAGGTAAAAATCCCACACCCCTTTTGATGATTTTAGATGAAGAATAATCGGTCTTGGTCAATTTTTTTTTATTTTTTTTTTATGTTGATTTGGAATGGCGATGTGATATAAAACTATTCATTTGTGTAAGGATAGTTTATTAGTTTTGAGATGGAGCTAAATGTTAGAATTAGAAATATCATGAGTTTAATTTTATTTTGAGATTTGAATCAATTACAGTTTAAAGACCGAATCAACTTATATGAGTTTGTTTCAAATTGACTAGTAATTTCAAATTCGAGTAAGATTTTTTTCATTAGTAATCTTTACAATACATGAAAATTTATAATTATATAGAAATCTAAAAGAAATTTACACTAAGTGCATTTTGATTAATTACTTATAATATGAAGTCTATAACATGTATTTAATATAAGCTTTATATGGTGGATTCATGAAGTGATGAAGTTGAATTGGGTTTTGGCGAATGATAGGTATTTGCTGGCTATAGCAATTTTGTCTATTTTGTACACTGGATGCCAAGTGTTCCGTCAAACTCAAGAACTCTCCACTGCAAAACAATTGCTTCAACCAAGAATGGCAGCTATGATTGACTTTTTTGGAGATCAGGTTTGACATCATTTTTCTCTTATGTCCTTGATTTCAACTACTATTTTTATCCTGTCTCTGACATTATGGTTTGCGAGAAGTCACTTATCAAAGTCAGTGCGTTTGAGTTTAAGTTGAATTCAATTCTCAAAGGAATTTCATTTTCAGACTACTTTGTTTCTTTCATTATATTTCGGAAATTTTAAATTAAATAACCTTTTGGTATGTTGATGAGATGCTTTGTAACATATTCAAATTAAAGTAATTTGTTACCCCTTTGTGGCCGGGTCGTTGAGCCATCACCAGTGTGAACAGATTGATTTGGGAACTTCGTTCTGAGTTACCACTACGGAAAGAACGAAAATGAAAGCTTATCTAGCTTAAATAATCAGTAAAAAAATAAAGTGTTTTCTAAGGTTGTACAACTTTCAATGACGTTTTAAGTGCTTCAATAATGCAATCACTAGGGGTGGTGAATTTTATTGGCCTTAATTTATTGTTTTAGACAAGTAAATGAGTCCTACTGATGGCATCACCTTATAATATTCACGTGACATATGGGTTGGTAGAGGCTTCATTTTGAATAATTCAAACCTTTTTATCAGGAATAATTCAAAGCTTTAGACTGTATTTGTTTATTAAAAAATCAAAACCTTTATGATTACTCTTGAAGACTAAGCAATGCTAATTTGGAACGTTTTTTGTTGCAGATCATTGCATATCTTTTGATATCGTCAGCATCTTCAGCAGTTCCAATAACAAATAGAATGAGGGAAGGGGCAGACAATATATTTACAGACTCTTCAGCTGCAGCCATTAGCATGTCCATTTTTGCCTTCTTGTGTCTAGCAGTTTCAGCCATCATTTCAGGCTACAAACTATCAACTCAATCTTATATCTGAAGTCTCAACTTTTCAAAACTCTCCCAATTATAGTTTCATACTTTCATACTTCTAACAAATTACATTTTTTTGTATATTAATGATGAGAAAGGGAGTCAGGCCTCACCTCTCTGGCTGTGCATATGTTACAGTAATATATGATATTGATTTCATATACGAATAAATGTAATGTTTAATATTTTTTCTTGTACTTGAGACTGTTGATTGACCAATTTGGGCAAAAAAAGACAATGAAGGGAATGCATTATTTGAATCTAACTGTGAAACGCAAGCAATGGAAGTCATAGGACCCAGAACTTTCATTTTTTTTTTTTATTTCTTTACAATCTGATTACTCAATGTATCTCCTAAAAAGAATTTTGACTAATTAAAATCCTAGAGGTTTAACTTTTTCTACCTTTAGACACCGAGTTTATTAAAAATTTTCAGGCGTGGAAATCTTCCTGAATTGTATTTTATTTTCTAATTAAATCAGACGTCACTTAACATCTCGTATCATAAAAGATTGCGTTAAGGAGTATGATTCACATCAAGGATATATTATGAATTGAAAATTTATCAAAATTCCTGTAATGATGTTGATAAAAATTATGGAAGTCCAATACCTCGTGATATTCATCATAATTCACAAACAACTTAATAAAAACTAAAAGCCCAAAGAGCATAGTAGAAATTGCCAGCACAAGTACACATGCTACCGAATTCTTCCAGAATAACTTTTTTCCCTAAAAATACAACAAAAGAATAACAGAATTCATCAGTGAATGCTATGATAAAGTTGAAAGTTTCTATTGGAGGATGAACTTGGCAGACAGGTATAAAAGAAATACGCTGTCGTATGGCTTTAGTGCCAGTCACTAATCTAAATGAGGTAAATAAGTAAACATTTGCAATTTGTCTATATTCTGCTGTAAAAAACTAAAATCCTACATGCTATACAAAACATATCCAAGATTATATGTAAAGTTGTGGTCCAGTCCAAATTCATAAGTCCTTTGAGAGAAATGACTGAAGGAATGAGTCATCCTTCCTCTCATCCTTGGCCTTTGGGTATGAAGCATCTGTGTATTGTGTATGATTGGTATGTGAACCCATTAATCTGTTAAGAGCTGAATATCCAAAATTTCCAGGGCTCTTGAACTTGTCCAGTGAAAATGATTCTTGATTTCCAGTTGCTGGGATCCTGCTGTTATTGCAAAGAGAATTTGTAAAACTTGATGAGCTAGAATAACAGTTCACTGCTGAGGGTCTTATAGGTGCTGGTATGTTGCTGTTCTGAGAATTTCTGTTCGCGTTATAACCTGCACTACCACGTGCAGCGGGTACATCATGGTTGTGTTTCCCTTCGTAAGTTGTGATCACAGCTTTGATGTCATGTGCAGCTCGCTCAACATGTTTTCTCACTGAACAACCAGGTGCTGTGCATTTGTAATAGCTCCTGCAGAGGGATTGTTTTGAAAAGTTAACTTATGGCGATGGTAACAACATGAATTGCAACACTTAGAACCATTAACTAAAGGTCTTTGTTCTCATCAGTTAATTACCTTGCATTTGGGTTTCCTTTGACTACTTTTTGTCCATATTTCCTCCACCTAAAGCCATCATCAAGTATATCAATTTCACTTGTGGTTTGAACTACAATTCTAGGCTCTCTAACAGTTCTAGTCCCTGAGGCAGAATAGCCATCATTTTCATTATCTCCCTTCCTGTGAAAATGTTAATCAGAATTAGTTATGTTCAGAGCAAGTGAACCATGCAATGTCATTCTAAAATATTGAATCATGCCATTAGGCTGCAGTTGATTGATCTTACCATCTTTTGGCCTCTGGTCCAAGGTTATTTTCATCTCCCAAAGAATAACTGGTTTGGGATGTTTGCTCAAACTCTTCCTCTCCAACAGAAGCTGAAGAATCTTCTTGTATAGAGAAACGATCCATTTGTGGATTTCCTAGGGTCACCACTGATTGATCAGAAATCCCTGAGTTGGTGCAAGATGAAGAAGGTTGATGAATTGATTGAGAGTTTGTTCTTCTAGTAGACTGTGGTTTTGGGTGGTTATGTTCGCCCTTGTATACTATTTCTGTAATTTGTCCATCCAAAGACTTCTCTACTTTCTTCTTCACTGAGCAATTTGGATGTGTGCACTTGTAATAACTACGAGGATTTTCACTCCCTTTCACTTGTTTTTGTCCATATTTTCTCCAGTTGAACCCGTCTTCGGATCTCTTTTGTTCTCTAACAGGCTGAGATGCATTCGTGTAGTCAAAATATCCAGACTGAGGAACTGAATTACTTTGCATTTCTGGTTTTCCTGCTGACATTTCTGAGGTAAAGCGATGAATTGAAGGGTATTCGGATTTTGTTGCTGTCCTCTCAGATGAAAAATCAGTTTGCTTTGTAGGTTCATTGAATTTCCATATGTCTTGTTTCTTAAGTGGATCCTGCTGTTCAAGTAGAAGTATTTAGAATACAAATCCAAAAACAAGACGAGAATAACAAGTTTTCAAACCATCAATAAATCAAACCTTGTTTCCTAAGATTATGCATCTTGATTATATAATTAATTGATTACAATGATGTTTATTGTTTGTTAAAACATTGAAACATACATTGACATACTTTTAGCTTGGACTTTTTCGACTTAGAATATGCTAGGAAGTTACGAACGTGGTTTTAACCATTCAAACTCTGTTTGTACCAACAAAAATAAAATAGCAAAAGAAGATGAACAAAGAAGGAGAAGAAAATATAATTCTAAAAGCCATTAGAAACAACTAAACAATAAACTGACCCCACAAGCCATACAAGACAAACTAATAATAGAAACAAGTCCAAACATGTTGAGAACAGCAAAGAGAATAAGAACCGGCCTCCAAGAGTATTTGATTATCAAATAATAACCGAAAAGACAAAATAATACTGTAAAAGTCAAATGGTGAGAAAAAAAAAACGACAACAGTTCTCAGTGCTAACCTCTTGAAACATGCTTGAGGAAGATTGAATTTGGGAGTGGAAAGAGAAGTCAGAGTAGTTTTTCTCATCCTCCTTGTCACATTGTTGTTCTTCCCCTGAACTGTTCCTCCAGTTGAAACTCTGGCTAACCAAAGCCTCCGTAGTAGGAGATGCAAAAATCTAAAACCAAACACATAACAACAAAGAAAATACCACAATTAGTGACACCTCAAAACATGAAACCACACTTGTTAATTTGCATGAAAGAGTTTGTAACTTGCATTTGGAGAAGCAAAAAACAAAGGTGAGTTCAAGAACTCAGATGGGCTGAAAGCAGATGAGAAGGCCAAGTAAGAAGAAGGGGAGACTGGAGATGGAGAGAGGGGTAGTGAAGGAGGTTGAGCAGACTTGAATTTGGGAACATCAAGTCCAACTTGATTATGATTAAGTTCAGAAGCTCCCCAGTTATTAAAATCACCCATGGTCATGTTACTGTTATTGTTATTGTTGGAAACAAGGTGAGTGAAAAGATGTAATTTGGAATTGGGATGGCAATGAAGAAAAGCTTGCTTGGATTTGATATAAGGAGAGGAGACAAGACTCAATAGTAATATAGAGGGAGAAAGAGAGAGGGAATTTATGCATGATTTTATGGCAAAGCTTTCCATCACCAGCAAACAAAAGTCTTTGAAGCTGCTTCTAGGAAGCTGAGGATATGTTTGACCGTGGAAAACTCAATTTGGTCAAGACTTGTGGGTTTGACTGGGGGGCCTCACACCCTACCAATCCACATCCTTAATATTTCATTACAACAAACAGGCTTACATATTTCTCAAGTTTCTATAATATATTTGTTTTTATGGTTTTAATTTCTATAAAATTATGTTTTACAATTTTAGCTCTTGATGTTATTTTTGTAATCTTTATAAAATTGTACTTTTGATGCAAGTCCCTTTTAAATTAGTGATATTCATTTCCATCCCTATTATAGGAAAAACAAGTGTTATTCAATAGATGGTTTATCAGTAAATTAAAACAGAAACTAAAAATGTGAAATCAGTATATAGTTGAGTTTTTAAATTTACAAGAAATTTTAATAAAATTTTATATGCATCAGATGGAAATTATCCGAGACTTGATAGTGGTGGACCATGAAATAATTTTTCACATTGTAGAGATAGAAGAGAGGCTTGCAAACATAGGATGTGTTATTGGATTGTGATCCTGTCTAACTGCGTGGTACCAATGTCAGAGATCCAATGTTATCAAACTAACTTTGAATGTGCATCATCAGTTATTTATTGGACCGTTCTTTTAGGGGAGTTATTAGTTGTTTTTAATTTCTGAATTGATTCTTGTAAAAAAAAATCTGAATTGGTTAAATAACTCACTACGTCTCTATTAGATTTGTTTATAGATGAAGATTTCTTGTTGGGTTGAGTTACTGAAAGAGATAACAAAGAATATATATTGTTGGAGATGCCATCTGAATCCAATTAGATATGTAGGTATATTTATTACGCCATCCACATGAGTGAGCTGTGAGCTACTTAAAATGAGTATTATTCATCTAATTATATAAGATATTAAATTTTACTTCCACTAACAAGAAATTATCTTATGGACGCCTGGTAAGTAACCTGCATTTTGTAATAATATATAAAATTATTTTATTTTCATGTTTGGAAAACAAATTGTTAAAAGAGACGTAAGATGTCTATATCATAATATAATTAGGATAACATCCGAATCCATTTTCATCAAGGTTCTATGGTGTAGTGGTTAGCACTCTGGACTTTGAATCCAGCGACCTGGGTTCGACTCCCGGTAGGACCTATTTTTTAAAACATTTTTCCTGTTTTGATATAAATATGTTATGAGAGAATTTTGCCAAATCCAGAAAATATCTAATTAGCATATTTTCCTAGAAAATAGAAGGAGTATAGGAATAGAATAAGAACAATTTAATAGGTAGTGGAGTTAAAAGAGAATAGAATAATGAAAGCTGAGTTTTTTTTTTTTTTTTGGATAGAAGAAATTTTCATTCTAAATCAATTATAGAATAAAATGTAATGTACTTATATTTTATGTCCAATTCCAGAGTCTTACTTTAAGTGTTAGTTGACAGCATAAAGTTTGGTATTCAAACTATATAAGTGAGACTTGCTGTCTTAAACAACCAATGGTGAACTTACACAAATTACGTCAATTAAGAACATATTACTTTCAAGATAGTATACTTTATTTGAATATGTATACTACCAAATATTCCTTTTATTATATTCGGATTTTAAATTTAGCTCAAATTTTACGAGACTGCAACCTTACAGTAAATAATAAACATACTTGTTATGCGATCCAAACTTTGTAGTAAATAATGAATATAATTAATAATAATTCTAAATATCATCATCTAATGTTAGGAAATTAAAGGAAAATATAAAAAGAGTTACTCTTTGTAAACCATCTATGATTTTTCCTTTATTTTGTATTATTATTTAATGTTATTCTGTAATTGAATCGTCTTACAATTTTATTTGTTAATATATTGATTTTTTAATATTCATGATAATTAATATTTGAATTATTGAAGTGTAAATTGATTGGGTTTGTTCTAATACAATTGATCAAATTTATTGAGTAAACCTCCAGCTGATTAGTAAGGAAACAAATCCTAATTTGGAGTCTTGCATGACCAAACTGGTTAACAAATCAGAGTTACACTGTAGTGTGAATAACTAAATATATCACAACAATAATCATGGTATTGGTTATCAACAAATGGCAAAAAATAAAATTGCTTAGTAAATAGGGGTAAGAACATTCCAGTGGAAATCACAATCCTAGATCTCAACCCATTAAATTTCAAATTATGACTTGTTTACTGTTTGTGAGTAGCTTAAGAACATAAATCTTTCTGTTACTTTTACTCTCTTTTCATAATTGATTTAATTAAGAACTAGATATGGTCCTTTGAGCAAACTTAAGTCCATTGTTACTACTGTGTAGAATACATTTGCTCTTAAGCGGTCATGCTTTACGCATCAGTGAACCATGTTGGCATTTGGGTTAGGACAATCATCAAGTAGATGAAATGTTCAGGGCAGACCATGTTAACATTTGGGTTAGAATATTCATAGATTTAAAATCTTCCATGACTACTCGAGCTGAAAGAGTGTCTCTTGATATTTTGGACTGAAAGAATGTCGGTTGATATTTTTGGATTGAAAGAGTGTTCGTTTATATTTTATTTTTGGCTAAAAGATTGCATGATTTTTTCAAGAAATTTTTGTACCAATGTCAAGGAGAGACATACAACTAGCAATCACTTCTCAAATATTTCCTTGATGATTAGAGTGAATTGTCAGGATTAGTAATGGATTCATACCTTAAGTCAAGTGAGACTGAGTTTAAACATTGAAATGAATGAGATTGAGTCCATATATTAAGAAATTGAGTCATAGGACAAACCTTAGACCTCATTAGTTGTTGAGTTTATTAAGATTAAAGTTGATGGTTTATAAAAATCTCACTGCTTTTGTGTATTTTATTTCATATGTTTCTTCTTTTCATATATATTTGTGGTATGAACAGAAGATATACCTAATAAGCAGACTACAATAAAGGATTTAGATTATTTCCTCTATATATGTTAAATTCATAAATGAGTTACGTTATTTTGGATTCAGAAGATAATTATTGTTCTTCATGTAAAATCAAATTTTGAAAATCTCTCACAATGTTATAGATAGATAATGTTAGTTAAGAATTAGGTTTGTTACACACATGGTATGTACTTTAGTTGCATAGGAGCGTAACTTTCTGAATTATTTTTTAGAAAAATTAAAAAAAGAAAAAATACAAAGTCTAAAAAAGGAAAGAAATAAGATAATTAAAAACAAATAAAAGGAAGTAAATAAACAAAATAAAAAGAAATAAAAACACAATTAAATATAAAATTATGAATTAATTAAAATTAAAGCAAATATCATTAAACCAAGAAACAACATCTTCGGCAATGGTGTCAAAAACTTAATGCATGAAAATCACAAATGTACCATTCTGTCAAGTAATAATATTTATTGTTCTTCCACACGGGGGCCTATGTTTAGAAAAGAAATAATTACTTATAATTGTAATTAATTTTGGAAGTAATTAAAATTAATTTAAAAATAGTTCATGTTCTATAATTTTAAAAATACCAATTCAAATTAAAGACAAATCTTAAAATTTAATTATGAGTAAAGATGAAATCTTAATTAATTTTTTTTGGTTTCTTTAATTAAGAAATATAATAAAGATAAAATCAAATAAAAAAAAGATGTCTTAAAATATAAGAAAGATAAATTTTTCGGTCTCCCTTAATTATCTATGACTACAAAAACATTAATCAAGCATATATCGATAAAAGTCCTAGAGAATAAATCATAAGAAATCCAAATAAAACATAAAAATACTTAATCAATCGTAATAGAGTTCAAGAGCTAAACCTCGATCCTAAAATCAAAAGGTTTACTCACACATAGCAGTGAGTACTAATCCAAAAAAATAAAAAGAACATAAAAATTAACCTGAAAAGAAAAAGTGAAAAGGAAAGGAGAAGACTTCAAACCTTCCCCATGGGTCGTCACTGTGGCCCCCTACTACATAACAAAGTTTTTCTATTTAAACTAGCATAGCGAGCTTCCTAATGTCTCAACCTAAAATAAAATAAAGTAGAATAACTTGTCTTGAAAGCTCTAAGTTTCACTCTCATGTTTCCAAGAATACCTCAAATACTAGTAAATCATATCCTAAATCACCAAAAATACCAAAAGCATAATAAATTTCAAAATATAATTAAAAAAATATCTAAAATGCAAATATTAAACCTAAATGATATGAAACATAAATAAAATTCTAATTAAAATAAAACCTAAAAATGGTTTAAAATACAGTGCATCAAGAATATGTCAAAACAATACATTTCTAACTATTTTTTTCATCCTTAATTTTGTGAATAAGAATTAGAGAAAAAATATTATCCATTATTAGTGTAAAAAAAGTTTTATACGACATTCAATTACAACTTTCAAAATTTGTTATTTTAACTACTAATACTTTAGAAGTCATATAAATAAAAAATTGTAATTAAACATCAATATAAAACTTACATCGTAAATACATGCTAATTAAATTTTAAGAAGTATCAGCTAGGAAATAATAATTTTATGCTTCATGGTCGACAAAATTTCCCTCATCTTTTCATTGATTTTGTACCTGAAAAAATATTTTACATTGTTAAAAATTGGTTAAGAAACATTGGTTATAAAAGAATGCAAATAATTTTTTAAAAAGAGAAAAAAAATGTTAAGCAACTTCATTTAAACAATGCGTGCGCAAAACGTTGGAGATGTTGTATGAAATTATTGATTATTATTAAGATGGATCTAATAATGATGAAGAATTTACACAATAGGAAGTCATAGAGTCTAATATTTGTAGGATGATTATATAACCAAATAATAACTGATAATAGGATTACTAGCGAGTGAGGCCTAAAGCACACAATTCATTAACGGAGAGAGAGAGAGAGAAAATATGAATTTTGTTTGCTTTAAATGAGACAGAAAATATGTATCACATGGAAGAGAGGAGGAAGCTAACTTGGTTGTCACCAATTGCAAATCTCAGAACACCATTATCCGGTGCTCAAGGACGCACGGATATTTAGGAAGTTGCTCTATTTATTTAAAAACAAGTTCACACATTATACCCTTTTCTACACAAATATGCGAATCTTTTACTTATTTTCAAAATTTTACAAATCTCCATTTTAATTTTGGCATTGAACATGAAAAACATCAAACGGTGTATCCTCCCATAACCATTGACTTTATTTTTAGTAATCTGCCTAACAAAAATTCGGCATATATATAATTAAAAAATACAAAAACTCTTATAGGAGAATAATACTAAGATACATAAAGAATGTACTCCATTTAAATTTTGAGTGAATGTAAATAGCTTAGTTAATTGATTAATAAGTAATCTTATCAAACTTTTGAAACCCTTACAAGTTTCCAAGCCCACTTACTCCCACATATGATTTAATTCGTATGTAAACTCTCTCCTTTTAAGAAATTTTGAGTAAATTCGGTAGATTCTATAGAAACTTTGTAAACTCTCTAGTTTACAAACCGAGTCACCAAATCAGTTTGTTTTATATGCATTTATAATTTAATATATTTTTATTTAGTGTGTTATTCTCAAATCGAAGAATAAACATCTCAACTAACATCAAACCTTTATTTTTTTATTACCAATATAAAATATCAATAAAAATATTCTACCATTATTATCACCTTTGAAATTTATTATTTGATAATAATGCATTATTAAACTTAGTTATTTATTTATTATGGAATGTATGATTTAGTATTTTGACTTATTATGTTGTTGATAAATATTTTTTTATTATTTTAATATAAAGTAAATTTTCTTGAGTCTACGAGTCGAGTTCACGAATTGAATTTATCGAACTCCCACGAGTTTACATTGACTCTCAAGTTTGATAACATTAATTATAGCAGAAGTACTTATGTATAGGTTCTTTTTCGATCAAAAAAATAAAATTAAATTCTTTTTATATAAGTTGTAATATGTTTTCCTAAAGTATATATGGAAAGTTTTATTTTTTATATTTTATAACGAGTTTATAATAATTAAGCTAAAAATAATTTATAACTATATCATAAATTATTTTATAAAATTTTCTAAATATTTATACATACGAGTGTTTTCTAAATTTTATGAATAGGGAAAGGTTATTAAAGTTAACATTGTAAGCTAGCTGAATATGTAATATAAAATTACAAAAATTACAATACTAAGTTTAAATTTGATATATTGCTAATGTATATAATCACATATTTAAAAAATATTTTTTCCATTAAAAATCATTTTGTATATAAATTTAAAAATATTATTGTAAAATATACATATTTGTAGAGATCGGATAATAATGTAAATAAAACATAATATAGTAGTAAATTCTTATAGTCTTGTATTATAAATTAACGTATAGTATAGTTGTAAGAGTTACACTACTCTTTAAATTGAATATTATAATTTTTTAAACTTTTTTTATGGCTTGATTATATATTTTTCTTTCAATATCATAACCATACAATGTTAGTTTTTATGCCAAATCTGGTAATAGAAATTATCAATCGATAAAGTGAATACCTTATATTAATAACATAATTAACAAAAATATATTTTAATTGTGTCATTTAAATCTCTCAAATATAAATAATGTTTGATTTTAGCCATAGAACGTTCTAATTGTAATAATTATATATCTTCTAAAGACATCACAATTAATCAAACAATCAATGTATTTTGACATGATATTATCTAGTTACATATCATATAAAAGGATATTTACATTATGATATCATAATGACATGATATGTGATTACATATAGTTGATTTGTTGACATGTGTGAGTTTAGTATATTGACTTTCATAATTATGTGATTTTTAATTTCTAAATTTTAATACAATGTATTAATGTTATAGGTGTATATTTCTTATTATTAAATATATTTATTAAAGCATACCTATATATTAAATATAATAAATATTTATTATATTTAATATTTATAAAAAATATTTAATAAAATTAATAAATATTTATTTTTGACATAATAATAAATATATACTTATTTTTCAATATACCCATTATTTATATTTACTAATATATTAAACTTTACAAAATCATCAATAAAAATATTAATGATTAATGATAATTTCAACAACACAATATCTATTAAATAAGAGAAAATAGGTTATGCAATGATTATGCAAAGTATGTTTATCAAAGCCACCATTCAAGATAGTTTTAGTTTATAGTTTTTAAATTTTTTAAAATAAATATTTATCATATTTAATATGAGTTTAATTGGTATAAACTGTCAATATAAAAATTTTTACACTGACATTCAATCACATTCTTCATTCATGGTAAATTTGTTGACTTTAGTCATTACTACTTTAAAAGTCACATAAATGAAAAAGTCATGATTAAATATCAGTGTAAAAATCTTTTACCCTGATAATTTATGTCAATTAAACTTATTTAATATTTATAACAAATATTTAATAAAATTAATAAATATTTACTTTTTTGACATAATTAACAAGTATTCAATTTTTTTAATATACCCCATTATTTATATTTAATGTATTAAAATTTACAAATCCATCTATAAAAATATTAATGATTAATGATAATTTCAACAACACAATATCTATTAAAGAGAAAATAGGTAATGCAATGACTAGATAAAGTATGTTTATTAAGGCCCCATTCAAGCTGACTTTCGGTTTACAATTTTAAAATTTATAAAAAAAAATTAGTTTTAATTTTAAGTTTTTAAAATTTTAAAAATAAATATTTATTGTATTTAATATTTATAAAAAAATTTAATAAAATTAATAAATATTTAATTTTTTGACATAATTAATAAATATTTACTTTTTTCAATATACCCATTATTTATATTTAATAATATATTAAATTTACAAATCCATCAATACAAATATTAATGATTAATGATAATTTCAACAACACAATATCTATTAAACAAGAGAAAATAAGTAATGTAATAACTATATAAATTATGTTTATTAAGGTCTCATTCAAGTTGGTTTTTGGTTTACATTTTTTAAATTTATATAAAAAAATAGTTTTATTTTTAAGTTTTAAATTTTTAAAAATAACATCGTTTTGATTTTTAAATTTAAAGCATTGTTGTTAAATAACCCTATTAGAAATTTCCTTCATAGAGATCGAAGATTGACGGTCAATGATTGATGTGGTGACCAATGATTGAAGATTAGAGGTGACAATCAGTAACTAGCGATTGGAGGTGGTAGCCGACCAAATACTAGTGATCAGAGGCAGTTGGAGGTGACAATCGATGAATGACAATCAAAGGTGGTCATCAGAGACCAACAACAAGAGATGACAACCACTGAACGACAATTGAAGGTGATGATCGATAACTAAAAGTCGAAGGTGGAGTTAGTGATCATCAATTGAAGGTAACAATACCAATAATCAAAGGTGGTGACAGGTGATAGCAAGTGACGTAGTGATGAATAATGGTAGTTTTAACACATTTTTGTTTCCAAAGCACATCTTAAAACCAAAAATCACACACTCAAAATCAACCCAAACAAGGTCTTAAATATTGATGATTAATTGTAGTTTCAAAATAATTCAATTACAATTCACAACTCTCTATTTATGGTGTGTTTATTGACAGCTATAACAAATTTATTAAAAGTCATATAAGCATTGAGTTATTATTGAAAGACAATGACATATTTTACAACTTTTTAAACTTGTTAAATAAGTATATTTTAGTCTTATCAGGGTCCTAAAGAAGGTGTTAAAGGTTATTTAATCATTGCAAAAGAGGCTCAAACGAAGGCAACAAAGTCGCTTGGGTCAAATGGGACCAAGTGTGCAAAGAAAAAAGTCAAGGAGAGCTTGAAATTAAAGATGTGGTTGCATTCAATAGAATTCTTCTTGGAAAGTGGCATTGGAGGGTACTTAGTAAGGGGAATGCTCTTTGGATCCAAGTTCTAGAGGCTAAATATGGGGATGATATCAAAAGAAGTTTGGTAGTTCGACAAAGTAATGGGGGGTCCTAGTGGTAAATGACATTCTGGAGGTTACCTCTAAGGTGGGATCAGGTGAATGGTTCTCTAGAGAGCTTAAACCTATATAGTAGGGGATGGGTTCTTATTTAAGCTTTGGGAAGGGGGGTGATTGGTGCTTGGAGGACTTAAATGAGTATTTCCTACACTGAATCTCTATCCAGCCAAAGAGAGAATTTATTGTGTGAGGTTAGGGGTTGTGCAATAACAAATGAGAATGGAGATTTACTTGGCAAAGAGCTTTATTTAGTTGGGAGGTTGAGTGGGTGAAGGAGTTGAAGGATATTTTGGGAGGGATCCCTATGAGGAGGGAGTTCAAGGATGGCTAGGGGTGGGGTGATAATGGTGGTGGCTGAGGAGAATACTCAGTGAAGGTAGCATATCGCCTGGTGCGGGGAGATTCTCAGGAGGTCAACTCACCCTTTTTTATTATGTTATGGAAGGCTAAGACTCTATCTAAGGTGTTAGTGTTTGCTTGGAAGACTGTTCTGAAAAGAATTCTACCAAGGTCGAATTGGCAAACCAAGAGATTATTTCTGTATATGATGTTCTTTGCCCTCTCTATAGCTGTTTACCAGAATTTTTAAGCCCCTTATTTTTTTCATGCAACTTAAGTTATCGTGTATGAATGAGATGTTTCAGATGGCTTGACTTTGTGTCTTCTCTTCTTGATGAGTGTATATCTAGTCATTGGAATTTTCTGGGTATGTCTAATTTTCTTGGGAAATCATTAGTGGAAGTATTTAGTGTAATTTGGTTGACCTTATTATGGGAATTTTGGCTAACAAGGAATGATGGTATCTTTAAGGGTGTGCCTTTTAATGTAGATGAGGTTTGATATCTGACTGTGCAAAAGTCCCAGATGTGGATTAAAGGTTTGTTTAAAGTATTGACAATCTCTTTCAATGAGTTGTGCTCTCATTCGGTTCTTTCTATCACTAGGATTGAGAGTGATATTTTGTGTTTTACTGTTAGGTATTTGTAAGCTGTAAACCATTATTTGTCATGTCTTGTGATAACTAATGGTTCTATTATTCATTAATAATTTTGCCTTTTACAAAAAGAGAGAATATCTTTTAGTCTTATTAATATATTAATTAATGTTTTTTAATGAATGTATCAATTTTAAACTATCATAGTTTTAGAACGGATGAAATATATTTAATAAGTAATCGGTTTAAAATTTTAGGAATTAAAATTTTGAGAGACCAGTTCTAATTTCTATATTTTAAAAAGACAAAAATATATTTTACAAAACATTAAAATAAATAAAAATAAAAATTAACTTTCAACGGGAGAAGGAAATTGACACTTGCAAAAGATAACGTTGTTTGTTGTATATATATAGATTGATAGAGGGAGAAAACAGGCATGAGCAGCAGAGTGAGTGACACGAATAAGGAGATTCTGATTTGATCTCGCCGGAATCTCTCAGATCTGAGCTTACCGTCGCTGGAGTCCGATTCGCCGAAATCCAACTTAACAGTGGGTCGGATTCTTAGGTATCACAGCATCGTCATTCATTTTAGCCTCTCAATAAGAGGTTTTATTTCGCTTCAAATGCCATGTGAAGTTTCGCTTTTTTATGCACCCTTCGTTTTCTTTCGTCTTTTTTGAAATGGGTATCATATTTCACTCCTTAATTACTACGTATCCTTCTTTAATTTGGAGGATGGTGCTGTTAGTTAATTTTGTGCTTTATTTTCCTCTGCAATAAGCTGTGTTAGTTTTTTTTTTCTTGTTGTCAATGTTGCTGATTTGTTTCTTTCAGGTTTGATTTGAAGTTGCAAGGGGGACTAGCTTAACTGCTGTGTAAAACAACCATCACGCACAAGCATGGGAAGCCAAGATAGCAATGGTTTTTCTTCTCTTCATTACTGTCTTCTACATGTTTGATTGCCTGGAAAGTTGTTCATTGAAAATCCCTAAAATAAATCTCAACTTGAATTGAATATCTTAATTGTTAGATGAGTAGTGCAACATGTAAAGGGGGTTTAGTTCACTTAGTTGGGTTTGTCGTATTAGTTGTTGTAAACCCTTTACACTTGCGCTCAATTCATATCAGGACAAAAAAAGCCGAGTAGTGTTACATACCCTGGAATTTTTTAGAATGCAGCTAGAATTTGATCGATTAAAGGGCTGTTTCTAGATTATATGTTGGTCTGTGAATCAATATCAATGATAACTCACTCTATCAAACAGTCATACATAGTATTAGACAATAGACATGACTTTTAAAATAGTTATTATTAGAAAAAAAGTTAACTTCCCGTGCATGACAATCTGTGATTAGATGCGTTCTAATTAAATTAAAAAGGAATAAGTCAAAACTTTTGTTGTGTTCCTGATTTCTTTTTTGGTTTATTTTCAGCAGTACTGTCGTCAAATTCGTTTCTAGCTTACAAATCTGCTAAGGTGTTTGTTGCTGGTCACCGGGGTCTTGTTGGCTCGGCCATTGTTCGCAAGCTCACCCAGCTTGGGTTCACAAATCTAATCCTGCGCTCTCATGCCGAGCTTGACCTCACCCGGCAATCTGATGTTGAAGCTTTCTTTGCCTCTGAGAAACCTGAATTTGTCATTGTAGCTGCAGCCAAAGTTGGTGGCATCCATGCTAACAACACCTACCCTGCTGATTTCATTGCCATCAACCTCCAAATCCAGACCAATGTCATTGATTCTGCTTATCGCCATGGAGCTAAGAAGCTATTGTTTTTGGGTTCCTCTTGCATTTACCCCAAATTTGCACCCCAACCCATTCCAGAAGATGCTTTGCTTACTGGGCCCCTAGAGCCCACAAATGAATGGTATGCCATTGCCAAGATTGCTGGGATCAAAATGTGCCAGGCTTACAGAATTCAGTATAAGTGGGATGCAATTTCTGGGATGCCCACCAACTTATATGGACCAAACGACAATTTTCACCCTGAGAATTCACATGTGTTACCTGCTCTCATGAGAAGGTTTCATGAGGCAAAGGTCAAATGTGCCAAAGAGGTGGTGGTGTGGGGCACAGGTAGTCCATTAAGGGAGTTCTTGCACGTTGACGATTTGGCAGACGCAGTTGTCTTCATGATGGAAAAGTATAGTGGACTGGAGCATTTGAATGTAGGGAGTGGAAAGGAGGTTACCATTAAGGAATTGGCTGAGTTGATGAAGGAAGTGGTGGGATTTGAGGGGGATCTTGTTTGGGATTCTACCAAGCCTGATGGGACTCCAAGAAAGCTGATGGATAGCTCCAAACTTGCAAGCCTGGGTTGGACACCAAAAGTCTCGCTCAAGGATGGGCTTGCTGATACCTACAAATGGTACTTGGAGAACGTCAAACAATGATTCAGCTGGTTAAATTGAATGTGTCATGTCAACTTTTATAGGTACTTGTCATTTCACTATGAAGAATTTTTTTGTCAAAAAATAATTTTCCAGGGAACAGTACTTGATCATTTTTTTTTTTCTGTACGAATTATGTGGAATGAAAATTTATGAGTTTTTGTTCGTGTTTTCTAGCAATCATGATATAAAGAATCATTGCCTTCGTTTCAAGGGTTTTGCTAACCTGTAGGCCTATGACACTGGTTAAAAAATTATAATGACAAGGTTTTTATGGAAAGTCATATGGAGGTGTATTTAAAAATTATAGGGGAGTGTCTTTTAAGTATCTCAATAGAAAATTTTCTACTTTTACTTCTAACCAGTGCTCTTAAAACAATAGTTAGTATTTGTCGTTTTTTAAATATGTATTTTCATTAGTAGCTTTGTTAGGCTCTATGTTTCTAGCTCTTGCACACAATCCAAGTTACTCACAGCTGGCTATCAAATAACTGTTATAATTATTGCATTTTGATTATCCGGCACAAATGTTAGTGCTCCTTCAAGACTTCTAAAGTGCTTGTTTAATAATTTTCGTTTCAATAAGATTTCTTTGGCTAAATGTACTGTGGATTATCAATTGAATGCTTTCTCGTGGACGAGGATGTTTCACCATGCAATAAGACAATCAAATTTTAGAATCTTTTGTATTCCTTGGAGTTCTTTGATAGTTCTCTGTTGCTGCTTCTACTCTATATAACTATGCAGACATGGCTATAACTTCGTATTTGATTATTGGAAATTATTTTTCTCCAACATTTATGCATCCTTTCCTGTTGGGTATGGGGGATTTGCCATATTCCCATAGCATAAAAGTATTTTTGCCTTGTTAAAATTTCAAAATATGTACCCTTCTATCATCAACCAAGCATCACCATGATATTATGGCCATCATTGTCACTACAAACGACATTAGGCATGGCAATAAAGTAAAAAGGTTTTATACTTATGTTCAATTACTACCCTTCATCTATATGACTGGATTACTTGTCACCAACAAGCTACCTTGTGACCATTTTCCTGTTCTGTTCTTGTGCTTTTTTTTTACTTCATTTTCCTCTCACTTCTCCATGCATAACTCCCCTCCCCCCATCACATAAAAGCAACTCATGGACTATTTGGCTCCATCAATCTCCTCTCTTTTCTAGGCAACCCTCTTCGACGACTTTGGTGGCAAATTTCGGTGATAGATTCTGACGAGCTACTGGGAACGACCATTTCTCCATTTTTATGCTTTTTTTTACATGTTTTTGCTTTAGGAAAATAATCAGATTTTGAAAATTAATTGTTACTTATTTTTGCTTTTGATAATTTGACATTAGTTTACATTTTACATATTATTTTAAAAATGAATTGTTACTTGTTTTTGCTTTGACATTTAGTTTATAGGTTTCATATTAATTGATTTGATTGTTTTATATGTACTTTTTTTTTTTATGTGTGTTGACTTTATTGTTTTTTAATTATATTTCATGTTTTAGTTTTTAGTTTTTTAATATATATTTAGTGTTTTGTTGGTGGTTTATATACAATTTTATTATTATTTTTCGGTGTGTTTGTGGCGTCCATTTTATGCAAAGTCATGTAGAATAGCCATGATGATGTAAACCACCATGATGATGTAAACAACTCTCCATCATAAGTAATGGAGGCTTACCAAAAAGTTAAATGAAAATCTTGGATAGATGAGCAAATCCTAGGAAGTCTCTGAGAACCTGTGGATTTAAAGAGAAAAGAGTAAAATAAATGTATACGTTACAAGAACTTAGTGGCAATGTAATAAATCAAGTAGACAAGAAGGAGAAAGCAAACATGATCCAGGTTCTTATATTAAAAAATAACCATCAACAATAACTCACGTAGTATAACTAGTATTTAGATGGAATATAAATAAAATCAAAATCAAGAATAACATTTTCTATGAAATTTCACAACACATACTTCATGATTCATGCCCAAAGAACTACGTCAACGTAGGAGACAAGCAGAAGCTAAATCCAATATATAAAAAAAAAACTGTGTAATACTTTTATCTCACCACATTATATTCACATACACCATATTATCTCTTGTGGTAGACAAAAAATATATTACATTATTCTTGTTATGGTGAACCAAAACTAAATTGCATTATTTTTTTATTGTGGTCAAGAAAATATATATTCTATTATCTCTTTATCATGTTGAACAAAAATGTGATATACACTACATTATTTCTCTTCATTTTTATTAATACAAATATAGGTTACATTATCTCTTTGTTATGACACATAAGAAATTATGTATTATTTAAAATTTATTACAAAAAAATTAAGATATTCATTACATCATAAAAAATAGCACATAATCAAGTCAAGCTAAGTAAAATAAATATTATTCTTTATTCTTAACTATCAGTAGAAACCAAAATTATCAAAATAACTTATTTAAAAATTTATTTGTTTTTACTAAAAACAATTAAAAAGTGTTAATAATAGATTAACTACTCGTAACAAACGGAAACCAACTCAATCTCTTCCAATGTTGTCAGATAAAGCATCTATAATAATTTTCATTGAATCTAAGCACCAAAACAAGAAATAACAAGATTAATTAAAAAATAAATAAATTGAGATATTTTTTAGTAAACGATAATAGTCCTATGTAGCAAGGGGGGCTCTAAGGTTTTAAGGAAAGGTGAAAGGGAGTTCTTAGAAATAAAAAGGGAAAGGGCTTTTAATGTGTAATAAAATACGAAAAGCTTTTTAAAATATATTATTATTATTATTTACTTTTCGTAAATGAAACAATGCATTTAATTTGATGTCTTTGGGGGAGGAGGAGCAACCTATTCTGGCATTTTTCGATGAGGTAACTACGAAATTTATTCATTTTCTGAGCTCTATCTATTGGTTAATTCTACCAAAACCTTTGTGTGGCAAGAAAGTCGTCGCACATAATCTTTGGTATTATTATTACGGGAATTATAAGGGAAAGTCTTTTGTTATTAAGAAGTACAAAATTGTGTTCACACGTTATTTTTAATAAAAATTGTTCTCATTTACTTCTTTAACCTGTCACCAAGATTCAATTATTATTTTATGTTTTTCTCTTTCCTAACATCTTTTATCATTTTAATTATTTTTTATTTATAAGAGAGGACCTGTGTTCACCATCGATGCTATTTATTGAAAATATTTTCTCAAAACTCGAATCAACCTCTTACAGGGCATGTTATTTTAAACTAAAGTTATTCTAAACATTAATTCTTAAAAAAACAATTTTCTATTTTCTTCCAAAATGAAAATATGATTTCTTTTTGAAAAAAAAAGTAGAAAACATTTTTTAAAAAAAAAATAGAAGTATCAAACACTTAAAAAAATAAAGATTTAATAATTATACTTTGTATCTCCCTATTTTATAAAAATTTGATATTTTTTCCTTCATTTTAAAATCATAATATTGTGTTTTCAAATTTAATAATTGTTGGTCAATTGGTGTTGATTATTAAGCAACAAATATTAATGAACACGTAAAAATGATGTGATAGATCTTAGATTGTGATTTAAATGTGTTTTAATTAATTTACAATTATTTTTTTATTATTTAATCATAGATTAAGGCATGTTATATTATTAAATTTCCAGTAAATTGTTGTCATGTATAAACGTTTGCTAGTTAAAGTGTGAACGTGAATACTAACCCGTGGGCACAAATTCAAATTTTCAAAAATTGGGGGAGGAAATGTCAAAAAATAAAAAAATTAGAAAACACAAAATGTAATTAAGTTAAAAGTAAAAAAAAAATGTTATATTTTATTAAAAAAAGCATATTTTTAGAAAACAAGTTTAGAAAATCAGACCACGATCTTGTTGCTGTTACTTGTGTTGATTTGATCAATGGAAGAAAATTGGAATTCTGCAGCCACAATTTGGTTCTTGTTATTTTCTTAACGTGTGTTTCTTTTTCTGTTTATAAGGCACCAAATGACTGTTTTTATACGTTATAAGATCGAAGAAGTATTTGATGGATTGGAAAAAATGAGGATTATGTTCATCTAAACATTCTCCTAATCCTTTTCGGGTGTTCTCTTCTACTTTTTATTTTTTGCTAATTGGGTATATTTTACTTATTGAATTTTTTTTTGGATATATATTTATTTTCACGTTTTTCATACCATAATTAATTTCTGATATTTTTTATATATTTAATTTCACATTGAATAATAATTTATAATTGATTATGTATTAAAAAGATTGGAACAACTTTTATGTAGAATAAAAAAATTATATTTAAATTTTATTCTTAACTTAGTTTTATAATAAAAATATTAAAACATAAATCACATAATTTTAAAATTTAGTTTACAAAATCAATTTCGGAATTCAAACATGTACTAAGCATTCATCATAACATTAATGCAACCAATTTAAAACATGTTTAGTTTATAATTTACATGCCTCAACTCCAATTGGTTTTTTCTTGAATGTTATGTCAATGTTTGACATTTTTTATAACATCCTATTAAAAGTAAAATTTTTCACAAACTTCAATTGAGTTAAAATCTAGAATGGGTTATTTTTTCTTCAACTTCAATTGAGTTTAACCCAACTCAACTTCCTGATTATTATCCAAACACACATACATTATATATAAGCCACAATTAACTAGTAGACCCACTAACAACAACTAGGTTGAGTTGGACGATTAAATATTTAAAGGAAGTCTGAGTGTACCTCTCTTTTTCTGCGCACCTTCTCACTTTTTCTTTTCGTTCTGAAAATTAGTTTTTAAAATGTATTTTTTCATTTTAAAAACTAATTAAAAAAATCATGGAGATTAAAAGAAAAGAGGTTAAAAAGAATTTCTCAAAAGATTTATCGACAGTGTAGAATGGACATTTTCTGAACTTGGATGGTGGGTTTCTATAGTAACATTGAACCGTTTTCATTACAGCCACTTGACAAAGCATTTATTTATTTGGGTGGTAAAAGTTACTTACCAATCATTCCAAAGTCTAATAGGTAAAAATTATGCTTCTAGAGCCAAGTAAAACCTCAGCAGTCCTGTCCTGAATTAAGAATGATTGCTAATTAATCATGAATGCGTATATTAATTCCTCCCCCTCTCCAGATTTCCTTTTCCAAAATTTCATTGCAATTAGATATATCTAAACCTCGTTTAAAATATATCTATATCTATATATATATATATATATATATATATATATATATATATATATATATATATATATATATATATATATATATATATATAACATAGTAACATCATTTGAAGGCCTGAATCTGCATTTTGGATTTAAGAGGTATTGACTTATGTAGGTTCCAATTCTATTTGCATTATGTGATGATATACCAAGGAAAGGGAAAATGCCCCTGAATTATCAAGTAAAAATTTTCTAAAAAAGTAATAATATTTCCTATTCTTTTTCCTTGATTTAAAAAATGGTGTAGCATATCATTCACAGATCAGGAAGCAAAATGAAAACTGGAAGTCACAGGAACATATACGGTGACTATGAAGCAGGATGCCACACATACCTACAAAACAAAGGAGTAAAAGATCAATCTACCATAAAGGGAAGTTTAATATGTCAATCAAGAAAGGCCTGTTATAATGTGATGATGCCTTCTGAAACAATGGCTCGGGATGGTTATTCTAGTTTGTTTTACCACATTAGTTTCCATTACTTTAATATCAGTATATTGCATTTCCAAATTGTTTACATATTTTGTTAATTTGATGCAATGTGTGAGCTTAAGAAAGAAAGGCCTGTTATAATGTGATGATGCCTTCTGAAACAATGGCTCGGGATGGTTATTCTAGTTTGTTTTACCACATTAGTTTCCATTACTTTAATATCAGTATATTGCATTTCCAAATTGTTTACATATTTTGTTAATTTGATGCAATGTGTGAGCTTAAGAAAGAAAGAATTGATTTTATCTATACACTGTTGCATTGTTGTTTCACCCTGCACAGACTTCGACACACAACATTATAGTTAATTTAATCATGTTAAATTACCATGACTTCATCTTTATCAACATTGAAGGACAAAGAAGCCATATTGCTCTTTAATGTTGTCCTCTCACTGACCCACTTTGTGCAAATAAGATCCAATTGACTATATGTAGACCCAAATTCTACATGGAGAAATTGCCATGACTTTTATGAACATTGGAGGACAAAGATGCAATATTGTTCTTCAATGCTGTCCTGTAACTTTTGGAAAATAAGATAAATTTGAGTATATGTTGATCCAAAACCTATATGGTGAAATTTCCACAACTTAATTTTTATCAACATTGAATGACAACAATGCAATATTGTTCTTCAATTGTGTCCTCTCACTCAATGCAAATAAGATCAAGTTTAGAATATGTTAACCCAAAATCTATATGCTCCCCCATCCCAACCATTGCTAATCTAACTTAAAAACTTTAAGCTGACTAACTCAGAAATGTTATCAAACTTCAGAAAGATTAAAAAAGGAGGCATAACTAAACTCAACCACCAGATTAGTTGCATTATAATATTATCTATATCTTCTAAACCGCATATTGAAAGCTTTTTCTCCCAAGAATGTAGACAACAATAAAATTATTTACAAAGCAATAGAGAGAGGACAAGCTTAGCATCTTGGCCTCTTTAGAATGTCTCATTTAATTACGTCTCATTTTACAAGCACAACACTGTAGCTAAGGGGAACAACAAATAAACAAAAGAGAACAAGCAATCCATCTTAACGTTTGAAATCCAAGAGAAAGTGCGTAGAATACAAACAAAAAAATACTTATAATTTCTGAAAGGCCTCTCCAAAGTAGACTAGGCATAAACTTTTGAATTCATGTGGAGAGGTCACATCACATGCATAAACATGCAAAACAAATTTCTGGATAGTAGAATATAAAACCCCATCATCAATCACATGTTGCTTAAAAATACGGCAGAACTGGATCATAATTAAACTAATTTGTAAAACTAAAACCCATTATTCTCAGAGGAAGACACAGATACAACAAATAAGAAAATATGACATGACACTTCCAGTCAGAAATAAATTAGAGTTACTTGATAGCAGATACAAAACACACAACAATCTAAGTAGGAAAAAATAGGGCATACAAATCAAAAGCCAAAACCTCAAGATTTCCCATAATTCTATTAGATATAAATGTGGCCTAAAAAGAGTAAAATCACTAAATAGTGTTCAGGGATCAGGATAAAGTAAAGTTACCTTTCAGAATTTTGGTCATGAAATCAAATTTGATCTGTTTAAGAATCTTCTTCCAATTCGTCAGACTCAGAATCACTTGCATTATAACCTAATAAAAAACCAAAAATTGGTCATACTAACTTACTAAAGAAAACAAAGATTATATTCTGCTAGCAACAAGGGAGAACTTACCTGGACGTTTACCACCAACTTTCCAAACTGAGGACCTAACCCTCGAAGCTTTTGTCAACCAAATTCTTCCCTTCATTCCCAAACCAATAAAACATCAGCCAGGGAAACAAAAGAAAAAGACTAACAAGTGCATCTACATTCCACATATTGTTTATAATTACACCATTTGTTCTTTATATAAAGGTCCATATAATCCACATTTCATACTAGAAACTCTTTACATCCGTTTCTGCAATCACTTCTGTGTAGTACACATTAAAACACAAATCTGAGAAAAACATAAATGACTGAGTTTTGACATTATTAAATAAAAACAATGACCTTATAATTGCAAGCTAAAAAAACTTTTCAAGCCATTACATCTACACATGACAACTTCTTAAATAAATGTAACTATTAGTACCATAGAAAGAACTCAAATGCTTACTTCGTTCTTTCAACAAGTTACAACAATATTTAGCCGCACTTCCTTAAGTGCTTTTGGTATTGTTCTCCAAGTAAAATTGATATACGGAGAAGACATTGAAGTTGAATACCAAGGCGATACTTGAAATTTGTCAACAAAAGCATCAAAGAATCGTGCCTGAGTTTTTTATTTTCAAAAGGAAACGCATCTTTCGTTTGTGAGTAACATTGACTTCTTGAAGCAGTATAGAATCCATAATAAACACCCCAAGAAACAAACAAACGAACCCCAAATTCCAAAGAAACAATGATAACAAGAACAAAAACAAACAAAGCAAACTAAAGCACCTTCTGAGCGTTTCTGGTAACACCATAGCCATGATAGTACATCTGACCCACCAAGACCTGCATGTTGACATCACCTGCCTTGGCCTCCTTCAGAGTGTCTTTGAACCACCGCTTCATACAATCTGCCACCACTCCTGACAGTGGCAGACGCCCACTGCTCTCTCTCCCGCTACTGCTCTCCATGCTTCTACTCCACAAACTGGGCTTTTCTTCTTCCTTCGTATCTGAAACCAAAAACGAAAGGGGTTTCGTCAAAAGGGGTCAATTTCCCATAAGTCTTTTGCAAATACAAAACCAAAGTACCAAGTTATGTTTGAACTGGACCCCGAAGAGAGCCAGAATTGCAACACGGGATGCAAAGTCGGTACCTTTTGTGCTTTGGGCAATGGTACGACAAGATGGTGGAAGTAGAATTAACAAGAGGTTTTGTAGTTTGCAGAGACAAAAAGAGAGAAACAGCCAGCGGCGTAGCTGTATTTTCTCCAATAACGTTCTTGTTACTTGTTTGCTTAACATATAATCAACAATTAATTATTACATATTTTTATTAACCTTTCCTTTAACACCACATACCGTTTTTAGAGGTGTCGGGTCGGATTCTCAAATATCAATATGCAGCTGTAATAAATTAGATTAGATTTCCAATAATGTGAAAAAAATTGTTTTGATTGAGTATCTGATGTAATTTTTTTAGTTGAGCTTTTAAACCATCATAAATTACCATTTTCTGAAAATTTTAAATCTCCGAGTAATCTAACAATCAATTTTTAATTTTCAGATCCGATTAAAACAAAAAAATTAAAATCTATTTAAAAATTTTCAAATATTTCAACGACGGAAAATGAAAATTATTTGACTATTTTTTCGGTTAAATAAAGTGAAAAGGACCACCGACCAACACAAAACATGGCAATTGCATTATGCGAAAAAATAAATTAGATCACTAGAATAATTTAAAGTTATTAAATGTGATAATTCAACATCACTTTCATAATATCTATAATTTTTCTTTCAATTAACATTGTTTCATATACATTTGTTTTTTTTTGTAAATTTTAGCTATTTTTTATATTTTATTTTCTCTTTTTCTTTCCTTAGATGTCAATTAACATAGTTTTCATATATATATATATATATATATATATATATATATATATTTATTTAAATTTTATAAATTATAAGTAATTTAAGAGTTTAATACTCATGTACTTACAATGTAAAAAAATTCTATATAATTATTTAATTACAATTTTTCATTTATATTAATTTATATTAAATTAGTTAACATTATCAATCAATATTTTAAAAATAAAAAAATTGGATTGCATGATCTTTTTTTTTTTGTAATTTAAATGTACCTAAAAAATGTTGAGGAAGACCATTACCCTACAAGACCCCTTCCTTGGTTCCTGTTATCTGCAAAGTGCAAACTATCCATTACATTTAGTTTCAATCTGCAAGACTTTCTATTTAACGTTTACCTCTCTATTCTTTTTATTTTAAAAAGAATGTAGAGAGACACAAACTGCCTCTCTTTCCTCTAGTTTAAATAATTAACTAGTTATCAGTTTAAATTATTTTGACTAAAAAAACTGGATACTCTACATTCAAAATATTTTACACACGTGTGTATATATATAGTATTGTTTTGGACACAAATAGATGAGCTACAAGATATGAGGCAACAATGAGAAAACCACTACATTACGGATTACAAAATTGATAAATAAAAAAAATGACAACCACAACACAAATATACACGTTCTTATACGAGGAGTAAAAAAGAATTGCAGGTAGATTGTTGGTCTTATACTTTTGTTTGATACCGCGCTTGCACGCTGAGCCTGAGTCTGACGGAAATGAGTTTCACCTCCAAAAGAGGCTCCGAACTAATGCTGCTTTGTATGCCTGCTCAATTGTTCATGCATCTATGCCTAGCGTATCATATATGAACATAGTGTAGGATAAAGAATATATGTGACTGTATCACGTAGTTTTCCTATTCATTACAAGGGAGAATGACTTGTTTGTTACACGTGATTAAGGGCGAGAACCACAATAGAGCAACAACCATGAACCTGAGAACAATATGTTTCATTCCATAGTAAATTCAACAATCACTCCAAGCGTCATCATCTTCATCACTTCCAGCAAATGCCTAATTCAATAATGAACAAAAGTTTAGTTAGTTGGTGCTAGGAGAAAAAGGGGTTGAGGAGCACACACTTAATAGGATAAACAGAATGAGAGATAAACCTGGCGAATTGCACTTGCTTTTTCTAGCAGAGCGGCAACCCTCAAGTTCGTTTTTGGACCCTGAATGCTGGGAGGACGGTTTACCACAGCCGGCCTCAAGTTGAAGGACTGACAAAAAAAATGTAGGTGTATATTTTTAATTTTTTAAATCAAGAAACAAAAGGGTACGAACAACATGCATAATAAGATAAAATATGCTAGCTCTAACCTTCGTTCTTATCATTTCTAACAGTGAGTCTCTTTCATCTCCCTTTGGTGCTCTGGGGGGCATAACACGTTCCGTGACCTTCCTCAGCTGCAGTGGTTCAAAGGCAATGTGTCATGCAAGAATTTTAAGACCACATAAACAATACGTTATTATATGAGACAAGAAAACTGTCATTACCCTGCTTTTGTCAAGAGCAGCAACAGGATCAATTACAGGATCCTGGGGAAGAGGACGCTTATTCTTTGGTTTTTCATTTGACGTCTCAATATCATGCTTATACGTTAGAGCAGATTTATCCAATGGAAACGCCATTTCTCCCTCTGAAGGCAACAAACTGTGATTGGTCTGCTCAGTTTCTAGACTTGGAGGTGACAAGGGTGCAATTGAAGGATCTACTTGTTCCCCTTCCTGATTAATTGAGGACTTCTCTAGAGTTTTAACTTCTAAACTAGTCTCTTCCGTTAACTGACTTGGAGATTGTTTTGGTTTCTCTTTCGGAGATATGGGATCATCTCCAGAAACAGGACATTCTTCAAGTAGCACCAAATGCAATTCTCCAGGTCTATCCATTTTAACTTCTAAGTTGGTACCTTCTGTTAATTGACTTGTAGATTCTGTTGTTTTTTCTTGTTGAATAATGGGATCAGCCCCAGGAGCAACACCTTCAGCAGGCAGTGATGGTAGGCATGGACTTGGATTCAATACCATTTCTCCCTCGGAAGCTAAAACATATCTAAGTGGAGACCTGTCCCGTAATCTTAAGAAAGGATTCTGGATTTGGCTTTGCTCTGGAACTAGGAAATTATATTGATCATTTGCTTCATTTACCATTACAGGAAAATGAAAAGGAATAGCAACAGGATGCTCTGAAATGCTCACTGAAAAACCAGAAGAATGTTGATTCACATTACTTTCCACTGCCATGGCAGGCAAAAATGGATTTTCATATGGTAGGGTCTCTTTTTCAGAAGTTGATAAACCAAATTGAGATTTATCATCTGGTTTATTTGGCAGTATTGGTTGGAGTGGGGCTAGATTTACTTCTATGTCTTCTCTTTGTGTAACTAGGGAAGCATGTTGAACCTTGCCCGTTCTCCATTGCACTGGTGGTAAAGGTGGCATAGGTGGCATCTCCTCAAGATTGGTTTTAGTTGCTTTGGGTAATAAGTCATGAATAAGTGATTTTAATGGATCCATGACATGTTTTGTTGAGTTGACTCCCTGGCTAGATGACATTTGAGAGTCTAGTTCCAAACAAATGGGCACCATTTTTAGGTCATTGATAGAACTATATTGGATTTGCTCCTCAAGAGATGGGCGTTGGATACTATTATCCATTTCAGAATCAGATGGATCACAAGGAACTGATCTGTTAATGTTCAACTGTACATCCGTCAAAATAATTTCTGATTGATCCATTACCTTCTGTGCTGTTAATTCTGTCAATGATTCTCTACTATTCACCTCATTGACTAACATCTCTTTCTCACAAGGATCAGCCAAAATAGAAACAGATTCTTCCAACTTTGCAAGATTACTCATTGGAGATGATAAGATATCTGAAGATGGATGTTTAATATGCTTAGTATCTTCATCAGGATCCAAACAGCAGGTGGATCCACTTATTTCATCACTAGACAATATTCTTGGCTCCTCTTCAAAATTCACATGCCGTTCAAGATGCAGAACTTCAACTTTTGCTAAATCTGGTTGGTTTCCGTGGGTAAAATCAAAGCATTGCTCCTCTGTGAAACTACAGTTTGGTGTAGTTTCAGCAACAGGAAACAGATCTTCTGACTTAAACAGGGCAGCTGCAATATCATCCTCAGATTTCAAATCATGGCCATCTTGAAGAAGCTTGGTACCTGGATTCAAGTCTACTTCCATGGATGGGCATATGCGATCCTCCCCTTCTAAACCAACATCTCCACTAACCAAAATTTTGGAGGAGTATTCATTAAGAGATTCTTCATGCAAAACTTCAATCTCAGAATGATCACCACAGTCACTTTCACGAGCCAAGGAAACTTGTAATAGAGCATTGGGATGGACATAAGGATCACAAACATCCAAGTTGTTCAAAGGGTTACCATAAACTGACCAAGCATCATCTCTTATTGGGCAGAGAGCGTCAGGTCTGGCCACTATAGGTTCAACAAGACACTTCTTTTCTTCATCATCTTCTATTCTTAGATGAAGTTCAGCAGGGTTGGAAGGTGTTTCATCTGATTGACTCCCTGCAGTTACGGATGCTGGTGAGGAAGCTCCAATATCTGAAGACAACAATAAATGTCTGGAATCCATCAGACAAGAATCAGAAGAGACTGGTCTAGGATCAGAAATCATTTCACCCGGAACTTGTGCATCATCATGCACGGCAAACTCATGACAGTAAGTCCTTTGCAACTTAAAAGTTGGAGGAAGCTGGTTGGATGGACCATCTTCAATCTCAGATGTGGAGATTCTGATAGATTGAGAATCAGAAAACCGTGCTTGGAGTTGAGAATGTTCTTCATTTCTATCTCTTCTGAATGGACTATTATCATCGGATGCCCAGGAGGTTCCTGTTGAAAGAGAATCTGACAACTGATCTTTCACTTCATTATGCCCTCCATTTCTATCTTGTTCAAATGAACTAATTTCTTCAGAAGTTGAGGACTCTCCAAATGATTGAGAATCTGAAAAGTGAGCTTGCAGTTGAGGTTCACCTTTGCCATTTGAATCAGTTACATTTTGAATATAGTTCTTCTTAGATCTGCACTCACTGTCAGTTTCTAATTCAGACTCCATGGTAGCTAATGCATCCATATAATCATCAACCTCACTCGTCACATCATCAGAGTGGTAGCTATCTAAGTTGCATTCTCTTTTGTTGTTTCCATAAAATACCAATTCTGCTTCATCAACTACCTTGAGATTATTAGAAGACCTTTCCTCTGTCACACTACCAGATATCTGTTCATTCATCTCCACAATATATCCATCTGTCTCCCTATATTCTGAGTATGGATTCAGTTCTACTTCCTGTTCATTTGGTGATGAACATGTGCTTTCATTTCCCAAAGACCTTTTTCTGGGAGTAATGCTACTGATTTCGAGTATTTTAATCCCACTTTCACTAGCATCATCAGACACCAATTTCACAGGCTGTGGAATGATTGAAGTTTCACAAACCATTTTATGATCAGGTGAGGGGATTTCCAGAATGTTCTCCATGTAACTTTTCCCAGTTTTAGCTTCAACGTCAGATCCATTAAATTGATTCTTTTTCAACTTCACAAGACGGGCAGGATCCCTACAAGCATTCTCAATACGCTCCTGAAGTAACAGCTGATGCAGTCTGCAATAATGGAAATTGATCGAGTCACCAGTTAACCAGTAAATAACCTTTTGCATTTCTAAAGTCAGAGAATTTAATGCACCACAATAAAATTAATGGAGCTTACTTTGCATGTGATGATGGTACAACTTCCGGGGTTTCACCATTCCTTAGCCGTGTTTCTTTCCTTTGCTGTATACAAAAAATATATACATGTTATATATTTTCAAAATTGCAGATATTCAATTTTCCATTGCATAAAATTGCTTCCTGTGACATTTAAAACAATTTTCCAGAAAAAAAAATGTGATATTTAGTGAAAACAACTTAGATTTGCAAAGAACTTTTTTTCTGAAAATATAAGTCGTTTTTACAATAAAAAAGATTTGTAACTTATGATTATTTTCCATCTGAAAAATTGACAGGATCAGTGCTCTAGTACCTTGGGTTTCCGAATTCTCTTTTCCCTTTGAACATCTACTGTTGCTTTTCCATAGGAAGCAGACTCTATTACAAAGAAAGACGGATCAGTATAACGCTTCAGACATGCCCCAGCTCCTGCCACATCAAACCTTACAAAGCCAAAAAACAAAAAAGTTTCAAATATCTAAAACATAAATAATAATAATAATAATAATAATAATAATAATAATAATAATAATAATAATAATAATAATAATAATAATAATAATAATAATAATAATAATAATAATAATAATAATAATAATAATAATAATAATAATAATAATAATAATAATAATAATAATAATAATAATAATAATAATAATAATAATAATAATAATAATAATAATAATAATAATAATAATAATAATAATAATAATAATAATAATAATAATAATAATAATAATAATAATAATAATAATAATAATAATAATAATAATAATAATAATAATAATAATAATAATAATAATAATAATAATAATAATAATAATAATAATAATAATAATAATAATAATAATAATAATAATAATAATAATAATAATAATAATAATAATAATAATAATAATAATAATAATAATAATAATAATAATAATAATAATAATAATAATAATAATAATAATAATAATAATAATAATAATAATAATAATAATAATAATAATAATAATAATAATAATAATAATAATAATAATAATAATAATAATAATAATAATAATAATAATAATAATAATAATAATAATAATAATAATAATAATAATAATAATAATAATAATAATAATAATAATAATAATAATAATAATAATAATAATAATAATAATAATAATAATAATAATAAATCTTTTATCAGTACTTAAATTTACGATCTATGAATCAAATCATCATACTTGTCGAGAAGGAACAGTCTTGGAGGACCACGGCATTCTTCATATGAATCCATTATAAATCGAGGTAAGTCTCCACGGGTAACAAGATTCTGTTCAGATCGAAGATTAGGATGCCATTCAATTCCTGCAATGCAAGAGGATTGTTAAAATTTGTCAAGGGAATGTTATCACTTATCAGTGACATATTGCAGACACAAACAATAAACAAATGGACTCTACTGATTAATTTTACCTCCATTTGTAAAAAATGATGAATGATGAGTTTTTGACAAAAAAACTTTCTCTAGTGCTGGAACTTCAGCCTCAAGCTGTTGAACACGAGACATAAGACTGTGGCCTCTAGCAGTAGTAGCTAGTACTTCTTCATGTAAGTCATGAAACAGCTCAGCAGCGAACCTAACAAAAATGATACAGTTAATGTAGAAAAATACAGAAGATAGTGGCTGTAAAAAATATAACGTAAAAATGTCAAATATTGATGCGGGGCACTCCATAGAATTGAACCAATTTCCTAATAATGAATTGCAAGGGAAAAAAAATCCAGGATTACAGATTACTGCAACTTGTGAGATACATGAATTTTCATACCAGAAGCATTTGAATTAAACTTGCAAGATTAAGGTCCTTTTTTATAACTGTTTAACGGGTTTTTTTCTGTTTGAGTTGAAAACTATTGCCAATTTAAAACTGGAAAACACAAACAACTATAGCCTGTTTCTATTTTCACTTTGGCTTTTTTTTTTTCTTTTTACGTCAAACTTTGGCTTGTTTTAATTCTAGAAACGAGGAAACAATTGATACTTACCAGACAAAATAGTTTCTCAAAACTATTTTACTGAATGAATAATATTTAAAAATTAAAAAAATTCAAAACACAATCAACCAGATCTTAAGCCATCTGAGCTCTGTTCTGGTGGTTGATAAGAAGGTTGCAAGTAGCGGATCCACCAAACGAAAAATCACAGTATCTGTAATTCTGCTAAGTTTAAAAGAAATCTATTTAAATTGTATTTTCTCCTTCAGTGATTTCAAAAATAAATATCTGGAAATACCCAAAATATAATTAAAAAAAGCGTACTTTATCAACAGATCAATCATATTTAAACCAAATAACTCAAATTCTTCAAATCGAAAACATCATTCCAGAAACTTAATCAAAGAGTTGTAATCTACACATCATTCAATCAAACACCCATATATAGATACAAAGCCATCCAACATGTTTTCATTCTCAACCCAGAATTTAAAACAATCTATGCACGCCTTTCTCTCCCCTTTTCGTCCTCCAAACAGTGTATACACAAAGAAAAAGAACTAAAGGCTAACGAAAAATCAAGAGAAAAAACACAAACAAAAAGCGATAAATTAAAAGTAAAATAAAAAAGAAACAAAATTAAAAAATTAATCCCACAGGAAGTTTTCATCTGCTGAACACACGACACAAAATAAAACCATAATCACAATAATATTTCAAAAATGTTTTTTTTTTTAAGAAAAAAGCTCTATTCACCCACCTACTCCATCTACCGAAAGAACTAACAAAGTTCAAAACACAGACAAAAGTGAAAAAAAAGAGAGAGAAAAAACTCGCTGAATCAACGCACACTCCACTAACAAACTCCATCAACAACAACACTGAACAATAATTGAATTTAAAACGTAGCATTTTCTTTCTTTCTTCAAACTCAGCAACACTCGTTTAAACTCGTCGCGATGAAGAAAAACACAAGCGCGACTCGAATTGCTGAGGCGTAACGACTTCAAGCGGTTACAGGGAGAGAAGTTGGAGAAATAGAGAGGGAATGCGAACTGACTGAGCGAGGTCCCCGAGCTGGCGGAGAAAGCCGACGAGTCCGGCCATTGCTACGGCTTCGAGTAGCGCTTCGGAGTCGTCGGTATCGGCGGTGCGGCGGAGGTCCGGATCCGCCAGAGCATGAGCGCTCGGGATGTGGTACCTGCATAGTGGCATTCTTCGAGTTGGCGCAATCGCGAAACCCTAATTCAGGTCCAGGATATGTGTTTCTGTTGGCGTTGTTCTTCGATCTTGGTTCCGGCGACGCTGCGTTTTCCGGCGTGGAAATGGGAGAGAGAAAGAAAGATGAGAGAGAGTGTTTTGTTTTTATTTTACATTATATTATATTTTTGTCGTTAGGAAAAAGAAAATGTGAATGAATAATAGTAATATATATAGGGCTGAGTGCGTGTGAGTTAGAAACGTGAAGACAGGGACTGTGTCTGTGTGTGGGCGTTACATACTTAGATATTTATTTACTACCTCCACACTACAATATTTATTACTATTTGTTGTGAAGCGCTTAGAAATACAGTTAAGAATTTAAGATACTACTTACAGCTTCAAGGATACCTATTCATGCTCAATTTTTTTATACTAGTATTAATTAATAACTTTCTACTTTTATCTTTCAAAGTTTGTTGCATTTAAATTGAAATATTTAATGGAATATTTAAATTAAAATATTTTTCTTTCATACATCATTTTTAGACTATTAATAGTGGATATAAATTAAAATATATTAATTAGATTTTAAAATTCTAAAACATAAACATCAAAATATATAGAAAATATACAACTATATAATATGAGTTTAAATAATTATTATCAAAATTGATAAATATATCAAGTTATTATTCTCTCCCCAAACTTTTTTATAGCTTCATCAATTAAAGCCATCAATTGATTCTTAAGAAAGTTATATAAGAGTGAATAAGTTTACTAATACAATGATTTAATGTTTTATGATAATATAAAGATGCTTATGTATGAGTGTATTTTAATTAACTTTTTAATTTCAAATGGCTTATAAAATAAAATTTTTAATTTCAATTCATAGGTGGCGTAAATTTTTTTTTATAATATCATATATTATTATACATAGTAAATTTGTACATGCACCGAAAATATAAAAGTATAAAATTAAAAATGTTTTATATTATTGATTAATTATTTCTAAACTAGAGGTTTATAATCAGTGTAATTTTAACTTTTAAAAATAAAGGAAAGGATAGTAGTTTATAGTCCTATACAGTGTACTGCTATCGACTTTTTTTAATCGCGCGCATTGTGGCGCTTATGATGCCGGTGGGTGGTATTGGATCACGTTACTTTTGGATTTTTATTTTTAAGCAAATCTCTATTTTAGTGGTAGGCATAGCACTTAAACTTTGGTTTGGGGATGAGTAAATTACTTGTTAATATTTCTGTTATGTAAGTTTTTTTTAAAATCATTTATATAATATTTTAAAACATTTTTAAAATACTATTTAAAATGTTTTAAAATCAAATTATGCAATAATAAATTTTTCTATGTGAAAAAGGAAATTTTTTCGGAATATAAATATCAATATCTATAATTTTCAAAGTACCAAAATGAGGCTTAATTATTTTTTGTTTATAAACATACAATAATAGATAAATATAACCGTACGCTAAAAAAAGAAACAGATGTCAGTCACTGTTAACAAAATATAGTAGATTAAAAAAATTAAAAAGTATTGATAAATGTAATTAAAATTATCTTTTCTTAAGAAATTTTATCGGTATATTTTATTATGATTTTAAATACACTTTAAACATATTCTTAATAATTTTTATTATTTGGTTTTTAATTAATACTTGCAACACCTTATAGTAAATTAAAAATGGGATTTTGTTAATTAGTTACTAACAGTATTCTTTAAAAATATAATTTAGAATAAATATTGTGAATGCCCTAGATTAGTGAGCAGGTGATGAGATTACCAAGACTAATCTTGACTTAATGCTCGATCCGACAGCAATTCCTGTACACTCACCTACGAGCCTGCGACACTTTTTCTTTTTTTTTTTCTTGTGCCACGTAAGATTTGACTTCCATTGCGAATATTCGGTTCATAGCAAAATTATACACATGGTAAGACATTCTAGTTAAATAGGTAATAAATTCGGAAAATAAATAGTTAATGAAATTAAATTTAAATTTTTACTTAAATTAATATTTAAATTAAGATAAGATAATTTTATTAATGATAGTAGAAGAGTAGGGTAGATAAAAATAATTATTATTATTTTGTTTGTGAAGATTTTAGTTGAGTTTTAAAAAATTTTTAAAAAATTTTTTATCAAGGGAGTTGCATTTAGCAATACTAAAAATATCATTTCATATATAAACCCTTTTTAAAATTCTTGCTTCCTTTCTTCTTAATGTTTCTTTCTTTCCATTGTTTCTTCTCTGCTTGGCTAGCGAGGTTATGACTTACATGATTGAGCTTTCATTAACGGAATTCGACACAATCTATTTCATTGTTCCTAATTCTAAGAAATGATCAGTAAAAGTATGTCGGGTCATAATTTTCTAAACCTTTTTCCTGTCGTTCTCAATCTTTTCATTATTGTTAAAAAGGGGATTCCTTTGAAAATTCTTATTTTCTTTGGTCCCTGTTGAAATTGGGATTCTTGTCTGGTTCCTGTGTAATTTCTTCAGGTTGATTCTTCTCTTTTTGTTTTAATTGGCTTTTGGATGGAGAAATAGGTAAGGGAAACTTTTTTGTTAATTTTTGTTAATAAATCAATGATTTGGTAGTTGAGAGGTTTGAGTTATTTAAGATAACATGTATTTTAATTGTGTTTTGAGCTATTTAAGATAGTACAAATTTGATTTTGATTTGAGGTAATTGAGTTAATGTATCTGTTGATTGTGATGTGAGTTAATTGAGTTAGCGTATTTGTTTATTATAATATGAGTTAATTGAGTTAGCGTATTTGTTTATATGTGATTTGAGTTATTTGAGATAACGTATATTTGGATTTCATAGTTGAACTATTTGAGATAGCATGCATGTCAATTGTATTATTGAGTTATGTGTGATAACATATATTTTGATGGTATGAATGAAATATTTGAGATAGTGTGTATGTCGGTTATAAATGTGTAGTGATGATGTGTTGTATTAAATGCACGATGATGTCTTGAGTGGATGCATGCTTTGAGTAATATGTGAAATTGTGCACTATGTGCGAATGATGAGTTGTTGGAATTATGTTTGTGAACGATTGAAAATTGTAATTCATTAATAAGTAGTATTAATGAATTGTGTTGTGGATTGTTACAAAGAGGTAACAAAGCTCTTAGGTGATGCATTGAATTAAGGATGTCGATTGATTTAACTGATCTCAGTGTTAAGGCCTTATTTCGGGTGATGATGCAGTGTTAGGGTCCTATGTCGAGTGATGATACACTAGTGTTAAGGTCCTGTGTCTGACGATGATACACCACAGGATATACTCAAATAACAATGTGATGCAGTGTTAGGGTCTTGTTTCAAGCAATGATACATTAGGCATCAGTTAGTTATTTAATAAGTATGCTCAAACTTCAATTGGTTATCAGATGAGTCAGATAAATACTAGATATCAGTGTGGGGAAAGTCAGATGAGTTGCTACCTTGATATTTCAATTCAATGTACTGAGCCTTTCTAGAAAACGTCAATTGATTAATTGTTACTGTTTATGTTCAGGTAGAGCATAAGTGTGATTGATTATCACTGTTTATATTCGGGTGGATCATAACTGTGATTCATTAGATGTTAGTGTGTATATTCAGGTGAAACATAAGTGTGATTAATTGGTTGTGAGTAATTATGTTAAGATGGAACCTAAGGGTGATTGATTGATTGATTATACTTTTGTAAATGCATAATTATAATATAATAATAATATATCTTTTATACTATGCTTACCCTTGTACTGTTTGTGTTTTATATATGACTGTGATGATTATGTTTTGTACAAGAGCAAGTAATAGTAATGATGCATAGTGAGAGAATGCGTATGTTAAATTGTGGCAAGAAGTCTCAAAGAATGTTATTTTGTTGTTGAATATATATATAAAAGAGTTGTGCAGAAATATTATTATTCGAATTTAGAGGCACTGATGTTAAGTTTATGTGATTGCTATATTTTGTTTGAAATTTTGAATACATGAAAATTTGTATGATGTTAGATTGATTGTATTATGATAGAAATTTTTATTCTCCAGTGTTTGGATATATCACATTAAAAGTGAATTAGATTACTTGATTAGTTAGTGTAGAAAATATTGAGAATTTATGATGTTACATATAAACCTTATTTGATTTTTTTTAGCATTTATAAAAGAGAAAAATAAATTATGTATTATTGTTCTAATACATCCAAAATTTTATATATTTAGAAATTAAGATTGGAGATTATTGATAAGCATTCTCTTTTCTTAATCCATCATACACATTTCTAGGACAAAATTGTGATTGATGGAACCACCAAACTCCAAACCATCGAGGATTATACGTTGAATATGGTGAGCCTAACGATGTTTTGAAAATTTTTATAGGAACAATTTTTAATATAAAATAATTTTATATTATTATTTAATTATAAAGTATTATATATAATATATTTGTTGATTTTATGATAATTATTATTAAAAAAATTTTATTATTAAATTACAATGTAAAATTATTTACACTATTAATATATAATTATTAAATAAAAATATAATAAATTAAGCTTTTATAAACAAAATAAATTTATCAATTTAATTTTATAGAAATTATTATTCCAACTTCTTCGAAAATTAAGATACATAAGTTTGTTTATCTCGTAAAAAAATGATTTATATATTTTTTGACAGACAAGGTTTTTTTAAAGTACAATTTACATAATACCAAGTTTGGATATTATTATTATTATTAATATCAATGAAGGAATTTTTGGAAGGATATGAATAAATAGTGTACTAGTATGATATATATCCAACTTTTAACATCAAGCCAAAGACGTTTTTTAAGCAAAAGGAGACAATGTTGGAACTTGGGGTATAGCTGATTGTGACCATAATTTATTATTACAGGCATCATCTTGTCTACTTGTCATGTTCCCAACTTCTGTTTCTTTTGTTTGGAGAGACAAACAAACATCGTTTTGGCGATTTTGCCTTTAAAAAATCAAAACTTGTTAATCACTTTGCGATTGTGACCATAAGTTAATTTTTTTTTTAATAATCTTCTTGGCATAGTTAATTTCTCCTTGTGGGATTTTTCCTCTCAACTATATTTCCTTTGTATACTATACTCAAATTCAGTGGTCAGACTAACGATTTATTGTTACCTATTAATAAAATATAAGACACACTCTTGTTATTTTAACATATCTCGTCCCTAGAAACACGCACATCTAATTTCAATGCGGTTAAATGATAAAGATAACATACAAAAAGAAGTTATTTTTAAAAATTAAAAAAATACTACAGGACACATTCTTGGATATCTGATTTTCAATAAGATCCAATAATTAACAAGGAGTAAAAAAGAAGAATTAAAGAAAACATAATTTATAATGCAGGTAACAGTAACACCGTAATAGGTTGGGAAATTCCAAATAAATATGATGCGTTTGTTAAGCAAGACCTTTTGAAAACGTCATTTGATCAGACACAGGCGTGGAATTATTTGTTTACGAGGTGGACAAATGCACGTTTTTTTAAATAAAGTTATGTCGATGTGTCAAAATTTTGTACTTTATATTTTTAATTTTAAATATTTAAATCTCTTTATTTTTTTTGGGTGAATGATAAATCTCTATTTATTTTTATATAAAAATAAATAACTATATTTTTTTAATATTCATATTTCATTTACTTTATATGGTATTATTTTATTTATATTCAATTTAAAATCTTGTTTTTACTCTTTCTATTTTTTTTTTCTCACAATCACAGATTCATGCTATTGGCAAAAGAGTGTAACTCGATTGACTGCACAAGATAACTTATTGTATTATTGGAACCCTGTCCTGAATTCCCAGAAAGTAAAAGAAAAACACATATGTTCTTCAATGTAGTGATCTTGTTTCCTTTAATTATGCATATTTTGTTATATTTATTTTAATAAATTATTCCATTAGATCAGCTTCGACGTCCGTGTGGACCAATGGGACAGTACGCATGGAATTATGCAAATCACTTTTTGTGCCCTTTAATTTTTTATATATTCAACGTGATATTATTATTTTCTCATCTTTCTTGACCCTTATATTATCAATAACAATCATACATAGTGAGACTAGAAGATTAGATTGCAAGACTAACCAGATTTCTTATTGTGGACATCAGTTAAGTAAAATTATCTGCATTTAAATTGATCGTTATTTTGAATTTTGAATTTTTTAAGCTTGATTTTGGAACCTTTCCCGTTAAATAGGTATCGGGTTATGGTGAGGTGCCAATTTTGGAAGCGGCGAATTCCCATTTTGAAGTTACTAGCAAGCAGTCATCGTCGATTGGTAGTGGGAAGGATTCTACGATGACGAAGCCTTTCGATAAGAATCAAAGGACTTTCTTAGGTTTTGAAGAGGTGACTTAGGGTCAAACGCGAGAAGGTGTGTGGAAGAATAACTGTCGTAGAAGCCTGGTTGGGAGTAACTTGGCAATGGTGCGAAGGTGTCGCGAGAAGGTGCTTGTTGTTCTCTTTATCCAACGCGTGGAGTGCTAATCATGCATGCGACACTTTTTTGTGGAAATCACCAAGGTATACTGGAGGGAATGATGAGGAAGGATTTGGGATGCCCTAAAAAATATTGGTGTATCAGGCAAGGCTCAAGATGAAGTTTATGTTGAAAAAATTAATTGGACGGAGATCATGGATAAGACAGAAATGGAAAGAAAGAAGGGAACAACGACAACAAGGTGTGAATGAAGATATTTTTGTTGAATGTAAAAGGGTTTTAGAATTGAGTCATGCGCTCGAGGATTAGAAGAGCTCTCTAGGTGAATCATGTAGAAAACGAAATGTACCAATATTATCAAGGGAGGGGAAGGAGGTATGACGCAAAGATGATTGTGAATGGCGTTTTATCCCATCCAATGATCTAAGTGGTGGATTGTTTACTATATATGGAGAAAGGTCTCTTCCAACCGCAATGGTATACTTAAGGTGGAGGTTTTTTGGGTTTAGGCTTCAAACAGATCGAGCTGGATCATGTTCATTGTTTGATAAATGTTTATGCACCTTGTACTTTGGTTGGGAAAAGGAAGATGTGGGGGTTTTTATTAATGACTAAGATTGGCTTTCCTAATTTGCTCGGGTGTTTTGGAGGAGATTTCAATGTAGTTTTGAATAGGAGGGAGGTGGTGGCTCATCAGCATACCATTCAACAGTAGAAATGATAGAGTTTTCTCAGTTTATTAGGCAGATGGAGGTCGTTGACATTCTAGTTTACGACAGACTTTTCTTCTGGATTTCTTCTTATGGGAATGCTTCAAGCAAATTAGATAGATTTCTGATTTCTCAAAATGTTGATTGATCACTGGAATACTAGTTCACAATGGGTAGGGTTAAAGGTGTTTCTCGATCATTGTTGGATAATCACAAAAGATAATAAGTTGAATTAGGGGCAAAACCATTTAAGTTTTTTTATCACTGGTGGAACAAAATTCTTTTCATGAAGTAGTAAAAAAATTTTGATCATCTTCTATGGTACCTAGTTGGTAGTGACATCAATTAATGATGAAATTGAAGGGTTTGAAGGGGGTCACTAAAAAATGGAACTCTGAGGAGATGAAAAACGGAGAAGGGGTTTTGGAATTAAAGGAAATTGAATTGGATGAGGTAGACCAAAATTTATTGGATGACATGGTCTCAACAGCTCTTATATGGAAGGACATTTTATCAAAATACTGAGGTAGACTTAAGATCTTGGAGAATTCCTTTCTGCAAAAATCAAGGGTGAGGTGGGCTTTGCAAGGTGTCAACAATTCAAAGCACTTCCGTAATTGCTTCAAAATGAGGTGCTCAAAGAATAGTATTGTGGCAGTTCAATCAGGTAATGCTTGGGTGGAAAGTGTTGCTGAGGTGAAATCAATGGTACTACATCATTTTCAGGAGCTGTTTAGGGAGAAAGGTTTTGTTAGGCCAACCCAGATGGCGTTCACTTTCACCAAATTTCAGAGGAGGAAAAAGTATTACTAGAAGAGTCATTCTCTAAAGAAGAGATTAAGGTAGTCGTTTGGGCTTGTAAAGGAGGTTGTAGTCCAGGTCTGGATGAGTATGGTATGAATTTCTACAAATCATGTTCGAAGATTATAGGGGATGATATCACCAAGGTGGTTCAAGAATTTCATGAAACTAGGAAGCTTCCTAAGAGATTCACATCATAATTTTTAACTCTGATTCGGAAGATGGATAGTCCTCAGAATCTTTCCCAATATCGACCTATCTCTATGATTTCAAGTATTAAAAAAATCATCTCTAAATTAATGTTTGTGAGGCTTAAAAGAGTGTTGGTGGGGTCATCTCGGAGTGTTAAACAACTTTCTTACTTGGTAGATCTATTCTTGACGGTGTTTTGGTGTTTAACAAAGTCATTGATTGGGTTCATAAGCTTAAAAAACCATGTTTCCTGTTTAAGGTCGATTTTGAAAAGGCATATGACTCAATCAACTAACATTTTTTAGTTTATATGTTTTGCAGGTTAAGATTTGGTCAAAGGTGGATAATGTGGATTCATAACATAATCAACAATTCTCATATATCTATCCTTGTGATTGGAAGCCTAACTCCAGAGTTCCAGCTGGGGAGAGGTATTAAGTAAGGTGATCTGTTATCTCCTTTTTTGTTCCTAGGGGCTGTTTAGGTAAAAAATTTAGAAGGAAGTCTTTAAATAAATCAAGGAGGGACGACCAGAAGCAAATTTCTCAGTTTTACAGTATACCAATAATGTTATTTTGATGGAGGAAGCAGACTTTCAAATTGTTTGGACTTTGAAGGCGATTTTAAGAGGTTTTGAAATGGTTTTTAGTCTGAAAGTGAATTTTCATAAAAGTTTTTTTAATGGTTTAAATGTGGACCCTTTGTTTGCTCATGCGGTAGAGTGCATCCTAAATTACTCGGTTAGCTCATCATCTTTTAAATTCTTGGGGGTTCAAATGGGGGTTAGCCCTACTTGAGTGGCTGTTTGGTGCCCAATTATGGAGCTATTCAAGAAAAAGGGTGTCGACATGGAAAGGAAAAAATCTATCATTTGGTGGTCGTCTGGTAATGCTAAACTCGGTACTCACAAGTTTGTCATTATATTATATTTCTTTTTACAAGGCTCCAGTGAAGGTACTGAATACTTTAAATGGATTGCAACGTAACTTCTTGTATGTGTGCGGGGGAGGGGGGGTTATGGAGGGGAGATGCAAACGAACATAAAATTTCTTGGGTGAGTTAGGATAAAGTTTGTTTGCCTAAGAATGAAGGGGGTTTGGGAGTGAAGTGCTTGCTCAAGCTCAATCTTAGTTTGCTGGCCAAATGGAGGTGGAAATTTTTAACTAATAAAAAGGTCATATGGGTTACATTGCTACGTGCTAAATATGGGGGATTTTAGAATATTCCATATCAGCATGTTACATGGTCTAAATGCTCTCTTTGGTGGAGGGACATCTGGTTTATAAAGAGCTCAACACAAGGGACTCGAAGTTGGTTTGTTAACAGTGTCAAAAGATAGGTAGGTGATGAGAGCGACATTTTATTTTGGAAGCATAACTGATTAAGTGATGGTACTTTGAGTTTGTTTTTTCCTAGATTGTTTCATATGGTAATGTACAAGAACGTATCGGTCAAAGAGATGAGCGATGAATGAATTCTTCCATCAATTTCCATGTGGGAGTGGAAATGGCATAAAAAGTTTTTTTTTTTTGGGAGGAAGAGGTTTTATCATCTTTGGAGGAGTTATTGCAGAGGTTGGTGGTGGCTCATCGCCAATGTGATGATTGGGTGTGGGTGCCAAATGTTAATGGTCAATTCTCTATTGTAGAGGCTTATAAGGTTGTTATAGGTGGAACTGAGCATACAAGGCAGCCATTGATGCCATTCTATTTAAGCCGTTATGGAAGGATAAATTGCCGTCTAAGGTTTTAGCCTTCTTTTGAAAACTCTTACTAAATAGGCTTTCCACAGTGGGCAATCTTTTGAAGAGAGGTGTCATGATTCAACCTAACTTGAAACTTTGTGTCATATGTAGGGATCATTCGGAGGATTGTAAGCACCTTTTCTTTTCTTGCTCTTTTACTCAACTTTTGTGGTATAAGGTGTTGAGGTGAATTGAGATTCAGTCACCTCAATCGACAGATTTATATCAGTTGTTTCATTTGACTAGCTTTTTGGGTGATTTGAAAATATAAATGTAAATTTAGGTTCTTATTTCCCATTGTAGTTTTTTTGTGTATCTAGATTTTTAAGAATTCCATTGTTTTTAATAATAGAACGGTGAAGTTTCTAGATATTTTGTTTGCAATCCATATGGTATCTTGGAAATGACTATGATATAAGTTTTGTTTTAGCAGGAGTTGTTTTCAAATTGGTGTAATAATCCGCATTTTTGTCATTTAAAATTAAAATTATGTTATACAACAACCTTTGTTTTGGTGGAGGTTGGTCTCATGAGAGAGAGAGTTAGTGGGTTTGGGTTGGTAGCTGTGAAACATTTTATTTCATTCTTTATATATATATATCATAATTTCTTTTGAAAAAAAAAATAGGTTATTCATTTCAGTTTGTAGGGGAATAGCTAGCGCCGCATTAGGCATTAGCCATAGTAGACGAAAGAGGTTTTATATTTTTATACTCAAGTGTCTAAGGTGGAAGAAACAAGCGGAAGAAATTCCTAGGTAACTTTAGAGATTAGTATTTAATTTTTTTAATTTTGTTAGTATTATTTGGTGAATAATTTTTTAACGTTTTTTTAAATAGTATTTTATAAATTAATTTTAAGCTTATAAATTTTATATTTTTCATGTCTTTAAACATTTGTTATTTTTTCTGTTTTATCCTTTTTATCATAAGATATGATTTTATTATATTTTTCTCCTTTTTACTCATGAGATAGAATTTTTATTATTTTTACATTTTTTTACATAAGATAGATTTTTCTTATTTTATCACTCTAAGATTTATAATAATAAATAATAAGTTTATTATTATTTTGATTTTTAATTTTACATGATATTTATACTGTCTATGACTGCAGGCAATTTATAATGATGCTTTGGATGAAACTGTTCCTGAACAAGACTATTGGAGAAATTCCCTTCCTTTTTCATTTCCTTGGAATTTTTTTTTTTAAAGGCAAAATTATATTGTATTATAGAATATAAGATGAAGTCGAAACAAAATGTTTCAACTTATAAACAGTACTAGAATAATACCTTTACTGTGCTCCACCTAACCTATGTATCTATTTCATATTCATCAAACACAATCTAGGGTGGGAGCACCAATCAGAAAATACACATCCTGTATTAAAACCAAAAGAATACAATAACCATTTCCAGGACAAAAACTTTATTGACATTAAACTATCAATAGACTCCATCTCAGACCCGTGAAAGATAATAGCATTCCTGGACAGCCACATGCACCAGCATACAGCAATCCAAAACACATACCTGCACCTCTTCTTCCGCTTTCCCACCACCCATCCTGAGGATAAGAGAAGTAGCTGATTCAGATCTCCTGGCGTTTGTACCCCCACCCAACTGATAACTTTATACCACAATCTTTGTGTGTTTGGACACTGTAAGAAAAGATGATTTCTGGTCTCTGGTCCATTATTGCAAACACACAAATAGGGTTGAGCACCGAAGTATGAATCTCTCTCTTTAGCAAATTATCAACAGTAGGTAGCTTGTCTCTCAGCAGTCTCCAAGAGAACACCAGTACCTTAGACGGTAGCTTTTCCTTCCACAATCGGCACAAATCCCGCGGTTCCACACAATTCATTCCTAAATCAAATATTCCTTCATTTAGTTATACCCTGCCGCCACCGAGTATCCCCCGACAGCTGAATTCCACCCCCACTCATCTAGGTTCCGATCCACCAATTCTACTTCACTTAAGACCTCCTGTAACGCATGAAACAACTGCTCCTTCCATACAAACAACTCTTTCCGCCGCACCCACTTCCATGGTGACCGTAGGGCTCCTGTCTGGCATTTATCCTTGATAGTAATAAACTTATCCTCTGCTAAGGCGTACAATCTGGGGAAAATTACACTGAATGCCATATCTCCAATCCACCTCTGCTCCCAAAATATAGTACCCACTCCAGACCTGACTATCCTATTTACTCTACTTTGAAACCATTCTGGCATTACCGTTTTTGGCCCATCAATGGCCCATATGTCTTTCCACCACTGAGAAGTGTGGATAAAGGATGTCGGCCTATCCATATATCTATGTACCTCCCCATACCTACTCCTCAGAAGCGGACCCCAGATAGCCGTATCTGCTGATAATATTCTCCACCTCCATTTTGCCAGCAGACTGAGATTAAATTTCTCCAAACACTTTACCCCTAGACCTCCTTCTTCTTTTGGCCGACGGACTTTTTCCCAACTCAACCATGCAATTTTTGGTTGACTCTCGTTACCTCCCCACAAGAAAGTTTACTGCAACCGCTTCAGAGATTTCAACACTGTCTTGGGTGCCTTATAAAAGGAGAAAAAATACAATGGAAGAGATGCGAGCACAGAGTTCAATAATACCAACCTCCCAGCAAAGGTTATATTACTTGCCTTCCAACCTGACAATCGCTTCTTGAACTGATCCAGCACTGGCTTCCAGACTTGCTCCCTTTTAGGATTCACTCCCACTGGTACCCCCAAGAATTTGAATGGTGTCGTGCCAATATTACAGTGTAGGAGGCTACTAGCAGCAAGTGTAAAAGATTCTGACGCATTGAAACTATAGAAACTACTCTTGCTGAAGTTAACCTTTAATCCTGACGCCATTTCAAAAACCCGCAAAATTACCTTCAAATACCACACAATTTGCAAATTCGCTTCACCCATCATAATAACATCATCTGCGTACTGTAACACTGAATACCTCGCATCCTCTTGTACCGTTATTTCTTTGTAGAAACCTTTGTAAATGGTTGATCTGTATAAACCTGCTAATGCCTCCGCCACCATCAAAAACAGAAAAGGAGATAGCGGATCTCCCTGCTTCAGTCCTCTGGCTGGCTTAAACTCTGATGTCGGGCACCCATTTACTAGAATCGAAACATAACTATTTCGTACTATAGCAGTCATCCACATTCTCCATCTCCTTCCAAAACCCATCCTAACCAGCATATAGTCTAGAAAATTCCAATTCACCGAGTCATAAGCCTTTTCAAAATACACCTTGAACATAAAGCAAGGATTTCGCCTTCTTTTTGCCCAATTCAAAATCTCATTTGCCACCACAACTCCATCCAGAATTGATCTTTCAGACAAAAAGGTCGTCTGGGAGGACGATATCAACCCATTCAACACTTTTTTCAGCCTCATACCGTCCTGGGAAATTATTTGCTTACCTTATTACCTTTTTAATTTAATTCTCTCTCCGTGTGTTGAAGCAATCTCAATGAACTTTCAAAAATCAGAAGGATAGAGGATTCGGTTTTGTTAGGTATACATGCGAAATTGACAAGTTTCCAACACTCTTGGGAAGGAATTGCCTTTATGCTATCTTCCCTTTTCATAACACTGTTCAGTCCCCCCCACAAATTATTCATCACATGAATTATTAAAACTTATATACGGAATTCTAACTATTATTACACCATATAAAATAAATAAACCCCATCTTTTTATCCCTGAAAATTATAGAGAGTAACCTTAGGATTTCTGAAAAAATTTGAAGGTAATTAAACTGATCTTTTTACGTTGATATACAAATTAATTAGTTCTTAAAATACTCTAAATAGCGTTTTAAAATTTATCTCATAAAAAAATTAACACTAATATTATGAAAAATATTTTTAAGTAACTTATAAATCACCATTAATTTTTTCAGAAATCACTTTAGATATTTACTTATAAAAAAAAATTTAATTAGTATAATGTAATAATATCTACTAATTAAACTCATAAAATATCCTTAAATATTGTTTCGTAGCCAGACTCGTTAATATTGTTCTGTCATACGTGTACTTGTTCATTTACTTTATATAATAAATTTGAATTATGATTATTAGAAGTAAAGTAGTTTATACATGTATTTTTCATCTCAATTAACTATATCATCTAAAAAATAATAATTTAATTAACTATATATTTTATTATTATTTTGTGGTGCGTTTTTAAATTTTTGTTGAATTAAATTAACTTTTGTTAGTTATTCAATAAAAAATATTTATTTTCAATTTATTTGATCCATACTTATACATATACTTGAAGATACAGTTAAATAATTTTTTTGTTTATATTTTAATTGTATTACATAAATTCATTTATACAATGCACTATTTAATTAAATTAAATTAACTTCTATACAAGTATATTATATACTTATGAATGTTTAAATAATCTATAATTTGATATTTATGATTATTAAATTAATATTACATGATTCAGGATAAAATCTAATTTTAATAAAAGCTATAAAAATATAATTTTGTAAGTTTGATGGTTAAGTTAAATGTGCAATTTGGCAATTTCTATGTATGTGCACCCTTCCGTTGTAAGCTTTTGGAGTACTCCATAAAAATAGTCGGTCTTTAATTAATAATAACTATAAGTTAAGTGAAGCCTTAATCAAGGGAGAGGGAAGGTGTCCCAGCTATTTAATCATAAAATTAAGCGCAACAGAATCATATGGGACCACGCACTGCTCTTAAATTGCATGCTTTTCTCCATCAAAACATTTTCTAGTGACATGATTGATTGTGTATATATATGGTTAGTGACATGAACTACTAGAGGTAGACTAGTGATGAGATTGGAGTAACGTGCACATTATATCAGGTTGTTGTTGCTGTTAATATATTTTTAATTATAAAAATTATTGTTACTGACATATAATGTTCAAATAAATACATAATATATATATATATATATATATATATATATATTATAGTTAGAAAGAAGCTAATATAATGTCTTTATTATTGTTGAAATTTATTTTTGGTACTTTTCTTGTGTAAATTTAATCTCTATTATTTTAATTGAATAATTTTAATTCATTTATTCACTTAACAAATAATATTTCAAAAAAATGACATATATAATAATTAGAGGTGTTTAAACCCAAATTGATTCAAAGTAAAAATAAAACTACCTAAAATAATAATTAGACAACTAAATCAAGCTGATAATATTTTTATTTGTTTGAATGATTTTATGCTCAAACCATTTAGTTTGGTTTAGATTTCTAATTGTGTCTTTTAAACATATCCAAATTGAAACAAATTGTAATACTTACATCGTTTTAGTGTTACACATGTTAATAATACAATACTTATTTTATTATTATTATTATTATTATTTGTTGGTTTGTGTTTTAATATTTTATTATTTTTTGAGGGATTAATTATATTATTTATATTTTTTATTATGTCATTACCTTAGCTTGAGAGAAAAAATCACCTTGTGATGAAAACTTTTGTATAAAAAGTGTTAATATTATTTAATAAAATTATCATTGACAAAATTTTAATAAAGAATATTAAGTGTATTACTTAATAATTATAGTACATTCTAATTATAAGTAGATTTGTGGGTGTAATTCTAATTATAATTTTACTTTAACAAAATTACTTATATACTCAAATTAGAATATCTTTTATATATATATATATATATATATATACACGTACTTTTTTATAAGCAAATGAAATTTATTAATAATAAGTAGTGAAGCATATAAATAAAATGTATCTACTTACAAGATAATAATTACTAAGAAACAAAATAAAAACTAGAAGTAAAAAACCGATGCATATCCACCTAACAAAACTAACAAACATGGTGTTTGAAGTATATATATATATATATACTACTTAGTATTATTTGATTAAAGGATGATTTAAAGTACACTAATACAAGGCTATATATAAAAGTTAATAACCTTTTTCTTTTATAATTAAATTTAACCTTGTATAATTGAATGTATTTGAATCGAAGTGTGTAGAATGATGTAAAGTAAACTTAGCTTGAAAGATTTGGGAATAGCTTTCGGAAGTGGGGCAAGCAATTGAAGAACTTTTTTCAATTTTAAGAATAATAAGATCACTTTCAAGAAACAGTTTAGACACTGCAGAGTGCATATAGGAACATCAACATGTTGGTTGATTAATGTATGTGATGTATATATGGTTGGGGGGAATTCTGTTGGCACCTTTTCTTCTTGTTAAGCTAACTCTCTCTCTCTCTATATATATAGTGTTATGCTTTTGGTTAATTTCTTCTTTGACTCTCATAGCTAGTTTATGTTTATTAGTGTTATTAGTTGACTCTCACAGCTGTTGATCTCTTCGATCCCCTCTCATTGTGTCCCACAAATCCCCGTTTGGTGATCTTCAAACCTGCCCCAGACTCATTCCCACCAAATGTAACTACTCTTGTTATGTGTCACACACACCACTTATTTTACCTTTTCAACTCTAAAATCATAGCGTCTTAGACCTTAAGTTGGTAATGAATGTCATCAAAGTCTAGCCCAAGCCTAGGTAAATAGACCTGCATATTATATAGTTTTGAGACTCATAAAATATATTTATATCTACACTTCCAAAATAATTTTCTGTACTATAACAGTGTAAAATCAACATCTTTTCAACTTACTTTTAAAATATTTTAATATCAAAATTCTCAACATTAATAACTAACACATCCTTTATCTTTTGAAACTGTCTGTTACTACACATCTTGTTATAAAAATTGTGTTAAACGGTGTTTACCTATATAACTTTGTAGCCTTAAGGATAATAGAGATGGCGTGAAAAAAAGAGAGAGAAAAATAGCAAAGCAGCACAGTAGTTTTATCACCCGAGATAAAACATTACACTAGAGCAACTAGCAAGAAAATGGCTAAAAATATTATCATGCGTAGGAATGAGCTTCTACAAAGTCATGATCAGCCACAGCTCAAGTATTATGACTAAAACCAAAAGCCAAAAAATAGATTGAGTGGGTTTAAATTTGGAAGCAAGAAAACAAGGACAAGCTAATGAATATGGTGTTTAAAGTAAACACTAACTAAAGCTTACTTATCTTAGTCATATTATGCACTAACTTCACTCAATTCTTTCTTTGTATTTACTCTTCATCAGCTTGTTAAAAATGACAAATTATTCCTAATAATTACTGCCGAGGAGAAAACTAAAACCTAGTCTGAAAAGACATGTACGGAAAAATGGATGCAAGAAACCCTTGTTAAAAATGAAATCCCTAAAGGCATGTGATGAATATGTAATATCTTACGTGTAGAGAGATATTCCCTCATAGCTATGATCATTAGTCAAGTCAATATATTGACACCCAATATTTACAAATTAACTCAACAACTGATCCATAAGGCTTAGCGCATATAACTTCCTAATGGAACACCAAACTCAATATTAGGGGAAACCATTAGTACATTATATCATCATGCCCTAGAATTTTTTTAGCAAACATGCTGGATTTCACAATATTCTCCCTTTAAGGCGTTTTCCACATATATCTCATAAGGTAAGAAATATTATCATAGCCTAGATATAAAGATAGGTCATAGTGTCATTTTAACTTTTAAGTATTTGTTCTTCTTTCGGTTAATACTAACTTTAGCATACCGGTCTCTACAAATACACCGCTGGATATTTTATTCAAATATTTCTCCCCTCTGAACATGTGTTGAACAAATATATATTTGAATTTAGTTTTTTTTAATATATCTATAATCTATATTATATATAAAGAAAATATTCATTTTTCATTTATACTTTTATTAATATTTATTCTACCCTTATTTGAAAATTAAAATAAACTACTTTGTTAAATGAGGAATTTGAAACAACAACCTTTAACTCCTTAAATGTTAATTTTGTTACTGAGCCAACTTTATAACTTTAAGAATGAAATTACTTTAAAATCTTTATATCTAATATATATATATATATATATATATATATATATATATATATATATATATATATTATATCTAAAGACACGCTAGAATCTCTGACTCCCTAAATATAAACTTTATCACTACATCAACCTTATAACCTTAGAAATAAAATAAACTACTATATAAAAACAATACCTCATCTTTATTTGCACTTTTATTAAAATCTATTTTACCCTTATACCTATTTGAAAATTAAAAAATAAACTACTTTGTCAAAGAGAAGATTTGAACCCACAACCTCTAGCTTCCTAAATGTCAACTTTGTCACTAGACTAACCTTATAATCTTAAGAATAGAATTACTTTAAAATCTTTATATCCAACATCTGCAATTATTCTACTATCAATAATCTCTCTCTCTCTCTCTCTCTCTCTCTATATATATATATATATATATATATATATATATTATCCATACTATACATAAAGACAATACCCCATTTTCATTTGCACTTTTATTAATACATATTCTACCTTCATACCTATTTGAAAATTAAAAAATGAACTACTCTATCAAATGGGGGATTGAACCACAACTCTTGCTCCCTAAACGTCGACTTTGTCTTGGCCACGTATCCCGACTTTTCCTTGCCTTGCACCATTACTTGGGCACTTGGTTATGCATTGTGACTTTCCTTTGCACCATGAAGATTTGGCCATGCACCACCAATTAGTCATGGCATTGCCTATTGTCAGCACCCCTACAATTTGCAACCACTTTTGGTCATAATCATAATTTTCCCTTTCACACCACTTGACTTGGCCATGGACCTTACACCACCCGTTTTGCCATGCACCACTCGATTTGCTATGTACCATGCAGCACCAAAAATTGGGACTTGGTCATTCCATGATTTTGCACCGCCACTTGACTTGTCCCTTAGCCATGCACCATGAATTGGGACTTAGTCAATTTTTTCTTGTACCACTACTTTACTTGTCCATAGGTCATGCACCACTACCTCTTTGCCCATGAATCGTGTACCACGACTTGGGACTTGGCCATGAATCATGTACCATAACTTGGGATTTGGCCATGAATCATGCACCACGACTTGGAACTTGGCCATCCATGGACCATGCACCACACATGGGACTTGGCCATGGACTATGCACCACGACCTTGGACTTGGCCATGGACCATGCACCACGACCTTGGACTTGGCCATGGATCATACACTACGACTTGGGACTTGGCCATCAACCATGCACCACGACTTGAGACTTGGCCATGAACCATGCACCATGACCTTGAGACTTGACCATGGACCATGCACCACAACTTGGGACTTGGCCATGTATCATGCACCATGACTTAGGACTTGGTCATGAACCATGCACCACAACTTGGGATTTGGCTAGATGCCACCACTACCAACTTGACAAAAACTTTCAACTTTGGGACTTGGGTATACATCGTGCCATGGCATGCCTCTGCTTTGAAGTCTCTTTTTTGAAAATATAGTATATTTTAGGGAGAACAACAAAAGGGAGGGATGAACGAATTTTTTGGAATTGAATAGGGAAGGAGGGAAGAATACCCACATTTCATTTGCACTTTTATTAATAGTCATTCGACCTTATACATATTTAAAAAAAAAATAAACTACTTTATATTTGAACCCACAATCTCTTGCTCCATAAATGTCAACTTTGTCCCTAAATCAACCTTATAACTTTAAGAATAAAATTACTTTAAAACATTTATATCCAAAATTCATAATTGTTCTACTATCAATAATTTATTATCTATACTTTATATAAAGGCAAGGCCCCCTTTTCATTTTCACTTTTATTAATACATATTCTACCCTTATACCTATTTGAAAATTAAAAGCTAAACTATTTTGTCAAAGGGGAGATTTGAACCCGCAACCTTTAACTCCCTAAACATCAACTTTGCCTCTAGCCCAACCTTGCAACCTTAGGAATAAATTACTTTAAAATCTTTATATCCAACATCTATGATTATTCTACTATCAATAATCTACGATATATAAAGTCAATTCTTCATTTTCATTTTCACTTTTATTAATACCTATTCTATCCTTATACGCATTTGAAAATTAAAAAATGAACTACTTTGTCAAAGGAGAGATTTGAACGTATAACTTTTGGCTCCCTAAACATCAACTTTACCACTAGATCAACTTGCAACCTCCAGAATAAAATTACTTTGAAACTTTTATATCCAACATCTATAATATATATATATATATATATATATATATATATATATATATATATATTATCTATTTATATTATTGATAAAGAGAATTCTCTCTTTTAATGTCTACTTTTCAAAATACTTATTCTATCATTTTTAAAAAACAAAAAGAAAAAACTATTTTGTTGAAAAAGAGATTTGAACCCATGACCACTCTCTCCCTAATATATGGACTAGATCAACCTTATAACTTTAAGAAAAAACTACTTAAAAATATTTATATTCAACATACATAATTGTTCTACTATATCTATATCTATAATATGATATTATACACTATATTTATACTATATATAAAGGCTATACCCCTTTTTCATTTGTACTTTTGTTAATATATATTCTACCTTTATACCTATTTGAAAATTAAAAAATAAAATATTTTGTCAAATGAAAGATTTGAACTCATAACCTCTAACTTCGATGAACAGTAATGCAACTTGCATTCTCATTGGAATCGGGAGGAATGTTGCTTAAGAACAATCAATAATGCAACTCATGTTCGCATTGGAATCAGGGAGCAGCTTGAAAACAACCAATAATACAACCTTTATATTGAGGCCAACTTTAAAAGACCTACAAATAAAATCACAATAACAAAAATTTTTGAATAGAAATATATTAGAAAGTCACCATTGTTTTGTGAAAGAAAGCTCAGAATTTTTTAGGCAAAGATAATTATATGCACGAAAAAATTATCAAATTATTATATTGATGGAAGAAAGTAGAGTAAAGGGGAATGACGTGAATGAAATAATATTTTTAATTTTAATTAATTATTTAATTAAATGATATAATGAAAATAATTTAATCTGATTGCTTAAGAAAGACACGTAATTTTTTAGTATACGTATCTTACTATTTTAAATTTTTTTTATAGATGTACAGCACTAAATATATTAGTCCGTTTAATTGATTAGTGGTATAAATATAATATATAAATATATTAATTTATTTAATTAATTAGTGATAATTTTTATACATATACCTTTAGTATTATAATATAGTATTAATCTGTTTTGAGTATTAAATATACCATTAAATAGCATTAAAAATAAAATTGTATATATTGTTTTAAATATACTAACAATAATGCATATATTATTATTACTCCTGATTTGTTTTAAAAGTATAAATATATATAAAAAAATACTAAGTTTTGAATAAAACGTAATATGTATAAAAGACTAAATCACATAAAAACGTATTAAAAACGCAGTATATTAATAATTACTTTGTTAATATTTAAAAATAGTGAACATGATTTTTTTATTTTTAATTTAATATTAATTTATTATAGATTTTTTATTAATATAAAACAAGAAATATTTTTCTCACATAAAACATATTTTAACGAAAGAAACACAATAATAATTTCTATACAAAATTAATGCGAAGGAATTAATTACAAATATGAATCACAAACAATAAAAACATAATAATTATTTTTGTAATAATAAAATATTGTTTTATTAAATAGATAAAATTATAATTAAATGCAGTCATCAAATTAAATTTAAATCAGATAAATTCAAGACTTAATTTTCTGAAAGGATTAAAATCTTGTACACTTGACCTTGTTATTGTGCCTACATTTAAAAGTTTAAAATATTTCTCAAATTTTATTATTATTTTTTTAATAAGTAAAATTTACAAAAATAAATAAAATGTTGTACATTTTACCATATCATTAAATTAAAACTTAAAAATTGAAGGAGAGTGTTTTAAGTTATATTAACTTTAAATCTAGAGGTTAGGATTTGTTTGTAAAAACTAAACAAATTTCCTATATTTCTGCAAGATCTCCTCTCCTGATAAACCCCAAAATTAAAATAAGTATGCATTGATTTATCTATGTAATTATGTAAAAATGAAAATCATAACCCTTTTAAATGTAAATTGATCTAGAGTTGTAATATCTAGTGGAGCATAAATTGATGTAGAGTCGTAATATCTAGTGGAGTGAAAAATAGGTAATAATAAAAGGTATAACGAGAAGGAACAGTGCACACCCCACGCAAGGGAAAGATCTCAGGAAACTCTCGTGTGATCTCTCCCAAAACTAATAAAACTTCCGTTATTAAGATTCATTTGACCTACTATGTAAGCGCATCAATAAAACTAAATTTACAAAACCTGAGATCTGCAACAAAAATCATGAGTAATATCACGCAACCATTTATTATGATCAAGAAGATAACAATGACTTGAGCGATCGATAGATTTGTGCTTCCTCATCAATTTTTCATCGTACCTCTATAACATAGATTTCAACCTCCTAGCATCCGATCTGCGAGAGATTCGGAAGAAACCACCATCGACGTGTAGATATGTGAGTCCTTGATTGATACGATATGGAATAAATAGTCTTACTTGTGGTCCACCTTATGCTTCCATGACTCTTCTCCTCTTCGATCTTTCAAACCATCTGGTGAATTGATGTGATTAAGAGACAAGGAAGAAGTGATAAACAAAATGTCTTAGACAAAGTTTTAGTGGTGAATATCGTTGGTTTCAGTTTTACTGGCTCCCGCGTGGTCGCAAAATGTTTTGGAGTGTATTTTTAGATGGGTAGCTAAAAGTTTTATCCTTAGGGTTCTGTAATCTTCCCTTTATACTGAGCCAGGTATTGTCTTCTTTTGCGTCCGGATCCTCCTTTATTTAATGTAGTCTTCATTATTAGCGGTGATTATCATTAAATGATTGGATATCGTGACAGATATTGTGGGATCGCGCGGGTCAAGTCGTCAAAGTCCACCTCTTATAAATTCTTATTAATTTTTTCAGCAATGACCTATTTAAAAATTTTAAAAAAACTACAATTTTGATATGCTAATGTTAATTTGCCGAATATAAACTCATAGCAGCTCCCTCCTCATCTTCCCACATGTGACTTTTACTACTAGACCAACTTTATAAACTTGGAACAAAAATACAACTTTAAAACATTTATATTCAACATATATAATTGATTTATTATCTATTATCTATGTTGTTCACCAAACAAAAAATCTATTATTATTATTATTATATATATATATATATTAATAAAGAAAATTATCTTTTTGGTATCCACATTTTGATAAACAATTATATCCTTTAATTATAATAGTAACTAACATATATTGTAAATGTACATATACTTAGGCATGGTTTTGCTTGAAAACTTCCTTTTTTTTTTAACAAAAATTAATATAATAAAAATGTAAATACAAAAGCGTTATGTGTTTTCATTATATATATAAACTTAATTATTAATGTACTGTGATCGGCTAAAAGTGGTTATTGCCATAAGCCTAAATAAAAATGGATATATAAAGGATATGAAAACCAAAAGCAGGATATATATCCTTTTTTTCTCCAAAATGTTAAAGATGAAAAAGTATCTCTACTTGTTTGGTGAAAGATGAATAAAATCCAGACGTAGAAAATTAACATAATGGACCTCTATTAACTCACTTGTGGACCTCTGTATGCCGGGTAGGCTACAGTCTACACAAGGAAAATCTTGGCATTTTCTTTTTCAACCTCCTACATTTCATTCTGGACCTCCTAAATTTTTTATATTCCTGATTTAGGAGGTTCAAGATCAAAATACAATTGAGTTTTAAACCTTAGCCCATCAACAATGCCAATGTGAAGCCCATATTTGTGTAAAAATTACCTATTGCCAATGGAAATTACTTTTAACACCTACCACATATTTTTTACACCTACTTGCCAATTTTAATTACTTTTACAAAATTTCAAAAACGCCTTCACGTGCCTTTCACTTGAAACACATTTCAATATTCTGGACAGCATGATAAAAAAACACATTATCTATATGTTTTGTATTAATTGATATGTAATCTAAAAAAAACTATTATATTTTTATTATTTTAGAAAACTTGATTCGCAATACACAAGTTATATGTTTCAAATCATTTATTCAAATGTGAAAAGAAAATTTATTAATCCGAAACACAATAACAATTTGTTTTAGATCCATTTAGAAGGTTAAAAGTAATTATTTCGAATAGTATTATTTGAAACATATTTATTGTATGTTTCGGATTAATTTATTCAAACATAACAAGAATTTAACCATTTAGATAACTTAATACAAAACACAATAATTAATTGTTTGTTCCAGATAAATTAATTTAAAATGTAAAAAAAATTTCGAATAAAGTAATACAGAATGTATCCTTAAAATAATAAATAAATCCTAGATAATAACTAAAACCAAGGTTTTACACTATTTTGCAACACGTCTACGTGACTTTGTTTCTCTTTAAAAGATCTTTCCTCTCCCATTATTTTATATCTAAGTGGTTTCGAAATTTGAAATTTATAAAATTAGAAACTAGTTTTTGTTTTAAGTTTTTATAATTTTAAAAACAATTTTGTTTTTGTTTTCAATTTTAAAACATTATTTTAAAATCTTAACCAAAACACTAGTTGGAGGTGAAGGTCAACACGGTGGCCGATGAGCGACAATCAGAAGTGGCGATTGGTGACCGGTGATTGCATATGGAGGTTGGTGATCACCAGTCGGAAATAGCAACCGGTGACTGCCGGTCGAAGGTGGTGACCGATGATAGCCGGTCGGAGGTGGTAGTCAGTAACGCTGGTTGAAGGTGACGGTCAGTGACCATCAGTCAAAGGTGGTGGTCGATGATCTCCTGTCAGAGGGTGGCGATCAGTGATAGTTAATTAGAGGTGACAATCGGTGACCATCTGTCAGAGGTAACGACTGGTGATGTAGATCGCCAGTCGGAGGTGGTGCTCGGTAACTGTTTATCGGAGATAGCGACAAGTGACTTTTAGTTGGAGGTGGCAATCGTTGACCGCAAGTCAGAGGTCATGGTTAATGGTGGCAAATAATGAGATTAAATAAAAGCAAAATAGAAATCTGAAAACCAAATTTTATTGTTTTTGAAATTAAGTGAAGATTGTTTTGAAGATGAGTAAAAAACAACAAAACCACATTTACCAAATATGTTTTTTTTTTTCAAAACTAAAACTCAGAACCACCTTATTTTAAATTATCAATTATTATAATTATATTAAATTATCAATTACTATAATTATTTAAATTATCAATTACTATAATTATTTTAAATTTACCAATTTTACCATACGTGACAATATTATTAGTAGTTGATAATATAAAATATTTATAGTAATTAAATTTTAATATTTTATTATTACCCCATAAAAGTTTAGTTAATCTATAAGGGTTATGATGTAACAATTTCTTAAAAAATATCTTTTATTTAAAAAACATGAATAATAAAATTTACATACCATTCTTTTCAAAATATTAATCGAACAAGATAATTTGAACATCCCTCCAAGTTTCTCCATCAAATTAGTATAATTATTTTTAAATTATCAATTATTATTGATTACTATAATTATTTTAAATTATCTATTACTATAATTATTTTAAATTTTAAATTATCTATTACTATAATTATTTTAAATTTTAAATTATCTATTACTATAATTATTTTAAATTTACCAATTTTATCATATATAACAATATTATTAGTAGTTGATAATATAAAATATTTATAGTAATTAAATTCTAATGATTTATGATTACCCATAAAAGTTTAATCAATCTATAACTAGTTACTATTTGATATAACAATTTTTTAAAAATATTTTTCATTTAAGAAACATCAAATAATAGAAAATATATATCATTCTTTTCAAAATATTAATGGAATATGATAATTTGAACATTTTTTTTTTATAATTGAAATAAAAAAAAAATGAAATTAAGAATTTGAAGGAAAAACTAGGGGACTATAGAAAAAAGAAATAATATGGCACGAGAAGTGGCATGCGCATAAGAGAGTAGTGCAAGATTTGGAAACAAGCATACGGGCCCATTTGCGAAGAACTTTGTTATTTCCTATGCTTCTCACGTGATTATGGATTGAAGGGTTGTGGACGTTTTCAAGTATCAACGAGGATTTTGAGAAGCTTTTTGAATTGCAATTTGTAATTACAATTTTACCTTAGTGCTTTCAAGACAACCATGTAGCACTACATAGGTTGACATCCTAAGTGGCTATGAAAATGCAAACTTGCGGTTTGACCAAGTCAAATATAAAAACAAATTCTTCTAAATAAATATTTTTAAAATAACCTATTTAAGTAAATATTTTTAAAAATAGACACACTTAAGTCAATCACTCTAAAATTTAATTGTTGGGGAGGTTGTTCGAAGGAAGACATGTGAGATATGGTGGTGCATGTGTGGCACAAAGGTGGAGGGAGGTGTAGGGGTGGTCAAAGAAGAGGAGGGAGATCATGTTAGTTTGGGTATTTTACCATAACTAGAAGGTGCCAATAGTAATGTGGTTGGTGGCAAAAGAAAATCTTATTGTCAATTAGTGTATCGTCTATCAATGAAAATTTCTCCTTGCATCCCTATAACTTCTCATGCACCTTCATAAATGTAAAAAACTCTAAAGTACCCCTAGCTTAAAAAATAACTTCACTCCTTTTCTCACTCTTCTTCTTCTTGAGATCTCTTTTTCGAGCTTTGTCTCCTGCACCTCCTTCAAGTTGTTGTTCATCCTGCAATCCTACACTAATATTACAAAAATAGACCAAAAGCCAAAAAAAGTTAGATGCAATTCAACCATGTATCACCAAAATTAAACTTCACACAAACATATATTCCCTTCTTGTAAAAGGGAAAATGCAACTAAAAAAAATCAAAGCAAGTTAGCTTTATATCACTACAAAATTTAACAAACTAGGTATGTGATTTCCATCTTCCCATCCTTCTATAAAAGGTAACTCCTATGTACTATGAGCTTTGAGAATTTGGCCTTCTCTTACTCTTCTTCGCTAGCTGTTGAGTCTGACTTTGAGGCTGAGGTTGAAGCATTTTAACCTCATTATTTCCTCCCTCGTGTTCAAATGAGAGATCCATCAAACCATTCGTTGCTGAAAACATACACGTTTCCTCTATACTATAGTAGTATTACATTCCGGTTGTACACGGGATCAACAATTACAAAATCTAGAAACCTTTGTCCAGACTTGTGAAAAATTTTGCAAATTTTTCTTTCGCTCTTCTCTTCCCATCAATGACTCCAAGCCATTCTACTATGTCTGTTTTCCAAATTTGGTGGATTGTAATAATTTCATGTATGTGGTGTATCTCTTTCAGATAATGTGGTCAACATCATTTTCCATCTGTTTAACACAAATAGGAATGGAAATCTAAGGTTTGATGAATTTGTAAGAGTGCTACACAAAGATGAAAGGGACATTGCATGACCAGTAGAGACAACATGGAGAAGAGAGGTGCAAATGTAGGACAAAAAAAACGAGAGGGCGGTGCAAGAGGTAACAAATTTTTTACTATTTTTACCTAAAGTTATTTTTGAAATTTTTAAAAAATATGGAGGTGCATTAAAAAAAAACTCTATCAATTGTTGCTCAAACGGGCTGCATCTATGCATAGGCTCGTCAATTTGATCATTATTTGAAATTTATATCATTAATTAGTTAATAAATTTTTTACCCCACAGTTAATAAAACCTTATAAATTTTAAGTTTAATGATATTTTATGTTTTTCGATTTTTTAATTACACTATGTCACTCTATTTTTTTTTTTTATATTTTTCCTGTAAATTTAAATTACAATATTGTGTCTCTAACTTTTGAAATTATTAAATTTGTGCTAGTCATTAATCAATTTTCTTTAACTATAAATGACATACATTAACTGAACAGAACGTAGACACAATTTTAAAAAGTGGGAGCACAATTTCTTGATTTAAAAAGAAATAAAGTATATAAAATAAAAAGACCTAAAGTATTATCCAATCTAAAATTTATCATTATTTTCTAATATATACAAAACTTAGTTAGGTGAAGCCCAAACATTTGTGATATATCGAAATACCTAACAAATCGGGAGACTGGTCTTTGACCAGAACCAAAAACCGTTAATATTTATTCCATAAAAATTTTTTAAAAAAAATCTTAAAAATAAACTAAATACTTCTCTTTTCCATAATAAGGGAAAAGCTTTGTTTTTGAAAGAAGGAAAAAGCTTTGTTATTATTATAGTAACCAGTGAAAACACTGGTGTGATAACGCATATGTTTTATAATAGATTTTGTGACTTCTTATTTTTTTTACTTACTATGCTAACATGATTATTATGAATATTAATTATTTTGTATTACTCTAAACTATTTTATTATATTTATATAAAGATTTTCTTTAGTTTTTTGGAATTTTATTTTGAGAATGCTAACCAAGTCTGTACGATACTGGAGAAGAAATTAAATAATTTTTTTTATTGAGATGCATGAAAAAGAGAGTATGATTATCATGCTAGGTAAACGATGATGGATCCAGAAATTTTAACTAGTAGAGCATAATGTAAATTTTTAAAGTAGAAAATAATAATTTAACAAGTAGAAATTCGGTTAAAAAATTTAAAATATTAATTTATTTACATCAAAAGAAAATATTAACTTATCTTTTTAATTGTTTTTAAGTAAAAATTGTAAATATAGAAAAAAAATGTTAACTTATCTCTTTAATTGGTAGTAAATAAAAATTATAACTAAAAAGACAAAATAAAATATTAATTATCTTTTCAATTGTTTTTAAGTAAATATCTTCATAATTATATTAAAAAAATAGTTTTTAATTTTTTAAATTTATCTTTTTTGTCATAATAAGAATCAAATTTAGATGTCAAAGGATTTATAAAAACTCACACTCTACTCAACCAACTCTCTTGACAAATAGTTTTAGATTTATCTATTAGTGAATCCAAATATATATTATGTAAAATATTTGAATTAATTATTTTTACAATTTGAATAGCAAAATAGATATTTTTTAGTCATTGAACATTATTTTTAAAATAAAAAGTACAACTACTTAAAAAAGTTATTTTTTAAATAAAAATTATAGTTACCGGATTCATAACTACTAAAATATACTTTTGTTAATTTTTTAAAATAATATATACATGACTGTAAAACAACGATGTCAATTTAAAATACGAATAATAGAGACAAAATCTAAAATTTGCTACAAGACTAAGTAATATAATTACAAAAGAAAATGATGATAAATTATATTATATATATATATATATATATATTACACATTAAAATAAAAAATTTAGTGGAGGCTTGCCTCCACACCTTTATACATGAATCGGTACCGAAGAACACATGGTAAAAACTCTGAATATAGTTAACAATAGGAGTTAAAGGTAAATTAAAAAATAGAAAATATAAATCATGAAAATTTACATACTATTATAGATTCCTGCCACCTGTTCCAATAGTTTTAAATGAAGTGTACTTGGAAAACATGGATGACAATTAAAAAACGAGGTTGACGGAAAGATGTTGGACAAATGCATGAAACACGACATACTTTAAAAATGCATTTGGCCACTTAAAAGTTGTTGTACTGTAATATCTTTACCTTGGTTGTTTTGTATGTTCATGTCACTTAAATCATGGTACAAAATAATTAATGAGGATGTGCTTGAGCACAATGTATTTTCTTTATTCATGCTGCCCTCAACTTTTGCAGATGATAGTCAAAAGTTCAAAATTTTGGTTTTAGAAACTGTTACAAATTGATGGCAAAGCATTTTTAATAAGAGAATAAGTGATAGTGTCACGTCTTGTGTTCAAAGTTGGGGTTTTAATTATGATAATGCACAACTAAATAACAAAGAGAATAGGGCCGATTAAGTTGTATATTTCTACTTTCTTTCATTATCGTTCAGTTTTCTATGAACATATACGTTTGGGGACCAGAAGCGCAATACACAGTAGCAGCGAATGGGAAGCATTTTACTAAGGTCTTTTGTCATGGAACTACAATAAATGGTGTATATTGGTCCCTCTCCTTTTGTTTTGGTCTCCAGAGGTCTTTCTACATATTTATACTATTCTTTGCTCTCCAGAATTGCTTTAGTTTTTCTTTAAACTTTATTAATTAACATGCGATTCATGTGAAATATACATAATATATGATATTTAGGATGTGTATCAGATAAAGCATATAGTATGTAAAAAATATATATTTTACTTACATCCTGTTTACAGTGGTTTTTACTTGTAAGTTTTAAAAACAACCAAATTTTAGTTTTTAAATATATTGTTAGTTTTTTTTTTTTTTTTAATTTTTAGTTTCAAAATAAACTCATTTAGGTTGAAACTTTTTTATCCTATTAGAATTTGTTTAAGGGCGTTGTCCGTGTATATACAGGAGATTCCTTGTCCACAGTAACAAATTAAATGAGGCTAAGATCGATGATTCATTGGCACTTGCTTATAACTAGCTAGAAGAGACTTTATAAAGTTGTATTTGTACTTAAAAAATAAGGTCTTTTCAATTGTGGTTTTTTAAAGATTTTTATTTTAAATTTTCTCCTTTAACTATATTTTTTTTTGTTTTATTCTTGATTGTCAAACACAATTTTACGTTTAGTTTTACTTTTAAACAATAATGGTACGCATTATCAGGTAGTAGGAAAGGATAGTCTTAAATTGGTTGTGTAATTTATTAGAAAAATTATGTTTTTAATATTTTATCTATTTAAAACATTATAATGGAACGTAACAAAGATTTTATTCTATTATTTTTAAAAAAATGACATAACGAAATGGGTTATAATTTTTTTTATATTATTCTTATTTTAAATATATCATCCTCAAGAGACTCATGATTAATATAAAAATTACATAAATAAAATAGTTATTTATAATATATAACAACCTCTCTAATTCTTTATTTAAAATAAGTCATTTACAAAAATTAACTAAGAAAATCAATGTTTAACAATAATTTTTCATCAAGATTTTGAGTTTCTCAGTGGTCATGGATAGTGATCTAAGATTGTATGAGATCAAAATGAAATAATAAATATTTTTTTTTATATTTAACTATTTGCAAGATCTTTAGGTAACACAAACTTTTTCTTTGAATATTTAACTAAAAAAATCTGAATTTTTTGGTTAAGCTAGAATAACTCTATGACATCGGATCCACGTATATAAATATATATTTTATAAAATAAATTGACATGTAATTTTATTAAAATGATACTTACTCTATTAAACCAATAATATAATAATTTGAAGTTTTAACAATCTAAAAAAGATTCATTAAAAAAGACTATCTCAAAAATTATATATTATATTCTTTATTCAATTTAATTACATGTTATAATTTTTTTATAGAAAATTGCATATTATAAATATTATTCAATATACATTTCTAAAATAATTGAATAGATATGAATATTTATATATAAAGTAACATAAAAGTGAGTTTGACAAATATTTATAATTTAATAAGTTAACTTAACAACTTTTAATGCTAACAATCAGCTTATATTTAAGAAACTTATTTAATTACTAATTTCAAAAGTTTTTATTAACCCAAAAACTTGCTTGATTTTTCAATTTTTAGCTTAACTTTTACAAAAGCATAGCCAAATTTACTTGCAATTGCCATATCAATTGCAACAAATTTTGTCTTTTTAAAATTAATTTGATGGCATTTCAACTATAAAATATTAATTTTTATAGTTTAAAATAATATTAAAAGATCAATTTATTCTCAATTTATTTTATCATACGGAGATAAAAATTAAATTTAATCTTTATACATCTACCTTAACTTAATACCCATCCAAGTGGGTTGATTTTTATTTTGACTTCAAGTTAGTTGATTTATATATACACTAATTAAGAGGCCAGAAATAAACTGTCAGATGTATCAGTTTTAAATGGGTTCATTTATTGTCAGATGTATACTAACGAAGATGCCAAAAATAGAAAAGAGACAGATTTACTTGATGCAACACATATTACAGTAACGTGTGTCATGTGTGTGTATATATATATATATACAGGTTTTGCGCTTGTAACTCCACGTACTCAGCATTTGCCAAAACCCCTCTGCTTCCTCTGTCTTTCTCTCTCCTTTGCTCTCTTTCAAGTCTCAAACATGATTGTAATGTCTGAGAAACCTCTTCATCCAGTTCCTCCACAGGTTTCAGATACCACTTTTCCCCCTTCATCTAAAAGGTACCGAATATTAAAATTTGTATGTCTCTCTCTAATTTCTCTGTTTTGTTTACACTTTGCATATAATGTTTTGCTTGACAAAAGAAAGCCTCTTCCACCACCCCTTGATTGGATAGTCCACAATCTTCAATAGTTCAATCTTGTTCCCTCCAATGAACATCTATGGAGAAAAGTTTTTATGCCACTTTTTTCTTTTTTTAAATTGCTCATTTTTTTAACATGGTGACTTGTCTAATAATCATATATGTGGAATTAAAGCTTGTTTAATAATGTTTCTAAATAAATGCTATTTTTCATATATAGACATAGAGAGGATTGAATCCTGATCGTATGATATATAGAATTAATTAATCCTATTAGATATATACACATAAAAAAAAGTTAATTATATAGTTTATTATTATTTTTTCTTATTCAATGTTATGTTTGATATTATTATAGGTTGGAAGGCAAAGTTGCTATTGTAACCGGGGGTGCCAGGGGCATAGGTGAAGCAACTGTGAGAGTTTTTGTGAAGCATGGTGCAAAGGTGGTGATTGCTGATATTGAGGATGCAGCTGGGGCCATGCTTGCTGAGACACTATCTCCTTCAGCAACCTATGTCCACTGTGATGTTAGCGTGGAGAAAGAGGTTGAAAACTTGGTTAGTTCCACCATTTCTGGCTATGGACATCTTGACATCATGTTCAACAATGCTGGCGTGCTAGGGAACCAGTCCAAGAACAAGAGCATTGTCAATTTTGACCCTGATGAGTTTGACCAAGTCATGTGTGTGAATGTGAAGGGAGTGGCTTTGGGGATGAAGCATGCTGCAAAAGTGATGATTCCAAGAGGAGTAGGGTGCATTATATCAACTTCTAGTGTTGCTGGGTTCATGGGGGGGCTTGGACCACATGCTTACACTGCTTCAAAGCATGCCATAGTTGGGCTTACCAAGAACACTGCTTGTGAGCTGGGGAGGTATGGGATCAGGGTCAATTGTATTTCACCATTTGGAGTAGCCACTTCCATGCTTGTCAATGCATGGAGGCCTTGTGATGAAGACACAAATTTTGGGGTGCCCTTCCCAGAAGAAGTGGAGAAAATTGAGGAGTTTGTTAGAGGGCTTGCCAACTTGAGAGGATCAACTCTGAGGACTATGGACATTGCTGAGGCTGCACTTTATCTTGCTAGTGATGAATCAAAGTATGTTAGTGGTCATAATCTTGTTGTAGATGGTGGAGTCACTTCCTCAAGAAATTGTATTGGACTGTAATAACTTTCTTGGTATTGATGTCATTTGTTTTACTTTGTAGTAGTTGGCAGTAGCTATCATCGGTTTAGGATCAGGCACTTTGTCAAGCTTATTGTATAATCATTTTCTACGAATAATACTTCAATATTTATAGTTGCAGTTATTTTTTATGACTAAATAGTTTGTGGATTCAAAGAATTTTTACAATATTGTTATTCAATTATAAAATCTATGATGTATAATGAGTTTCTTGTTTTTCATATTCATTGTTTTAAAGAGAAAAAATGGTGATCGAATACAATTTTCCAATGTTAAGTTTGATTACTTTTAAATAATTAACTTAAAATAGAATTGTAATTAAATAATTGTAGAAAACTATTTTAGATTTCCTTTAAATTCTATTACAAAAAGATTATAAACAAATAAGGATTATTTAATAAATTAGTTTTTAAAACCTAAATGTTCATTCTACTCATACTCAAAGTTTGGAGTAACAAGGGGTGAAAGTCCAAGACAAAAGTGCAAATGTTAAATTATTGGTATTCAATTTATATATTTTTTTCGTAATAGTAGCATAGGTAAGAGTTGTGGGATATTGTCTGGTTGACTTGCAGGAAAAAATCCATTTGAATATTGATATGGTTTGTACGTACGTACCTCACTGGAAAGTGCATTTGAAAGGACTAAAGGTGGCTTGGACAATGTAAGAAGATGCAGTGATTTGGGTTATGTGCATTGTACGACAATGGAAGCATAGTCAATAATAATGAGACGTATTATTGGGGTTTAGTTAAGTTGATTTAAACATTAGTTATTGTAAACTTTCTGCTTCTTCAATTCTTATTTTACCAAAAAATAATAATGAGAGATGAAACATCTAATTAACATTGCATTACATGAAAGAAAAAAAGCAAATCCACGTCACTAACATGAATATGATTCCTTGGTTAAGTAAAGGATTTGTTCCCAATTCGGTCTCTTATGGTTGAGTCCAAGTCATCATCTTCAAAATTGCATGGTCTCAACGTGGAAGTTTTGGATTTAGTGACTAGTTTGTCAAAGGGTCAATCATTAAGTATTTATTTTTCAGGGGTCATTTTGTTCATAGTCATAGTTAAATTTTTCAAGGGGGGGCTGCGCGGTTTATTTAATCAAGTGTTTAATTCAAATGGGCAATTTCAATTCTTTCTCACGCTTTGCTAACATAACTCATGATACATAGGTTTTTGAAATCGGTAAAAGTATTCGTACTAATTATTTAGGTTGTCACTTGTCATCTTTCAAACAAACAAAAAGTAGATGAAAAGAATAAGGCGTCACCAATTGGTGTGGTTAACCGGCATCTTTGTTTTCATTAGTAAGTGGATTATCAGTGTTAGCTTAATTAAAAATTTGATTAAGGTTTTACATTCGTTGATAAATTAATTAATTGGTCAACATGGTGTAATATAACGAGTAGAGAGTCTCCGATGCTGGGGTTAAAGTGATTAATTTGAAAGATACTTGTGAGTACTTAAGAGATAAAACAAATTTAAGCATTTAATAAGTAAGCATTAATTGAGTGGCAACCCACTGCTGCTTCCTCATGCCCTCATTGGTTTTGAATGATCCGAGAGGGTGATTAAAGTAACAGGCATAATTTAGGAGGTTCGTTAGTTTATGTTAAACCATCCAATGTGTACTTTATAAAGTACAACCAAGTTGATGAAAAATGCTAAGTTTTGTAATTAACAATTATATACTAACATTGTTTTCAGAAGGGCACTTGACATTATTAACTTTAGAGGAGACCCAAACTGGGCCTTGTCTAAGCTGGCAGGATCACTATCTACCCCTTTATTAGAGGGCTGTGCGGTTGGTTGACCTTATGAATCCCATTTTTTGGGAATCAAACACAAAACTGATTATTTGAAAATCAGATACGACAGCCAAGAAAAGCATGGACAAGTCTGCACGACGCAGGGGATTTTGGTGTTTTAAAAATTGTGAAACACAAGATTAGTTCAAGATTATTACCAGCTGTTTGGTTTGTTATTTTAATTAGTTGAAGTTAATTAAAATTGTTTCACCTTTCTTTGAATATAAAAGATTTTTGGAGTTATTAGTTTTTCTAAAAAACTTACTAGTTTTTTTAAAAGATATTTTATTTTTAATTATTAGTTTTTTTTTTTACAATTTTACCCTTCACTAATTAATATATTATCTCCTATTAGTTCTCTCTCCTCTCATGATATAAACTTTTCTCTACTTCATTAATATAATTACAGTAAATTATAAATTTAAATATATAGTTATAAAAAATTATAATTTAAATATATAACTTAAAATTTATATATTTAACTATAAAAAATCATAATTTAAATATATAATTTATAATTTAAATATATAATTATAATAATTTATAATTCAAATATATAATCAATTTATATTATTAAAATATGTTATAATTATTTTAAATACTTTACTATTGACCTAATGATCATTGATGTCCTTATTTGTTATTTTACAACTTTCAGTTAATTGATAAACTAGTTTTACCAAATACTTACAACTAATTTTTTAATTTTCAGTCTTTAGATAATTTTTCAATTTTCAACTAGTTTTATTAAACTCACTCTATGACTCGTATGTTGTTTTGGTTTGAGGTTTGGAACCCTATATATTGACGCCCTAGCTACTGCATAAGTTTTATGTGTATTAGTGTGTTAATTAGAATTTTTGAGAAAAAAGCATCAATTATTTGACAATGTTTTAATTATTAAAATTGTTAATACATTAGTTCATTTTAATAATCTTGTGGTAGGAATTAGTATAGAGTAGCTGTCATTCGCTTGTTAATTGTTACTTTTATAATAAATCTATAAAAGTAGATTATGAGAGATTCTTTCGGTGAAATTTTGAGATAAATAAATCTATCATTTTATATACTGCACTTATTTATTAAACCAAGTGGTATTTATTCCTTTTTATATATTTGGTTACTACATATAAAACTCTCCTAATAAATTCATATAATTTTAAAAATTTAGTTAATTTAGACGTGTGCAAGGAATTTTGAGAAAATGGATTTATCTATCATTTTATAACAATTATTATAGAGTAATTAAGAGCATTTTCAACGATGAAAGTTTGATTTTGGACACAAAATCTGATCTTACCAAGATCAGCTATTGAAGTTGAAGAGTTAATTTCTATATTAAAATTTAATTTTGTACAAAATCACTAAAGATCAACCTATTCTAAAAAATAAATATTTTTATTCTCTTTCTTCAAATGTGAGACTTACAAAAATGTTTTGAGATTACAAAATTTGTTCTTCTATTAAAGCAAAAAATAAAATAAACCTTAAAAGTAATGTGAAGTGGAGTCCAAAAAAAAAAGACTAAGATACTTTGATATTTAATTGGAAATGCTCTAAGGGTATACTTATTAAAAAATAGTTAATACTAAAGATAAGTAAAAGAGAGCCTTATATTTTAAAAAGAGTTTTATATTTAGAAAGGATATATAATACTCAAATTATAATGTCTTTTATATTAATTTTTTTAGACTTACTTTTTCTTATTGATCCTCTTGAAGAAAGTGTCATGCACCCTGTTCAACCCTAGATCTTCTTAACTTAAATTCCCTTAATTAAATGAAAGATTATAGTGATAATATTTAGAAGAGAAAAAAATAAGTATTAAAGATACTAGTAATTTTGGAAACAAATATTTAAAATATATTTATTGCTATAAACTAAATCAACTACTTTTTTTAATATTGATAAATTAAGTGATTGTGTTGGTGTATTATGCATTAACTTGTTTTAATGTGAACAAATCTATTAAGACAATTGAATCTTACATAATTATGGATGACAAACTATATTTGAGGTAGTTGCATATTTGAGATAGTTAAATATTCAAGATTCCAACTTGAAACCTCTAGTGAAAGTAAAACAATTATTCTTCATATTAATCTACATCACTTAAAATATAATGTATTATTTAAATGTTATTTAAAGTATAATATGTAAAATAATAAATGATAAATTGACATTCATCCTTTAGTTAAATATAAAAAAAATATTAATTAAAACTATAACATTTAATACAATTTAGAAAATAATAAAAATATCTTTCAAAAATTTGACACATCCATAAATGATTTTAATATAATTATATACTCATAAAATAGAATAATTTTATATTAAGTTATAAATTACTACTAATATGATTTTTAAATTAATATTATAAAAAATAATAAATTTATTATATGATAAATAATATGTGAAATGAAAATAAAAAAAAATTATATATTTTTCTCATATATAATTAAAATATATACTTGTGATTGGCTAAAGTTGATATCATTGCTCCAAGAACTTCCTGCAACTTGGATTTGATAGTGGGATTCAATGTCATTTATAATTACAAGATTACAAAATCCTGAAAGTTGTTACCATATGCATGTCACATACAGCCTAGAATCCATTAAGGTCTACGAACTGTCAAATATTCAATATCAACGCAATATTGTGAGGCATGGATTTATTTTAATCTTTCTAATATTGTATTCTCATTCAGGGACCAAGCTGAAAAGGAGTTCACTTCTCTACCTTGTAGCTAGCCTAGTTAGTTAGGACAAAGATTATAAATAAATTAAATTGACATGTATGTACAAATATCGAAGGTGTGAAATTCATGTGACTGACTCATCCAATTATATGTGAATACTAACAGAAACGATTTTCATGTGTTCATATATAGATCAACAATGCCAACAAAATTATTATAACACAAAAGATTAAATTGGTTTTTATTTTATATACAATGAGAAAATGTTAAATTTTTTACGAACCATGTTATTTTTTAAAATTTTTACATCATTTTGAGACAATTTATAAATGTGATTTGTTCATATAAGAAATAATATTATTTCGATATAAAAAATATAAACAAAAATCACATTGCTCTCCAACATGCATGTCACACTTATTTAATTAAGTTGATTCTCGTTGGGTTTGGTGCATGTTTCATTCTCACTAGGTTTGGTGCATGTCTCATTCTCGCTAGGTTCAAAGGTCTTTCCATTTCATATCAAGTCCATGCTTGGCAATGAAATACAGTTCCAAAGAATATTAATGAAGCAAGTCAGAAAGTCATGTCAATCGATGTTTATCCTTAACAAAAGTCGAATTCAAACTATAATAAACCTTCTTCAATTCAACTTTAATAATTATTCATTCCTTATTACCTTTCTTCTATTTCATGAAATAAATTAACTCTTATGTAATAATGATATTTGTCATTGCTACTCTTTAGGTAATAAAGTTGCTACGATAAGGGTTCACCAACAATTTTTTCATTATTGGATACAAAGGAAAGTAAGAATTTTTGTAATTGTCTATAGCAAAAATATTCGTACGAGTATCATTCTAAATTCTTCCTAATTTTGATAAGATTTTCTATTTTGATTGGGTGTGAGTATTATTTGATACACTAATCAGGTATGGGTATGTAATTATTCGCCTCATACTTAAACACATACATGCCCCGTTATAATTATAACAATTATATAATAAAATTTAAAATTATATATTTAATTAAAAATTTTAATTGTTAAAGTTTAATTTATGATTTCTTGTTATTTATTTTTTTTATATATTTTTAAATTAAAATATAATTAATAACTTAATATATAATTTATATAATAATAAATAACTATGTTTAAATTGTAAAAAAATAATAAAACAGGTTACCCACGAGTATACCCGAACCCAAAAATATCAGACAGAGATGAAGACTAAAATCTTATACTACTTTATTTATACCCACACCTGAACTCGTCCCGTCATTTCCAAAAATTAGGATGGGGATAGCCACACTAGTACACACACTCGCCCTGTTGTCATCCTTATACGAAATGTTACATAAGCTTATTGGTTACAAAAGTTTCAAAGAGGTTATTGTCTCCACTTTAGGGATCAGGGTAATAAGGGTAAAATTGATATCCCTTATTGTGCTTAGATTAACAAATGCTTATTCAATCATTTTGTAAAAGGATTTCCCAATAATGGTCCAATTAGTTTTATAAAAGACAACTTGTTAATCATCCTCCCCCATGCCTTGAAGTTGTTCCTGGAGAATAAGACATTTCTAATCTCCACTTGAGTACAAGTTCATTGAAGAGAGCTAACTCCTCTCCAGTAGGTGTGGAAGAGCACCTTGAATGGCTAGAGGAACAAATTGGTTATCATTAGCATAAAATTTTTGAATAAAACAAATTAACTAATCTCTCCAACTCCTCATAGTTGTCAACTTAATGGCCTTTTATGTCCTCCATAGCCTCATTTTATTTTTTCTCATTCGAATAGTTGTGACTTCATAAAAATACTTATAGTTCTTATTCCTATATGATAGTCATTTAGCACAAGATCATTGAAACCATAACAACTCTTCTTCTTTAGGGTTTGTTGATATTATTTCCTGATATAGTCTTGTCTTGCCTCCTAGTGACTTGGGGAAGTCATGACCATCAATGATTTATCCTATCCATTTGATTGATAAGATGCCTCTTGCATTTAATAATTCCCAAACATTTCAACATTTCACTTCCTCAAGGATTCATGAAGTTTGGGCACATGTCCCTGCCAAGTATCAATTTTCCTCCAAAAGTTAGTTAGAAAGCGATGGAAAACATGGTAAGAGTCATGCAACAACAAAATCAAAAGGTTTACACCTCTTATTAATACCTCTAGTATTGGTAAAGCTAACCAGAATTAGTCGATGGTCAAACTGATAAAACGGTAGGTTTATGGTGCAGAATTGGAAACCTTTCTTTATGAAAAGTGTGGCAATATCCACCAAGTTAGCTAGTTGGGTTTGTATTTTAAACTTACCTATAGAATTGTATAATGATGAGTTATAAGGTAAGGTTGGTGCAACTTTAAAAACCATGCTTAAGATTGATTGTGTCACAACGATCTACATAAGAGGTCAACATGAGAGGTTATGTATTGAACTTGATCTTAACAAACCTCTTCAATCAAAATTGATTGCACCGAAGTACTTGCTACAAATCCAGTATGAAGGGCTTTATAAAATATGCTTCAAATGTGATCGATATGAAGACAAAACAAAGACGTCCATTGTACTATGAGCATGGCTAATCCAAACATATCACACAATAGGAAGGTAGACAACAGTGCATTAGTGCAATCACCATCGATGAACTAGCTTGAACTGGATGCTAATAAGGTAAATTGCACTAACAACATTAATGGCAATAAAATGGAAGGTAAAATCATGAATGACGTGGACGAGAGGCATGCAACGACCTCTGTCCCAAATTGGTGTCTCATTCTCTGTCCCAACCAATCAATAAATGAAATGTCATTTAATGAGTTATATAAGATATAAAAAAATCATAAAAAAAATTTATTAAATGACCTGACATGTATTGATTGGTTGGAATAGGGAATGAGACACAAACTTAGGATAAAGGATTTCTATCCCGATTTTGAACATTACAAAACAAGAGGAAATCTTGACCATTTATAAACATGGATTCAAGCCAAAAATTCTAAACGATGGAATAAAGGACATGGATCAATAGATAAAGAAGTAGGCCTAGTCATCTCAGAATTCGTTAGAGGTTGCAAACTAGTTGACTTCTCACATTTTTTTATGGGGGTCCTTATCTTCAAAGAAGGAGAACCCTTTGCGACAACTTAGTGAGATTGCTCTTAATATGCATGACTGTGGGCTCTTGTATTCAATTTTAATTCCATTCTAAAGGAACATGAGAGAGGGGGAAGGATCCTACTCATCATTATGGAGAGGTATTTTTTATTTTATGAATTTTGTTCAACAATTTGCTAGATGCGGGATTTTAGGGTCCAACCTTCACCTGGAAAAGGGGTCAATTGATGGAGAGATTGGATATAATATTGATAAATTTACCTTGGTGCCTTTGATTTCAACAAGCTATCCATTTCATAATGTCTATTGTCTACCACCATTTAAGGTTGTCTTTCAAAGACGTTTGATTATAATCCTTAGGTGAGGAGAAAAATACTTGGTAATAGTTTTGGGACATATAAATGATTTTAGGAGATCCTTTCTTTGTCCAATCATTCTTTATTTTTCTATTCTAGTAACCAAAACCCATACTTTTGCCTAATAATCACAATAAGTGATCTTTTTCAGGGTTTACACCACTCATTAAACTTTTTATCTGAAATAGGTATCTCCTTAAAGCATAAATATGATTCTCTTTCAGCATAGGAGGTGATATCTCAATCTCCAAAACATCTTCCATCAAATTCAGAGAAAGGGACTGGTCCATCATTATTTAGTAGCTTCATTTTGTACGAGGTATCCAACACTTCCTTCAGAGTATAGATGGACCCTTCATCGACACACATAACATGCCCATCACTAATCGCTTTATGTTTAAGCTTGTGATGAATTCTCATTAGCAAATCCTCTTTCTCCGTAGAGACCTTTCTCTAACAAATAGGAATGACAAAAATACTTATACTAGTGGGTACTGTCCCAAACTCGCCCTAATTTTAACGAGTATTATCCACTTTAACTGAGTATAGATATAGGTATTACCCAATGTGATGAACTGGGTACATGTACAAGTATATGTATGTGACGACTTGCTCGGTACTTAAACCCATACTTGCCCTATTATAATTTTAATAGTTATATATTTAATTAAAAAATTTAATTCTTAAACTTTAATTTATAATTTCTTGTTATTAATTAATATTTATATACTTTTTTAATTAAAATATAATTAATAACAATATATATAATTTATTTAATAATAAATAAGTAAATTTAAATTATAAAAAATAATATAATGGATACTCATAGCTTTATCTGAACTTGAAAATACCCAACAGGAACAGAGATGGAGATTAAAATTTCATACTCAATTTTTTTATACCTGAACTTGTCTTGCACTTTTTGGGATGAAGATGAAAACAGAGAAGGTCAAACCCGCAACTGTCCCATTGACTAGCAAAACTATCAATCTAAACCTCCATCAAGAATAGATTATTATAAATAAGTATACATATATTTTTTAAATTTTTTATTACTAAATATTATACTTATACAAAACTAGTATAGATCCTAATTTTGTCTTATATTTTTTCTTTAAATTCTAATTTTGAACTTCATTATTCTGGAAACGATAGTTTTTCTCTCTTTTTTTTCATTAATCTTTAAATCTCATTTTTTAATATTTTTTCATCATTTTTAAAACCTATTTTTGCACCTCCATCTCAACCATTTACTTCTATTTTTATCTCCTCTCTTTTCAACTACTACAGGAAAGTACTTTTTAAAATGATAATTTTAAAGTATTTTCTAGAATCATGTTATCTTTTTTAAACATAATTAACAAATCAAATTTTTTAAATGAAATTATTTTTTAGAAAGTGTTTCTAATAATATTTTTACTATCTGGAAAAATTTGAAAAACAGAAGGTAATTTAAGAAAAAGTATTTAAAGAAGGAAAAGAATGTACGTTTATAAATTAAGGGAGGTGTTTTTATTAGGATCTATTTTTTTATATCATTAGCCCATTAACCAGATTTTATCGTTTTTTACATCATTAACCGGATTTTATCTTATAATCACAATTTAATTTAATCAATAATAAAAATTATATATAATTAAAGTTAAATAATACTATTATCACACAATTAAATTTTTTATAATTTTTTTTTAAATTAATTTTATATATTTTTTGTAATGAAGTTGCTACAACTGCTTGATTTTACATTCAAGATGCGGATCGAATTATATATATGCTTTTGTTTTTCAATTAGATTATATATATATATATAAAAGCAATTAGAGAAGATCTTAGCAGTATAAAAAAAGAAAAGCAGGAAAGTTTTCTAATAAAAAATAATTAAAACAACTTAAAAGTGGGAAACTGAAGGATCAAATTACTAATTGCTCTCAGGATGAAAACATCTCGATCAGAAGAGTTGAAGAAGTGTACAGAACAGCTGATGTATTTGAGTATGTGCTAAAATTAATTTTGATCTCAAAAGTATGGTAAAAAGAAAAATTTAAAGTAATTATCAATTACTTCAGCCATGAAGATGAACATAAAATTAAGAATTAATAGAAATAAATAGGCAGAAAATGTAGTAGCAGACCCAGTGAGTTGATTGTTAGAATTTTTTGTGGAGTAAAAGTTAAAAGAGTTTGGTTTTATGATAGTTTTGAGAGTGATAGAAGACAGGATGTGAATATTTAATGGGGTTGACAGTGTTGGTGTGCATGATCAATTCGGATTTAGAGGCAGAGTGCAGAAAGTGGCAGAAAGGTATGGAAATTTGCCAAAACTTTGCAGACACGCAGAGCATTGCTTAAAGAAGATTTGATGTGTCTATTGCTTTCACCACATACGTGTCAGTCTACATCCTGCTGTCTCTCAAGTCTCACCCATTTTTCATTTTTCCTCCTTAACTCAACCACTTCCCCATTTATTATCATTTCCACCTTATACTATTCTACAATTATTAATGATTTCCTTTTTCTATATCTAATAATTAAATTAATTTATAATACTCTAAATTTTCAAAAATGGAATAATAATATATTATTAATAGTTCTTCTTTAAAAATAAAATTATCTAACTTTATAGTTATCAAAATACTAGTTAGTAAGCATTAATATATAAGGATATATAATTGAAATTTGGAAAATGTATGTTTTCTTAATATTACCAAATCAAAAATAAATTGAAAAATAAAAATATTCCAAAGTTAAGAAATGTTGATAGTAATTTTATATAGTTTCTAAATAAATATTCGATTCCTATTAGAAACTTAAAGAAATAAATGAAATAAAATTATTTATTTTCAATTAAAATGAATTAATTTACTTTATCCTTTTCAACAACTTTTTCATTTAACATCTTTATTATAAAGTATTGATATACCAAAAAGTAACATTTTATAATTGAAGAGTTTTAATATACCAAAAGTTATACAAGCTAAGTATTAACTCCCAATTCCCACCTGCAAGAGTTAAATTCTCATTGGGAATTTGATTCTTGGCATGTATGCAACTCATTAGAAAAGTCCATGAGGGAAGAGATGGGTTCAGAGGAAACCAAAGTTGCAAGCAAACCTTCAAGGAGAAGTGTTTCTGAGTTTCATTCTGATGCTGGAAGAGAAATTGCTAATGCGTGGGAACTTCATAGGTCACCATCACCACCCCCTTGTGTCAAAGTCACAGAGAAAGAGACCATAGTGAAAGGTAACAACAACTCAATCAATGAAATTGATGTGTCCATATCTTATGCACGATATTGTTACTACATGTTGGAGGCCATGCCTCAGCCAGGACCTACATGGTCCACAACAGGACCTTCTGTATTGGCTGAGCCAACACCAACACCACCACCATCATCACTCACTGAAGCCACCCAAGATTCTTCATGTTCTTGGTGGCTGGAATACTTTGAAGATTTTGATGCCAATTTGGCCACAGAGAAATTGGATCCCCCATTTGTGGAGAATCTTGTGATGGAAAATTCTAAGGGGCTTTGCTATGAATCTACCCTTGTGGATGCAATTGATCTTAGTTACTGTTGTCCAGATGATTGGTTGGTTATTCCTACAATGGAGCAGGATTTTGGAGACATAGTAATGCCTTAGGAAATTTGTGTTTTTTTTGTTGCTTGTTGGTATATTGACAGCTTATTGCAGCAAATTTATGAGCTCTTTGTTTTTTATTAATATAAATGTACATTATAGTCTTTTTCTTAAAACTATCATTACTTTTTGCAGCAAAGTTACAGAGTGAAGTTTCTCAATGTTTTTGTCCAACCAAAGCAAAGCTTCAATTGTTCCTTTCCACTTCAATTTCTGGTGATGGAATTGGTTTGATGTGGGGGCTCTTTGACTGTGTCTGTGTTTCCAATCTTTAGCAATTTTACCAAAAGCAGGAACTTAATAGAAATTTTAAAATGAAAAAATATAATATAATTTCCATGTGGTAAAGAAAAGACTATAATATATATTTTACGTCTTGGCATGATATATTTTATTACTTGAAAATTATTTGAGGAATGTTTCAAATAACAAGCTTTTAATTTTCTATCTTTTGATCATTTAAAATACATTACACCACATAAAAATTTCAATATAAGAATTTGTACATATTTTATTTATTATTAAGTAAATTTTTTGTGAATAGGACTATGTAAAAGTAGGTTGTTTAAATTAAAAATAATTAAAGTGGATTTCATACATTTTTAGTTCTATTTTAATCTAAATATTTTTATTCCATTTTAATATGTTTAACATACTCTATGAAAAAGTAGAGCCTAAATATATATTATGCTCTATTTTTAAAAAAATTCAAACAACATTGTTTATGTAAAACAACACTCCTGAATATGTATCAGCTTCAGCTGGCTAGCCTTTTTTTTTTTTTTAATACTAGTCTTTGACTTTGAGTATTTCTTTTTGCTGTTTTTCATCGTTTTATTTTTATGTTTGAGTATGAGAAGCCGAAGTTGATTAAACAGATGAAAGCAGAACAGGAACAGAAACGAAACGTCAGTAACAACTGACAAGTTAAAGTCAGTCTGCTTCAGGATGAGCACACGCTGTTCTTCTATATTCCTATTATCTAATTTTTGAAGAAAAAATAAAATACAAAAGATTTGTTATATAAATGAATAAAAATAATGAGAAAAATAGGCAAAGTTGTGTCTTTTGTTTTGATGAGTGCAGGGATGGCAACAGTCTGGTGCGCCTTTGACCCCTCCGGAGTCCATCTTCATCTTCATAAAGTGCAGAATGGATTTAGGTTTCGGCATCAAAGAAGATGATGCAAAATTTTAAGTTTCTCTCGTTAAATATTTTGAATTCAGGTATCTATGGATAACCTGTTATATAATTTTTTATCATTTAAATTATATATTAAATTATCAACATAAAATAATAAATAATAAAAATTATAAATTAATTTTTTTATTTAATATATAACTTTAAATTTATTATATAATTATTATAATTATAATGAGCAATACGAGTTACGTATGAAATAAGTAATTAATCAAAGGGAGTAATAATTATTAAAAGAGAACATTTTTGTTATCTAGATAGGGAAAAACTCAGGAAATAAATAAATATATTTATAAAAATTCTTTTTAGAAAAATAATTTTAAATAAAATTTTATTGTATTTTATTTTCTTAATATAAAATTATTTATTACTTTATGTTATAAAAGTTACTTAATTTTTAAAAATGTAAAAAGAAAACCAAATAAAACACACATTTCTTAATAATTTCATGATTTTAAGGGAGAAATTTTTATACATGATACCTATAAAAAATTCTTTTTTTTTTTTACTTCTCAATTAAATAATACTAATATCAATTGGGTAATATGACTTATCATTTTTATTAGAGTTTCTCTCCAATAATTTTTTTTTCATCCATAAGATTCAATTTAAAATTGAGTTTTTTTCTCGATAAGCAAAAAATATCATTAGAGAGGAAAAAACATCAAGAGAACCTTTCAAGATTACAATTTAGTCAAAATAAGTAACACCTTTGAAATAAAAAATCAAAACATAATTTGTTTACTACCCCTCAATGCTACAAGAGGGGTTCATCATAAATTTTGAAGAAGAGTGTGCAATTAACTTGACAAACACATAATTCTCATGAGTTTAGTTGCGCTTGTTGAACAATAGTAGGTGCGTCTGATATTCGTTACTTAAAAACAAACACATTACTAGTTTTCCAAAGCTGCTAAAGCCTCGCAAGCTAGACAAAAGACCATGCACACCGCTTCTCTTTGCTACCACTAACCAGATCCAAAAATTGAAAGGTAAGACCTCTAGCATCATTCAATAATGTTGTATGTAACCCCACCAAGAACATAATTGAGAGCAAACCCTGGTAGCCATACCACACTACCCAAAAAAGTGCTCCCTAAACTTCATGAACCTACTGCACAGACCATGTGTCATTGCATTAGGTTACAATATCCCTTGATGCACCAAATTCCCTTGTGTAGCTAACTTGTTAGCATACAGTCTGCATGCAAATAAATGCATTTTTAGAGGAACCTTCTTTAATCCATATTATATTTAAGAACTCCTCATATCGTTGCTCACCCCCCTTTATTCAATACCTTGTAAGTGGAAGAGACCAAGTACATCCTTGACCCATTTGGCTCGCATACCTATGTATCTATAATATCTAGTTTCAGCATGAGTGTCCCCAACTCACTCAGTAAAGAAAAAAACATCTCTTCCTTCCATGCAAACGATCCTTTTCTCCACTTCCACCTCCACCCTAGCTTCCTCTCCCACATTTCCTTCATGGTAATATGCTTGTGTATGCTAACCCCTATAAGCGTCTATATTTATCTTGCAGCTTTTAATCCCTTACCCAACAGTCCCCCCAAAACCCCACCTCGTTCCTTGCCCCTTGGCACAACTTTACATTGATGTCCCACCAATCTGGTGCCTCAGTCCTTCTTACCCAATTGAATTCAAATCCACCCACCACCTAGAACAATATGTCTCTTTAACCTCCTAGCTACCATCTGTGCGCAAATGTTTGGTTTTTAGAATCCTTACCCATAAACTATCTGACTCCATCAGCATTCTCCAATTCCACTTGCCAAGTAATGTAATATTGAACCTTCTTAAGTGACGTAGCCCCAATCCCTTTGCCTTTTATCCTTACAAACTATTTCCCATGATACCCAATGCACTCTCCTATAGTCCTCTTTCCCACCCCATAAAAAACGCTTCAATAGATAATGAAGCTTAGCAATTATACCTTTAGGTTGTCTTAAAAAAAGAAAGAAAGTAGAGGGGTAAGGCCAATATATCTATTTCCTTGAGCACCACTCTCCTTGCAAATGAGAGGTATTTCTTATCCCAAGTTGACAACTTCCTCTTAACAACCTTCACCACAAGGTTCCACGTCTCCAACTTGGATGGAAATGCACTATTGATAACCCTAGGTATGAAATGGGAATATGCCCACCTTACAATTCAAAACCCTAGATGCCATCTCCAACCAATCATCCTTCATATTACTGATAAAATGATTTTTTACTCTATTTTTTTATCATATTTAATATCTATTTGTTAGGAAAGAATTGCATATTTATTGGCAAAACTCACTTTTTAATGTTTATTATCACTTTAGACAAATACTTAAGAAACAAGAAGAAAAATAGACAAAATAGAACTTGTTTAGAGCAATTATTGAAGAAGCACAACCGTGCTAAAAAGACTAAACATTTTCTATAAACACCAAAAGATGAGAGAAAAAAGGGGGCTTGCTTTGGCTCGGATGGAGAGTTAGATTTGTAACCTAGAGGTGAGGAATGAGAATAAAGTTTTTGATTGAGTCAATTCACAATGTTCCGTATAAGTAATTCTTTCTTTTATCATTGATGTATTGTGTAATTCATGGGATGTTTGACTTTTCATCACCCATGTATGGGTAATTCTCCTTTTCTAGGATTGTGATGTCAGCTCTTTGTGATTCCCCCTTGTACTTTGCATTATTATTCAATGTTATTCAGTGATTAATTTGCGTTTCTATTACATTTGTACATCCTAATCATTTGAATAGTCAATAACCATTGATATTTGAATAATTGATCTAAGAAGCAAGTAGGTCATTGCTCCAATAGAATTGACCAAATTTATAAAAAACAAGAAACCGATCCTAATTTGAAATTTTGCATGACCAAATCAAATAACAATTTAGTGTTATAGCATATAGTGAATGACCAAACGAACCACAACAATTTGATACTTTATTGGTAATCAATGAATAACAAGAAATAAGATTGTTCCTTAATTAGAGGGTAAGAACATTATAGTAGAAATCACAACCGTAGATCTTAATCCATTGAATTCTAAACTGATAACTCTCCTTTGTTTTTTTGCATTCTAATACAATTTGAACAATCGAGAATGCACATATATTAAATTATTGTTTCTCTTAAATTGTTCTTTTACCTTCTAATTTGAATTATTTGAGAACTAGATATAGTCCTTTGGGTATGATATAACAAACTTAGATCCACTATTATTACTTCTTAGGGTATGCTTATCCTTAAGCGACTATATTTTACACATCAACCTACTTTTATGGAAATTTATCTTTAGGGTACCAAAAAGTCATAGTTCCGCTTTGATCACCCCTATTGTCTCTCAGTCCATATGAAAAATGTTGAAACCAGTCCATATGAAAAATGTTGAAACCAATCCCTCATCACCTCATACCCTTTCCATACTCCTGGGGTATTCGCTGACTTTACCAATTAACTTAATTTAAAATTGAGTTTAATATCACTTGAATAAGCATCTTGTTGGTATTTGATATTTAATATAGATACACACAAAATTAATATTTTACGACCTACAGACTAGAAAAAAGTTATTTTCATTTCATTATGTAAATTACTCTAGGTGGTAAACATAGTACATCATATGTATATGAAAATAATTCTTTGTTACCCTTAATATTATAGGCTAAAGAGAAAGTATAATAATAAAATTGAGAAAGAGAAAGAAAAGAAGAAAGTAATGAATATAGCAATACAAAAAAAAGTAAATTAAGAAAGAAGATAATAACATAATGTATAAATACAAGGAATAGTAACTAGGCATGACAACAAGGCGGAGCGAGAACAAGTTATCTAATAAATGTATAAAATGATATTAATTTAAAAGCTATATAATAAATACAAAATTTGTAATTTGTTAATTAAATGTCAAACCTTTCTTTTTCTTAACACAAATAAATATTTTAGTCATTAAAATAAGAGCGGGGTGAAGCGGGTATGGGTATGGGGTGAGTATGTATATCCCCATCCTCGACTTAGCAAATCAGGTATTCCTCGTACCCGTACCCGTGCCCAGTCAAACCAGAAATTTTCCGTCAACTTCGGGGCAGATTCGGGGATTACCACGAATACAGGTTTATTTGTCATCCCTAATAATAACTATCATATTTAATCCATAACAATATATAAATCTGTACAATTATAAAAGTATCCATATCTAGTGTTTACCTTTTCTGGACCACCATGACCTTGATAGTATTTTTTTAACGTTTTAAAACTTCTTAAATTAAAACTTCTTAACTCCTACACTTTTTTAACGGTTTTTTTTTTTCTACCATTTAATTCTCTGCACTTTTCTAACTTTTTTTTTAACTGGACAATAGCTTAGATAGGAAAATTATATTATACTATTCGGAATCATACAATTTTAGAATTAAATTATATTATACTATTGAGTTTTTATGCTATAATTACTTCTTTTCAAATTTTAGAATAAGAGATAAAATCTATCTATTTTTAAAATTAAAATAAAATGACCAAGTTACCCATAATTTTGAACACATGTAAAAAATTTAAATAAAAAAAAATAATATCCATAAACTATTATTATATGAAATATAAATAATTTTTTGTTTTCAAATTTTATAACAAGAGAAAAAAGGTAAATGCCATAGTTTTAAAATTTTGAAAAGAGAGAGACAGTTTCCCTATTTTCAAAATTAAAATAAAATGGTCAAATTACCCATAGTTTTGGATACACGTAAAAAATCTATACACAGGTAAAAGTATTCGTAGACTATTGTTTTATTATATAAATAATAAAAAAATAAATAAAAATACTATATTAAATTATATGGATATATAATTATGGAGATTGTTTCCAAATTTTGAATTAGGGGAGAAACTCTCATTTTTACCATTTTTGAAATGCTATTGTTTTTTTTTTAAAATTTTGAAATAATGAGAAAAAAATATAAATTATATTATTTTAAAAAATTTGACATTAGAGAGAAGTCTGTTTTAATTTCAAACTTTTAAGATAGAAAAAAAATTCTCTTTTAATTCATGTTTTAAATCATGTTTTCTTTCAAACAATGAAAAAAGATAATTAATATTGTTTTTAAAATTTGAAATAGTGGATAAACCTTCTATATTTTAAAATGAAAATAAAAGGACCAAGTTATCCATATTTTTTAACATGTGTAAAAAATTTAAATAAAAATAAAAGAGTAAATTTATATTCTATTATTTATTATATAAAAAAGATATTATATAAAAAATATTAGATTACAGTAACAAAGTATCCAATGTTTCACAAATTTGAACTTTAAATAAATTGTTATCAAAATTTTTAAATTAAGATAGTTGTTTGTGGATTTTGAAATTTAAATATAAATATTTAACTAATAGATATATGATAATTTTAAAAAATAAAAGGTATTGTGCACATTGAAAAATAATAGATAAAATACTACTATGTAGGATAATTTTTTATAATACTATTGATTATATACAACAGATTAAATTTAAAATTTTACGTTGTGAATCTTGTATCATCAAAGTTGTTATTACACAGTTTTTATTTAACTTACAAAGTACAAATTAAGGTTAATGATAATTCGTTTTTAAGTTACAAGTGAATTATAATCAAATAATCAAATTAATATAAAGGAAGGATAACTAAAATGATTTGATTGAATGCAAATAGAAAAAAAGAAAAAGCTATTAAGAACAGAAATAGTGTATTTATCTAGACGAAAAATGTCATTATACTTACGATGAATTTCATAAGACGAGAATAGAATATTTAGTTAAAAATTAATAGTACTAGCATATTGTTTTTTCTGTAACTAAATTAAGAAAAAATCAAATATGACAATATTATGTATAGAAAAAATCGAAGCCAAGGCCCATGCTTCTTCCAAGTTTGTCCTTTGAACCTATTATCCATAATAACATCATGAGTATAAATGAAATTAACAGTATAATTCAAAATTTCAAATAAAAATTGTTTGATTGTACATTCAAACATTAATTGTTCAAACTAAAGATTAGTTATTTTGATCATGAGTATAAATGAAATTAATTTGTATTATTTTTTTTTAGAAACAATAATGAAAAAGATTAAGTTTGAATTTTAGAGAATATTCTATTAATTGTGCAGAGAATATGAAATATATTCTGGAAAGATATTTTCTTTTTATTGCCAAAATTTTACCATTTTTGCAAAAGTGTGAAGTATTTTTTACTATTCAGTATATTGAGTTTCCTATACAGACATGGCCTAGCAGATTCATCACCTCCATAAGACAAGACTCTAAGAATCTCCATTTATCCATGGCCTTATTGAAGCGTTCATCTTTGGTGTTCCTGCTGGTATTTAATTTTAATAGTTCTTGGAATTTTTTATTTTTTATTTTTTGATGTTTGTTATATTTTGTCGTATTAGTATGGTGTAACCTCAGTTGGAAGGATTCATGCCATGATTCCTAATCTCTTGTTTTTGTTAGCTTCATTGAACTAAACTGCCGTTTTATAAAAATGATTCATAGACACCTTGTACTAGTTTAATTACACAAGGAGTGCAAAGAGATAAAATAAACGAAGATGTGACATAACAAAAATATATAGAAAAAATGCAAAATGTTATTATTAGTAGATATGTATACATAACATGTTAATTCTTGGTCATCTGTTTAGTTCCTTAAACAAGAATCTCTTCTTTGTGAACAGAAAAAATGTGATTAAAAGAGAGATTCTAGTAAAAGTAACCAACAAGTCCATATTTCCAATACCAAATGTTGATGACTTTTACCCCTTTATCTTTCACTAAGTTATCTAGGAAACCTCCATAGCAGTCCACATTCCACCCGGGAGTCTTTTCGAAATTATATATTGAATTTTTATAGTTAAATTAATTTATTTGTTTTGATAAAATAAATTAGTTAGTTTTATTCTATTAGAGAAAGTGTAAGCACAACCCATTTACAACAAATTTGTGTGTTACTTTTAATTTTTAAAATGTGTATATATATACCCACACCGTCTTTGTGACTATGTTAGACTAACATCTGTTGTTATTTTAGGCATATGGTTCGTTGATAGGTCTCATCTTTTGCGCGATATGCTGGTATCTCATGGTCATTTGCGTGGAGAAACATGTGAATTTGAACTCAAAAAACACGGTGTCCCAATTGCATTCAGAAATTGATCACTTCACTGAACTGCTACAGGCTATGAAATCATCATCAACCAATTTAGCAAGATCTCTGAGTTCAAATCTTGATACTACAACTAGTATCTCCTTCTCTGACCTTAAGAACAAGGTTAGTTTATTGTGTTTTTTGTTTGTTTTAAATATCTGGGTGACTTCCCATGAGAAATGAGATCAAGTTATTTCATGTCTAATACAAGCATATAAGAATAATCAAGATTATAAATACTTAGATGATCACATAAGAAAATTATATCTATTTTAATCTTAATTTTTAAAATACTATCTAATAATAATCTGTGTTTAAATTTTATTTATCAGGTTAAGCAAGTAATTCTTAAACAATTTCTTTGTGGTTTTGACTTCGTTTTGTATGTTACAAGGTGGCTCCATTATTATTTCAAGCATTTGAGACAGTTCCATACTTAGCCCAAATCTCATACATAGGGAAGGAAGGTTTCTTTTTCTCGTACCACACTGATCATGATCAAGTTCTAGCTATGTACTCTAACTCATCATCTAGTTGGGGCGCCTCAAGTATAACTTACGTTCAACCTGTGAATCGTGAAACTGGACAGGTTTATCGGGAAGCTACCAACATAATATCTAATCCCTTTATGAACGCAAGATGGATTAATGAAGCATTTAATGTGTCAAATGAGTCTGCGTCATTGGGAACTTGGTGGCACAATGACAGTGATTTTTTGTTCCTCAGTTCAGTTAGAATCACTGGAAGAGGAGTGATCTCTCTTGGTTTCCACGCAAAGGCAATAACTGATCTTGTCACTCGCACTGACCAAAATGGATTTGTGAGCCTTGATCTCAATTACAAGAAAAAGGGACACATACTTTTTGTGGTAACAATGGTCACTATATTTATTGCCTTGTTCAGTTTTCTATTCATAAACTATAGAGCCATGAGGCGAGAAATGCATTTGTGTGCCTCACTCATCAAACAGTGTGAAGCCACCCACCAATCTGAGAAAAAGAATATGAATAAGAGCATGGCTTTTGCAAGTGCTAGTCATGATATTCGTGCTTCTCTTGCAGGCATTACTGGTTTGATAGATTTATCTTATGAGTTACTTGACCCCGGTTCTGAATTGGAGACCAACTTGAAACAAATGAAAGATTGTACCCAAGATTTATTAGGCAAGATCACTCATTCATGCTAAATAAACTTTATGTAATATATTATGGATAAACTTGCACATAGTTCCTTAAATGGTTTTTGGTATTCTCCTCCAATCAAGAGCATCTGCTTAATAAAAGAGCTCTGGTTTTCATAATTAGAAATAGAGTTAAAATATGTCTTTATCAAATGCACTCGATTTGATTTTAGAATCTCATTTTTTTTAATGAACTGAAACTAAATTAAATAAAATTGATAACTTGTTTACTTTCTGTACATTAGGACTCTTAAATTGTATACTAGACACAAGCAAAATAGAGGCAGGAAAAATGCAACTTGAGGAAGTGGAATTTGATGTGTTCCATTTGCTAGAAGATGTAGTTGACTTTTACCATCCGCTGGCTATGAAGAAAGGTGTAGATCTTATATTGGACCCTTGTAATGGTTCCGTTTCGAGATATTCACGCGTGAAAGGTGATAGGGGCAAACTAAAACAAGTTTTGTCTAATCTACTGAGCAACGCTGTAAAATTTACTGAGGAGGGGCACATAGCTGTTCGTGCATGGACTCGGAAGCCAACATTATTATTGCAGAACTCAACGGTCTCTAATGAATATGCTTTCGAGAAATATTTATCATGCTTATTTCGTGACAAAAACCAAGCACGTGATGACTTGGAATCCCTGCATTCAATTCAAGAAAATCCACGTTCTATGGATTTTATATTTGAAGTGGATGACACGGGAAAAGGAATTCCTAAAGAGAATTACAAGTCTGTGTTCGAGAATTACGTCCAAGTCAAAGAAACTGCTCTTGGCCAAGGAGGAACCGGCTTGGGACTTGGTATTGTGCAGTCCTTAGTAAGTATTGCTATTACTTATTGCCAAATAGCTGTGAATCATATGTTCATTATTCTCTTCAAAAGATATGTATAAGTGTTTTCTACATTCTCATCTAATCACGTGTGTATAAATTTGATGACTTTGTGTAAAATGCATGTGTCTATTAAATTGAAAAAAACAATGTCATGTGATTTTGTTTAGGTGCGTCTGATGCATGGAGATATTGAAATTGTGGAGAAGGATATGGGTGAAAGAGGAACGCGCTTCAGATTCAATGTGATTCTCACTTTGTGTGAGAGTGAGGAAATGACAAGGGAAGGTATTGAGTGCGGATCAGGAAGCAGAATGCAACCTCAGGGGCATGGGCAAACCATGCACTCTAGTTCTAGGATTTGTTCCATGAGCCCTAGTTTACATATTTCCAGCTCTAGTCTTAAGCCTGAAACTTCCCTTGTGGTTCTTTTTATTGCTAACGAGGAGCGCCAAAGGACTTCACGAAAGTTCATGGAGAGGTTTGGGATCAGAGTTAAAGTTGTGAGTTCAGTAAAGGATTTGGTTTATACTCTCAAGAAGATTAAGCTAAAAGGGGAGCATTCCAGTGACCAAATTTCTCTAGATTTAACTTATCATAATTCTCCTGTCATGGCCACAAGAGTTCCTATGGATGGAACTGAGCACATGCCTTTAGATTTGAAGAAGACTAATGCTGGAGCTTCCCCTGGCTTCATCCTTTTAGTGATTGATGCTAATGTAGGAGAATTTTGTGATCTTTATACAATTGTATCCAACTTCAAGAAGGACCTTCTCAACCCTTGTAAGGTTATTTGGTTAGATAAGCCCTTCAAGGCCCTTGATCAAGATGACATTGTCATATCCAAACCATTTCATGGTAGTCGTTTGTTTGAAACTGTAAAGCTTCTACCTGAGTTTGGTGGTGCTTGGCAAAGTAAGCCTAAGAGGGAATGTAGCAAAAAGACAGTTGCATTCAAGAGTGGTAAGGATTCAAAAGACAAGTCTCCTATACAGGATGAAAATACATTTCAAAGAGCAAAACTCACTCTTGTTCATCAAGGAGAAATAAAAGAGTGTGGAAGCTCCTCAAAGCCCTTGAGTGGTAAAAAGTTTTTGGTTGTTGATGACTCTGAATTGTTGCGGAAGCTAGCTTCGGCTACTTTGATTTCACTTGGTGCAACTATGGAGCAATGTGAGAATGGTGAAGAAGCAGTCCACCTAGTTGATGAGGGTCTGTCTCGAGATTTTCCTAATCCTCCTTACCATTACATCTTAATGGATTGCCAGGTGACTATGATTTTTTACCATTCAATCTAAACTTATTTATATAATATAAATTTGTTAATTTTTACTATAATTATTTTAACAGTCATTTTTTGTGTTGATTAACTATATAAAACCTTGTATATCGGACCCTTGTTAATTTGTATTTTAAACTGAATAAAGACTTAACATATTCTACTTTGTGCTGATAAAAAATATTTTTTATTTTATCAATTTAAAAATGATGTAAACGAAGTTGTATGATTAAATGTGAGTGGAATTAATCTAATAAATCATTCACTAATGGTCTTGAATGTGGTTTATATTGAATATTGAGTCAACGTGCTTTAACAGATGCCGGTAATGGATGGGGTTGAGGCAACAAAGTGGATACGAAAGATAGAGAAACCTTATGGTGTTCGTATTCCTATAATTGCATTGACAGCTTGCACTGAGAATATGAAGATAGAGAATGGAATAGACTTTCGTATAATGAAGCCCATTAAGAAAGAACATATACTTGAAGCCATCGCATATATACATGGTAAAGAGTTTTATATATTTTGTATAGTTTTATGTCAATTTTACTTTTATTTTCCTAGCTAAAATTTATTTATTTTATTCTTTGTAAATTGTGCTTTCCAGCGACCCAACTAGCAAATGGTTCGTACACGGGGAAGTAAAAATCGGCCCCAGTAAGTTGAAATCCATGTCAATGGTTGAAAATGAAATGTTTTTTTTTTTTTTCTTTAAAATGAAAGATATGGGCGTAGTCCAATCAAACCAAACTATACCACTCAAGTTTTGTTTTGTAAACATTATAAAAGGATTTAAAGACACTTCTAACTTAACAATATCATCTACAAGTGATTTTCTTCAGGCACAAATGATGTTTGCAATGAAAATGAAATGATTGTTTAATTCTTAATTGACACATGTATCTTTTTTTATTATTATTATTTAAATGTCTATTAAACGCACAATGTTTTATTCTTAAAACGTGAAAGTCTATTTAGCACATCAAATTGTTATTTTTTGTTTATTTTACCACTTCAAAATGAATATAATATTAATGTAAAATATAAAATAATCATTCATTTAAAAATATAAGTTATATAATTTAATAATTATAATATAAAAACAATTTTAAAGGTTTTTAAGCTAATTTTAAGATTCTATAACATTTCAACAGTTATTTATTTTACTAATTTTAAAATTCAATAACATTTTATGGTAAAACTGTATGAAAGTGTAAATTATAAAATAGTTATAGCATAATTTTTATTTAATGATTTTTTTAATTTGGCTTAATCCTCAAATTTATACTTTTATTTATTTTATTTATTATATTTTAATTAATTAAATAATTCTTTTATAATATTTTAAATGAATATGTTAGGTAATGTGTATCAGCAAATGCATGTGTTAACAAATTATAACGAAAGATAATGATATTAATATATGTTACTTTGCATCGGTGTTTTTTTTTTTAAGACAAATCAAAATATATTTAAGTAAAAAATGAAACAAAGAGTTTCATATCCTATACATATGCAAAATGAGAAGATGAACTCCGGATTAAAAGGCTCATCAATGTACCTCATTTACACAAACATGTAACATCATCCATCCAAAGAAGCTATAGAGTTCTACTTACTTCATATCTGATAGGCATAACCAATTATTGCTACTCTAGTTTGAAAAAACACATCCTCAAACCTATATGATAACCATTTCCAAGATTACATTTGTATTTGTGTTTGCTTGATAACACATTCTGATTAAAAATAAAGTTGTGTGTATTAGCAAATACATGTGAAATTTGCTGACATATAATTTTATTTATTTTTTTACTGAAGCAGTTTAACAATTATAACCACACATATATGTCATTATAAATTAAAAATTACAATATTTTTAACACTAATTAAAGATGAGTTTAATTAGTATCTACCGTGTATTTACATTAATGTTCAATCAAAACTTTTAATTTATGATTTTTAAAATATTAATTACTAAAGTCAATAAATTTATCATAAATAAAAGATTGTAATAGAATGTTTATGTAAAATTTGTTTCATTAACTATAAATACTAATTAGTCTCATTAAAAATTACAATTAACTAATTAGCAATGCATATAAAAATAATTTTACTTAATTATGTCATTATAACTAATAAATTAAACACAGTAATGAAATACTTTAATTATAATTAATTAAGACCAGTTAATTACAAATCTGTCGTGGTAAAATCATTATCACAGGTTCATCCAATATGGCCTGTAAAAAACCAAAGTGGGATGACTAGTAGTTAAATAAATTTAATTTGAGCTGAATGGATAGATTCGGCAATTCACAAAAAGTGATGTCTTTATTATATAAGAGTATTTTCAATGCTAGAAACTTTAGAGAGATGTTTGAACATGGATTCCTCCCTTTAATGGTTTCTACTGTCATATTAAGCAACTTTACTTGCGAATTCTTTTAAATAATTTCAAGAAATTCAATATTTTATAATTTTTTAATCTTGAATTTTATTAAAATTATAGTACTTAAAATTAAAAATTTATTTTTAATTATTGCATATCAAGTAACATTTTTTTTTAATTTTAAAAAAACAAATATTCAAAATATTTAATAATTTTTTAATTAAAAACAATGACAATTACATAACATATAAATATAAATATAACAATTGAAATACATATTAATATTAAAATTGGTTTAAGTGCAATCGTTCATAAGATAACTATATTATTACATCTCCTTCATGTTGGATAAGTGCAGTCATCCTTCGATGGTTCAACCGTTTCTCCATTGAGAAATTGCTTTATCACGAATGTTAATTCATCGAGCAATGTTAACACAATAGCAGTGTTAGGGTTTTCTCCAGAGTATAGATACAAGAAGTTTTACACGTCGATCAAATGATTTGTTCCTTTAATCATATCCGAGGAAGATGAAGACATGAAAATAGAAGTATAACAGAGATTAGGAAAATTACTGAGAAACAAAACTTGTATATGAGAGACAATATCTGCAATTCCCAAATTCAGATCAACAATATCTGCTCTGAGTGAAATGAATAGGAGAACCTTATATACAAGAGCTGAGAAAAATAAGCGTGCGAAGGAGGCATCATACGAGGGACAAATAGGCTAACTAACTGCAACTATCACTAACCATCTCTAACAATTAACTAACTCAATACATCCAAAAGTATTATCCGAGCATACAATAGATATAACAAAGCTCAAGAAAATTCTATCTACATGAGGCGCTTCCTTAATATTCACATTTTGGATCATGCTTGTACGTAATTAATATTGCAGTGTTACATGTATCCATGGAGTTCGGAGTGTATTTTCTCTTTCTACCAAAAGAAATATAAAGAGATCATAGAGACATTCAAGTCTATTTTCTCTTTCTACCCTTATATCTATTTTAAAATTAAAAAATAAACTAATTTATTATAAAAGAAACTTGAACTCATAACCTCTTATTTCCCAAATATATACTTTACCACTACTTATAACTTTAAGCAAAAAATTACTTTAAAATATTGATATCCAACATACATAATTGTTCAATTATATCTATAGTGTAGAATATATGATATTATATTATATACTATATATATATATTATATAATGAGAATATGACATTTTAATGTCTATATTTTATGACTATTTTACCTTCTAAACATTTTATGATTGTTCCCACTTTTACAAATATAATTTTTTCCTATTAATATATGTGTACATATAATGATAAATATTTTTTATAAACATGCAAATACATAGGTGCGACAATATTTTGAGTTCTATTCAAACTCTCATATTTCCAATTTTTCATATTCATTGCATATTTGACATATCTATTGATGATCTGACATATTTTTATCATGTTATCATAAACAAAAAATATAAAATTAACAAAATATATTTCAAAACATGTCACATAACAATTTATATTTCAAAATAAAAATTTACATAAGATATTAAATTAAAACCCTGCAATTGTTATAACATATTAAAATAGAAATGCGAATACACAGGCGTTGTGTTTTCACTAGTACTATTATACTATTAATAAAAGGAATACCCCTTTTGATGTCTACTTTTCAAAATACCTATTCTACCCCGACACCTATTTTAAAATTAAAAAAATAAACTAATTTATCATAAGAGGGACTTAAACCCATAACTTCTTATTTCTCAAAGATATACTTTACCACTAGACCAATCTTATAACTTTAAATAAAACATTACTTTAAAATATTGATATCCAACATACATAATTGTCAAATTATATCTATAATGTATAATATATGATATTACATTATATACTATATCTATACTATTAATAAATGAAATACCCCTTTTGATGTCCACTTTTCAAAATATTTTTAATAAACATGCAAATTCACAGGTGCGACAATATTTTGAGCTCTATTCTAACTCTCCTCTTTCCATTTTTTCATATTCATTACACATTTGACATATCCATTGATGATCTGACATGTTTTTATCATGTTATCATAAATAAAAAATATAAAATTAACAAAATATATTTCAAAACATGTCACATAACAATTTATATTTCAAAATAAAAATTTACATAAGATATTAAATTAAAACCCTGCAATTGTTATAACATATTAAAATAGAAATGCGAATACACAGGCGTTGTGTTTTCACTAGTACTATTATACTATTAATAAAAGGAATACCCCTTTTGATGTCTACTTTTCAAAATACCTATTCTACCCCGACACCTATTTTAAAATTAAAAAAATAAACTAATTTATCATAAGAGGGACTTAAACCCATAACTTCTTATTTCTCAAAGATATACTTTACCACTAGACCAATCTTATAACTTTAAATAAAACATTACTTTAAAATATTGATATCCAACATACATAATTGTCAAATTATATCTATAATGTATAATATATGATATTACATTATATACTATATCTATACTATTAATAAATGAAATACCCCTTTTGATGTCCACTTTTCAAAATATTTTTAATAAACATGCAAATTCACAGGTGCGACAATATTTTGAGCTCTATTCCAACTCTCCTCTTTCCATTTTTTCATATTCATTACACATTTGACATATCCATTGATGAATGTTTTTATCATGTTATCATAAATAAAAAATATAAAATTAACAAAATAGATTTCAAAACATGTCACATAACAATTTATATTTCAAAATAAAAATTTACATAAGATATTAAATTAAAACCCTGCAATTGTTATAACATATTAAAATAGAAATGCGAATACACAGGCGTTGTGTTTTCACTAGTACTATTATACTATTAATAAAAGGAATACCCCTTTTGATGTCTACTTTTCAAAATACCTATTCTACCCCGACACCTATTTTAAAATTAAAAAAATAAACTAATTTATCATAAGAGGGGCTTAAACCCATAACTTCTTATTTCTCAAAGATATACTTTACCACTAAACCAATCTTATAACTTTAAATAAAACATTACTTTAAAATATTGATATCCAACATACATAATTGTCAAATTATATCTATAATGTATAATATATGATATTACATTATATACTATATCTATACTATTAATAAATGAAATACCCCTTTTGATGTTCACTTTTCAAAATATTTTTAATAAACATGCAAATTCACAGGTGCGACAATATTTTGAGCTTTATTCCAACTCTCCTCTTTCCATTTTTTCATATTCATTACACATTTGACATATCCATTGATGATCTGACATGTTTTTATCATGTTATCATAAATAAAAAATATAAAATTAACAAAATATATTTCAAAACATGTCACATAACAATTTATATTTCAAAATATAAAATTTTATAAAAAATATTAAAATAAAAATACAAATACACAAGCGTGACAATATTTTCGCTAGTATATATAAAGCCTCCCTTCCAATCATGAAGCTTGTGACAATTATTTTTATTTATCAACAGAAATTAGTTGTTGAAATGTTGTAAAAGAAATCGAACACAGTTTTTCTATTCTCTCTTCTCTTAAAACCACTAGTCTAAATTTACACATTGTGGCAATTGTTTGGTAGACCATATATTTTCAAATCACTTGTCCCATGGTTTGTCCTTTTAATTATACTTAAAATAAAGTATAGATTTTAAATAAATTTTAAATTTTATATGCTTACATCTTCTAATAAATTAAAACTGATACACAAGACGTCATTATGTGTTGTTCTATTTTTTTTTTCTTTTGCCTTTTATTCTCTTTTGCTAGAATTATAAACTTGTTTTGTCGTCTTCAATGAGATTAATTACGTGTTAGTCGAGTTACTTTAGCAAACTGTCCAAAATCTTTGGTCTAATTTTTTAAATTCGTGTTCACTTTTAAAGTTCATATCTGACTAAAGCATACATAGAACACATAGGTATAATTGCAACTAAAAATTCAACTAAGAAGAAATTAGTGTACAGTCGGCTAGAAGATTATGATTATCCAAAAGGTCTATAATATAAAGAACACATAGGTATAATTGCAACTAAAAATTCAACTAAGAAATTAGTGTACATTGCAAGAAGATTATGATTATCCAAAGGTCTAAAACATTAACGGTATTGAGTGGTCAAATACTCTAATATATTATTGTCCTTTTCCTGCAAATGGCAATGCCATGCATCTCCGTTGGACGAAATAGTTCTCTGACTGTAACGGGTCAACTATCCAAGTGGTCATACTAAGTACTAACAGAGATTGTGATAACTGAATGGATTGAAAGGTAAGGTAAGGTACGGTACGACGACTATGCTCATATGAGAACTCCCATAAGGTACGACCGTACCACACGACCACTAAACATTTGACTCAATATTAGCATAGGATGATTTTAGTTTTTAGATTGTATTTCGTGATAATTGAATTTTTTTAATAATATAAATAAGTGATTTTAAGATGTGCAGGATTAATACTTTATAAAATAAAAAAAACCATGTGATATTTAATCAAGAATTTCAAATTATATAAATAGGTCTTGAATATTTAATTAAAACTTGTGTCAATTGGGAGACACATTCAATTATCATTCAAAACATGAAGTCAACAAATTCAACTTTCTTTAAAACATGCACCCTAAAATATCTTAGCTTTTTGGATGGCGGCCAACACTACATAATGTCTAGACTTAGACTCCAATTACACCAAAAAAAGGATATGATAGTTGTTCCATCGTTACACACAAATATCTTGGAATATCTCATAATCATATAATATTATATATTTAGTCATAATATAATATTTAGGTTTATAAATTAGTTATCATAAATATAACATAGAATATCTATTATTTTTGAAAAATTGTTTCATATTATAAGTGATTTTCTTGATTTTAACCTATTATCTTTCCTTTATTTTAGCCTATTATCTTTGATGTAATGTTGTATATAAACACAAAGTTGTTAATGGAATAATCATGAAATTATCTTCTTTTATGGTATCAGAGCTCAAGGATTGAAATCCTCTCTCACTTTTGTCACTTTTCTAGGCTTTCCTTTGTCTTAGTTTTTTTTTCTTCTCCTCTCCCCTGTTTATTTCTTGCGTTAGTCACTATGACTGACTCTAACAAATTCCACCCAACTCTTGTTGTATCAAACATCAAGAACCATATCTCCATCACCCTGGAGATGGAAAACGTCCAATATGCAACGTGGGTAGAATTGTTCAAAATTCATGCATGTTCCCACAGGGTGCTTCACTGCATCATTCCATCGGAGTTAGGCAAGGAGACAGTTTCGAACACTAATTGCTGAAAAGGAGTTATGGTCAACCCTTAATGCTACAATTCTTCAATGGATCTATGCAACAATCTTCCATGACCTGTTGCATATAATTCTTGAACTAGATGCAATAACAATGAAGGTATGAAATAAATTGCGTGGTATATTCTAGGACAATAAGAATGCTTGGGTTGTCACTCTTGAGTAAGAATTCTCCCATACAAACATGGGAGATTTTCAAAATGTCTCTACGTATTGTCAATGACTCAAGGAGTTTTCAGATCAACTCAAGAACATCGACGCACCGATTTCAAATAACCTTCTTGTTCTTCAAATGGTGGCTGACCCTACCAAGACTTACAATGGAGTTGCGACGCTCATTCGCCCAAGCAATCCTCTCCTATCATTCTATCAAGCTCGCTCTATGCTTACTTTAGAAGAAGTTGGTCTCACGAAGAAGGTTGCAACTGGCGTGGGTTCCACGATGGTGACTCACGATACTGATGACTCTCACTCTCCCATCAAGACTCCTTAAATTCATAGTAACCATGATAATAAAAAGGGCCAAACCCATGACAACAGTGGCAAAAACAATGGTGGTAATTAGGGTGGAGGCAGAAACGGGGGTGGTGGTTGTCGTGGTGGTTGCAAAGGTGGCTAGCAGAGGAAATTTAGCCCACAACAACAAGTGCACTAGTACTAATGGCCTGTGGGACAGTGGTAATGGCCATGGATACCTTGGACTATTCCACCTTGCTCATACTCCTCATCACCCTCATCACCTTGGGTCAGGCCCAAGTTTCAACAAAACCAACAACTCCAACCAGGTATCCTCAGGCCAAAACCTCCACAGGCATACACAGCGACAACAACCTCACAAACTCCAACTGACATCGCAACTGCTATGCAAACTCTTAAACTTAATTCTTCAAATGAAAATTGGTACATGGATATTGGTGCCACTTCCCACATGGCATCCAAGCAAGGTACTCTCATGCCTTATTTTAATTTGAGTAGTAATCATGGTACAGTTGTTGGTAATGGTAATTCAATTTCAATTCAGGGTTATGGTCACATTAGTTTTCCTCCCCCAAATCCTCCCTTAGCCTTGAAAAGTGCACTTCATGAACCTAAATTTATTAAAAACTTAGTATCTGTTTGAAATTTTATAACTAATAACTTGGTGTGTGTTGAATTTGATCCTATTGGTTTTTCTATGAAGGATTTCAAGACAGGGATGCATGTAATTAGATGTGAGAGTCAGGGGGACCTTTATCCAATCACAACCACTCAAGTCGCCTCACCATCTGTTTTTACTATTTCAGCTCCATCATTATAACATGCTCGTTTAGGTCATCTAAGACCATCTGTTTTAGACTCTCTTAGGAAGAATAAATTTATTGAGTGTCATAAAAATCATAGTTCTCATATTTGTCACTCTTGTTCTCTTGGGAAACATGTTAAGTTACAATTTGTTTCTTCTAAGTCTTACACTTTTATGCCTTTTGATTATACATACGAATATTTGGACATCTCATGTATTGAGTTCTTTAGGACATAGTTATTATGTTTTGTTGTTGGATGACTACTCTAATTTTTTATGGACATTTTCGTTGTCTAAAAAGTCTCAAGATTTTTCTACTTTTCTATCCTCTAGAGCATCATCCGCACTCAATTTGAATGCGATGTAAAGAACATATAATGTGATAATGGTAAGGATTTTGATAATGGACCATTTTGGGAGTTTTGTAAAAAAAAAAGGGGTTAGTCTTTCGATTTTCTTGTCAATGTACATCATCACAAAATGGGAAATCCGAAAGAAAAATTCGTACTATTAATAACATTGTTTGTACTTTACTTGTACATGCCTCTTTACCACTTTCATTTTGGTATCATGCTTTACAAATGACAACTTATCTTCTTAACACTCTTCCAAATAAACAATTAGTGTATTAGTTACTACTCAAGATTCTTTATAAAAAAGATTTCTTCTACTCTCATCTTAAGGTGTTTGGTTGTCTATGTTGTCCACTCTTTCCCTCTACTACCATAATCAAACTTCAGTCTCAGTCCATTCCATGTGTTTTTCTAGGATACCCATCTTATCATCGTGGTTACAAGTGCTATGATTTGTCCTCTTGTAAAATCATACTCAGTCCTCATGTGATTTTTTATGAGACCTAATTCCCATTTGCTAAATTACACAATCCACAACCTCACACTTGCAATTTTATGGATGATAGTTTTTCTCCTTATGTGATAAACCATTTAACCTCTCAAGCTACCTATCCCAGTGTCTCACCTACTCCTCACATGGCTACAAAACCTTCTTCTAGAGCTTTATTGTCCAATTCAAAAAACTACATTGTTATAATGTTAGTGCGATATAACTCTCTAGAAATCAAGTTCAACATCAACACACCAAATATATCGAGATGAATATTTATTTTGTCCACGAAAAGGTTGCTCAAGGGGAAGTTCGAGTCTTAACATGTGTCGTCACGTTATCAAATTGCTGATATTTTTACAAAAGGTCTTCCATTGATTTTGTTTGAAAATTTTTGGAATAGTCTTAGCATACGCCAACCTCCCATTTTGAATGTGAGGTATGATAGAATATATGATATTAGTTACTATAGATATAGACTTAGATATCTATTCTTTTTTAAAAGTAGTTTCATATTATAAGTAGGTTCTTTAATTGTAACCTATATTATCTTTCCTGTATTTTAATCTATTATATTTTTTTTTATTTTAACCTATTATCTTTCTCGTAATGAGACATATAATAAAAAAAAATGTTAATGGAATAGTCACAAAATTGTCTTCCTTTATATTTAATATTTAATGATGCTTAATGTTTCTCCTAAACTGTGTTGGAAAATATTAAGCATAAAATGAAAATGGATTAGAATAACGGTTAAGTATAAAACTTTTTCCTTCTATAATAGGTATACAACTTTGATTGTGTATTTCTAATTTGATATAAGATGGGGGATTAGTTACTGGTTGTGGCTCTTGTGCAAAACTGAATTTTATAATGCTTCCTTTAGGATTGATGTTCAGTAAAATATATGGAGATTTGCTTATGTAACATTATCGTAACCATCTAATTGTCATTGTAATCATCGAATCCATATTTTGATTTAATAAATTAGTTTAATTAGAGCATCTTTGATAGAAGATATTTGTAAAGTTACTTAAAAAATTACTTTTGTATTGGAACAATTCTATCTAACAATTCAAGTTGTTTAAAAAAAGATAAGTTATTTCACCAAACAATTGCTTATGATTAAAAAAAAATAATTTTTCACAAAATTCGTACAAATTAATAACAATATAAAAAAATATGATTTTTGAAGTTGCTTATAATTTCTTCCATTGGACTAAAATTAAGTATGAGTTGCTTAGCACTTACATAACACTATAGAGACCATCAAATACTTCTTTTAATGCAATAATAAATAACTCATGCACGTTGCTTCTATTGGAGATGTCCTTAGTATATCCGGCACTATAAAGAGTTTTTACACCGACATTCATCACAATTCTTTATTTATATGATTTTTAAAATAATAAAATTAATGAACTTATCATAAATTAAAAGTTATAATTCAATTTCAAATTTTTTTAGGGTGACAATTCACAATTTTTTTCTCTTGTATTGTTCGATATGATATGTGAGAAACTAAAACAACGCAAGTTGATATTTAAAACCTCAATTGATGTATTTAAAATCTCACGGACTAAAATTGGCACTTTTGTATATTTGAAGAAACCAATTACATAATTAGAACTTGAAAAAGTAAAATCGTATACTTGTGATACCTTATGCATCCATAGTGCAATTAATTCAATATTTTAAAATATTTGTAGTAAATGCAACTAGAATCACTTTCCTAATGGTAAATCCTATTCATATAATAACTTCTTAAAATATACTTTACAATGAAAAGTGAATAAAAAAAGAGAGAAATGGGTAAAATAAAAAAGAATAATATGAGTTAAAAAAAGTTAAATGATAAAAATATTGTAATAAGAAAAAAATATGATCTATTTAAAATATAAAATAATATAAGTTACTATTAGAGTCCTTGCCGTATGGGAATGCAACATGAGCGACAACCCAAATCTCCAGAGGGCTTTACCTTTTTTTTTAAGTAAAAATATAATTTTTATCTCATTTATTTTGATTTGTCATTCGTATATTTCTTTTTCATTTTCAAAAACTTTAGAGTCATCTTCTTCTTTCTGCCTCTCTTTACATTAATTCATTCAAGTTTCTTATCCTCTCTTTTAATTAACTTATTTTTAAACTTTCTCTCTTTCTCTTTCTTCTGTTATATTTCTCTCTCCCAAATTAATCTGATTCTTTCATTTTCTTTAATTCAATTCAAGAAATATCTATGACAATAATGAATAGTTTTTAAAATTATCTAATTTTATTGTTCAATATAATAAAACACACATTCATTGTACAGAGTATATTTTGTAGTTTTCACTCACCGACTAAAAAAATATGAAACTGTCTTCATTATTATAACATTTTTAGTTTGTTAATATGTAACTAACTACTTTAAAAATTATGCATTTTTATCGATAATAATTCATGATTAAATAATATCTAAAATTATTTATGGTTTCAATGCATTACCATTGAATTTAATAAGAAAACGTTATAAAAATATTATATCTTATTATCTTTTTCATCTCAAAATAAGTGTCTCATTTAAGAAAAACAAATATGTCCCAAATAAATCATGCATTTAATTTTTTAATATCTAATAATATCACTTTAAAATTTGTTAATGTAACGTGAATATTAAAATTAATTTTGTAAAACCACTATTCTCTTTCATTTATCTAAGGCTTAGACTTAACTTTTTTTTTTGTTTTTTAATTTAGCATTTTTGTTTTCTTTTTGTCGTTGTAAAAGTTTGTTGTTTGTCTCTGCAAATTTAAGTCATTTGCTTTTACCCTTTTCATTAGTCAAAAAAAAAAAAAAAGAAGATGACTTGCCAAATGAGATGATGATGTCATCATAAGTGCCAAGTCACCTATAATTTATAAGGACTAAAATTAAAATAAAAATTTCCTAGAATTAAAATAAAAATATTTAAGTTAATTAAATATTAGTATTAATTAAATGTGTTATAGTTTCATGGATGTTCAAATTTGGTCCCTAAAAAACGGAGAAAGAAGCCACGTAACAATGGTGTTGGAAACCACATTAAAGACAATAATAGTACTTAATATTAAATGTGTAAGTTGTTACGTGCATGAATTTTAATAAATATTTGAATACTTTATTTTAATATTTGAGCATTTATTTTGTTTTAATATTTAATTAGAAACAAATATTTTTGGTCTACAAATATAAATATATATATATATATATATTTATTGTTTTGATCCTTGCAAAATATCTTTGGTTTGGTTTCAATCCTTATATATAAATTAACAGTAACATAGCACAAATGCTAACGTGGCAAGAAGAGGTTAACAAGGTGATTATGTAGCATGTTGACATCATCTAATTTGCCACATCCATCTTTTGGGTAATGGAAACTATGGGTAAAAGGGTGAAAAACCAAAGATTTAAAATTTAAATTAAAAATTATAAAGATGAAAAACAAAAAAGTGTTAAATTGCAGGGACGAAAATTATATTAATTAATTTTTCTTAACAACTTAGAAGGAAACTTATTTTAGTATGGAGAGATTATTAACTAATTGGTTGGAGGCATATCAACATTTTAGGGCTGCAGGTAGCAGCGGTAGGAAAATACAGCAGCATAAAAGGGATAAGGACAAAGATCTGCAGTCGTGGCAAACGTAGTTCTTGCCACACACATAGTTTCTTTTGTCCCAATTTGCTTAAAACATTACATTAGTACGTTAATCAAAACTTGTCAAATCAAATATTTTTTCATTGTGTCTTTAATTATAAATAAACCTTTTTTAACAAATCTATAAGATTTTATAAGGTAAAGAATTTTATGAAAGAGCAAAAAGTTCGGAATACCGTCATTGTCTGCTTTATCTAGCAAGATGATGTGATGGAAGTTTTGCTACATAATACTACTTCCACGAGCTTAAATATATTGTTTAAAGACTTCAGCTACCTTTAGTCGTTGATTTCATTAGGAGCATAATTTATACCAACATGAGAGATCATTGTACAATTCACAAACAAATATTAGTCGATCTTTACTAATGCATATAGAATATGTAGTCTTCGGTAAAAACATTAGATTTTTAAAGGAATCCTTTTTATCCATGATACCTTGAAGAGAGGTTAGTCTGATTTCAGTCTCGACAAATTTACCTCCTCCCAACAAATTATTCACCTTTATATTTTTATTGGCCACTACCAAAAACAAATCTATAAGACGCACAGTATATTAATTTATCTAATAAGAGATTAATCTATGAACGGCGCAGTTAGACCGTAAATGTACCGTACGGTCACTTCTTTCAACAATTATTTTATACATTCCCCAATAAACTTAAACCACATGTTTAAGTGATTAGAACTTATCACAAGTTGCCTATACTGAACGTTCCTTAATCCCACATTCCAAAAGCATCATATCAATTTCATAGCACTTTTGAGATTATACATAAACTTTTAAAGAAAATTACAAGTCCATTCACACGAGCCAATTAACAAGCCAAACTTCCCAAGGGCTGATTAGTCATTCTATGGAACCATCCTAAATTTAGTGTTTGTTTTGGCTATCGTGCATAGTCTACAACTTCACATCGTTATCTCCTCATAAAAGCATTCCAACTTTTCTAATTATTATTATGTGTACATTCTGATGCATGTGACGCATTTGTCATCTCAAACGTCCAAACATTAATCACAACTTGTAGGAGACTAGGAGCAAATCCACACCCTCCAATAACCTACATCATAAATCAATCAATCTGAACGGTCTATGCATTTTTTGAACCAATAATAAGGCACCAAACTTGGATGTACACACATTTCTATCTTGGCCTATAAAATGTCACAACCCCAAGCTCTTCATGACATAGACAAATAGTGAACGTGCAATCATTTTGCAAAATTATACTAACCTAGAAGCATAAAAAAAAATCACAAGATGGAGGATGTTGTGGTGCTAGAGAATCATGATGAGAAGGTGGAAATGCAAAACAAGGCAATAGTTGAAATGCTGTACAAGGCACTATTGGGGGAAGGAACAATGGTCAAAGTGTCGAAATTGCTAGCAAGTGACCTTGAGTGGTGGTTCCATGGCCCTCCTCAATGCCACCACATGAAGAAGATGCTCACAGGGGAAACTGACCACGCCAAAGGCTTCCGGTTCGAGCCGAGGCGCGTCACCGCCATAGGTGACTGCGTGATCGCTGAGGGGTGGGAGGGCAAGGCCTATTGGGTGCATGTTTGGACCCTCAAAAATGGCCTCATAACTCAGTTTAGAGAGTACTTCAACACATGGCTTGTGGTGAGGGATTTGAGGGCACCAAGGTGTGAAGATAGCAAAGATAGCATGACATTGTGGCAAAGCCAACCTCGTGATCTCTATCATAGGTCACTGCCAGGACTTGTGCTAGCCATTTAGCCACAAAAACACTTCATGGTTGTGGTTAAGTCTTAGGAAACTGATATTTAATCTACTATAAAGTGGCCCTACAGATTGAACATGTTGGTCAAGTTAACAACATTGAACTATAGCGTTTGGGACATGTTTAGCTTGTGGACCTTTTTCATCCCTTGTTCAATAAAATGGTTTTCAATTTGAATATCTCTCACTTTTGTAAAATGGATGGTTTTAATTTTCATCTTTATGAAAAAATACTTGGGTTTTCATTTCTTGAAATACTGAAATTATTGTTTTTAGTTTCTACTGTTATGTTATATGATACTCGTTTATAATAAATTTATTTGTCTTAAAATAAATGTTAGAAATAAAAATAATACTTTTAAATTTTGTAGAGAATAAAAGTTAAAGAAAAATATTTTACAGGGGCCAAATTAAAATTTTCTCATTTTATATGAACTAAAAATAGTGATTTCAAATGTTAAAAGATGGAAATTAAAAAAAATAATAATAAAAGACTACAAACTAAACTCACCTGGCCCGGAAAATTAAAAAGAACTTGTAAAAAAAGAAATATTGACCGAGTGTAAGATATTAAATCTAGTAAATGATTAATTTAATCATATATTGTATTTTGTTGATATATATTAATATCTATAATTAAGAAAAATTCGAATAAGTCCCTTATTTTTTTTTATTTCATTTAAGTTCCTAAAATTAACTTCTTTCATCATTGCAGGTCATATTATATATATATATATATATATATATATATATATATTAGAAAAATGTAATGTATTAGGACTTTCACATTGGTGAGAATTTTTTTTTTGAAAGGCTAAGAATTTTATAAAAGAATCAAGAGGGGCAAAACCAAGAGTTTTTAACAATCTAATACAACACAACTGAAGGGAATTAGGACTAAAGGGCATGTTACATCACCCAAGCCACAAATCGTAAGAAAAACTACATATTCAATATACATAAACGGGGGTTGCTACACCAATCAGAAAAAATACACCCCCTCTTAAAACCAAACCTATAGGTCGACTGCTTCCAGGATGTCAGTTGGACAAAGCCAAAGATATTCATCGACTCTAAAGAAGAATTATTAAAAATAATATCGTTCCTAGCTAACCATATACACCAGCAAACCACTGACCCAAATAAAAATCTACACTTATTTCTCCATTTACCAGACACCCATGGGGTTACTGAGAGGAATAATAGAGACAAATCATCGGGTAAAGGTGATTGAAAACCAATCCAAGCCATTATCTTATACCACAGAGTCTGAACTACCAGGCAAGTTAGAAAAAGATGCTTACAGTCTTCTATTGGATGTTGGTTACACAACTGACAGTGCTGCTCATCAGGCGAAATGAGAATTCTCCTCTTCAGTAAGTTATCAATCGTCGACAATCTATTCAGGATAAGCTTCCAGAGGCTAAATTTAGAACATTGTTGTGAAATCTTAATCTAATTAAAATACTTTCTCCTTGGGACCAACGATCAACGATCAATGACTAGATGTCACAGGTGACGACTAATAACTAGTGTTCAAATGTGACAGTTAGTGATTAGTAATAAGAAGGGATTGAAGATAAAAGGTGGCATTCAATGACATGGTTCGAAGTGGAAGTCGATTGGTGATTGGAGATTGGAAGCAACAGTCAGTGACTAGAGATTGAAGGTAACAGTTGGTGACAGGGAGTCAAAGGTAGCAGTTGATGACCAACGTTTGGAATGGTGACTAGTGAATAACAATCAGAGGTGTTAGTTAGCCAATGACTAGGTGTAGCAAGTGGTGGTTGGTAACCAGAGGCCGAAGGTGGTTGTCAATGACAGAAGGTCAAAGATGTCGGCTTATGACTAATGATAAGAGATGATGATTGATGACAAACAATCAGAGTTGAAGCCAATGACTTGCAGTTAGATGTGACAATTGGTAATCAACAGTCAAATGTGGATGCGAGAATGATGTCAAGCAATGATGAGATAGAATAAAAACAGAAACAGAAATTTTAAAATGAAATTTTATTATTTTTGAATTTGGGTTAAAGCTGTTTTAAAAATAACTAAAAAACCAAGTTAAAATCATTTTTGTCATACATGTTTCTGTTTCCAAAATATATTTCAAAGCCAAAACCAAAAACTCAAAATCACCAAAAACAGAACCTAATATATTTTTATATATCAAAATTTGTAAATATCACCCACTTTGATTTTTTTTACTCATATAATCTAAATAATTTGCTTCTTATCTTTTATTCTTGCCTCTCAAGGTACTTTCTTAAGTCAATTTTATTTGCTTTCAAATGTCTTTTTGACTTGTTTTTACTCTACAAAACCAAATCAAAACTAATTCAATATGAATATCTGTAGTTCAAATTTTAACCTCTACTAACCTAAGTTGTCAAAATTCTTCACATTTATTGCACTCACAAAATTATATATGACCATACATGCTTGACATTAGGATACAATAAAAAATATATTATATGTTTGTATCATATTATACAACATAATTGTGTAGAATGATCGACATAATATGATGATAATTTTGTTATTCTTATAAATATCTCAGTAATGATATTTCAAATCGTATTGACATAATATGATCACCACTATATAGTGATCTTCATTCCAATCTTGTAACTTCCCTAAACACTTATTTATGATAAGCAATGGAGAAAAAAATAATATAAATCCGTAATACATTATGAATTGTTAGGAAAAATATCAAACACCATTTATAATTTGGCTCTTAGACCGTACGTACATAGATAATTAGAGTTTTTATTGCCACTTCTAGCTTCCTTGTTCTAGAATGACGTTGGAAAACCATCAATGGTTACAAATAAAAATGCAAGTGTTCTATAATATTGTTGTTATTAATTGTTGTCGAAACTGTGATTTGAAAGGACTCTTGCATTGATTGGCGAGGCTCATAATTTGGGAGGGCATTTTATAATTGTTTTGGCAAAGAAGGTCTCTGGCCTGTATCTCACTAATTCTACCGAAATAATTAATAATGGAACTTGATGAGGGTGTTATGGCAGGTATGCAGAGAGTTAGGCAGATTTAATTTAATTACTGTTAATTAATTCAGTCTGGTGTAAATTCTCCGAACTTCTATAAAATTGTTCTTATACTTACTATAGTTAAATGAGAAAAAAATATTTTATTTAAACTTTTACATATTATATATTATATTATATATATATATATATATATATTTAAAATATTAATTAATAAATTCAACAAATTTATCATGATTATGATTGAATTTTAATATAAAATTCTTTTACATTAATAATTGATAAAGATTCATATTTTTGTTTAGTGTTAATATTTCTATTCTCCTCTTCATCTTCGTCACAAGAGTATGATGATAATGTGTGTTGATAATATACAATTGTTTTGTATAATTAATTAATAAAAAATATCATTCATATATTTTTAAATAATTATTATAAAAATTAATAAATTTAATATTATGAAATATATTTGATAAACCTATTCAATTATAAGTTATTTTGATTCACTTATAAATTAGTTTGATCAGATTAAGTTTGTATATTTTTATTAATTACTGGTATCCTTACAACACATAATTTGAGTCTTGTGGAAACAAATCCTTGTTAAGCTATTTTGGTTTAATATATGATTTTATTTTAATAAACTATTTTGGTTTAATATATGAACTTATTTTAATAGCTTATAACTTATTTTAATAAGCAATGGTCTCCTCACCAGGTAATCAAAGTTGTGAGATATTTTTAGTTGGATCTCAAGCAGATTTTTCAAATGCATTTAAAATAAAAGATTTTGAGGTGCAATACCTACATATAAGGAATATGTACTTTTCAAAATTCCATACCTCGGGACCATCAAGCTAAATTGTGATGTTGTTGATATTCTTCATCCCCACAAGAAGATAATTATTGAAGGTGTTTTGCTGAATTGTGACGTGGCGACTGTTCTTCATCCCATAAGAAGGTGACTATTGAAGGTGTGTTTCGTGACTGTATGGTAAGCTCATCCTTGACTTCTCTTAGATGATTCCCTATTATGATGTTGACAAGATGGAACTATTGACCTTTCTGTAAGGATTAATAGTCGTATATAACCATGGATATTGGAACTTGGTCGTTGAATCAGACTCACTTAGTATGGTTTGACTTTTGGAGGATGGATGAGGATGATGGAGAATTTTTTCTAATTGAGGAGATTTACCAGAAAAGTCGAAAGACTCAAGCTTGCACTCTTAATTTGTTCAACATGGAGTGAATATGTTAGCTAATTATTTTGCTAAGGTAAGACTAGATACTCATCATGATATGGCTTTATTTTTTAGTGTTTCAAATTCATTATTCACCATGTACTCATGTGATTGGGTTGTATGACCCTATTACTTTAATCTAATTGTCTAGTATGGACTTGCGTTAAGTCTATTTAACAAAAAAAAAACTTATTTTTATAAGTTATTTGCAGTAACTATTGGCTTTATTTATTCTAAATTTATCCTTATTATTTTATTTGAATTTCTTTTCATCTTTGTTTTATAATTTTATTATTTTACCTATTTTATCAATCACATGTACTTGACAATAAAATATAATATTGTTATTATAAAATTTGAAATTCTACTTTATATTATTATTTTATTTAATATAAAATTTTTAATTAATTATTACATTGTTTATTTTTAATTAAAATATTTGGTGACTAAACCAAACATGATAAAAAATTAAAATTATATATTTTTATTTTTTCTTGAAAAAGAATTATTAAACGATATTTAATATTAAAAAATATTAAAATATTGATTTTAAAAAAAAATTTAATCATTATTTTTGCCTTCCTTAAAAGGGTGTTAGTATAAAGTTTGAAAAATGTGTTAATATAATGTTTTCGAGATATAAGAAGTGTTAATAATAATATTTTTAACTTAAAAAAGGGTTTTAGTGTAGGAAAATAAAAAAAAGTGAAATTATATATAATTTGATAAAATTTGAAGGATTATTACTGTAAATTGTTGTAAACAATATAATTACTATTCTTCTATAAGATAAAAAGAAATGAAGAATTATTGCCCTACTCTTTAAAAATAAGTTATCAGAAACAATTTTATATATCAAATAATTAAATGTGTCATTTTATATAATTTAACATTTATCTTCTAATATTAATTAATTTCGAAATATTTTAATTAATTAAATAAGCTAGAGTATAAATTTTTAGCTTTTCAAATAACTTATAAACTTTAACTATCTTATTAATTTTTCCTAGCTTATAAACTATTTTATCAAACATGATAAATTTTCGTTGAAAGGTGATATAAGATAATTTTATATTCTTAATATATAACATTTTTAAACTTAATTATTATATTTTGGATAGATATAAGATTTTGATTTTAGTTATCGCTAATTAGAGATAACAAAATGAAATTCTATTTCATATGGCCCTTTAATCCAAAAAAAAAAGTATAGTATTAAGTTCACTTAATTGAATAGCACTTTATAATTTTTTTTAGTAAATTTCTCTTAGAAATATGAATATTACTTAAAGAGTATCTTTTAGTAAATTACTAAGGAATACTAGAACATCTCTAACCACATTTGTTACATAAATTCTTTAGTCTAAACACTCAGTTCTTCAAGGAACTCATCTTTGAAGCAAGGTTACGTGACACTAAAAGTTGCTTAAAATAATTTTGATTTACTTGTTTAAGTAACTGTTACTTGACTAAAATATCATTAAATATTATTAAATTATCATTAATATGTTATGTAATTATCATTATTTTTAAATTAAAACATTATTAAATATTATGAATATTATTTTTTTTGCAACATTAACGAAATAAATTTAGTTGATTTATAATAATTAATATTTTAATAATAATAAAACTAAAAATAAATTTATAATTTTAAGCTATCATAATTTTAATGAAGTCCAAAATTATAAAAATTATGAGTTCCTTAGAGTTGTTTGAAAGTTCTCCCATTGAGTGAAAATTGATTTCATTGGATTAAAAATTGAGTAAAGTTGTTTAACGTTAATGTGACACAGTGATGACCACCAAACACAATAATTTTTATACACCAAGCAACTCATGAGAGTTGATCCTATTGGAGATGCTCTAATACATTATTTCTAACACATTTTTTATTGGTTAAAATTTATTAAAAATTATTAAATTAGAAGAGAAAAATTAGTTGAGATGTATAACTACCAAAAATTGTACTTTTCAATAAATTCCAATCAATGATATAGAATATGATCAAACCCATGTGTCAGATAATCACTGATAGCATTTCCCTTCACCTAATTGTTGTTATAGAAAAGATTATGGAACGTGCAAAACACCTAATTTGAAGTGTGTCTAAATAATGTCTCTAGAGTGTGCTAACATGAGACTCACTATTGTTTGATCTTGAAAAGGTTCAAACTCCTTTGAGAACTTTTATAACCCACTTAATTGTACTTATAAAACACGCTAAAAACATAAGTTTAGGATAATTGATGGAATAACCTAAAAACATCGATTCTATATGTGAATCTTGATATTGTATTTGTTATTAATACTTCATAATGATAATTAGATGGAATAACCTAGTTAAAAATTATAAGTTTAGGATCAAAATTAAAAAATCAAGTATCTTATTACAATTTTTTAATTAAAATAATAGGAACTCACATATTGATTAACCATAAATTTGTATTTAAAAAAAAAATTAATTGATGTATTCAATTGTATATATTTTAAACACATTGGTAAAAATACATATTAACTAATCCACCGTTTTATTTTTATAATATCATCCTATGTTTATCTAATTTAACATAATTAGACTTTTCTATATATTATTTAATAATAAATGTCTATACATTCTTAGATATCATATTATGAATTAAAATTAAGTAGAAGGATGAACTACCAATTAATTTTGTATTGTATGAAACATTGCATAGTTAATATAATTAATAAAAATTTCTTTGAATTAGAATTAGTTAAATTTGTATTTTATATAAAGTTATTGTATGTATAATTTGATTAAGTTTGATATTCAGCATCAACGTATCCTGCTCCTTAATGATATTATACTCATTTTATTTCTTAATTTTTTAATTTAATTATATTATAAGTAAAATTTTATTAATTGCTTTGAATTTAAGCATTTATTTAAAAATATTTATTATAATAATTATTTCAATAAAACATATTTTAAAATAATTAAATTATATTATATCTTTATCGTTGTCATTGTGGACAAAGTAATTAAATTAAAGATAAAAAAATAAAATAATATATTTATATAAGTAAAATAGAATTACACACAAGAAGTAAAGATATAATATAAATCATGTTATTAATTTAGTAATTATAATTATATAAAATGTAGAAAATATTTTAATTCGTTAATTTAGTAATTATAATTATTATAAAATGTAGAATTACACACAAGAAGTAAAGATATAATATATTTTAGCATTACATATATATAATAATACTTCGTTATATAGTAGATATTATATTGATAAAATATAATCTAATTATTTATAATCAGATATTATATTATTATATAAAATAAACTTAATGATAATATAATAAACGTATAAATTTTTAAATGTGTTTGCAGTAAAAAATTAAATATATATGTATATATATTATTAAATAAAATTTAATATAAAAAAAATAAATTTTATATACTTTAGTATTTATTTTATTTATAAATATATGTTGTAGAGTCTTTTTAAATAATATTTTTAATGATGTTAAATTTAATGAAATAACTATACATTTGAATATAAAAAAGGGGAGGAACACTGAACAGTAATAGAACTAACATAAAGTACAAATGTGCTATTTACTTAATAGTCAATAGTATTATACTTCAACCATCATTATATATCAACTATACCACCATATATTACTTAAATGTAAAAGGAATGTTCGTGGTAACACATGCATCTCTTAGAACAACAAAAGGTAATTTTCTTTAATATGATAAGAATATATTTGGTAGTCATGATACAATAGGATGAGATATATAATTATCCTATTATATTTTTATCGGTTATTTATTGTGTTAATATGATATAATTATTTTATCATATAATTTTTTATTCTTTCATGTGGTATATATAGGTAATGTTTAATAAGGTATTTTAGCTAGTTTTTAGTTTTTTACAAGCTGAAAATTTTGTTTATATATATGTCTAGTAAATGCAAGTTTTTGTGTATAGCTTCTATTATTTTTTGAAATGTTACTTGAAGTAACATTTTTCAAAATGATAGCTTATACTTTTTATGTTTATTTCTTTTTTGTTATTTAATATTTTAAATTTTTTTAATCTTTTTTTTATAAGATAAGAATTTATCTTTTTCTATTTTAGTTATTTTACATTTTTAGTCACTTCAATAGATAATTATATGGAGAAGCCTATTTTGCCTCTGGTAATTTTGTGGTATTGATACTTTTGTTTTTTTAACCAATAGAATTGTATGTATTTTACCTTTTGGAGTTCATTTTATGCAAATCTAACTTATTATTCTGTGTATGCATCGTCTGATGCACATTGTTTCAATGGTTGTTGTTTTTTAATATTGGTAACTCTTAACCCGGAACCTGTTCGGTTGAAAACAATTTTTGTGTGTGTGTTAGTTTTTGTTTTCCAGTGGAATCTCTTGTTGGCACACAAGCATAGTCTACTTTTACTATGGATAATAATTTTTTTCTTTATTCAAATTTATAAAAATGATTACATCTATAAAACTTACAATTCTATTGGGTGAAAAAAACAAAAGTATCAATACTCAAAAAATTAATAGAAGCACTGTAGACTTTCTAATATATATATATATAAAATAAACACTTATTATTCAATAAGGTAGTTTAACATTTTTCAACTACCAAGTGCCAACTACCTCTATAAGTCACCAACTAGTTTCATAACTTTCAGCTAGTTTGATAAAATCTAGTAATGGTGTAATGAGGAGTGTTAGCAACAACCTCTCTATATAAGAGAGGTGCGTTCCGAGGTGTGAAGTGGGAGAGAGGAGTTTCACAATTGGGGTTTTGAATAAAATAAGATGATATTTTCATTTTTTATTCCTATTACTTTTTCAATATGAAAAAGTAATAGGAATGAAAGGTATTAAGTTTTTTATCATCCTGGTGCCGAGCTATTTTTCCGCAAGACCTCTCCTACAGTATCGTCGCTGCAGTAGAGTTTAACCACCAAGTTCGGGATGGATTGGTGTGGTTCCTCTACGCCTAGGACACCAGAATATATCATTTGCTAAAATTTATTGAAAATTCCAAAAGTAGAAGAGAGAATCATTTAATGACAAATATTTAGTGTGTGGGTGTGTATATACTAAACACTTATTATTCAATAAGCTAGTTTACCATTTTTCAGCTACCAAGTGTCAACTACCTTTATAAGCTACCAACTAGTTTCATAACTTTTAGCTAGTTTGATAAAACAATGTAACGAGGAGTTAGCAACAACCTCCTCCTAATACACATTATATCATTCGTTAAAATTTATTAAAAAATATAAAATTAGAAGAGATAATCATTTAATGACAAATGAGACCCACATTAATTTGTATTTTTTTATAATTTCAATTAATCACAGAGAGTTCATAAAAAAATATGTTCAAAATGTCTAAAAAATGTGTTGATGACCTTTCTCATGATGTAATTCCTATATTGAGCATGTAGTTACATTGGAGATTAATAAGATAGTTGTCCCTCGTCACTCTCCCTATATACTTCATCCATTAAAAAGATTATATTTAAGATTTTCATACATATTAAGAAAAATAAGTTTATTAAAAAAATAATGTTTTATTAAAAAGATATAAGGTGACGAGTTGCTTAAAAAAAAAAAGAAACAAGGTAGGGATATACTACCGAGCTTGTAACAAAACAATATGTATTAAAAGATAAATTTTAAATAAACGTTGTAATTATCTCATTAAAAACTGAAATCCATCCACATGGTTTTTTTTTCTTAATGTTAAACACTAGTCAATTTGTAACGAAGAAAGTATTATAAAATAGATAAATATTATAATAATAATTGTATATAATTATATTTTATTATATGTTTTATATATGTTAAATGTTAATTTTGTTTTATTATGTTTTAGTGTTTTCTTATTTTGGTGCATTAAGTTTTAAATTTTTTCTTTCAATCAAGTTTTATTTTAATTCTTCTTTCATATATAATTAGTTTTAATAACTTTAAAATTTAGAAATAGTCAAATTAAAATAATAGCAACTAAAAATATTACTATTTTTATTTAAATACTATTAATCATTTCTAAATTTTTCTTAGTCGCAACATAACTAATCTCTAATATAACAATTGCAGTAGTTACATACAATAATTTTCTTAATCGTATGAAACTTGTATAGATATGAATCCTTTAATAGATTAGTTACAGAACGAGTGAACTTATATGTATGTTTTATAAAGGAGCAAAATGAAATTTTTAAAAAAGATGAAAGATCCAAATAAAAATTTTAAAACTTAATATACTAAAATAAAAAACCACTAAAACACAATAAACCAAAATTAACTAAGTTTGATATATTGTATAATATATTAAAAATACGTTGTTAATTTATATAATTATATTATAATATAATATATAATAATATTAAATTATAGAATAATTTGAAAGTCTTCATCTCCCTTTTTGTCATTTTCTATATTTTTTAATTGTATACTCAAAAGTCAAAAGGTTAAGTCTAGGTTAGGCAAATTAATTGATAGGTGTTGAACCTCTTCCATTTTAATCTTGTAGTTAACTTATTCTACTAGCCTATTAAGATGAGATGAATTGACTTTCTCAACCATTTTAAAAAGATTAATGGAACCCGCCTACTCATTTTTCTCAAATTGTCATCTGTATCCAAAATAATCTCCGTATTGTATAATAGTAGCGGATTTGAAAATTTATTTATAATTTTATGATATATATTTCATGCATTAACATTATGAAACAATATAATCAGCTAGTTGAGAAATATCTATTTTAAATATGCCAACATTGGAAGTGATTTTGTTTTTAGCATACATAATAATTATCAAGCGCGAGAATTAACATGGAATTATTCATCCTTTGTTTTGAATTTAAATATAAAGTTACATTGAACACTTGTAAAATGAGTTTTCTCTCATATTAGTTTAAAGTTTTATATGGGTTCAAGAGGATATTTACAAAATATTAGTATAACCAGAAGGAATTTTGTTTCAACTTAATTAGAAGTCTCAAATTTAAATTCTAAATATACAATTACATTAAATATTAAAAGAAAAATTTTATCCCCCATAATCCAGTGGATTGCCTTTAGTGAAGCATATATAACCAAATAAAAAAATACATTTATAAGAATACAAGACAATAATTACGTTATAGACTAACGGACATGATAATATAAATAATTTTATACTACAAATCACAATTGATATTACTTTTTTTTAATATATTTTTAGATCTTGTTATACATAAAATAAAAAACCTAATAATATGATATAATATAAATTACTTCAAAATATAAAATTAGTTTTTATTAAAATTACATATAATTGTCTAAAAAGTTAGTAATTTATATTTTTACAAATTATGAAAATTATTATTTTAACTAAATTTTACAAACTTATATTTTATTAATGTAGATACTTTTCTTTAAATTAAAAAACTTATATAATATTTTAAAATTATAGTTATTTTTGAAAAAATATTTAAATAATCATTTAAAGTAATATAATTTAAATTTAAGTGTTAAATTTATAATAAATATAAATATATAAAATATATATTTAATAAAGACAATATAATATAGTATGTACTAGTTATTGTAATATTCAACAGAGGGGAAAAAACTTATTTTACCATATTACTTCCTTCCTAATGCAATTCTTCTCTTAGGTTAAAAATTACAATAAAGTTAGAATTTATAAAGTGGTTAGAGAAGTGGAAGAAAGAGGTCATAGTTCTATCTCATTCTAACAAAAAAATTAATTAATATTATAATATTTACTAATAAAATAAATTATAGTAGAGTTCACAAGTTCGTTAAATTCAACTCAACCTAGCTTACAAACACTCCTAGATTCAATACATAATTTCATTTTAACTACTCTTTTACTATGTTGAATGAATTTTTAAAATGTTTAAATTTAATCGATACAAAACTACCAACATTGATTGAAACAAGTAGTAAAAACTTGAATTCCTTAATCATGTAATTTTTTATATAGAGCAAACAATATGTTAAGAAAAATATATATTAATATGCATGTGATCAAGGTCTCTAACGAATTTCAATCTTTGTTATTGATGATAATTAATTTGGACCAATACCATAGTTAAAATAAAAAACAAAGCTCAAATTATGAACATAAAACTAAAAGTTAATATATTAATATATAACAAAAAATTGTAAACTTTAACATAAAACAATCATATCTTTTTTATGAAAGATAACATTGGAACAATAATATTTTCTTTTAGGATTTCCTATATAAAAATTAAATAAAATTATTTAAATTAATAAATTAAATTTAACCAATAGCTAAAAATCACATGATTATTAACATATCACAAAAACAAAAATGATATAAATTAAACAAAAGATATAAGATTATAAGAATTTATCTTTTAAATTTCATTATATCAATTCTAACTATATAAGAAAAGTTTTATTTACTTACATATATGTTTGAAATTGTAAAAGAAAAATCGATGCTCAATTATTTTAAAATATATTTTAATCAATAGTATTAAAAAATAATATATTCTCTGCTTCAATGAAATAATATTATTTAATTTCTATTAAAATCATTTAATAAGAATAAAGAGACCTTAAATATTGTTAAAATTATGGTTTTATATTTTTTGAATATATAAATATTCAACATGATGAGAAAAAAAATTAAAATAAGAAAATAAAATTAAAGACTTTAAGAAGTAAAATTATTATTAAAATTATACACATGTTTTTTTATTAATGTTAGGAGTTAGATGTTTTTATATAGAAATACTCATAATATATTTTTTTAGAGAGACATAAGTGGATAATAAATTAACAATATCATGTGAGTACATTGAATAAAAAATATGATATATATTTTTAGAATTTGTTAGAATTATATTATTTATTATTTAATGTAATGAAATGTATAAATTTTGATAAATTAAGTGTTTATTTTAATTAATATAATTTACTTTTCAATAGTTGAGATTTGTTTTTCTCACTATCATATAAGATCTTATTGTCATATGATATGCTCTATTTCTTAAGAGATGAGAAAGAAGAATATCCAAAAAATCTCATTCATTGAGAGAAGGAAGAAAAAAAGAGTGACATATAATACATCTTAGAAGAGAGAGAATGAGTAGGTGTACAATTTGATCCCAACCATTAATTTTCATTTCAATGGCTGATATTTGCTCTTCTTACTCTCATATAAGATACCTTATTCTCATATGATATGTCCTATATATACACACACACAAGGACAACTCGGTGAGAAAAATAGTTAGATAATAAATGAGAAAACATAATAATAATAATAATAATAATAATAGTAGGATTTTAATAAACGATTAGTTGTTAATTATAATAATTAAACAAGGTGGTTCTTTTACACAAATACCTCTCCTACAAACCAAATCCTTGTTTAATGCGTCGCTTTCTCTTGTTAATCCTGCCACCACCCCTACTTCGCCACCCCCACTGCCACCATCACAGTTAATATTGCCACCATTGACAATTGTGGTGGTGGTGGCAACATTGATAGTATTGACAATGGTGGTGACAACGGTGGATGTGGTGGGGACAGTGATGGTGGTGGAGACAGTTGTGGTGGCATAGGTCCACACTACCACCACCACCCCCACCATTGTCATCACCATCACTAATATCATCACCTCCATCGTTGATGCCGTCGCCACCACTAGCATCATCAACAATGGCGGTACCAGCAATGGTGTCATCAATGAGATTCGTAGTGATCTTGCAGATGATTTTGCGAATGATGAGAGAGAATGGCACGTTAAACAAAAGTTTGGTTTTTGAGAAAGATATTTGTGTAAGAGAATCACGTAAGTTTGTTTAATTAACAACTCAATTTGAGTCGTTTATTGAAATCTTATGACTATTATTATGTTTTCTCATTCCTCGTTATAACCGTTTTATTCTCTGAGTTATATATATATAAGTTACTCAGTTTTATTTCGAATTCATAAAATTTCAAGATTGAGCTTTGACTCTAAGATAGATCCATATTTTTCTTTGAATTCTATGTATGTTTTATTGTTTAGAGAAAGATAGATTATTTGTTTATTTGCTAAGAATAGAATGTAAATCTTCTATTGCTCGATTGACTATCAATTGTGAAATTACTACTTCTTTAATCCATTGGCTATATTCCTAATGTTGCGTGTTGAGTCCTTTACTTGCCGAGTATTAAATATTAGTAAAAGGGTTGAGGATGAATTCTGAATTTCTTATACACATTTAAACTAAGAGCAAATGCTATACAGGGCACATATTAATTGCACGAATAGTATACGAAAATGGAAGCTACAATTTAATTAGTTGAATTTAAATTATAAATTTTAAACTAAAAACTTCAACTGAAATTAATGGTGCTTAGCATTAATCAGTTTTTCTAAACGTTTTTCTAAGGGTTAATCACAATCATTTGTTTACATTATTTTTAAAATATTAATTGTTACAGTCAACAAACTTACCATATGTTTACATTACTTTCAAAATATTAATTGTTAAAGTCAACAAACTTACCATATATAAATGGTTGTAATTAATTGTCAGTGTAAAACTTTTTATACTATCAGCATATAAGTGTTTTTTTTTGTAAAGTACAAATTGGTAATAAGTGGCATTTTGTTAAATTAATTCAGAGTATTTCTAATGAAAGTTGTTTAAAGAGATTGTTTAATAAAAAATATCATTTTAATATAAATCTATAATATTAAAGTATTATGAACAATTTTTCTAATTTTAAATACAGCAATATTGTATGACCTATATTAAAATAATATTTTATTGTTAAACAATTTATCTAAATAATTTCATTTGAAAATCTAGAGAGTGAGTGTCACCAACTTGCTACGTATTGATTAAAGTAGTTGTATATTATTTTAATCATAGCAAGTTATCTTTATACTTGAGAAAGGAAACTAAACTATCTTTTATGATGCATTGAAATAGTTGCGAATAATTGACTTTTATTATAACTAATACTCCCTTTGCATTTAAGAAAATTAGTAAATAAAATATTTGATTTTTTAATCTTGATAAGAAAAAAGATTATTAGACTTTATTAAAATTTAATATTATAAATAAAAAATTATTAAAATAAAATCTTAATTAATTAAGAGTGTTGTAAAAAAAATATTAAATAGGAAAAAATAGTTAAAATTTACATATATTTCTCTAAATTTTTTTAGGCATTTATTTCACAAAAAATTTTAGTTTTTCTAAGAATATGAAGATGTATTCTATATTTGTTAGAATGTTATAAAAAATATTTTCAAATATTTATTATTGCCATGAAAATGTGAAAAGGTATTTGTGCCTGAAATTTGTATTTTTCTTTTATTTTTATTTTTATTTTATTATTTTAAATTCAAAAATATTTTCATAGATATTAAAATCTATCTAAACATATGTTTTTAAGATATCCAGAAATGTCATTTATAGAAATAATATCTTCGTAATAACAGATGATTATTGGTTTTAGTATGTGAACCGCATGAAATAAATAATTATTTTATATAATTAGTATATGAATTATAATTTAAATATATAACAAATAATTTGTATTATAATATATTGTTATTTAACCTAGGTAACTTCCAAACTTATTATTAAAAGACAAGTGGGTGTAGACATAAAAAAGTTATTTTCTAGTTTTTCTGTTATTTCTTTGAAATCTACTTCTTAGACCTAAATATAAATAAATTTAACTGCTCCACCACAGGAGATCAACATAATTAGTTAATGTCATTTATTTTACTAAATTCAATAAAATATAAGTTATTTTAAAAAATCTTATGAAACTTTATATTATAAATAAAATATGATTGAAAATATAAATAAATTAATTAAGAGGTATTTTTGTAATATTATAATTAAGAGGAGTGTTACTACTTTCTTTCAAGTTTCAACATATATTTTATTATTTATTGAAATTTATTAAAAACTAAAAAAAAGGAAAATATAAAATAAGATGCTTATGCTAAAAATTTGTATCTAAAAATATGATTTATTGTTTATATTTATATACTAGGTTTTAAAAAAATACAGTTGTTCATGGAGTAACTTTTGGTTCTTTCCTTTTATATATATGAGAAAGAATTCAGTTATTCCAAAATCCTTTTGGATTTATACAATTGTATAAATTTTTATGGTTTGTTTTCTTCAAACATAATTATTGATATTATAAACTTACTACAATCTTTAAATTTCAGGAAAATGAATAGTGGAGATAAAAAGTAAGTGCTTTTTTTACAACAGTTTTATAAAACTGTTTTCAGTATTTTGATTTTTAAAAACTAAAAAAACTTGTTTGGGTAGTGTTTTTTAAAAATAGTTTTCGAAAAAAATTCTGGTTTTTTAGTTTTTGAAAACTAAAAAACTGGGACAGCTAAAAGTAATTTTGCTTTTCAATTTTCAGTTTTTGTTTTGAAAACTCAAAATACAATCAGAATATGTTGTTTTTTGTTTTCATTAATGAAATTCTAATAAATATGAACAAATTTTTCCATTTTTATATCTTCAAAATATTTTTCAAATATCACTTGCCAAACAAGTTTTTTTTATTTTCTTTTTTAAAACAGTTTTTGAAAATTATTATTAAATTCTTTCATGTCTCACACTAATAAGTCCTATATATATTTATAAAACCTTCTCATTAATCCTTGGCATTTTAGTTCTTAATGTCAATGAAAAATACAATAGAAAAACGTTGGGACAGACTGATGGAGTTAAACACCGGGAAGATGTACAACAATGGGACACGAGCCCATATATAAGAGAACATGACACCACCTTCAACCAAAAACCTTAAAGCGTTAGGTTATGGGTCTTTCTCACTTATATATTACTCAACTTCCCAATTTCTAACCAATGTGGGACTTCAACTCACACTTGGACTCCAACAATCTCCCCCTCAAGTGTGAGTCTTTTCCACATTGTAAACTCCCCCTCGAGCAGAAGCATACATTTAATGACGGTCCCTTATTCATACCAGTTGTTGGGAACAAGGCACTAAAGGAGAGAAGAGAGAAATAAACAACACTAAGAAGTATTTGTTTTGGTGCATTTGTAAACCTTACATAAGCTTGCTTATATAGCAAAGTGAAGAACACCATCTCACAATACTAGGCAATGTGGGACTAAAAATCAAACTAGAAAACTTAATCAAACTACAAAACTAACAATTCTCCCACTTAGAGTTTGATTATCACTTATTGTAGTTGCCTTCATCATCAATCATTCTTGAAGGTCAGTTGAGACACTGCAAAGCCTCAACTTCTCTGTTGTGACAACCTTTGTCAACATCTGCTGGGTTCTTACTTCCTAGTATCTTTTTCAACATTAGTACTTCATTTTCAAGTAGAGATTTGATGAAGTGATAACAGAGATCAATGTGCTTCGCTTTGGAGTGAAATGTTGAATTCTTAGCCAGATGTATTGCACTCTGACTATCACTGTACAAAACACTCTTTTCCTGGATTAATCCTAACTCTGTTAACAATCCTTGAATCCATATCAATTCTTTGCTAGCTTTTGTTACTGCTACATACTTAGACTCTGTAGTGGATAGAGCAATGATCTTTTGTATCTGTAACATCCAACTAACAATTGTAGTTCCATCAGTAAATATGTAGCCAATGGTACTTCTTCGATGATCAATTTCTCCAGCAAAGTCTGCATCTACGTAACCTTGTACTTTTAATTCACTTTTACTAAAGCACAAACACTTCTCCTTAGTGCCTCGTAGATATCTCAAAATCCATTTCGCAGCTTCCCAGTGAGCTTTACCTGGATTTGACATAAACCTGCTTACAACTCCCACTGCATAACCAATGTCTGGTCTTGTGCATACCATCGCGTACATCAGACTTCCAATGGCTGAAGCATATGGAATTTTAGCCATTAATTCTTTTTCTTCCTCCGTCTTAGGAGAATGGTCTTTTGATAGACAAAAATGAGTAGCCAAAGGTGTGTTAACTGGTTTGGCATTGCCCATGTTGAATCTTTGCAAAACACTATTGATGTACTCTGTCTGACATAACTGCAAGGTTCCCTTTTGCTTATCTTGCATGATTTGCATTCCTAGGATCTTCTTTGTTGATCCTAAATCTTTCATGTCAAATTCTTTTGACAATTGCTGCTTCAAGTTTATGATCTCACTCATATCTGAATCTGCTACTAACATGTCATCAACATAAAGTAGAAAAATGATATAACTGGAGTTGTACCTCTTAAAGAAACAACAATGGTCAGTATTGCACTTCTTAAAACCTTCCTTGTGCATGAAGCTCTCAAACTTCTTATACCACTGTCTTGGAGTTTGTTTAATACCATACAAGCTCTTCTTTAATCTGCACACCATGTTTTTCTTCTTTCCTTCTAAAAAACCTTCAGGCTGGTGCATGTAGATCTCCATGAAGAAATGTAGTGTTCACACCTAATTGCTCTAGATAGAGCTCCTCACTAGCCACAATACTTAACACAGTCTTGATAGTATTGAGTTTGACAACTGGAGCAAAGATTTCAGTGTAGTCAATTCCTTCTTTCTGCTGAAATCCTTTGACAACCAGTCGGACCTTGTATCGCTTGGAACCATCATGGTCTTCCTTCACCCGATACACCCATTTATTGTGAAGTGCTTTCTTTCCCATAGGTAACTCAACTAGTTCCCATGCCTGATTGGAGATCAAAGACTTCATCTCGTCTTTCATAGCAAGCTCCCACTTGTCGGCATCCATGGTTTGACAAGCTTCCATATAATCTTCAAGCTCCCATCCATCAATCAGCAACATGTAGTCTATATATCTCCTGTTAGGCACATGGGGCCGAGAGGATCTTCTCAATACAGGAGTTGGAATAGAAGGTTCTGATTGCTCATTATTCTCTTCATTTGATTTCTCTGGCTGAGGACTCCTCAATTTAGGACTTTCTGGGATATCTTCCACCTCTGCATAAACTGGTCCATTTGTTTCTGGGTTGCTGGTGCCAGTATTATGCATGTCCTTGTACATCACTTTTTCATTGAAGATTACATCTCTGCAGCGGATCATCTTTTTTGTTTTCATCATCCCATATACGGTAGCCAAACTCATCTTCACCATAACCAAGTAAAGTACACTTCTTTGATTTTGGGTCAAGTTTATTTCTGCCTTGATCACTGATGTGCACATATGCTACACAGCTGAAAACTCTAAGATGTGGGAGTTTTACCTCTTTTCTGCTCCATACCTCTTCTGATATCTTGTGCTCCAATGGTATCGATGGACTTTGGTTGATCAAGTAAGCTGCTGTGTTAACTGCTTCTGCCCAAAATTATTTTGGTAAGCCTGACTGCACACGCATGCTTTTGGCTCTTTCAGTCAACGTTCGATTCATACGCTCTGCTACACTATTGTGTTGAGGCGTACCTGGCACGGTTCTCTCCATTCTGATTTCGTGCTCATAGCAAAACTTCTTGAATCTGGTGCCTACATATTCACCACCATTGTCGGATCTGAGCTTTTTAATCTTCAATCCTGTCTCATTTTCTACTATAGCTTTCCAAATCTTGAAAGCTTCAAATACTTCAGACTTGTGTTTCAGAAAGTAAACTCATACCTTTCTGGAGTGATCATCAATAAAAGTTACGAAGTATTGCTTCCCACCAATGGAAGGGACAGTCGTTGGTCCCCAAACATTAGAGTGGATGAGCTCAAGCCTCTCTTTCTTTGGGGTTTTCCTACTTGTCTGAAAGCTGACTCTCTTCTGCTTTCCAAGTATACAGTCTTCACACATGTCAATTTCTATTGACTGAAGACTTGGTAATTTTCCTTTTGAGTGCATGACCTTTATCCCTTTGTCACTCATATGTCCAAGACTTTGGTGCCATAGATTGGGACTTTCATTTGTTGCAAGTGCAATCAAATGACATGCTCCTGATGTCTTGTAAAGAGTACCACTCTTTTTGCCTCGAGCAATTGTCATCGCACCCTTTAAAATCTTCCAATCATCACCGTGGAAGATTGTCGTGTAGCCTTCACTGGCTAACTGACCTACTGAGATTAAGTTCTTAGTCAGGTCGGGAATATGTCTAACATTTTCAATTCCCATACAGACTCGTTTAACTTAATCTTTATTGCACCTTTACCTACAAATTCACATGACTGCTCATTACCAAGGCAAACCTTAACGAGGTTTCCAGGAACATAATTCTCGAATAGTTCCGTTTATGAGGTAGCGTGAAAAGATGCTCCAGAGTCTAATACCTAAGACTCCTCTTTATCTTCAAGAGAGCATATCAACACCTCATCTTTTCCTGAGGTGGAGGCAACGTTTGTTTTGCCCTTTGCTTCTTGACTCTTTTGTGCACTCCTGCACTAGTTTAAAATCTATGGACTTGGATCGTCTCTCCGCTGGATCTCTTCACAAATTTTGAACATCATTAAATCTTAACTTATTGCTTCCCGATGAGCTACTCACAGCCGTGACCGTAACATTCCAACTTCATTGAGATGATGTGCCACAGAAGCACCTTCAACCCAAAACCTTAAGGCATTAGGTTATGGGTCTTTCTCACTTATATATTACCCAACTTCCCAATTTCTAACCAATGTGGGACTTCAACTCACACTTGCACTCCAAAAAAAAAAAACTAAAATAAATTTATTAAGTTGTGAACTATATTGATATTTTTGTAAAATAAGAATTTAGGTTATTTTATATAAAATTTTCCTAACATACTTATGGACAAGTCAACCCTAACTTTTAACCTAGAGAGAAACAACATAAATTATGGTACTCTATATATAAACATTTCAAAATGTAAATATATATGACATTTTTCATTCAATTTAGTTTCATACTATTATATATAATCAATAAAATATGACGATTTTGTATCAAACTTTAGATGTATTTGAAGTTTCATGAAGTTGCATAAAACATTTATTTTTTAATTCTTGCTATTTCTTATAAATTTAAAAAAAATAAATATTACACTGAATCATTTTATATATTACACTAATTGCATAACTATTGCATTACATTGTGTCTTTATATTAGGGAGGTTGTTGTAAACTCTACTCTATTAACTTTAAAAGTTTATTTTATAAGCTAATTTTAATTATACAAAAAAAATTTAATTTTTCTTCTTATTTTGTGCTTTTGATAAGTGTTCATATAGAAATTTATACAAACACAACCTTAAAATGAGGGACTCTTTGCATTTCATGGACTAAAGTGAGGTTAGTCTGATTTCATTAGTTGTTGACGAACCATGCACATGTGTTTTTTGCCATTCAACCTCAACTTTTTTATGTGTTCACCAGCCTTAACTTGTTGAAAGCACATTTGTATCTCTCTTCAAAGACAGTTTAAGAAGACACAAACAGTATGATCTCTGATTGCATATGAAATATACTTGGAAGGGAAGCAAGAAAAGGACGAAATTGAAGTTTCACATTATATAGGGAAGCAATTTCCAGATAGGAAAATATGAATGTTATCTGCTGCTACACAATAACTTCAAGTGATAATAGCAATTAATGAAAATGTTCTTTTAAACAGATTTACATGGACCTTTCAGATGCCAAATCAAGAAGTTTACGGAAGAATTGATGAGGATAAAGAGGTGGTTGTTCTGCTAGTGCCTGAAATTTGAATAGAATGATATAGTCAGATCATAAAACTGGAATAGAGGTGTTGGTTCCGATGTTGTTGTGTCTTTATTTAAATTTTTATAGATATCTTTATTTTAGTTTTATTTTTATTTCTCTATTTGGTAAAAGCCTCCTTTTTCTCCGCACACTTGAAAGAAGATTTCAATTCTCTGTGGTTCATGTCATTTAGCCTTGGTAAAATGTTAACTGCTTCTAAATGCAGTGTAGAATATAAATAGTCCCCTAATTCAACCCGTGAGACAAAAGGATTATAAAAGAAAGAGCAAGAATTTATACCTGATGAATCAGAACAGTGGAAGGTGTCATTCCAGGCACAGTATTCACCTCTATAATCAAAACCTACAAATAATTTAAGTTATCAAGGAATAAGATGATGACAAATCATTGAATCACAATTCCTGTATAAGGAGACTAAGTGATTTTTTATTTTTTATTTTATTTCAATTTGTTGATGAAGATATTATATCAAGCACAGACTCTCTCAATAACCTGATATGCAGTTAAACAAGGATCTGTAGTCAGCATACTAGCTGATCAGCATATTTCAGCTTGAAAAGGAGGAATGATTAACAACTGAATCTATTATAGGAATATTAATGAATCCATCTCTATAATCGAAGAATGTGATACTTTAGAGTTTAGAATATATATTAAGTTATTAATAGAATTTTTAAGCATTCTAAGAGCTTTTGAGTACATTCTAAGACTGGATTAGATGGTTTTATTTTCACCCATTGTTGTTTAGTAGAGGGGGAGAGATCACTTTCATCTCTCTCGTGCTACCCAAGTAATCTAAATTTGCAGGGTGGTGTATAAACTTGTTGCACTCAACTTTCAACTTTCCTAATATTCTCCTGTACAAAGCTTGGACAGAGTAATTTTCATTTCAAATTTTCTACCTCCACATTTGCTAGGTATTGAAAAGGACCCGCTTAAGTTTAAGGTTGAATCACTTGCAAAATTTGTGAAATTAATATCAAAGAAACAACTTAAAAAACAAGAATAAGCAAGAGAAACCTCTCCACTGTCAACATTGACAAATGCATCAATACGTGAAAATCCTTCCAATTGCAGAGTGTTTGCAATCAATTCAATATGCTGTTTACATCTTTTCAAAGCATTCTCACTACAAAGAGAAGAAAAAGATTGTAGTGATAAACCTCAACAAGCAAGAAGCGTGATTATGAGACATAAAGAATGTTCTGCCATTGGAATGTGGATTTTCTTTGACATACCTCATAATTGATGAGGGAGGTGGAGTCAGATTGATGCCAGTCCCACCTGCCAAGCAATATACAAGTATTGGATAAAAATGAGCCCTTGTGAACCACATCCATCATGCCAAAGGTAGGAAAAGACCTAACAATAAAGATATATAATGCACACCCCAACCTCAAGGTTATAACTTTCCGCTGCATACATCTGTTCATATCGTATCTTTCTTCTATTGTCTCCTAATCAACAGTACCATCCTCATAACCTTTACACTTTAGTTTGGATTACCTTATTATGCACTTAGAATTAAAAATCTTTACAGCACAGCCTGTTATGCAGTATTTTCATTTTGAGTTTGATGGGCACTTAGCTACCACAAATTATGCTTGAAGCATTTCTCCATTTCATTTACCCAGCTTGAATATGATAACTGTGACATTCCCATCAATCTCCCTATCCTTTTGAAAGATGGACCCAAGATACATAAACCATGCTACTCATAGAATGATTTAGTCCATGTTTGGTAAGAGATTATTTTTGGGAAATAATTGCTACATTTTTAAAAGCTTCCTCAGAAAGCTAGTAAAACTAAGTAATTGTTTCTTGACAAAAGTTGAACCAAAAACACAATCCCCAATTTTGACCTCTAAAAATTGCTAAGGTGTTTGACCTTATTGAATTTATATACTATCTAATACACGTTAACTGAAAAACTTTGATTATAGCAACTTTTTGAGTTTAAGATTTTCTTTATAGAAACTTTCAATTATGAATATACTCGTATAAAATAAATATTATAGTTAAATACTAGGTAATTCTATGGAGACCAACCTTGAAACTTCTCCTCTAGGGACAAAATATCACCAGATTCCTTGACAGTCACACTAGGACTTAGTGAGTGCATCGATCCACGTTTTCCTATGACACCAACTGTTATTTCCACCCATCTGCTCTGCCCTTTCCACATGAGGCCATGACCAGTCACATCCTCAAATTTGGATGTCACTATTATTTCATCTGTTTCTATGAAAGGTTCAAAGATTAAGTGTTCTGGAGGAGGGTTTGGCATCTCAATCATACCATGTGCCTGTACATAAATAAAAAACTGAAGAGCTAATGTATTGCACCGATGTTACTAGTATATTATATTGCAGATGGACACGACAATATTATAAAACAAAAACTATGGCCACACCATTATTTAGTCATTAGTAATAGTACCATTTTTCAGCAAATGTTTATTCTCTCTCTCTCTCTCTATTTACTCCAAATTCCTCAGTTAATGAGATCTTGATGATTACAGATGTCATCCTTATCCTATACCTTTGATAAGCTATTTGGAGGAATTCTTAGTAGACAGTCCTCCACAGCTTTGACATATATTGCAAGATCCTTGGAACAGCTGAATGAAAATAGAATGAGCAAGTTGTAAAACATAATTCCTTTAATCTTCTATAAGCAAACAATAGTTTGATAACCTTTAATCACCAATATTACGAAAAGAGATACTAACGAAATAATAAATCTACCATAGTCTTGCTACCCCAGTTGAGCATCCATCTTTTGCTGGTTTGACACATAATGTTTGGCACTTTAACTTCCTGGTGAGGTCATGCCATGTATCATTTATGGGCTTATTAAAGAGATAATCTTTTTGCCTGATATCCTTATTTATGGTAAGAACTCCTGAATTTGCAAGCTTTTAATAACATGACATTAGAATGTAAAGTCAGAGAAACATGTCAAATTGTTGAGAAACTAGACTTACAATTTGAAAGTTTTTTTCTTTAAGATACAAGATATTTGTAGCTGACAGTTGCTAATGAATCTACCTATTGATTTGAAAATGATGACAAATATAATTTCCCTTAAATATGTAAGAGCCCATAACTCTTACACTAAAATTCATAAGAGTAGGAATCTAAATTATACTAATAAAAAAAGAGAGGAAAGTTCTTTGTCATTCATGGAAAACATATAAAATAGGGGACACATACATGATTTAAAGCCACAGAGGTTGCAACTTTGTCCATACAAATCTTTGATGCCATTGCACCAGGACCTTCAACAGAAGATAAAAGAGAGAATAGAAGACAATACAAATTAAAATAAATGGATAAATAAACTTGATTAGTGGATAGCATTGTATTTATTAGTCCGACATATTAAGTATAAATTATAAACAAACCTGTGTATGAAACTCCTTCTGCATCCAGCAAAGATTGAAGTGTACCATCTTCTCCAATGCCTCCATGCACTATAAGTAACAAAAAGTAAGACATTGTAAAGAAAGACACAATCTATTTCACAAGCATGCATTCCACGAAACTTTATCTATACACTTAGATCATTAAAAAACTGTTAAAAAGAATGTGCCATATTCAGCTCGGTATCACTATGACAAATAACAAGGGCTTTATAGACCGACCGCCTTAGAATAGATTACTATATGACTATTATTGGATTTACTGTATGGTCAACCCAAACAACTTTTCCCCCTATAACCATTTGTGGATCTACCATAAGAAATGCAACTAGTGATTATCTTGAACCATAACATCAACTTGATGTTTGCCAAGATGATGTACAAAGCACACTCCATGTTGAACTGATAAGTGATGGCTAACTATGAATATCCAATAATACATAAATAGTGAATATGAAAACATTTATCGTGTATTGTTAGAAACTGACATTGGCAATTGGATCAAGAACCAGCAGCCCAAAAGATAATGGGTCAAGCCCTAAGTTTGCGAAAGTATAAGTTAGAGGTGCTAGAGATGTTTGGCTGAAAGGGGGAGGGGAAAAGCATGTGTACGGATATGTGATTAGTAAGACATCTAAGAAAGAGAGTGGAGGTACGGGGGAATTCAGTCAGAGGAAATGGAATGTTTTTGTGAGCGAAGGAACTTCCCTTGTGATAGAGGAGTGCCTAAGTGTAAAACATAGGCCGGGGGTGCATTTCATCTTCTGAGAATAATTTATTTACTGTTCCATTTTTTATACTTGGATGATGCTATTCATGTTCAGATTAATATTGTTTTTCGAATGACAGTGAGACTGTACCATTATTAACAAAGAAAATTGAAGTTAAGAAATTTAGGTGGTATTTGGTTTGTAAAAATGTTGTGTTCATTTTCAAGAAAATATGTTTGTTTTTTAGTTGATATTTTCTATTTTCAAAAAAAAAGTTTGTTAAATTTAATTAATTTTAGTAAAAATATTATAAATTATTTATATATATAATTTAAAATACATTTATGTATTTTTTTATCTTGAAAAAAACTTCTTCTTTTTGTTTTCTGTTTTTAGTTGTTTTTTAAAAATGTTTTCGACAAAAATATTTTCTAAATTATAACCAAATATATTCTCATTACTATTCTCTGTTTCTCTGAAACCAGAAAAACCCCCAAACAAACGCCACCTTCATCACTTGAAAACGCCTTTTTGCTAATACCTGCAATGAAAACTGTTGCCTGGACTTCCTTGGCTAGCTTGATCCACTTTGTTAACGAAAATTTGACAGGTAGATCATCAGCAATATCAAAACCAGTAAACCAATTGTGGTCCTTCAAACCCTCCATAAGATCATTCATTACTTTTTTCCGTAGGTCAGATGTTATTGCAGCCCTTTCTGGTTCAATTGCTTCCATGCATGCATCCAGTACCTCCTCAGTAGTATGTCGTAGCACAAGAGAATAACTGCACACAAATAATTACAATAAAATTATTTAATTGTAACTTATACTCACATGCATGAATCACAGTCAACACAAATGTTACTGATCATGGATTGAGTACCTAAAAGAATAAGGTAATAGATGGAGGTCTAGGAATAGTTCTATATCTGTCTAACAACTAAAAACTAATCAAGTCATTCCGAAATGCATATTCAAAAATCAAGGACAAATCCCAAGGTAGAGAAAAGGACCAATACTTACGGTAATGACCAAACTGTTCTATTCATTACTTCATCATCCTTCTTTCCCATATCAGCACCAGATGCACACTCACTTGTAGGGGAAAGCAAACATGGAGTTACCTCAAGCTGTAAGAAAAATGACTTTAGTCTTTTAACATATCATATGCATGACATTAGGCTTCTCAGGTAGCAAATGCTATAAGTTTACGGAATGCAATAGCTCTTGTTTCTTAGTCATAGGTATAAGACCTATATTATCTTGAAAATTATATATTAGCTGCTAAAAAAACCAAAATCACATTTATGAAAAAACTTCTACTCTAAAATAACCCCTACTCCACTTTTTTTAAAAAAGAGAGAGAGAGAACCTAAATAAGTGTGATAGATTTCTTACATCACATCACATGATGATTTGAAATGTATGAAAACATGCAATAGCTCAAACAAACTAATTGCAAAAGTGTCAAATCAATGCTTATACGTCTCTCTTAAAAAATTGTAAAAGTAAAAATAAGAACATTAAATTAAACTTCAGCAGATAGGTTATCAAAGCACTATGTACAGTACAGTAAATTTAAGGTCTACCTGATTTTGGGCACTTACATCATGGAAAGCTAGCAAATTGAGCCACACATTTGTACCACTCATAAGGGATACTTGTCGTTCTGACGTGTCGCCTCCAAAAATGATAAACACTTTTCGAGCTCCTTCATGGCAAGAAAATGACTTGTTAAGTGTTAAGGATTTTGACTTGCTTGGAAGCTGACCCGATAAACCACTAACTGATGCAAGATTTGGAAATCGCAAACAAGCATGGTGAATAATGCTTCTGAGGATATTTGTATGAGAAAAACCAACCTGAATAACACATAAAGCATTTTCAAGTAGTGAATGATAAGAATTATCCATGAATAAATAAGAGAAACAAAAATGATCAATTTATCTTCTAGAAGTGATTTAAATTTAATTGGCTAGTATCATATTTGCAGAACACCATGTTTTCAATATACAAGATAGCTTGAGAGAATAGAACATTTAGTGCTTGTTTGACAATAGTTTTATAAAACTGTTTTCAGTATTTTAGTATTTAAAAACTAAAAAACTCATGTGGATAGTGTTTGCTAAAAACAGTTCTGGTTTTTTAGTTTTTAGTTTTTACTCATGTGAATAAAAAACTCATGTGGATAGTTTTTTAGTTTTTACAGCTGAAAGTAGTCTTGTTTTTCAGTTTTCTATTCTTGTTTTGAAAACTCAAAATACAATTAGAATATTTTGTTTTTTGCTTTTCAGTAATGAAATTTTAATAAATATGAACAAGTTTTTCCATTTTTACATCTTCAAAACAGTTTTCAAATAACATTTATCAAACAAGTTTTTTTTTTTCTTCCCGAAAACAGTTTTTGAAAACTATTCTTGAAAACTTATTTAAAAAACTAAAAAACAAAAGCAAACTAATCAAGCCCTTAGTCAGCTAGGGACATAGAAGGCAACAGTCCACTTCTGCATAAGGATATTTGGACTTGGAGATAGATTTATGTAACATTAGGTAGCCCCAGTATAATCCCAATAAAAGGAAATAAGCAATCTGTTATGTCATAGAAACACACTAAGATAAAAAGAACGACCATCTCCTTCCCACTAGGTGAGATCAATTACAAGAACCACACAATGCTATTGGTCTTTGCTAAAAACCAATTTCTCAAGGATATTATTCACCATAAGATCCCTTTTAATAATTTTTTTCAATGTTTTTCTTAGTTTCCCTCTACTCTTTTTATAGTGCTAAAAACCATGCAATCTACTCTCCTCACTAGGGCCTGAAGTGACCTTTGCATGTGTTTAAACCATTTTATCGATTTTTTGTAATCGGTTCCGTAATAGGTGTCATAGTCACACCAATAGCTACTCATATACAATCATTTTGTATTCTGTTGTTTCTTCTGTTGCCACCACCCAGCTTAACATACTCATTTATACTATTGTCATTTTCTCTTATTATCTTTTAAATCTCAACATTCACTATCATGAAGTATAACTGTTGTATAACAGTGCGACAAAACTTCCCTTTGAAGTTGGTTAGTACTTTTATGGTACAAAGAACCCCTAATGCATTTCTTCATTTAACATAGTAAGATGAAAAGGTCAATTTAAAAGAAAAACAGAAATTGCGCACAGATAAATACAGGTTGATTACAGACACATAATTGTGATAGAAATACCTTTAGAAAATATAGGGAACTATGGATATTAAATACAAGAAATGTCATCCAGATACATCCATAAGTACCTTAGAAGCTTGCTGAAATAGAAAACTGGTTTGTTCCATACCACTGATCTGAAACATGCAATGATTTTAACATTCAGCACACCAGTGAACAACCAACATTAGTAGTATAATTGACTGAATTTGACGAAAATGGGGTGAGTGTTCAAATAATTCCCAAAATGGTGTTGCTGGACTGGTCAAACAGCCAAAGTGCCATCTGAGTTGCCGGTTTGGTATGTTTTTTTTTTTAAACCGGGACTGTAGCTGTCACATTCAACTTTTTTGGTGGAAACCAGCAAGTCAGTTGCCGATTTGGATTGGGCGCGCAGAGATTCTGCATGTTTCCTATGGAAATTGGCAACTCGGCTGACAAGTTAAGTGGGTAGCTGACACGTGTAACGAAGACTAAAACCGGCAACTCAGCTGGCGGTATAGGGCTGCAATAATCAGACCATTCTTGCGACGAATGGGGCATTGTCAGGTGACACCAAACCGCCAACTTGAAATCTATGCAAAATGCATGAAAATTTTGTAAAGAAGAAAACATTTTGTAAATGTTGGAGAATAGTTGGAAAAGTTGAGTAAAGAAGAAAAAAAAATTTGTAAGTTGTTATTATTAAGATTATACTATTTTCTTTAAATAAGCATGTTGTATTTTAACCTACAATAAATTTATGTTTTGTTTATAATCCTTATTGCAAAATACATTTTTAAATAAATTATGATGAGTGTCTTACATCCTAAAAGTATGTTTATAACATATACTAATTTTTTATAAAAAAGCATAAATTTTATGGGTTAAACTTTATTTTTAAGTGAAATTTAATATCTATTGCATTAGAATATTTTTAGCGTCAAATTTATTTTGTACTAAAAATATGTTTTTTTATAATGTTTAGGACTTAGAAGTTATAATGTTTAACCAATAAATTGTATGTGTTAAGGGTTTAGGGTTTATAATGATTTATATGTGTTAAAAATATATAAATATAAAAATTTTATGCATATACTCAACATTTATGAGTTTCTCAGGAAAAAAAACCATTTTAACATTAGTTTATATAAAAAAGAAATTTAATGATAACAAATATATTTATGACAGCAAATATACTTATTTGTGCTAAAAAAATTTCATTTTATTTCAATATGGTTATGATTAATTTAAACTTCAACCACATAAATAGTACACAAAATTTTATTTACAGATTAAAAGCACATTATTTGTTAAAAAAAGGTAACTATAATTTATAATTATTTTTTATATATCTATCCTCTTTTTCACACATTCCTATAGTATTTTTCACTATTATTGGGATAATAGTTTTTAATTTATTTTTAACTATTGTTGCCTCTATGTATAATAGCTCCATGTATAAGTTATAAACTTATGAATAATAGTGACTAAATTAAATCACCAAAATATTACTCAATTAAATTTTGTTCAACCATAAAAATGATTTTTTTCCCCAAAATTTTGGTGTATGATGATAATATATTTCAACTGAAAGTAGGTCATTATTCTCAATTATTACACAATAATAATTTATAAATGATTATTAAAACATTATTTATGAATAAATATTTTTTTTTTAAACCCTGAACATAAAAACTTCTTATTTAGTTGTTACATTTCTTCTTCTTCTTTCTTTATGAAAGGGTCCCAATTACTTGTTTAAAAATATAAAAACATGTCTTATATTTTAAACCTTATCTTTAAGACTAACTTTAATTTTATTTTCTGCAATACAACAACACAACAAATGCACTAAAATATCAGTTAGCTCAACACACCAACACAAATACTATACTTTCTTTGCATGAACATCTCCTAACTGCCATGTTTGTTGGCGGTTTGGAGACAAGAATATTTTTCATTGAAAACACCCAAACTGTCAGGTCAGTTGCCCGTTTCCATAGCCACATCGGAACATGTTTCAGGCTATGCTTCATCGGGAACATGCAGAATCTCTGCATGCCTAGTCCCACAAAAAAGGCTGAATGCGTCAGCTACGGTACTGGTTTAAAAAAAAGCAGGCCAAACCGACAACTCAGAAGGCATTTTGATTGTTTGATCAGTCCAACAACACCATTCTAGGAATTATTCAAACACCAAAATAGAAAATATAATGTCAAAATAAATACATTTCTAAATGTTGAAAACTTAAAAATAAAAATTATTTTTAAAAAATGAAAACAAAAGACAAACATTTTTTCAAATCAAACGTTATCTAAATCATCACATTATTCTTGTGTGTTTTTAAACTTTCAAATTTATTTCTTTAATATTGTGTATTTCACTTGATGTTTTCCCTTCTTAATTTGAAAAATTATAATTATTACTTTACAGTCATTTTTCAATTAAATAATTCAAAAGTCATGTTTATTATTCTAGACAACTTGATTCGTAATATATTACTTATATATTCTATATCAATTAATCTAAAAGTTAAAAAATTATATATTTTCAGATTTATGATATGGAATATATTCCTTTGTTTCGGATAAGTTGATATAAATATATTTATTTCAGATGAATTGATCAGAATATAAAAAAGAAATTCATTTATAGATAAAGTTATCCAGAATTATATCCATTGTTATGTCGTTAAAACAGCTCTCTCTACGGAAAAAAGCCAGTATAATTGCTAAAGATATTATGATATTATCAATATTCTTCCTTGGGAAGGAAATCATCTCACCAGGTTAATGTCAGTGAATATTATGGCACCAGATTCACTCCTTCCAAACTCATTTTCTGAAAATGATGATAACTTGGAACCTGGATTTGGCAAAAACCATCCATCAATTCGTGCAAAATCTTGCAGGCAAAGCCGTTGAAATAACAGAGAAGCTCCTTTTCGAATATTTTCAATTACATCTAAAGGAAACTGAGGTGGAGTGTGATAAGCAACCTGCAGATATTATATGCGTGATCTGATTAGAAAAACACTAGTCAACATTGGCTGAAACCAAATAGTAAATAAAAGTAAAGGGGAAAAAAAAGTCATGTGCTGCACTATTCTTAAGATCAGCAAGCATGTGCAGTATATCTGGTGTCCATATAAACACATTCATACTACAACTGACCTGTTGGGTTGGAAGGTACTTCCTGCGGTAATTAAATATGGCATCATTCTCTCTCACATCGTTTGCACCACGGAATCGAAGCTCCACCTGTTCATCTAAATTACTCTATCACTACTAAGTATGAAATAGTTATTGGGAAATAGCCAATTGGAATTGCCAGGTATAAATTGCTTGAGTAATTTCACATCGACATTGGCAACCATAGAACCGATTCAATTATAAATACAACCAATCTAAACAATTATCACTGAATTTTCTGTCATGAATCATGTCCAACTTATGGCCTTGAACTGCATCATATATTATTTTCTCCATTTAAAAATTCCTTTCATTTTCTTCTTCCTTTTATATTTTTGAAATGGAAATTCAGTAAGATCCAGTTTGATTCACTGCCATGAATTAGTGGAATGACAAGAAAAGGAGTGGAAAAATCATTTACTTTAGCATGTCTCATTCAGTCTAGAAAAGAATGATTATTCCATTCCAAACTTGTATTAGGTAACTAGTGCGTGAAAGTATATAAGAATAGGAAAAAATATTGTTGATAAAAAAAATTACAATTCAGTAGGCATGGTGGCTGTGGCAGAAGTAGAGGCATAATGGAGGCAGAGTATGTTTTATCATTTTATAAAAGACAATATACAGAGGAAATCCCAATCAATTCAGATTGAATGGATGGCCATTCCATTCAATTTTGGAGGGAAAGAGAAATTGACATCCCCTAAGAAACGATGATTCTGATTCTAGAGTTTTTCAAACAGAGTTTTAGTCCATTCTTTATTTCTTTTTATCGGTAAATGTTAGTAATTAGTTTGTTAATTTTTTGTCGGAAAAGGGATTTAAACTAACAATCTCTCTCTCCCCTTCTCCCTTCTCTTTAGTTTTTTACGACTCGGCCACCTTATCACTCCATAGTTGTAGTCCATTCCTATTCCCTTTTCATTATCAGTTTCTCACCATGTTCATTCCATTCAATCAATCGTGATACCCTTTTCTCTCATTATAGATACAATCTCCTCCAAATCGATGTAAACAAGTATGAAGATTTTTAGAATTGTAGTGAATAAACAAGAAATGTCGAGGGAAAAAAGGTAAAATATACCTCAGTTGGAAGTAGCACAACAGGAAAACGATCTGAGCCAGATCCTACATCAAGGACAATGGCTGTAAACTCACTCCCTCCTTCAAGAAATATTTCTATTAGCACTTTATTGTCGATTCCCTATCACATACAAGATCAATGATGAATACCAAAAGAACATAATCCATTCCAAAGCTACTGATGTTTAAGGAAAAAAGTTAACATACAAAGAAAAGAGTCAAAAGCTTCTCCATAATCTTTTTAAAAGATGTGAGACTTTTTTCTAGCTAATTTTAACTAATATGTAAAAGTTTTCTCATATAACTTTTTTTAAAGATGTGAGACTTTTTAAAACTTAGCTTGTAAAAAGTCACAGGTCATCTAAAGAAAAACTTATGGAGAAGTTGTTTTAGCTTTTCTTTTTTTGTATTTTTTCCTCTTAGAAGTGCTTCTGGAGAAGATTATCCACACAAACCCTAAAATTAATTGACACAACTTAAGATATATTACATACTACCTATAAATTAGTATATTTAGTCTAAGATACCCTGTTTTAGCTCATGTCCTTCTGCTTTATTGAAGCTCTCTCATCTAACTTTTTCAAACGCTCATGTGCATAAGTTCATTTTAACTTACAGAAGAAATTTGATTCAGTTTACTTTTTATTTTTTTCTTCTATAAGTATTTATGGAGAAGTTTATTCAAGCATAGCCTTAATATACTTCCTGTATAATTTTCTCTAGAATCATTCTCCTTGATTTTTCTGTATATTCATATATAATATTAATTGCATGGGGATCTTAAATGAATGTTGTCACATTATAAAAGTTTCTGCTCCCATTCAATGAGAAATATATTGAAAATACCTCATACATAATTTCATTTGCTTTTACAAGAGCATCATTCACACCATATGCAACTCTAACACCAATGCTTGAGCCTCCTCTCGTTGGTTTTACCTGAAGCATCAAAGTTTATAAGATCAATAAGCATAAAGCAAACTCCCTCACAATAAATTAACAATGAAACTCTAATGACTGAACTAAATCTGTGCCTTACCACAACTTTCCCTAAATCAGGGTCCAACTGGTGCTTTCTAAACCATTCTGATAGTTCTGATTTGTTTGTTTCATACCCCTAATTGACATCATAATATAAAATAGTGTGTAAATAAGAAAACATGGATGAATAGATTTTACTGACAGAAAACATTTTCAAAAATAATAAATGTGGATAAAATCTAATACAATAAAAATATAGATGAACATTATTAAGCATGCAACATCTACTTCTTTAACATTTAAAAACATTAGATCATTGAACTTTGGTAAGTGGTAACACATATTTAATTATCATTACAAGGTGAACCAATAGCCTCTTTAAAAAACAAGTTATAATACCTGAACTAAGAAACTGGGTACTGTTTTGAATCCATGCTTCCTGAGCTCCAATGATGCTTTATGCTGATAATTATTTTAAGGAAAAAAATTAGTACCAGAGGAACAGCTAAAGTCAAACTAGTAAGTAACAAATGACTACTAGAGAAGGAAAAGGTGATCTTGCCCTACATAAAGTACACTGAGGAAGTCTAAACTTTTAAAGTCTCCATAAAGTTTTTCTCCACTGACTTTCTCATATACCACAATTAGCACCAAGATTTTGCAACCCAATAGGTATCAAGGTTGCATAATCTAAATCCTAAATAAGGATTCCAAATCATTTAATTTTTAGCATACAATGGTCATTAAAAGTATAGAACCTAATCTAACTATGTTGGGCAAGAAAAAGTAAACCAATCTTAGATCTCAAATGCATGGCTGCATTCCAGTTATGATAATATTCACCAAAAGAAAATTCAGTCATGATATAGAGAATAAAATAGATGTAGGAGAAAAAACATAACAAAATACATGTCTTCTACCTTGTCAAATGCTTGGCAGCACTCCTTTGATCCTGTGCCAACAAATGGAACATTGTACTTTTCCAGCAATTCCTATTAATATTTAGCATAGAGGAATACAATTCATAAATACAAGACTTCATTATAACCAACAGAATTCCTCATATATAAACTGCACCTGAATGCCACCATCTTCACCAAATTGACCATGTATAACTGGAAATACTATGTCCACCGCTTTAGCAAGATGCTTTGCCAAGTCAGACAAAGTCTGGAAACTTTGTGCAAGGCTGCAAATTCAACAAGTGGGCAATCTTTACTCTTACATTTCAGATGTAAATTATTCCACACTTTTACCACTCAAATGATTTGTTAAGCCAATGAGTGGTTATTCATTAATCACTTGATGAAAATCACTGACCAGTTGCATGCTTGATTATTTCAAACTTGGAAATACTTACACCAGAACTTTATTGTAATTTTCCATAATTTGAAAGGGTACACTAACCTTTCAAGTTTAAAATCAAAATCTGCAGGGGTGTTGGAATATACCTGAAAAAAGAATATGGAAATAAGAATTGCTTTGATGGGACAAAAATCTTTTCCCTTTCTTTTAATTGTTTTTTCTGTTTCCATTTCATTTTAAACTACGTTATTGAAATTTCAAAGCATAACACAAGAAGCTATGGCCTGTTAGTTTTAAATCAAGAAGGTAATCAGTTCAGTAATAGATAGCTGAAACTTGAAACAACACCTTGATGAAAATATGCAAAGAGAGAAAGTTATGCAATCAAAACTTGACAACTGGAAGGAACTAGAAACAGGAAAACAAATTGCACTTGTGTAAGAAAACCAGATATATAATCAAATCAAATGAGAGATCATGGAAATTCTGAAGCCAGAGTGATTGCTAAATAAGCATTTCATTATTTGTGTTTATTGGGATTAGCCATGAGTTACATGTTATAAAACTTTATTAAGTTAGAAATGCACATTTATACTGATGTTCTTGAGGAATATGGAACTATTGACCAGACCAAAGAAGAACCTAATTCAACTAGTATTTTGCGAAATATAGCTTAGCAACTGTGACTTGTCCAGCCTTATTTTGGTTCAAATCTCCCATTATCCAATTGTTCATTATATCCGATTTAGCTTTAGTCTGATCAGAGTTTCTCACATCTCTATGTATCATTCTGCTTAATGAAAAACTATAGTTCAACGGAAAGAGTTCATGCAGTAGAATTTAGGGAAACATACATTATACTAACCTGAGCGGAAGAAATTGCAAATGCATTGAGATTGCAATCGATATAATAGCAACTCACGTGTAAATTATCCCCCTGTTGGATAACAGGATAAAAAATGAGACTAACAAATAGGAGAGAAACAAAGAAAACAGAAAACACGTTTCTGCTGCTTCCCACATTGGCACATATATTCCCACAATAACCATCTCTTTACACACCTAAATTATCATACCCTCTTTGTTTTTCATTATTTAAAGCAAAAATAACATGCAGCACTTCTTTGTCTCTCAAAGGTGAAAAAAAAAAGAGAAAAGAAAATAAAAAACAGCTCACAATATACTTTCACAAGAAGAAAAAAGAAAGAAATGGAAAGACAGAGTAAACTCTAGTGATAATTTATCTCAGAATTGCTACATAGTACAGAATATATACTTAAATCACTACTGTTTGTTCTTAAAAGTTTTTAAAACACGAGTATAATTAGAACATAGAAGTACACTAAAGAAAGAGCATACTTAATTTGTAAGAGTGAGTTTTAAATATAATTCAAGGCTTAATAAAATTAGTTTAATATAATGCTACAGGTCTTCTGTTCAAGATTTCAAAAATCCATTGGTGACAATTTTGATCACAATGTCAAGGTTTCTCGATGATTAGGATGGTTGACTTTTGTAACAAATATATAAAAATCTGTCCAAGCACCATTTTCAAGCTATATATTATTATTATACAACAGGACAAGGCTCACTCAAAGCTTCTTTATAATTCTCCCTCACTCTCTGCGTCAATGGTAGCTTTTGTTAGTAATGCTTTTGAAAATCATATTTAAGATGATTTCTGATTGATTAGCATTTATAATGGTAGGAGTTCTTACTTTATTTGAACAACTGTAATTAAGGTATTTGACTCTCAAGTGTGACTCCGGGGTAATTTAGTAAGTTAAAAAACTAATGTTCCACTTGAATTATTGAGAGAATGAAACGAAGTGGAGGTGACAAGCTTAGCATGTAAATGTAATGCTTCAGCCATAGGCGCATGCAGTGATTAGTAATGGAACATAAGTTGCAGAGTGTGTTTTATAATAATGAAAAGGGAAAGGGATAAGGAAGAGGAATTAGTCCTGAGTGGTGAGTGATTGGAAAGAAAGAATGTGTATGGGGTACCTGCAAGTGATCAAGAAGTGATCTAGCGGAATTGAGGGAAATTCCACGCTCAGCAGAAGGACCACCGCAAACGAGACCCACCTTCAAGACCTTGTCGATCTCAATCTCAGTCTCGATCTCAAGCGGCGCCACCTCGTGTGAGGAAGCACGCGGGACGGCACTCACACGTGGGACACGGCACGTGCATGCCTGGTGCCTCGACGGGGAGAAGACCTTGATAGAGTGACCGGGGCTGCACAAGAAGGAGCGACTGTGGGAGGGGCGGATACGGGTGGCAGCGGCGGAACCAGCACCGGCAACTGATGACGTGGCCATATGAATGTGGGAAGTAGTAAAGAGTGCGTTGTAGGTGTTGTGTTGAATTCAACCTTTTATCTTCATAAGTAACAAGGTTAGTTGGAACTTGGAGACTGCTCAACCACCACATCTAGTGTTTTTCTGTTTTTTATTCCGCCGGCAATCACCAAAACTTACAATAAATGTAACTTTATATATTTATTACCTGTGTTAATATAATAAATATATGTTGGGTTGAATTTCTTTTCATTAAAAAATATAAAAATTAAAATTAAAAAACATATTTAATATTCTTTAATAATCTTTACTCTCTCATCTAATATTAAAACCAATATTTAATGGCTGTTAAATACAAAGTTTTTTTCATCAGAGATCAAATTTAATATTTTTATGTTTTAAAATATTTTAATTTCAGTTTCTATAAATATTCAGAAAAAATAGGTATAACCATAATTTGTCATAAATTTATTATTTTTATAATAGCTATTTTTTAAATCAGTAAATCTTTTATGATACTTATTTTAAAATTATAAAAGATAATTTATGATTAGTTAATAATATAAAATTATTTTTACATCAATATTAAACTTAAAAAATATTTTGAAATTATAAGTATATGTTGCAGGCCATTTTACTATAGTAAAGTAAGTTTATAACAAAACAGTTGTATGTTTACGTGATTGGAATTTGAGAAATTAAGTGGGAATAAGTCCTCACCTATATTAATCCATAAACTCGATGGATTATTGCAGAAACATATTTAAAGAACATTAATATTATTATGACGTGATTAAGTAACATAAAATTTTGTTTATGATTCAGATGGACACGAAACCCGCGTTTACTCTCATGGTTTCTTTCGGTAAAGGAAAATAGATATGAGTGATGCTATTATATCTTACAAATTTTTCTACAAGTTTTCTTACTTTATACGAAATATTAAAAATCAGTAAAATAATTTAATTTCTTAAAATATAAAATGCATTCAATATTTAATAGATGAATAATATTGCAGAAAGATTTAGAATTACACTATGAATTTATGTCAAGATTAAATTAAAAAAAATGTAATATGTAATGATTGTTTTTTCTGACCATTATAGTGAATGTTTTTTAATGATAATTTTGATTTAGTTGAAAAATTATCACCAACACATGTAGTTGGTTTGATTTAAATTAGGATTTTTTTTTTTGTGAATGATTTAAATTAAGATGATCTCTTAAATAAGGTGGCAGGAAAGATTTAATTAAAAGTGACCAATTGGTTTCTTGGAAGAGATTAGTTATGAGTAAAATTTGTAATATTCATCATTAATATCATGGTGACCCAATTTTTAAATAATTTTATTATTTTTTAGAATTTAAAAATAATGAATTTTTTTAAGTAATCATTTCAAAACATGCATTCAGTAAATAGTAGTAGTGTAGAGGGATTTGATTTTATATTTACATAAACTGATATTTCTGAAAAAGGTAATATTTGTTATTTATTTTTAACAATTAAAAGAAAAATATCTCTATTAAATGCCCTGCATTAAATATTCAATAGTTATATTCGTTTACAACACACTCAACTTATGAACTAATGTTTCAAATTTAATAATTCACTCTTATAATTTTTTTTATAGTCAAAAAACTTATTTAAAAAAGCCAACGAAGTCACTCTTATAATCTTTAACAAATTAAACAGAATAATACTAAATAAGAAATAGCTTTAAATGTAACCACTTGCCACACACAATCAACCAAATAATCAATATGTCTAAGATCATGTTTTTTTCCAGTAAACACACTTAATGTTCATGATCTAAAAAATTACAACAATTTGTTCTTCTCTCTAACAACAAAACTAGAAAAGAATGTAGAAAGGAAATTACATTTGAATTCAGTCGTGCAAAATGCTACATACTAAAAGGTCTATAAGGATAATTTCTAATTTTGTGAGTATTCAAATGAGTTTAATAGTAATTTTACATTAATATTTAATTATAAATTATTTATGATAATTTTTTTATTTTTACTTTTTAAAGATCATTATAAGTTTATCAATGTTTTCAATAATTATTATAAAATTATGTCAATAATAATTTATAATTTATTGATAGTGTAATATACTATTAGTTCATAGTCATTAACCTCCAACTTTATTCCATAATAACTATTTGAGATTTGAGACCTAACTTTTATTTTATATAAAAGTTGAGAGCTGACTTAAGCCTCACAATATTATTACTAATATTTGCCGATTTGACAGAAGATTGAGCCGAGCATTATCAGAGCTGCTCTCACAAATATGCGCGATTGGAAAATCAAGCTCGATTAATCCTCGGCATAATGGATTGTGGCAATAACACGCCTTATTCGTTAACTTATTCATCACTAACATGTCGTTACAAATAGGAGAAGCCCAAAAAATATACATTTTAGTAATAGTATTAATATAGTACTACTATACGTCATTACAGAGAAACGTGAGTTTCTGTCGTCTTTTTGCTAATGCAAATTATTAACCTTATATTATAATATAACAGGGAAGCAGTGGGTGGTGCCGTCTCAGACATGTCATGGAGTGTCACGTTTTTGTTTTTTTACTTAAAATGGGGATACAACAATTCAAGTGTCATTACTTCTCAACGACACCGTTTTAATGGCATTTTGTTTTTGCACTCCGAATTTATTGAAATTCTCTAAAGTATTCTAATCTCGTCCTAAATTGCAAATGTGCACATCGTGAAAAAGTTCATTAAAAAATATATTCACATCACATTTATATTACGGATTTTGCGATTTTCAAATATACATAGTTGTGAAATCTCAATGTGTCCTACATAATTGTGAAATTGTGATCACAATATAAATATACATATTACGAATTAAAAGATGTGCAGCATGTGTATGCATAATACTGTGAATCTATTACTTTTCAATATTGCATATACATATTACAAACTTTTTATCTATAACATTAAATAACATTAGCCTAAGATGATTGAGTGTAATTTTTGAATTTTAAAAATTCGGAGGTATAAAAAGAAAAGACTCATTTTAATTATCCAAAGCTTTTGGAAGTTTTCTCTTGAATTGAGGTACGCGTACCAATTTTGGAGTTAGGTTACAATGAATATAATACTGGCATAGGTGCAAGATGACTCAAACACCACTTAATCACAATAAAAAATAATTAATAAAAATATAAAGAAGATTACAAGATCTAGTTTTTTTAGGATGATATGTTAAAATTAAGAGTAATTTTTGGAGATATGTATCTCCTTATTATATTAGTATATGATTGAGTAATTTATAATACTCTCACAACTTGTTAGTTCAAAATTCTCTTATAGTATATAGTTCATAAAAGAATAAATGATTTTTCGTGATAGTATTTTTTATCACTGGCATCCAATTATTTTAAATGCATTATTTGGTTGTGATTCGTTGTCTGTGTCGAGTACTTTCAATAACTATGTCCGATTGTTGAGAGGTTTCATCATATCTCATGTCGAGTACTTTCAATAACTATGTTCAACCTCATCATTGTAAGCGTCTTATGTTGTTCCATGGCAATGATGATGCTCGATTTTGTCATTTTGAACACTTTGGGTCAAACTGTTTCATTGACGATGCTCATCTCCGTCATTCCCTTCCTTAAACTATTGATTTTGGAAATCATGCAGTTAGACTTTCATGGTAATATTTTCCTCTCTCATGATGCAAAGGTCGATCTTGTGTTTTCAAGTCATGTCTTCCATTTGTTTTCTAACTTCATCCATGATGTTGGTTTCGGTAAATCGAGATGTGACGCCCATGATTGGTACATGCATCGTCACGGGCGTATGAATTTTTATTTTTCTCATAAGTGACACCAAATGTTCTTATCGAGTTTGACAAAATCTATAATCTCTCAGGTCTTGGACACTAGAGGTTTCATGACAACAGATGAATACCTGCAAAAAAAGACTCCTATGCCCAAGTCAATATCGGAATAAGAGAGTGAAAAGAATTAGATAACTTAAAGTAGGATTTAACAATCCTTTTATACTTATTTTTGTAAGAGGTTTATCTTAGAATTACCTTTTTTACATTTGTTTTCTAACTTCATCCATGATGTTGGTTTCGGTAGATCGAGATGTGACGCCCATGATTGGTACATGTATTGTCGTATGAATTTTTATTTTTCTCATAAGTGACACCAAATGTTCTTATCGAGTTTGACAAAATCTATAATCTCTCAGGTCTTGGACACTAGAAGTTTCATGACAACAGATGAATACCTGCAAAAAAAGACTCCTATGCCCAAGTCAATATCGGAATAAGAGAGTGAAAAGAATTAGATAACTTAAAGTAGGATTTAACAATCCTTTTATACTTATTTTTGTAAGAGGTTTATCTTAGAATTACCTTTTTTAAAAAGATGTATCTCTATGTTTTGGGCACGTACCAAGAAAGACATATTGCCGATGTGAGGGCTGGCTACTAAGGGGTGTTGTCGAGTTCCCCTACGTGTTGCGGTCGCAAGATAAGGTCGGGGCACTGAGGTACACTGCCTAAACCATACACCAACTCAACTAAAAACCAAATCTTTAGAGATATACATCATGAGATCACTCTTAGCAACTTCTCCCAAATCCCAATGTCTTCCTGGGGTGCCCTCTTCCTCTTGCAATACACGTGTCCAAATCACCTTATCTCCAACTTTTACTTTGATATCATCTTCATATTATCTCTGGAAATTGCAATGTATAGACTTGTCTTACCCCTCAAACTAAAATTCTTTCGTGTCTCCGGTGCTCCAATTTAACAGCCACTTAGTTTTCGTAAAAGCACTGTTCCTATTGTGAATTTCAGGACATAGTTGTATATGTAAAAATATAACAGCCAACGAGCTAATAATTCATACGAATGACCGTGGTCTCGCATATGATGCTTCCTAACATTATGAATTAGATCTTATCCCTTCTACAGCTTGAAAAAAAGGTTTGGGGAACACAAATTTGTCAACTTTTGGCATATACAGGCATAATGCACAAATGACCTTCTGCTTAAGTAAAAAATTCAGTAGTCACTGATTTATGTCAAATCATCCTCTTCCATCTCCTTTAATTTCAAAGCATCCTTTACTCTCAACAGAAGGGTTGACTTCCAAGAATCCTGCATTGAAACAATAAAGTCATAAGCAACTTTCGAAACATAAAGAATCTATAGGACTTCGGAGCATAGCATTAAGTCATTCGATAAATCTGAAAATATATTTTGCTATCTCTTGAAAATATATTTTGCAATATATCCTTTCAATTAAAATAGATGGATGGAAACAGTTTTCGGATTTGACATGGGAATGGCACATGTTCCGCAGTGATTACATTTATATATTAATATTATCAACCCAATACACTAAAAGTCATACAAGACAGTGAGACACGACATAATAGCATTTTTTTCTTCAAAAGGCAGCAACAATTAAGGATCCAAAGATGCATACTTATCCTACAATGATATTCTTCCATTCTCCAGATACTAAAAACACAAAAATATAAATATTCTAAATATCAAATAGTTCCAAGAAGATATGAAGACAAGAAAGCTGATAATGTTCAATATACTTAATGGCATGTTGGCTAAAAATAAGGAGGTAGGAAATGAAGATGTTACATACAAGGCAATGGTAACCTTGTGAAAAGAAAAGATGAGGATAAGTCAACTAAGGTTGGTTGGGTACATATAATGTGGAGATGATTGCTCACTCCAGCTAAAAAAGAAATGGAAGATTGAGAGGACAGAAATAAAAAGAAATGTCACTTAAGATATAAGAAAATATAAGATATGTTGTCAAAAGGATTATGAATGGCAATATTTAAGAACAATGGCAAAGAAAGTTGCACATAAAAACATCAATGTTGAATTGGGGATCCATATAGATGAGTTAAATTGTTGGAGAACTTGAGCTGCTAACGTAAGTTTTCCTAAGGATGAAAAGATAATTTTGTGATCTAAGTATTTGACTTCTGAAACGTAATCAATCAAATCTTTATTTAGGTCACAAATAAATAAAATTAATGACATCATCATCAAACATGATAATGTTTGATAAAGAGATCACCATTGCCTCTAAAAATAATCGATTCACATACCAAACAATGTAAACATTTTATCTTACTTTCTAACAGTTAAACAAAAGGATTTTGATTTTAATAAATTACTACAAACATTAAAAGAATTTTATAAAGATTAAAGAGTAGTAATGACTCTTGTTATGATGTCTTGGGACGCAGAAATATACCAATGGGGTTATGCTATCAAACTCCTTCATTACTCTACTAAATTTTTCAACATCTTCCTCATCAATTGAAGCAGCCAAATCCTGAAATTTGATAATAACTTCCAATCAATAAAATTAAACAGTGATATAAAAAGAATGAAAGCAAAGTAACAGACCAAGCTAATAGTACTAAGAGCATTTTTCAGTTTAAGGCAGACAAGGAGTTATTCCAAACAAACAAACAAAATTGCAGAGGCAACATTGCTTGACAGTTTAAGATGGTGTATATTCCAACATCGCCGACCAATTTATGATTGTGTATATTGGAAACAATACAAGGGAGTGAAGGGACCTAGGGGAGTCAGATGATACTGTTAAAGTAGTGATTGAGACTTGAGAGCTAATTGGACAAGCTGTATGTTACTGTCAGTTAGTTGAGAGATTTGAACAAATAGAAGATAGTCAGTCATTGAGAATTGTACAGAGGAAGTCAAATTTCCTGGATGTACAGTTCCTCTTTATACACTTGTTCTTCTCTTTTAGATCTGTAATCTCCCATCCAGATCTTGAGAGCAGAACATAATGAAAAAAGCTTATATAAAAAAAAAAGGGAACACAATGAAAAAATCCCTATTCTTAATATTCTACTTCATCTAATATGACCGAGCTCCAATAAAATTCCACTACTTACAGTCAAAAATTTGTATTCACGGGTTCTGCAGAATGTCGGATCCAAGTCCTAGACGAACAAAGGAAAATAAATTAAAAAATTAAGTGTAAAGTATACTCCAGTATGTAGAAGAAAACTAAAAAAAAACCTGATAGCGCTCCAAAGAGTTGGTGATTGCAACAAAATCACCTTGAACAAGAAGGCAAAGGCCAGAATTAAGAAGATGTCCTCTAACTCCATATTTCAACAAGTTACTGTCCAGTGATTGCCGTGCAACATCTTCATAAATCTTAATTGCCTTCTGATACCTGATAAACATCAATTAGATCAGTATACTCCAAGTTTTAATGCTTTATAACCCACTTCATCCCTAAGACCCTAACCAGTTTCTGCAATTGAAAATGAAATTTAGATGGTATGCATACTCCAATGCAATTAATTGATAGCTTCTAATGATTTGAAAATAGGAGTTACATGTAATTCCAAGAGAAACACAAGTAAACAAAAAGGGTAAACAAGGATTATTACAAGTATGAAGTATCCTATTGAAATGTTGCATTAAAGGGAACAGGAAGAGTGACACTTACTGTTGAAGCTGAGCAGAAAATTGTGCAACTTTAAGTTTGCACTGGATCACAGAAGTTGCTGCATCCCCAATTTCAAAATGTTCAGCAGCCTTCTCATAATACAATCTAGCATTCTCTATGTCTTGATGGAGCTCATATAACTCGCCAATTTCCTAAATCCAGGAACACAAATTTAAGTTTGCAAATTTCTTTATTTTCAAAGGATCTAATCTCCCTATCAGAATCTCAAAAACAATGAAAGAAAAAACTAACAGTACACACTGACAACAGAAGCATCATAACATAACATAACAACACATATACATGAAAAAAGTTGTCAACAGAATTAGGGGAACAACACAAAAACACATTGCCGGAAAGCTTCCCAAGTCATGTGTTACATTGTGTGTGTATGTGTGTGAACTCAACAATAAAAAAGTACCTTTGAATACTTTGCTGCCATGATGTGTCTACCAATCTCTGCGAAGATAGTCACAGCTTTATTTAAGCAGGAAATAGCTCCTTAAACACCAAAACAAAGCAAAACAAGTTAGCTGACTGTTTGATAATGTTTTCACTTCTATATTTTGAAATCTATTCTTCAAACAATTTCAGATAACTCACCAGTCAATTTCTGATCTAAATTCTACTAAGTTTTGAAAATTGTTTACGAAACAGGTGTTTTAAAAACTACAACTCAAATACAGTCAGGAGGATATATCTTCTCCTTTTTCCTATTCTGTTTTTATCCGCTTCAACCTCTCTCAATTCCACGTTATATTTGTGTCCTGCACCACCCTCCACCAACTGTTATAACAACTTTGTTTACTTTACATTTTGAAAACTGAAAACAGTTTTTGAAAATAGAAATGAAACAGATCCTATGTTACGAAAATGTATATCCACTGCCCCAGAAGTGCCAAAGACACTAATGGAACCAGCTTCCGTGCAGTTAGATTTTCTTCGCATTCACACAGTCAACATTGTCAAAAGTGGCTGAAATTAAAACAAGTAAAAGAGTACCTGATGGGGAAGTTTTCTTGTAGCAATGTGCAGCAGCAACATAAGCATTTGCAGCATCGTACTTGTTATCTAACTGCACTACATGTTATTTTGGAAAAGGGGCATGGTATTATATATTATATAGAAAAGAAAAAAAAACAAAAAAACAAAACCAAGGCAAAAAACTAAACTTGTAAAGTTTGAAAAAACATTGTGACAGGAAGACAACCTTCAGGTGACATTTAGAGGATTTGAGGAAGAGTGAGGCGGCCTTGTCCCCTAAAGAGAGAAAAGTGTGAGAAAGAAAAAGTGTGGGTAGAACAAAAATTGAAGCGTGTGAGAGGAAAGAGAGACATGATTTGGCTAGTTTGAAGGAAGTGGCGGATTTGTGGAACAATTGAGCAGCGTCTTCGAAGTTGGAACCGAACAAGGAGCAGCAAGCATGGAGCTTGTTCTCCGCTTTCTTAGCGAGCTCTTGTCCCTGAGCTATATGATCGTCCATTGCTGTTGCTACTTTCACCTTTCACGCGATCAAGCCTTTCTTCTTCATCACCGTTGCCATTTGCCAACACAAAAAAGGTCACCAACTCTGTTGCGTAAAAACTACGTTGCCTTGCCTTTGCCTAATCGTAATGATTCCTCTTTGCGCTGCTATTTGTTCCTTTCCTTTCCAGTTACTTCAAACAGACAACTACTGCACACATTCCTTCTTTTAACACATTTTTTAAGGATTTCTTTTAATATCTTCTAATACAACCTATTATTTCTTAAAATTTACATTTAATTAATTTGTGACTTTTGTTTTTCAAATTAATAATTAACTACCTGAACTCTTTTAATTGAGTTTTCTATTTGCATTTAATTATCATTGCAAAATTAACTACTAACACTTGAGACATCAAATTAATTATTAGTTCTATCTAATTACCAATGCCAAATTCATTACCTTTCTTGTTAATATATGGTTTAGATTTAGACACAAAGACATGTGTTACTTCTTCTATTTCTTGTAGCATATAGGAGTATTCATTAAGTTTGGTAACTTGTTAAATCAATCTAATTCAAAGTGATTGAGTTGGATTTTTTTTAGATTTGATGAAATCCAATCCAAGTGATCAAATTCAATCTTGTATTGGTTGGGTAATAAGTTAAGTGAGATGAACCTAAGACTCAACTCGATAACAGTGTTATATTATTTTTTATTATTTTAAATTAAAAAACATCTTTAATAGTTTAATTTATAAATCCTAAATCGGGATGGTCATGCACTAAGACAAACACTCTGCACTATAAGCACACATTGTCACTCCAACTAGCTAATGTTTATGGTAGATAAAAAACCAATAATGAGCTCTTCTGGGAATTGATTCTTCATACTATCAAAATCAATAGTTTATTGTTTTTTTTATGTTATAACAATGATATATTATATTTTTTTAAAAATATATTAAAGAATTCTAAACATTCAATTTATTCTTTAGAAAAATATTTTTTAAAATGGCGACTCAATTAACCTAACTCAACCTTGCTCAATGGCGAGTTAGGTTGAGTTTAACGAAAAAAACGAAAACCTTACCCTATGGGTTGTGATTAGGTTAGGTCTTGGATTTTGCCTAAACCCACCATGTGAACACTCCTAGTTGTAAGAAAAAAGGGAAAGTGAAAAGTTACCTAAGTAGCAAGAGAGTAAAGTTGCATTTTGTCTAATTTGTTAGTAAAGAAAGTAGTAAGGGAATTGTCATTAATTCAATATATCTCCCTCACATAATTAACTTTCTACTCAAAATAGAGATGAAAATGAACAAAATTGAAAAAAATTAACTCTTTCAAAATTATTCTTATTTATAAAAGGAAAGTCATAAATATATGAATAATTTTATAATTGTAATAACTCTAATTTATAATTTTCTATCATTTTTGCACAATTTTTCACATAGTCCAACAACTTCAATTTTCAATCTATTTTATCTCTTTTTCTTTTCTTTCCTTTTCTCACACTCCTTTTTTTTTTCTTTCTTTGTAATTGAATTTTTCTTTCTCCATAACCAAAAAAGTTTATTCCATTTTTAATTTTACAACTCAAATCAATAACATGAATAATCTTACGTATTTTTTATCCTGTACCAAATACTTCTGTCTAAGTCAATTGGTTGAACAAAGTGTGACGTTATAATAAATCCCTTGACAATTGTGTTTAATTTCTAAAAAAAAATCTCTTCTTTAATACGATAAGAAAAATCATTATGATAAGTAACAAAAAGAGGTTTTATTAACTACTCAAATGTAGATATTAATCCATGCATATTAAAAATAATTATTTTAAAAAATGAATTTGGTCTAAAAATATATTCATATAATATTTATAAAAATATTAATACAAATAAAATTTTTACTTAATTTATTTATTTGATATATACATTTTTATTAAAAAAATTATGAGTTATACATTTTTTATAAAAAAAATTAACATTGATAATAATAAAACTTAAAAGTTAATATTTTAAGTTGATTCATTTTAAAAAATATTATCATCATCAAATTAAGTAAAATCATTACAATATATATTTTTTTGTAATTGAGAATGGAAAAACAAAGGACAACAAATGGTGTATCTAGCTATCTATCTAGGGAGGGGATCCACTTACTAAGAGTAAGTTTAAGAGATTTAGTACTTGTTTGACAACTTTTTATAAAACTTTTTTTAGTATTTTAGTATTTAAAAACTAAAAAACTCGTTTGGCTAGTGTTTTCTAAAAACAATTTTTGAAAACATTTTTTATTTTTTAGTTTTTAAAAACTAAAAAATAGGACCAACTAAAAGTAGTTTTGTTTTTTTGTATTCTATTTTTGTTTTGAAAACTCAAAATAAAATCAAAATATGTTGTTTTTTTCTTTTCATTAATGAAATTTTAATAAATATGAACAAATTTTTTCATTTTCACATCTTTAAAACAATTTTCAAATAACACTTATCAAATAATTTTTTTTTTCTTTTATTCCCGAAAACAGTTTTTGAAAACTATTATTGAAAACTCTTTTCAAAAACTAAAAAATAAAACCAAATCAATCAAGCCCTTAGTGTTTGTTTGGAAATAGTTTTATAAAACTGTTTTCAATATTTTAGTATTTAAAAACTAACAAATTTGTTTGGTTACTGTTTTCTTAAAATAGTTTTTAAAAACAATTTTGGTTTTTTAGTTTTTAAAAACTAAAAAACAGAAACAACTTTACTAACTTTGCTTTTCAGTTTTCCGTTTTTGTTTTGAAAACTTAAAATAAACAAGTTTTTTCATTTTTAAATTTTCAAAATAATTTTCAAATAACATTTTTTTATATTAACAAATTGCATTATATAAAAATCAAAATAGGAATAGCGCAATGAATGCACCCTAGCTCTATACAAATTTTGTGAGTCCAAAAACTCGCCACCAAGTAACAGCAATATAAAAGTCTCTCACACACATATATGGATTCATAATCCATTCTGAAAAAATATGTGAGGTTAATTTTGTCACCCTACTCCATTCTCACGAGCACCATTTAGTTGCCAACATGATATTTTGAACCTTAGACAGGGTTAACTTGAATACTGATTCATTCAGTGTCTTCCACAACTGCCACAATATTGCAAACCACACAAAGGACTAAGCCTTCTGTGCTTTTATGTTGATGTTTACTAAACCCAAAAATTGGAGCCTATGTGAATAAAAATTACTGATATTAAAAGCTGAAGAAATTTCCTACTATGCGCATATCTCAACCTAGACTCTAGCAGACACTGAGCAAAAAACAAATAAGTGTAAGGATGTTTCACACCCTGCACCAAATATTCCACAAGCTACATCTTCACCATGCAGAATTCTTCTTCTGCCAAGTTGACTTTTGTAGGTAACCTATCCACATCCAATCTCCATGTCAACACTTGAACCTTGGTTGGAACATTTGTAATCCATATTCTCGAAAAGAAATCTCCTATTATTGTTGCGTCTTTGCTGATAACACCTTGTAAGCGGAGGAAACAATGTAGACCTCAAATTTCTCAAGTTGCCAAATCCACTTATCCTGGACCTCATCATCTACTGCCAGATATTTCAATCTACTCCTCAAATCCTCAAGCAACTATGTCTCCCATTCAAACAACTTCCTCATTCATACTCATATCCACCTTTGCTCTCCCTCATACCACATATCCCTCACAGATATCTCCCTATTTAGTGTTGTCTTAAACAATTTGCTAAATTCATGTTGTAAGCTATTCTCTCCTTACCATGATCAAACAATTTTTTTTCTTTTCTTCTAGAAAACAGTTTTTGAAAACTTTTTTCAAAAACTAAACAGAATCAAATTAAACCCTTACTTTTAATCTGACCATTCATTTTCTTAAAATCTAATTATTGAGATTTGTTACTTATTATAGCCGTTAAATTTTAATAAAATGAATGCTTATGATATATACACATACACAAATACACATACATATACAAAGGGTGACATTTCTATTTAACAGGTATCTGGGTACGAATACTATGTTATTCATACCCATGTCTATAATTAATATATGATCAGTACTTATTTAAATTATATGTACAATTATTTTAACAATTTTTAGTGAGTTATCATAGGTATACTGAACCCATACATACCTTTTCTATACCCAAACTCATACTCACCTCACCTTTTGTAAGACAAGAATAAGAAGAGCCAAACTCGTCCTTACCTACCCTATTGTTATCCCTAAACCCAACCCAACTTGTTCGTGAGTAGGTTAAATTATATTGAATTTAGAGAAAAAATTGCACAAATTCGCCCAACCGAACTCGTTTATGGGTGACAAGTTTTATCAAATTCAACCTAACCCGACCCATGTATAGCCTTATGTAGTCAAACCTAATCCATTTTTTATTCCTACTTATCATGTTCCTATCCTATTGTATCTTTTTGTTTTATCTTATCATATTATATCTACTAAACAAACCCTTAGTGTTGTAAGTGAGTTGCTTAGTGAAAATCCTTTAGATTGAAGAGAAAGCAAATAGAGTTGTGTTAGGAAACGATCAAAATTTCACAAATGAGTGTTTGGCTTAGAGCCTAAAGGTGAATAGGGAAGTGTATTTTGAAATGGAACTCAACAAGGGAAATCACCAATAAATTTCTCAAGTCTTGTTTTCTTTATAATTTAATTAACTTTCTATATGGCTAAGTTTATTGATGTTGTGATGGAAATAATTTATACTCAGATAAAATAGATACAAAATTATAGTAGGTATAAAGAATAAATATAAAAGAATGAAATAAGAGAATTTGTGCACCTTATATATTGGAACATCTAGGGCTTGATTGATTTGTTTTTGTTTTTTAGTTTTTGAAAAATAATTTCTAAGAACTATTTTATGGAAGAAGAGAAAAAAAAACTTATTTGGTAAATGTTATTTAAAAATTATTTTGAAGATGTGAAAATGAAAAAAACTTGTATGTATTAAAGAAAATGTCATTAATAAAAAGCAAAGAAAAAACACCAACCAAACATTTTTCTCCTTGTATATTGAGTTTTCAAAATAAAAATATAAAACTGGAAAGAAAAACTACTGATAGTTATTTTCCTTTTTAGTTTTTAAAAACTAAAAAATCAATTTTTTTAAAAAATTATTTAAAAAAAAACACCAACCAAACATTTTTTTTAGTTTTTAAATATTAGAATACTAACAACAACTTTACTAAAATCTTGCTAAACAAGCATCTAGTTCATCATGAGCAATGTCTCTTTAAATTTTTCATGATATCAACGTAAGTTTAATAACAACTCTTGAGAGTTTTTCTGCCCACATTCTAGGAAATTATATCCAGAATGTGTGTAAATTCACTTGATAAGATGACATTTATAAGTTCACTACTAGAAAATGGCTTAATAATGACTACTTTTAGTGACCAAAAGTTTTAGTGACTACAATGATTGAAATAATGACTAACATGTATAAAATTATTTGTATTTTTTTAATGTATAACATAATAATAAGTTTTTAATATGTTTATTTATAATTGGCGACTAATTTTAAGTCCCTTAGGGTGACTAGTATATTTGTCACATTAATTAAAAAACATATATCTTCAAAATACACTTTACAAAATTAAATTTAAAATTTTATATATAATTAGTGACTAATTTTTAGTCACTATTAAGAGTGACTAACTTATCAGTCACCCCTACATACCATAAAATAAAAATATTAATTTTAAAGTATTTTACAAAACATAATGTGGTCTGATTTTTCATCTTGCACTCTTTTCCTCCTTATCTTACTTAATGAGGTACAATGTACTTTCCCAGAAGTACTTCACCTACACATTTTTATCCTTCATCGCTACTTGTATCTTCTCCTCTGCTTCAGCTCATCAAAACCTCTTTACGTGCAAAAACGACATCTGCCCAAACCACATTTGCCTCCACGAGCACCTTCTCAGGCTTCACAATGAACACCACCATATTAGAGTTGCTAGAGTGGAGGTTCTGCCATAAGTCGGAAACTGACTTGATAAGGAAGTTGGCGTGGTAAGGACAATCTTGTCCAAGCCAGAGGTAAACTTGCTGTAGTCATAAGGTGAAAGCAGTAGATGGGGAAGACAGAAATGTGGTCGTTGTTGAAGACAATGAGGCACTCGCTGTCGAGGATGCAAAGATCGTTGGGGAACCAAACAATGGTGGTGTGGCAGAATTAAGAAAGGAGCGTGGATGGGGTTAGTGAAGATGATGGACTTAAAGGAGTGTTGGAAGGAATGAGAGAGGTTGTCAGAGAGAGAGAAATGTGTGTTAACAAAAAGGCCTAGGTTGGGAGCTTTAGCTTGTTGGGGTGAGGGGTTGATAGGATCTTGAGTTGGGTGAAAGGGAAAACTGTGGGTAGAGATAGGGAAAGAGTGTCCACTACAAATGGTGCTTCATTATGTTTCTCAAGTTCTTTTATCGCTATGGCGTAGCCACAAAGGTTGGGATTAGGGCCTAAACACAAAGGGTGTCATGCTCCCTTCGAAGAGCGTCTATGTGCTCACTTTCGTCGCTGAAGAAGTGGTAATAGTCATTCTACTCACAAGTTCCTCAAAGCCCGAGATTGCTCTCCTCTCCATTCTTCGCATACTAATGTTACTATATTTTGTTTTCATTTTCTAAATTAATACAACTTCTTCTTTGTTGTAGCGAAGATGAAGTTCAAGGATAAATGGATTGTATGTCTTCCTTTTGGAGAACAAATTTTTCATACCAACACCTCTAACTAGTTAAGCTCTTCATCAAACCACTCATCATCAATTATGCTTCATTCTATTATTTTATTTTATTATTATATTAGAGAATGGTTCTTTATTGATTTTGTATATTGATGTTGTAGAGACAAGCCAGTTTGGAACTCAATAAGTAACATAAACTGTAAATCTTATCATTTAAAAATCCTTCTTAAGCATTATTTTAATATATATTTATTGATTCTCAAAAGTTTCGTTACTGTCCTATTTTGATCTGTCATGATATCGTTTTTATTTTCTAATTTTAACTTCAAAAATGGATTCTTGACCCAAAAAATGTAAAGTTAGCCACAATTTTCATTTGATTTGGAAGGCTAGATAAGAAAAGAATAAATAAGTGAGCAACCAATCTAGCTTGCAGTGACTTTAACACCTATGTCATTCTAAAGTAATTGCATACTAATTGATACATAACTCTAACCTTATGTTTGAATAGAAAATTTTATGAGGAGAATTTATTTCATTTGAAAATTTCAAATCTTTGTAATAAAATACATTGTCTGAATGAATAATTTTAAAAAAATTTGAAATTCTATTAACTTGTGAAAGTATTTTTATAAGTTAAAAATGTAGAATTTCATGTTCTTCCAAAAAGTAAGAATTTGAAATTCTTCAAGCTTGTTTTTATTTTACTAAACTTGTCCAAGGTTTTTCTTGCTTGAAAATGTTTTTTTTTTCCCCAATTCACACTGGTTAGAATTATTTTTTTCATGACCTAGCCAAGGTTAATTTTCATTTGATTTTTGTCAGGGTTTTTCTTTTTGTGATGTAGGTTGAGGTTATTTTTTGGCTTATGCACTGTGTGTAAATAGATAATAACCAAGAACAATAATCAAAATAAAAGTATATACAATTTCATCAATCATTGACAAGAAGTTAAATTATTTCAATTAGATTTACATTTCCATATACAACTTACACATATCTGTGAAGTATATAAAATTTCAATGTGATAGCCACAATAATGTGGCGTATTCCACGTTATTGGGAAGAAACACTAAAATCCTAGAATGACATGCACAGTTTCATAGCATTAGCCACAACATTGTCCTTCTCCATAGTACTATGAGAGGTGTGTTGATAACTGTATTTGAGTCCATACTCATGTAGAAGAGTCCACCATGTTGTGAGAGTTGCATGTGAGATATACAACACTTTAGTGTGTTAAACACAACATTGTGGTCTATCCCACACTATTGTGTGAGATGCATTAAAACCCCAATGTGACATGAGAAGCTCTAAAGTGTCAGCCACATGATAGTGGCCTATTCCAGAGTACTCTGCTCGTGGGAGGTAGATTGACAAATGATAACAACATTTGGGGCCACACTCTTATGAGCTAATTCCACGATGTTATCAAAGTTATGTATGTAGTATACAAAGCTCCGGTGAGTCAGTGTGTTAGCAATACAAAACATTAGTGTCATCCACAAACATTATGCCCTATTCACAGTATTGTGGCAGATGCATTAAAACCTAGTGTAATATATAAAACTAAAACTCTAACATATAATTAGGAAAATATTTGGTTAACATAGTTAAAAAAATATCCTTGACAAATGTCAATAAGAAAATAATGTTAGTTCATTTTAGCTAAAATAACTTTACCTAAAGTTAGATGAAAAACTGTTCACTGATATTCACAGAAAATAAATTTTATATTTAATGAGAATTGAAATACTCCATAAAAAAAAGAATCGATAAATTTAAATTACTTTATCAAATAAAAAAATTTAAACAATAAAATCATTTGAATGGAAAACGCTTAAATTCAATTTATTTCTATCCAAATATGTTTTTTATACGAACTTCTACGGTTTTTTTATATTTTTATATGTTAACAGAAAATAAATTTTATATTTAATGAGAATTGAAATACTCCATACTAAAAAAAAAAATTGATAAATTTAAATTAATTTATCAAAACAAAAAATTTAAACAATAAACTCATTTGAATGTAAAACGTTTAAATTCAATTTATTTCAATCCAAATATTTTTTTGATACGAACTTCTACGGTTCTACTATGAGGAAAATATATTAGTTTTCAAATTTTGTTTTTATATATTTTAATAATATCACATTATTCAATTCATTAATTTGATCACTCTTAGCAAACAGGATCCAGTATCGTTAGCCCACGTGAAAATGTCAAGTTGTCAACGAGCATAGACATCAACGACAATGCTAAGTTAGGCCACAATAGACAAGAGACTTGGGCTGGTGCTGTATACATATGTTTCCCTCAACAGTTATTTATATATTTTCGGTAAAAAAATAAGACATAAATATTATAATAACTTGTGAGTTGTCATATATATATATACTCAAGTAAAAAAAAAGAGGTATGATAAAAAATAAGAAAATATAATAATAACAATATGATTTCAATAAATAGTTTAAATTGAGTTTTTAACAAACTCAGATGGTTCTCTCGTACAGAGCCTCCTCCCACAGACATTTCTTAACTTACCTTCTCTCTTATCATCTCTATAAGGACGTTATTACCCTACCTATATAAAAAAAAGGTTACCACTATTCTCACTCTACCATTGCCACTACCACTACCATCATCTTTGACGATAGTGGAGTGGGAGGTGGTGACGACTGTGAGGAGGATTCCGCAAGGGTGACAAGAAAATAATGCGTTAAGCATTTGTTGGAGAAGTCTCTATGTGACAGAACTATGTGAACTTGTTTAATTAACAACTTAATCTAAATCATTTATTAAAATCCTATGATTATTATTATGTTTTTTCATTTCTCACCTGAGTTGTTGTATATATATATATATAGACAAGTAGGCGATAGGCTGCGAGGGTCAAGTAGGCAGTAGGCCGCTGGGGCCGAGAGTGCCAAGTAGGCAGTAGGCTGCGATAGCCGAGAATGCTGAGTAGGCAACAGGCTGGAGGGGCCGCCTACGATACCGACGATGGTGGTACGATGGTGGTGGTGGTGGTGGTGGTAGCGGCGGCGGCAATGGTGGGGGCGAGGGCGATGGTGATGACAATGCCCCAAATTGCCACTAACACCGTCGCCACCACCACCATTACTGTCGTTGTCACCACTGCTATTGTCATCGCCATCATCGTCAATAGCACTACGCTCACTGTTAATGTGGCTACCAGTGCCGGCGACGATGACAACAGTAACAACGGAAGTGATGACAATGTTGTAAAGGACCAGGCTGACAAGAAAGAATAGTGCATCAGACAAAGATTTGGTTTATGAGAGAAGACTCTATGTGAGAGAACCACGTGAATTTGTTTAATTAACAACTTAATTTGAATTGTATGTTGAAATCATATGATTATTATTATGTTTTCTCATTTCTCGCCGTAACTATTTTCTCACTTGAGTTATCCTCATATATATATATATATATATATATATATATATGTAAATTCTATTCTAATTTAACTCAGTATTTTCCCTTCATTTTATTTAGGGGTGTTCATAGGGTTGGGTGACCCGATGACCCAATCCAACTCAAAGTAATTGGGTTGAGTTTTTTTTAGAGTAGGTGAAACCCAACCCAACCCAATCAAACTCAATCACCTAAAGGTTGGGTGACAGGTTCAGGAGTTGAACCTGAGACCTAATCCAACCTAACCCAAAAATAATATTTATTATTATTATTTTAATAATTTATTATCTTAATTATTTATTATTTATTGTTTATTATTTATTATTTTAATTTATAGTCTCAATTCAAGCCTAGTCGAGAGTTTTCACTTTTCACGCACCATGTCACTACTCACTTTACAGTATCCACACTTCATCTTTCTTTTCTTTTTCTAAAAACCCTAAATAGTAAGTGGTTCTTCTTCTTCTTTGTTGTCGTGTGAACCCATTGACTATCGTTATACTTTCACCGGTGATTTCCACTTTCATTGGTGCTTTCCACTTCCTGTCATTGTCTCCTCTCCTGTACAAAACTCATTATAGGTCCCATTCTTTCTACCAATGCTTAGTGCTTGTGAATCTTTAAAAAATTCCATTTTTGTAATGTTTTTGTTGTTGTTCGTGAATATATTATATATTACTAAAAAATGAGAAGGTAAAGAAATCAAAGAAGTCGTTAAGGACAGTCACGTACTTAAGTTGCTAGGGTTCCAATTAACAAAAGGACTTTTTTATTTCAATTTTATGAATCAAACTTAGTCTCAAATGAAGATGTTGGTTCATATTTTTTGTCTCACATTATATAATACTCAAAGATAGTTTATCTAATGCAACAACAATCATTATGTCAATTTTGATAAATGATAATGTTCAGCATTGCCAAATTTTATGTTTTCTTTAGAGTTTCTTTTTCCATACTTTCATTTGTCTAATTAATTCTTCGCTAGAAAATTAATCTATATTGAAATTTTTCTGCACAAACTTCTTTTATTTCTAAAGGGAAAAAAGAGAGATGGAAATATTATTCTGCTTCCTTTGTTTTTTCAATCAATTTAAATAATCAACGTCTCATACTAAATTAAGGAAGATCAATTTAATTACAAATGTCCTTTTTTGTGTATTACGACTTAAACACAAATGTAGACACAATGTTGTGACTGTATGAATAGATGTCCTAATAACTACATGGTTATTGTTGATTACCAATTTAATATGTTAATTTTAATTTATTTTAGTCATATAATTTATAATTATAAATTTATTGTTTTAAAAAATATTTTTTAAAATGGTGACCCAATCAACCCAACCTGATCAATGGTGGGTTGGGTTGAGTTAGGTCTAATAGAAAAAAACAAAAACTCAACCCAATGTGTTATTATTGTATTGGGTCTTGTGTTTTTCTAAATCTAACTCAATTCGCAAACACCCTTAATTTTATTACATTACACGTGCTATAATTTTTTGTGTAAAATGTTATTATTGTTCAATTAATGAATATTTTAATTAGTTTCTTGAAATTTTTAAATTAATACCAAAATTTTAAACCACTATTTTAGAAATTAAACTATATTTTTTAAATATTAGAAGTTTCAATTACACATAATTTTATATTTTGATTTATGTTTGTTATCACTAAAATAACATATGACTAATTAAATGAGTGAAATTTACTTTAAATATTTTTAAATTATAATTTTTCACATTTCTTTTCTATTTGCTAATACGCCATATAAGGTTTTTAATGTACACGTATAATAATGTATACAACATGTAAATGTTATATAAGATTATAATTACGACTTGTAATTGGGCCACAATTTGGTTAGTTGTAGCAGGACCACCATATTGTGCATAGTTTTGTATCTGCATATATGGATTAGCGATGGCCAAGTTTCATACATGTATGGAAGTTAAAATATCCATGAGGGCAGCAACAAATGATGGTTATTTTAAAGTTGATTTTGGCCATGCACATACAACACTGCACATGTCAAAGTAGGACCATTAAGCCACTACTACTGATATATGAATGAGATTGAGATGTTAAAGACCTATTTTAGCGGGATTGGTCGTTGGTTACACAAACATTTGTTCCCTTGTTTTTCATTTTTTTGGCCATTATTCTGGTTGATTGACCTAAGTGGGTTTATTTTTTAAAAAAATTATCAGTATGGGTCTGTTTTGAAAAATATTACCAGCATGGGTCTGTTTTGGGTGGTTGACTCGGTCAAACCGCAACTCCGAATTGCGGTTTCGTTGTCACGTCAGCAAAGTGATTACGTGGAAGCCAGCGTGGAAAAACGACTACGAAACCGCAAGTGGGAATTGCGGTTTGACTGAAAACACAGAAAACGATGCCTGTAAAACCGCAAGTCGCATCTGCGGTTTCAATTAAATATTATTTTTATCATAAACCGCAAGTGCGAACTGCGGTTTATGTTAAATATAATATTTAAATATCATTAAAGTGACTGTGGTTTAATGGTTAGAATTTAATGTTGTGGTTGTGGAGATCCTGGCTCGAATCCCAGCAGCCACACATAAAACCGTAAGTCGCATCTGCGGTTTGAATTAAATATTACTTTTATCATAAACCGCAAGTGCGAACTGCGGTTTATGTTAAATATAATATTTAAATATCATAAAAGTGACTGTAGTTTAGTGGTTTAGGGTTTCATGCTGTGGTCGTAGAGACCTGGGCTCGAATCCCAGTAGTCACATACTGTTTTAATTAAAATCACCTGGCTTACTTTTTTATCCTATAAAAGTGAAAAAAATAAGTCATGTGATTTAAATCCGATATCAATTAAAACAATGTGTGGCTGCTAGAATTCGAGCCCAGGTCTCCACAACTACAACATGAAATTCTCACCATTAAACTACAGCCACTTTAATGATATTTAAATATTATATTTAACATAAACCGCAGTTCGCACTTGCGGTTTATGATAAAAATAATATTTAATTCAAACCGCAGATGCGACTTACGATTTTATGTATGGTTGCTGGGATTCGAGCCCGGGTCTCTACCCCTACAACATCAAATTCTCACCATTAAACCACAGCCACTTTGATGATATTTAAATATTATATTTAACATAAACCGCAGTTCGCACTTGCGGTTTATGATAAAAATAATATTTAATTGAAACCGCAGATGCGACTTGCGGTTTTACAGGCATCGTTTTCTGTGTTTTCAGTCAAACCGCAATTCCCACTTGCGGTTTCGTAGTCGTTTTTCCACGCTGGCTTCCACGTAATCACTTGCTGACGTGACAACGAAACCGCAATTCGGAGTTGCGGTTTGACCGAGTCAACCACCGAAAACAGACCCATGCTGGTAATATTTTTCAAAGCAGACCCATACTGGTAATTTTTTTAAAAAATAAACCCACTTGGGTCAATCAGCCCATTATTCTCTTTGGGTTATAATCCATGTTTTCCCTTTCGAATCTACTGCCTTTCTCCTAAAACCTTGATAAATATGTAAAATCATAGATTTTTTATTTTTTACTGCAAATCATTGTTAGATATGCCCCGTTAGCTTTATCTAATATGATCAGAACACTATATATAAAAGTAAGAGTCAATTCTCATTTCATGATTTTTTTTAACATCTTCTCATATCATGAATTAACTTTTAATATTTAATTAAGATTAACTTTGCCTAGTGACAAAAAGTCATGACAATTAAGGCTCAAAATATAATTGTTAGGTTTATTTGATCCTCTAGATATTTAATTAAGATTAATTTTTATAGAGTTTATGTACTTGTAAAGTTAATATAAAATGAATTTAACTCAAATTTTAATTTTAACTTGAGTTTTGAAACTGGACAGAGGTCAACCTTACAAACCAACTTGTAAAGTGGAGGTTGTATCTCATTGTTAGAGCATATTAATAATAGATTTGGGACTCGATTTCTTTTCCAATATAAGATATAGATAAAAAAGGTTTCAAAAAATGGTTGGGGATGGAACTGTATCTAGAACATCAAAGGTTTTGAGGTTTCTATGACTGCGTCACTAGAGCAACTGTGGCAGAATGAATACCATCTATTTATAATTTTGTACCGTGAGAAGGATCACAATGAAATTGTAATCACGACTATAATTTAAAACCTTAGTGATAAAGGAATTTACCACCCGGTTGATCTTGATGGACATGGCAACTCTGTTGGGGTTCATTATTAATTTGGTAACCAGTCCAAGTCAGTGATATTAGGTTCTGTCTTTATAATATTTGATTGAGAACGTCCAATTGAAAATTGATATGACAGCCTTTTATATTTCTCCTTTTCTATTACTAAAGGTATTGTATTTGCTTCCCCTGTTAGCATATTCTAGAAGATTTTAGTATTATGTACCTAAGTACAATGTTGACTGGTTACCCATACTAAAAGGAAAATCACTCTGAAAATTTGAAGTTTTCAACAATTCATTTTGTACTTGTAGCGCATTTACTTTTCATCGTGTTTGATTTGAGTTGTGCGGCGTTTATTAGAACAATTGAAGAAAAATCACTGGTTCTTTTGGCTAGGGGAAAAAACAGTGGGAGTTGGGGAATTAACTTTAATAACTTTTGAAAAGTTCAATCATGAGGAACGTGATAAGAAATAGTCTTCAAACAAAGTCCTAAACACAAGGTTAATGGGTTTGATAAAATATGCCTGAAATAACACCTGCACTCAATTTCTATAAGATAAAAAAATATAAGAAGGCCACTAGACAGCTGAAAATTATAAAGAATGTGATTAGAAGATAGTGCAAAATAAATTTTAAAGGGTTACATAAAATTAAACTAACAAGGATTGTCAAAACACAAAAAGAATTACTTAACAAAACAATATATTCAGAAGAAAATTAACAAAACAATATATGTAAATTAAATTTATTTTACTAATAAGTTAATGCATTAATTTACTAAAGAGTGGCATCTTAAAAAAAATTTATCCAAAAAGGCACATTGTAAATTTTTTCATAAAAAAAGGGTGTGGCATTTGTTTCCTTTTTCTTCTTTTAATAATGAGAAATCCTATGATTTGATACAAAGTTCAACTTTCTCAAAATGAGTGGAGGATTGCATTATCAAAGAGTTTAATTAGTGCAACAGAAATTAGCATTTCCTACAGAACATGAAATGATTGAGGTGCTCATTTTGGTCCCCTTGGATTCAAAGTATTCACCAGGTTACGTGCTAGGTAGAATAACCTATGTTTCCAAGTCCAAAGCAAAAATTGGTCTATCTCATGGAAACAGCAAAATGACTGAAAGGTATTCCCTTGAAAAAAAAAAAAAAAAAAACTTCCTCTCTTTCAACGTTGAAAGGTATTGATTGAATATATGCTGTCATTAGCCATACCTGAAAAGAGACCTATTCTCTTTAAATTAGTGCAATTTTCCGTATATGACAATTACTAAGTTAATCTAGCTAGTGGCTAAACTACTACTAGATGGTTCACCGGATTCATACTCAATTGCAATTAAGATGAGGTCAAATACATAATTCTAATTTATACTATCCTTGTCTCATTAGAGACATGATAAGAAAATTGAGATCTTTGAATAATCTTTTCTTACTTTTTTTCCATTTGATTGGACAAGATTAGCAATCAAGCTATTCACTAGGAAAATGCCTCTTGTCCCTATGCTAAAAGTATTTGCTTAATCCGGTTTCTCATCAATAACTAATATTGAGAATGAAAAATATGTATTGAAAATTTCATGTTGATAATAACTCTAAAATAAGTGGGATAATCAGCCTATCATTATTTTGAGCTGTATGAGATTTATATCTCTTAAGTAAGGTCTACTATTTGAATATTGTAAATAAAAAAATGCAATTGAAAGAAAAACTTTTACTAAAAGTGACTAACCAATATGAAATTGAGTCATTGGGAGAAAAATTTGTACCAATAATATAATTAAATAAAGAATAACTTGTATTTTATAAGTTACTTTTTAAAATTTAATTCAACTTAAATTTAAATTAAATTTTAATATAATAATATTAAAGTCTATTCTAGTAGTTATCGTTAAGTTTATAATGTCTTCTTAAATTTTAATTTTATTAGTTCACTTATAGATTAATTAATTATACAAATTTTATTTTCAAAATAAACCTCAATAGGTATTAAAGATTTTATAGTGATTAATGATATGATCAAAATAATATATATATATATATATATATATATATATAAATTCTTTTTTATAGGTAATAGTATATTTTTTTTCCGAAGCAAACTGAATTATATATATATATATATATATATATATATATATATATATATATATATATATATATAAAAGCCACGAAATAAATTGTTTCATGTTCTGTACACATGCAAAAAATGTGCCCATCACGACTCCAAATTCTCTATTCCACCTACCTATTAATACAGCCCAAAACAAGAGCCCCTTGTCCTCCTCACATAAACCCAATCCTTTACTCAATTTACATGTTCTTTAAGCATAGCAGGGATTAAAGCATCTTAATTCCACCATGAAATCTGAATTAAAATTTTTTAAAAACAATAACATTTCTGAGTATTCACGTACTCCACCAAACAACATGACATAACAGATTTTTAATTTTACATTTTAGTCTACCCATCATCCAAGTAACAATCATACAAAATAATTGTTTTAAATCATCAAGATGGGGTGATGATACCCCAATCCAATGCATTTATAATGTTATATGAAACAGAATAAAATATATAAACAGAAAATAATTCTCACCTTTTTAATTAATTTTTGAGTGTTAGTTAGACTTAAACCTAAATTCTAAGAATTTGTAAATTTCTTTAGCTGCTTGCGCTACCATGACGATATGATGGTGCCAGGTACTAAACCATAATTCTTTATTCCAAACTATGGAAGAAGAAAAAGCGATATTCACACTACAGGGTAGATATTATGAATTTGGGGTTGAATTAAAAAAGCTATATCCCCAACTTTATGAAGGCTTATGATTGAAATGTTGCCAATGCAAAAGCAATCTTCACCAAAATAATAATAATAAAAAAATACAAAAGCAATCTAAGCTTCACACTTTTAACAGTGCAATACTGTAGTAAAAACATCGTTATAATTGGAGTTAATCTTAGCTATTTGCTCCACAGAAACACTATATAATATCTATATAATGAAATCTTAATCTGTGTTAGCTATTATCTTGAGTGAATATAGTGCATGTTTGTTTTCTATTTTAGTTTGTTGTGTACGATGTTGAAGATAAATCCAATAGATCAAGGCCAATTGAATATAAAAAAAAAAAAGTTTTTACAAAACTAATATTATTATAAATGCTTGTTTACTCCAGTAAAACATACATACTCATAATTGATCAGGTGACTTTGATACGGGTAAAATTAGTCATAAAATATGTTGATGTTATGCTTGCAAAATATTCAATTATTTCCCACTTATTAATTGAGCTAGTTAATTTTAATTACTCTGGGGCTCCACTATTTGACATTGTGCTTGCAAGTGATATGCCCATTACAACAGAGTCCAATGCCACCATACCCACTTTCTTTGTCCAACTCCCTATTTTGGTTAACACCACATAAAGCACTAATTTCATTTGTTACTTAACTATTTCTTTTAGTGTGTGATGTCAAGTGTAGCTTACAAAATTGACGTGTCTGGGATAATATATTGTCAATCCTAAAAGGCCTTCCAAAATCTTACTCTCTTTTAATATATTCCTATATACTTTGTATTATGATCTAATTCTTTTCATATATAATATATCTATTTGTTTTTATATTATATAATCTATTTGATTAATATTGTCTTCTACTACTCACATCATTATCAATGTCCTAGTGGAGTGGAAAGCCAGGTCAATGGGCTGCATCCACATATTTTCAGTACCATCCAGCCTAAAAGCTAGCCTATAAGGTTGGACCTTGAAAGTGTTAATTTACTACATGGCTAATAAACATAATGAATATGTTAGTCATAATTAATATCCATGGTTTGGCCATAACATTGCAGTATGATATTCCATTCTCTATGTTTAGCTTTTCGTTATGTAATTTGCCAAATGTCACGCCTTGGTTGGTTCTTCCAAAATGTCTGAGATGAGGCTCAAAGTAATAAATTTTTCGGACGCACTAATCTTTTGTTTTCAAATATAACATGTCCTGTTGGGGAAAACATACCCCACCAATCTATGCCTTTTACACTTACCATGGCCCTTTCTTCAAACCAAAAAGGAGTGGCACCGTGTTAGCACCTATGCATGTTGCTGTTGGATAGCACAAACTTTTTCTAAATCAAACCATTTTGTTGAGCTAAAACTAGCAATAGTTGCAATAAAACAAATCTATAGGGGCCTAGGAATCAGAAAGCACATATATGTGTCTCTATATTGTTTGTACATGGCTAGTTTTTTATCTCTATCTCTGCCTTTCATCATAGGTTGCTACATAATAGGTATTGCTGTCTGGTTCCTGTTTCTGTCTAATAGGTTCCTACTGGAGTTCTTCTTGACTATCCTAAGTTAGCATGAATTGCTGGCTATATTTTTGCTCATGTTGATGTGAAAACTTAGGAGTTTGGTCTCTCTCGGTCTCTTATATATTTAAGGATCTAGATATATGCAAACCTTCTAAGAAAACTTTTGAGTAAAATACCTTTTTAATATCTCAAAATCTAATTTTAATCTTTAAAAAATTTAATATATTTTTAGTTTTTATATTTATGTAATAATATAATTTTAGTTTCTTGTCAAGAACTAAAAACATATATTTCCGTAAAAGTATAAGAATTAAAATGTAAGTATTTTATATAGGAAATAGACTCAATTTGGAGGATAAAATTTTTTTATATATAAAACATGTTAGGGTATAGAATCGAACTAGAACTTCGGTGACTCTCAAGTTACCACTTGGACAAGACTATAGCGGTGGAATTTAAAGGCTTGATATCCGCACTCTTCTAGCTGATTCTGAAAAACGTGTTAATATATTATTATCATGAGTTGGCCAGAAAAATAAAAATCTACAGGTTGTGGAGTTTATCAAATAGAGAGAGATAGAAAATGACGTCACCTTTTGCCAAACTAAAGAAACCACGTTCTCTCTCTCTAAAGTAGGGTTCAAGTGTATGGAGGTACATTAATTTCTTTTTTTTTTTAAGTTTTATATACAGCTCCTAGAGAAAACGATGAGATCAGAGCATAATCACACTTAAGATCAGCTTTATACATTCTACCTTAAACTTATGAGTGACAGGGATATAATTATGAAAGGTTCTCTTTATTTTGTACATTACCTCCCTATGAGTTAGGCAAGAAAAGCTTCTGTGGTCTTCTCATGGGAAAGTGACATGGAATCAAAAGTTAGTATAATAAAACGTAAATGTAAAATCATGAGGCTTTAAAACCTTGATTATCATTTTTGTCCTCCTTAACACGAATTGAGGACAAAGAAAACGAAATCATGTACGAAATATATTAACAAGCTAAAGCCTCATTAGTACCGCCTATGAGAGATCTTTTTCAGATTCAATTCAAAGAAAGCAGCAGTTAGGTTGTTGATTGGAAAAGAATTTCATGACCACAAAAACAAGAAAACAAAAAAGCTATCAAGTGACTATTGAAACAAAGAAAAATTTTCCACTATGCAAGTACTTTAGGTTTTTTGACAAATCCTGGATTTCGCAAGCATGATTGTGAATACCATTCTTTAGCGCTATCTGCAGTTCCAGTTACTGTACCAAAGTCACTTTCAAACATAATTGGTGGAACAATAGCGCTAATAATAGAACATATGGTGACTGTGGCAATTCTTAATAACAAATAAGGTGCATTAATTTGATGAAGTAATCAACTTAAACCTGCTCAAATGTTCTATGGAGGGTGTTAATCTTACCTCTTTTTTCTCTTATTTATAGTAATTTTTTTAGGAAAAGAAGTGTCGCCAAACTTGAGACAGCAACATCTGTGACCATGACAGACAATTGGGCATGTTATGTGGCATTCAGCCGTCTGAATGTGTGGACATGAAAATAATATGCTAACAACCTCGTGCTATAGAATGCCTCATCATATTGTCCACTTCTCAATGAGGGCAAGAATATGGTTCATAAAGATTGGTCTATTCAAAATCCTCCTTCTCCCCACATATTTACTACCTTTCTCATTCCAAATCAATATCATCATAGACAGTGACATAATGCAAAAGATTAACAATATCAAAGTTGTAGTGATATAAGATAAGGCCATAAGGGTTTATGTCTTTATGATATTATTGAGATCTTCTATATATACGGGTAAGATTCTTGTGATTTTCACATACATACACGTTGCCATGTTATATTCCTACTAGTCAAGGCGTGCAGCAACTGGTGCAAATTGCACTAGACAAACACATTTGGCAGTTATGGTGGTTAAAGAAAGTTTAGCTTTATTTACTCCTCGGAATAATTCCTACTCACTCTGTTTATGTATATCAAGGTGAGATATGAAAATGACAAGGTTTTATATTTTGGCCACATCGGTATTTAATTGATGATAAACTAGTAGTCGTAGTCCGAAATCCCAGTAAAGTGGTGCAGGAGATTTGTACTTTCTACTTTCTCTTTTAATAATTTTACAATATTAGAAAATTTCCAGATTTGAAGCATAAGAGTGTATGTGCGTACGTTTTCGCTTTAGTTCAACGAACAAAATTAATTAATAATCTTGTATCATGAGTTCTAGTATCCAAATCCCCTTCATTTAAGCTAGGGGTCCCTTCTATTACCCCCGCCCCTTTTTACCATGTTAAATATACATAACATTGGCAAGTCTCTTTTTTCTTTTTCTGTTTATTTTAGTGTGTATATACAATAGGATCCTTCAACCCTCAACCCTCAACACTTTAAACCTGCCCAAGGGAGCACTGACCTTTACAAAAAATGGATTTCTATTTTGAGTGAATTTCATATAAATCTAAATTTAAAAATATAATTTGATCGATGTCTTGTACGTAAAAACGGATATGTTTTTCTTTTAACTCATCATTTCCTTAGTTAAAAAAGATAATTTATTGTTATTGTAAAAATTTTACATTATTCATCAATAAAAAATTATTATAATAACTTTCTAAATAGTTGTTATAACACTATATAAATTTATCCTACAACGCTGAGTTGTGATTTTTTCAAAACTAGTGTATTACATTTTTCTCCTATTCTTTGGCAAAAATTTAAAGAAATTTTTTCTAGATATAAAAATTTATTTAAAGAATTTTTTTTTTCTAATAGACATATATCCTTTTGTATTATGAGAATTGAATATCTGGTCATTTGATTAATTTGTCAATCATAAATACATTTTTTTATTGCATCAATATACATATTATATTAATAAGTGAAAGATTTACTTTTTTAATATGTGTCTAGAGGTATCAAGAGGCAGTAACTTAGCATGCACACACTGATAATTGTCAGATTTAAGATTATTTCATTAATAAAAATTTATCAATTATCTTTATTTCATAAATTTTTTCTTAGTTTTGAGCTTATTTTAGTTATAATTACATATATTTACCATTTTTCATATATTTATATGATTTTGTGGTATAATATAGCTAATCTGAGGAATTTTGATAGGTCTACACCAATTTTTGGAAGAAGTCATGAAGATGGATAAATGTCTCCTTGTCCAGTGAGCCAAGTCGTTGAATGAAGAGTTCCAAAGCAATTGCAGTATCCTTGAAGGTTGTCTAGTGAGAAGTTTTGTTGGGCACAAATTGATGAAAATAGTAGCTGTAGAGACTAAAGGTTGTTGGGTGAGACATCTCACCCAGTGAACAGCTGAAGAAATCCTTGAGGCAGAGGCTAATAATTTGTGCCCAAAAATGGGCATCACCCAGTGATAGAATAGAGTACGAGTAGACGTCACCCAGTGAGAACCAGACACCCACAGAGAGATTACCTAATCTGGAAGGAAAGGTTTGGGGTCCTCGTTGGGTAAGAGTTTCCTAACTTGCAAATGAAATTAAAAGACATAAGTAGGAAAAGGAGATCATCATCTATCATCATCAAACATTTAGAGAAATAACAGAGCAGAAAATAGAGTCGTGAAGAGAAAACGTCAAAGCAGAAGCATAAACGCGATCAATCTTTTTTATTTCTTCTTCAATCTTCTGTTATCTTTCTTATTTTGTAGGTTGCTCATGAAATTGAACAACTAAATCTTCTTTAGTTCAGAGATCAATGTACGATTAACTATTTTATAAATTTTTTAATCATAATAGAAGGTTATATTCCTTATTTCATGTTCTTCTCTATTTTTATTCTTGTTTTTTGTCTGAATAACCTTTAACTTTATTTAATCTGCTTGAATAAATTGGAAAAGGATTTTGAGAAAAAAAATTAAGAAAAACAAAATATATTGAATCTAGGAATAAAACAATATTTATGTGTCATTCGTATTTTCCCTAATCGATCATCTAACTATTTTGATCTTTTGAATTGAGGAATCAATAGATTGATTATTATAGTTAAGGTTCTCTTATTGAGATATTAGTGTTTGAATATTTTTTGTAGGAAAAAGGAGATTTGAGATTAACCGATCGATTATTAAAATTTATGAATAATTGAACAGGAACCGAGATCCAAACATTTATCTCTAATAAAATTTACTTAATCTATCTTTGATCTTGTTTATATTACATTGTTATACAAATTGCATGAATTTTACAAAGTGTAACTATAAATATTTGAACAGGAACCGGGATCCAAATATTTATCTCTAATGAACTTTACTTAATCTGTCTTCGATCTTGTTTATATTATATTTTTATACAAATTACATGAATTTTACAAAGTGTAACTATGAATATTAAGTATTGTAGAGAATTGCTAATACTTGTAGAGATGACCTAATATTTATCAGATACTATAAAATGACTTGTGTACTTGGTAGGAATAGAGTAGAAAATAAATTCAAACTAGCCCACCATGATCTGTATTTAAATGGGTCAAATAATCTAACCCATCTTGTTAAAGAAATCCAAAAATTCAATCCAATTTTATCTATCATGGGTTGTATGTTATAAGGTGGGCTAGCCCACCAAATTTTTAAAATTACAAAATAATTAAAATTCTTTTGTTCTTTTTTTAACTACGAGAGAGAAAGGTTGAGACGTAACACTGTGAGATAAAGAGACCAAGAGGAAGGACTCAAGAGGAGAGGAAAGTGTAGTGGCAAAGGAGTGGTAAACTAAATCGTGGACTCGCGTTGAAGGAGTGCCTAAGGCGGATAGTGATGAAGGAGCACCTAGAGTGGGCATTGGTGAAGTTAATCTCAGAAGGGAAAATGGGAATAGGCAGTGATGGTTCAATAAAGCTAGCAGCGGTGGAGAATGAGTGTAGCAATGGGTGGTGGCAATGACACAGAAGCTAAGGATACGTTTGATTTGAGAAAATATTGTTTTTTGTTTTATTTTTTAGAAACAATTTTCATTGTTAATTTTTTAATATTTAGAAAATATATTTGTTTTTATTTGATATTTTTTATTTTCAAAAAATAATATTTTTAATTAATCAATTTTAGAAAAAAATATTATAAAATATTTAAATGTATTATTTAAAATATATTTGTATATAATTTTTGTTATAATTACAATATCATTATTAAGTTTTTACATAGTTTTAATTTTTTAAAATAACTTTTTTTTTGTTTTTAATTGTTTTTTGAAAATATTTTCAAAGAAAATATTTTTTAAATTGTAATCAAATATATTTTACTATTTTTTCTATTTTCTATGAAAATGGAAATAGAAAATACCAAAAGCACACGTCATCCTAAATACCACCAAAACAGTAAAAAACTTTTTTTTTCAATATTTTCAAAAATTAAAACTATGTTAAAACTTAACAATGATATTGTAATTATATAAAAAATAATATATAAATTTATTTTAAATTATATATAATATTTTTAATAAAATTGATTAAATTTAATAAAATTATTTTGAAAAGAGAAAATATAAGTGAAAAAATATATTTTCTGAATGTTAAAAACTTAAAAATAAAAAATATTTTCAAAAAATCAAAATAAAAAATGGAAGAAAAAAAAAATTCTCAAATCAAATGTCACCTAGGTTTTGCACTTTTTTTGAGTTGGGATTATTTTGGCTTGTCTCCTTTAGCTTTGGGAGCCAAAGAAAGTGAGAATAAGATAAAATGAGAAGTGAATGAGAAATAAAATAAAAGAATGCACAATCATATAATAAATAAAAAACATAACAACATTTACAACAAATTAATTACAGTTAGTAGGTTATAGGTTAGTCCAACTCAACCCAATCTAGTTAACCTGTGATTTAGGTGGACTAGATTGCTAAATTAATAAAGTTCGATATATTTTTTTTTCTTGGCCTGTTCCAAAACCGTGGTGGGTAGACTAAACTCATTTTTATACATCTATTTATACCAATATAAACATATTTTTGTATTTGTGTTTCTCTTCATGGTTATCAAACTTTGAGTTTACCAGTTCACTTACCTTTTTGCGAGTTAACTCGCGTGTAAATTCTTTTTTTAATAAAGTTTGAGTAAATATGGTAGATTATAGGGAAACTCTCGAGTTTACTATTGAGTCGTCGAGTCAAAATATATTTGTATTTAGTGTAACATTTTTAAATCGAAGAACAAACATCTCTAATAACATCAAACCTTCATTTTTTAACAATATCAAATATTAATGAGAATGTTTTATCATTATTATCATCTTTGAAATTTATTATTTGATAATGATTCATGATTAAACTTAGTTATTTAAGTATTGTGGAATGTATGATTTACTATTTTGACTTATTATATTGTTAAATGTTTAATTTATACTAGCTATAGATATTTTTTATTATTTTTATATAAAATAAACTTTTATGAATCAAGTTCAAGAGTCAAATTTATTAAACTCTTACAAATCTACCTAAACTTTCCAGTTTGATAATTTGTTTCTCTTCCTTTTCCAAAATATACACGTTGGTGGTTTAATAATAATTTTATGTCATGGTGGTATATATCAGCATAAATTATAGATTTCTTTGTCATAGTGGGGGTATATGTATATGAATAACAATTCTCGTGTGAGCACAGACATGAGCAATAAAAACTCAGAATAATATTAAAATAATTTGAGCATGGATTTTATTAATAAATGTTTAATTTTAATATATAAAATGTTTCCACGATCGATCAATTAAAATGATTCTATATATAACTTTTAATATAATTCTTATAAAACTCAATTTATTTTTTAACAATTCAGGTTGGAAAACACTATAATATTTTAGATATATTCTATTTAAATTTTTATTTTAACATATAACAAAGTCTTAATTATAAGTTAACGTAAAATTTATTATTTGAGTTTTGTTTTTCCAATCGAATTTATATATTTTTATATACTAAATATTAGTTATTAATGTGTTAGTTTTTGTTAATAAAGGAATTTAAATCTATAACCTCTCCCTCTCTCGTCTCTCCACTTTAGCCAACCTTATAACTCAAATCCTATTTATAATGACTCAAACAAAAAAAAAAAGTATTACTTAGCAAGCGCATGGATTAACTTATTCTAACTTAATTAGAAGACTCGATAGTCGGGTATGTAATTACGCTAAATAATAACTGTTTTCAAAATTTACTTTAGTAAACATATGTGATTAAAAAAAACTTAAATAAAAATTTTACTATATTTTTATAAAGTTTAATTTATAATATATTTGTATTAATTAATTTTAAATTGAATTTAATATGTAATTAAAATAATTATAATAAAATAGTTATAAAAATATTAATGACACTCATAATATAAAAATTATACAAATTTAAATATTATTGTTTATTTAACTCATCACTTTTTTAATATGGGTGAATTAAATAATTGAGTATATATAGTAAGAGGGAGTAAATTAATATGCTACCCTAATTTTGGAGTACTAGATGGGGTATATGAGTAATTGATTGTGTTTGGGGTGTGATGAAGTGGTGTGGTCCTGTTATTTATGACTTGTGAGACAAGCTGTTTGGGTTAAAAACTCAGGCCCCGCACCCAACTAAGCCTTTCATTTCTTGTTCCCATCTACCATTTCCCACCTTTAAAAACACTCTCAATTCCCTCTTTTGTTATATATGAATAGGCTTGAATCACCTAAGTTGCAGATGGGAGCCCCAAAATTCACAACTTCTTTAACCTTTGTCATATAACTTTTTCTTCACTTAGCTCCTTTTCTTGTGAGTCAGAAAAGTACTACTAGCAAGACACACGATGATCAGAAAATTCAAAGGTGCATGTTGAACAAGATGGAGAAGCAGGGCACGTGCAATACTAACTCAAGAACACACGGGATGTGATCTCAGAGAATATCACATTCTTTTCCGTTTCATTTCACCAACCAGAGATATCCTTTGAGTTAGTTCTTCATGTGCCCCTCTTCCCCATCATGACAACAGCACCTTATTGCATTTGAAATGTTGAGGAAAGGGGTTTTCATTGGCTTCTGTTCAAAATTCAGCACCCAATTCAAGTTGTTTATGCTCCACTTACAAGGTCAGTGATAGTGGCATCATCATTTTCTTTCATTTTAACCTCTTTATTCTCCAACATTATCATGTCTTCCTCTCCACATGACAAGCTTGAAATTTGAAATCAGTGTAAAAACATTAAGTGCATATTTAGTAATACTTAAATTTAGAAAGTTAATTATTATTTTACTAAAAATATTTTTAGAAAGTTTGTAAAATTAAAAAAAAAAAAAATCAATTATTGAATTCTAATACAAAATTAACTGAATCAAATTACAAGCTTTAATTCAGTTGGATACACATTATTGAGCCTTTGATGATGCTGAGAGGCTTTGGAATATCTATGTAGGTTTCACAGATATTATGGTGGATAAACATTGAAGTGAACTATTTTAGTTGTGTCTTAATCAAATGATATGTTAAGCATGTATATTAATTAATCAAAATGATGAAGGTTGTCAGTGTGAGTCGCAGTCTAATTCGTAGGTTTCAAGTTCTTTTTTTCTTTTTCTTTCTCCCAATCACTCCACGCACAAAAAGATTTTTCTTTGATGTGAAAAACCCCAATGTTGCATATAGTAACGATCACCGCATGCAAGACCATCATGCTGCACAAAACTCATTTTAGCTTTAGTTTTCATCTTACTTGTGTCAACTGTCAACTAAAAGGGTCGTTCTCAATGAAGCACTAATTATTGTAATGACCTTGCCTCACCCAACCCTCAATTTCTTACATATGCTTTTATTTTTGAAATTGACCAAAGTGGTATATGAGTCAGTTCCCGGTTTATCCTCCTCAAAAGAAAAAGCTCATTTATTTGGCGCACTTGGGAAGCATTGACATAGTGCCATGCTTTTTCATGGGTTAACCATTAATTACACAAATATCTTATTACATATGATGCCGTATGATTTTAAGCTGTCATTTATGTTCATACAAAGGTTTTTGATCGTTTTGCATGCCATCATTGTGATGTCAATTGAAAGGAAGCTTTTTAACAAGACAAAATGAGGAGAAGGAATTTTTGACCTTTTTGTAATATAGCTATGGGAAGTGAAAAAGGTTAAAAAGAAATGCAGGTATTCCATTCTCCACAAGTTATTGTGTTTATTTCCACAATATGACAAATGCATGCCTAGTTTGTAGTAGCTAGGTTTTCAAGCCTTCCTCATCAGTTTCTTCTCTCTCATTGTACTAGCTATAGTGGTGCTTGGGTTGTTTTTTTTTTTTCTTCTGGTATATCATCTATGGTTTGAACTAGCAATCTGTATATTCAATTATGTTCGCAATATTTGTAATTTGACAGATCTCAATTGTACTTCATCAATTTCATTAGCTTGTAAAGTTTCCCAATTTCATTTGCTTGTAAATTCAGTTATGGAAGTTTAGGTTATCCAGTTTTTCACTATATAACTTCATATATGTGTGTGTATATACATATATATATTTGTCTATTATTTTTATTTGAATTTTGCTTAGTTTCATGGATCTTGAGACTATAGAAACTCCACCATGTGAGAGCAAGATGTCTTTGGCAATAGAAGCGAGAAACTTAATGACCAAAATTACATAAAATATAACTTCAAAATGCTAGTATATATGATATAATTATCCCAAATCCATCAGTTTTTTCACTAGTAAACATGTAAAAATTAGTTGGGCAGTTAGAGCATGATATATTGTGATGGATCATAGTCTGCATATTCTGTACATGAAACTAAGAAAGAAAATTTACTTGAGCATACTTACCAAACTCATTATTAATTATGCATATAAGTGACAATAATTGATAGTGATGTTCAGAAAAAAATTAAGTAAAAAAGGGAAATGAAGTCAAAACAACAATGCGTCCAAAGGACAGCACATGTAATGGCATAGTGAGGAGTCCCCATATACGATGCTTTGGCCCTTACCTTTCCGTACACCTACTTAAAGGATCACTCTTTAATTAACCACACAACAAAGGCTTTTGAAGACTTTGGAATTATTTATGTGGTGGTCTTTAATATTTATATGTGTTGGGGCACCCCTATTGTTTCAATGGGACTATCCGTTTTGTTTGCATATATAGCATCTAAAGGAAACATGGGGTCGTGGATACAGCTGAGACGGGATAAGACTTGAGAGTTTACCATCATTTTTTGCTCATCTTAATTGAGATGCCTATTTATGATAACATTCATTAACTCTATTACATTCTGGAACACAAGAGGACCATTCCATTTCCATTAAAAACCAAAAATTCATTTTATGAGTCTTTATTGCTATATTAATGCTGCATGATGCTTATGTCTGCTAATTAGTGATTGACTCACATGCTTATGTGGGAAAAATATCAATCAAATTTCTCTTTTTTGACTGCAAGGAAATTTGTTTTTCAATTACTTGCCTCGCCTTAGACTGCAATTGTCTCGCAAAGAGTTTTCATAATCTTCATAATAATTAAGTTACGTGGGCCTTTTAGTGTAGTGGTTTAGGTTCTTTACACCGACAAACTCTACTTCGAAATGAGATACCCAAATTACATTTATTTTCCTTTTCAACATCTTTTATTAGATTTCTGTGTTTTAGATAGTGCCAATAAGCGTCTTATTATATTTTCAAAAGTAGAGATACAAATGGGTTATATTAAATTAAATCATACCTTAAAAGTGGTTGGTTTAATTATTTATTAAACTTGAAGCTTGGGCATACTTTTATTTTCTTGTGATATATGGCAATTTTTTGTAAAAGTTTAAGTTCTAATTTGTCCTAAAAAGTATTCAAGTGTCTGTTTTTATAATATGATGATTTATAAATGTATCAGTTAATCTAGTTTTAAATAAGCTACCTTTACGTCTTTGCGCAGATAAACGGATTTGATTTTAAACACGTTGAATATATCATTTCAAGAGTTTATAAAAATGTTTAATATTTTAAAAGAGTAATTTTAAAAGGATTATTTTCTTTTATAAATTTTTATGACTCTTTTAAGTAAAAAATGAAATAGGTGAAATCTATTAACGCTTGACATATCTTTTTATTAATTTTTTTGGTATGGAATTAGAGAAATTTTGTCTTTCTTCTCATTTTTTTTTTAATTTTTTCTACAGAAGTAGTTTTTCACTTCCCAATACCCATCTTTCCTGAACAAGGAGTTAAAGTTTTTTTTTATTAGTAAATAAGCTTTTGCAATATTTCTAATTAAACTAGATGATTATCAAATAAATCAAGCTAAAAGATTAGTCTATACATGGGACTTTAGTTTTATAAAAGAAAATATAGAAATTCAGCCAGAAGTTCTTTAATATGCATGGATGTTTGGCCTATCTGGACTCATCCATATTAGTTTATAGGTCTTTAGTTTAGTACATATTGGGTCTAACTTATTATAGGCTTATAAGTAGGTTAATTTGTTGATATTTATGTCATATATATACAACGTAATGTTTGGTATATACAGTAGAAGAAGAAGTTAAACAAGATATATAGAAAGAGAAATAAATTATGAAAATTTTAAAACCAGTGGGACACAGTTGGTTAATAAATTATTAAAGAATGAAATAAAAAAAGAAGTATGAATCTCTCACCTTATTATTTCTTCAACAATTGAGTGAAAATGAAAAGTGAGAAAGACAATAAATTAATATAATCAATTATATATGCATCACACAACCAAATTAATTTGCTCTTTTATATGTATATAATGAATTATATTTGTACGTATTTATCATCAATTTTTATTTTATCTAAAATTTTCTATTTTCTATTTCATTCTATACAATCAAGTGAATTTGTTTAACCATAATGAGTTCATAGTAAATAATTTTGCTCAGAAATGTATTAATTCCCGTTAAAAGTCCCTTGAATGGGAAGTTAGAACATTATTAATATAGAAAAATGTTAATAATGTATTTTTAACATTTTTTAAAAAATACTCTTTATTATTAGTTAAAAATCTATAATAAACTTTACTTAATAAATTTTAGTTATGATTTTGTAATTTCAAATTAAATTTTAATTAATAATAAAGAATGTTTGAAAAACTGAATTAGAATTATCCCTTAATGAAATATTATGCTTTGTGCCTTAGTTGTGGCATGTATGGTGCTTAAAAATGGATTTTGCACCTAATGGAGTTTTCTAGTTAACAATTTTTTCGAAAATATCATCCAATATGTTGGATAATCATGTGAAACCTTGTGCACATAACAATCATTTTCAGAGTTTAAATTTAATATGATCCTGCTCTTTTCTATACGATTAGTGACCACGCCATAGCTTAAATTGCCATCAATTTCATTTTCATAATTTATAAAGGTTGACGGTGACCATGATGATTGATGAATGTGGTCCATAAATAAAAACCATAGTAACTGAGGTAAATGCAGATGACAGATGTGAGAAAAAACATCAAATCTATTTAACATACAACAAATTCAAAACCGCAAACACCACAGAGCAAGTGAATTAATTGTTTCCGTACGAAGGAAAGCTTTTGTACAAGATATTATCAGACAAGATCTTCTGGATTTTATCGGACTTCATGCAATTTTGAAAAATATCCATGAACTCACTAAAAAAAAACCTTTTAAAATGTGTTTGGTAAACATGGGGTTGTTTTCTTTCCTTTCCAACCACCAGTTTTGCTCATCATTAGCTATGATTATGATCAATTATCATTTCTAAGGTCCCGTTTCTGGTTATTTTGAGGTTTATGGTATTTTTAGTTATTTTTGAAATAATTTTATCTAATTTAAAAAATAATAAAATATAATTTTTAAATTTTTGTTTTTGTTGTTATTCAAATTCAATCATTGATCATCTCTAATCGGTTATCACTGGTTGTGACCTTCAATCGATGGCGGTCGTCAATCTGTTGGTAACTCCGATGGAAAGGTGTAGAAATTATATTTTTGGGGTATGTTGGATACTGTCTTAAAAGATTTATTTGGATAATCTTGCAAGTCCCCAAGATATAATTGGAACATCTTAGACAAGTTGACAACATAAACCCAGAAGTAGAGGAAAAGCAAGAGAAAAATGGGAGAAAAGAGCTCAAAGGTGTTTCTAAAAATGAAACAAGAGACTACTTTGAATTTGCTCGTCATAATGAATATAATTGTTGTAAATATAAATTATAATAAAAAGGATTAAATGTAATTAATTGTAGGATTACAAATTAATTATATTTAATATGTAATAAAGACTAAATTTAATACATAATAAAACGTACCCGTGATTATAAACATTTGAATGCACTTTTTAAAACCATACGTTACAAATTAATTTAGCCATTCTAATACTCAAATTTTCCAATAATCTCTCACATATTACAAAGGCAAATAAAAATTTTTGAAAAAAAGACATATCTGGCTAGGTTCGCAAATGAGATGCATTGCACAAGACTTGATGTAGCTATGCTATATGAACCAGACCTAGACTAGCAGAGTACTTATCACACAATGCAGTTGGGGTAGCGAGACTATATGAACCAAAAACACATGACATATGATAGTGGTCTACTAATCACAATACATCCCCACAATCTTTTGTTGTTATCGCTGGGTTGTGCATTTAGGCCATGCGCCTTATTCATGACTGCTATAGAGGTTTGTCAATATCTCATGCAAACGAATTCACTTGATACTCATATAAGTGATTTCATAAAGTGTATGCTGTAAATCATACACCACCCATAAGAGATATGAAATTCATTAAAAAATTAATAAAATGCTAAGCTTTCTCATAAAACTTAACTATATAAATTTAACCTATCATTAGTGCAACATCTAGCAATTTCTCATATCATAGGAAGGGACTAAAAAGGAAATTGATTGATATTAATTTTAGTGCTAGCAAAACTGACAAATGACTTGTTCTACCCATGTGAACCTTCTTTATAGGATCTCCAATGACAAAGGTTGGGTTACCATCATTGTCTATTTTCGAGTAACTTAAGTCTTATTTCCTTCGATGTTTCTAATATCATTTTTCTTCCCAGGGGTTTCTTCAAAGGATCTGTTAAGTTTCCTTTTAACTTCACAAAGTCTATAGAAATGATTTCATTCTTCAGCAAATGCTTTATCATATTATGTCTCAATTGGATATGTCTATTCTTATCATTATAAGTTTTATTTGCGCTATAGTTATTGCTGGTTGTGAATCACAGTGCATAAACACTGATGGTGTAGGTTTCATTCTAAAGGAATGTTAGCCCAAAAGTTTTTCAACCACTTAGCCTTAGTGTCAGCCATTTCTAGAGTAACAAACTCAGATTTCATTGTTGATCTAGCTATAATAGTTTGACTGGCTGACTCCATGTAATTGCACCAACACCAAGTGTAAATACATAGTCATTAGTGGATTTTGTCTCATATGAATCATAGATCCAGTTATCATCAATGTACCTTTTTAGTACAAAGGGAAATTCACTGTATTCAATACCACAGTTAGTGGTACTTCTCAAATACATAATGAGTCTAGCAAGTGCTTCCCAATTATCCTTATTAAGGTTATGATGAATGTATCTAGTCAATCTACCTACTACATAGGCTATATTCGGTCTTGAGAAATTCATCAAGTGCAGTAAGCTCCCAATAATACGGGCATATTGAGTTTGAGAAACTGATTTTCCTCTATTTTTCATTAGTTGAGAGTTAGCGTCATAAGGACACTCACAGATTTATAATCATAATAGTCAAATTTCCTAAAAAGTTTCTCACATAATATTCTTAGGATAAAATTATATTGTTTCCCTTGCTTATGACTTGAACTCATAAAGTTACACTTGCATCACCCATGTCTTTCATATCAAATTTGAATGCTAAAAAGGATTTAGTTTTAAAAATTATATCATTTCATGTACCAAAGATTAACATGTCATGCACATACAAACATATAATGACACATTCACCATTCACAAGTTTATTGAATACACATCTATATATTAACATCACTAGAACAAAAACTATCAGCAAGTATATTCTCGTTAAAATTTTCATGCCATTGTTTAGGTGCCTATTTTAAACCATATAAAGATTTTAAGAGTTTACACACTTTTAATAACAAGAAACCTATAGGTTTCACAATGCTCAGGATAACCAATAAACATGCAATCAAAGGTCTTAGGTACTATTTTCTCTCTCTTGGGATTAAGTAACATAATCTTAGCTAGGTACCCCAACACTTTAAGATATTTCACATTTTCTGTTTTGTTTATCATGCAAGTTGATATAATTTAATAACATATAAGAAATTAACATGTTCTAATCTAGCATACCACATATCATATGAATCAATCATATAAGCAGAAGAAGAAAATGTCTTGATGCCATTAATCACTTAAAAAATATTAACTTAAAAGAGACTTTGATCACAATAATCTTTTCCCACAAACACATTATATTTTTTTTTTCATGACAATCTTGTCAAACTCAAAAGTCAATTTTACTCAACCTTTCCCAACAATGTCACAGAGACTAAGTGTTTGTTTGATAACATTTTTATAAAACTGTTTTTAGTATTTTAATTTTTAAAAACTAAAAAACTCGTTTGGTTACTGTTTTCTTAAAACAGTTTTCGAAAACAATTCTGATTTTTTAGTTTTTAAAAAATAAAAAATAGGAACAACTTTACGTAGTTGTACTTTTTAGCTTTCTGTTTTTGTTTTGAAAACTCAAAATACAATAAGAATATGTTATTTTTTGTTTTTCATTAATGATATTTCAATAAATATAAACAATTTTTTTATCTTAAAAACAATTTTTGAATAACACTTACCACACAAGTATTTTTTCTCTCTTATTCCAGAAAACAATTTTTGAAAACTATTTTTTAAAATTCTTTTCAAAAACTAAAAAACAAAACTAAACCAATCAAGCTCTAAGTTTACTCTTATGGTAGACACATATAACACATCACTTAGAGCTAGTGTTTTCTAGATGAGAGTTTTAAAATAACTTTTCATTTTCCCAAAACGGAAGTAGATCCATAATCACCAAGGAAAACTTGTTCTTATTCATTCCCCACAAGAGTGTAGGGGAAAACGCATTTATATTAGCATATATGTGTCTAGTAGCCCAAAGTTTACCATTTATTTACTCGCATTGATCACAATATTTACTAGAGAAATGACTATAATAAAATTATCATCTCATTCAACCAAGTTAACCTTAAGCGTAGAAGGATTGTCATTTCTCACAAGTAAGCACTAAGACATAAAATATTTTGGCTCTTCACAAAAATAATTATTTGTTTTTATTAAAAGTGAGGTTTAAAACTGGATATGGGGTATGAAAATTATTATTGTGATAAGTTTCATAGGCATAACTTTTTGAAGCAATCATAATTTGACCTTACTCTTACTAGTATAAATTTTTGTAGACATCCTACAAAGATTTAACATAGATATGTTCCTACCCGCGCCAAAAATTCTACCTAGCAAAAACTTCAATTTTGAAGACGTCCAGCAATAGCTTTGTGAAAGCACGTTAGACCTCAGATGCAACAACGAAGTTGATCTAGTCAGCCATAAGTCTTTTAGATTGTTGATAACTCTAGTGCAAAGGTGTAGAAATGATCTTGTTGAAACGTGTTAGGCACTGTCCTAAAAGACTTATTGAGGTAATCACTCAAGTCTCTCATGATACAACAGGAACATCTCAGGTAAGCTGAGACTACAGAACTAGTAAGATAAACTCGAGAGCTAGAGGAAAAACTAGAGAAAAGTGGAGAGAAAAATGCTCAGAGTTGTTTCTAACTGTGAAATTAGAGACCCTATATATAGTGCTATGAATGTTCACCTCATAATGAATATAGTCGTTGCAAATATAAATTATAATAAAAAGGATTAACTTTACTTAATTGTGTGGTTAGGAATTAATTATATTTAATATGTAATAACTAAATTTAATATATAATAAAACTCACCAAAGACTATAAGCATTTTAATGCACTTTTAAAGCAACACTTTACAAATTAATTTACCTATTGTAATACTCAAATTTTCTAACACGGTCTCTACCTTTGATCAACAATCACTTGCTACAACCTCCGATCGACAATCATCGATGCCACCCTTGACCGAGGGTCACTGACTGTCACCTTCAACTGACAGTCACTAGTTAACACCTTCGACTAACAATCATTGGTTGTCACCTCCAATTGATGGTAAGGGATGGATCTACCTTGTAAGGTGTGGGGGTATTTGCCCCCACTAAATATTTGGTTTGTTTCAAAATAGTGTATGAATATGCTATTATATTATTTTAATTTCATTTTTAATATAAAATATTATTTTACTATTAATAAATTTTAATATTATAAAATAATATAAATTATCACATCCCTGTGTAATTCTATTATTTTTTAGTTCATGAATATGTTAACTTTTTAAGTAATAATATTTTAATATAATATTACAATGTATTATTTCTCACATGTTTTTCATTTATCTTTCAATCTATATTTTTATTTAGAGAAAAACAAGTAGCAGATAGACCCTAGGAGGGGACGCCAGCAGCAGAGTCAGCAGAGAGTTTGTTATTGTAAAAGGTTTTATATTAACATTTAACCATAACCATTTATATATAGTAAGTTTGTTAATTTTTTCAATTAATATTTTAGAAGTCATCTAAATGAAAAGTTATGATTAAACAATAGTGTTAAACACTGCATAAGTGCTAAACTCTTTTGTTTATCTTTTTTATAACTATTTCCCACCAAATACTTTCATTTTATTTATATATTATTTATTTTCACACATCTATTCTATTCAAACTAGTATATTTCTCTTCTTTCTATAAAAAATACATTACAAAACAATTATGACATATATTTATATTTTTAAAAATATTATATTTTATTATTACAATCATGACATTATAAAACCTATTATCACGACTTAAATATATTTGGTTCCTAATAAATTTATCAATTTTGTTTTTGTCCCTATTAAATTTTTTATGTGTTTGGTTCTAAATTGTGTTTTTATTTTGTTTTTGGTCTATAAGTCTTTAAACAATGCTTTAAAAAATTCTAAAAATGGTTTAGATATTATTTTTGAACAATAGAAGATTAAAATTTTATTAGGAAACAAATAAAAAAGAAAAAATTTATTAGAGAGAAAAAACAAAATTCACTGAGTTATGAAGACCAATGTGTTTAAGCTATAAATTATTATAGTTATTGCCCCCACTACATTATAATCTTGGATCTGTCACTAGCTGTCATATCCGATCAACAAACACCAATTGCCACCTTCAACTATAGATCACCAGTCATCACCTTCAATTGAAGGTCACCAGCTACCACTTCCAACTAGAAGTCACCATTTTCAGTCTCTAAAGAGGCAAGATTCTAATGTTGTCAAAAATTTGAAAATAATGTTTCAAATTTAGAAACCAAAACATTGTTTTTAAAAATTTGAAAACTTAAAATAAAAACTAGTTTTTCTTTTTATAAATTTCAAAACTGAAAACAAAAATAACCCCAAATGGAAGGGATTGGATATTGGTTACAAATTTATTTGATTTTATTTTACAAACCAAATTAATTTTATTAAATAACCCAAGAGAATTTATTTCAAATTAATCTATCTAAATGTTAATTGGTGCAAAAAATACCATAATGAGAGGCTTAATCCAATTTTTTTAAATGGGAAAAGAAGTCGAGTCATTAAAGTTTATATAATTTAAGGGAAAAAGTTGGATTTTTTTTTTCAAAAATAGAGATATATTACTTTGAGTTTTTTTTTTTCCCGGATATGTATTACTTTGAGTTTAATTAAGTATCAATCACATGTAAAGAGTCTCCAAGATTAATATTACTAAAAATGGTCTATAGTTAAACGATGAATATGTATAAAATAACAATGAATTTACTTTACTCCATTGTTCGTAAAATTATATAAAAAAATATTTTATGTTTATTTTTAAAGATATATATATATATATATATATATTTCTAATTTTGAATGTTGCATTTTTATTTCATTAAATTTGTTTTTTATCTTAAAAAGAGAACTTAAACCTTGTAAAAAGAAAAAGATTGATTGACATGAAATAACCATCATTCGCAAAATCATAGAATTAATGGAACATTATGCTCAAATTAATCAAGTTTTATATAAATCATTTTTATTTTTTAAACAAAAATTATGGGGTTTACACTTTAATTTGTCGTAGTCAACATTTCTTAAAATATCAAATAGACGAAACATGATATATATGTTTGAACTAATCCAGTTTTTAAAAAAAACTATTTGAATTCTTGAAATAATTAAAATTATGAGATTAAAGCTAATATTTCTAGGAGTTTAAATATGTTTTTGGTTTTAGTAATTTTGTTTTTTGTTTTAATGTTTGGTATCTATAAACATTTTGTTTTTTATCTTGTCAACTTCATTTTCTTGGCTAAATGTTAGTTATTAATGGGTTAGTTTTACTACGAGAGATTTGAACTTACAACTTCTTCCTTCTTCCATCCACTAGACCTACCTTATAATCCCTATTAACAATTTTATTTATTACAAAAATATTGACATAAGAAAAGTTGATGTGGTAGTTAGATTTTATATATCAAGTGACTAAAATAAAAAGTTAACATACTTGTTGGACTAAAATATGTACCTACATTAAATTGATGTAAGTAAAATTCAAAAAAACTTCTATCAATGATTATCAAACTCTAACTCTCTAGCTCTTATCATATTACAAGTCTATTTACCTTTTGCGAGTTAACTTGTGTGCAAACTTTCTTTTTAGTAAACTCTGGATAGACTCGATAGATTCTATGTGAACTTTGTAAACTCTTGAGTTTACTACCAAATCATTCAGTTAACAAATTGGGTTGTTTTGTACACTTTAAAGTTTAACATATTTTCATTTAATGTGTTGTTCTTAAATTGAAGAACACCCACCTCTAAGAACATTAAAACCTTCATTTTACAAAAATATCAAACAATGATAAGAATGTTCTACCATTATTATCATCTTTGCAATTTTCATTTAATAGTGATACATTGTTAGACTTAGTTATTTAAAGATCATAAAATTTATGGTTTACTATATTTTGGTTTATTATGTTGTTGAAATGTTTAATTATATATTATTTATAAATATTTTTTTAATATTTTTATATAAAGTAAACTCTTACAATTCTACGAGTTGAGTTTATCGAATTCTCATGAGTCTCCATGAATTTTCTCGAGTTTAATAACATTGATTCTACCTACAATTAAGTGAATTAACCGATTAAGGTAAAAGTCTAAAATATTTATACCCACAACTATTTGACATAAGTAAAATTTCATAAAATTTATTACTACATTGGTTGATGTAGGTAAAACCACATAAGTCTCTACCTATAGTTTTTGGAGTAGGTAAAACTCTTTTTTATAAAAAAGCAATAATGACATGTAAAGTCATGTAAAATTTAAAAAAAAATCAATATTAATACAAATTAAACAATTAAAAAACTTGGCATACTATGGATCAAATTCTGAAGTATGGATTGAGTTTTCAAAATTTGGCTTATTTCTCTGATAAATTCTTTTATTTGCATGCCTAGGTGTGAAGACTTACATGATACAATAGCTGTTAAAATTAACATGAAGGTTTTCCAGTAAATGTATCTTTTTAACAAATTTAAGGGAGAGTATGCTTGTGAGTTAGTGCTCTATTTCTTTAATAATTTGGATGGGGAAAAAGATGTGAAAATGTTTTGACTGAAAATACATATACATTCTAAATTTTATTTAATGGTTGTCAAATGATTTCTAAATTGTTTTAAATTGTCTTTGCTCATCGACTTATGAAAATCAAGTTGTAAATTGATTGATGATTGTCTTTACTCATTGACTTATGAAATTGTTGGTGTTTTCTTCTACTTTATGTTTAAGTATAAGATTTAATTGTTTTTGCAGATGATTTTTTCAATAATATTTTCTTCGATTATAATAATTTTTCATAAAATTAAATAATATGAAAATAAAATAGATTTAACTTAAGAATTATAACAAGTGAAAAATATTATTAGAAGATTTTTTTTATACATTATGTGACTTTTACCTACCGTTGAAGAGACAAAGATTCATGACTTTTGCCTACACTAAGTGACTATAAGTATATAAGTTATACTTATAGGTAATGAACTTTTACTTTTACCTACCATTCAACATTATAAATATATAAGTTTTTTTATCGGCCATTATAGATATAAGTTAAAGACTTTTACCTATATGCATTTCAAATTGTAGGTATATGTTATAGTGACAATATATAACCATTGTAGTGATAGATATTAACTATTGCAATATATTCCCCCCGTCCCCCCCTCTTCCAATATTGATAGCACCATCATTTGTAGGTAAAAGTTTATTATACATTTACTTAAATATATGGAACCTATAGTGACAGTTATTGTCTTTAGGTATATGTATTTTCTTGTAGTGATTCTAAGCTCTAGTTACAAGAATCACAATGATATATTAACCTTCCATTTTGCTTATGAATGTCCTATTCATATAGTTTTCTCTCTCATATATATATACAAAGATAAAAAAGAGTATTCTCACATAGAGAAATATAATATTAATGTAGAGAAAGAGTTTTCTCATATATAATATTAATATAGTTGGTTAAGGAAAGAAAGAAGTGAATAAAGGTTTCACATTCAATCATCACTTGCTAAAAAAACAAATATTACTAATAATATTACGAGTTAAACCATCTTTGTTTAAAAAGTAATTGTATTTATCTAATTAATATATATTTATATTTTAATATTTTCATATTTGACAATTACAATGTATTTGACTATTTCTTAAATTTTCTATTATTTCTCCAATCATAATTACTTTTTTTTAAAAAAAAATGGTTACTACGTCATATTTAAAATATAAGATGAATTAAGTTTGAAAATTAATTAAAAATAATATAGGCTTAAGTCTAATCTCAGATAAAAAAAAACAAAGTATTAGAAATATATATTAAAAAACAAAATAAAAAGGAAAATATTATTCATATATCCCTGTTTTAATAATATACATATTTTTGTTTTCTTTTTCAAAAATAAACTTTTTTCGGATAAGTTTTTTTTAAAATTTTAATGAAAAAAATAACTTATTTAAACAAAATAATTATTTATTATAATTTTTAAAATATTTATTAAAAATTTTATAAAAAGAAAGGCCAAAACAACTTATTTTGATAAGTTTTTACTCATAGTAACTTTTAAGTTTATATAGAAGTTGTTTTATGAGAAGCTGAAGCTATCAAATTTTAAAAAGAACTTTTCATAATTGTAATCAACATAAAAGGTTTATTCTATAAAAATCACTTGTAAATAAATTACTTGTTTTTAAATCTAAACAAACTCATCCATTATAATACATACTTGTCTTAAGGTTAATTGATTTAAACACTAACCTCCTTTTTAAAAAAAAAAATAAAAACTAAAGATAAAAGTAGCACATACCATTCAAAAATGGTAACTTGAAAGAAGGTCTTTATATGCATCTTAGTCTCAAGGTTAGACAAAATTACAGGGCTAACTTTTAATTAAAATTGAGCAAGTAGATAGTCTATTTGTTTAAATTTTCAAATCACAAAGTCTACAACCCACATAAAAAAGCCACAATTTTAATGATCTTTAGTTTGTGAAGTCGCCATTTGCCTTGCATAGTTCGCGGATTAAACAAGTCAACCTAGAACTGCAAAAATATATAATTAAAATTTTTATAATAAAACTTTTAATATAATTAAAATAATCGTTTACCATTTTAAATTAGGAACTTCTTTTAAAGTCATATAAGTAATCTAATATTTTTTTTATTTTAATATTTTTAATATTTCTAAATTAAAATTCGATAAAAGTGTCTACAAATTTAAACATATATTATTTTTTAAATAATGTTGGGTCATGAAAGTCTGGATTGAGTTTGTTTAGCTTGTATGTTAAATGAACTAGGTTAAAAAGTCTACCTTAAATTAACTTACTCATATATCCTGTAAGTTGTAAGTTAAATTGGTAGTTTGTGAGTCGAACTCATTTGGATCTACAGCAATTAAATCCTCTAAATTTAATATATTGCATAAAATTAAAAACAAAAGGAGTTGGTCCAATTTTACACATGTGGGGAAAAATTGAAATTTAAAGGAATTATTCTTTTGGTAGATGCATAAAAAAGAAAAGAAAATTAAATATCATAACAACAATATAGGAAAATTAATTAAAAATTAGTTAAAACAATAAAATAGGTCAGTTTTGCTTAAAATAATAGTGACCTATTGTTATTCTTAATTTTGGAGAAAGAGAAAATGGTTAATTTGGAATCCTACAAAATTAGGTCCAAAGATATATTTGATGAGTTAAGGCTAAGCAGGTTACAAAACTAGATTAATAAAGAAGGAATACAGTTTGAAAATTTTGTGGATCAAGTTCATTTTTCACTCAATGTTGGTTAGAGTTATTTTTTAATTGATGAGTCTCAATCAAGGTTGATCGAAAAGCTTCTCTGGTAAACATTAGTAACAACATACTTTGATTGACTTTGACTGAAAAATAAATATTACAAATGTTGAAAAAAAAATCTTTGACTAAAATATCAATTGAAAAACAACCCCAACTTATATCGACTAAATAATATAATATTGGCAAATATAATATCTGCTTTGTTAAAAAAAAAAAATATCAATTAAAAAATAACATCAACCAACTTGAAAAATAAGTTGGCTGACATCAACAGAAAAACAAACTACTAACATTAGTCGTTGACAAAACTATGACTGACAAAAAAAAAAAGACAAAATGGGAAACAAATAACCCCAATCTATATTGACAAAAACCATTATGACTAATGTTGGGAAAATAATAACTTCGTCAATGTCAATAAAAATACTCAAGATAACATTAACAAAAAATAGTCCTACTGATGTTGGTTGTGAAAAATCCTGATTAACATTGAGAAAAAGTAACTTCGACTGAGTTTGAATTGAAAGAAATCTCGACTGATATCAATAGAAAAGAAGTAGAGAGATTCATAGGGGTTCGTAGGCCCAATTTAATAATAGTAGTTTTTAGCAAGTGAGGTTTGTATAATTCTTATTTGGGTCACGCGGTAGGATCTTGACAATTTCTCCTGCACCTCCAAAATCTCTCTTGCATACCGTTTTGGATATGCATTTTAACCCCAAATTGACCATTTAGGAGGGTGTAAATGGAATGTGGAGAAAAATTCCCTAGGATCCTTGTGTCCATACCCTTAGTTTCTATTCGGCTTAGTTTCTTATTTTTAAATATGTTGCCATAGGTTTACACTTTATAAAATGAAATAATTTGAACTAGAACAATTTCAAAATCAATGAACAATTGGAACAACTGGGAACCCCGCAAACACTCATAACGTATTCCAGCTCTAATTGCTTGAACCAACTCCGTCACGTCACTGTGTGGGAACGAAGCTGGACAAAAGTATATTTACGGTGACTCTTCCCTCATAAATTCTCCACACTTTTCAATGAATCCATCACCAACACATAAAATTCCGGGTTACATCAAAGTAACGAACACATATGTTATGTTTAGTTTTCAAAAGTAGCTCATGAATGTTCCTCAAATATGACTTATTCAGAAAGCATGTTTATACAATTAGGCATTTGCCTTCCACTTGTGGGTCAAAGATTTCATGGGATCATGTCTCTAGTGTGCTAACTGTTGATATGGTTTAGCTCATCAATAAGAGCCTAAATTTCAATATCAAATATATCGCCCAAGCCAGTTTGACAATTGAGATTAATTTCGGCCCAACAAACTAGAAAATGTGGTTTCTGAATACTCTAGTCCAGATCCTGAGTTAAGAAGCAGTGCCAGCCAAGTCCTAGCCCCGGGAACAAAACTTTTTGCTACAAAATTTTTAGTCAATTCCATCGCTTCAGCAATCAAACCCTTTTGGCACAACTGAAATATGATGTTATCAAATGTTGAAGATCTAGGAAATGAACACTTGTCCAACATTTTCTCCAATAAAAGACATGCTTCAACAATCTCACCTTTCCCAACCAAACCATCAAGCACGATCCTGTATGTATGCAAGTTGAGCTCAATACCCTTGAACCCCATCTCCTTCATTAGCCCCCTTGCCTTAGCTAAATCCCCTTCTACACACAATGTACCCAATAAAGTATTGTAAGTAACCACATTCGGTTTGCATCCTAACTCCTCCATAGAAGCAACAATCTTAAGCGCCTCATCTACATTATTCTGCTTACACAAACCATTTATATACACGTTATAAGTATAAACATCAGGAATGAGTCCACGTACAAGCATTTCATCAAATAGTTCTTCTAACATCATATACTCCCCTTCCGCTACAATCCCACTCAAGACCATGGTATAACAGACAACATCAGGTTCAATTCCATCTGCTTTCTGCTGGTTCAGAATGTCCAAAGCATCCATACCCCTTCCTTCTTTCACCAAGAACCTAATCATATTTGTATAATCCGTGACACCAGGACAAAATCCTAGTTTCCTCATATCCCTCCAAACAATCAAAGCCTCAACACCGGTGAAATCCTTTTGTTCACACAATGATGATATTATCAAAGAACATATCTTCTCATCCAAACCATACCCATCTTCTATCATACAATTCAGCATCTTAACAGCATAACCCACCCTCTTAATTCTACACAATGCCTTGATCAAAACCCGGAAAGTGGATTCCTCGAGGCGAATGTTCATATGCTGGCTCTTGAGCAAGATCTCTGGAACCATTTTGAGGCACTCAGTCTTCCTACAAAGCAGTGAGAGAAGCAAGTTCAATGAGCAAACAGTAGGTGTGCACCTGAACCTGGGGATTCTGAAAAACAAATCAACAGCATCTTGGACCCTGTTAGCAAGACCATAGAACCTAATAAGGTACACAAGGATGAACTCTGGCGTTTCAAACTTCTCCATGTGTTCAAGGTGGTGAAGGACAGGAGGAATGTCCTGCAACTGGGAGGTGACGGTTAAGGTTTGGATGACAAAGTAGTAAGCTTTCGGAGTAGGGTCACAGCTATAAGCTTTGAAGGAGTCAAGGAGAGTGGAGAGAAGGTTGGATCTTTGGGGTTGCTGGGAAGAACCCATATGAAGGGTGGCTTGTTTGAGGATTTGCATAGCTTGTTGTTCACCAAAGTTGTGGTGCCAAGAGGTCTTGTAAGGAGAGTGTGGCCATTTTTTGAATTTTCTAAGGTATTTGTTGGCTCTCTTGGATAAAGGGTGTCTCACCATTTGGATTTGATGAGGAGCAGAGCAATAACAGAGAAGGTAAATGCTTCTTCCTCCAAAAAAAACCGTCAAAAATGTGACATTTGTGAGCTGATTGAGTGTAATATTTCAAAACATGCGTTCTTTTGAAAAGTATCCCTATTCCCAGGTTGATACCAAATAGACGCAGGACGATGTGGAGCAGAACAGCAAGGACGGAGAACCACTGCCCGCCACTGCTCGTCGGAGGATATACCACCTCTCGTGACAAAGCTAAACCCTCACAGCAAATTAATTTACACAGCAAAATCCGTGCAACTCAAATTACTTTACACGAATTTCTATGTATTTAATTATATATATATATATATATATATACATACTTGGACCAGATACAAAGTCCCGCAAATAAATCCTCTCCCCTCATACGAGACACAAAAGACTTCTGCTGCTCATGTCTTAAAAAAGCCATAATTCGTATAAACTATAATTTGCATATTGATGGAATGAAAGTAGGGTTCACCAAATCCAACTTGATTAAGAAGCAGATGCAAATTCAATAATTCAATTGAAAAATAATTTATAAATTTAATTAAAAATTCTCAAATAATTTAACCTGTATTAGGTGTAAATTATAATTAAATTAATTTACAATTAATTATTTTCATCCGTTTTTTTCTTTTCTCTCGTAAAGAGTAGGATTTCAACGTTACTATTACAATTAGTAAAAGAAATTCCTTTCACAACTACATCATATCTAAAATATATTTCTTTTAATTTATTATCCTTTATCTTTATTTTAAAATTAAATTTGAATATTTTAAATTAGTAATTAATAATTAAAATAATGTTGTAGTAAATTATATTTATTATAAATTTAAGATATAATTTACATATTTAAAAAAATAGTTATCCTGAATTTTAAGAATAATATAATTTATTATATTTAAAATTATTTATTTATTATAAATTTAAATATATAAATATTTATGTTGTAAATAAACATCTTACTAAGAGATGCTACTTTTGTTTGTAATTCTGGTAGTTATTAATCTTTTGTTAGGAGCTAAGCCCATGAAAAAAAAAAAAAAAAGAAAGCCAAAATATAACCCTTTTGAACAGATACAAAAAGCTTACTAAGAAAGAGTTTGACTATTATGCATGACTTAAATTTAAATTTCGTTATTTCCATTGTAAAAATATTGAAGAAATACAAAAATGAATTTATCCTTTGACACTTAACTCATTTCGTACCATGTGCATATTGACAAGTATAATATAGAGCCTTGTTCCTGACTAAACTTTCTTAGACGTAAGTAATTCATAAGTTGAAAAGCGCGGTTCAAACCAGTCATCCTTGTCCGCAAAGAAACTTCCCACCAACATGGTTGACCATATCAGACCATAGCATAACATTATATAAAAAAGCTCCAGCACTCAAACATGAAACATCTGATATGATTCTACAACAACATTAGCAAAGAAACAATTTCGAAATTAATTAAACTCATAATCTTCTGCCACTCTTTCAACTCCAAACCATATCATGGCAAACCAATCAGCCCCCTTTAGCACCCCAATCATCGGCACTCAGTACTGTGCCCCAGGTATATATATACGATCCTCTATGCTTGTGTATGTTCAATTATTTTTTAAATAATCGTTTTTTCTGCGCTAGATTTGATGTATAGAATAAATTATTTAGATTTCCCTCTCTTTCTGAATTCTCTATTAATTACTGGTTTTAAACTATCTCATTATTTATTTGTTCATTGTGTTATATAATCCATCATGTTGAGGGGTTTAAATTAATCGTGTTTATAGACGCATCATGCATTTACATATTGCTTCATTCAATCTCATTATAACTGGATTTATACAACTGTCATATTTCAGGTCCACATCCAGTTGATCTGATAATCATAAAGGAGAGGAATATAGGTGAAAATTTCACTTTCACAGACATGAATGGTAACATCTGTTGGAGTGCAAGTGTGAATTGAAGTTCGACATTAGTTAGAAATTGAAAACTTGAGTAATATATAAGTGAGAAAATCCATAACCTAATTCCTTAAGGTTTTGAGTTGAAGGTGGTGTCATATTCTCTTATATATGGATTTATATCCCTTGGTTATACATCTCCTTAGTGTTTAACTCCTTCGTTGAAAACTCCATTGTCCATTTTCAAAGATTGGTTAGTTCATATCAACTATGATCAATTCCTATATATCTTCATTTTCTTCTTTTTTCTAGTGAATTTAATTATATGTTTTCCGTATTTTTCTCCTTATTGTTGGTATTAAACGCTAACATCCATAAAGTTCTACATGCCTACTATTTGTGTTTCTTCTTCTCTATCTTTAATTCTCTCTTTTAGGATAAATTAGTCCTAGTTTGTATTTTTCTTTCTGCTAAATAACTATAATTTTGGCATATCCAAAGTCCTTTCATGGCTGAAGATCAGTAGAAACAAGGATAAGGATGCTTTATAAACCCCTTTGTGATTTAAATTGTAGTGTGTATATATATATAATTTAATAAAATTATTTTAAATTTTAATAACAATAGTTGTCTTAATTAATTACTAGGAAAAAAGACAGTTCGTGCCTACGTGAAACTAAAACTTAATTATATTTGTTTTAAAAAAAATTTGAAGTTAAATATAAATAAATTTGAAGCAGGGAAACTAAACAAACAATTTAATAATTTTATAATAATTAGGATTAAAAGTATTTAAATAAAAATAACATCAAATGAAATTATTTCCTTTATAATAATTATAAATTTTAAATATATTAATTATTCATTGACGTAATAATTGATTTTATTACCCGTGTTAAATATAATTAATGTGTGTTAGTGATAAGTAACCTTTGTCTCTTGAAGGAAGGTTGTCTTCACACTGTTATATACATCAATTTTTTTTTTATCAGCAAAGCAATAGAATATATATTTATAAAAAAAAATTAAAAAGTAGTACAAGGTGTACTAGTTCCACCAACAAATGACACACAGGTTAAAACTAAAAAACACCTGTAAAGAATTGGACCTGTACCAAGGATAAGGCCAACAAGAAAATTGAATCCACAAAACAAGTGTTTCCAAATTAACACCCACTTAGACATATGTCATCTCATGAAAGTATAAAAGATGATGTTGCTGTAATCATAATTAAATAAACCCCAAACATGTTACAGGATTTGCTTTCAAAGCAAAATGATCACCCAATACTTTCAACCAACACCACACGAAAAATACAATCTGTTGACTCTTTCAAAAACAATTTTGTTTCTATACTTCCAAATCAGCCAGACAAAAGCAACCCAAATAGACCTCCACATTCCATATATGGTCAGAAATATCGTGCAGAAATAAAAACCAAAATGAGAGAAGAATAATGGCTCATAGAGTAATCGGAAAAACTCTCATTCAAAATGGTAAAAGAGTAACAGAATGGATTATATACAGGAGGGATTAAAGAGGGAACTAAGGCAGAAGAAGCCCAAGCCCAAGGAGCCAAGGAACTGTCACTAACTAACTGGTAAAACAGAAATAAAAGAAATAGCAGAATTAACAGAAGAGGAAAAACAGTAGCTTGAGTGACACGTAACATTCATCTGAAGCTTGACATAGCCAACTTGATCGTCTTGAGTATTCTGAATCTGATCAGATGGTTGATATGTATGGAGTTAGTTGACAAAAGGAATGGAAGCTAAGTTAAAGTACTATATCTCATTTTTTTCATATAGAACTTCGAATAAATGACAAAATGGATGTAAACTATATTGAGTACCAACAAAATATGTCATGCAGTATCTCATGCATAGCAGGTAATTACCTGTAAAAATAGATTTAAGTACAAAATGGATTGACCGCAAAAAAATATAGGTATGAGGTAGGTATGGGTACTGTGTTACCTACCTACCTCATAATTAAATATTATGAGTAAAAAGTATTGTTAAAAATATAATATTATATATATATAATTATATTATATAATATTATATAATTATAATTTTGAGTAAAAAGCATTGTTAAAAATATTTTTTATTATAATTTATGTTAAATAATATAATTATAGAATAAAAAAATATATAATATATTTTACACAGATTTATTAAGATAAAAATACAATTTATAAGAAAATTTGAGTTACTTATAAAATATATATCAATAAACTCACAATATTATTTAATGTTTAATTTGAGTTACTTATAGATATCGATTTGGTGTCGTTATACATAAGTCAATTCTTTTTTTAATGACTTGTACATAAGTAAATTTGGATGTGAATATGGATATACAGGTATACAACGGGTTTGAAGATGAAATTAAATTACTAGTTGTATTAGTAAGATACATTTTTAAACATGGATATAAAGATGATACTATAATACCCTATCCAAACTCTATCTCCTATCATCCCTAACTTAATTAAAAAATTATGCAATAATACATAGCTCATGATGAAGCGATATTATGAGTATCTTAATCAGTGTTTTCTAAAATTTGAAGTTTGTATATTTGATGTTGAAATATATGTACAGGTACTTGCGAGTGATATTTGGAAAGCATTTAGAGGGAAAAGTGCGAATCAAGAGATCTGATATTTATTCGGGAACGATCCTCATTATTTCAGCTAAGGATGAAAATAAATGTGTTCTTGGCAAATAATACCACTCAAGTTTGTGACTTCAAGGTCAAAGCAACTTGGTTTCGACACTCTTGGGATGTTTACATAGGCGAATCTGACATTGTTGTTGCCCAGGTAATTTATTTTAAACACATGTATAATTTATTATTTTGATTAATTAGTCTCTTACAACCCAATGAAAAGAGAAAGGGAGGGAGGGAACAAAAATATGATTATTTAATTTTACTATCATGTTCAGGGGAGTGATTTTTAAAAAATATAATTCAGAGACTGATAGATTAATTTACTATTTTTTAATATCCTTTTTTCGTTTTTTATATTATTTCAGATTGCTAGCCAAGCTAAGTTGAAAATAAAAAATTATGCAAATATTATTGTTATTGCAGATAAATAAGAAGCTTGGCACAATGTTTAGCAGAGAGAAGTACATGGTCACTATGTGTCCCAACATCGATTATGCATTCATTGTGGCGCTAATTGCAACTCTTGAATCTTGATCAACCACCACATGACAAGGGCAATTAATAGTTCAGTAGAAAAATTAAGCCTTATCCTTGCTTTTTGATGGATGATAGCTAATATCTTAATTTTTCAAGATGTGTATTCATTTTTTTTTTATAATCGATTTTTTGAATTTTTATTTCGAACGAATCTAATGTAATATATGGATAAAGAAGATAGTTTTCCTTTTTTTTTCTTTTTTTAATTGTTTTGGCGTACATTTTGTATTATATTTGAAACTCGAAAGTTTACACAGTAATTATCGATATCATATCTCAATATATAATTGACAATTACGTCAGTAGTACGATATTTTTTTTTTTATAAGCACGTGAGTAGCATGATATGATCGTTGAAGGTAGAATAATTTCAAATTTAAATGTTTAAATGATATATTTTTTGTAAGTCTGAACGTAAATTTAAATTTAGAGTAAGATGAAGAGAAATATTTTTTGTGGGGAGGGATGTTCTAAAAGTCGTATAACATGAATAAAATGAAACATAGTATGCAACAAGTACAACAAAGAGAATGACGGACTTGGTGTAAACGACATCAAGGACTTTAACAAAGTACTGCTAAGTAACTGGCGTATGGCGGTAGAGAATAATTAATGAAGAAAACATTGTGAGGGTCAAAGTGTTGGAGTCTAAATGTGGATACATAAAAGGAACGTGGATAGAGATATTTGGAGGAGAGACTCTTAGCGTTGGAAGGATGTGCTTAAGGTTTTCTTCTAACAACAATTAACGGAATATAGTTTGATTTGAATGTCAAACGCACTTTGTGGGGTCGTATTGTTTAGTTTTGTAGTGATTGTTTGGTGAAGGAGAGTTGCTTAAAGACCAACTTCCTAACTCCTAAGACTACCGCTAACCCGTCTAATCAAAAGGAGTGTACGGTGGATAGTTTGGGCGAGTGAGAGGGAAAATTGAGGAGATGGTGAATAAATTTTTTTAATTTGCAAGAATTTAAGAGAAATAACTACAAATGCATAACACTAATAGGAAAATTGACGAGATGGTGAATAAATTTTTTTAATTTGCAAGAATTTAAAAGAAATAACAACAAATGCATAACACTAACAAATCAATACTTTTACAAAATAAGATACAAAAATTTTAACGTGAAAACCTTCAAATCAAAGGTAAAAATCATGTATCATTCAAACAAAAAAAATAACTCAATTATTATCAATAAAAAGTACAAAAGAGTCTCAATCTAGTGTCATGATCAATGTCAACATCAACATCAAACAATAAAATAATAAAGTTTACAAATAGAGAACAAGAAAAAGAAAACCCCCAAAAAATACTACAACTTTTCAAAATAAATATCTCTAAATTAGGATATTTTTTTAATGATTCAAACGGTCAGAATGGATAACCATATGTTTTGAACCTACTGTCCAAAAATCAGTCCGATCTAACGGTGAACGAATTTGCAATGATAAATTTACGATTGTAGCTCTGTGTAAAAATGGGAATAATTTTCTCTCTTGTTTCCTATCAAACAATTGGTTTGATATGGGAATAATTCTTGCAAGATAATTTTCTGACTAATGAGTTTCTATCTGTCTATTCCCCTTCAAAAGCACCTTCTCCACTTAGATTAAATGAGACATCAAGTTTGGGTCTTTTCTCCACATAAGAAGAGGGTCCAATATCCAACAAATCTCCCTCTCACAACTATGTGGAAAGGACCATCAAACTGATAATCTCACAACAAGCTTCAAACTTTTCTCTTGGCAATACTTTAGTCATCATATCAGCACCATTATCATCAGTATGAATTTTAACCAACTCCAACAACTTAGAATCCAAAACATCACATATCCAATGATACCTTATATCAATATGTTTGAACTTAGAATAGAAAGTTGAATTCTTACAAAAATGGATAACACTCTGATTGTAAATGAGTAATGGATAGTTATCTTGCACAAAAGGAAGCTCTCGCAAGAATTTCTTCAACTATAGCATCTCTTTTCTTCAACCAAGCTCCCACAACGAGTAATGGATAGTAATTGCAATGAACTTTGCCTCATTAACAGACAAAGTCATACACATTTGCAACTTAAATTGCCAAGCCACAACTTCTCTTGCAAACTTAATTAAATGACCCGATGTAGACATTCTGGAATCAATGTCTTCACCTATATTTGAGTTTGAGTAGCCCACAAAAATAGTCTTATACCTTCCAAGCAAAGATTCTTATCAATAGTACCATGAAGATACCTCAAAATCCTTTTTATAGCCCTTCAATGCTCTCTAGTTGGGTTTGACAAAAACCTACTGACTGTATCAATAGCACGAGCAATATAGGTCTTACATACATCAAACTACTCACCACAAATGAATAAGGAACTCTCTTTATGTCTAATCTTCAATATTCATTTGAAGGACTCTATTTAATACTTAGTTTAAAATGAGCCGCAAGAGGGTTGATCACAAACTTAGCTTTTTCCATCTGAAATTTATGCAACACCCTTTTAATATAGTGTTCCTATGACAGTCACAACTTATTTTCTCTCTGTCACGAATTATTCTTACACCAAGAATCTATTTAGCAGTTCCCAAATCTTTCATGGCAAATGACTACCCAATTGCTTCTTCAACTTGTCAATCCTGGAAATATTCTTCCCAACAATAAGCATGTCATCAACATACAATAACGAAATAATAAAGTCATCATAAAAAAACTTTATAACAAACACACAACTATCAGAAGTAATCTTCTTATAGCCTTGCTCACACATAAAAGAGTCAAACTTCCTATATCACTTTCTCAAAGCTTGCTTTAAACTGTATAAACTCTTTCTTAGTCTACACACATAGTCTTTCTTGCCTTTACCTAAAAACCATCAGATTGCTTCATATAGATCTCTTCCTTCAAATCACCATGAAGGAAAGAATTTTTCACATTTATTTGCTTTACCTCCAAATCAAGAGTAGCAACCAAACTCAAAATTGTTCTAATGGATGACATCTTCACCACATGTGAGAAAATCTCATTGAAATCAACACCTTTTTCTCTCTTTAAAGCCTTTCACCACTAATCTAGCTTTATACCTTGGAGACATAAAAATATTTTCATGTTTCACCCTGAATATCCACCTATTTTCTAATGCCCTCAAACAATCTCACCAAGTCATAAGTGTGATTATCATCCAAAGATTTCATCTCATATTGCATTGCATCTAGTCACTGTTGCTTTTCTTCACTCTTCAAAGCCTTTTCAAAACACTCAAGTTCTCTACCATCATTCAAAATCACATATTCATCAAAAGAATACCTGGTAAATGGTTGTCTCTGTCTGCTAGACCTCCTGAGTTAGACTTGAGAGGGTTCAAGTGCATCATCAAGATTCTCATTAAGTAACTTTTCATGCTCTTCTTGGTCATCATCAATAGGAACTTCTAACCCACCTCCAAGTTGTTGATCATCACCAACATCTTGTTGTTTTCCATGTTTAACATTATCTTCCATATTATCCAAATCGTGAATAGGCGATCACATAGGATCAATATCTGTCAGATTTCTATCTTTTTCGGGTGTGGTCTTCTCCACCTTATCAATGTCTTTAATTGTTTGGTTTTCAATGAATTGTAAACCACGACTTCTAACAAGCTTCTTTTCAACAGGATCATAAAACCTGTAACCAAATTCATCTTCACCATAACTTTCCTTGTCTTCGCATCCAACTTGGATCTTTCATCCCTTGGAATATGAACAAACACCTTGCAACTGAAGACACACAAATGATCATAGCTCATATTCTTTCCAAACCAAATTTTATTTGGCATTTCACTATCTAGAATAACGGTAGGAGTAAGATTAATAACATGCATCGTCGTGTATAGTGCCTCAGCCTAAAATGCTTAGGTAATTTAGCATCTGAGAGCATACATCTCACTCTCTCAAGCAGTGTCCTATTTATCCTTCTGCTAAACCATAGCTAAGGATTTTTAGGAGAAGTTTTCCTGTGTACAATACCATACCACTTGTAATAAACATCAAAAGGTCCATAATACTTATCACCATTATCAGTATGAATGTGCTTCAACTTCTTGCCTGACTCTTTTTCAACCAAAGCATGAATTTGTTTAAATTTCTCTAGCACTTGGTCTTTTCTCTACAGGGCATAGACCCATAGCTTCTTGGAACAATCATCAATAAAGGTAACAATATAAAGTGCACCACTAAAGGATTTTACCTTGAATGGACCACAAACATCAAAATGAACCAATTGCAAAAACTTTAACTTCCTTAAAGGAGGATGTTTCTTTAAGGATACTCTAGTTTGCTTTCCAGCCATATAATGAGAACATCTCTCCAATTCTGCATTTTTTAGCCCTTGAAGAACATCATTTAGCTAAATAATTCGGTCCTTTTTCATTTATATGAATGAGCCTTCGGTGCCACAAATACGCCTCCTATCTATAGCATTCACATTATCTTTAGCAACCAAAGTTGTTGTCCAATATAGTTTAGACATCTTCTCCCCTCTGGCCATAACTAAGTTACCTTTTGGTGAGTTTCCACTTTCCAAAATCAAAGTGATTATCATAACCATCATCATCAAGCATTTGTACAAAGATCAAAAGAAATGAACATCAAGAGCATGTTTAACTCCTCTAAGCAACAACTACACTCCCATGTTGGTTTGTAGGCAAACATCACCAACACCAATCACCTTAGACACACCATCATTACCAATCTTCAACACTCCAAAATCAGCAGATGTGTAAGATGTGAAAAACTCCTTCATTAGTGTAACATGCAATGTAGCACCATTATCAACAATCCATATGCTCTCATATGATACAAGATTAACTAACTCATTGATAAGATCGCCACAAGTAGTAGTAGCAACAAGATTATCATCATCATGATCCTGCTATTTTTGCTTCCCCTTTTTATTTTTGTTATCCTTTTTTTTATAGAAAACAATATTTTTGTGTGTCATGTCTTATGACAATAATGACACTCCACATTCTTATATCTAGACTTGGACTTACTCCTGATCTTCTCTCTACCACCCTTTGGTTCCTTTCTCTGATTTCTCCACCTATTTTCAGTGATAAGTACTTCAGATTGAGATGAAAAACCATGTGTCTTCCTTCTCATCTCTTTATTAAGAGCACCACTTTTTGTTGCTTGCAAAGAAACAATACCATTAGGAGCTGAGTATGTAATAGAAATTGAAATGTCTCCCAAGACTCAAGTAAAGTATTCAATAGTCATAGTCCTAAAACTTCATCATCAAATTTGATACCCATTCCGGATAATTGATCTAGGAGCCCTTGGAAGTCATTCAAATTATCTGAAATAGAAAAACTCTCCTGATACCTCAAATTCATCAGACAGTTCAACAAATTCAATTTATTATTCCCTGATTTAGAAGCATACAAGGACTCAATCTTCTCCCATAACGTTCTCGCATGAGTCTCATTAGCAATGTGATTATAAACATTGTCTTTTACAAATTTTCGAATAAATACATATTGGTGTTCAAAATCTTAGTTTTTTCAGACATAGAATCCGGCTTTTGAGTAGAAAAAACAAGAATATACATTTTCTTCACAAATAACAAGTATTTCGTCTTACCTTTCCTCAATGATAATTAGTGTCATTTAAGGCAATCAATTTTGTATTTGCCTCTATTATTCAAGCAAGTCAAATAGTCCCTAAACCAAAACCAAAAAGCTTTGATGTTACTCTGATGGAGGAAAAACATGGGATAGAAACATAGCTTTGATAATTAGTGTCATTCAAAGCAACCAATTTTGTATTTGCCTCCATCATTCAAGCAAGTCAAATAGTCACTAAACTAAAACCAAAGAACTCTGATGCTACTCTGATGGAGGAAAAACATAGGATAGAAACAGAGACATGAATAAAGCATAAAAAATAAATCCCTTTAATTTGTAAGAATCTATGAGGAGCAACAACAAATGCATAACATTAACAAATCATCACTGTCACAAAATTAGACACCCAGATTTTAATGTAGAAAACCTCTCAAAATAATGATAAAAACCACGAGTCATCCAAACTAAAGAAATAGTTCCACTATTATCAATAAAGAGTACAAAAGAGTCTCAATCAAGTGTCGTGATCAATGTCAACACCAACATCAAACAATAAAACTTACAAATAAATAACAAGGAAGATGAAACATCCCAAAATACACTGCAGTTGTGTGAACTGAATATCTCTCAACTTATATTTTGTTTCAATGATCCAAAGAATCTAAATGAAGAAGCATATGTTTTGAAACTTATATCCAAAACTCATTTCGATCCAATCGTAAACGAATCTGCAGTAACGAATTTACAGTTACAGCTCTGTGTAAAAATGAACATAACTTTCTCTCTTTTTTCTCTTAAACAATTGGTGAATTTCTCTTACTAATGAGTTTCCCTTTGTCTACTCTCCTTCAAAAGAACCTTCTCTACTTAAGTTAAATGATACATTAAGTGAGTTTCACAATTTGGATCTTTTTTCCACATAGAAAAGGAGTTCAATATCCAACAAAAATAGCAATGGTTGTTCTTGTGGAGAAGACAATTAAGACAATGGAATGAGGATGTATTCTAAAAGTTGTTAATGTTATTCAGAGTGTAAATCTTAGAAAGGGGAACTTGATAAATGGGGGTTGGGCAGTGTCTTAGGTAATGATTTTACAGTTAAAAAAACCTACAATCATAAAGGTTGGCATATCTAGGAGAATGCCTTGTTTAAAGCATTGTGGAGGTCCATCTCCCCTCTAAAGTTAAAATTTTTGTGTGGAGGATTGTTCATGAAAGAATACAAACTAAAGTTGGCTTACAAAGAAAAAATACAAACTAAAGTTGGCTTACAAAGTAGAATGCTTATAATTTGCTTTTTAGCAAAAACCTTATTATGGAACTTGGCTAAAGGTATATAAATGGCCTGGGTTCACTGTTCTTTCTCAAGCTTGATTTGTGCATTTCTGGCAGCATTTTGGAGGTAGCCAATGCAACAAATCAAGGAATTTATGGATGGCGATATGGCTCTCCACGACATCATCTTTATGACTCCACCATAATGAGATTTGATCCAATGGTGCTTAGTTATATGTCAGCAAAAAGTGTTGGATAATGCGATCTTCACAGCCTGGTCCTGGAAAAGCAAGGATTAACAGGACTACCTTCTCATTCTACAATTGGTATCAACTGTGTCAATGGTAATGGCCATTAGCTGTCTTATTATGTTATCGTATGACATATATATGTTAATCACTGTGGGGTAGGGTATCAATTCTATTCTATATGTTTGTGATTTCATTATGCTAAGGGTTATAATGTTATTTGCAATTTTACTTAATTTATGTTGTTTTGTGTACTGTTTGAACAATAAGTTGTAGTTCATCACTTGTGACTACTATTTGCAGATATGGTTATAATAAAATTACTACTTTTCCTTTTAAAACTATGGAGTAAGAATTAGTTGATAAAATATAAAGATGTAAGATTATTGGTGGAATCCATTTAATGCTTTTGGAGAAGCTGGATTAGAGAATTGAAATAGTTACGAAGCTGGTTAAATTGAAAAATGCAAAAGTGAGGTATATATATGGGTACCACTTAAGATATTTTAGATGGATTTTTCCATTAAAAATGCTCTAATGCAAAGATAAATGCTTTTGTAAATTTGCTAACCTTTGGAACTTTACAAATTCAAAAAAATTGAAATACGTTGCATTTAAATGTTTTTACTTAAAAACTTCATTTTTCAAAAACATTATTTGAATAAGGTAATTCTAGTTTATTGAATTTTAATTTTATTGTTTCGATAAAATATTTCAATTTTTCAATTATATTAGAGTTTTGCATGTCACATGTTTTAATGCATCTTTGACAACAATGTGGAATAAGTTACAATGTTGTGGCTCACGTGGTGCAGCTTCGTATACCTTACACATAACTCCTGTTACATGTTGAACTCGACCTCAAGAATGTGGAACCAAATATGGCCTTTAGCGCAATTATCATAGTATTGTGGAGTAGGTCATAACATTGTGACTGACGCTTTGGAGCTCTACATGTCACATTGGATTTCAATGCATATCCTAGGGTAGTGAATAGGTCAAAGTGTTGTGGTTTATGCATTGAAACTTTTTCTATCTCACATCAACTTCCACAAGGTGGACTTAACCACAAAAATGTGAAACCAAATCTAGTTACTAATGAATCTCTCACAATAATGTGGAGTAAGCCACACTCTTGTAGATGATGAGTGTTGTGGTAGTTCATTGGATATATATATATATATATATATATATATATATATATATATATATATATATATCCCCAATGTTGTGGCTAACTATCTTGTAGCGATTATCTATTGTATGCAAATATGACTTTAATAGTGTGTATGTATCATAATAGAAGCTATATTAGTTATATCTTATTTTTATATACCTTATTTGAAAGTTAAGAAGATTATCTACAACTTTTATTTCTACCACGAGACCTAGTTTAGAGGTATACTACGTATAAAATTAAGAATAAGGTGGATTTTTTTATGAAAGGTGATAGTTTAACCTTTACTTACTATAATGATCATATATTGAGCTATGAACCTTTTTTTTAGTGAAACCGATGTAATTAGTTACCTAACATTTGTGGCTACAACTTTCAAGCAATACACTTTTCCTAATTAGTTTGTGTTGGACCTATTCAAAATCATTCATCTTGCTTAGCGAGATTAACTCATTAAGCAAATTTATTTTTCTATCACTACATTTCACCTAGACAGACTCGTTCAGTGATCCTGCAATTCTACATAATAGTTGCAATCTTCACAAAAGGGATCAACCATGACCAACCAAGAAACCACAAGCTCCATAAACACATCAGTAATGATTCCTAATGATTCATAAATCTAATTCTTAACATAAAACTCAAAATTACAAACCAAATAATATAAAATCATGATCTTTCTTAACAATATGAATAGTATCAAGAAATTGGAAATAAGGGAAATAACAAAGATAAACATCAAAAGAATACTCGAATCTAAAGAGAAGCATTCACTTTTAGGTCTTGGATCTAAGTTCAAAACAAAAGGTTTTGACCTTTGCTTTCTTCTCTTGCTCCTTTTCTCTAACTTTTCCTTTCCTTTTCATTTTCTCTCTTTTTCGTGTACTTCTTAATATGTATGTATGTGGTGTAATGGGTCTCAAACCATTTTGGATCCCCATATAGGTCCTATTAAGGGAAATTTCATTTTCCACTATCCATTTTTCATTTCTCACTTACTATCCTGAAAAAAAGACAATTATACTCTCACTTATCTAGTCAAAAGAAAAAAAAACTTGCACTATGAAACAAGTGTTTTGCAAAAAAAAAAAAAAATCCTTTTATAGATAGCCTCTTCCGTAGAAGAAAATTTTTAAAAAAATTTATATATTATAATTTTATATTTTATAATAAAAAAATTTATATTATTAATTTTGTATTTTATAATTAACAAAAAAAATTATATTATAAAAATATAAAATTAATAAAATAAAAAAAATTTACTTACAGATCACTTTGTTCCTAAGTAAACTTTTTTACTTATTAATTTTATATTTTTATAATTAATAAAAAAATTATATTATAAATTTTACGTTTTTATAATTAATAAAAAATTTATATTATAAAAATAGATTTAATAAAATAAAAAAAATTACTTAGCACAACTTTTTCCGTAAGTAAATTTTTTTATTAATTTTATATTCTTATAATTAATAAAAAAATTTATATTATAAATTTTATATTTTTATAATTCATATGACGTCAGACACAACTTTGTGAACCTCATCACAGGGCTCTGTGACACGGGAAAAGGGAATAAATATATGACAAAGAGACTGTAGCCATCATACAAATGTTAACTAAACTATTGATAGTCACAAACCAATGCACAAAGATATTGGAGTTGCGATTATAATAAACCTACTGCGGAATACAACTTAGCAAAAAAACAAAAAAAATTAGCAATAATTCACATGGCAAGCCAGTGCAGTAACTCCAGTTTCTGTATGGCCTTCCATGGCACAATAAAATTTCCGTCAATGTAACTAAAATGTTGAATTAAAAGTCTCACACGACAAATTTTTTATTACATGAGTTAATATATGAACTTAGAGGAGAGACTCCTTTATTTTAACTCTTTTTATTTTTTGAAATCTGGTGATTAAATTAGTTACTTATTATAATTATTTTATATTTTAATGAAATAAATAGTATCAATGAAAAATAACTTCTTTAAATTTGTAAATATAAATAAAGTTTAATTAGTTTTAGACTGATATTTAATCATGACTTTTCATTTATTTGATCTTTTAAAGTAATAATGAGTAAAGTCAACAAAATTTCTACACTGACAGTATATATCAATTAAACTCATATAAACATATATGATGAAAATTTTCTATCTCAAATTTGTGTCTCATAACAATCAATCAATAAATTCTCTTTTATCATATTTTTTTATATTTTATATAACTTATTAAATAACATGACATTTATGGATTGATTAAGATAGAGAATGAGATACGGAATCTTTATCTCACTTCATATGTTATATATATACATCTTTTATATTTATATATATATATATATATATATGTGTGTGTTTTTTATAATACTAAATCTTTTCATTTTTAGTGTATGAATGGAGTTTAAATAACAGCTGTTCAGGACATGTTTAGAAAATTTGAGGCTAAATTAAGCTTTTTATTTGTATTTGACTTTTAAAAATTAAAGTACTAATTAATATGCTATATTAGTTATCAAATATTTATCAATTAATATTATTATTAATAAATACTATATTTTGACAGTTAAAGTATTTGATTAATTTGTGTTACTATTGTAATTTAAAAAGCTATACTTTTGGTGGTCAAGTTCGATAACGTGAGGTTATAAATGTAAGGTTATAATATCAGGATTTCGGAACGTGAGGTTATAAATGTAAGGTTATAATGATTAAAATTTATAAAATTTGGGATACTAATTATAAGTAAATCTAAATTGTATGGTACCGTCACAAGTCACAATAGTAATATAACAAAAAGAGAATGGGCACTATAAAAAAAATTATAATAAGTCACAATAAATTATACTTTTGGAAATTTTTTATTACTTTAGAATCTTAGAAGTTCTTTAACTTGCAAATAAAGTATATGTAAAATATATTCTTCTTAGAAACATCTTCATTATTTTTTAAGGTTACCTAACAATAAAGTATCATATCTTTAACCAATTTTTTATTATTCATAATTTACGTGAAAAGGAAGATTTTAAAAAATTAAGATGAATATATTTTGAAAATACGACTTCTTAAAGTTAAATTTTATTTTTCAATTTTATTTTGAACTTAATTAATTAAAGAAAAAAATGAAAATGTGTGTTGCTTGATGTCTTTCAACCATTAAAATAAATTTATTCATGAGTATTAAAATTGACATGATATATTTTTGGGAACCATAAACATTATTTAATATTCTCTAAAATATGCAAAGTGAATATCTTAAACTCATGCTCTAAGAAATTACGATAAGAACCTAAAGTACATGACGATGAAAGAGAGTTCAGGAGATAAAATTTTAGTATGTTTAAATAATTGTTTAGTAAAAACTATTTTTAATAAAATAAATATATTTTGTTTTGTTTTTTGTGTTTTTATAAACTACTTATTTATTAGATAATAATTTTCTATTTTTAAAAAGTAAATCCTAGGCCATTTATCTAAATTTTAAATAAAAATATTTTGTTTCTATACCATAAAAAAGTGTTTTTAAAAATTAATTTTAAGAAATAAATAGGATTTGATTAAAAAATAAAATTATTTTTCAAAAAAAATAATTTACACAATCATATAAAATATGCAAGAAAATATTTATTTTAATAAAGAGATGTTTTTTTCTCTAAAAAACTGAAACAAACAAATAGGGATGTCAAATAAACCCGTACCCGGGGATAATCCCCGAACCCGCTCCGAAGTTGATGGGGAATCTCCGGTTTGACAGGTACGGGTATGAGGAATACCCAATTTATTAAGTCGGGATGGGGATATACATACCCACCCTGTACCCATACTCGTCCCGTACCCGCCTCATCCTGCTCTTATTTTAATGATTAAAATATTCATTTATCTTAAAAGAATTTGATATTTAATTAATAAATTACAAACTTTACATTTATTAGATAACTTTTGAATTAATATTATTTTATTTAAATAAATTATTTTCTACTAAAATATTTTTTTTTGCGGGTATGGAACGGATACAGGTATACCCAACCGGGATGAGAATGAGAACATAAATCTCATATTCACCAAGTATGGGGACAAAGATGAGGATGAGTTTCAGAAGCGAGGATGGGGATGGGAATGTCATACCCGTCCTTGCCCTGCCCCGTTACCATGCCTACAAACAAACACTTATCAAATTCTTAGAAAATAATTATTTAAAAATACTTTTTGAAAAATATTTTTAATTTAAATAAATTGACTCAATATTTTTATCTGTGAAAGTTGTAAACTGCAATGATATTATGGATCTTATGATAGAGGTAAAAAGTGAATAAACTTAGTTAGAAGTAAAAGATATTAAAGTAATTGCATAAAAAATACCAACAGTAATAGATTGGTTAGAAAACATTTACAGAAAAGACAAAAAAGTTTTGACATTATCATTTTTTGTATGTTAACTATATTTACTACAAATTTGTGTTCTAAGTTTATAAATATTAGACATATGTTTCACATTTCAAAATCATAACATTGTATCTTATATTAAAAAAAAAAACTTTGAATCGACATTATCCGACATGGTTATCAATTTTTAATTTTTATGATCAACATCTAATATTTAGTGTGAAGGGACATTAATTTAAAATTTTTTTAAATTTAATAACATAATATCACAATTTTAAAATATGATTATACAATATCTAAAATTTAGACACCAATTATTGTTAAGTCAAACTTTTATTTTTCATGCACAATAAAACGAGACCTTTGCATGAAAACTGAAGGCTGGTTATTGGCACTATCCTCATTTGCTCCAAACTATTTGATACGTACAATGAACATCAATAAAAAAAAAAAAAACATTTTGTGCCAAAGAAGTAAACACAAATAAACATTTGATACTTACAATGATGATGAATCCTCTAAGCATTATGTGTATAAACACGTGGATAAACAGGTAAAACACAAATAAAATATTTTGATACTTATAATGATGATGAATTATATTATATAAACACATAAGTGTGAGACATTCACATATTTTTTTTTTTACAGTATTTTTATACTGATAGTTAATTATGTTATTGTTTGAAAATTTCTTTAGTCATTTTGAATTATTTAATTTTACAATAAAAAACTAAAATTATAAAAGTCATAATAGAATGATTAAAATGATTATTTTTAAAATTAGAGGACAAAATAGAGTGGTTAAAATTTTAAGTAAGGAGTCAAAATTAAAATTTAGGTTTTATATAAAACAAATTTTAACTTTTTACATTCTAAACTGTCAAATGTGGTTTAAAACATAAACAAAAAACTTGAAATATAGGAGATTTAATGTTTATTTAACTATAGTTTTATAAAATTGTTTTCAGATTTTAGTATTTAAAAATTAAAAAACTTATTTAATTAGTGTTTTCTTAAAATAATTTTAAAAATTATTTTAATTTTTTAGTTTTTAAAAACGGAAAGAAGAAAACAACCATAACATAGTTTTGTTTTTTAATTTGTATTTTTGTTTTAAAAACTCAAAATATAAGTACAATAGGTTCTTTTTTTAATTTTCATTAATGATAATTTCCTAAATTAACAATTTTATTTTTATTTTTACATCTCCAAAATAGTTTTCAAACAACACTTCTTAAAACAAGTATTTTTTTTCTTTTATTTTAAACGATTTTTCAAAAACTAAAAAATAAAACCAAAATGATAAATTACTTTAAAAACTCCACTATTATTATTGGATTATAATCCCCCTTCAACAACATCCATTATATTGTTTTTCTTATAAAAAGCATGGGTAACTGCCCAACATCAAAACTAAATTAAATAATCTCAGAAAACATCATACAATGTAAAAATTGCAATTGTACATTGTACATCCATTATATTGTTAGTGTAGTTGTAAAATTGAAATTTTTTATTTAAAAAGGAATTTTATATGAAATATTTTTTCTTAGTTCAACTTGTTTTATAAATCCCAATAATATATATATATATATATATATAACTTTTTTTCTTAAAATTTCACAAAAATTACTTTAAGTCCTTAAAATTCAAAAATAATTTTTAGTTTCTGAAATTAATTTTATTTTTTCTATTAATGTTGTATGTTTATAAGTTTTGTATGTATTTAACTGTGTCATAGGCAAAATTAAAGATTAAAAGAGTTAAAATTGAGCAGAAGAGTGATTTATAAATACAAAAACGTGTTTTTTTTACCAACTTTTTAATGACATTAACTGTAAAAAAAATTAAAAGTGAATAGGGATTAAAAAAACTATTTTTAAACTTTAAAGATTAAAAGTGATTTTTTTTTAAACTTTAATATCAAAAAACTTACTTTTTTTTATTTATATATATATATATATATATATTTTGTGATTAGTGATCATATGTTTATATATACTTGTGATTAATCTTCATATAATTAAAAAAAATCGAAAGTTAAATAAAATCAACTTGTCACGTGGATACGATTATGTAATAATTTTTAGATATGATGCATAATATATTATGGTAAGAAGTTAAAAAACTAACAATTGCGTTTCAGATAATGTATATGTGGAGGGGAATAATCATCTCCCGTGACATTTCATAGCAGGAAATCAGACCAATGTTCCATTGGATAATTTTAATACAGTTTTTTTATTATTATTATAAAGTGAAATTTTTTAAAAGAACTAAGGCTGAAATTTGAACACTTTGAATCTCTTTTTTCTACATGAGAGGATCTCTTCGGATGTGGAGGAGTTGTTTTTTATTAGTTGATAAATTTTATGTATCATCACACACGAATTTCTTTTAATGTCGTCATCTCACACACATATATATATATATATATATTTATTGTAAAAGAAAAAATTTATTAAGTATGATCAAAACTCTTATATATGACAGGGAATGGCAATGCAGAATTACAAATTAGAATGAAATTAATAATAATAAAAAAAACTTACAATGAAAATCCCCCACAAATAACATTTGGCAACCCCCCTCCCCTCTAGATCAAATACTAGTAGAGACACATACTGAAATTAGCCACCTCTTAGAACCTAAACATGAACCATAAAAGGATAAAGCTTAAGCATTTCTAATCCTTATCCTAGCCAAACATAATAACAGGTGGGAGAGTCACTTAAAGAAAGATACAAATGAGACTTTACGTAGCTCCTTAATCTACAATCAAGACCTTTCCAGAGACATCACCAGCCAAATAATACTCATGATCTCAATATTAGACTTTCATACTGAATTAGAAATACCCAAAAAATGTCAAAAACTAGATTCACAGTCAGCAGACAATAGCCTAGCCACCTATAACAATTCATCTACAAGGTAACTAGACTTACAAGTGAATAACAAGTGATTTACAGACTCTAGTTCCAAGCTGCAGACATGGCATGTTTCGTCAGCAGAGAGAATGATGTTTCTCTTTGTCAATTCAACCTTTGTAAGAATTCTGTTCAACGTGTCTTCCAACAAAAACAACTACCTTAAAGGGTGTTTTTGACTTCCATAACCTTTTGAAGAATGGAGAATTTAACTCTTGAGAGGCTCCACAAGCTAAAGGTTGGATTTCCTTTACTGAGTACTCCCCCGAATTTCCCCAGTTACCACCCCACACCCAACCATCCTTCACATCACTCCTAAAATGAACCCCCTCTAGAACACCTTCTAACTCTTTCACCCTTTCACACTCCCAGCAAAAATAACTTCCTTCTCCAACTAAGCCTCCATTCTCAACTATTATTAAACTACCCCAACCTCAGAAATGAGCGTCTCTATTTGATTGGAAAGGGCATATAGCCTAGGGAATTGAGATTTAAGCCCACCATACACCTTCCATCTAGGCATGGCAACTGGGCGAAGCGGGAATAGGTATGACATTCTCATCCCCATCCCGGCTTCTAAAACTCATCTCAATCCCCGTCCCTATACTCAACGGGTATGAGATTTATATCCTCATTCCCATCCCCGTCGGGTATCGAGTATACCCGTACCAGTTCCATACTCGCAAAAAAAAATTATAATAATATTTTAGTAGAAAATAATTTATTTAAAAAAAATAATATTAATTGAAAAGTTATCTAATAAATACAAAGTTTGTAATTTATTAATTAAATATCAAACCTTTCTTTTTTTTGGGGCTAAATTACCACCGGTGTCCCTCTATTTAGGGGGTAGCTCACTTTGTGTTCCTCGATTTTTTTTTGCACACCTTTTGCCCTCCAACTTTTTCAAAAGTTTAATTTTTGTCCTTCCGTAAAATTTAGGGCATTGACCGTTAAAAATGAACGTTGACTTACGTAATTAAGTGACGTGACATGGTTATATTGTAATTAATTTTAAAAATATTAAAAACATGTACCATGATAGGAATTGAACTCAAGTCTTGAGAAAAGAAAAGCTAAAACTAATCCACTAGACCAAAGGTAAGAATCTATTTTATTTTGCAATTTCAATGTATTTAAACTAATCAATAGCAATGTTAATTTTAAAAATGTAAAAAATTTGAGAAAGGCTAGAATTGAACCGAAGTCTAGAAGTTTAAATGTGAGATTTAAATTTAATTAAACTAATCGTGGCAAGATTAATTTTAAAAACATATTAAAATTTACAACTTTTTTAAATGGAGAAATTTTAATTTTAAATTTTAATTCTCAATTTTAATTTATGTATTTATTTTTAATTAGATTTTAAATTTTATATTATTGTTAATATAACTAAATTTTAGTTTTATTTGTTAACCCTTAAATTTTAATTTCATCTTTTAATTATTAATTTTAGTTTCAAAATCACAAATAAAATATATAACATAAAATGATCTACAATAAATTTAAAATTAAAATATACAAATAAAATATAAAATCTAATTAAAAATAAAAGATAGAAATTAAAATTTAAATTAAAAGTTAAAAACTATAAATTAAAGTAACAACTAAAACTTAAATATAAAATTAAAAATTAAAAAAAAAACTTATTCAAATAGATTTAACATAAAATCAAGGTAAGTAGTTTTTAGAATTTAAAAAATTTTCTTTATTTAAAAAATTTACAACATAAATGACCAAAAATAGTAAAACAAAACAAAAAGAGACAACAAAACCAAAATTGGCTTACTATCTAGTGGTATCGTCTTACAACTCTCACAGGTTGTAGGTTCAAATCTTACAACTCTCACAAGTCTTAGGTTCAAATCTTACTTACAACTCTCACAACAAAACCATAAATTTGAATCTCACAAAAAAACTAATATTGGTTTTTGGTCTAGTGTTCTGACTTTAGCAATTAAACTAGACTTGGGTTCAATTCCAGCCTTGCTCAACTTTTCTATATTTTTAAAATTAACATTGCTATTGATTAGTTTAAATACATTGGAATTGCAAAATAAAACAGGTTCTGACCTTTGGTCTAGTGGACTGGCTCTAGCTTTCCTTCCCTAGGACCTGAGTTTGATTTTTGCCATGGTACATGTTTATGCCACGTCACATAACTACGTAAGTCAACGTTCATTTTTAACAGTCAATGCCTTAAATTTGATGGAAGGGCAAAAATTAAACTTTTGAAAAAATGGAAGGGCAAAAGGTGCATAAAAAAAAATTGAGGGGCACAAAGTGAGCTACCCCCTAAATAGAGGGGCACCAGTGGTAATTTAGCCTTTTTTTTAAGATAAATGAATATTTTAGTCATTAAAATAAGAGCAGGGTGAGACAGGTACGGGGACGGATACGGGTACGGGTATGGTACGAGGTGGGTATGTATATCCCCATTCCCAACTTAATAAATCGGGTATTTCCCATACCCGTACCCATACCCATACCCTGTCAAACCGGGGATTCCCCGTCAACTTCGGGGCGGGTTCGGGGATTACCCACGGGTACGGGTTTATTTGACATCCCTACTTCCATCCCCCATCCCAAAAATTAAACAATGTCACATCCCCTATCAAAGGTTTGACTTCACCGGATAAACACTCTCCCAACCTCACTTCAGTAGTGACTTTCATGATATCATTCCACTAGTGAGACCCTATTTCATTTGTCTCACTTCCAAATTTCTTCTGATATTTTCCCCGTTTTAGCCTTCAGCACCTTGATCCCAAGGGAGTTACCCCCCTAAAAGACCCTTCACCCCCATTTTCCTAACAAAGCTTTGTTGAAGGTCACCACATCTTTGATTCCAAGACCTCCTTTAATTTTTCTTTACACACATGCTCCCACTTGTTCCAAGCTACTTTATTGCCCTCTTCCAAGCCACCACAAGAAATTTCTTTGTATAGATTGGACAGCTTTTAACACCTTTTTCAAGATCCTGAAAAAAGAGAAAATATAAAGAATAGAAGAGAAGGTAGATTTGATTAAGCATATCAGTCCTCCCAAGGACAAGTTTTTTTGTCTCCATCGTGTTAATTTCGCTCTCATTTTTTATCCAATCTAATACACTATATATATAATTATTTTTATTTAAAATATATTTTAAAAATAATGATAATAAATTTAAATATATGAATATATATATATATATATAAAATTTAATTTTTTATTATGATAATCTAGTGTATTAGTTTTATAATTTTATTTAGATATTTTTATCCCATAATTCATCATAAAATACACTTAATTATTATGATATAAAATATAAAAAATTAATAATTTTAAAATATATTTAAATAAAATTTATTCATGTTTAAATAATTTAAAATATAAAATTATGTTAAAGGTTATAGTATATATTAACTAAGAACAACATTAAAAAAAACACAAAAAATTATCGGTGCATTAATCGGTGATAATAATTTATTTCATGATCGTGGACTTTTATGTTATCTACACTTTTGATCAATAATAATTTATTATTTAGGATTTAATTAAATATGATTTATATAATTTATAAATCAATTAGTTATTTTTTATTTAATTAAATTGATTAATCTTCAAAACCATTACCCTCGAGTGGAAATCAACGTTTTAATTAATTAATTAATATAGGAGTATATTTAGCGTAAGAAATGGCCAAGTGACATTTATGAAAAACAATTATTTTATTTATCATTATCTTGCCATTTCTTTGCTTTCCAAGTTAGACTGAGAATAAGAAATGGTAGTCTCCTATGGTATTTCTTTAGCTAACACGTTTAGGAGGTGACAAATATTATACTTTACTTCTATTTTTTAAAAAATAAAAATAAAAAAATTGGCACCCGACAAAGCATCAAATATCATGGAACCGTTGACTACCTAGTTATAAGCTGCACCTGGCAGCGTACTACGTTAATTTCTATTAAACTAACATATATTTAAAAAACTTAAATGTGATTTTGATTGAATGCTTGCAATTTGGTGTTTTTTAGAATATCATCATGGTCAAAGTTTGAAATATCATTTTGGGTATCTTAAAATATAAATAATAATAATTATAGACTTCATTTTCCAATCATAATATATAATAATAAAAATAAAATATAGTAAAAAAGATAAAAATTATAGCCGTTAACTTCAATAAAAAAATCATTTAAAAATTAAAATTTAGAAAACAGAAACAAACGCTATCTATTTAAAGCATATAAAATTTATTATATATACTAAGGACAAATAAGACCTTTCATATTAGTGAGACATGTTATATATGTTTTTGAGATAATTTTTTTATTTTCTAAATTTTAAATAGGTAGTTATGAAAAAATAATTAATCAAGGGTAAAATTAGAATTAGAAATCAAATGAGAATACCAAAATGGTGAATTGTCTTTATTTATATATATATATATATATATATATATATATATTATAAGAGTGTAGATCCATTTATTCCAAGAGTAAGTTTAAGAGACTTAGTGTTTGTTTGACAACAGTTCTATAAAACTGTTTTCAGTATTTTAATATTTAAAAAGTAAAAAATTCGTTTGGGTAGTGTTTTTTCTTAAAACAGTTTTTGAAAAAAGATTTTATTTTTAGTTTTTAAAAACTAAAAAACTGGAACAAGTGAAAGTAGTTTTACTTTTCCGTTTTTTATTTTTGTTTTAAAATTCAAAATACAATCAGAATATGTTGTTTTTTGCTTTTCATTAATGAAATTTTAATAAATATGAACAAGTTTTTTCTATTTTTACATCTTTAAAACAATTTTCAAATAACACTTACCAAAAAAGTTTTTTTTTCTTTTCTTCCCAAAAATAGTTTCTAAAAACTATTCTTGAAAACTCTTTTCAAAAACTAAAAAACAAAATTAAACCAATCAAGTCCTTACTCTCAATTCTAACCTTTCATTTTCTTGAACTGTAATGGTTAAAATTAATTATCTATAACAACCATAAGATTTCAAGAAAAATATATGCTTAGGCTTGAGAGTAAGTTCTCTTAAACTTACTCTTGGACTAAATGGATCATCTTCCATTTTTATACTTACTTTTATGGTAACTCCTCCTCATAGGAAGGAGATTCACTTACTATATATATATATATATGAGTTTAATTACTATACACGGACAGTGTAAAGAATTTTACACTAATGTCTAATCATATCCTTTAATTTATGGTAAGTTTGTTGACTTTACCCAGTAATGTTTTAAAAGTCATATAAATTAAGGGATATGATTGAACATTAGTGTAAAAATCTTTTACATTATAGTGTATACCAATTAAACTCTTTTTATATATATAAATATAAAAGAGGAGAATAAGTTTAAGAAGGTTATTTTTTATCTAACAACTTCTTAATTTCTTTTTCTTTTTAAATTTATATAATGACAAACTATATATATTATGTTAAGGGGTATAGTTGGTTGAACACTAAAGCTATGTGATTTGTTGTAAATTTTTATCATTATCTTCAATTCATTAATACCATTTTGAATTCATATTATATTGGCATAATTTTAATTTTTAATTAACCAACCCATTATGTAAAAAATATCATAATGATTATTATTTTAAATTATTTTTATAAAAATTAACAAATATATTATATATGTTAAATTATAATTAAAAATAATATAATTTTTTTATACTGACATTTTATCGCAATTAATTTTTATTGTATTATTAATCATTATTATTATTTATTTTCTTCAATAAAATAATATTTATGATTCTATTTTTATTTTAAAATTATTATTTATCAACTAAAATCATATAAATTAAAAAATTAAATCTGACTAATTAATTTACTTAGAATTAAAAAATTAAGGATAGTTAATTGATATATTTATAATTTTGTAAATTTATAATATAATATTGTAAACTATGGGTGCTTTTTTTTTTTTTATAAGTCAAAAATACTATTAGAGAGTTGAAAACATCTGGATATCTTTCCAAGATTACAATTCTAACAAAACTAAATATCTCAAATTTAAAATATACAGAATAGATTAGAGTGCTTACAAAGAAGTATAATGTTTATATATAATTTGTAGAAGGGTATATATAATATATAATGTTATTTTTTGTTATATTTTATTTAGAGTAATAAGGTATTTTAAAAATTAAAATTTGTTATAACAAATTTGGATTTTTAATTATTGGATTATGATTCCTAATGGAACATAGATTTAACATATATTTCTATTATAAATTTACAAATTATTGTTTACAGAATCTACTAGCATCTATGTGACCAACAAAGAAAAAATCTACATTTGGATCCGATATAAGGTTCACAGAATCACACAAGATGCACAAACTAAAAGCTTTTATTAGGGAGTAAATGGGAAGTAATATACTCAAAAGCTAAATAGTTTTAGCTTTTGAGCTTTATTATTCCACCAGAAAAAAAAAAATTGCAAAAGCTTTTGGGCTTTACATTGCAATCACAGAAGCAGAGGAAGATATAGGAATCAAGTACAGGTTATTTTTTCTTCTAATAGTCACTTTAAATTCCTCAGTCATGTCTAAGTCTTCATTTTTTATTCCATTGGGAAGCTTCCAATCAAAGTGAAACAAGAATAATGCAAGAGTTAGCTCAACATTTATCAAACCAAACGTGCTGCCTGGGCAAATTCTTCTTCCAGCACCAAATGGAATGTACTCAAAATTACTCCCTTTGTAGTCAACAGAGCTATCCATGAATCTCTCTGGATAAAATCTCTCTGGATCAGTCCAGTAGTTTGGATCTCTTCCAATTGCCCAGGCATTGACTATGACAAGGCTTTTGATGGGTATGTCATAACCATTAATCTTGCAATCCTGTGTACACTCTCTTGGAAGCAAAAGAGGACCTGGAGGGTGTAATCTTAGGGTTTCTTTCACAACTGATTTTAAATATTTGAGTTCATTGATGCATGTGTCATCAACCTTTCCTTTCATATTGAATATCATTCTCACTTCAGCTTGTGCTTTCTTCATCACTCTTGGATGCTTTATCATCTCAGACATTGCCCATTCTATGGTAATTGCTGATGGTTCACCCCCAGCACTAAAGATTTCCTGAAAAGTATGATCTATATGTTAATGCTAGCTAGTTCAACGATATCCAAACTCCAAATAGACATTTTCTCTATTCAGGTTCACTTCAGAGGATAAACTACTAAGTTAAAAATATTTGTGGAAAATTCAATCTGAGATTGTGAAATATAAAATACAAAATTACTGAATTTTTTTTTTTAAACTTTACTTTGTTCAACCACTGTACTAATAAACTGCACTTTAAAGAGTACAATTCCAAGGATATAAACAAATGACATCAACAATACTGTTAATACTGCACTCAAACACAACTTGAGAATGCGAAGATGAAGATAAAGTTAATATATATATATATATATATATATATATATATATATATATATATATATATATATATATATAAAAAGAATCATGATGTTAAAATCTTGACTTTTGATTTTTTTATAAAGTTTATTTTAATTTTTTAATAAACAGTAGTAAATTATATTGTACATTGTCTAAAGAGTAAAAATTTCAAAAAGAGGTATATCATGAGTCATCAATGGTTTTATATATATATATATATATATATATATATATATATATATATGAGCTAATTAAACTACTAGTATTCTAGATCCACTCATTAATCCAAGTCTCTAAAAAAGCATATTAGGTTACGTGATACTTGAATTAACAAGTAAGGGAATTCCAGTAAACAAAATGATGATAAGGCAAATGTTTTCTTAAGTGGTCGCAAGTGAATTATCTAAAAAGAAGCCTGAAGCGAATAATTTAGGGTGTATTTGACAAAATTAACTACTGACAAATTAGGTAAAACTAGTTACTGAAAAGCTAGTTGTAAGTATTTGGTAAAACTAACTTACCAACTAATTGAAAGTTGTAAAATAACAAATAAATACATTATTAACCATTAAATCAATAATAAAGTACTTAAAATAATTATAATATATTTTAATAATACAAAATTAATTATATATTTAAATTATAAATTTCTATAACAACATATTTAAATTGTAATTACATATTTAAGTTATAAATTCATGTAATTAGATATTTAAATAATTAATTACTATAATTAATATTTAAGTTATAATTTCTATAATTAAATATATAAATTTTAAATTATATATTTAAATTATATTTTTTTATAATTATATATTTATATTATAAATTACTATAATTATTTTAATAAAAGAAAGAGAAATGAAAGAGAAATGTTATATAATTTGATGAGAGATAATTAATGAAAAACAATGTGTTAATTAATGAAAGATAAATAAATGTATAAAAATAAAATCAACTAATAATTAATATAAGTAATTTTTCTAAAAAAAATTAATAACACTTAATAAAATTCCTAAATTTTTAACTATTTAAATGAACATGAATCCATTTTAACCGCGCAAAGGACAAACTAAACCTAGTGAAAGACAATTAGTAAGAAGTAGACAAGTTCACATGTGCAGTAATGGATGTTAAACAAAAACAAAACGTGGGTAACTAACACCAAACAACCTGACACCGAAAATTATGAATTTGAGTTCACGATTCTTAATAAATATAACATCTATATATATATATACACTTACTTGTAATGGAATTAATCATGATGTTGGAAACTTTTATTTAATTATTTTTTAATCAATAGTTTTAAGCTGCAGGTGTGCTGTAACAGATGCCAAATCCTAAAGTCATGAGCAAGCAAATGACATGTATAATATACAGAGTAGTTAATGCTGCAATCAAAGAGTTCTTACGTACGTGTGATAATAATATTTATAAGGGTAGTTAATTATTAAGCTTTCATATAAGCTCTTCCTAGGAGCAACATCATCTTCATAAAAGAATTTGAAAGATGTTAATATCCTTACCAGGATTGTAGCCTTGATATTGTTATCAGTTAAGCGAATATCCTTGTTATTATTATCATTACCATCCTGAAGTTTCAGGAGAAGATCTACCAAATCTTCCTTATCTTCTTCATCTTGGCCTTCTATGGCTTTTGATTTTGCCGCCTCTTTATGTTCAATGATGATGTTTTCAAGAATCTGATCCATTTGTCGATGCAATCTCTCTAACTTAGGCCTCAAACCGGTGGCAAGTTGAAGCCATCTAGTAGAAGGAAAGAAATCTTCTATTATGGCGAGACCTTCTTTCACAAGTGATATAAGTTCTTCTTGGTCTTTGCACTTTTTGCCAAAAGCAGCTCTTGAAATGATAGAATATATTGTTGAAAGAATTACTTGGGTGAGGTTGATGGGTGATCCCTTTTGGGAATCAATCATTTGGATGAGACTTGTGAGCTCTTCTTCTCTTATTGGCTGGAATGAATCAACACGTTTTTGGGATAAAAGCTCCATTGTGCACATCCTTCGTAACACTCTCCAAGAATTTCCATAAGATGCAGAAGCAATACCTGCGGAATTATAGGACAATATATTTGAAAGTACGCTACGAGGCCTTGCTGCAAAGATGATATCGTGTGTTTTCATTATCTCTCTAGCATACTCGGGCGAGGAAACAATGATTGTGATCACCTCTCCAAGTTGCAGATGCATCAAAGGTCCGTATAATTTGGCCAGGTCTCTCAATTTTTTATGTGGTGCGGATGTAATAATTTGGGCTATATTTCCTAGAATTGGTAACTTCCATGGGCCAGGAGGTATATTTGGAGTTGATTTTGTTTTCTTAGGATTCCTCACTATTTTGAGTGCCACAATCATGATGAGAGAAAAAATTGTAATGGTTAATATATTCGTCATTTCACAGGTGATGGAGATGAGGTATGGTTTAGTCATTTTCAGCGGTACAATAAGAGGTACAATATATAATGGAGATGGAGATGAGATAAAGAGAGACAATGAATGGGAAGAGGTAGGTGTTGATATTTAGGTTGCTATTAATTTCTCGAGTTACATGCTTATACATATATACCGTCCTAGCTAACTGTAGCCAGCTGCAATATTTTTGTTGTAGAGTGGTCCCCAGCTTACGACAACATGCAATCATACAATATGAATTTTAATAACGTGCCGCAACAAAAATTTAACATTATACAATTATTATATATATATAGAAACACTTATGCATTAATTTTTATATTAATATTTAATTATAAGTTGATTGATTTTATTGATTAATAATTAATTAATATTTAAAAATCATATAAATAAATGTTTATGATTAAACACTAATGTTTATATTGTTAATGCATAGATGTTAAACTCATAAATAAATATATAAAGGTACATTTATTGATTTTATCAAACTAATAAATATTTTAAAAGTCATATAACTAAAGGATTATGATGAAACATTTTTACATTATTAGTACATAAGTATTAAACTATTCTTTATAAGTAAATGTTAATTTTGTTAGTAAAAGAATTCTCTTTTCCCTCTTCACATGTAGAATTTATTACTAGACCAACTTTATAACTCTTATATTTATACTTTTTTGATAAAATAATTTATTTGATAAAGGTTCTTTGATTAAAATTAAATATTTGTTATCATAATAGAGATTATGATAAACAAGACATATATTTCTTTTCAATTTAATCTAAATTGTTGTTCTTCAAATATGGCAACTAACCTCACAAAATTTTTTTTTTTTTACAATGACATAAATCTAGGACATCATGCATATTATATCAAAGTTTTTAAAATCTTAGCAGACTGATTGGTTCGATCGAGAATGGGTTTAATGTATAGTTTAACTACCTAGTTTATATAACTGGGAGAATTTATAATCAGTATAAATTAATCAAGTGCTAGTCAAATTGGCCACAAATAGTTCCTAAAAACAAGTTCAATCAAACTCCAATCATAAATTATTTTTTAATTTATTTATTTTTAATTTTAATATAAAATTGAAGAGAAATATAAACACATATTTATAAGGATTACAAACAAATATATATTATTTTATCAACTTTTTTATAATGGGTACGATAAGAGCGTCTAGCAATAACGTCTGATGGAGATCATCTAATAAAGGTATCTAGAATTAATGCTTATGATGTTTATGTGGGTAGAACAACTGATGTATGCTTTAGACAAAAGCTTTTGTTGTACCTTTAGTAGTTTTTAGCTTTTATCATGTATCTTATATCTTATGTAAAGGGGTGCATGGGTTAACTATGCCACATGCATGTTGTATACTGATGCGTAAAATATCACCGCTTAAAGACAAGAGTACCTTATACAGTAGTAACAGTAAACCGAAGTCTGGATATCGTATCAGAGGACTAGATCTTGTTCTCAATTAATTCAATTTAAGAGATAAAAGAACAATTGAATGAAGAGATGATTTTGATGCATGAGTCATAACAACTCAAAATTGAAGTACCAAACAAATAAGAGAGAAAATTGGGTTTATAATTCAATAGATTAAGACCTAGGGTTGTGATTTCACTATAATGTTTTCCCTCCTATTACTAAGCAATCTTATTCTTTACCATTCAATAATTACTGATAAATTACTATGTTTTTGTAGTGAGTTTGATCATGCACACCATACTATAATCCTAATTTGTCATCCAGCTTGGTCATGCAAGATCCCAAATCAAGATTGGTTTCTTTTTACCCAATCGGAAGTTTGCCCGATGACTTGGTCAGTTCTACTGAGACAACAACCTATTTACTTCCCAAATTGATTGCTTAAATATCAATAGTCACGACTATTCGAATAATTAGGATGTACAAGTGTAATATAGAAAAGTAAACTAATCATTGAACAACATCAAATATTCATGCAAAGTGAAAAGGGGAATTACAAAGAGCTACATCACAACCCTAGAAAAAAGTTTAGTCAGACATGGGTAATGCACAATCAAACAACATTTTAATAGTAGAGTACATCAAATAAATAATAATTATTGTATGGAGCATTATGAATTGCCTCAAATTCAAAGCTCTCTCTTCATTCTTCAGCTCTTAGGTCATAGAGTTATCTCCTCTTCTAAGCCAAAGTCAGTCCCTTTTGTGTCTTCTTTTTTGGTATTTATATAAGAGGGTTTGAGCTTTTTTTGAGTTTTTCTATAAGGCCCAACTTAGCACGACCATGCTTGGAAAATTGTAAACGAAGCATGGTTATGCTACTTTTAAGCACGAATGTGCTTCTTCTAGTTGACTTTTTAGGTTGTGTTGACTTAGCACGGCTGTGCTGAAATGGAGTACGATGGTGTTAACCTGAATCTTCAATAATTGCTTTGAAAAGGCTTTATTTTGCCATTTTTTCTTCTTATTTCTTAAGTATCTATCTAAAGTAAGAATAAACACTAAAAAATAAGTTTTTCCATAAATATGCAATTTTTTATTATAAACAGATATTAAACATAAAAATATGGATAAAAATCTGGTTTATCATATACCCTATAGATACCTTATTGTAAACTATTTTTTGTTATGATGCACTTACTATTCTTTATTTGAGATTTTGTATTATGGTTTCTTCTACTTTCACTCTTGATTCTCTCTTTTCATCCTTGTGTTTGTGATTCACTTAACCATTTTGTTGTCTTGTGTGAGTTTATGATAATGAACTTCAATAAGTGGTGCTATATATGGAAAGGCAAGAAAGATCAGTGAAGATGAAAACAAAGTTCAATTTTGAAAAGTTCTCCTGAAACAATGATTTCGAATTGTGGAAGATCAGGATGAAGGTGATCTTGACTTAACATGGGTGTGAAGAAAAATTGAAGGAGGAGGTGAACATATCACCATCTTTGATGCTAGTAGGGAATAGGAAGAAGATCAACAAAATAAGAAGTGTAAACATGATATGCCTTGGTTGCAAGGCATTAAGGGAAGTCACTAAGGAAATAATAGTGGCTAGCATATAGGCAAAGCTTGAGGCTTTACACATGAAAAAGTCTTTGGCTTACAAGTTCTATTTGAAATAGAAACTTTACTCATTCAAGATGATAAAATCAAGAATTATTAAGGAGCCGCTTGTGGATTGAAAATGGTGGATAACATGAAAATATCAACATGCAGCTTGATGATGAGAACAAGTTTGTGATTCTCCTAATTTCTTTACCAACGCCCTTTGACCATTTCAAAAGGTGTATTGTTGTATGGAAGGAATAGGCAATCACCTTAAAGGAGGTTCTGACTTTAATTCAAACCAAGGAGTTTCAAAAGCTTTAAGATTCGGTGAAAGGAGATATGGTGATTGGTCTAATGGCAGTTGTGAAAAGGAAAAGAGGGGAGAAAGAGGTTAAAAGGCAAGATGTCCAAGAACAATCAGGGGACAAAGCTTGATTTAAAAAAGGAAACACGATGTTACAAGTGTTATAAACTAGGTCATATTCAAAAGAAATGTCTTGAGAATGGAGGAAATGATTCTCTGAGCTTGCAAAAGTCAATTGATGTTGCAAAAGCTTCTAAAGTTTATGATTCCATTGGTGTTCTGGTAACATCTTCTAGTGAATTACTCATGAGTTGGGTCCTAGATTCTAGGTTAACTGCCATATATTTCACGTGAAAGACTTCTTTGAGAACCTAAATCTGAGGGAGATAAGAATGGTTCTCCTAATGAACAACAAGGCTTCCAAGGTAAAAGGGCATAAGATTATCAAACTAAGAATGTTCCATAGTCGAGAGATGCTATTGCAAGAGGTGAGGTTTGTTCCAGATCTCAAGTGGAACCTTATGTTCATAAGTATGTTTGATGTTATGGGCTATTCTATTAAGGTGGAATATGGAATGATGAAGGTGTCTAATGGAGCATCTACAGTTGATAAGAAGAAGAGGAGTAATAGTTTGCACATTCTAAAGGGGTCTACTGTCATTGCTCATGCATCCGTAGCCGATTGGATGATAGTAGACAAAGCTAAGTTATGAGATCTAAGGTTGGGTCACATTAACTAGAAAGACTTGGACGAGCTCGAGAAGGAAAAGTTATTAATAGGGGCATAAGCTACAAAAGCTAGATTTATACGACCAGTGTGTTTGGGAAAGTGTTTGGGAGTGGGAAACACACATCCAACAATCCCTTTAAGTGTGCCCATACAGATCTATGGGTCCATCTCGAACATATACTCATGGTAAGGGATGTACTTCTTGAGAATTATCGATGATTTCTTGTGGAAGATATGGATTTGCATTCTGAGGAACAAAGTGGAGACGTTTCAAAAGTTCAAGGAGTGGTATACCCAGAAGGAGAATCAACTGTAGACTAAGTTAAAGGTGTTAAGGACAGACAATGGGTTGTAGTTTATTTTAAAAGTGTTTAATGACTTCTGCAAAAACCAGGGGGTAAAAAGGCACAAGACTATAGTAGGAACCTCTCAATAGAATTGACTTACTAAGAGGATGAACATGACCATTCTAGAAAAGGTGAGATACATGCTTTTGAGAGCAGGTTTACCTAAGACCTTCTGGGGAGAAGTTGCTAACATTGTGGTGTACCTTATAAACAGATGTCTTTCATCTATCTTAGAGTACAAGACACCAATAGAGGTTTAGAGTTGGAAACTATTAGATTACTCCAATCTAAAGGTGTTTGGATCCTTTGCACATGCCAAACAAGAAAAGCTGGAGGCATAGATTGAGAAGTGCATTGTCCTTAGATACACTGATGGTGTGAAAGGTTATAAGCTATGAAGATTAGAGCCTAAGTTGTTGAAACTTATCATCTGTAGGGATGTGATACTTGATTAAATTTGTTTGGGTATGCAAGGAAAAAGCTCTGAAGAAAGGAATGAGAAGACTCACATTGAGGTTAAGTCATTCACCAACATACCCACACAAGATCGTCTAGTATATGTAGAAGATACTTCACATGACGAAGCTGAACCAACAACTTTTGATGTTGGTGGAGCAAAATGTGTTATAGTGGACTATTAGTAAGTGTGTGAAAGAGAAAGGATAATTTTGAAGCCTAACAGAAGGTTCAGACATATATGTTATGCTTTTAGTGTAATGGAAGAAATAGAAGGTTCTAGTGAACCTAGAAAATTCATGGAGACATAGGAGAGTAAGGAAGGGCAGGAATGACTAAGTTCCATGAAAGAAGAACTTGACTCACTAGAAAAGAACCACACATGGAAGTTTATTGTTTTTACTAATTTTGACATGTTCAATAGATTTTTCAGTGGTTTTTACCGATTCTGAAATGCTCTGATTTTATATAGTAATCAGAGTGGCCACCAAATCGATTCTCTATCCAGTTGATCAAACTATCTCATTTGCTTCGATTTTGATAACATTGATCTATAGTGAACAATAATAAATAACTAAAACGTTACACTTTATAATTTATTATTGAAATAAATTTTTATATAAATGATTCAAAATAAAACTTCTTAGAAACTTTTATGTATTATGTGAGTACCCAATTTTGTCTAATCATTCACAATCATTTTTTTTTATTTTCTAGATCAGAAATAAAAATCAGTTATCAATAAAATCAATAATAAAATAACCAAACAAGTAAAATCAATAACAAAATAAAAATAAAAAAAGAAAATAGAAAAAAGGGCTTGAGAAGAGCTCCGAAGTAGAAGAGCTCAACCAAAACAAAAGAGAATAAGAAGAACTTCATTCTCATTGCACCTATGCATCTATGCTTATACTTGTGCCCTTCTCCTACACATTTATGCGACTATTATATCTTATCATTCTGCAACCAACATTTAAAGCATTAACTTCTACAAAATCAATATGCAAGATTTGGTCATAAAAGTAATGTTTTGAAAAATATAAAATTTAGCTTTTAAAAGGGACCTCTGAATTAGAAAGGGAGTTCTTTTTTTTGGAGAAAATTTTTCAAAAAAGGGAAGGAGAGTCGCGAAGAAGATACAAAGTTGGAAACAAATGAGAGCCAAGGAAATAGAAAAATCATACACTACAAATATTAAGGGCTTGATTGGTTTGATTTTGTTTTTTAGTTTTTGAAAAGAGTTTTCAAGAATAGTTTTCGGGAAGAAAAGAAAAGAAAAAAACTTGTTTGACAAGTTTTATTTGAAAATTGTTTTGAAGATATAAAAATGAAAAAATTTGTTCATATTTATTAGAATTTCATTAATGAAAAGCAAAAAACAACATATTTTTATTGTATTTTGACTTTTCAAAACAAAAATAGAAAACTGAAAAGCAAAACTCCTTTTAGTTATTCTTGTTTTTTAGTTTTTAAAAACTGAAAAAACCAAAACTGTTTTCAGAAAACACTACCCAAACAAGTTTTTTAGTTTTTAAAAACTAAAATACCGAAAATAGTTTTATAAAAATATTGTCAAACAAGCACTAACTCACTCTTTTCTCTATTCTAAGTTCAAAACCAAACAAAAATAGAGAAAGGATAAAGAAGAAAATCACTTGTCACCGTTAGCCACTGCCAGAAGTGATTTTTTATGGTGAAGATGACGTCGGAAATGGTTTTCAGTGGGGAGGACATCGTCAGAAAATATCGTGGCTTGGACCTCCATTCTTGCAAACCATGGGTTGAGCCAAGTGTAATGGGTTGTTTGTTTACCGTTTGAATCCTGTTTCTACTAAGGGCACTCCCTTTCGCTTTATGACCCAAAATATTTTTTTCCTAGATTCTTTTGTTTTCACTCCATGATATACTAAACACACCTGCTTGACCAAAATACTTTGGGTTGGTTTTTAACCGTTTGAACCCTGTTTCCACCAAGTGCACCTCTTTTGCTTCAAAGTCCAAAATATTTTATTTTTTTGTTTATACCATTGATCTTACTAAATGTACTCTTCCTCTTAAAATAATCATAATATGCCATTTATATATCTAAATCACAAAAAATAAAAATTCATAAATTGTGTGACAATTTTGTGTATTTAAAATTCTCTCTTAATTAATTGTATTTACAATAAAATATAAAATTATTATTTTATTCATTTTGTTGTAATCTTTTAAATAGAGATAAAAAAATTAATTAGATATAACATATTATTAATCTTGAGATTTTAAACCATCTTAATTGTTTTTTAAATTATACTTAATATATAATAGGTCATTTAGTTATAATTAAAAGTTCAATTTTGAAGGCTTTGAATGTTTTAAAGCGCTTCAAGTCCCTTAATTGTTAAAACTTCACTAAGGTCATCCAATTATAATCATATAATTTTTGTCAATTTTATTAGCTTGATTGACGAAAATTGCGTAAATAAGTATTTTTAAATTGATTATTGACAATCGATGTAGAAAAAGAAATGGCGAAAAAATTAGCATTCGCGGATATCCGTGAATAAAATTCGCAAAAATATTTGTATGTATAGTATAAATGGATATGCGTTACTCGTAGGTACAAGTTTTTTTCTATCTATTCTTTAACGGACATGAGTACGAGTGTCATAGTACTCGTATTTGTTGATACTCACTATCCATCAAACTAAAATAATATATATATATATATATATATATATATATATATATATATATATATATATAAAAGTTGAAAAAGATAATATTTTGTGAAATAAATCAAATTAAAATATTAATTATCAAAATTTATTGATGTAAAAATTATTTTCTTATGAAAACTTCATAATTAATAAAATTATTTATTATAAAATACTGATAATATAAAATAAAAATTTTAAATACTTTCTTATAATATATTATATTAATCTACATTTAAATCTAATTAATCTTATAGAAGCTAGTATAATTTTATTTCTAAATTTTCTAACAAATAAATTATTTTTTTGATAAAAATTCTTATAAAAAATATTTAATTATAAAAAATTATTTTTTTAAAATATTTGTAGGTATTAAAAAACTCATGAGTATTTTTTTAGTGGATACCTAACGAGTTTTTTTATCGGGTGATTAGTGACAGGTTTTTGTAGCAGGTCAGGTAGCGGGTAACCACTACTTTATCCGTCCAACCCGTTGTCATTCATAAGTAGAAATCACATTAATATTAAAATCTTAATAAAATGTTGTTTTTATATATTGCATTTGCAATCATGTAAAAATGTCTTGTTTTATATAGTTATATTAAAAAATGATATAAAAATATTTATTTTTATTTTATAAAAATCCTCTATTTCAAATTAATGACGTTTATTAATTAGTTGGTTGGAACAGAGAGAAAGAGAATGAGATACGAATTTGAATAACGATTTTTATCTGTAAGATAGTTTATAGAAAATGGTAAACATTTATAAATAATTAAAGTTTTTTTAAAAATTTTAATATTTGACATATCTAACCGAAATATTTTAAAATATTTGAGATAGCCAAGCTTCTGTCAATTTACTTCCACACAAATCCATTTATACTTGATTTTTCTCCACGGGCATATTTACAAATGCACATGCTTATTTATTCCAATTTAATAAAGTGAGAAACGAGATTATAAAACTTTTTTATATTGACAACAAAATTTTTTTTATAGCGTAATCATTAAACTCTTTAATAAATATTTGATAAATTTTATTTTAAATTGAATTAATTTTTATTAAAATTAATTTTCAGATAAGGTAATTCATAGTTCAATAATGTTGTAGAAGTTTTTTATTGTATTTATGAGACTATAATTATTAAACTCTCGAATAAATTTTTTAACTCTTATTATTTTACAAGTACATTTACTCTTCATGAGTTAATTCATTACAAATTTCTTGTAATAAATTTTTAGTAAATTTAATAGACTTTATACTTACTCAGTAAACTCTCAAATTTAATACTAAGTAATTAAGTCAATATATTGAGTTTTTTTTTTGTGCATTTAGAGTTTAACACGTTTTTATTTATGTTGCATTGAAGAAAACTCGATTTAAAAATATAAAATATTTTTTTCTATCAATACTAAACATTGATAAAAATGTTTTATCATTATTATTGTTTTTCGATTTATTATCAAATAGTGATATATTAATAGATTTTATTATTTAAGTATTATGAAATTTATAATTTATTATTTTAATTAATTATGATGTTGAAGTATTTAATCGTAGGCTAATTATATATACTTTATTATTTTATATAAAATAAACCCGTAGTATATGTGTAATTCCCAAATTAAATTTATCATACTTGTGTAAGTAAATTCTGGTTGATAAGCAACCAAGTATAATGCGCGTAAATAACTGCGGATTATATGCGCGTAAATAACACGCTAACACGTATAGCAGAGCTGTCAATTATTCACGTGGTTCGGTTTATTCACTAATGGCAGACACGCAAACATGCTTACAATTAACAGTCTTTTTGGTTTTAGGAATTTCAAAATCCTATTACTTAACCGAGTTGCACCAAATCTAATCTTTTCTTTTCCAATTACAATTTTTCATTTTCATTTATAAGAGTGTCAAATCTGAAAATCTTCTTAAAGAATTTGAATCAAATTGTACTTAGAAACACCATGTTAATTCCTTCTTACCATTTATTTTAATATTAGATTTTGAACATTACATTTAATATTTGTCAGATATCCGTTACAATATTTAATAATAACTTAGGTAAAGATAAGATGATCAATTTGAATTGTTCATTAGAAAAATCAACTGTTTATATATATATATATATATATAAAAGAAAATGAGTCAGAATAAAACTACTTTACAGCATCAACATTAATTAAATTTTCATTGTACTTTTAATTTAAACTCTACAAATAATATTATTGTCTTATCAGCTATTAATTAAATTATTTATTGTAATTTTTATAGTGAGTTACTCACTTTATGGATGTCACATTCATAATTTAATATTAGATCGACAAGAGTGAGAAATACTATAAAAATACTTTTGGTAAAATTTTAACTATTTTTTATTTCAAAGAATTAAACAGATATAAAAAAATTGATGATGGATCGCCCTGAGATATTATCTTAATATGAACAAAATCTTAATATTGAACAAATGTGAACAAAATTTAAAAAATAAATAAATATTTTTTTAAGTGAACTACTTCATGATTTAGATTTGTTTTTTTACTTCCTGTGGTTATTGAACATCTGAGCGTACCTACGTTCGCAATCTTAATGTTGGATCACACACAGATATTATGAACAAAATAATCTTGTAAGACATTACAAAAAAAAAAGAAAAACGAAAGTTAAATTTAATTTGTTTCTAATAACTATTAAGAAAAATTATATCCGTGATAACTATTTAATTCCCACTATTTTAATAATACAAAATTATTATTTAATGGTGATATTAATTAGACTAATTTACAACCAGATTTTAATTTTAAACATGATTGTTCTAAAATTTAATTTTTAATAGCAATTCAAGAGTGATTGAAAATATAAAATATTACATGTTTAGAGTGGATTTTAATCAAAGTAATTTTTTTTGTGTGAATATTTTAACTGATAATTTTTAATTTATGGTTATTATCCTAAAAAAGTATTTGAATGGGTTAAAAAAGAATGTTTACAAGCTAGTATATATCTTTAGCTATTTTTGGTTTTTTTGGGTGTTAACGGTTTGAGTTTAGAAAAAACTGAAAATCAAACCAATTTATTTTAATTAGATTGAGTTGGTTCAGTTTTTTAATTTTTTTTTTCTTAACTCAAACCAAATCTAACCAATGATAATTGGGTTATTTAATTTCGTTTTAGAGATTTCATTACATTATAAAAAAATAATTTTATACATGAAAGGTTGAAATTAATGAAATTCATTAGTCTACTAAATTCATAATTTTACAACAACATATCAAATACTTCATATATACTAAATTATTCAAATTAAATTATTGAAACAACACAATACAATACAAACAACAAATTATATAAATTTAAAGTATAAAATAATTATAAAATAAATTTACTAACTTAAAAATATAAAACATAAAATATGGTTGGGTTAGGTTTTGAAATGTGCAACCCTTAACAAAATAGATTACTAAATTTACTAACTTAAAAGTATAATATATATATACACACACACTTTTAGGTTGGTTTAGATTAGGTCAAAGTTTTGAAATAGTAAAAGGGAATTTGAATTTGTATCTACTAAAAGGGTAAAATACTATCAATGATCTTACCCTCAGACAATGATCGTCGGAGGTTAGAAAAATTTGCTTGCATCACCAAAGTAAAAAAAAAAAACTTAATTAGTACTCATTAAAAATTATGAGATTTGAAAGTAAAATTAGTGTTCAATTAAAAATTAGTGCTCAATTAAAAAATCTAAATTAGTGCTCAATTAATAGAATATGTATTTTATTGTTTATTTAAAAGAAAAATTAAAGAGTGTTCAGTCAGTGATCAATTAAAAAATCCGTTTGATTATTAATTTTGAAATTCAGTTTTACATACATACGATTATTCAGTTTTAAATAAACAATTGTTTCAAATAAATACTATTATAACTCCTAAAAAATACAAGCTTAAAGAAAAAATAATTAGTAGTTAATGAATTTTTCATTTTTATAAATTTATTAATATACAAATATATTGAATATTTTCTTTGAAAAAATTAATATACAAACATATTTAATATTTCCTTGTTTAATTGTTAAATTTATTTTAAAATTTGAAATAAATATTTTTTTAAATAATTAAAAAAATTGAAATAATTTTTTTTTAATTTTTATAATTAAAATTTTAATTTGTAATTTACAAATTAAATTGAGGTATGTTCTAACATTTTTTTTAAATGGAAGGCACTCTAAACAAGGGAAAGAAGTACAAAAATAAATTAGTGTGGATATGTTAATGTGGAATTGTCTTAGTTTGATTATTAATTTTGAGATTGAGTTCTAAATACATGATTGTTTCAAATAAATACTATTATAACTCCTAAAAAATACAAGTTTAAAGAAAAACTTAATTAGTAGTTAATGAATTTTTTATCTTTATAATTTATTAAAATATGAATATATATAATATTTCCTTGAAAAAATTAATATATAAATATATTTAATATTTCCTTGTTTATGTGTTAAATTTATTTTAAAATTTTAAATTTGAAATAAATATTATTTTAATTATTGTTTTAAATTTGAAATTTGAAATAGATATGATTTTAATTATTATTTTAAATTTGAAATTTCAAATAAATATTGTTTTAAATTTTATAGTTAAATTTATTTAAAATTTTAATTTATAATTTGTAAAATAAATGACAAATTTTATAGTTAAAGTTATTTAACATATTTTTAAATGGAAACTGCAGCTAAAAAGAGAAAAGAAGTACAAAACTAAGTTGTTATTTATTTGTGTTTTTTTTTTAAAGTTTCTTTATGATATTTTTATTTTCCTTTTATTTTCTTTAATATTGACTTTATTTTGTCTTTGAATACTATATTTAAAATTTTCCAGTTTAAATATCATTATAGGTAATTAATTATTAAATAATCATATGTTTTTTTGTTTTAATTTATAATGTTGTAATTTTTTTTTGTTCTTCAGCAATGGTTTGCGAGAGAGTAAACAAATTTACAATTTATTTTTACTTTAGAGCAACCATTTGTAGTAGAGTAAAAAAATTTGTAATATTTTTTTTACTCTCCGGCAAATGGTAATCAGAGAGATAAAATAATAATAAACCATGCTAAAAATGTAATTCATTAAGAAATTAAATAATTATACTAAAAAAATAAAAAATTAAATTTACTAAATGATAAGAAATTAAATAATTATACTACACTATACTAACCAAATATTTAATTAAATAACTATACTAAACATGTAATTTTTTAATTAAATCAATATAATAAACATGTAATTATTATAATAAAAAATAATAAATTAAATAATATATTAAAAATAATAAATTAAGTACACTAAAAATTAATTAAATTAATATACTAAAAAAATAAGAAATTAAATGACTATACTACATGTAATTAACTACATGCATTTTTTTTTTTACTTTACGGCAACCGTTTGCAATAGAGTAAAAAAAATTGTAATTTTTTCTTGACTCTCTGACAAATAGTGATCAAAGAGATAAAAAAATAATAAATATACTAAAAATTTAATTTATTAAGAAATTAAATAATTATACTAAGAAAATAAGAAATTAAATTACTCTACTAAATAATAAGAAATTAAATACTACACTACACTAACCAAATATTTAATTAAATAACTATACTAAACATGTAATTCATTAAGTAAATTAATATAATAAACAAATTTATTATAATAAAAAAATAATAAATTAAACAACGATATTAAAAATAATAAATTCAGTACACTAAAAATTAATTAAATCACTATACTAAAAAAATTAAATAACTATACAATATGTATACAATAACGAAGACGTGAGGAGAGAGGAGCGAGAGCACGAGACAAAAAATAAGGTGAGGAGAGAGAGTGAGGGTGGAGAATAATGTAAGGGAGAGATGAGAGAGAGGGAATCAGGTGAAAACTCCTTAATCATGCAAGATGGGTTGTCCAACATTGGAATTCAAAGGTGAAAACTTAGTTATGAGTATTGGGAAGGCTATTAAAAATTTTTTAGTGACTGATGGAACTTTTAGGGAAGGGAAATTTTTGTGGGATTTAGGGAAACGATTTGGTGTGACTTGCACAGGGTTTGAAGAGATAATTATACAATGTCTGGTAGAGATGGAAGAATGGGATAGGAGGGGGTGGCCAGTAATAAGGTTGTTGCAGGAAGTGGACTGATAATTTAACAAATTTAACATATTATCCCGTAATATAAGAGGGATTCGAGGGATGAAAAAGTGGAGTTCGGTAAGGCAACTAGTAGTAAAACATGAGATTAGGTTCCTTTGTATTCAAGAAACCAAAGTTGAAAATGTTGATCAGAAACTTTGTAGTGCTCTGTGAGGTGACACTAATATGAGTTGAGTTGATGTACCTGCAATTAATATGTCAGGGGGTTTAGTGTGTATTTGGAATAAGGAAGAGTTTACTATAACTGAGACCTTTCAGGGAATGTCTTTCTTGGGGTGAAAGGAAAGGTTAAGTAGGAAACAATTGATACGATAATTATGAATATATATTCTCCCTGCTCTAGGATGGGTAAGAAAGTCATGTGACAATCTTTGTTGGAACACAGACAGTGGTTCTAAGGTTGTGTGTGGTGTATAGCAGGTGACTTTAATGCAGTTACGACCCTTGAAGATAGGATCAGAGAAAATGGAATGCATGCAACGAATGGATTAGGTTCAACTAATTTTTTCAAATTCATTTGTGATATGGAACTCTTAAAATTCTTTGTAGTAGGACATCGGTTCACTTGGTTTAGTGCAAGAAGCCAAGGTTGCAGTGTTCTTGATAGGCTCCTTATCTCAAAGGAATGGCTCGACTTTGCCGCTAATTGTTTTTAGCTAAACTTGAGCAAGGACTTCTCTGACCATTGTCCCATAAAATTAAACATTCTAATACTTTTTGGGGACCTAAACCCTTCAAATTCATTCATGGTTGGTTGAAGTGTCATGGATTTGAGGAATTTGTCAATCAAAGTTACAAGCAGCTGGAAGTTCATGGGTGGGGAGCCTATGTGTTCAAAGAGATATTAAAGGTGCTAAAAGATGATATTAAGATATGGAATAAGGAAAATTCTAGCAAGTGGAATGTACAATCAATGATTTAAAGGAAAAAATAGCAATTTTCGATAAAGCTGCAGAAGAAGGAACCCTTAGGGTAGAAGGCGTTAAGCAACGTATAGAGGCAATGGGTGATCTTAAAAAATGAAGCTCTTTCCAAGAATCTTTATTGTCTCAGAGGGCTAGGCTTAAGTGGCTAAAAGAGGGAGATGTAAATACTCATTTTTTTCACTCTTTCAGTGCAAGGTGGAGGAAATCTAATGGCGTCTTAGGGGTGTTATCTAAAGGTGAATAGGTGGCAAACCCTTTGTAAGTGAAATAGGTGGTCAAGGATTTCTTCCAAGAAAGGTTTCAATCTTAGGAGGAAAATGGTGTAAGGTTAGATGGGGTGGAGTTCATGTGTCTCTCGAATCTCCAAAGAGAACAGTTAGAAAAAGAATTTTCTATGGAAGAAATAAGAAAGGCAGTATGACAATGCGATAGTTCCAAAGCTCCTAGGCCTAATGGTTACAGTATGATGTTCATAAAAAAAATTTGGGAGATCCTTAAGAAGGATGTAAATAAAGTCTTGATAGATTTTCATCAGAATGGGAAGCTTCCAAAAGGTGCCAATGCCTTGTTTATCTCCTTGATCCCTAAGAAAGAGTGCCCTAGGGTTTTGGGAGACTACAAGCCAATTTCTCTTATTGGTGCGTTGTACAGAATTATTGCTAAGGTGCTAGCTATTAAACTTCAAAAGGTAATACCCTTTTCTTATTAAAGAAAATCAATTTGCGTTTATTAAAGGGAGATAGCTTCTGGATAGTGCGGTTGTAGTCAACGAAGTCATTCAGGAAGCTAAATAGTATAAGAAGTCATTGTTAATCTTTGAAGCAGACTTTGAGAAGACTTACAATTCTATCAACTGGTCATTCCTACAGTATATGCTAAAATGGTTTGGGTTTGGGGAGAAGTGGATCAGTTGGATTCAAAGTTATCTTTCCTCATCATCAGTGTCAGTTTTAGTGAATGGAAATGTCACAGAAGAATTCTTTATAAAAAAGGGGTTGCATTAGGGGGGGCTCTCTTAGCTAACCTGATTTCAGGTATGAAATTTCATAAGCATAAGCTTTAGGTTGTACTCTAACAATTTGCAGATGACACGATCTTCATGCTGTCGCCTGAGCTCTAGAATGTGTTCACCCTTAAGAGTGTGTTGAGGTGTTATGAGATGGCCTCTGGCCTTAGAATCAACTTTCATAAGAGTAGCTTGGGAGGGTTGGGGTGATGAGGCCGAGGGTGGATTCTTTTGCCAAAATCCTCAATTGTAGTATTCTGCAGATGCCATTCTCTTGTCTAGGAATTCTAGTGGGGGTTAATGCGAGATGTGAGAGAGTATGGAACCCAATTCTTGATAATAACAGAGCGAAACTATCCTCATAGAGGCAAAAAAATCTGTCATTTGGTGAGCGGATTTTTTTTATTAAGTCAACCTTTTTTGCTTTACCTTTATTCTATCTGTCTTATTTCAGGATCCTAAAGTAGGTGTCTAACTTCATTCAGTCAATGCAATAAAGGTTTCTTTGGGGAGATTCAGAGAACCCAAAAGTGGCTTGGATTAAATGACAATAAGTGTGTAAGGACAAATGAGGTGGAGGGCTGGGAATACAAGATGTATGGTCTTTTAACAAAGCTATGTTGGGCAAGTGGCATTGAAGGATTTTACAGGGAGGAGTTGCTATTTGAATCGAAGTACTAAAGGCAATGTATGGAGAGGATATTCAAAGGAATTTGGTAGTAGGTAGAAGGAGTGGAGAATCTCAATCGTGGAATGATATTTTAAAAATCACAGCTGAAGAAGGAAGGGATAACTGATTCTTAAGGTAGGTTAAGGTGGTAATTGGGGACAAATCCTTATTTAAGTTTTAGGAAGGGGATTGGAAGGTAGATGGTGGGTTGAAATCTAGGTTCCCCAGGCTCTATGCCTTGTTTAACCAGAGGGAGCACTTGTTTCTGAGGGGGGGGGGGGTATGAAGGAATAATAGATGGTTTTGACAGCTTAGTTAGGGAAGGATGCTCTTTAGTTGGGAAGAGGGGTGGGTGAGAGAACTAGAAGGGATTTTGGAGGAGGTAAGCTTGAGGCAGGAGGTGAGGGATGGATGAGGGTGGGGAGTTACTCTAGGAATATTGGATTAATATCTAATGAAAGAGGTATATAAGCTAGTGTTAGAAGTGCCCCCAATCTAATGAATCTTTATTTTTTAGCAGGTTATGGAGGTCCAAGACTCTTCTAAGATGGTTGCTTTTGCTTAGAAAACGACCTTGAACAGGATCCCCTTTAGAGTTGAACTGACTAAGCGATCTATTATCTCCTTGTACGTGGCTATTTGCCTATTCTATGGCTTGGCATCTAAATCAGTAACTCATTTGTTGTTTTTGTGTAAATGCAGTTATGCCGTCTGGATGCAGTGCTGTAAATGGCTCGGGATTAGCTCTGTTCTACCTGAGACATGTGAAATGAGTTTCTGGCACTTCCAAGGCTTTTGTGTTCCAACTGTTAGAGGTTCTATGCATATTTTAAGTACAATTTGGTTATCTGTTTTGTGAGGCATATGACTTGCTAGGAATGAGGTTATGTTTAAAGGTGACCTATTCCATCCTATGGAAGTATGACAGTTGTCCTACAAAGGTCGTGGTTATGGATTAAAGGGTAATGCAAGGTTTCCTTTATGTCTTTTGTGGAATGGTCGTTATCTTTCCTCTTATGTTTGAACCACATCAGGGTCTAGTTGCTTTAGCGGACCTATGTTGGGGGAGTATTGCTATTTTAAATATCTGATTGTATTATGGAAAGTTTGTTTTGCTTGGTAACTGAGGCAAGGGGATTATTAAAGGTACCTTCCTTTATGCATTATCTGTAATCCTTTGATCTCTTATGTCATATCTTGGTCATTGAGGTGGGGAGGTCTATTGATTGTATTTTCCTTTATGTTGTATCTATAATTACTCATCTTTACTGTCATATCTTGTGACATGAGATTGTTTTTAGTCTTAATACATTTGACCTATCACCAAAAAAAAAAATTAACTTAAAAAAATCGAACCAAACTAAATTGTCTGGTTCAGTTTATCAAATTTCTTGAGTTAACCCGAACCAATGAACTACCCTAGTTTTTTTACAGGTGTAGCTTTACAATGAAAAACCACCTAGGTATGTCTTAGATTGTAAATTTGAAAACGTGAATAAAAGGATAGACCGATATTTTAGTATTAGGTTTCTTTTAATGAAAAAAAAAAAGAGGATTTGGTGAGAAAAAATAAACGATAATAACAATTAAAAAGACTAGTTTATTATCTTGTAAGAAAGTCTCAAAACTTAAATAACATGATAAATTACTTAGTGTAAGACTTTTAATATTTTACTATACAACTAAAGAATTTTTAATTATATGAAATTAAAATTTTAACACAAATTAATTTTGTCTTACATATTTTAACTTCTGAACATAATTTTGTTTCCACATAAAGTAAATGATCAAGTGCGAGAAATAATATCGCATAAATGAACAAAATAATATCTATTTTTAAAAAGAAATAATTTATTTTGATATCTTATTTTTCTCCAAATCAATTAATAAACGTTATTTTATTTAATGAATATAGATTTTTTTTTAAAAAAAATTATTAAATAATTTGTGTTTTATTAATAGATAAAGACAAAAAAAAAAACGTTAAGGATAAAAAATTTTGATCCTAATCTTATCATCACTTCGAATACAAGAAAAAAACTTATAATTAGATATGCAAATTTTAAAAGAAGCAAACTCAGAAAGTCATTAAGTCATTAGTGGTTTAAGAGAAGATACGACAAAAAGTTTAATATAGAAAGAAACAACTTATTAATTGTTTAAACAGCCTACGTGATACCGTTGGCGAAAAGAAAATAGAATTTGTACGTAGGAATAATTCATGAAATGAAGTTCACACAGCAAAGGAATACCATCGTCCAACACGTAGTGTATATTTTGAGCAAAAGGCCAAAAAAGTATTCATCCCAATTTCCCATTCTTGAAACTTGAAAAGCAGCTTCCTACATTCTCAATCCTTCTAAGAATCTTTCACCAAATCAAACCCTTAATTAACCCTCACAGGATCACAACTATTCTCATTCTTTCCATGGCATACCCTAATTCTTATTATCCACCGCAGCCCTCCGCCTCCGCTCCTATGCCGGCTGTTCCCTCCGCCGTGGTCGGGCCCCAGTTCTGCGCGCCGTACCCGGTCGATCTGGCCGTGGTCAAGAAGGTCATGACCATCACTGACGGCAACTTCACGGTCACCGACGTCAACGCCAACGTCGTCTTCAAAGTTAAGGGCTCTCTCATGACCCTCCGTCACCGCCGCGTCCTCATCGACCCCGCCGGCAACCCCATCGTCACCCTCCGCCGCAAGGTTTCTCACTCTCCACTTTTCTATCTTTATAGTTATTCAAATTTATTAATAATAAAAATTCGTGTGAATCCAACTAAAATATAAATCACACCCTGCTTCTACTTGAATTAACTAAACATTCTGTTCCCTAAAAAAAAAACAAAACTAAACACTGAATTTTAGTAAAGTTCCTTCTTTTACACATTATTTAGCATTTTTTAGGAGCGATCAAACCTTTATTAGTGCAAAGAGAGAAAAGTCTTCATAAGAAGGAATTAACTCATCACTTATGTCTTGAGTCAATTTGTCGTTTTAATCTTCCCATACATAAAAAGTTTAGATTTTACTCTTCATTTAAATATTTTTATATTTTATACTTATGTGTGTAAAGCACTAAAACTTTTACGAAATAGACACGCAAAGTGTGAAATGTAAACCATCATTCAACCGAAATTATAAATTTTTAAGTATTTAGATTAAATTTCTTAGTTGATTTCATTTTTAAAATTGAAAAATTGATGCGGTTATATAAGTATTAAATGAGTAAATAAATATATATTTACTTTCCTTTATTGCATTTATCTTATTAGACAGATTTTATCATAAAGTTGACAAACAAGAGTTGAAACTTTAAATTATATCAATTCATTTTATTTCACTTGCCATTAAATAATATAAATTTTTGTGTATTATAAAATAAATTTAGTACATCGAACATGAAAATACTTTTTAAATTTGAAGAAACCTTGGTTTTATAGACTACTATAGTCTATAACTACTTTTCCACCTTTCAACCGAAGCAAATTGAACCGGAAATAGGGAGGAAGCAATGTTTTAGAATATACTAGTACCATCAAAAGTATACTATTAGTCGTTTTATCTTTTAAATGTTGGTATACACCTGATATAAAATGCTGTTAATGAACGATTTCCTTCCTTCTTAATTCTTAAGTTTTTTTTTTGGTGATTATTGCCCTATAATTTGTAGACAAGACATTCATCATTTTTATTTTCTAGTAATATTCTCAGTCATCATGAATTGTAATTAACAATCCATATTGTTGATATTACATGCAGATGATAACTGCACATGATCGATGGCAAGCTTTCAGGGGTGAAAGCATAGAGGCCAAAGATCTCATCTTTTCTGTGAAACGTTCGTCCCTTATCCAGTTTAAAACCAAGTTAGATGTGTTTTTGGCCAACAACACCAAAGAAGATGTCTGTGATTTTAAGGTCAAGGGTAGTTGGTTGGAACGATCTTGCGTTGTTTATGCTGGTGAATCTAACAACATTGTTGCCCAGGTAAAATCCTCTGTTCAAGTATGAAGTATCCAAAGACCAAAACTGTCTTCTTCTTTTTTATATTACATTTAACAATAGATTATTAATTGATAAGATTGTTAATTTTTGTAATAATTAGCACTTTGAAAATAGTGTGATTTTTAATTAATTAACAGTGTGAATATGAAAATTAAACTCAATATTTTGTGGGGGATTTGTTGCAGATGCATAAAAAGCACACGGCTCAGAGTATTTTGATTGGGAAAGACCATTTCATGGTCACGGTGTATCCCAATATTGATTATGCGTTCATAGTGGCACTAATCGTGATTCTTGACGAGATTAATAGTAATGAGGATGGGGGTGACGATTAGAGAGAAATGATATGCATATTACAAAGCCTGTTGTATTTCTTATCAATAGTGCTATATTATTTCCAATGCTTATTGTGTTTGTTTAGGTGTTTCGATTTTCTGATTTAAATAAGTAATTACAGATATTTATATTCGAGCTGCATACAAAAACTCATAACTTCTCTTTTTTTTTTTTTTCATGTGTATTTTTATTATTCGATCAACATTATAAATTTTAACTCCTGATAAACGGTTTATCATAACTCATCATTTACCTTCAAACAGTTGAATTAAATCATCTTGATACGTGTTATTGGTTCAGGATTAAGGAAACTAATTTTATAGCCTTGACCTATATCAAGTTCCTTGATACTAAGAATGTATTTGAATTAAATAACAAAAAAATTAAGTTAATTCAATAATTTATTATAATTATAATTATAATTATTTTTGTATGATAAATTTTTAAAAATAATTTAAAGATGATTAATTTTGCTTGATATAAAAATAGTATGAAACAAACATAATTTCTCCCGTAAAAATAATTAAAATAATTTTGGTTAAAGTAATTTGAAATTATTTTATAATATATTAAAATAAGTTTGATAAATTGATTTTTAAACATATTAAAACAAATTTAAAAATATTAAAAGATTAAAAGAACAAAGATAAAATAAATATATATAAATAATAAAATAAAAATAAAGATAAAGTTATGAAATAAAAAGAAAAAAAAAGAAAGAAATTTAGAAGAAAAGAATTGGAAAGACAAAATATTATAAAGAAAAACATTTTTCAAATATTAAGAAAGAATAATCATGGAATTTCATTGGCCTAAACCAATAACTTTATAGCATAGAGGTCTTGTACAGAGGTGTGCAAAAATCCAAACCAATCCAAACCGAATTGTTTTAAACAATTCGGTTCTTAAACTAAAAATCCAAACTGGTTTAAAAAGCTAGTTCAGAACCGAATTGGTTTTAAAAAATCGGTTTTGAACTGGTTTAGAACTAGTGCAAAATAATTCTAAATTAAACTAGTTTTGAACTGGTTTTTTTTTAGGTACTGGATTTTTCACAACTATGTGGTTCTCTTATGATGCTCCTTAAACTAGTTTTATGCAGTATAAAAAACCAATTTTATGCAGTAAAAAAAACAGTTTTATGCAGTAAAAAACTAGTTTTATGCAGTATAAAAAATTAGTTTTATGCAGTAAAAGACACTAGTTTTATGCAGTAAAAAACACCAATTTTGTGCAGTAGAAAACTAGTTTTATGCAATAAAAAAAATCAGTTTTATGCAATAAAAAGAAAGTTTTGTGCAGTAAAAACACACTTTCAATAATTGAAAGTTAAATTTACAATTCAAGAAACATGTGAAAGATCACCAAAAAAACCATTCACAAAGACAAAGTAACACCCTTCAAGGAAATAGTAGTTCATAGAGGTCCAATAATAATACAGTACCAAAGCTGCTACTGCAAATAAACACTTAACCACTTATAAGTATAGGTTTCCATAATCCATGAACAAACTAGTATAACTCACAAGGTACAACAAACAGAGATCTTAAACATGAACTATGAGATTAAAATGAAACTATTAAACACTTAACCACTAAAAAAATTGCAAATAAGCATATTCTATTCTTCAATCATCATCAAGTGTAATAGATGAGGCTGAATAAGCAACATCCACTAACAGTGAGGCAACAGTTTTTGCAATATGAAAAAAAAATAATTATCATTCATATTATAGAATGTACATAATAAAATAATAAGCATAAAACAAATCTTGTTACGATCTTCAACTTTCTCAAGCTCTTGAAACTCCTCAATTTCATTTGGATTCAATGGTAATGATGTTCTTTTTAGCCAATCTTTCGTGCAAACAAGCGCTTCCACCATCTGTGGAGTAAGAGAACTACGATGTGGACTAAGAACTCTTCCTCCACTACTAAAGGCAGATCCAGATGCCATAGTTGATACAGGTATAGCAAGCATATCTCTTGCCATGTTTGCAAGAATTGGGAATCGCCCTGAGTTAAGCTTCCACCAAATCAAAACATCCAATTTTCATTGATTCTTCTTTAAAGCCTCATCTAGATATTTATCTAATTTAGATTTATTAGACTCGTTTGATTCAAAAAATTGGTCATAGCCATAAGGATCATTAACACCTCCTTCACTTAGTTGAGCCTCCTGTGAGTTAATTTCAAACTCATTGTTGTTACCACCATTGTACTCTTCAAAAAGTAATGTCAAACTCAATTTCACTTTATCTTTCAAATTAGATGGCGCATCACCATGAAAGTTTTGAGAAATTAGCCAATTTGTGAATTTCAATTTGTATCTTGGATATAATACAAGAGCAATCATTCATAGCATATTTAGCTTATCAAGATTGCCCCAATACTTATCATGTTTTGTCTTCATGCTTTCAGCCATTTTTTTACACTTGGATTCATGTTAGTAGTCATTTGTTTGATTTTCCTTCCAATCCCAAATGCTTCAAACATGTACATAGGACTAGTCACATAAGTTGAACCTGACATTTTTATTGTGGCCTCGTAAAACAACTTCCAGAATGACAAGATTGAACGCGCAAGTTCCCAATCACTACATTGAGGAACACCATCCCGTTTCTTGGTTAACTCATTAGTGTATTTTCTATCTATTAGAAAATTTATTTTTGATTGATATTTAATTGATTGATATTTTTGTTAAAATTTATTTAGAAGATGATATATTTTGAAAATTAAAAGAAAAAAAATAAATTACCAATATCAGTGTAAATTTTATTGAGATTAGAAATATATTTTTATCATAAATAAAATTTAGATTATATTTAAGCTATTTTTTTTAATTTATAAGCTATATTTAAGCTAACTAAAACAGTTAAACTCTAAAGCATAAATGTTATTATAGCTCCCATGCATACATATATGTTAATTGACTAATAGAATGTTTTCATTAATGTGTAAATAACATAATATTATCTAAGAAGGTAAATTAATATTTAAGTTAACTTTTAGGGAAAAAAATACCAACATGGATAGATAGAGTTAATTAAGAGTCTAGTGTATATTGATGAAAATTAAAATACAACAAAAAATACATGAAGTTCACTAAGTATAAAATATCAAATACATAAAGTAGAAAGTATCCATTCACCTAAAGTTGTTCAAATAAAGTTGGTTGTTATTGATGAATTAATGAGATCATGTATAAAAATATTAACCTCATTATAATTAAAAAGTTATATGGTTGATCTAGTTACAAAGTTTATATGTGGGAGAAGGAGGAGGGAGAGATCATGGAATGAAGTTCTTCCACTAACAAAAACTAACACAACAACACATTTAAATATCCAAAAAACTCTGTATAATTCTTCAAAATATTAGTTATATTTGACACTAAAATTGTTTTTTACAAAAGTTTATAGCTAGCCTACAATACTTAGTCATGTCTTGCACATGCCTGCTTCTTTCCCCTAAATTATTTTATCTTGACTACAAAATTTTTTAATGTTACTTATTTTATGATTCTATGTTTTAAAAAAGAGAAAAAGACTCGTGTAAAAAGAGTTTTATATTGTGATTCGATTACAATCCATTGTTTATATAACTTTTAAAGTATTGATTGATAAAATTTATAAACTTCGCATACATAAAGAATTATGATTAAATGATAATGTTCAATTTTTTTATACTGTCAGAATATTCAAACTCTTTAACAGAAAATTTAACATTGGTTTGTTGAAGTATTTACCATTCAAATATTTTTCCAATTTCATTTTCTAAGAAGAAAACAATTATAAATTTTACTTCATCCTGGCATACTTTTATGTGTCAAGCTTTAGAAAGATCACCACAAACTTATAAACGATTTTTAAATACAAAAAACAATCAATGAAAAAAAAAAACACTATGAAAAATTTTGGTATTAAAGTGAGGTTCTTTTATAGAGTCACGAAGTTCATCATAATACAATAAGCTTATAATCGGCTAAACCCATTTGTAATATAGGCAAACCCTTTTCAAAATTAATATCATAATGAGTTTTATCTATTATAATTAGAAGATGAAATTGTAGTAAATTTATTGTGGGCTAATCCATTATAAATTAACAATTAATTATAGGTAATTGCTTTTAATACTCCCCTATCTTCTATTCGCACTCCTCAGGTTTTATAATTTTTTTCAAAACCCAAAAATACCCTCCCTTTTTCTTACCCTACTTGCGTAACAAAGTACATTCTGGACAACATGATCCGAAAGGCAAATGAGATTCAAGTAGTATATGTCGGACCACATAATCTGGAAGGCAAATGAGATTCAGCAAGTATGTTCCGGAAAACTTGATCCGGAATGTATTACGTCAATTCTGGATCAGTTGATCCGGAATGTATTATGTACATTCCGGATCAGTTGATCCGAAATATATTATGTATATTACGGATCAATTAATTCGAAAGTGGATCAAATGTGTATTCTGGACTAGCTGGTCTGGGGTAAATATTGTTAGTTCCGGATCAACTGATCCGGAATACTGTAACACTTGACGTAGTACGAATAAAAATGCAAACAAACCCTCAATTATAAATCCCAAAACTTTAAACCCTAAACTTTAAATAAAAACATCATACCTGAATAAAATTATGTTTTCCTTTTCAAACAACGCTTAAATCAACGAATAATACCCTACAGACTTATAAGAATGATTAGGGATTTACAATAGAGAATTTGTGTTTAGCACACAAGAGTAGCAAGAAAAATCACAACAAGAAGACAAGAAAATAAAAAAATAAATTAAAAAAAATTTAAATCAAATAAGGATAAGGGTATATTAAAAATTTACAAAAAAATATAAGCTTTGGGGGGAGCAAGTAAATGGGGAGTGTTAAAAGAAAATGCCTTAATTATACTGTATTTTTACTTGACGTTAACTCACTATATATAATTTCATATCTAGTTATAATGAATTTACAGTGGCTAAAACAATTGTAATAATTTTATTAATTTACAGTGAGTTTATAAAAGGATTAACCCACTTTAAAATAACAAAATCATTCTAGTGGGCATTTACAGTTAGCTAAGCCTACCGTATTCAACTTTTTTTTGTTTTTCAATTACAAATAATTTCTTCAGATAATGCTTCATTATTTGCAAAGTAGATCAGACTCCTCCTTCCTCACTGTGCTTCTCCGATGCAATCTTCGACAGGCAATGTTCATTCCAACAGGCATGAAAATAGGTTTAGTGAGTATGTTCAAGCTTAAGTTCCTTCCATCTTCGACGAGTTGCTTTGAACTTCAGCGAGTTCCAACACAAATCATCATTGGCAAGCACACTTCCAACTCCGCTAGTACGTTCTTACTCTAGTGAGTACCACATATATGTTGGTTGAAACACTACGGATACGTGGGAGACGCATCGAAGGAAAGAAGTGTCAATGGTTACTGCCAAGAGTAGTGTGGCTATTATTACAATAGAGTGTGGTAGAAGGTATGACTATAAGATGGGATAGAAACAAGTAAGAAATTTCTATCCACATCTCCTTTTTTGTAACTCTTCTTCCTGGTATCTCCATATTTAATGAGTATGAGATTTATGTTTTTATTCCTGTCGGGTATTGGTATACTTATACCCAGAAAAAAATTTAATAAAAAATAAATTGTTTAAATATAATAACATTAATTCAAAACTTATTTTATAAATATAAAATTTATAATTTGTGAATTAAATGTTAAATATTTCTTCTTCTTTTTTCTGAAGACAAATGTTAAACCTTTCTCAATATTCTAATTTGTGAAGAAAAAAGAATTTAAGGGATCATTTGGTTTAAAATCTAAGTTTAACAAATCAAGGGTAAGAATTTGAGATATTTTAGCCATTAAAATAAGTATCAAGATGGGGGAGGGGCGGAGATAAGGATACGGTAGGTACGTATATCCCTATCATCGACTTAACAAACAAATCAGATATTTACCTAGGAATGACAACGGATCAGAGCTAGTAGTGGCTACCCGCCACAAAAACCACTACCCGTTACCCTCTAAAAACCCGTCGGGTACCTGCTATAGAAATACTCATGAGTTTTTTTAATATCCGCAGGTACCCATGAATATTTTTAAAAAAATAATTTAAAATTAAATATTTTTTATAAGAAGTTTTATCAAATAAATAATTTATTTTTTGTCAAAAAAGTCTTATAAAACCTTTGGGTTAAAAATATACTACCAGCCTAAACTACTACAAGACAATTTTTATAGTATCTTTCCTAATTTAAAAGATATTGATATTTTTTTTTAATTATAGATTTTATCCAAATTATTTTCAATAAATTAAAATAATTTTTATTTATTTATTTCTAAATAAATAAATATATTTGAGATTTACAATAAAATATTTTATAAAAAATTTAAAATAAATTTTATAAATAAATCTTTAAAATAAAATCATTTTACTGTAAATTTTAAATATATTTACTTATTTATAAATAAATAAATAAAATTTATTTTAATTTATCAAAAAATAGTTAAATAAAATTTATAATTTGATCTGGTTAAAAAAAAAATATCAATACTCTTAAATTAAGAAAAACCCCCCAAACACTCCATGTGACGATATGTGTCTTCGAAGACATAATGACAGCACCGCATCAAAACTCTTCATGTCTTTGCGATGCTTTCTATGGCCATCTTAGTCGACAAACTCATTATTTCGTTATTGGCATTATTTGTAAATAAATAATAATACACTTATTATTAATTATATAATATTAAAAACCACTTAAATAAAAATTTGCATCGGAGGAATTTCTTCAAAGAAAAGTTTACTAATTTTCCGAGTACTAGTCTCTTGAGTTTTGCCCAGAGAACAAGTTAATTCATGTTCCCACACTCAAATTATGTAAAATTAGAAAATTTATTTTTTCGTCAACCAATAAAACAAATTGATTCACCCAATGTAATATTTTTATAAGTTTTATTAGTATACACTTTCAATTTAGGTAGTTTTAATTGTATACTCACGTTTAATCATAACCTTTTTATATAATAAGTAAGTTTGTTGATTTTATTGATAAGTATAGTTATCTAAATAAATAATTGTAATTAAAAGACAAAGTAAAAATTAATTTCTATTTTTATTTTAATAAATTTCTACATTCAATATTGATTCATATAATTCTTTTGTTTTTAAATTAAATATTATATTCAAGTTTTTATTCTCAAATATTATGTTAGTTTTAAATGTTGCTCTTAATTTGAACATAAAAAATTGGTGTTATTTTATCTTGACTGACTAAATAATTTTTCAATGTTAATTATTTTATAATTATAATGTTTTTAAAAAAAAAATTTAACGTTGGCTTCTTCAGGTATACAATTCATAACTTTTTCTTTTTTATTTTATAAGAAGATAATTTTATTAACGATTTTTAAAATACAGAAGAATCAGAAGAAAAAAAATATTGATAGCTTATCTAATTATATTATTGAATTTGAGTTTCAAATTCTGTTATCCAAATGTAGAGAGTAGTATTTCATAAATATTTGAGTTTCAAATTCTGTTATCCTAATGTTCCAAAATATTTTGGCCCAGAGACCTCGTATGATGATGAAGATATTGGTAATCTTGTGTCAACACGGTTTTATTTCTAATAATCATAGTAGGGATCGATAATGATTAATGTTGTGGCACAAGAAGTAATTTTCTATTCAATGAGAAGCAAATATGTAAAAAATGGTGGATATATATAAATTTAAGTGAACCAGAGACATAATTAGGATATATTGGATGTCCAATGAAGTTTGTTCATTTTGTGTAGAAAAGTTTACTAATGTGAAAGCATCGGATGAGTTTTCTTTGATGAGGAAAGTTACATGTCATGACTCCGTATGGCCATGTCTTTGTGGAAACTAAATGTGATGACCCCACATCGCCATAACCTGAAACTAATTTTGTTTTAAATTGGTGTCTATTTTTTATTTAATTTAATTATTTTTTTATATTTTATATAATTTATTAAATGACAGAATATTTATATTTTTTAATATTTTGTTTAGATAAATTATTTGATGCTATTATTAATGTTCAGTTGATTAGATGATAGGATTGGTATGGAATAAAAGACTTTTCATAGGGAAAGGATGAGCATCCAAGGAAATTAAAACTGATAAATTATACCATTTCTTGAAGTGATATTGTAAACCAATTAATATTTGGGGTCTTGGAAAATTGATTATGATGGATAATACACTTTAGAGGAGCATGATATCGAAAAAATAATATTAGTATATCCATCTTCTGCAATTTTCATAGAATAATATAAAAACAATAACTAATTAGAATAAAATTTATATTTTATAAAATAAAATAATTAAGAGTATTTTAATAAAAAGTAATCAATATATACATAAAGACTCTTTATTTATAAAAAGAAATTTAAGAATAAAACATTGATGATCAACGTAAAGAGTAAAAAAAAAAAAAAAAAACCATTTGTGAGGCCGGCGCATGTCGAAACAAATTACAACGCGTATGTGATAATTTGACAAAGTGGTATCGTATATATCGATATAAGATATAAAATTGCAATTAAGTTGCAAGTGTGGTGAACTGCTTAATGGCAAATCAATTCTCAGTTATCAGCCATTCCTACTGTGCTCCTTACCCAATCAATCTACAAATTAATACAGAGAAAGGTGTCACTTACGACATGAACGGTAAACGTGTGTTTTATGTAAAAGAAGCTTCATTCACACTTCACAACCGTCGTGTCTTATATGATGATGAAAAAAATCCCATCGTAACTCTCTACAACAAGGTTTAGAGCGAGACATCTTAACTTTTATAAGACCCTATCATTGCTGTTACTCTTTAATTAATTTCTATTTATGTATGCAGTGTATGGGGTCGAATGGGCGATGCAACGTTTTCATGGGTGAAAGCAATGATCCATCTCAACTACTCTTTTCGACGAAGAAAATAAAGAAATCGTCCAAGATCCCGCGTGGGATGATTAAATTAAATGTCTTCCTGGCAAACAACAAAGATGAAAGCATGTGTGACTTTAGAGTCGTGGTTAATGGAAGTAAAAGCTCATGCACTGTTTATGCAGGTGAATCTCCAACAGCTATTATTGCCAAGGTACGAACATACACATAGGAACTGCTTTAGCAGAATACAAACTAACTGAATGGATGTAATTAATCACTATATACCATATATCTCTTTCTCTCTTTGGTATAGATGGAGAATAATGGCGGCTTCAATGTCTTCGTCAACCCTTATGTAGACTATGCATTCATAGTGACACTACTTATGATCATTAACGAGATGCCCGGTGGTGATGAATCCACTGACAGAAGTACCGATAGAAGTGGTATTATTAATAATGTCATAACGGCGGCCGCATCATTAGCACAAAATTAACTCCATCCGGCAAGTTAAAAATAACTTTTTTATATTTATCAATTAAAAAATAATACATGAATATTTGATGTGTTATTTCTTGTTTAGTGAGAAAAAAAATATAAATATAATAGGATTTGTGATACGATAAAATAAAAAAGATAAAAAAAAATATTAATAAAGTGTGTAAAGTAAAAAGATGTATATATATGATCATTGTATCAATTCTATCATCTGCGGATAGTCTTTTTACCAGCTTCTTTAGAAATTGTTATGCATTAAAATTCATTCAAAAAGCATCAATTTAAATTTATATATTATATTATATATATAGTCGTGATTAATCCTTCGTGTCTCATATAATTAAAATTTTCAATTTCCGAAAGTTAAATATAATTAAAATTGTGTTTCAGATGTGATGTGGGGGTGTTGTTTAATATTGCTGGAAGTCAACGTTTTAAATAATATATAATAGTACATGTTTAGCGTCAGAACCGAGGAACTGAGGAAGTTTAGATTTGATTAGCTGACAAGGTAAAATGACATTTATAATAAAAAAATAATTAAATATCATTTCTTCGTTATTTCCTTCCTTTCCAAGTTAGACTGAGAATAAATAATTTATAAGCACTCGTTATATTATATATCTACAGTATTTCTTTCGCTAACATGTTTAAGAAGTGAAAATATTATACTTTGTTTCTTTTATTTTTTTAAAGAAATTGGAAGCCAACAAAACATCAAATACCATGGAACATATGGTTGACTAGCTAGTTAATTATAAGCATATGTGGTTCTCCCTGATTACGTACTATTATTCCTATAAATTTATCTATTACTTACAGATTTTTTTCAAAAGAGTTATAAGAAACCTATTTTTTTCAGATTTATTTGCAAAATATTATCTTTATTTAAAATTTTTGTGGATAAAATTTTTTTAAGGAAATTTATAACCCCAGCAATTTTTGTTTAAATTTTTTTACCAAAATAATTGCATGAAATTTACCTGCAATTTTTTATAAAGAAAACTGCAAAAAAAAAAAAGTAAAAAATTGTTCAAACTTGACTGCAAATTCCTCTCAAAGGAAATTCCTTCCGTTTTATGAAAATCGCAGGTAAGTTACTTGTTATTTTCTAAAATTGCATGTAAATTACTTACCGTTTTCTTAAACCGTGAGAATTTTTTACAAATTTTCCTGCGAATTTTTCCACAAGAAATATAAGATTATTTTAAAAACATAAAATTAATATATAATTAACCACAAATTAATATATTCTTTCTTTGTCTATTTAGTAAATTTGTTGAACTCTTTACAGCATTCGAACTTTTATTTTAAAACTTTAATTTTTATAATTTATTATAATGATATGAATTTTTTTTAATAATTATACTAAAAATATATAATTTTAATTTAATTATGTAAATAATAAATTAAAATAATTTTACTTATAATAAAAGATTCCAATATCTTTTTCCTAACATAAAATCCTATTCAAGAATTTTCTTTTTTTAAAAAGGAATTCTATTTAACTTAATTTATATATTTTCTTGTAGTTATTTAATTATTTCCTTTAAAAAATATACCAAAAATAACTTAATTATAATTAGTAAGCAATATTATAAAATAAAATGTTTTTATTTATGATATAAAGTATAAATATTTTTAATAACTTAATGTAGCTATTTTATAATTTATTATTTAATTTGTATACAAATAATTTATATTATTGTCAAATAAAAATTTTCTTTAATTCACTTGATTGATAAGCCCAAATAAATACACATAATTACAAAATCAATTCTATATTGATTAATAATAATAAAATAAAGTTTTTGAAAAACACATATCAGTACTTTTTATTTATTTTTTTCTCAAAACCTCTTTTCCTAATTTTTATCTCTTATATTTTAATTTTTTTATATATTTTTCATATTTATACTCATAAGACAACAAAAATTATCATTTTATTAACTTAAAATCTGTATTATTATTATTATTATTATTATTATTATTACTATTATTATTTACTAAATTGAAAAAAAATTGTTTAATATTATAATTTCATTTGGATAAAAGGAGGCCAAAATTAGGCAACTTCAATACAGTTAAAGAGATCAGGGGCAAGACGGAAAGGGAAAAATTCTAAGTTTAAATAAGTTAAAAATAATGAAATATGTCGCATGCATCTGGGAAGGAACTGGAACCCTAAGCTTAACGTTCAGTTTCATCATGTTATAATTGCAAAGAAAAATATAATTGTCATCTATAGTATCATCAACAACGCGAGATCTGAAACGAATCATAAATTAGGAACAATGTTCCTGTACTTCGTAATGGTTATGAAAAATAGCTCTTAGTAGTAAAACTTAAGAGTGTCTATTTCGCGAGTCAGCAATAAAGAAATGTCACATAAGTGAGAAGTTCACAAAGCAGCTCAATTAAACAATAACATCCAATCTTCCCACTTTCTTTTATCTTTTAACAAATGTCAAAAAATTGAAAAATTATAGAAGAAAAATATTAGCATTTATCTGGGGAATGCATAATGAAAAGTAAAAATTATTTACATGACACTTGAATTTGTTAACATATAATAACACATGAACACAAAGATCACTAACTAGAAAAGGGAGATCTTCATAATGGAAAACAATTAACAAAGAGTTTTGGTAAATGAATATATTTTTGTAAAGTACGCGACATACCTAGCAGCATACTGAGAGAAATGTTTTCCAAGTTGCCCTTGCCTTAAAGTGTGTATAGATCACCCCTGGACAGTATTCCATTTCCTAACAGGAGAATCTGTCGGTCTCAAAATGTGTATACAAAGTAGGCAGAAATGGATTATCCAGCAACTGCAATATCTCTCTTTCTGTTTGTGGCCTAGTCAGTTTATTTCTGTTTGCTAAGGATGCCTTAACTTTCTGTTTTTGCCCAACTGTAATTTGTTTCAAATGACATCAAACTATTATATGTTACTGTAGATTGTTCCATTCCCCGTTCAGCCATCAGTGCAAATGTCTTAGGGGCCTTTTTATAACTTCTAGCCTTCTTATGCATATAAATCATCATGTTAAACATCTTCTGGTCTGGTTTCAAAGGTGATTTTTCATCATTCAGTAGATTCTCAAATAGTTCCTCAGCTTCCTTGAACTTGTTCCCCTGTACAATATTTAAGAAATTAATGTATACAGATACAGAATTCAACATAGTTATGAAAAAAACATGAAATGTGTTGGGGTAGAACAATATCGTTATCGGAACAGGTATTATAACCTGTAAACCTATAAATTTCGATGTTTAGATAGTGTTTGGTTGGAGGGGAGGGGTTGGATTTTTCTAAACTTCTCGGCACCATTGTTATTCATGAAGGCCAAAAGCTTCTCGGCACCATTGACGTCTCTGAGCTTCCCATAAGCCGCGATAAGCATGAAGTAATCCATCTTACCAAAATCCCACCAGTTTTGAGTCTGAAACCATTCTAGAATCTAATGAATGACATAATAAGGTAGCAGCGAGCAGTGAGAATGGTTTACAATGAAAACCAGACAACAAGGTGAACAGTTGGGTACTCAACAACAAGATTCCATTTCTTGAGTTGTTTAAACCTAATCAAGGTACCAACAACGAGGTCTTTAGGAATAGTGTGGTTGTTAATCTTCTCGGTAGCCTGTTGGTAGCTCAACTCATCAAAAATCTCAAAATACTTTCAACTTGGACATTATAGGTCATCGTGGTTCGACCTCTACCAACTCGGGGTCAAGACGACCACCGCCTATCCTTGGGTATCTTGGAACCAACTGTTTGGTCTCGACTTCATCTCAACCCTCACCAAGGGCCCAAATCAAAGGTCCATTTTTATAAAAAAGGTAGTTTAGAATTTATAAATAAGGTAACTTTCAATCAAGTCTGGAAACTTTTTTAAAAAGGGAGCTCTAGACCCCCCCTCAAGTATCTAAACTTTGACATTCTAGTCTCTATCGTCTTATTCTCTCACTGACTTAGGCGTTGGAGTCCCTTTTGTAGATACACACTTGTCCCCTAGAGTTTCAAGACCTGAAGGATCGAGAGAGTAGTCGTTTTACCAAAATTCGGTAAGAACATTTGGCGTTGTCTGTGGAGAACGTAAAAATTGTTACGCCCCCTCTCTACCCTGTCCCTCATCGTGCAAACCTGAAGGGGCTCCCACTCTCCACCACCAACAATGCGAGCAAGACTAATCTCTTTGAGGAAATCCGAAAGATACAGGAGATGGTCAGGAAGCAAGAGGTCAACCTACTCCTGCTCAAAGAAGAAAATGCTACTATAAGAACGGTGATCCAAGACCTCCGAGGCCAACGACCCACGAGTGACCTAGAAGATAACAACAGCGACAACGAAGCAAGAGGTCACCACCTCAGCAGGACCATCAGAAGCACTCGCAATGACGAGACCGACAAGGGAGCCCTTGAAGGAGACCCTTTAGTTGGTTAGCACACCTTGAGTCCAAATAGGACCTATGACCACCACAAAGGCCCAGGAACTGGTTGGGGTGTCGTCCACACATCCGGACAGGCAACAAATAGAAAACACCCATCATGGATGCGATCCTAGACTACCCACTATCCTGATGATGGAAACCCCTGATGGTCAAACTCTACGAGGGCACCATCTCAGGAAGCACTTATTTTTTCTTTTTTCTAAATAAGAAAGTCTTTGAATAAGAAAGCTTACATGAGATATAAAAGGTATGTATGTGTCAACATTTTTCTATTTAAAAATTACTTTTAAATTAAAACAAATATAATAACTTAAAAAAAGTAATAGTTATTTATCATTTTTATTTTTTAAACAAAATTTAATATTTTAACACAATAATTATTTATTTTTGGAAATAATAAGATAGTTATGTATATTGGTTATATATGTTTTAAGAGTAATTTTTTTATTTTTGTATTTTAATTTTTGATTAGGTAATTATTAAAAAATAATTAAAGATAAAATTAGAAACTAAAAATGAATGGATACAAAAAAGTGAATACTTTAAGAATATCACTTAGATTTATATAGGATTTAAAAGTTTCATTCAAGATTAGAATAATATTAGTATTTGAATTTTTTGTTTAATACTTTTGCTGTGTATATAAAACACATGAATAAATTTTAATAAGTTCCTCTTCTAGAAAAAGAATATAACACGTATTCTCCTTATAAAAATTATTTTTGTACAATGCTTTTTAATTTTAAAAATGAAGCTGTAAATATGCGGAGTGTGTGTGATCTGATTAAACTCAGGTAAGGTACATGGTTAAAGACTAAGATATATGAAAATACTTTTTTTTTAACACAAAGATAGTATATATATTATATATAAGAAAAGGGGGAAACAAAAAGTTTCTAATACCTTGTACAAGCATGGCTACAAAATCAATCAACATCTATTATGATGTAAGTGTACCTGAAAACAATATACTCAACCCACCAAAAATCTCCTTAAAAAATTACTTTATACTCTTAAGACACAATTGAGGATTACTGCACCAATTGGATGAGACAATCCTCTGTTAAAATCAAACTTGTACATTAACTATTTTCAAGAAATAGCCTAAATAAAGCTCATAATATCTAGAGACTCCACTATTCTATTCTTGAAAACAATAGAGTTTATCGATAGCTAGATACAACAACAAACCACATGCCAAAAGAGAGATACCTATATTTACTTTTATCATTTACTTACCATCCAAGAGCTAGATAAATGAAACAATTAGGGAATTTCATCAGGTAAAGATGACTCAATACTAATCCACTTCAGAAACTTATACCACAATCTCTGAGCAAAAGAACAAGATAGAAAACATGCTTACTCTCCTCTGCATGAGTCTTGCACATTCAACATGTCTGCCAATCAGGATGAACAATGAGTCCTCTCTTGAGAAAAATTATAAAATATGGGTAACCTATTCAGAAGAAACTTCCAAGAAAAGGCTAACTTTATATGAATTTATCCTTCCAAAGCCACCTGAAAACTGTGTGTCATATTTGTTTTTGCTTGATTGGGGCCCTCACATAAAAGCTTATAAGCATCTACAACTAAGAAGTGACCATTGCTATTCGAGTGACATACTCACTGATCCCATAGTTGGTGATCAAAAACTATATTTTGAAAAGAATCCTGCGGTGTTAACAACACCTCCTCCTCCAATCCTATCTCCATCCATGTGAGCCTGACCCATTGTCACTCATATCTTTAACTATTGCTTGCTTATTCAATGTCAAATCATACATTCCATGGAAAAACACTCTCAATGGACCACCACCTAACCAATTATGGTTCCAAAAACACTCCCTCATCCCTTATATGTCTCCTCACATCTATCTTTCCACCATATTGAGCATTTGGATCTAGGTGCAATTTGGTATGGTAAAAACTGGAAGTCTTCATATCTACTATGAAGTAAAGGATCTCATAAAGGATTTTCCTTAAATAAGAATAAGTTAGCAAACTACATCTATAAATTTATTTAAATACACTCAAGATGTAAGTTGTAAACTTATTTATTCTAAAAAATAAATATATGTAATTTAATAAACTCTTAAAATGTAGTATTTTTATTAATTATATTTTATTATTTAATACTTCAATTTATATAATTAAAAAAAACAAATTGGAGAAAGGGAGGGGACCATCCCCTGTCTCTTCAAAGCTCCATCCCTGGTTTCAATATGTACTGGATTGGATTGGTGTTGGGCGTGTAAACAATAATCTGTTTAAGCTAGCTAGGGGTTGGTTATTTCAAACTTGCATCTAATAATATAATTGCTTTACTAGTACTACCAGTAAGTTACTAGTCTTACTTATCACAACTTTTACTTACATTGGCTTAATTCATTAAGGACCACCTCTTGGTCATTACAAACCCTAAACGATCATAGTTAATTGCATGAAAGTTACTTGACTTCGATACAAAACGCCCACTCCACCGCAAACATTAGATACGAAAAGGACAAGGACAATGATATACATTTAATGACCATATAGGAGTATAGGACTCTAGTTTTATATGAGTATATATAATTGACGAAAATCTAATTTAAGAATTATGATTTATACTATTTATGTTCCAACAAACATATTTTTAATAATTAAACAAAGCATAGTTAAATCCTATGGAAATAAGTTTTACAGAAAACAAAATGGTGATACTTGCAATATCTATATGTAAATTGCCTTTTCTCTTTGACTAGGTTCCAATTCATCATGTACAAACGACCTTTGAGGCACGCATCGGTGTCATTATTTATTGAATAGCTACATCTATCATTTTTCTTGCTTAAACTGCACTTACAATGCACCCAGCTGATTTGGGTCCAAATCCCAATGAATGATGAAACTCAATATTAATGTATATGTATGAGTTTGACTAATTAAGTCGCACGTCCAACGCGTGTATGAGTATAATGGTAGATAGTAACCATATACCTTGGAACTATGCTCTTTAAACCTTACCAATCATAACAGCGTAATACTCCGTCTCACTCATGGCCGTTCAATTCCCAGTTATCAGTTCCTCCTATTGTGCTCCTTACCCTATATCTACCAATTGATACAGAGAAAGGTTCCACTTATGACGGAGGCAATAACTGCCTCTTTTGTATTAAAGATAAGTTATTTACTTCTCACCACCGTCGTGTCTTATACGATAATCGGGAAAATGCCATCGTCACTCTATACAATAAGGTTTGGTGTATTCATATTCCTCTCATTTAAATATTTAAGTAGTTAATTGAAATTGGCTAGTTTGTTAAATGTTAGTCACCGCATTTAAACACACTTATTCTGCATATTATTCAAATTAATTACATAATTATCCTCAATGCTGGACTATGAGCTTTGTGGTGTATACCTATCCACACACCAAGTTGGTGTTAGTTGTATCTATTTTTAAAAGTTTGATATGATATTAGAGCACTTATTCTGTTATCAAAGAAGTAACTTTTTTTTAATAAGCCAATTTTCATTAACATTAGAAAGCACTAAAAAGTATAAAGGAATGTCTTATAATGATAGAGTACAATTAATACAGTAATTGTTACTGGCATAACAAATTTTTTAAAAAAGAAGTTATCTCAAATTTTTTTAATATTAGTGTTTCGTTCAGTATACACAATATGATAGATTCAAAATCCATTTCACAAAAGAGTGAGAAGTTAGTTAGGTTGTCTTATTTCATTTTCAAAAATAGCCCTCACATGTGAAACCTTACTTTAAAAAATTGAATTATTATATGTTTTTCAAATAAGCCAAAAAAAAAAAATACAAGGGAGATCAAGGATTTCATTGAATGGAAGAAAACGAAAGATAGTTGGTGATGATTGTTTTTTTTTATAGGTCAAATGTTAGTTTTTAATATGTTAGAGCTTGGTTGGTTTGATTTTATTTTTTAGTTTTTGAAAAGATTTTTCAAGAATAGTTTTCAAAAAATATTTTTGAAAAGAAAAGAAAAGAAAAATTGTTTGGTAAGTGTTATTTGAAAATTGTTTTAAGAAAGTCAAAATGAAAAATTTGTTCATATTTATTAAAATTTCATTAATAAAAAGCAAAAAACAACATATTCTGATTGTATTTTGAGTTTTCAAAATAAAAATAGGAAACTGAAAAACAAAACTACTTTCAAATGTTTCTGTTTTTAGTTTTTAAAAACTAAGGCCTTGATTGGTATGATTTTATTTTTTAGTTTTTAAAAAGAGTTTTCAAAAACTGTTTTCTGAAAGAAAACAACAAAAAACTTGTTTGATAAGTTTTATTTGAAAACTATTTTGAAGATATAAAAATGGAAAAACTTGTTATATTTATTAAAATTTCATTAATGAAAAGCAAAAGACAACATATTTTGATTGTATTTTGAGTTTTCAAAACAAAAATAAAAAACTGAAAAGCAAAACTACTTTCGGTTGTTCCTATTTTTTAGTTTTCAAAAACTAAAAAACCAGAATTATGTTTAGAAAACATTAACCAACCGAGTTTTTTAGTTTTTAAATACCAAAATACTAAAAACAGTTATAAAAATGTTGCCAAACAAGCACTAAAAAACTAGAACTGTTTTCGAAAACTGTTTTCAAAAAACGCTACCTAAACGAGTTTTTTAGTTTTTAAATACTAAAATACTGAAAACAGTTTTATAAAACTATTGCCAAACAAACACTTAATTTTTTTTAGTAAAGGAATTCAAACCCAAAGTCTCTCCCTTCTAACTTTTTCCACATAACTTTGTCAATAAACTAACTTTATAACTTTTATTATCACATATTTGTTCATTATTATATAAATTTTCTTTTACCAAAGCAAAAGTAATAATGGAAATTGTTAGCATTTCTAAAACACTCTTTCTAGGACACTTTAATGGTAAGAAAAAAGAGACTGTGAAAAGGCATAAACCCACCAAATGAGTCTTGAAACCACTTCTTTTTGTGGCCCAAGAGAAGACCATGGTTTATCTTCTTTCCTTTCCCTCAAATCTTTATTTCACTATTCATTAACAACTACAAATCCTACTATACTCAATCAAGATCTCAAAGTGATCTATAGAATTTTAAGGGATTCAGTATCCACTGAAACCCATGTAATAGTTGAGGCCTGTAGGAGTATTAATTTAGTCCTCTATCTCTTTAGATTTGTTATCTTTTCAATTGTTATTTTTATCAGTTTGTTATTATATAGTTTGCTATTATACTGATATAATAATTATCAATTTGTTATTATACTGATAATTATTTAGCTCTGTCATTATTCTATATGGTATCAAATTAAAGTTATTTATTAACAAGTTTTCCTTTCGATCCAATAGTCTCTCACTTGTCCACCTATACTGTCATTCCCTTTCCCACTTTTTATGATACAAAGGATCTTGTGGAATTTAACACCACCACCCAACTCCCTATTAAACTAAAATCCTCCAATTATCCCACGTGATATCGACAGATTCATTCTCTACTTGTAACCTGTGACCTTGAAGGCTACATCGCAGGTGACACACCTTGTCCCCCCAAAACCTTTACCACTACCTCTGGTGTGTCTTCCAATCCATCTTATAATTTCTGGATTCGTCAAGATGAATACCTCTATATCACATTACTTGGTTCATGCGATACTGAGGCTCGCACTGTCATGTCCATGGCAAAAACATCACGAGGTGTTTGGTTGTCCTTGGAACGTGCCTTTGCCACTCGCTTTCGCTCTCGTGTCATGTCCCTTAAAGAGCATTTGAATTCTAACACCAAGGTTTTTTCCATCGTTGTTGCATATTTGCAATCAATTTGCTAAATTGCTGAAGAGTTTTCCTTGATAGGCCACGTTGTTGATGACATTGATTTGGTTACTCATGCTCTTAATGGCCTTGATCCTTCTTTTCGCAAGTTCATGGCTTTCATACGCATTCATGACACACAAATCTCATTTGATGAGTTTTTTGTTAAGCTGCTAGATTATGAAATGTATTTTAAACGTGATAAACATTTTAACCACCAAACTTCCATCATTACCAACTATGCTAGTCGAGAACGTTCCCACCATTCCAAAAAAGGGCGTAACCATAATCACTTATGTGGCTCATCTGCTTCCTCTGGAAAACGTAACAACACTTCCTCCATCTCCAACATTGTTTTCCAACTCTACTCTAAGAAGGGACACGATGCTCAAACTTGTTATAAATTCACTAAGAACAACCGACGGTCTTCCAACCTTGTTGCTTATGCAACTCATGCCACTATTCCACCGCCTGAATGGTTGTTTGACTTTGGTGCTTCACATCACATCACCAATGCCTTCAACAATCTCTCCTTGATGTCTACCTATACTGGTAATGCTAAACTTCATGTGGCAAATGGTACATCCTTTCCCATTACTCATGTTGGTTTTACTACCCTTAACCCACTCACACATCTTTTATCACTCACCAATGTCTTGTATGCTTTTGGAGTCACTCAAAATCTTATATCTATGTCTCAATTAGGCAATACTAACGATGTCTCCATTGAATTTTTTCCCTCTTTTTTTGAGGTAAAGGATTTGAGCACATGGACAATTCTCCTTTGAGATTCAATTGATGACCATATTTACAAATTCCCACCGACCTCAACCACTCATCATGTCTACTCAACTACCTCCACCTCATATTCTCAATGTTTCCATACGTGACTTGTCCATCCTTCCTTTCGTGTCTTACATCATGTTCTTCAGTAAAATAGAATTCCCTTTCATGGCTCAATCAATAAATGTACTCATTGCATGGCAAATAAGAATCATAAGTTACCTTTTAATAAAGTCATATTTATCTAGTTCTCGTCCCCTAGAGGTTGTAATATTTTGATGTTTAGCGACCATCCCTTTTCACTTCAATAGATAATTTCCAATATTATGCGATTTTTATTGACATTTTTCCAAGTATATGCGGTTGTTCCCTGTGAAATTGAAATTTCATGTGCAAAAATTTTTCCTATCTTAAAAAATATTGTTGAAAATCAATTCACCTACAAAACTAAGAATTTTTATTCTGATAATGGTGGAGAATTCATTAAACTAAATCCTTTTTTTTTTTCAAAATCATGTCATAACTCATTTAACCATCCCACTACATACACTAGAGCATACAAGCCTCTGTGAAAGAAAACACTAACATTTGCTGGAAACCACAAGATGTCTCCGTCATCACGCTTCTCTTCCCCCAAGTTTTTGGTCATTTGCCATCCAAACGACTGCCTACCTCATTAATTGTCTCCCCACCCTAACCTTGAACACGAATTCACCATGTTGCACCTTGTTCCATAGTCAGCCCAATTACATAAGACTCAAGTCCTTCGAGTGTCTGTGCTTCCCATGGCTAAAGTCATACGCCACTAATAAGCTTCAACCACACTCTAAACCTTGTGTCTTTCTTGGATACAACCTAATTCAAAATGTGTATATTTGTTATAGTCTCAAGAATTATAAGTTCTAGTATTCCTGTCATGTACAGTTCTTGGAAGATGTTTATCCATTCTCATAAACTAATCGGACCTCTTAATCACATGAATCCCATAATCTGAACCCTCTTGCCAAGAATTTCTCAAATTCACTACCTGTCACTATTCTCCATAAACCACAACCAAATTCAACTCTTATCCACAACCCTCGACCCACTTCTTCTACTGTAATCGAAGTTTTAGCCCCACATCCTTCTCTTACCACATCACATACCTCTCCTAACCTCATAACTTTACCAAATTTGGATCCTCAACAACCACCTCTTACTCAACCTCCCCTGCAACCACTTATCTCCTTTCACCCTATGCAAACCTGGTCAAAGAGTGGAATCTACAAACCCACAAATGTCAACCTTATCATCAAATATCCTCTACCTAATTAACTCCACAGAACCAACTTGTGCATCTTAGGCACTTAAGTCACCAGAGTGGCAATAAGCAATAAGTGATTAATTCATGGCTTTCATGAAGAATGGAACTTGGACCTTAGTTCCTCCTCGTCCTCATTACAACATGATTGGAAATAAGTGGGTGTCTAGACTCAAGCGAAATCCTGATGGCTCCATATCACAGTATAAGGCAAGGTTAATGGTAAAGGGATTTCACCAACGACTAGGAATTGATTTCAAGGATGCATCCAATGTTGTTATTAAGTCCCAAACAATCAAGTTGGTGTTATGCCTTTCTATATCTCGTGGTTGGTCCCTTATCAAAATGGATGTCAATAATGTCTTTTTACATGACACTATATAAGAGGATATATACATGTCTCAACTTGCTGGTTTCATTCACTCCTCATTTCCCAATTATGTATGCAAGCTTCACAAGGCATTATATGGGCTCAAACAAGCTCCTCGAGCATAGTTACATTCCCTATGTGATTTTTTGTAGTACCAAGGTTTTACCAATGCCAAATCAGACACGTCTCTTTTTATCTATGAAAAGGGATCCATTATTGCTTATTTTTTAATTCACTAGAAGAAAATAACAAAATTGCAACCAAAAAATCGCAACAATTCTACTAAAATCGTTACTACTTCTAAATTGTGACCGTTAATGTGGTGGTTCCGTTCAACCGTTGCAATTTTATTAAAAATTGCAACAGTTATCATAATTAATTGTCACGATATCGACATAAGTTATTTTTATTTAAATATGGTGACAGTTGATATGAACCATTGCGATGTTTAAAATTAAAAAATTATTTAAAAAACACAAAGTATATTGATCTCACCCTTACTCTCACATCTTTACCCTAACTGAGAATGCTCTCTATTCTCTTCTTTGTCTCTCGCACACTAACTCGCTCACCCTCACCCACCACTCAACTTTTCACTCTTACTGGGACAACACTGCCACTCGACTTCTCACTCTCACCCAGCACTGTCTCACGTTGCATCGTCACAGCACCATATCGCTGCACCACGTTGCACCGGACTGTATCACTTTACCATAGCACCGCACTAGACTTTCAAATTGTGCCTACTCTGAGTCTCATTATTCCTACCACTGAGACAAGGAGAAGAACCAAGATTCTGCTACCTCGTGATTCCAATCATTAATGAGGCCTATCAAGGTACCTATATATGTCCTTTTAGGTTTAGTCTTTAGGATTATGTGTTTCTTATTTATGCTTTTAATCAGGGGGAGTATGAAGAAAAAAATTGTATTATCTTAGTATTGATGATAATGTGATGCATTGGTAGTATAATTTGGGAATATAAAAAAAATCAATTACATCGTGATTAGGATTTGTAAATTGGGGTGGGGTTTCACGTTATGTTCAATACTCAAAGAGAATATCATCCCTATTGTATTTGTAATTATATCAATGATAGTGAGATTGAGATGAGAATTCTTTGCAAATCCATAATTTCCCTTCAAGCTTTAGTTGACATGCTCTACTTTAAGCTACTTTTTTGCCCCGTCCTCTAAAATTTATTATAGATGAAACTTAAACATTTCTATATATTAATTTATTACAAAGTTCTAAAATCCAATTAGAAAATTTGAATTACTTTTTGTCCATGTCTGCAATTCTCCAGAACCTTACTTCGACTGCTTTTGTCAACAACTAATTGCTTATTAACATTGCACTTGCATCTACCTTACCTACCAATAAATGTCATTGTATTTTGATATTTTAGTGTTGCTGATTGGAGATATACTGCATAGCGGTTGTGAAGAGGTTTTCATGGCACTGTAAGCATTCCGATCACCTCTTTTCAAAATTTGGTTGTTCCATTTTTCTTTGTATCTGAAAATTGATAATTGTGAAATTTAAAATGCATTGTATAAGTGAATGCAGAAATTGGAACCTTTGGCCAATATATTTACTTTTTTTTATATGGTTATACTAATTTATTCATGATTTGCAATCATAATATATTTACCATTTTTTAACATAATTTCAGTTTTTTTTAAAAAAGATAAAATAGTTAATTCTACAAAAATATCTATTTTTTCCACGAGGTACATACATTTAAAATTTTATAATTAGAAGTTCATATTTTTTCTGTTGCTGAATCGACCATAAGAGTTATTCCTGATATAAGTATTAGTTATCTTTTATGAACTTTTGCAATAAAATTTTAATACCATTGCTAGGTTTATATTACTTGGTTCAGAGTTTCTATTTGATAGATTTTACATAAAATATACATTAGTTAAATATAACTCAAGACACAAGTGTTTTAGATTATTTTTAATTAAACTTTATCTTCATGTTGTAGTAAAGAGTATTAATAGTAATATTTCAGCATGAAATATTTTGGTTATTTTATCCTCTATAGATGCTTTTCTGACCTTGAGATGAGATGAAAGTTTTATGGAAATTTAGAACACAATGGGGTTATTTTACATGAAGATTTTTTTTTTCAAATTTTATTTTTGAAAGTTAGACTTCCCAATCAATTCTTATAAGAAATAAACATATTGATTTTAATTTTTTATAGTTTTGAATTATTATTAATTATTTTTTATACTTTTAGTTTATTGTAAAATCTATTATAAAATATAAAACATCTACTTCAAATAACCCCTATTGTTAATTCTTGAGTTATTTTTAGTATAAGTATGACCAGTTTGTTTACATACTCTGTAATAACTTTTTAGATTTAGGAGTGTATATATATATATATATACTTAAAGTATAGTTTTCTTTTGCACACAAAGGTAGTAGTTCGGTTTGGCACACAAGCAAGTAAAAAGGTAAAGTTCAGCTTTGAAAAAGAATAATTAGGTTCTTTTTTCTCATACCCCATTAAAAATAAATTTCACTTGTACTCTAATTATAAATAGCAAATAAATGGAAGGTATTCTTATTTTTAAAAGTAATTTTAATGCTTGTAATTAATTAAATTCTTAATTCAATTTAAATAAGTTATTACTCCACATCATTCCTAAGAATTCACACCATGTTTTAGAAGTTTTACTTCAAATTTTTATAATTATTTTAATGACTAAATTGTAATAGCTATTTTTTTACAAGTTTTACTTCAAATCATTCCTAATATAAGCATACTTAATAATTTTATACCACAAATTAGAATGATAGAGATCACCATATAAGTGTGCTTTGTTGCATGATTGAAGGTAATTAATGCATAATAGAGATCACCATATAAATGTGTTTTTCTGCATGATAGATATCATCATATAAGTGTATTTTGTTGCATGATAGAAATCACTATATAAGTGTATTTTGTTGTATGATGCTGGAACTTAGCAAGTTACATGGAGGCAGGAACTCGACAAACTAAGCAACTACTTAAAATTGTAAAGGCATGAACGCATCCTCCATAGAAAACAAATTTAGTTCACTAGACTTCAACACTTCACAAAAATTTTAATTTCCTTTTTACATTGACTAATTTCATCATGAAATATGATTGTTTCACCTTCTAAGAATTTTTTTTAGTAAAATATATTTTTAATATCTCAAAATTCTATCTTAATCTCTATAAAGTGTACTATATTTTTAGTTGCTACCTTTTATTTGTTATTACTTTAGTGTTTTCGGGAGGAAGCCGATACACGTATCTACTATTGACTAGTGTGCAGATAAGTTGCAATTCCCACCTTATGTAGATAGTCCAAAGATAAAAAGTCTAGCTGTCTAAGTACATTCTGCATATAACTGACATCTTTTTCTCTTTTTCTGCATTGTGTAGAAACAAATGTTCAGCTGCCATATTACATTTTATTTTATCCCATTATAGTATAACTCATATATATAGAATATAATATTGTGTTGATTTCAAGCAAGTAAAGGTGGAAGGGAAGGTTCAGTTCTAAGTTAAAGTTTGTGAAATTGGATCACAAAGTTGCAGACATTAAAGGTGTGCTAATTACTTTTACCAGTAGATTAATCTGATTGCCAAATGTTATAGTTGTAGCTTGCGTGGGTAAATTTTCAGCTTATGTGTAATTTAACATTTGTTTATTAAATTGGTAGTTTAAATTGCTAATCATTTGTTTATTAAATTGATAGTTTAAATTGCTAATTATCTGTTTGATACATTGGTGGTTTAAATTGCTAATTATATATTTATTTATGATTTTCATTCTAACCGTGTGACTTGGAGTCAGTAAGAGATGTTAGCCATATACCTGAAGATCATGAATCATAGTCACCTATAACTGTTTAAATTGTTCTTGTTTTTATTGTATCAATTCTAAGATTTATATTTTCAATTTGTGAGACAATGAATTAATTTAAAATTATTTCTATATTGAATGATATGTATGTTTGTCGTATATAATATAATAATTCATTTTTTATTTTCCTATTTAATGTTCCTTTATTTTTATTTAATATTAACTATAAAATTATAAAAAGGTAATAAGAAAAAATAATTTTAATTCATCATAAATTATAATTTATGATAATTAAAAAAAGTTAAAATTTGAAAGCATTTTGGAAACTAAATATAATCATTATACATTTTAAAGAATATTCTAATATATTTTTAATAGAAAAATTATAAATTTAAAAATATAAAAAAAAATTATATAGAAAATATTGTGATGGTGACATAACTGTCGCAATCATGGTTTTACAAAAAACATAAAAAAAAATATTATGACAATTAGGTAACTGTCTCAAAATAATTAAAAAATTAAATAAATATTGCAACGGTTATACAACTGTCAAAAGATGTTACATAAATCACAAATGAGGGTCTTTAACTGTCATAATATGCATATTTTTTAGTGGTTTATGTTGATATTTTATTACTTACAAGAAGCAAGTTCAAGATATCTCCTGTAACCAAATTTTCTCTCAAAGACATGGGGTAACCTAGTCACTTTCTTGGTGTTGAGATCATTCCTACCACCTTTAGTCTCTTCTTAATCCAGTACCATTACATAAGGGATCTTTTACAACGAGCTAACATGACTAATTCAAAGCTTATGTCAACACCCATGGTCACATCCTTCTCTTCAAACCCTGTTCCGAACTCCACAACTTGTGATAACAGTCTTTTTCGCAATATCATTGGCTCCCTACATTATCTAGCTATTACACGTCTAGATGTAACATTCCCGATTAACAAACTTGCTCAACACATGCAGTCTCCTGCTACCCTTCACATTAAAACACTGAAATGAATTTTGCGTTATCTCAAATCCACTGTCTCTCATGGGCTACATCTTAGCAAGTCATGAAATAAACACATCTTTGCATTTTGTGATGCAAATTGGGGCGGGAACACAATAGATAGAAGGTCCACGGGAGCAAGAAGCATACCACAATTGCCCGATCTTCCACCAAGGCAGAGTATCGCACAATTGCCACCACCACTATTGAAGTTCTCTGGATGCAACAATTACTCCACAAACTTGGAGTTTCTATCCCTACACCGAGAATATTTTTTTATAATATTAGAGCTACCTATCTATGTGCTAATCATGTATTCCATTCATAGATGAAACACATTGCCATAGATTTTCACTTTGTTTACGAATTAGTTGCAGAGAAAAAACTCAATTTCACATGCCCCTACCAGTCACCAGCTTTCAAATTCAAGATTGATGTTATTGAAGATACCTCGATCTTGCAGGGGCATATAGGAGTACCGACTTAGTACTCTATCTCTTTAGGTTTGTTATCTTTTCAATTATTATATTAAGATTTCTTATTTTTTCAATTGTTATTTTTATCAATTTGTTATTATATAGTTTTCTATTATACTGATACTAATAATTATCAGTTTGTTATTATACTGATAATTATTTAGCTTATCAATTTGTATTCAGCATCTATATAAGTGCAGACTTTATGCACTCAAATCAATGATTGAAATAATCTTTGTCTCTATTCTATAAGGCCTCTCTCGCGTCACTTTCATGCTTTGTCCAACAGTTTAGATCTCTTAAACATAAACTTTTTCGATTAAAAAACAAAAATAAGAAAAGTGATGAAGATTATGTTGTGGTTAAATCAATGTCTGTTGCAGATTTGGTCACCTAGAACTCCATCATGGCGATGCTAAAACCATGTGCCCCTACTTCAATACCTTGCACCTTGCTTTATTAGTTAGTTTGTTAAATATTAGTTACCACTTTTAACAAGCTATACTTTTTTTCTCAGGTAGGAATGGTAACCACCCTGCAAACCCTACTATAAACCTTTAAATGGTAGAAAATAAAACGTGTGATTTAAAGAAACACAAAGATTCTCATTATTTTGGCACATCACACTAAATGAATTAACACTCATTTATATTAAAGTAACTGTTACATAATAACAATTTATACACGATAATGTGTAACATTGTAACTATTAGTGGTTATGTGAAATAATTTTTTCTAATGCATATAACGCATAACTCTTCAACACATGATTTATTTCTCATTATTATTCCTGACATTATCCCTTATTAGAAAACTTTTAACAAATTTTCTGCATCTCAAGTCTTGCTTTCAATCTTCTAAGATCTTCTGACGTAATGGTTTGATAAAAATATGTATAACTTGATCTTGTGTCTTCACATGAACTAGCTCAACTTCCTTTTTGGCAACACATTCTCTGATACAATGATATCTCGTGTTTATGTGCTAACTCCACTCATGAAACATTGGATTCTTCACAAGGTCTTAGAAGATTTATTATCAACATAAATCTTTGTAATTTCTTCTTCATTCATATTAAGCTCCTTCAACAATCTTCTTAACTAAATAGCATGACATGTCTAAGAGGTTGCAGTCACTGTAATTAGCCTCGTAAGTAGACAATGTAACAATAAATTACTTTCTAGAATTCAAAGTAAAAGTACAATCATCCATAAAAAATACAAAATTAGTAGTACTTTTTATATCATCAACATCTTCAACAAAATCACTATCACAAAAACCCATAAGCTTGAACTCATTAAAAACATAGTACCACAAGTCATAATCAAGTATACCTTTTAAATAACAAAAAATTCTTTTTGTTGCCTTTATATGAGTAGAGGTAGGAGACTCCACAAAGTTACATACAACTCCAACTGCATACACAATATCCATCCTTGTACACATTAAATACCTCAAGATTCCCATAAGACTCTTGAACAAAGTATGTTCTTCCTTCTCTCCACCATCTAACTTTGACAATTTCAATTTTCCTTCCAAGGGTGTGTTCACAGGATAACAATCAAGTATTCTGACTTTCAACAACACCTTATTTGCATAGGTCTCTTAAGAAACCAAAATTTCATTTTCCATTTGCTTCACTTCTAATCCCATGTAGTAGGACATAAATCCAATATCTGTCTTCTCAACTTCACAAGGCATAATCTTCTTGAAATATTCAAACAAATTTGGGTTATTGCTAGTAAATATTAAATCATCCACATAAAGACAAACAAGAAGAATATCGTCATTTTCAAAAAATTTAACGTATAGAGCGTACTCATATTGACAACGAGAAAATTCATTATCTTGAAAGTACTTGTCAATATGGCTATTCAACACTCATGGTGCTTGCTTTAGGCCATACAACGCCTTCTTCAATTTTAAAAACTTTTCATGTTCACCTTTAACAGCAAAACCCATTGGTTACTCAACATAAAAATCTTCCTTAAGATAACCATTTAGAAAAGCCAACTTGACATCAAGTTGGAAAATTCTCCACTCTATTTGAGTTGCTAAAGAGATAAGATGACGAATTGTCTCCATACGAGCAACTGGTGCAGGAACTTTATCATAATTAACTACATGTTGTTTGTAATCTTATACAACTAATCTTGCTTTGTACATTTCCACCTTACCTTTTGCATTTTTCTTAATCTTGAATATCCACTTGACTCTAATTGCTTCATGGCCTTTAGGAAGTTTTGACAACTCCCAAGTTTCATTCTTCTTAATGGCATTAATTTCTTCCTCCATTGTTTGTCTCCACCTTTTATCTTCCATAGCTTCATCAAAGGTTAAAGGTTCACTATCAACAAAAAGACAAGAAATCATTTATAATTTTAGTTTCATCATATATATCTTGAAGTCTTTTCATTTTTCTCGATCTTTCACTTGAACTTGCTTTAGAAGATTAGACTTCATGAATTCCAGTGATTGGTGAAAGAGATGGAGTAGAAAACTCATTTGGTGCTACATCTTCATCAATTTCTTCAAAATAAGGAAAAAATCATAGGTGTCTTCTTCTTTCTCCGAATTTCATGTCTCTTTTTCATCAAATTCTACATCTCTGCTTACAATAATCTTCCCATTGTTTGGATTTTACAATTTGTAATCCTTTGAATTTGCATCATAGTCAATAAAAAAATGCTTGACACTTCTATCATCAAGTTTGGTTCTTTCTTTGTCAGGCACATAAGCAAATACAATGCTCCCAAAGACTCTAAGATGGTCAACTTTTGGGTTCACTCCATTTCATGCTTCTGGAGGTTTTTGAACTTCGATATTATTTGTAGGAGAACGATTGGACGAATAAATTGAACAAGAAATAACTTTGGTCCAAAGTTCCTTAAGCATAGACTTAGCTTTCAACATACCCATATTTAAAATTGTTCTATATTTTCTATCTATGTACCAACCCATTCTTTTGTCGGGTCCGTTAGAAGGCGATGAATCCCATTATGTTTACAAAACTCCTTGAATTCTTTTTTATGTGAATTTGTCACCTCTTTCAGATCTTAGAGTCTTGATTACATAACCACTTTCCTTCTTTACAAGAGCTTTAAAATTTTTAAACATTACAAATGTCTCAAAATTTTGTTTCAAAAAATACACCTAAGCCTTCCTACTAAAATCATCAAAGAGCAAAAAGTATTTATTTTTACCAAAAGAAGAAGGATCAATTGGACCACACATGCCAATATGCATAAGTTGGAGAAGCTCATTTGCTCTAGATTCAACTTCTTTAGGAAAATTTCTTCTTGTATGTTTTCCAAGAAGACATGTTTCACACAATTGATTAGGATGGTTGATGTGAGACATCCCCTTCACCATCTGCTCATCTCCTAAGGTCTTGGATGCTCCAAAATTCAAGTGACCAAACCTCATATGTCAACACCATGCTACATCTTTTATGCTAGTCTTCAAGCATATTGCTTCATCGCTCTTTTGTTCAAAGTCAACATTCTTGACATAAAAACCTTGGCAATTAAATTAGAATTTTTATCTTTAAGCCAAAAACAATTATCTTTCACGATAACTTCATACCCCTTCTCAACAAGTTGTCCCAAACTCAAAATATTACTTTTTAGTTTAAAATGGCACTTTTCAAGGAACATGATAAACATATTGATTTGTGAGTATCATTTTTCAAGGAAATTAAAATGGCACTTTTCTCTTGGATTTGCACCTTAGAAGAAACACCAAAGGAAACATTTCCCTTCAATTTCTCTTCAAGCTCCATAAATTTTTCCCTGTAACCACATATGTGATTACTTGCTCCATTGTCGAGATACCAACAATTATCATCATCTTCTTCATTGTTAAGTGATAGAAATAATGTTGACTCTTCACCTTTATCATCAACAAGATTGCAAGATTGGCATTTTCTTCTACATTGTTTCAACATTTCCAAGAAAAATTACCATACTTATGACAATTGTAACATTCAACATTTTGATTTATCATACCTTCTTTCATTTGTTCTTCCATGATTGTCTCTACCTCTTCCTCCTCTTCTTACACCACCTTTAGTGGATTGATAACTATTTTCAATGTTATTAAAATTATCATGACCTCTTCTTCCTCTTTCTTGTCCATGCCCACGTCCACATTCTCTTCTATGATGACATCCTCTTTGACTTTTTTCTCCATTTTCTTTAAAAGAAGTTTTTGCTTTTAGAACTTACTTTAAAGGCTCATCATGTATTCTTTTGAACCTTTCTTCATATGCTTGAAGAGAACTCAATAATTGGTCCATGATCATTGATTCTAAATCCTTTGATTCTTCAATTGCACAAACCACAAAATCATATTTTACGGTTAAAGAATGAAGGATCTTTTCTACCACCAGAATGTCTTCCATTTTCTCTCCATAATGTTTCATTTGGTTCACAACCATCATCATCCTATTGCTAAACTTGATAATTGAATTAGACTCTTTCATATGCAAGGATTCAAACTCTCCACGAAGAGTTTGTAGGCATACCTTCTTCACCTTGTAAACACCTATAGGGGAGGTTTTCAAAATCTCCCAAGCTTCTTTAAAGGTGGTTGTATTAGACATTGTTTCAAACATAGCTTCATCTAAACCTTGGTAGATAAAAGTAGGTGTCCGTTGATCCTTCTTCTTCATCCTCATCAAAATCTCCCTCTCATTGAGTATTAAAGTGTATTTATTTTCAGGTTGGATATAACCTTTCTCCACAATATCCCAAGCATCTTGGTACCCTAGCTAGCAAGGCCTTCATTCGATGTCACCCATTATGATAATTCCCATCATTAAGATGAGAGAATTGAAACAAATTCAAGGCATTACTCTTTTTTTCTCAACTCACAAAATGTTTCACTCTTACCTCACTAAGTGTTTTACTCTTTTTTTTACCTCATTATATTTTCTCACTTTTTAGAATCAACGATATGATGCCACTTTGTTAGAAAATTAAACATGGAGATTCTCCTTATTTTGGCACTTCAATGTATGAAATTTGATTTTCTGGGTGTTATACATAAAAATTTGAGAGAATTTAATAGAGTTTTATATATAGGTTGGAAAGCTTATGCTACCATGATATGGTTTTATGTAATTTTAACATGTGTTTCGCCTTTGTTTGGATGGGTTAGGAAGCTTCTGCACATGGTAATAAGATATTTATGGAGGTTCCACACAAGTCAACATTTCATTCTCCACATCTTCAAAATACTTTATATTTACAACTAATATTATTTTATTTTATTTCTTAAAGAAATATAAACTTATGGTTTTCTTTTATAAGAAAAAAGTATTTTATTAATAAAAACATTATATAATATAGGATATGCCTTCCAGTGTGATTACAAAATAAATATATATATATATATATATATATATATATATATTAGATAATTACAAATTAAATGCTTTGAAATCCCTTGTCACTAACATGTGATATTTTTTATGTTTTAGAGAAATATTATCTTGTTAATGTCGATTACCCTATTATTTTTCTATTCTTCGTAATTGAATGTGCATTTATTTTATGTAAAATAAAAAGATATTGTGTAATATGGCTCTTTTTACTTTGAAAACACAAATCGAAATCATTGTTAGTTGTGTGACTTTACATAACATTATCAGAAAAAATCATAAGAGTGTTGAAAAACTACCCCTTAGATGAAAACTATGAACATGTAGTGATGAAAAGGAAAATGAAGTTGACCTACTACTACATATTGAAGAACTCGAGGAACTAAAGAAATCTTTCTTAAAACTTGGGACCAAAACAATATCTTAATCCAAATTTATTGAAAAAAATATTTAACAATGTAATATTATATTTCATGTGACAATTAGTGTTATTAGGGTTCAAGAACTTCTTCTTTTTGTCAAAATTTTGGGAGCAAAATAATCCTTTTGAATTTTGGGAACCAAAAGAAGAATTACCTAAATTTAAAGGATTAAAAAAATAATTTTGTTAATAAAATATTTTTATCATTTTAATTTAATTTAAAAAGTTAAATAGTTTTTTATATAAATTTTTTAGTAATTTTAATAATATAAAATCACCTAAGTACCTTTATCCAAAAACCATTTTTTTCATATATATATATATATATATATATATATATATATATATATATATATATATATATATATATCATCTAAGCACTAAATTAATTTATCTAAAGAGCTTGTAGAAAAATTCTTCTCTTATAAACTCTTCTGCATAAGCTTATACCCAAACATGCTTATATTGGGTGACTGAGTTTGTTCGAACTTTATTGTGAGAAAAAACTACTTCTTTAAATAGAATAAGTATCTATTGTAATTTTTTATATATTTGGTTAAACAATTTTAAAAATAAAAAATTGGAAAAAAAACCCACTAAAAACTACTTATCTTTATAAACTACTTAAATTCATTTCTCAAAATATATAAATCTATGTACAAGTTATTTAATGAGAAATAGAAAGATAATACATTTAAAAAAGTCACTTGATAATTGTACCAACACATAAAAAATTTTGCTTTAATAAATGAGTTTAATTAGTATATAATTATAGTGTAAAAGAATATTACACTCACATTTAATTATAAATTTTCATTTATATAACTTTTAAAATATCAAAGAAAAGATTAAAAAATTTAATAAATATTCTAGAATGAAAAAAATAAATATAAAAAGACAAAACTAAAAGCTAACTAACATTTTATGAGTTTAGAAAACACTAGAACTGCTAATTAAAAAGTTTGCTTGTAGAACAATAAAATCAAACAAGTTTTTTCAATTAATGAAACAATATAAATTAACTGAAAGATGGATTTAATGACAAAGTCTCCTTGTGAAGAGAGAAACTAACACGTAAATAATAATAACCTTTGACTTAAATATAAAATATACTGTGAAATATATCTACAAAACTATAACCATTCATGACATCACAATAACATTTTGTTTAACGTCTTTATAATAGAAACTTGCGATAGTGAGCAGAAAGTAGAAGTAAAAAATAATAAAATGAAAAATTGGGAAAGACTTAAAAGAAACGTTAAATTGCTGTAAAAAATAAAAGGAATCGTTAAATTACATTGAAAAATGAAAATGGTATTTGAAGAAGCCTTGCGTGATTGATCGCATGCACATGCAGATGCACATGCACGATGACATGGCTGCGCACAATATATAGCAGTGGTCTCCATCTACAATGCCCTAGAGAGAGAGAGCTCCTTCTTCTTTCGCCTGCAGAGGACAAACAAATTCTCTGATCCCAGATAATTAAGGTTCTACCATCAATCTCTTCCAACACTGCAAATGGAACAATCTGAGTACTATTACCTCTCGCGTTAAAGTGCTTTTGCTGAATTTCTGCAACTTCTCCACCGCCATGGATATTCGATTCCCGTTCTCCCCGGCGGAAGTCGCCAAAGTCCGAATGGTTCAGTTCGGAATACTCAGTCCCGACGACATCGTAATTTTTTCTCTCTCCCACCATCTTGAACCGATACCATGATAAATATATAACTGCAATTCTGGAGATCTATATTACCATACTCATTTCTTTCTTGATAAATATCTAACATACATACTTCTTCAACGTTAATAAAAACAATAATACAAATAGTATTTTCAATCTTATTCTTTCTATCTAGAAATCATGAACACCCTGATTCATCAATACATAATATTGCATTTTCATACTTTTATTATTGGCTGGATATTTTACTGATGTAGTATATAAGAGAATTATCCAACGGTATCTGTTTCGGACATGTGAAGCAATTGTTTGTTAATTGGTTTTTATGTTTATGTGTGTGTGTTTTTCAGAGGCAAATGTCTGTGGTGCAAATTGAGCACGGCGAAACTACGGAGAAAGGGAAGCCGAAGATTGGAGGATTGAGTGACCCTCGGCTTGGAACTATTGACAGAAAGCTCAAGTGTGACACTTGTACGGGGAGTATGGCTGAGTGCCCTGGCCATTTTGGCCACTTGGAGCTTGCCAAGCCCATGTTCCATATTGGGTTTTTGAAGACTGTCTTAAATATAATGCGTTGTGTTTGCTTCAACTGCTCTAAAATTCTAGCAGATGAGGTACTTTGCATAGTACTGTGATTTTTGAGAAATTAGAATCCGAGAATCTAATCTGAGTTCCATTTGTCGTGATCAGTGGTTAATTGATAGAAGGAAGGAGAGTTAAATTTGCGGTCTGAATTTTTGTTTAAACTTGTATCTTGTAAGTTTAGGTGGGTGGTCATGTAATGTGTTTTTTTTTTAATTAATTGCGCTGATGCAGAATGATCACAAGTTCAAGCAAGCTTTAAGAATCAGGAATCCCAAAAATAGGCTGAAAAAGATTCTAGATGCATGCAAAAACAAAAGCAAGTGTGAAGGGGGAGACGATATAGACATTCATGGTCAAAGTACTGAGGAGCCAGTTAAAAAGAGTCGTGGTGGCTGTGGTGCTCAGCAGCCGAAGATTACTATTGAGGGAATGAAAATAAATGCAGAGTACAAAGCTCAAAGGAAGAAAAGTGATGACCAAGAACAGCTTCCTGAACCTGTGGAAAGAAAACAGACTCTTTCCGCAGAAAGGGTGATTCATCTAAATTTTGAATTTATAAGTACGAGCACTTCTATGATCACTGTTACAGACTGATGTAGTTGGTGGCTTGTTATATGTTTGGAAGGTTCTTGGTGTTCTGAAGAGGATAAGCGATGAGGACTGTCAGTTGTTGGGCTTGAATCCTAAGTATACACGTCCTGACTGGATGATTTTGCAAGTTCTTCCAATTCCTCCTCAACCTGTTAGACCTTCTGTGATGATGGACACATCCTCCAGGAGTGAGGCTAGTGTTTTAATGTGTTCTTGGATTTTACAATTGTTACTGATCAGATTGCAAGATATCATTTGCATGAACAATTTTCATCTGTGTTTTATGCTGACTTTTTGTCTCTTGCTTGTAGGATGATTTAACTCATCAACTGGCCATGATCATCAGACACAATGAGAATCTGAAAAGACAGGAGAAGAATGGATCTCCTGCGCATATTATTGCTGAGTTTGCTCAGTTATTGCAGTTCCACATAGCAACATATTTTGATAATGAGCTACCTGGATTGCCCAGGGTATAATGGTATTTAGGGCACATTTGGATAAGTTTATTTAAAAATATTTTTAAAAAATTAAAATAATTTCATCTTTTTAAAAAACTAATTTTAACTAAAATAAAAAGAAATTATGTAAGTTTTTTAAAGATGTGAGATTTTTTAAAAATTAACTTGTAAAAAATTTTATATTATTTAAAAATTATATATTTTTATATATCTTAAAAAAATCTCTCAAAGAAAACTCTTTACTCTAGGATTTAATACTGATATGTACTATATGTATAGAGTAATTGCTTTTTGTTTGTTTATTTATTTATTTCTCAGGCCACTCAAAGATCCGGAAGGCCTATCAAATCAATATGTAGCAGGCTCAAGGCAAAAGAAGGACGCATTAGAGGTAACTTAATGGGTAAAAGAGTTGATTTTTCAGCTCGAACGGTCATTACACCTGATCCAACGATCAACATCGATCAGTTGGGAGTACCGTGGAGTATCGCGTTGAACCTAACATACCCTGAGACTGTGACTCCATATAACATTGAAAGGTTGTATATTTCGGTATGCTTTTCTTGTTGCTATTAGTATGTTCTCTACAGTTTTTTACAGAAAATATTTGAAATAATAAAAAAAAAAAAAAACAGGTTGAAGGAAATTGTTGAGTATGGGCCCCATCCTCCACCTGGAAAAACTGGTGCCAAGTATATTATTCGTGATGACGGACAAAGACTTGATCTTAGATATTTAAAAAAAAGCAGTGATCACCATTTGGAGCTTGGCTATAAGGCACTATTTTCTAACAATGATAGTATTGTTCTTTTTTGTTTTCTCTTAAGGCCTTAAAGTTATAGCTCTTAATGTTGTGGTTTTAGGTTGAACGTCATTTGAATGATGGAGACTTTGTGCTCTTCAATCGTCAGCCTAGTCTTCATAAAATGTCTATCATGGGGCATAGAATCAAAATCATGCCTTATTCTACTTTCCGGCTTAACTTGTCTGTAACTTCACCATACAATGCTGATTTTGATGGGGACGAAATGAATATGCATGTTCCTCAATCTTTTGAAACCAGAGCTGAGGTGTTGGAGTTGATGATGGTGCCTAAATGCATTGTGTCACCACAGGCAAACAGGCCAGTGATGGGAATTGTCCAAGACACACTTTTAGGATGCAGAAAAATCACTAAGAGAGACACTTTCATAACAAAAGTAATAATAAGTGAATTTTTCTTTTCTTTAAATTTAGTTCAGCCTCGTGATTCATGTATAGGCTATTTAGATTTTTATATAAACCTTTTGCTTTTCCTTTTAACCAGGATGTTTTTATGAACATATTGATGTGGTGGGAAGATTTTGATGGGAAAATTCCTAATCCCACAATATTCAAGCCAGAACCATTGTGGACAGGGAAACAAGTTTTCAATCTCATCATTCCTAGACAAATAAATCTAATTAGATTTGCTGCCTGGCACGTTGAAGAGGAAAGGGGACCTATAACCCCAGGGGATACTGTGGTCAGAATTGAAAAAGGGGAAGTACTTACCGGAACACTTTGCAAAAAGACGCTTGGAGCATCTGCCGGAAGTCTCATTCATGTGATTTGGTATGCGGCTTCAGTATATAATGGGATACTTAGTTTTATAATCATGACGCTTGGAACCTTGCAAAAGGCTGATTCCACAATTACAACATGTGACATCTTAGTCACATGGCAGTAACTCCAACTGTTACAGTGAGGCTCTCCATCTGTGTCAGTATATAATATTATAGTCGTATAAATATTTCTACTTGAAATTACTAGACGAATTGGATTATGTAACGGTCATACCTTTACACAAAGGACAATGCTTGTTTTCTATTGATCCAAACTCCCAACTCTCAAGTGACCTTGTTAAGTAACTTTGTAATTATAATTTTATGGAGTGCTTTCTCATAATAGTCGTGAAACTTAGTGGCTGTGGAAACTGTTTCAATGAGTTAGTTTCTTGGTTGTTTACTTCACTCAATGTCTACTTGAATACAGGGAAGAGGTTGGCCCTGATGCAGCTCGAAAATTTCTTGGTCATACTCAGTGGCTTGTAAACTACTGGCTTTTGCAGCATGCTTTTAGCATCGGAATTGGTGATACAATTGCTGATGCTTCCACTATGGAAACCATAAATCAGACTATTTCAGCAGCTAAGGAGAAAGTGAAACAACTTATCAGGGATGCTCAAGAGAAGAAGTTGGAGGCTGAACCTGGTCGGACAATGATGGATTCATTTGAAAATAGAGTGAACCAGGTGCTTAATTTCTATTGCATTTCTCATTGTTATTATATTTATTAAAAAAAAGTTGGATGAATCTGATGAATTTTCATATTTGATAATTTAGACTCTAAATAAAGCTCGTGATGATGCTGGAAATAGTGCTAAAGAAAGTTTATCTGAGAGCAACAATCTGAAAGCTATGGTGAACTCTGGTTCCAAAGGAAGTTTTATCAACATATCACAGATGACTGCTTGTGTGGGCCAACAGAATGTTGAGGGTAAGCGAATTCCATATGGATTCGTCGACCGGACATTGCCTCACTTCACAAAAGATGATTATGGACCTGAAAGTCGTGGCTTTGTGGAGAACTCATATCTACGTGGACTAACCCCTCAAGAGTTCTTTTTCCATGCAATGGGTGGTAGAGAAGGTCTTATTGATACCGCAGTGAAGACCTCTGAAACTGGGTACATACAAAGGCGACTCGTGAAGGCTATGGAGGACATCATGGTTAAATATGATGGGACAGTTAGAAACTCTTTGGGAGACGTCATACAATTTCTCTATGGAGAAGATGGTATGGACGCTGTTTGGATTGAAACACAGAAGCTGGATTCCCTTAAAATGAAAAAAACAGAATTTGATAGGGTGTTTAGGTATGAATTTGATGATGAAAACTGGAAGCCTAATTACATGCTTCCAGAGCCTGTAGAAGACTTAAAAACCATCAGAGAGTTTCGTAATGTGTTTGAGGCTGAAGTTCAAAAGCTTGAAGCTGATAGATATCAACTTGCTACAGACATCACCTCTAACGGTGATAGTTCTCTGCCACTACCTGTTAACCTGAAGAGGCTTATATGGAATGCTCAGAAGACATTTAAGGTTGACTTCAGAAGGCCTTCTGATATGCATCCAATGGAAATTGTGGAAGCCATTGATAAACTCCAGGAGCGGCTTAAGGTTGTTCCTGGTGAAGATCCCTTGAGTCAAGAAGCTCAGAAGAATGCTACTCTTTTGTTCAATATTCTGCTCCGCAGCACTTTTGCAAGTAAAAGGGTCTTGGAGGAATTCAGGCTTTCACGTGAGGCATTTGAGTGGCTAGTAGGAGAAATAGAAGCAAGGTTCCTGCAATCACAAGTAGCCTCTGGAGAAATGATTGGTTGTGTAGCAGCACAATCAATTGGTGAGCCTGCTACTCAGATGACTCTCAACACTTTCCACTATGCTGGTGTCAGTGCAAAGAATGTTACTCTTGGTGTTCCAAGGTTAAGGGAAATCATAAATGTGGCAAAGAGAATTAAAACGCCTTCTCTGTCTGTATACTTGAAGCCTAATGTTTCAAAGACCAAAGAGAGAGCCAAGACTGTACAGTGTGCTTTAGAATATACCACTCTCAGGAGTGTTACTCAAGCTACAGAGGTGTGGTATGATCCAGATCCGATGAGTACAATAATTGACGAGGATGTCGATTTTGTCAAGTCTTACTATGAAATGCCTGATGAAGAAGTTGCTCTTGAAAAAATCTCACCTTGGTTGCTCCGTGTAGAGCTGAATCGTGAAATGATGGTGGATAAGAAGCTGAGTATGGCAGACATTGCACAGAAGATTAACCTTGAATTTGATGACGATTTGACCTGCATATTTAATGATGACAATGCTGAAAAGCTTATTCTTCGTATCCGTATTATGAATGATGATGCACCAAAGGGTGAGATTCAGGATGAATCTGCTGAAGACGATGTTTTTTTAAAGAAAATTGAAACCAACATGCTGACTGAAATGACTTTACGAGGCATCCCAGACATCAACAAGGTTTTTATAAAAAATACTAAAATTCAGAAGTTTGATGAGAACGAAGGTTTTAAGCCTAATGGGGAATGGATGCTTGATACTGAAGGTGTCAACCTTCTAGCTGTGATGTGTCATGAAGAGGTTGATGAGACCCGAACAACAAGCAACCACTTAATTGAAGTTATTGAAGTGCTTGGCATTGAGGCAGTTCGGCGAGCTCTTTTGGACGAATTACGAATTGTCATTTCTTTTGATGGGTCTTATGTCAATTACAGGCATTTGGCTATTCTTTGTGAAACCATGACTTATAGGGGGCATTTGATGGCAATCACACGTCATGGTATCAACCGGAATGATACTGGGCCAATGATGAGATGTTCATTTGAAGAAACAGTAGATATTCTGCTTGATGCTGCTGTATATGCTGAGACTGATTGCTTGAGGGGAGTCACTGAAAACATAATGTTAGGTCAGCTTGCACCCATAGGCACTGGCCAGTGTGCCTTGTATCTTAATAATGAAATGCTGAAGAATGCCATTGATGTCCAACTGCCTAGTTATACAGATGGTCTTGATTTTGGTATGACTCCTGGTCGCTCCCCAATGCCTGGAACAACTCCATATCATGAAGGCTTGATGTCTCCCAATTATTTGTTGAGCCCAAATTTGCGTATGTCTCCTACTTCGGATGCGCAGTTTTCACCTTATGTTGGAGGGATGGCCTTTTCTCCAACTTCATCTCCTGGTTATAGTCCATCCTCCCCTGGCTATAGTCCATCATCTCCTGGGTACAGCCCCACATCACCCGGCTACAGTCCCACCTCTCCTGGTTACAGTCCTACCTCTCCCACTTATAGTCCTAGCTCTCCAGGATATAGTCCTACAAGTCCAGCTTATTCGCCTACCAGTCCATCCTACTCTCCCACATCACCAAGCTACAGCCCCACCTCACCTGCATACAGCCCTACTTCACCTGCATACAGTCCCACTTCACCTGCATATAGTCCCACTTCTCCATCATACAGCCCCACTTCACCTGCATATAGTCCTACTTCTCCATCATACAGCCCCACTTCACCTTCATATAGTCCAACTTCCCCTTCCTACAGCCCTACATCACCCTCTTACAGCCCAACATCTCCATCATATAGTCCTACATCTCCTGCATACAGCCCCACATCACCTGGATACAGCCCAACATCACCCTCTTATAGCCCTACTTCTCCATCGTACAGTCCAACTTCCCCTAGTTACAATCCACAGTCGGCAAAATATAGTCCTTCATTAGCTTATTCCCCTACCAGTCCAAGGTTGTCTCCATCAAGTCCAAACTATAGGTGTGTAATTCTCTGAATATTTTTACTACTTAGTTTTTGTACTGAATGTGATAAGCAGAACCTTCAAAAACTGATATGCCAAAAATTTTAACTCCATTCCCTTCATTTTTCAGTCAAGAACTTGGGTTTGAGGAGGAACCTCAACCTTTTGCAATGAGTTATTTTAATTTTTTGTATATTTATTTTATTCTTGTTAGCTGGTTGAATATAGTCTATGGTTGTGTTTTTCATTTCTCAACCATTCTTTACTCCAAGTCTAATTTATTATTTTCCAGCCCGACATCTCCATCATATTCACCAACATCTCCATCTTATTCTCCTTCAAGCCCAACATACAGCCCCAGCAGGTAAGTTAACTTCATTGACAGTAGCAGAATTGGTGTTTTTCTTTTTCCTTTGTGTTAAACTGAGGTTTTTATGTGACTTGTTCATTTTTCCTTCTAGCCCGTATAATTCTGGTGCGAGCCCAGACTATAGCCCAAGTTCCCCCCAATTTAGGTATGCATGTATATGTACAGATCGTTCTTTTAACTACCAAAATTATATGGAAGGCATATTGCTGAGCATGGTCTGCTTTTGTTGTTTTTTTGTTTGATCATATTTGCAGTCCCAGTACGGGTTACTCACCAAGTCAGCCTGGTTACTCGCCATCATCAACTAGCCAGTACACTCCACAAACTAGTGACAAGGAGGAAAATGATAAAAGAACTCAATGAGGTAAACTAATATTTGCAGAATATGGCTTAAATTTAATATCTTATTTGATGGAGCATTTTCAATAAAAATAGTTCAGAAATGTGTTTAAGAATATTTGCTATTGATGTACGCTAATTTAAAAGTCAACCAAGGTTTTTTATTTTTTTAAACAAAAATAAATAATAAAAGTTATGGACTTATGACAGTGGTTTCAAACAATTATTATCATACAAGTGTAGTTGTCCAAAGTTAGTCAATTAAAAAAGTTAATTGTTGTACAATCCCACTATTCCAGAACCTCACAGTAAAATCAAGTCTGCAAAAGAGCCACCAAGTTTGCTGCATCTTAAGGACTCCATCCAAGATGAGACACTGTAAAGTTTAGGGGAACATTACAAACATTCCAAGAAAACATTTATTTTAGATAGAGTCATTGACACTGTCCATCAATGCAACAGTATCCAAGTGGCCTGAGATCCCTACCGCAAAGCCAACAACATCACTTTTTGTTTGATATAATCATGGAAGAAAATAATGAAAATAAGGGAGCCTCAATTTTGTAACTAGATGGGAATCCTGCCTTTAATATTTTTTTTTTTTTAATATCACAAGGAATTTACCGATATGCAGGCATAATGAAACATAAATATTTTCAAACCACAACTTTGGACCAATTTTGCATCTGTCACATATTTTAGTAACCTGTACAGTATCATATTTCAGAACAACTACCAATACAAATCAATTTAAAATGAAATGATAAACAAAGGTGAACAATTAACTTTCAGTCAACACTTCTTCAGATCCAATTTCATCGCCACCTCACCATAGACAAACAACTGCCCAACACAGTCACATTCTATTTTATAGCTCTTGGACCATTGTAAGATAATGACCAGTTGTCTTCTTTCTACAGTAAAAAACGGTAGCTTAACAACACCTTTTGCAAGTTTGTTATGTTGACCTTTAGAAGGTGCTGCAGATGACAAGTTCCAGAGAAGGATATCTCCAGCTAAGTATCCCACGGCAACAATGGACCCAGTGAAAAATGCCCAGCAAAGAGCAGGTATCTCTTTTGTCTCCCAGATTTTGTTCTATAATCATGCAATATCTGCAAAATTGAACATAATGAGTTTACTTATTTTTCTCAACTATGTAACATCATATCTCAGACAAGTATATGGAATTATGTCAATAGGGTGGTAGACATAAACATGATAAAAGTAATTGTCAAGATTTCTTCACTAGCATTCAAGCAAACAACCCCAACTCATGTAAGATAGAAACATGACTTGGTCAACACTAAGATACATTTACTGGCTTGAAATATGTTCAGTCAGAGTTCAAAGATTTAGATACAAATATGAAAAAGAAAACACGGGATACTCATTAAATCTTGACTAAGACAAACTGCTTTGGAGGTTGGCTCTGCATTTTCATCAAATGTTTGTAATAAATTTCAGAATCTGAGAAATTATTTGAAATGATATAACAGTAAGAAAATAAAAAATATGAATGTTAAACTAAGAAGTTATACTCTAGTTTTACAAAATTTTACTTTTAAATTTATCAATTGACATTTTGTTGGTAAATCAATAAGTAGCTGTCACTTAAATTCAATACAAACTTGTCAAACAGAAAAGTCGGGCAAAAATGCTGTATGGACTACTTATATCTTGTCTCTTCCCAGGAGAATAACTACAACGATTGGTTGCTCACTGGGATCTGAAAAGCATGCAGCTTCTATCAAGAAAATAAAACAATGACAAAGACCAATTCTTAAATCAAAGAAAACCAAATAAGTTTGGATGCTGAAGCACAGATGCGTGAAGAAGACATTTAAATATAGTGATTTTGTTAGATGGATATTGCATCATGCCTCGACATTATTTTAATGCTGACCCCAGCATAATTGTTTTTGTGGAAAATAAGTGTTGTATTGAAACAAGTCTACACTAGGAGAAATAAGGGGGAGGGTACGGGATATATAGAGGGAGAACTAAGAGGAACTATTGAAAGAATATTTAGACACGAGCGCAAATCATGGATGGGATTGCAGCATGTGAATGGGATAGAGATGAATATTTATGGGGAAAGTGAGGATCAAGAGGAGAAGGAGAACTGAATTTTTAGTTCTCTTTTTATTCTACCAGAGAAAACAGTATTCACTTTTCTGTGTGGCTGTCAATTAATTACGTTGAAATTTGACAAAATATAATATTATCTTAATTTTCTGCATTGTTTCAAAGTGGATTGTAGTTGTATATGTATTTTGAATAATTGTAAAATAAGTGAGGAGAGTGAATACGTGTGAGAAGAGAGTAGTAAGATAAAAGAATAAAGGGTGCTTTGATATTTGAAAGTGAATAATAATTTTAGTATTAATAATTGTAGACACAAAATTTAACTGAAAAGAAGAGAGGAGACTCCCAACTAAAGAAATTCAAACTCTACCATTATATAAAAAAAAATAATATTACAGTGTTTATGAATATTCTGTATTGAACTACATTTGCATCAATTATATATAAAATAAATTTCACAATAAATAAATATTTAAACTATATTATAAATGCTATAAAAATTCAAAAATTTTTAAATCGTGAATTATAATCATTAAAAAAATTAAAATTGTAAATAAAAATATTGACAAAAAAAATTATAGTTTAATTTAAATTTTAAGTATTTGTTATGAATAATCTAAAATATTATATTATATATAAAATCATAATTTTTAGTTTAATTAATCTTATCTTTTCACTAAATCTAATGATTTAAAACTTAGTTGTAGAGGACGGGAAAGACTGTACTGGTAGAGAAAATCCAAATTCATAACGGTATATATCATATTCTACGAGCCTTAGAAATATTTTCAGTTCATATATCAAAAGGTAATAAATACATGTGAATTTAATTATGATTAATACAGAAGATTGGCAGATTACATTTATGACTTGAGAAAAAAGAAACATATGTACTTTATAAGCATCCAATGATTATTAAAAGAGTACTATATGTTAGAGGAGGTAATAAGACAAGAGAGGGAACTAATTGAAGTTCCAAACTGTAAATAGAAGTCAGAACTAGTTTCTAGCTAGGCAGTGCCTTCATTAGAAAATGTAAACAGGTCTTTTAGCCCCTTTCATTACCAAAAAAGAAAAGAAAAGAAAAATACATAAACACAAACAGAAAGTGAATTTAAGAAAAAAATAAATAAAGCCTCTTCAGAAAGGAAAGAACTCACTACACTTTACCTACTTATGGATAGTAGCAATAATCCACCAAGATTTCTTTATTTTTTTTCTTCTACTAAATTTCTGAATTCACTTAACCAAATATTTGTCTCATGGTGAGCAGTTCAGATTGTAATTAGAGTAAATGAAAAAAAGACGAGCAACTTTACATTATTTATCAAATTATAAAAAACTAGAAAGAGAGGAAGAGTCAATGATGGAAATGAGAGTTTACATTGGCAACTAATTGCAAGAAAAGAAAGACAAGAAGCATGTAAAAACACCTATAATAGGAGTCAGTTAAAAGTTTATATGGTTCTCCCAATAGTTACTATACGAATTCTCATCATGTTGTCTTTTACTTTATATTCCACCTTTTTTATAACGTGTGTTCCCACGAAAGAAGCAATGCATGGTCCTTTGAAAAGCAAATGCATGCTGCGTGACTAATGTGTTTCTTTCTTCTCACATAAAGCATAGTTGGTGGGCATATATTTTTTTCTTATCCTTGAAAGTACCTAGGGGTTACTACTGATTGGGGGACTAATTGCCATGCGGCTTTGTTGGTTTGTAACTGGATTTCATCCTTGGGGTAGCTTTTAATTTTTTTATTCAAGGGAAGTCTCACAACTTACATACAGTACGTCAGGGAAATAAAACCCCCCTAAATCAGCTACTAACAGATGAACAACTCTCTGAGGAGGCCTGTAAAAAAAACAATTACCTAAAGGAAAATTCTGACCCTTATTCGTCATAGCGTCACCAACAAAGTTGGCTTCCCAGTAAACATGGACAGCCTTCACTTGTCAATCTTTCTCCAAACATCTTTGAATGTGTATAATGATCCCTTGGTAGTGTAAATTATGAGTAACATTACCATTGATGAAATTAACTGCCAAAGCTGAATATGATTCAACAATCAACATAGAGAAACTTAATCCCCTTCTGCCAAAGTAGCATTACCCCACAGTTCATACATCAAAACTAAACATGTTCCAAACTTCCTTGTAAAACATGTCACCCAAACACAGAATTTCGCAGAACTCCACCTGTAGCAAGTAGCAACAGACACTCCAGCATTTACTATAGAACCATCAACATTGAAGATATTCCATCCATCCGGAGAAGAAGACCTACCATTACCAACCTCAATCTAGTAATAATGATTATGTCTGTGAGGCTGAAATGAATGTTTCAGCTAGAGAGCATATCATTGATTTGGTGAATACAGATGATAACCTGAAATCTGAATAAGGTCATTTTTTAAAACCAAATGATTCCTACGCTTCCAGATGAGCCCTACAATCACAGCAAATTTAACATGCCAAAAGGAAGTACATTGTTGCATATTAGATACAGGACACATATTTTTTGCAATCCATTCACTAATATCAGCATTCCACACAATATTCTGAGGTTTATCTCGCCAAAAGTGTTTCCAAATTATTTGAGCATGGTTACACTCCTGAAGCAAGTGAAGACTATCCTCTCGGAAATGGCCACACAAGGAACCTGACAGGTTATTAGTAAAGCCACAACTCGCATGTTTAGCATTCGTTTTTAAACCTCCTCTACGGATAGTCTAAAGAAAACATTCTTTTCAAGATCCAAATATTCTTCTACACGGGACTAGTACTATAAGAAGGCAAACCTGTAAAAGACAAGAAAGCATGATTAGTAGTAAACATCCCATTTGGGATAGATCTCCAAATGGGAAGGTGTTGAGTGTTTTCTACGTGAGCAAAGGCACAAGTAGTTTGTAGTATACATAAATATAATATTATGTGGTTTTCTCATAAAAGTGAAAATTTATATAAATTCAATAATATTTTGTAAAAATACTTTGTAAGACTTTAAGTTTGGAAAATAATAAAATGAATTTTGAAAATTCTATTTTTATGATTTTTATTTTTAGAAATGAAATTAACACAAAATAATAAGAAACTTGATAAACATCTCAATACTTGAAATTTCTTAATAATATCTAAATTCATTACCTATTTCTAAAATTGTTAAAAGTTTTCTCTATCATAATTCTTTTGCAATAGATAATTAAATTACTGAAAAATCATCTTAATTCCTAAACATGAATTATTTCAATAATTTGATCAACACAAACAATTATCTATTGAGTCGTACAGATCCTATCTCATCCCTAAACATAATCACTATATAATGAATCTTCTAGTTCTTTAATTTCACAATAATCTTCCAATATCAGAAATTAAATATAGCATGTTATGAGTTGATCAATCACAAAACAAGCATTAGACACAAGAAAGATTCAAAATAAATAAAAAACTTTAGATAAAACAAGGAAGAATTACAGATTACTAATAAGTTTCTCAACTCCTGAAGATACACAAATTTCAGCCAATCACCTAATTGTCACTAATCTAGAAGAAGAAGAAGAAACAATAGAGTAAGAAATGAAAGTTTTAGATGATTTTCCTCTAATTCATTTGCACTCTTATTTATAGCCTTCATATTTGGAGATTCGCTGAGCAAAGGACTCGTAGCTTAGCAATGATAACAGCAATCTCGATTTCGTTGAGGGAAAGTTAATTCACTCAACAAGTATCAGTAATCTTCAGATACTTGAGGTTTTCGCTTAACGAAAAATAGTTTGCTAAAGCAAACTCTGAAAAATTATTCTTCTTGTAGTTCAGCGAATTCTTCTTAGAATCAGTAACTTCTTTTGATATTTGATATTGTTGGCTAATGTTTGACCTATCAACCTACAATTTTATAGAAATATTGCTAGAATGTGGTTGTTAGCATAAAAAATACAATTTTGTAATTATTTTATGTTTGCTTAAATATTTATACAAAAGTGCACAATTTAAGAGTAAATGTTAGGAAAAAATAGATAATTGAGAGTTTTATATCTAGCAATTTCACTCAATTCTCTCAATTATCACGAGGTCCCTTTCATTAGAATAAAAGGGTTTATATCTCCAACAGAAAATTATGAAGTAGGATAGGTGCAAAGTGTGGAAAATTCCAATCACCAGTACCCAGAACAAAATAAGCCACATTTTTATTAATAATATCATAGGGAATAGGCATGGAAGCCTATGTCACCAGAATAGCGTTGGACAGCAACCAGCTATGCTTCCAATCACCAGTACTCAGAACAGAATAAGCCACATTTTGATTAGTAATATCACAGGGAATAGGCATGGAAGCTTATGTCACCAGAATAGCGTTGGACAGCAACCAACTATGCTTCCAAAACGAAACAGAGCAACCATCCCCAATAAACTAGGAAATGCACCAACTAGTTTGTTGCCACGCTTTAATAATACTAGCCCAAACATGAGACGGAGAATACCTATTTGATACATCAGGAATAGGTTGAGTGTCACAATTGTATTTCTCCCACAAACCTTGATCCATAAAGCATCATGTTCTGCCACTAACCCCCAAGCAAGCTGCATTAACCCAATCCTCCATCAAGATGTGCACCATAAAAGAGATCCCACCGAATAGTATGTTAAGACTCTTAGCTTGATAGTGCCAAACAAAGGCTCTAATAGTAACTTCCAGAGAAGGACAAATTGATTTCAGTAAAAGAGTTGTTTGCATTGTGTAGCATGGAAGCGCTGCAATACCAAAGAAGCTAGAGTAATTCTACCTGCAAAGTTCAGAGTTGACGTTGTCTAAGAAGCTAGAAGTTTTTGTGCATTCACCACCACAGGTCTATACCTGCAAAGTTCAGAGTTGACGTTGTCTAAGAAGCTAGAAGTTTTTGTGCATTCACCACCAAAGGTCAATACGTGTTGGGAGTCACTCGAGTGCAATAAAGGAACACAGTAGCACAAATACTTTCCCAAGTTATTTGTGATAGAAAATCCTAACAGAATTTTTATTTTATCGACAATAGTTGAATGAAAATTCTTTGAAATGCATAATTTAGATTTATCAATGCTAACCATTTCTTCTGATGCAGCACAAAATAACTCTAAACATTTCATCATAATTTGCATTTAAGAATCTTATGCCTCCCCAAATAGTATGAGGTTATTAGCAAAGAATAAATGAGAAATCAGAGAACCATTCTTTGAAAGTTTAACTGGCTTTTATCCTCCCTCCGTAACCGCCAACTGAATCATACGAGGTAGTCTCTCCAGACATAACATGAAAATTATAAGGTGACAAGAGATCACCTTACGTATGCCCCTTGTAAGAGTGAAAGCATCCGTTTTTTGCCCATTAATAAGCACCTGCATAGAATAAGAATCCATACAACAAGAAATAATATATCTAGAAAATGATCCTGAAAACCAATGTCCCGCAGCATGTCAAGAACAAACTCCCATCTAACATGATCATAGGCCTTATCAAGATCAACTTTCACTGCCATAAATCCTTTCTTCATTCTCATGGAATGAAAAATCTATGGCACTATGATATGATATTATCAGATCCATTTCTTCCCGAAATAAAGCTACACCGATTTGGGGCTACAAAGAACTGCATGTGACTTTTAATCCTGCTTGTAATAGCCTTATACACCACCTTGCAAAGACTTATATTGGATGAAAGTGTGTAAACTTCAAAAGGATTTTCCACCTCCGAAATCAAAACCAGTTTTGCACAAATTAACCTCCTTCACTGAACTAGGATTAGAAAAAACACTACTAACAACCTCACAAATAGATTTCCCAATAATTAATGTTAATAACAGGCTGCATGTATATCATCTGGTATCGGAGCCTTTAGTGCCCCTATATCAAAAATAGCTCTACGAATCTGTGTCCGAAGGTTTGGCTAGAATTTGTTGAAGGACCAAATCTGAGAGATTAGGAAATCGACCTTGTAAAACAGTAAAAGCCAATCCACCACTTCTCCTTGAGTGGTAAACAAACTTTGAAAAATTGAACCACCATCACCTGAATCCTCTCCTCATATCTAACCACATTACAATCATCATAAAATGTGAAGCTGTATACTCCAAAATATGTACCTATGTCATATTTGTGTCTTCGGACACCGTCTAGATACGTATCATAGAACTGACCAATTATTATTTATTTAAAAAAAAAATTATTGGGAACAACTTGGATGACTGGGAAATGACTTATCATGAAGGACATGACTTAAGTCGTATTGGATATGGCTATATTTGGCTAGAGTTATTTTCTAATTTTTTTAAATTTATTGTTTTAATATTATAAATTAAAATTTAAAATTAGAAAAGAGTAACAAATACTTGTTTTATAATAAAATATTTAAATTATAAAATTTTAAAACTTTTAACTATTAACCAGTAATGATACTTTTGTATAGACTATTGTATATAGTCAAAGTATAGACTATTGTATATAGTCAAATGCCCAAAGATGCTACTGTAGTTTTATTGATGCTTACTGAGATACTACTATGGTTTATTTTATTTATGATTACAAGTTTTTAAATTTTGATCATGATTATGGTTATTGTGATGAATGACTATTCACATGTAATTAAAGTATTGTTAGGTATGATTCATATGAATGGCACTGAGCAAGCCTACATGGTTCATTTTGTTCCTCTTTATGCATGTAATTGGGTACATTTTGACTTAGAAAACCTACTAACGACTATGAAGAGATTACGAGCAAGTAATCCACAATTAACCACAGATCCATGAGCCATAATAAGAAAGCTATAAATAAGACGTAAGATCAGAGGAAAAGGAAACTCTTCATTCAACTATTAAGCATTATAATCTTTTTGATATCTGATACGACTTCAGCGTCGGAAGAGTTTTTGCAAATCATCCCGCATCCAGAAAGACAAGTACTATTCGACTCGATAACTGCAAAACTTTAACTAGACGAAGGAGTTGTGGCGAAAGAGAAAAATACTCGGTCCTATTACAGAAACATGAACTATTCACAATTTATCTATTTATGTCGAATGAATTATGTGGTATTAAAGTGCTGCTATTTGAATTTGTTATCAATTTTATACCAAATATTGTAGTTAAGTATAAATTTTTTATCAATGTATATGAGAAATGTTGTATCCTTAATTTAAAAAAAAAAAAAAACATTATATTCCTTATATTTGTATCATGCAACACCCGTATCATATATCGTATCGCTTTATAGCTCATCGGTGAAATAGTATTCCTCCTTCTTTACATCATCATAACTGTATGGTATCTAAACTACATGTATTTTTCATTGAAGACAATTCTATACAAGTCAAACTGTCCTTTCCAGTATTTCTTTAGGTTTATAGTAGTTAATTGTATTTTATTTGTATTGTTATAAAGATACATAATTTATATTCAAATGATTATACGGATTTTTTTATATCTTAACAAAAGCTAATTCAAAAAGTAAAACGTTCATTTTATTTTTATTTTTATTCACTTTAGTTAAGCAAGGTGTAAGGATAACATGAAATAACGTGATTACTTCAAAAGTCACGAGGCTAAATTTTTTAAGAGTTTAATTAATATATATTAATAAAATAAAAAAATTTATAATGATAGTTCAATCATAATCTTTTGATGCATACTTATTAAACCCAATTTTTAATTGAGGCCCTATAATCAAGCCAAAAAGACATGAAATTCAGTTCACTCTACTGCAGAAAGAAAATCATCCTGGTTAATAATTTTGTCAGCAATGATAAACAATGCACCAAGGACCCAAAGTGAAAAAGAACCAGAACCAGAATCTGGCTGAACTATGATGTCGTCCCGCACATATAATAGAAACTGAAGTAGGAGCAATTAGCAAGACCAAATGACCAGTTAAGATAACGACAGAAGAAAAATAGTTGAATGCATTATGCCTCACATGATCGGGCGTTGGGGGAAAATGCTAAATGGAAATGATCAATTTTTTAGGATTAGCGGGTGGCAAATAAAGAGGAAAAAAAAATACTATTTTTCTGTGTGATTTATTTGGAAATTTGGAAGCAAATTAAACAAGGAATAAAGAGAAGAATAGGAAAAATCACAATAAGCGACTGTAGAATTTATTACTAGAACTTCTTTAATGTCACAGACCGAAAGGAAATTCCTAACATGGAAAAAATAAGTTGGTATCAAATATTTTGGGATTTTTTAATTGTGCTCATATTATTTTTTTTATTGACTTATAGATATCAATTTTTATAGAATACTAACAATAATTTTCATTTTGATTGTCAACTGAATTATAATTTTGATATTAACATTTTGAAGCAAATAAAAGATTATTTTTCATATATGTGAGAACTATCATATCAAAGTCATAAAAATGATGACTTTAGGATACTATTTGCAATATATTATCTGTAAGATTCTAGCTGTTGCAATCAGTTTCAGTTCACCATATTAAGAAAATAAGAAAATAATTAAATATCATTTCAGGCTTGCAGCCAAGCATTATTCAAAAGTAAACCTCTTCAGATAATAAACAGAAGACATTGCCTCGTTCAACGTACCCCTTCCTTTGCAAATGGCAAACCAATTCTCAGTTATCAGTCCTTCCTATTATGCTCCTTACACTAACAATACAAAGGTAACCGTGTCTTTTATGTACAAGATACTTTATTTACTCTCCACGATCGTCGTGTCTTATGTGATGATAAAGGAAATCCCATTCTCACTCTATACAAGAAGGTTTGGCTACTGAAGATTATTGATTTGCCTCATTTAAATTAGGTTTACCATTTCAATATTCCCAGCAAATCTCTCGTTAAAATTTTTATTTTAGCTGATAAATCATCTATATGTATTTTTAGTTTCTAATTATGTAGAACATGACTTTGCACGGGCGATGCCAAGTGTTCAGGGCCAAAGTAATGATTCCTCTCAATTTTCTTTTCCATGAAGAGATAATGATCCAAAGTGGGACGATGATTAATTTAGATGTCTTCCTCGCTTACAACAGAAAAGAAAGTACTTGTGACTTTAGAGTCAACTTTTGTAGAGACAAAAGTTCACGCTGCTGAATCTCCTATAATTGTTGCCACGGTATGTTCTGTGCTATGTGTTTCTATAATTTATATACACACGTTCACCATACACATCAACTTAACTGTCTTTTAAATACGCATGGAAGAATATAATTACTAGTGTGTCTGTTTCTTTCTATCTCTTGTAGATGCAGAATAATGGTGGCTTCAATATCTGGGTCTATCCCTACGTGGACTATGGCACTACTCATGATTATTAACGACTTGACAGATTACTATGAAGTGGTGAATTTGGCCACGGGAATGACTTTTGCACTGGATAATATGAATTAAAGGAGTTCCCAAATAATGTTACTCAGATTATGGAGCAAATTAATGTTAAATCTTGGGACTGACTTCAGTCAGTTAGAATAGATTACGGTTTTGTTTCCATTTTCTGACAAATGTGTATTTATACTTTAATTAGGTTTAATTAACCAATTTCATATATAATGATTTCTAACTTTCAATCGTATCGGTGGGATCTTTTCTAGTTTTCTCTCTCTCTGATATTTGCGATAAATCACTAAAACACTCTATCTCTGAAGAGGATGGTAGAAGAAAAAGACATTTTAAAATACGATTACTACATTAGAAATATTACTTCCTTCATAGCAAACCTGTAAACCTACAGTTTTACTTTTAGGGTTTATTTTATTTTCTAAAACTATAGTACGTAATTGTTTTATATAAACCTAAAATTACCGTTCATTTTAATTACATCATTATTTACATTTATTATACACTAAATTTTACAATCACACCAATATTAATTATCAACTTCAATAACATAAAATCCATATCAAATCATGTATTTTAATCTATAAATATATTAATTATTATTTTAACACATATAAACTAATATTAATATTAAATTACCATAATTTTGAACAAATGGATTAATTTAATTTTCCTTTTATCTCATTTTTTATGTTACTATACCAGTAGAGTGCTGCATTTTTTTTCTCTTTTTACAAAATTAGACAAGTATGCACAAAGTTTAAATTGGATATTGGTTATTTATAACATATATAAAGGAAATTTATCTTTTTTGTGTGCACATTTCATTTTCAATTTTACACTTATACTTATTTAAAAATTGAAAAAAAAAACTACTTAGTTAACGAAGATTCAAACTCACGGCCTCTTATTCTTCAATTTTCTTATACATGAATTTTATCATTATATCAACCTTATAACTTTAAGAAAAAAAATATTCTAAAACATTTATATGCAACATACATAATTGTCCTACTATTATAATATATATGTATAGATAATATAATATTATAAATAATATGTGTATATTTTATTACAAATATTTTTATTAAAGATGCAAATATACATTTGAATTTTATTCAAACTCTCTTTTCTCCATTTTCTCAAATTCAGCATTACAAATCTTTCATATTCATTGATGATCTGACATGTTTCTATCATGTTATTATGAACAAAGAAATATAAAAATTAACAAAATATATTTAAAACACACTAAACTAAATTATTATACATAAAATGACATAATAAATTATTTATATTCTATTATGTTATTATTACAAAATATATTAATTAAATTAAAATTCTAAAATTATTATAAAATAGAAATGCATTTTTATGAAATCAATCTTGGTGAAAATAATTATAAAAAGGAATTTCACTGAAATAACCGTTCACATGTTTTTTAAGAAACCAAATAGTAATTTTTAGCATTTTTCTTGTATGTGTCTCTCTTCATTTATAGACAAATATTAACTGCATGATCAAATACGAGGATATTTTTGTTAGGTGACGGTTGTAAGGTATTCTTAGGTTGCAAGAACCACTCACAAAATTAGGTTAAAAACTACTCTAAAGAGGCTACACTATTAATGAGAAATGACTGAGATTTTCATTAATAGATCAATCAAACATAAAGTTACTTTAAATAACAATAAGAAGCCGATGGGCCTAAATGGCCAGGGCCAAACATATTAAAAGCAAGAACAATAAATAAAGACTTTTATTTTAACAGCCCTTCATTTGCTATTTACATTCCACTGTATTTAAAATCATTTTAAAAATTCCATATATCTTCATTCTATTTTGACCTATTGGTATAAACATTTAAGGTGTTCTGGATCAACTGATCCACACACCTTAAATATATATTCCAGATCAATTGATCTGGAATACATTCTTAATTCTGAATCAGGTGATCTAAAATGCAGGATATGGTCAATTGTATTCTAGATCAGTTAGTTTGAAATACAAAATAACTAATATTCTAGATCAATTGATCAAATCATAAATATAATATTATACTTTTGGATGAGTCAATCCTTAATTCAATTGGTCATGTCCACCTCCTGGATTCTGGATAACTTGATCCAGAATTAACATAATATTTTCTAGATCAATTGATCTAGTTTCAAGACATTTTAGATCAACTAATCTGAAATATACATAGGTTAAAATAGGGTGATGGTGTGTTGAGGTTTTTAAGATTATTTTAAACGTAGTGGGGTGTCAATACCAAATGAGGGATGCTAAAAAACTGCCATAAAATAAACTAGCATAATTCAAGATTAATAATAGTCTTTCAATTAAATAGAAAATTTCATATGTTCTCACATCCTTAATGTGGACTTAGAACACAAGGCAACATATAAGAAAATGTGACATCATCTTCAACCTAAAACCTTAAAATATTAGGTTTGTAAGTCGTTTTTACTTGTATATTACTCAACATCTCAATTTTTACCTATTTGTGGTTAAATTTGTTTTGAACAAAATAAATATTTAAAGATCAACAAATTATCACTGGGATTCTAAAACCAAACAAATTTATATTTATTTGAGAACATTTTAAAATACAAAAGGTGTACGCGTGTTTGAGTTCTTTTTAGTCAAACTGGTTGTAATTAATAAAGCCCAGAAACATGAATGTTGACTTAGGAGGCTTAAGAGTTGATAAAAACATGATTTTTGTTCATTTAAGTCCAGATTAAAAGAAAAGAATCTCAATTGGGACGTACCCGAAGTTTGTTCACGAAAAGTTGATTTTAAAGGAAAAAGTGGCAATAAAAGTAAATGAAATGCAATGTAAATCCTAAAAAAAAACCTCAAAGTTCTAATGTTAATGAAAGCAGTAAATGCAAAAACATAAAACCTCAAAGATTAAAGAAAAGTAAAGACATGAAAGAAATTTGCAGAATAAACTACCCTTAAAGTGGTAGTAACAACATACATCTCAATCTCTTTACTTGTTACCATGTCCTAGGTGGCTTAAGCTTAGTAAGATCTTATGTAAGTGTTTCTACCCTTATTTTGGCATGAGTGAAGAGTATTTATAGAAGTTTTTACAACAGACACTTGTCCTTGAATTTTGAAAAAAATTGTATTTTATTCCCAAAGGAAACAAACTACTAAAAACTCCCTAACCTCTAGTAACTATCCTAACATATAGAAACTTCCATGTTTTTTACTTTTGATCCTTATTTTCCTGTTGTGTGAACTCTCGATATTTTTTTTAACACTTGATTCTCCAGAGGTATTGTTCCTTTAAGTGTCTTGAGTTTGGTTCCCGATCTCTCCTTTAGTCATTTTGCTTGAGCATCTTTGCTTTTGATCTTCTTTATCTCGAGTAAAGTTTGATTTTATGTGTTTGTTTTTTTTGGTAGCTTGAGCAAGTAACCCTTTATATGAGTTCTTGAGGTCTAGCTTTTACTCAGTACTCAAGTCTCTTGAATCTATTGCCTTTAGTTAGATGGTCTTCCATGGTTGTTTTAAGTTTTCTCAACCTCAAACTTTATTCTTTAAATCTCTTTAAAACGTTGCTCTCATCGATCTTAATACACTTAACATTTCAAATTAGTATTAAATGTTGTTTCCCTTAATCCAATCATTTTAATATCTTATGGTGCATCCGATATAGACAAAAATTCTCATATTACCCAAATTATTTTCATCACCAAACACTATCTAATATAGAACTTCAAGTATGTTATTTGCATCATACTAACTGAGCTAGTAATGTATTAGTCTTCTACAAATTTTTTTACATTTATGCCGCATGCAAGTGAGTGTGTATATAATGTGGTTTTAACGCACATCAATTATATTGTTTGATGATGCAACTCAAAGAAAAAGTAAAGTTGTATAGGTTAGTAAATTCTTATAAAATTTTCTAATACATATATTTTTACTTTTTAGTTGAAGTGTATTAAAAATTATAATTATATATTATTTTATATTATAATTATATATATAGGTTTATTATATTATATATAAATTTATTTTGAGCCATATTATTTGTTAATAAAATAGAGTTATAATTTAATGCTAAATTTTATTAAAAAATTACTTTTTTGTATTGAAAAAAGTATTTTCTGTTTGAAAGTAAGTTAAAAAATTAACTAAAAATACATTAAGTATCACTAAGTGGGTGAATTAATTAATGTAAATTATTTCAAAGTAACATGTGATTTCAAATTCAAATTCGCATTTTAAAGATATATTAATGTTACTTACTCGTACAAAATTGCTTTCATTGAAAAAAAAATCCATGTTATATACTAAAATGGCCAAAAAATAAATGTTAGGAGTATAAATTACTTAAGTTAATAATTGTAATATAAAAGAAAAAGTTCCAATAATATCCATACAATGTGCAAGAATTTGATTTAAGTAAATGACCTTGTTAAGAAATCATTCCATTTAAAAAAAGAAAGGCGGTGTGTACATCTCGAAAGTCTCTTTCCTTCCTTTCTTAATCTAGCTTCCTTGTTTTTTTTGTCATTATTTTCTTATCCATATTTTATGGTATTGGTTTTTCAGAAAGTTGATTGTTCACTTGGTTAATCAGCCTTCCGTTTGGACTTTGGATTGCATACCTTTTTTGCTTCAAGACATATTATACACAGTCAGTCGTGCTGCTTTTTTAAGTTGGAATGTCGTCTTTAGTGTCCTACCAATACCGCGTGCGTCACTTTCTTCTGCTCACTCTCTAAAGTCCGACTTTTCATATATATATATATATATATATATAAAATATGATATAAAAGTAAGTTATCTTATAATAGAGGGAAAATTAATTATTAAAATAAAAATTAATGTTTGAATCACATTTTACACATTTATTTATTTTTTTCTTGTAACATTTATTATTTATTATCTGACATTTCTTTTTTCTCTCTCGTCTCTTAATGGTATATATATATATTCTTCTCTCTTATCTCTTAATAGCTGAGATTTATTCTTATATAAATCTGGGTTTCTTGATAGATATGTCCTTAGTTATTGAATGAAAAAAGTAACAATTAATAAATACTAAAAGAAACCAAATGAATTAATGTATATGATTTGATCTCAATCATTAATTTTTATTTTTATTGTTGATATTTATTTCTTTCCTTCTTATATAAATTTAGTTTTCTCATATCTCATATCTCATATATATATATATATATATACGTGCTACTTTAACTCTAAGAGTTTAAAGACACATTATTAATTTAAGAATGAGCGGTAATTAAAGCTAAACTTGAGAGTTTATATAGATTTATAAGTATTTTGTAACTTTAATTAGTAAATTAACTTTTAAGAATTTACTTTCATATAGTAAGGTAAATCATTGTCAGAGTTTTGATGTTGTCAAAAAAATGAAATTGTAATGTTATAAATCCTAAATGATATAAAATATTTTAAGAGTTTAATTGTTATACACTGTTATTGTAAAAAATTTTATACTAACATTTAATCACATTCTTTTATTCATGATAATTTGTTAATTTTATTTATTACTACTTTAAAAGTCACATAAATGAAAAATTATAATTAAATACAATGTAAAAATCTTTTAGAAGTGTATACCAATTAAATTTATATTCTATGTAGAAAATAATTTAAAATAACTATGGGTCGAATTTGTTGACCTATTCCCTCGTAAACTTGAGAATCTACACAATTTATATAAAGCCCACAAGAGTTTAATAAAATAATAATTTATTTGTACACCCATTAACTCCAAAATGATAGGTAGCTAGAGCGAAGAGTTTGATGTGTGTGTATTAAAACAGTACAAATTATGCATTCCAAGGCAGCTTATTGAAGCTAGTTAAATGCCAAATTAAAAAAATAGACTAAGAGAAGGTTTGAAACAACGCTCCGTTTAACGCACTTTTTTTCAACATATAGGATTGTTACTTCTCAATCTTACCTCTCAAAAGATGTGAATGGAACATTTGATGTAAATGTGTGTCTAGTTTACAAGATTCTCGCCCTTCAATATACGGTCACCACAGTTTATCTTCGACAGAAAGAAAAAAAACGTTTATAATTGTCAATATAAAAGTTGACAATTTTTATAGTTTTTTTTTTAATTTGAGAGATATTATGTATTTTTTTAATCAATTAAATTATAGATTTTACTCAAATTATGTTTTAATAAATTAAAATAAGTTTTATTTATTATTTATAAATAAGTAAATATATTTAGAATTTACAATAAAATAATTTTATAAAACATTTAAAATAATTTTTATAAATAAATATTTAAAATAAAATTATTTTACTCTAAATCCTAGACGTATTTACTTATTTATAAATAAATAAATAAAACTTATTTTAATTTATTAAAAAATAACTTAAATAAAATCTATAATTTAATTAGTTAAAAAAAAAGAAGTATCAATACCTCTTAAATTAAGAAAAACATCTAGACTCTCTCATTATTTTACATTATTTATATATAATAAGTTAATTAATTTTATTGACTAATACTTCAAAATTTATATAATAAAAAATTATAATCAAATAAAACTCTTTTTACTTTGTCGGTGTTAATCTCTTATCTTATTATTAAGTGATCAAGAATTGGAAAGGCAACACAATCTTGGTTACATCTCACCTAGGAATTTTCTTTTGGGGTTAAAAAATTATATTTTTCACATTTATATATTTTAAAAATTAACATTTTATGTATATTTCGTGAGAATAATTTTTATCTGTATTTTTACAAAAATATTCTATAAAAAGTAAGAATCCAAGTTTTTCGAGTTAAACTTTTTTATTACAGTATAAATATCAAGTTATTCTTTGATGAGATCATTTAACGTGATAAATAATTATTTTTTAATAAAATCACTTATTTTTAAACATGTATAAATATTTTCAGAAATATTTATTTTTCATAAAAATTATATAAATATTCCTAAAGATAATTTTAACAAATTAAACTACGTAGATTTTAAATATTTATAGAAATCATGATCAGCAGAATTCATGATATCCAGAAATTCAAAGTAAGAAATCCCTTTATTCTACGTACTATCCTGCATGAAAGAAAAACAATCGTTAATAACAACATTAATTATTCATAATTTCATGCTTATAATAAAGCATAATATATACTGGCTGATCTTATAAAATTAAAAAATAAAATTATTATCATAGGTTCATCGAAATTCTGGCTGATCAACTCGTATATCTTTCTACGTACGTTAATTGAATTTTATATAAACAGATTATACTTACATGTACGTACTTGAAATTCATTGAAAAACTAGTCACTTTAGGAAAACAGTTCCCTTATTTGAAATTTGAATATTAAATAATTGGCATTTGCTAATTGATATTTAAAATTATTTTTTTTTCATTTTATTATCTCACTTTAACTGTAAAAAAAAATCCTAAAACTGAAATCGAAATTGATCCCTAGCTAAGATTGAGATTTGATTTGAAAACAACCCGTCATGTGTTATGAAAAATAAATATATCAGCATATTTTTTTTATGGAATCATCATAATTATTATAAAAAATAAAATTCAACATATATCATTATAATGTATATAATTCAGTATACATTTTCTCGAGTGAGGTTATATACACGTTCTTCCTTTATAATCACGATTAGAACTTTTTAATCCAACCGTTATGAAAATGAAAAGAAAACTTATATACTGTCAATGTAAAAAGTTTTACATTAACCGTTAATCACAACTCTTTGTGTAGAGTAAGTTTGTTGATTTTACTAATTAATATTTTAAAAGTCATGTGTATAAAAGATTATGATTAACCATTGGTGTAAAACTACTCTTTTACAATGATAGTTTATAGGTATTAAACTATGTGAAAATACCATGTGTTTTGATAGTTAAGAAAGAAGAAAAAAAATGAGGTATGACCTTTTTTTGTCCCATAGAAATTAAAGACAATATCATAAGTTTAGAACAACTCATACATCCTGCTTAACTAATTGGACTAGATCCCTTTCACAAAAATGTGTGTGGATTTTATGATGTTACTGTCTACCAACGTGATCTCAATCATTAAATATAAATTTAATAATTACAAAAAATTAAAATATAAAAATAATGTCTATTTATGAATTAGATAAAGTTATTAAGTTAGTGTATAGATGGTAGAACTATAAAGAATCTAAGTCCTTAACAAATGAGGAATGGCCTTTGGCCATATAATAATAAATGGTAGTGGTATCATGCAAAGAGAAATGCTATCAATACCATCTTTTAAATACTTCTTTGATTTGAACATGATCGATATGATTAGTTGAAATTTATTAAACAAATTATATAGGTTTTACTTGTCATTAAATTATTCTTTTTACTAATTTTATAGTTTAAATTTCAACTAATATCACAAGGTATATTAGGAAGAGTACGCTGGTAGCATGCAAATACTAACAATGTATTGATTAGACAATTTTTATAATATTAATTATAACTAATAAATAGCTATTAAAATGAAGGATAATCCATGGACAGTTTTGCGTGGCTGCTAATAGAACATTAACAACCGAAGAGGAAAAATCTGTTCTATTGAAATTTGGGGATTTATTCATAAATTACTGAAAATAATAGTTTCCATTTTAACTCAAACTCACGGTTAATTGCATAGAATGCAGATCAAACATACACCACCCATAGCCTGCCCCTATTTTAGTTTTTACGGTCATATAACTTTCATTTGGTCATATATATTTTACTCCACTCTTGGTGAATTTATGACTTTCTGAGTATCCACTTTCTTTTTTTCTAAAACAGTATTTTAATGATAAAGTCATCATACATAGTTCAATTTATATCTTTTATTTGCTTTTGTGAAGTTATTCAAGTTTACATGACATAATCGAGGGAAAAGAGTCAAGAATAAGTTAAGGTGTTGATATTTTCTTATTTTTAATTTATATGTAGTTCAATCTATCTCGGAAATATTTAAATTTTATTTCCTTAATTATAATTTATAACCAAATCAAATATAAACTAAGTAAAATCAGTTCATACAAATTATATTACTTTTTATATTAATTTCTTTCATATTAATTATTTTTTAATTTATCTTTTTCTTAAGTCATTTGTATTGTATATAGTAATCCAAAACTTTGAAAGTTAGTTATTTTTATTATTGTGTAAACATAATATACCAAATGTTGTAGTCTATATATAAGAAATATATTGTAAAGTGTTAAAGGCTAATGAGAAAATAATTATTTCCTTTTTTTTTATTTAACAAATCTATCATTTCTTTTTATGTGAGAGTATGACATCAATAGCTTGTGCGTCAAAGAGACTTGGGAGAAAAAAAACACCATAATATGTGAGTGTAGAAGCATTTTGCATTGTACTTCAATGGTCAATACAACAACATTCTTGAGAATTTTCGTATGTTTAATGGAAAGAATTATGATGCTTGGTGTGATGAACATCATTCTTGGATTCCAAGAAATTGATGTAGTGAAGATTGGATTTCAAGAATCTTCAAAAAATGCATTAGAGGAATAAAAGGAAGCCTACAAAGAGAATAAGAGACTTGACTACAAGGTTTGGGTTCTACTCCATCAATGTGTCAATGTTGTGGTGTTTCAAAAAATTTTCAAAGCAATTACTATAAAATAGACCTGAGATATCTTGCAACAAGCGTATGGTGATGTTGAGAAAACCAAGAAAGTGAAGTTTCAATCCTTGCAAAGACAATATGAGTTGTTACCAGTGATTGATCAAGAAACAATTGCAGAATATTTCAACATAATCCAGATTATTGCCTATACCATGAGAGCTTGCATGGAAGAACTGATTAAAATTGTTGAGAAGGTACTGAGAACCTTAACTCCTCAATGTGATCATATAGTTGTAGTCATTGAAGAATCAAAAGATCTTAATTCTATGACAATAAAAGAGTTACAAAAATTTCTATCGAAACACATAAATAGAGGGTGAATGAAAGAAAGAATACTAAGAAGGTTGTAAAACAAGTCTTGCAGGCCTGAACCAACCACAAAAGTAATGATGGTGGTGGCTAAAATAAAAGTGATAGAAGCAGACCTCGAGGAGGAGGAAGAAGTCTAAACTTAAGTAACTCTTCCAATAATCAAGATCAGCATCATGGTAGGAATGAGAAAAAATATAATTCAAACAAAAGAAGAGGTAGCCAAAATCAAGAGAGAGAAGGTAGAAAAGAATTTGGATAAAAGGAAGGTGTAGCATTATAATTGTGAAAAGTTTGTTCGCTTTTCATACAATACTAGAAAGATGGAATGAAAAGCAAAACGATGAAGCTAACTAGCCCAAGGTGACGATAATGGGACTTATTCATATCAAGTATTACCCATGATGACCACAAATATTGAGGATTTTTATCCAAATGTCAAGAATCAAGTGATGTTTGCAAATAATAACACTATTTTTGTAGAAGGAATTGGGAGAGTAATGATCAATAGAAAGGATGAGGGAACAACATTTGAATGATGTTTTGTATGTGCCAACAATGAAGGACAATTTGCTCAACCTAGGATAGCTACTAGAAATAGGATTTTCAATGGTAATGCAACAAAATCATATTAAGATCTATAACTCACAACAAAAGCTATTGTTGAAGGCACCCTTGTCAAAGAATAGAACCTTCAAAATCAACTTGAATGTTGCAACAGTTCAATGCTTGTTCACCATTAACATGGAAGATGATTGTGTTGGGATGCAAAAAAAGTCTCACATCGATCTAACAAAAGAATGGACATGGGCTTATATACACTTGAACACTTCCATTGATTAAGAGGCCTTTTGGAAGGTAACCAAAAGCAAAACTGTGAGAACTTAAACCCAAAGCGGACAATATCTTACCAGTGTGGAGGTGGTGTGTATGTGGTAAACCCCTGGTGCATAACAACTAGTATCAGAGCCACTAGTTCGATCCTAGCTGGCTTAGTGAGTATGATGATTGGCAAGTGGATCCGAGTTTAAGGTCCCTTGTATCGAAAGTCTTCCTAACAATGGATCTGAGTTTGGATGGTTAAGAAGCATGTCCCGCTAGTGGAGTAGTGGTGCAAGAACTTAGAGCATGATTGGGATCTATGGGTCTCCATCGGGATCTCTATCGAGATATACTTGTAGACTAAGAGTTTCCGCTATAAATGGGGGATACCATGGTCCTTTGTTTGAGGAGAGGAATGTTGGGTTGCAAACAAAGTTTCACATCATTCAAATAAGAGGATGAACATGGGTTTATATACACTGAAACACTTTCATTGGTTAAGAGACATTTTGGGAAGTAAGCAAAACAGTGAAGGCTTGAGCCCAAAGCAGACAATATCTTACCAATATGGAAGTGGTGTGTGTGTAATGAACTACCTTTAAGAGTTTAAATCAACTTGGTAACAAACACATGGTGCTTGAACTACCGCTAATCACACCACCACAAAAAATATATAAAGGATGCTTGATAGGCAAGTAACCAAGAAAAACCAGTTCAATACACCTCAAAGAGCTAAGAAATCCCTTGGTGCAGTCCACTCATATGTGTGTGGTCCTTTTGAAACTCCTCACTTGGTGGAAATAAATACTTCATGATCTTCACTTGGTAGGAATAGACACTTCATAAGCTTTGTAGATGAATTGACCAGGAAATTTTGGCTATACCTATTGAGGGAACAAGGTGAAGTGTTCTCTTTATTTGTCAAATTTTGTACACTTAAAAGGAAAAGTGACCTTAAATTGAAACTTCTCATAATAGATAGTTGTGAATATAACTCCAAGGAGTTTAATGAGCTATAAACACAAAGTATTGAATATGATGTGACAGCTCAAAAAGACTTAAAATAGTTACACATGAAGAAGCTTGGTCTAGAAACATATCTTTGATAAGAAAAGAAATAAATTAGATAATAAAAGTGAAGCATTTTATATTGGTTGGATATCATCCAATTGATGTTTATAAACTATAATCCAAATCAGAAGAAGATTATAATAAGCAAAGATGTAATAGTGGGTGAAACATCATCATGGAACTAGGAAAACAAACCAAATTCAGCATCCATTATGTCTTTGAAGAAGAAAATAAAAAAAAAAAACAAGGTGTTCTAAATACGCCTCAACAATCGATAAGACGATCACAGATAATGAAATTCCCCTTAACTAGGCTTACTGATTATGAAGTGTATATTGACAATGCAATTTTTAATACCAGTGAAATGGTACACTTTGTATTCATGGTGGATACAGAACCACTGAATTAGGAACATGCACTTGAAATAAAATAGTGGAAGAAAGTTATGATTGAAGAATTAGAAGCAATTGAGAGAAACAAGACCTGAGAATTAATAAATATTCGACACAATAAACATCCACTTGATGTAAAGTGGGTGTTCAAAGTGAAGTTAAAACCATATGATCTAGTTGCAAAACATAAGACTAGGTTAGTTCCAAAAGGCTTCCTTTGGACTACACTAAAGTGTATGCTCTAATTACAAGAATTAAGATAATCAGACTTATGACTATTATTGCTACCTTTGGAGGTAGGCTTGAGTGCCAAATTTATATGAAGTCAACATTCCTCCATAAACCATTAAAAGAAGAGGTTTATGTCCTACAGCTAGGGATGGCAAAAGAATTTATACCTTGGCTTAATCCTATGAAAATACCCGCATAGGTAATTTAAATGATTTGTCACCCATGGGTACAAGTTTTTTTCTATCACTCCTTAATGAACACGAATACGAATATCATAGTACAAGTACCTATGGATGCTCACTACCTGCTAAATTAAAATACTACATATATTTAATTTAAAGAAGATAATATTTTTGTTAAATAAATAAATTTAAAATATTAATTGTCAAATTTTATTGTTATCAGTGTTACTCTTTTTATAAAAAATGAATAATTTATAAAATTATTTTTTATAAAAACGTTGGTAATGTAAAACAAATATTGTATTTATATTCAATATTTAGTATATATTATATTAATATATTTTTAGATCCAATTAATCTTGTAAAAACTTACTAGTATAATTTTATTTCTAGATTTTTCAACAAATAAATTATTTGTTTGATAAAACTTCAGGTAAAAAAATCTTTTTAAGAAAATATTTTTGAAAAATATCCATGGGTATCGATACTAGTGAATATTGAAAAAACTCGCATGTATTTTTATAACGGGTACCCATAGGTTTTAAGCGGGTAGTGGGTATAGGTATTTTATGACGGGTGGATATTTTAAGCAGGTAGGCACTACTTGTACCCCCTAACCCGTTGTCATTCTTACCTATAACCCCTATGATTGAAGCAAAAGGAAGAAAGCAGCAAGTATACAACCTGAAGAAGACTTTGTATGGCTTCAAGCAAACTCCTCAAGCTTGGAACAAGTTGATAGATTCATTATTGTCCAAAGAAGGTTTTGTTAAGTGCACAATGGAGTTTGGTGTGTATGTGAAAGAGACTAAGCAAAGGAATTTAATCCTTTTGTCTCTAAATATTTACTTTCTACTGGAAATGAGTAGTCTAAAATTGAGGAGTTCAAAGGGAGGATGAAGTCAGGATTTGAAATGTCCAACTTTGGTATAAACACCCAATTTTGTCTGGAAAAAATTTGATGAAAATGAAAAAAAAAAAGTTAAACAAAAAAATAAGAAATGTATAAAAATATAAAATATTAAAATACAAAAGTTAAAAAAAACACAAAAGACAGAAATGAGCTTGGATATCTATTCAGAATGTGAATACTTATGAGCAAAAGAAAACGACAAAGTAAGAAAAAGGAGAGTGTTTGTGGTTATGATATTTTGAATATGATGCAAATGTTTCTTTCGCTTAGTTCCTCAACATTATCCTTTTTTATCAAAACGCAACAACTTTTTTTCATTTTTCACCTTAACATTGCTCTTATCTTCTTGCCTGCAACAATTTTAGAATACAAATTTTGTCTGCTTCTCCTCTTGTACATACTCTTGCATTTTTTAATCTTTAAAATAACCTTCATCTCTTCTCTTGGGGGGACTTTTATAATTGCTTCTAACATTCTCCCATCCTTAGCAAGTCTTAGTCACACACTCACTAAAACATATTTTCCACATAACATGATCAAAAGTTAAATCACCCTCTAGAAAACATACATTCGTTGACCAATGTCCATTATAAACTTTATTGGCCCTTGTTTTCTTGCATTGACTTAAAAAATATGACCACTCACTCCTTTAATCATCCACAAAAGACCAACACTAGGCACCTCCAAACAACCCTAGTCACCAACAATATTTGTTATATCATAGTTCATGATAACAACATAAACTAATGGCAAGATCACAAAGTCATGCACAAACTACAATCTACACTTTCCTATCAACCCATATGAGTGAGGTTTCATGATGCATCAGTGACACACTTATGCCCTTTGTTAGAGTAACATTAAACTCGTACTAGTAAGGGCATCGATCTTGTCACTACACTTCTGCACATGCACCTTTGTTTGGGTTTACAAGTTTTTTTTTCAATTAAGACTTTGGTTATCATATTTTCTAGTTGTTCTTCTTTACTTATTTGACTCTTAGTTTTACTTTTGTGTTTTTGTTTCATTCATTGAGTTGATAACATAATGTTGACACCTGATGTCTTGACTGGACGACAAAAAAACGATTTGAAAATTAGAGAAAGTGGCCACTAATATTTATCAAGGGAAAACATTGGAAAAACATTTAAAAATAAAAAAAAATGATCTATGAAACCAAATTTGAAGTTCGGGAGTCAATTGTGTATATGGAATGTATTAAAATTCTACAATGTCCATCATAAAGACAATTACATCTAATTAAATGCACAAAATTAAAGAACTTTAAAAATATTTATTTCATCTCTTAAAACATAAATATTATTATTTTTAATAAAAATAAAAACTCTATTACTAAGGAGAATTTACTATTATAAAAGAATTGTTATTATTATATTTTTTATCTTTATTATTTCATTTTTATTTTTGGATTAATTGATTTTTGCATTTTTAGACTTGACAGGAGTAGACTCATACTCCTACGTATCTTCAGGTGTAATCAAGAATCATATTTTACGTAGTTCTTGATTATATTTGTGTATTGGTGCTTTTATTTTTAATTTTAAGACTCAGGATTTCTGACGGTCAAAACTCATACGTCCTAGAAATTAAAATTGACAAGGGTGTACACCTAAATCAATTTATCACAATATCCTTATTTTTATATTATTTTTTTTAGAGTAAAATAAAAATTTTTTATTATTATTTATTATATATTTTGGAGATGAGATTTTAAAATAAAAGTTGTCATAACTTATATCTCAAAATCTCGTGAGTAAAAATATGTCACATCTAATTATTCCTTTGATCCCTATAAAAAATATTACAAATAAAAGTGGCAAAAGGAAAAGTTTAGATGTCACATATTTATTACAAATTATTTATAGGAATAAAATATTATCAATTATGATGAGAATTAGATAAATTTGAGTACATAAAACTGTCACAATATATGTCCTAAAATTCCATAAAACAAAAAAATATCACATTTAATAAACCTTATTTTTTCTCTTAATACAAAATTATTCAAGTCCTAATACTCTCAAATTAGTTATGTGACTTTAAATTAATAATTTTTATTAAAATGTTTTAATGGTTATTATTACCAAGTTATACTCATAATAAAAGTACATGTACTATTGTCTGAAATATATTATGTACATCATGATGGTATTAGAAGTAGAAGGAATAAATGAAAAAAAAAAAAGGCTAGCTAGTACATATTACCATGAGGAGTGTAGTAAAATACATTGGGTTAAAAATAGAAAAATCTAACCCGAAAGAGTACATTTGGTTCTCAACAATTCAATAATGGGATTTTTATTTCACACATACTAACATTTTATTTAACACCTACTACTTTTAATTTATTTTTTAAATACCAATATTTTCTTTTTTAATCCTATAGTCTATTCTCTCTCCTCTCGCTCTCTTTCTTCATTCTCTCTTCTCTCCTTTCACTCTCTTTCTTTATTCTTTCTCCTCTCAACTCTATTTCTCCGTCTTTTTTTATTACTATTATTATTATTATTATTATTATTAACACATGCTACATCTATATATTAACAGCAGCATAATACTCGTGGGCTGAAATACTTCTCCGACGCTGGAAAAGTAAAAAAATTTGCAAATATTTTTACTTCTTCGGCGGTGCATCGCCGAAGAATAGAAAAATTTGCAATTTTTTTTACTCTCCGATGGTGCATCATCGGAGAGTAAAAAAGAAAGGGTATAATGGTATTTTTCCCACCAGTAGGTGGGAAATGAAAAATGAGTAGTGTTAAATAAAAAACCCTTCAATGATTCAGGAAAAAAAGGACTCAACCACGCACACTGTGGACATTGAACAACAAGAGAAGAACAACTGGGGATAGTGATTCACAGACTGCGGGTTGCACAATGCGGTTTTTGTGAGGTATGGATCTTCAAGTGCGTTATTGCTTACAAATTACATGTGAGATGAGAGAAAGAATTGTGTAAATAATGTTATTTTGGGGATTAGGGTATCGTGATAGAGGCTTGCAATTTCAATATGAAGGTGGAGAAGCAAAACAGAAGGCGAGAAAATGACGAAGGGGAAGAGCACCATCTCAAAAATGGCTTCTGGAAGCATTTCCAGTGGTGATGATCTTCAAGGGTGAGAGTAAGAGAACGGAGAAGTAAAAGGGAAAAGGGGAACGAAGAAAGAAATTATGGCGGCGACACCATTGCCATTACTACCACTATCAATGAGCCCTTGCCTTCAGAAACTGGAGATAGCGGTAATTGATTCTTCATCTTAATTTTTGGGTTACTTAGTTAAATTCCTAACAAAGCTTGATTATACTCTTTTGTAACTTGAATAAGCATTATTTTCATTTATGAATATGATCATTAACAGAGAAAAAAATGCAAGATTATTGCCTATTTGCTAGTCTTTAATTCCACTATTATATGATTCTTCCACTGCTCCAAGTTTTGTCTTTTCTTCCTTTTTTTTTAAAAAAAAAAATCTCTATGTGATTTTCTTTCTTTTATATGTGATTTTTCCTTAATTACCCTTCTGATTTTTCCGTTTGTCCTTTTATAGACATTCTTTTACTTCATGGTGAAGGGAAATGACACTCCACTTGAATGAGGCTAGGGTGGTGGAGCAGGTGGTAGAGTAGGCAGCGACAAATTGGGCAACTTACTTTGTCCTTATTTTTTATTTTATAATTATTATTTGGATTTTTATCACCTTTTTTATTTTCATTTTTTATTATTATATTTTTTTATCATTTTTATGTGTATTTATTTTCTCTTTTTATTTACTGAAAAATCTAGAATAAGCTAAGATTGACTCTAATTTTATGTTTTTGCCTTCTACACCTCTTATGCTATTGAATACACCACCCAATATTATTTGTTGGCTCAACAAATCTTAATTCAAGTTTTTGCTATTTATACCACTAAAATTTGCTAACTACACCCCATCATTCATTTAGATTGTGAATCATCTTTTGCACTTTTTATATTTACTAAGTGTAGCCATTTTCCGTTAAAGGCCCAAAGGAGTTTATTTTTAACATTTTTAGTATACCCATAGGTTTGCTAAATGCACCACCTCCTAGCAATGAATTCTTACTAATTTTGTTATTTTTTTCTTTTCTTTTTTATATTAAAAATGGGCTAAAAATAAATAACAAAAATACATAAAAAATTGGGTGTCTACACATAGTGTGCTTTCAGTGATCATGATGCTAACGCCAAGCTTTCTACTATTAATTTATGCATTATAATGTACCTGCACGGTTGCGAGAAGCACAAATACTCTTCAAAATGATTCACAAATTCTTTGAAACGTTCAGGATCTTTCTACTCGAAAAGGCTAAATTGGCTTTCTAAGAAGAGAGTGATAGTTTCTGCAAAAGGCACATTGACACTTAATGTCATAATCATGATATTATAAACCACATCATCAAAAGATGATGTTATCATGTGTTATGTCAACAAAATGATATATCATTAATATCATGTCAACATATAGACATGTCATAAGTATCAAGTCAATAATAATTTCATGTCATCATAATGTTAGAGGGACTAAAAACGAAAGAACTTACAACAACTAAAAATGAAAAAAAAATATCAAAGGTACTAAAAATGAAAAAAACAAACTTATAGGTGTCACATCCTTCTACCTCAAAACACTCTATTCTTGAATTACAAAATAATATAGAAACTTATTTATTTAAATACTAGACTTGACATATAGGTAAAAAGATTCAATCAGTGATGAATATTTTCTACATTACTTTTGACAAGTGCATTAGTCGTATATGGTATCTAATAAAAACCAAGTCTTTTCCTCAGAGAAGCAAGTGATAATATAATTTCAATAATCTTTTATAAAATAGTTTCAAGAATTTGATAATGGAGTAGATAAAATAAAATAGTTAAATTAAGTTGGAAATATATATATATATATATATATATATATAGAGAGAGAGAGAGAGAGATAGATAGAGATAGAGATAGGAGCGTGATTGATAAGTGCCTAAATTACCTATTTTTACATTGGTAAGATAGAGTAGTTATCATAATTTGTTCTCATTTAATACCTTGTTTTCCTCTATTTTTGCTTAAAATTATATTTCTCTAGGAAGTTAGGTTTATAATTTGATTTATGTGCATTTTACATTTATTTTCCTGTTTTAGCTATTTTGAGCCAGGATTTGAGAAAGGCCAAAGAAAGGAGAAAAATCTTCAAATTTTAGTGTTGTGTCTGCCTTAAGCACCTAATGGTTGTGGTGCGGGCACCCAACGCCCACCAATCGAGAGCATCTATGTCTAACGACAGGCACCCAACGACCATGTTTTAGGGCTTAAGTTATTTATGGCGCCTAACGGTCACTCTTTGACTGCTGGGCGTTGGTGTTGTGATTTAAAAAATATAAAAGGTCGGGTTTTGTTCAATTGCGAGGTTACACACCTTGTTGATTGAAGGCACGCTCTAGACCCATTTTCATCCATTCTTCGCATTAATACATCCCAATGGTTAGTTAGGTTTTGTTATTTAGTTAGGATTTCATATAGCTTTTACCTGAACTCTTGTGTATTTTTGTACTTTCAATCTAAGTTTACTTTCTAATGTTGGTGTTCTTCTTTACCTCATATTTTATTTTCATATATTTTGTGGGTTTTACTTGTCGGAAGAGCTCAAGAGAGGATTTTAACTTGTAAAATGAAAAGAGTTCCCAATGGGTTTTATTGCTCAAGAGAGAGTAAGACCTATTGACCATCGTAAGCTTTTTTTCTTAATGCGAGTTGTTTGATTTTGGATTATGCACTAAAGTGATAGTCTAACACTCAAATAGCTGAGTTCCTTGCTTGTGAAGGATCCAAATTAAAGATATTTTTATGTGTGATGGAAAATGGGTAGTGAACGAGAGTTTTGAGTTTATTTATGCACTTGAGAAATGGTTTAGTGAAATCAAACACAACTGAATCACATACATGTAGCCACCTATTTTCTTTTATTTCTCTATGCTTTTATTTACTTTATATTTTATTAGTTGTTACTTAAAATCTTTATTATTTTCGTTAGTATAAGTAGAAAGTCTTGATATTTCTGAGTTTTCATCCAAATCTCTGTAGGATCGACTTGATATTTATCGAATATTATATACGACTAGTACACTTGTCAATAGTAGTGTAGAAAATTTGTACTCGTCAGTGATTTTATTTCATAATACCCATAATTATTAACTGTTATCTAAGATTCATCTATCTAACTCTGGAATTGTTGATGGTCTCTCTATCCTAATTCTTTAGCAATAGAGAACAAAACTATTGAAATTTTTCCTAATTCCTTAACAAGAGTAATTTCAACAATTTGATGAGCAGAAAATAATTTATTTACTTAGACATATAGATCCTATCTTATTTCTAAGCATAGTTACTATATGATGAATTTCCTGGTTCTTTAATTTCAAGAAAATCTTTCAATATAAAAAATTAAATGAATCACCTTATAAGTTGATCAGCCAAATAACAGACATTAAATCTAAGAAAATTTCAAAATAGATTAATGAAAAGACTTAGATAAAGGTAAGAGCAAATTACAAAGTATTAATTAGTGTATCAGCTCTTAACAACAAAACTTAGCTACATTCAATCATCTAGTAATTACAAAGAATTTAGATGAAGTAAGAGAAGAGAATTTCTAAAAATTGTAATATATCTTCTTCCAACACTTGCTTCTCCTTTTATAGACTTGATTCTAGTACCATCGCTTAGCGAAAATACTTCAATGAGTGAAATTGTTTGCCACCTTTAGATTCATTGAGTGAAAGTTGCTCATTAAGCGAATTTGAGTGTTGCCTTTAACTTCATTGAATGAAAGTTGTTCGCTCAGCCAATTGTCAATGTAGTTTAGCTACTTCTGGGGCTTTTGCTTAGCGAAAATGGCTCGCCAAACAAATTCTAGGCTCTGTCAATGCATATTTTTGAAATTTGCTAAGTGACCTGTGATGGCTCAACAACTGGACTTTGCTCTTTTGGCTGTCACTTGATATTTTACCTTGCAATTCTCACAAAAACACTTTTGGATGTTGTCTATTAGTACAAAAACGTGTTATTCTTAAACAATTCTTGATTGCTTAAGATATTTACATAAAATTTGGACAATGCAAGAATAATTTTCATAGAAAAATAGATAATTGTGAGTTTTTCTTTCGGCCTATTCACTTGATTTTCACAATATACACTTATTTTCCAAAATTATGATATAACAAAATGTAGACATATAAGTAAACATATTAGGCTTTGAAAATCACCTTTACAAGATTGTCAATTAATAAAACTCACAAAGAAACTTTAAATAATTCATATGCATGACAAAAAATTATTAATTAATTATCTCTAGTCCAATGTTACACCTAATAAGAGAATCTCAATAAAAAGAGGTAAAGAAAAGTTAAAGTTCATGGTATTGTCAAGATTTTACTCAACTGAAAATGACATTAAGTTCAAACAAAATGCAATAACATGTCGCTTAAATTTTTTATAATGCCTGAAATCATGATCCAGTTAATAAAAACATGAAATCAAATATTAAATTAATTAAATTTTTAAAATAAAATTATTAAAAATATAAATTAACTAAGTTTAACTCTTTTTTTATTTGAACAGATTTATCTCTTATATTATATATCAACGTTCGAAGATGTTATATCATATTTATATTTTGTTCGATTTTATTTTAATTTAATAAAAGAAATAAAGAATAAAAGTGCAGCTTTTCCGTATACCAAAAGCTACATCATTGAAATAATTTTTTTCTTTTTCATTAGAAAGTACAAAAGTAAATAAGTAATGCTTTTAAAAAATTGATACATAAGATATTTAAAATGTTTTAGGTTGTTGTTTTCTCTCATAAAATTTAGACATAAGATAATATAATAATTTAAAACACACATGCATTTAGTGCATTTTTTTAAAAAAATATTTTTTAGTGTTAAATATATTTTTAGAGATTAAATTTATTTTGAGGACATGTTTGGTTACTTTAAAAATGTAGTTTTACACATGAAAAATTTCCCTGCACGTGAAAAATTTCCCTATAAACCAAGTTTCATAGATTTAAAACTTGGATTATTTGTATAAACTCAATTTTAATTAAAATTTAAATTTACAAGTTTCTATTCAAAGTGTTAAACTAATATTTAAAGGGTTTGATAAGTAACACTAAAATAAAAAGACTTTGTTAGGTATCACAGTGGAAGAGCAATTCAAAATCATTAAACAATTTGTGTATTTTAGTAAACTAATTTTTTTAATATTTTTTTGAATTTATATATAAATAAAAAAGTTATAATTTAACTAATTAAATGCATTCCAATAAAATATTTTTTCTTTATGCTCTTTCAAGTCAAGAAAAAATTTTAATTTTTGTGATGAACTATAAATAAATTTAATTAATTTCAAAGCATTTTAAAAATAATCTTTTTTTTTATTTGAGATAAGTGAAATATGATGATAACAGCCAAGTTTAGTTTATTTTTTTTCTTTAAGTTTTCAAATTCATAAAAGCAAAATCTAGTGTTACTTTTAAGTTTTCAAATTTATAAAAGCATTTTTTTGTTTCCAATTTTAAAACACTATTGTCAAATTTCAACACCATCAAAATCTCTCGTGTGTGTGTTGGTCAAAGATCAGGGACGACAACTAAAACTCAAGGATCAATTGCTTACAATGACAATTAGAGACCAACAACTAATGGTGGTGGTTGACAACTAATAGTAGTGACTAGTTACTGTCAACCAATGGTAGTGATGGCGATGACAGCAGTTGGCAGTTGTGATGGATGACAACAAGTGATAACAAGCAAAGGTCCTTAATGTAGATCAAAGGGCTATGCAAGGTAAGTAGTCCTCTCAATAGGTATTGTGCATGAAATTATTTAAGTCAAAGAATGTTTAGAGAATCCCTCCTGCTCTAGGTTGTGTAGTGGACCTCTCTCTTTTTTATTAAGTTTTTGTGTGTGTGAGGAGGGAGTTCTCAACTTGATACCACTTGTGGGGAGTTTATTATATATTGCTCTTATTCTTGCCTAAGTATGTAACCTATAACTCTTCACTGTCATTCCTTGTGACATGTGAGAGAACTGCTATTACTGAATGAATTTTGTCATTTACAAAAAAAAAAAAGTGATAGCAAGCAATGAGATCAAGTAAAAATTTAAACAATATCTTAAAACAGTTTTTTATTGCCTTTTTTTAAATAGAAAAGAAATTATTTTGAAAATAACTAAAAACCAAATCACAACTTTTTTTTGCCAAACACATTTGTATTTTTAAAATACATTTCAAAAACAAAAAATAAAAAGGGCATTCACCCCAAATAGAGTCATAATTAGTGTAAAATTAATTATTTTTCTTATATAAGTCTAGAAAGTAATTCTTTATTGTTCATTTGGATGCAATGAAATTAGACAATGAAAAATAGACTAGGATTAAATGAGATAAAAGTAAATCTACACTCATGTTTGTTTGAATGACAAGGCATTAGAAATGAGATGAATGTTTGTGAGTTCCACTGGTTTACATTTCATCTCATAAAGTATTGAACACAATTGAAATAAATAATCATAAAGATCATTAATATGTAGTTTACAAATATATCCTTCAACTAGAATGTAACTTGCCAATAACCAAAACATAATCAATGATGTTAAAATTTAAGCACAATGTAATCAATTATGGCATGAAATTTTGATTAAATATCTTTTTTTCAGAATAACTTTTCAAGGCTAGGGAATAAAACTAAGGCATATAATTGATTCTGCCTTAACATAATTTATTATATGTCTTTCTACAAATTGTTTTTTGTAACAATTAAAGGTAAATTGCTTATAAGAAAACAATTAAAGGTAAATGATTAACTTCCAAATTAAATTTATTTTGCTTTATTTATATCTTTAAAAATCAACAAACTTTATTCAAATATTTCTCTTTTCATATCTCTTTCCATTGTTTCAAATCTTTCTTCTCTTTTCGTATCTCTTTCCACTATTTCAAACTACAACTATTTCACATTTTCATATCTCTTCTCTTTTCATTTTCACCAAGCACAAATGTAAACCGATGTCCATGGATTAACATTTTCCATATATAAAATTTAAGAGTAAAAAGGTAACTACAAATGTTTTTTTATTAGACAAATGATAAATGTTAGTTGTCAGTGTGGAATCACACCACTTTCACATTTGAGAAGCAAGATCTAGAGATGTTGTGAAGCGAGTTTGAGGTTTTTGTTGGAAATAATAGTGGATTGGTATTAATCAATTATATTTTATCATTATCTGGCAATTTAAGATTTGGTGATAATCATATCTTATAATATCTTTATGATTATTTGAATGGGATTATAGTAAGATTGACTCTGTGATGGGTTGAGTCAATCATAAAAAAAAAAGCCCATTTGAGGGGTCTCTGCCTACCCTGGGGGATTATAAATTTGTCATCCCATTAAGCAAATTACAACAACAACAATACACATTCTCTAAAATAATCCCCTAGAAAGTAGGTAGTAAAACCCTCAAGAGTTCTTATTGAACTCATATCTCTACAATAATCATTCATAGAGTTTTTTTTGTTCTTGAAAATCAAGAACTTCAATTCAATATATTTGATGTACACAAATTCTCTTTCCTCTATCCTTTTATATTTAATTCTCTATACATACTATAATCTTGTATCTATTGATTTAAGGTTTCCTTTTATTTCCATCAATTGGTATCAGAGCTAAATTAGATACATATTATGGTTGTTTTCTATTAGAGAATTATGATTGTTTTCTATTAGAAAATTAAATTTGAATTGAAGATTTTTTTGTGTTATTAGTGAAATTTTATAATATAGTTTACTATTATCTTTTTCACAAAAAAAAGAGGGTTTACGCTAGTTGTTATTGTTAAAATAACATGTTAAAGTTTCATTCATTTACTCTTACATGGGTAAATTATATATTGAAACCTCTTTTTAAGTGCTACCCCTTTAAAACCTAGTTTTCTTTTAAATAATTATGGGGTAAATTGTTTTCAAAATTACTTAATGGTTTTCCTTTTTTATGTTTGACCAATGTGAGTCATTTGTGTGGGCAACATAATATATTTGTGTTAACTTTACTTTGTAAAGTGTTAATGGGGTTGCATGGACTCATTTTTATACCCATATCTTTGTGATTTGGTCAAGGGAGAACTTTGTCGTTTTGATATATGATGATTCGTGTGTTAAATTCATTCTCAAAAGCATTGAATGTTGTTGCTAATTTTTTATATTCTTATTTTTTCAAAAATACCATATTTATTTAATATTTTTATATTATTGGTATTTTTTAGTATAAAAAAAAAATTTGATTAATTCAAGATTAAATTAAATTTTTTTTTTACTATTATAATCTTGAATTTTTTACCTATTTTCATTGTGATAATTCTTTACAGTATTTGTATTCTCCAATTAAACTGTACTCTCTTTAATATTGAATTATCATTTATAAATTCATTTTAGGTTATTTTATTAATTATGCACAATCTTAATTGTCCTTCTCTTATGAGCATAATTTTCTTTATTAATTTGCATTATTATTACTTGTCTATCATGGGTATAATAATGTGAATTTTGTATGTTGGTCATATAATATATGATTAAAATTATGCAAATTTATTGGACAATATGCATAATTTCTTTTTTCATTTACATAATTATAATTTCACTATTTTGGATGCATTTATGTGAATTTTGTGTATAATTATTTTTTTTATTGCATTGATGATAACTATACTCTATCGGTGTATTGTTATTAATGTAATTTGGTGTTATACAATGTATTTTTCTTGGCTTATGTTAATGATTTTTAATACCCTATCGGTATTAGGATTTTATTGATATAAGTTATAGTGCATTGTAATTTCCTTAGGGATTCTCTTTTAACTGAACTTTTAGAATTACATAATGTTTCCCTATTTTTGTAATGTTCAGTTTATTTCCCTCATTTGATCATGTTTAGTTATATTTATATGGAACCAAAATTTACACTCTCATTCTTTTTTTCCATAATGACTTATAACCTTTAATTGGACATTTTTTCCTTCAAAACAAAAAAAAAATGTTCCATTTTTTGTGGTGCAAATTTTTATATATATATTGATAAAGAAATAGTTGAATTTTATTTAGCCCTCTGGGTATTTTTTTTGTTATGTCAACTTATTTTTTCTTTATCAAGTGGAAGGATTTTGTATATTAGAATTTTAATTAATATCTTATAAAATAAATTGTTGTGATATAAGATTTTTACTTTAAATGTCCAATTAATCATACATGTGCAAAAACAAATGTTCTTGATAAAATTATTTTTTTTTCTTATCACATTATTTGTGATCACATTGTTGGGATCTATATTAAGGATTTTATATTGGTCTCTTGTAAAATATTTTCTTGTATAACAAACTCTCTATTGATTTGCAATATTAGTATGCAATTCTTATAAGGACAATATAGGAATCCCAAATTTTAAGAGATTAATTTCTCTATACCATATTTTATAATATTGTTAATGGTATTCTTGTAAAAGCTAGAGGCTTTATTTTGGGATATATAAATAAACCTATGTCCATTATAAATTGTGATGAGAGTTAGAGACTATTTATTATTATATCCTTAATATATGCAAGAATAGGTCTCATTCTTCCGCTGCGTGTAATCATGTTTTATTCTCAAGTGTGTGTAAATATTGTTTATTGTAGCACTTGATTTTTGTTTATGATTACTTGAGAACTTGCTTATGATCTCATATTCTACGTAAAATTATCAAGTGATCCATTTTCTCACTCATGTAATTATTTTTTCAAGATCCTCATAGGGGTCAATATTTTTGTAAAGATTGATTAATATGTGGTTAATTATGAAACCATTTGTGAGAATTATTTATTCTTATGGATGAATTTGTAGGTTTCATATTCTTGTTATTTTAACCACTTCTCTCATTAATCATTTGTTATTCTACTACTTTCTAATTCCTTAAGTAGAATAATAGTGAATTTTAATTCACTTTTATTATTATCTTATAAAGTCATCATCCCACTATCACTAGAACTTTTAATACTAGTGTACCTAATGATAATCCTAATATTTTTTGGTATATTAAGGATTAGTGGGAGTATATATAATCTTGTATTATCTCTCGAAACTTATATATTTTTTATTATCATATAATCGTGTGCACATTTAATTATGATATGACATACTTTATAGGACTTGACTATTTATTTTTGTCCTATTTTAATTGAGATATATATAATTCATTTTATCTTAATAAACATCTTTAATGGATGTTAAGAGCATTTTGTTGGGCATTGCATATTAATTCTTTTGGTATGCAATTAAGTATTGTGCTTTTCTTTACCCAAAATTTCACATTTTGTTTGGTCAAAATTCTATAAGTATATTGTAGATGCAATACTCCTATCGAGTATGATTTTCTACTTTGTAAAAAAGTGCTTATTATGATAGTACTCCTATTGAGTACAATTTTGCACTTTTGAAGTACTTATGAATTTTTTTTGTTTGGACCAATTATTTAAGTGTTTGCTCAATTGACATTTTGTGGCCACAATAATCTGAGTATCATTTTATATAAACTAGGTGTCTATGTGGTTTTAGTAGGGAATTTATGGATTTCCTACTTATCTTTGGATTCTTACATAGTCACTCTTTTTTGAAACTCAGATTAGTTAAATGTCAAATATTATAGAGCATTTATGTAGCCTATATGTAATTACATATGTTATTGGGCTATGATGAATAATTAGATGCATGTAAATTATGCTTTCTCACCTATATAATTTTTCGGACTCAAGTAAAAAAAAAATTATATTAATTAAACATTTTTTTATTCACTGATCAAATACTTAACTTTGGAGTTTTATAACTCATATGGTTTGGTTAAGTTTTGATGTCTTAGATCAGTGGGAGTCTGAAAACTTTCTTATGAGATATGTGTGAATTAATATCATTTTAGTAACATATCTGTTAGCATTTTTGGATGCTTGAGATCATGTAGTATCATATTATTGAACTACATTATTCTATATACTTTATGAGAAATATTTATGATATATATCCCTATCGGATATTATTTTGTAGCTCAAATTTCTCATTGTCTAATATAAGATTTGTCTATAATTGTCATTCTAGCTTAATGATTTATCTTTGTATTATTGATTAATACCATCCAAGTGGGAGAATGTTGGAAATAATAGTGGATTGGTATTAATCAATTATATTTTATCATTATCTGGCAATTTAAGATTTGGTGATAATCATATCTTATAATATCTTTATGATTATTTGAATGAGATTATAGTAAGATTGACTCTGTGATGGGTTGAGTCAATCATAAAAAAAAAAGCCCATTTGAGGGGTCTCTGCCTACCCTAGGGGATTATAAATTTGTCATCCCATTAAGCAAATTACAACAACAACAATACACATTCTCTAAAATAATCCCCTTGAAAGTAGGTAGTAAAACCCTCGAGAGTTCTTATTGAACTCATATCTCTACAATAATCATTCATAGAGTTTTTTTTGTTCTTGAAAATCAAGAACTTCAATTCAATATATTTGAGGTACACAAATCCTCTTTCCTCTATCCTTTTATATTTAATTCTCTATACATACTATAATCTTGTATCTATTGATTTAAGGTTTCCTTTTATTTCCATCAGTTTTGGCATAGGTTGCACTAAAGTTGGGGAAACAAACAATCTATCCATTTAAGCATGTAAACTTCTTAGTGTAAACCCATGTTGGAAAGTTCACAATTTTAATGAACCATACTTTGATAAGCTTGCATTCGCATCACATGGCCTTACGGCTAAATGGAATAACCCACAATTGCAAAAAAAAAAAAAACATACAATCTAATTTTTTCCCCTAATTTGAATTTTTAATATAATTAAAATAATTTTTATAAATTTTAAATTAGAGATTTTTCAAATATCAACTAAATTATCTAATATCTTTTTTCTTTTAATATTATCAATATCTCAAAATCAATATTAATAAAAAATGTCTAAAAATCAAATTATATTATTTTTTAATTGAAGCAAGGCCTACCGACTTGGTTTGTTTAGCTCGTCAACTAAATAAATTTAGTTAAAAAGCTAACATTTTAAATGACTAAAAAAATCAAATTTGTATACTATGCTGCCTGCAAGTTAAGCGGGACAACTCTAATCGAAACATCCTTGATAAAAAAGAAGAAGAAATGGGATGTTGTACTAAGAAGAAAGAAAAATTTATATATAAAAATTTATAATTTTTTTATGATTAAATCCTTATTATAATTTATTATAAATAAAATATAATAATTAAATTAAATTAGTAGCATGCATTAAAATTAAATTAATAATTATATAATTAAATTTGATTATGATTAAATTATAAAATATATAATAATACTTAAATTAAATTGATGATAATTAAATAAAAATAAATTATGATTCTTACTTAAATATTGAATAATAATGATAATAAAATTAATAAAAGTTTATTATGATATTATAATGTTTCTCACAATATTATAATTTAATTAATTAACTAAATTACAAATAATGTAAATCTAACTTATCATTTTCTTATGATTTTTAGTTGTTAGAAAATATTTTTACTTATGCATGAACCAATTTCTTACTATTTTAAATTACTAGAAAATAAATTATCACAAAATATGATAATAATAAAATAATATAATATTATATAACGTCATATGTTATGATGAAATTATTTGTGGACTAAAATATGCAATAGAAAAAAAATATTAATTGTGTAAGTTTTTACTGGGTTTGGCAAGTACTATGCGGCTGATGGGAGGTGTATATGACATTTCTTGAGGACATCAAAGATTAATATTATTATTTTATGGGCTTCTAGCAAGGTACAAGAACCGATAGAAAGCGTAGTCTTTTATGTGACTCGTTGGAATCTGACAAATTTGAAAGATTATAAACACAATGATTTTCAAAGCTAGAGACATAACTTTTCAAGAGATCATTTAGGTAGTGCAGCATACTACTTGGAGTGGTGTCATACAACTAATTTCACATCCCACTCTTATGCATAATGAGTGATGAATCTTGTTTTTTGTGTTTGATTGTTGGGGATTTGCTACTATGCTTACATAGGTCTGAGAGCATTTCTTTATTTTGTATTAACATTGCTATTTTTGTGTTTTGTAAGAAAGACATAATTTGTGTTTTCTAAGCTAGAGATATAACTTAGCTAGAGACATAACTTTTTAAGAGATTATTTAGGTAGTGCAACATACTACTTAGGAGTGATGTCATACAACTAATTTCACATTCCACTTTTATGTATAATGAATCCTGTTTTTTGTGTTTAATTGTTAGGGATTTGCTATTATGTTTACATAGGTTTGAGAACATTTTTTCTTTTCTATTAATTCTACTATTTTTGTGATTTCTAAGGAAGACATTATTTATGTTATCTATCAGATAGAAAAAAATAAAAATACTAACCAATCAAAATATTGTTAAAAAATAAAACCTAATATTGTAAAAAAATATAAATTCAAATATAACTAATCTATTTTATCAAAAAAAATTTTAATAAATATAAAAAATTCGAAACTTCTAGTTAATCAATTTACGTGTTATTTATTAAAGGAATCACATAAATTATTATAAGTTCTCAATTTCTACGTATCAAAATTAGTATGATTTATTAACATATTTAATTAATTGAATCATGCATAAAAATATATAATTCTATATCCGAATCAGATTTTGAAATCATTAATTACAAGTCAAAGAATTTGGATGGGTGACACCATAATGAATATGTTCAGCGGAAAAGAAAAGCCAAATTCAAATTAGCTTTTCATCATGACGTGCCACGTGGCGCGTGGATTACAAAGACAGGTAAGGGCGAGTGCATCGTATTACACCGCACAAAACTCGCACCCTTTCAGCAAAAAAAAAAAAAAAAAGAAAAAGAAAATAGAGAGAGAAAGAGGAAAATTACGCACTTTCCGGGAAAAAATTTTGTCGCGAGAAAATAATGGAAAAGAGAAAATTCCCTGATTCCCCTTTTTAGCTCAGAGAGAGAAATAAAGAAAAATTAAAAAAAAATTATGCTATTTGAGAAAGCAAGCAACGACTTTTCGGATTATTATTTTTTATTGTTCCATTCAGGAATTGCGATAGGGTTTCGTAATTTTGCACCTTTACAAACAATCGTTGAGGTGCTTTTTCGATCAAATTCCCTGCAAAGTTTTAATCTTTTCTAGCTTCTGAGTTTTCGGTCGTTGAATCGAGAATTGGTTCTGGTGCTTTTTGAAGAGGGTTCTGAAAGAGAAAAAGAGAAAAGGGGAAATATGATGGCTGCTTCTTCTTCTTCAGCCACTGTCGCGGTGGAGAAGGCGACCAGCGATCTTCTTATGGGCCCTGATTGGACCATGAACATCGAAATTTGTGATTCCATCAATTCTAATCATTGGTAATCTTCAATTACAAGAAAAGGAGGAAGATAGATAGCATATCAATTTCGATACTATGCTTTCTTTTGGTTTATTTTATTTTGAGGAGTTGACTTTGAGCAACTGCCACATGCTTATGATGTTTGCGCTTTTGAATATGATGTTTCATTTAATGTTTATTGATTCTGTTATTGAATGAAATTTGGGAGCTTAAGGTTGTTGGTTTTTGTTAGGTTTCCTTTCTTTTGTACTTTTTTTTAGTTCTGTTTTTTTGGATGAAACGGATAAGGAGATTGTATAATTTGAAGATGAGTGGAAACTGGTTGTCTTTTTGTTGATTGTATTAATATTAATTTCTTTATAATTTTTTTAATTCTGATGATTTTTAATTTTCTCATGCACAATTGTTGGTCTCAAAATTGAACCATAAGTTACTGTCTTAATTTCCTCTCAGAAAAAACAGGCTGTATGGATGATTGTACAAGCTAGTTTGTCAAGTTGCTTCTTTCTCGTTTTCCTTTCACTCCTTTAATAGAGTCGTCTGTGGGAAATTTACATTGTTCTCTTTACTGAATCTTTGACGAATACCACATGCTTAATTTCTCAGGCAGCCAAAAGATGTGGTAAAAGCCGTGAAGAAGAGATTACAACATAGGAGCTCTAAAGTTCAATTACTAGCTCTCACGGTAATTCGTTGGCGCTGGTTTTTGGTCTAACCTTTTTACATTCATTCAGTTCGAGTTGTTTTGTGGCTGTGTCCTCCTGGATTCCTTAACTTTCAAATTCATTTTTTGGAACTTTATTTGTGGTTTCATGTTGTTTACCCCCAGCTTCTGGAGACCATGGTAAAGAATTGTGGGGATTATGTGCACTTTCAAATTGCTGAGAGGAATATACTGGAGGAGATGATCAAAATCGTAAGGAAGAAGGTAAGGTGGTGTCAATTGGAAATTTAAGATGTGTTTCTGATTTAAAATGTGTATTTTGTGCTTGAAAGAAATTATTATTGCATTCTTCATGGAAATTTGTTGTTATAAGCAACCTCAGATATTATGACTATTCAACCGTCATGTTGTTTAGGCAGTTCCTCTAGAATCTAGACAAGTCTATATCTGTTACAGGTTTACTGTTTAGTAGAATTGATAAGGCAGTATATTTTCTGAGTCTTCAATTTGATTCAGCTGTCAAATCTTCTCATTAATCATTCTACCTATTTTGTTCACAAAGTTAAACCCAAAATGTTTAGTTGTCAGCTCCTTTTCATTATTTATGTTTTTTATAAAAAAAAATTATCATTTCAAGAAAATAAAGGAAATATTTAGAAGATGATGTTAATCAAGAATTCATGATTTGTATTATTGACTGAAGGTTAGAAAATATTTATATTTATTCTCATACCCACTCGCAATCGTTTGATGGTGTGGAAATCGTTTCTTGCTACTGAACTCATGCCAGGGACTACTATGGAAAGTGATAAGTATCTACTATCGAACTTCAATGCACACATCAAAATTTAATCTATGTTATTATGTTGGGCATCTGATGGAGTAATTGTTTTAATGCACCACCATGCCTGATTAAATTTATATCCAAAACGAGTCCATTGGCTACAAGCTTTACATTGTTAATGACCAGTATGCTCTAATGTACAGTGAATATTTCCCTTAGTCTATGATCCTAGATTAGATTAGTTACTGAATCATGGACTCAAAACTATCTATATGTTAAATGTCTTTAGCTAGTATTTCTCTATCAATAAGATGTTATATTTTGAGGTGATGCTGTTAAGATTTAGAGTTAATTATGGATGCAACTCTCAAGTTTAGTGGAATTACAAATGTACCTCTTCATTTTTTTTATATTACACATAACCCTCTTATTTTTATTGCATTCATTACATGTATACCATCTATACATTTGAAAATCTTATACTAACACCCCTCTCAAACCTTACATTGACACCCACTCGAGAGGTGCAAAAGTAATATTTAAAAAAGCAGAGGGTACATGTGTAATTACATTAAACCTCGGGGGCATCCATAATTAACTCTTAAGATTTATTAGCTAACCCAAATATTATAATTTTGAGTTGAACATTTATAGAACCCATCCATATATTGACAGGTAAATACATAAATTGTTCCAATAGTTAAAACTTAAAGTCATCCAGCTCTTACCCATAAAGAAAAGCTTAATAAATTAACCTATCAAAATATGGATAGGTTCTATATCTGTTAAATTACTAATATTTTCATTTAACTATTTGTTTCCATATGTGATTTGTCTCATCTAACGTGAAATACATGTGATGATGATTTAGGCAGATATGCAAGTGAGGGATAAAATTTTAATATTGCTAGACTCATGGCAAGAGGCATTTGGTGGACCAGGTGGTAAACATCCTCAGTACTATTGGGCATATGAGGAATTAAAGGTAAGTATACAATCGTCTGCTCAATAAGATTTTTTTATTGGTTTTTATCCATCTATATATAGCTAGTTGTGTGTGCAAAGTGGGATGCTAGATTTTCAAAATTATTTTCACTTTGCATTTGTGGATATTCTGTAAATCATAATCCGCATGCTCCATTTTAAAGGGTGAAATCTGACTTTTACAAATTTTAAGAAGGCATTTTTTACTTTTTATTGTATCGACACATTCATTCTAACTAAATTTGGCACTTCAAAAATAATCCGTAGTATACATGCTTTGTGTAAAAATCAAATTTTTCATTCTTGCAATTCTTTAGTGACAAATGGTGGGTTTTTAAGAAGGATCACATACTTTTTCCCATCAAAAAGTGTGGAAAATTGTTCCCTGGCAAAAGCCAACCATCATCCAGTTTTTTACAACTTTACATTTTAAGTACAGGATAGAAGACTGATATCTGTAAGCCATAGTCATATTTGAGTTATAATTTGATGACCATCAGATTGTATCATCATTATATTGTGTTGGATATATAAATGGCAGCGATCTGGAGTAGTTTTTCCCAAGCGTTCACCAGATGCAGCTCCAATATTTACTCCTCCTCCTACACATCCAAATTTAAGAAATATGCAAGCTGGATATGGGATGCCAAGCAATTCGTCAAAAACACTTGATGAAACTATGGCAACAGAGATAGAAGGTTTAAGGTGAGACTGCCTTTATTTACTTCTCACCCTTGCTTCCTCTGCTGTCCTTTGTGTCACAGAACTTGTTTGTGCTACCAAATCTTGTAGTTTAGCTGACTTTTCATGAAATACTTAGTTTGTCAAGCTTGGAGTCCATGCGACATGTTTTGGACCTTTTGAGTGACATGTTACAGGCTGTGAATCCTAGTGATCGTGTGGTAAGTTGATCTGTATTGCATGGCTTTCTTGAATCCACCTTGCTACCAAGTAAAATGATTTAATGTTTGTTTTCTATTCTTTGTGTAGGCTGTAAAAGATGAAGTAATTATTGATCTTGTTGATCGCTGTCGCACAAACCAGAAAAAATTGATGCAGATGCTAACAACAACTGGGTTAGTTCCAGTCAACTATTCCTTCTGGCACACACCCAAACATATTTGTTTGTTACTTTGTGAGGTCTGTCCACAGATATGTTGAATAATCATTGTTTTCATATCGGTTTTGTCATAGGGATGAGGAGCTTCTTGGACGAGGCCTTGAACTGAATGATAGTATTCAAGGTTTGCTTGCAAGGCATGATGCAATTGCTTCCGGTACTCCCTTTCCAATCCAAGCAGCAAGTTCCAGCTCTACGTCGACTGAGGTTCACTCTAGTGTTGATCAATCCAATGTAAAGAGCTCCAGCCCTGCAGAGTCTTCAACACCTAAAGCTAGCCCATCAGCCATAGTCTTTTCTGAAACCAGGAGCCAGAGTGATGAAGAGGAAGAAGATGAATTTGCGCAGTTAGCTCGGAGGTCAATTAGAACTGATACTATGTCTAAAATTGATAGTTCGGTGCTCATGGTTATCTAAACACATTTTTCTTTTTATTCATGCTGGCATAAGCATAACTTGTCTAAAGCAAACTAGTTTAGGTCTAGTTATGTATGGACATGAATGGATGGCCAAGTGAATTTTCCACCCTTTGTTTCACAAAATGGAAATCATTGCATTGAGCATTTTTTTTTTCCAATTTTAAACTTCACATGATTGTTATTAATCCTATCCTATATTCATAGCTCTTTATTATTAGCCAATATTTTTTTTGTCATAGAATTTCTTGTAAATTTGTATAAACATGTATTGCAGGCTATGGGTAGTGAAATTGTTCTATTATGTCAATAATTTTTTATTCAGTGTGAACTCTTTATGACTATTGCAGGCATTCCAAGGCTCAGCCAGTGATTTCAAAAGATGGTACAACTGGATCCAGTGAAAATTCAGGGTCCATTAACACTAGCAGCACTGTTCCACATGTGCCAAACCCCTCCGCCTCGGTCCCATCCAATGCCTTGGTTCTTTCCAACCCACCTGAACCAGTTAGTACCTCGAAGAATCAGGACATTATTGACTTACTAAGTATTACTTTGTCGATGTCACCATCTCCTCAGACAACTTATGCTTCATCTCCCCAGACGACTTATGCACCATCTCTGCAGACAGCTAATGCACCATCAGCCTCTACCCAAGACATGCATCAGACACCTGCTCCATCCAGAGCAGAAGGATATTCTTATACTTCCCAAACATATCCGGGAAATTTGTCGTACAACAGCTATGTTGTCCCTTGGGCTCAAACTCAATCCAAGTCAGAATTTCAAACTCAGCCTCAACAGCAGACGTATCAATCCCAATCCCAACCACCAACCCCACCCTCATCTAAACAATCACATATGCATTATGAATCAGAACAAGCACCACATCATCAACTGACCCAACAGGTACAGTCCCAGCCCCAGTCCGAACAATTCCAATCACAATCCCTACCACAATCCTCACATGTACAACCTCAAAATCATCAATATAGGTCTCCTCAACAACATTTGCAACCTTCTAATGAACCCCAACCACTACAGTATCAGCCTCATCACCAAACGCAGCAATCTCAGCCCCAACCCCATCCACACTTACAGTCTCAGCCCCAACCCCAATCACACTTACATCCTCAACCTCAACCTCAACCCCATTTACAGTCCCATCCTCAACCCCAGCCACATTTTCAGTACCAGTCCCAACCTGGACATGTTCATCAACCTCAACCGCAGCCACAATTTCAGAATCAGCATCCTCAATACCCTGCACGATATCCTCCCCCACCATGGGCTGCCACACCTGGATATCCCAACTATCAAAACCACTTAGCTGCAACAAATGCGATTTCAACTCAAACCAACACAGCAGCATCTTATTCGTCTGCACCAGGGGTTAGGCCTGTGCAGCACAATAATTCCTTCTCTTCCAGAGGTGCCAGTGGAACTCCTGCAAGTGCAACTGCAACTGGACAAAGGCCTTTTGTTCCATCTTATAGGTTATTTGAAGATTTGAATGTTTTCGGAAACACAGATGGGAGGGTAAAGATGACCAGCAGTGGCTCCTCATCCAGCATGTCAGGGACAATGGGACCTGGTATGGTTGGGGGGCGCAAGTGAAGTTTTTATTCATGTGTAAAGAATTGTGTTGATATACTGTATAAAATGGAACCTGCAGTATTGTTAGTTTTTCATTTGCAGCATATGTAAGTTCTTTAGAGTTTAGATTGATACAAGTGACTCCTTCCTATTTTATGAGTAGATCATAAAGTCATTAGTTTGAGTGTTAACTCAGACGACAGACTTTGAACATTCTTTGATGTAAGATTTTAGTTTGTGGTAGTGGTTCTCTTTCTGATCTTCGTTTATCGTTGAACACTAAATGGGCACGTAAAATACAGGCACGTGTCATGTCAAAGGTCATTAATTGTTAAGGACATGTAGTTAATATAGATGTTCACACGTCTAACATGAATTTTGAACGAGGACATTATATTCATTGCATCGGTAAATTGTATGTAAAATTAGCGATTTTGTATCCATTTGTTGATTTACGCATTTAGAACTTGTATCTTGCTTCTCTTTAGGCTCTATAATAGCAGTAACATCCGACTTTCTCTTTGCCATGGAAATTAGCTTAATTTTGGATTCACCCATAATCATCACATTACTAGGATTTTTTTTCCCCTCAGGACGAGTGATGAATGATGATTATTATATAATAAATTTATTGCATCAGTTCCTTTACATAATGTATCGTATTTTATTATGTATACAAAAAAGGAAATTATGTAGTACATAAGAGGAAGTGCATATTATCTTTAAAATTTCAAAATTCAACATTTAATGAAAGTCTTGCTGTTATACACCTTTAATTGGAATAATTCATTCGTAATTGATCAGATCGAGCCATTTTTACTGTGTTATGAACTGAAAATCGTACTGATTTTATAAAATCATTTCATTTTTCAGGATATTTTAGTGTTATGAACTGAAAAATCCAACTAATTTTGTAAACTATAACCACCAGTTCAATTTTTAATTAGAAAAACAGTTTCCTAAACTTATAATTAGTTCAGTTTAATTCACTAATACTAAATAGTTCAGTTTTTAAAACTTATTTTTAGTTGAGTTTAATTTGGTCAAACTAAGCTATAAACAAGGAAGAAGAACCCTAATATTTAGGATAGTGAAGGCGTAGGATACAATATTTTTATATATTACTCTCTTCTTCGTCTTCTCGTTGACACCACCCCTACCTCCTTGACACTGACTACACCCCGCAAATCGCATTTAGAACCCTCTCTTTCTCTTCAACAGTCCCCTTCCCAACCGCATTCCCCCCCAACAAACGCCCCTCGCCGCCAAATTTCTAATAGAAACCCAATTGGGAGTGACTCTTATGGAAGAACATGTTAACTCATGGAGCTGAGTAGAAGTTTTTCAAAAGCACTTCCTTTAAAAATCATCTTATAAGTTTATAATAAGGTAAAGACAAATAGTATAAAAACTTACAATATTAAGTATTAAGAAGATGGTTTTTTATACTACTTCATTTTTAATAATTTTCAAGCACCTCTTACAATAAGGTATATTCTTAAATTCTTATGATTAAATGTTTTTTATCATTAAGTTACTTTTTTCTTTCGATACAAGAATAAGAAGTATTTTACTGAGAGAGCTTAAATTATTTATAAACACTAAAAAGTGTTAATAAGAAAGTTATGAACATAGAGCATGTATGCATGTACTTATATTATTAACACTATTATTTTCATCTTCATATGATGCATACAGTCATTTAGATCAAGGTTATCAAACTCGAAAGTTTTATGAAGACTCGTGGAAGATTGATAAACTCAACTCGTAAGGAGTTTACTTTATATAAAAATAATAAATGATATCTATAATAACATACAATTAAATATTTCAACAACATAATAAATAAAAAATTAGTAAATCATAAATTCCACGATACTTAAATAACTAAGTCTAGCAATGCATCACCATTATATAATAAATTACAATGGTGATAATAATGTTAGAAAATTCTCATTGATGTCTGGTATTGTTAAAAATGAAGGTTTGATATTCTTAGAGGCGATTGTTCTTTGATTTAAGAATGACACACTAAATAAAAGTATATTGAACTCTAAATGTGTATAAAACAACTCAATTTGTTTACTCAATAACTTGGTAGTACACTCGAGAGTTTAGAGAAATTGCATAAAGTATACCAAGTTTACCTACAGTTTATTAAAAAGAGAGTTTGCTTGTGAGTTAACTCGCAGGGAGGGTAAGTGGATTAGTAAGAGTTAGAGAATTAACTCGAAAGTTTGATAACAATGATTGAGATTTATCTTTCTAAAGCCACTTTCTCGTTGACCACTTTTTTGCAAAACTGGTTGAGCATCAGGCTGAATCATCTTACTAGTGATTTTGTTATTTTTTGACAGCCTAAGACTAGCTACAGTGAAACTTGTATCAATCAGGGATTTAAATATTGATTTTTTGCAATATATCCCAAAAAGAAATAGTCTTTGAGATGCTAGATGCTTTTATTTGATGCGATGTTACCTTTTCAACCTGTTCAGTGATAGTGACTATCTGGAATTATATTAATGCATATATTAAATTCTGATACAATTATGTTATAAATACAAGAAATTAAGAATATTTTGTATTACCATAAAAAATTGTTTACTATATACATTTTTATGAAATATATATACAAAATCTTTTGATCATTGTAGTATAAAATGATCTATGTACAACATCAAATGATTCTAATGACTCTGCATGTGGACATTAAAGTATAAAACACGTCTCAGATCTTATGCTTTTTAGTGCATATAAACTTATTTAAATCATTAACTTTTTGTATCATTTATATAGACATTATATCTTATATTGCATGACTATTTTTACATCCTAATTTCCTTATAAAATACATGTTTATATATTGTATAAATCTTTTTCTTGTGAGACGTTTAATAATCAAATTAAATTTCATTTGTCATCATCAAAGCCAATTTCTAATATACAAAGCTCGTAAACCTAACATCTTATCAATTACCAAGGTTAAATCGAGGAAAAATAAGTGTGACTAAATCAACTTAAGCACTCCCCGCATGTTCATAATCCATTCAGTGATTTAAGCATTGCTATATCAACTTAAGCATTTCCCCACATTTTGAATAAATATTCTCAGTCAACATTTTTTTTAATAATTATTTTTTGAATTATATGGTCCAAAATGCAAAAAAATGATAAATTGATTCAAAACATCGTAATTATATTTTATATCAACAAATTTGAAACATATTGCTACTATATTCCAGATCACATCCAGAATAAAATAATTTTTTTATTATAGATAAATTAATCAAAAACATATAACTAACATGTTCCAAATCAGTAGACCTGAAACATACAACTAACATGTTCCAGATGAAATCATCTATAATACTAAAAATGAAATAAATTTATTTTGCATTTCAAATCATTTGATCCGAAAATACGATGATATCTTTTCTAAATAATGGAAGGACAGTTGAAAATTCAATATTATGGTAGGTGTCAAAAGAAAAGCTCCTTCAAGCATTGCAAAACATGATGCAGCTGCGTCCAAAGCCCAAGCACCTTTGGACTGAGACAAAGAAATTGCACACTTGGACAAACTTGAATTTAATTACATGTTGGTTAAAAACAAGGATCTCCCGATTCAACAGAAACTACAATCATGAGTGACATGCTCCATTTTCACGAGTCAATCACCCGCATTTGTCAGCAAACTAGCTTATGTATTCTGACTAAAAAATTTACAAATCAGGAAAGGGTGGGAATAGCACGCAAAACAGGAATGAAAAATAATTATGAAGAAATTGATATTTACACACATTTACGAAGATGGACATTATTTGCCGAAGCCTCCAATCAATAAGCATGATTTTCTCCTGTCGAGTGCAACCCTCTAAAGCATGGAGGCTAATGAATATCTTGCATACACTATCAGCAGAATGTACCCCTACCAATATTTTCAGATGTATTCACAGCGGAGAGGGATTAAAGCACCATCACAGGATTATCCAACTGCAAGAAATGCGTGGCATCCCTGAGAGATGTTTGATGCACTCTTCTTCTGAGCTGGAGAGAACCAATGAAATCATGGGAAAAAAATTCGGATTCATCTTGCTTGAGTGTTGTCGTCAGCGTAGATACAAACGCATGCATCTGCAGCACCAGCAGCAAGTAATACTTGGTATGGATGGAAATTTAGGCAGCTCACAGAACCAATTTTCTGGGCCATTAGGGTAGGATAGTATCGAATGGTGCCTAGTTGATCACCTTCCAGACTAAAAACCTTAATGAGTTGTTTCGCTGAACCACTGGCAATAATTGGAGCGTGTCTATGTACAGCTAAAGCTGTGAGTGAGCCCCTATGAGCTTCAATAGTAAGATAGGCACCGCTATGATTTCTTATATCAAGAAATTGGATATCCCCAGCCTGAGAAGCACTAACAATCTGAAGGAAAAACCAACAATGTGACATAATTGCATCATCCATTTCAAATCAAATTCATAGATCTTACGATTATAAGTTACTGAAGGAAAAAAATGAAACTAGCAAAGACGCTATTTACCTTTCCTTGGTCTAATCCAGGTTGAAAGCCAATACCCACAACTTTTTCTACTCTTTGCGTATGAGGCCTTAATCCACAGACAAGCCTAAGAAGCATCATTGTCATTAGTGATTACAGAGACATTGTACATTACGAGATACAGAGGCTTCTAAAATGAAGCATAAAAAGCTTACACTTATATTAAAACTTAAGATACTACTAGTATTCACTGCGAAAGTTAAAGAGTCAAAATTCATATTTAGATGGATGCATGCAGGAACCGTGTGAAAATATATAGGTGATAAATAATATTGCTGGACTCAATCACATCAATAGAAGTTAAACAATAACCATGTTCTTATTTGCACCATGATAGAAGAAATTCATCTGAGGTGCTTACATATCAGGTGTTCTGACATCATAAAGTCTGACAGAACCATCTACGAAACCAGCAGCAAATTGTCCCCCGTGAACTTGAGATGCAGCCTGAAACATGATAAAAATGTCTATAAATCAAGGGATCAATTTTGTTTATAAAGAACACCATTGTTACTTCGTACAGATTGAATAAAATAATACTGAAAGCAGATCCCAGCAAAACAGTTCAATCATATGTTAGCATACAACCAAGAACTCTGCATTATCAGAGTATTCGGCTCAGAAATCTTTCAGCCCTTCTAAATGTGACTATACAATGAAATATTAAATAAACCATGTGAAAGCATACCAAAATGATCTGCTAAGTTACAGCTTTTCCAAGAAATAAAGAAACCACATTATCTTCCAATACCCTCTTCATAGGGCATTTTTTAAGAGGAATTGTTGGCACGAGAAGGTAACCTTACTCATAATATCCAAAAAAAGGCTAGACCTAAGCAATGAAAACAGGGACAGACATAATTAAACACTTGAGTATGGTAGTTAAGAGCATGCTATTATGGACATGGAAATCCAGTGTTACCCCTTCTAACAGTACTGTTTAGGGTTTTATTGTGGCAAAATAACAACACTACCCCCCCCCCCCCTCCCTTTTCGTAGCTAAATGAAAAGCCCTAGTTCTTCTCCCCTTTTTTCCCCATCATCATGCAACTCTCCCTAGTCTGGACAAATCATACCCAGCCATCCTCTTAGTATTTCCAGCAAGACCGTGTCAGTTTGTGCCAAAGTCTGTTGACCTCCAAAACTATCTTCTGTTTTCTATTCTATTATAATCCCTCATTTGCTTTTACATCCTTGATCTGTTCTTTCTTTGTTGCAGCAAATTCCACAATCTGGAACAGGACTTTCAAGTGTATTCTTTCTCTGCTGTGTTCTCCCCATTGGCTTTCAATCATTCAAATATTAATCACGAACAATTTTGTGCCTTTATATGGGTTTTGGTTTAATATAAATTATTTAATGTCTATGTCAAAACATAGAATAGTCAAAATCTCACTGCCCATTATTGTCAACAAGAGGGAGGCGACAGTATTCCTATTAGAGATTGCCAACTATACTGTACAGAAGTGGTAAACATAAAGATCAACAAAGGTGTTTGGAGTCTTCAAGTTCAAAGCACAAACAGGGTAGATTGAAGAACCCAAGAAAAAGAAAAGGAGGAGAGGGGCATTTCCGCAATAATAGGCCATTAATCATTATTACCCAAAAAAGGCTTTACAAAACATGAATGAAACAGTTAGAAGTCCTCTAAATGCAATTGTCTTGCCAAATCTCATACAATACTTGGCTCAAATGTCTCGGAATTCAACCTAGTGCATGTCTCTTAAAGTATCACATCTGCTTAACTGTCATGCCAGAATAATTACCAACATACCACATACACATAGATGAGGCTTACCAATGCTGAGACACTGCAATCTGATGAAGGTATAGAATTAACAAGCTGCTCTTTATCAACATCCCATAGCATGATAGTTGATATATCCCCCGATGCATACTAGTAAATGTATCACGGAACAACATAAAGTCATTAACATCACAATATGAGGAAAGAATGAGTTTCTATTTTAGAGAGAGATATCCTAGATTCCCAAGAATAATGATAGAACAACCACATACCAGATAACCACATTGCTGTTGCCAATCTACAACTGCATTCAGGCCCCTCACACCAGGTTTATGACCATGAATTGAAGAGAATGCAGTGACAAGTTTTTGTTTACCCTTCACAGTATAATCTTTCCAAATCCGGATGTTTCCGTCAGCTGCATCACAACATTCCCTACTATTAAATACTCTGACAACAGTTTGAGAATAAAATGAATCATATTAAAACAATAGAGAAAAGTACATGAAGCAGCAAGAAGCAAGCTATCATCAAGCTCATTTACAAGGCAAAGCTTAGAAATTCCCTTGTCAGGAAAATCATGATTATCAAAACTGTTAAGAAGTGTTGCCTCCTCATGGTTCCATATCCTGCAGAAAAACTCATAAGAACATTAGCAAACAACAAAAATCCAAATTGGGCAATACAAAGACTAACAGCAACAACATTCTTCAACGCCAGAAAAAAATTCTAACTTGGTCAAAACACAGAATTCATATTATCTATAAAATTACACTAAGAATTCTGGTCATTTAGTTGCTAAAGTCTCAATAACTAATAAATGTCACTCGTTTTTGCCATGTACTACCAGAACTGAATATAAACATGATAGGAAATTTATAACCTGTAACAACTAACAACAGATGGCCCAAAAGGCCAGTAAATTAATTTCCCTAATATTCTCAAAACACAAAAAGCACCATCAACATTTGTTTAAAGCCATGCCCTGCTTCAGAACAGTCACAAATTAACTAATAATGGTAACTTCAAATACCTGATACGTTCATTCTCATCAGCAGCTATCACTATAGGAGAAAACGGTTGCAGCAATGCTGTTTGTGTACCCTTTATGTCCCATTTAGCAATTGGATTTGTTAGCCTGCTAACAGCTGAAACAATCACATAACATGTCAACCAGACATCCGTATAGAACATGCTTAATTAAATTAAGAAAAAATACAAACCAGAGTGCTGGCATTTTGCTATGTGCTCCAATGCAAACTTTTCCCTCTCTTCTCTTCTGGCTAATACTTCTTCACTATCATCAGCAGCAGTTAAAAGTGGTTTGGAAAAATGCCCACAACTCCAACTATATATAGTTGATTGTGGAAGAAAGCTTCGATCTGAAGTCCCAGAAGCTCCACGAGAACCTAGAAGTGGATCAGCTAATCCTGAGTCTGGAGAATTCATTAGGTGGGGCCTAAACTCCAATGAACAGACTCTACGCATTCCAGTTATATAGCTTGGGCGAGGAGGACTGACTGGAGGAGTTCTGAAGGTCAGTGGCAAGTGTCCTGCCAGAACAACATGCAATGATAAAGAGAAAATCCAACAACAAAAAAAAAATTGATGTTGAGAGATAAACTTTGCCAAACTGCTTTCGAAATTATCTCATGAGATTAACCATTAAGAAAAACAGCAAGGAAGATCTACCTCCATTCATATCAAACCAAGAAGATGATCGAGCCAGTCCAGCAAGACTAGGAGAAACTGTAGGTTCAGCAGTCCGAACACCACTAGGCTTCAATGGTTTAGCAACCACTTGTTCAATACCTATTATAGACAATACCCGTCGACCAAGAGTTGCAATGCGTGGAGATGGATCTTTTGCTAAAGTGCACATAGCAAGTACGCATTGCGAATACAAAGCATTGTCCAAGGGCTTTGGTCCAGTGTGGTTAACCACTCCATTGCTGAAACCATCATTCAGAATTCCCGAATCAGAATGATGAGAAGAGTCATCAGACAATGGGGACCCATGCATGATGCCTGAACCAGCAAGAGGACTGCTAGAAGAGACCCGGCCATCTCGAACCACTGGAGAATTGTCATTCCCAACCCTGATGGGGCCAATTTGTGGAGAAACAATACTTCCATGAGGCATATGTTGATTCTGTTTAGGATATCCACCAACTGAACCTTTTATATTAGTTAGTGAAGGTAAAGAATTAATCAAAGAATTAGTTTGAGGCTTCCAATAAGCAGCAGCAATAGATTTCAGGTGCTTGTTGTGGCCAAAAGCAAATCGTGCTAGAGCTGACAGTTCAAAAAAGAATCAATAAGAAAAAGTCAGCAAGATGGCTCAGAATTGTCTCACCCTGAAGTATACCAGCACATCCATACATAGACAAAACTACACTGTCATAGACTAGAAACCAATTAGCAGTCATTGTTAAAAAAGTAGAGATAATAATCAGAAACACAATAAAAATGAAGATTTTAGAAGCAAGTTTAATCATTTTTTGTTTTCATGGTTTCTTTCTTATTCACTCGCAATGATTATTTTATTCAAAGGTGTTTACTCTTTCTAAGTTCAGAAACAACCAGCCATTAGCAACTTATTTGCAGATGAAGAATTTGCAAGGATGCCATTTATTAAAACAAAAAACTCCAATCTCCTACTTCCCATCTTATCATAGTCATAGGAACATAAAATTTATAGACAATGCATTCAAAATAAAAAATATATAAATTTTAGATGCTCAATCACCTACCCACTGCTACCTCTGCCCTCACCAATGGACTCCCATCTGAAGCAACACATAACAAACTCTTAACTATACTAACTTCAGCCCTACACTTATCATCATCATCACATTCTTCATCTCCACCAACACTTCTACATGAATCAAATCCAACATCAAGAAGGGTACCCAATGCAAAAACAGCAGATGCCCTAACCTGTGAAATAATAAATTACACAATCAAATTTATTTGAAATGCATCAAAATTATAATCATCTGGCAACAGGAAATAAAGGCAATAAGTAGGGTATAAACCTCTGGTTGGGGTTCAGACAGTAGAGGAGCAAATATAGTAGTTGCATCTTCCTGCAAACCAATTGTTTGTGCCTCTGAAAAGTCTTCCCATAATTTTCCCAGGCAAAGGCAAAGCCATTGAAGGAAAAGGGGTTCAGTTTGCGAATCATTAGGACATGAACTTTGAAGGTGCTTTAAGCACACATGAATCAGACCACCTTCAATACAAGCTTCTTGGCCTCGTCTATGACCATCCACAATCACAGCCAAAACAAAAGCAGCCATTGCACGTTGCTCTGGATATGCTTCCATGCTATCAAGAAACTTGATAAAGTAGATATGACCACCATCCTTCACTAGATCAACCTGACAAGACTACAACCCAGAAATGGAACATCATTGCCAGACAACTACTAAAAAATAATAAAGCTCATAAAATTTAACAGAAAACATTAGAAACTTTTTAATATTCACAATTATTCAGCTGTTCATTAAGTGTTTGATTTGATTATAGTTGGTATTTTATGTATAGTTTCAAGACCAAATTTTAGTAGAAAAAATAATAAAGCTCATAAAATTTAACAGAAAACATTAGAAACTTTTTAATATTCACAATTATTCAGCTGTTCATTAAGTGTTGGATTTGATTATAGTTGGTATTTTTTATTAACTTGGAAATTTCATTAATATCATGACCTACAGCCAATTGAATGATTCATTTTAAAAAATTTAAAAGGACTGCCTATATAAAGATCTTTTAGTAGGATATTGAATAATTGAGGAATAATATATTTTCCCCACATTTGTTCGGATGGAAAGAAAGAAAACATAACGGAAAGATATGTCTTGCAATTTGAAAAATCGTCTTGTATGATTGGAGGAGAAAATGAAGATAAGGAGCAAAGAAAATTCATGAAAAAAATCAAATCATTCCAAGTTTTCCTTCTATTTAACATTCTCTTTATCTTCCTCTCCTCTGGGCCAAATAAAGGGAACATGCTTCTTTCCTTATCTTTCTACTTCTCTTGGCTTGTCCAGCACAACAGAAAATGGCATGTATATACACTACAATAGCTATAGTAAAAGTAACCCTACTGACAAATTTGGAAGAAATAATAAAATACTTCTAAAAAATTCTCATATAAAGCTAACAAAAAAACAATTTCTTCTTTAAAATAAGCCAAACCAAACATGCAGTTACATTTTAGCAAAACCAGTGTATTTGACATTTTCTTAAAGATTAAAATTATTCTCCTCCAAATGTACCTTGTCAAGTGCAAGAATCTTTGTCCATATGAAAACAAGGATCTGACGTAGTTCTGGTGTTGTTGTTTGTAACAGCTTTAGAACATAAGGAAATATTCCAACAGACAATGCCTACATATAAAAATCAAGGTATCAATCTATCAAACCTTTAATAAATAAATAGGAAAACAATTGTAGCGAAGTTGATAAATTGAGAAAAAAACTACCAGATCTACAGCCCATGGCCCCATATCAAGGAACCTTCCAAGGAGTACTAAGGCCCGAAACCGATGGCATTGACTAAGTAAAACCTGAAATGGGAACAATGCATGCAAATATCAAGAACATGGCAAGCAATTTTCCCAGAAGTATAAAATATACCTATCGTGAAAAAAGAAAAACTAAGCCAGAAGTGCATAAAAAAGGATGAAAGATCATTTTGCAAATGAGATCATACAATACAATTGGCCACCATACATCTAAGAGTACAATTTCTGAACCTATACAGAATCAAGAAAAAGCAAAATGATTGGTGAGGCAAACAAATTGCAATGAAGTCCCTGAAATAAATGAACAAAAATAATTGAGCAAGAATGGACCACAACACACTTTGAGAAGCATTTTAGAACAATCCACCACTGCAGGCTAAATGAGGAAATCAGAAATGTTCAATGCCATTACAACCAGATAAAGCAAGCTACATTGCAAAGAGAGTAGATGATAACAATAAATAAAATCGTTCTAACAAAATTCTATTATAAGGATGATGATAAATACCAACCAAATTGAAACAATTTCTGCTAAGAAAACATAATTTAATCTTACCCACCAAAAATATAATTAAGAAACAGGGCCAAACAGCTGATTCATAAAAATAAATATAAAAATCATGTAACCTACCTAACAAGAATATTATGAACCAACACAATGGCTCAAAAGGTAACAAAGACCAAGACATGGATCATACCTGAAGAACTATAGGCAATTGCTCTGGTGGTTTCTTATGTTCAGAACCATGGTCAAGCCATACTTCAAATGCTGTCAACTGCTCAGTGAAAAATGTACTAGGCTGAAAGCAAACGATCATATATTTCATCAAGTAAGCTCAAGATGTAATAATAATCCTTAGCATTATTCCTTAGCCAAGTTTTTTTATTTAATACTCAATTTCAAAAAGAGTTTATTACAAAAAGACACAATCAAGATACCTGAAATTCAGCATTAGGATCCTCAACTAAAGAAGGAAGTTGAGAGAGGCAGAGCTCTGCAGCCATGTCCCATGCATCCCTGCAGTGCAGATAAAAACATAAACAGTTGACAAAATTTGGCAACACAAAAAAGGAATATCATAACAACAATCACCAACAATACCACATATGATGCTGATGGGTAGGGGGTAACATCGGGTGGGAGATCGGAGAACAATTTGCAGATCGCATGATTCTCTCAGCAAGTAGAAAATTTCGAAACAGACTAGCAACAAGCAAATCCTGTCTGAATAGTCTCTGAAAAAGTTCTGCATGACAAAATAATGATCAATATACGAAAAAGACACCAACTAAAAAGGAGTGATATATAATTGAAAAAAAAAAAAAACATGGTAATTTATCAAGTCAGCAGAAAGAATGAGGTTTGAGACCTACCATGAGGAAGAACATTCCATGCAATTGTATCAGTTACTGCTGTAAAGATCCAATTCAATTCACCCAGAAGTGTCTTTCGATCATTTGGCCGACCAGGGATCTTGTCTATAAGCGAATAATCAAGTGACTCACGAAGTAATGAACGAGTACAAAACCTATAAACAAATCACATCACAAAATAATTAATAACAATTTTGCTATGAGAAATACACTTGACAGTTAAGTTAGTAATGCAAAGGTCTCAAGCATAAAATTAGCATCATAGTAAAAACACATATTTATCACAATTCTTTATCACTACTGCAGTAACATAAAGTGAAATGCCATTTATGAGAAAATTGTATTATAAGAAATGCCATTTATGATTATGAATTAAGATGTATACACTAGCCATCATGAGATGCTATTAGATAATAGTTAACTAAGTTCACTATGGGAAATGTACAATAAGGTAAACAATTGAGGGGGTAAACTAAAACCACTCATGTTACAAAATCAGCAATGCAAAATACTTTAGAAATTCATGCATAATGCTATTATGTTTAAAACTAAAATAAAGTACGCTAATCCTTTGGGAAAGTTTAGCATATTAAACGTTCAGAACAGGATAAACTAATCAGGGATTAATAAAAGAAGCTTCACCATCGCAATGCCATCTTTATAGGTGTTGTAAGGCAAGAAGTAAACACATCAGCCGGGAATTCTGCACTCTGAGGCAAAGTCTCATGTGCTTCACATGCCGCAAGCAGAATGCAATCCCTTTGGGACACAGAGGAGTTTGAAGCACTCCATTCATGAAGCTTATCAATAACAAGTCCAGTAACAAATTTGACAGTCCAAATTACAAAAAAAGACAAAATCAGTACCAATAAATTTGCAGTTTTTTTATAGGGAGTTTTATAAAATGGTTTTGAGTGGATACCTCAATGAAGGAATTCACAATCATCCCAGCCGCAGAGCAATCAAAAACATAAATTGACGGGGTCTTCAGCCAGGAATCAAGTTCATTGATAGGTAACGGGATATACTGTGTATAACTCTGAACAAGATACAATCGAGAACGAAAGTAAGAATGTTATGAAGTTCTTTCCATCATGATATTGAAACTGAGGGCACTTTGTCATTGAAATCCATGAAATTCAGTAGCCAGAGCTAAACTAGTTCCTAGTTTTCAATTTTTTATCAGTTATTATCATAATAAATCAGGAGCCCGAAAATTATCCCTTTCTAGCATAATAATTATCATCAACTCTAGTTCTCATTTACAGAACAACCTGCCCCCATTTTTTATTGATAACATTTCCTGATACTCCTTTTTATGGTTATTTAAACTCTCCACATCTCTATCTCACTTGTTGAAGAAAATCTGTGCAAAATAAGAGGCACGACAAGTAAAATAATTAAAATACATTATATACATAATGCTTGGACAAAATAGTAAACTGCTTTCTTACCATCTGGCCACCCCATTTTCCTTCTATTCTTATAATCACTCATTTCCATTTTCATCCTTTATACTTTTTTTTCTAATGAGCACAGCAAAACTTGAAAGAGATGGGAATTTACAGTCTACACACACTTCTTTGTTAAAAAGTCCAACATTGTCAGTATGAGGAGACCAGCATTTGATTTATCAAATAAATAAAAAGAATGAACATTGACCTTATTGAAGACCCAAATTTCACCATTAGCGGTTGGTTTTGGCACACCATGCCCATTGTAATGGAATAAAACTCTTTCCGACTTTGCATATCTACGACAAGTAGTACAAAGCTTCTTCACCTCATCCACTGTCGGATCAAGTTGACATTTATAGCGGGCCTGTAAACATGCCAACAAGGTTAACCAAAACTCAATTTCATAGATAAAATGATGATAAGATTAGGTTAGCTAGCTAAACACCCCCACCTTTGGTTGCCATCTTTCATACTGACTGCTCAAAGTTTTTCCAATTGATTCCAATGCCTTTTGTGGTGCCATAGAAAAAGGATCTGCAGTATTAAAAAAGGTAAGCATCAAAACTGTTTGCAACGTAAACATGGTTGCAAGCATCTACAATTTTTATACATCTAAAAGACTCTACTTACTCAAATCAATACACCCACATTTTTCATTAACAAAGACACATTTACTGTAATTTAATTAGGTTGGAAATTAAAAAGTTAATGACTAAAGAAAAGGTTGAATAAGAAATAAATGCAAAACCACAGTATGCATTCTTCTGGCAGATAAAACATTTACAACCATTTAGGATTGATCACCAACACGAGCTTGTAAAATCAAATAGTTAATAAAAAAAATAAGCATAAAATGTTATTAAGAAACCCAAAACTATTTCTAAACAATAATATAGCAACGACGGGCAAAAAATCTCAAATCCAAGAAGCAACTTGAGAGTACAAACTACAGAAAACAAAATTCAAATAAACGAGATTAAAGGGTAACAAGAGACCTATCCAGCACTCCATTCTGGCACAAGGGGATATCTTTATTACATCTGGTGGATCGACACTAATGTTTAAACATAATACTAGAGCTACACATCCTGTCTTCATCTGCACCACAAAATTAAGAGTTAAAATAGAGAATACTTCTTACCACAGATATAACATATAAGCATAAAGAACAATCATTAAAACCTTTTAGAGGAAAAAACAGACAGTTTAAATGAAAATTTATTCTGATTATGAAAAGAGAATGTGAAATGCCAGTGTAACTTCAAAGAAATCCTAAAAAAACAAGTTAAAAAATAGTGAAAATTTTAACAGAAAAATAAATTCTTCTATAGCACTGAAAAAAATCATGCCAGGCAGTCACATCACTATAAAACACATTATGATTTGTACATGTCACACTTTGTCAAGTTAAGTTACTGCAAATGCAGCAAGAAATATGATGTTTTATTGGGGAGAATGGAGAACTATCCCATTCTTCAATCTTCATTCTCAGGTTACATCCAGAATGTTAATAAGACGTTTCAACAAATTGTAAATGCCAGACAGCAAGGGTATATGGAACTTTCTTGCTACCAATTCAGAACATTAAATGTCAATAAGCTGGCTTAATTTTAAGAAGCCTCAACCGTGTTTTTGCAAAAAGAAATTGTCCTTGTTGTAAACAAGAACACAGAAGAGAATAAATAAATATCATTAGCAATAGAAAACTACTAGCATAATTTCCAGTTGATACAATCACACTAGGCAGACCAGTTGGAATTTAAATAATCTTTCATATAAATATATATATATACTTATTTATAACTGAATACACTTCTAGATCAAGTGCCAAACGATTTACACCATATTGCCAATTTAAGAAGTTAGCAACCTCGAAGCATGCACACACGCCATTTCCTAATGCAAGCTACCAGGATTTACGGTCGTCCTATTATCTTGGGGAAGCAAATCTAAACAACTTCAACCCCTTCGTTTAGAAATAACTAATTCAGTCAAGCAAATTCCAGGGTAACATAACCACTTTTACAGCCGGCTCTTAAGCCGAGTAAGAATTCCACAATCATGGAGCTCACAATTAATAGAAGAAATTCCCCAAATGCAACTATCAGGTTCACTACTTTTACCGTTGTCGTTATCTGAATAAATTGAATTCGAGATCTGCATAAAGTGCACACCGGATAGAATTAAAGTGAGAAGTAGCATTAAAACCTATTGATATCACATAATCATATCTCGGTCTAACCCACTCGATCTTCTCATCAGCAGTTACCACTCAGCATTTCACTCTTCAAACTTCAGAGGAGCCAAATCCATCTTTACAAAACTTCATGTTGAACAGGTCAAATAATTTACATCCTCAACAAGTCCTTACTAACATTACATATGCCTAGACAAACAAACGAAGGCATTCATTCACAATCAACACTGCATTGACCTAAACGACCTTTTATTCTTTTCTACTTTTTCGGAATTCCTATCACGCAGAACAGGTGACAGAGGCTTCACAAAACCATCGATTCGTCACAGCAAAGTACAGATAACACAGATAATACAAACAAGATTAACGAATAAGAACGGAATCAAAATTTGAAGAGTGATTGAATTCCTTACTCTGTCCTTAGGTCGCCACTTGGAGACGAGGCCACTGTCGGAGGGGCCGGCGGGGACGGCGGCCTCGAAGGCGTCATGGCGGAGCTCGCAGAGGACGACAGTCTGCGGCAGGTAGGCCATGCTAGTGGCGGCATTCCCGGCGTAGTTACCGCTGCTGCTGGGGATGGCGGGTTCGGAGTCGCGGCGGTTGACGAAATCGGCGTGGTCGGTGGTGGCGGCGGGAACGGCGATGGCAGCAGCGGAGGAGGAAGAGGAGGTTGTGGAATCGTTAAGGTGGTTCTGAGTGGGAACGACGAGAACGGTGGATTGGGAAAAGCGAGAGGCCATCAAATCTCCCAATGCCATCCAAATCGGAAACCCTCCCTCAGTAGTGATCGTACATGGAACAGGGGAGGGTTTTGAGGAACCCTAGGTTTTCTCAGGGTAAGGGATGTGAAGATGGTGATGGTTATGGTGATGATGATGGTACCGGTGTAGTTGATGATGATGATGGTAGAGATGGTGATGATGATGATGATGAAGGGGGCGCATAGAACAGTGGCGGCAGGCACTGTCTCTCCTTCAAGGGAAACGGAAACGAGTGATACGAAATTGCGATTTTGTGAAGCCAAACGAGAAAAAAAAAATTTGTTTAAATTATTTAATTAATATTATTAACTGTATTAAAACTTTTCCCTTTTGACACGGGAATAAAATTAAATTGAAATTGAAATTCTGCTTTTTCCGGAAAACTGGATGTTATGTTTGTTACCCGCTGAGAGTGAGCCTTTTCTTTTCACAATTCACTAACAACTGTTCTCGGTTTATTATCAATTAATTAATTAACATTCGTAATATTTTATTACATAAGACTAACCTCGATTTCGGATAATTGATTTTACATTAAAAATGTAATAACTATATAGTTTAATGGTTATACTGTATTCCATCAAACATAATTTTAAAGTAATAATAATAATTCTCAAAATCAATAAATGTAAATGTAGAACAATGATGTAAAACTACTTTCAACTATCATACAACGTGCTATTTTCCATAGTTACAACTTGTTTCTATTTTCACTTTTAACTTTTTAAAATTCCAAAAGAAGAAACATGGAAATATGAGATATTTTCTCATTAATTACATTTAAAGTAAGAAAAAATATTTTTTTTTATTAATGGCATATATGTATAGAAGCGAGAACAATAAAAACAATTTTTTATTAATAATAATAATAATAATTTACGACAAGTTTGTAATACCGTTTTTCTTTTGTTAGAAGTTTGTAACTTGATTGATTTTAGCTTTATTCTTATTATTTCAACTTTTAATTTTATTTTTTTGTCTACCTATAATTTATCCTACACATGCATCTATTTTATCATATTTGTAAACTTTACTTTATATTTTGATTAATTTTAATTTTAAAGTATATATTACAAGATTATGTTTACATTAAGGTAAAATGAAGAAAGATGGAATGGAGAAGAAATTATTTTATTATTTGATTTATAAAAAGGAGGATCTACATATAATTAAAGGAATAGATCATGATACATTCTATTCATTCACATAACCACATTTTCTTCCTTGTCGATTTGGAATCACATGTGGTTCATCTAGCAAGTTAAACAAAACTTTCACTTAAAAAAAAAAAAAAAGTACAATTGCAAGTAAAGAGTATCACAGCTAAATGAAACGCACCAACAATCACAAAAAACATATCAACACTCTTCTAAATTATCTTTAGCAAGTTTCTGGTTGAAATTGTCATATATGATATCCCTCTCTTTTGCATTCTTCTTTCTTTTTTTTTTCATTTCTTCAATAATCATTATTACTCATTTACTTATCTACATAAAATACAATTATGAGCAGTGTTTCCATACTATTCATTTGGTATTCTCATTATTTTAATATTTTTACAAGCTTTTTAAAATAATGGGCGTGTAAATGTCGACAAAGTTTGAAATTTTTTCTTATTGTTTGACATGTAGATTGTGTATCTTGTGATATACATTTTTTTATTTAAATATTTTGTTTTTAAATAAAAAAATTTATAGTTAAAGTTCAAATTAGGAAGGGCAAAAAGGCGTAAGATTTGAATTTTGAATGTTACAACAGCATATTATCATGATGCTTGCACGTGTGAGTCTTCTCATATTTTTCATAAACATGAGCTAGGTGTTACTTGTAAAGAGATAATAGATAAGGAAAAAGTGAATGTTGTACTTGCTAAAAATCACGTTGAGAATTATTAGAAAGGGTTATTTAGATATTGAATGATACATCACGATCGCAAAATTAGTCTAAATTTCTTGTCGAGGATGAGGAAAGGTAAGTAAAAAGAACCATTTTTTTAATTTCCAAATTTGATTTATCAAAACTTCTCATCCCCTTTCTTGCTTTGATACAACAAAGCAAAACGAAAGAAAACTACCCAACATTGATGCGCATGAGTGAGGAACAAAACATTGACAAAGGGAGTACAACAATGTGGATGGCTGATCCAAAGGCATTTTCTTATGTGGAGCATGTCATTCCATTGTCAACTTACTTAGGTAAAAGTGTAATGTTAGTTGAAGTTGTGCTCATTTAACATTTTATTTTCTAGAAGTTTCAATTGCTAGGTCTGAAGATGACATGATTCTAGGTTTAAGGTTCAAGTTGAAGATGATAAAAGCAACTTCATGCATGCACTCAAACGAATTTCTATCCTTAGTTATTGGGCCAAACTACTAATTTTCCTATATTACTAACAAACTAGTTTAGTCAATAAACTTAATCCTTTGATGTTTTTATTTTATATTATTTCATTTCATTGATTAATGTGTTACATATATTTAAGTGTTTATTTCTAATATTTCAGTGTTGATATGGTCTTGTGTACTTTACGGAAAAGTCATGCTCAACAGTTGAGGAACTTTTTGGACAAGCATGAATATGCTCCTATTATTTTGCTATTGACATGAGCAAAGATCAAACATCCTAAAGGTCTGTTGTTGACATGAATATTCTAAGTTTTCTTACAATTATTGGTGTCATAGATTGATTCAATGAATTTTTTATTGAAGTTTTTAGGTGCTTTTAATATTTCAATTTAGAATACCGAGCATAAACATTTTTAGGTATTTTTATGAAAATTTTAAGTTTTTAACAAATACTTGTTTACTTTAATATCTCTAAATTAGTTTATTTTAAGTTTTTAACAAATGAAATGATGGGTTATTTTGTCTAAAAAAGTTTGTACAAATGCTAACATATTCCAACTAAAAAATAGGTGAAAGTATATTAACAATCCAATATACATACACACATCATATATATAAGTTTATCTGAGAGTTGAATGGTAAGATTATATTGTTTACTTTTGTACTAAAAGTTTATTATATTTAATATTTTATTAACAAAGATGAATAAGGCTAAGAGGATAACATTAGACATATTCCCATAAATATTAATTAAAAATGAAATTAGTTTCTAAATCTTCAAAACAAAAAATCATTCAAGTGAACATGTGACTTGCATTGTTAAAAATAATGACAATAATGCTACAATAAATCAATAAAAAAATTATGTCACAATAGAATAATGTATTTTTAGAGAATGTGTTAGTTGTAAATTAATTCAATGGACCACACATAAGTCTATGAAACCCAATGTTTGATGATAGAAAACATATAAATTACTAATGCAATTAATTGTTATGAAAGAATAAGTAGATAATATTTAGATTGGATGATATTAGCCATGCATATTAGTAACTAAGTGTTATGAAAAACAAATGGACAATGAAGTAATATATTTTTTAAAATAATCTAAATATATTGACAATAACTTTCTAAGTAATTGACCGTTAATGTCTAGACATTCTAAACTTTAAATAAAAGTTCAGAAAGATATAATTGTCAGAAAAATTGAAAAAGTCACAATTCAACTCTCTTTTGTGTGACATTTTGATTATTTCACGTGACTAATGTTTCTTTTATGTTATGAAGGAAATCAACAACATGAATAATTTTAGATGAATGAACCTATATAAAATTCTTTGCAATGTATAAAATTCAAACTAGTGTTGTATTGTACTAGAGGGGTTTTATAGTGTTTCAATAACTAAGAAAGGTTGCATTGTATAATATCCAACTTGATTTGACTATTGTATTTGACAACAAAGTTGCTAGTATACTTAGTAAAATCTCAGGAGGTTGAGTGAAGACTAGACGTAGCTATGTGATTGGGAGAGCTATATAAAATTCTCACGCTTGCTGTTTCTTCCTTGCCTCTTATTTTTGTTGCATTTTATTCTTATTTAATTTAGTTTTATACTAACAAACCATTTTTACATCAACTAATTTATAAAACCTCTAAGTGTAAATCTTATCAATATATTTAAGAATCCTTTTCAATAAGAATGATATATAAGAAAAAAATATTTAAAGAAAAAGTTTGATTCTATTCAATTTCTATCAAAATATTTATTGAACTAATTTAACATCGTATCCCTAATAAATTTTATTTTTTGTTGGATGTATAAAAAAATTTATTTTGTTCTTATTCCTAAAACATGTTAAACAACACTTAAAATCACTTTGAAATACTTTAAAAGTGATTTAAATAGTACTTTAATGACTCAAAACAAAATGTTTTTTTTCCAAATACCATACTAATAGAGTGAAATAAGATAGCTCCACAGCTTACTAAGCCTAACAACCTAGCAGTCTTAGTCTCCCTAAGATTAAGAACCTCTACTCCTTACTAGATTTTTTATACATAATCATGGCTGTATGGTTCACCCATAGTAGGAACATGATGAATTTTTATAGAATCCTCGAACCCATGTTGAGGACTTTTGCAGAGTCTCCTGCCAAATTGACATGACACAAAATTGACTTCCCTTAAAAATAACAGTTTTTCTTGTTAGCCATATAGACCACAAGGTAGCTAATCAGATTATACACATGACATCTTTACTTTTATTCTCTCTCATAACTCCAAGATGGTGCCACATATATGAAGAACAATATGAAAGCATAGTCACCAAACAACCCATCTAACTATAGCATTACATCCAGACCTGATAACTTAGAAGCCAGGAAAATAACGCATGTGAAAGAAATTCAGACTCAACAAGACAGGCAAGGTATAACTTACCATTAATTGATTGAACATTCCATTTTACTAGCTCTACCTTTGTCGAATCCAATTTTGAACAACCTCCAAGCAAATACAGAGACTTTTGTTGGCACTTTAGCTCTTCATATCACCTTAAGGATAGGGATTTTATACTTGAGTCTAACTGTGGATTGACTTGTATGCATCTTTTACAAAGTATTCTTCATCATTGCTCGAGCTTTTCCCCTACTTCCATCCGTCTTTTACCACCCTAATTAATTTGATAGTTGCAAGAACCCACATAAGCTCATCCACCTTACCCAATTCCCAACTAAGTAATGGTCTTCTCCAAGCTAACTTCCATTCCCAAATATTGTTACACCAACACTTCTGAAGTCAAGTGTTCTTTTTTATCTGATAGGGTAAATAATCTAGGGAATCAATTTCAGAGACAATCTGACCCCCCTTGGCTTAGCTCCTAAAATTTAAACAGGGAACCATCCCTTAGTCATATTATCTTTAAACCAATTACTTACACCTTCCCCTGTCATCACCTTCACAATATCTTTCCACCATTGTAAGCATTTTCTCCATTCCTTAGGGTATATGCTACTTCTTAGATCCCTATATTTAAATTGAATAATTTTTACCCACAGAGCGTTGTCACCATTTAAAATCCGTCATCTCCATTTGCTAAGAAGAGTTTTATTAAAATCATAGGTATCTTTGATTCCCAAACCACCTTGCTCCTTTGATTTGCACACCGAATCCTAGTTGATCCACGCCAATTTTTTACATTTTTTAGTTCTACCACACAAAAATATTCTCTGCAATTTTTGGATAGTATGATTCGCTTTCCTAGGTAACCTAAAAAAAGAAAGGAAAAAAAAAGGAATGGAGGAAAAAGTAGATTTGATTAAACAAATCTCCCCCTTATTGATAGTTTTTTTTACTTCAAGTTGTTAGTTTGACTCTCATTCTCTTCGGGAAAGTTGCCAAACTCTTTTGCTCCTCACATTAAACCTTTAGGAAGACCTAGATAATAGAATGACATTTGAATAATCATGCAGTTTAAAATCTCTGCATAGAACTCTAGATCCTGGTCACCCAACCCTACATCTCCCACACTACTCTTGTGGAAGTTTATCTTCAATCTAGAGGACATTTCAAACCACCATAATATACTCTTCAAAGCCATGACATTACCATAATTTGGTGTTACCTTGATTAAGGTATCATTAGCATACTATTGAATCACCACCTGAATCTCTTGTCTACTCACCTTCAGACCAGAAATAAGAGTTTTATCAACAGCTTCTTTGATTAGACCTCCAGACTTTCAGCTACAATTAGGAACAAAAAAGGGGACATTAGATCTCTTTGCCTTAGTCCTTATTGCATATTAAATTATTGGGTACCACTCACATTCACTTAAAGGAAGATTGGAGACAACCTTGAATCCATCCAATTCATTTTTCACAGAATCCCAACTGCCTCAACATATAAAAGAGAAAAGACCAACTAATTGCATCATATGCCTTTTCAAAATCTGTTTTGAATACAAGAAGGGGTTTCCTATGATACTTTGCCTCATGAATTGTCTCATTCACCACCACAACACTATTGAGTAGTTGCCTACCTTTGATAAATGTTATTTGGGTCTTCTCTATTAAGCTATGTATCACTGAGCTAAGTCTCCTTGCCAACACTTTTGCAATAATTTTATACATAATTCCAATAAGTGAAATTGGCCTATAATCACCCAGGCTTGTTGGAATGTCCTTCTTTAGAATCAATGTAATGAAAGAGGCATTTGATCCTATAGGTAATTCCCATTTGTGTGGAAGTCTGTCATTACCTTCATTATATCTCCTTTAAATAGGCTGCAAAAATATTTCACAAATCTCATGCTATATCTATTTGACCCAAGGGCTTTTGGCCCTTCACATTCCTAGATTGCATTTCTTACTTCTTATTCACTGAATTCAGCTACTAGTGTTGAACTTTGAAAAGGAGTCGAACACTTAAGTTCACTCCATCCAATTTTACTCCTAAATCTTCTTAAGACTATTTTAATTACCTATTTTATTTGCTATGCCTCTTCCACCCATTCCACATGTAGCATTAATCCTTTTAACTTGTTAGAGCTCCTCCATTTGTTAATGGTGACATAGATTGCAATCACCATCTTGCAACCATTTTAACTTCGCTTGTTGAGCCAGAAAGGTCTTCTGATATTTACTTCACTTCCTCAACTCCCCAATAGCCTCTGCCTTAGCTCTAACTTTTTCTATTCCCAAACTCTGTCCCTCAGCTTTATCATCAAAATATGCAATCTCATATTTTAAGTCAACAATCTTTTCCTCTACCTTGCCTGTATTTTCCTACTCCATTTCTTCAATTCCATCTTGAGTGCTTTTAACTTTTCCTTAAGCAAATACACCCTTCACCCTTGAAACTCAAGGCTATTATACTTGCCTTTGACAAATTCATCAAACTTGTCACATTCTAACCAACCATTAATAAATTTTAACGGTTTAACCCCCCAATTGACCAGTGACTATTTCAGGATTGTAGGATAATGATCCGAGAAACCTCTCTCAAGATTCAATTGGAAAGTACTCGATGTTGATTCTAACCTATCATCTGTAATAAAAAATCTATCTAGAGTACTACAAGCCATGCTTCTACTACTAAACTAAGTAATTTTACGATTTGACAGGAGAACCTCTAATAAGCTCATATTAGAGTAAAATTGAAGAAGTCATTAATTTCCACTTGGGATGACACATGACCTCTATTTCCTCCAACTTGGTCTTCCATCCTCCTTATTGCATTAAAGTTCCCTACCACACACCAACTACCTTCTTGGAATCGTAATTTATACTCCAATAACGTCCCCCATAACTCCCTTTTCCTTACGAAAGTACAAGGAGCATAAACATTCAAAATTACTTTTTCAACTTGCTCATTATTAAGTTTTCCTTTCACCCTGAGGAACCTTACTCCTTGAAAAACTTTATAGACACCAAATTTTGTTTGGGTAAGACTCTTAACTCGAAAGAGAAAGAACAAAAGAAGAAAATTGAATAAAAGTTTGGGGGTTGTGATAAGTGTCCATTTTGTACAAAATTTTTTATCTTTATGATACTTGCCTGATTGGAAAATTAAAGAAAACACTTTGCATAACCCAACTTTATAATTGGTAAAATCTCCCCTTGAAACAACCAAGAAACAAGGAATAGAAAAGGAGTGACATGATGCTAACAAACAAATCCCAACACTAGTCCATGTAAATCACATGATAAAAGCTCAAGTCTCAACTGAAGATGCGAATAGACCAAAGGAAGGAGTTGGTTCATGTGATTTGCAAGGCTAAAAGTCAAACTTCAATTAAAGATACCATTGGACCAAAGAGAGGAGTTGGTTCATGTGATTTGTAAGGCCAAGAGCCAAACCTCAACTAAAGATACCATTAGATCAAAGGGAAACATTGGTTAATGTAATTTACAAGGTCATAGGTCAAATGCTAACCAACAACACCTTTTGACCAAAAAGAGCGTTGTTCCTGACTTAAATTTGCTAAGCTACGAGAAAATCACACCCCAGAGGTCGCTTAGCAAAAAAATTTTTGCTAAGTAAAGCCCCAAGAAATAACTAGAAATTCAGAAATTCACTCAGCGAATTTCTTGAGCGAAGGCTATAAATAAAGGCATGACTTCATTTTTTTAGGGAGGTTTTGGAAGGCTCTTAGAGAGACTTTCTCAAGACTTTGGGGGAGTATGGAAAAGCTCTTACAAGGGCTTGAGAGCTTATGAGAGCTTGGTAGAGCTTTTGAGAGAGAGCTTCTAAGAGCTTTTGGGAGAGGTTTTGAGGGAGAGATTTGGAAGGAGTTTTGAAAGAGCTTTTGAAGAGTATTGGAAGCTTGTTCTTGAGAGGCTTGAGAGCTATTTCGGGAAATATTTGAAAGAGATTCTAAGAGGGTTTTGGGGAGAAGATTTTAGAGAGTTTTTGAGAGCATTTGAGAAGGGCCTTGGAAACTTGCTTGGGGAGCTTCTTGGAAGCCTTTGGTAAAGATTTGAGCTTTTGTTGGGTACCTTATTGGGATTTTCTTTAGACCTTTTCCTAGGCCCCTCCTTGGAACCTTTTTCTTGCAATCTCTTTTCCTTCCTACCTGTCCTTTTCTCCTTTAATTAGCACACCTTTTTTCCCTACATCCCAACTATGGCGATCAACCAAAGAACAAACACTCGTTGCTGCATCGAACACAACTTCTTCCCTCAACACCAATCATGTCACACTCCTTATGAGTTTGAAATATTTTTACTTTTATCATTATCATTTTGTTTCATCATTTTGTAATACCAAGCTGTGATTTTGCCTTCTATCTGTTTCTACATTCGTCAAACATGTCATTTTCTATCTAAAAGTAATACCTCCTAGAGATAAAAAGATTGATTAGATGTAACATCTCTTTAATCCTAAGGTTTTAATGCATAAGCTGTAACAACTTTTTTGTCTTAACCTCCATCTCTAAAAGATAAATTATTAGTCAAAGTTACTTCTAAAAAGATAAAAATAATCCCAAAATAAAAATGTTCAAATAGATTGACTTGGGTATACACCCTCGCGATTCTAAATTTTAGGACGTATAAACTATGACAATTAAAAAATCCTAAATATCAAAACCAAGAATCTAAATTAAAAATATTAACACACAACCGTTTTCTACAAAAAACTATGTAAACTTTGATTCTCCAATGCACTTGGAGATACGTAGAAGCATGAGTCTTCTTCTGTCGAGCCCAAAAACATAAAAAAAATAAAAAGATAAATAATAATCTTTTCGTAAATAAGTTTTTGTCAGTAATAAATTCCTGTAAAAATGTTAAAATCAATAAAAATAGTCTTCTTGTTAAAAGGGAAATGATTATTTTTAAAGTTACCTAATTTTGCACATTTAATTAGAGGTAATCATTTTTATGACGGATGTTATAAAGACTATGTAAACTTTGATTCTCCAATGCACTTGGAGATACGTAGAAGCATGAGCCTTTTTCTGTTCAGCCCAAAAACATAAAAAAATAAAAAAGATAAATAATAATCTTTTCATAAATAAGTTTTTGTCAGTAATAAATTCTTGTAAAAATGTTAAAATCAATAAAAATAGTCTTCTTGTTAAAGGGGAAATGATTATTTTCAAAGTTACCTAATTTTATACATTTAATTAGAGGTAACTGTCTTTATGACGGATGTTATAGGATACTAATACCTTCCCTACACATAATCAACTCTTGAACTCAAAATTTGGTTTCACAGACCATATTTTATTTTTAAAAGGTTTTTTTGAATGTTTTCATTAATAAACATTGGTGGCCACTCTTCTGATTTTTCAAATTATTTTTCGCTGTCCCGTCGAGATCCACGTGTGGACAAACCAAACTTCTCCATATCCTAAACACTTAATAACCCCCCTTGCTATATTTATCGCAGACACTTCACTCCACTCTAGATTTGAACCACCCCACAAGACACAATACATGCTTCTATCTACACTCAACTTTAGTCTCTTGTATGCAGAGAAAATTAACTTCATACTTTAACACTAAGTTTCTTACGAACCTCCATTTTTCTCTCCCCCTCAGCCCTTTGATTTTATTGTAAGATAGAACATTCATGATTGATGATTAGTAAACCCACAATATTGTACTGACCTATTTAGGTTAATAATTTCTTTGTCCCTACTTTCCATCTTTGTTAGTTTTTGTATCACCACTTCCTCATCCTCCCCATATGAGACTCCCATTTTCTTTCCTAACTGCCATAACAAAGTTATTATCTCTTTTTGAATTTTCACCAAGAATATGTAAAACATTTTCTCCTAATATCCTCATTCCTTCAAGCATAAACCATACTCCTTCTACCATTAAAGCATTTGATTTGAAAATTGACACCTCATGCTAGTCATTACTATGTGCCACCATTGGAGGTTGTGTTTCCACACCTCGTCGGTTCCTTTCAATGCAGCAAGTGTTATAACAAGTCCTGTTTCCTACTACTCCACACACAATAGGCAATGAAACAAGGGAACCTTCTCCTTCCCAAAGCATAACACCCCCTAAACTAACATTCTTCGAGTTCTGAGTTTAAATAGTTGCACTCACTTCATTTGGATTGAATTCGAAATCCGGTTCAAAACTAATACGAATGGACCAACAAAATTAACTTCATTCATTAACACCGAGTCACAGCTTTCCTGAGGCGCCAGTTTGATCATGTGTATTGTTCCTGCAGAAGCTGTAGTAGTTTGTGTTCCTGCTTTGACTAACATAGAGCTTGTGATTTGACTCAATTCACGCAGACTTCTTCTTTTAGCAGTGGTAATCGAATTCCTGCAGAGATTCAATGCAACAGAATGCATGAATTTGGCAGCTACTTCACGCCCTTCCATCGGCAAAAGCATGAGGAAATAATCTGTAAAAGCTGGAGCAGTGTGTGTTCAAGGTAGAATTTGCATGGTTTAGTGTGGCTGCCAAATTCCCACATCCGTCCAATGTAGAAAGGATAAAATTCTGCGTGTCACTTTGCATGATTTGGCATCTGGTAGGAGCCAATTGGACCGAAGACTGCTGATTCAATTCCATACCACTGAATCCTAGAGAATGGGACTAAGTTTTTCATTTCGCACCTACTCACCTTTTCTTTTTTACTCTCCGACAGTGTATTACCGAAGAGTAAAAGAATTTGTAAATTTTTTACTTCTCTGACAGTTCATCGTCTGAGAAGTAAAAAAATTTGTAAATTTTTTTATTTCTCCAGCGATGCATTGTTAGAGAAGTAAAAAAAATTGCAATTTATTTTACTTCTTTGGCAAAACACTACCGTAGAGCAAAAAAAATTAAAAATATTTTTACTTCTCCAACAGAGAGTAAAAAAGAATTTGCAATTTTTTTTACTTCTTTGATGATGCACTACCGAAGAAAAAAAATAATTTAAAAATGAATTTATTTATTTATTTGCACATAAATTATTTTTCAAAGTAGTAACATAATACTAAAAATGTACTAAACAATACATAACAGTTTATTTTTATGGTATAAAATTAATATAAAAATTAATTATAACTTTATTCTCCCCTCAAAATTAATATATATAATATATGTGTGTAATTAACGTTAGCGTAATTAGACTTAAGGTAATTAGAGTAATTAAGCACGACAAGGAGTGTAATTAGAGTAATTAGACTCAAAATAACTGACACCATGTAATTAAACTCAAAGTAATTAGAGTAATTAGGAACGGTGAATAGTGTAAGTAGAGTAATTAGACTCAAGATAATTAGAGTAATTAACGTCATGTAATTAGACTTAAAGTAATTAGAATAATTTGAAAATTTGTTTACTTCTCTAACGGTGCATTGGCGGAGAAGAAAAAAATTTAAGAGAAGAAATTTCATAATAAACTTTTATATTTTATCATATAAAATGTTAAAAAATTATATTATAAATAAATTAAATTATTAAAATATAAAATCTTATAAAATATAATATAGATATTATATATAAATTTTTTATTTAAAATAATAAAATATAAAATTTTATTAGTAGAAGGTTTTCCATAATAAAATTTTATATTTTATTTATTTTATATTTTAAAATATAAAATTTTAATAAAATTTTGTAAAATTATGTTATAAATAAATTATATTAAAATATAAAATTTTATAAAGATAATATAAATAGTTAAATAAATTTTCTAATTATTTTTTTCCTTGTTTGAATAAGTTATTTTATTTTGAAATGTGAGTGGGGTTAATTTATTATAGTAGGTGTTGCGAGAGATAATTAGGTTAAATGATATTTTTGAGTTTTTCAAAAAATATTTAGGTGAGTAGGTGTTAAATGAAAAGAGTTAAGTGTGAAATGAAAATCCCAATACTGAGAGTATTTGGGTTGCCATTTCCTCTAGGTCCATACTCCCTAAATAGTTCAATTTCCACCCAACAACATTGTCTGAAATGGGCCCTACTCTATCCACGTCTGCATGCTCCATGCAGGAATGTGTAACGCCCCTCACCAACTTCTCTTGTGAATGGTTAACTCTGAGATCAACCTCTTGAATTATCCCACTACCTCTGTTGTTCAAGTCATGCACGTTGCAAGTGCTCTCTCCAAGACTGTCATTTTTTTCTACACCCATTTTTATTGCAGTCAAACTGTTGTCTTCATGTATCTTTTCATGAGACTTTTCAGCCAAGCAGGCTATTGTCTCTTCCACTTCTCCATCAAGCCAGTCTACGGACGCACATTCCCATTTAGCCATGATAAAGTTGATGCCTTCATCTTCACTTCTTGCAATGACTGACTCAAAATCCTCATGCAAGGCTACACATTTCTTGCATCCATTTGCATATAGTTCACTCGAGCTCATCTCTTTAATTAACGAAATTGTCACTAGAATATCATTAATTTGAACTTTTTTAATCCATTTAATTGGCTCCAAATCTAACGTTTTAATTAACAATCTAGCGAATTCAGTAGAATTCAGAGATAAGGACTCCTCTGTAACTGCCAATAAGGACCTACATTCTTGAGCAACCTAGGAAAAACCAGCAAAATTCCAACACTGTAAAGGAAACCCTCTACATCTAACTTAGGTCGAACGAGTAGAAGAGGCGAATTATTGGTCCCATTTTTGAATTTTCAGGAACACTTCTTGCCATCACTCATCATCACATGCCAACATGTCTTCGAACTCAATATTATCAAGACTAGACAAGAGGACAAGATCACCTCCAAGATGCCAACATGTCTTCGAACTCAATATTATCAAGACTAGACAAGAGGACAAGATCACCTCCAAGATACCTTACTTGAACGAACATCAACCCTTGCATGAAAAAGCCTTCTCGTAGATTCTTCAAATGCATGAGATCCTGATCCTTTAACTGATCGATTGCACATTTAGCTAGCCACTCCAAATTAGATTCTTCTATCCGCTACACATGAGCTTCTTCCCACTTTAAAGGTGCCTCCTTCCTTCTAAAGCTGTATTGAACATAAGTCTTCTTAGCAGAACCCCCACTTTGTTTGCTTGGACCATCGTCTTTTTGTTGGGACAACTTGAATATTTAGGCTGCCACATATGCTTAAATTTAATGACTCCCGAACTAAATTTTGGTAGGTTAAATCTGATCTTGGATTGACCAATACAGATTTAATCTATCTTCTTTCCTAGCTGATGAGGGTTTTTTTGACATCCACAAATCTCACAAAGTAGAAACAAGCATCATTCTTCTTTCTATGTTTCCAATGAAAATATCACCTACCTCCCCCCACCTCCGAAAGATTCTTAACAAGGTTGCTCCATCATAGTTATCAGGAAAGTGAGAAAAGTAAAATGAAAGTCAACTCTCCACATACTGTATTTGGATTATAACCATCCTCCATCCAAGAACAACCCCACCTTCCCACCCTAGCTCTCTCTGTTCTCTCTCTAACTCGCTACACACTGCTTCATCAAAATTGATTACTAATAATTATTATTGATCAAAATAATTATTTTTCTTAATCTGAATGAGAACGTTAATTACCTTAACACATACTAGTACACTTGGTGTTATAATATACATGTTGGTTAAGTTAAAAACAAGGTGGATTCTAGCGTGGATATGAAAAATGACCTGTTATTGTAGGTAAACGCGGCAGTACTATATGGCAACGCACAATGTTTTTAAAATTTATAAAAAATTGCAATCTGATCCCTTCCTTCCTTTTGCTACAATGTTCAAGTAAAATTTTTGAAATTACAAATTAGTCCTTTAAACTCCACTAGTGTTTTTCCTATCCACTTGAATTTTTAGAGGATTCACAAAGTAAGAATGCTGAATTGGTTTTCAGTTTAAGTTCAAAATGTTCGGTAGAAGACACTAATAGAAACACATTAGAGAGGGCGAGTGCCAGAAAAAGAGAGGTCTCGTTTGTGATAGGTTACCAATGTCATTTGCTGTTGGAAATTACTTCAATTGTGGTCCACCACCACGATTCCTAATGGCGATATATTTTTCTCTTTTTTTTCAGTCCCCAATTTTGGAGGCATAATGTTCCTTATAAATATATATTTTTTCTTTTTAATTTGAGTCTAGATCATCATTGTTGTCAAACACATTACCAGTTAATATTTAATCTATAAAAAAAAACTTATTATTGTCAAACAATCCTTGGTAGTGAGAAAGGATGTTGGAGAGGTTAAGAGATACACATGAAATTCAAATTAATATTTAAACGACTCGTGAGTAATTTGTAATTTCTATTATATCACTGGTGTAGTTCTCCATCATTCATTATTTTAATATTATATCTAATGGTGTGTTAAATGAAGGTTAACTGATACAGCACTTACAGTAGAGGCCAGCTAAAAACAAAGGTCCCCCAATTCAAACAAAAACTGCAATCATGAGTGGCATGCTCCATTTTCGGGAGTCAATTAACCACATTTGTTAGCAAACTAGCTTATGTATTCTGACTAAAAACATTTACAAATCAATAATTATGAAGACATTGATAATTACATAATTTATGAAAAACAATTACAAACTAGCACAATTACTAAAAACGAATGAAAAATGCTTATGAAGAAATTGATATTTACATACAATACTTATGAAGATGGACATTATCTGCCGAAGCTTTCCTATCAATAAGCATGACTTTCTTCCTGCGGAGTGAAACCCTCTAAAGTATGGAGGCTAATGAATATCTTGCATACACTATAGGCAGAATGTACCCTTTACTAATATTTTCAGATGTATTCACAGCGGAGAGGGATTAAAGACATGATTATCCAATTACCTAACTGCAAGAATGTGTATGTAGGAATCACAATAGTTAAGGTCAAAGTAGGGTATTACATTATTCATTTCTAAACTTACGTTTGAAAAAATATATACCTGTGTTAACAACATTGAACAATTCTTGTTGGATAACCATACTCATACCCTTGACTCACATTTTTTATATATAAGAAATAATATGTACAATATAATATACATGTAAACAAAAACAATATGAAAAAAACAAACAAATCAAAATAATATTAAATAAATATAAATATCTAAATTCTTACATTACAATAGTAATAACCAACAAAACAAGTCATAAAATTTAAGTTGTAATTATTTAACAAAAAGTAATTAAACTTGGATATCAATGCAATCATGTGGTTATTGTTTATTATTAACACATTAAATAAAATAAACTTATTAATTCTAATAGTAATTTCATATCATAATTATAATTATATAATATTATTATTCACACGTAGTGCAGACCATAATATCTTTACTTGCATAATTTTTGTGGATCTAAACTTGTCTTATATTTCAGTCAAACTGTGAATATAGTTTTGTTTTGATTCAACTTGAACTGATAGTAATCTAAGAATGTGTTTGATTCACAAATTTAAAATTTTAAGACCTAAACCAACTCGAACCAAACCCATTAAAAGTGTATAATATTAATTTTCATTTTTACTTATTTAATTAAGTGTTGTTATTTATTAATTTGGTGTTTGATGACTAAGAGATTGGTTTATAACTTTGTTTAATTAACATTTAAGTGATTATGTTGGTCAGTTTTACTAATTTGGTATATGCTAAATTTTTTGGATAAAATTATTAATTTGATAGATTTGCCTAATTTAGTATATGTTATACAAGTGTTCTTTATTTTTTTTAATATTAATTATATGTTAATTTTGAGATAATTTTTTTTTATTTGTATAGACATTTAATTTTTTATTAAATTTTTGGCCATAAGAGCGGAACCCGATTGGTTTGATTCAGTTTAAAAATAAATTTTTTGAAACTTATTGTTACCAAACGGATTTGAAATTTTAAAATCTAAACTAACCAAACCAATTAAAAGTGTATAATGAACTAATAGATTGATTTATGACTTTGTTTAGTTAATATTTAAGTTTTTTGTTGAACGATTTTACTAATTTGGTGTATGCTAAAATTTTGGGATAAAATCATTAATTTGATGGATTTGCCTAATTTGGTATATGTTACACTCGTATGTTCTTTAATTTTATTTAAATATTAATTATATGTTAATTTTGAGATATTTTTAAAATTTTTTAGAGACATTTAATTTTTATCAAATTTTTGGCCATCAGAACCCATACAGATTGGTTCGGATTAGGAAATACATTTCCAGAAATTCAAACCAAGCCAAATTAATTAAAAATAATTGGTTTTAGATTTTTTTATCAATGTGAAATCTTCTAATATTTACTTCCACTATGGTTTTGTGCGGGTAATTCAATATACTTTGTCATCTCTGTATACATGACAAAAATCCTAATAGATGACAATTTAGGTAAAGCTGTGAGTGAGCCCCTATGAGCTTCAAGCATAGATATAACGCGTATTCATCTTGCTTGAGGGTTGTCATCAGCATAGATACAAACGCATGCATCTGCAGCACCAGCAGCAAGTAATACTTGGTATGGATGGAAATTTAGGTAACTTACACGACCAATTTTCGGGGCCATTAGGGTAGGATAGTATCGTATGGTGCTTAGTTGATCTCCTTCCAGACTAAAAACTTTAATGAGTTGTTTCGCTGAACCACTGGCAATAATGGGAGCGTGTCTATGCACAGCTAAAGCTGTGAGTGAGCCCCTATGAGCTTCAATAGTAAGATAGGCACCGCTATGATTTCTTATATCAAGAAATTGGATATCCCCAGCCTGAGAAGCACTAACAATCTGAAGGAAACCAACAACGTGACATAATTGCATTATCCATTCATAGATCTTACAATTATAAGCCACTGAAGGAAAAAAACAAATAAATGAAACTAGCAAAGATGCTATTTACCTTTCCTTGGTCTAATCCAGGTTGAAAGCCAATACCCACAATTTTTTCTACTCTTCGCGTATGAGGCCTTAATCCACAGACAAACCTTAAAAAGTTTATACTTAGATTAAAAGTTAAGGTACTAGTATTCACTGCGAAAGTTAAAGAGTTAAAATTCATATTTAGATGGATGCATGCAGGGACCGTGTGAAAATATATAGGTGATAAACAATATTGCTGGACTCAATCACATCAATAGAAGTTAAACAATAACCATGTTCTTATTTGCACCATGATAGAAGAAATTCATCTGAGGTGCTTACATATCAGGTGTTCTGACATCATAAAGTCTGACAGAACCATCTACGAAACCAGCAGCAAATTGTCCCCCGTGAACTTGAGATGCAGCCTGAAACACATGATAAAAATGTTCATAAATCAAGGGATCAATTTTGCTTATAAAGAACACCGTTATTACTTGGTACAGATTGAATAAAATAATACTGAAAGCAGATCCCAGCAAAACGGTTCTAATACATGCAAGCACACAATCAAGAAACCCTGCAGAGTATTCAGCCCAGAGATCTTTCAGCCCTTCTAAAAGCGAAACAACTACAAAATGAAATATTAAACTATGTGAAAGCATACAAAAACGATCTTTACAGTTCTATAAAGAAATAATGAACCACATTATCTTCTAAGAGCCTCTTCATAGGGTATTTGTTCTCGAATTCAAATAAGCCCTGATGATGGGATACCTAGACTGAGAGCATCTGTATTTACAGTGTGTATTTCTTGCCCCTTTTGTGGGTGTGAGAGGGATATTTATAGGTATTATAGGAGGTGAGTATCTCAGGTTACAAATATTTGCATATGATTAGGTAGTTAGGAGTTCAGATATAATGGTGATTTAGATGAGGTGTGGGGTGCGGCGGTTACGGGAGTGATATTATCCCTTTGGGACACCCGGTCGGCATGAGAGAGAATAGTGAGAAGATTCAGAAGATCGGTCGCCAAGCGATCATGGGTACACAACTCCCCAGGCAAGAGTGCTTAGAAGTGGGAAATGGCTAGAAGCCACAAGGGGGTCGGTCGTGTGGCAAACAAAAATGATCTTTACAATTCTAGAATGAAATAATGAACCACATTATCTTCTAATAGTCTCTTCATAGGATATTTTTTAAGAGAAATTGTTGGTACGAGAAGGTAACCTTACTCATAATATCCAAGAAAGGCTAGAGCTAAGCATGAAATCAAGGACAAACATAATTAAACACTTGAGTATGGTGGTTAAGAGCATGCTATTATGGTGTTACAGAGAAGCATGGACCACCATAGAAGTCAATTTTGTGGTGGTTTTGGTTCATGGCTACAATTGCAACCTTCTACACACAAAGTTGTTCTACAATGATAGATATGGAAATCCAGTGTTACCCCTTCTAACAATACTGTTTGTTTTAACAATACTGTTTGTGGTTTTATTATTCCAAAAAAATTGAGAAAATTATTCCAGGAATACAAGGAAAATTGGAAACATGTTTAGAGATCCAATTCTCAAAGAAAATTGTTGGAAAATGGAAATCTGGTTTTACAGAAAAGTAGAAAACTATTTAAGGTAATTTTCTAGATTTGGAAAATTGGAAAACATAATGTTATCTTCAACCACATCGAGTTTCCTTACCCCTTCTGCCGCCTCCGCCTCCGTCTCTGACTCTTCTTCCGTGTCTTTCACCCTAACCTATGTCACCTCTTTGTCATCGCTGCTCCCATTTTTTACGCTCTTTCCGTGCCTCTTACTTCAACATCTACCACCTCTTTGCCGTCATCTTTCATGATCCTTCCACACTTCCGACTTTGACCTTCCACCTCTCTGCTTTACCACTGCCATCTCTCATGCTCTTTCCATGTCTCTTACTCTGACATTTGCCACCTTTCCTTTGTCATCACTGCCATCTTTTACACTCTTTCTGCACCTCTCACTCCAACCTCCACACTTATTCGCTACCACCATTGCCACCTCTCACGCTCCTTCCATACCTCTGTCCCGACCTTCACCACTTCTCCACCTCTGTTACTATCACCACTGGTTTGCTGTTGTCGCCATATTTCTTGGTTGAGAAATGAATTTTTTTGAAAACTAAACGTATCTACGCACATTTTCCCAAAATTTCATACTTTTTTAGGGGATAAAAAATTTGAAAAACTAGCTGAAAACTATTTCAGAAAAATAAGAAAGCAGAAAATGCAACTAAACAACCTCCTAGTTTTTCACTTGTTTTCCTATTAACATGCAACTCTCTTCCGAGTTTGGACAAATCATACCCATCCACCCTTCTTGGGTAGTATTTCCAGCACCGTGTCAGTTGTGGCAAGTCTGTTGACCTCCAAAACTCCGTTCTGTTCTCATTTGCAGTTACATCCTTGCTCTGTTCTTTCTTTGTTGCAGCAAATTCCACAATCTGGAACAGGTCTTTCAAGTTTATTCTTTCAATCATTCAAATATTAATCAGGAATATCTTTTTAGGCCATTTATATGGGTTAGGTTTAATATAAATTATTTAATGTCTATTTCAAACCATAGAATAGTCAAAATCCCACTACCCATGATTGTGGACTTGGGGGAGGCACAGGACTCCTATTAGAGATTGCCAACTATGCTCTAGAGAAGGTACACAGAAAGATCAACAAAGGTGTTTGGAGTATTAAAGTTCAAAGCACAAACAGGTAGCTAGAAGAACCCAAGAAAAAGAAAATGAGGAGCGGGACATTTTCACAATAATAGGCAATTAATAATTATTACCAAAAAAAGGCTTCACAAAACATGAACTAATCAGTTAAAAGTGCTCTATATGCAATTGGCATGCCAAATCTCATACAATATTTGGCTATATGTGCTAGACCTATTGCATGTCCCTTAAAGTATAACATCATAGCTGTCATGCCAGAATAATTAAAGCAAGCATACACATAGATGACGCTTACCAATGCTGAGATACTGTAATCTGATGAAGGTATAGAATTAACAAGCAGCTCTTTATCAACATCCCATACCATAACAGTTGATATCTCACCAGATGCATACTGGTAAATGTATCATGGAACAACATAAAGTCATTAACAATAACATCACAATATGAGGAAATAATGATTTTCTATTTTAGGGCTTCGGGTAGAGAGAGATATCCTACATTTCCAAGAACAATGATAGAACAACCACATACCAGATAACCACATTGCTCTTGCCAATCAACAACTGCATTCAGGCTCCTCCCATCAGGTTTTTGACCATGAATTGAAGAGAATGCAGTGACAAGTTTTTGTTTACCCTTCTGAGTATAATCTTTCCAAATCCGAATGTTTCCATCAGCTGCATCATAACGTTCCCTACTATTAAATACTCTGACAATAATTTGAGTATAAAATGAATAATATTAAACAATAGAGAAAAGTACATGAAGCAGCAAGAAGCAAGTTATCATCAAGTTCATTTACAAGGCAGAGCTTAGAAATTCCCTTATCAGGAAAATCATGATTATCAAAAGTGTTAAGCAGTCTTGCCTCCTCATGGTTCCATATCCTGCAGGAAAACAAAGAACATTAGCCAACAACAAAAATCCAAATTGGGCAATACAAGGACTAACAGCAACGACATTCATCAAGACCAGAAAAATATTCTAACTTGGTCAAAACACAGAATTAATATTATCTATAAAATTACACTAAGAATTCAGGTCATTTAGTAGCCAAAGTCTCAATAACTAATAAATGTCACTCATTCTTGCCATGTACTACAAGAACTGAATATAAACATGATAAAAAATTTATAATTTCTAACAATTCGCAACGGATGGCTCAAAAGGCCAGTAAATTAATTTCCCTAATATTCTCAAAACACAAAAAGCACCACCAACCTTTGTTTAAAGCCATGCCCTGCTTCAGAACAGTCACAATTAACTAATAATGGTATTGGTTAACTTCAAATACCTGATACGTTCATTCTCATCAGCAGCTATCACTATAGGAGAGAAAGGTTGCAGCAATGCTGTTTTTGTACCCTTTATGTCCCATTTTGCAATTGGATTTGTTAGACTGTTAACAGCTGAGACAATAAAATAACATGTTGTCAACCAGACATCTGTAAAGAACATTCTTAATTAAATAGATAAAAAAAATACAAACCAGAGTGCTGGCATTTTGCTATGTGCTCCAATGCAAAATTTTCCCTCTCTTCTCTTCTGGCTAATATTTCTTCACTATCATCAGCAGCAGTTAAAAGTGGTTTGGAAAAGTGCCTACAACTCCAACTATATATAGTTGATTGTGGAAGAAAGCTTCGATCTGAAGTCTCAGAAGCTTCACCAGAATCTAAAAGTGAATCAGCTAATCCTGAGTCTAGAGAACTCACTAGGTGGGGCCTAAACTCCAATGAACAGACTCTACGCATTCCAGTTGTATAACTTTGGTAAGGAGGACTGACTGGAGGAGTTCTGAAGGTCAATGGCAAGTGTCCTGCCAGAACAACAAGCAATGATAAACTGAAAAGCCAACAACAAAGCAGCAGGAATTACACAAACAAAATTGATGTTAAGAGATAAACTTTGCCAAACTGCATTGGAAATTATCCCACAAGATTAAGCATTAAGTAAAACAGAAAGGGAGATCTACCTCCACTCATATCAAACCAAGAAGACGACTGAGCCAGTTCAGCAAGACTAGGAGAAACTGTAGATTCAGTGGTCTGAACACCACTAGGCTTCAATGGATTTGCAACTAGTTGTTCGATACCTATTATAGACAGTACCCTTCGACCAAGATTTGCAATGTGTGGAGATGGATCTTTTGCTAAAGTGCACATAGCAAGTACACATTGCGAATACAAATCATTGACCAAGGGCTCTGGTCCAGTGTGATTAACCACTCTATTGCTGAAACCATCATTCAGAATTCCTGAATCAGAATGATGAGAAGAATCATCAGACAATGTGGACCCATGCATGATTCCTGAACCAGCAAGAGGACTGCTAGAAGAGACCCGATCATCTCGAACCAATGGAGGATTGTCATTCCCAACCCTGACGAGACCAACTTGAGGAGAAACAATACTTCCATGAGGCATATGTTGATTCTGTTTAGGATATCCACCAACTGAACCTTTTATATTAGCTAATGAAGGTAAAGAATTAATCAGAGAATTAGTTTGAGGCTTCCAATATGCAGCAACAATAGATTTCAGGTGCTTCTTGTGACCAAAAGCAAATCGTGCTAGAGCTGACAGTTGAAAAAAGAAATAGAAAAAGTCAGCAAGATGTCTCAGGTCCTTCCTATCTTATCTAATCATAGGAACACAAAATTTATATACAATACATTCAAAATAAAAATATAAATTTAGATGCTCAATCACCTACCCACTACTACCTCTGCCCTTACCAATGGACTCCCATCTGAGGTAAGACATAACAAACTCTTAACTATAACAACTTCAGCCCTAAACTTATCATCATCATCACATTCTTCATCTCCACCAACACTTCTACATGAATCAAATCCCACATCAAGAAGGGTACCCAGTGCAAAAACAGCAGATGCCCTAACCTATGAAATAATAAATTACACAATTAAATTTATTTGATTAATGAATCAATGTTATAATCATCTGGCAACAGGAAAGAGCCGATAAGTAGGGTGTAAACCTCTGGCTGTGGTTCAGACAGTAGAGGTGCAAATATAGTAGTTGTATCTTCCTGCAAACCAATTGTTTGTGCCTCTGAAAAGTCTTCCCATAATTTTCCCAGACAAAAGCAAAGCCACTGAAGGAAAAGGGGTTCAGTTTGCGAAGCATTAGGACATGAACTCTGAAGGTGTTTTAAGCAGACATAAATCAGACCAGCTTCAATACAAGCTTCTTGGCCTTGTCTATGACCATCTACAATCACAGCCAAAACAAAAGCAGCCATTGCACGTTGCTCTGGATATGCTTCCATGCTATCAAGAAACTTAATAAAGTAGATATGACCACCATCCTTCACTAGATCAACCTGACATGACTACAACCCAGAAATGGAACATCATTGCCAGACAAAGTAGACATGCAAAATGTATAATTTCAAGACCAAATTTTAGTAGGAAAAATAATAAAAGGTCACAAAATTTTGAAGAGAAAACAATAGAAATTTTTTTAATATTTACAATTATTCAGCTGTTCATTGAGTTTGTATTTTTTATTAACTTGGAAATTTCATTAATAACATGACCTACAGCCAATTGAATGTTTCATTAAAAATAAAATAAAAGGACTACCTATATAAAGATCTTTTAGTAGGATACTGAATAACTGAGGAATAGCATATTTTCCCTACATGTATCTGGATGGAGGAAAGGAAAGGAAACATAAAGGAAATATATGTATTGAAATTTGAAAAATCTCTTGTTTGATTGGAAGAGAACCAAAGACCAAAAATAAGGTGGAAAGAAAATTAATGAAAAACAACTTAAAAATCAAATCTTTCCAAGTTTTCCATCCGTTTAAAATTTTCTCATTTCCTTATTTTCTTTCCTCTCCTCTGACCCAAACATAGGGCAAATGCTTCTTTCCTTATGTTTCTAGTTTTCTTGGCTTGCCCAGCACCACAGAACACAACATATTTATATACTATAATATTAACAACTACAGTAAAAGTAACCTTAACTGACAACGACAACATTTTAAAATGATTTAATGCATGTTTGGTCAAGACTACTTTAGAAAAAATCATCAAATATTTTTTAAAAATTCTCTTAGGAAGCTAACAAAAAAAATTATTTCTCTAAAATAAGCTAAACCAAACATGCACTTACATTTTAGCAAAACTAGTGTAATTGACATTTTCTTTAAGTTAAAAATTATTCTCCTCCGAAAGTACGTTGTCAAGTGCAAGAATCTTTGTCCATATGAAAACAAGGATCTGATGTAGTTCTGGTGTTGTTGTCTGTAACAGCTTTAGAACATATGGAAATATTCCAACAGATAACGCCTACATATAAAAAACATGGTATCAAGTTATCATAAACCCTTTATAAATAAACAGGTAAAACTATTGCATCAAAAGTTGATGAATTGAGAGAAAAATTACCAGATCTACAGCCCATGGCCCTATATCAAGAAACCGTCCAAGGAGTACTAAGGCCCGAAACCGATGGCATTGACTAAGTAAAACCTGAAATAGGAACAATGCATGAAAAGATATCAGCAATTGGCAAACAATTTTCACAGAAGTATAAAATATTGTTAAAAAGGGAAAAACTGCAAGTCAGAAGAAGTGCATAAAAAAGGTTGAAAGGTCATTTTTCAAACGTAATTATACAATACAAATTGGTCACCATACATCTAAGAATACAATTTCTGAACCTATACTGAATCAACAACACAAAGCAAGATAATTGCCAAGTCAAACCAATAGCAAATAGAAATAAAGTCCCTGAAACAAATGAATAATAAATAATATAGCAAGAATGGATCAAAACACACTTTGAGAAGCATTTTAGTACAATCCGTCACTGTAGGCTAAATGAAGAAATCAGAAATGTCCATTGCTATTACAACTAGATATAGCTAGCTACATTGCAAAGAGAGTAGATGATCACAATAAATAAAATAGTTCTAACAAAATTCCGTCATAAGGATGATAATGACCAGCAACCAAATTGAAACAAGAGTATTACGAACCAACACTGTGGCCCAAAAGGTAACAAAGACCAAGACATGCACCTGAAGAACTATAGGCAACAGCTCTGGAAGTTTCTTATGTTCGGACCCATGGTCAAGCCATACCTCAAATGCTGTCAACTGCTCAGTGAAAAATGTACTGGGCTGAAAGAGAACGACCATATACTTCATCAGGTAAGCTCAAGACGTATAAATAATCCTTAGCATTATTCCTTACCAAACCAGAATACCTTAGCCAAGTTTTTTTATTTAATAGTCAATTTCAGAAAGAACTTTGCATCAGTTATTACAAAGAAAAAAAAAAAAAAAACCAATCCAGATACCTGAAATTCAGCATTAGGATCCTCAACTAAAGACGGAAGTTGAGAGAGGCAGCGCTCAGCAGCCATGTCCCAAGCATCCCTGCAGTGTGGATAAAACATAAACTGTTGACAAAATTTTGCAACACATGAAAAAATATCATAAGAATAATCACCAACAATACCACATATGATGCTGATGGGTCGGAGGTAACATTGGGTGGGAAACAGGAGAACAATTTGCAGATCGCATGATTCGCTCAGCAAGTAGAAAATTTCGTAACAGACTAGCAACAAGCCAATCCTGTCTGAATAGTCTCTGAAAAAGTTCTGCATGGCAAAACAATTATCAATATAAGATAAAAAGATACCAACTAAAAAGGTGTGCTATACAACTGGAGTAAAAAAAACACCATGGTAATTTATTAAGTCAGCAGAAGGATCGGGAGGACTGAGACCTACCACGGGGAAGAACATTCCACGCAATTGTATTAGTTACTGCCGTAAAGATCCAATTCAATTCACCCAGAAGTGTCTTTCGATCATTTGGACGACCAGGGATCTTGTCTATAAGTGAATAATCAAGTGATTCACGAAGTAATGAGCGAGTACAAAACCTAGAGAAAATTACCTCACAAAATAATTAATAACGATTTTACTATGACAAATACACATAAAGTTATCACCACTTAAAAGTTCAGGAGTTTGAGAAAATGAAGACAGTTAAGTTAGTAATGCAAATGTAGGTGCCAACATAAAATTAAAATAATAGTAAAAACATCTTTATCACTACTACAGTAACATAAAGTCCAGTAGCAAAGTAACAAAAATATTAATACGATCAGTTAACAAACAAAAATATCACACAGAGAAAATGTATTATAAACAATGCCATTTATGATTATGAATTAAGTTAAGACGTACAGCACTATCCATCATGAAATGCTATTAGATAATAGTTAACTAAAGTTCACTATGGGAAACGTACAATAAGGTAAAGGATTGAGTGGGTAAACTAAAACCACTCATGTTACAAAAATCAGCCATGCAAAATGCGGTAGAAATTGATGCGTAATGCTATTATGTTTAAAATTAAAATAAAGTACGCTAAATCTTGGTGGAAGTTTAGCACATTAAACATTCAGAACAGGATAAACTAATCTCGGATTAATAAAAGAAGCTTCACCATCGTAATGCCATCTTTATAGGTGTTGTAAGGCAAGAAGTAAACACATCAGCTGGGAATTCCGCACTCTGAGGCAAAGTCTCATGTGCTTCACATGCTGCAAGTAGAATGCAATCCCTTTGGGACACAGAGGAGTTCAAAGTACTCCAATCATGAAGCTGAATATCAATAACAAGTCCAGTAACAAATTTGACAGTCCAGATTACAAAAAAGACAAAATCAGTACCAATACATTTTCAATTCTTTTATACGGTGTTTAATAAAATGGTTTTGAGTGGATACCTCGATGAAGGAATTCACAATCATCCCAGCTGCAGAGCAATCAAAAACATAAATTGACGGGGTCTTCAGCCAGGAATCAAGTTCATTGATAGCTAAGGGGATATACTGTGTGTAACTCTGAATAAGATGTGATGAAAAAATGAGAATAAGAATGTCATGAAGCCCTTTCCATCATGATATTGTAATTGAGGGCACTTTGTCCCATGACATTTAGTAGCCAGAGCTAAACTAGTTCCAGTCTAGTTTTCAACTTTTTATCAGTTATTATCATAGTAAAGTCAGGAGCACAAAAAATATTCCTTATAATAATCATCATCAACTCTCTCTACATCCCCCCTGGTCCTCCTTTTTATGATTATTTAATATATCTCCCAATCTCTATTTCACTTGTTGAAGAAAATCTAGGTAAAATAAGAGGAATGAGAAGTAAAATAATTAAAATACATTATATACATCATGCTTGGTCAAAATAGTAACTTCATTCTCATACTTTGGCCACCCCATTTCCTTCTATTCTTATAATCACTCATTTCCATCCTCCCATTTTCATCCTTTATACTTTTTTGTTTTTCTAATGAGCACAGCACAATTTTAGAGAGATGGGAATCTACAGTCTAGAGTCTACACACACAGACTTCTTTGTCAACTAGTCCAACATTCAGAGTATGAGGAGAACAACATTTGATTTATCAAATAACTATCTCATGTCAAGAAGTAAAAAGAATGAACATTGACCTTATTGAAGACCCAAATTTCACCATTAGCAGTTGGTTTTGGCACACCATGCCCATTGTAATGGAATAAAACTCTTTCTGACTTTGCATATCTCCGACAAGTAGTACAAAGCTTCTTCACCTCATCCACTGTTGGATCAAGTTGACATTTATAGCGGGCCTGTAAACATGCCAAAAAGGTTAATCAGAACTCAATTTCAAAGATAACATGAGGATAAAGTTAGCTAGTTAAACATTCCGACCTTTGGTTGCCATCTTTCATACTGACTGCTCAAAGTTTTTCCAATTGATTCCAATGCCTTTTGCGGTGCCATAGAAAAAGGATCTGTGGTATTGAAAAAGGTAAGCATTAAAACTGTTTGCACCGTATACATTTTTTTTTTGAGAGGCGTTTGCACCGTAAACATGGTTGCAAGCATATTCTACTTAATCAAATCAATACCCCCACATTTTTCATCAACAAAGCCGCAATTAACTCTAATTTAATTAGGCTGGAGATTAAAAAGTTAATGACTGAAGAAAAGGTTGAATAAGAAATAAATGCAAAACCACACTATGCATTCTTCTGCCAGATAAAACATTTAAAATCATTTAGGATTGATCAGCAATTTGAACTTATAAAATCAAATAGTTAATAAAAAAATAAGCATAATATGTTATTAGGAAACCCAAAGATATTTCTAAACAACACTCTAGTAACGAAGTGCAAAAAACCTCAAATCCAGGAAGCATCTTGAGAGTACAAACTACAGAAAACAAAATTCAAATAAACGAGATTAAAGGGTAACAAGAGACCTATCCAGCACTCCATTCTGGCACAAGGGGATATCTTTATTACATCTGGTGGATCGACACTAATGTTTAAACATAATACTAGAGCTACACATCCTGTCTTCATCTGCACCACAAAATTAGGAGTTAAAATAGAGTATACTTCTTACCACAGATATAACATATAAGCATCTTAAAGAAACATTCATTAAAACATTTTCGAGGAAAAAACACACTTGGAATGAAAATTTATTCTGATTATGAAAAAAATGTGAAATGCCAGCATAATTCAAAGAAATCCTGAAAAAGACGAGAAAAAAGAACAATAGTGAAAATTTTAACAGAAAAATAAATTCTTCTATAGCACTAAAAACAATCATGCCAGGCAGTCACGTCACCATAAAACCCATTATGATATGTACATGTCACACTTTGTCAAGTTAAGTTACTGCAAATGCAGCGAGAAATATGATGCTTTATTGGGGAGAATGGAGAACTATCTCATTCTTCAATCTTCATTCTCAGGTTACATCCAGAATGTTAATAAGACATTTCAACAAATTATAAATGCCAGACAGCCAGGTTATATGGAACATTCATGCTAACAATTCGGAACATTAACTGTCAATAAGCTGGGTCATGTTTAAGAAGCCTCAACCTTCTTTTTGCAAAAAAGAAATTGTCCTTGTTGCAAAAAAAGAACACAGAAGAGAATTTATATATATATAGACACTTATTTTTAACTGAGTATACTTCTACATCAAAATCTACCTACCTAAAGTACCAACCGATTTACACCATGTTGCCAATTTAAGAAGTTAGCAACCTCCATTCATCAAACATGCCACTTCCTAATGCAAGCTACCAGGATTTACGGTCGTCGTATTCACTAATTCAGTCAAGCAATTTCCAGGATGATATATCCATTTTTACAGCCGGCTCTTTAGCCGAATAAGAATTCCAGAAAGACTAATAGAAGAAATTTCCCCAATGCAATTATCAGGTCCACTACTGTTATAGTTGTTGTTATCTGAATAAATTGAATTCAAGATCTGCATAAAGTGCACACTGGATAGTAAAGTGAGAAGTAGCATTAAAACCTATTGATATCACATAAACATATCTCGGTCTAACCCACTCGATCTACTCATCAGCCGTTACAACTCAGCATTTCACTCTTCACACACACTTTAGAGGAGCCAAATCCATCTTTACAAAACTTCATGTTGAAAAGGTCAAATAATTTACATCCTCTGCATTGTCCTTACTAACATTACATATGCCTAGACAAACAATCGAAGTCATTCATTCACAATCAACACTGCGTTGACCTAAACGACCTTTTATTCTTTCCTACATTTTCGGAATTCCTATCATGCAGAACAGGTGACAGAGGCTTCACAAAACCATCGATTTGTAACAGCAAGATACAGATAACACAAACAAGATCAACGAATAAGAACAGAATCAAAATTAGCAGAGTGATTGAAGTCCTTACTCTGTCCTTAGGTCGCCACTCGGAAACGAGGCTACTGTCGGAGGGGCCGGCGGCCTCGAAGGCATCATGGCGGAGCTCGCAGAGGACGACAGTCTGCGGCAGGTAGGCCATGCTAGTGGCGGCATTCCCGGCGTAGTTGCCGCTGCTGCTGGGGATGGCCAGTTCGGAGTCGCGAAGGTTGACGAAATCGGCGTGGTCGGTGGTGGCGGCGGGAACGGCGATGGCAGCAGCGGAGGAGGTTGGGGAATCGTTAAGGTGGTTCTGAGTGGGAACGACGAGAACGGTGGATTGGGAAAAGCGAGAGGCCATCAAATCTCCCAATGCCATCCAAATCGGAAACCCTTCCTCAGTGGTGATCGTACATGGAACAGGGAAGGGTTTTGAGGAACCCTAGATTTTCTCAGATAAGGGATGTGACGTTTTTCGGATAATTGGATGTTATGTTACAGGCTTGAGTAGTGATAGAAGAAAAAACATAAGCAATGCATGTGGAAGAGGTTGGCTCATGCATACCACACTGCACACAAGATACCCATGAGACTGTCGTGATTTTTTAACTAATTTTCTATGAGATTTCTCTCTGTGCATGAGATGACTATCTGCTATCATTCTTGTTTCATTTTCTAGCCTATCATGGAGAACCCAAACGTTACTGATCTTCTTCTCGATGATGGAGAATTGGAAATCAACCTGGAAGCTACTGTTGTGACCATGCCATTTGTTTGGTTGGAGTTTCCTCACTAACAAATCCATTCGGGTTCAGATCATGAAAGAAAGAGGCCTATAAGAGGAGTTTCTATAATGGAGTTGGACGCTTATTTATATGTATTTCAATTCTAGCATCTTGTTGATACAAACACAGAATCTTCCTATGGATTTCATGTCTGAGGAGGTTGGAAAGAATATTGACAACTACTTGGATAATAACAACTATTGGCATGCGAATAAGGGTGTTGTTGGATGTTAGGAATTGCCATTGGAAAAAGGCAAAGAAAAGTTATTGCATGTCAACATGATCCAACCATTAATGACCATTCAATTCCAAGCAATAATAGTGTCTTTGAGATGTGTGGGGAAATGTCTAAATTTCTTGTCCAAAACCTCCTACGATGAAAAACAACAATGAAAATTTCCATTGGCAGGTTATGGCAACCAAGCTTGTCAAGAGCAATGAGTTTTTTAAATTGGAACTATTAAGCAGGCGTACCATCTGGACATTACTTTTCTTTGTGAAACACTACTAAACTCATGGAATTGAAGATATAAGGGTAAATTTGGGATTTAATTTGATGCATGTTTTGCAGTTATGCTATGCGAAGAAGTGGAGGGCTAGAGCCTTACTATGGAAACATCCTTTTACATGCCACCTTCTGAATTTTTCACGAAAGCGTGCTACCATGGAGGTTGACTGGGTTTTATGGGTTTTCAGAAAGAGTAGAAGGAGAAAAGATTCTTGGGCACTCTTAAAAAATATTGTCTCTCATACATTTTTTTCCCTGTATTTTGGTGATTTTAACGATAGAAAAAGTAGATTTTACTTAATTAGCATCCCTTGTGGTTAATTTGTGAATTTAGAGAAGTTGTTCTTTATAACAATCTTCATGTGATGACCTTCCTATGGAAAGATATCAATACAAAGGGCTAAAGAGGAGAGGGAAGCCAGACGCAATCAAGGAGAAACTTGGTCGAGCATTAGCTATCTTTGATTGAATTGAAACTTTCCTAACTTCAACCTAATTAATACAGTTGTCATGAAGTCTAACCATTTTCCAATTTTTGTTGGGGTCAATGAGAATGAAAGCAGTCAGTCATTCATGGAAATAATTAATCTAAGATAAATATAAAAAAGCTGGAAAAGAATATCATAAGACAAATTTACAAATTTATAATCCTAAACGTGTGTAAAAAATTAATGAGTAAAATATATATCTGATTCATTCTTATTACAATTTCATTCAATTAATCATACAAATATATATCGTCATAATTACATGTCTTAAATTGTCGTGTATATATTATATTTAACAGGGATTATGAGAGAATTTTTCATCTTCAAAATTATTGGTTAATGAAACTCAATTGGATGTTATTATGCGTAATGGTTGGACCAATGCATGAGAAAAAGATTTGATAGTTAACTATACTTTCTCAATGTAGAAAAGATATGAATGAAAGGAGAAAGACAATGAGAACAGGAATATTTTATAAAATTTGAGGGTAGGAAGGAGTTAAAAGGGTTCAAACATTCAAATGACACTCTTTTATTATGAGGATGTTGCCATGTTGATAATTACCCTCCTTCTTCTCACTCGAGGGTTGATAGTTACCTCCTTCCTCTCACGTGAGGTTAAGAGTTACTCTGCCATTGATAATGCTCACTTTTAAGAAATTTATGAGAAGCTCAAATTGTTTATCTAACAACAAAAAACACATTGGAAGCAAAGATCTAAAGTTTTCTTTGATCATGGAAGGGATGCCAATAAAATATCTTTAATTCCTTGTTCGAGATGATGAAAGCTTTCAAACCTGATAAATTAACAATGTAGTTAAAAATTACTTTAGTGATTTATTTAATGTGAATCAAGTTTATTTTTTCCTGATGTTAATTATATTATAGTAAAAGGAAAGTTCAAAACTAAAGATGAATATCCAATATTTATAAACAAATTAATAGTCCAATGCTTAATGTGTCTAATACAAGACAAAGTATCTAACAAGAGGCAGATGACCAAAAGCAAGTTCTTCAACACAAGAATAATTATTAATAAAATGAAATATATAAAATATTAAAATAGTATTATATATTATTTTTAAATAAAAATAAAAAGTTAGGGGTCGAGGTCCCAAATGTATAATGTTGGTCAATCCCTACGCAATGTATATGACCAATTTCCTTTTTGTATATGTCTCAAGGCCAAATGAAATTCTTAATTTATCTATCCAAAGCTTTCAGGAGAGAATTAATTTACATAAGTTTAAACATGAAAATTGTATATAAGCATACCAAGTATAATAAGTTTCACTAGTTGGACCCATCCTATAGCAGATAAGAAATATCATCTCCATGTAGCCAATTTAGGGTTGATTTGGCCAACAATTGGTTAAAGTTACATGCAAGAGGGTATGTTACGTGAACCTTGATTTTATAGAGTTAAAGTTGTAATGTGATGTAGTAGGGTTTATGTGAATACTAATTTTGAATTTCTATTTTTTTTAATGATTAAATGGTTAACGTAAGCTTAATTGTTATTATAACTGATAAAATTTTAAATTTAATTAATTGAATTGAGAAGATCACTCGTTTTCTTAGAGAAGAATTCGTTAATAATTAGGTTTCAATCAATTGCAAAATCTAACAATTTATGAAACCTCCAACTTATTTATATGGACTTAAACCTTTTTTTCTCTTTAACATTTTGATGATTTAATATAGTGTGTTAGTTGATTAAGAAAGTAGTAATCAATCCCACTTAGTAATTTACGTGAGACTTGGTAATAATCACGTTAAGGTTTAATTAAAATTAGTTAGAATTAAGAAAAATGTTTCGAGTCTTAAGAAATTATAATCCTAGTCTTCTTAATCTATAAGAATTCTCAAGTTATTATAATCCTAACATATACCCTATTTTAATAAATTATTTGGTTCTATCACAAAACAATAAATGTTTGTTTTTTTGTATTACATTTAATAGAGACGTAAAAAATCATTTGTCTGTTTATGAGTTGACGGTGTAGCCAGAATCTTGTATTAAAAGTTTGGGAAGGAATAGTGGTTATTAATCTTTCGAGGATTATTTTAACAAAAAGTAGTGCTTAACAATTGATGAGAATCATAATAATCTGGATTGTTTGTAATATTTTTAGCTAAAGTACCTTTAAATTAGTCTTTGTAATTTACTCTTGTAATCTTTATGTTTTATAGATTATTTTAATTATGTCTTTTGATTAAAGGATTCTTCGATTTCTTTGTCTTTGAGTATATTCCAAATACATAAATAAGAATAGTACCTAGTATCATTTTAGTCTTATGGTCTGACAGTTTTAGATACTATTCTACAGCGTTAGTGTGCAACGTTAAGTTTTGTGTTCAATTACAAATTTAGTAAAAATTTACAGATTAATTAAACCTTATAAAAATATTGATAAAATACTATTTGATCTCGTCATTTACATAAATTGTATAATCTACAGGACTCTCAGATTAATACATGCCTAGATACATATTTCACTACACTTGAAAGATTAACAATGTTTTCTATACTTTGTCATTTCATAAAACTAAGATGATGTCTATGTATAACTAGGATCCAAGTTTAAGAAGATGCTGGCTCACTATTTTCTTCTGTAGGTGGTGGTGGTCGAGTGGTAGATGACCCGATACCTTCAGAACTTTTAGCTTGTGTATTATTGTATTTCTTAATCACCCTATCTTTGTTTTTGTTCCACCATGCTTCTGCTTGATGTTCATGGAACCTTCGTTTACTGCATAAAGAATATATAGAAACATCATAAAAAAATAAATAAAAACATTAAGGTAGAATGTGCCAAAAAATATTAATGATTAATTTGTGACATAAAAACATTCCTTATAATAAAATAAGAAGTTAGGAACACATGCTAATATCATCTAATAATTTAAAAATATATTACAGTGATATAAAAAATAGATAATTTTTTATGCAAATTTCTACCACTTAAATTTTTATAATGGAAGTCACACAGTTGGTTTACTTCCTAATATCTAGGACCTACTTGATCGTTCATACAATGTATGAATTAATTATTTATTTATTGGGTACAAATGAAGTTTTTTCTTTTCCAGTTTAGTCACACATGTAAATGCATAATTGGATATAGAGACTCCTTTTAAGGAATTGGATATAGAGATAAAAAAAATATATAAAATATATGAAGTTGAATAGTATGATAACTGTTGGAGTGCAAGTGTAAGTTGAAATCTCACATTGGTAAGAAATTAGGAAGTTGAGTAATATACAAGTGAAAAAAACCTATAATTCAATGCTTTAAAGTTTTGGGTTGAAGGTGGTGTCATATTCTTTTATCTATAGGCTTGTATCCCATGGTTATACATCTCCCCAATATTTAATCATTTCAAACATAATCACACCATGCATGTTGACATAGAAATAGAAAATGTTGAATCTGTTAGATTAACATGTAATTTAGTACCTGAATCTAACTCGTTTGAAAACCTTAACACCACCTGTCTTCACTATTAGTGTCACATATACGCCAGGTTCGAACTGTTCAATGACTTGTGTTTCTTCTTCTTTGCTTCGTCTTGCATAGTCTTGGGATTTTGAACTATTTTGTGAAGACAACGATGCTTGACTGTTTGATAAAGATGAGCTATTACTTCCTTGAAGAACATTTCCATCCTCTTGTGATGATGAGTCAACTTTTTCATTTTCATTATTTTCTTCTATTCTATTTTCTTGCAATTTAAAAGAGCTATTATTTGAATCAAGTGTATTGGGTGCATTTTGTTGTTGAGACTTCACACTTGATGACACAGAAGGTGTTTCAAATTCTAAACTTTCTTTTAGAAAATCCTCAGCTTGAGTAAGCATGGTTTTCCAATTTTCACTTTCTAAAACTTCTGGTGGCAACTTCTCAATCATTTCCTTCATCTGGATAAAATAAAATAACAAGTCAACTAAGACTATGTACTATAGAAACCATGATTAATTAATTGGCTTATTATTTTATTATTTTTTTATTTATTTTCCCTTACTTGAAGTCTTCTTCTCATCAATTGCATGATTAAGAGTGGGAAACTAAAAACAGTTATGTTGTTTCTCAAATTATTCCCCTACAAATTTGGATACATAATTTTAAATAACATGTTTATAAATAATACAACCAAGTATATATTTATATAATGCAATTCAAATTTTATTGTCTTTTTTAGAAGACATTCGTTTTGGTAAAGTGTTTGACCTTTTATGTAACTGTATTTTGATTGAATCACTTCTCTTGTGCTATTTTACTTTTCTCCACATATAAATTTTTATCATTAAACCCAACTTATAGCTCACTTCAATTCACATGATTATTAATTACGTTTTATATATTAGGATATATGGTAAAAGAAAATATAAATTGTATTTTCGTTAATAATTTATAACTTATATTTTTTACTATATTTTTCGTAATTTGTTTTTCAATATCAACTTTTCTTACCTACCCTAGTATTATTGTTTTTGGATATGCATTTTTAGAAGCTATTAAATCATCTTCATATATTTTTCTATCATATATCAGTATTAATAAGAAAAGAATATTATAATTAGCAGCAAATTAATTGGAATTGTAATTTTCTTAAAATTATATAGTAAAAGATTGAATGTCTATTTAAAGGAGTAAGTCAAGAAAAAAATATATTTATTAGCTTAGCATGTCCCAATCTAAATGATTTTAGATTCCCATATATTATTTATCAAATATGGCTTAATAATTAGAGTAATGAAAATATATATTTCAACATGTTAAGAAGCTCAAATTTAACCTTATTAGAATATATGAAGCAAAAATACCTGAAACACCGTAGACTCAAAAAATTCTTTCATTGATTTGTACTTGGAAGACTCCCCTTCAGCAAAAGAGGTAGCTTCCGTGACGTTTTTCTGGAGCTTTTGAATTTCCACGTTATTTTTTAACTTCAAACTTCGAATCTATTTGTAATTAACATCCATAAAATTAGAAATGATGGCATGTGTATAATGTTTATTCAATGAAATTGTAATAAATTGACCTGGTTTTGCATGTTTGAAACTTCTTGATTCAAAAGTTCATTTGTCTTCCTCAAACTATCAACAAGACTTTTAGAAAATCCTGCAGTTCTAGAACGTGGTGGACTTGGCTTTCTTGCATAAGGAGATGATGGTCTTAAATTAGGTGGAGTTGGTGGTGGAGCAGGAGTTATAGAAGACTTCCAAGCATTTTGAGTTGAATTTATTGAGTGTGGAAAAGCAACATCGTTTAATTGTTGAAGTGAAGTTCCTTGGGAAGTTGGAGCCAAGGAAGAATAATCATATCTGTTTCCTAACTTACTAGTCAATATTTGATGATATTTTATTGGTTCTGTGCTAGAAGGCAAAATAAGTCTTGCAGATTTGATTTCTCCTTGCCCAAGTCTTTCCCTACCATCTAGAGAAGTACGAGGTGTAGTTGTAACTTTCCTGTTAAGGTTGGAACTAGCACATGCCTCAACAACTTTAAGCTTATTATAACAAGAATCACACACGCGATGAGGTTTTCCTGGTGTGGGAGCTAATGCTGCTTTCAATACCTTTCTTGAACTACAACCATGACAATGGACCAATCCACAATTATAACAATTGTGCCTCTTTCTAGTGAAGCCAAATGGTTGTCTACAACCAGTGCAAATAGATTGGTCAACCCCAGAGACCCATTTATGAATGCATATGCAAGAAGTAAAGTTTGAGCCACAAGAGATATTCTTCACATGCCTGTCTTTTAAGGATTCCACTATTGTTGGACATTTTCTATCCTCTATGTCTCCATGTCCTAACCTTCCATTGACACCTTTTCCCCAAGTATATAGTTCACTTCTTGATGTCAAGGCAGCAACATGATGAGCTCCACATGATATTTCCTCAACAAATTCACCCACCAACTTATCTTGTACTAGGATAGGTACTTTTCCATCAGCCAAAGGATTTCCTAATTGACCGTTTTCTGTATTTCCCATTGTAAATATATGACCAGATGTAGTAAGGGCAACAGTCATAGTGTGTCCACATGCTATTTGGTGGAAATTATACTCAATAAGTGCAGAGACACAAGTGGGTTGAAGGTATGTTTCCTTGTTTCCATGTCCTAAACGATATTTGTCACCATCTCCCCAAGTGAAAAGCTTCCTAGACGAAATATTTGAACCAGACTGAAAAATAACCTCTACAATAGCTGCAGTATGCCACACTCCACATGCAACCTTAATAGTTTTCAATCCACTTAATAATTGTACCTCTTTTGGGTATGATACACTTTCTCTACTTCCATGACCCAAGACACCAAATGTTCCATCACCAAAGGTAAAAAGTTTTCCATTAGAGGTTGCTAATGCTGAATGCCATGTGCCACATGCAATAGATATAACTTGAAGTCCTTCTAGAGGACCACTAACCCTCTTTGGTATCCAATGGCTAACATCAGTTCCATGACCAAGAAGTCCAACATTATATTTACCATCACCCCATGAGAAAAGATCATCAGATGTAGATACAGCACATGTATGATTCTCTCCACAAGCAACAAAATCCATATTAGTAACAGACAAAAACTCAACAAGTTGAGGACGACCAAAATCTTTATCAATTCCATGGCCAAGTCTTCCTCCAGTTTCTTGCCCCCAAGTAAAAACCTCCCCTTGCCTAGTTACTAATGCAATGTGTCGCATGCCAGAGGCAATCTGTTGAACATCAAGAACAACACTTGACTCTAATGGCTTAGGAATCAACACATCTGTTGTGGATGGGGCTTGAGTGCTGAATCCATCATGTGAAACCCCATCTGCCCAAACCTCTCCCCATATATAAACATCACCTAGTGATTCTATGTCATCTGGTCCTGACCCTGCACTTGAAACACTAGGTGTACTCGACACACTAACACGAAAACCATCTCCAATACTTGTTCTTGGTTGCATATTACCACACTCTAATCCCACATTCGTGCTACCCAAATTCAATGACGACTCATGAGAACCAAAGTCAAAAGAAACCTTGTTACGAGCAATGCTGATAGCAAATTCTAATGCTCCACCAAAAGAATGATTGTTTGGAATAAATTCAACACCATCCTGAAAATTTAAATTTTAAAACATTCTCATGAAACATACCCTTGCATTTAACCATTATAACATAAAGCAACAAATATTTTCCTTAGATTCATTTACAAAGAAGGCACATTTACCAAGGTGCACTCTTGTACAAGTGCATCATCAAATAAAATTTAAAAACTATTAAAACTACGGTTATTTAGTTCATATATTTCCATTATATCATATACGGTTTTTTAACTCCAATCAATACCATGTTAAACAATATAAAAGTGTTGATTCTTAAATTTTGACAATATTTTCAAATACGTTACCTTAAAAAGATATCTTGTCTAGTGTTTTACATAAATTATTTTCAACCTAATTTATAAGTTTTTTAGCTTGATATAAATATTTATTGCTGTCTACAAATTAATACCAATATACTCATAAAGTATAATGAATAGATTATTCAAATTCTAATTAATTTATAACTATGCTATAAACCTATTAATTATTTGAATTGAAACCTAAATATAATTCTATAAATTTAATTAATATTTTATATTATACAGTGATGTTTTTTTATTGATAAGCTAATATACAGTAATGTTAAATTGTTTTTAAAGTAATTCTTTTCTCAAATAATATTTAATTAAAAACAGAATTCGTTCCGATCCTCTCACATGTTCAATCTTTTTTCAGCAGTTTTCCCAGGTATCTTTATCTAATTAACAAATAACAGTGCCATCAATTAACTTTTATACTTAACATTCTAATTATAGATTAAAATTTTGTATCAATTGCTAATATTTAATAACGTATAATATTTTAGTTAATATATACAATAATTTTTAAGAAATGATTAATAAATAAAATTGTTATTATTGCTTGTAAAGTTAATACACACATTTCACATTGTTAGTAGAAGTTAATTAAGTCATACCATATGATAGGCTACATCTGAATGCATATGAAAAAAAGAAATAAAATTAAAAAATTCAAATAAACATTTTGTGTTAACATATTATAATTTTTTTTATAACTTAAAAATTAAAAAATTAGTTCCTAATTGCAACAAAAGTAAACACTAATCCATGAAAATTTCCAAAATATAAGTATAAATTATATGCATTATATAAATAATGAGTAATGAAGGACAAAATTATCATTCAATGGGTATCCTAAAACTCACATCAAATAATTCACTTCCAATACTCCTATTAAGCTTTCCAGTAGAAATTAATGTCTTCAGACCTATAAACCATAATTCTGTCTCATCTTTGTCCTTGCATATCTATGAATAAAAATAATAGAATCACTTTATTCAAAATTTGCATCAAATTAATAAATTGGAATGCAATATAAGTATGTCTTCTTACCAAGTCAAGTGTTCGCTCCCCATTATTATAAACAAGTGAAAATGAAAGACAATCCTTTTCTGGTTGTAAATATCTTCTAAAGACAGACTACAAAGAAATTGTCATATACAATAAGATTACCTTTAAAAAGATTGTTAACATGGACATAAATATCACTTAGCATCAATATCTTTAACTTACAGTTCTTTGTCCAGAAATAATACGTGAAACTGATGATAATTTCAAGTTCCTTTCCTTCTTACGAGAAATCCAAATCAGAGTTGTTTCATCCTGTTAATTCCACTAAATATAAAATAATTTAGAGATATCACATTTATTATACACATGTATACTCTAGAAATTATAATAAACATATTTAGTATTAGAATTATATTTAGTTTAACAGTAAAACCTAACCAGAGAGAGTCTGAATGGACAAACTTTTGGCTTTGCTTTTCGGCTATACTTTATCAACTGAGTCCCTTTCTTTAATAGTGCCTTTGGGGGAAAAAAAAGTTGAAACATACATTAAATCTAAGTAATGCATTGAAGGAATATAATCCTTAATATATAGCATCAACAAATCATGTGACTTATCTAAATATATTTAATAATGATAATTTTCTTGTCCATTTTACTAGCAAAGTTATTTTAATTATTATTGATTAAGAAAATCAAGATTACTATTGCCATCTTTCAAATAATCAACTTATTTTTCTTTACTACTTATTGGTATTATGTTAAATAATATTACTTAAATTCAATGTTTTGTTTATCTTTAAATTCTTATTTTTATTCCATTCTTAATTTATTAAATTAATAACTTTCTTCTTGTTATGACTAGCTATGAGTGAACAATACATGTAATCAAGTATGATAATTTTTCTTCATATTCTTCCTTACATTTTTGTTATAAAAGATCGCGATAATTGTTGATAAGCATTTCTCATCTTTAGCCAAACCACTTTTAGTCAAAGAAAAACACATTTTTACCACACAGAACTACCAATACAAAGTTTTAATTTCATTTTTGTTACATTTGGCCAATATAATCTCATAGTGGTCATAAAGCATTTGCCATGACAATTGTAACCATAAATGCCAATTATGTGATGACACATTAATTGAGATCAATGTACTGAACAATGTCATTAAAATTTTAGTTTGTCTTCGTTAAGGATGTATTTTGGCTTATTTTTATGATACACAAAAGGGAGTGAATATTAAAGAAACATATTTTAATTTAAATAATTTCAATTTAAAAGAGGAGAAAGAACACATATCGAACAAAATAATTTTAGAAAACAACTTGAGAAGAATAAAGAAGAAACTTCGGTGAAACTAACTTGCTCAATATCACGCTCAAGAATTCCACAACTAGCAGGATTTGCCATTCCATCTGAGAAAAATTGTAAGGAAATCGCCAAAGACAAAGCTCAAGCGATAACAACTGCATCAAAATCTCCATAGATAGGTATGCTTTGTACTTTGATCTCTCATCAAATTTTCTAATAATATTGGTGAAATTTTGAAAATGAGAAGAAAACAAAAAAGTGGACAATATGTATTGTGAAACTGAAAGCTCAAAGAAGGACTTCCACTAGCCTTGCATGTGCATTATCCAAAGGTGGGGATAATCTATGTAACAAAATTTCATACCATTACCAAAAATTGGGAATAAAAAGGTCAGAAAAGGTGTGAAATTAGCATCAAGGATCTCAATTTCTGCGAAAATTAGATTTAACCAAAGAAACCATGACAAGAATTTGCAGATCAATGAAAGAGAAAGAAACGAGAGAGAAGAGGCGAAATGGGTGGAACGTAAATGGTCAAATTTTCAAGAAACCAAAAACTTAAGAAAGTGGGATACTTGCATTGTATCCATACCCACTAACAAACTAAATGTTTCTTTTTGCCACTTGGCATCACAAATACCCATCCATATATGCAATGCCGCTCTCAAGTTTATAATTTTTTTTATTAAAATTATTTTTATGACTTTTTATTTGCATTGTGTAATTTTTGAATTATTGAGAAAATGTGACATTTTCTTATTTATAATTATAAATGTTAATTAAAAAAAAGAAAGTATTATAACTTTCAATAGCGTGAATTGAATCCTACTAGAATTAAGATTGATCCAACTTAATCTATTGGTCTCGAATTTAAATCCATACCTATAATTAAATCAATAAAGTATTATAACTACCGAATTCTTTTGAATTTTCCATTATTTACAATTATTACATTGTTCTGTTTTGATATGCAATGAATTATATTTCCATCCATGAATCCATACGCAAGTTGTAGTTTCCTCTCAAAAGACAATTATATTATTTACTTTCTTAATTTTAAAAAATTATTTATTTTAAATTAAAATGTGCATTATTTTAATATGCTAATTTAATGTGAACACGTCTACTAATAATTTTTTTTCTTTGCAACTCTCCATATTATGGATAGTTAGTTGTGAAATATTTAATATTGACTTTAAATAAAAAATAAAGATTTATTAGATAAAATAAAGCTAACAGCCACATTGAAAATTTTATATTAAATTTTAGGTGATGTTTGGTATCAGATAATTTTTTTTGAGAATTACAAGTTTGGAGAATTATGATTTTCGAGAATACTTAAAATACATTGTTGGTATTAATATGTTTCTTAGAAATTAAAGATCCTGAATCAAGTGAAGCCAAATTGACTCATTTTAGGTCTCGTTTGGAATAGCTTTATAATATAAGAGTTTATTCAATAAGAATTTATAGTATAAGTTCTTAAATTCAATAAGATGATTGTGTTTGGATATACAAATTTAAAAGCGTGCACACACACACACACACATATATATATATATATATAGATAGATAAAATAGATGGATAGATAGAGCAAGAGAGGAGGGAGAGAGAAAGATAGAGAGAGAGGAAGATAGAGAGAGATACTCGGTAACAAGTTTGAATCATAAGAGAGACAAAAAAGGTAAGAGATGGAAGTCGAAGGAAGTTCAGATTTTTAATAAGCTTAAAATAGTTTTTTTTTTTCAAAAAGCTACTCTAGATAACTTATTCAAATAAGATTAAAATAGGGCATGGACCCTATATAAGTGTTTTTATAAATTTATCCAAATACTTGTAGAAGTACTTATGTGATAAGATAATCTCAAATAAGTTATAAATAAAAGTTCCAAACAGGGTCATCGTGGTTTTCTTCAAAAGTACATTTAGAAGAAAAAATATAAAGAAAAAAGTTAAAATAGTTTTTCTATAAATTTCTTAATAGTTTAATTAGTATGCAATGTTAGTGTGTAAAACATTTTACAATGACATTCAATCACAATCCTTCATTTATAGTAATTTTGTTCACTTTACCAATTAATACTTTAAAAGTCATATAAATGAAGTATGATTGCATGTTAGTGTAAAACTCTTTTATACTGTCAGTGTATACTAATTAAATTCATTTCTTAAAATGATGTGAAACCTTTTACAAGCTAATTTTAAAAAGTCTCACATTTTTAAATAAGCTATGTGAAACACACTGAGAACCTTTTATCCTCACTCTTATTTCATTTCTTCATCTCACAAAATTTCTCTCTCGTTTGTGGTTTTCCTCCTCCACTTTTTTCTTCATTATCTCTAATATTAATCAAAGACATAAAATTTCTATATCTTGTGGTTCTATAATCAATGGGGAAGTGATTTGAGGTGGAGAAAAACCATTCTCATATCTTTATTCTCTATTTTATCTCTTTAAAGTAAGTCTTTAATCTTTTGAGATAAATAAGTAGTTTTGCATCGTAGATTAGTTACATATGGGTTATGTATTAGATCTAAGAGATTCAATTATTAAGATTATGATGCTTCTCTAAAAAACCCTAGACATTTCAATTAATATATTTCTTTTAATGTTTAGATTCCTTGGAAAATAGAGTAATTGGTCCCAAAGGAAGTGTTTGATAGTATTGGAGAGCTTGACTAACTTCTCTTTGTGTGTGAGTAACTACTATACCTAGTGGTATCTTTTAATTATTATTTTTGGATGAACAAGTAATTATTAAATAAGTTATTTTGATAACTTTGATTTCTATTAGTAGTTAAGAATGATGAATAATAGTTAAATTTACATATGTATAATTTTTCGTTCATGTACAATTGTATAATTTCGTTTGTCATAACGAAGAGATAATGTGATATATTCAGTTTGACACAACAAATAATAATATGGTATAATTTCTTCACCACAAAAGATGGAAAAGGAAATATAAAATTTAAATTTGGTCATGGTTTGATGACCTTTTTGTATATTGTGAACAAATATGATTGATGTAGTCACTATACTGACTCGTATTATAGATAGTCACCGTGATTCCTAAAACTTTAACATTGTGGTTAGGGGTGAGAAGAAAAGCCTAGTTTGAACCGAACCTGAGCTCACAAAAGAAAACAAAAGTTGATGTTTGGGTGGATTTAGATGGGTTAACGGGTTCGAGGGTCAAAGAAATGGATTAATATGGGTTTAAGTGGTCATATTCTTGTTGAAGAGCATCTCTAGTGGTTGTTCTTGAAAGTTGATCTTGAAGTCAAGATTTGACATTGTTAAGATCAACTATTGAAGAAAAAGAATTGATCTCTAAGTGGAGAGATCTTGTTCTTCTACAGGAACAACCAAGATCAACTCATTATTTAAAAACTAATAATTTTTTATTATCTTTCTCCTCAACCCAAAATTTAAGAATAAACATTGAGAGGCACATCAAAAGTGTTTTAAGATCACAAAATATGATTTTCTATTGGAGTAAAAAATGGAATAGATATTTAAATTATGGGTCCACAAAAAAATAAGCTAAGATTAAAAAACTTGATCTTCTGGTGGAGATGTTCTTCTCAGTAACTTAACCTGACCAGATGGATGAATACACATAAATTTAGAGAATTTGAATTAACACCCTCTCAAATTTGAATTCATACCTACTAGTTATAAAATGACCTATATACCCTTCACTTCATCTTATTCTCACAAATTCAAATTTTTTTACTCTCTGGAGAGATCTCCACAATTTTTTTTACTCTCTAGATAAATCTCTCCGGAGAGTAAAAGTGGTGAAAAGGAAATGCAATTCCTCAAACATAAATTTTATTATCAATGTATAGACACAAAGCAATAATTCAATAACCTAAGAAAATAGTATCAATTACCAACTCTTTTATATTATTAACAGTGAAATTGAAGGTCTTATTTTTAAATAGAATAACAACATTAACAACACTAATAGTAATACATTGAAAAAAAAAACATGATAGAAATTAGGTAAACTTTAACTTTTTGTAGAAATTTCTCTAGAGAGTAAAAAAATTTCAAATTTACTCTCTGAAGAATTTCTATAAAAAGTAAAAAAAATTTAAATTTTTTTACTCTCCGTAGAGATATTTCTAGAAAGTAAAAAGAAATTTCAAATTTACTTTCCGATGAAAAGGAGAATTAGGTTTAAGAATAAAATACAAATTTGAAAAAAAAATTAAAATAGTAGGTGATATTTGAAATTTTGGTAGTTTCATTTTTAATTTCCTAAATTTATTAAATAGTCCAAGTCCATTGGCCCAATTACAAACTGATGAAAACCAGGTCCATTAGAACACAATTTCAATTGTAAGAATAGAACAAAGAACCCTAGCATATTCAGCGCTGAAGTTGAAACTGCACTATTTTCACTCGATTCTGACTTTCACTTAGCAAGTATTGCAATATTTTGATTTTCTTTATTCGATTAATGATTCCTCTATCAATTTTTGTTATAAACTTTGAAGATTATTTAGCGAGAAACTGCACTCTTAAGTTCTTTTTTGTGGTTGGTCTCACAACCCTTTCCCTCTCTTTTAAACTTGAATATTCTTCTTTGCGATCTGAAGAATTTGTCAAAGATTGGATAAGAAAACGACTAAAAATTTGTGAAGTACCAAAAAAGGTTGACGAATTCTTTCTAACCAGTGCAACCCACTACAACCTGTTAAGCATGTGACCCTTCTTGTTGGGAATATTTAAAGCCTTAAGTCATGCATTGTCAGTTAACAGTGGTATGCTCTTTCGAACCCAAACCTGACCCATGCTTAGCCATAGTTGTGGTTGAAATCTCAATCTAGAATACTTTTTTCTTAAAAAAAAATCTTGAAAAAGATGTTAGAGTTTTGACTGGCCCATTGTTTCCTCATAAAGAACAGAGATTGCCTTGTATGGTTTTTCTGAATTGAAGTTATAAAAATCAAGATGGGAGTAAAAACTAATTTGAAGATTGAGAAAATGTTTTCTATTTTTTTTTTATTTCCTAAAATTATTTTCTATTCTCAATGTATAATATTATTAAATTTAATCGATGTTAGTAAATATTATAAAATATTTATATGTGTGATTTAAAATACATTTATATATAACTTTTTTATAATTATAATATTTTTATTAATTTTCACATAAGTTTTAATTTTTGAAAACATTAAAAGTAATTTTTTTCTATTTTCAGTTGTTTTTTTAAAATGTTTTTAAAGAAAATATTTTCTAAATTATTACTAAATATATTTTCATTACCTTAAAAATAAAAAAAAATACTCAAAACAATAGTCACTTAGGAAGATGAAGCATTCAAAAACAAAAAGTAACAAAATATATCAAGTGAAGAAGTAGAAAAAGCAAAACGCAGTCCAATCTTTAATCTTTAGTCAGAAACATGTTTTGGCCCCTTTAAAGTACCAAAAGAAATTTTAGCCACATCAAGCATTCTTTAAATAGAAGGTGCGACTCAAAAATAAAATCTCTAGTAAAAATGTTTTAGAAGAGAAGTGCTTAACTAATTTATTTTTTTTTGAAAGGCAAGTGCTTAACTAATTGCTAAAATGATATTTGATTTTCGATTTTTTTTGTGAATAATTGATTTTCGAGTTTCAGACATTCTATTTAATGTAGAATCGACAGTAACATAAAACCAGATATGACACGACGCAGAAAAAGGAGAAAAAATAATATTAAGGGCATAGACACAAAAATTAAAGGAACAGCCAACAAAATTAGGATGACAATAAGATAAACGAGACGGCAAATTGTTGGCTCATTCACTTTATACAATGACAGTGAGCTATTATGGGACTCATAACATTTATAAATTTTCCTTGCTAGAGTCTAGATAGATGGTCTATTAGCTAGTTTGTCTGGTTCCTGCAGTGCGGTGAATGAGAAACAGTTATGTTTTTACATTTCTGTAGTTTCCAGATTTTCACATTAAAAATGTGAATTTTGTGGTGCTAGCACGAAACCAAACATACTGTCATACAGTTTACCTAACATTACAATATAAGATAGACATTTATTTACACTTGTATCTTATGTAAGCTTCATATTCTGGACAATGTGTAGTCCATTGCATCCACGAGGAAATCTGCACCCACAAAAAAGAAGGAAAAACAGAAACACGGGCTGTAAGTAATGGAGGCTAGTATTAATCGAATGTCAACAAAATAAAGGGTTCGAGGCTAAGAGCAACCTGCATCTTCTTTTGTGAAGCATAGGGGAGGTGTAATTCTGAATACATTTCCATAATAGCCACCCTTTCCAATTAGCACTCCTAATTCTGTGGTAACAGCAGAAAAGCTTATCGATTAGTAACTTTGTAAAATATGGCTAGAACCAGAAGGCACTCTGGAGAGATGGAGATTTTACCCTTCATTTGGTCCATCACATGTAGTGTTTCGTTTTGTGCTGGTGTTTTAAGTTCTCGATCGGTGACCAGTTCAACCCCAAGCATCATGCCTCTTCCTCTCACATCACCAATTACTACAGAAGAAAACCAACAAGTGTGTTTAGAAACATAAAGCAGAAGTGCTGACGACACACCCTTTTTACACACTATTTTTTTGTCGAAATTTATTATAAACTACGAAATCAAGAGTACATCTCATTAAATAAGAGGTGATACCTACAAATTTTAGTCATTTCTAATAAATTTTAGTCGATTATAAAGAATATTAAAAAAAAAGTTGTCATACAAAGATTTGTAGAAGGAAAAAGGAATTGATGCATGCTTGTGTAGTAATGTAGTTATCTACAATGGACAAGGATTAAGAAGTGATGAAGGATTACATGCATATTTGTCCTTGAGTTCATTGAGTCTCTCTTTTAAATAGGACCCCACTACAAAAGCATTTTCTTGAAGTTTCTCTTTCTCTATCACTCTTAAAACAGCCAATCCTGCAGCTGTGCAAACAGGATTCCCACCGAAGGTGTTAAAGTAACTTCGGCGAGTCAAGGCCTTCGCAATCTCAGGAGTGGTTACAACAGCACCAAGAGGAATGCCGTTTCCAATGCTCTGCCAAAATCAAAATTAAGAAACACGCCAACAATGAAGAGCATACACACTATACTAGACTAGCATAATTATTATTTATTATTATATATTAAAATAAAAGAACCTTTATAGTCTATGCTGCACTTGCACTTTCAATTCATGAGCAGATTAGACACAACAGTGACGTTGTAACAAAGTGGTTCTTACTTATAAGCTCTGCTCACAAAAAGAGACAAGAGTTGAGTTACCTTTGCCACTGTTACTATGTCAGGTACAACACCATGAGCCTCAAATCCCCAGAAATGGCTACCAGTGCGAGCAACCCCCGCCTGAACCTCGTCGGCAATACAAAGACCTCCAGCTTTTCTAACTATATCGTAGGCAGCAGGTAAGTAACCAGGAGCCAATTCAACGATACCCCCCACTCCCTAATCATAAACAATAGCTCCATCAAGAATTCACTTCTCATAGCAAGTACCAAAGGAAATTATATTATACAAATTAAACTTTATGAACCAACCATTTCACATTCATTGGTACTTTACTACTTTTAGACAGTTCATCATTATAAAAACATCAGGAGCTAACAAAAGAACACATCTACTCACAAACTAGTATGCATCCTAAATTTGTTGCCTTTCACACCTGTTATATATTGCTGATAAATTATATTGCGTAAAAATTAGAAAGTTGAGTAATATATAAATGAAAAAGATTTTTAAATTTAATTTCTTAAGCTTTTGTATTAAAAATGATATCACGTTTTTTTCTGTAGGGCTCATGTTTTTTTTATATGTGGAAGGATGGTTTGCAAGCATAATGGTTTGCAAGATACCATACTAAGGTGTTGCCGTTTATTTTTTAAAAATTCATAATAAAAATTGTGAAAGAATATGTTTTAGTATTTCTTAAAAAATATTGAGTGAAAAGATATCTAACACTAATATTGCACCGACATGAAGTGCAGGTATGTAATTTATTTTATTTTATATACATGAAAAATATTGAATATAAATTATAATACAGGAATGTTGCTCATCACTAGGCACCAGTGCAAATGATGCAGATGACTTGTGTACGTTGGTTCTTTAAATTTTATATTAATCTATTTAAATTTTATATTATCTATTTAAATTTTTAATAATTCAAAATAAAGTTAATAAATGAAATGTTTTAGAATGAACAAAAAAAAACTACATTAGAATACATTCGCTGAAGAAAATATATATGCAATGTTACAATATCCTTCCGAAAAAAGGCTCTAGGCTCAGAAAAGACGTTTTAGAAAATCTCTATAAACAAATTATTTCATGCCAATGTTGGATCGGTCTATGCTTTAACCAAATACCTGTATAGCTTCAGATATGAAGGCTGCAACATTTCCAGAAGTACCAAAATTAACGATTTCTTGAACATCTCTTACATACTTCTCTCCATCAGAACCGAAAAGACCTCTATAAGGGTCTGGATTTACCGCATGATGAACACCACTCTGCTGGCAGCAAAAGCAAAAATAAAACAAGTTAGGCAAACACTATTTTCCATCTTAAACTTTTAACACCGAAGACTGAAAGGTTTGGTAACATTTTTTTATAGATATATTAGATGGAACATAAAGATTTTCATTTTATATTCTTTATCTTTTAAAAATAAAAGAAAACTACACATGAAATTAAAGTTTAACTTTTATATACTATGCAACCAATTAGTTGAAAATCATAGTGTGACTTTTGAGATGGGTATTATCAAAGTCAATTAACTTCTATTGTTAGTGGATTAAAGTGTATATACAATTTACTTAATTTAAAAAGTGGCATATTTTAATTTCACTATATAGAAGCAACCAAAAATAACAGAACAGAGTATCAAATCAATTCATTTTGTGTATCAAATGTCATCCCAATTAAGTTTGAAGTAGGGAACATAAAAGGGTAAACTAAAAATAATACATAAAATGTATATATATATATATATATAAAAAGAGAAATTCAAGCCTGTAGGGTATTGCACTTGCATGTGAATTCACATGGCAATTTGCAACAAAGAAAATGCCATTTTTCCTTAACAAGGAATAAACTATTTCTTTTCTTGGCTAGAATACGTATTACTTTTACTTCTGATTGAGATATAACAAGACACCAAGTAATTTTAATACGATTTGCCTAAAGGACTAAAGGGGTCCACGCTCATTATCAGCAGAAATCATCATCATGCCACATTAGTACTAATTTTGTTTTTCTTCTTTTTTTTTTTTTTTTATTCATCGGACTTTAGTACTAATCAGAAACTACTGGTTTCTACAGGAAAGTCATTTCCAAATACTATCAATAATGAAGGCTCGCTTTCAAGGTCGACATAAATGTGTCCATCGTTGCCAAACTCCGCTGCTGTTGTTATCACTCGTGTCACGTATGTAACTATGCATTTAGTGGGTGAAAGTACAGATCTTGGTGGAATTTAAGAGGGAAAAAAAAAGAAGAAGAAAGAGATAACAAAGTTTTTGTTTTTATACGAAGAAAGTTAAGCTTTACGTTTATCTATAGTTATTTTATTTTTATTTGAAAAATAGTAAATTAAAAAATATTTATTAAAAGTAAATGAGTTCATCTGTAGTTATTCATAAAAATTTTCTTTTAACACCTTTATAATTGTTATTGACACCCATTGGGTTAACGGATTTTTTAAAAATTACAAAACATCTTATTACCTATTAATCTAATATAATATAACTTTTACCCTTATTTCACATGCAACTGCTTTCCTTCTTCTTCTTTTTTTTTTCTTTCTTCTGTTATTCTTTCTTAGCTGCATCATGCTCTCATTCTCACAGTACATATTTTATAAAACATCTCTTGAGGATGTTCCAATTACTATTTATAAATTTCTTTTTATGATATACCATAGAGACCTCTTGACTTGATACTTTTTCTTTTCTTGATTTATTATTTTAAATTTATGTGCGACTTTTAAATTAATTGACGTAAAACTAATTATCAATTTTATGTTATCAGTATAATTTGAAAATTATTTTGATATATGTTTTAGATCAATTGATTTAAAATTAAAAATTATCTATATTTTTTGGATCAATTTATTTGAAACACATAAAAACATATTTTTTAAATAAATTAATCCAAAAACATTATAAATACTTAGTTTTGGATCAATTAATTTTAAATTTATCTTTTTAATGTGAAAAATAAGGTAGTTTAGGTATTTTTTCCGGGATCCGAATAGAAATTATGGGGTGCAAAAAAAGATTTCTAAATTTTTAAACTTATAAAAGTTCTTTCATATAATATTTTTTTAAAATTATTTTAACTAATGCTTAAAACAATTTTAACCTCTAAAAATGTTTATTTGATTTGTTAAAAGTACTTGTGAATAGATTTATCTAAATTTCATTAGCTAGGTCAACTTGTTGCCAACTTCCAAGTGAACCTAAGAAAAGGTTGGCTTATAAAAAAAACCTAAGAAAAGGTTCTATTTTGGACAAAAGGACAGACCCTATTATGTTCTTTAATCTTTATTAATTGAGTTGTGCAAGCAATTTAGCACGGGTCGTAGTCTTTTCTTTTTCTTTTTTTTTTTTCGTTTTCACTTTTTAGAGGCAATAGCGAGAGAAGATAATCATGTTTATATCAAATAGGATTATTATAAAATTAAGAACTCTTTTTTTTTCAAATATTTATATGGCTGGATACCTTTTTTATAATATAGCTGGATACTAAGATTTAAATTTGAAATAATTGATTAAGTTGAAATAATCTTTATCCGTTAATTAATCTATCACTCCCCTTGTTTGTGTAGTCACATTATCAAGACTAGTCTTCGTATTATTAATTCAGTCAAAATTAATTTTAGCTAATTTAGAAGGTATTTGTTAAGAAATAATTGATAAGAACTAAACTAATCTTCGTTGATCAAATTAAAATAATATACGTAAGAGTAGTGAGCAAATTGGGGAGAAAAAAAACCTGCGGAATATTATATTTCCAGATACTTTGAGCTGTGGTCCCCATGGTTCCTCCACCATTCCCATGGTAAGAATTCCTTAGAGATATTATGTCATGGGAGCCAGTGTACAATCTTGCTATTAGTATAGCCAATTCATTTGCTTCCGTTCCAGAATTTGTAAAAAACGCCACCTACACACAAAATATACCCAAAGTTTTTCTCATCCGAAGTAGGAAACAAGGGACACAAACAAAAGGTTTCTATGAACAAACACACAAAATATCTAATATTGAATTTGAAACACACAAAAGAACACGTGATTATATTTTAAGCACGTGTATTATGAAAATAAACATCTTATATTATGATAATTATTTTTATTCTAAAAATCTTATCCTAGTTTAAGTAATAGTATTTTGAACTAAAAAGTTAAACAAATTACAATACTATAAAAAAATATAACAATTTAATTCTCATCTCAATTTCAATTAATAATTAAAACTGAGATACTCACACGTACAAATATATTTTTAAAGTCAATTGATATTGTAAAGAATATTGATAATAAATAGAAAAATAATAGTATTATAACAAAAAAGTGCCAATCATAACTTTTAAATAAAAAAAAAAGCTATAAAGTTACATTGTTTCTCTTACGAAATATGAGTATAAAAATTAGAGTCCAGTTTTTGTTATCTTATTTTAATGCCCTTGAACAGTAGTTGATAATACTCATCACGTTTTATTTTTGGCCTAAACAGAAATATTAATAACTGTAGATGGCTTAATTTTCCCCGTTAAACCAGTAGATAACGCCATAACGAAGAGTTTTTGTTTTGTGTGGCTTGACAATGACATAGACAATAACTAAGTCATTATCATATAAATCACTATACGCCACGCATAATATCACTTCCAGACACCAGTCCCATGTTATAATTATTAGCATAGAAATTGACAAATAAATTAAGCAGTTTATTAACTGTACATATTAGCCGTATTCTAGATATCATGTATGCTTGCACCATGATCAAAACATCGCTATTTATTTTCCACTAAAAGGGGAATTCTATTAATTCATATTTATTTAGTATGGAACTTAATTATTACTATATTAATAATCTTACTTTGTCGAATTTGTTTCGACCAAGAAAAAATCTTGCTCAATTTCTACTATAGTAAGTTCTTATCTACTTTTATGTCATTTAATTTATATTAGAAATTATGAGAAAAATTATTCTTATTATCGTACTATATTTATAAATAAAGTCTGTTATTAATAAAGTGATCTAATAAGGGTATTAGTAATTGTTTTGTCTATAATTGAGATATCTTCATAAAACATTACAAGATTAATTATTCGAATATTTCCATCAGTAATTACTAAATAATGGCTTTCATAACACCTTTGATAGTATTTAAAGGGGAAACAAATGTTTGAATTTACTTTAAAATGTCTTTTAGGACTTCCTCAGAATATTTATATACAAAAGCGATTACACACTAATCCCTTTCAAACAAGTAAAAGTTGATGATTTTAGAAATTATCGTAAGTAATTACTATTTGTTTAATCAAAACTTTGTAATCATTAGTATCTTAAGTAATTAATTACTATATATATAAACAAAACTTTGTAATCTTTATTGTAAATTACTTACATATTACGTAAATTTATCTTGTAATTTATTAACTATTGATGAAAATAATTATATTATACGCAATTTTGAAAGTATTTTTATATTATTTTTTAATTAAATTGGAGCTTTATTTTTTTTACCATATTATTTGTATGAGATATTCAGTAAAATCTTTCTTAATTAGGAATTCCTGTCAGTCATCTTCTTTTTTCTTTTTTTCCATTTACAATTCTTAAATCCAACGTCTTATTTAAAATCTTACTTAAGAAATTGAGATATAATTACGTTTTATCTCATCCACGGAACTTAAAACTAATTTCTGAGAGTTCACTACTACCTCCAATGGGTACTTGGAGATCCATTTTAAATCTTTGATAATCCGTACGTAATAAAACTTTCCAACTAAGGTTAACATAAATTGGCCAATCAAACTTCAATTCTTGTTGGAGACGACACTCGTGAAACTTGTTCTAAATCTTGTCCTTAACAAAATTTTAAATTTTTAAATAAATAGCTGACGCTAATTTTTACACCTAGAGTTTTTTTGTTTTTTTTTTTTTTTTTTGTGTAATTGTATACCTATAACTTAAAAGGACGGTTAAAACTAAACATGCTTTTTTTTAAAAAAAAAAAAAGAGCAAAAGATACAAAATATTTGGGTTAGCGTGATATTGACCTTAAGATTACCGGGAAGTTTAGAAGCCAGAGCTTGAGCAAAATCTGCTATGGCAGGGTTGAGGTAGAGAACAGTGGAGTGCTGCAATCGGTTGGTTTGTTCGACGATGGCAGCGACGACATCGGGGTGGCAGTGTCCGCAGCACACCGTAGCAATCCCTGCGAAAGCGTCCAGGTACCTCCTTCCCTTATCGTCGAACAGGTACTGCCTCCTCCCCTCCACAACGTTCAGCTGCAACATAATTAGTTAGTTATTGTAACAGAAATATGTAACGGAATGAAAGACACGTATGGTATTGTCTCTGGTTTCATGATCCGGTGCAGCGCGTGCGTCCTCACTCACCGGAGTTTTGTAGAAATGGAGGATGGAAGGGCTGAGGTACTCCCTGCGCTTGGCGAGGATTTCGTCGGAGGCAGGACCAGCGTAGGGGGCCGGGGAGTAATCGAAGGGCGGCAATTTGTTTGGCGGTGAGACGGCGTCGTCCTTGGTCCTCTGAATCGGCGACAGCGAGACATCCCGGCGGAAGAGGAATCGAGTTGGCGGCGAGGGACGACGAAGGATGAGCCTTGCTGCAAATGATGCCGTCATTTTCCGGAGATGCTCCGAGAACGATGGAGCGGAGCTGCGAAAGTGTTGAGAGGTAGAAAATGAAATGGAGAGAGAAGAGACGAGTTTGGAGGAATCTTGATGCTACTTATATATATGGGAAATGAAGGATTGGCTTAGAATTACTGCTCTGTTTTCACTTGGGTAAAAATAGGCATTTGGTGTAATAATAATGTGTTGTCTCGTGTGTACCCTATTTACCCTTGCTCCTTCTTTTATCTCACAAATGTTCCCACTGCAAGATCCCTTGAATGTAGACGTTTCGTTGGGATCTTTACACTTTTATTTGTGAAAAAAATGGGATGGAAATTACGGACTCTTACACATCTCATACCTATATTTCATGGCTATAGAAAACTTTTATACTCATTCTTGTCTCGGGAGGTGGGTATATCCATTTTATCCTCTTCGCTTATTAAAACAGATTATTTTATTAAATTATATTTATATATCTTTTGTTTGATTTTAAATGTAAAATTGATTTTATATTTTATTAAATTGAATATCATGAACATATAATCATTTATAACGCAAACTTACTTTATATATTATAGTAAAAAATATAAATTGTCGTAAAAATAAATCATTAAAAATATAATAATAATATTTTGTGAGGATGAGAGTTTATATTGAACAAGTACTTGAACACCTATTTCTTTGTCGTTTTCGTTTTAAGAAATTTGATAAGATTTTAATTGATATGCGTTGATTATTTACTCTCATTGAATTACAATAATTTATTTATAGCAAGTTTGTTAATTTTATTAATTAATACTTTAAAAATCATATAAATAAATAATTATGATTGAATATTGCTATAAAGTTTTAATACATACAATTAACCTTGAATAATATCATCATACATAATAAAAGTTGGTATTTCATCATTAAGATAAGGGTGAATTTGGGTGGTACAGGTAGTTGTGAATAATATTACTATCATCTCTAATAGAAATAAATTAGGGACTATAGGTTGATTTTTCATTTATTTAAGAATTGACTAAACATGCATTAAACTTATAAAGTTAGGAGTGTTTATTGACTATGGTGATATGAAGACGCAATTCAATCCAAACAAATTGAGTTGGTTTTTCTTGTGATGAGTGACATCCGACTCAACCCAATCAAACTCAATTCACTACTGGTTGGGGGACTAGTTTAGTAAGTTAAACCCGAGATCCAACACAATCTAACCATAATATTAAATTATTATATATTATTGTTATTTAAAATTATGTGTTTTGTTATTATGTATTTATTTTGATATTATGTTTTGTTAGTTTGGACAAATCGTATAAGTTGTATTTATTTGTATGATTTGCCTAGCTTTGACAAATTGTGTTTAATTTTATTTTGGACAAATGTTTCTTTAGTTATCAATGCTTGAAAATTTAGTTGTATGTTAATTTTAATTTGTTTTAGTTTTGATATATAATTTGTAACTATAATTTATTGTTTATTTTTATTTTATAACAATTATATAGTCTTTTTTTAAATATCCTAAAAAGGCTAACAAAACAATATTTTAAAATTTATTTAAAAAAAAACAAATTTTATTAAAAAAAAATTAAAACTGTGACTCAATTAACCCAACCCAACACAACTCATTCAAGGTGGATTGAGTTTAATGAAAAAAAAATGGAAACCCAACCTAACACCCAATATTTTATGATTAGGTTGAGTTTTGGGTTTGCCTAAACTCGACCCAACCCAACCCGTGTTCAATCTTATATAAAGTGTTTTTTTCTAAAACAAACACACTATCCACGGTTGATTTAAATTTATTAAAATCTACAAAATAAGAAAAGAAACATTAACATACTAACATTTGACTTATATAAAAAAAGACTTAATTAAGTTTTTAGTCTTTAAAATTTGAGGAAATACCGATTTTGGTCTTTAAATTTAAAAATATTTATTTTAATTCTTAAATTACATGTAGTCCTAGTTATCCGATAACGAACTCAAGAATTTGGTGAGGAGGATAACACAGGTTAACATTTGATGTTAAGAATTAATATTCACCTCCTAAATGAAGTGTGTAAACTCATGTTTTGGCCAGGTTAGTATATCACTAAGAATATTTCTAACTAAACCACATCAAAATAAAAACTAATTAATTTCAGGAATTAAAAAAATATTTTTAAATTTCAAAGACCAAAAACGATATTTTCTCAAATTTCAAGGACTAAAAACTTATTGTTTAAATTTATTAACAAAACATTCTTTCTAAAACAAAGACACTGCCGCTATTGGTTTAAATTTATAAAATCTACAAAATAAGAAAAGAAACATTAACAATACTAACATTTGACCTGTAAAAAACTATTAAATAACGTATAAGACGTACCCAACTTTTTTTTTTTTTTGGAAAAACTTCAAACTAATGACAGAGAATATGTTTTAAAAAAGTATGCTATAATTTGTGTTGTTAACATTTCTTACATAGTTTTCATAATATATTATAACAAGTTTTGTGTAATTATAAATGCATCATCCTTAATTATTACTTTTGTATCACATTGAGAGTATTGTATAAAATTAATTTGATATATGTGTTAGTATGATATTTTCAAACATATAAGAATATTAATTTAATGTTTTTAAACTTAAATGGAGGTTAGTGTAAAAAAAATTAAAAAGTGAGATTACTTTTAATTTGATAAAGCTTTAGGTTTGTTGTAATTTTTGTATGTATTAAACTACACAATGAATAAAGGTATTTATGATTTAATATCAATTGATTTTTTTTTTATATATTATAGTACCAAATACAAGTCTATTCGAGTCGAGTTTGATAAAATTATTATAAGAAAAAAAAACTTTAAATATTTAATACAAATGATATGAAAAATCTAAGCATGTAGAGTGTTAATGCTTAATTAGAGTGATTCTTAACCGTAAGAACCATACAAAAGTAACACCACCAACATGACAACACCAACTCAACCACCACTAATAACAAATACAACAACATTTTATTACATTGATTTATTAAAAAAAAAATATTTTTATTATATTATTAACTTGTAAGAAAAAGAAAGAATTTCAAAAGTTTTACATCTCTACCATTAGTTCCATTTTAATTTAATTATTTCTACTCAATTGAATTTCATTATACTCTACCAATACAAACCAAAGAAATAATAATATAATTTTTAAAAATTTCAAAAGGACATCATACTTTTTTTAGTCAATTTACACATATGTTATTTTCTATTATTGAGTTTACATATCTTTGAAAACATACCTACATATAAAAGTATCTATCGCATAATATTATCTCTTTCCTAAAATAAATAAAAATACACAAAATGTGAATTGTATAATTTATTTATTATTAATTATTTAATATATTTTATAGTAATGATTTTCTTTCTCGTCGCATTTTAGATTACATATGATACCACATTTAATTTTATCTCTATCATTTTTATGTTTCTCTTATAAATATATCAAAGATGAATACACATTTCAAAAAGTATAAAATAATAGATTTTAACAAAATTTAAAGCCTCTATATTTTTTATTAAGTATTTTTAGTAAAAATTCAAACATATTATTTCATTATTTGAAGAAAATATATTATTATTATTATTATTATTATTATTATATTAAAAAATAAATTTACTTTAACAAAATTTGAGTATCAATTTTCTTATAACTTTAAACATAATATCTAAGTATATAATAAATATTTTCTATCATTGGAATTGTTTGAAAACTAAATCTTTTCTCTCCCAACAACATCATATGGAAGTTGACATAATTTTTATTTTTTGTATTGTTAATATAATAAATTTTTAATTTCTTTATAATTTGAATTATTTTAATTTTATAAATAAAAAACATTAAAAATTTACTTAACGTAGATTTTTTAATGTAATAAAAAAAGTTAATACATAAAAAATTAAATTTTTTAATCTCTATATATATATACACTATGTACAACATTTTTAAGAGTTTTTGGACCCTAAGTCGACAAATTAAGAAGAATACATATATTGGAATACTGAATTTAATTTTTATATAGTGTTGTTTACCTGTACTTAGCAACAAATAGAAATATGAATCTCATTTATTGCTTTGGAATTGCTTGAGCAATTTTAACCACTTGTTATTTGGTTTAAATGGTTAACAATGAATATTTGTCATGTTTTGTTGAATTTTCTGGGAAGTGTTTTATACATCTTGGGACATTGGTTTGGCTTTCATCCCAACCTTGCAAGCCAGAATTTAGGTGAGCCCGGCCAGTTTAAAAGAGTTGGCCTCAACCCTATAACTCACATTGGTATGAAATGCTAACATGTTGATATTTGTGTTTTGTTCGATGTTTGAGGTGATGATTGAGCTCTTTGAGTTTTAAGAAATTTTTCAAAAATATAATTTGATCTAATTATTAATTCATTTTTGGTTGTTACTAATTTTAGACGTCAAGAATTAAAACGGATTAAAAAATTATATGCAGAGATGAAAACAAGTCATTTTTAGGCGTAGGCACTAAAGATAAATATTATAGGGGAGCAAATGAATAATTAAACCAAAATATTTTTAAAAATAAAAATAATTATTTTTCGGTAATTTTAAATTCACTTTAAAATATCCTGCTAATAATTATTCTCATTACTAAATGAAAAGTATTATCTATATTTTATTTAATATTTTGTTATAAAATATATAGTTGAATTAAACATGATGAAAACACTGTAATATTACCGTAACATATATACCGTAAAACTCTTGCAATTTTACGGCCATTTGCGAAATAATTAATCTATAGAATTGTAGACTCAGCGGCCATTTGCACCCCTATCAACAGCTTAATAATTTTTACTAAAAAAGGTTATATTTTCCAGAGAATGAAGCCGCTGCAAATATTTTTCACAGTTTTAATATCGTTTTAATGTCTCTTGGCTTCATTTTATGAAGGACTGGTTGCATGTAATGACGTCTTACTAGTAATGAATGTTTAAATGTTATCATTAAATTAAGAGAAGTATAATCTGCGAACTACGTTGTTGTAATCATGTTAAGGTATCCACTGCTGATCATGAAACCCTATATATTCCAAGTGTCATTTAATATTTTTATTAACAACTTTATGTTCTTCACAACTATGTATAGCTTAATGCATATGATATTTAATCTAATAGTTGACTTCAATAAAAAGATGTCGAATGGGATTTTTGTTAGAATATAAATTATTTTAAAGTTATTTAGGGTTATTTTTAAGTTAATAAAATTAGTTTTTTTTCTTTTCATTTCATTAAAGATAATTTTGGTAATAGAGAAAAAAGGAGGTTAGAGAAAAAAATTAAAAAGATATTTTTTTCTCTCTATAATTAATATATATATATATATATATATATTCTGAAAGAAAATGAAAGGACTAGTATTCTCTCACCATCACAGAGCCCAAGGAAACAAAGTTCATAAGAAGAAACAACACCAACTAAAGCAAGGAAAGATTTCTAGGAAAAAACTCCCTTAGAATAGAGTTTATGAATTCTTTCAAATTAGGGTAAAAGAGAGAAACCCTAAAGGTGGTAATTTTGAACAATATTATGGATCCAGGTAAATTTTATGGACTCTCTCTTGATGATTACTGAGATTAAAGGATGTGAGCTACATATGATATGAGATTTTATAGTATAGGTTTTTGTATGTTAAACTCCAGAAAATTACTCATAAAAGTCAAATTATGCTTATAATTGGTATTAGAGCAAGGTTATGGTTCTCCGTTAAAGATCTTTTTTCCCCAATTATATTAATCCCAGTTTTAAATCAGAGATTATTGTTTATGTTTTTCTCGTTGCGTTTGAATTAATTTTTCAATAACATTGTTTTTATTAACGCATCCTATGACATCCCATAAATATTATAAATTCTGCATTGAAAGAGTGATTAAATCACCTATTAAAAAAGTGATTAAATCATGTAACTATAATGTCATTTCATTATTGAATTTGTGGGTTGTATTAATGGATTAGTTTCGCTTGCATCTTTTTAATGTAATGCTTCATTATTTGTAAAATTAATTTTTGAGAACGAACTCTAATATTCGCTAAAAATCTTTTACAAAAAATAAATTAATTTTGAATTACATATTAAGGAAAAATTTGTTAATCATCAAAATGATCAAATAAAGTTTTGTGTTTCCAAATTATATGATTGATTGATAAAATAATGCTATGAAAATTTGTATTTGGGTTAATGAAATTGTTAATTAAAAGGCATATATGTATTGCCCAAAGGTGAACCATTTATTTTAATTAATGATATAAATTATATATTTACATACTTGTTGAGTATATGTTTATTAAAAGATATTATACATGTCAAGAAAGGTATAATTTATTGCCTATATAAAAGTATATTTGTGTAGCATTATTATATATATGAAGATGTGTTTATTTATTATCCAAAGATGAATTTAAATACATTATTAAAATTTAAATAGTTTGAATTCATTATAGTTATTCAACGCATTAATTTGTGAGTATGTTTGTATGTATGTATGCAATTGTTCATAATATGCTTGTTTTAGGTCATTTAATGATTAAGTTCAATAAGCTAAATTACGATGATGATCTGAAACGATCCAATTTCAATTGGGTGTAATAAACTTAGACCTTGCAATAGTGATGTATAGTCATTCAATCATCATAGAGATTAGTACTGATGCTGACACATCTAGTCATTTATGCCCAAAATAGAGAATGTTAGAGAATTCATGAAATTGGTAAAGGATTACTCACAATCTGACATTACTGACAAGTCAACTGTGGACAACTTATCAAGTGAGTTAACCAATAAGAAGTTTGATTGGTCTCAGTCAATTCATAATCATGTGACAGCAATGGCTAATTTGGCAGCAAGGTTGAATTCTATGGAAGTGGAAGTGAATGAGCCTTTTCTAGTACAATTTATTTTGAACTCTCTTCCTCCTGAATTTGGCCAACTTCAAGTGAATTATAACACTCTTAAAGAAAAATGGTTTTCAAGAAATTAAGGTAAAAGCTAATTCAGGAAGAAAGGAGGTTAAAGAAGATGAAGGATCACTCAATTCATCTTATGACTTAAGTAAAAGCTAGTACCATTCATAGAAAGTTAGGTAAAGGTAAACAGGATAAGGACAAATCCTAATTAAAGATTGAAGAGGGAGGAATATTGCTCATGTGTCACATACTATGCAACTATTCCTTTCAATCCAAACCATAAGAAGAACTGAAAAGTTTCTCTAAATGGGAACCAAAATGAAGGCAAGAATATAGGGCATTGGGACATACAGATTAATCTTGGACATTGGAAGGATGTCTATATGTACCTAGATGTGCCCGGGATTTAGTTTCAGTTGAAAAGATGGATCAATTGAGTTTTAATTTTAAGATTGGAAATAATGTATTTTCTTTATTTAAGGATGCATATCGTTATGGATATAGTACTTTAATATATGGTTTGTATTGTTTCAATCTTGATGCAAAGTTTATGGAATCTCTGTTTAATATTGAATGTGATGTTAGCCGTAAGCGTAATGTGCGTGATGATAATTCTGCTTATTTGTGATATTAAAGATTAGGTCACATATCTAGGGAAAGGATAATGATGTTAATGAAAAAAAATGAAATTTTTCCTCAATTGGATTTTGGTGACTGAGATGCTTGTTTGCATTGTATTAAAGGAAGCTAACCAAACAAATATCAAAGAATTCTACTACAAGAAGTAATGAACTTCTAGAATTCATTGATATTTGTGAACCTTTTGACATTCCATCTTCGAGCGAAGAAAAGTATTTTATCACTTTTATTATGACTTTTCACGTTATTGTTAATTATTTGTACCTTTTACATGAAAAGTCTTAATTAATGGATGCCTTAAGGGTGTTCATTGAAAAGGTAAAAAGACAGTTGAAAAAAAAAAGGTGAAAGTTGTAAGGTCTGATAGAGGTGATGATTTGTATGCAAAATACAATGAAAGTGGATAATGTCTAGGTTCATTTGCAAAGTTCCTTGAAAGTAAAGGTATATGTGCACAATGTACTATGCATGGCACACGACAACAGAATGATGTGGCTAAAAGGCAAAATCGTACTCTGATGAATATGGTTAGGTCTATGTTGAATTATAGTACTGTACATTTATATTTATGGATGCACACATTAAAGATCGTTGCATATTTGCTTAATATGGTTCTTAGTAAAGCAGTTCCTAATACTCTTTATGAATTATGGACAGGAAGGAAACTTAGTGTGAGACATCTCCATGTTTGGGGTTGTCCAGTAGAAGTAAAGGTGTACAATCCATATGAAAATAAAACTTTATAAAAGAATCCTTAGCGACTTTTTCATTGAGTATCAAAAAAATCTAAAGATTATAGGTTCTATTGTCCTAATCATAGTACAAGAATAGTTGAGTTTGGTAATGCTCTGTTCATTGAAAATTACCTTTTTAGTGGAAGTGAGAAATCACAAAATGTGGATATTGTAGCAACTCATGTGAAACTTTTTCACCTAAAGCCCATTCTCAAGATGTTGTTCCTCTGGTGGTATTACAATCAACAACACCCAGAGATAATATTATAATATTCAAAACCCACAAGGTGATGAGCCAGTAACCAATGTGCTAGTCATAAATGAACAAGTGATAGAAGAGACACAAGAAATAGCACCAAGAAGGTCTAAAAGGCAAAGAAGGCCAACTATTTCAAGTGATTATATTGTGTATTCACTTGAATATGAAAATGAATTCAACATTGATGAAAATCTAGTCTATTTCAGGCAAGCTATGGAAAGTGACAATTCTAAAAATGGTTCAATGCAATGAAAGAAGAGTTGAAATCAATGGATGATAATAGTTGCTTAAAGGTTCAAAATGATTCGGTTGTAAATGAGTCTTTCAAGACCAAATGTGACTCGAAAGGCAATATCGAAAGGTACAAAGCTACTCATTGCCAAAAGTTTCACTCAAAAGGATGGTATTGAACTACAAAGAGGCATTCTCTCCAATCTCTAAGAAGGACTCTTTGAAAATTATTTTGACTTTGGTGACTCATTATGATTTAGAGCTTCACCAAATAGATGTAAAGACTACCTTCTTAAATGGTGACTTAGAGGAAGAAGTTTATATGGACCAACATGAAGGGTTTGTTTTATAGAAAAGGAAAATCTAGTGTGTAAATTAAAGAAGTCAATGTGTAGACTAAAACAGGCTTTGAGACAATGATATCTTAAGTTTAATGATATCATTAAAATTTTGTAGAGAACAATGTTGATCAATGTATCTACATGTAGGTTGGTGGGAGTAAAATTTTGTGATTTTAGTCTTTATGTTGATAACATTTTGCTTGCTGCTAATGATGTTGCTATGTTACATGATGTAAAGAAATATATCTTTAATAACTTTGAAATGAAAGATATGGGTGAGGCATCCTATGTGATAGGAATAAAAATATTTCGTGATAGATCACAAGGATTGTCTCAGAAAGGATAAATCAATAAGGTATTAGAGAGATTTAGAATGGAAAAAGTGTTTTGCAAGAGTTGTTTCAATACAAAAAAAGGGACAAGTTTAGTCAATTGCAATGTCCTAAAAATGATTTGTAACGAAAGGAAATTGAGTTTATTCCCTATGCGTAAGTGGTTGGAAGCTTGATGTATTCCCAGACATGTACACATCCGGATATTAGCTTTGCTGTAAGAGTGTTGGGCAAATATCAAAGCAATCCCAAAATAGAATACTGCAAAGATGCAAAGAAAGTTCTTTAGTATTTACAAGACACCAAGGATTACATGCTCACATATAGGAGATCAAATCACCTTGAAGTGATTGGCCACTCATATTATGACTGAGATTGTGAGGCCATGATTCAAACATTATGGCTGTGAAACTTTACTTTAGGGTCCAATTGATAGTATAGCTAAACCGTTAATGTTTTGCTGTGAAAACTCTACAACTGTCTTCTTCTCTAAGAATGAAAAACACTTTAAAGGAGCAAAACATGGATTTGAAGTATTTGACAATTAAATAAGAAGTGCAGAAACATAGAGTATCAATTGAGCATATTGGTACAAGCTTAATGATAATGGATTCGTTAACTAAAGGTTTATCACCCAAAATATTTATTGGCCATATTGAAAGGATGTGTGTTATGGATAAGTCTTTGTTAATGATGTAATGTGATGTATATATATACATTATAATGATAATGCTCGTATTGTATGGCGATTATGAATTCAATTATAATTGTGTTTCTGCTTGTTATGTCATTCACATTATATGGTACACATGATTGTTTTAGTGAGATGACATGATGTGTGTTGAAAGGATGTTAAATACACATTATTATTAAAGTTGAGTTAAATTGGACGATGTGTGATACATGCGAGGGACCAGGTTGTTTGGATAACTTGCAACTGCCATGATTCAATTATTTTAATTTAATTAATGATGGTGACTTTTAATTTCAATGTATGGTGTGCACTTATAGTTTGATGTTGAAACTTTAAGTCATCACATGAGCTAAGTGGGAGAAATGCTAGATTATTTAATCTAATATTGACTCATGTAATTATGAAATAACTTTAATGAAAATATGTATAATGTGATGATTGTTAGACTAGAAAGTATTTTAAAGTAATTGGGGGTTATTTTTAAGTTAATAAAATAAGTCCCCTTTTTTTCACTTCACTAAGGATAATTTTGGCAATAGAAAAAAAGAGGTTGGAGAGGATATCAGAAAACATTTAAAAAGATATTCTCTCTTTCTCTCTCTCTCTCTCTATATATATATATATATACATACATATATTCTGAAAGTATTATTAGCTAAAAAGAAAGGGTTAGAGTTCTTCCACCATCACAAAGATTAAGGAAAGGAAGTAAGAGAACATAGAAATTCACCGAGTAAGAAAGTCATCATAAGAAGAAGCAGCCTCAACTAGAAGCAAGGAATGATCTCTAGGAAAAGATTCCTTTAGAACAAAATTTCTTAATTCTTTCAAATTAGGGTAGAAGAGAGAAACCTTAAAGGTGCTAATTTTGAACAATACTATCGATCCATGTAAATTTTCTTGACTCTCTCTTAATGACTACAAAGATTAAAGGATGTGAGTTACATATAATTTAAGATCCTGTAGTGTAATTTCTTGTATGTTGAACCCTAGGAAATTACACATAGAAGTCAAATTATGATTACGTGTAAGTCAAGATCAAAGAAAGTCCTTCTTCTTGAGCAATTAAAAGTTACCCTAAGCAATAAGAAATTAATTATCATTGGTACCAAAATTGAGTAGACCAAGGATTGTTACAAACTATTTTCTTTAATTCTTATAAAAGTGGGTTGGAATCCATCTAACAACTCATTCCTTACTTAGTGGACAACCTTTTTTATTTGATACCTAAAGACTAAATGAATTTAGTATGCCATTGGCATCCTACTTAGTTGTATAAGATTGTCCCTCCATTTTTTTTAAGTCAAGTGAATTGTATTAGTGATGGAATAAGATAGCACAATATATGCTATCCTAATGCATTACAATGTTAAAAAACACACACTACTTACCAACATAATGAAAAAAAAAAGTAAAAACCCACCCGTTACACCTGATGGATTTAGAATCCATTCTGGAAAGCTATGAGAGGTTAAGTTACCTACCTTACTCTATTTCCACGAGCATAGTTGAGTTATTAGAACGATATCCTGAATAATGGAAGTTTTGACTTGAAAACTTATGCATTTCGTGTCTTTCAAAGTTGTCACATGATTGTAAACCACACAAAGGACCAAACTTTCCAAGCTCTGGTGTTGCCATTAACTAGTCCCAGGAATTGAATACCATGTGTGTGACTACAAGTGATATTAAAAGCTGTAAAGATATTCTACAATGTGCAAACATCAACCCAGACTCTAAAAGACATTGAGCAAAATACGAATAAATGTAGACTTGTTTCTTGTGCTTCACCACACAGCCCACAAGAACATTTGCACAATGAAGGATTGTCTCTCCATTAATTTTATTTTTTTTTGTTGAATAATAAGGACAAAGTTCCATTAGAGAAACTCTAATTATTAAAAAGCAAAATACTATATCTTGGGTGTGGAACAATTCTAATTTCACCAAACTATGTGCCATAGAGTTCCTCTCTCTAGAAACAAAGACAAAACTACACTTATAGGTAATTAATATAGAAGTAATTAAACTTACTATCTGATAGTTTTTTAATTATATAAAAATAGTTTATATTGTAAGGGGATAAAATCATATATTATTTATTAAAAAAATTATTGCTAAGATTTTTAACACATTAAGGTTTCTGACACAAACCATTAATAGAATATAATTAGTCAACAAATTTAATCACAACTCGTAAACGAGGATCAATACATCGTTACACATCACTTCTCAACTCAACCCAAAAATCTGAAAAAATGTCAAGTTTATGGGTGTTTCATTAATCATTATAATGTTCAATCATATTTAAACTCAAAAATTATATATAAATCAATTATTATTTTTCAATTACTCATCTCTATTTTCTTGAAAGGTAGGAAGATATATAAAGCGAATTTGCAATGCCGCTGCCCATTTGGCCGTACCTTGGGGACTCATTTTGACAGCACATAATACGCAACCTCTTTTTGTCATTTCACTGATCAATTAAACAACCAATTAAAATTGCAATTATATAAGCCAATAAAGAATAGACCATAGTGTACCTGGTTTTAAATGTGGATTGGATAAATTGATCAAAATGAATCTGCCCATGTTTCTAGCCAGATGGATACTTTTATTTGGTTCACATGCACGGTTCCCTTAATTATCATCTCACTTCAGACAATAAGGGAGCACCTAAAGCTTTTGATTTTGCTGCTACAATAATTATCCGAATACTAGCTATATGCTTCTTTTTCATTATAAACAATATATTGATTCATTCTTAATTAATTTATACTATAAAACAAAGGTTTAAAGGCAACTTGCTAGCTCCCTTATGTTTTTTATTTCTTAATTTTGGTTTTTTCAAAATTTTATTGTAATATTTAGTCTTTTTTACAAAAATTCTTAATTTAGATATATCCCTCAATTAGAAGACGTTGTCGTATTTAATGTTTATATATAAAAATCTTCAACCTCAGTTAAAAAAGAGACAATTATCTTTTCCGAAGTTAACAACAATGAATAATAATTAATTATTGTTTGTTAGTAAATAATTTATTAATTCGATCCTATAAATTATCTATAATTTTAACTCTGTAATAATTAATTATTATAAGTAAATAATCGATTATTTTAAACTAGAATGAATTATGACTAATAATTTCTATATGCCAACGTAAAATTTAGCGATTAATATATTTTCAAATTAATGTATGCAACTAAATTAAAACTTTGAAATTAAAAGGGCCGCGAGTTAATAGTTATGTGGCCATGGTTAGTTGATTAGAAGTGATCATGCTAAAATAATATTCATTATTAAAGTGTAATGTCTTAACATAATAATAGGCTTTGATCAGAGTAACAGATAAAAGCAAGAAAACGAGAAATTATAGGTTTATAAAACAAAATGGCTTTCATCATCCTGGCTTTTATTCTGATGGCACTTCCTTGTATGTTTGTCGTGTAGGATTTCCATACAATTATCTTATTATTTAGCTACTGAAACCGCTAGGAAGACAACATTTTAAATTTGAAAGGCCAAGACAACTTAGCATCTTTGATGTGCAAAGTTATCTGCAAAGCTGTTTATAAACGGAAGGTTCCGTATTAAACAAATTCTTCAACCTTTATTTAATAGAAACATTTAAATATCTCTTCATTAATGTTGTAATATCTCTTCATTTTTCTATATTCTTTGACTTTTATCCTCTATATTTTTTAGGCCTTTGGGCCTTCAGGCTCTTGGGTCTGCCTCTTATTTAAGGATAAGTAAACTAAGATTACTTGGCAATAAATGTAAGTAAATGATGAGATTAGTTAGATAATTATAACTAGCAACTTTCGAATTAATTCGCCAACTCTTACAAGTTTACAAATATACTTACACTCTATGAATTAATTTGTGAGTTCTTGAGTTTACTATTGAGTCAAAATACTTTGTGTCATTCTTGAATTAAAGAACACTTGTATATAAGAATATCAAACTTTCATTTCCCAACAATACCAAATATATATAATAATGTTCTATCATTATTATCAAGTTTGCAATTATTATTTGACAGGTACACATTGCTAGAGTTAGTTATTTAAGTATTGTGAAAATTATGGTTTACTATTTTAATTTATTATGTTGTTGAAATGTTTAATTGTATGTTATTTATAGATATTTTTTATCATTTTCATATAAAGTAAATTCTTATGAGTCTAGTTTATGAAACTCTCACTTATTAGCCTAAACTCTTAAATTTTCATTTTATGTTGACACTAATAACTACTTGACATAATTATGGAATTAGTTGGTTAAAGACCTAATTAACGTAGGGGAGGTGACTAAGAGGTCATGACCATCTCTCTATAAAAGTGGTGGACATGTGATCTAATAACTAAAAAGTGGTAGATATAGAGACCTAAAACTTAAAAGTAGTGGAACACAAAGTCTTGAAAACTAAAAAACAATCAGTATTGGACCCAAAATATAAAAGTGATAGTCACAAAAACCTTGAAAATTTAAAAGCAATGAACACAAGGATCCAAAAACATAAAATAAAAAGGCATAAGGACACCAAAATTTAAAACCATAGGAAATCAAGATCCAAAAACTTAAAAGTGGTGGGCATGATCAAGGATAAAAAAAAGTTAAAAGTTGTAGGTGTGAAGGCTCGAAATGTAAAAACAATATGGGCATAAGAACTCAAAACATGTAAAGATATAAATGCCAAAAGTTAAAATATAAAAGAATACAAAGTTTCCTCAATTGAAATATGAATAGAGGTATGATAGCCATGCAATTCAAAAGAAAACATGTCATGCTAGTCCTTATATGTTACCAACATCTTTTGAAAAATTTTCTTAATATTCTTATTAAATTTATTGTTTTTACTGCTTGATTTATCTTTGGATGATAAATAAAGAATTGTGATTCTAAATCTTAGAAGTTATGACACAAATGTTTCATCATTTTATTGTTCAAAATTAGTCTCATTGTTAGTTTTAAATAATGGATATTATTTTCTTATTTTTTATTAATAGTAATTTGTGATTTATACCTTATCATCTATTATTAGATTGATCCTTGGTTATTATTAGAGAAATTCTATGTAATCTATAATGATCCTATTTGCTCATCATAAATAAAGACATTGTGTGGTCATCCAAGACACGTTGACACACATTTACATAGTATAATAGCATAACTAGATCCTAGAAGTTAGAATGTCTCAAGTGTCTAAACTGTCTATGGTGGTCTCTGGCCATTAAGGGACTAACCGTCATATCGTCACATTCCTTCGTAGAGATTTTTCTCATAGACTTTATTGTAAACATTCCTAAAGACCATTCCTATAGACCCTCTTGGTTCCATTCTTAAAGACCCTTTCCAAAGTCCATTCTCAAAGACCTTTCCTAGAGACCCTTCCTTGAGACCATTCTTAAAGACCTTTTCCAAAGACTCTTTCTAGTGTTTTTTCTCTTATTTTCTCGCCTTAGGACATTCTTCTCTTTATGCCTTAAGGTGTGCCTTATTCATCAAGGTGAACAATACTCGTTCACATTGTTGGACACTCATTTAGCATCCATGAAGCGGAAAATATGACCGTTTTAGGGTAAGCGTACCTTATACAATATTAACAATGGACCTAAGTTTAGATATCGTACCCAAAGGACCATATCTAGTTCTCAAATAATTCAATTTAGAAGATAAGAGAGTTATTTAAGAGAGTAATAAGTTTGGAATTCTATGGATTAAGACTTAGGATTGTGATTTCACTACAATGTTTTTACCCCCTATTTACTAAACAATCTCCTTCTTTGTTATTCATTGATCACCAATAAAGTACCCAAGTTGTTGTGATGCATTTGGTCATTCATACTATACTATAACCTTAACTTGTTATTCATTTTGGTCATGCAAGATTTCAAATTAGGATCATTTTCTTTTTGCCCAATTGGAGGTTTGTCTTATAAATTTGGTCAATTCTATCAGAGTAATAACCTACTTGCCAATTATTTAAACATCAATGATCATGACTATTCAAATAATTAGGATGTACAAGTGTAATAGAGAAGCAAATTAATCACTGAATAACATTGTATAATAATACAAAGTACAAGGGGAAATCACAAATGATTTACATCACAACCCTAGAAAAAGGAGGTTTAGCTAGACATGGATAATTTAATGCCAAACCAGTACCTCATAGTTAAAAGAAAGAATTAATGATATGGAACATTGTGAATTGAAGAAATCCAAAGCTTCCTTGTCATTCCTCGTCTCCAGGTCACAAATCTCCTTCTTTGTCTAAGCCAAAGCAAGTCCCTTTTGTCTTTCATCTTTTGGTATTTATATAAAGAGTTTGGGCTTTTTAGCATGAGTGTGTTAGAATGAGCACGACTGTGTTGTTTTGGCATCTTTCTAGACATTTATATAGCACGGTTGTGCTACTAGTTAGCACAACCATGCTCGAGGTTGTCAAGATCAGAACATAACTGTGCTAAATTAAGCATGATTGTGCTTCAATAAATTCTTTAAAAAGGCTTGATTTTGTCCATTTTCTTCTCATTTCTTAAATACCTATCTAAAGTGAGAATAAACACTAAAAAGTGAGTTTTGCTAATAAATATGCAATTCTTTCCTTACAAACAGGTATTAAACATGATAAAAATATGGATAAAAAATTAATTTATCAATCTACTAGGTTGCCTTTTTGTTAATCTATACTAGCGACCTTTTCGAAGATCGTCATGTCATCTACATATGCAACTAGCTCAAAAAACCATTGTATTTGACCCTAAACATAGTTATGATGTGTAAAGTTTACACACATGATGTGTGACACATCTAGAAAAGGTAACACACTGGTCACTATTATCATTGTGGGACCTTCGTTGGTTACTTTCAAGTCATGCTTATTTGACACAACCACACAACTAGAATATTCTTTCATTGTTATTCTTATTAGATTTACTATGTTTATAACAAGTTTGATTTATATCATACATATAGGCTCCAATTTGCGAATGAATGTTAAAGATTAAATGAATTTGATATTTACTCTTTATTACCTTATTATTAGATTGATCCTTAGTTATTATTAGAGAGAATTTAATGTAATCAATAGTAATTCTATTTGCTCATGATAAATAAAGGTGTTATGTGGTCATCCAAGACACATTGACACATATTTATAGTTAGTAATAATGTGGCTTGACAAACTGTATTACCCAATTAGACCCTTTTTTTATGAATTTGATTGGTACATTTGTTGTTAAACTAATGTATAATGTTATCATAGCCCACTTGGTGAAGTGATAAATGGGAATATGGATGTAACAATACTCATTCAATGCCTTATAGTTTCAATTAGGCTAATTACATGTATTCCCTACATAGAAATATCTATGACCATAGTGTAGCCAAGACGTTCAAGGATGTTGTTGACACATATATATTTTCAACACATGTTTGAAATTTGTGGGACTTCCTCACATGGCTATAACAATTAACTTCTATGGTTAAACAATAATAATGAACCATCAAATATTTATAGTCTATTATTACATGTCAATGTCTATGTATTCCAATTATGCCTTTATAAATTTCTTTTATTATTTTCCAGATCTTAATCACTTCAACATATCTAAGCAACATCATATCATTATTTACATTTTTAGAATCACATATTTGTTTGAGAAGAATCTCATTGCCAATTTTTTAAAGGTTTTTTTTTTATGATTTATTGAGGCATTAAGAAGATGCATTCCCTCTTTCATGTAAAGCTTAATATCATAAAATCATGTTTTTTGTATGCAAGTTCCTTTTCCATTCTTAGCAGTAAGTTGATCATTCTTGATTAGCTTTCCTTTGACTTTAAGCAAATGAAAAACTAGTGTCAAGTCATATACTTCCAAAATTCTACCCTTAAGACTTTTTTTAGAAGAGCTTATTTACAACTTATTTGATCATATAAACACTTCTTATACAAGTGTTTGGATAAATTAAAAAAAAAAACACTTATATAAGTTTCATAAGCTATTTTAAGCTTATTTGAAATTTGCACTCCTTTCGACTCCCACCTCTCACATTTTTTTTGTCTCTCTCATGATTAAAATTTACTATTGAGTCTCTCTCCTCTCAACTATATATATATATATATATATATATATATATAATACTTATGCAATAAGCTTATAATTTGAGTCTAAATTCAACACTAGGATCCTCATTACTCTTCTTTCAGATTTTGTCACATAAGAAATGCTAGCAACACACTCCTTTGGACACACTCTACATGATTAGTTGAAATTTATAGAAAACCACAAATTATTTGGGTTCCACTTGTCATTAAATGACTATCTAGAATGGAAAAAAATTCTAGTTAAATTGGATAGTTAATTTACATTTGGAAAAAATTACTTTAGTTTCAATACTACTTCTAGAATGGAAATGGTGGATAGGTCTCCCACCATGAGAGAGAAATTTTCAACCATTAGATTTGTTGATTTATAAATCAATGATTGATTTTTTTTTCTTTTTTTCCCTCCTTTTTCCATCTTTATTCGTACATTTTTCTCTTTCTTATCTTCCTTTTATCCTTCTGAAAATCACCTACGAAGCATCTATTGATATGCACATCTTTATACTTTTTACGAGTAACAATGTTGTTGAAGAACTCAACAACAACGTTATGTTTTAGGAAACAATACAGTTGCGAAAATGTTCGACGATGTAGTAGAGCTTTATGGCTATGTCGTGTGCCAATCTCAAAGCCTTCATCTCTCTTTCCATGAGTGTGTCTTCCACCAAGTGCATAACTATGATGGATCCAACATATGTACTTCGATGGTCACCATAGTTATATCTAATTAGATATTTTGATTATATTTTATTATACTTGTTAAGTACAAAGTTTTTTACACTACTATTGGCAAGTGCATCAGCTAATCATAGTAACTGATAAATATCGGGTCAATCCCACTGGGACTTGGATGAAATCTCGATACTTTCTACTTGTATGAACGAAAATGATAAAGATTTAAACTAACAACTGCTAAAGCATAAAGTAAATAAATGCAAAAATAAATAAAATAGGTGGTTACACAAATACGATTCAGTTGGGTTTAATTTCATTGAACTATCCCTCAAGTGCATAAATAAACTCAAAATCCTCGTTCACTACCCATGTTCCCATCACCCATAAAAATATCTTTAACTTGGATCCTCACAAGAAAGGAACTAAGTTATTTGAGCTTTAGATTATGAATCTCTCACACAAATTAAATTCAAATAATCTTCATGTAAGACAAGAGCTTAAGATGACCGATGAATTTTACTCTCTCCCGAGCAATAAAAACCCATTGGGATCTCTTCTCATTTTACAAGTTAAAATCCTACAAGTAAAATTTGTTAATGTGATAAAGACAATAATGCACAAGATAAAGAAGAGCACCAACACTGAGTGATAAACTTAGATTAAAGAAAACAGAAATACACAAGAGTTCAAGTAAAATTACATTAAATCCAAACAAAATAAAAAGTTTAACTAACCATCGAGATAGATGAGTGTAAAAAAGGGACAAAGATGGGTCTAGAGCGTGCCCTTGGTCAGCAAGGTGTGTAACCCCCTTCTCTAAAATAAAAACATCATTGTTAAAGTCTCATATTTGTTTTCGACTCCCAAAGACCACGAAGTGGGCACTGGGTAGCGAATTTTGCGTTTTCTCAAAATTTGAATCGAGCACTGGGTGCCCACACGCGTTGGGTGTCCACATGTTGTCACAACACAAATTAGCTCAAATTCTTTACCGTTTCTTCAGTCTTTCTCGCAACTATCTCAAAAAAACTAAAACAAGGAATTCTAAACCTAAAAATAAATTCCTAATGAATTCTAAATTGAATAAAAAAAGGAGGAAAATAAGACTTTAAATGAGAAAGAATTAGGATAACTGTTCTATTTTACCTATGTGAAAATAGGTAATTTAGGCCATTATCAGGAATTGTCGACGATGTAATGGAGCTTTATAGCTATGTCATGTGTCAATAACATATGCACTTTATTGGTCACAAGAATTGTATTAATCACGTCTTACTCTCTCTTATATATAATTTGACGTTTTGATTATATGTTTTATTTACTCAGTTATGTAAAATTTGATTTTTATTCTCTCAAATTTTGTTAATCACTAGTTAAGGAAACTTGGTTGAATAGGAAATGTAAATTGTTGGAAATATTTATTCTCAGTTAGACCTCTGTTCTATTCTTACTAGACAAAAAAAATTGTTCATTATTAAATTATTTGAATTTTGAAACTTGTTTGTTCTAATTCAAAGGAATGCATCAAACATTATTTCTAGTACAATAGATATTGGTTAAAGATTGAAGTATAGAGGACAATTGGCTAGAGTAATAGAGGACAATTGTCAGGGAAAAGAAAAGATAATAGGGGTTGTTTGTGGTGAAATTTGTTTAATAAAATAAATATTTAAAAATAAAAAAAATTCACCAAGATTCTAAAACCAAATAAATTTATATTTATTTGAGGAATTTTAGAATACAAAAGGTGTGAATCTTAATGAGTTCTTTTTGGCCAAACTAGTAGTAATTAACACTTTAAATCAAAAGACAAGAATGATGACTTAATTTTTTTATATTTGATGAAAACACGATTGTTCTCATTTGTTAAGTTCATATTATACAAAATTGAAATCCCAAGTGGGATGCTCTCGAAGTAAATCCTAAAAGAAAATCTCAATGATTAAGTGCAAATAAAGCAATCAGTGTAAATAACCTCGAAGATAAAATCTCAAAGACTAAGTGCGAGTAAAAGGAAAATTAAATGCAAAGACAATAAAGAAAATTACAGAAAAGATAATCTGCACTAAAATTCATAGTAAGAACATATATCTTTTATCTCTTCACTCATTGTCATCCTTAGACATCTTGAGTTAAGTGAGATGCTATGTAAGTATTCTGACCTCTAATTTCTACAATGGTAAAAAGTATTTATAGATGATTTTACAATGGTCACTTAATCACATGTATGAAAAGGAAATTATTATTTTATTCCTAATAGAAATAAACTAGCAAAACCTCCAATAATTACAAAAAAATACCAAATGGAAAGTAACTTCTTTTTGTTTCACATTTGATCCTTATCCTTTTGACTTGTCATCTCTCAACCCCTCTTTGATACTAAAGCATAAAGGCCTTTGATTCTAAGTGTCAAGTTGATTCTTGTGTTTCCTTATGTGGTTGATTATATTATTTTATTACCTTTTTTGTTACTGTCTCGAGAATAAGGTTCTCTACTTCTTCGAGGTCACTCTACTCGATAAGATGAGTGCAAAAAAGAACCTCATTTAGGTTGATATCTTGAGCAAAACGAGTTTTCTCAAGGATTCTCTCTTCATGACTTCCTCGATCTTTGAACCCATCACTAAACGTCTTAAATGTTGTTTTCCCTCGATCTTAGTATTTATCTAATATTGTAGTATCTTTGAGATCTATTAATTTGGACAAAATATCCCAAATTACCCATGTGATTTTTCCTCACATTAGTAGGGGCACACTGGGAAAGAGAAAAAAAATAAAATATTCTCAATTTTTTATATTTATAAAAGTATATTTAAGGTTAAGATTCCGTCTCACATATTGGACTTGCAAGACCTTTCTACCTTTCCCAGCTCCCATCCTATAAGTAGTGTAATTTCAAACTACAAACATGATTTCTAAGTTCCACATTATTATTTAAAAGGAGGCTAACAAACTCGTCTCATCCTTGTTCTCAAATTTTTTAAAAAGAAAAATATGAACTCAATCCCGCTTAATAAAATTTTTTTCCGTCAAAATACGAAAATGTTATTGTAATCCCTAATTATAAAATATATTTAAGTAATCCACATAAATTTAAAAAGTTGATTATTTTAGTTTGAAACAATAATTTTTTCTGTAATTGTTTTTTCAAAGTTCAGCCTCAAAATTATTGGAACTAATAATGTGGAGAGAGTAATTATAATGAAAATTGATTTTTTTTAAGATTCAACTTTTCCATTAACATCCGCTACAATCTTTTTTAAAAAAAGATTGGAAGTTCTTAAAACAATTCAATTTATAATAAAACAACTATAAGTATTAAAAAGAATTAATACTAAAAAATAAAAAATAGTATTGTAAAAAGTGTGGGTCTTTCTAGAAGAGATGTATATGGGCCTTAAATTCCATGGTTAACATCAATCATGTTGTTTGCTGTTGTATGAGAAACACATTCATCTGGTTCTGATATCTATCTGTTCAATAAACAAAGATCCAGTAGATGATGATTCACGAATAATAAAATCCTTGCAAAACCAGAGAATCTTATCTTACCAACACCAATCAAATCCCTTGCTGACGAGGCTTCAATTTTCTTAGCTTATCTTAGATTCCTGATATATGTCGAAAACATTGTAAATATAAATGTATGTAACTAAAGCGTTACGTTATGATGCAGCAGCTACAGATTCTTCCCTTTCACGTTAGGTATTGGGGAAGTTCAGAACTCACCAAGAATCAAACTGTAAAGTTCCATATAATGTGAGCTGTTGGTTATTATATAGTGTGTTTATTTATACGTGGTAACACGTAAGTGAGAATACAAAGTCTGATTTGGGACGAATCCATCTCCATCACTCTTTGGATATTCTATTAGATCGAATTTACAAATAACTCACTACTGTTTCATTTTAATTTTATTATTTTTCTGTGAGATAGAATAGACTATATCTTCAATCACTTCAGCTACAAGGTGCAACACCTTTAATGCGGGTTTTGTGGCTAAGCGACGTTGCATTCTGACAACAAACATGTGGCCCAGAAAATAGATGTTACAAAATTGTTTATACATTCACTTAAAAGTTGAAATATAAAAGAATTTACAGTAACTTACATCCGACCCGTTTGACAAAAAAATGGTTTGTATACAAGTAATTTTAAAACATTTATTTTCATTATTAATTTAATAATTGTAATACATAATTCATCTTTAAATATTAGACTAGAAAATTATTTTTATTTTAGTTTTTAATTCTTAAATTTTAAGATTTATATTTTAATTTTTAACTTTTTTTCATTCTTATTTTTTGAGCTGCATGGTTAGAAAATCTTTTTAACAAACATTATTTATCAATAAAATCAATAAATATTTTATAGGTTTAATTATACTTTATGCACCCAATTTTTTATATTCTGTCTTCCAACTTTTATATTATCATATTATGCTCTCAATTTTTAAAATATTAAATTGTATTTGACATTGATTGTTAACGATTAAAAATTAACAGATTAATTCACATGTAACAGTAATTTAGGAGTAACTTGATGATATGGTATGTACTATTTCTGTGATTTAAAATTAATTTGCATAATAGTGAGATACTTATTATTAATTAAATTAATTTTAAATAAAAAAATTAGAATTTGTAATTTTATTAGTTAATTAGGATCTCGTGTTCCATTTAACATTTTTCACTTAATAATAATAATTAGACACAAATTCAACAATTTTACAAATGAAAAGCACAATATTATTAGAGTTTAATTAATAAAAAGTTTTACAAAAATATTCAATTACAATTCTCTAGTATAGTAAATTTGTTAACTTTATCAATTAATACTTTAAAAGTCATATAAATAAAAAAATTATGATTAAATGTTAGTATAAAATTATTTTACACTGTGAATGTATGCTAATTAAATTCATATTATCATTTAGAAATTAGGAGCCTAATCTCGAAAATGAAAGAAATTAAAACCTAATTAGACATATATTTTATATATACCTATAACATGATAACCTAATATGGTACGTCTTTAATAAAAATTTATGATAACCTAATAGAGTACGTCTTTAATAAAATATATGAAAAACTAATCTATGGAAGATAGTATATATAAGAAATTTTACAGACCATCATCTAATAAAAAAGCATGATGTATGATTTGATTGATATTTATAATCATAATAGTATTAAAAGTTGTATCCAAAATTTTAATAAATTATTAGTGTAATTTTTTTTACAGTTCTAATATATCTAAATTAAATTATATTTTATTGATAAATCATTATATATATATATATATATATATATATATATATATATATATAATTGATAAGTCAACAACGCTGAAAAAATAACAAGTAAGCATCGGATGTGTCATCTCACAAAGATAATAAAATAGTACAAATACAACATAATATTAGTATTAAATATTATTTTCTAATATTAGTATTAAAAACACACACACAATGTTAGTATTAATTATTTTTGTAAATTCATCGTATTTATATTAATAATTTATATAAATATTACATTATTAAAAGGCAATCTTATGACATCTAATATTTTTATTATGTAATACATATATTTTTAAAATAAAATATGTATATATCTAACTTTTTTTGTCATCATTTTGTTTTTTTATTTAATTATCTAAACTTATAGAATTTTATACTTTCAGTTATAATTCTTCATTTATATAATTTTAAAGTATTAATAAATAAAATCAATAAACTTATAATAAATAAAAAATTTTACACTATTAATGCACAAGTCTTCCTTTCTTATTCTTTTGTCGATTTACTTGATTACAATTTTTAAAATAGATTGAGTCTTCAATAAGTTAATAGAATGAGGGGTGTTTAACAATGTTTTAAATTTTAAATATTTTGTTTAAAATTTAGTAGTTAAGTACTAACAAATCATTATTGATAAAATGATAATAATATAAATATTAACTAATATATTTTTTATAAATTTTAATATTTGAAAAATATATATAAGTTAAAATAATTAAATATATCTTAATAATTATATTTAAATTTAATAATATACAATATCTATTAAAAATAATAAATTTATTTTGAATGTAAAAAATAAAACAGAAAACACTTTAATTTGATCTTTTAATTTTAAGAAAATAAAAATAGTTCGCACTAAATATATTTTTATTGAACGGCTTTCCTAATATACTAAATATATTTTTATTAAGATAAGGCACTAATCTAACTCTGATTTTCCTGTCTGATCAGTTGGTACGTTTGACTTTTGGACCACAGGAATTTACTAATGCATGTAAATTGAATTTTGATTTGAATAAAAATTGAATTTAGGTGAAATTGAAAAGTTAAATATTCAATAAATATAGGTATTAGTATATTATAACTTTTATAATATTATTTGTAATTACTCTTCGGTTTCATAAAATTATCTTCGAAAAAATTGCATTTAACACGTTCCAAGCTATTTTTGAAGAAATTGTATCTTATGGTAATTTTTTTTACTACATACGTGAACACTTTATAGATAAATAAAAGTTGTTTGTGTATGTGGGCTGATTGACTCAAGTGGGTTTATTTATTAAAAAAATTATCAATATGGGTCTCTTTTATAAAATATTATCAGTATGGGTCTGTTTTGGTAGTTGACTCGGTCAAACCGCAACTCCGAATTGCGGTTTCGTTGCCACGTCAGCAACGTGATTACGTGGAAGCCAGCGTGGAAAAAACGAGTATGAAACTGCAAGTGGGAATTGCAGTTTGACTGGTCTTTGACCAGCACCGCCTTGCTGTCCAATAGGTAAAAAAACACAGAAAATCATGCCTGTAAAACTGCAAGTCAGAGTTGCGGTTTGACTGAGGTTTAACCGGCCCCCCCTTTACCCGACAGTTGCAACTGGAGTTTAAGCGGCCCCTCTCTTTACCCGACGATTGCAAAAACGATCCCTGTAAAACCGCAAGTAAGAGTTGCGGTTTGACTGGGGGTTAACCAGATTTTTACGAACGGATGCGGATATTGAGGAAGAGACGCGGTTTTTTACGCACGCAAACCGCACGTGCGAACTGCGGTTTGCATTAAATAATATTTTTCACATAAACCGCAGATGAGACTTGCGTTTATGTGGAGTTCGTCTCCTATAAATTCACCCCGTGACCCACAGAACCGCACACCCCTCCGCCGCAGAGAATCGCACACCTAGTTGGAGACCACATAGTGATAATCAAAGAAAGCTTTTGTTTTTTGGAAATTATTTCTAAATATTGAGGTTAGTTTTCGTATATAATATTTTAATATATGTTTGTTATATATTAATTTTGTATTTTGATATATATTATTTTGGGTATTATGTTAACATAATCTTTTGTATTAAATTGTACCAATTGTCATGGCATCATCTTCTTCTCGCCCTTCTATTATTTGTGTTCATTCTGGACCTGTGGAGAATGACGTGTTGTACATGCAAAATCAACACGTTTCTCAACATATATGGAATGGGGAGGAGGACGACAGCAAACTCTTAATCAGACGTGCAGTTCCCACGTACAATGGAGAAGAGTCAATTCCTCCTCAAATTGTACGATATTTACGACAAACGGGATTTTACACGGTTGCACGCAGATGAGTTTTCTTCGTATTAATGCAGGTTTAATTAATGCATTTGTTGAGCGGTGGAGGCCGAAAACTCATACTTTCCACATGAGATGTGGAGAATGCACTATCTCCCTTCAAGATGTTGCAATTTTGTTGGGTTTACGAGTAACTGACATTCCTGTCATAGTTTCAACCAATGTTAATTGGGTTGAACTATGTGAAGAACTATTTGACGTTTCACCAAATAACGATGAAATTGATGGTAGTTCTATTCGAGTTAGTTGGCTAACTCATAATTTACACGCTGGCTTCCACGTAATCACGTTGCTAACGTGGCAACGAAACCGAAATTCGGAGTTGCGGTTTGACCAAGTCAACTACCAAAACAGACCCATGCTAGTAATATTTTATAAAAGAGACCCATATTGGTAATTTTTTTAAAAAATAAACCCACTTGGGTCATTCATCCATGTATGTGTTAAAAACTTAGAAAAAATGTCAATTATGAGTAGATTAATTAATTAATATTCAAGTATAATAATGGAGAGAACATTTTTTGTTACTGTAGCTTCAGCAAAAAAAAGTTTTTGTTACTGTAGTATGGACGACTTTACTGGCTTTGTGGGAAGTGATTCATTATATAAAACTGCTATACTTTAACAACTTATTTAGAACTGTTAAAAAAAACTGATTTATAGACATTATTATTTTTAGTCCAATATTACTCTAACAACAGGGAGAAATCTCCATAGAAAATCATCATTTTTTTTTTCACAAAAAATATTATTGTTAAAATAAAAAATAAGAAAGCACGATATATGCATTTTACTAAAACAAAAGTAATACATTGACCATATCACTTCAATATAAATATAGAAACTCCATCCATTAAATACAAAATATTAGATTTAGGAGTCATTCCACGTATGAGTGCATTGAAAGTTTAACTGTTGGACACATTATTATTGAAGACTGCATTGTTGCGTGACTTCCAAATATACCAAAGTCCTACAAACAAAATAGAAGACCATGCATTCCTGCATTGCTTAGGGCCATTGATCAGATCAATAAATTGGAAACCATGATTTCTAACTATACAAGGTAATTTTGTAGATATACTCCCCCAATAACAGAAGTGTTCCTCTTAACAGACACATTACATGATATAAACAAATGAGTCTTAGTCTCTACCTCCTTGCCACACAATCTACACAATGATGCTTCCTTATGAAGAATACCATGTTTTGACAAATTGTCCTTCGTTGGCAACCAACCTGCATCTAATTGCCACACTAGTATCTACACCTTTGCTGGTACAACCTTTCACCATAATAAGTTAAAAGAAAAGATCTTTTTGCCCTCCCATGTCTGCTGATAGAAGCCTATAGGCAGAGGCTACTAAGTAGACTCCTAATCCATCCGCTTCCCACACCCACTATCTTGCACCCCTTCTGACAATACTCTTGTCCTCAACCTTATCTTTAATCCTTCAAGCAATTCTACCTCCTAAACAAATAAATTCCTCCTCTAATCTCAATTCCAACACAAATTGTTTCTCTCATGACTTTAATGAATGCATTCGAATTTTGGATCATGATTCATCTATAAGCTAAAAAAAGATAGAAAAGCGAGTTTTCTTTTGTTTTCCAAAGAATAATTAAGGAACTAAAAGATAATTGAAACATAAAAGTAAAACTTGATATCCACAAATTAATTATCTAACCCCAAGTAGATTTGGTTATACATAAAATGTTAAGCTAAGGCGACGTTTGGTTTGAGAGAATGTTTTCATTTTCTATTTTTATTTTCTAAAAACTGTTTTCATTTTCAAATTTTTAACATTCAGAAAATATCTTTGTTTTTATTTGATATTTCCATTTTTAAAAAATAATATTGTTAAATTTAATCAATTTTAGCAAAAATATTATCAATTATTTATATATATAGTTTAAAATACATTTATATATTATTTTTTTATATAATTACAATGTTGTTATTAAGTTTTTACATATTATTAATTTTTTAAAATATTAAAACCAACTTTTTTTGTTTTCTATTGTCAATTATTTTTTAAAAATATTTTCTAAATTATAACCAAACATATTTTTACTATTATTTTTTATTTTTTCTAAAAATAAAAATAGAAAACAGACAAAGCAAACACTACCTAATTTTATGGTATTAATGGTACATTTTATTGCGACATTCATTACACAATTGGGGTTGGGCCTCAAGGCTCACCCACCAGGGCCATCTTTTGATAATTGATTCTTCTCTATTATGTTGTTTTACAATTTAATATCTATGTGTAACAAGTGTAAAATTTTTAATTTACAAGCTCAATTAACTAAAAATGATTCTTAATTTGTGATTAGATATCAGTACATATTTTTATATTTATATTTTCATTTTAATATAAAACTTACGCTTAAAATTATTTTTCTACACATATTTTATTTTACCTACCTCTAATAATTTAAAATTAATTTGATGTAACTTTGAAACAAATAGAACTTATTCTGGTGTTGTCTCTGTGTTATTTTTAATCTTCGTAAGCAAGGCTCTGGCTTAAAATGCAAAATGACTTTTGCCAGCTACGCACATGTCTCTATCTAAAAGCATTATATATACATTGCATTTATCTGGTAGTAGTAGAATTATATAATTCATCATATCAGAAACAGAAAAGCCCAAGATATAAGTAACATGTACTCAATAAGTAATTTACCGAGTGGATTCCACGACAGCTAATCTATAGACGCACGCATATATATAATATATCTTTTTATTTTCCACTTTTGTTCTTCTCAAAATGGAAGAGAGTAGAGTAATATTGAAAGAGTAGTATACATAAATATTTATTCATTTGCATCCCATTAATATTTGTTAATTTTTCTATTTTTTTATTAATATGTCATATCACTTGGAATTATAAAGTTAGCCTTGTAGTCATGTACACAAAAGAAATGAGAGAAAAAATATCATATCACTTAATTTTTTTTATTACGGGATGAAAAAAAGAGTCCATCTTTGATAATATATCACTTATTATACATGTTCTTCTTTCTAATTAAATAAATTGCATATTTTTCTCTCTCTCTTTCATGTATAATGACGTAAAGTGGTTGAAAAAAAAAAACTAGTTAGAATAGTAAGTTTCAGAAAAAATTAGTCATTAATAAAAATTTATAAATACTCAATACCAATATTATAGATAATAAAAATTAGAGCGGTGTCAAATAAGTTATTTACACATCGTGTACAAATAATTTTTTATATTGAATATTTTCTTTTAATTGGAGGTATTAATATGCTTTGAGATTCTTAATTAGTCAAAGTTTAATAAAATAACAAGTGATGTATTGAGGTGTAATGATGTAAAATAGTTCACTGAAAAATAATATAAAATTATTTTATATTTTCATCTAATCTAATAGTAAATTAATAGGTTCATAAGTTTTTTAATTTACGTTATAAGATAATTACTTTAAATTGTATCAACGATTATTAATTGATAATGTAAGAGACATCATTGTTAAACTCAATTTTAGTTGCGTTGGTCTAATGGTTTAGGCTTTTTTTTAATTGAAGAATAAGTTTTAAAAAACAATGAGTAGAAGGAACAAATTATGTAAAAGAGAGAAAGACACTATTCACAAGGAAAAGAAGAAAAAGACACTAATATTGCATTATATTATATTTTAATTTCAGTGATGCTTTATAGTGCGAATAATTGTTAGAATACTTAACGAAAACAAATGCTAACATTTAATTGGTTGTACTTGAATCAAAAAGTTTAAAATCGTGATCTTGAATAGAAATCAACGGCAGCAGTACGTGTAGATAATTTCTTCGTGCAGGTTCGAATTTGTACCAATAGCATTTTTATTTTAATTTATAACCTAAGTAATTGAATGGTACAATAAAAAATCCTACTGTTTTTTTTTAAAAATAATTTTTATCATTAATGTCTCCAATGCCTTAAACATTCTTAATTACCTAAAAAGCCTCAGTAAGTAACTTTTGAAAAAATTTAATTTATTTAACAAATATACCTAGATAAGATGTACTATGCAAATCTAGTTATAACTCATAAATCCTAACTTTTTTATATATATATATATATATATATATATATATATATATATAAATAAATAAATAGATAGATAGATATAGAAGAAAATTCAGGTGAGAAAAAAAGTCCAAATTATATATAAAAATTAATGTTAATTATTATCTAACAGTAAAATAAAAATCTTATAAGTAATATAATTGATAAAAAAAATAAATAAAAAGTAATAGACAAATATTTAGTTTCTGTGTGAGAGAATCACGTTAATTTGTTTAATTAATAATTAAATACAAACCATTTATTAAAATCTTATGATTATTATTATGTTTTTCATTTCTCACCGTAATCTTTTTTCTCACCTAAATTGTTATATATATATATTACGCGAATCCTAATATGTATATATAGATCACGTTATTTATTCTCATCTACACGAAGCACGTTCCACTATTAATTTTGTAACTTGACAAATGAAGATTATTTTCGGTTTTGTGTAGACTCTTTTAGCATGCAAGGTTGCTTTGATTGGGAATCCTCTAATTGAATAAACTCAATAGAATAAAATCAAATTATCTTCAAAGTTTGATTTTTTCAAATTCAAAAACAGCGAATGGTTACTAAAAATAATTGATATAATTAGCGTAAAACTGATAGCTTAATTACATTAATCAAGGTTCAGTTTATGATGATGGGTACGAAAAGTAATTCAAGAAGTTGGCCAGGTGGGTCTATTTCAATTCCACTTCTATAAAAAATTAATCGTAAACTACCTGTTAAAAAATATACTTAGTGCATGAAACAAAAAAAAATAAATTATACTCAATTATATGGAATTTGTTATATCTAAGACATTGACAAACTATATTTAAAATTTGTTGATTATCTTCATGCTGAAATACTATATTGGGCCAAGTGACCTTTTACGTGCTAAAAAACTAGCGTTGTGGTTTGGCTAATTAGGGTTTGAAAGTTGAGCCATTGTTGGGCTATCATATTGGTGGTCCACAAAGTATTTAGCCATGTAACTGTTGCTTCCTACTCTTTTTTTTTTTTTATTTATTTATACATCCATCATATTTTTTTAAAATTCGTTTTACCCGAATAAGTTATCTTCAACCCAAGGCTCACCTTCTTCTCCCACTTTCTTGTTTCTCCCCATCCTCTTCCATTCACATTCTCTCTCTTCGATGTAGTCGAAGAGATGGTGGAAGCTTGAAAAGCCAATTAAAAGAAGAGGAAACATGAAGTGAGTTTTGCATACTTTTTTTATAGTATGTGCTTATAATTTGCTTCCTTTATTTTTTCGGATTGCGTAATCTAGAGAGACATGACATTTACTTCTCTGAATCACCTAATTCAAATAAAGTAAATAACTTATTCGAATTTTAGAATCCGAAAATTTTCTCCAAAAAATCTAATCAAGAGAGAAGCTTAATTTTTTTTTTATGTTGGACTTTATTTATTGTTTTGTGATTTTGGAGCAAATTGTCAAAGGAAGTGGATATGGATCCTTGTATAAGTGTTGGTGACAATAAGTTTGAAGAGGACAATCTAAGAAAAATTATTTCTAATTGCAGTCAAAAGTATTCACTAGTGATCAGACGAAGTTTTATTTTAATTTCAATTTAACGTATATGTATGAAATACTATGCTAATGTTTGACTATATATTTAATAATTATGCAAGTATTTTCTAGTACAGATAATTTAGTAAATTGATCAAGAGGTATGCCCGTAAAATGAGATTTGTTATTATTATTAAGAAGTTAGACACACACAATGGTTCACACGATAGAAGCACATGTGTTACTTGATTGTAAAACAAGTGAAAAGTATCAATTGTACAAAAAAATATGTATGACAAAGTCAATGTTACTAGGAAGAGAATGTGTATTTGTACCTTTAACCTCACAGGAAACATTAAGTAATTGTCATAATGGATGGATATTGAACCTGGTGTGTGAGGTCTACTTCATGATTTATAAGACTCTTTAGTTGGACATCTATATGCTAGTAGATTAAATGAAGATAAAACAATGCTAGCTGATATGACAACAAGCATGATCAAGTCTAGAAGTATTCTACTTAATTATATTGAAGAAACACAATGAAGAAAATGTCATAAGCATAAAATAAGTGTACAATGCAAGGAGAATATATCAATTAGTTGATGAAGATAGATGTGAGAGAACATAAATGTAACATTTAAAGAATTTACTTCAGCATGACATATACATACATTGGCATAGAGTGGAGAATATATCAGATGTTGTATGAGATCTATTTTGTACCTATCCAAAGGTGGTGAAAATTATGAAGGCATTGAACTTAGTCTTTATACTTGACAACACTTACAAAACTAGTAGGCATCACCTTCTAATTGTTGGTATCACACTAAATGACATGACTTTCTTAGTTGCATTTGCATGTAGAGTTTGAAAACTATTTGTTCACCGCAGCCTATGTGTGTTTATTATGTGATGAATAATTGATTGATTCCTCATAAAGAAAAGTTTACCAAAGTATAGATAGATAAACATATACACCCTGAAAACTCCATGATTAACAAGTATTTCATTAACAATTTTTTTCTTCAATATAATCTTTCTTTGTTTTTATTAATGTAATTATTTATTACTTACCAATTACTTACATATATTGGGTTAACATGCTCATTGGAGCCTAAAATGAATGTTTCAAAATAATGTAGGAGATTTGGTCACAACCTTAGATGCTATGAACAAAGTAATTTTGCAACACAATAGTAAAAGAAAAGAAAAAATGTTGCTGGGATGATTTTATGGTAAATGCACCAATTGTACCAATAGTAAAAAATGTGTATTAAATATTGTACTCATAGGCTTGTATTCATAGTGCTTCGTGTTATATTAAGCGATTTTTGTGAAATAACTAAGTCACAAACAAACATAAAGCGATAAAAAGATGAACTTTAGTCAGTTTTTGTTATTATAAACAAAACAAAAATATAGTTGGCTTAAAGAAATTTTTGTTTTGTATTTAAATAAATAAAAAAGGTAAAATAAAAAATATTGGTGAAGTTAGACTTCAACAAATATCACTCTCTTACACTTAAAAAAACTCAAATGTTGGTTTGGATGTCTTTTACGACCAAAATTGAACAAAATCATCACAAACACTCTTACTCTTGACTTTTGGTGTGTATAAATTTGCTTAAAGAAAACTCAATGAATTTCGTGATAAATACACATACCTTTTTAGATGTCATAAAAGATATGAATAACTTTAAACAAAACCTTGACGATATATTAATGGTGTACATACATATTCTTTTTTAGGAGTCTTATTGCAAAATGTATTTTTAATTTTTATTACTACATGTAAATGTTGAATTATTTACAAGCTAATGTACTAGACAAAGGCATAAATATCACTAATATGGTCCACTAATATGAATGAATATCACTATTTATAATGTCATTCTTAGTTCTTTGCCACTTCAAAAGAGCATGATATTTTTTCCCATTACGAACTGGTCCATCGAGAGATATATTGATTCATCGGATTATTTGTGTTGGTTATGTGTATATAAATAATTTTTTATAGGTTAATTCTTCACGTTATTGAACATAACAACTTATAGTATGTATTATTTGTACATAGTTGTTAACTATTATTAATTGTAACTATTCAGGTTTTCTTAAAGAATTGCACTCCTATGCCTGCAAACACATTATCACGGAGTAGACACTACTATGCTGAAGTGAAAGATTGACTCACTTCTAATATTAATCAAATTTAACAACATATTCAAATGATTGGAGTATTATATGAATTTGTTAACTTGGAATAAGAATGACAAATGATTTGTAACTTTCACATTAATTTTATTGTAACTTTGTAGTGATTTGATACTATGGTAGACTACATTTGCATTTAATTTGAATATTACGTTGTTGGACATGACCTGTATTAAACTACTATAATCATAATTGCAATTAATATAGTACAGCTAAAAAAAGAAAATGTTAAAATAGTAATGTGCATAATATAACCAAAATTAGTTAACAATAGTGTATAAACGACTCTGCTCACTCATTACATGAAAAAAGATGTCAAAATAGTGATTGTACAATATTACTGTCTTCTGTCTCTTCTTTGATGACGTATATAATTTTCGTAAGTTTTTAACATTTACGACCTTTTTTTCTTATTAAGATGTATAATGTTTTTACACAATTAAAGAATATTATTGTAATATTTTTTTTAAATAACTGAGTGTAAAATATAAAAAGTGAATTTGACAAAGTCTCATATATAATACTAATATAATTTACTCAAATCTCTATACACAAATACATGTTTGTTTCAGTTTATTTCCATCTAACTTTGTGAAAAATGCTTTTTTTTAAAAAAAAAGAAAAGAAAAGAATATATGTTTATAATTAAAAACTGAAAACAAAGATAGCATAAATGTTTGTGGTACCAAGTTCTCTGAGAAAAGAACAGAATTACAGAGAGAGGACAGAGAAGCTTCGAGGGTGGTTTGGATTTGCATATTGGATATTGGAAAGCAAGACAACATGTCATGAAACCGTAATAGCAGTGTCATGAGAGGAAGTGGTACACGTGGCTTGAAGCATTCCTATGTACGTGTCAAGTGTGGAGGACAGGACCAATTTCGTAAGACCAATCAAAACCTTAGAGGACACTCTGCACGCCCACTTCAAAAAGTGAACCAACACAATTGGATGGGCAGGGCCCCACATCAATATCCTCCTCACGCATGCTCAAAGTCAATTCAACCTTCCCGCGTAACCCACTCACATCTCTTCACTTTCGAAACCCGCTTCACAAACTCAACCCCACAATCTATGCTAACTAATCTTATTTTTATACCATCTTTAATGACCTTCATTTTATAAATAATTTGTTTTAATTTTATCGAGTTAACGGTGAATAGTAGTATATTGGTATTCAAGGGTTTGGATTAATATGAAGAAACCAATAATCTGAACTGAATCTTAAGTTCCGTTTGAAGTGATTTTGAGTTTGAAATGTATTTTGTTTTTGGTTTTGAAATTATTTTAAAGAAAAAACATGTTTCGAAAAAATGGTTCTATTTTAGTTTTTTACTCATTTTTTAAACTGGTTTTCACTCAATTTCAAAAATAAAAAAATTTAGTTTTCAAATTTATGTATCTATTTTTATTTAAATTCATTACTTGACGTCACTTGTCACCATTGATCATTACATTTGGCTAGCAGTCACCGTCGCCACCTCTGACAAGTAGTCATCGACCACCACCTCCATCTGACAGTCACCGATCGCTACTTCCGACTAGCGATCATCGGTCACCACCTTCGATCGGGAGTCACTAACCGTCATTTTCGATCGGAAGTCACAACCACCACCTTCAACCGGCAGTCACCAGCTGCCACCTTTGACTAGCAATCATCGACTACCAGTTCCAACTAGCGATTACTAGTCGTCACCCTTGATCGGCAGTCACCAGCTACCATCTTTGATTGGCGATACCAGCCACCACTTCCAACTGGCGATCACTGGCCGCCACCTTCGAATGGTGATCACTGACCCCTACCTCCGATCATCGGTCACTGACCGTTACCTTCGACTATTAGTCACCACCACCTTCGATCGCTAGTCACCGACCACCACCTTCGATTGTCAATCATTGACCACCACCTTTAACGAGTGGCTCGGCCTCTACCTTCAATGTTTGAAAACAATGTTTTAAATTTAAAAACAAAAACAATGTTGTTTTTAAAATTTTGAAAACTTAATACCAAAACTAGTTTTTGTTTTTATAAATTTCAAAACCAGAAACTAAAACCACCCCAAATGATCGAGTCTGAATCCAAAACAAACTAAGTACAACTAACTATGTTCAGTTCGATTTGATTTCCAGTTTTAGCACTCCAAAATTCCGACTCAATTCAAACCAAACCAAAAGTATATATATATATATATATATATATATATATATATATATATATATATATATTTTGCTTATATTGAGCTGATTTAAATATATACCTTTGTCATGTATATTGGATTGAGTTGTTTTAATAATTTAATTTGACTTATTTAATATATATGAAATGCTTAATATTTTGTTATAAAATTATGAATTTAATAGATTTGACTAGTTTGAGCTATAAAATTATTTTTTATGATTTAATAAAAAATTAATTTTTTAATTTTTATTGATTTTCTCTGAATCCGAATTAAACCAATCCAATTATCATTAGTTCAGTTTGGTTCGGATCAGTGAAAAAAATTCCAATAAACAAACCAACCCAAACTAATTAAAATTAATTTATTTGATTTTCTTTTCTTCAAAAATCGAACTAATCTAAACCAGGAATGTCTCTGTCATAACATATTCTTATTTTTTTTTATAGAGTATGTTTTTATGTTACATCAATAAATAACCAACTACTTAATTTAGTAACATAAAATTTGTTATTTTTTATTTTGGTAAAAATACTAAAGTTAGTTTAAAAGTAATTTAGTAAATAACTATTTTTTGCTCACACATGCTTATTCTCTTTTTTAATATTTATTATTACAACTTTTCTTCTCTTTCTTTTCACTAATATTAATTTTTCAATCATTTTATTTTTCTTCTAGTAGAAATGAATGTAATTATAAATAATAATGATGTATAATAATAGTTTAATTAAAAATTTAACTATTTTATAAATTATAATTTATGTTGATATGCATTATATTTTATGTAATTTATATTTTATAAAAATTCAATGTAAATTTATTTTTTTGAAAATTAGGTTTTAATTGAAAAATAAACTAATAATTTTACTTTAATGTAAATTATTATATGAAATTTATGCTAAAAATTGTAAATTTAAGCTATATAAAAATTCTATAAATTATATTTAATTTTTGTAATTTAATATGAATAATTTATTTTAAACATAATTTTTTTATATTTATATTAAAAAAATTAATTTGTGAATTAGATTTAAACTGTATAATTTATTAGCTTAAAAATTAGTTAATAAAAAAAGGTGAACTGATCAATTTACATTGAATTTTATACTAAAATGATAATAAGTTAATTTATATTTAATATATAAGAATTTATGTTGAAGAAACTTATGTTACATATACACTATCTTATTATCATTTTAATATACATTAACTTTAGTTTACCTATTTATATATTAAACATACATTAATTTATTATAGTTTTAATATAGAATGTAATGAAAATTAATCAATTCGTTTTTATTAGTTATTTTTTGTTATTAAAAATAATTAGTTTAAATCTAATTAAAAAATTAAATTTTTAATTAAGATAAATAAATTTATGTTTAAAATAAATTATAGATTTTAAATGTAGACAAATGAAACATAATTTATAAATTTTATATATTTTAACTTTTATAATTTCCTTTAAACATAACTTTCATAATAAATGTAAGTTAAATGAAAATTATTAGTTTATTTTATATGAAAAAATAAATTTTAAATTAGAATATAAATTTATTGGAAATTTTATAAAATATAAATTACATGACCATAAATTTTAATTTATAAAGTATATTAAAATTTATTAAATTATTATTCTACTTAATTATTTATGGTTACATTGATATTTACTAGTGGGAGAGAGACACTTCCTTCTTTCCTTGATATTATTAAATAAATAAGAAAAATAAAACATGAAAACTGAAAAGAAGAGAAGTTACATAAAACAAGAGAAGTCACATAAAAAAAAGAGTAGTTACAACTTACTTAAAGACAAAAAAAAATCAAATAAATGTGATATGAAAATAAATACTCTCATTATAATAATTATTATAGATGACAAAAAGTGAAAGAAAAAAATAAAATTGAAAATACAATGTGGATGAAAGAGGAGAGATAATAAGATTTAAAAAATTAATGTTCATTAGAGAGGAGAGAGAAAATAATTTCAAAATTTAATAGTAAGAAGTTAAGAGAGAATGAGAGAGGTAGTTATTTATTTTCTAAAGTTTAAGAGTTTAATTAATATACACGGACTTTTAAAGTCACAAATGGACTTGACTTTACTTATTATGACATTAACTTTACTTATTATTACGTTAAAAGTCATATAAATAAAAAATTATAATAGATTGTCAGTATAAAAATATTTATTTATAATGTGACTTTTAAAGTACTAATTAATAGAATCAACAAAATGTTACAAAACTTTATGTATATACTAATTAAACTTTATTTATTAAAAACTTTAATTTTAATTTAATAAACGAGGGATTTGATTGTTTTGTTTAAAATTATTGATGTAGGTACTAATATACTAAATAAAATAGAGGAGAATATATTTTTCAATAAAAGAATTATCTAGTTAATAAGTAATAAATAGTTTTTTTTCAATATTTCAATAAAAGAATATGTTTTAAGAAGATTAATATATTACCTCATAATTCAAGAATAAATAGTTAGATAAGAGCAAAAATATTTTAAAAATTAAACTCTTCAAAAACAGAAAGGGGATGGAATATTCATTAATTAATTTTAAATTTGATTAAATTATAGCTAAAATTTGTCAAATTTGAAACTATTTAGTATTATTCATCATCCGTTATTTTGGTACGTAGGATTACTCTATCATTTATTAATATGTCATCACACTTTTTGAAAACTTTGGCAGTGATAAAAATTGGTAGAGAAATACAAACCTTTTTAAAGATGTGAACAGAAATAATTAGATGAAATCATGAAAAACTAAAGAAAGTTAGGCAACGGTAATAAAAGATGAAATCCATATTTTATTAACGGTTTTCTGATGTGTATGAAGCTACACTTTTTAATCTTTATTAAAACATGAATTTCAATCTAAATTTAAATTTATTTATTATAAAAGAGTAATAATGATAGTGGTAAATATAAATAAAAATAAATAAAAGTAAAAAATATAAGATTAAAAATAGATTAATTTTAAAAATAATATTTAATACTTTTTAAATATAATAATTTTTTATATAATAAATACATTGAAATTTTACATTAAAAATAAAATTTTATTGATAGTTAAAATTCTGTACCTTCTAACACACATTAAAAAAACCGTTTTATTAATAATAATTATTTTTTATTTAATTAATTTGCTTTGACTAACAGTTGGTATAGGACTCATAAATGCCCAATACTTTTATGTTAGGAAATACGCAACTTTCAAGGTGAAAAACAAGAAACTGTTTGAATGGTATACCAAAATAAAAATGTCAAAAGAATATTTTCTCAAACACTTTTATTTTTATTTGATCGATTAAAACTTATTAAAAATTAATATTTTCAGTGGTCTTACTTTTCAAGTAAAACTCAAGTGAGAGCCACTAAAACAGTTAAAATTTCAATAAATTTTAGTTAATTATATAAAAAAGAAAAAAAAATGTATGAGAGAACTTAATTATCAAATTTTAAACATATAATAATGAATTAATAGCATTAATTATTTAGTCAGAACTCAACACACTTTAAGAACTCTCTCACATGGGGAAGTATGTGTCCAGGCCCAGGCATCTAAGTGGTGTGTTATTTTTTTAACTCCACAAAGGTGGAGAACCGTTTGTGGGAGGGAATAGAAAAGCAACAATGTTTTGTAATCAGTAACCCCACCACATGGTGCATTCATTTGTAATTGTTTAAGGCAGGGAGCAGTATGAAAACTCAAATCCTTTTTGGGAGTGGGAGGTGTGAGGTGGGTCTTGCAGAGTTTCAGTAATCATGCTTACCTTTTCTTTCCCTTCCTCTCATCAATTCTGGCCTCTACACTCCACTACACTCCAAACCCACCTCCCAACACAATCAAAAACTATTTCTAAAAGTGGAAAAGCAAAACTTGATGTTGTTTCCACTCATGAGGCTTTTCCCTTTCCTTCTTCTCCTTGTTCTCTTGTTCAATTATGGCTTTTCTGAGTCTGGTGTTGGTCTTGGCTACCAACTCATGGTAGCAGCTCCTGTGGAGTATGAAACCGATTTCACAGGGAGAGCTTTTCTTGTGGAGACCAATCAGACAGCACCAAATTTCAGAGTGGCATTGAGCATTGAGGCCATCAATGGAAAATACTCATGCTCATTGGAAGTTTTCCTTGGGGATGTGAAGGTGTGGAATTCTGGCCATTACTCCAAGTTTTACGTCACTGAGAAATGCTCGCTAGAACTCACCATGGATGGAGATTTAAGGCTGAAAGGTCCAAAGGAGAGAGTGGGATGGAAGACTGGAACTTCTGAACAAGGTGTGCAGGTAAAACTATGACTCATTGCATGTCAGTGCCGTTACTTTAGTGTTACCTTTGCTGTGCAAGAATGTATATAGCCATTGGATGAAGTTTACATAAATGATCAATTCACATAATTTTAACAAAACAAAGAAATAAGTGGCATACATATATATTTTTTAACTGGAAAGACTAGTCTGTAATTGAGTTGAATGTTGTTCTGTGATCCATATAGCTGACATCATCTACCGAGAAAAGCCTTTTGTTGTTTGTTTGTATGGGAGGGAAATGACCAGTGAAAAATTTCCAGCCATTGATTTTCAATTCTAGAGACTTGTGTGAAAAGGAAAAACTATATCACAATTTTTCATAGGAATTAAGCAGAATTGCATTGAGTCTAATGCATGATTTGCTGCATTGAATCAATTTGAATCAGAGATTGGAGATGCATAGGACAGGCAATCTGGTGCTTGTGGATGCACTGAACAATATTAAGTGGCAGAGTTTCAATTTTCCAACGGATGTGATGCTCAGGGGTCAGCAACTTGATGTGGCAACTCAGTTGACATCTTCTCAAAGCAACTCAAGTTTGTTCTACTACTCTTTTGAAATTGAGGACAAGAAGGTTGCTTTGTACTTGAACTCTGGTAAGTTGAGGTATTCTTACTGGGGGTTTCAGCCTTCGATGAATAGAAGTATAACGTATGTGAAGCTGAGTTCAAGAGGGTTGCTGTTGTTTGATGTCAAATACAAGAAAATAGCACAAATTCCATCAAAGGGGATTCACCCGCTAAGATTTCTAGCACTGAAGAACGAAACAGGAAACTTAGGTCTATATTACTACTCCCCTGAGAAAGGAAAGTTTGAGGCTTCATTTCAAGCACTTAACAGCACATGTGATCTTCCAATTGCTTGTAGACCATATGGGATATGTACATTCTCCAATTCCTGCTCGTGTATTCAACTTTTGACAAATAAAAACAAGGGAAATGTTGATTGTGGAGGGGGAATTTCAGGTGGGTTTTGCAATGGTAAAGAGGCAGAAATGTTAGAACTAGATAATATAAGTAGTGTGCTTAAAAATGTTACTAAGATGGGCAATATTAGCAAGGACGCATGTGAAAATTTGTGCTTACAGGACTGTAAATGTGCTGCTGCTTTGTATTATGGGAATGCAAACATGGATGTGGCAGAATGTTATCTTTATAGACTAGTGCTGGGTCTCAAACAGGTAGATAAAGGCACAGGATTTAGTTACATGATTAAGGTCCCAAAAGGAACTGGTAAAAACCGTGGGAGGCATAATGTGAAAAAATGGGTGTTGATTGTGGCTGGAGGGGTTGATGGACTCATTATTCTACTTCTTGTTGGAGGGTTTGGTTACTGGTTAGTTAAAAGAAGAAGTCATACATTGCATTCTCAGGCCAACACTACATGAACTGTTGATAAAAGCCTGGCCCAGGTTTAACTTCAGAGTTCATATGTGAAAAAGCATAAATAGAGAAATGGTTCATTTAAACATTTAAAAACATTTTTTGTTGATTTCAGGAGAATGACATCATAAATCATTCAAGTAAAGTGAATTTTTTTATCAGTACAGAATGCTGCATATTTGCAGCACATAGAAATTTATTTTACAATGACATAAAGAAATGTGAACTTTTGAAATCTCAATTTCAAAAGTCCATAGTATAAATGTTTTTGTTTCTCAATCATGACTGTGGATTTTGTGATTGTGCATCATTTAACTGTAATTATCTTGTGATTAGTGGTTACTGTATGCTTGTTTAAGACAACTGAAATTTCTTCCTTTCAGTTATTTTTTGTAGAAAAAAGTTGTTTGAAAGATATCCGGTGTATTTGGGAATTGGGATTGCTGCTGAAATTTGCTAAATAGTTTTTCTTTTCTTTTTTTTTTTTTTTTTAAAAAAAAGTTGCTGTCAAGCATTTGAAATTTTGTATATATCCGTTTTTGTAATTTACTATGTAAATTTTTTTTTATTTAAACAAAAATAATTATATTAAAATCACTTTTTAACAATTTATTTAAACAAAAAGTTATTTTGATACTAATTTATTATAACAATAATTAATTATATATTTATTTAACTAATTCAATTTTTGGAACTATCACAAACCCAGTTATTAATTTCATCATTGCAATCAAATATCACAGAGAATAGTATTAAGAGCAGACATCACAAATTGGAAGTTGATGATTTGAGCCCATTCTATTCTTCCTTATATTGCAAACGAGTGGAGGCTGATTTTTTTTTTTTTTTGACAGAAATTTATTTGTCTTTTTAAAATTGCTTCCTACGAAAGTAACACATGTATTATTATAGTCACTAATCCTTGAAAAAGGAATGCACTGTTCTTGCTCATTAATGTCTCATGAATGTGATACTAACAATTGTAGTAAAAGTTTGATATTTTTGGATTTCAATTACCTTTCCCATGGATTTAATAAATAGTTGCTTCTAAAGCTGTCCCTTGGGAGGTTGTTAAAATATTATATAGGGGTATCCGTATTTCATAATAGCAGAAGTTGGTTCAAAACAAAATCATATATATAGAATGTAACCTTTTCTGGGAACTACTATTGTCATTGGATCAAGAAAGTGTGATCTTTTAACCATTGCATAATCCATGATGGTTAGAATTAGAATTTACCATTTCAGTACGCCTGACTATACGAATTTCAGAATCAGGCATTCAGGCTAGCTAGAGCAATGAAGGACAGAAGCTACGATGAAAAGTGCATAAATTTCACTTAACACAATTTTATGATTTTGCTAACTTGTTTATCACATTGAAGATATTCCGTTAGTCATATGGTTCAGATAAAAATGTTGGATACAATACATGCATGAAGTTCTACACTGGCATATTTTTTGTAGAACCACTTAGCATGTGACATATTTTATATTTTTTGATAGAAGAGTAGGTCTTAATGTCTAATACTAATATCTCTTGCGGTCCTACTTAAATTTAAAGTCTTATACGCGGTAATTAATTATATTAAAAAAAGGGGATTGAACAGGCTGTTTGAAAAAAAAAAAAACCAATGAACCGATCAAGTAAATAATGGTTCTTAAAGTAGAAAAATGGGTAATGTACCACTAAAACAGGCAGTTCAACCTGTTTTTTTTTTAAAAAAAATTTTGGATTTTTCTAAATGTACCTCTCTTTTTTTTTAAGTTCTCTCTTTTTTAAATTTAAAAATTAATAAAAATAGGAGTTAAGTTAACAATATTAAGATGTATTTAGTAAAAATATTTTTTTATAATTAATTTTTTAATAATTTTTTTATAATTTTAATTGTTATAATATATTAATTATAAAAAAAATATTATTTTAATATGACCGGTTCAATAAAAATTGAACCAACGAATCATAAATCAACACTTTTATTGGTTCGATCATCAGTCTAATTTTAAAAGCATAGGTAATTAAACAATAATTATTTGCTTTAAGCAAACTAAAGGAACTAGTGTTTAATATCTTACTCACGTAAGCATCACTTTAAGGTTAGGTTCATAGACAGCTTTTTGTATAAGTGTATTCTATCCACTAAGCTCACAGCTATACTTACTCTGGTTCTATACATTCATCATACATGCCAGAAGTACCATAACTAAAACTAACTACAACGGGACAAGAGGGTTAGCGCTCTGGTTTTCTATAAGTCTACTTGATGTATGGGACACAACATTTAATTTTGCTAATATTTGTCTACTAGAAAACCAACTGTCACGTTAAGATATTGTAACCGGGTTCTGATAAATCATATTTACAAAGTTAGAATCAAATAGAAGAATGTTAAAAACTTTCCTTTGTATGTTAATTCAATGTACTTCATATTTACTTTATACTCCAAAAACAGATGGATTCCATAATTTTAATATCATATATAGTTGAAAGTTGTCCTGTCTTCAAAACACAATCGCAATCCATATTAATCTTTAAGGCAATTTCTTTTAACACTTTCTTATTTTTTTATTTATACCATCTCAATATTTATAATTTTGCAAAACTTTAAAATACGTTTACCTTTTTTTATCCTAAGTTTTTTTACTAAGTATTACTTACCTTTATGACTGCATGTGCATATTTACTCATCTATTTGAAAAATTACATTGGTTTCTCCATTTTGCACCTCACACTCTTCAAATATATATATATATATATTTTCACCTCTATTTTTAGGAACTTCTTCTGCCATGTATATTCGAAGAGGGTGAAGGTGCTCTTTCAAAAAGGTAGGTAGAAGTGTGTGTGTAGTCGTAAAGTTAGGTAATACTTTGTCAAGAAACTTAGGATAAAAGAGGATGAGGGTGTTTGGAGGTTTTGCAGAAAATTGTAAACATTAAGAAGATGTGGAAAGCAAATAAGGGAATGTTAAAAGAAACTATCAATCTTTGAAAGTGTTCAAGATTGAGATAAAGGCCTAATCTGTATAATGGGCCACCTGGCTTAATGTTAAATCATGAACAGAGGACCACACATCATCTTGGACTAAAATCCCTAGGTGTAGCTTCTCTTTACGAAATTTTCAATACAAGAGAGAAAGATATAATGGTGTGTAGGACCCACATACACATGTGTCTTTCTCTCTCCTATTAAAAATCTCTACTAACCGGAGAAGATATTTTTCCAAAATCCCTCTATTGTTACACCAAGATAGTAGAATATTCAATATTGTCCTCTGGATGCTTTGGGGTGGCATAGCAAGGAATTTAGTCCATATTAGACTCTTATAAAAATATATGAAGTAAGCCTTTATTACATATAATAAAATAACCACTTTGATTAAATATTTATTAACTTGAATGTCGTAGTATCTTAAGAGTACATATATATCCATTTATTTAGGGTTTGTTTAATGTAACCATGGTATTTAATTCAAGCTAGGAGATCAGACATCACAAAGATAATTTTGGACACATCAGTTCATCTCAGATATACACATTAGTGACATTATCCTAGTCCAATTCAGGCAGAACACTAAACAAGTATTACAAAAATCATTTGTATTCGCATATATATATATATATATATATATATATATATATATATATATATATATATTAATGTGAGTGTATGTATAAGTGTACGTGTGCAAATTACTAAATGTAGATACATAAACCTATAATAGAAACACACACTGAGTTGATTAAACGAGAAAAGTGCACGCTACCAAATAGAAAATCAAGTCCTTCTTATCAACAATTGACATTTTTCAATTTTTATATAAATGATTCCCTCATATTTTGATAGTTTTAGAATTATGAAATAATTAAAGTATCTTTGATTGGTAGAAGGGATAAGGAGGCCAATTTGTAGTATAGGTCGTAGTTGAAAGGAAAACAAGCTTAGAGAAATAGTTGGAATAACTTAGAATGGAAATGACTTGCTAGTTTCCTGGGTTGATTACAAATGTTGAGTACATGACCTATTTATAAGCTTCAACACAACCTTTTTAGAGATATCATACATTATTCTAGTGTTTTCTATCTATATATAATTCTAGAACTATCATGCATTATTCTAGAATATTCTATCTATAGGTAATTCTAGAGCTATCATGTATTATTTTAGAATATTCTACTCTATGTAATTGTCTACATTATTCTAGAATTTGCATCAATTTTCATCATTCCTCCTTGATGCAAATTTGGGTAACTCCAAACATAGTGTGAAGTTGTTCAAATCTTGGTCTCGGTAGTGTCTTTGTGAATATGTCATCAACTTGATCTTCACTATTGCAATATTCTAACTTGACTTCTTTAGTAGCAACTGCTTCTCTAATGAAGTGATATTTGATTGCTATGTGTTTTTCCTTGCTATGATGCACTAGATTTTTTGTAATTGTAATTGTTGATTTATTGTTGTAGTAAATTGTAGCAGGCCCATCTTGTTGTTCTACATTTTTGTAAGTATTCTTTGTAGCCAAATTGTTTGACTTGTAGCTTCAACTACTGTCACGTATTCTGCCCCTACAGTTGATTGTGCAACCAGGTCTTGCTTCTTTGATGCCCAAGAAAATATTTCTTATTTGAGTGAGAAGGCATAGCCGGATGTGCTTTTTATGTCATCTCTCGATCGCGCATTCCTCTAAAGGAGACCTTTGCCACAATCAGTCTACTCCGCTAGCCTTCCCGTCTTTCCCCATTCTAAAATCCTCTTCTTTTGGTATGCCCAATCACTATCTGGTGTACCTGAGTAAACTTGAGTTGCTCATGGTTTTATACCACATACCAAACTCTTTTGTACCTTCTAAATATCTAAGAATTCTTTTAACTACTCTAGAGCGAATTTGGCTTGGGCTTTGCATAAATCTTGATAGAAGACTTACAACATACATGATGTTTGGTTGTGTGGCTGTTAAATATAGTAAGCTCTCAATGAGACTTTTGTAGTGAGATGCATTAGCTTTTGGTACTCCATCATCTTTTTGTAGCTTCTTGTTTGTCACGAGTGGAGTAGTGTCAGTCTTACAAACATTCATGTTGAACTTCTTGAGTAAAACTTCTATATATTTCTTTTGATAGATGAATATCCTTTCTTCCTTTTGACTTACTTCAATACTAAGAAAGTAGTTCATCAAGGCAAGATTAGTCATTTCAAATGTCTTCATCATGACATCTTTGAATTCTGTCATCATCTTTATATTGTTCCCAGTGTATATAAAGTGATCTACATACAAGGAGACAATGAGAGTGTCATACTAACCTTGGGTCTTGATGTATAGTGTTGACTCACTCTTACTCTTCTTGAATCCTTGATCGATGAAGTACTAATCTATTATACTGTACCATGCTAGAGGAGATTTCTTCAAACCATATAAAGCTTTGCTCAATTGTAACACTTTGTCTTCATTGCCTTTACTCACAAAACCTTGTGGTTGCTCCATGTAGATCTCTTCTTTTAGTACTCCATTGAGAAAAACAGACTTGACATCTAGCTGGTAGATGTTCCAGTCTTTTAGTGTAGCAAGAACTATTAAAGTTCTAATTGTATCTAAGCGAGCTATTGGGACAAATGTCTCTTTGTAGTTTATTCTTGATTGTTGTTAATAGCCCTTAGTTACCAACCTAGCTTTGTGTTTTTGTATAGTGCCATTGGGGTTGAGTTTTGTCTTATAAACCCATTTTACTTCGATAACATCCTTGTCTTTTGAACTGTCTACTAGCTCCCATGGGTTATTTTTATCAATAATTTTTATCTCTTCTTCCATAGCTTTTTCCCATACTTGTTTCTTTGATGCTTCTTCAAAGATTTGTGGTGTAAGTATGGCCAAGTTACAAGTTTCATATATGTCCACCAAAAATCTAACTCGTCTTGGAGTAGACTCTAGTGATGAAGTTTGTTATTCTAGAGGAGAATAGGTTTCACCTAGTACTTCTATAGTTTCTTCAACTCTTTGAGGTTGCTGCATTGGTATAGAAATGTTTTTCGCTATTTTCTCGTCATTCCAATTCCAAGCAACATTCTGATCGACTTCAACATCCCGACTAATAGTGAACTTCTTGGTTTGCAAGTTGTAGACTCGGTAGCCTTTTGACTGTGTGTTATACCCTAGGAAGATTCCTTGTATAGTTTTGTCTTCTAGCTTATTCCTCTTCTCTTCAGGAACGTAGTAAATAGATCCAAATCCATTAGGTGCTTTGCTGATGGTTTTTGTCCATTCCAAACTTTAATTGGAGTCTTATCTTGGGTTGTTTTAGTCGAAAATCTATTAAGTATGTAAGCAATAGTACAGACTGTTTCAACCCAAGATATGTTGGGTAATCCTTTCTCTTCTATATCGATCTAGCCATCTCCATTAAGTATGTATGACATCATAGTTAGGATTGAGTTCATAACTTCAATAAATACGATTTCTAGAATTACACAAGCTTGGGATGTTCTCCGTAACTCGTTATCATAATTGCAGCAGATGATATGGCAAATGCCTCGAAGGTAGCTTATCATCTTCACAAATAAAGGCCAACAGTAATTTCTGTGACATTATTATTGTACATATAAATGAAAATAAAAGCAGTAATTAATATAGACATTAATTCATAAGCTAATCTTGTAGTAAGCAACTATGCAAATAAGCCTAATTAAATCTTCCTACTACTTTCTTTAGGCGTAAATTTTCCTACTATATCTTCATACAAATTCCCCAAAAATTGAATTTGAATTTATTTTTCAATACATTAAATGCAGTCGTTTATCAATACTAAGATCATTAATAATAGGAAGATATACCATAAACCTTTTCATTTAATATTTTAGAGTACCAGAACCATTAGTAATTGGAAGATATTCTAGACGCTCAACAATTACTCATCCGTTGACTCCTACTCTCCTACAAAAGCATATAATTTCAAATGATTAATTCCTAAACATAATGAACAAGGTTTCTAAAAATATCTATTATCACAATTTCATCTGGAACGTTGAGGTTTTTTAAACATTTTGTAACTTTAATTGCAGTTGCATTGACCAAATTTTGTCTGTAAGCTAAAGGATTTTGATGGAACTACAACAAGGACCAGAACCACAATTTAAAATTTTGCTATTGTACAAGACACAACGTTCATGTAACAAATAGGTTGCATTGCTGTTATCTCATTTCCTAATAGAACAAACTTAAAAACCCCAAAAACATTAGGACATAAAAGCGGAATTATATTGTAAAGAAACATATTTGCTGAATATAAGGTATGACCTCTCATTAAGCGAGTGTCAAGATATAGCCTTAAAATGGGAAAGCATTATAAATTTGAAGAAGTAGTCAAGCGAACGTAAAGTACACTGATAATTAGTTGAAAGCAATAGAACCACATGAATAGCAGCTAGCTGGTGTGCTGCAGCTGCTATTCAAAGTTATACATATTAGGTGAATCAATAGCCAAGAAAAGTTGAGTTGTACCCTGCTTGGGTAGAGTTATATTACTAGATATACAAAGAAGTTAAGAAAATCTTAAGAATCAAGTAATCACCATAACCATAAAAAGAAACAATAAACATGTATATTTACGTTTTCCAGCTAACACAAAAACTACTTCACAAATTTATGCTATATAAATGACATGTTATTTATGCTCTCAAGTAAATGATTAGCTTCCCCATAATGATGATTCAATCATAACCTCTCTGGTTGGTGGTGCAGAGAAAAATTAAAGGTGCAGTTGCAACTTAAAGGTACCACTGTACCAGTAGTGTAGTGTCCTAATTCTGATGTTAAATGCGTATTTGGTGTGGTAAATAATATATTAGTCAGACGAGATTACATAACATGTAGTGAATTTGAGTGTAGGTAAGCCTTATTAAGTGTGAGTGAGGTACATAGTAACATAACCGTTGCACCAAATACTGTGTGCACTCACTGCAGGGGATCCAAACTCTATCTACAGTTAGGAGAGTGATATTAATCTGAGCTTAACACTATTACAAAATAGTAGTGTATATGAATTACGATCGTACTCCTTCTCACACAGTACCTAAAACAGAAAGGGGACAAAGACAACAAAATAAAGGGGGGAATAGAAACACGCGGACAGTCACCGTGGAGTTTGAAGCTGACTTTGGCATCCTCGTGAAAACACTGAAGATAAGGATAAAGATACCATATTGAAGCCACATTTGATTTCTCCAGTTTCTGCGAGGGTACAGTACAGTACAGTACAGTATATTTTTGGTCGTACTTTAGACAAGTCATGTTATCATTACATTGTTACCAACGTATGATGGTCCCACTTCACAGGACAACTTGGCCATGATGATAGGATGTGGAATTGCGATTTTATTTTTTCATCACCCATCGTTGTTCTTCATCGTAATTGCGATTTTAATCAAAAGGTTTAAATGTATTTTGGTCCTTAGATACATCAGTCTCGTGGTTATCATTACTAAAGTTTCCATCGATTTTGGTTTTCAAGTATTGTAATTAATGACTGATATTAACTTGATACAATGACATTACCTAATGTGACTAGTTTCAATTGATTTTGTCTTTCAAGTATCACAATTAAGGAATGATATTGACATTATAATACAAGGACAACGTGATGAGCGATGTAGATGCTAACCTGTTAGATGATCTGAAATGAGGAAATAAGAGAATAAATTATCACAAATGTTAAAATATAGGATTAGAATCCTCAACCTTAAACACTTAAAAGAAACTTAACTATACTTGATTAATAAATTTCATTGATATATTGAAAGAAACGATTTTATATTATTTAGAAATTATTGAATTTATTAATATATTTTCTAATACTCTTGTTATTATTTGAAATTAATTAGCTAGGAATTACAAAATTTTGTAGATGTTCCTTCTTATTTAATGAACTCTTACTTCTTATATTCTAATACGCTCTTACTTAATATATCATCTAACTCCACTTGTAATTTTAGCTAATAATACAACTGTATCAAATGCGATGTTGTTATTTTTCAAAAGATGGTAGTTTAAGATGATTGAAAATAGTTAGCTAGTTGTAAGAGCAATGTATGAAATTCAAATTTAAAGGAGACAATATTGAAAATATATAATTGAGAGAATAGGAACAATGATAGGAGTTTTACCGTTTAAATTGTGTAATTAAATTTATAATACAAAAGTAAATTATTTTTGTGCGATAAAATTATTTTCTTTTATAATATTATTTTCAAACCATATATATTATAAGAAAAATATTTATGCATTATTAGTGTAAAAGATTTTACACAACATTTAATGACAACTCTTTATACATTAAGTTTGTTAATCTTACTCATTAAAACTTTAAAATTAAAGTTATGTAGATAAAAGAAAACTCTTTTACACTAATAGAATATAAGTGTTATTACTAATTAATTAGTTAGTAATATACAATTTTTTACACTAATGTGAAAGTTAAATTGCAGTTATAGAATGCTAGATTGATTTATTTTAGAAAAATAATATTATTGAAATTTTTAAAAGAATATTTAAAATAATCTTTCTTTTAGTTTAAAAAGCTATACACAATCAAACGCTGTTTTTTAACTGTTTTATTTAATCTCACCTGTATATTCCAGTTCGATATCTCAGCTTGCCTATTTTAAACCAGATTGCATTACTGCAAGAAACACATTCAATATTTGTTAACAGAAGGATTCTACATCATTTTAATTGATATTGATCTGGTCCATGTAGAATATATCAAATGTTTTCTGCATCGGTTAATAACAGATATAATTTAATTGGTATATAGAATTAGTTAGTATCATCTTTGAGAGTTTTTATGACTGTCACAATACCATTCCTAAATGCCCACGGAGATCGAAGTTGAGACATAAATAATAGAAGGATTTTTTTTCTGATTGCAACATTATTTTAGTGAAATTTCTGATTTGAAGAATAATTTATCTCATCAAGCACCTTAATTTAATTTTTGAAAATAGTGTTACTTTTCTTGCATTGCTTCTAACATCAATAATCTAAATAACTTGTGAGACTGTTTGTGATGAACACAAATTTTAATATCCTTTTTTTATCATCTAAAAACTAAATAATATATTAACTTAAATCCGTCGCACAATATATGATAAACAGTAAACTTAAGATCTTAATCTAACTTTTTGTATGATTTTATCCAAATTAAATAAACATGAATCCTTCAGAATGTCAATGCTAAACCCAATTACATGTTTCAGATCAGTAAACAGTACAGTAGTATAGCATGATACGAATGTATGATTGCTCAGTTGAAATGCTATCCACGTCATTGAGAAATAAATTCCAACAAAAGCATGTTTTTTCTTCTGTCTTCATTGACATATATCTAAAAAAAATGTTCTTATTTATTTTGGTTCCAAATATGACAGTTTTGCTATTTGATAATATTTTCTGATTTTTACTAAAATGATATTGGATGACATAATAAATGATGTGATAATTAATATGAGAGGATACTAATGTGATAGATAATGTAACTATTGATTTGTCAATAATAGAAAAATGACGTGACATGTAAAAATAAAAAAATAAATAATGAAAATGTAAAAAATATGATTAAAAACCTCTAACCTTAAACTCTAAAAATAATACTTAACTACAATTTATCAATACATAAATGAAAGTTATAATACAGAGTATTTTTTTCTTGTATGAGACACTGAGTGTCCACCAATCTACTAGCTAGATACAGACTATATCTGCTCGCAAAGCATTACTACCATTGGCCAAAGAAAATTTTTAATACAAATGAAATTATATTGAACATGAGACACTTCTCACTTAATATATCATTTTTCACATGTGAAGGAATCTTCACCACCACGCTAACTCTATGGGCTAAAAGTTATAATATTAACTATATTACTTTAATTAGAAATAAAATTGTAAATATATTTATTATTATTACAGAAAAAAATTATTTATGATATTTTTTTATTAATAATATTGTTGATAAATTGGTACTAAGAATATTATTAATTTTTTTAATGTAAATAATATTATTCGTATGTGTGTGTGAGTTATACATGTTTTGAGAGTAATTTTTTTTTGTTTTTGTTTTTTAATTTTTAAATAGTAGTTATTGAAAAAATAATTAAATAAAAAACTTAAAACTAAATATGAAAAAAAAAGTAAATTATCTTTATATATATTATAGATTATAGATAACAATATATAGTTTTGAGTACTAATTAAGTAAATTAATTTATATATTTTATTAGTACTTAAAATCATATTGATAAATTAATACTAATAATATTAATTATATTATTAGAATATTTAAAAATAAAATAATAATTTAAAAAATAGAAATACCTATATATAAATATATTAAGAAAAAATCTTAATTAAAAATATATGATATAAATATAAATTTTAATAAAACAATATATCAAATAAAATATATTAGGAATTTTAAAAGATTAATAATATAAATAAATATATTAAGTATATACCTAATGGATGAAATGATTAATGTTTATAATAATTCTCTCAAACCTGGGCTTATATAATTAATTAGCTAATGAAAGTTAGTAGCTTATATAGCTAGATCAAGGTTTAATGGAATGGGCTGAGAAAATCCCATCCTTATAAACTATTGGCTAAAGCATTGATGATCTCCAACTTTCATGGGGAAATGCACATAGATAGGACTGCATTTTTCAAAGCCATTATAATCTGCTTACTCACCCTTCTTGTTTCTATCAGGAAAAATTAAAACAAAAGGCTTTTCAGGATATAAGAGGCTAGACATTCCGCCAATTTTTTAGGAGTTTACACTGATTTGTCGTTCTTCAACCAACAGTAGAAGCATGATACCTTGAAGGGTTGCTTTCTCCTGCTCCTACTTTTTTAATTTACCTCTAAGAGGAATGCTTGCATTTCTCTTCTTTGATTCCAAAAATTAAAAGATAGCTTGAACTTTCAAAGGTCCTATCATAAGGGGGTGTTTACCATTCACATTAGCTGTGTCCTGTGCAATCCAAATCATAAATATAGTTGATGTCTTTGTACAAATGATCCTATTGTCTTGCTTTGATGCAGTTTTGTTGTTTCTATATGTAGGTATTGCTGGCTGGATTTAACATGTGAGGAAAAGAGACAAACTAGGTTTGTACGATGTGGTCATGGAATTTTCCGCGAAAGATTTTGTTTGCATGTTGCGATCCAAATAAGTTTAGAAGAACTTGTGCTGTTACGTTACTAAAACCTAGCCCGTGAACCTCAATGTCACTTACAACTCTCACGTCAAGAAAGATGTAACAGATTTTGATCAAGGGCTGCTGGTTTCCTTTTTTTTGGACTTTTCTTAGCAATTTCAATTCAATGTCAACGGCCATTGGCTCCAGAGGACCCCACATTAAGCACTAATTCTTATGTGCTGGCACTCATGGACTAGTTAGCATATTCATTAAATTATATTTTAAATATTACAAAAAATAAAACTTCATCCAATTAATGGCATTAATAGTTCATCAGTTGCTAATTTTAGATTAAATAGAGATTTATAAGATTAGTTTAGTGATAAAATCTACCTATGAGGTATGTGAGGACAGAAAAATTATGAATTTAAATCTATTCATTAATAAAAATTAATACATTAACTTTTAACATTTGATTTATAAAAAAAGTTAAGATATAAAACAACTAATTTATTTACATGAGAAATGTTTTTAAATTTCTCAACATGGTGTTCAGATACTGCCAAGTACTCAAGAGTCTTTCTCATAGCTAGTGATAAGAACACTCAAGAAGCTATTTTCACCAAAATTATTAGGTTACTTTATTAACATTAGATAAAGTTAACGTTAAAGATATAGAAATGAAAAAGATGTTAATAAAAAAGAAATGAATGATTTGTTTAAATTTTTAATATAATAAATATTTTTAATAGTATTTTTTTTACACCTTAAATATGTCTTAAGTAACAAAACAATAACCTAATAACATTGATCAGATAATTTAACAACTTATGCAATGAAATATGATTTGCACATTCAAGTAAATACATGTTTTCCATCTACTTGGTAGGAAAATACAAACAAATTAAGGGTGTTGGAATTTGAATTTTTATTTTGTTATTTAAAATAATAATTGCTTTGGGTTGGGCTTAAGCCCCTGTGTGTGTAATGGGCTATTCGGCCCAATGTTGACATGGATAAACTTCGATCAACACTACTAGCTTAATTCTAAGATAAAATATTGTTCTTTAGGCTCTAAACCACAAGGAATTCAACTAATTTTAAACTTTTACAAATAAAACATATATTACTAATAAATTATATTTACCTACTTAAGACTAAACTTCAAAATACCTCTCACAAATATTATATTTTATGAATTTTATTAATTTTTTATAAGTGAAATATTAATTATTAATATATTAATTTTTATTAATGAATGAATTCAATTCAAATTCTTCACATGTGAACTTTTTACTAAATTTTAGTCTTATTAATTATAAGACATCATTCTTTAGTTGAGAGACTTTTTAGAGTTTGCTAATTATTATTGTGATTATTCAACATTCACTTTGGTCGACTTTGAGTGCATGAGTTTAATTCAGCTCAAACACATTAGTATTTTCTATCTTGAATAAAATATTAATTAATGGAAGAAATTAACTAACATAATAAAATAAATAATATTTAAATATATTATTAATCAATATGCAAGTTATATATATTTCCGAGCACACTTTTGTAGGGTTGACTTTTACTGAGAAATAAAGGCTAGGGGATAGTTTAGATGCTAGCTAGATTGTAGCTGGAACAGCATATATAGTGTTCTAGTTTTCTTTAAGAGAAACGCTCCATCTCACGTTTATCTACATTTTTTATCAAATACAGGACATATAGTCAAAATATAATGAAAATTAAGATAGAATCAATTTTAATTATAAAATAATGAAGACTCTATATAGACACCAAATTAAGTAAGCACAGAATATGTATATTCATTTTTTATTGCTTTCATTTCTCCTGAATTAATTTGCTGATATATCGTTTGCAAACCATATGTAATAATACAAACAATACAAAGACATGATAGAGAACTATTTTTGTGGTGCTCGTATAGAAGTTATTCTGTTACAATTCTTGTACAAAGATTGGTCTTACGTGCACAGAAGACCCACCATCTGTGAAATCATGTGAAGGAGATCGACCATTTTCTATGCTAGGAAAACGACATGTATAATAATAAAAGATGGTGAACATGCATTATGATGTAACTATAGTTTCCGAATATTATTGCTATTGACATAAATGTAGTTGCTTGACATATATATATCTGCAGTGTAGACCCTGTGATTTGCAATTAGCACTTAAGACTTGTTTGTATCTAAGCTAGATGCATGCTCGGAAAGTCTCTTTCACACGCATGCACAATGATATTGTCTCTTCAGCCTTCTCAATCTTCTCTCTGTTGGCTCTTCACACACTATGGTATATTCTTGTGGCACAATATTGCCATAACCAAAAAAATACACACACACTTTACCAATTAATCCTTATATATCAGCTTTTTTTAATCGACAACGTAACTTACAGATCGTTGTGGTCTATTTTTCAGTCACGAAAATGATTGTGCTGTTGTACTCAAAAGAAAAAATAACAGTGTTAAAAGATTTAAAAGAAAATTATGCAGTTAATTCAACCATGAACCCTTCTCTTACCAACGTTAAAACTTAAAACTGGGACTTTAATAGTGATATACAATTTTAAATTGTTATTTAATCATAAATAATCCTAATTATAACTTTTAAAATTAATAATTAATATAAAAGTCAACAAATTTTTTTATACATTATTATCTTTTATTAAAATATAATATAAAATTATTTTATCTAAGCTAAAATATTTTTTTTATTATCCACATTGCCTTGTAGTGTAATTTTAAATCTAACAGCTTTATATATTAATTACGTCATTTGACTCAGTATATTCATATTTGATCTATTTAATGTATAGGTGAAAGTACATAAACAAATTAATAAAAGTAATACTATTTCTATATTCTTATTTCTGGGCCAGATTTTACACGTCTTTGCATTAGGTCTTGGCTATAACTATCATAATATTTCTTTTGCTATAAAAGAATAATAAAAAGAATTGGAGAGAAAGGGTACCCCGAGCGTAGTTTAAAAATCAGTACTAACTCAACTAGATCAAGTTAATAATTAGATTGATGATATCATTAATTTGGTGTGACTTAACATGATTTGACTTAAATTGGTGATTAAAATTCAGTTGAATCAGTAGATTATTCAATTTTTTAAATTAATAAAAAATTATTTATTTTTTATTAATTACATTATTTTTCTAATTGATATATTATTATTTTTTTTATTATTTTTTGTTGTGTCTTTGTAACATCCGTCGTTACAGTAATAATTCAAAGTATATTAATTAAAAAAATTAGTAAAAATAAAAACTTTCAAAGTAATAAATAAAAATTATCCACCTTACAAGGTAAAATTCTTAAATGTAAATATATCTAAAACGAATATAAATAATAACAACAAGATATTTATAAAAAGAAACCTAAAACTACAGGTTAAGTCTTCACACCTTCTTAGCCTCCATAGTTTCTCCTATCTTCTGACTCTGAAAATAACACTTTTATGAGATATTGGAAATCTCAGTGCATGAAACAAGTTTAAAGAAAAAGAGTTCGCAAATAGCATTGTTCTCAGCCGGTGCGGAATCCAAAAACACAACCATGGTACTTGGAAATAAAATATATTTTGTTTAAACACAAATTATAATTTATTTCAAATAATTCCTAATATGAATAATTAATAAAAACGATAAAAGGATGATATTTTAATCAACACCCTCATAATGCACAAAATAACAAAAAATATAGTGATACTCATGATCACTCACTCCCATTCTACGGTTCTCAGAACCAAGGTTTTTAATAGATTTATAAAAAGGGTTTATGAACTCATATTCCACACAATGGTGTCTCATTGTCTTCCCCACGCTATTATGGAGGTATCCAAAATCTCTTCTCTATCCTGGATAAAAGTATTTAAATCCTCTTTCCCGTATTAAACGAAAGTATCTCACATTTGATCTCCATCCCGGATAAAGACATCATAAATTTTTCACATTATAAATGGAGTATCTCAAACAAAATAATCTCTAAAAAAGAAATTTAAAATACTAAGCATCTCAATTGGAATTATTAGTCAATATTATCAATAAAAAATAGGAATTAAGAAATACTGTATAATATTCATAAATTTGCAATAATCTTAAAGCATAACCAATGTACTAATTACAGTCAACAACGCTTGAACGTATCACTTTGCAGAATTCACGAAGGACCTTAATATCATAGGCTATCTATATATATATATATATAAAATGGAAACCGTCAAATGTAGTCTCATCGTGAAACCAAATTTGCTAAACATACCTAAGGATATACAAAACTAATTTTAAATCTTGTAATTAATTAAAATCATGTGCTAACATGCTATTTCTTTTTAATTAGCAATTAATCAAGATTCAATTCTCGTATCATCAAATGCATCTCAAATTTCTATTTTGAAGTATTTATTCTTACATAAATATAAACATTAACATAATATATGTAAAGTATCGTCTAATTCAAATAATGAATCCTAATTTTTCTTAATAGAATTAAAAATTATATCATTGAAAAAATATACCATGGAGTTTTAGAAAAGACATTTTACTTACCTCTTGAAGTGAGATCATACCACTTTTGTTTTTTTCAACTCCTATGTCCATTTTTCTCAACCCTATAATAATCAACTAATCTATGATGAGGGAACTAGTTAGCCTATATATAATAGTTTTGAGGTTGATTTTCACCTCTCTATATTTTTCTATAAAAGATTAGTTTTTTTATATTAAATTCAAAATCGTATCAAATCTTTAATTATTTTATCTTATTTCTATTTTAAAGGAAATACTATATGAATCTTGGTTATTCTAAGTGATATAAAATCTTTTATTTTGTTTTATCTTATTTCTATTTTAAAGGTTTGACAATTTTAATCTTTTGATATTTTTTTTTGCAACCTAATTTTTTTTCTTAACTAAAGGGTTATTCGAATGTTTGAATTTTGGGATGTTACACTTTCTCCCTCTTCAAAGAATTTTGTCCTCAAAATTAATGTCACTAATAAAATTAAAATATAACGCATTAATATACTTTTAAAGACAATATGCCTTAGTCGACGAGATATGAAAGAACGTGTTGCTCCTAAATCAATTAATATAATTATTCCTTTCTTTAATAAAACCCACACCTTGAATCAAGCCATCAGACTCCTTCACCTTTTCTCCTTGGATGGTATAGACTCTCCGTTGGTTTTGGGGCCTTGGTTGGGATTGTTCGTCATTTTTGCAATTTCTAGCATAGTGTCATGTTCTTCCACAGTTGTAGCAAGTAGTGTTTAGTGTAGGACATAATTGATCTCCATGAATTAAGCCACACTTATGACATTTGCTACTTTTATCAATCTTAACTCCCTGTGCGTGTTTACCTTTATTGATGGTGGGCATTGGTCGAAGATGCTTTTGAAATTGGTCCTCCTTGTGATTATTCTTCTCCCTTTCATGGCTAGCCTTCTCCTTAGGTTGTAGTGCCATTACTGCTTGCACATTCTGCTTTGCCACCCAACACTTATTTACCAACGTAGAATAGTCTCTAATCTCCAAGATGTCAAAACTACTCTGTAACTTTGGCTTTAGGCCCTGCTCAAATTTGATAACTTTTTATTCAACTTGAGGATAATCTCTCAAAAAAACGAGAAAACCTAACCAAGCTCTCAAACTTAACCACATACTTTGCTACAGTCATCTCTCCTTGGCAAAGGTTAATGAAATCAACCTCCTTTTGAATGCGAACATTGTGAGGAAAGTATTTTTTCAGGAATACCGCTTTGAATTTGTCCCAAGTGTTATTAGCTCCTTGAGTTACCAAACCACCTCGGGCACTGTTCCACCAATTTTCAACATCAAATTCTAACAAGTAAGTATCGAAGTCCACTTTTCTTGTATCATCACATCTCATAACTCTAAAAAATTTCTCTAGCTTCTAGATCTATTCTTCTACCTCAACAGGGTTTGAGCTATCTTGGAAGGTTGGTGGGTCATGGTTACGAAATTCAGATAACCTCGCGTATTGGGCATTTTGGGGTGCAATTGCTCCACCTCTGTTTTGCCCCATTTGACGGATACCCTCCGTCTATGCTTGCATAACTATGGCCATTCGGTCCAAAGGTACTGCAAGTTCATCATTCGTGTTTGCCCCACGCCTATTAGTTGCCATAAATCTGCATACCATCAATCAAATATTGGGTTGATCAAGTCCAATACCTAAAGAATAACATGCAATTTTATAACTCTAATAAACATTCCTATGCGTCCACATTTGATTTGTCTTTTTTTTTTAAAAAAAAAATCCACTACCACAGTTCGATTTAGTATCAAACTGCTCTTATACCATAATGTAAGGTGGATAATTTTTATTTATTACTTTAAAAGTTTTTGGGATGTTACAGTCTTCATGTCACAAATTTTATTTTGTTGATACCATATTATTATTGAACTGATTTTGATATTATGTGTTCAATTTATTGTGATATAATATATGTAAATTATAGATATTAGATTGGGTGACCATAATTTTAAAAATAGTTATTAGCACTGGAATGTAAGATATGTCAATTATATAAAATATTATTATAACAATGTAAAATTATATTTTTCATATTATGATTTTTTTAATTTTTATTTTAAAAAAGAAAATAATTGATATAAAGATATCTTACATGGAGTCATCATATAATAAATATTATAATTTTTATAATTTTTTTATTAATATATTATCAATTTTTTTATTATTTTATGTTCTGTATTCAAGATGCAAATTTTTTGTTGTTGTTACATATTATTGTTGAATTGGTTTTGATATTATGTGTTTAGATGTAATATACGTAAATAATAGATATTAGGTTGGGTAATTATAATTTCAAAAATAATCATCAGCATTGGAATATAAGATATGTAAATTATATAATAAAATTATGATAATAATATAGAATTATTTTTTTATATTATAATTTTTTAATTTTTATTTAAGGAAAAAGAAAATACTTAATGTAAACACATCTTACATTATACTTTATTTTTTTAATTTAAATATAAAAATGAAGAGGTCATATAAAAATATTATAATATTTATAATATAATTTAAATTAAAAAATAAATAATGTTATAAATATTTTGGTCACTAAAAATCTGTCATTAATATTAAAAAATCAACGACTAACTAAGCATTTTTTTAATCTTGCAACAATGCAACTAAGGTTTGCAACGGTCTAAATTGTTGAGTTTTAGTCACAAAAGCTTAAATTTAGTGGCTAATAAAATAGCAGCTAGGATTTTAAAGATTGTTATTTTATGGTGACTAATGTGGTCACAATCTTAATTAGCGACAGAAGTCATACTATTTAGCAAGTGAATTTTCTGTTGCTAAATGAAATTTTTGTTATAGTGTTATCTACCATGATCAAGATTACAGACCCCTTTACGATGATAATCATTGTCACAATTAAAGTCGCCTCTATTTTGATTTGAAGCTCTACAACAAGTATAACCAATTTTGAGAATTTGAGGAATTGAAATTGGAACATCCTTAAGCAACACTAATAGAAGGAGAATTAATTAGCTTCTTTCGAAATTTTTGCATTCTTAATTCATGTGATAAGAGTAAAGCTTCAACTTTACTTCTAGTTAACCTTCAACTATCGAAATTACTTTCTATAACTAAAATAACATGAGCATTTTCTTCTAGTACACCTTTATGAAACACATCTAAATGTTCACATGAAAGAACATGATCACCACAAGAACTGAGAGAACCAACAATACATTTGATAAGCAAAAAAAACTCATGGTTGTTTTGAGTTTCAATGTGTGATGTGAAGCTAACTAGCTCTTATTTGTTTGTGGAAATAATTAGTCCCAAACTTGATACGAGTAAGCACAACCAATGATGCAAGAGAATTGATACGTAAAATATCACTACTTAAAAGCAACCATACCCTACGCACTAGTAACAGTGGACCTAAGTCTGAATCTTGTTCTCAATTAATTTAATTTAAAAGATAAGATAGTAGTTGAATGAAGAGAGTGGTATTTAATTAGCGAGTGACAATAGTTCAGAATTAGAATAGATAATTAAAAGAGAGAATATTGGGTTGGAATGAAATGGATTGAGAACTAGAATTCTGATTTCACTACAATATTTCTGCTTCTTATTACTAAGAAATCTTATTATTTATCATTCAATAATTACCAATAAATTACCATGGTTTATTGTAGTGAGTTTGATCATGCACATCACATTATAATCCTAATATGTCATCCATAATGGCCATAGTGGATTCTAAATTAAGACTAATTCCTTTTTAGCCAATCAAAGGTTTTCCCGACGACTCAGCTAGTTCCACTGGGATAAAAACCTATTTGTTTTACAAATAAATCATTCAAATATCAATGATCATGACTATCAAACAATTAAGATGCAACTAATATTCAAATATCAATGACTATATGCAATGGGGATTTACAAAGAGTTATATCACAACCCTAAAAAAAGAGGGGTCTAGCCCAACATGATTAATACAAAGTCAAATATCCTTCTAATAACAAAGTACATAAAGATAGATAAACAATTACTGTATAGAACACTTTGAATTGCCTCAAACCCAAACTTTGTTATCGTTTTTCACCTCTTAAGTCACATACCTAACTCTTCTTGTGAGTCAAGGCGAGTACCCCTTTCGTGTCTTCTTTTGTCCTATTTATAAAAGGGTTTGGACTTTTTTTGTCTTTCTCAAGACTCATGTAGTACAGATGTGCTAGAATTAAGCACAGTCACACTTATTTTAATGTCTTTTTTGGCAAGTCAAGTAGCATAGCCATGCTCGTAATTTCATGATCATAGCATGATTGTCTCCTTTTAAGCACACCTATGCTTCTTTTGACTGACTGTTTTTTAGCTAAAATGGAGCATGATCGTGCTAACCTAGATCTTCAATAAATTTCTCTAAAAATGTATGATTTTTCCCTTTTTTGCTTGTTTTTTAATTATTTATCTAAAGTAAGAATAAATACTAAAAAGTGAGTTTTGTCAAAAAATTGCAATTCTTTTCTTAAAAACATATATTAATCAGGGTAAAAATATGAGTAGAAATCCAGTTTATCAAGAATAAATGAAGATAACATCACTAGAAGGATTTAGTTTTGTTGTTCCCAAGTACAAAACTAAGGATTCTCATTTCCTGTTTCACAATCTCCTTTGGTCAAAATACGCATTGAAATATGAGGATTTGCTACAAAGCAACGAAGCTTGAGAGATTTGTTGATACGTTCAACTTGTCACTATAGCAAAAAGTTAGAATATCTAACTTCTTGGAAATTGGCTGATTAGAACCTAAATTTTGATTTACCATCATTGATGGATCTTAGGCTTTAGATACCATAAAAGATTTAGAGAGCAACTCTTGTATTAAGCTCTCAAAATAAAAATGATCTACATACAAAGAATGTATTCACCTTTATATATAGCAAGATAATTGTTCTAATTAACAACAAAGAATGATAGTTTTTACAACTTAAAATTTTATAACAAACTTAAGTGATGAGATATTAATTTTACTATTCTAGACTAATAAAAGTAACTTGCAATAAATTAGAAATGGAATAGTGAAGAAATTTAGTGAAGAATTAAAAGAACTATTTATAAGAGATAATGGTCATAATATAGTGAGAGATTTTATTTGTTGCCAACTAGGGATTTGAATTTAGGGAGGGAATTATGATAAGTCGCCATTACCTCATTAATTCTTGTAGTATTTCTTTGAAATGTTTTAGCCAAAATTTCCACCAAATAATTTATGAAAGAGGTGGAATCTAGCTAAGTTTTTCAAATTAAAATTAATTTTTTTTAGCATAGAAATATCACAATATTTTTATTAAAATTATTTAATGCGATAAATAATTAATATTTTCAATAAAAGTACTATATTGTTCTTATGAATTATTTAAAGCGTAAATATTTTCAAATATATATATATATATATATATATATATATATATATATATCTTAAAAAATAGATTTTATCGTTTCAAAAATGATGATTTTCCGCATTCACAATTTTTAAGAATCATAATTTATTTTACGCCCCATTAAATCCAATATAATTTATTTCCGGTGGGGACATGTTCATCGTTATCTTACAAATTATTATGATGAAAAAAAAAAAGAAGAAAATTTCCTCATATCATCTTCATCATGGAATTATTGTGGGGTATTGCGACAAGGACGTAATATTGTTAAAGTATCCAATAAAAGAATGATTTTCTGTAAATCTCAACTAAATTTAGTGGAGCTAATGAAAAGCAAATGTACTCGTTAAGGTATATTCTTATAGAAAGAACAAAATATTGAAAGTAAAGGGTAATACTAACATTAGTTGTCCAAGTAAACTTAACTTATATTTCTTAAATAAATTTTCAACATCAAATCTTATAAATAATTAAAAAAGAGAGACTCCACTAAAATAATATGAAAAAATGGTTTATATTATATTCAATTATTCATCCATTTATGATACTTGACTTTATCAATTAATAATTAAAATTTATATAAATAAAGAGAGTTGTGATTAAACATTATGTATACTAATTAAATTCAAATATATAATTAAAATTTTTAATAAAATTAATATAAAAAATAAATATTTCAAAACAATTACATAATACTATAATTATATTTAAAATTATTTTTAATGAATTATATAATTACTTTGCATTGGTGTGAAATAATAAAAATTAATATTTTAATTATATGTATGTCAAATATATAATTGAATAATATAAATTTTTCTACATTATTGATATATTTTAATCAAAATATTTCTAGTATTCTCCAAAGCGATGTACTACTAACATATTATAGGAAAAAAGATCCCAATTTTCTTTTCATCTTGTAAGTTTTTATCTTCATTTTTAGTATACGCATTTTTGAATTTTTTTTTTTAATTTTAGTTTCTATTTTTTTTTTCATTTATAGTCCATATGTGTTTGTATTTTTTTCTTTCAATTTTAGTCCCTAAAACAAAAATTTATAAGGATTAAAACTAAAAAGATGAATTGTTAAAAACACTAAAATTGAAAAATATGATCTTATAAGAACTAAAAATAAATCAAATGAAAAAAATTGAAAAATACAAAATTTTAAGACTCAAAAGGAATAAAAAACATATAAATACCAAAACTGAAAATTAAAGCGCAAACTTAATTGCGAAAACTAAAATCATATTTCAAGCTTTTTTTTTAATTATTAAAAATATAATAAATTATTATAATAAAAAATAATTTTAAATGATAATAATTAAGTAATAGTGTAATACAACTAAAATTTCAAAATTTATTAAAATATAAATTAATTATTAATTTTTATTCTTATGATTGATATATTATTTAATAATTTTATATATTATTTGTGTTAAAGCGTAATCAATAACTAAACTGTGAATTACTTAAATTAAATATAAATAAGTTATTTGTTTTAAAAAATCTTAATCTAATGAGGATGATATTGAATTAATTTCAATTTTTTGGTATCCATTATTTCTAAACCTATACCAAACTTGTCTTATTATAAAGTTGCAAAAATCAACCTTATTCATTTGGGTTCATTCATGTTCCATAGGTTGGTTAAAAATGAATGAATCTAACTCGATTCTTTCTTCATGAAACTAAAGGTTAACCCAACTAAACTCATAAAAATTGGTTTATATGGATTGACTCACCTAATTTTAAAAAAAAAATGAGACAGGGCATGAAAAGAAATTCATTAATTAATAGCAAATATACAAATTAAAGTAAAATTAAGATGATAAAAACTTTTAGACATGAATTAAGTAAAACCAACGCATTAATATGTTTTATTACATTTTGTTTTATGGTTTGTAACAATGAAATATATTAATTTAAAATGATATTATAATCAATTTGTGTTACTCAATTTTATGTTATTTTTTAAAAAAATACAGTGAGTTGTATTTGGACCCATATTTTAAAATTTCTTCCCTGTTTGTATTGTAACAAATTGCATCTCTTTATATATTTTCATGTTGGGAGTTTCGGTTGTTCCTTTCAAAGAATAAATAAATTTGATCAAATTTACCCCACAATGAAAAGAAAGCTAATTTTGAGCACTTGATGAATCGGATGGAAGTCATAGTAAAACAGATTAATTATTAATGGACAAGCCATTGCTTGGTCATATGTTGCAGCTCTATCTGCAGTTAACATCCAAATTTGTTTGCATAGGGTGAGAGAGAGAGAGAGAAAAATAGAGGGAGAGAGAAGGGTCACGAGAGGAAGGAAAGCACACGTGGAAGAAGAGAATGAGTGTTTTTTTTTTTGGCATAATAAGTATGAACGACATATATATATATATTTGTAGATTTAACACCGGACATTCAAAATTTTAAGGTAATATCTTTGTACATCTTAACTTATATATTATTTAACTTGTTCTTTTTTACCAATATAAAATTTTACGTTCATACTTGTTCCAACGTATATCTGTCGTTGTGGAATGGGTTCAGAGTGCATCCTTCATCAAGGATCTGCCAAGCTAGTTTAGCTGTCAACTCTTACAAACTCACGGGCCTCCATTTCTCACTTCTTATTATAGTTTTATCTCATCACATCAATGTGCAAATATCTTTTTCTAATTCATTATTCTTACAAAATTTATAATTTTCAAAAATAAATTCAATCAATAATAAAATATGTCTCTACAACCAAAAGAAGAAAATATAATATATACCAATAGTATAAAATGTAAGAGAAAAAAAATGTATAATTATTTACATCATTAAAATATAAATTCACGTAATTTTTTATTTACCACATGACATAATTAATTTTTATTTTCAGAGAATGCTTTCCCATTTCTGCGTTTATGTTTTATCTACCATTAGTTTATGTGCATCTATAAAGTTATAACACGCTTTAGGCATGCCGTGGCGACGTTAAATGAATGTAGGAAGGGAAGCTATATACAGTAATATTAAGTACATGAATGTTTTCTCACGTGAGTGCTAGCTTTGTAAGATCAGAAAATAAAAAGAATATGAAGAATATATAATATCATTTCGCGTTGCTTTGGAACTTGGAAGTGTGACTGAAATAGGACATTCACTCACAGTTTCAGATCAGACACATTAAATTACAAATTTAAAACTATATTTATAAGTTTTTTCTAACTAGATATTTATGAATAAATTAAATTTTACAAGTACTTTAGCAAATAACTACACTATAAATAAAAATATTGATAATTAATAATAATTATAATACAAAATCATTCAAATAATGATATTTCGTATACAAACATATTAATTAATATTTTTTAATATAGTATATATACAATCTTAAGCTAAAGGAAAGATAAAGGAATTAATAAGAATTTTAGTCATCAAAATACAAATATAATATTAATATAACATTTCGTGGGAGAAACATAAAAAACTTACGTTGTAGATGTGGAAAGTTATTAACTGAACTAAAGGTTATTTAGAGAAATAATAACTATAAATCACAATCATTCAATTATACATACATAAACAAAATTGACAGTTAATTAGTGACTATTTATTTAAAAAATATGTATATATATTTATCTTGTAATCTTAACTATTTCTATATGATTAAGATTTATAAATATTATTTCTTATCATATTTATATATGTGCATTGGTTCTACAGACATTTTGTGTATAGATATCAGAAAATGACGAGGTCAATTTTGTAAAAGCATAATTTGTTGTGGGGAATATTTAGGTAGTCGTCATGCAAACAAACAACATATTACATATATATTTTATTAGCTCAGCCAATTCTATAAAAAAGGGAAACCACTACAAGAGACAGATGGAAAGGGAAGGGCACAGAGAAAACAAAGGAAGAGAAAATCAATTCAAAATCAAGTAGACAATAGTTATAATTAAAAAGAAGAAGAAGAAGAAGAAGCATGACTTCTAGGGAGAAAAGAAGAGCATCTCTGGAACACACTTTGCAACAACTTCGTGATGTCACAAACTCCACTGCTGTAATTGGTTTTATATAGATACATATATCAATCTCTCTACATAATAGATGCTTATTAATTGCAGATGAAGCTTCTGCTTCTGCTTCTGCTTCATCTCCTGAATCTAAGCTTAAATATATTACCTAGTTAACTATTTTTTGTTAATTTGGGTTTGGCAGCTGAGTAAAGCCTCAATTATTGTGGATGCCTCAAAATACATAGAAGAATTGAAACAAAAAATTGAGGGACTGAACTCAGAGCTGGGGATTGCGGAGTCATCAACAACCTCTCAAATTGATGAACTACCAATGGTACGTGCTTATTAATCTTGTTGCTGTATTTCGTTTAGATTATTATAATTTTTTGGGTCTATGATCATATTAAACATTTAGATAAGGAAAAAGATTTATTGACATCAAGGGATATGTAGATATTTATAGTCACGGAAAGAAACAAAGATATACGTGATTAATAAGATTAATGGCGTGAAACAGTTACAATTGAGATAGAAATAAGTGTGATTTGGAGAAACAAAGAAACAAACCTCTTTTAAGACTTCAACTAATTTGATTTAAGTTGATATATAAAATTGTTAAGGTTTTAGCTCATTTTATTATTGATGCATCTTATACAAAAATATTTGCAGGTAATTGTGAAAACCCTAAAAAAGGGTTTCCTCATTAATGTGCTTTTAGAAAAGAATTGCCCCGGAATGCTCGTCTCTATACTCGAAGCCTTCGAAGAACTGGGCCTTGATGTGCTTGATGCTAGGGTTTCTTGTGAAGACAGCTTCCAGCTAGAAGCTATAGGAAGAGAAGTAAGACTATATATAAACCATTTCTATCACTAATCCCTTTCCCATATTATATTATTCTCCTTTGCTTTTTCTTTGAATAATTCTAAGTGCCAAGAATTTAACCAGTTGGCAACTCTTTCCTTATAGTAGTTTCACATGATCGAAACTTATATAATGGGTTCTGGCTGTATATACTTTCATATCAACAATATTCCAAATATATCTATATTTAGCAATTAGAACAACACGAGTAACTTGCAACATTTTGGGCAGAAATTCTTTTATGGTTCTGCAGCAAAAGTAGCACAAGTTAGACATTTTTAAATGGATCCACACGTTTTGAAAAAATTAAGAAAAGGTAGTGAAAGGTGTGCGCCTAGCTATAATACTAGAGGAAGAATTTCCAGGAGGAAAGAGCTTAAAAGAATTTTTCACAATTTTAAAACATTGCTCCCAACAATAATTTCAATTTTGCTCAACAAAACTTTAAAAAAAATGTTAAAACTCCACCTTAATTTTTTAGTTGCATGGGCTATATAATTAATGTAGCTACAAGATCTAGAGCTGCATTAATTAGTTACATCTTGTCAAATTGGAATAATATTCTCAGTAAATAGTAAAATATTATGCAACCAACAATTAATACTCCCAAAATGATTATAATTTTCCATCTAAACTTTGACAAAAGCTTATTTTGCAGTGTCACAAGAAGGACAGTGTTGACGCGCAAGTGGTAAAGCAAGCAGTGTTGCGAGCAATCAAGAACGAGGACTAATTAAAGAAAGCACACGGGTTAGGGAAAAAAAAATCAAGTACCGTTTTTGTCTTGTTAAGCTTAAAATTTGAACATGAATTACTGAAAGAATTTGTGAATGCATGTTCTGCCAAAATTTCATGAGGTACCTCTTCAATGACCCATACATATGACATGGCTTATCAACATCTTCTTGGATAGTGGGAAATGAATGAATGGACATGCATCGTCCAAGTTGATGTATATATATATATAGTGCCATTTTGGCATCCAGTGGGTGAGGAAGACAATAGACAAAACATACCTTATTGTCAGAAGAACTAATTAATGCATGTTATTATACATTTAATTAGTTATTTATAAGGTTGAGATTGTTGGTTTTAATAGTGAAAAACATCCATGGAGTAGAAATTAATATATAGTATATTTCCCCTAATGTAATTAATTTATATTAGCCTTGCTTACCAGGGCCGTAATACGATGGGTATTAAGGATGTAAAAAGGAGAAAAAAAAGTATTTATTAACTATCTTTTATAGTATTTATTAACTATTATGTAAGCAAAATTCAAAATAGTATAATTTTAGGTTTCAATAAAATGTCCTAGCTAGGTTACCTGTTAACATTCTTCCTAATTTATAATCCCTTTCTTAATTATTAATGAATGAAATATTAAAAATATTACAGTTTATATCATCAATGTATTTTTTGCATTGTGATTTTTAATACATGTTTTATTTACTAATTCTTAGTTATTATTGTTACTAATTATGGTTAAATAGGAGTAACAAGTAATTAAAATTAATCATTCTTCAAAAAAATTTCAATAAATAAATCACCTATTAAGTAATCAATGTATCTTTAAAAAAATTAATACTACTTTAAACTTTTTTGTATAAACCAATACTACTTTCAAATTAAACAGGAGTACGAATATTTCAAATTAAAAAATAGGTTGGGTAAAAAAAACGGATCAAGTACTTTCACGACAATAATTAGTAAGAATTCAATTAGAATACAAAATGTAATTGTATTTTATATGATTACTTATTATTATTATAAGTTTATTATTTTTTATAACAAATATTTCGAATGACATACTTAAGATAAATTTTGAATATTTATTGAGAATGTAGAAATTTCTATATATATTGACAATATATGAAAATTGAAGTCAAATAATAAACCAAATACTTACAAAGAATAGAGACAAAATGTTTTTTTTAGCTATACTATATTGGAGGGAAATATGAGGTAATTGAGTTAAACTAGTGAAAATTAACCATGAGTAAATTTTTTTATTTGAGGAATGCTAGCAAGGTTTTAATTACACTTTTTTTAATACATTTGCATCCACATATATTTTTGTTAGATCAAATGAATTCTTTCAGGATAATATCCATGTGGTTAATATTCATACAATATATATATATTAGTATTTTGAATATCCATCATCAACTAATTTTTTCCTGAAATTTTTTAAACAACTTTAGGAAAGACGAAGTAAAAATATTCACTTGTCATTAGGCTTTGTGTGGGAAATACGCAGGTGGAGATCATTTATGGGACTGGCCTAATATTACAGTAGGTAAAATATTCCTTTTAAATTTCAAAATATTTTATTTTTAATTAATTTTATTATAATTTTAAAAATAATAAAATCAAGAATTAGTCAATAAATAATAATATTTTCACAAAAATTAATTACATGAATTTAATATGGTTGGGTAGAATTATTTTACATTGACGATTAATTAAATTTTTCTATTTTGTCAAATCATACTATATTATTTTAATTAAATACGTTCAGAAAAAAAATTAAATATTGGGGGCTAGTTTTTGAGATGGGAAAAGGGTGGAAGAAGGTGCTAAAAGAGGTATAGTTTTGAAAAGAAAGTGGGATATAGGAGAATGAGTAGAAAAAACGGGGTTGTGGTTTTGAGATTGAGGAGTGGGAATAGACTTGAGATGAGAAAGTGAAACAGAGCTAGAAAAGATAAGTGTCAAAAAAAGATGGGTTTGAGATGGAAGAGTGGGGGCGAAAGAAGGTAACTAGAAAAATAAATAAAAAAGGAGTTTTAAGATAGGAGAGGAGGGAGGCATGGCGGTTGAAAAAAATTAGGGGTTGGGTTATTGAGAATGATGGAGCGTCGTGGAGTGCCAGAATAAAAATGGGAGAGGGAAGAATAGGGTGGACAAATTATATAAAAAATAGGGATTTAGGTTTTGAGATAGGAGCAGTGGGGCAAAGAAGGGATGCTCGAAAAAATAAGGGTTCAAGGTTTCAAAATGAGGGGGAAAAAAAATAAGGGTGAATTAATTAATTAATCAATATTTAAAAAAATAGGTTAAATTAATTAATACAAATAAATTTCCTAAATAAAATATTTTATTTTCAAAATTACCCTACCATTAATGAAGGGTCTATTATATTGTGCCAACTAGTTATTAAATTAAAAGAAAATTTTAATTAGAAATATTTTGTAAAATTATTATTAATGCAAGTAATATTATTGGATGATTCTTATAAAAAATACAATTTAAGTCTTATAAAAATAATAAAAAATTTATTCACTCCATTTTTTTAATACATGATTTTACTATTAATTAGTAACTCTTTTAATATTTTTCTAAAGATTATTTTAAATTTTTTTAACATTAAGATTTTTTTTTTCATTGTAAAATTTCAATCTTAATAATTTTAAGTTTTATATTATTTTTTTTCTATTTGAAAATTTTGGCTGTTAATCATTTATAAAATTTCATATATCATATTTAAATCATCTTAATTCAACCATTCACAAACCAATTATCCAAAAATAATCAAATCCAACGTTATACAAATATGTAGTTACAATCTAAAAATGAATGTTCTTTAATATAAGAGATTTACAATGAGTTTTCTTCTTCTCTTCTCTTGTAGAGTTTGTTTTTATATCTCTCACTCTAGTAAACTTCTTTCATATCCTAATCTAATTATTTCTGCAAAGTTTAGTGAGATATGATGGATCAACTTTTTAGGAATAAAGCTCCGAAACCCAACAGTTCCAAAGTTGAATTTTTCTTTGAAGGTGCAATTTTTTTTTATTTTCTATTCGTTTTCTTTGAAGGCGCAACTAGTTCTATATGAAAAATGATCATATTCTCAAGAAAAATTCCATGATGCAAAAGTCATCTTGGAATCAAGCATGATACAACCAAGGACAATATATTCTACACACCATGATTTTTTTTTAATAATATAATATAATATAATATAATATAATATAATATAATATAATATAATATAATATAATATAATATAATATTATATTGTGATAGAAATTTAAAAGTGATATACTGAGTCAACTTTATCATAAAAGTTTAGAGAAATTAATGAAAAATCACAATGACACCATCATCAGAGTTTTTAAATTAATTAAATCATATGAGTAGGTTTTTAGTTGAACTTAAAATAGGTTAGACTATTGTTTTAAAACTGGCTTTTAATGTAAATATGGCAAACTCAATTTGAAGTAATTATGATACAATGCCTTGTCCCAAATTCCTATCTTATTTTATATTTTAACTAATCAATAAATATTATGATATTTAATGAGTTATATAATATATAAAAAAATTATAAAAAAATTCATTAAATAACATAAATTTTAATTATTAATTAATTAGGATATAAAATGAAATATCAATTCAAGACACCCTTAAAATACATGTTAGATTGAAACTTATCAAATTCTAACCTAATCAACTTGTTTTTACTCAGTTACAAGTTTATTTCATATCAAAATTTTACTGTAAGCATATTTCGTAATTTAACATTTGTTTTATATCAATATTTAATTTCAGACTTAAGCAAATATATGATACATTTTTTCTATTAATCTCTTCAAGATTTCTATTATATGTAATCCCTAACCACATGAAGGATGGCGTGATTAATATATATATATATATATATATATATATATATATATATATAAAATAATTAAAGGACATGATTAATTAACATTATGTTAAATTTAGTAAACTTACATTTCAATAACTTTATATATAATGAAAATTTTGAGTAATCCAACTATTAAATTTCATAATTTTATTAATTATATCAAATATACAAAATTTCATAGAATTTCAAAATTGTTTGACAATTCATTACACGACTTAAAAATGTATAGTACGATATTTAAAAATATGTAAAAAAAATTATTATTAAATAACATGTTTATCAAAGTTTAAACTATATTAAATTTGATAAACACGGCCAATAAAATAATATAATGAAATTTATTAGTTAGATGAGTTAAATTTTCATTCTACAGAGTTATTAAATTTATAAGTTGACAAAGTTTGACATTGATATCAACGAATCCTACCCATATATGATATTTGTGATATGATGTTTTTTTCTAATGTGGCATATGTTTATTTTATCAACTATTAGCCATGTCAATCATTATGATAACAAATATTAAAATAAATAAAAAATTAAGGATGGCTTGTAAAACATTAATTCTATGTTTGAATATAGAATTTTACAAATATAAAAAATTTGAAACATATTAAATTTAAAATGTTTATTTTCAAATATTTTGTTTGAATAAGATAATTTAAATTTATTGAATTTTAATTTTCTCTTTTATATAGATTATTTACATTCCCACTAAAAATAAAAAGATTATTTTAATAATAAACAATATTTAATAACTCAAAAAAAGTCAATCAATGATGTTTCTCGGCAAAAGTATTTTTTTTACCGACATTCATCAAAGTATTTCCGGTTAACATCTATCATTATTTTTTTTTGCTAATATTAGTTTTTTTTTTTACGTTAATTAAAATTATTTTATTTAACTAAGTTAGGTTATTTTTCAATTAGCTTTGATCATGGATATCTTTTAGCCAATATTGGCCAAAAATTTTCTCCAATTATATATTACAATAATGTGAAATATATATTAGAGTGATGTATATTCGTATGTAAATCCTTATGTAAATATATATTATTAAGTAAGATAAAAATATCTCTTTAAAAGATACTTATACTTTTCATCCATCTCAAAATCAATGTCATTTTAAGTTATTTTACACAAATCAATAAAAGGTAATAAATAGAGTTGTTAATCTGGACGGAACGACATATAGCTTGACTTCTCAGACTTTTCAAAATAAATGGGTCGGGTCGGGCTAACTCATATTTTGTACGAGTCACATATTTCTAAACCTGACCTAACCCTATATTTGGTGGTCAGACCTAAATGGCTTTTTTTAAAAAAAAATCTAATTTTTATAAAAAATAAAACTTATTTTATAATACAAGTAAAAAAAACACACTAAATCAATCAAGAACATATCATAAATAGTTCTAAAATAACATAAAAATATATTTATATGTATATTTCAGTTTAATATATATTTTAGAACAACATAATTTTTATTTGTTAAAAATATATTGTTAAATAAACATCAAATGTACTTTTATATGTAATATATATATATATATATATATATATATATATATATTAATGATATGTATAAATTGACTTCACATTTAACATATTTTTATGTATATACTTTTCATTTAATATATTTTTAACAATATATTATATATATTATTAATATGTATTTTTAAATTTTATGTATTTATATTTGTATTCGGGCTAGTCCGTAACTCACCGGGTCGGTCCATCTCAAATCCATTTACATAGTCAGATAAAAAATGTTCGCTTCTATTTGAGTCTCCTTTTTTAGAGTCCAATCTGACCCATTTTGTAGACCTCGCGAACCGGTCCAACAAGACAATCCCATTTTGACAACTCTAGTATTAAATATATGAAAAGAGGTAATTTTATAAAATTAACATTATTATTAATATTTCATCAAAAAGAGAAAGTGATATTTATTAAGAGTTAATAAAAAAGCAATTAATATTCTTTTTAACCTAACATAAAAATAGTATTTGTTCTTTTTATGACAAAATAATCGAGTATTTTTCCAAGATCCAATCCAAAGTTTATCTTGTATTGATTTATTTTGGACTTAAATACTCCTCATTATATGAAACATTATACTAGTAAATAATTAAGAGAGATAAAAATTAAGTCTTGAAAATAATGGCAGTTTTGAAAATATATATTTAAGACATATTTATTATTATCAATTAAGGGTCCGTTGGTAGACTAGATAACAAATATGATAAGATGATTTTTTTCTATCTTATCTTATATTAAGTGTTTATTGGATCAATATAATGAGATAAGTGTGTCTTATCCGCTTATCTTATTCTACTATCTGGTGTAATTTTTATCTTAAAAGGGTGGTGCGATTAGAAAATCAAATGATAAGATTATTTTTTTACTTTTTCATTTACCGTCTCATCTTTTCTCTTGAATTCGACTACCCCAGTACTGACACTTCCATTCTTACCATCACACTATCAATCTCTCAAAAGTTTCCTCCTTACCTTTCTCTCTTCCTTCTTTCTCTCCCGTTGTTAACTCTTCTTTCTCTTTATACTTCTATGAAAATAATTGCAACAACCATATCTATAATAATGCAAAAATCATCCCCGAAACCATCACCCTCTTTCCTTTTCCCTTTCTCCATTTTTCCTTTTCTCTTTCTCCATGTTTCTTGTTGTGACCTCTCACACCCAAGACAAAATAGAATTCAAAACTTGCAAGTTGGAAAACACAACCCAATCTCTAACTCTTACTTCCCAATTTTTATTAATAAACTACACCCAATTCTTATTAGATTACCTTTCAACTTTAAAAAAATAATAATTTTTGCCTGACGTCGTACATACATGCTACATAATACTAATTACTAAATAAATCAATTACATACTACTTCATGATAGGAGACAAATGAACTCTATTGCTTACTATTTTTTTTTTCTTTTTGCAAGTCAATGAGGTTTTAAATAGTTATAAATAATGAAATAAATTTTATTATTAAATTTCACTATATTTGTTTATTGCCATGTTAATATTTTCTAATCGTGCAACCCATAATTCAATCTTTGATGCTTTAGTTCAAACCTTAGTGAGAACCAAAGGAAATTATGTTTTTATTCTGAAATTCATAGGTAGTAATTCATTCTCTAATAGTTTTGATATTAATTTAAATTTTTTAATAATTTTATTTTTTTAGAATAAATTTGAATATTTTTATTATAAAATTATATTTAAATTATAATAAGGGTAATTTATTCATTTTAATATTTTTTATATCTTATCTTACCATAATATATCCATCTCAAATGTAAAATATGATAAAATAGTCATATTTTATCCTAGTGTGTATAAAACATACGATTGGAGAAACTCTTATCATATTTTTTCTCTATCCAACTCTTCTATATATTCTATTTTATCATATATTTGTACTAAACGAGTCCTAAACCAACTAATTTCTTAACATATTGAAAAAAACAAGAATAAAAGCATATGAAAGTAAATGTAGATAACTTGACAATTTACAAATGTTGATAAAAGAATAATTTGGTTAATTAATTATTAAGTGAGGTAAGCTTTCAAAATATTTTTGTAAGAATTAAACTGTACCATAGTAACTCTTCATTTATATAACTTTTAAAATATTAAATAATAAAATTTAAAAAAGTATCATAATTGAAGAATTTTGATTAAATGTTAGTGTTATACTCTTTATTCTATTAATTGAATTATTTTTATTATATCACCGTTGTTAAAAAAGATTGAAATTACATAATCCTTCTATGTTTGACCTCCCATCCCAACGCACCTAATTAAAAAGTATTGTTTAAGCCGAAAGCTGATCAAGCTCAAGCTGTCACTAGTGGTTTATTCCGTCAAAAACAGAGTAAAAGAAAAGGCATAGAAGCTATTTGTCAGTTTGACATATTTAGACTAGGGGGAATTTTAGTTCAGGGTTTCAAATAATTTAATGATTTTTTTTTTTGGTGAATCTAAATTTTTTATTGATGACTACTTCCATATCTATCTAAACTATACAAATATTTTGTTCCCAAAGGCCAAGATGTTGACTTTGGCCGCCTGAAATTAATATTTATTAGCCATGTTTTATTCGTACATCAAGTTGAATTATATTAAATGCTTCTTACCTAAAAGGAAAATAATTGAATGCTATTAACATCGCAAAAGGAAAAATAATTGTTGACAATCTATAATACTGTAAATTAAAAAAATAGTTTTGATTTTCTTTTGTCTTTATGATATGGTTGTGATTTATTGATTTGTAACATAATCACAAATTTAACGATGAAATTTTAATTTAATTTTTTTTGTTTCTTCCTTTCACATCAGTTATAATATCTCTATCCGTTTTTTTTTAATTTAATTATCTTTTCTTGTATCTACAAAACTCAAGCTCAAAATCTTGTATAAAAAAATCAATTTTTTTTTTAAAGCTACGACACTGAAGATGTAAATTTATTTTTCATCCACAAAATTTGAACTCCAGATTATGTTTTAAAAGACTGAGCCGATTATGAGTCGCACCAACAACTTTTGATAATACATAATTAAATTTGGATCATTACACATCTAACTTTATAAGTTTTTAGAGTAATTTTTTATTTTTAATTTATAAAAAAACTAATTTTGGTGGTAAGTATTCAAATTTATAAGAATATTTCTTTTAGTTTGTTAAATCATAGCTGAATCCTTCCTTTGTAATAACCAATAATGTTCGATAACGTATGATAAAAAAAGCCAATGATTAAGGATGACCGTGAATATGTTAATTAGTAACCAACGGGTGGATCAGATAGTAACAAGGCGAAGGTGGTGACCTGTGGCAATAAGCGACAAACTTAAGTAAAAATCAACACAAATTTCAAAACCAAATTTTATTATTTTTCAAATGGGGTACAAGTTGTTTTCTAAATAACTAAAAAATCAAACCATAACTATTATTTTGCTTAAAATATTTCTATTTTCAAAATAAAAAACCAAACTAAAAACCTATATTTAAAAAATCGATTCAAATAGACTGATTTGACTGGAAAATCGATGAACTGGTTTATTAACCGATTCGGTCATTGTTGAAAATCAGTTAAGCAAATAACTAATTTTAAAATCGGAAAATTGAGCATGAACTGATAAAACTAGTAGATCAATCGTTTAAACTGTTCATATATTTTTTAAAAAAAATTGGATTTTTCTAAATTATTAAAGTTACATAGTTTTAAAAAGCAACTCAAAGGTTGACCGATTGACACATAGGGTCACACGACCACAGGTCGAACTGTGAAGGTCATCAACTGATCCAGATGACTCATCTTCAATAAAAAAAAAGTTTCATACACTAAGTTTAATAATATATATCATTACAAATAAATGTAATTTCACAAATTTATTCTTGAAGTTTAAATTAATTAACATCACAACTAAATATAATTTAAAAAAAATCATATTTAAAGTTTAAACTAAATTTATTGACATTCATCCATAAATTCTAAAGAAATAAAATAATTTCTAAATTTATAAAAAGTTGTAATCATAATCTTCGATAACATATAATAAACAAGTTTTATATTATATAAATGACAAATTTATAATTTCAATAATTACAAAATAATAACACAACAAATTTTCAAAATGAAGGAAAAACATATAATTATAAAAGACAATGTATTAATAAAAAAACATAGTTAATAAAAATATTAATTTTTAAACAAAAATTGAATGTCTGGGTTAGGTCACTAGTTAAAGTCGATCTAGTCACTTATTCAACTGCACCAGTCATTAGGACAACCCAAGTCATGTCAAATCACACCAAGTTGATGGCATGATCAGTTTGACAACAACCTAACCCAATTAGACCATCAATTATTGTCCAACCAATTGGATCGACCAGATTGATCCAAGTTTTTAACTTTACTAAACTCATATGTTTAATTTTATATTCTTAATAATTAATTGTTGTTCGTATGTGAGTCAACTACACCCCAAAGTGTGATTATATATTATAACCTAAAAATCCCAAACTTTCAAAAATATGATTAATGTTTCACGTGTAAGTATATAATCATTGTATGCGAACATGTCAATACACAAGGATGATATTTTTAATATTCTTTGAGCAAAGGGAGTTCCCCCTAGGGTTCAAAGTTTGGCTTGACAATTAGAAGCAAACAAGTTATCAATAAGAGATAATTTGCTAAGGAGAAAATTGTTATCATGGACAGAGTCAAGTATGTTTTTTTGTGGTGGGGCATTTGAAATAAGGCAACACTTGTTTTATAAAGTGTGTTGTCTCCTCACAAGTGTGGGTGAAGTTTATGTGCCCGATGGGCGGGGGGGGGGGGGACGGGAGGTTGAAAATGGTCATGCATAACATTTTTTGAAGTCATTGCCATCAATTGTTGGGTCTGGTCAGCGATTCCAAGGAGGTTCAGCAAGTTTAGTCACTCGTTTGGTTTGCAGGCTTATGATACATATAGACGGTGAGGAACACAATTACTTTTTGAAGTCGAGTTCAAGGGGTAGACAACTTAGTCTTCGCGCTGCAACTCGGTACATGAGAATTGTGTTATGCAACAAATTTGTTAAGGTAGAACGGGTTATAAACCCAACGTTTTTGCATTTAACAATGATTAACCTTTGTAAATCCTTGATACTTTTGATGTAATTATGAGCCGACACTCCTTGTGTTTTCTGCTAAATTAATAATATTCGTTTGGTTTATAAAAAAAAAATATAATCCCTTGTGTGAAGTGTAGCTAAAAATCATTTAAATATAAGATTTTTAGTATAGGATCTTATTTAATGGACATAAGTTTACTTTAGCCTAATGTAATCATCGAAGACAAACTCTGTTTTCGAGTATTTAGTACAAATGCATACTAAATAAGATATCACTCATTAAGTTAAAAGAATTTTATGCCAATTAATTCATATATTTGATGTATTTAAATATAGGATTTGATTACACCTTTACATTCAGCTATTCAAGTTTATAACTTAATTTTGATATAAAATAGTTAGTAATTTTTTTAAAGATTTAGTAATTTTGTTAGAGATTTCACATTAAAGGAATTTCATATATGTTTGTGAATTATGTTACAAAAATAATTTTTTTAATAATGGTTTTATAAGAATTAATGGAAAAATGTAATTATAATTATATTTTAAAATTATTTTCAGATATTAATGATTTTAAAAATTGAAACAAATACTTGAAAAATTAAAATAAATTATTAATTTTAAAAATTGTAATAAAAATTTTTCTAGCACTTTTTGAAAGAATAGCACTCCTCATGTGTGTGCTATAAACATGTGAAATTCATCTTTTCAACATATAAATTCAAAAGCATCAAGATCGTTATTTTAAGTTAAAAGTTTATTCGACTTTAATCCAATTTAAATCCAAAAGTAATTTTTATAGGAACGTATGTACCATATCATTTACTATATATGTCAATCGTCACCTGCAAGTGTCACATTATTTTATCGTGTAAAAAATAATGTCACATAAATTAAATTCTTTAAATATTTAATAAAAAACTTATAAAATAAATAAAATCACACATTATCCATTTAACCTAACACTACCAAATAATGATTTCCATGCTTGGAAATCTTAAAGCATGCTTTGTTAAAGAAAATCGTGGAAGAGGAGATTAATTATTCTTCCTTGCCCTCCATGATTAATCAATCATTTTAACTCAATTCTTTATGCTTGTGCTTGAATGTGGAGATGGTGAAGCTTTGTGCATAGACGTGAATTTGTGAAGCCATATCGTTTTCATAGTAAAACTCTGTCAACCTAGGAAAATTAAGAGAATTTCTCTATGTACTTCAATAAGTTTTTTTTATTTCTATAATTTTTAAAAAATAGTAAAAAAATTCTTAATAAAAATGGTAAAAGTTTAATTATCATGCATTTTTTTCTTTTTTTTTTATCTGCACCTCTCTTATTTTATACGTCTCTCGTTTCGCATATCTCTTGTTAGTTTACCTTGCATGACTTCATTTTTCTTTTAACTGAATAAGTGGTTTCACAAGTCCGGACACCTCTGTAAAAAAATTACAATTTTTTTTACAAGTTCAGATATCCTTATCCGGACTTGTAAAAAATTTGCAAATTTTTTTCACAGGTTTGGATACCCTGTCCGAACATGTAAAAAAATTTGTAATTATTTTTTACAAATCCGGACACCCCTATCTGAACTTCTAAAAAAAATTTGCAATTTTTTTTTTTACAAATCCGAACACCTCTATCCGGACTTATAAAAAAAATTTGCAAAATTTTTACTAGGATTAAATTTATTTTTTTACCTAGGATATTTGAGACTTTTCCTACTTTTTTAGAGGTGTAAGGCGAAATTATGGAGGTGCAGGAAGAAATTCTCCGAAATTAATTGCTCTGGGTCACTAACGTTATAGGCCCAATCAAAAGAATGGGCTCCCTTTGCCAGCCCAAAATATTATTCTGAATTGCCTTTCGTTTTGGAGGCTTAATTTTTATAGCATGTTGCAATGTGTTTTATGACACATTTTAGTTACTTAAAAATTATTTTGATTAATTTATAAGTTATATATGATAATAACTTTTTTAAGTGATAATAGGAATGAAAAAATTTAACTTTAAGATTAATAGCTCATTCTTTGCATTAATACCAAAAATCAAGCAATGTTCTCAATGGGAAATTATCTCTCAATTTTTTCTAAAAGACTTATATTGAATTTTGAATAAATGAAGATTCTTTAATACTTAAGCTCTTTCTAATTTTAGTTTTAGTTTGCTACTGCAAGCTATCCAAGATAGCTTTCTAAACATCCCAACTCTACTTCAAAGCATTTCCTCCAAGCACTTGCTCAAGCTAGCATTGCTATATATATATATAATTAGAAAAATCAAGAAGTAAAAAATCATTATAAACTAGCTGAAGGCTGTTAGCAATTGTATCCTTTTTACTATTGTCTACTAATTAATTCGCTTTTTTCAACGCCTTAGAAAAGTCATTTCCTTACCCAGCTTATATGAAGCTTTTTTATTATTATTATTATTATTTTGACGTGACGAAAACCAGCTTGAGAATCGTGTGTATATATAAAATCAAGAAGTATCTGATTCACTGGTATTGATTGTCTGCACTTTGTTTCATTTTTAGCATTAAACTCGTACAATCCTATGATAGATATTAGAATATTTATTTTTTCACTTCTTTACTGATCCTTCAATTTTTTTATTGGATATAAAGCCATTCGTAGTTATTTTTGTAATTTTTTTTTCTGGATTTGATGATTTCTTCCTCAATTTTCATTTGGACTTATTATCATTATAAATGCTTGATTAAGTATTTTTATATTTTACTCAATTTTTTTATTTTTATTTGCTTTGTAATTTTTTATATTATTTTTTAGAGACATAGAAAGATGGTTATATAAACACATCATCATATTCTTTTCAATTTCTCCTTTCACTAATTCTAATCGAATTTATATTTTCTATTACTATCTTTAAGTACTCAGTCCTGTGGAAGGCTATCCATGTACTCTATCTTTTTTATGTTTCACATTTATTTATAATCATCCCGATAAAATCAGATGGCAACATTAATGAATCTTTGGCTTATATATACAGAAAAAGAGCATAACATGCACAGTCTGCAATGCAACCAAATGTATGTATATATATATATATATATGGAATTATTATATATCAAATAAATGATTGTTGTGTGCAACAATCATCTAAGATACATTTAATCACACCCAAAGAGAGACTATAAAATGTCTGAAATAGAAACTTATACAAATAACAGGCTCGCTTAAGTGGAGCCCTACAGTCGTCACACATTTCTCTTATTTTCATATATAAATAAGAGCTGTTACACTGCTGCCTCTGTATCACGTGGCACAAGTTAGCAAACCTATCCGCTAGATCGATGAGAACCTGATGCTGCACCATTACAAAATCAAACACACGATTAAATATATTATATATCTCCCATTTTCAGATAAAAACAATTAATAGCAATGTTTGATTTGGCGTCCAATTTCAGTTAAACAAATTTTAAAGCTACGTTTAACATTAGTTGGATCCAAATCAAATTAAAACACTTAACAGTAGGCTTTCAACTCAAAACAATTAATAGCTTGTTAATTTCTTCCAACATGCGTTACAAACGAAATACTGGATTCAAATCGGATTTAACAATCATTTGATCTGATATATATTCTGCACTTTTTATCCTTCCAAAAAAAAAAAACCTATTTTGTTAATAATTTAAATGGGGAAAGTGATAATTGATACAAGAAAAGCAATGTTATCGCTAGCTCCTTTGTCAACTTTGGCCTTTGCCCTCGATCTTCTATAATGTTTTGTTCATCCCTTCATTTCTTTAATACTTAGTTGTCTTTTCCAAATAGCTTAAGATTTAAAGTCATTCCTATCTTATATCAACTTTGAAAAGTGACTTGTATAAAAAAGAAGGTATTTTGTTTGATGTTGTCATTTTGGGTGTTTAGGAGGTCATGTATTGAAGTAAGGGGCATATTTGTGTAGGTTTGAATAACAAGTAGTGCATGAAAATGAAATGGTGATATGGAAGGGAGATTAGAGAGAGAACCTTTTGCAGTGGGTGGAGCGGCTGATCTTGTAGGGGATGTTGACATTGCAGAGGGTAGGAAGTTGCTGAGCGTATTGGTCACTGATGTTATACCTATTTGCAGCATCCTTAAGGCAGTTGCAGAGGGTTTGTTTGTCTGCTTGGCTCACTATGTTCCTCACTCCGTCGCAGCACCCTGCATCAGATAAGGTAAGCACTGTGCCACCTCCACTATCACCGTGTTGCATGTTATCCCTTCCACCTCCATTATCATTCCCCCACTCACCATCGCCATGCACATCACCACCGCCCATGCAACCTTCTCCATACCCACACTATTATTCTTTATCAGCTCAATTCTCACTTATGTTGCTTTATTTGCCTCTCCACTTCTAAGCTCTTTATATACATTCATTTCATACACCTTCGCTTTCTAACGTTGCATTATTTTCAATTTAAATACTCATTTCTTCTCTTGCACTCATTGAAAAGAAAAAGAAAATAATAGAATTTATGATATATAGAATAAAAAAAATAAAAGATATAAATTAAGAAAATGTACGTGTATTGTTTTTTTATTTAAAAATATTTCTTCTTTTATGGACGTTGGACGAATTTATGGACATTGATGGGAGTTTATTTTGGTGGGTGGGTTCGCTTCACTGATCATGTGCTGGGACACGTGCCTTCATTGTATTCGTATCTTAGTTTGCATAAATGTGAAAGACACTGATGACGGTACACGTGGCATTTTGATTTACTCTGATAGCCTGGCAATTAATGAAGGCGTGAATGTGCACAGTAGTGGGGAGTAAGTATTCACTGTTTTGGAGTAAAACTAACTCCAAAACATTTCTCAATACCACCACGGCACGCAAACACAGATCGATACTTACGGTGGTTTAATTTCTTAGGTTTCACATACAACTACACATTAAGTACATTAATTTAACAGTGCTTCTCTCGACTATATTTATTATCTAATTATCGTGTAATTCTTTCTATACAGGACTATTATATTTTGTGAGGTGTTTTTTTATATACTGAAAAAAAATTAGAAAAATTGACTCACCTCATATACCTCGTTTTCTTATTTAAGTAACTTCTTTTATTATTTATATTAAAAATTAGTTGGAGAAAAATTAATTTCTCAATATTATTTTTTTATTTAAAAAATTTATGAGAAATGGTAATCAATTTTTTATATTTTTTTCAAATTTATATTTTTAGTCAATTTTTTTTATTTTTTAAATTGAATTATTTTTTATTTATGTATATTTTTTTAAATTATTAATTTTAAAATTAAAATTTTTGTAGTTAATTTATATTTTATTTTATTATATATTTTATTTTTATGTTCTGTATTTTTTTGTTGTTGTTTTAAACACATTGTAATTTATTTTTTCATTTATATTTTTTAAGTTAAATTTTTTAATGGATTTTTACCAAATTAATTTAAAATATTTGGTTTAAAACCTTTATTTAAAAAATTTAAACTGAAAAATAAATTATAAAACATTTAAAATAAATTTAAAATAAAAAAAAATACATAACATAATAATAAAACACATAAAAAATAAAATCAAATATAAAAATTATTTTAAAAATTTTTTAAAAATATACGTACATAGAAAATAAATTAGAAAGAAATTAAAATAAATTTTAAAAAATAAATCTAACAAAACGCTCTATGAGAATTTTGTTGCTGAACAATTAGGGATGATAAAAAATTCGTGTCCACAAGTACCCGCAGATTAATTCCGTGAAAATATCAGCAAGCTAATTGAAATGGGTACCCGTCACTCGCGGGTACTCTTAACGGACACAAGTATATGTATCATAGCACTCGTACTCACTACCCGCTAAATTAAAATACTACACATGTTTAATTTAAAGAAGATAATATTTTTGTTAAATAAATCAAATTAAAATTTTAGTTGTCAAATTTTATTGTTAATCAATGTTACTCTTTTTTATAAAAAATGAATAATTCATAGAATTATTTTTTATAAAAATGTGGATAATATAAAACAAATATTCTATTTATATTAAAAATTTTCTATATATATTATATTAATATATTTTTAAATCCAATTAATATTGTAGAACCTATAAAAAATGAATAACTCATAGAATTATATTTTATAAAAATGTGGATAATATAAAAAAAATATTCTATTTATATTAAACATTTTCTATATATTATATTAATATATTTTTAAATCCAATTAATATTGTAGAAACTTACTAGTATAATTTTATTTTAGATTTTTTAACAAATAAATTGTTTGTTTGATTAAACTTTAGATAAAAAATAATATCTTTTTAAAACATATTTTTGAAAAATATTTGTAGGTACCTATGGATACCCGTGAATATTTTTATAATAGATACTCGACGGGTTTTAAGCAGATAGTGGATACGAGTCTTTTGTAGTGGAGTGGGTAGTGTGTAAACACTACTCATACCCACGACCTCTTATCACTCCTATAAACAGCTATTTCTTATAAGTTTTTTACATAAAAAAAATAAAGGATGTTGGGAAATCGGTTTAACCACTTTCTCAATGTGAACCATAAGAGGTTATTTGAGCAAGAATATAGGGTAAGTCATTTTGATAATTATTTTTTGGTATATAAAAAAAACATTTTGTGAGATATTTTAATAATTTTCATTCGTATGTTTGATGATCTCAGTTTATCTAAATATTCTGAATTTTTAATTTTATTTATTTGTAGAATTTAAAATTATAATTTTAATAAAATAAATTTAATTAAGATAAATAAGTAAACTAAATATTTTATATACCGATTTAAATACTAAATATAAATTTATTTTTTAAATACTCCTTAAATAATAATAAAAGTAAATTTATTTTGATTTAAATACTCCTTAAATATTTTGAAAAACTTTTATATGTATTTTATCATATTAATATATTATTTTGTAATTATAATTTATATAATGGTTATATAAATTTTACTTATTTAATTTATAATTTATATATTATAAAAAATATAGTATTTACTATTTATTATATTTTTAAGGATTCTTATACAATTTTAAATAATAAATAATCATAATCCTATATAAATAAAATAAAATAAAAAATCAAGTTGATATTATTAAAATTTCTATATTTTAATTATTTGAATTAATTTATGAGTTTAAATGGTTACACTGACATTCAATCACAACCCTCGTTCATGGTAAATTTGTTAAATTTACTAATTAGTACTTTAAAAGTCACATAAATAAAAAAAACTATAATTAAATGTAAGTATAAAAATATGTTAGTGTAAACTGATTAAACTCTTAATTTATATTATATATATATATATATATATTAATTAGTTATACAATGTCATCAATGATGTGTATATGGACAATTAATTTCGATATGGTGATTGAGATTTTCAACAAACCTCCGCCAAAGTTCCAACCGTAGGCTCAAAAAATATTCTGAATGTGGGCATTTTCTATTTACACTCTACATTTTTCTATTCACACTAAAAAATTCTTAATTTCCTAAATCACCCTCATTTTTTTTGTTTGCATGGCACTGCTTGTCTTCCCCCATCCCCCGCCCCTGCAGCCATACCTACGAGAATGCCATTTCCTCAATTGCCCCTCCACCCGTGCACCAACCCCACCTACAACCCTGCAACCACACACATTATAATGTAAAAACTTGGGAACTAATGCATCTAGATGTGTAGATTTACAAGCTAAAAAATTGCATAAAAAATACATTATAGATCATATAATTTTATTTATATTTTACATGCCGTATGATCCACAATATACCATATTATATTATATTGGAGATTTCATGATATGTAATGATTTTTAATGTACTTTTTAACCATAAATTAGATGATTTACACTCCTATGCAAAGTTATTAAAATCACTTAACTCATAAAGTTATATGACTTTACGAGCTCTTAGCAAGTTAACTTGCATGAAGAATCGAAAAGGTAGTAAAGTTCTACTAAATTTGGTAAAATCAAAGTAAATTCAGCAAAATCCAAGCAAACTTGGTAGAGTGTGAGAGATTAGATACCTGAGGGGGTCTGGTGTCCCCTTTTTAAGAAGGTTTTTAGGTGTGATTCCAAGTTACTTTTTTTATCATTCTGCTTGAGATTTGTCTCTAGTTATCTTTTTTATCGTTCTATTTGATATTTGTCTTCAATTGCCTTTTTTACTGTTCTCTGTAAAATTTGTCTCTAGTTACCCGCTGGGCACGAGTAGCGGTTACCCGCCACCCGACCCGCTACAAAAACCCGTCACCCATTACCCATTAAAAACCCGTCGGGTACCCACTATAGAAATACCCGCGATTTTTTTCAATACTCGCGAGTATCCATGGGTACCCATGGATATATTTAAAAAAATTAAAATTAAATATTTTTTTATAAGAAGTTTTATCAAATAAATCATTTATTTTTTGGAAAATTTAGAAGTAAAATTATACTAGTTTCTACAAGATTAATTAGATCTAAAAGTGTGTATATATATATATATATATTATTTTAGTTTAGCAAGTAGTAGGTACTCGCGGTACCGATACTACGATACCCGTACCCATTAAGGAGCAGGTAGAAAAAAACCCATATCCACGGGTGGCGGATACCCATTTATACTATTTGTGCAAATATTTTTGTGGGTTTTACCCACGGGTATCCGCAGACGTGGATTTTTTTGCCATCCCTAGTTGTGATGGCAGAGGTATGACTACCTCCTGCCTGCGAAGATGTCTTTGGAATCACTTGACAGCGTTGTAGCCTACACCAATGAGGTACATATGCCCCCCTAACCTTGAGGTCGATCCGAAGTAGGATGAGACCGAAAAGGCTAGAGAGTAAAAGGACATAAACTTGTCAGCCTGCGAAGATTGACATGTTTTTTGTGTTGATGTACCGTTACATATTTTTTGTGTTGTATTTTAAGGGTATTGAGTGAAATGATGGTTAAAGCGATCTGGCATGACGAGTAGTTCATAGGCCGCTGGGGCCGAGAGCGGCGAGTAGGCGATAGGGCACGGGGGCCAAGAACGTCGAGTACACGATAGGGCACGGGGGATGAGAACACCGAGTAGTCGATAAGGCGTGGGGCCGAGAGTGCCGAGTAGGCGATAGGACGCGGGATCGAGAGTGTCGAGTAGGCGATAGGACATGGGGTCGAGAGTGTCGAGTAGGAAGTAGGCCGCAAGGGTCGAGTAGGCAATAGCCACAGGGGCTGAAAGCACCGAGTAGCCGATAGGCCGCCGGGATAGAGAGTGCCGAGTAGGCAATAGAGCGCCGAGAAGGCAATGGTGCATCGAGTGGGCGATGGAACGCTGAGCCGAGTGGGCAATGGTGCACCGAGTTAGATCAAAGCCTCGAGTTGTTTATGATACTATACTAGAAAATAAAGGAAAACACACAAAAATAGAAATGGTAAAAATATGAAAGGTAAATATTTACTGATATGTTATTGATTTGTGTTTACGCACCGATGTGCCTCATTGAAACATCCTTGGCCAATAACCGTATTATTTTTTCTTGGGGAAAAAGAGTACATAACCTCTTTTGTCTCAATTGTAGCATATATTTTTAAATAGGTGGTGTTCCGAGTTCTCAGGATAGATTCCTTTTATGGTGTCTGTAGTTGGTATGCTTCACTGTGGAGGATCTTGGTGATTTTTAATTGTCTAGTTGTGGTGATGACTTCGGGTCTTATTGTCATTAGTGTGAGTGTGTGAGTTGTTCTTTTTATTGTGTTGATTATCCTAGAGGTGGAAGTCATTGTTCTCATGGCAGCGTTCTCCTCTTTCAGGAAGTGGAAGTCAGCCTCATGCTTTTTAGCCATTTCTTGCATTTTCCTAAGTTTCTCCATGAGGTTTGTTTCATTCATGTTGGAAGGAGGATGGTCGCTCCTGGTTTGCACCATGAGGGAGGGAGTAGAGAGGGAGCGTAGGAATTTTTACGTCCCTATAGAAGGTGCCAAATGTTCTTACCAAAGTTTGGGAGAACAACTATCTTTTTGATCCTTTGGTCCTTGAAGCTCTAGGAGACATGTGTGTACCTGCAAAAGGAACTCCGACTCTCAAGTCAGTGAGGAGGTAAGAGGATAGAGATTAAAGTGTGAGATATTAGATACTTGAGGATGTTTGGTGTCCCCCTTTTAAGTAGGTCTCGAAGTGTAGTTCCAAGTTACCTTTTTTACCATTCTGCTTGAGATTTATCTCCAGTTACTTTTTTTACTGTTCTGCTTGAGATTTGTCTCAAGTTACCCTTTTTACCGTTCTCCTTAAGATTTGTCTTTAGTTACCTTTTTTAGGGATTTTGGGTCTGATTGTTGTCAGGTGAAACTACAACGAGACCTTTCCGTAAAGGTGAGGTAGAGAGAAGTAGCAATAAATTACTCTCATTTGTATCTCTTGTTGTGATGGCAGAGGTATCACAACCTCTCGCCTGTGAAAATATCTTTGGACTCACTTGACAGCGCAGTAGCCCACTCCAGCGAGGTACACTTGATAAAAACACAATAAAGAATTCAATGATTGTTCTTTTAAAGGTGGACAAAGTTACATGCACAGTCATGAAGCTTGGATTATTGTTATGCAAAAAAAACTTAGATTGAAACAAGGTGAGGATATATTAAAGTTTCACAAAAAATTGTAAAGGTTAGGCTATAAATAGCAAATGAGACAGTACTAAAAGAAACTAACTTCATAAAATAAAAGCCTTAGGACCGTTAACTTCCAAGACCATATTTAACACTTTAATGACAATTTCTTTTGACACTCCCATTTGCTATTCGCACCTCCTAGAGTTTATAATTTTCTTCTAAACCCCAAAACACCCTTGCTTTTCTTTTACCCTAACATACTCAAAGCCTTACATCCCAACAGCTGCACACACCTCTACAACTCTCTTCGAAGGATAACGATCATGTTTCTTTTTGCCTTCTCCATTTGGTTTTGATCCAAGCTTTGTCTATCTTGCAGGTCAATTTTTAAATTCATATAAAGCATTACAGACCATTTGATTCGAAATGCACATAATGTATTGTGAATTAGTTGATCTCAAATATATTACGTTTATTCTGGATCAAGTGATCCGGAAGGTAAACGAGACTTAGCGAGTGTATTTCGGATAGGATGATTCGGAATATACATGATATATTATGGATCAATTGATCCAGAATACATTATGTACATTCTATCTCAACCAATCCTGAAGTTATCAAATTTGTATTCTGGAAAAGGTGGTTCGAAAGGATTATTTTTGTGAGTTCCGAATTGGTCTATTCAGAACACTACAAAACTACCATGGATGTCGTGTGAAAATACTTTAAACCAATTCTAATCCGTAACAGACGCCAAGAAACTCTAAACTCTAAACCATAAACCTCAAATAAAAAAAAAATCATACCGAATGAAATTGCATTTTTCCTTTTTAAGTAACGCTTAAATGAATGAACAATAATCTAAAGACTTACAATAATGATTAGGAATATACAATAGGATACAACATGACAATTATGTTTGGCATACAAGAGGAATAATTGAGTAAAGTCATGCACAAGATAATAAAAAAATAAATTCAAATAAGAGTAAAGATATATTTAAAATTTACAAAAAAAATTATAAACCTTAAAAGTGGGAATAGCAAATACGAGGATATTAAAAGACACTACCGACTTTAACCTACTATTATCATCTGAGTATTACGTACTAGTTTTATTTTCCTAAATGTTCCGGATAATGCCTAGTGTATGGTTGAGATCACTGAACTGTTTTATAATTTCTAAATTTTTTAATAAATTTAAGTAAAACTTCATGAAGTTCTAATAAATTACACTTAACTTCGTTTTTGTTTATTTTTTTATTGTAGTTCTTCTTTAAGTTTAAAACGTTGTACTAATATTTTTATATAATTAAAAAAACTTTCCTAACATTTCCAGAATAAATAAAAATATTTATATAATTATATGAAATTTCAAAAGTGTTATTATAATTGGCTATTTATTTATTTCAATATTCTCCTTTGATAAATGGAGTATAGTTTATTTTTTACCTAATTACATTCAGCGTTTCATTTTTCTAATTCTGATAATTTGTCCTCTAATTTTAAATTATGACATTATGTATGTTTCAAATTTTTTAAATTATTCAATGTATACTTAGTCATACGTTAATTTAATTTATGTTGACCACTGAAAAACGTTGAATGAAACATGATAATAAAAACCATTTGAATAATAAAAAAACAATTATAATTAATTAAATCACCATTAAATTACAAAATTAATTAGAATCTACAATTATTAAGTTATTGTTACTTATTTATAAACATTTATTACTTAATAATAAATCTAATTCATTAATAACTAACACGATTTTAAAAATAAACAATATATATCATAATTTAAAAATAGAGAATAAAATATTAAAAAATAAAAAGACACTTAATATAGCATAGTTACGAAACTTCAACGGCGTTCTGGGAAAGGTTGGCGAGGACCCACCCGTGTCTTGCAGACTTGCAGTTTAGACAGAGCACAAATGCACCCTAAGTAACATGCATGGTGGATTGCGTTGTACATTCAGGCGGGTATGTTCCTGCTAAATTAAATCAGAAGCATTTTAGATGAAAAACAATTACATAATTTTTTTATAAGTTAAAATTAAGTTATATGTAAATTAATTTATAAAACTTGTTATATTTTTTAAAAAGTTATATTTTATAAATTAATTTTTATATAAATTATTTTTTCTATCAGCAACTATTCGAAATTAATATATATCAGCTGCTTTTAGCTTTATAAGTCACTTATTTTCCTCCTAAAAAAATGAACATATTATAATTTTTTCCCCATTCATAATTCAGTTTAACTTTTAGGTATTTGGTGTAAAATATTTTATAATATCAATCAATTGGAATTTATTATGGTTATGACTTTTCAAAAACTTATCATCAAATTTAATAATATTAATATTATAATGAGATCATAAAGAAATCTTTATAATGATAGTACATTTAAGTTATTGTTATTTTTGTTCACAATTACCACAAGATTAGAATATAAAACTCTTTCGCAAACTATTTAAAATCCACCAATAGAGCAACATCTTAATAATTATTGTTTATGATTTGGTCAAAACTGTATCGTATATAAAATAGGAAACCAAACTCTTTTTTCTTAATAAAAAAACAATTAGTATGCAATAGGTTAAAAGGTTTTACCTTTTACAAGAATTCGTTTATATAAATTTTATAATATTAATTAGTAAAATCAATAAATTTATCATAAATAAAATATTATGATTAACTGTTAATATAAAATTTTTTGTAGTGTAAGTATATACTAAATTAAATTCTAAAAAAATTCTATAAATAAATGTTCAATATATATAGAGAAGGAGGAGAGGGGAGAGAGACCGAGGGGAGGAAAAAATTGTACCATTAACTTTTTATTTTTATTTTGTAATAATAAATAATATAATTTATCATCACTCTTATTTGTAACTATTTAATTTTGTAACAAGTTTTAAATCTTATTTTCATTATTCATATGCTAAAATGACATAATAATTCTATAGTCGCGTATATATTATTTTAAAAAATTAACAAAAATAAATTTTAATAGTTATGATTTTTATAGCTATAATTTTTATTTTAAAAATATCTTTTTTAAGTAGTTATAATTTATATTTGAAAAAAAAAACTTCTTTTCAAGTAGTTATGGTTAAAAGATATTATTTTGCTATCCAAAATTTAAAAATAATTATATATATTTGAATCACTAACAAATAAATTTAATTATTTGTCAATGAGATTTAGCTAAATTGATTTAACAAAGTATGTGAATTGTGTTAAATCTCTTAATGATATCAATATTTGTTCTTTGTCAAGACAAGAAAAAGATAAATTTAACTATTTATGCAATAACAATTAAAAATATTTTTGTATATTTATTTTACCTTTGTTTTTTTCTATCAGACTATCTTTCCTTCCTGGATAGATTTAAATTAAAGAAAATATAGTTCAGTTGGTTAAGTAAGGTGTGTGAGTGATTGTAAACTCTATGACATCATCTTCAACTCTTATAAGGAGAAAAAAAAAATCAAAAGAAAATATTATTTACAATTGATAATGATTTTAGGAATATAGAAAATATTCTTTTACTCTCCACATAAATGATTAATGTCAAAGAAAGAAATTTGTAAATTACATTATGAGAAGTTGCCAAACTCATCGTATGCTTTTTGACAATGGAGTCAAATAAAGTAAGTTAATTGTAAAATTGATTGGTACAAGTTCCATGCAAGGATAAAGGCAGACCACGCATTAGACAAAGAGCTTTACCTCCCAAACCCCACCTGAGTGCGATTGGCTAAGACAAATCCAAAATGGATACCGTTTATTCCACATCATGTTAAAAAGGACGTGAAATATGTGAAAGAAAATAAGAAGATAAGAAAGGGGATAAATTATGTAATATAAAAATAAAATTAATATAAAACGTAAAAATATTAAAATCCTTTCATAAAATATTAAAAAATTTATCTTTCAAAGAATATTGTAGTATTAAGAAAAATGTTTGGCTATATCACTTGCATTTATTTTTTTTTGTTATTCTTATTGTTTTGAAGGATATATACTTTATTTAGTAGTTAAAACTTAAGGACTAATCCGACGAAAAGGCATGAAGAAAATGATTGATTCGTCACTTAAATCGACTATACTTGTGTTTAACTGGGATGTAGCATTAGAAAAGATAACAATACAAAATTACAAACTCAGAAAGTTAAGCACCCAATAAACCTTTTATAATGATTGATTGGTGGATATGATACCATGCATTAATTTTTTAAAAAAAAGTTTCAATGAAAGTGATTGGTGATTTAGAAAAGCTAGTGTCTAAACTCTAAACATGCAGTTCAATTTTCTACAGAAATTATGGGCCTAAATTTCTAGATTAGTCAAACATTGCAGCTTGCAGAAAATTAGTTTTATTTGGCATGAGCAATAACCATTTTAAGAAAATATCCAGCGGCATTGAACCGCGCTACTAAAATAGTTTGTGGAGAAAAACAAAACACCACTTGCAATCGTGCATATGAAGAATCGGGTCATAATGTACGTCCTTGTCATCATACTTATTATTACAACCCATCAACGATAACACGATTTCCTCATTACAAGTATTTTCAACTTTGGTAAGAAATGTTTAGGATTTGGATATCCTAGTTTTATTTTGATTGAAGGCTCCTTTACGTTTAAAATTCTACTTAGAAAAGGTATCTAAATAAATTAAGTATACCATTTTTCTTCACTAAATTAATGAATCTTGACTTAGCTAGCTCTACCCTTCTACATCCAGATCCCTATCATCTCCCACTATTTAAATTTATTGTATATTTGGTACCAATTTATTTTAAAAGTAAATGCTTTTATTTTTCAAATGTATTTACAAAATTGTTAATAAAATAATATTTTCAAGAGCTGGATTATAACGAAAGTTTTGACAGCTTATCATGCCGATTGTGATTTTGTGCAGAAGAGGTCAAGAAATGAATAGATGACACGAATTTCAAATATATATGATAGATGTGTTTACTGAAGTAGTAGCAAGCAATTAGCAAGGGTCAAACACCACTAGTACAAAAATGGATGTTAACGTCGTTTGTACATATCTTACAAGATACTAATATTATTTAACTATTATATCATGTCCCCGATTAACGCTACTCTAACAGGATTATACTTTATTACCAACATTACAAGAATATTGAATCTTTAACTCGTCTTACGGTATAATATACTAGACCAAACAAAAGAAAATATGCACTGGAGACGGTGATCTTTGTACCTGCTATAACTATGATTTTTTAATGTTATTCATGATTAATTGACGCCATGATCAATGGAATATCTTCTATATATAATACCGCGCGTTGAATTGTGTGGGATGTTTAATCCAACTTTGCTATTTCGTACCAACAAAATTTTGGCCGAAAATAACGAAAAACAATCCTTACCAATTAAAATAGCATTAGCATACATGCTGGGGTGGAGATCAAATTCTTTTATCCAATAAAACAAATAACATTCCCACCATCGTGTTTTTAAAATTCGTTGGCAATGCATCATATGATCTTTTAATTTTCTATATTTTTGTTTACGATCGTACCACACAATTCAAAAGTACTGTTAAGTCAAAAAATAACTAGAGAAATATTGGAAAGGAAATCAAAATCAAGTTTGATAATTAAATTATTCTCTAGCTATGCATGGTATCTTAATCTTGTTTTTAGTGTGCCTGTACGGTTGTACAAAAGAAAATTTCAAAAAGTTTGAATAGAGTTATAATAAAGTTTGTCATAACCTTTTAAAAACCTTTAAGGAAAGCTTGTGATAGAGTAGATGGTTTAAAAGTTTATCTACTACTTTAAAACAAGTTTGCAAATATATTTTTATAAATTGTTTTGAAATAAAACAACTAAATTAAAAATAATGTTATAATAGAATGTGCAAAATTATATTTTTATTATACTGATTCGTTATCTAACTGAACTATATCTAGCTCTCTTTAAAAAAACTTTTAAAAGATTCTATTATATATCAATTTTAGGATGACAAAGAGATAAGACAGTGGTGAGTTTATATTCAAGTATAAAAGAAGTGAATATGAAATTTTTGTCTTTGTTCCCATTTTGTTGGGTATTTTAAGGTTTAGATATACTAATGGGTAACCTTTTATATTTTTTTTTCCACAATTTGAATATACTTATTTATTATCAAATAAATTATATATTAAATTATTAATTATTTTTAATTTAGTGCATCTTTCATAGCACTTAGTTCAAGATCACAATGTTGTGGTTCTTGTGCAATCATGTTTTAATGGTGCATAAGGGTGCGAATTTGTACACAAACTTGTAGGATTATCAATATATGTATCAAATTTTATTTAACATGGAAGCGGAGTGAGGTGGGGATCAACATGTGTTTTACTCTATCAAAGTTGGAACTGGCACAAGTCAATACCCTGTAAGGGCAAATATGATTGTCATCTCTACAACTAATATACAATATGACTATTCTTTGTCACTTTTGATTTACAATGAGTACACAAACCACTCTAAGTTCTACCCTTAAACTCTCCATGAGTTTAAGACCAAGTATTCTTTGAACACTAAGTTACTCTTATCTTTCACGTGATGGAAATAAAAGGAAACCTTAAATCAATAGATACAGATTATAGTATGTATAGAGAATTAAATATAAAAAGATAGAGGAAAGAGAATTTGTGTACCTCAAATATATTGAATTGAAGTTCTTGATCTTCAAGAACAAAAACCCTATGAATGATTATTGTAGAGATATGAGTTCAATAAGAACTCTTGAGGGTTTTACTACCTACTTTCTAGGGGATTATTTTAGAGAATGTGTATTGTTGTTGTCGTTATAATTTGCTTAATGGGATGACAAATTTATAATCCCCCAGGGTAGGCAGAGACCCCTCAAATGGGCTTTTTTTTATGATTGACTCAACCCATCACAGAGTCAATCTTACTATAATCCCATTCAAATAATCATAAAGATATTATAAGATATGATTATCACCAAATCTTAAATTGCCAGATAATGATAAAATATAATTGATTAATACCAATCCACTATTATTTCCAACATACCTTAATTAGATCTGTAGAATCACATAAAATAATATCAAATAATTTAACAATTACATTGTTAGTTTTATATTCGATATCAAATAATTTTCTCTTTTTTTTTATACGCACACACATGTGTGTATATATATATATAAGCAAATTATGGATGCATTTTGACCTATCAGATTTAGTAAAATTACAAATGGCATAAAATTATGCATTGTGCATCTCTTTTACCCAAATTTAATATTGATCAAAATTTTAGAAGTATATAATTTTGTATCATGTCTCGAGACTTATCTATCTGTATTGTCATATATTCTTGTGCACATTTAATTGTGATATGACATACTTTATAGGACTTGACTATTTATTTTTGTCCTATTTTAATTGAGATACATAATTCATTGTATCTTAATAGACATCTTTAATGGATGTTAAGAGCATTTTGTTGGGTATTGCACATTAATTCTTTTGGTATGCAATTAAGTATTGTGCATTTCCTGACCCAAAATTTCACATTTTGTTTGGTCAAAATTCTATAAGTATATTGTAGATGCAATACTCCTATCGAGTATGATTTTCTACTTTGTAAAAAAGTGCTTATTATGATAGTACTCCCATTGAGTACAATTTTGCACTATTGAAGTACTTATGAATTTTTTTGTTTAGACCAATTATCTAAGTGTTTGCTCAATTGACATTTTGTGGCCACAATAATCTGAGTATCATTTTATATAAACTAGGTGTCTATGTGGTTTTAGTAGGGAATTTATGGATTTCCTACTTATCTTTGGATTCTTATATAGTCACTCCTTTTTGAAACTCAGATTAGTTAAATGCAAATATTATAGAGCATTTATGTAGCCTATATGTAATTACATATGTTATTGGGCTATGATGAATAATTAGATGCATGTAAATTATGCTTTCTCACCTATATAATTTTTCAGACTCAAGTAAAAAAAATTTATATTAATTAAATATTTTTTTATTCACTGATCAAATACTTAACTTTGGAGTTTTATAACTCATATGGTTTGGTTAAGTTTTGATGTCTTAGATCAGTGGGAGTCTGAAAACTTTCTTATGAGATATGTGTGAAGTAATATCATTTTAGTAACATATCTCTTGGCATTTTTGGATGCTTGAGACCATGTAGTATCATTTTATTGAACTACATTATTCTATATACTTTATGAGAAATATTTATGATATATATCCCTATCGAATATTATTTTGTAGCTCAAATTTCTCAATCTTTAATATAAGATTTGTCTATAATTGTCATTCTAGCTTAATGATTTATCTTTGTATTATTGATTAATACCATCCAAGTGGGAGAATGTTGGAAATAATAGTGGATTGGTATTAATCAATTATATTTTATCATTATCTGGCAATTTAAGATTTAGTGATAATCATATCTTATAATATCTTTATGATTATTTGAATGAGATTATAGTAAGATTGACTCTGTGATGGGTTGAGTCAATCATAAAAAAAGCCCATTTGAGGGGTCTCTGCCTACCCTGGGGGATTATAAATTTGTCATCCCATTAAGCAAATTATAACGACAACAACAATACACATTCTCTAAAATAATCCCCTAGAAAGTAGGTAGTAAAACCCTCAAGAGTTCTTATTGAACTCATATCTCTACAATAATCATTCCTAGGGTTTTTTGTTCTTGAAGATCAAGAACTTCAATTCAATATATTTGAGGTACACAAATTCTCTTTCCTCTATCCTTTTATATTTAATTCTCTATACATACTATAATCTTGTATCTACTGATTTAAGGTTTCCTTTTATTTCCATCAAGGTATTCTCTAAGAAAGAAGTGAATGGAGTGAAATGGATCTAAATCCCTTGACGGAATAGAAATAGTATGAAATTTATCAAACACTTATGGGATCTTTTGAAGAATAACATTATGAAGATACTAGAGAATTTCTATGCAAATGACAAATTACCACATAGGTCAAATGCTTCCTTCTTAATGTTGATCCAAAAAAAGACATCTCCTCGGTTCTTGATGATTATTGGTCAATATCTTTAATTTGTATAATTTATAAAGTCACAACGAAGGTCTTGCTAAGAGATTGAAAACAGTCATGCATTATATTATGGAGAAAACTCAAATAACTTTCATTAAAGGAATACATTTGTTTGAAAAAACGTTAATTAATTATAAATTGATATCTCTATAAAGTTAAGCAAGCAATAAATCCCCAACTAATTTTCAAAAGTAGCCTTTGAAAAAGGTCTATGATGCTGAAAATTGACCTTTCCTATTTTACACACCGATAGGTCTTGGATTTTAGAGTAAATAAGTTGGGTGCAAGGATATGTAGAGTCATCATTAGTTCAAGATCAATGAACTGAAAAAATTGAACCACAATGGATGATTTTGACTAGATTTGATTTTGAAATTTAAGTTAGAATTAATTAGCTGTTTGTTTTAAAATTTTAATCAAAATCGTCTTTCTATAAAATTAGGTCCAAAAGCTCCAAGAATGACTATCAACGGTTGCAACTAATTAATATAAGTTATATAATATATACACAGAGAGACAAAGCACATAATCAATTTCGGATTAGATTTGGAATCGTGCGCTTGTTGATAAAATCTAAAGCGAGTTCAGAGGATTTGTCGGTGAAGCATTGTTGAGTTCATTCAAAGGTCCTCTGTCTTGGGCATAACGGATATCCTGCTAGGCCTCGAGTGGAAGTTGCGATCGGAGAGATAGAGTTGTCTGGGTTCACATGGTTTATGAAACTTTTGTGTGAGAAATTGTGTGTGAGAGAACCACGTGAGCTTGTTTAATGAACAACTCAACCTAAATCGTTTATTAAAATTCTAAGGTTATTATTAAGTTTTCTTATTTCTCACTGTAACTTTTTTTTCCACCAGAGTTGTCCTTTCTTTCTCCCCACACGCAGCTTGTCCTCTCTCTCTCACACGCACAAAGTTGTCCTCTCTCTCACGCACGCACACACACACAATTACATAAACTAAGAAACAACACGATTTTGAAAATAATTATGGATTAGTATCACTCTATCTTTTATCATTAACCGAAAATTTAAGATATGATTATTATTGTATCTTATAATATCTATATAGTTATTTGAACTAAGATTACAGTGAGATTGATTCTGTGATGAGTTAGGAAAAAACTCACTTAAGAGAGGTCTTTACCTACTCTACGGGTTATAAATTTATTATCTCATTAAGCAAATTTACACAAACCAAATAACCCTTAGAAAGTGGCCAGAAGAACCTCTCTAGAGATCCTTCCAATAAAAAACACATGGATATGAATGTCATTTCAAGTATGTATTCATCTCTTTTTAATATAGAATATTGATTGATGACATACTATAATTTAGGTCTAGTATAGTATTGATTTAAATACTATTTTTTTAAAATTTATTTTCTTAAATTCATGAAATTATTTTTTGGATTTATTATCATCAATTCTTTAAAATTCAATATTCTATTTGTGGAGAATTGTTATTTATTTGTCATTGAATTTAATTAAAACTATCTGTATTTTATGAATGATATTCATAATTGATGGAGGAATTTTGGTTCTCACAAGACATTATTCATTCATGCTTAAATTAATTCTGATTCGTTAATTTATGCTAATTCAACAAACTACCTCCGATTCCGATTCCTTAATTAATTCTTTGAATTTAAACGCAAGACTGACAACGTGCTAATTCAACATGGATCCTATAGTGGATTTGCCTTTAATCTCTCCTTGCACAGATTTGCTATGGAACATGTGTTTAGCAAGCCTGTGGTTGACGCGACCTTGCAAAGTTGCATCGCATCCAGATGTCTTACGTAATGCCTGATTGTTTTGTTTTTTAACGGACTCATGCTCATTGCTTGGTAGTTGGAAATGCTCAATATGCTATGCGGCTGCGCCTCTACAGGTAGTTGTCTCGTGCCGTAGCTGCGCATCTTTATGTTTGAAGACAACTGTTCTCAAGAAGCCTTTTGAATATTAATTATTTAGTATTTTAAAATTATTGGTAATTTTTCTCAAATTTTATCAAAATTTATTTTATAATTAATTTGAAATGTATGTTAAAATTTTCTATATACTATTCTCAAATTTTGAGTCTAATTTTGTTCTAATAATTAGCTTTAGTATTAATATTCTTCATTTATAGAATGTTTCCATAACATTAATTGTCATATCTTGTATATATAATTTTCTTTGTCTATCATAGGTATGACAATGTGAATTTTTTTGTTATATTTTAATATGATTAAAATTGTATAAATTTATTTGGCAATAAATATGATTTATCCTTTTAATTTACATAATTGTAATTTCTCCTATCATGAATGCATTTGTGTAAATTTTGTGAAAGAAATGTCATTGATTATATTAATGATAATTACACCCCGTAGGTATGTTACTATTAATATAATTTGTTGTAATACAATGCATTTCTCTTAACTTATGTTAATAAATTTTGGTACCCTATCAACAGTATGATTTTATTAATATTAAGTTATAATCTATTATAATTTGCTTAAAGATTTACTTTTAAACTGAACTTTTAAATCACATTTTTTCTTTCTTGTGATGTTCAGTTTCTTTTCCTAATTGTGTCAAAACTCTAAATGGTACAAACTATGAGGACGGGAAGGAACCATTAGATCTCTACGTGACCATTGACAATCTGGACTTAGCATTGAGCACCACATGGCATGCACCTCTTACTGATGAGTCTTCTAAAGCTCGAAGAATTTCTCATGAGAAATGAGAACATTTCAACAGGGTTTGCCTGAAGATGATTAAATTCACCATGGAGAAATCTATCAAACAGAGCATTCCAGATCTTGATGATGTCAATGATTTTCTAAAAGTTATTGGTGAAAAATTTACAACTTGATGTTGTTGATGTTGCCCTATTAAAGCGATCTCAGAGAATATGCCGACATTCTATACCAAATGACTATGTTGTATACCTTCATGAGCACGAGTACGATCCACATGATGATGATGATCCTATCATATTTCAGGAAGCATTTTCTAGTTCTTATGCTTCTAATTGGTTAAAAGTTATGCATGATGAATTGTAGTCCATGCCTTACAATAATATTTGGGATCTTGTGGATCTGTCAATGGGTTGTAAGCCCGTTGGATCTAAATGGGCCTTTAAGACAAAGCGTACTCCAAATGGAAATGTTGATAGGTATAAGGATAGATTAGTGGCTAAAGGTTATAGTCAATGAAGAGGCATTAACTACAAAGATATTTTTTTCACTGGTTTCAATGAAGGACTCATTCTGAGTTGTCATAACTTTAGTTGCTCATTTTGACTTAGAACTTCACCGTAGAAGACAATTTTTCTAAATAGAGATCTTGCTAAAGATATCTACATGGTTCAACTTGATGGTTTTGTTGAGGCAGGCAATAAACATTTGGTTGCAAACTTAAAAAAATCCATCCGTGGAATGAAACAAATATCTAGGCAATGGTATTTAAAATTTGACCACGTTGTCACCTTTTATAGTTTCAAGGAAAATATTACAGGCCAATGCATTTACTTGAAGACTAGTGGGAGTAACTTCCTTATTCTTGTTTTATATGTTGATGACATTCTTCTTACTAGTAGTTGTATGGACCTATTGGTTGAGACAAAATCAATGTTATGCAGCCACTTTGATATGAAAGACCTTGGTGATGCTTATATTGTTCTAGGAATTCTCATTTATCGTGATAAGTCACGTGACATGCTTGGATTATCTCAAGAAGGATATATTGAGAAGATTCCTAAAAGGTTCAACATGAATGCTTGCTCCCCACGTGTTGCACCTGTGCAACGAGGTAACAAATTATCTGAAAAACAATATCCTCATAGTGATGAAGAAATGAATGATATGAAAACATCCTATACGCTTCCGCTTTTGGCAGTTTGATGTATGCTCAAGTTTGTACTCGTCCCAACATTGCCTTCATTGTTAATGCCATAGAGAGATACTTGAGCAACCCAGGTTTGAGCCATTGGAAGGCTGTTAAGAGGGTCATGCAATATTTACAGGGAACCAAGGATCATATGTTGACTTTTATGAGGTTTGATCAACTTCAAGTCATTGGCTATTTTGATTCTGATTCTGATTTTGCAGGTTGCCCTGATAACCGTAAGTCTACTTCCAACTCTATTTTTATGATGGTAGGAGGAGCCATCTCTTGGAAAAGTGTTAAACAGTCTCTTATAGCTACCTCTACCATGGAAGTAGATTATATTGCTTGTTTTGAGGCCACTCATCGGGCCATGTGTCTTAAAAAAAATTATATTTGATTTTCACATAGTTGAAAACATTTTCAGGCCACTTATAATATATTGCGATAATATTGCTGCTATGAGTTTCTCTCAAAACAACAAAAGTTCTTTTCGTTCAAAGCATTTTGATATTAAGTATCAGTTTGTTAGGTAACAAATTCAAAATTTTCACACTTAGATTTGAATACATTGGTACGAAGAAGATATTAGCAAATCCATTGACTAAGGCCTTAACTGTTGGAGTTTTTATAATTCATGTAGCTCATATGGGTTTAGTCAAAGCTTTTGATGTATTAAGTTAGTGAAAGTCTCATTTTCTATTTTATTTAGAGACATGCTCTAGTTGATGTAATTTTCATGTTTCTTAATAACATTTTATTTATGTTTGGACAATTGTAGTGTCATTTATGTGACTACATTATACCATATACTTTATAAAAAATATTAACTAAATTCACATGATATATATATATATATATATATATATATATATATATATCCATATTGGATGTTATTTTGTTGCTCAGATTTCTGATATTGTTAATTAATATATGATATGACGTAATTTTCATTTTAGATTAATAATTTATATTTTGATTATTGATTGATACTATCCAAGTGGGAGAATGTTGAAAATAATTGTGGATTAGTATCACTCAATATCTTTTGTCATTAACCGACAATTTAAGATATGATTATTATTGTATCTTATCATATCTATATGATTATTTGAACTGAGATTACAGTGAGATTGACTCTGTAATGAGTTAGTCAATAAAAAAAAACTCAATTAAGAGAGATCCCTGTTTACCCTAGGGGTTATAAACTTTTCATCTCATTAAGCAAATTTACAGACACTAAATAACCCCCTAAAAGATAGTGAGAAGAACCTTCTTGTAGAAAACTTATGGACATGAATGCTAATTTAGGTACGTATTCATTCATTTTTAATATAAAATATTGATTGATGACATACTATAATTTGTATCTAGTATAGTATTAATTTAAATAAAATACAAATTACACTTGTTTATGAAAATTAAATTAATGGGACATTTATTTCTTAGGGAATAGTTATGCACATTTCTTTTAATAATTTTTTCTCATATTTTTTATAATTTTAGTTAATTTTTAACTACTATTATTAATATTATTAAGGAAATAGTTCAATTGATTTAATAACATATATAAATTATTGTAAATAATTTGACACTTATATGTGTTTAATTTATATCTAGAAAAAAAAAAATAGTATTGATTTAAAGACCTGTTTGTATAGATCACAACTACTCAACCTTATTTGAGTTGTATAATTATTATAGGTGAGAAAACTCTTTTTTTTTTCTTTAACAGCAAAATATATATTTATATTAGATGGAAATATACAACAGATAAAACACAACGTTTCAGTCTGCCATACATTGACCTAATTACAAATGAGACTATCTCAAATTCATCAAACACAATCTAGGCTGGGTGCACCAGTCAGAGTACACACACCCAGCCTTAAAACCAATAGAAAACAACAGCCACTGCCATGATAACATTTTAATGGACATAAACATATCAAGGGATTCCACCTCGACCCTTTGGAAAATAACAGCATTCCGTGTCAGCCAAATGCACCAACATACAGTGATCCAAAACATATACCTGCATGCCTTCTTCCGCTTTCCCACTACCCAGCCAGAGGATAACAGAAACAGTTGATTCAGATTTTCCGGGAGCGGTGTCTCTACCCCGACCCAGCTAATAACTCTATACCACAGCGATTGTATGATTGGGCATTGTAAAAATAAATGATTCTTTGACTCTATCCCATTATTACAGAACCTGCAAGCAGGATTTAATCCAGGATCCTGAATTCCTCTTCTTAGCAAATTTTCCACAGTGGGTAGTTTGTCCACTAGCAACCTCCATGAAAACGCCAGCACCTTAGATGGCAGTTTTTCCTTCCACAACCTACGTAAATGTTGGGTTTCCACAAAATTCATTCCCAATTCAGATATCCCTCCAGCCAACACTTTATACCCTCCCGCCACTGAATACCCCTCAGCCCCTGAATTCCATCCCCACTCATCTGCCTCCCGTTCTACCAATGCCACTTGACTTAATGACTCCTGAAAAACCCGAAGCATCTGCTCCTCCCACACAAATAGCTCCCTCCGCCAGCCCCATTTCCAAGATGATAATTGGCCTCCAAAAAGACATTTATCCTTGATAGTGATGAACTTATCCTCTGTCAAAGCATACAACCTGGGATACGAAACACAGAAAGCTGTATCTCCGAACCACCTCTGTTCCCAAAATAAAGTCCCCCTTCCAGACCTTACATTCCTATTGGCTCTCGTTTTGAACCACCCCGGCAACTCCGCATTTGGTCCATCAATGGCCCATATGTCTTTCCACCATTGAGAGGTATGGATAAAAGATTCGGGCCTGTCCATATATCCATCTGTCTCCCTGTACCTGCTTCTCAGCAATGGACCCCAAATAGCCGTCTCATCTGCCATAATTCTCCACCTCCACTTTGCCAGCAAGCTGATATTAAATTTCTCCAAACACTTCACACCTAGACCTCCCTCATCTTTAGGCCTACATACTTTTTCCCAGCTAACCCATGCAATTTTTACCTGATTTTCCTTACCTCCCCACAAGAAAGTTCGCTGCATCCTCTTGAGAGACTTCAACACTGACTTTGGAGCCTTATAGAAGGAGAAGAAATACAATGGGAGAGCAGCTAGCACTGAATTCAGTAATACCAACCTCCCAGCAAAAGTCATATTCCTTGCCTTCCAGTCTGATAAGCGCCTTTTAAACTGATCCATAACTGGCTTCCACACATGTTCCCTCTTAGGGTTTACTTCCACTGGTACCCCTAAGAATTTAAATGGCAGCATCCCAGCATTACAGTTTAGCATTTCGGTAGCCGCCAGTGTGAATGATTGTGACACATTTACACCATAGAAACTGCTCTTACTGAAGTTTACCTTTAAACCTGACACCATTTCAAACCCCCGCAACATCGCCTTCAGATGCCAAACCGATTGCAGGTCCGCTTCCTCCATCATAATGACATCATCTGCATACTGTAGCACTGAAAACTTGACCTCATCTTGTACCTTTATTTCTTTGTACAGTCCTTTTTGAATGGTCGATCTGAACAATGCTGGTAAAGCTTCCGCCACTAACAAGAACAAAAAAGGCGACAGAGGGTCCCCCTGCTTCAACCCTCTCTCAGGCTTAAACTCTGGGGTGGGACATCCATTTACTAGGATCGATACATAATTATTCCGGACTATAGCACTCATCCATCGTCTCCATCTCCATCCAAACCCCATCCTTTCCAGCATATAATCCAGAAAATTCCAGCTGACCGAATCATAAGCCTTCTCAAAATCTACCTTGAGAAAAAAACACGGTTTTCTCCTTCTTTTTGCCCAGTCCATCAGTTCATTTGCCACCACTACTCCATCCATAATTGATCTGCCCTTCAAGAAAGCCGTCTGAGTGGGCGAGATTAGCCCAGTCAGCACTTTCCCCAGCCTCACAGACAATATCTTCTAGATAATCTTATGCACGCTTGATATTAAGGAAATGGGTCTGTACTGGCTTAGCCCTGAAGGTGTGGCCACCTTTGGGATGAGCGTAATAAAAGAAGAACTTACCCCTCTCGGTAGTATACCAGACCCATAAAACTCCTGAACAGCATTAACCACATCGTGACCAATTACTTCCCAGCATGATTTGTAGAAATTCATTCCAAAACCGTCAGGCCCTGGGCTTTTCTTGCCTTCACATGCCCACACAGCCGCCTTAATCTCCTCCTCCAAAAACGGCGCCTCCAACCCCTGCTTAAGCTGCTCTGAAATTTGAGGCAAAGGAACTCCATCCAAAGTCGGTCGATCCAACCATCTTTCCTGGAAAAACCCGGAGAAGTGATCGAATATTTTAACTCTGATATCAGACACACTTTCCAACCACCCCGACTCCGACTGTACTGCCAAAATGGAATTTGCAATACATCTTGCCTTAAAACAATTATGGAAGTACCTAGAATTATTGTCTCCATTAAGAGCCCATCGTACCCTTGATTTCTGCAGCAATGCATGTTCCATGACCCTTGCTTTGGCCCAATATTCTGTCATAAGTTCCTTCCTGGATGTATTAAGCACTTGGCCTCCCGCCACTAACTGCTGATCAACCACCTCCATTTGCTGAACCCTTTCAGCCAGAAAAATATCATCTTTTTTCCACACACCTTCAGACCACTTTTTTATCTCACCTTTAATAGCCTTTAGCTTCCTTGCCAGCTGATACATCTTCCACCCTGACCCCTGAACTAAGTTCCACCTTGCTTTGATCAGCTCTCCAAAGGATGCCTCTTCCAGCCAATAATCAAAAAACTTGAACGGCTTCGGTCCCCAGTCCTGCTTGTTATTATTAGTGCTTATCCAACAATGATCAGAGAATTCCCTGGTACCAACCGTCTGTGCAATAACTCCCCATTCGTCCATCAGAGCCGGAGAGAATAGGAGCCTGTCTAGTCGACTAGCTGACTGTCCATCTGGTGAGATCCATGTAACTCCTTTTCCCATGACTGGAATGTCGACCACTCCCATCTCCTGGATAAAAAAATCGAAATCCTCCATCTCCCTCCTCGAATGAAACGTCGATTTTTCGATCACCTCAGACCTTTCTCTAACCGCATTAAAATCACCACCAATTACCCACCTGACATGTGGGCACCCTCTTCTGGTCATCATTAAGTCATCCCAAATCTTTCTCTTTCCTTCCAATGTACATGGACCATAGACGTTGACAACACAATTGACGTCATCTGAATTCCTTCCTTTGAAAGCCACTCCTAGAAAACCCTGCCCTTGAATTTGCCATACCAGCTCCAGCAACTCTTTCCTCCAGATTGTAACGCACCCCCCATCTGGTGAGAAAACTCTTTAAATATCTAATAGAATTATTACACACTTAACAATTCACCGTATGATTATTAGTTAAAATGAAACAACCTTATTATACCTGGGTTGTTTTATCTATTTGAGAAACGCTATTGACACTATTCTTTCTAATTAGGTGATTCACCGACGTTTATAAAGAAATATTAATTTTAACAGGGTCTTGCATATTATTTAATAACATTATCTTATAATTTAATAATAACATTCACTAAAAATTAATTATTTTAAATAGTTTTAATAATAATAAAAATATTAGAAAGGAACAGTTTGAAAAAATAGCATTCTTCTTTATTTTATCTAAAATCTTTATTTCAGTCAATCGCATTAGTGGTGGACCTGTCTCTAACCCATCATATGCTACCTAAGAGCCTCTTTTGCATACTTGTCAATGACGATGAGAAATATGAGTGGAAATAATTATCTTAAAACAATTCATCTGTATTAAAATAAATATAAGATGTACGTAAAGAATAAGAGTGACAATTATTTATATTTATATATATAGAGAGTAATAGTGGGAAAGAGCTGGTGAATACACAACACTTGCAAGTATATATATACTTTACTTTATTGACTTGGCTTCCAAGTAAAGCATTTTATATCTGTCATATATAATTCTAAAGTAAAAGGATGGGCACAATTTAAAAATTTAATAAAGATCTGAATTTTCAGTAGATGACTTTTTGCATGGTTTTTTTTCTCGACATCAACGCGTTATTCGTCAATAAAGGCATGTAAGTAGGTAACATGTTTGATTAACGCAGAAAAGCCAGAGAACATGTTGGCTTGATCATTGTCCTGAATCTTACTATATGTAGAGTATAGTGTACCCTCTTCCCAATTTTCCCTCTGGTGAAGTTTTTAGTTTGAGGATATTAAGAGTTTTTGAAAAAATAATTTAAAAATAGGTTTTAAAAAATATTTTTGAGAAAGAAAAAAAATTTGTTTGATAAATATTATTTAAAAACTGTTTTAAAGATGTAAAAATGAAAAAACTTGTTCATATTTATAAAAATTTCATTAATAAAAAGTAAAAAATAACATATTTTGATTGTATTTTAAGTTTTTAAAACAAAAAATAAAAAACTGAAAACTTGCTTCTTTTTTTTTTTAGTTTTTAAAAACTAAAAAATCAGCACTGTTTCCAGAAAACATTATCTAAACAAGTTTTTTAGTTTTTAAATATTAAAATACTGAAAATAATTTTATAAAATTGTTGTTAAATAAGCATTAATACTTCTCTTTTTTTAACTAATCAAATTGAAGATTTTATCTAAATTATTTTTTAATAAATTAAAATAATTTTTATTTATTTATTTATAAATAAGTAAATATGTGTAGGATTTAAAATAAAATAATTTTATAAAATTATTTAAAATAAACTTTATAAATAAGTCTTTAAAATAAAATCATTTTTTTTTGTAAATCCTAGACATATTTACTTATTTATAAATAAAATTTATTTTAATTCATTAAAAAATAATTTCAATAAAATCTACAATTTAATTGGTTAAAAAAAGAAAAATACTAATAGAGTTTGATTGGTATGCACTGTCAGTAAAAGAATTTACACTGACATTCAATCATAACTTTATTTATGTGACTTTTAAAGTGGTAATGACTAAAGTTAACAAATTTACTATGAATGCAGGATTGTGATTAAGTGCTTGTTTGACAACAGTTTTATATATCTGTTTTTAGTATTTTAGTTTTTAAAAACTAAAAACCTTATTTGGGTAGTGTTTTCTGAAAACAGTTTTAAAAAACAGTTCTAGTTTTTTAGTTTTTAAAAACTAAAAAACTGGAATAGTTAAAAGTAGTTTTACTTTTCAGTTCTCAGTTTTTGTTTTGAAAACTCAAAATAGAATCAGAACATGTTGTTTTTTACTTTTCATTAATGAAATTCTAATAAACATTAACAAGTTTTTCCATTGTTACATCTTCAAAACAGTTTTCAAATATCACTTGTCAAACAAGTTTTTTTTTTCCCAAAAATAGTTTTTGAAAATTATTTTAAAAAAAATTATTTTTAAAAACTCTTTTCAAAAACTAAAAAACAAAATTAAATCAATCAAGTCCTAAATATAGTAAAAATATTTATATTAAGGATGTATACTAATTAAACTTATATTAATATCACTTAAGTTAGAAAAGAGATCTTAAACTCTCCGTTTAACTTCTGAACGTTGATAATTAATTATCTATCACGCGTTTACTCACTTTGGAATGTTTTAGTTAACGTATTTTTTACTCTTACACAGATAAACTAATAGTTTTCTAAGTAATCATATATTACTTTCACTCGCTGTCTTCAAACAGTTTCGTCAATGGATCAATTATTGGTTCACGTCATCAATACTATCTTTATTATATGAATGTTATTAAAGGAAAATAATTATCTTCTCCAATGAAACACTTAAATTTAATTGACTATCTAACAGATTCTTAAATGTATCTGGCGTTGTGGACTCCCCTTGACTACTTCAACCCACGTGGGAAATTAAAACTGCCATCAGATTTTTTTTTTATATTATTTTTATAGAAGTTAAATATAGTGTCAAGACTTTTATAACAACTTATATATTTTAGTTGATCAATTGGGTTAGATTCTTTTGACCATCACCGATAAACACAACAAGACAAAATGATTATCCACTAATTTACTTAATTATAATATTAATTATTTTCTATTTTAAGAGTTCACAAAATTACATGCTATTTTATTTTTTATCGACAATTTTAAAATCCCAATAACATAATAAATAACTTTAAAAATATAATTTAGGATATAACTTTTGGATAAAACTATCTTTTTTATATTTAAGTCTTAATATATATATATATATATATATATATATATATATATATATATATGTATATGTGCGCGTTTTAGATTAAAATGCAACTTGGCTAAATACTAATAGGTGAATAACATCATTAAATGAAAATAAATTGCTGTTGAATTAATACTAATTAATTGAAAGAATGAAACTTAAAATGGTTAACAACGCTAGGAGTCTCATCTTTGGAAAACAAAATAAACTAATTGGTATGACATTGAACATTAAAATCATTCCACCTATAAAACACTAGTGTTGTCATCTAATGTCAAAACTTCTACTTGCGAGAATTACATGTTGAAATTAGCTACATATAATATCTCTTTGACAAAGCAAAAATCTAAACTTTTGTGAACAAAAGGAAGGTGACACAACTCAAAATATTTTCATAAGGTAGTAAAGTGGAAAAGGTATGAAAACTCACTAAAAAGGGTCATGGTGAATTGGGCGTGGGCTGAAGATCCAAACACAGTAAAAAGGAGACTAAATCGTATTTTGAGAATAGGTTTACAGAGAGCCCATGGCTAAGACCAACCTTAGATGGGGTTACATTCCCTAATATTTCACAAGCTGACAATGAGTTTTTATGTGCACTGGTTGATGAGGCAGAAGTAAAAGATGCAATGTGGTGTGGGGGGGGGGGGAGGACAAAAGTCCAGGACTAGATGACTATAACTTCAACTTCATTAAAAAATTTTAGGGATTCTAAAGAAAGACATAATGATATTCATCAACGATTTCTTTAACAAGGGTAGACTACCTGTGGGGTGTAACTTTTCTTTTATCACATTGATACCAAAGATTGCTAACCTACAATCTCTTGGAGAGTTTCGTCCTATATCTCTAGTTAGTTTCCTCCTAGAAAATCATTTCAAAAGTGATGGTGGGAAGATTGGGGAAAATACTCCCAAAAGTGATTAATGAATGCCAAAAAGTGTTTTGGTTCTTGGAAGGCATTTACTGCATGTAATGGTTATTGCAAATGAAGTCATGGATGAGGCCAAAAGGAAGAAAAGAAGGTGTTTTGCTGTTCAAAGTTGATTTTGAGAAAACATATGATTCAGTGTCATGGGATTTCCTGTTCTATATGCTACAAAGATTTTATTTCTGTCAGATTTGGAAGAAATGGGTTCAGGCAAGCTTCGTATTAACCAAAATTTCAGTGCTAGTCAATGGATCACCAACTATAGAATTTCAACCCATAAAAGGCCTCAGACAATGTGCCCTTTGACATCACTATTATTCACGATAGTTGTTGAAGGCTTAAGCAGACTAGTAAGACAGGTTATAGCAAAAGATATATATAAACCATACATGGTGGAAATGAAGAGGTTCTAGTGGCAATTCTACGGTATGCAAAAGACACAATCTTCTTTGGAGAGGATTCACCTCAGAATGTCATGATTATCAAGGCAATCCTCATATGGTGTGAATTATGCCCGTGGCTGAAAGTTAACTACCAAAAAAGCAATTGTGGAGGAATAGGACTATCAATTGTTCAGGTAGAGAGGTATGTCATGATACTAAACTGCAAAATCCTATCTATTCCTTATCTCCTATCTTAGTATCCCCATTGGTGCAACCCCCAAAAATTTGGCAACATAAAAACCCCTGAATAATAAACTTCACGAAAAACTTGATAGCTGGAAACACGTGAACCTGTCCCATGCTGGAAGAATTTTTCTAATTAAGGAGGTTATGTCAGCAATATCCCTGTTTTACCTCTCTTTTTTTAAAGTACCCGTTTAGATTGGAAAAATGATTAATGGCCTTTAATCAAAGTTCCTATGGGGTGACAATCAGGGAAGAAGGAAACTATCTTGGGTGAGTTGGAAGAACATGTGTGAGCCAAAGGAAAGAGGAGGGTTAAGATTCAAAGACGTCTTTTTTTTCAATGAATCCTTAGTGGGAAAATGGAGGTGGGTGTTACTAGAAGATCAAGTTCAATAATGGCAATGAGTCCTAAATTCTAAGTACAATGGTTGGAGGTACTTATTGAGAAAACAGAAAACAATAATATGTGTATATGATGGCGAGATCTTAAGAAAATATGTGGTGCCAAAAATAATCATAGATGGTTTGATGAAATGTTGCAATTTAATGTTGGTAATGGTAAATCATTGCTATTTTGGAATGCTGTATGGCTGGGTGATGGGTGTTTGCGGACAAAATATAATAGATGGTTTCTAAACTCCATATAAAAAGAAGCCAAAATTAGTGAAGTGGGTAATTGGGTGGACGATAGGTGGGTTTAGCATCTAGAGTGGAGGCGAGAAATGTTTGTGTGGAAAAGAGTTTGTTGAGTCAATTTGAGAGAGAGTTAGAGAAGGTCAATATACAGTTAGGAACATTAGACTCATGGACTTGGACACCAAACCAGTTAGGCTTTTACTCAATTTCATATATTTTTGCAGCTTTGCAGGTACAAAGATCAGACTCACATCCTTTTGACCTATTCATACGTTTCTAGAAGATGAGGGCTTCTCCAAAGGCTATATTTTTTGGGTGGAGATTTCTCAAGGATAACCTTCCAACAAGAGCCAATTTACAAACCATAGGAATACTTCAAGGCAAAGACATAGCTTGTCCTTTCTACCACAGTCACTTATAGATTGCTAGTCACATTCTATTTACTATCGATCTTTCATCTCAGGCATGACTATTATGGTATAAACAATAGGAAATCCTTACTGTTCTTCCTCAATCCATTACTTCCTGCTATTGGCAACACCTCCTTGGCGTGGTCCTCATAGATCATCTCGACTTTGGGAAGTTATTTGGTTAGTCACTGCTTAGAGCATTTAGAAAATGAGAAATAGCTGCATTTTTCATAACCATAATTTTGATTTTTCAGTACTCTGTCATCAAATACTTGCTTGTGCTTGAAATTGGTTTAGAAGCTTTTACCCAAATTGGGGCTATTGCTTTGTTGAATGGATGAATAGTCTTGTTGCCTGCTTTGGACTTCAGTTGATTAAGCTCTTGCTCCAAGTGGGTATGGCTTTGGGCTCACTACAGGTTTAGGTGTTAATATAGGTATATTTTGCTATACATATTAGAATAGAATTGTCATGTAATCTTGTCAAGGTAGGTTATAGTTTTTTGTTTTGGTGCTGGAAACTGTGCAAACTGGAACATATAGATATCATAGGGTAACTTTTATTTGCACCTACCTTGTTTGGATTAATGGCTATTGAGGTGACTCTTAGTCATCTGAATAGTTGTTAACCTTTGTCAAGGTTCATTTTCTCTTTCTACATTTTTATGCTTTTGTATCATCTTCACACCGCTGGTGCTTTTAATATATATCTCAACTGCTTACAAAAAAAAAAAGAATGACATGTACTAATACTTGTAATTAATTGGGACACTATCCTGAACTCGACTTGACCTAGTTTGGGTAAGTATTACCCATTTTGACGGAATATCTGGTTCTCTAAAACGGTATAACTACTCACCTGTTATAATTTTGATAATTATATAACAAACTCAATTATATATTTTATTATATTAAAAATTTTAATTGTTACAATTTTATTTATATTTTTTGTTATTTATTATTCTTTATATATTTTTAAATTAATATATAATTATTTAATAATAAATAAATAAATTAAAATTATAAAAAATAATATAACAAATTAATCACAAATATACCCAAATCTAAAAATATTACCAAAAGATAAATGAATTAATATTAAATTTTTTGACTACTTCTTTTATATCAGAACTCAAACCTAATCTCATCCTACATTTCTGAAATGAAAATAGAGAATTGTAGCTGGTGCATTTAAAACGTTAGAGAAAATATTTATTAGGGTATGTTCTCGTCATCCAAACTAATTGCTAAAAAAGCTATATCAACTGATACAAGACGTTATTAAATATATTTTTCCAAAAACAAATCTAAAAAAATGAAATGAATTTTTTGACCAACTAAAATTATTTATATATAAACAATAACTTTTTTTTTTAAAAAAAAATGCAGGACCTTTTATAAAATTAATTTATTATGCCTAAGTTAATTTTAACTTGTAAAAAACTTTCTTTCATTTTTTTTTCTCGTTATTTTTTGGACAAACTTATCCAACCATATCAAACATTCCATAGCAAGAGCATTATGTTTCCAAACTTTGTAGGATATGACTATATGACATTCAGTATAATAAGCTAAGGAAATTATAAAAACAACCCAAGAAATGAACAACACTAATTCATCATTGATAATGTTCCCTGTATTAGTATATTAGTATAATTATACTAAGAAGCCAACATTCCTCCAAATCTGTATGTGGCGTCAATAACAAGAAGTTGTGATTTTGAAAAAGCAGTTGTGATTTTGAAAAAGCCTATGATACAGTTAATTGGTCATTCCTAGATTATATATTTTTTTTGTAAGTTGGGGTTTAGGGATAGGTGAAGAATGTGGATATCAAATATAATTTAGAGCAGTCACATATTTGTTTTGGTCAATGACAGTTCGACGTCAGAGTTTCAAGTGGGAAGGGGAATAAAACAAGGAAACTCTCTCTCTGAATTCCTGTTTTTTTGGTGGTGGCAAAAGATCTTGAAGGGATGTACAAATCAACAATTTAGAAAAAAAGCCTATAAGGAGATCAGTGTGGATGAAACGACAAAATTCTTTGTGCTTCAATATGTTGATGATGCCATTCTTATGGGGGGAAGCATATTTTCAGACTGTTTGGACTCTGACTATCCTGAGGGGTTTTGAGATGGTGTCTGGGTTGAAGGTTAACTTCCATAAAAGCTACTTCTATGGGCTAAATGTGGATTCTTTGTTTGTGCATGTAGTGGGTTGTCTTCTAAATTGTTCGGTGGTAGCTTGGACATCTATTGTTGATCAATTCAAAAAGTGGTTATCATATTAGAAAGGGAAGGGTGTGTCATTCGGAGGACGTTTGGTAATGCTTAACTCAGTATTATCAAGCCTTCCTCTGTATTACTTTTCATTTTACAAGGCACCTTCGAAGGTGATCAATACTCTAAAGGGTTTGCAATGTAAATTTTTGTGAGGAGGAAGTGTATATGAAAGTAAAATTGCATGAGTAAGTTGGGAGATGTGCAGGCATAAGAGTAAAAAGGGGTTGGGGGTGAAGTGCCCGATGAAGTTCAACCTTAGTTTGCTTGCTAAATGGAGATGGAAGTTCTTGACTAATTCAAAAGCAATTTGGGGGCCAAATGTTCAATTTGGTGGAAGGATATTTGGTCAATAGGTGATTCTATGGCAGAAAAACTAGGTTGGTTAAAAAATAATATTAAAAGGCAAATAGGGGATGATGTCCAAACTTTTTTTTGTAACCACAAATGGGTATGTGACCGCTATTGAAAGTGTTATTCCCTAGAATGTTTGACTTGGTTGGGAATAAGAGTGCAACAGTGAAAGAAATAGGTGGATACCGGTCGGGATCAATTTGTTGGAATTGGGCTTAGAGAAAGGGGTTGTTGGTTTGGGAGTAGGAAGTGTGTATTTCTATGAAGGGGTTGCTTTAGAGCTTAGCTCTTCACCAACAAGAGCGGGATCGATGGATTTGTTGCACAAACAAAAAAAGGAGAGTTCTCTGTACTGTAGCTGATGCCTATAGGCTTCTTGGTGAAGGCTTGAATAAAGAAAGCAGGTCAACCACAGATTCCCAATTGTTTAAACGTCTTTAGAAGAACAAGTTGTCTTCTAAAGTATTAGCGTTTTCGTAGAAGTTGATCCTTAATAGGTTACTTAGAGTTGATAATCTGCTGAAGAGAAGAGTTCTTATTCATCCTAATATGCAAAAATGCGTCTTGTGCAAAAATCATGCAGAGGAAGGTAAGCATTTTTTTCTGTCATACCCTTTTGCTCAGAGATTGTGGTATAAGATTATGAACTGGATTGGTATTGAATCACCATTACCAGACGATATTCCTTAATTATTTCACCTAGTTAGTTCTTGGATGGTGAGGAAATACAAAAAGAAATGTAGGCATTTATTTTGACACGTGGTTTGTTGGAGTATATAATTATCTATAAACTCTGTTATTTTCAGTAATAGAATAATAGAGTCTTTGGATATCATGATTAATGTTCAGGCCTTATCTTGGAAGTAGTTATTGTATAAGTTTAATTTTAATAAGGGATATATTGTTTCTGACTAGTGTATGAATCCTCGTATGTGTCTTATGAATATGAAACAATAAGTAATTTTTTTTTTGTGGGGTTAAATACATTTAGATGCAGATGTCAGAATTGTTATAGAGGATATGATACCACTAGAGGTGAATCTTAATTTTTTTGTGACAATTGTATAGAGTATTTGAACTTTTTTGTTTCATCCTTTATTATATATATATATATATATATATACATACATACATATATATATATATATATATATATATATATATATATATATATATATATATATATATATATATATAATACATAGTTTATTTGTCTTTCAAAATAAAGAAAACAACAAGTTGTGATGGTCTCCGTCCGCTGCATGGAATTGCCAGGAACATGAATATAATTCACCCAAAAGGCTTAAATTAGCGAATAAAGTCCTAACTCCGATGCTACAGCAGATTAATTAACTCGCTTGATATATCATGTTTAAACCAAAATACACTCCACGACCAAATGCCAAGTCCCATTCATCCATTGCTCACACGCCCAATCATTTTGGTATGAAACCGTTCATTTCAGACTGTGCACAAAAATACGACAATAGCTTTCTGAAAAAGAAACCTTACCAAGAGACCCTACTAGCCACTACAGCTATATATATATATATATATATATATATATATATATATATATTAAGATGTTGCAGGGTTATAAAATGACAGGATAAAGAGTAATTAAAATTTTTAATTGCATCTCGTCTTAATCTATCCATTGCCAAAAATTAATTTTAACCTTCTCCATATTCCACATTCAATTCTGATCCCTTGAAAATGTGTGCATACATACCAGTGTGATTCAAGTTGATCATTAAACCGTGTCACCTAATACAATTTTTTCTAATTGTCACTTAATTGGATATTTGGAAACAACTTCTCAAAGTGTTGGAGCTGTGATTTGCTTCCATGGTGCTATACAACTGCTATCCCCACCACTAAATAGTGCACCCAAATTTTTTAAAAGCAATTCGCATTCAAAAGATAGATGCTTTGTTGACTTTGTCCAACTATTGAATTTTCAGCTAAAATTTGAATTTAATTAAAAACTTACTATTAATAATTACATATATTTATTTTTTTCATCTTATTTTCACCGTATTTTCTTTTTTCTTTCCTTTTATCACTTTTTCTTTCTTTCTTTTCCTTTTTTTTATTACTTCCTATATATATAAGAAGTGGGATCAGAGACATTTATATTTTTTTCTAAGGAAACACTTATTTTAATTTTTGTCTATTAAACTTGTAAGATTCGTTTCTCATTAGTGATAACAGTGTTTTTCTTTGTTGTTAAAATAATACCAGTGATGACAATGAGGTTAACTCAATTTGAATATTTAAACGAAACAGAACATTCCAGTATGATATAATGATATATTACTTGGGTAAAACAAGCCCCCCTGATATGATTTTCTTAATAAATAAATAATTATTAAATATTTGTTGTTTAGTGGGTTGAAATCAAAAGTGAAGAAAGAGAATAACAAAAACTACACAAACACACGCAATTTTCAAAATTTTCGCTCAGAAGGGACACTCACTCTGTAGGCTTAGTTGAAAGTTGCTGAAGACTTCTAATTAACAAGTCAATATATTTGGGAAAATATATACAGCTAGCATTCAGCCTAAAAAAACAATGAAAAACAACGATTGATTAAAGCAGATAACACCTACGTATATCATTTGTCTTTCTATAATAAAAATAAAAATAGTTTATAATTAATTAATTCATTATACTGCATATATTGAAAAAGAGAGAAAAATACAAAGTCTAGGCCAGGACAAGTCTCATATAAATACATGACACATTTCTTAGCATTCACCACACACATGCAAAAACTAATTAGAAATCTATAGAAAGCCCGTGTTTTCTTTAATTTTAGTACTCAACAAATAGCCATGACCCTTCCAAACATCATAGTTCGTTTCCTCTTGGTCTTTTGTCTTATAGGGATGGTGTCAGCTCAGTTATCCTCTACCTTTTACGGAAAAACATGTCCTAATGCTCTTTCGACCATTAAATCAGCTGTAGTATCTGCTGTGAACAGTGAGCCTCGCATGGGAGCTTCCCTGCTACGTCTTCACTTCCATGATTGCTTTGTTCAAGCAAGTCAACTTTCCCTTCATCACTCTTCTTTTTTTCCCCTCTTTTCAATTCTTTTTTAAGGCTTAATGTAATAGTAGTATATGGCTTGCATTTACTGAGCATAATTAAAGATACATGCATGCACGTACGTCTTAACTACACAAAATTAATCATTACTCCTTGCGGAAAAAAATTTATTAATATTTTTGTCTATAACTACTTCGTATGTTAGAGTCACCATATACTTCTGCAATTCGCATGTCTTGAAAAATTAAAATCACGCATGCATGCATGTAACAGTTTAAGAGATAATAATGTGATTAACTGTGCTAAGCATTTCCTGAAGTTGGTTCCTTCTGCAGAGCAATTGTGCCTTAGGTGATAAACTATTTATTGTCTATATAAGTAAATAATCCAACACATAATCACAGTAAATTTGAATAATTGTTACATATTGCATTTGGTTTGATATATTACTTAATGTTAATGTTAGATTTAGTATGCGTAGATATAGAATTATTAAAACTATAAGAGTCAATGATATATATAACTATTATTCTAAATACCGTCCTTTTTTACTACGAAGGGGACTACTTAATAACATGCATTACTTATTGACTTAAGTTGAGTGTGGGATTTTAGTCTCTATAATAGGGCTAGAGCGTTAACTTAGATATAATATCTGGAGTATTTTTACTTTTTTAGTATTATAATTTTTTAATAAATGAATTTTAATTTTTTGTGGTAGATTTAATCACCGTTACTAAAATAACGATATATTATCAAAGATAAAATGTCATTGCTTTTATTATATAAAACATCAACAGTAGTATAAGTTTTGTTCCCGTATCTAACTATTATACTAAGTGTTCAATTGATATTATTTAAGGAATTAGTGAAAATATAAAATCTTGAAATTTCAAATAGAAAAACACCCACTTGTATACTAATTTACTTTAGAAAACATTAATTTCACATAAAAAATGGCTAAAAGTTGACTTTTCTACCAAAAGGAAGTGATGTAAAATCTAGTCCACATCATTTGTGATGTAACCAAAATAGAAAAGTTGACAACTATTCATTCATAAATCTTATTTGATAAGATGAAGACGTTCACTAATTAAATTGAATATATGAAATTATAATTCTCATTTTGGTCGTACCGAATTAATTCTTTTGTATTTTCCAGGGATGTGATGCATCAGTACTATTGGATGACACATCAAGTTTCACTGGTGAGAAATCAGCAGGTCCCAACGCAAATTCCATAAGAGGTTTTGATGTAATTGACAACATAAAGTCCAAATTGGAGAGCTTATGCCCTGGTGTTGTTTCTTGTGCTGATATACTCACTGTAGCAGCAAGAGACTCTGTCGTTGCTGTAAGTATATGTATTTGAAGCCAAAGATATATATTATTAATTTAACAGAGTGATAAAAAAAATAATATGAGATTGGATAATTAAGTGATTTCGAGTGAGTACCTTTTGCATGGTATGTGTAATTATGTTATTTAAGGCACTAATAATATTTAGCAAATTTAATTAATTTTCAGCTTGGTGGACCTAGTTGGACTGTGCAGTTGGGAAGAAGAGATTCAACCACAGCAAGTTTAAGTTCTGCTAACTCAGACTTGCCTGGTCCCTCTTCAAGTTTAAGTGCCCTTATCAGTTCTTTCTCCAACAAAGGTTTTACGTCTAAAGAAATGGTTGCTCTTTCAGGTAGTTAGCCAGCTTTATCACACCTAAAATTGTTGATATTACACTCTTTTATGCATACTGGGACTTGAGAGGAGAGATTGTTTTCTTGTATACACACTACTCAATAATCAGTTTTTCATTTAAAATCTATCAAGTTTTGAAAATTATTTTAAAATGGATATTTTTAAAAATAAAAAACAGAGACAAGAGACTTACTCTGTTTTTCTTCTGTTTTCTTTATTTTTCAAGTATTCATAGGATAATAAACTTTAGAAAAAACAGAAATATGTAGTCACAAGACAAACCCTTTCAAAGATATTTAATTAAGGACAAACAAATTATAAAAAAAAAAAAACTATTTTTAAAAACCAATAAACAAAGATCCTAATTAACTAACTAACATTTCTGTTCCCAACAGTAAATACTTGTTTAAACAATTGCATACATGTTTATGATCTTCATGTAACATTGAAGTTTTTGGAAAACCTATTTCAACCAGGATCCCACACAATCGGCAAAGCTCAATGTTCAACTTTCAGAACAAGGATTTACAACGACACAAACATAGATTCCTCTTTTGCAACATCATTGAAAGCAAACTGTCCTAGCACAGGTGGTGGCAGCAATTTGGCGAATCTTGACACCACCACTCCAAACACCTTTGACAATGCATACTTCAAGAATTTGCAGAACAAAAAGGGTCTCTTGCACTCAGATCAAGAGCTCTTCAATGGAGGATCCACAGACTCTATAGTGAATGGTTATAGTAGTAATCCTGCAAGTTTCGGTACTGACTTTGCCAATGCAATGATTAAAATGGGGAACCTTAGTCCACTCACTGGGTCTAGTGGCCAAATCAGGACCAATTGTAGGAAAACCAACTAAGAGTTTGGGCCTTCTTGTACTAAGTTTGAAACAAGTCAAGGGTATGGGCTATTTTAGATTTATATTTCATCAATTCCAGGTTAGGAGCAAAAGTAAATGCTTCCTTAATTGTAATAATAATATCATATCACAATATCAAGGTCAAAATGTTTGGACTTAGTTAATTCTCGATTGACCAGAGTATCTAATTTCAGATAAAATTAATTTGACTTGACTTGTTTTTTATATATAAATTAAGAAAAAAAATACTTATGCACTTTGGGTATAAAAATTAATTTGACTTATTTTTTATTGCATTTACAAATTAATATTTTAAAATTTATATAAATAAAAGATAATATCAGCTGTATGCAAAATGTTACACTCATAAATTAATTTCACTATAGATGATCCCAACCCTCCTATTCTATAATCTAACCACCTATTCATCCTATAAAAAGAAAAGAAAAGAAAGAACAGGTACAATATTGGAAATTTAGCTGAAGAACATACGAAGAAAAATCATAAAATTATATTTATTCGAAGACCAAGCCCAATAAAAACAGAGGAAAGAAGTGTTTTCCAAATCTGTAAATTAAAAACATTATTTTGCATATTTAAATTAGTTATTCATTCAAAGTGGATGTTTAATTTATTTAAATAAAAATTTATATTAGACATGATAATTAATAAAATAATTTATATTAAACAAACAAAATTATAAAATTTTCAAAAGTATATTTATATTCATACTTATATAATATATCTGAATCCTCAGTCCTCAGTACTCAAACTTGAATAAAATTATATTTTAAAAGCTTTTCTATATTTTTTATAAGAGAAACTTCGATTCGCCCCTTATGGCAATTCAAGTAAGGATTTTGTATCCTTAGGGAGCAACTATATATAGTAACCACTTATTCATTGTCTTGCTATATGAATAATCAATTTTCTCAAAAAAAAAATAAATTTAATACTATATGCTGTAACGTTATATAAAAGAGTTTTAAACTTGTAATTTATAACAATTATTTATTTACATAATTTTTAAAGTATTAATTGATAAATTATTTTATACAAATAATATATAAGTGTTTTTATAAAAAAATAGGTGGAATTTTTTAATAATAATATAATACCAATTTTAAATAATTGACATTGCTATCAGTTTGTTAACAGTATTATCAAATGTACCTTGTCATCTCTATCTCATTTAGTCGTTGTAGTCTTTATTACATATTTATCATCTCTAATTTTTTTTATGCATCTTAAATTTATATTTTATATGTCTACGTCAACTTTTATTTAATTAAATATATTATATTTGTTTATTTATTACTTTTTTTATAATAATCACACTTAACGTTTTGAGTTTCTGATGTCATATATATTATTTCAACTTCTCATAGTTTGTTAGTAGTTAGATTTATTTATTATTCAATTATGTGATAATTGACATCTCAATATATTAAATTGAAATAAAAATGAATAATTAAATTATATAAAAGAGTGAGATATATCGTAAAATCTATTAAGAAACTTAATGAGTTCTTTTATTAAATAAAAAATTGTTAAATTACTTAAATTAAAAAAATAAAAAAGTACGTTACTATAAGAAAATACAAAATATTATGATGCAAATAGTTTTTTAAAGGAAAAATATTTTTTTAAGTAATTGCAAGACACTACTTAATCACAAGACACATAATTAGAGGATGTTTACATAGATATTTAGGGTCAAAAGATAATAGTTAAAAAAGAAAAGACAAACTAATCACATTATATGTCTTTTCAAAATCAACTTGGAATACTAGGAGTGATTTCCTAATTCTTTTTACTTTATGGATAGCTTTATTTACAACAACAACAACATCTAGCAGTTGGCTGGTTGTGTATCTTCATTAGTATTAGATATCACTAACTCAAGCCTCCACATGCTACTACCTTTACAATAATTTTATAAATTAACCCAAGTGAAATGGGCCTATAGTCTTGAAGATTTGTTGGAGTTCTTTCTTAGGAGCCAAGATTAAAAAGAATGCATTTGATCCCTAGTTGTGTGGATATCTATCAAAACCTTCACTTTTCATAAGTTCTTAGTAGTGTTTTACAAATTTCATACTATACCCGTGTGGCTAGGGCGCCTTTGATCCTTCACACTCCTAGACAACAAATTTGACTTCTTCATAGAATTCTTTAACTAAGTTGAAACTTTGAGCAATCGAAATCAAAGTTATCAAATTCGAGAGTCTACATAGACTTGTGAAAGTTCGATAAACTCAACTCATAAACTCATAAGAGTTTATTTTATGTAAAAATAATAAAAATATATCTGTAAATAACATAAATTAAATATTTCAACAACATAATAAGTTAAAATAGTAAATCATACATTTCACAACTTAAATAACTAAGTTTAACAATGCATCATTATCAAATAATAAATTTCAAAGGTGATAATAATTGTAGAACATTGTCATTGATGCTTGATATTGTTAAAAAATTAAGGTTTGATATTTTTAGAGGCGTTTGTTCTTCGATTTAAGAATAATACACCAAATAAAAGTATATTGAACTCTAAATGCATGCAAAAAAACTACCTTGTTGACTCGACGACTTGGTAGTAAACTCAAGAGTTTACAGAGTTTGCATAGACTCTACTAAGTTTACTAAAAAGAGAGTTTACACACAAGTTAAATCGCAGAGGATAAGTGAACTTGTAAACTCGTAAAAGTTTAAGAGTTAATTCGAGAGTTTGATAACTATGATCGAAATATTTTTAAGAGTCACACCATCAAGTCTCACGCCCATGTCTACTTGGGTATCTAGGAAGATCTACTCAATAACTTGGTTTACTTGTATTGGTTCTTCAATCCATCCATTCTCCATCAATCAATAACCTTTTATGGCATGAAGTAAATAGTGTAACACCATATGTGTATTAATTTATTGATGATGACCTTGTGGCATTTGCAAACAACTGTTGTACATATATGTGCTATATTAACAATAATAATGTAAATTATGTTGGAAAATTAACGCAACATGTGGTAACTGCCTAAATTATCTAATTTCACATAGGTAAATTAGAATAGTTATCCTAATTCTTTTTCACTTAAAACCTTGTTTTCCTCCAATTTCTCTTAATATTATATTTATCTAGGAAATTAGTTTTAGGATTTAATTTATGCATTTTTTACCTTTATTTTTCTATTTTTAGTATTTTGAGACGAGTTATGAGAAATACTGAAAAAATGACAATAGATTTGAGCTAATTGGCGTTGTGACAGCATATGAGCACCCAACACTCACTTTGTGAGTGCCCAAAGCTAAGATTACTTGGGAACCAAGTTGATGGGCGCCCAACGCTCACTTTATGGGCGCCTAGTGCTTGGGTCAGATTTTGCGAAATGCAGATTTGCTACCTAGTGTCCACTTCGTGGCTACTAGGCGCTAAAAAACATATTTGAAGCTATTTAAAAGACATTTTTGTTCTGGAGAAGCAGTTGTATACCTTGTTGACCTTAGGCATCCTTCACATCCATTCATCTCGATAGTTAGTTAGGTTTTTATTTGTTAGGATTTGATATAACTAAGTCTGATGTCTCATGTATTTGTGTTCTCTTTAATCTACATTTGTTATTCAATGTTAATGTTCTTCTTTACTGTTTGCATTATTTTCTTTATTTTTCACGGATGCTACTTGTTGAATGGGCTTGAAAGAGGATTTTGACCTGTAAAATGAGAAGAGTTTTGAATAGGTTTTATTGCTCGGGAGAGAGTAAAACCCATTGATCATCTTAAGTTCTTTTTCTTAATGTGAGTTATTTGATTTTAGATTGTATGAGAGATTCATAGTCTAAAGACCAAATAGCTTAGTTCCTTGCTTCCGAAGGATCGGGGTTAAGGATATTTTTATGGGTGTTAGGAACATGGATAGTGAACAAGAGTTTTGAGTTTATTTATGCACTTAAAAGATGATTTAGTGAAATCAAACTCAACTGAATTTCATATGTGTAACTGCCTTTTATTTATTTTTGCTTTATTTACTTTGTGTTTTAATAGTTGTTAGTTTAAATCTCTATCTTTTTTATTCGTACAAGTAAAAAATCTTGAGGTTTCTGAAGTATTTTCCAAGTCCCTATTAAATTGACCTGTTATGTATCGAATACTACATATGACTAATGCACTTGTCAAGAGTAGTGTAGAAAATTTGCACTCATCAGTGTGCCAATATGATAAAATTATGATAAAAACATTTATACATTAATTATCAGTGTATAAGGCTTTATACTGACATTTAGTCACAACCCTTTATACATAGTAAATTTGTTGACTTTTTTACCAATTAACACTGTAAAAGTCATATAAATGAAAGATGATGATTAAGCGTAAGTGTAAAACTCTTTTACACTTAGTACATAAGCGTTAATTTAAGAGACTTACTTTTCATCCTAACCATTTGTATATCTTTTTAAAATCTAATAATTAAAATTAGTTATTCATTACAACTATTAAATTTTAAAGAAATAAATGATGAGGACGAATAACAATTCCTTTAAAATTACTTTTTATCTTTTATATATATATATATATATAAAGTAGTTTATATAAGTAGTATTGGACTGGATCCATTTAAACAAGTTTGGATTTAAGTATTTTGTACGAAGAAAATATGATCAGGAAGGTAGATCTGATAAATGTGATCAATCAAGTTTTCTGATGAAAATTAGTCATAACAAGTATCAAAAGTAACTTTTGTGGAATAAGGAAAGCTCTCAAAGCTCTATATTACTAAGTAGAGTAACAATATTTTTTTTATTTAATGGGACATAATAAAATTTATTAAAATATAAATTAGTATATTAATTTATAAAAATAATTTTTATTTATTTATTAAAATATATTTTAGTAATATATTACATTATAGTTTTTTATGTGTTTAAAATAATATTAATTTAAAGTTGCTTTTATTTAATTAAACATACATATATTTTAATAGTATTCTTTATCTCTTTTTTTATTTTCATCTGTTGCTAAGAATTGGTAAATCACTAAAATTTAGTAGTTATTTCAAAGCTAATTAATTAGGTATTATCTATTAATATATAATATTTTTTAGTTGAAATTCTGTATTACTGCAAATTAATTAGAGAATAACTATAATTTTTACTAATTAATTAGTTACTCATCTCATGCTAGTATTAATGTTACTATTAATGTTGTAGCATTTTACAGTTAAATCGTAATTAATTATTTTTACCAGGAATTACCTATAATTTTTTTATGATTAGTATATTTAAATTTTTCTTGCAGGAAACAAATACTCGTCTGCTTTCCAAGACAATAGAATGATAAAGCCTGGAAATTCTAATGTCTGTAATTTAAGTCTCCAATATTTAAAATATGAATTTAAAGATAGTTGATCAAGTCATTCACCATATAAATTATGATTTATATATATAGTTTCTGCTTCTGAATTTGGATTAATCGAATTTCCTGCTCCTAGTATTATTTTGAGATGTTTCGTATATTTGTTTGTATTGATTTGATGATTTATGTAGAATGTGACCAGTGAAAATATTATTGGACACAACAAAGGATAAAATGACGATAGCCACACATATTATCAAACAACAAATAAAATGTAATAGGTGTTTAATTATGTAGTTGTTTTGGTTTAAAAACATGTTATATATGTGACTCAAGTTGTAACTACATTACAAGTTCTATTTTTCAAAGATTTTGTACATTTCCTTGTTTGTTAATTATGAATGGAAAATTGTAACTACATCGTATTTTATGTTGTAATAGCCACACATTATTTCTATCTCTTCGTCAACAAGGGGTGATGTGGATTTTTTCTGAATAAAATATACGAAGAGAAGTATAGATAAGAATCATTTTTTTAAAAAAATATATAATTAAAAAAGAGATAAAAGTAGAAATTGTCGTGTTAAATTTTATTCTGTTTATATTTCCTAATCAATCTAAATTACTGAAAAAAGAAAGTTAATTTGTAGAAAGAATTAAAAAAAATACATAATTAATTTAGCGTAAGATTTTTCTTCATTAGTGAATAAAAACAATCTAATTAATGAAGATAAATATTATGAATTTATACACGTATATCAATATCTTATACCAAAAAGTGTTCCATATAAAATTTGGCAATCATTCATATATATATATATATATATTGTATACGGAAGTTGGAATCACAACAGCGACCTGAGTTGTGCTTCCTGCAACAAACACTGTATTAGTTTAACCAGAAAAATGGTTAGTTTCTGGGGTACATAGACGCGCAGTTTTGAAACTCAAAGAGAAGAAGAGTATTGACAATTGGATTTTGCGAGTGGTGTGGTGAGAGGACGTGCATGCTTTATAGCTGTAACATGGAAAAAAGAAAAGATAAGGAAAACGATGGATCTTGCACATGGTTGGCAACAATTGACTTTGGTGGATGCATGCATATGCATGGCAGGGTCGTGTAATGCATGATTTGTGGCAGGAGAGCGGCATCCACGCGGTTTTTTGGTAAAATAAAGACATGGAATTACATGAATCTTTTGATTTAAGAAAAATGGACAAAAAAACCACGTCGGGATCTTTGACCGCTCTTGCTATGTATGTACAAACACAAAGAAAAGCAAATTAAGGTTATTTTAATCTTTCTAATTTACTACTTCTTAAATTTTTCATTTTAAGACTGTGTCTATGAAGTTATGCTAATTAAAATATGCATAAATTTAGATATTATTGTTAAATTTCTTTTTTTTTTTTTAAATTTACCTTAAACATGAGAGAGAAAATAATCTTTGTAGAAAAAATAATAAAAGTATTTTAGAAAAAATTACAAAATATCTCAAAGAAAAAGGACAAATAATGTTAAACTACATCTTATAATTAGAAATACAGGTAGTTATATAGGTTAAAAAAACGATTTACTATCTAATAAGATCAAGCTAAAACAAGTAGTTTTTTTATAAGCCAAAGTAAACTAAGTATTTAAGAAATTTATCTTAAAAAAATCATTATCATTTATTTTCTTTTAAGTTGACCATTTAAACAAATTAGGTGAATTTGGATTAATATTACCCTTTATTTGAATTTACACCTATTTTTAGGTAAAAATACTAATATATCATCAATCTATCTCTCCTATAAAACTAACTTTTTATTCTTAGATTTCTCTATCTTTATACTTTCTTTTTTTCTAGTTCTCCTTCCTATTTCATTCTTCTCCTTTACGAACTTTTTTTTTTCTTCTTGAGGATTTGTTCAGTATGACATCTATTTCAAAGGTATGTTTTTTGTCTTAATCCATTTTTCATATTTCATGATTTTTAGACTAGAAATTATGTTGTTTTAGTGACTTTTATGTGGACTTTTTTAAGTTGGAGAGCATTGCATATTTTACTCTCTAGCCAACTGAAAGCAAAAAAATTTGCCAATTTTTTATCTTGTCAGAGAAATAAAAAATTTGAAATGTTTTTTGTTAGTCTTCGATGATATCTCATTAGAAAGTTAAAAAAATTTTAAATTTTTTTAGTCTCTGACGAGATCTTGCTGGAGTCAATTTTTTTTAACTCTCTCACGAGAGATCTCACTAGAGAGTTGAAATAATAAAAAAAAAGAGCTAATAAAAATTTAAGGAACAAGAAGAAGGCATGTAGTTTAGTTCGGGTGGTAGTGAGAAAAAATCAACAACAAAAAGAAAGTAGCAAAAAAAAAAAAAGAGACAAGTAGGATAAAGGAGGGAGAAAATGAGTAGATTTAGGGAATGAGATGGGGGAGAGAGACGAAAGAAAGAAGAAAACAAGTAGATTTAAGTAATGAGGCAAGAAGAGATAGGGAGTGGAAATTGAGGCAAGGAGAGAGAAAACCAGGAAGAAAATGATATAAAGAGAAAGAGGGTGCAGAAGATTAGGTGAGGAGAGAGAAATTAGGGATAAAATCAGAATTTAGGATTTTTTTTTAAACAATAGGTGTTAATTCAAATATTTAGGAGTGTTAATTCAAATTCTCACAAATTAAGTGATAGCTAACCCATGTTTTACAAGTAAAAAATAGTTCAATATAGTAAAGAAATAAAAAAAATGATAGATAAATAAAACACATGCAATTACTATTTAGTTGACATGTGACAAAGAATCATTATTTCAAATGTAATCATAGTAAGATAGATTTTATAATACTATTGATAATTAATTCCATCCTTAATCATTATATTAAAATACAATCTAATAATAAATCACTATGATATATTTATAGAATTTTATAATAACTAAAAAAATTATACCAAATAACACAAACACATATATACACCATAATAATATTTATGTATTGAAAAGTTATCTTAATTGAAGGATCAAATGACTCAACTTATTTTTACGAGTTAAACAGAATAAAATGCTAGATTCAATAACTTTAATATTCAATATATATATATATATATATATATATATATATATATATATATATATATATATATATATATATATATATATATATATATGATATAATAACTAAAATAAATATCTAGTAAAAAAATCTATTAATATAACGTATAAGTATAACATAATACTCTTTACACAATATATAATAGTTCAACTTCACAATAAAATATGATATCATATTAGTGTTAAGTAAGATTTAACTATGTAGATGGCCAAATCGTATATATTCATAAAAAACATAAATTTTAAAGTCAAAATATTTTAAAAAATAGTTAGTTTCTTTAAATTATTTGAGTCCTAATAGAACACTACCACTACAAGGTCAATGAAAGGTTCAAAATTACATTTAATGTTAAACTTGTTCAAAATTACATTTGATTTCAAACCTGTTATCTTTTTATTTTTTTACTCAAGATTTTATTTGAATATACATAAATTTATTCGTAAGATGGTTAATTAACCGTTTTCTCTACCTAGGATTGTGAAGTCATAGGATTATAGGAATTCAAAAGTTAACATGAGAGAGTTTTATAGCTTGATATAAACCAAATATTACAAATACTAAAGTTACTAATAAGAAGACAAAAAAAAAAAAACCCATTACTTTCCAAGAATTAAAAGTTATACGAATTTTTTCTATAAAATATATTGAAGTATATATATTGTAAAGATTAAAAAGTAATTATAGCCATGAAAAAATAAAAAATTTTCGTCAAATGTTACATTGTGATGATAGAATTTAGGCTCATATATTTTAAACCGGATCTAAAGTTCAAGCTTTTATGTATAGATGAAAAATATGATTTAAAATTTAAATAGAAGACTAGTGAATATTAGATTTTTATCAAAATTATTTATAAAAAAAGTTAATATCTAATTGAAACTTATTCCACCATATATAACAAGTTTATGCATGTAAGTATGACAAACATGAGACTGTAGTGAACGTACACATATGCAGGGAATCACTTGGGTGTTATTGGACAATGTTATATAAATAACTCAATTTTACAAATAATCTATCAATAAATTTTTCATAACTCCTTTAATAAATGTCCAAAACACACTTGCATGTTAGTTAGCAATAGCATTCCCTTTCCCTTTCTGTTCTATTTAGATTTCAACGCTATTAAATATATTCTTCTTCTTTTTTTTTTTTGTGGGTTACTCCTTGAGTGGTCGGCTGGCTAGTATTAAAATAAATTATACTTGAATACTAGTTAACAACTCATTGGAGTTTTCAATTTTGCCAGAAATATCTAGTTGTTTAACTTTATGGTTCTGCTCACCTGTCGTTGTTTAAGAATAATGAATGGATATAGTATTTTACAGAAATTTATAATTAGTTGTAACATTAATTAAATTTTTATTTTAATAATTATTAATCTATTTTATTTATTTAAAGAATAAAAATATTTTTTAATATATAAAGTTTTGATAATATTTTATTTGATGCATACAAGAAAAATTAATATATAAAATAATTTTAATGTTAACTTTTCATGTTAAAAAAATTCTGAAAATTAAAAAATAATTAAACATAAAATAAAATACTATTAATAACATAAAGTGAACATAAAAAAATTAAATTAAATAAAAGGGTAACAGGAAAATAAAAATATAAGCATACCAATTTTTTTAATTTAAGTTTTTTTTAAAAAAAAATTGTTTGTTGTTTTCTCTTTTAATTTAAGTTTTCTTATGTTTACTTTATGTTCTAAATATTTTTATATTTTATTTTTAATTATTTTTAGTATTTGATAGTATTAAAATAAAAAAGAAATAAACAAAGAAATTTATTTTATTTTTAATTTCTTTAATTTTTTTATATTCATAAAATAAAATATCAATTACAACGGTATAATATTAATAAATAATTTTATTTTTTAAATAAAATAAAAATACATTAATAATTATTAATATCAATATATATATATATATATATTATTTAATGTTACATTTAATTATTATTTTTATTTAAAATTTAATATTCATTCATTATTCCTAACCTTAGGATACGATCAGCGATCTCTTATGATTATTAATATATATAAAATAATTATTATATTTATAATTTAAAATATTTTTATTTTTAAACTTATTAAATATCTATTAAAAAATTATTACTTAAAATATTTGTAAATTAAAATATTTTTATTGAGAAATCTTGTATTATTAAAATTCACTAATAATCTCATTAATGAGATACTAATTATTAATTTAGATACTTGTAAATTAAAAAAATATGAATATTATCTTAAAATTATAATTTTGGAACAAAATTAAAATAGCAAAAACCATTGTTTTATAAAAGAAGTGAATATTAAATTTTTATTTTGCACAAAGTAGTAATGAAGTTGTCAAAGGGGTCTAACTCATTTGGTTGAGCATGGTGCATGAGTTGTTGAATTGTAAACCTCATGACATCGTCTTCAACTCCTATCATGAGGATAAGAAAAAAAAGGTATTATTGAAGTTATTTGTCTTAGCCCCAAGAAATGAAACCTGATATATATAGTTATCAATTATCACTTAATTACAATCTAGGACGTAGGGAAAGATAATCTAGTGGAGTTGGTAAAGATTTAAAAGATAGTTAGTTAAGAATTAGTTTTGTTTCAAATCTTTAGGATACTATTTAGATTTAAGGATTTGTGTTTGAGGTTGAGGTTTCCATGTGTTTAAGGTTTCTTTCCCTACTTACTCCTACCATATCATCATATGGCTCCGGCATCAAGGAAGACAAAGAAATAAGGTGGGTGCATATTAGGCTCTGATATCAAAGTAGCAAGAGCCTTGTATATATTTGGTTAGTTTGTTTTTAGATTAATTTAGGGATTTGTTTCCTTTTTTAGAGATTAGAATATTGATGTCAAATTTGTATTTTGTATTTCTATCTTACTCAATGTATAGAGTCAATCAATAATAAAATGAGATAGTGGTGTGTTCCGTTAAAGATCCTTTAGGTAAGTAGTGAATGGATAGTGTTTGTTGTGCAGAGAATGTGTATTTCCAACCGTTGTATCAGAGTTGTACCTGGGAACACACAAAAGTTTAAAATCATATTGTTTGATGGAAAAATAAATTTTATGACTTAGGAGTCTACCATTCAAGATCTTTTAGTACAACCAAGTCTTGATTTGACTTTATAAGATGGAAAACCGAATGCTATAATGGAAAGTGAATGAGCTCAAATCCAAAGGAGGGTTGTGGGGACAATTTAGTTAGCTCTTACTCCTGCTATCAAGTGCAATGTGTTAAATGAGACAACACCGAAAGCCTTATGGGAGAAGTTGAAGAGCATTTACGTGTCTAAGTGGTTAACTAATCATTTATGCTTGAACATGGAGTTGTATCAACTCAGAATGGAGACAAGACTAAATCTTCATGATCACATAAAAAATTTCAATTAATTATATGTCAATTGTTGAATGTAGATGAAAAAATATCCATAGTGGAGAAGAGAGTTTTATTGTTGCCTTCACTACCAAAGTCCTACAAATATTTAGCTCAAACATTACTTGTAAAGAGAAAACGAGAAAACGAGAGAATGATGAAGGATGAAAGTATTGATGAGGCTAATATATTAGTTGTAAAGTTGTCTAAGCGAGGAAGGAGTCATTCATGGAGACAATATGGGCAGAGAGGAAAATCATCATCACAATGGCATCTTGAACAAGATTTGAGTAATGTAGAGTGTTACTATTGTAGAAAAAAAGATCACATGTAATTTAGGTGTCCAGAGATGAGAGAAGATCTTAAAAGATTGAGATCTATCAATACAAATGATGACTCTCAAACTAATATAGTTCAAACTATTGAAAATGAAGATCTGTAAATGACAACTACTGATGAGGTTGTTAAATCAAAATGTATAATAAATTTGTTGCTTCAAAACACATATGTAGAGATCAAACAATGTTTGATACTTTGAAGACTAATAGAGTTTGGACATTTTAATTTGGGGAATGGTGAGAAAATGAAGGTTGAAGGCATTAAGACTATGAGAATGAAACTTCACAACAATATCATCCAAACTTTTCAAATGTGAGATTTGTACCTTTTGCTAGTAGTAATATTATTTCATTGTGTGAGATGACATCACAAGGATATAGGTATGTTGGTTAAAATTGGGGATGTAAGGTGGAAGAAACTTGGTGTTGGCATGCACAAAAGAATTGGAGAAATCTTTGTTATTTTGAAAGACAAGTTTTGAGAAGATAATTTCTTTTTGAATAAAGTGGTTATTTGAAAATTTTAATTAAGAGAGGAATTATTGAAGAATAATTTAAATTTTAAATAATGGAGTTGATAGAGATTTAAAACAAAGTTATTTAAGAATTAGTTTTATTTCAAATCTTTAGTATACTATTTAGTTTTAAATATTTAAATATTTAGTTAGTTTATTTTTATATTAATTTAGAGATTTGTTTCTTTTTTTAGATATTAGAATATTGATGTAAAATTTGAATTTTGTATTTCTATCTTACTATATACAGAGAATCAATCAATAATAAAATAAGAGAATGATGTGTTTTGTTAAAGATTTTTTAGGTAAGTAATGGGTGAATAATTTTTGTTTTACAGAGAAAGTGTATTTCCCAATCATACCCAGTAATTTTTGTTGTATAGAAAAAGTGTAATTATCAACCGTACCTAATATAATAATGCATCTTTTTGTACTAATATTATTTATATATTAAATTTAGCGTATATGTTTTGAATATAAGTTATTATTTTTTATCCTTAGGCACTCTTACTCCAAATTAAATTCTTATAAGGCAATACTATCCCACAAATAAAATAAAATGATACACCATGCAAAAGACTCACTTCATATGGAATCAAAAGTTTGAAATTAATAAACAAAATAACGAAAATGTTGTCAAATATTTCGCTCAAATAGTTAGAGTTTGGAAAATTAGTGGAAGAATTGATAACAAAACAGAAGCTTAGAATAGTAGCAAACAAAAATGGCAGGAATTTAGTCAACGTACTGTTGGAAAAAGACCACTTCCAGCCTAACATATACAGAATAAATTTAACGATAGTTGATATATATAACTATATCTACTCTGTCCAATTGATTGCTTAATCGTATCCTATTTAGGAAGTTCCCGTCAATTAATATATAATTTAAATTTAAATAAATAAAATTAAAAAAAAGAGAGAAAATTATTCAATAACTTTTTCAAATGAAAGAGTATATTTATGTAGGATTAACTCAAATAAAATTCGAAAAAACATAACTTAAAAATTATGTTTTACGTTATGAAAAAAATATATAAATAATTTTGAAATTTTAAAAGAAGATAAATTATAAATCATAAATATCGCGCTTTAAAACAGAGTATATTAAAAATAAATCACTTTTTGAAAATGCTTTTTACCCTACTACAAGGCTATATAATTCTATATCTTCATAACCAATCTTTTTAACAAACCTCTAAACTTCAAAATACAGATACTATTTTAAAAAATGCTTTTAATAAATTAGACTTAGTTTAGTTTTGTATATATATATATATATATATTAATAAAAGGAAAAGACGTATTTAGGTTGTTCAATTTTCTATAAAATTTAATTTTTGACTTGTATTTTAAGTTGATGAATTCAGTCATTTAATTTTTAAAAATATATAAATTTAATCTTTTTTTACTATTTAAGAAATGTGTGAATTATTGTAAACTCTTTAATATTGTCTTCAATTTCTATTCAAATAAAATAAAAAATTATATTTAGTGACTTTTATCAGCACATTTATAAAAAATAGAGCACTAAATTTATCAATTTAAAAATATATGAACAAGATTAAATTTGACCAAAAGTTCAAAAAACTTTAAAAAAACAACAACAACATATGTTTCCGTTTAAAAATTATTAGAAAAAATCTTACGTATTTCAATAACTATTCCTGATTGGCTTCATGCGCATGCATATATTGACTAATAAAGAAAAGTACAAAGTAGACGACCTCGTGTATATATAATAGACTAATATAAAGAAAAGTACAAAGTAGACCTCCTATATAAACAAGTGACGTTGTAAAGATCTAACCACAAGCACTAATCATAAGCCTCTATCTATACCACACTTGGAATTTCTCCTAAAAAATTGCATAAAATTCCCTTACTATCATGGCTAGTGCTTCTTTACCAATCTTCAAAATTCGTTTCTTCTTATTCCTATGCTTTATTGGGATAGTTTCTTCTCAATTATCTTCTAATTTTTACTCCTCAACGTGTCCTAACGTGCTTTCTACCATTAAGAGCGTAGTGGATTCTGCTGTTAGCAGTGAACCTCGCATGGGGGCATCCCTCTTACGTCTCCATTTCCATGATTGCTTTGTTCAAGCAAGTCAACTTACCCTTCAATTTCATCAACCTTTTTCTTTTTTTTTTATTGTTTCAAATTTCATGTTTGTCATGCATTCGCAGTTACGCACACATATGCCTGCTTGTTTATCACGAGTTAAGAAAACTTTCTTCAATTACGTGGCACTACAGTCCTATCTAGTTTTACTTCTTTTTTTTTCAATAACTAAAAGGAAATCACGATGCATTTAGTTTTCGTAGATTTTTTATTTTTAAACGTTTTCGCAGATAACCACCACATGTCAACGTACTTTATTCGACAAATAGAGTATAATATGACTCGTTTAATTGGAGCTATTTACGGTTAAAGAAAAATCTCTTTCTTAAACATCGCTTTCTCTGGTGACAGTGGTGAGAATAGAATGATAAGTATCAAAATCATAGTTCTAAATTGCAGTTACTGTGAATTAAAATACCTTAACATTACACTGTATTAATTAATAACTTTAGTGAAAAATTCAAATTGTATCCCTACAGTAACACTATAAAACCAATTAAAAAACTATATACTAAAGCAAAAAAATATTAAGTATTATAATTGTCATTAAATTATTCATATAGTCATTATAAGTTTTATATACTTTATAAAAAAGATATAGAGTATTTGTAATAATTATAGTTGTCTCTTAATTTTTACATATTATGTTAAGTTTGATTGCAAAAATATCTCTTTTTGTATATATAAAAAAGTATGAATCTATAATTTCCTTCTGTATTTAACTTCATTTCAGGGATGTGATGCATCGGTGCTATTAAATGATACATCAAGTTTCACAGGGGAACAGACAGCACTTCCCAACGTTAATTCCATAAGAGGTTTTGGTGTAATAGACAACATAAAGTCTCAAGTGGAGAGCTTATGCCCTGGTGTTGTTTCTTGTGCTGATATTCTGGCTGTAGCAGCTAGGGACTCTGTTGTTGCTGTAAGTATATATCAAAACGCTGCATCATAATTAAGATATAAAACCCATGAATATAATTATGAGTTAATTAGCTAGGTACTAATTTATTGAAATATGCCCTCTTAGCTTGGTGGAGTTGGCTGGACAGTGCAATTGGGCAGACGAGACTCAACCACAGCAAGTTTAAGTTCTGCAAATTCAGACTTGCCCGGTTTTCGTTTCACTCTACAACAACTTGAAGATAATTTCAACAACAAAGGATTCAATACCCAAGAAATGGTTGTTCTGTCAGGTAATTAAATAAATGTATTTGTTGAAGATGCTAGTGGTGATATGACAAAATTAATAATATACGTGAGATGTAAATTTCATGTTACAAAATTTTCAAGTTTGTTTTATAAGGTTAAATTAGACTCAAATCTATTTTTAATATTGTTTTTATTTCATATATATCGGTTCTTTTAACTACCAACCAATTGTCTTTTTTATTCTGCATGTGAGATAATCCTATTAGACCATGATAATCCTAGTCAACGTCTATATGATTGAGCCCAATCAATAATCAAGTCTTATTAACTCTTCTTTCATAAACGAAAAAATTCAATATGTACTATATAAAGATTAAGACAGACTAAGTCCAAGATGAAATGAATTATTATATATGTAGAATTACTTTTACCATCCACCTTATTTATGTTGATGTATTTGTAACAAATATTTCAGGAGGTCACACAATTGGGCGAGCTCAATGTTTCACTTTCAGAACAAGGATTTACAACGACACCAACATCGATTCCTCTTTTGCAACATCATTGCGAGCAAATTGTCCTAGTGTGGGTGGTGACAGCAATTTGGCTCCTCTTGACAGCAGCCAAAACTCCTTTGACAATGCTTACTTCACGGATTTGCAGAGCCAAAAGGGTCTCTTGCACTCGGATCAAGAGCTCTTCAATGGAGGATCCGCAGACTCCATAGTAAATGGTTATGCCACCGATGCTTCAAGTTTTCAAACTGATTTTGCCAATGCGATGGTTAAAATGGGAAACCTTAGCCCACTTACTGGGTCCAGTGGAGAAATCAGGACCAACTGTTGGAAGACCAATTAAGATATTGGGTCTTGCAATCAACGCAACGTATAAGCAATGTCTTCCTTATTTATGTGTTTTTATATGGGAGTTTGTGATTTCATTTCCCCGTTTAATGTGCTAGGAGTGGGTTCCCAAACATACCCCACTTATAATGTTACAATATCGATTAAGGGACAAACCAACGTTTCCTCAATTGTAATATCAATTTTACAAAGTGAAGCAATAGTGCTTGGACTTGTTTAATTTTGCCTCATAGCTTTTATTTTAATTTTCATGTTTTATTGACAAAATTAGTGTAATAAAATTATGGAAGGACTAACATAATCTAATATATATACTTAAGGGACAAAAGAATAAAACATTTTAAACTTAAGATACAAAACTGAAATAAAAAATTAAAATAAAAGAAAAAATATAATTTTAGCCAAACTAATTATACTTAATCGGGCTTGCAAAATGAATTTCTCCTGGGATTAATTTGGTGCAGGATACAAATGAATGAATTTGCGATTAAAAAAAAAAAAAAGCTGTATCTGTCTATTTAATCCCATATCAAACAAGGGGCAGAGGAAGGGAACAAATATAATGTATTGGCCAGGGTCAAGATTGAAATTGATATAAAATTATTGTATTTACCAATCAATAGAAAAATATTCTTAATTAATTGAGTCAATTGCCATATGTGGTCAGAGCCAATATAGCTTTATTTGCAAATGAAGAATGAATTGAAGTTTGTAAATGCAAACATCGCAAAACCTACTGAGCAAGATCTCCCAGGTACACAACATTTGGATTTAGCTTAGGTCTGCTTTGCGTGTTAATGCAAAATTAATGGGGGGAGAAAAGCATCGTAAAGGAAATTTGATTGTTGATTTGTGGCTAGTTATGGTCTATATTTTTCTCAGTACTATTTTTATAACTTTTGATGCAATAGAGAAACATAATTGTTCTTCAACTAGATAATTGTGTTGCTTCACAAAAAAATAAAAAGACGATTATGTTGCTAGTAAACAAATAACTACATATTTATAATTCCATATTCAGTTATTCACTTAAAAGGTTAAAATTATGAATAATATATTAAGTGGATAAAGCTCAAAGTTCCGACCTTAGCTCAGTTGGTAGAGCGGAGGACTGTAGTTGGAAACAAGCCAAATAGCCATCCTTAGGTCGCTGGTTCGAATCCGGCAGGTCGGATTTTACTTTTATTCCATTCTTTGGTTCATTTGCTGCATTTACCTGCTCCGATATACCGCATTGAAAAGTTTTTTATGTTGGTAGTAAGAAAATGCACTTTACTTTGCAAAATTCCACAAGGAAGTGATTTCTTCTCCATAGAAGATTAAGAATAATGCAGTAGATGGAATTTAGAGGCTGCAATAACTAAAACCAAGTCTAAAATAAAAATTATCTATCATCAGTCTTTGGTGGATCGATCTGGAAGTGGTGAAATGAGAAAGTAAAGAATGATTTGGAATAGAGTGCAACTAGACACTACTGCATGCGCTGCAAGATACCAATTGACTGCCACCAACAAATGGCTACGTCAAATGCGATTTTTAAAGAATGAAACTCTTTTGGAGTTGGTATTTGTCTCCCGGCGAGCATGGATTCCATCTCTTGTTAATGGGAATTACTACACCAACAAAGGCAGAAAGTTGAGATGCTAGCTATTGAAATTAACTAACCAAAATAAATATTCTTCCTTAAAATAGAGAAATTTTTAATTAATTAGAGTAAAAAATACCGCTATCATGTACATAGAAAATTATATTAATACAAGATCTTTCATAGTTACCGTTTTAAATTTGAAATATAATTTTTGTTAATAAACCACATAAATCTTATATTTTGATAGCTTTATCATCAATTTTAAATTGTATTAATTGAAGTTTATTTTAATTGATTTCATTACTTATCTTTTAAATATATCAATATATCTATTAACGATTATTTTCATTTAATTATTATCCCAACAATTTTATTGCACCTTAATTTGCATTGAATTGTCATCACCAAAATTGCACCATCATTATAAAAACAATTGAACCTTTTTCTAACTATAAAAAAGGGAGTCCTTCCTTCTTTTCTCAACACAAAAATTCTCATTGTGTTTTCTTGGTGGATTCCATTGTGCAGTTGCCTATCACACAGGTAAATTCTTTAACTACAGTGTTACCAACTTACCATCACACATACTATGTATGCATGACCGTACGTTTGTACGTTTAGTTTCTCCTTTTCCTAACTAATTTTCTTAACCAAAATAGAGAAATTCCAATAGTAGAAAAAGATGGATGACAAAAAGAGATTGGAAGAGGAGCGCAAGGTACTTAGTTATGGTTTTGTAACAAAGTTTTAGCGTTTAATTATTGAAAATCTTCAATCTTGAATTTCTTGTACTAAAAAACTTTCTTTTTTGCCAACAGGTACAGGAGCAATTGGAGATTAGAATCAAGGCCCAGGAGAGGTATTTGGAAATGCTGCAAAAGAGTGCCGAGAGCATGGCTCAATCCGGCTCTTCATGGAATAAAAATAGTAAAGAAAAGAAGTGAATGGCTCAGCTCTCCTTTATCAAGAAGTAGGGAGAGAGAACAAAATAAGAATTTGCTTCACAATATTTGATATTCAAAATTAGATCATTTTAGTTTTAAGACTTTTTATTATGTTTTAAATTCACAGGATATTCTTTACATAAATAAAGATATTGTTTTCAGCATTTACTTTATGGTAGTTTTATTTTAGAATGGAATAAAATAAGTCCAAAATATATATATATATATATATATATATATATATATATGAATCTTGTTCGTTATGTATCTTGGTGTTAATTAATGCAATGTATCATCTCTTTGTAAAAAAATATTTTATCTTTTAAAAAATAAAAAAATTAAAAGCCCAAAGGTTGAAGGCTTCTCTTTATAGGCTGTATAGCAGGATAACATACTATCGTCTATACTTATTCCCAATTTTGTGTAATCGATTCCACTTACACATACACTCATACAGTTACCAAGTTATAAAAATCTAGTTATTTAGTGGTTCAGTCCTGCATGAGAAAGATACTTCGATGACAAAAACATAATATTATCCAGGACCAGTGCTCTGTTCAGAAAATTTGAACACCTACCACTTTTTTTTTAGTAAATTACAAATATTCTTCTTAACGTTTAAAATTAAAAAAAGAAGGAGTGTTAGGTTATATATATAATAAAAGAATTTTAGTAGTTATTGTAATTTATTTTTTATTTTATTTTATTGAATTTAAGATAGAAAATTTAAACTTAAATGTAATATTAATTTTCAAATATTTATCAAGTAAGATTATTCTTAGCAAATACATACTAATATTTTAGCAGTAAAAATATATGATTAATTTGTGTTATTTTCTATTCCCATGGAGGAGGTGAGTTGCACTTTTTGTGTCCCTTAGTAGTACAGGTTTGTATACGATTACATGTTTATGTTGAGGTGAAGAAAATAAAAAGATTAAATAAATATGAGAAGTTCTGTCTATATTTATTTATTGGGCCCTGAAGCATTGTAATGTTGGGCCTAAAGAAAAAGCTTCGAAAACAAGGAGAGTCAGTCTGGCTCGAGGATGCTCTAACCAAGACAGTACTTGAGAGAATGACAACAAAACTAATAGACTCGAGGTATAGTAAAAAGGGATCAAGATCACATACATTTAGCAGAAGTCGAGAAGGAATGGAGAGGAACAAGAGCAACAAAAGTTACTATTCGTTAAGGGTAGTTATCAGAGACTTTTAGGAATTATAAGTAGTTTATGTCCGTTAGAAATAAAATAATATTTTTAGAAACAAGTGTCTGTTATAGAAGTATCTATAAATACTCTTCATCCTTGCCGAAATCGGGGTTGGAATATCCACACACAATCTTACTAAACTCAGTGCATCTCGTATACAGCAAGGAGTGAATAGATTCAGATGATGTTCTTGCCACTTTTTTAGGGTAGTTCATTTTGCGAATTTTCTTTATTGTTCTTCCTTTACATTTCATGCAAGAACTTTGAGGTTTTCTCTTTGAGGTTTATATCGCATTTCATCTACTTTACTTGAACATTTAATTGCTTTTAAAAACAATCTTTCGTGAACAATCTTGGGTACATTCTACTTGGGATTCATTTTCTTTCAATTTGAACTTAAATAGAAAAAATCACATTTTCCATCAAAATTCATACCACTTTAGTCAACATTTCATGGTTTGAGGTTTCATTAATTATAAATCAATTTGTAATACTTGGAAAGTGGCATTGGGAAGAATCCCATCAAAGGTTGAACTGGCTTGACGTTCCATCCTTCCAATGGTTGAGGTAACATGTCTTCTCTGTTGTTTTACCAGAATCAGTCAATCATTTGTGTTTCTCCTATAAGTCTAGCTTCTCTGTTTGGATATTGTGCTTTAAGTGGTTAGGTTATGTCTCAGTTCTGCCTGCCGATTGTGAAATGAATTTTTGGAGTTTCTTGGGGATGTGCAATTCAATAGGCAACAAAGCTATCTCTATTCTAAGTATTATTTGGATGTCAACTTTGTGGAGTATATGGATTGCGAGGAATGGAGTGGTTTTCAATAGTAATTCATTCCTTGTAGAAGAAGTTTGGCAATTAGCTATGCAATGGTCATGGATGTGGCTCAATGGGATAAGTAAGGTATCAAACATAACTTTTGTTGAGTGGTCCTCAAATCCGATCTTGGGCATTAAATGCATTTTGTCTAAGCGTGATCTCTGTATTCGTATTGTGCAAGGTTAAAGTTCTGTTTGGGGATGGTCTCTAGCTTTTATTTTCTCCTGTTAAATGTTATTGAGGGGGTCTGTCTCAGACACCTGATGGTATTTGTGGTGGTATTATCTCTTTGCTATTTGTGGGGAATTTGTTCTAATTTGTCTTTACTTTCTGAAAGCTTTTGTATCCCTAATCTCTACAGTGTCATTTCTTGTGACTTGTGTAGAATTATCATTAATAAATTTTGTTTTTTACAAAAAATTACAAATCAATTTGGCAAAAAAGAATTCACACAGGCGTACATCTTTATGTTCTAAAAGTTTCTCAAGTAAATATACATTTGTTTGGCTTTTGGAGTCAGAAGTGATAATTTGTTGATTTCTAATATTTATTTTCATTAAAATAAATTTCACAAGAAACAACTTCACAATTATTTCCGCAATCTATGTCAACAATTTATGGGACAGGTAAATGGAAGAAAAATCCTCAAGTGAGCTAGTCTTTTGTTTGGTTTGCATATATATGACACATTTGGAGAGTTAGAAACACAACAATTTTCAAAGACAAAATTTTTGAGGTAGAAGAAATCCTTCATGAAGCCCAACTGCGTGGGAGTGATTGCTTAGCAGCTAGAATTACATCTAATTCACTTCTTGAGTAGGTTGTGTATAGGAGTGTAATTTCTATGTTTGTGCTTATTTGGCAATTGTGTTTGTTGATATTGTATCGACAAACACATCTTGTGCATCTGCTTTATTTTCTATTTATTAATAAATTTTAGCTTATAAAAAAAACCTATTTTATAATAATGATTCAAAACTCATACTTTTTTTTGTGGTCGTGCTTAATAGCATAAGAAATTTTAAATGTTAGGTGTGTAAAGAGTGTTCATGGATTTGAATTGATCCATGAACCAATTCTAACTAATTGGATAAAATTTTATGTAATCTAATTAAATTTGATCTTAGTTGGATTGGTCATGAATTTTGAACTCTAACATATCCACAAACTAATTCATTTAATTTAATATTTAATGTTTATATATATATAGGGTGTAAATAAAAAATTAGCAACACACAATCCAATAATCCTAGGCATAATCCACATCCTCCTAATCCAAATAGGAATTCAATATTACTAGTTATTAAATGTAACTTTTTTAGCTTTCAGGATGTCATTTATCTTTTATAAACTATTTTTATATTTTTTTTATTCTTCTAGTAGGAGTTAAAGACAATGTTGAGAGATTTACAACAACTCACATACCTTTCTCAAATTTTATTTACAAATTTTTATATGTTATTATTAAAAAAATAATGTATGTTTAAATTTTATTTACAAATTTTTATATTTATTATTTTTTTATGAAAATCAAAATAGATCTATTTTTTTTATCCATGAATTTAATTTGATCTAATCTTAATCATTGCTGATTTTTTTTATAAATCTAATTCGATCGCTAATCACCCCTATTAAACGTATACTAAATATTTTGGTGACTTTTAATTTTGAGGGCATAATGAGTTGTTAATTGTATCTTCTATGATTTGAGATTTTAAATCAATTATATATTTTATAATTAGTATTGTGTATAGCATATGAAGCCTCAGACAATAATCTAAACAAACTTACATTAACCACAGTCCCATGCAGTACAACAAATTATTATCTATAGTTATAAGTCGTACTTATTCCCAGTTTTCTTTTTACATGGTTGAAGGATCTTCTTGTTTCCATTTGAGAGTGTGTGGTAACACAAATTTGGGAGCTTTTCTCGGTACCTGCTCGCTTTTTCTCAAAAGTTACTTGGCTATTTTGTTTGTTTTTCTTTAAAGGTAAAAGGCCCTGTTCATCTATTTATAATTGATGAAACAAAATGTTTCAAAGTTTACAATAATATCAATCATACATCAATTATCCTAAAATTATAAATTAATAGAATAGAGATAATGAAAATAAGCTCACTACTGGAATACCACAAAACACAAGAAAAAAAAAAAACATAAACTAAAACCAAAACCAAAACCAGCAATACACAATCCATTTACACATTTTGCAGACAAAACAAATGATTATTATATCAATCGGAAAAAGTATATCTTCTCCCTACATCAAACAAATATATTATCCATTTCCAAGAAATCAATTGAACAAAAGCAAAGATATCCAAAATCCTATTTTAAAATAGTTTTTTCAAAATCCTATTTTCAAGTACTAATTATTTTTTTTTTTACAATTTTACTCTTCATTAATTAATGTATTGTCTCATACTAATTCTTTCTTCACACATGATACAATCTCTTTATCATTTCTCTTCCCTTCATTAATGTACTTATAGTAATTTATAATTTGAATATTTAATTATAAAAAATTATAATTTAAAGACTTATATAAGTTTTTTGTTCCTGAAGTTTTACAAAAAATCACATTTGATCCTTGAAATTTAAAAAATATTTTTTTAGTCTGAAATTAATTTATTTTTGTATTAATGTTGTTCGTTTATCAGTTCTAGTGTAGTTGACACTACCGGATGTGAAATTGAATATTGAAAGGGTTAGGATTGAAGATAAAAGTGATTCACGGTACAAAAATATGTTTTCTGTTAGCAATTTTTTAACAGTGTTAATTGAAGAAGAAGAACTAAAAAAATATATTTTTTAATTTTAATCACTAAATGTGATTTTTGGTAAAACTTTAGAGACAAAAACTTATTTAATCTAATTTAAATATATAATTATAATAATTTATAATTTAAATATCTAATCAATTTATATTATTAAAACATGTTATAATTTTTTCAAACATATACTCAAACATTTTATCGAATTGTTTGGTCCAAGTTACTCTTGTGAGTACAAGTGGTGTAGCAATAGTTTAGAAGTGTTGTGTTATCATGTTTCGCTTTATTCCAGCAACCAAACAATGATATTACCCTTGTTTAGAAATGCTTTGATGGACGTTAATTTGTGATGGAAAAAACAGAAAAACAAGTCATCTATATATACATTTTATGATATTCTTTGCAGTCTCTTTTTTTAATCAAAAGCTGAAACGAGCAAACCTCCGGTATCGTGCTGGTCTGGTAAAACTGCAGCTAGAATTTATATTTGAGGAGACTTTGAGAATGAACAATTTCATAAATTAAACAGACTGAAAAATCACTTCCCAGCTTAATTAATTTATATGGTGCTATAATATAAAAGTTTAAATAAGTTAATTAATTCATAAATTAAACAGACTAAAGAATCACCTCCCAGCTAGAATTTATTTTTTTTGTGATAGATTCCTAATAATTTTTTATTGTTTTAAATCCTTAAAGTGCTATTTAAATTACTTTTTAAAGTATTTCAGAGTAATTAAAGATAAAAAATAAAATAAAAAATTTCTAAACATCCAACATAAAGTAAAAACGGTAACTTCTTCTAGCACCCTTCATTTTCTATTTTCACCTCATAGCATTTATGAAAAAACCAACATTTTTTCACCCTATTTAACCTATGTGTTTGTGTGTATGTTATGGATCAACTCATCTAGAATATACATTTTAAGGTGTTTTAGATCAATCAATCTAAAAGACCTTAAATTGTATATTTCTAATCAATTGATCTGAAATACCTTATGTTAATTCCGAATCAGGTGATCTGAAATGCAACAACAAGATATTACCAATTGTATTCTGGATTGTCTAGTCCAAAAATGTAATATCATTTATATTCTAGATCAACGAATTTGGAATACAAAATAATTAATATTATCACTTAATCCAGAACATAAATATGATATTACATTTTCGAACTAGACTATCCAAAATATATTCTAGATCAATTAATTTTGTAGATTAAAACTAGGTGAATGTATGTTTGGATTTTAAAATTCTTTTACACCTAATCTAAAATTTACATCATATAGTTCGGATCAACTGATCTAGAATATATATTTTAAAACATTGTAAAATACCTTAAAATATATATTCTAAATCAATTGATCTAATCGGTTAAAATAAGTGAAAATATATTTAAAATTTTAAATTGTTTTAAACATTGTGAGGTATAATAGTAAACATTAAAAAAACTCCCAACAACAATTTACTAGCAACTAATGCAACATTCATTATTATGATACTAAACATATTTAAGGTTAATATAAAACTCCCAGTTGCATGCAACTAATGTAGCGAGTGATTTAATAATGTGTACAATAAATATTAATCCTGATCAAAAGACCAAAATTAAATATGATGCATATAGGATTAAATATACTTTTTTCTGAAATTTTTGTAAAATTTATTTTTACTCTCTAAACAAATTTTTTTAATGTTTTTATCCTTATACTTATTAAGAATTTTAAATTTTGTTGTACAATGATAATGTTAAATGGTAATCTGCCGGTAGTTGTTGACAACTCTATACATATGTTTGACAAAACATTTAAATTAACGTATAACATTGTTTACCAGTTAAAAACTTGTTTAACTGTTGATAAAAAAGTGTATTTTTAGCAGTTTTTAACATTTTTTATGTTTATTTCTTTGTAATTCTTAAATGTCTGTTAGATTTTGTTTTTAATATTTTTTATATAATGTAAAAATTTATTATATTTTTTACTTTCTGTCATTTTATATTTTTAGCTGCTTTAATTGATAATTTTATTGAATTCTTATTATATAATAAGTTAATTTTATTAAACTACCTAACTTACCACAAGCTTTTTAATTTTTAGCTAATATTTTTCAGCTAATTTTGTGAAATATAACGATGACTTCTCACGTTATCAACTAGATAGTTTGATACGTTAACAATGTATAAATGGTTTTGGTAATCTATGTTTGTAATTTTTAATTACTTTTATATTAGTTAATGATATCTGGTTAAAATATATAATTCATTAAAAAAGGTTTACATGTAGTTACCAATACCATATACAAATGACTCGTTGTTATATTTAATTCATAAATGCATCAGTAATGCAGCGAGTCATGGCGTAACGCGTAAATTTTTTTTAGAATAATAAATATACACAATCAGTTAAAATAAATTTTACAGTAATATTCAATTATAACAATCACAATTCAAAAATTAAAAGTAATGTAACAATATATTAATTTGTAATTAAATATTAATATAAACTTTATTTAATTTAAAAATTAAAATATTTTTTAAACTATGGTATGTGACAAGTATATTATCATGTCACAGTTAACATTATTCCTTAACCGTAGAAAATAGAATTATGAATAGTAAAATAAAGTGTAGAACCAAAATTGAAAAAAAAAATTGTTTAAAAACTATTATTAAAGAGAAATAAAATATTTAACTCAACTACTATTAACAACGTTTAATAACTCATTATGTTTTTGTAATTACACAAACTTTAACTTTTAGTTTTTATATTTAAAAATCTTCTGTTTTATATAGTTTGTATACATACAATTTTTAATTCATTTTAATTCCTATAATAGAATTTTTAATCCATTTTAGTTCTTATTATTTAAAATCACAAGAACTATAAAAAGTAAAAAATTATATATATATATATATATATATATATATATATATATTAGAAATGAGATGATTTTACATTTTAATATCAAAATATAAAATTGTATAAAAAGAAGGACCAAATGAATAATTAAAGTTGTTAAATAAAACTGATAGGCATGTGGATAGTAAGGAAATGTAACTTAAAATAGAAAGGCAAAAGCAACTAATCATGTGACTTGCTAGATCCTGGATTTAAGGTTATATAGGTTGTCCTGTGGAAATACTGCATGCATACTAGCTGTGATACAACTTCAATACCGTGTCTTTTGATTCTGTTTGAAATTTTGCCATCACACACAAATATTTTAACTTGACATAGCCCCAAATTTGGACCCACAAATGACGAGAGGGAATAAATTAAAATCAAATACATGTATGAATTATATATGTAAAAAAGGTTTCGGCTTGGGTTGAAATTGTTCCGGATTGGAGATCATGATGTTCTAAAAAATACTGCTATTTAGCTTGAGTAGTGCCTAATACAGGAGGATACACATATTTACTAACTGAACACAATGAACAAATTAATTTAATTAATATTTTACTAATATCATTAACTTGGAATTTGTGAAATTAATATTGGTTGTGGTAACTATAAGTAATTAAGAAAAGGTAAATTATTACTTATATATATTTGCTTAATTAATAAAAGTAATATTTACTTCTCTTAAAAAAATTAATAAATTAAAGTAATATTTGGAAAGATGGCTTTCCTGTTCACATAAAGTAATATTAATATGGGTGAAGTGTATATGTCTATTTTTGTTAGCCTGCTTTCTGCCTTACAATTAAGGAAAATATTTTCCCGGTCTTGTGGGGTATGCATGCAAGGAGGTTTAGCAAGTCAATTTTTTATTACTCGAAGACAGCTAACGTAAAAAGAAATTTTAATCTCAACTTGTTTTTTCCTTGTCTGAAGTAACTACATTAACTAATTCAAGTTAAAGAAAATTCATATCTGAAAACCTATTCTCTATTAGCAAGACTTAATTAAACACAAAATATTAGTTTTAAAAAATTAAACTGATTATTTGAAGCTAATAACGCGTTGCTATTATGTTCATTACTACAAGAAAGCTAGGTTTAAATAATTTATTATCAATTGCCTGTGATTACTATAGAGGCAGTGAATTATATTAGGCAAAAATTCCCCAAATGAAGGTTAAGCTTGGAGTATAAATAAGTGAACACATTATTTTGAGGGCCTTAACGGCCTACACCAATCACAAATTATAAGCCTCTTGATTAGAAATGACGAGTCTTCCTAACTTGAAACTCATCATCACTTTGTGGTTGTTTTCATGTTTTGTTGGCATAGGTTCAGCTGAGTTAGATCCCAACTTTTATTTAACAACATGTCCCTTAGCTCTTGCCACCATTAAGACAGCAGTAACAACTGCTGTTCTAGAAGAGCGCCGCCTGGGTGCCTCCTTACTTCGTCTCCATTTCCATGATTGTTTTGTCCAAGCAAGTTTCCATCTTATTTGTCTTTTATATCTCTGCATTCCTTATGTTTATCTATATATGCCTACATCTTATGCATTTGCTGCATGCTTGACTGCAATATATTACTGGTGAAACTTGTATCCATGTTTGCATAGAAATTCTATATCGACAGTACACTCATGCAAAAATATTTTGTACGCTTAGATATTCTTAAATAATCTTCCACTAATACCCATTTAGTGGTTAAAAAATCATATTTAATTGAAGAAGTCATAACTTTTATGATATTTTCAAAACCATTTAGACTTTATATATTCAAATATTAGAAATTTATAATAATTTATGTCATGTGGGAGGCATGTGCACTTACGTACCTCGTATTAATAATATTTTAAATTATAAAAAATAATATATAATAATTTATGAGAAAAAATTGTATGAATTAATACTTTAATATATATTTAAATAATTTATGAAAAATTGTTAATTTTATCTTTAAAAATTATATAAATTAAGAATGGTAATTAAACTTCAATCTAAAATTCCCTGCATAATTAAACTCATAATTTATAAAGAGTTAAATAAATACTCAACTAGACTAGGACAAACTTTAAAAGTAGGACTTTAATATATAAATTTTTCTTGTACATTGAATTTATAAATTAGGTCAAAATCGTATCTTATAAGAGCTAACTTCAATCATTGTACGTACCTCCGTAGTGTTAGATACACATGAATATTAACTGATAAAATAATGTAATCAAGTTGATAAAAAGAAGCAAATTCTTTTTAACTTTTTACACTGAAACTAGTGTTACTGAAATGTAATACCGTGCTTTTTCCACTTCGGCTAAGCAGAAAATATAAAGAAACACATGATTCTCCATTCTTGTTCACGGAAAAGAAAACTTCTCTTCATCATTTCTTGATGGCATTTAATTTACAGGGATGTGATGCATCTGTACTGCTAAACGACACGGATACTTTGACAGGCGAGAAGACAGCATTTCCGAACGCTAACTCATTGAGGGGTTTTAATGTTATAGACAACATCAAATCTAAACTAGAGACCTTATGCGTTGGTGTAGTGTCTTGCGCCGACATCCTAGCAGTTGCTGCACGAGACTCGGTTGTCGCTGTAAGTGTGTTTATATAATGTCATTGGGAAATATACAATTAGCACAAAATTACCCCAAATATATATATTATAGATACAAAATTAATAGGTTTTCAATTTGAATTAAATACTTCTTTTTTATAGAGAATGTATTGATGCATGAACTATGATTTATAAGCTTGTGTCACTGATTGATGAACAACAATTCTCAGCTGGGTGGACCTACTTGGACAGTTGGTTTAGGAAGAAGAGATTCAACTACTGCAAGTTTAACTGCTGCTAATTCTGATTTGCCAGCTCCTTTTTTGGATCTTGATGACCTTATCACTGCTTTTTCTAAGAAGAATTTCACTGCCGATGAGTTGGTTGCTCTTTCAGGTAATTAAATGCCCTTAGGTCTTTCTAAAATTGAATGGGAAGCTAGCTAAAACACCTCTGATTACATATTCCTCACATATTTGATCTTATTATTTTAAATTATGGCCTATAATTTATAATAGTGACCACAAAAACGTCTTTTTTTCTCACAACAAATAGTATGATAATTACAATTGCAGTCTCACTTCACATTTTCTTGCTTATTTTTTAAATTCAAGGATCGCAACGAAATTTCGATTGCAATTACGACCTGAATTTAAAACCATGTTTCAATCAACTTAACCCTAAAATCTTAGGTCATTCATTAACTACTTATAATATTCATCCCTAGCTACAAATACTAGCTAACACATGAATAATTAATTTAGTGAATGTATGTCAACTATCTCCCACATTTTTCTTTATCGATCTTCTGGGTGATTGAGAGCAAAAAGCATATGATTCAACATCTTGGTTTCATAAATTTTCACAATTACCTCTACTAAGATCTTGACATGCATGATAGATACCATGATGGATATGATTGCTGTTCAAATTTGGTGAAGGATGAGATACAACAACATCTTCTGTTGTTCCTTGGTTATAACGTAAGACATGACAGGCTTATTCTTGATTTCCTAAAATACTTAACATATTTAGCAATCGTTATATATAATATATCATATTGAATATTATATTTTTCGTATCATCTTTTTCTTCAATCAAGATTTGAAGTATCTTATGACCTTTGGCTTGACTTGTTCTTGAAGGTGATTGGTGGAATTATAAGTTAAAAAGTTAAAATTCAACAATTTTTAGAAATCAAGGTGACAAGGTGATTGTATTATTTTAAGGGTTTTCGTATTTACAAGAATTCATACCATATATCTAGCTTTATTAATATATTGGTATATATGCTTCTACTGTTCTGCTATCAATTGAATGAAATTAATTGTTTTAGGTGCTCACACCATAGGCAAAGCTAGGTGTACGACCTTCAGATCAAGGATTTACAACGAAAGCAATATTGATTCCTCATTTGCAAAATCATTACAAGCAAGTTGTCCCAGCGCAGGCGCAGATGACAAGCTATCCCCTTTAGACAGCACCACTGAAAACATATTCGACAATGCTTACTTTAAGAATTTGGAGAATAAAGCTGGTCTCTTGCACTCAGACCAACAACTATTCAATGGAGGTTCCACCAACTCTCTAGTGCAAACTTACATTAGTGACCCACTAAAATTCAAAAAAGATTTTGCTAATGCAATGATTAAGATGGGCAACCTTAGCCCACTGACAGGTAACGAGGGTCAGATCAGAACCAAATGCTACCAAGTCAACTAGCTAGTGAATGTTCGTTCGTTTGCTCCAAGTCTAGCTATATAATTACATCATTATTACAGTTATATGTTTAATGTTGGAACAAAATCATTTCGTCCTTTAATTACTGTTGTTCTAATTATGTTTTGTTATTTATCATACATGCAGTTAATTGTATTTTCTATTTTCAAAATTATGTAATGGACTGAATAACTATTCGTAGGCGTTAATTAATATATGTGTGTAATCGTAAAATCATATTTCTCTCCACCTTATTTCCTATTCACCAAACTGAGAGATCTTTATGCAATAGTTGCTCAAGTCATATATCTCTAGCCAGTCCCCCAATCACACATACACAAAAGTCCTTTGATGTAGAAAAAAGTATGATAATTATCTGGGTAAAAATCTTAGGTGTAAATTAAAGGATTTTGCAAAGCTGTGTTAGTGTCATTTTTTAATAGTCTATTTAATTGGTATTATGTTTTGATAGAATTAAAAATAAATCTGATTAGGTATTCCCTTATCGGAATTCTGGATTTGATTTGGAGCTTTTTTGACAATGTAGTTTATTGTGATGTTTGTATTTGTTTAACTTATTCATATATTGTGATATCTGGAGATAGTTCACGTTATTTATTTTGGTGAGTATTTGTAATTTTTTATCCTCCTGTCATATTTTATGACAAAAGTGGATCAAGCTATTGCCTGATATAATTTACATTTTTAAAAAAAGCACAATTGTTTTCTTCTTCTTTCTTCTTCTTTTTTTTTAACGATGGCATTGAACGTTGAAATTACACCCAAGGCTAATAAGAATTTGTTGGGATTTTAACAAGAGTGTGAAATCCTTCAATAATGCAATGATAAATAAAGTATATATAATTTACACAAATACTTGTGGGAATGGGTGTAATTATGATATAATTTGTACACTGCGAATGTTAAGAATTAAAAATAAATTAAAAGACGATTACATATAAAAAAAATTGAGTAAAACTAGGTAGCCATAAAGAAAGTAAACTAGTGTTATCTTCTTTTACCTCATATCTAGGTAGCAATAAAGAAAATTAGTAATATTTTTTTTTTAATCAAACTAACTTTTCATTTACAATTACATATATTAGTTACTCGTAATCATGGAAAACATATAGAGAAGGCTCCCTAAACATATAGCTGTTAAAATAGGTTAGTTGATGGTTGTCCTGATCGAATTTATGGAGTTCACACATAAAATGAGTAGAGTTGATTCAACCTATATTTTATTTGGACTATTGTTTTCTAAGTTCAGTCTAACCTTGTAACAGGCCATCAAATTAAAATGATCATTTTAAGAAAAATCTCAAACTTTAAACTTGTAATGTTTCTAAAAAAATAATTTAAATTTTAAAACAAAAAATAAAATAATTCATAGCATTCTTTGTGAATAAAAAATTAAACATAGTACATAAATATTTAACTCCTTATCCATCATGATAACATAAGAACACAATAAAATAATAATAATAATAATAATAATAATAACAATAATAATAATAATAATTAAACAATATAATTAACCAAGGAACGTTGGCTAGATTCTACATAATTAATCAATTGTGAGTCACATTTATTTGAGCTTATATTCCTTAAGGCCCAATTTTTGTTTATTTTATTTTTTAATAATATATAATATATTAATATTATTATTTAATATATATTTATATTTTTATTTGGACTGGCTTGTGACCTGTTGGACCAACCCAACCTAAGTCCATTTACATAGTCGGGCTGAATAGGTCGAGCCAAAAAGGTTCATTTCTATTTGAGCCTCATTTTTTAGAGTACAGTTTGGTCCATCTTGTAGGCCGCCGACCAGACTCATTTTGACAACTATAAAAACATTTGACATCACCAAGATGTTTTTAATTACCTAATTACCTTGGAAATAACAAAGACCCAACCTGATAATTGTGTTGTTGTGCCTGAACTGTGAGGGCTTTCAACCACATGAATAGTTCAATGTGTCCATCCATCGATGCCTGACCCTAAGATGTGAATCATCCAAGACACATTAGCATGACGTACTTCTCCTGTTTGAACTGAAATTTGAGACCAAACTTATCCTTGGTAGGTATTTGCTTGGTTTCAGACTTGGTATAACTTAATGTCATGATTCTATTTGGTTTGCACAATCAACAAATTATTCTTAGGCTCATTTACCTTTTTAGTTAGAGACCAACATTTTAGGGCTAATGTAGGATCTCCTAAAGGACCTATAGGTTTAGGTAAATATCTAATGCGTTTCTCAACCAGAGAAATTGTTTATCAAATTAGTAACCCTTCTATAAACACTTTAAAATTTTAATCTATTTTTAATAAAAGTTAGCTTAACTTGTTAAAAAATAGATGACTTATGCTAGCACAACAATGTACACTTGCTTTCAATAATGCTAACTTAAGTTGTGCAAAAAGTAACAATTACAACATTAAACATAGAAGAGAAGTTGATAGTAGGAAAGGATACTTTAATTCCATTCATATACTAATGAACAATATCTATCTTTCTCATTATAGATATTTTATGAGTATACACAAGTCTATGTAAAATTATTCGATCTTCGATTATTAATTAGTCATTTAATTTCTATAATTATTATAATTTTTCTTTTTAGTCTTTATACTTTAAAATATTTCATTTTAGTCTTTATAGCTGTAAATTTTTTAATCCTTTTTAGTCTTAGGTGTCTAAATAAGTCACCTAACATAATTACATCCAGAACTATTAAAATTAACATAAATTAAAATCAAAATTGATTGCGACCGCTATAACATGAAAGGTACGTATTGCTGGTAGCTAGGGAAACACTTAAAACTCCATCATTGTAGGATCTGTATGTCCAAATACCAACAAGCTCTCTAGCTACTCATTTATGAAAGTCACCCATGTGTGCCTAGTTAGCCAGGCTTACCATAATTAGTTTATAATCAAGTTTCAAAACTTATTACCTCTCTAGGTTTAGTTTTGTAATGATTTTAAAGGATGTAGATAAAACAACTTTAAACGACTTTAAATGGTAAAGAATAATTTAAAAAAAAAATACAACTAAAGAATTAAAAAAAAAATTACAATTTCAAAAGATTGAAAAAATAATTAGACCTTATTCTTGAAAATTTAAAATTGAAAATGCCATGGCTTGCCACCGCCAGACCCTATTTGATTGAACTCGGGTGCTTGATGATTGACTTTGCTTTAAAGCTACAGAATATGAATTATTCTATTATGACTCATTCATCTTCATCGCTTCTCCGGAAGATCCCACGTTTTAAGGGCTGCTCAAGAATTTGTACGTCTTGCTTTACCTGTACGATTAAGATTCAATTCTTTTTAATTTGTTGTCATCAAATAATATATAGTTAATAAGGATGTTTACAGATTAAAGCGACTTAATTACTAACCAAAAAATAAAAACGAAATAGAAGACATAAAAAAATCAAATTGATTTTTTAGTTGGCAAAAAAGATTCCATTCCCTTTAGTAGTACTAGTCCCTTAACTAGACTATATATAGAAGTACATATTATAACCTGAGTCTTTTATTTATTTATTTTCAGATTTTTATAAAGAAAATAAGAAATACAATATTTTTTTTATTCTAATAAAATAGTGGTGATTTTTTTTTGTTTTATCCTTATTTTTTATTTTTACCTCAAAATAAATTTATGTGTAAATTAATTAATGATTAAATAAAAAATAAGGATAGAATTGAAAAATAATAAGTAATATTATTGTAAATTTTAAAGAACGATATATTAATAAAATAAATTTTTAAAAAATATTTAACAATTAAAAAGAAAAGAAAGAGTACGTAGTATAATTTCTTGTGATAACACTTTTAAACGGATAATTTCTTCTTTTATTCCCAAGTAAAAATGCTCCCTGTTCAAGTTAGTATAAATGACGTTGGTATATCTTCAAAAATTGAGCGAGTATTCCTCCATATGTTTTTACATTGGAAAATATTAGTTTTTAATATATTATTTTTTCTTAAAAATATATTCTTCCATATGTAATTGTTTCTTTTTTTTTCATTTTAGAATTTTTTCTACTATAAATTGGATAATTTAATATTAGACAAAATATGTTTTCCCTATAATTTCAGAGAAATTTTATTTGAGTATCTGTAATTAATTTTAAGTGATCATTTTCATTCTTAAATTTAAAAAAAAAAAAGTGAATTTAGTCTTTCTTTAATAAAATTCATATTATAATTATTAAAAATATAGTATGGACACAACGAGACATGAGATAAATTAAATATTATCCATCGCATACAGATAATTCAAATTAAAGCTATATACTTACATATGGACACAACGAGACATTAGATTTTTATATTAATTTTTAATCATTTCTATATTTTTTCTCATAAATATTTATAATACACCAGACTTTTATATTAATATTATTTAATAACTTTCTATAAAATACCATTCAAAAAAATTCTATAAAATATACAATTACTTATTTTAAAAAATATTTAAAGAAAAAAAATATTACCAATATAAAGATTTATATTGTCATCAACTAGCAAAAACTTAAAATAATTACTTGAAAAGTGCAAAGTAAATACTAATATGTGATTAATTAAACCGTACATTAAAATCATTAAACTAGACACAATATAAAACGACGATTACTTTTTAAAGTGACAAGAACACACAGAGTTACTGCGATTGTAATATTGAGTTAGTAACTCGTGAACTTCGAACTCATCGGAGAAGTTCATTCACACAACAACAACAACTTTGATCCAAAGTTTGAAACTTGATGACGAAGTCATACTCGTTGCTCTTGGTGGCAATTTGTGGTAGTGTAGTGTTTTGGCTCTGACGAGTATGTGGCTGATATTGGAGTCAAAACTTATAGTATTCTTGCTATTTCATTAGAGATACAACTCTTAACATATAAAGTTGAAAAACAGTTTATAATTACAAGTATAACTAACTTTTGAATTAGTTATTTACTATAATTCCTTCTTAATTTAAAAGTGATGAAAGTATAAAGTAGGTTTGAATTATACTGTACTAGACACAAATTATAGTATGCCAACTATCAATATTGAATTGATTAAAATGGAAATGAATGTGTACCTGAATTGGCATTCATGTCCATGAGTTCTATTGAAGAGAATTCTAGGAGGTTCTTCTGGCTACCTTCTGAGAGGTTATTGTAGAGAAATAATTCTGATGTGTAAATTTGGTTAATGTGATGGCAAATTTATAACCCCCCAGGGTAGGCAGGGACCTCTCTTAATTGGATTTTTTAATCTGATTGACCTAACCCATCACAGAGTCAATCTCACTGTAATCCCAGTTCAAATAACCATATTGATATTTTAAGATATTGTCGGTTAAAGATAAATAATCATATTGATATAATGATCATATCTTATATTGTCGGTTAATGATAATAGATATTGAGTGATACTAATCCACAATTATTTTCAACATTCTCCCACTTGGATAGTGTCAATCAATAATCAACATACAAATCATTAAGCTAAAACGACAATTGCCGATATATCATATATTAATTAACGATATGAAAAATTTGAGTAACAAAATAAATATCCGATAGGGATATTTATCATTTTGCATTTAGCTAATATTTTTCATAAAATGTATGACATAATGCAGTCCCATAAATGACACTACAATGGTCCAAGCATAAATAAAATGTTAATAAGAAACATGAAAATGACGTCAACTAGAGCATGTCTCTTAAAGAAAATAGAGAATCAGACTCCCACTAACTTAATACATCAAAAGCCTTGAACCCATGTGAGTTACATGAATAAGAAAAATTCCAACAGTTAAGGCCTTAGTCAGTGGATCTGCTAACATCTCCTCAGAATCAATGTTTTCAATCCGAGTGTGAAAACTTTGAATTTGCTCTCTAACAAACTGATACTTGATATCAAAATGCTTTGAACGAGTAAAGCTTTTGTTGTTTCGAGAGAAACTCACAGTAGCAGTATTGTCATAGTAAATCATAAGTGGCCTGGAAATGCTTTCAACTATGTGAAAATCCAACATCAATTTCTTAAGCCACATGGCCTGTCGAGTGGTCTCAAAACAAGCAACATACTCTGCTTCCATGGTAGAGGTAGCTGTAAGAGACTGTTTAACACTCTTCCAAGAGAGAGCTCCTCCTGCCATCATAAAAATAAAGTCAGAAGTAGATCTACAATCATCAGGGCAACCTACAAAATCAGAATCAGAATAGCCAGTGACTTGAAGTTGATCAGACTTCATAAAAGTCAACATATGATCATTGGTTCCCTGTAAATATCGCATGACCTTTTTAATGGCTTTCCAATGACCCAAACCTGGGTCGCTCAAGTATCTGCCTAAGGCATTGACAATGAAAGCAATATCAGGAAGAGTACAGACTTGAGCATACATCAGACTACCAACAGCAGAAGCGTATGGAATTTTCTTCATAGCATTCATTTTTTCATCATTATGAGGACATTGTTTGTTAGATAATTTGTCACCACATTGCACAGGTGCAGCACATGGGGAGCAAGCATTCATGTTGAACTTCTTGAGAATCTTCTTGATATATCCTTTTTGAGACAATCCAACTATGCCACGTGACCTATCATGAAGAATTTGGATGCCTAGAACAACGGAAGCTTCACCAAGGTCTTTCATATCAAAATGCCTACACAACATTGATTTTGTCTCAACCAATAGGCTCTTACAACTACTAGCAAGAAGAATGTCATCGACATATAATACGAGAATGATACTCTCACTAGTCTTCAAGTAAATGCATTGGTCTGCAACATTTTCTTTGAAGTTGTAAGTAGTCATAACCTGGTCGAATTTTAAATACCATTGCCTAGATGCTTGTTTCAGTCCATAAATGGATCTTTTAAGTTTACACACCAAATGCTTATTGCCTGCCTCAACAAAACCATCAGGCTGAACCATGTAGACATCTTCAGCAAGATCTCCATTCAAAAAAGCTGTCTTTACATCCATCCGGTGTAGCTCTAGGTTAAAATGAACAACTAAAGCCATGACAACTCGGAGTGCGTCCTTCGTTGAAACTGGTGAAAAAGTTTCTTTATAGTCAACTCCTTCCCGTTGACTATAACCTTTAGCCACTAATCTAGCCTTATACCTATCAATCTTTCCATCTGGAGTACGTTTTGTCTTAAAGACCCATTTAGATCCAACACGCTTACAACCTGCTGGTAAGTCCACAAGATCCCAAATATTATTTTGAGACATGGAAGACAATTCATCATGCATAGCTTTTAGCCAATCAGAAGCATGAGAACTAGAAAGTGCTTCCTGAAATGTGATGGGATCGTCATTATCATGTGGATCATATTCGTGCTTCTGAAGGTATACAACATAGTCATTTGGTATAGAAGGTCGGCGTATTCTCTGAGATTGTCTTAATGGGGCCACATCAACATCATCAAGTTGTTGATCATTGAGTTGTGGTTCATCAACTTGTGGCTCTGTCATTTGTTCATCTTGCCTCTCAACAATTTGTTCATCTGTGTGAACCATTGGGGTTGAGATGCTTGTAGGAAGAAAATAAGATGGTAATGGAAGCATGGTTTGATCTTCTCTAAGGGTCATCAATCGAGGTGTGTAACTCCCACTGTCCAAATCATCCTCAAAGAAAACTGCTCGGTCAGATTCAATAACTCGTGTAGAGTGAGAAGGACAATAAAATCTACATCCTCTAGAACCGATGCAGTAGCCAATGAAATAACCGCTAATAGTTTTGAGATCAAGTTTCTTTTGTTTAGGATTATAAGGTCTTACTTCTTCCTTACAACCCCATACATGGAAATGTCTCAAACTCGGCTTTCTTCCAGTCATTTGCTTAAAAGGAGTTTTGGGCACAGATTTGTTAGGTACCTGATTAAGAATGTACATAGCAGTTCGCAAGGCATCTCCCCAAAGAAATTCTGGCAGAGATGAATGTGATAACATACATCTCACCATGTCCATGAGTGTTCGATTTCGTCTCTCAGCAACGCCATTTTGTTCAGGAGTTCCAGGCATGGTGTATTGAGCTTCAATTCCGTATTCATCAAGGAATCGAGCAAATGGTCCTAGATTTCTTCCTGTCTCGTCATAACGACCATAATATTCTCCTTCTCTATCAGACCTTACACACTTAATTTTCTTTTCTGTTTTTAACTCAACAAAGGCTTTAAAGGTTTTGAAGGCTTCAAGAGAGCTTGCTTTATCCTGAAGAAAATATATCCATCAATGTCTGGAGAAGTCACCTATGAAGGTAATAAAATACCTATATCCACCCATAACAGTAGGAGTAATAGGTCCACATATGTCAGTGTGAATTAATTGTAACACATCGTCACATCTGTTTGAACTTTTACTCCTGGTTTTGGCAGAACTTTCCCTTGATGCAATCAACACAAGTGTCAAAATCTAAGAAGTCAAGATCATGCAGAATACCTTCTTTTATGAGTCTTTCAATTCGAGGCCTAGAAATATGCCCCAAACGTCTATGCCATAGCATAGAGGAAGATTCATCAATCCTGTTACGTTTACTCCCAAGAATGGAGTTAACTGACATATCAGTTACGTTTAACATGTAAAGTCTTTCATGCAAAACTCCTGAACCAACAACAGTTGAATTATAATAAATCACCAATTTTCCATCACCAAAATAAAAGTTGTATCCATATTTGTCTAAAACAGAAATAGATATCAAATTCCTTCTCATGGAAGGGACACAAACAACATCTTGCAATAATAAAGTGTGTCCAGAGGATAAACATAAAAAGACGACTCCAATGTCAGCAACGAGTACTCCAGCTCCATCTCCCATAACAATCTTCATCTCAACATCACTTGGTTTCCTCAGGCTTGTGAACCCCTGTAAAGAATTCACAACATGAATAGTAGCCCCTGAGTCTAACCACCAGGAATTTGGAGGAATATCAACCACATTAGATTCAAAGCAAGTTAGTGCTAGCAGATTACCTTGCTTCTCCTCTTTCTTTTTCAGAATAAAGCAATCTTCCACCGTGTGACCATATTTCTTACAATACTTGCAAGAACCTTTAAAAAATTTCTTCTTGGGTTCTAAATGTTGTTCTGCTTTCTCTGTACCCTTTTTCTTCTTACCTTTATATCTGTTAGCACTTTTAGTACCTGAATTAGAAGCAACAAACTGAATGCTATTAGTCTTATTCTTCTTCATTGACTCCTCCTCTTGGGTGATTATTGCACTTGAATATAGAAAAGCTTGAGTGTATTTTCTCAGCTTTGAATCTCTTATTAAATAGAGATACAATCCAATCTAAAACTCAGAGTGGTGAATACAACTACCACCAACCTCTGACATACAATAATAAATGAAACATAATATACTTCAACTAACAACTAATAACCAACATTTAACATTAATTTAACACTCCTCCTCAAGCTGGAGCATATAAATCATATGTTCCAAGCTTGGAAATCAAGTATTCAATCTGAGGACCCTTTAAGGGTTTGGTTAGTAGGTTTGCAAGCTGGTCATTGGTGCCAACAAATTCGGTCCTAATTTCCTTGGACAACACTTTTTCCCTGACAAAGTGACAATCAATTTCAATGTGTTTAGTCCTTTCATGAAATACCGGATTGGAAGCAATGTGGATAGCTGCCTGATTATCACAATAAAGTTGCATTGGAGAAATTTCACAGAACTTCAATTCTTGTATGAGTTGTTTAACCCACACCAACTCACAAGCTGCAAGAGCCATAGATCTATATTCAGCTTCTGCACTAGAGCGAGCAACAGTCTTCTGTTTCTTACTCTTCCATGAGATAAGATTACCACCAAGGTACACACAATACCCAGTAGTAGAGCGTCTATCTGTATCGGATTCAGCCCAATCAGTATCACAGTATCCAACAATTTGGCTATTTCCTTTATCTTCGAACAACAGACCCTGGTCTGGAGCCTTTTTTATGTACCTGAGAATACGCATTACTCCATTCCAATGATCAACACAAGGTGAATTCATGAATCGACTTACAACTCCAACTGCAAAGGAAATATCTGGCCTCGTAATAGTGAGATATATGAACTTCCCAACCAGCCTTCTATACCTTTCTGGATCTGAGTATAAGTCTCCCATATCAGCTACTAATTTCTTGTATGGGTCCATAGGACTATTGACTGGCTTACAATCAGACATTTTTGTTTCCTTCAGAAGGTCCAAGGCATACTTCCTCTGGGAAACTACAATGTCTTCTTCGGATTGAGCTACTTCTATTCCCAGAAAATATTTCAGATGACCAAGATCTTTTGTTTGAAAGTGATTGCATAAGTGTTGCTTTAGTTGAGATATTGTGACTTCATCATTTCCTGTAATGACAATGTCATCGACATAAACAACTAAATAAACACATTTGCCAACAGATTTGTGATAGTAGAAGATAGAGTGATCTGCTTCACTCTTTTTCATTCCGAAACCTTGGACAACATTGCTGAACTTTCCAAACCAAGCCCTTGGCGACTGCTTAAGACCATAGAGAGATCGCCTAAGTTTACACACTAAACCAGACTCCCCCTGAGCAACAAAGCCCGGAGGTTGCTCCATGTAAATTTCCTCATCTAACTCACCATGCAAGAATGCATTTTTAATGTCCATCTGATACAGGGGTCAATGGCGAATAGCTGCCATGGCAAGAAGAAGACGAATAATAGTAATCTTGGCCACCGGGGAGAAAGTGTCTCCATAATCAAGTCCATATATCTGAGTGTAACCTTTGGCTACCAAACAAGCATTAAGGCATTCAATTTCACCATTTGGACCAACTTTAATAGCATAGATCCATCTACAACCAACAACTTTCTTCCCAGGAGGAAGATGAACCAATTCCCAGGTTCCATTGTGATCAAGGGCCTGCATTTCATCAATCGTGGCTTGTCGTCATCCAGGGTGATCAAGTGCTTCACAAACATTTTTGGGAATAGTGATGGATGATAAGGAATTTATAAAGGAACAATAAGATGGAGACAGACGATGATAACTCAAAAAATTGTAAATAGGATGAGGGTTTCGAGAAGAGCGAATACCTTTTCGAAGGGCAACAGGCCAACATGAGTTGTCATCGGCCATGAGAGGAGAATTAGGAGTCGTTGTACAAGAAGCAGACGGAGATGGACATGATCCACGAGAGTCATTAGGAATACTGGGGTTAGCTTCAGGTGTCATGCCAGGAGGAGGAGTTGAGGGAGAATGATCAATTTCTTATAAGATAGGCATTGGACTAATATTGGTGCGGTCAGGTTGATGAGACATGTTTGGAGAAATGACATTCTCAGGACTCGAGGAGGGAGACGGCAAGATCTCTTGGATGGAAATGGAGTCAGGTGTGGAGGATGAGTAGAAGGGAGAATCTTCAAAGAAGGTAACATTTGCAGACATGTAATACTTCTTATTATGAGGAGAATAACATTTGTATCCTTTTTGAAGGCGAGAGTATCCCAGGAAAACACATTTGATCGACTTAGCTGACAATTTATCAAGGCCTGGAGACATATCATGAACAAAACAAGTACAACCAAATACACGAGGTGAAACATGATATAGAGGTTCATCTGGAAATAGGATGGAATAAGGAATTTGATTATCAAGAGAGGAAGAGGGCATCCTATTGATAAGATAGCAGGCAGAAAGAATCGCATCTCCCCAATGATGTAATGGAACTTTTGCATTAATCATTAAAGAGCGAGCGGTTTCAACAAGGTGACGATTCTTTCTTTCGGCTATCCCATTCTGTTGAGGAGTGTGGGGACACGTGGACTGATGTAATATACCTTGAGAGGACAAAAATGACGAGAGTTCAGAAGAAAAATATTCTTTTGCATTATCACTTCTGAAACATTTGATTGATTTTCCAAACTGATTTTTTATTTCATGAAAGAAGGACACAAATATGGACCGAAGTTCAGACCTTTCTTTCATTAAATAAAGTTACATGCACCGAGAATATTCATCAATAAAGGTGGCAAAATATTTAAATCCAAAAGAAGTAATTCGACTAGGACCCCAAATATCTGAATGAATAGTGGAGAAGGCTGAATTACTTCTTGATTTATCTTTACTTGAAAAAGAAGACCTAACATGTTTGCCTAATTAACAAGCTTCACATTCTAAAGTTTGGATTTTCTGAGTACTAGGAGCCATTATCTTTAATTTGGCAAGACTAGGATGTCCAAACCGATCATGTAACAATTTAGGAGAGATAAATGCAAGACAAGACACTGAAGAGCTAGATTCCAGGTAATAGAGACCTCGTGATTCATGTCCTGCGCCAATCTGCCTGCCCTTACCACGGTCCTGAATGACAAAGGAGTCAGAGTTAAATGTAACTGAACAATTTAAGGACTTAGTTAATTGACTCAAGGAAACTAAATTGGGACAAGAAGGAATGTACAAAACAGAAGATAAATTTAAGGAGGGAGAAATAGAAATTGACCCCACTCCTTGAGCTGAAACCTTTGACCCATTGGCTAATGTGACAAGATGTGGAAATTTGGGAGGTAATAAAGATGAAAACAAGGAGTTATTACCAGAGATATGGTCTGAAGCACCAGAGTCAACAATCCATGGGTTTTGACCTTCCACAGATTGAGAAATGCAGGTCATTGAGACATTAGGTCCAGAAGAAGGTCCAGCAAGGTTGTTAGATTTCATCCTTAAATACTCTTGGTATCCTTGATATTCTTCTTCAGACAGTTTCCTCTCTTCCGGCTTCTCAGACCTTGATACATGAGCAGACTTGTCTGGAAAACCATGCAGAGAGTAGCATGTCTCATGAGTATGACCCATCCTTTTGCAATGAGTACATTGTGGACGATTACCTCTTCCACCACGACCTCTGTTTCCACGTCCTCCTCTTCCTCTTGAAGATATCATAACATAGGACTCCATATTATTTTCAAGGCAGATACCCTCATTGCTCAAGGTAGGAACACGGAGGAGACGAGTAGTTAAGCTCTCCATGGAAGGGATATCTTGATCAGTCAGAACTTGATCATGAATGTGATTAAATGTCGGGTTCATACCACGGAGCATCATAACCATATAGAGGTTATCATGTTGTTTCCTTATTTCTTCTATAGAATCAGCTTCTAAGAAAAGCTTCAATTCTTCTACAGCGGCTTGAGCTTCGGAAACATATGATACCATATCTGAGTCATTTGGTTTTAAGGAGGCTAGCTTTTGAACACAATCAAAAAACCGTTGGATATCATTAGAGTAGATATCTTGGGCTTTCTTCCAAAACGAGTAACAGGTTTTGAAAGCTCTGAGATTACTCAATATCTTAGGCTCCACTGACTGCCATAGAACAGCACAAAGCTGGAAGTCAAGTCTCTTCCACTGGGCTTGTTGTTCAGCTGATCCCTCAATATCTACCTTTTCTAGATGCTCATGGTGTCCTTGACCAAGGAACCAGAGTTCCACAGAAGCAGCCCAAGCTAAATAATTTTTACCATTGAGCTTTTCTATTGTGATGACGGCAGATCCAGAAAAAGGAAGAATGGGACCAGAGTTGACTGAGGTAGAAGAAGACATATTTTTTCCAGATCTGAAAAAGAGGAAAAACAGAGACCGAGAGAGAGTTTTGATTTAAATCCACTAAATATTGCTGAAAGTGAACCACGCAGGTCAGCAATGGCTTCAGGAGCCTCCGGCGAGTCAAACGGCACCAGAACGACGGTGAACGGAGATCGTTTGGCCGGCGCGTGGAGCTCACGAGCTTTTTGTTTGGCGAGACCGAAGCGGCGCGTGGAGCGGCATATGGAGGAGCGATTTACAGGGGTAGAACACGCACGTCGAGGCGCACCTGGATCTGTGCTCACCGGAGAAAAACTCGCCTAAGATGGCGACGGACGGCAGCGGACGGTAGCGGACAGCGGCGACAGTGGCGGACAGCCTACTGTGTGACTTTAGACGATAAAGAGCAGAATCGAACTTGCTCTGATACCAACTTGAATATAGAAAAGCTTAAGTGTATTTTCTCAGCTTTGAATCTCTTATTAAATAGAGATACAATCCAATCTAAAACTCAGAGTGGTGAATACAACTACCACCAACCTCTGACATACAATAATAAATGAAACATAATATACCTCAACTAACAACTAATAACCAACATTTAACATTAATTTAACAATTGCAATCAATTCATCCACTCCATAGTCATGTTTTTTAATGTTATATGAAGTCTTCATGATGTCAAACTGAGAAGGCAGAGATTCCAGGATGTGATAAATTAAAGTGTCTTCACCAACCTCAACCTTGAAAGACTTCAACTTATTATAGAAATGCACTAACTTCATAATGTGTTCACGTACACCACTGACACCATCATATTTGGTCTTTTCAAATAAGGAAAGGTATTGACTTTTCTGTGCCTTATCAAAAGTTGTAAATTTTTTACCGACTGCTTTCAGAAAAGCATTGGCATCATCAAGATCTGGAATGCTCTGTCTGATAGATTAATCCATGGTGAATTTAATCACCTTCAAGCACACTCTGTTAGAGTGTTCCCATTTCTCATGAGAAATTCGTTGAGCTTCAGAAGACTCATCTGTAAGAGGCGCAGGCCTCGTTGTCCTCATGCCAAGTCCAGATTGCTAATGGTCAGGTAGAGATCTAACGATTCTTTCCAGTCCTCATAATTTGTTCCATTTAGAGTTTTGACAGAATTAGGGAAGAAAACTGAACATCACAATAAAGAAAAAAAGTGATTTAAAAGTCCAGCTTAAAATAAATCCCTAAGCAAATTACAATACATTATAACTTAAATTAATAAATCCTAGCACCGATAGGGTACAAAAAAAAATAACATAAGTCAAGAGAAATGCATTGTACAACAACAAATTATAATAATAATAACACACCGATAGGGTATAATTATCACTAATATAATGAATCAATATTTATTTCATAAATTTACACAAATGCATCCACCATAGGTGAAATTACAATTACGTAAATTAATAGCATAAATCATGCTTATTTCATATGATTTTAATCATCTTAAAATATGACAAACAAAATTCACATCATCATGCCCATGATAGGCAGGTCATCACAATGCAAATTAATAGAAAAATCATATTATAAGTGATAATTCAATATTCAAAATTTGAGAGTAATATGCCAAAAATAATTCGAAATTATGTCTCAAAGTTAAATTTCAATATTATAAAAAAATTATTTATTTAATAATTTAAAAAAAAAATATTTGCCATATCTTTTGGCCTATCCGTGCGGTTTTGACGTTATTGGGCTTCTACAAAAACGGAAGCGACGAAAAACCCGATGTCGATATTGGGCCACTGGAAGGCCAGCGCCTTCGATTCTAGAGCGCCGGCGGAGCAGCGCCGACGGGATCTCGGCAAGGCTCGAAGCGCGAGGGGTGGAACCGTTCGAAGGCGACGGAGAGCCGCTGGAACGGGCGACGCTGGAGGCGCAGAAAAAACCCCAAGATCCGACGGGATCTGGGCGAGGTTCGAAGCGCGGCGGTGGAACCGTTCGAAGGCGACGGAGACCCGCTGGAACGAGCGGTGCTGGAGGCGCCGAAAAACCCCAAGATCCGACGGGATCTGGGCGAGGTTCGAAGCGCGGCGGTGGAACCGTTCGAAACGCGGGCGACGGAGACGGTGACCATCAGTACCGCCTCTCTCTGATCTCTGCCCTTCACAGATTCCGATCTCCGCCCCTCTCAGGTTCCGATCTCCGCCTTTCTCTGATTCAGATCGTGGCATGTCGAGGGCGCGAGGAAGGTGCTGCACGGCAGGGCTGGGACCACCGGCAAGGCCACTGGTCCCGGCGGGCGACTCGGCTGCCGGCGGATGACCCAACTGCCGCCGCGCAATTTCTCAGGTATCATTCGGTCTCTCCCTCTCTCAATATGTGTGCATGTCAATGTTAAAAATAGGGTTTGTTCAATTGACAACCATAAAATATATCTAACTCTGATACCAATTGATGAAAGTATAAACTAGGTTTGAATTGTACTGTACTAGACACAAATTATAGTATGCCAACTATCAATATTGAATTGATTAAAATAGGAATGAATGTGTACCTGAATTGGCGTTCATATCCATGAGTTCTATTGAAGAGAACTCTAGGAGGTTCTTCTGGCTACCTTCTGAGGGGTTATTGTAGAGAAATAATTCTGATGTGTAAATTTGCTTAATGGGATGGCAAATTTACAACCCCCAGGGTAGGCAGGGACCTCTCTTAATTGGGCTTTTTAATCTGATTGACCTAACCCATCACAGAGTCAATCTCACTGTAATCCCAGTTCAAATAACCATATTGATATTTTAAGATATTGTCGGTTAAAGATAAATAACCATATTGATATAATGATCATATCTTATATTGTCGGTTAATGATAATAGATATTGAGTGATACTAATTCACAATTATTTTCAACAAAAATTTCTTACCATAATATTTTAAAATTTTAATTATATTTTTATAAAATAATTATGGTATTTTAAATATCAGTTAAAATATTTTAAAATAAATAAATACCTTATTTTTAAACTCTTAATATAATAGTATAATATTAAATATAAATATTAAATGTAAATATTTAATAGAATATATGGTATAAGTATATATATATATATAACAAATTTATAATTTATATATTATTAAATAATATCTTAGATTGTGAAATTTTGTATATACACGTAAATATATATATATATATATATATATATATATATATATATATTAACGTAATAGTAAGAAGAAGAAAAAAAATAGTAACGTGATGTGAAACAAAAGAAATAGATAAAAAAAAAAAAAACAGCACGCACGTGAAACATAAAATAAGATTGAAAGAAATAAAATAAAAAAAAAACCTTATAAAAAACTAACTAATGTCTATCCATAACCAGTAACAAAGTTAAAAAGTAGTAACTATTAGTTTAAAAAAATAATAAAATGAAAGATATTATTAAGTGGTTACGGAGAAGTTATACGGAAGGTAAAGAAACAAAAAAAGTGTTAACAGGAAAGGTAAAAAAATGAATAATAGAAAACAACTTGTGAAGTTGATAGTAATAGTGAGTACGTATTTAGAGGAAAAAAAATTTTAACTCTTGTGTTATTCCGACTATTAAGGTAAGGAGAATGAGATATTTATCACTTTTAAATATTATACTTATTTATTTTATGTTATTTTTAATTATAATTATTTAGTTAGATGTCTCTAATCTTACTTTATTTATTATTTTATATTACTTTTAGTTATAATTATTTAGTGAGGTGTCTCTAATCTTACTTTATTTATTATTTTATGTTACTTTTAACCATAGTTATTTAGTGAGGTGTCTCTAACCTTGTTTTATTTGTTATTTTATGTTACTTTTAGTTATAATTATTTAATTTGTTGGTTATAATTTTATTTGATTTATTAAATTAGTTTTTTTTTACTAACTATTTTATTTTAAACATAATGGTTATTTTTATTATTTTGTATATAAAAAAATTAATCAATAAAAGTTTTAATCTTTAAATAAAGATTTGAATTAAGTTGTAGTTGAAGGTTTGACCTTGGGGATTTAAATAAGTAAATATTCAATATGACATATCCTTGTATTCTTTAAAAATCATGGTAAAGAAACTCATTTATCTTGACTAGTCACTACAAAAATAATTCAAATTTCTAGAAAATGGAATTTGCAAACTTAAAGATTTATATATGTGTAATTATTATAAACAAGTATATATATATATATATATATATATATATTTTATTTAAATTGTCATTATGAGTATTTATATGATAATTATTCTCACTCCTTTATTTTCTTATCTCTTATAAAAAATAGAATTTGCAAACTTAAAGGATGAATGCACCCAATACCTCAACCCCTTTTACTGCAGTAGTTATTTCGGCTACTTTTCCAGACACAATTGGGTCGCCAATGTAATTGAGAATTCAATTACATTCAGTGGAAATGGTGTATCAACTTTGATGTATTACTACGAGTTAGATGGACCCGTAGTGATTGAGGGACCAGTGGTTGTTACGTTTTATCTTCCACCGACTAACTATACAAATCCCTTATTGAATATTTTTCCACCGGCCATGTAAATATTGTAGGAAATACAAAAGAAATTATAAGTAAAGGGAAGAATCGTACATAAATAAAATCTTCCCTGTATATATAAATATGTATATAATAGAAATATATATAATATTGTGAATATGACTTGTGAATATATATAAATATGGTTTTTTTTATGATTTTATTTTACTTTGATAAATAAATAATTGAATAAAAAAATTATTTGTAAAAAAAATTAATTAGAAAATAAATTATTTTCTTGTAACTAATAACAGGTTTAAATGAAAAAAAAATATCATAAAATTGGGATATATAGAATACCATTGGGATATATAGAATACCGTTACATCATCTGCAACTCCCAAAACTTCCCTCAACTTCTCAAACCTTCAATCTTCAAAGTCTTGGTCTCTCAGGAAGTGAAATTTTATCTCATATGTTTGCTCCTTCCATGAGAAACTGGGATCTTACCTAAATTAATTGCAGATTTATTATCCACCAACAATTATATAGGCTTCCTCCCCTCAATCTGCAACTCCCTCAACACAGAGTCAATCCATATTGCTTGCCACGCAACAAATGGGCCAGCTATATATTTTGCTTCACAAGTTGATAAAGTCACCACTTGTTTCTTCTTAAAACACCATAAAATTGGTGCATTTAAAAACTTAAACATGTAACCATATAATATAATTATCTAAAACTTTCTTTACTTATTAAATTTTTATCTTGACCCCTCAGATAACATTTATGACTCCATCCTTTCTCTACATCTTTATAAGAGAATTTGCATACGTATAACAAGCATATGTGCACATGTATAGTAGAATCCGCATTCGTATAACATAAATTATTAGTTTTAATTAACTTATGATTGCTTACCAGAAAGAGTTCTGTTTTAAATTAACGTTCTCATAAAAGCTTATTAATAAGTTGTTTTAAAAAATAATTTACAAAAAACTTTCTATAAATTTAATTCAACCTCATTTTAGAGTTAACTTTTATTTCAGTGTGACAGAAACGCTAGAAAGAAAGATACTTTTTAGGAGTGTCTATATTATAGGGACTTATTATATAAATGTTTTAAAATATAATAAGAATAAAAAATAATTAATTTTAAAATGTTTCTTATTAATTAAACTAACCTAACATGTAATTAAAATATTTGACCTCTGCTGGAGTTAAGTAGTACCATGAAAGGGGAAATTATTTTAAATATTACCCAAATATTTAATTTCTATGGGGGAATGGCATTCATGAATGTGAACAAAAAGCAGTAAAGTAATCGTGCAATGCAAGTTATATATGTATAATGCGTGTTCGTAATAATTAATTACTATGCATATGTTATTAATTACTAAGTGTGTGTTATTAATTAATTTCCGTATCTAGTGAAAATAATTTAATATTTTTTAAAAGATAACTCATATTTTGTAAAAAATAATTTTATCGGAATCATATAGGATAACTATAAATACAAAAGTTCTCTTTACTAATATTTGACATAATTACATAAGCAACTTCAACACGAGACATTAGATTTTTGTATTAAAAAAATTACACTAAATTTTATTTTTAATTTACATTTACAATAAACACATTTAAAGGTAATCACATCAATTTAAAATAATTTTTAACTAAAATTAATTTTACAAGATCAATTATATCTAAAATTGATTTTTCTGACGCTAAACACGTACTTAAATGGTAGTTTGCAACTCAGTTGCAAAGAAGACCTCTGTGCGCGTTTTATGAGATTTCGCTGGACATGGGAAATTGGTACTGCATTTCAAAATCCACATAAAAGCTTTTCCGAGGTTACATATTTGATTAAAACATGCAACACCGAAAATTGTTTATTAAATATTTTATTCATATGCCTAATAACAATGAAAAACACAAACATAAAAATAATTTAAATGTCGGAAGTTAAATATTAACATCCTCTTCCTACAGGGAGATGTAGTATTAAACAGAGTTTAATTATTATAAACTGTGAGTGTAAAAATTTACACGATAAAATGTTTTATATTGACATGCAATTCGAATATTTCATTTATAATAAATTTGTTAACTTAAATAATTAATACTTTTAAAGTCATATAAATAAAGAGTTATTGTTAAATGTCACTAAGAACTCTCTTAAGCTATTAGTATATGAATTTGAAGGGTATTATCCTTTTCTTGGTTTTTTTATATATGTAGATATTGCTACCAAGATTTTAGATTAACAACAAAAAGAATATTTGATGAAAGGATATTTGGTCTATAGACAGCCTTTTGACTCAGCGGTGGTTGATAGGGGATGAGAGCGACACTTTGTTTTGGTTGCATAAATGGGAAGGGGGAGGGATTTTGAGAGTGTTCTTTCCTAGGTTGTTTGATTTGCCTTGTAATAAGAATGTATCTGTCAAAGATGTCATAGGTAACACCTTGGAGTCTCAGCTGTGGAATCGAGATTGGAATTTGGAGAAGATTATTCGTTTAGGAGAAAGAGTTGGTGTATTTCTTGGAAAGAAGGTTGCAGAACTTAGTAATTGATCTTCGTCATCGAGATAGGTGGTTTTGACAGCCGAAAAGCTCCAGAGTCTTCTCAGTAACAGGGGTGTATAGGATTTTACTAGATGGGATGGCTAGTTGAAATAGGTCAGCTTTGGATCCGCTGTTGTTTATAAGGCTTTGGAAGGACAAGCTACCTTCAAAAGTTGTGGCTTTTTCTTGCAAGTTCCTTCTGAATAGGTTGTTGTCAACTATAGATAATTTATTGAAACGAAGTATCATTATCCTTCCAGAATTGCAATGTTGTCCTTTGTGTAAAGAGCATGAAGTTAAAGACAGTAAGCATCTCTTTCTGGCTTGCCCTGTGTCTCAAATCCTGTGGTACAAGGTTATGAAGTGGATTGGTATTGAGTCCCTGTTACCTGATGGTCTTCATCTATTATTTCACTTAGTAAGCTCTTGGGTGGTTGGTAAGCATAGAAGTAAATGCAGGGTTTTTTTTGGGAATGCAATTTGTTGGAGTATATGAATATATAAGAACTCTATTGTATTTAACAATAGAACAAGGGAGTCGTTGGATATCTATGGGTTTATTTAGCTCATTTTTTGGAAATGAATGTCTTATAGGTTTGGCTTTAATAGGGGTGTGTTTTCTCTAATTGGTGTAGTAACATCCAGTTGTATTTGCTGAATATATAATAAGGTTTAAGAAGTTTGGTTGGGACTCTTTATGTGGTGTTGTATGTTGAGGGTCCTTTAGTAACCTTTTTATTTCTCCTTGGTTATTCGGGATTTTAGAAGCTCTTGATTTCACCTGTGTTATCTATTTTAATACATTTATTTTACCTTAAAAAAACAATAAAACAAATATGTATCAGGTAAAATATTCTTTTCAAGATTAAGATGGAAGGTAAAACTTTTTTCTTTGCTCCCTTAGTTTGCAATATGTAATTTTTTTATGGTTTTAATTGTAAATGAAATAAACAGAACATTTTTTTTTCACAATGGTTCAAGTAGGCTAAGTTAATTTATATTTTTGTTTTGTTGGTTTTCTATATACTAGCTCAATTAAAATAAAAAACATCATGCATAAAGAAGAGTTTACATTGAAATTGTATGTGTACTCTAGGACATCTTTGGGCTCAAGTTGCCCAAAGTCAATTTATGAAATGGGCATTTTTATTTGTGGTTTTTTTATCTCTTGGTATCCCTTTTGTATTTTTTTTTAAAAAAAAAACATTCTTTTCACGGAAACAAAATTTTTAATATATATATATATATATATATAATAATAATAATAATAATAATAATAATAATAAGTTAATGTCAAGGGTTTTAGAACCCAAGAGATGATGTTTTGAATTTGATTTTTTCTTTAACTTTCTATAACATAGCACGAACAAAGACATGACATGAATGATACTATCTTGTAGTTACGCAAAATTGTCAATTTGTTATGACAAATAGATCATAACTCCAAAATATTAGCTCCGGCAGTTAATTGGCCATTGTAGGTGGCAATGCTTGTGCTTCTCCCGAAGCACTTTCAAGTTTCAACATATCTGCAATCAATATTTTATCTCATTCCTGCAAAAATAAATATATTAATATAAGTTGATCAAAAAGGAAAAGTAGAAGATGTACAATATTAAAATTACAAGCAACCGTACATTTATAATCTTAATTATATAATTGAGGGATATATATATATATATATATATATATATAAATTTGTCATCCCATTAAGCAAATTATAACAACAACAATACACGCTCTCTAGAATAATCCCCTAGAAAGTAGGTAGTAAAACCCTCAAGAGTTCTTATTGAACTCATATCTCTACAATAATCATTCATAGGGTTTTTGTTTTTGAAGATCAAGAACTTCAATTCAATATATCTGAGGTACACAGATTCTCTTTCCTCTACCTTTTTATATTTAATTCTCTATACATATTATAATCTTGTATCTATTGATTTAATGTTTCTTTTTATTACCATCAATTGGTATCAGAGCCAAATTAGATACATATTATGGTTGGTTGTTTTCTATTAGAGAATTATGGTTGTTTTCTATTAGAAAATTAAATTTGAATTGAAGATTTTTTGTGTTATTAGTGAAATTTTATAATATAGTTCACTATTATCTTTTTCACAAAAAAAAAATGAGGGTTGACGCTACTTGTTATTGTTAAAATAACATGTTAAAGTTTCATTTCCTTACTCTTACATGGGTAAATTAATATTGAAACTTTTTTTTAAGTGCTACCCCTTTTAAAACCTAGTTTTCTTTTTTTAAATAATTATGGGGTAAATTGTTTTCAAAATTACTTAATGGTTTTCCTTTTGTTATCTTTGACCAATATGAGTCATTTGTGTGGGCAACATAATATATTTGTGTTAACTTTTACTTTGGAAAGTATTAATGAGTTTGCATGGACTCATTTTTATACCCATATTTTTGTGATTTGGTCAAGGGAGAACTTTGTGGTTTTGATACGATCATGTATGATGATTTGTGTGTTAAATTCATTCTCAAAAGCATTGAATGTTGTTGCTAATTTTTTATATTCTTATTTTTTCAAAAATACCATATTTATTTAATATTTTTATATTATTGGTATTTTTGAGTATAAAAAAAAAATTTGATTAATTCAAGATTAAATTCAAATTTTTTTACTATTATAATCTTGAATTTTGGACCTATTTTCGTTGTGATAATTCTTTACAGTATTTGTATTCTCCAATTATACTGTACTCTCTTTAATATTGAATTATCATTTATAAATTGATTTTAGGTTATTTTATTAATTATGCACAATCTTAATTGTCCTTCTCTTATGAGCATAATTTTCTTTATTAATTTGCATTATTATTACTTGTCTATCATGGGTATAATAATGTGAATTTTGTATGTTGGTCATATAATATATATGATTAAAATTATGCAAATTTATTGGACAACATGCATAATTTCTTTTTTTATTTACATAATTATAATTTCACTATTTTATATGCATTTAAGTGACTTTTGTGATATAATTATTTTTTTTATTGCATTGATGATAACTATACTCTATCGGTGTATTGTTATTAATGTAATTTGGTGTTATACAATGTATTTTTCTTGGCTTATGTTAATGATTTTCTTATATCCTATCGGTATTAGGATTTTATTGATATAAGTTATAGTACATTGTAATTTCTTTAGGGATTCTCTTTTAACTGAACTTTTAGAATTACATAATGTTTCCCTATTTTTGTAATGTTCAGTTTATTTCCCTCATTTGATCATGTTTAGTTATATTTATATGGAACCAAAATTTACACTCTCATTTCCTTTTGTTCCATATTGACTTATAACCTTTAATTGGACATTTTTTCCTTCAAAAAAAAAAAAAAAACAAATGTTCTTGATAAAATTATTTTTTTTTCTTATCACATTATTTGTGATTACATTGTTGGGATCTATATTAAGGATTTTATATTGGTCTCTTGTAAAATATTTTCTTGTATAACAAACTCTCTGTTGATTTGCAATATTAGTATGCAATTCTTGTAAGGACAATATAGGAATCCCAAATTTTAAGAGATTAATTTCTCCATACCATATTTTATAATATTGTTAATGGTATTCTTGTAAAAGCTAGATGCTTTATTTTGGGATATATAAATAAACCTATGTCCATTATAAATTGTGATGAGAGTTAGAGACTACTTATTATTATATCCTTAATATATGCAAGAATAGGTCTCATTCTTCCGCTGCGTGTAATCATGTTTTATTCTCAAGTGTGCGTAAATATTGTTTATTGTAACACTTGATTTTTGTTTATGATTACTTGAGAACTTGCTTATGATCTCATATTCTACGTAAAATTATCAAGTGATCCATTTTCTCACTCATGTAATTATTTTTCAACATCCTCATAGGGGTCAATATTTTTGTAAAAAATTGATTAATATGTGGTTAATTATGAAACCATTTGTGAGAATTATTTATTCTTATGGATGAATTTGTAGGTTTCATATTCTTGTTATTTTAACCACTTCTCTCATTAATCATTTGTTATTCTACTACTTTCTAATTCCTTAAGTAGAATAATAGTGAATTTTAATTCACTTTTATTATTATCTTATAAAGTCATCATCCCACTATCACTAGAACTTTTAATACTAGTGTACCCTAATGATAATCCTAATATTTTTTTGGTATATTAAGGATTAGTGGGAGTATATATAATCTTGTATTATCTCTCGAAACTTATATATTTTTTATTGTCATATAATCTTGTGCACATTTAATTATGATATGACATATTCTATAGGGCTTTTCTATTTATTTTTGTCCTATTTTTATTGAGATACATAAAATCCATTGTATCTTTGTAGACATCTTTAACTGATGTTAAGGTCATTCTGTTGGGTACTGCACATTAATCCTTTTGGCATACAATTATGCATTGTGCATCTCTTTTACCAAATTTAATATTGATCAAAATTTTAGAAGTATATAATTTTGTATCATATCTCGAGACTTATCTATTTGTATTGTCATATATTCTTGTGCACATTTAATTGTGATATGACATACTTTATAGGACTTGACTATTTATTTTTGTCCTATTTTAATTGAGATACATAATTCATTGTATCTTAATAGACATCTTTAATGGATGTTAAGAGCATTTTGTTGGGTATTGCACATTAATTCTTTTGGTATGCAATTAAGTATTGTGCATTTCCTTACCCAAAATTTCACATTTTGTTTGGTCAAAATTCTATAAGTATATTGTAGATGCAATACTCCTATCGAGTATGATTTTCTACTTTGTAAAAAAGTGCTTATTATGATAGTACTCCTATTGAGTACAATTTTGCACTTTTGAAGTACTTATGAATTTTTTTTGTTTGGACCAATTATCTAAGTGTTTGCTCAATTGACATTTTGTGGCCACAATAATCTGAGTATCATTTTATATAAACTAGGTGTCTATGTGGTTTTAGTAGGGAATTTATGGATTTCTTACTTATCTTTGGATTCTTACATAGTTACTCTTTTTTGAAACTCAGATTAGTTAAATGTCAAATATTATAGAGCATTTATGTAACCTATATGTAATTACATATGTTATTGGGCTATGATGAATAATTAGATGCATATAAATTATGTTTTCTCACCTATATAATTTTTCGGACTCAAGTAAAAAAAATTATATTAATTAAACATTTTTTTATTCACTGATCAAATACTTAACTTTGGAGTTTTATAACTCATATGGTTTGGTTAAGTTTTGATGTCTTAGATCAGTGGGAGTCTGAAAACTTTCTTATGAGATATGTGTGAAGTAATATCATTTTAGTAACATATCTCTTAGCATTTTTGGATGCTTGAGACCATGTAGTATCATTTTATTGAACTACATTATTCTATATACTTTATGAGAAATATTTATGATATATATCCCTATCGGATATTATTTTGTAGCCCAAATTTCTCATTGTCTAATATAAGATTTGTCTATAATTGTCATTCTAGCTTAATGATTTATCTTTGTATTATTGATTAATACCATCCAAGTGGGAGAATGTTGGAAATAATAGTGGATTGGTATTAATCAATTATATTTTATCATTATCTGGCAATTTAAGATTTGGTGATAATCATATCTTATAATATCTTTATGATTATTTGAATGAGATTATAGTAAGATTGACTCTGTGATGGGTTGAGTCAATCATAAAAAAAAGCCCATTTGAGGGGTCTCTGCCTACCCTGGGGGATTATAAATTTGCCATCCCATTAAGCAAATTACAACAGCAACAATACACATTCTCTAGAATAATCCCCTAGAAAGTAGGTAGTAAAACCCTCAAGAGTTCTTATTGAACTCATATCTCTACAATAATCATTCCTAGAGATTTTTTTGTTCTTGAAGATCAAGAACTTCAATTCAATATATATGAGATACACAGATTCTCTTTCCTTTATCTTTTATATTTAATTCTCTATACATACTATAATCTTGTATCTATTGATTTAAGGTTTCCATCATTTGCAACCATACAAAAAAAGCTTTTTGTTTATTAGCCCAGAATTATTCATATACATATTATATAGCATGGTTAAAAACTTCAGCATTCTTAACTCTTGGTTAGAATAAAATATGTTAAATTAAGACAAAAAGAACATAAGACAAATGAATAGAGAACATGTTCAAAAACATATAAAGAAAATCAAATATTGAATGATCTGAAATCTTTTTACAAGAGGGCGTTGAGCATAAGCGGAAACGTAGAAAGACCAAAAACTCAACCTCTTGCTGAACGAGATTCTCATTCTCTTTCCAAGCCCGGTTATTGAACCTATGCTCTACTTAATCCCAAGTATCTGTATACGCTACCTTTCTTGATCGACCCAGAATGTACTATCTCTAGCTGTGAATTCACTGCACGAACATTTAACATATGAAAGATAAATGAGATTCATTGCACAAGTATGTTATTTCAATCAGTCTTACCTTGGCTTATGGAGATTGTAATCTTGGAAACTTTCGCCGTTTTTCCAACCAAAATAGAATGCAGCTCGATCCGGCTGAAAACCTTGAATCTGATACTAATGCCTTTGTTGGTTGGGCCTTTGCCTTTGATGCCTCACCACTTTTAGATTAAAGTGCTAGTTTTCTTACAATGTCGATCGGGAAAGATAGAACAAATAGGAAGCGTGGGCCACAGGTCGCACATAAGTCGTCGGGTCACACGACAAAAGAACACCAAACATATATAGGCACACTCCAAAATGTGAAATATTCATCTTCATTGGAGTTTTTTTGTGGTAGTCGTGACCAACAATTATTCGCTGTCGGCTCGTTGGTAAGGCGAAAGCAGGCTTCTAGCTCATGTTCTTGATTATATTGTAATGTGTTAAATAGCTACATTTCCATATAAATTCCATATTCTAATAAGGGATATTGCTCTGTCTAGGCAGACGTTTTGTTGGAAGTACTCGCTCTGAAATCCTTAAACAAGGTGATCTACCTGGCTTGCTTGTGAAACTGGGGAGTTAGACAAGGCCAGACAAGCATTTGACTGGCTTGGTAACTAGTCTCTATCTCCGAGTGAAACTAGACCAGTCAATCGAGCTTAGAAACAGTGCATGTTTACCTGTGACTAGCTTCTCTCTTTGCATTTTACTAAAGATCAAGGAGTACTCTTGTTTGTATTCCGGCTAATAAGGGAAAGGTTTTTTTTCAAATCCAAGTTTGACATTAGATCCTTGGCATAAGCACTAAGTAAGCCCTAAACTAAAAAAGGCCTTATGTAATGTAAAAAAATGAGGAAAATAACATCAAGTAGAAAGGAACAAGGTATTGTAATGTTTTTACATACCGTAAACAATTTACTAAAAGTAATATTAGACATAAAGTAAAAAATATACAAGTATTTTTTCATAAAAATATGTATGATTTCAAATTATGGAAAATATTAATTCAAATTCCATTATATAATTAAAAATGGCCCAACACATGAATGTCCTATCAAGGAAGTCCAAAATCCTCTAAAGCCCATTGTACACCCTGAAGGCATGCAGACAGTGTGTATTGTGCGTCCCACAGAGCCGTACCTTTTCACACAGTATTGTGACCTGTTTGGCTCAACCAAAAAATTTATCCCAAATTGCTAAATGCTAACGGCTTTCTTATTTGATTTGAGTAAAGCAGTTGATGCAGCCATGGCTAGTTCTCCGTTTATAGTTTCTATTCATTTTTTACCTCAAAGTTAAATTTGGAAGTGTTAAAAATTTTATTCCTCCATTTTAAAATAAGAGTTGGACTTTAGAAAAAAAATATTTTAAATTAAGTGTTATATTTATATTTTTATCTAATATTATGATAGCTTTTATAATGACTACATCAAAAATACATTTGAAATAGTCATAATTAAAGCTTTAGTTTTATATTTTATTAAAAAAATAATTTTAAAGGATTTCACGATAATCAAATTGAAATGGCATCCAAAGTGATCGTCATAAACCTTTTTATAATTTACAATAGCCAAATTAGAAATGTATTAAAAGTAACTATTATTTCTTTTAAATAACATAATAATAATTATGATAACCAAAAAATTTATAGAAGAAACTAAATTAGAAGTACATCTAAATTGGTTATTGTAATTTTCATAATAGTCAAGTTAGAAGTACATCTAAAGTGATCATTATTAAATTTTATTTTAAAATGACGTAATAATAATTATAACAATTAAATGTTTATAAAAGAAACCAAATTATAAGTGCACCTAAAATGGTTCTTTTAGTTTTTGTAATTGTCAAATTAGAAGTGCATCTAAAGTGGTCATTATTATATTTTCTTTTGTGATAATAATTATAATAGCTAAAAAATTTATGATATTTAAGTTTGAAAAACATGTAAAATATTTATTATTAAATTTTCATTTTTTTATTTAATATTGTTAACATTACTATCATTGTTAGATTTAATGAACATTTTAGTATTTGCTATTTTAAGTATTCATAACAATATTTTATCTAAAAAAATGAAGTAAATAAAAGAAAGTAATAGAATAAATAAAATAACATAAAAACTTACAATTTACAATCACAAAAGGCTACAAATAATACATTTTGAGCTTTAAAGAGAAGGAGGTGTGTTCAGCAAAAATAGTGGTGGAAACAGTAAATGGAGGTGAAAATAGTAAAATGGGTCATGAATAAAAGGGGTTAAAATAGTAAAAAAGGGGGGTGTATATAGTATCAATATGTTATTGGGTCTATAGGGACACAGATAGCAAGAAATGAAGGTGTTAATAGCAGTCTGGCTTATGGACTCGAAGGGGGATGCGAATAGCATTTTTATGGGGTGAACTTACTAAGATATAAATTTTTCAAAAAAAAAATGAAATATGGGGACACGTGTTGCGTGCCCTTTACGTCATCCTCTTAACTTTTAAAAGTTGAGCCCCTTTTTTTTATTTTGGTTACATGCAAAGAGTAGAGAAACGAGGGGGGAAAGTTCTAGTGCGGCGCGGTGGTGGCTCTGCCTCCAGCAGTTAGCTCCGGTGACACCTATACCACCGGAAGTCGCTTCTGGTGGTGGTGAACCACATAAGTAATTTTTAAATCTTATTTTTTATTATTTTTGTTACCGAGTTTTAGAAAGATAGTGCATCCTTTAAACTCTTTTTTTTTCTCTCTACTTTGCCTCTTCGCAGCCTCTTTTTTCTCCTTTTTCAAAATTGTTTCTTCTCCTCCGAAAAATTTTTTTTTTTTTAAATTTCTTCCAAAATATCCCCCCTCCTTCTATACACTCTTGTAAAAAAAAATTGTACTAGTACTAAAAACTCTGGTGGTTGTTGTGCAGCCTAAAACGTTGGTAGCTAAAGAAGAATAGAGGAAGGCGCTTGGTTACTGAACCAAAGTTGTCTTGTCTCCTTGGTTGTCTTCTTTCTCTTTTTTATTTTTATTTTTATTTCCTATTTGGTTGGTGCAAAGGTTGAACTCTGTTTTGCAATTTGGACCGTGTATGAAAATAGAAAGGGTATTTTCCCCCTTTTTTAGATTTATTATTTTCATCATTCCCTTTTTTTCAGATTTATTATTTTCATCATTCCCTTTTTTCAGATTTATTATTTTCTATAGTTATATATTTAATTATAAATTAATATAATTATATATTTAAATTACTAATTTCTATAATTACATGTTTAAAGTATGAATTACTATAGTTACATATTTAATTATAAATCTATATAATTAAATATTTAAACTATAAACTACTATATTTATATATTTAAATTTCTAATTTTCCATAATTAAATATTTAAATTACTATAAATATATATTTAAATTATAATTTTCTATGATTACATATTTAAATTATAAATTAATATAATTATATGTTTAATTATAATTTTCTATAATTAAGAATTAAATTTTAAATTACTATAATTATATATATATATATATATATATATATTAGAAACCTCAAAAATTACATTTTTCTAATAATCTTAAGATTAAGTAAGTAAATATTTAAATCATAAAATTTGCATTACAAAATTGTGACGTGTGAGGAGAAAAAAACAATAGAGACAATTCATTAATCAAGAGTAAAATTATATAAAAAAATAAAAAGCTAGAAGCAACTAAAAATAGGAGATTTTTTCAAAAAAATGTTAATAAAATAGATTTTCAAAAAAGTTAGTAGTTACTAAAACATATATTAATTTTTCGCGTACTACATACAGTTAAAACTAATTAAGTAATTTTTCAACTTTCAATTATGTACCTAAAATAACAAGTAGGATGTGATTGACAAAACTAATTGAAAAACTAGTACTAAGTGTGAAAAAACTAATTCATTGGATAGTTGAAAGTTGTAAAATGATAAATAAGAATATAATTAATTATTAGATAAAAAATAGGGTATTTAAAATAATTATAACATATTTTTATAATATAAAATTATTAAAATAAATTTATTATATATTTAAATTATAAATTTTCATAATTACTTATTTAAATTATAATTTGATATAGTTACATATTTATATTATAAATTACTATAATTACATATTTAAATTATAAATTTCTAAAATTACATATTTAAATTATAAATTACTATAATTATATATTTAAATTATAATTTTATATAATTAAATTATTTAAATTTTAAATTACTGAATTTATATATTTAAATTATATTTTATTTAAATTAGAATTCAACTAGTAACTGAAGAATGAAAATAGAAGATTGATTTTTTTTAAAAAAAAAAACAACTAATAGGAACAAGTCTTAAAAAAAACTAGTAACTATCAATGAAGTGAAAATTGTAAAATGATAAATGTTGAAATAATTAACTATTAGATCAATAATGAAGTATATTTAAAATAATTATAATATATTTTAATAATATAAAATTTTTAATACAACTTAATTATATATTTAAATTATTAATATATTTAATTTGTAATTTTTTATAATTATATATTTAAATTATAAATTATTATAATTATATATTTAAATTATAATTTTTTATAATTCAATATATTTAAATCTTAAATTACTAAATTACATATTTATATTTAATTTTAAATAATTACATATTTAAATTATAAATCACTATAATTATATATTTAAATTATAATTTTATTTAATTAAATATTTAAATATTAAATTACTATAATTAAATATTTAACTTATAAATTTTGATAATATATTTTAACTCAATCCGATTGTATCATCAATTTCCATGTCATTCCGTCAAACGGATCAAGTCGAACCAAGTTTTTAAAGTGTGCTTTAAAGTCACAGTCTCAATAATAAATACAAGATATCGTCTTAAAGTAATTAATTGAAACTCTTTCTCTATCACTCTAATTCACACCTGCTTTTTACTTAGAGTATGTTACTACCCTCACTAACCATTTTTCACAAATAATCAATTATTTCATTTATTAAAATTAATTAATTTTGATATATTCTAGTAAATAATTATTTTTCTTATACATTTATTTTTATTATTTTTATATTATTTATTATTTATCACTTTTTTTTCTGCCCTCTCTCACTAGTATTAATTTATCAAACATTTTTCTCCCTTCTTTGTATACTAATATTTTATAAACTATAATTTATGTTCATATAATTTATATGTTGATGTATTTATATTTTATAAAAATTGTCGATACGTGGGTCTCGACAAAAGCAATGATGAATGATTTAAAAATTAGAGGAGTCATCACCAATATTTATTAAAAAAATATCAAAAAAATATTTAAAAATAAAAGTGGCCTATGAAACTAGATTTTGAATTCGGAAGTCAATTATTTTTAAAATAAAGACAATACCTTTAATTAAACTTGTAAATTAAATAACTTTAAAATATTTATTTCACCCTTTAAAATATAAAGATTATTTTTTATTTTATTTAATTGTTTTAAATTTTAAATAAGAAAAATTTTAATGTTAAGAAATTTATTTTTATAAAATCAACCCACTAAATGAAATAAAAAATGGGCTACACATTGGTGTTGAGCAAAACGAAAAAATGCAAGGATTGAAACAATGCACATGACGCAAATAAAAAAGAAAAGAGGATGTTTTTAAGACAGAAGATTTACAATGCAACCACTGCAAGAGGGAAGAGACTTTACTTGCTTTGACTAATTTGGACTGACTGAGTGTCCACTGATCTTTGCAATAGTCTTGATGTTGGCTCTGAAGCTATATGTTAAACTATTGTCTCAAGCTTTTGATTTTGTCTTGTGTGGGTTTATTGTAGTTGATTAAGGCTTAATCGTAATTATGTCATGAGCTATTTTTTAGCAGGTTTCATGGTTCTTTGGTTGTCATGTGTTATTTCATAGATAAGTGGGATGGAAACAGAAGTTACTGCATGTGGGATTTTCGATCTGAAGCAGAAAATGAAAAAGCACATAAACAAAAGAATAGAAGGATTTCAGATCAAAATAAAAGTACCAATGAAGAGACTTCAGATTTTATCACAGCCGAAATCCGAAATACAACATAACCCTTCCTTCCCAGAAGAGGAAATAAGTCTCAATAAAGTATTTCAGTCCTACCGAAATCCGAGCTCCTGCAAATAATAAATCAATTAGCCATATTAACTAAAAGGATAAATTAGCATAATCACTAATCAACATTATTCCCAATAAAGCTGAGCAAAGTCAACAAAGTACCTGCTGAATAAAAGCCAAACACACTGAGTAAAAGAAATACACCAAAGTGAGCAGGTAATAAGGTAACAAGTACATTTTTTACTATAAATATAAGGTACAAGGTACATGTCACTTATGTATTGCAGTGCTTGTTAGTTGGGTGGTGAAAATTTTCCAATTGCTACATATTGGAGGCAAATAGATTGGCTTAATTTTTTGTAGAATCAAAGATTATGCGTACACTCTGAAGTTTGTGATTGTTGAGTTTTGGAGCTTGTAGTGTAAGCTCATGGTGAAGGCTTGGTTAGTTCATGGAGGCTTAAGAATCAAGATAACCATGTAGACTTGGTTAGTTCATGGAGGCCTAAGAATCAAGTTAGAGTCCAAAGAAGAGAGAAAGAACCAAAGCAAGAGAGCTCCCGCCACCCAAAAGGCACCATATGTGAGACCCCAAAAATGTAAGCCTGAATTCCTCCTCAAATGAGAAATAATCACTTCCTAGTTTGGTAAATTTTTATTTTTTTTAAATAATCACTTCCTAGTTTGGTAAACTTTTTTTTTACAAAGGCTAAATTTATTTAGTAGACAATAGGGGCAATACACCCTTATGTCATAAGATATGTCTTATGACATGAGAGTATTTGCAAATTACATAAACATTAGAATAATCACTTCAAATATTACAAATCTCCCCAAATCAAAGACAAAGTCCAATGACCATAAAAATTCCACTACCTAAACAAAGAAAAACAATATTTGATTGGACACACCATCGATAAAAGGAAACTGACAAATTTTTATAGAGTTCACGAACTCACAACCAAGATCTTTGCATAGTCTCTTGCCAGACTTATTCAGCATTGAAAAACACCTCCTAAAACACTAGATAATTTCTTGCCAACCAAATCTCTAACAGAGTAGCTAACCAAATAATGCATAAGATGTCCACCAACTCTCTTTTTTTTCTAAATTTCCCGTTTTTTGCAATAGCATTGCCACACTTTCTACTGTTGTCAAAATGCAGATTTTGAACCTTTTTTTTGTTTTATTAGTTCAAGACATGAAATTAGTTCCATTAGATTCACTTACATGAAATTATAGAATTGATCGTATGTTAGAACAAAAAAAGACCATAAACAAAGTTAAAACATGTAATAATTAAGTGAGCTCTACCAACAAAAAAACACTATAATCCAATATTATACTTTTTCTAGTTTCTTGGAGCAATTCCAACAATAGATCTTGGATGAAGATCTTGGATGAAGATCTTCGACTCAAAGATTTATTGTTGGAGTAAAACAACAAATCTCCATTTGAAAGTAAGGTTCTTGTAGAAGAACCTCCAACATGCATTCAGTCACTTTCGTTTAAATTAGATTTGGAATAAAAAATTGAGAAGATCTTAACAGTGATGTAACATTGTAAGATCCACTAAAATATCTCATTTTGAGATTTGCTAATGGAAATTTTATGAGAACATTTATTACATTCAATATGACATATGACAAAGAGAACACTATAGGAACAAATGAGTTGTTTACTTGACAACTTTATATGTTCTACTTTATTTGATAAACTATGCACAATACAAAAATAATATTAAATTTACCACAATACCCTTTTAGTTAATTATAATACCTTATTTAATATTAATTATGTTAATATAATTACATTATTATTTTATTAAAAAAATAAATAACATTTTTCTAACTATAAGCATGAAACTGTGTTTATAAACATTATATTTATTATATATAAATATAATATAACATATAATATATTAATAATATTTAGATATTACTATATTATATTATATAATATAATTTAATTTAATAGTTTATGCACCTAATTTTTTTGTATATATATTTTTTTCAGTTGGAATCAATGGGTGAACAGAGAGAAATTTAAGAAAAAAGAAAAAGGAAGACATAAGATGAAAAAAGAGAAAACGGGGAAGGAAAAAGTTAACGTGGGGATGGAGAGTGGGATAAAATGTAGGTGTTTTTGTCTTTTTGCATTTTATACTAAGAAACAAAAAAGTTGCTTATGATTATTATTTGTGAATCAAATGATTGGTATTAGATGCATATATAAGGTTCGCCTTTCACATAATTTTTATTACATTTACGGCTTTTGTTTTTTAGAGTATTATAGTTTTGATGTAGATAAAACTAATAAAATAAATTTCATATTTTGAATAGGTAAAAAAGAATATATTCAAAATTTTGTGTCATGAAAGATAAGATTCAAAGATATAAATAAAGAGTTTAATTAATATTATTTTTATAGGTTTAATCATTTTTTTATTTATATGACTTTTAAAATATTAATTAGTAAGTTTAATAAATTTATTAGAATTTAATTGGTATACACTGTCAACATGATTGAATATCAGTCAGTGTAAAAATCTTTTACACTGACAGTGTATACCAATTAAACTCTATCTTTTATTCTGATGCTCAATAATATTTTATCTTTGGAGTTTTTCATGTATGGTTTTACACTTTTGTCATATGATAAATGTCTTTAATTTTTTTATTTTTTAAATTAAAGTAAATATTTACATTTAAATTTAACAGTTTTACAAATAACTACTTTAATTATTATTTTTAAAAAATATAAACTATATCAATTAAATTTTAGTAACAAATTATTTAAAATATTTAGGGTTGATCAATTTGATTTTTTTTTTTGAAATGAGTTTTAAAAATTTATTTTCAAAAACTATTTTTTTGAAAAAGAAGAAAAAAACTTGTTTAATAATTATTGTTTAAGTTTTTTTTTAAAATATTAAAATAAAAATATTTGTTTATATTTTTAAAAAAATCATTAATGAAAAGAAAAAAACAATTTATTCTTCTAATTTTTTAGTTTTCTTTAAATTAAAAATATAAAACTGAAAAACGAAATTACTAAATCTTATTTTACTTTTTAAAATTTTAAAAAATAATTTAAAAAAATACTAATCAAACAATTTTTTTTTAATTTTTAAATAGTACTAAGTGAAATAAGCACTTACGCCCTTACCTTGAAGCAATTATAGTTGGCTTGCTTGTCTTCAACTTGCAGCACCTTTTGGCATTGGCTTTCTTCTTGTCCTAGTATGCTTGCTCTTTTCTTAGTCCCATATTTTATGTTGGTAAGTGAAAATTATTAAATATACATACGACAGCCGCATATGATGTGCTAGAATCGAAACATGGGAGTAATATAATATATGCAGCATTTCAGTTGAAGGCTTTAGAATTGTTGAGTTACTTACTGTGTCACTGTTAGCTATCAGTATTTCTAACAATGTGAACACATACCATACCCAAGAGTGGTCCATTTGCACACGGGTTACCTTCTGAGCCAAGGTGAAGGTACATACTATAGTTCCTCTGCCGACAAATTAGATTAATCGATGGATCAAACAGAGTGTTTGGTAGTTGGGTATATCCCTCAATCTTTCCTTTTGCATCATATCCATTTCTTCTTCCATTATACATGTAATTAACATGCTTGCTTAGATGCACTGTTAAGATGAAAAATTTAAGGATAAAAATGTTTAAATTATTTAATTTTTAAAGATAAAAATAATATAATTTAAATGAAAAACAACCGTTGCAGTGACCGTGTCAAATTTTTTAGATGACTGCAATTGCTAGAAGGGTCCCATGTTCGTTTTTATCACTTAAGAAGCAGTTATATAAAAGATAGAAAAACATGCTTGATTTGTAAGAATAGAAAATGAGATACAAATTAATGACAGGATTTTCATCCCACACAAACACACAATAGTGTGTTGTCTCTTGCTATAAATGCAAGTCTAGCCAGTAATTCAAATCAAACTAAGCAAGCAACACAAAAGCTACTCTCGGCAACTTCTTGTTGTATGAAGATCCAGTGTGGTAGAAAGTGAAACCAAATAAGCTATAAAATCTTGATAAAAAATACTTTAAAATGTTTCATATTGCTAGCGAGAAGTGAATGAATATTTTAACCTACAATGTAAATGTGATTAAGATCTTCCATTTACATCCTGTATTTTGGTAGCATACAACATAAGCTATTAACCCTACTCCAATTAAATTTCTAAAGAAAGTAACTAGACAAAAACATATAAGTAGTTACTGTACGTTTTCTTATCTGACATAACAGGATCAAACAAATTAACTTAAGGAAACCTCACCCTCTAGTTAATTATTGCACAAAGCCAGAAACTGAAAATATGTTTCTATATTCCTATATGACTAAGGATATTTTGTGCGTGAATCCGTGACGCACGAGAAATGTTGAAGAAAAAGGTAACGCATAACATACACAAGACAGCATCCTTTACCAATACGACTCTAAGACAAAAAGCCACTTGTGAAACGGAAATGAACTGCCATGTCATTTCAAACAACAACAGCTAATTTGTCAGCCATTCGGGCCAAATTAATAGCATGATAGTAACTTTTACCTGAACTTGCTTTTAGCAATGAATAATCTTGTTGAGAAAGAAAGACAAAATGGAACTGTTTATAGAATATTAATATTGGCCTTATTTGGAAAATAAAAATAAAATAATGTACTTTGTCGTAGATTTATGTTTTTATCCCTTTAGCCTTGTGAAGGGACAGCAATATGCTTTAAATGTTTATGCAGCAGTAGGACAATCTTCAACTTTTCTATTAGATTTGGTGTGTCCTAAATGAGATTTCTGACTAGCGATGATTATTTATTTAGGTTCATTTCTACATGAGTATGTACATGTAGAAGAAGAAAATACAAGGTAAAATAAAATAATTCTTCAAAACAGTTAAAATCAGATTTTTAGAGAAGCTTCTCTCCCTTAATTTTTTTAAAAATCCAATTTTAATTTTTATATAAGTTAATTTTATATTATAAAAAATGTTTCATGCATATTTCTTTATTTAATCTCCTGTAATGGTTTATGAAGATACAACAGTTCTTAAATAAAATTAAAGCCATGAATGTTTTGCCACATTTTAAAGGAAAAGAGGATCAATATATGAGATGTTTTAAACTTTTTAACTGCATAATATGTTTATGTTTATCATGGTACACCTTGGAACAGAAATTTTATTTGAGAGAAACAAGCTTAATTAAGATCAACTCTAAGCTAGAAAAATGGTTGCTCTTTAAACATGCATGCAGAGCAGAACAAAAACATTTACACACAACTCTAAGCAGCAACACAGCACCTTGGCCACACAAGATTAGTCTCCAAGCTACTGTGAAAAGCCTTAATTACAATAAAATTCATGACCTCCTGCTCGAGCCTCGGAAGCCTATACTAGCCAAAGTGCTTGTAGAACGAGAAATGCCAAAGCAAAGTGTTGAAGTAGGTGAAGTAGAACCTTCTTCTTCATCATCTCCCGTAAAGTCAAAAGATGAACCAAAGCTTAGGAAACGCCTCCTTCCATGCTTCCCCATTTGGATAACTTTGGAAGATTCTGAGGATGACCTTAGAGAGGGTGAGGAGGAAGATAGAGAGGAAGGTGAGAGAATGTTTTTCCTGAGATTTAGTTTTGGGAAGAGTGCTAAGAAGATATTGGATCTTGAGCTTTTCTTCTTTGGCTTGTTTTTCTTTATGGAGTTAACATAATAGGAAGGTGGAGGAGTGAGAGGAGGGAGAATATCCTCAGAGAAAGTGTATTTGGGGGTGCCAGGTTGAGATTCCCACATAAAGGGGACTGCAACAGCCATTCTGAAAGAGGGTTTGGACATGGAACTTTCCTTTGAAAGAAGCCTGCAAAAGAACTTGTCATCTTGTTTGATTTGGAGCTTTGTCTTTTGGGGAAGCTCAGCTTTGGTACTGATCATCTTTGATGAGAACGTGTGTGCTTGGTTTTTTTCACTGAATCTAAATGCGTTTGGTGTGAGAGGGAAAATAAGGATGTAGAGGCTTTGGACTTTGGTTTTGATTTAAATAATAGTGTCACATGTACTGTACAGATGAAGTCAGCACTTGGATATCTTTTAATATCACATTGTTTAGCTTCAAATGACACAGGCTAGCTCCTTGTTTGTCACCTAATGGTTTTCATCATTTTCCTTGGCTTATATATTTTATTATTAAGAAAATTTTGAGTCTACAAGTACGTACGTTCTTCTTAAGCAACTAACTAATTCAATTGAAATTTAGACAAGTCTTAATTTGAAATTGCTGTGTGTATTTTAAAGCAGGTTAATTCTTTTAAATAATTGACATAATGGCTAACAATATTAAAAAAATCCACTAACATTCCGTCAAGTTATGTGTTAGGCATGTGCCTAGTGCAATAAAATTAACAAATTTTAACTTAACTCCATTATGAGTCTTCTTAAAGATATATAAATAGACTATAGAGTATAGACTTTTACTTTCCTACATGATGAATTGCTTGATCAGGCACGATAATGTACCCACAAAACATGCTAAATTTACGGTTGCAGATCTTCCATACCCTTGAGTCAAACTTGGAAGTGGCACTAAAAAATAGTCCCTTAATAGAGCTAACATGGGGCACACGTACCACATAATTAAGGGACACCCTTTCGTATTGTGTGTTGTAATTTAATAATTTTCTTGTACTAAGAGCTATCTCACATGCAGCTTCCAGGAATTTACGCAATTTATTGCAGACTGATGAAACCTATGGCTGGTAACAGTTTCTTCTGAATAAGGAAGAACAAGATACTAGAAAAATATTGTTAATACTTAATAGGTTGTGACTATGAATGGGACTGAACTAAATGAATTGGGAGAAGATCACCTACCAGTGGTCCGTTCATCATTTATGACAGAAACTTGAGTGGACTGTATCCTGTATCAGTGATGAGTATTATATAGGGTAAGGGCATGGCTGTTGGTGTTTTAACATGACACGATTATCTTTAGGTGTAGGTGAGTCAATGTCACTAGCTAGTTGATCTTCATGCATAATTAATGGGTAGGGATGTTTAAAGACTTATCACACCAAATCTCTTTCGTTTACATAATAAGACACATTAATTATCACTCTAATCTCTTTCCTTCGTAATTGTGAAATACGTTAGTTCATTGGTAGGTTGAGCTGGTAAAATGTTGCTGGGGATGGATGTAGCCTGCATTTGGATTATAGTTGCATTCAACTTTTAGTTGTACTCAATTCACCACTTGAACTGTAGCTTTTTTGTTTGTATGCATTGAACTCCATTTTAAAATATTTTACATTATCTAATCACAACTCATATGATATATACTTCTTGATGTAATATATACTTGACATAAAATGGAGATAATATATACTTCTTAAAGTGTATATCACTTGATTATAATTTTATTGATGTTTAATTTTTATAAAATTTAGTAAATATAATTTATTTAAAATGAACTTTAAAATTCAAAAGTGAATTTAAAGAAGAAATTATTAAATTAAAAGTCATTATAGAATACCCGACAATAACAACACCCCCACAAATTCTGCCACGGAGAGTAGATATGTTGTAGATTAAGAAAAAAGTTGAGATGAAGATTTCGTTTCTAATCTACAAAGGATGCAGACAGAATCCACAAAGAATGCATATTGGACATTTATCTCATTCAAATATATGATGGCCAATGCGGAGAGCATCAGATGGAAGAGGGGTTGCATTTTAAAATAGATATAAAGTGGCGGCTAAAGTTTCAATTTTTTATTTGTTTTAAATTATATTTTATTAACTTTAAAATAATATTAATGATGGTTAAGAATCGCTACTATTTATAAATAAAAATTACTATAATTTATAACTTAGTGTTAGTTTAATTAAATGTACATTGAGGCATTTTTAAAAATTAAGATATCAATAAAAATTTTAAAAAATAGAATAACAAATTGAACAACCAAAATTAATTAAGGTATCTTATTATAGTTTTTTTAAAAACAAGAAAAAATAGGAGTTATTAGAAAAAATGAGAAAAAGAGGTTGCATGTTCAAATTTTTTTATTAACAAAAAACTAATACATTAACCACTCACATTTGACTTATAAAAAATAGTTTTAAAAAAGTAAAATATTAAATTGAATAACCTAAATAATTAAAATGCCAATTAAGAAATTATTTTAATTCTTACTTAAATTACAAAAATATCCTTATCTATTTTTTATTTTATTTAGGACATTTATGTAATTTTATATACATCTCTTTTTATTTTACTTTTTATATATTAAAAAATGAAAAAATAATAATTTATTTTTCTTTCCTTCTATTCTCTCTCCTACCAAACAATTGTATCTCATTTTCTCTTCTTTTTCTACTTTTCTTTCTCTTTCATTGTTTGGGCTTCTTTTTCTTTTATTTTCTTTCCAAGATCATACTTGAAATAGTAACAAGTATCTTTCAGTTCTAACACATTGGTATTTTTTTTATCGTGCTAAGTTACGTCTAATCACTAAAACAAATTAGTGCATATTAATTGTTATCCTCAACTTCTAGACATCAAGTGAATCATTCCAAGAAGTCACAACTTAACTTTTTCACACTACAAATAGCACTTATGGTTGGGGTTATGTTGTCTTCCACCTTGAGACTCTGACTGAATGGTTCCAAGTAGTCACAACTTAGTCTCTTCATGCTATAAATAACACTCGAGGTCAGGGGATTATGTTACCTTCTACCTTCAGACACCAATCAAACTATCAAAAAGCTTTTCTTTTGGTCAAATAATTTTAATCGTCACATTATAATTCTCTCAACACAAATAGTCCATGTCTGAATTATTAATATATTTCAAAAGATATATAACCACTTTTAAAACTAGAGAACTGCTTTAAAAGATATAAACGCTCTTAAAATTAAGGAACAACCTTGAAAAATATAATCATCCTTAAAACTAAGAAATATACCTAATTTATAGGTTAAAAGATAAAAATTACCCTCAACATTGGAGTAAAAATAACTCTAAAAACACTATATAAGAAATATCTTACTTCGTTTCAAAAAGAAAAGAAGACTTGACGGTTAGAACAATAATAAGCACTGTCATCCTGAAATGTGGAACAAGAGTCAAGAGAACACCTCAAATTTGCAGATGTGGCCCATAGAATGCCATCCTGAACTACATTAAATTTAATTTAATTTGTAATATCACTTTCCTATATGCCTATAACCACGATAGTACGAGGGAAGATGTGTTTGGATCACTTATTATTTTCAATTTCTTTTATGATATAAATATTTGTGTAAGTATGTTTGAGAAAAACTATGAAAATAGTTTATGATATATTTATAAGTCGTTTTCAATTTGTGGTTTATTTCAATTGATAAATTTTTAAGATAGCTTATGAAAATATTTTATAATTTCCATAAAAACAATATTTTAAGAAAACAAAACTTAAATACACAATCCCTAAATTTTATTAAGACTGGCATGAAGAAAGATATATAAATGAAGTAGCACATTTACGCGTACAATATTAAAAGATACGATATTAAAAGACTGGCATGAAGACATAAAAGTTTTATTTTATTTTATAAAAGATACGATATTAAAAGATTTATAATATTTTATACATCATCTTTAACCAACTGAATTAGATTCTAGATGCGAAAGGTTTTATTAATTGAACTGAAAGTAAAATAATGTTGTTTGTATCTAGAACCCCGTTTTTTTTAAGATTTAGAGCCTGTTATTCCTATTATATATATTTTAGGTCTATAGAAACTTCACATAATTACAAGGTACGTTTTACTTCAACTTTTTAAAAGTTATTTTTAGTTTTTAAGAAAATCGAAACCCACATCCAACTTATGCTCATCCATCACATGCAACAATACTCGTCATGATCTACATTCTTTAGTTATGATAAAGAGAGAGAGAGAGAGAGTGACTGATAAAATATAACAGCAAGTCACTTGTGGTTTGACGACCCTCCGCACATTATTTGAATCCCCCACTAAAAGGTGCTTCCTAACTGAAATAATGACGGCCTAAATTGGATGTTCGGTATACTTTAAGAATCAAATTTAATTATTTACAAGTTATGGAAATACGTACAAGATAAAATATGTTAGTAGTTATTTCGAGTCAAATCTCTTGTTGGTGTGCATAATATGTAGAAGGAGAAAATGAATTAAGGAGGATTTTGTCTGTTGAAAATCTCACATGGTTAGGAGACATGCACTCAAAGACAAAATGCTTCACAATTTTTTCACATCATTGTGTCAAAGTCTATAGAGATATGGAATAAACTTGAGAGAGAAACGTAATCTAAAAATGTATGAATTGTTTTAGTAACTCATATATAAAATTATATGCAATTGGTTGGTATTAAAATAAATGCTTTGGCTATATATAAATTATTTTGTTTTATTATAATAAAATGTATTCCTTTGATAATTTTGAATTATTTATTCTCCATTTAGCAATAAAGAGGCATGTTGTTAGAGAAAATTATAAGTTTGTTATTAAAATTTGTTGCTAACTATAATTATAAGGAAGAAAACACGATGGAGATATTAAAATGATCATGCATTAGTGAAAACAAGAGAGTATAAATAATTGATAAATGCATGTACAACAAAGTTTGTGAATAGTAAATGTGTTTTATATGTTTTTTTTATAAGTTTGTATGTAGATGGAATATTAATCTTTGGTGCATATAAATGATATAGTTATGGAAACTAAATCATTTTGGCATTTAAGTTTGATAAGAAAGATATTTGTAAAGCAATCCTAAATTTAGGAGTTAAAATCATAAGGAAGGAAGATAGTATATTATTATTCTAAGAACATTATGTGGATAAAATTCTTAAGTTTAACTATTATGGTTGGCTATAAGTTAGTAAATACCCTTTATGATACTAACTCTCAATAAAGACAAATATAAGATAACCAATTTCTTAAACTCAATATACCCAAATTGTTAGGAGTTTATTGCACTTAATGAACTTCTTGAGACCACACATTGCTTATGAAATAGGTAGATTTAGTAGATACCCCATAATTCCAATAAGGATCATTGGAAAACACTTACTAGACTCATGAGGTATTTGAGAGGTACCATCAACTATGGTATTGAATATACAGTTATGCGAATTGGATATTTGATTCAATGGTTATGTGCTTTCACTCGGAGGTATTGTTGCTGCATGGAGATCAACTAGATAAACCATTTTAGGTAGATCAATAATGGATTCAGAGTTTGTTGCTTTATAAATGGATGGTAGTAAGGCTTGGTGGTTGAAAATTTTTTTAGTCAACATTTCTCTAGAAATGAAACCAACATCATTAGTGTTTATGCAATGTGATTCACAATCAACAATAGTTATGGAAAAAAATAAAACTTTTAATGGAAAGAACAAACATATACAACTGATATATAATGTGATAAAGCAACTGCTAAAGGATGAAACAATTTCTATAGAGTACGAGAAGTCAATAATGGATTCAGTCATTTATGTGACTTAAACCTTTAGGGAAGAAAGATCTTTTAGAAACATCGAGGAAAATGAAACTTAAGTCACTTAAAAACAAATAACGATGATAATTCAACCTTTGTTATTGGAGATCCCCACGAAGAATGTTCATATGAGTAAGAATAAGTCATCTGTTAGTTTTACTAGCATTAAAAATTGATACAAATCATTTTCCTTTTTAGTCCCTTCCTAATAATGTGAAAAATTGTTAGATGTAGCATTAATGAGAGGTTAAACTTTATAGTTAAACTTTATCAGAAAGTTTAACACTTTATAAAGTTTTTAATGATTTTCATATCCTTTATGGGTGGTGAATGATTTGTAACATACACTTGATCAAATCACCTATATAAGTGGGGTGACTTGCATAAAATATTGGTAAATTTCTAGGGCACTCATGAATACCAAGCACATGTATGACTTAAAAGCGCAACATAGTGAAACGACAATATATGTGAGGGTGTAATGTGATTGGTGGAATGATAATTATGAGAATTGAGTAAAATTGATAAAAGAAAGGACTCCCAATTATCCATTTTTTCTATAATGATTCTTCTTACGTTGTCCACTTTAGTGTAAATATGCAAAGCAAATCAAGGGATACCATTGAAATAGAGTATTTAAGTACTAACAAGTGGAAGTTAGCCTTTTTTTTAAGGATTGCAAGAGAAAGCAACTAGATACTTCAAGGTGAAGAAAATCTTAATTGCTAAGCGAGGAGAATTTTGCTAAGAAAAATTGCAAAAAAAGAAAGACAAAGACCAAAATTCACTTAATGAGCCACCTTCACTAAGCAAAGAATAAAAACCAAGCAAAACCACATTATATTTCATTAAGTGAGTCATCCTTCACTGAACAAAATTACTCTAGTGCCTTTTTTCACTAAGCAAAGAATGTTTTGCTCAGCAAAACCATGTACACCCGGACTATAAAAAAGGAATGAGGAAAGTAGGAAAACCATCCATCTAGAGAAAAAATCTATTCTCCCTTCTTTCTCAATTTATAAAACTTCTCTTGAGGCTGTAATTTATTTTCATGATGGGTGTAACTAAGCAAATTTTTTAAGGGCTTGATGAACTGACTAACACTTTGTAATCCACTTTCACTTTTGTTCTAAGTTTTCATTTATCTATTATGATTCTTCCTTATGTTTAATGCTCGTTATTTTACTAATCAACTTGTAACGTGATTTATTTTAATTTCATATATCGGAAGATTATTTTAAAATTTAAGAACTAGGAAGTTCATCATATAGAAACTATGCTTAGGAATAAGGTAGGATCTATAGTGTCTGTTTGAATATTTGTTCTCAGGTGACATTCAAATTATTCTTGCTAAAGAATTGAGAAAAAGTTTCAATAGTTTAACTCTATTGCTAAGGAATTAGGATAGAGAAATCATTAACAAATTTAGAATTAGTTAAATAAACTTAGATAATAGTCATCAATTAAGAAAAGTCTTGTAAAGCAAATCAAACTCCTGACATGTTTTTTATTAGAAAATTTAACTTACAAACTAAATTCATAAATCTGATTTCTACACATTTGCTTTCTTATTTCTAATTATTAATCCTTTTTATTTATCCTATTTTAACTTTATCACTATTTTGCAAGGTTTTATAAAAGACTATTGAATTTATATTGTCTTTCACTTCTTGAAGAGACAACCCGATATTTATCGGATACGACATACAATTGGTACACTTGCCAAAAGTAGCATAAAACATTCAACATACACTACTATCATATGTCAAGTGTTTTTGGTTCATATATAATTTTCTACACTAATTACATTGTGTGTTGAGCCCTAGCAATGTAGATGTGGTTCATATAACTTGTATTGTAGTAAAAAGGGGTTTTATAATATTACAAGACAAAGTTTTAATTTTAATTATGTCTAAAATAGTTGTTGGTGAATTTGTATATGCATAATTAAATGTAATTAATATGTAACTGTAATTGTTAATTTTATTTAATTATTGTTTTAAATGTATTTAAGTCTTCAAAGATCGCATTTTTGGAGGTTGGGTGTGTGCCACCAAAGATATATATACATATATATATATATATATATATATTTATTTATTTATTTATTTATATTGTTTGTGGTTCTCCCACTCACTACTTTTTTCTTTAGGTGTGTTTTCTATTTTCTTGTTACTACTTCTAATACCTCGATAATCTTTGAGAGATTCATGTCTTATCTTGGAGGACTTACAATGACAATGTCCAACACACCTCAAGAGGCAGTTTTATTTGTGATTCTTACAAGTGTAATTCAGCATATGTAGAGACCAATAACACAACTTTGATCTATATCCCCTTACTCGTTAGGTACCTATATACCTGTATTCACAAGTCCTAATTAAGTACATAATATGAAAAGCAAGTTACCATAACATATTAAACATAGAGAAAATTATAAAAATACTTCCAAATTAAGTTTTATATGATTACACATAAATATCTATTTTTTTTAACCATAACATTAAATAATATTGTAAGTTTATAAATAACTCCACTACGAAGCCTTTGGTGTCCATGGATATGGATGTAATTTTACCCAATCTGTTATTGTAAATTGTATTTTATCTTATTAAGTTTGCGTAAAATATATTATATGTCTCTTTTTACTCAAGTTTGAAAATCAAACCAGCCGGTTCAACCGAGGATTGAACCAGTGTCTAGTTTATTATTTTCAAAAAATGGAGATGTTAGGAACCGGTCAAACCAAGTGAACCAGTCAAAACCGGCTACTTCAAGGGTTAGCCTGCTTTTTTTTAAAAAAAAAGGAAAAAATATATACAAAATCATAAAAATTGAAAATTTGTGGTTTTTGAAATTTTAGGGACACAAATGAGAGATATTCTGATAAGATATTGCAAAATAAAAAAATATTTAAAAGTAGTTTTTGCAAATTACGAAATATTGATTACAATTTAGAATATAAATATTTCTCAAAAAGTTATTTTAGGCAACATATATACTTAATAAATTGTATTATATAAATCTTATATACCTTATTTTTTTACTTAGTTCAATTTCAGTTGAACATTTGAACCCTAAACTCATGTCTTCACCGGTTCATTGACCGATCTGATTTTGAAAACTTTGTTTTTTATTCTATAACTATATTGCTTATTATATATTATAATACAAATAATACTTTTAGCAATATTTTTTATTATAAAATATATAGAGAAAATTATAAAAAGAGTTTAATTAGTATGCACTGAGTTTTTCACTAACATTTAATCACTTTTCTTCATTTATATGACTTTTAAGATATTAATTGATAAAGTCGTCAAAGTTACCATAAATAAAAGTTTTATATGATTATATATAAATATCTATTTTTTAACAATAAAAATATATAACATTAAATAATGTAAGTTTATTAAGAGTTACTCTATAAACGACTCAATCTTTGCTTAAACTGTGTGTTTATCTTATTAAATTATGTAAAATATATATTTTTTTTTAATAATTATATTACTTATCATATATTATAATGCAAATAATATTTTTAAAAATATTTTTTACTCAAAATTATAATTATATAATATTAAATAGTATAACTATATTAATATTTTATATATAAAAAATGACGTGCAGGGCATGATGGATATTATAGTATACATGTTTATCTTCGTACTCACATAACTTTTTGGAATCCAGAATTGTCCCGTGCCCAAACCAAATTTGATGTAATTACTAATTATGCATGAAAATATTTTTATAGATAGTTATAGAGTTTAGGTGAGTTTTGTCATCTATGGCCTGTGATAGTATAGCATGTGCAGGTATACAGCCGAACGAAAACTATTAAATAAAAAGGAGAAAGCCATGTTCGTGTATGATGTCTACATATAATTAAGCCATTTCCACCCACTTTGAAACTTATATCTTATTAGTATCTCGACAAGTATCATGCCGCTATTAATTATATCTTATCTCTAAGCTGTATATTATTTTTCTTCAAGGGAAATCATTAGTACATGAGCTGCATAATTTTAGGGTTTGTTTGATATAAACAAGGAAAATAAGCCAGGATAAAAGATTTTGAAATTTGAAGTAAAGAAAAATTATGAATTTCTGATTTTTGAAGTTGACATTTTATGTTTTCCTTCCATTTTTTTCTACCAAATACCAGAAAATATATTATTATCGTATTTTTTGTTTATTTTTTCCACCCAATTAAACATATGTAAAATGAAAAGTATGATGAGAAGAGCAAATATTAAAACACATAATTAATGATATAATATGACAAGATGAGGAGGGAAATGAAGTGAAATAAAGGTACATATATGTTACTTTGTCACAGTCATTCAATTACTACTATATTGGGCATGGTTACTTTTTATTTTTAATTATAAATATTATTTCTACTTGAGTGGAAAAAGATTATTAGTGATAACAAAACTTTTTTTTAAGTATTTAATATAATTGTATATTGATGATTAAATCGAAATTTTTAGAACAATTTCACGCTGAAGAATGAGAATGATTATTCTACTTTGCTAAAAAATCAGCATAATGAATATACACTTTAATTTTTATTGAAAAATATAAACAGAAGAAAGAAAGTGATATGATAAATAGAAAGACAAATGTTAATAAGTGATGTAATAACGCATTGATTAAAGAAGTAAAAAATAAAGTTTTACATTAAGATATATATAAAATTATGTTGTAAGTGATATAATAAAAAATAAGAAGATAAAAAAAAATGTAAGAAAGACTACGTGTATCAGTATATGATACTTAATTACTCACTATCTACTTCTTAGTCAGTTTAAAAAACAAAAGTCAATTATAGTAAACCTAAATTTTTATTTGAAAATAAATAAGCTTATACGTCATGTACGAATCTAATAATAATACTGGTCAAACCACTATAGAAGTGAACTTGTGGTTGTTGATTGCTGTGAAACCAGTGGGACCAGCTTACAATTCGTTTTTGTTAAGATTTTTATATTTAAAATAGGGGCATTTTGTTTGATAGAATTTTTTACCATTTTAAAAATATTCTCAAGAATACTAAAAACTAATCAAATATTTTTTTTTTTAAACTATACACTATCATTCTCATGTTATATTTTAAAAAATAACATCTCTCATAAATAAAAAATGACTCCGTGAAACAAACACTTTTTAAAATTAATATTCAAGACAAATAAGAGTAAAGAGGAAAAATGATTCTGTGAAACAAACACTCTTTAAAATTAATATTTAAGACAAATAAGACTAGAGGAGTGATAAAAATACCATCTGTAAAATATATAAGGCTAACATAATTTTAATCATTACCATTTTACGTTTTTTTTTTCTTGCAAAATTGTTCTTTTTGCTTTGGAATTAAGTGTTTCTTTTTGTCCTTAAACCACTTTAGAGTTTAAAATATTACAAAAACAATTATTTAAAACAATTTAAGATATAAAACAAAACAAACATAATTTACGATGACTAAACAAAAAAAAATATTTCTTTTAAAGGACAAAAAGTAAAAATGTACTAAATTGTGAGAACTAAAAATATATTTAAACTAACGTTTAACAATCATTGGAGGGGACTTAGTTTAGATGGGCTATAATAAGACTATGTTTGAATTTCACATAAGTCATGTTGAATGCCAATTCAATGAGAAGAAGATTGGATTCAAGGTAGGTTAGAAAAAGTACAAAATGAGATGAGAAAATAAATACACTAAGTGTATGTTTGAATAAGATTTAACGACGTAAATTCAATCTTTCTCTCCACGTTTAACAAGAAGCTTGTGAGAGTAAAACTTATGTTGAACTTTGCAATAAAAAGTTGCATAGTGATTCATGTTGTTTGATAAAACCCATTTTAAGAAGTGAAAACTGAATCATTTTTTCAATAAAAAAATTATTTTGAACCAACGTGTTTGTATTTGTTGTCAAATTGCCTAGGAGATTTTTATTTTGTTGTCTCTTAAAATCAATTCCACTCTTACTGAACGTCGTAGTGGAGATCCAAGTTGTTATGCATGCATCTGATCTCAACAATTTATCATGATTGCTTACTGAACGTAGTGGAGATCCAAGTTGTGATGCATCTGGTCTCAACAATTTATCATGATTGAAAATGTGTGCAGTGTGAGAAGATGCTATCAACAATGAAAATGTGTGAACCATTGTATGTGTAGACACTTAGCTCAACCTGGTAACATTTTAGAACTAGTAGATGAGAGCTTCAAAGAAGACTACAGCATGACCAATCAAACCTATGTATCAACATATCACTTGCTTACAGAAAATTCCAGAGTTGCAGCCAGAAATTGTTAAGATTTTGAAGGAGGAGATGGTCCTTCCCCCACTTCCATTTGAGCTCTCCCTCTTCACCTTCCAAATTATACTGCAAATCAAGGAGAAATAGAAGGGCACTGCTCTGCATGTTAGATCAGGCATGATGAATGCAGTACGGAATGAATTATTCAAATACGTTTGCATTTGGATTTTGGAGCCTGAATACACACGTATTGTTAGATTTATGTTGAATGCATACCAGATAAGTTGTGTTTTTCGACACTAGAAGTAGCATAAACATGATTTGATAACACAATTTCCACTGATTATTATCACTGTGGCTATTTCATAATACTTTTTTACTGTCTCCCCTGATGGCGCGTGGTTCTGCTGAACTGGATATATAACGATGGTTACTGGTTATCTAACTATTCATTGCAAATTTAACAAAGGGCAAAGGGTATCTGTTAGTTACAGTTGTTTTTAAGTGACAAGGTTGTTTGGTAGGCTTGCCTTGACTTCTTGGCAGAAACGCATTCTTACACACATTCTAGTCTTTCTAAAGGACTGACCTTGTTTATTTGTTTTCCGTATTAAAAATGCATTTATTTTTGTCGAATATAGGTATCCTATTTGGTACATATTTCTTCATCTAGCCCCATAATTTCTCCCTACAACCCATTTAACATTATCCCAAATGACTAATCTGGAATAAAAATACAACTCCAAAAAGGATGCAGAAGAAATTCCCGAGGTGCAGAGAAAAATTGCCCATATTGGAAGCAGTAGCTCATCTGAATTAAAGCTTCTCTTGTCCATCATTCAACAAAACTTTAACCAACTCATTTTGATGAAAGAACTAGAAGATCATTTAAGGCTTTTTAGGTCAAGCATATACTTACCTTTTTTTTAAAAAAATAGTGTTATGACAATTTATGAAACGTTAGTCATGACAAGAGGGCAAAATAGTTGCTCCACATCACTTTGAATTTGGCAACCATAAAGCAACTAGAACCCAAAGATTCATTGCTGCATTCGTCGGTCTGATATTGGAGATACAACTAAGCTGATTTTTTGTTAATAAACAATTCTAACACCTAAAATAAGCTGGTATAATGATAATGTTAGATGATCTGAAAAAATTGAAATTCCTATATGCTTCACATAATCACATTTCAATTTATTAAATCAAAAAACAACTAACTAAAATAAAGTGATGGCTTCGTGTTGACTAGGTTGATTAAAGTACAAGCTAGCAGACACTTGGCATGCTGCTTTTTTACCATTGAGAAACATAAATACTAAGCCTCGTTTAAAATAAATCTGAATGACAAATACATGCCTCTGAAAAAAAAAAAATTGGTACTTAAGAAAAGAAGCCCAAGGAGAATGTAAATTGAAGAGAAAACAAATTGAAGACAAAAATAAAGGGACAAGTTGAGGGAATGCTGGATGTTAATGATATCTACCCTTTTGTAAATTCCCCAAACCCCATTTTCTACAAATGTGTAAGAATGTGGGGTATTTGGACAGCTGCACTTGCAACTGAAATTCTCTTTTTTGCAATTCTGCGGTGAAAGAAAAGCATTCAACCCCAACGAAGAATTGCTGAACCCCATGTAAGACCCGCGCCAAAGCCGGCAGTAGCAATTGTTTGGCCTGCCTTAACCTTGCCGCTGCGAACAGCTTCATCTAAAGCCAAAGGAATGGAAGCTGCACTTGTGTTACCATAATTAGCCAAATTTGATATCACCCGTTCTGAGGGGAGTTCTAACCGAGTAGCAACTGCATCAATAATCCTCTGGTTTGCCTGCATTTGTTATGAAATAAGGCACTCTAAGTGTATCTAACATCACCTTTCTAAATACATGATACTATCAACTATGTCATGCAATTTCCAAGTTAATTAAAATGATATTCCGTTTTCAATATATAACACACATGTGCAGCTAATGAATTGCTGGATATAAAGGATATGTCAAGTTTTCGATATTTTTAATTTATATTTCACATTCTTTTACAAGAAAACAAGTGTACAAATGAACTTGATTGATACAGGCAAGTTTAACAAGTAAATGATGATTTAAGAAAAAAAACAACAACCAGCTTGTGTCCACCTAGGGTGCCAAAATAGAAGAAAAAAAAATGCATAGCAAATTCACTTGGTCCATCCATTTGAAGAAATCATATCAAATTGCACTAGTGATTCAACCAATAGATATCTGTATAACCTATCCCCTAAGTTATAATCACATTTGCTAGAAGCAACAATAGGGTTAGTATGGGCAACAGATGAAGAAATTACTTCATTCATCAATAACTGTCGCAGCAAAAATTTCTAATGAGTGCATTGATAAGATTCTAGAATTTTATTTTATAGATCATTTCAGCATACCTGATGTAGAAGTAGCCAATCGATGCTAGATGCAGGGAGACCAGCCTTTTCAAGGGCAGATTCAATTGACTGTGGTACACATCGTACAGCAAAACGAAAGACTTCTTTGCCATTCATTTGAATGCATGAATATGAGGACTGCTTGGGAGGAAACCCTAACACTGAACCATTTGAGTCCAATGCATTATTTGACTCTTTTTCTTTAATCGCAGCATTCAAGTGCCTATATGAAGTAAGAGTTGGTGCTTAATTACAAAATCACAGGAAGAAAATAATAACTATCTTGAGAAATACAAGCAAAAACCTTTGACCACTGCCATCACTATGCAAATCAAATCCAAATAAACCATCTTCTTCACTGTTGCAGGCCTGCAATGTAATCATTGTACCAGAACACAGGCATCAATTTATATCCCTTAACTATAAATTATTTCCCCTTGTCGAAGAAAAAAGCATTAGTTCATTGTCGTTCTTAAGCATCAGTTCATTGTCAAATAAATTATATATGTAATATTTTATTTCCAATTTTTAACTGTTATTTCAAGGATAGGGACAAGTGGACAACAGTTTTCTTTTCTTCATCTTAAATTTTAACAAGATTCTCAAATCCTAGTCTTCATCTCAAGCAAAGATAAGATAAACATAATCAACAAAAATTGTAATAGTAAAGAAACAAGATCCAAATTGCCAAACTGACAATTGCTACTAATGTTGGAGAAATATCAGGAAGATATACAATTACCTGTACTAGTATAGCACCAGCAGCATCCCCAAAAAGAATACAGGTTCCTCTGTCTGTCCAATCAACATATCGTGAAAGAGCGTCGGCCCCAATAACTAGAACATTATTAAATCCACCTCCTGCACTCACAAAAATAAAAGGTAATGATTTTCACCATATTTAGGAATTATTAAGCCAACAATAACAACCAACTCATACCCCTAATGTGACAAGCAGCTGATATTAAACCCAATACAAATCCACTACATGCAGCTGTAATGTCATAAGACAACGGATTTGTTTTGCAGCCAAGTTGTTTTTGAATCTGCAAGTTGTAATGACAATAAAATTATAGGAGAGATTCCATAAATGAAAAGAAGAAACCAATTCTTGGAGAGACAAGAGTACAATAATAAGCTATAATTATTTGCAAGAGGAAGTATGCAACATCATAATTGCTCAAATTACACCACAAACCCTTAAATAAGCTCATATTATTAAAAACGAAAGTAGTAGGCAAAGGCTAAACACAACAGCAGAATGTAAAGAATTATTATTATTATTCTCAACACAATACGTCCTGAATTCATACCTGTGGAGCACTACCAAAAAGATCCTCTGGCGTAGATGTGCACATCAATATTAGGTCAAGATCTTCAGGGTCTACCTTTGCCATGTCAAGAGCTTTCCTAGCTGCTTGTACTGCTAAAGTTGTCAAGTTATCTCCACCTGCAAGCACAAAAGCAAGCAATAGAAGGCAGACACATCACTATACTATAAAACTTCCAAAACAATTCTAAACAGGTTTGGACATGTTTATCTTATGAAAACAACAATGGGCTTTATACAGCAGATAATACAACATAATGGAAGCTTCACCCTCTTGAGATTCTCACGAATTTATCTCATAAAGAGGCTGCTTCGAGCAGGCAGTACTGTACTGTACCACTAGCCTGAAAGATGGACCTAATGCCTTGCCAATAGCTAACCTGAAAGAACTCGTCGTCTACGAATACCGGTGCGAACAGATATCCATTCATCGTTAGTATCAACGATTTTTGAAAGGTCGTCATTGGAAATCTGAAGAGTTGGCACAGCAGAACCACATCCAACTAACTTGCACCCTTTGCTGACAAACCTGAGAAGTGCAGACACTTTAATTAGACAGTTGAGAGGAAAAACAAACAGATTATTGTCATCTAAATAAGATTAACAAAGGCTTTAGCCATGTGAAATATCATAAGAAAGTGTCTGATTTATAACATAGAACTAGAATGTTTAACAGTAATGATGATAGAATGCCCAAGTTGAAAAAGACTCCATAGTTGCTGTTCTCTTCATTGATAGAAGATTGCTCTCTAAACCAGGGACTGGTTGGGGGTAATGGCACACACAAGACTTCGCAAGGCAAAGGGCAAGAATTTTCATTGAATCATTTACATCTTCATACTAACTTTGCTTTTAGTAACTGTGGATAACAAATCAAACTAGGATACTAGACAAAATCAGTAGAAGAACTTCCATGTAATACCCAATAACACATCCTAATTTTGACACCGTTCCCTCCTCCAAACACAATAAATAGTAATAGAAGCACCATACAAAACTAAAATTTCCTCTCTATACGAATCTAAAATATATTAACTGTAAGATTTCTGTCCTAGAAAAAGAATTTGCTGATTTGAACAATACATGTGATATATACGTATGACCTTAACATAAATTCACCATCATTCATCTCCTATCCAGTTATTTTTCTCCTTTGGCCCTCTAGGACCTTCTTCAGCTTTCTGCATCACTGACATTATTGAGTGGATATCAAAGCATGGGAGAAAAAGCCTTTTTTTTTTATTATAAGAGATTAAAAAAATGGGAGAAAAAGCCTTTGCTGTCTTATCCCGCTCAGTTTTTGAATCGTAAACAATTTTAGGACCCCCACTCTCTCATAAACTGCATCCACTGAGTCTCTGTGACAACATCTCCTAGATACTAACTTCTCCTGGCTCGTATTAAACTCTAGAACCACACACAAATTACTACGAGTAGCATCATTTCTTTCGACAAATATTTTTTTATTTAAATAATTGTAAAGGAAGAAAAAAAACTTTTGGGCCCTCTTATAAAGATTTCTGGATCCACCCCTGCTCCGAACCATCCAACTCCATCTCCAATCAGATGGAATCATGCTAATAGAGAAGCAAATTCAGTAGCCAATGCTGTTGCTAGCAATGCCAACACATGCATATTGGTTTAGAAGTCTTCTATAAGAGAGTTATTTATACCTTTTTGGTTTCCCACATGCATCCCCATAAAGAAGGGATCCTATTCGAGAGATGGTATAACACTATATGCAGACACATCTCTTATCGAAGATTCAAATCTTAGTTTGCCACGTTATGAGAGACTAGAGGCTTCCGCTATACCCAACCTCTATTGATTTTTTAGCTTTGGCTAGGGTCCGTTCTTAAAGGGGAAAAATATAATTGGGTGTGATTCAAAATCGAAGCTTTAACAGATATAGATCAAGTAGAGGAGAAAAACAGACCTGGGTAAGGGAGATTGGGAAGAAGGGGAAACGGTGGAAGCATGTTTCTCAGCTCCTTCGATGTTTCCAAAGCAAACAACTTTGGCGGAGAATCCAAAGGAAGTAATAGGGCGAATCTTCAGTCTCAAGTGGGGAACCGAAGGAGTGAAGAACCCAGATGCATTCGCCATTTACAACAATTACAACAACAAAAGAAGAAGAAGCAAGTATGTATGATGCAAGAGCAAGACGAAGCAACAAAGAAATATATATATATAAATAATTTAAATTTATCTAGTGTTGTATATATTAAATGGTGGAGAAGAATGCAACGCAGAGAGAGAGAAGCGATGCCATGAAAGGGAGAGAGAAGAATAATGAACAATGATCTTAGGCAGCTCCGAAACAATGCAGCGAGCGAGCGATTATGACTATCCAATTTGAAGGAAACTCCAATGTTCTTACTCGTTGTCTCGTGTCATGCTCTCTGCCAATTTTATTATTACTATAATATTATTATCATTATTATTCAATAAAGTATATTATATTTCATTGTAAAAACTATATTATTTTATTCAATAAAGTATATTATATAAGTCTATTATAAAAAAACTATGAAAGGTACTTAAAATTGGATAACAAAAGTTATTATTTAATTTCAAGGAATATTATTTTTATTTTTATATATATAAAGTAAAATAAATAAGTGTTGAAACTTGAAAACAACACTTGTATACACAAACGTACTAAAGTAGTTGACAGGTGGGGTGAGACGGTTGAGGTTTGGACAATGTGAAATTTACAGTGGGCTGAAATATGGGTGAGCATTGGAGCAGGTGGGAAAAGCTCATTGCACTTATATCCGAGTTTAAAATAACATGGCTAGTGAATAATTATCTGGACTTCCATTTAGATATGGATTCAGTTTTGAATTGAATAGGATTTGGTTTGGGTGGGTTCAATTCTCTCGGATATGGCTTAATAGAGGGTCAATTTTTTTTCCATTACATTTTTATATTTTTTTATATTTAAATGCATAAAATAGTTTCATATAATATTAATATATATATATATATATATTATAAATTAAATGTTAATAATTAATATGTTAGTTTTTGTTAATAGGAACCAAAAGATTTGAACCTATGACGCTTTTTCTCCTATCTTTTTACTTTACCACTACCAAACCAACTTTATATCTTCTTTCATAATATATTATTAAATTGAACTATTTTTTTTTCTTAGAGATTTGTTTAAACATCCTATTAATCATTAATATTATTATATTTTATCACAAATTAGCAATATCATACCTTAAATAATTTAGTAACATAATTACATAATATATATATATATATACACACGTAAAGAGGTATTCGCTTACTCGCATAGTAAATGTAAGAGACTTAGGGTATTATTGGTTCGGTTTGATTTTTTTAGTTTTTGAAAAATAGTTTTCAATAATTGTTTTCGGAAAAAAGATAAAAAAAATTATTTGGCAAGTATGGTTTGAAAATTGTTTTGGAAATGTAAAAATAAAAAAAAAATTGATCATATTTACAGAAATGTTATTAAAAAAACATATTATACTTGTAATAAGTCTCTTATAATCAATCATTCTTGGAGTAAGTGCATCTATTTCTCTTGGCTCTTTCATAGCATCTATTTCTCTCAGCTCTTTCATATATATATATATATATATATATATATATATATATATATATATATATATATAAAATGAGTGAAATATTAAGCAGGTCCCTAGTCAGTTGTTAAGTATCATTGTTGATAGAATGTTTCTCTTATATGTAACAGTCCATGTCATTATATTAATCAAGTGAAAAATTCTGGTGGTTTTTAGCCGATCAAAATAATAAAAGGTTATTCTTTTTATTTACTTCTGGTGAAAGAATATTTAGATTCTTGTTTCAAAGCTTGGTGCACCTTGTACCTCATTGTTTCTTGTTATTCCTTCATGGTGGACATTGTTGTTCTCTCTGACAGACACTTTCTACTCACCACTATCATGAGGTTACTCACAACACCAATGAAGTAGTCGCACTTGATGGCCTTTTTCTGGTGGAACTGGTATAAAACTCTACATGGTTGCATTATCAAGGAGGCATATATCGTTCATGGTCACAAAAACCTTGAAGGAGAGTAGAACATTGTCGCATCAAATGCCCTTGTCTTTGTTCTTGTTTGCCAACTTGAGAGCGAAAACTATAGTGGTGTCTTTGAGAGTGGAATTATAATGAATTTTTTTATATGGTCTTTCTTGTTATTAGATCCGTAAATTGTTATTTTTAGATTGAAATTCTTTTGACGTCATTTGTTCATGCTGATCTAGATCTACTTCATAGTTGCTTTTCATTTTCAGGGTATAAGAGTTTAGGAATAAGAAGGGGAAGATAATATATTAGGGATTTTTTATTTTATTTTCTCATGTTTAAAAACCAATGCAAATATTTTTTAATTAAAATAATTAAATAAAAAAGTGGTAAAGATTGCTATATATGAGAAAGACATTATGTCATCATGACACTTATTAGTTGACTGTATATTTACTAAACTACATCAGTAACTTAGGGACAAGTGTACAAATGACAGAATAATCGAGGACTTGGATGTTTCTAAAATTTTTTCAGGACTCAATGTCAGCATTTTAATCATTTAGGGATCTATTTGATATTTCACTCACTCTCATATATATAATGTAAAATACTGCATATAAAGACTCGACTTGGAAGATAAAGTTCGCAAACCTCAAATATGTGGTATATGTTTTGGTTTTATTTTAAAAAGTCTCTCAAACTAATCAAGTAAAATACTATATCTTGTTGTAAACATCACAATGCTCTACTAGCAAAAAACTTAATTGTGTAGCATGTTGGTTATTTAGAAGAAAATATCTCAACGATAATGCAAAATCTTTAGATCACAATATTCATCGTTGACAACCATTATGAAAGACTATTTAGTATCGAAAGTGAGAAGTATAGTTAGAAATGTTACAGAAGAGAATCCTCGATTTACTGAAGCGCGATGATCGTTGTCCCTTAAGACTCAACAAACTTCTTAGAGAGTTGAGGCTACAGGATTAAGAAAGTGAACCAGAGTAGAAACCAAAGGCACTCTATAGTACTTTGCTAACCGTTAGGGAAATAAATGTTAATTAAAAAGTAATTAAACAAAATTAATTGTGAATTTACTAACAACTATATAGTATTTTGCAAAAAGTTTTGCTAGGAAAATTGACAAAGTTATACTATAATAGGTTCATGAAACCCAAATTTGTGCTCAAGATTTTTTCCACTTACTAGCCTCTTTACAAGCCTAGTTCACGAGTTTTAATATATATAATGAGAAAGCTAAATTTATATAAGAGTGAGGGGAGCAAATCTAAATCATTTAGAGAGGAAAGAGAAAAAAGAGTGACAGATAATGAATACTAAAAAAATAAAAAAGTGAATATGTAAGATTTGATCTCAATCATTAATTTTTATTTTAATGCTTAGATTTACTCTCCTCACTCTCATATAAGATACTTATATATATATATATATATATATATATATATATATATATATATATATATATATATATATATACACACTCATCTCAAATAGCTACTTTAGGTAATGTGGGGCTTTGTCTATTGTAATAGACAAGTTTTCATAATAAGAAGTAGTTTAGAGATGGGAAAGAACACAAATCGGTGGAGATGGGAAATAGCAATATTAAGTTTAATTTCTATTTATATAAAGGGAAAAGTAGTGTTATTAGGAGTTTAATTAGTATGCATTGATAATGTAAAAGAGTTTTACACTGTCAATTGCAACTCTTCATTTATATAGCTTTTAAAGTATTAATTCATACAGTCAACAAACTTATTATAAATGAAGATTTGTGATTGAATATAAGTTTCTATTTATATTATGAGTGCACAATGTTTTTCTATATAAGTAGGTCATGTAAATGAAAATATAAGTTTCAGTCGAGTTGGATATAGGTGAAAAAAATTTAAACGCCTCAAATTTTCCCATAAAACCTATTTATATATCTTTTATTATGTAAAGACATGTTTATTTAATAGGGCATAAATTCGTAGAATAAATAGTGAAGGGAATTAAATTTAAGTTTATACTTAAATTACTAATTGAATTGAGATGTGATGGTGATGGAGGACCATCCTTGGGGCATTAAATAGGACCCATCACAAGGTCTATGGGAAGAAGAATAGAAGAAGAGGAAGGTCATACTACACCAAGAGCATTGATGATCACATGTGTAGACTTTGGTACATCTACCTAGTGTTTTGCTTGTTTTCCTTATTTTTCCCTTGTATTTTGGGGAACCTTAATCACTTAGGATTTCATTGTGTATTTTTATTTAGCCTTTATATTATGGGGAAAATTAGTTTAAGATTTATTTTGGGACTTAAACTTTGACTTGTGAGGTCAAAAGTCCATTTCTTTCATTTTCTAGACACAAGGGTATTTTAGTTATTTAGAGGGGAGGGACCTACAATTCATTTGAGGTCCATTTAGGGTTCATTTGAGAGACATTTAGCTCTCAAATTTTCATGCAACTGGCCTAGAGGTCTCCCACCCTCTCTTTAAATACCCTAGGTTAGACTACATGTAGTCACTTTGGATATTTGAGAAAGTTTTCCTCATCATTCCTCTTCCTTAGTCATTTAGGGATCTTTTGGCTCCCTTCCTCTCCTTTCTACCTTAGAAGAAGCTTGGATCTCCCTAGGATTTACCTTCACTCTCTCCAAGTGAAGTGAGCTAGCCAAAGAGACACCATCCAACCACCACCACCCAAAACACCATTCTTTTGTCTCCATTTTTCATGAACCACTTTCACCCATCATAAGCTCTATTTTTCACACCTATTTTCAGCCCTTGAAGAAGATCCATTTCAACATTTCATCTTGAAGAAGAGTTGGTGGCACCATGGAGAAGGTAGAGCCATCAGATGGTTTTATTAATGATGGTAAAATAATGGGGGAAGATGAGGATAATTATTATTCTTTTGTTTCGGAAGGTTTTAATTGAGTTTCAAGAATTTTTCGAAAAGTCCATATCAGAAGAGGGTTGCATTTAGTAATACTAAATACAACCCCATATATATATATATATATATATATATATATATATATATATATATATATATATATAAGTCTTTTGTTCTCTTTCATTTTTCCTTTTAATTTTCTCGTTCTTTGTTTTTCTTTCTCTAGTTGTGTTGCACCTCCAATCTTCTCTCATCTGCATGGTGGCCTTCAAGCCAACGGTATCTGATGCAGTTTCTTCAATTGCTCATGATTCTAAGAAGTGATTAGTATATTTATGTTTGATCATACTTTTCTAAACCTTTTCCTGATCATTTTCGATCCTTTTGTTTTCTTTCAAAGGGAAATTTCTTTGAAAATCTTGATTTCTAAAGTTGCTGTTTAATTTTGGATTCTTTTCAGGTTCTTATGTAATTTCTTTGGTTGATTCTTCCCCTTCTGTTTTAATCAGATTTTGGATGGAGAAATAGGTAAGAGAAACTCTTTTGTTGATTTTTGTTAGTGGATAAGTGATTTGGTAGTTAAGAGATTTGAGCTATTTAAAATAACGAATATTTTGAACTATTTAAGATAACATTTATTTTAATTATATTTTGAGCTATTTAATATATTGTGTATTTGATTTTGATTTGAACTAATTGAGTTAGCATATTTGTTAATTAAGATATAAGCTAATTGAGTTAGCGTATTTGTTAATAATAATATGAGTTGATTGAGTTAACGTATATTGATTGTAATTTAAGCTATTTGAGATAGTGTATATTGATTGTAATTTAAGCTATTTGAGATAGTGCATATTAGAATTTAATAGTTGCACTATTTAAGATAACATGTATGTCAATTGTAATGCGTAGTTATAAAAGTGTTGCATTGAATGCATGATAATGTGTTAAACTAATACTTGTTTTGAGAATTGGCATGTGATTGAAATGAATTATGATTTTTGGAAATTAATGATAATGGTTGAAATATATGATGTGTTGTTTAGTTGATGATTATTATGGGAGTGATGTTTGATCTTGAATTGGATGTGTTATAGTAGGGTAACTTAGTTTTAGTTAAATTGATTTTCTGTAAATAGAATAGAATTATTGAAATGACAATGTATTATTTGGAATTATGATGTAATGCATATGATTGGAATGCATAATGAGGATATATTTATTGATGTTGTTGGTTAGGGGATGTTTTGTTTAGTTGATGATTATTATGGGAGTGATGTTTGATCTTGAATTGGATGTGTTATAGTAGGGTAACTTAGTTTTAGTTGAATTGATTTTTTGTGACTAGAATAGAATTATTGGAATGACAATGTATTATTTGGAATTATGATATGATTGGAATGCATAATAAAGATATATTTATTGATGTTGTTGGTTACAACCAGTTATAGTTTGGTAACTTAGTCTTGGATGATATGTTTGATGTGGTACATTCATGTTAGGGACACAGTTCGAGTCAATGTAATCCAAAGTATCAAATATGAAAGGGGATATTTATGTGATTTGTATTGTGGTCGTGGTACCAAATATGCAGGGGTGCCTAAAAGACATACTCAAACAACGACTGTGTGTCATATGGTGTCAAGTAAGCACTAGACATCAATTTGTGGTCGTCAGATGAGTATTGCTTAAGCTTAAATTGGGGGTAACACAGGCAAATTGGACGTCTATAGCCAATTAGAAGGGGTCTTAAGTCTCCTCGGTGTCCGAACATAATGTAGATATTCTAGAATATGTCACGTCTGAACATGTTGTTCTGTGAAAAACTTGTATTCAGGGGAATATAAGTGTGTTTGATTTGATTGATTATGATATTTAATTAATATTTTATTGATTGTTTGTGAATGTTAATGTTCAAGTGGAACATAAGAGTGATTATTTGATTGTTTACTATTAGTGAATGTGAATTAATGGTACTAAATATAAATGTTGTGCAACGTTCATGCTTTATGATTGATGTAATGGTATGTTGCATATTATATAAGCTTTCCCTTGTAATGTTTATGTTTTCTGTGACTGTGATAATCGTGCTTTGCAGGGGAGTAGATAATAGTGAGATGCAGAGAGACAAAATGCTCTGAAATAAAGTATGTCGGATTGTGGTTAGAAGTCTCAAATGATGTTATTTTATTGTTGAGTATGTATATAAGAAAGTTGTGTATAAATACTAATATTTGAATTTAGAAACATTGTTGTTAAGTTTATGTGATTATTATGAAACTTGTGTGAACATGGTGTAAAGAGATAAATGAATTATGATATGCATGTCATAAGAATGCAGAATTATATGTTAACATGTTGGTTGATTTTGGCAACAGATATTTTACTATCTGCAGGGTCTCGTTGGGCGATAGCTGTCATTAGGCGAGCTACCCTGAGTCTCGCCAGGCTATGATGTTCGCTGAACGAGCTAAAATTGTGTGTACTAAGTTATATTTTATTTTGAACTTTGAAAGTGTTGTAATGTATGTTTTAATATTGAGTATAATATAATGAAAATTTTATATCTCAGTATTTAAGAATATAGATAATCGTAATTTAAATAATTATTAAGAGAATTTATAGTGTAAATCATATATAAAAATTTGGGAGGTGACATATTAAACCCGTCATAATCTACCTAGTTGTCTTTTCTATTCGAGCTGTGCAGTTCTGGATTGGAACAAATACAATTATTTTTTTTTGTTGATCTCTCAATAAAAGTTGAAGATAGTGTCAAAGAGTTTACAATAACTCATGCAACTGTTAAACCAACTGAGCTAGACTCCTTGATCAAAACAAATACATTTGTTCACTTTTAATTATTACCAAAATTAATTAATTAATTAATTATCACGAAAATTAAACAGACAAAAATACTGGTGAATCTCACTTTTAATTTAAAGTTTAATTAATTGTTAAGAAAATAAAAAAGAGCAAACTTTGGGCGAGTGTTTGACATGGGAAGGACATAACCATTGAAAAATCTAGCCACGAAAGTTTCTTATTCCAAAACTAATAGAACCTGCTTTAATGTAAGCTTTGACTTCAATTCTTCGGATTATAATGCTAATTTTGCTGAAGATGAAATTAGAAGGACTCGGTGTGTAAGGATAAGGAAATTTCAGCTTTCGAAAGGGACAATTGGAATGGTAAGTCTTGTGTTTTTTAATATGATGGTGAATTTTCTAGCATTGATTATAGCAATGTTCTATTGCTTTTACATTCACATTGATATTTTATTATAAAATTCACATTCTTTTTAATGATTATACATTCAAGTTTATATTATCCATACAACACTCATTTTATTAAAAAAAATCACACTTTATAGAAGTATCTAAACATAGATCGCGTTAATCAAACTCTATTTTGAAGAAAATCAACTTTGCAAAAATAAACTGGTTTCAATTTCAAGTTTGCAAATTAAAAGAAATCACACTTTATAGAAGTATCTAAACATAGATCGCGTTAATAAAACTCTATTTTGAAGAAAATCAACTTTGCAAAAATAAGCTGGTTTCAATTTCAAGTTTGCAAAATTAAAAAAAATCACACTTTATAGAAGTATCTAAACATAGATCGCGTTAATCAAACTCTATTTTGAAGAAAATCAACTTTGCAAAAATAAGTTGGTTTCAATTTCAAGTTTGCAAACTTTAATTCGAATATACAATGTTGTTGGGGTAATATAATTAGTCACAGCTCAACCATTTCTAGAAAAAGAAACAAAAATCAATTTATTATATAATAATAATAGATGTTGGGGTAATAATAATATTATTATTATTATTTAATTAATTGCTTATGTGTTCAATTCATTTAACCTAAAAAATAGATGATTTGGAGTTGGCAAAAAAATTATCTAAATCCATTTTAAATCGATGATAGTGATCCAGTTTAGATTGGTTGTCTTTATTTTATTTTTTAAATTTTTTAATTTTTTATTTGATCAAAATATCATGTTTACTATTAGAACAAAAAAAAAAGTTTACTTTAAATTTTAGTATTTATTCTTTTACTGTTATTTTTTTATGTTAGGGGAATAAGTATGCTAATTATTACTATAAATATTACAACAAAGGCATATCAATTAAAGTTGATAATTGAGGTAACCATTAAGGCATTAACCATTCATAAACGAGGATGAAGGAAAGATGTTGTCCAATAAAATTAAAACACAAGAATCTATCTTGTTTTTATACATATTTTTATGTTAACATTTTATTTCACTGATACAAAACTGAATTGAAAATATTATTCTTGATCATATAAGTTTAAAAACTGGGTTGTTGAGTTTGATAAAGACTAAGATGTAAGAGTATTTTGGGTAGATTAAAGTTTTTTATTTTACTTTTTTTTATGCTATAATGTCACATCATCTTGAAAATTAAATCCATTTTTTACTTCAAAATATCATAGTTTGTGATTTTGGAAGACTTTTAGTGGATCTTACAAAGGCATGTCATCAAATTTAATATATATTTTCAGTTTATTATAAAATAGTTTAAATTAAATAATTATATTATTTAAAATAAATAATTTAAATTAAATTATTATATAGTTTAAATAATTTTAATTAAATAATGATATAATTTAAATTTTTACACTTAATTTTCAATATTCACATTCCAACGTTCTTCTCCAATTTTCACTCTCTCCCTCCCTCCAATGACTCTCTCCCATTTTCACACTCAAATTTCTCTCTCATATGCTTCTCCCCCCTCCCCTCATTTCACACTACCTCCCTCTCCTTATGACTCTCACTCTCATTCTCTCAACTGCACCACTCACTCTCCCCCCTCCCATCATCACTCTCATTCTCTCTTATGCATCACTCCCCATCTTTTCCTCACTCAGCCACGCTGAACCACTCCCCCTTCCCCTCACTTAGTGGCGCCACTTCCTTCCTTCTCTTCACTCAGCCGAATCGGGCCACTCCACCCCCTCTGTGCCTACTTCGCACCACCCCCTCTCCCTCTATCGCGCCACCCCAAGTTTTGGTTTTTATTTTTCATTTTTGTTTTTTTTATTTGTTTATCGTTGTTAATCTGGTTGTTGTGTGAATTGATTTGTTTGCTTCTTGCCATTCTTCTTCCTTTTTTAATTGATTTTGGGGTTTGATATGGGGGCATTTTTTGTACGCACATGAACAAGAGAGAGAAAATAAAAAATAAATTCTTTTTGGAGTAAAGGATTGATTTTGTGTGTTCTTGAAGAATAATATATCTTCATATGGACATCACCTTTCTTTTTCTCCAACAATGTTCTTACCAATATCAAGATTTTGGCCTCAAGATTAGAATTTTAAGAACACCATTGAAGATGCTTTAAGCGGTGACATCAATAATTAAAGCACCATTTTTAGGGACCAAGACCATGACATCAATAGTGGTGGTGTGGTCTTTTTTTCTTCTTTTAGTTTTTTTTTTATTTTGAGATTTTTTTAAGTAGACATAGATGTGTTTGATAAAATTAGCTTAAAACTGATAAATTAGTCGAATGTTGAAAAACTAGTTATAAGTATTTGATAAAATTTATTGATTAACTAGTTGAAAATTATAAAATGACAAATGAGGACATAATTAAATATTAAATCAATAACAAGGTATTTAAAATAATTATAGTATATTTTAATAAAATAAATTCATTAATATTTAAATTATAAATTATTGTATTATATATTTAAATTATAAATTTCTATAATTACATATTTAAATGATAAATTACTATAATTACATATTTAAATTATAAATCACTATAGTTATATATTTAAATTATATATTTTTATAATTAAAATATATAAATTTTAAATTACATATTAAATTATAATTTTTTATAGTCATATATTAAATTATAAACAACTATAATTACATTAATCTTTTCATTAAAAAATTACTTTAATGAAGGAGATAAAGGTTGTGACATGTGATGAGAGAAAATTCTTGGGTGATAATTTATTAATTAATAAAGAGTAAAGTTGTAAAAAAATTAACTAGCAGCTAAAAATAATTATTTTTAAAAAAAAGTTAACTCAAGTAGATTTTCAGAAAAAAAGTTAGTAGTTACCTAAAAAAACTACTAGTTTTTTGCTTACCAAACAAAATTAAAATTATTTTAACTATCATTTAAGCTAGTTTTACAGTTTCAATTAACCAAAATGACAAATCATACACACTCCTAACCATCAAAGATCTTGGGATTGATCTTTTCACGCAACTACACAAAAGGACTTGGGCTCTTTAGTGGCCTCCTACATGTTGTTGTATCAGTGGAAGTTGAAAATGATTTTGAGGCAATGTTAAGGGAGAGTATCATCGAGCACACATAAATTTAAGAGTATGAAGTTATTTTAAGTTAACAAGAAGTTTTAAATTTAAGTAATGTAGTATGAACTTCCATTAAATTATAATTAAAAGTTCTTAATTATTAAAAAGTTCGATCAAATTCTCCGATTATTTAAAAAACTACAATCATATCAATTTAGGCCAACTTTATTTATTTAGTTTAGTTGATGAAAATAAACATGTTTATATTAGTATTTAATATAATTAACTTAAAATTAAAAAAAATTATGTCGATTACCAATGCAATCAATATAAAAACCACATCTTGTTAAGATTTGTCACCAATATAAATAAACCATTTTTATATCCATTATGAACACTATTAATGTAAAAATGTCTATTTATACAACTTATGTCCATCAAACTAACAAAGTTGATAAAAATTATATGATTTAGTGTTTTTAAATAATTGATACTTGATTGAACTTCTTAATTATTAAGAAATCTTATAGAAGTGTCTTTAAATATCAGAGGACTTAATTAAACTTTTAAATAATAGAGGAACCTAATTAAATTTTAATTATAATTAAACAATTATAATTGTTAAATATTTGCTTTTACAACATAAGTATTTACAATTATTTTTACTTGTTAGGCTTATCAATCTTGAAATTTTCTCTTATTTGATTAAAATTGAAGTTTAACCTAGGAGTTAGTTAATTTAAATATCATTTTTTGTATTATACATGTGTTTTCTTAGAGAAATAGTATACAGGAACAAATGTTGAAGGAGGAAGTAGATGTCGTAAGGGCTTAAGCTAGTTGTACCACAGTTTAAGCAAATTGTCACTTGTGCAGTTATACCATGGCTTAAGCGAGCTTCGTATGTCTAGGACCAAATTCTCTTTGTTCTCACTTAAGCAAGTCATTTGTGTGCTTAAGCGAGCCCTGCACAAACGAAGAAAATTGTCTTTATGCTCGCTTAAGAGAATTCATCATGGCTTAAGAGAGACTGCAAACCACGTCAACATTAAGGGAGACTATTGTAATTTGTAGACATAGCTTAGCCACACTTTGTGGTTGGTTGTATTGTTCTATTATTGAATAAAATTTTCCTTTTTTAATACACAAAATATAAGGACTCCACAAATACTTATTATTATAAGGACTCACTAGAAATAATAGGAGACACAAATAATATGATTATATAATTTATTCCAAATATTTTTATTACCTTTCCAAAGATAGCAACCAAAAGTACCACAAATGTGAGTAAAATATCAAATTTAATGAGTGTTGATCATGCACATTATCATAATAAAAAAATTAAGTGCTTGTTTGATAACAATTTTATGAAATTGTTGTAAGTATTTTTGTATTTAAAAACTAAAAAATTTGTTTTTTTAATGTCTTCTTAAAACAGTTCTTGAAAACAGTTCTAGTTTTTTATGCCCCGTTCGAGGTGGTTCTTAGTTTCTGGTTTTTGGTTTTGAAATGTATTTTGAAAAAAAAAAAACCTGTTCGGCAAAAATGGTTCTATTTTGGGTTTTTACTTATTTTCGAAACTGTTTTCACTCAATTTTAAAAACAATAAAATTTGGTTTTTAGATTTATATTTTTGTTTTTATTTAAGTTCATTACTTGAAGTCACGTATCACCATTGACCATCACCTCTGATCGACGATCACCAGCCTCCACCTCTGACTAGAAGTCACTGACCGTCACCTTTGTCCAACGGTCATTGGCCGCCACTTCAGACTAGAGGTCACCAGCAGTCACCGGTCATCATCTTCGATCGATGGTCACCGATCGCCACCTCAACTGGCAGTCACTAGCCGCCACCTCTGGCTGGCGGTCACCAGCTGCCACCTCCGGTCAGTGATCACTAGCCGCCACCTCTGGCTGGCGGTCACCAGCTGCCATCTCCGGTTGGTGATCACTAACTGCCACCTCTAACCTGCGGTTACTGGTCGTCACGTTCGATCAGTGATCACCGACTACCACCCCTGATCACTGGTCATCCAACTGCTACCTCTGACCACTAGTCACCAACCACCACCTCCGATTGTGACTGGTGGCCAAAACTCAAATAAATTCAAATTAAATAGCTTTGCTTTTTAATTTTTTAATTTTTTTTTTGAAAACTCAAAATACAGTGAGAATATGTTGTTTTTTGTTTTTTATTAATGACATTTCCATAAGTATGAACAATTTTTTTTTTCATTTTTACATATTCAAAACAGTTTTCAAAATAAAACTTACCAAACACGTTTTTTTTTTCTCTTTTTCTAGAAAATAATTTTTGAAAACTATTTTTAAAAACTAAAAAATAAAACCAAATCAATCATACCCTTATTAAATTACACTAAACTAAAACTATTTGAAAGTGTTTTAATAGGGTACAGAAAAACTTCTAATAGTTTTCTACTACATAAGTTCTTTTTAAACTAATAATGTATTTTGGATGAATATTTGTTTTAACTTTTGGAAAAGTTAAAAACTCTTAGTACAACTTTTCATGAAATTGTTATTTTAAGTTTCTCAAATTCTAATTTCTTAGGAAGGTCTTATATTTTCTTCTCAATCCTTTAGATTTGATTTAAGTTTTTCTTTCGTCTCTTAAATTTTAAAAATAGTTTTAGTTCCTAAATTTAAAAATAAATTAGGGTTTAAAGGTTATATATTTATAAGTATAAAACAAGTTTACATCATTATTCACTTATAAATCCTCATATGATTTTTTAAACATTTATTTTAAAAATCAACAAATTTATCATAAATTGTGTGTTATGATTAAATATGGATATTTGAGTTTAGCTATGAGCTACCAATGAAACCCACCACCCATATAATACGGGAGTCCTAAAACTTTCATTCCGTTTAGATATCGAGTTTTTTAGACTCCATCCATAAAACTTGTGGGTTTACCAAGTTAACTTGTGAGTCTCCACATAATTAATTTTTAATAAAAAATTATACAACTTATAAAAAAAAAGGGAATCATAAGTAAGAAAAAAAAAACCAATACTTTAGTCCCAATATACAACAGGATTCCTAAGTCATAACCCTATGTTTGTTTCTCAGTCACATTTTCACTTTCACTCTCACATTGTCGCAATTAGGAGTGTTCAAAACTGAACTAAACCGAATTGAAATCGAACTGCAAAAATTGAAAACCGTGAAAAATCATTTTAGTTTGGGATGATTTGATTTTTTTAATTTTCAAATTGCGCGATTTAGTTATATTTATGGTTTGAGATGTTGAAACTACACAAAACAAAACCACTCATCCTTATTTATTTTAGCAAATAGGCAAAAAAACATATACAATTACTCATTATTTTCTAAGTTTATATGTTTTTGACTTAATCTTTAATTGAATTTTTAATTAATATATATTAGTTGATGAATAAATATTTTAGCAAAATTATTTGATTTAATTTCATTGCATAAATTTGAAAACAACTAGTAAAATGTAATGTTTCAATGAATTAATTGTTTATAATTTAACTTTAATGGTTTAGGGTTTATATAATTTTGTTGGGAGTGAATAAACTTTTATACAATTTTGAAAATAAAATTTTTAATTTATGTTTTAATACTTAATAATAGAAATTCTAAGCCGCAAAACCAAAACAAATCAAACCTCAAAAGATTGGTTTACTTTGATTCAAATTTTATAATTAATTTAAATAAAAATAAATCGCACCATACTTATTTTTTTTAGTTTGGTTCTGATTAGTTTCAGACTCAAAACTAAATCAAACTGCAATACAAACATCCCTAGTTGCTTTAGATACTCACATGATAAACTCTTCAGAAAGAGCTCATTCTCCTTTCTAATTTCAATGTTTCGAGCTCGTTCTTCTTCACCTTCTTAATTTAAGACTTTTATTCGAATCGTGTCAATGTATAGTAATTTTTCGAGATCAAAATCAAACAAAACTAAAATTCTCCTAATTTTTTAATATAGGGAATAAACTGAAAATTCTTTCTTAAGGATACAAATCAATTATGCAAATGATTTTATCAAAAGGTTAGAATATGGAGGTTTTAATCGGTTAGAGCACTAACCTTATCTCCTTGAAAATGCATAAACAAGTTCACCATTATAATTTTTATTAACAGCTCCATGTGAAGCAATATTTGCATAAGCAAAATACGCATTGTCACAACGAAAAAAAGCAATTGATTATAGGTCCTTCCCTATAGAAAACAACATTACCATGAGTGGAAGTATTTAGAGACAAGGTTGAATTTAAAGCATGACCGCAGTAATATCTTTAACCATAGCCCAACGATGTTGGCGGTAATAAAACCATGCGGCATCCACTTTTGGTTGAAAATAAATTCATTTTGCCTTCACTAAATCCAACTTACACAAAAAATTATATGCCAACGAGCCCCATAAAAAAATTTAGAGTTGTTCAAATTAGTGGTTAGCCAATGGGATAAATTTTGATTGAAAAAAAAAAAAAGGGAGGAATCAGTCACTTTGAGTAGGCTCCAAATAAACTTGGAGCATTGGCAGTCTCGTAACACATGAATAATTCCACACTAGACACACATAAGGGAAACAATCAACTCGAGACATATGTGTATGAAATCTTAACTTATTTGTGGGAAAATTTTCTTTAGCAATTTTCCATAAGTGGGTTCTTATACGCGATCTCCAAATAAGTTTGAACAAGTGGTCGGTAATATTGTAGTTACCAAACCCGAAATTGTTTTGTATGTTGCCTTAGTTGAAAACCTCCCATTTATGTTTTATCCTATTGCCCAAATTCATTACAATTTGAGCTATAAGGAGGGGATGCGGTTAAAGTGAGAATATTCTAATCACATGAGAAGGTAGCAACACTAAAAAAATTAACAAAGAAACAAATTTTGATATTTGGATCCCGTGAAATATTTGAGCTTTTATATTGATTCAAAAGACCATAATTTGGAACCCAATAATCCTCCTAAAAATGAATGCTCCTTCATTCCCCACATGCCATAACAAATTAGATTTAACATTTTCTCAAGATTTAATAATCGGCTTCCACAAGTTAGACCCATATTGTTTTGAATTAATCTAGGAAAGTACATCAGTACCGCAATTATGCTTTGGCTAAATGACTCCGACCCAAAGATCAATGGGTCTATTGCACAAATTCCAGCCAACTTTCATCAAAAGAACCTGATTCATATAATTGATTTTTCTAAGGCCAAGACCCCACTTAGTTTTGGCAAACAAATAGAATCCAGGTGTAGCCAATAAACCTTCCTAGAATTGAAAGTATCATCCCATACAAAATTCCTATATTTCTTACCAATTCGTGACAAATAGATACTAGCAGTATATTTGTTAGCATTATATGATTAGGAAGAGCCTAAACTACAACTTTAGTCAAAGTAAGTCTTCGACACTCTTATGATGAAGAAGAATTCCCACATATTTTTCGAGGTAAGCAATTCTTTGGTAATCAAACTCGCTATAATTTAGTTTCTCATTTTCCAATGAATATACTTAGAGAAAAAGTTTCAAAATTTATGTACATTAACCTTTTGTTCTAAGCTAAGGCAAAAAGACTCAAGCACCTTTTTTACCATATCTTGATCCATTCTTGTTTCAACAAACAATAGGTCATTTGCAAAGGCCAAATGAGACAATTTGGGTCACTTTTAGAAAGCTAAATTTACATTTAAATCTCTTGTTGAACAACTAAAGTAATAAGGTGAAATAATTTCTCAATACAAAGAACAAATAATAGGGAGAGATTGGGTATCCTTGTCTTACACTTTTAAAAGGACAAAACTTCTCCATTCCACAACACTTGGAATGTAGGAGATGAAAGCAAATATCAGCCAAATTAACAAAATCATTTGGTAAACCAACATCTTGAAGAGTATTGTTGGGAAATACACCTTCTCTACACAACAAAATTACTCACTCACTACTCATCTAAAGGATCTCTACACAACAAAATGCACAGTCTCATTTTATTATTGATTAACTATATATATAAAGTAAGATAGAAATACAAAATTCAAATTTGACATTAATATTCTAATCTATAAAAAAAGAAAACAAATTCCTAAATTAATCTAAAAACAAACTAACCAAATATTTAAATGTAAATAGTATCCTAGATATTTGAAACAAAACTAATTCTTAAATAACTCTCTTTTAAATCTCCATCAACTCCATTATTTGAAATTTAAATTATTCTTCAACAATTTCTCCCTAAATTAAAATTTTCAAATAAACAACTTATTTAAAGAGAAATTATATTCTCAAAACTTGTCCTTCAAAATAGCAAAGATTTCTCCAATTCTTTTGTGCCTGCAACACCAAATTTCTCCCCTTGTATACCTTACACCCCGAATTTAAACCAACGTATTTATATCCTTGTGATGTCATCTCACCCAATGAAATAATATTAGCACTAGCAGCATCTCACCCAATGAGATAATATTAGCACTAGCAGAATGTACCAATCTCACATTTTGGAAAGTTTGGATGAGGTTGTTGTTAAGTTTCATTCTCATAATCCCAATTCCTTCAACCTTCATTTTCTCACCATTCCACAAATTAAAATGTTCAAACCTCCATTAGTCTTCAAAGTATCAAACATTGTTTGATCTCTACAAATGTGTTTTGAAGTAGTAGAATTCATTGTCTATTTTGATTCAACAACCTCATTAGTAGTTACCAAATACAAATCTTCATCTTTAGTAGTTTGAACAATATTAGCTTGAGACTCATCATTTGTCTTGATAGATCTTAATCATTTAAGGTCTTCTCTCATCTTCGGGCACCTGAATTGCATGTGACCTTTTTCTCTGCAATAGTAACACTCCACATTACTCATATCTTGTTCTAGATGTCATTGTGATGATGCTCCACAGCTAATCTATTAGTCTCATTGACAATGCTTTCATCTTTCATCATTCTCATTTTCTCTTAAAACTGCAGTTATATCATCCAACTTCAATGTTGTCCTCTCTACAAGTAATGTCTGAACCAAAGATTTGTAGGATTTTGGTAGTGAAGCCAACAATAAAACTCTTCGCTCCTCATAAGATATTTTTTCATCTATATTCAACAATTGACATACTAATTGATTAAAATTGTTGATGTCATCTTCAAGCATAAATGATTAGTTAGCGACTTAGACATGTAAATGCTCTTCAACTTCTCTCATAAGTGTTGTCCCGTTTAAGAGACAATCGAATCGTGCTCACAATCTTCTTTTGGATTTGAGCTCATTCTCTTTCCTTTATAAGAGTCAATTTTTCATCTTCTAACACCAAATCAAAACCTTGTTGCACTAAAAGATGTTAAATGATAGACTCTCAAATCATAAAATTTGTTTTTTCATCAAACAACGAGATTTCAAACTTTTATGTGTTCCCTGTCATAACTCAGATGTTATTGTTGGGAAATACACCTTCTTTACATAACAAAATTACTCACTCACTACCCACCCTTTAACGAAACACACACTGTCTCATTTTATTATATTATTCATTGACTCTATATATAGAGTAAAATAAAAATACAAAATTTAAATTTGACATCAATATTCTAATCTCTAAAAAAGGAAACAAATCTTTAAATTAATCTAAAAACAAATTAACCAACTATTTAAATCTAAATTGTATCTTAAAGATTTGAAACAAAACTATTCTTAAATAATTGTCTTTTAAATCTCCATTAACTCTATTATTTGAAATTTAAATTATTCTTCAACCAGTATTACTAACAAAACCTATTGATTTCTATCATATGCTTTCTCTAGGTCATTTTTAATAGTCATCCATCCAGTGTTACCTTTCATATTATTCATGGAATGAATCACTTCCTACTCAATTATAATTCCATTGTTATTTTTATTAAGAATAAAACTACACTGACATAGATCAATGAAGTCCTTTATCACCGCTATTGTTGATGTTATTCTTCTATAAGATTTAGAGTTTCACATCAATACTAAGTAAAAGCAATTAATAGATTTATTTGTTTTTTCGTGTTAAAAAGGTGAAACTCTAAATTTGATTAAGAAATGACATAATAATAAAAATGATAATGTATATAAATTTTTTGTAAAAAAAACATTATAATATTTTGGCTTACATAAGTTTTTTATCCATAAAGTTTACCAAAAATCACTTTTGATCCTTGAAATTCAAAAATATTTTTTTAGTTATTGAAAAATTAATTTGTTTTTTATATTAACATGATTCATTTATAAGGTTTGGTGTATTTGATTGTGCCGGATGTGAAATTGAAGATTGTGGAGGTTAAGGTTGGGAGGAGAGTGATTCACAAGTACAAAAATGTTCTCCATAACGACTGAAAGAAAATGACTAAAAGTGAATAAAAAAACTTTAAAGACAAAAAACTTATTTAAGTCTAATATATTTGTTCTAAATCAAAAGAATATACATGTTTTACTAAATAAATATGTTGCTCATATATGGTTGAACACAATTTTAAATATCGTTAACTAATTAAATTGTATTTGAAATTACAAATTTGATGACTTTGATATCTCATAGTTAATCATTCTTTTTTACTTTTGTAATTTTTTTTTATATTTTTCAACCAATAATAAAACTTGTCTTACAAAATATGTAAAAGAATATATGACTAACATTTTTTTTTCTTAATATCAAACAAAAAAGGTTAATATACTACTCACTATTTTAATGAACACATAAAAATCAACATAAAAAAAAAGGAGAAAACAAATAAAAATATCCTATAAGTACACATGTCAAATTATTATATGCGATTTTAATCCTTATAGTGTTAGTTTGGTACACATGTCAAACCATCATTCAAGTGAATATGAATTGGTTGGGGTTACTTATGTAACTGCCTATAATCTTAAATCTAATAATAAATTTTATAATAAAAAAATATAAAATATTAAAATTTTAACTAATAGGTGGTGACTTAGTATTGCTGGAGTCATAAAAATATGAATCGATGTCTAGGGTACATTAAGTCACAAAGTTACAAGTATTGATGTGACTAAATAATAAGGAATCAATGGAACAATGAACCAAAAACCTTCAATTAATCAGTAACTCCTAACATATGTAATTATTATATCCACTTGTATATATAAACTTACTAAAAAAAAATAAAAATTTAAGGATTGACCTCCTACATAATATTAGCATTGACTGTTCAAGATAACTGATAGACAAACTTTTGAAAGCACCATTTCAAGTTTCAACGTCAATTAATTTTCAAAATCAATTCAACTAAAGCAAACATTCCGTTGTGTGTTAGTTACCGTTCACGCAATTCAGCTGTTGAGGCGTGCGTGGGTGCCCATCACCAACTTTTACTGCACTTTTTCCGGTAGCAAATTGAAAAATATTTCTAACACCATTTTCTTCTAATATTTTTAATATGAAATAAATTATATATTAATTTGTCAATAAAATATACGCTAACTAACATCTTTACACAACTTCGTTTTTCTTTCTGAAAATTTTATAATTAAAATTAAAAATATCTAGTAACCTAATCTCTTTTATAAAAGATTAAACTTTTGTGATTTTTTTAGTGCATTTCGCAATATCATATTATTTTTAAAATTTATTTTTTTTAACAAACATTGTGATCTTAAAATATATATTTTTTTTAAGTTTCATATTTGCAAAAAAATAAAAAATATATATCAATTTTCTTTTAGATGTCAAATCTTCCCTTCCAATAACTAATTTTAATAGCATTAAATCTTAAATCCAAAATCAACTCCAAAATCAGCTACATAAGTTGCATGAAAAATGCTTCTAATAATATCTTCTTTTCCATAATTTTAATTTATTATAATTAGACAGATGTTTTTAGAATAGGAAGAGTTATAAGCCCTCAAACTTTTTTTTTTCTTTTAGAGTAAATATAACTTTTTTTTAAATTATAATTTTTTTAGTATATCTATTTTATTTCTTTTCATTCCCCAAACTTTTTTCTTTCCTTTTAATACATACAGCTTTTTTTAAAAAATTATAATTTTTAAAAAATATATCTATTCTATTTTTTTTTTTGCAACTATTTATATTATTCTCCGTTTATATTTGACCTAAAGTGCAGTAAAATTTCCCCTTATTGCTCTTAATAATCACCCATTTGTATGGGCATTTTGGGAAACTCAATTTGAAACGTTCACTTGAACCGCTTTTTCTGATTTCCCCCTCTGACTCTTGTCCGTTGCCAAGCACTTGAGCGCGACACGACAACATCTTCTGTGTACTAACGACGCAACACAAACAGTAACCTTAACTTGTTGTCGTTTTCCTTCTGTCTCTGTTTTTTACTTTGTGTTTCTTTGTCGCGTGCTTCAAATTCTGCCAAGGACCAACGAGTTTGTGTTTGCTTTGCTTTCTGCTTTTGCTTTTGGTTGTGTTGCTGGTGATGGAAATGGAAGCTGCTGACGTTGTCGAAACGACGACGAATCCATCCGAACGGGGTTCCGAGAAGAAGAAGAGTTTGAGAACGGAGATTGATACTTCAGCGCCATTTGAATCAGTGAAAGAAGCTGTCACAATGTTCGGGGGTGGTTACTGGAAGCCCCTTCACAGTAACATTACTTGTGTTGCTTCTGATTCTGAGGTACTTACTCTCTCTTTCTCTCTAATTGGGTTGTGGCATTGCTACACATAACACCCACCCCACTAGGTGAACTGCTATCATTTCGCTGTTTTCGTTTGTTGCTTCCTTCTTCAGAGGAAAAGGTGGGACCTTTGTGAGTGATATTTTGAGGGGGGTGTCTCTGTTGTTTTACTTGTGTGGAGTCTTTGTTGTGTTTCTGTTTAGAATGGGAGTAACTGGGCTTGTTCTTTCTGTTGTTTGTGTGGTTACTTGTAAATATGTTATGGTATGTGGACCCAATTGTGATGTTTCCTTAATGTTGCCGTAGAAAGTTTGTTTTTGTTGTGATTCTAGGTTCTTTCTCTATGTTTCCTTTGTCTTGTCTTGTGATTTGGATTTGGAGTCAGGTTTTAAATTGTAGTTAGGGTTGTTCCTTCATTTTGCAAGAAATTATGGACAAATGTGACTGAAATTATGGTCTTTAGGGTCCCTGAGACTTCAAAAACCTTGACATTGCAGCTGAAATTGTGGTCTTTGTGATAGCAGAGACTCCAAAATCCTTGATATTGCGGTTGAAATCATGGTTGCAGACTTTTTAAAACTTTGTTCAAGTTTAAAAAGATTTGGGGACCTTTTCAAGGTTTAAAAATGACTGCAGCCAAAAATAGTTGCATATTGTCAAGTTTTTTGGAGTCTCAGTAACTGTAGCCTAGCAAAATGTCAAGGATTTTAAGGTCTCTAACCATAAATGTGTGCCAATTAGTTGCGCTTGTTCATTTATCTGCAATTTTCTTCAATATTAAGGATCATGATTCAACCATGACTGTAATCTTAGTTTAAAATCTTTGCACTTTTGGTCTTGGTTCCAATGAGGAGAGGAACTGAAATCTGACCATTAATTTTGTTAAATTTTATTTTCATAAAAAAATGTTTATTTATGAAATTAATTGAAGGGCTAGTCTCTCATGCAGTTGTTATGTTACCGGAGAGGATCCAAACCCTGGTGTTGTTCTCCAATTAGAATAGGAGTTTCACTTGAGTAACTTATGTTAATCTTTAAAGCATGCATGCCTTTATTATGATGATTACTGAAGGGAAAAGTTTAATTTTGATTGGAAAATGACAAAAGCTCTTAACAAACTGTATCTACCTTGTCCTTGGCATAATACCTTGTATTGTGCGTGAATATTTTATTGAATTAAAGTTCTTTCTCTAGTATTTGGTTGCGCTAAATCGCGATGTTTCTCCCTCCCATTCACTTCTATTGTCAGCACCACACAGAAGAACTTGGTGCTGAAAAACTGCAGGAGCAGGCTGCGGTATTGGAGAAAGAACTGATCTTGAAGGAAAGGGAAACACTTAATGTGTTGAAAGAATTGGAAAGTACCAAAAGGCTTGTTGAAGATTTGAAATCAAAGATACACAAGGAAGAGTCTGAAGCAAATTTGAATCTTCAGATGAGCCAATGTGATAAAAAATCAGTTTTTGAGGAGAATGAAGAAAAGGAAAACCAAGTGAGTCAATTGAATGTTCTTCTACCTTCCAGGAAAGGATCTATCCCCTGCCCTTCATCTACTCCTGGCTTAATACTAATGGAATTAAAGCAGGCCAAATTGAATTTAACTAGAACTACTAATAACCTTGCAGATGTTCGAACTTCTGTTGAATCGCTTAATAAGAAATTAGAAAAGGAAAGAATCTCACTTGAGAAAACACGTGATAGGTTAGCTCAAAATACTTCAAAAATATCTTCTCTTGAGGAAGAGCTAAACCAGACAAGATTAAGGCTGCAAATAGCAAAAGATGCTGAAATTAAAGGTGCTTCCGATGATCCTTCAGATATTACAAGAGAGCTCCAGCGATTGAGTTCTGAGGCAGAGAATTTCAAAAGAATGGGAGAATCTGCAAAATCAGAAGTTTTGAAAACAATGTCTGAGATTGAACAGACAAAAATGATGATAAGAACAGCTGAAATCAGATTGGTTGCAGCCAGAAAAATGAAAGAAGCTGCTAGAGCTGCCGAAGCTTTTGCCCTTGCAGAAATCAATGCTTTATCTAATCAGGAGATTTCACCGGAAAATCAGGTTACTCTTTCATATGAAGAGTATACTGCTCTGACGTCCAGAGCTCAAGATGCGGAGGAACAATCTAAGAAGAGAGCTGCTAGTGCTATGCTTGAAGTTGATGAAGCAAATTTGTCAAACACGGACATTTTGAAAAAGATAGAAGAAGCTACAGAAGAAGTAATAACCAGCAAGAAGGCCCTTGAAGAAGCTATAGAAAGGGTAGAAGCTGCAAATAGAGACAAGGTAGCAGTTGAAGAGGCTTTAAGGAATTGGCGGTCTGAGGGTCAAAAAAGACGTTCTTCTATACACAACTCTACCAAATTCAAAAACTCTTGTCCATCCCATCATCAGAGAGATCCTCGATTACTCGATGTGAACGGATTGTATCTGGTAAATGATGAAGCCAGGCCAGTTCTAAAGCCAACCCTATCAATAGGACAGATACTTAGCAGGAAGCTGCTTCAACCACAGGAGTTTGAAGCCGGAGAAAGAATCTTGGTGAACCAGAATGTGTCAGTGTCACTGGGTCAGATGCTTGGCAAACAGAACAATGATCCCGCTGTTGATAGACAAGTTGAGAAACAAACTGTTCATAAGCTGTTCTCTACTAAGAGAAAGAAATTTGGATTTGCACGAATCTCGCATATTTTGTCAAAACAGAAGAAAAAGAAGCCAACCCTGAATTTGAGGTGATAGATTATTGAAACTGTTTGCTCAATCTAGCAGTGACAAAAGCTAGACTCTAGTTGTATCTTCTATCAGTCCTTATCTTATTGTGCTTGCCTGAATAGAATCTTGTTTTTATCAAACAGTATTTAACCATTTATTTAAGTTGCAGTCCATGCTTGTAAAATGTATATTAACTTCCTAGGTATGCACTTCCATTTGCTTCCCGTTGCTCTGTTGTAGAGATGATTCATATGAATTCTTAGCCTCATGTGTGATGGTATCATAATTTTCATCTGCCTAATGTCCTTTACTCTGTTTTTATACACAATTCTATACAGCTAGAGTAAGAATAATGTCTTTAGCATTGGCATTTTTTTTTAAGCAAGAAGGGCCTGCAAAAGCATCACCCATAGAAAGGGATTCTAACTAGGTGAACACTTCAAATAAAGCCTATAATTTGCAGTATGCCTAATAGAATTAATAAAGAAAAAAACACAGAGGACATACAACTAAACCCATGAAACAAGTCAATACTAATGACATTGGCATTAACTGTTTACAATCAATACTAATGCATTTTGCATCATTCTCATGACAACGTGAAGTAGTTAATTGAAATCGAAGCGAAACATGATGACAAGCCTAGTGTTTATTCAAATGTTCTTTTTATTGGCAAAATAAAATATATGTATATATAAAAAAGTACAAAAATACCAAAAGAACACATGTCTATTTATATTACATTTAGCAGTTAAATCTACTATAAATGTTTAATAACTAACACAAATTACTGAACATAAATAAAAGTGTAAGTCGATTCCAAAAAATAAATAAACAAAAGTTCCTCAAGTATTCCATAAGCAAGATGCATAAATACAATTGAAATCATTCGACAATCCCGCGTCACATTTATGTGACCTTTCTCATGGAGTTTTAAATTGAGCAGTACACTAGACAATTCTCATGGAGTTACGGACGATGTGACATGATGGAAAAGCTCTAGATCAAATATCATACCTATGTGACAATTCCAACAGGAGTGTGGATGATATGGCAGGATGGAAACAAATATTGAAACTTTAAATCGAGCACCTTAATTTTGAGATAATTTTGATAAAAATATGAATGACACATTAGAATGGATACAATTATTGAAGTTCCAGATCAAACACTATATCTCTAATGATTGCCACAGGTATTGTGGGTAACTTGACAAAATAGAGATATGTCAAAGTTTTAGAACAAACATTACACCTATGTAATGATTTTCACAGGACTGTGGGTGATGGGGCAGAATGGTATTGAAATGTAAATAAAGTTTCACATCGCTTAAATAATAGGACAGAAATAAATTTATATACAGTAAAACACTTTCATATATGTGGCAAAAAGATTTATTTAGAAACCTAGCTTTTAAAACCTTCATAATACTAATCACACTTGTTTCCAATGGCCCATTTATTTCACACCATCCTATCCCTTAGAATTAGAATTCAAATAATTGTCATTTTTTTTATTGTGTCTTGTTCAACTTTCTTATTATATTTTGGTTCGTTTTTTTACGTTTATCTTTGTTTTTTTTTTTTTTTTGAAGTTTTTGAGAAGTAAATGATTGTTTTTCTAAGTTGATTAGTTTTCTAACCGTGCCAAGCTACCTTTTGGAATTCGACTTGTCACAAAGATGACACAATCATTGCTTCCATGAAGATCTTCTTGGAGAATTCTGAATTTGTCTGCAGCAATCCTTGAGCTTGAGAGAAGGAAATCAGAGTGCTTGGGTGGAGTTCAGAGACTCCCCTTCGGCTGCCTGAAGTTGCTCCGCAGCAGATTCGTCCTTTGCTTTGCCTAATAGATTTATTCTAAAAGGAAAGGTAAGGTATGCTTTTGGTCCTTCTGCTTTTTAGTTAAATCATCCAATTTTTAAAGCATGTCTATCTAGTTTTTAGACTTTAACTTGTTGGTTCTGTCAACAGTTTACATTTGTTGTTATTTTTAAAAATATTTCTACCAAGTGTAAACTCATAAATATTTGAATTTAACATGGTTTTAAATTGTTACGTACAATCTTTAAAGATTATATAAACCCACACAATACATAATCATTAATTTTTTTAACAAACAATTTCTAGATATTTTAAATTACTAGAACACTTATACAGTCCTGGGGTGATTTATAGCGGTTAGAAATTTGTATTTTTCAAATTTCATAATATCGTTAACCTTGCAAATATTGTGAAATTAGATTAGCTAAATTATCACATTTTTCAAAGTTTGATAATCAAATCATCCATTTTTTTTAAAAGGAACATTTTATTCAGAAGAACAATATATCTCCTGTTACAAGAAGTGACATGATAGTATTCACAGAATACAACAGCAACAAAGAATTAACCTTAGATATTATAAATTCTTCCAAACTGTAGATGAAGACCAATGCCAAAAACAAAAAAATTCTACTACTTAATCATAAAAAACAATATTCAAGTTGAATAAATCATTCATAGAAGAATAAAGACGGATTTTTATAGAGTTCATAAATTCACATTCATGATCTTTACAAAAAATTCTACTGGTCAACATTAAAAGACACCCCTTGTAAAGAGTTTTTTGTCAACCAAATCTCCCATTAAATCATCCATTTGAAACTACATGGACTAAAAATTAAGAGAGGAAAATGCTCAGAGTTTTATACTGTCATCCAATCACAATCTTCATGTTCATGACTCACTATTAATGAATAAATTCAACAAACTTATCATATATAAAAAATTGTGATTAGTCCAAGTGTAAAACTTTTTTTAAATTGTTAATGTATAAGTATTAAATTTAAATTAAAATTGACTAAAACTTTAGAAACAATAACATATTTTATCTTAAAAAGATTGTTCAGTAAATTTTGACAAAAGAAATATATACATGAAATGAAGTAGTCAATATTGTATAAAAAAATATAGGCAACAATAAATATTTTATATAATGAAAAAATTGGTGAAAATTTCACAATCCAACATGGAATAGTGTACATAACTTTTCCTTAATTCTTTTAATTTTCTTTTATTTAACAATTAAAATTAATTGACATAACCAAATAATTAAAATCTTTTATTTAGAGAAAATTTAATTAAATGAATATAGTTAAAATTATAATCAAAAGATTTCTCAATGAAAGATGAAGTAATTTCTATTGTTAGATTTAAAAATAATGAGTTTAATCACTAATTACTAACAGGGTAAAAAATAATGTTCAATAGCAAATTTTAAAATATTAATTGTTAGGTAGAATTAATAAATTTATCCGAAGTAAATGTAAAATTTTTTACATTAATAATACATACTAATTAAACTAAAAAATAATTAATCCTTATTGTTATATTTTATAGAAAGTAAGTTTTAAATACTTTTTAATTATTTTCTTTTCTAATTATTAGTAATATAAAAAAGGTAATGAATTTTAATTATTTTATTTAAAATAATTACACAAATTCTATGAATTATTTTTAATACACGTAGGCTGCATTTAGTCCTTAAAGAATTGTTGAAGTATTATTTTTAACTCTGAAGGAATAAGTGTAATGAAAATAAAATCTCAAAAAAGGTCGCTATAATGAAAGTAAAAAAAAGTAAGGAGAGTTTGGTTTGATATATAGAAGGATGCAAGGGTAACGATGATAAAGATAAAAAATGTTCATTTATACTGTTAATATAATGAATACTCTCTTTTAAGATTTATTTTTCAAAATACTTATTTTATTCTTACACTTAATTTTAAATTAAAAAATAAATTATAGTGTTATAAGAGGAATTCAAACATTCAACCTCTCACACTTCAAACATAAATTTTACCACTAAACTAATCTTATAACTTTAAGAAAAAAATGCTTTAAAATATTGATATCCAACATACATAATCGTCCAACTATATCTATAATTTCTAATATATGATATTATATACTATATCTATAATCTATAATATTATATAATCTATACTATTAAAATTAAAAAAGAAATTAATTTATCGTAAGATGGACGTGAACCCATAATCTCTTATTTTTCAAACATAAACTTTATCACTAGACCAATCTTATAACTTTAAGCAAAAAATTACTTTAAAATATTGTATCCAACATACATAATTGTCCAATTATATTTATAATGTATAATATATGATATTATATTATATACTATATATTATATAATGAGAATATGACTTTTTTGTGTCCACATTTTATAACTATTTTACCTTCTAAACATTTTATGACTGTTTTCACTTTCACAAATATAACTTCTCTCTGTTAATATATGCGTATATTTCATGATAAATATTTTTATTAATATGCAAATACACATGTGTGATAATATTTTGAATTCTATTCAAACTTTCTTCTTTCCATCTTTTTCATATTCATTGCATGTTTGACATATCCATTAATGATCTGACATATTTTTATCATGTTATCATAAATAAAAATATAAAATTAACAAAATATATTTCAAAATATGCCACATAATAATTTATATTTCAAAATATAAAAATTTACAAAAGATATTAAATTAAAATCCTAAAATTGTTATAACATATTAAAATAAAAATGGGAATACACAGGTGCAACATTGTCTATGTTTTCGCTAGTGTTATTTACTCATTTTATTAATGAAATTAGAATTTATGGATTTATTTATTGATTACTACGAATTTCTTTACTAAAAATTTATAAATTTTAATTTTTTAAAGAAAAATATTAGATTCATAAAGTAAATAAAAATATGATATTAAAAATATATGAAAATATGTTTTATAATTTTTAACTTTAAAAATAATTAAGGTATAAAATCTATATTTTTTAAATGATTGTTTTAAAATTTAAATTTATTATTTTTATTTTTAAAGTAGATAAGAAATACACCCCTCTACTTTTCCCTCTCATAAGCAATTGGAACCATAATCTAAATCTTAAATTTGATGAAAACATTAAAAACTTTCACCAATTTGTCTTGCGTAATCGAGAAGGGTGTTTTTGCATTAAAAGGACCGACTTTGGTACATATCTCACGCTTCATAATTCATATTTCTGTCGGATTTCGCGATGCTTCCTTTCAGTCGAGATTACGAATAATTCTCCTTAAAAAAATAACTAATATTAATATTATTTTTTTTACATATCTTTTTATTAATTCACATCTAGAATGATTTTTAATTATTGACTATATAAACATTTATGCTATGAAGATTAAATTCTTATTTTTTATGCTTGTACATTATATATTAAAAAATCCTATAATATTTTAAAATAATTATAAAAATATACTGTTGCCTTTAGTAATTGTATGATTAGTTTCTTTTCTTTTTTTCGCTTTTAAAATATTTTAAATTTATGCCATAAAAGCACGTAAATTTGTTCTCTTATGTAAGGAAAACCACCTCAGCTTTTAATCTATGTTACATTAAATTCCATCCGGCGTTTTTTCACGTATTGCCTTATGTTTTTTTCATTGACATAGCATTGTATTGAATGGTATGAGTTGCTCTAATTTGCAATATTCACCAATAAAAAATTTTACCAATCAGGTAAATGTATAAGTTTATCCGAATGAATTTTCTAATTTTCGAAAAGATAGGTGTACATATTTAAAGTTATAGAAAACATCCAGATTCTAATTTTTAAGTAGAAAGCAACCTCGGTTATTGCGTAAGACTTAAGACTGTAATAATTTTTCTTTTGACTTTTTCGGTTTTCTTTTGGCAGATTTTTCTTTTGATTAGAGATTAAAGGTGTTGATTTTGTTCACCAAAAGCTACACCCTCTTTGATTCTGACACCTAATGATAAAACGTGAGGCACTCAATCTCTTTCGTGGGGCTCCCCACACTGAAGCTTTTCTCAAGTTTCTAGGAAGAAACTGGTATTATTATTGCTATAAAGCCAAACTAACCAATGCAATTGCAAAGTGAAGATAGCAACCAACCATTTCATGTAACCCAAAAGAAAAACAACCAACCATTCCGTGCAGCAACCAACTTGACTCCCATCACTACCATTTTATTTCCATTCCCTTATATTCTTCTCCACATTACTTCTTTTCACACAAAAAGGTAATCTTTCTTTTCTTCCTTCCTTGCATATTATGCTTCCACTGAAAACCACTCAGAACAGTTGCATTCTTCTTTCTCTTCACTTACCAGTTCCCACCCACCAATCCTCTAAATTTATCATTTCCAACTAGTCTTATTTATTTATTTAATTTTTACATGATCATGTGATGCAGTCAGGTATTGTCTGTTGTTATGTTAATTGGTCTTGCTTGCTAGTTGCTACTACATCAATTTCTATCATCTGTGTTGGATGACATCATGGTTCAGCCAGATTCTGTTTTTTTCTGGTTCTTTTTCAGTTTTGTTTCGTTGGTTCATGAATTATGATCTATCATTGCTGACAAAATTATTCTCAACTGGGATCTTCTTTTCTTGGGGAGGATGAACTGAATTGCTTGTTTTTTTGGCTTGATTATATCAACTCAATTAAGAGTTTTGCGAAGTAACTTTTGAAATACATAGGTCATTTAAGAGTTTGAGACGAATGGTCTTAACTCTTAGCAGGCCTTTTTCTGCTTCTGTGTCTGACTAAATTATATTTAATTGATGATGTTGTTCTATCAAAATGGCATCATATTTTGATGTGCCCTTCAGTCAATTCTTATTTCATTTAATAAATATTTGGAATATCAGGATTTTATCTGTGACTTTGTGGTTTATATTGGACCTGAAATTTTAACTAATTTCTATCTTTTTCCTGATGGAAGTTGTCATTAAAAAGAATTGTTTTGGCATAGGAAGCATGGAAGGGAGAATGGGACTCTTATTTCTTGTTGTATTAGGTTCTGCTTGGGCTTGTGATGCAAGGGAATTGGCTAACTCTGAGACTGGTAACATTGTTCACTAATTTCATTCTTTGCTTTTTACTATTCTGCTTAGGAAGACAGTAGAATGGAGGCATTGGCTGTACATGACATTTTCAAATTTCAAACCCCATTTATTAATGTTATAGTGAACATGAAAATTTTAAGGAGTGGTAGGTTGATTATGCATAGATTTTAGCCATTTTACCCATGAACACTTAAAAAGAATTGCAGGTATAGACAACTAGTCAATTGTCAAAAGATCAGATATAAAAGGTGTTTTAAAAAGTTTACAGTTTGGAATTATAGAGGTCCACTAATTTTTTGAGATAATCCAAAGTCAGACACTGTTGATTGAATTGCTCTGACCATTTTTCCGAGGCTCTTCCCTTGATGGGATTGAAGCACCTGGTCTAACATTAATATGTTATTTCGTCTTCTAAATATGACTAATGAGCTTTAATTTTATCAAAAGCCTTTTCCTTTAGAGACACAATGTTCAAATCTTTGGAGTTTTCCTTTGAATAATTTCTGTTAAGTTTAGTTTGAAATTCTAATGTGGCGTAAGTCATCTAATTGACTCATCTTCAAATTATAGAAGTAAGCATAAAACCAGATGTGTGTGCACTTTGTGAGGAATATATTACAAAGGCAGTTGACTATATGCATGAAAACAAGACCCAGCAAGAGATCATTGATATCCTGCACAACACATGCCACCAGCTTCCCACTTTCAAGCAGAAGGTTGGTCTTCTTTTGGATCTCTATCCTTTTGGTATAGATATCATTATGCTGTGAAAATCAACTTTAATTTCCCTCAATGCTCTTGATGTTTACACAACATTCTTGGAACCCTCTTCAATCTCAATGGATGATGGCCTCAAAATATGATACTCATCATAACTTGTCATGTGAAATAACCAAACCCAGTTTTGATGTGCAATGAACTAGCTTGGTGACACTTGTAAAAGTTTAATATCTAATAGCCACCTGGTTAGAACACCATCAGCACATTTTAGACTTCAAAGGGAGAATAAGTAAATGAACAATATATCAAATCCTATGTGATCTCATCTGTTTCGTATGTATTGCACAGTGTACTGCTTTGGTGGACTATTATGTTCCTCTTTTCTTCTTGGAAGTAGCTACAATTCAGCCTGGAGAATTCTGCCACAAGGTCAATCTCTGTCAGCACATTGCAGATATTTCCATGCAAGTTCAAGAAGATAGCTGTGAGTTTTGCAAAGATACTGTTTCAACTCTATTGGATAAGTTGAAAGAGAGTGACACTAAGGTAAATAATTTAATAATTCTACCACTCCTTAAGTGTCAATAAAGAAGGAACACCTTTATTGTTTGAAGTGTTCTCATGTAAAACACGTTTTGAACACCGACATTCTCCTACATTTACCTTGGTAAAAGCTTAAAGAAAGAAAATCCTCAAGAGATAAATTTCTCAATGACACTTTACTATAGAAGAATGCTCTTAAAGAGTCTTATATGAATTCCAAATTCAAGTGCGGTAATTAAAAGAGAGACTAGGTGTATATATAGCCCAATGAGAAAGTTAGGCACTCAAAACTAGGCAATGTGGGACTTTAGGCCTAATTAGGATTAGAGACACTTACTCTAAACCTAGGAGGGGTACAAAAGCTAATCCAAAGGTGTGGGAAGGAAGCCCAACACGCCTTGGACAAGAGGCCCCTAACTAAGCTTACCTCCTCTCATTAACTAATAACACTTTTTCTTCCTAATTACAAAGTAAATGGCCGAAATACATGGTCCAAAAGGAAATTAAGAGCTAATTAATATTTACAAAGTGGAATCTATAGACTATGACCTACTATGTCTATCTCCATCATGAGTTGAGATCTTGAAGAGTCTTTTCGAGTCAAGTCTTACTTTATCCTCCTAGCCATAGCCCTAGTGAGAGGGTCCGTGTTAGGTAGGATTTCATCAATATCGGACACTTCTAATTAGGTTTTCAATTTTAAAAAGTTATTATTTTTTGCTTATAAACTTAAACTCATACTTATATACAACCTAAATACCTAAACGCACAACTCAACACAAACTGATATTATTAAAAAAATAATGTTGAACTTATCTTTTAGCCTCATAATCATGAAAAATTAGTGAATATACCACCACTTTAGTTAATTTGTTGTTACTTATATTTTATTTCATTAGAATCTTAGTATCTATATGTATATAAGTCTTGTTCCTTATATTTTAGACATTAGATGTGTCAATGTGTTCATGTTGTATCCGTATCCATGTCGGTACTACTTAGAAAGTGTGGTACTGTGGCGTGAAATTCTACTTCGTCTATCCCGGTGTGAGCAAATTTTTCTGCAGTTTACTTCTACATGGCTTTTATCTACCGCAAAACTCTGATGGGTATTTCATACTTTAATTACTTCCACAGTTCTAAAATGATTGCATGGAGTTGTTGATTGAAAATTAGACTTTCTTTTATTTGACAAAGCCTATGGTTTCAGCCTTATAAAAAAGAAACTTTATTATAATGTCCAAGGGTAGCATATGAACAATATTTCATTAGAAATAAAAAGACATATCGAGTGGGAAAAATAAATGTAATATGTAGATTTCTACCATTTTTGTTCTCTTAAAAGTCATCTATTATCATCCAATGTCATAATCCTAGTACTACCCTGCTTGGTTTATATTATCTTTTGTTGAAAAAATTGCTAACCATTTATTTTAACATGTCAGTTAGAGATAATTGAGACATTACTGAAGGTGTGCAATTCAGTGGAGAAGTATGCAAATAAGGTGAGCAAAATATGACACATGCCTCCATTTTACTAAATTTGTATTCAATCATATGAAGTTTCAATTTTCAACCTTTATCATATCGACCAAATTAGAAATTATCGTGCTTGGAAGTTGGAATCTCAGAAATTTCCTTGCAATGATAATTTCATGAACTTGGAAGCCTCTGTATCTTCCATTATTGGCTCTAGTGATTACAAAAATTCTATTGGACCTCCTAGAAAACAAAGTTTACAACAATTATCTTCAGATACCCAGTGGAGGGTTTTCTGAATCAAGGATAATCTTTATAGTACGATCTGGATGGGCTATTTTGTTGTATATCATGAACTAGGCCAATATGCATACACAACTAAGAAATTTTGCGGTGTTGTAAAGAAAGTGCGCAAGTACATAATTTTCCTAATCCAGTCTTTTTTCTTTTCATCAATTCACTTAGAATTTTCATTATGTACAGTGCAAGAAGATAGTTTTCGAGTATGCACCACTAGTTTTTGACAATGCAGAGAAAATCCTGGAGAAGACAGATATATGCACTGTAATACATGCCTGCAAATCTTCAACAGTAACAGGCCAGCAAGCCTTTCTTTCAGAGTCTTGATTTTAGAAACAAAGCTCTACGAGATGTATGGTTCACTTGTTGCTGAAAGATTGCCACATAAACAATGTAATAAGGAGGAGGGGAAGTACAAATTGGATACATTATCAGTGGAGTTTCTAATAGTACTGTCTAATTATGTGTTGGTGCATCATTAAAAAAGTTGCAACTTCCTATATAGTGATTGTAATAGTCAAGCTTGTTTAATTATTGACAATATATAATTGGATTTTACATGCAGTTCTTTTTAACTTTATTGTTGGTATTATATTATTATTAGTGTTTAACACATGTTTATCACTAATATTTAATCACAACCATCTATAACTTTTAAAATATTAATCAGTAAAGTCAATAAACTGATATATTAAGAGTTATGATTGAATGTAGATATAAAATTTACACTATAAATATAAGTATTTTTTTTTATTATTATTATCTTGGATTACGAAGAAATATTTTTTTCAAAATTCAAAATAATTTTTTATTTACATTTTAAAAACTAATGTTTGATACTATGATAAAATGTGACTAATTTATCATACTTTTATATTAGGGGTTTTTTTGTACAGGTAACTTTAAAATATTAAATACTAGATTTTGTATTTGAATTTAATTTTACTGTAAATAAAATAATTTATAGTTGTCAGTAAATAATCCTTTCAAATATATAATATTTTTATTAAAATATCTTGTTCTAGTTGAATTAAACTATAATTTTTTTATAAAAAAGTAATAAACTATATATATATATATATATATACACACGTTGACCGAAAGACTTTCCGCGGATTTAGAATCAATCAATCCCATCGGTACTCTTTAACAGCCAATTTTTGCTAACAGAAAAATAATCGCCTATTCTATCGAGCAGTCGATTCAATTTGCTGATGCATCCTTGTCTCTTTTTCCTTCATCCTTGTCTCTTTTTCCTTCATGTAATATTTTCCACTAGAACATAACCTCATAATTTCTAGGATTATGCAAACTTATTTGCATTATATAAATTATATTATTTATTCCAAAGAGTATATTAGAAAAGTTTTTGTATAATAAATTAGTTAAAAATTATTTTAGGTAATTTTAAGAATAATTGATATAAAAGTAAAGTAAATGATTAAGAGTTTAATAATAACACTTTTTTTTTTACAATATATTAAAAATTATCATCGATACGAAGTTTAAAATGATTACTATATAATATAATAAACTTATCCTATCAAATAGTTTGTGATTAATTAAAAGTTTAAAAATATTGATGCTATTTTCTTAAAGATTAAGTCAACATTGAGGTATATATATTATTTATTCAAATTGAAATAGAAAGTGAGAAAAAATGTTCCTTTAGTGCGCAAGAGTAATAATAATGGTGTTACTTCGTGTTCTCTTATAGTCTTTAGCAGATTTTTCTTCTGGGAGAGAGAACATTACAGAGTAAGCATCTTGATTTTGTTCTTCAAAGCTATAGACCCTCCTTGATTCTGAATTATTCTTTGCACCAACCAACACGACACGGCCAAGTTCCAGCAAGGAATCCCTGCCACCTTGTTTCCAGTATTCTCTTTTTTTTTTTCTTTTCAATAAAAAAAAGTATTTTTTCTCTTCTCTCGATTCCTTGTTTAGTTTGCTTCCGATCAAAGCCACTTTGAAATTTAGTAATTTTTTCTCATTACTTACCATCCACTTCTCCTAATTAATCTTTTTCCACTAGTATTTTTTTCTCATATCATGTGAAGCATTCAACTATTGTATGTTGTTCTCTTATTTGGTCTTGCACTTGCTAGTTGCTACTGCTACTTCAGTTTCTATTATCTGTGTTGTATGACATCGTGGTTCAACCAGATTCTGTTCTTTTTCACTTTTGATCATTGGTTTATGGTTTATCATTGCTGACAAAATTATTCTCAGCCGGGATTTTCTTTTCTGGGGCGAGCATGCATGAATTGAATTACATGTTTATGGCTTGATTATATCAACTCAATATTAAGAATTGTGCCATGAAGCTTTTGAAGTACATGATATGGTTTAAGAGTTTGACATCATAAAAATTTATGGTCTTATGTTTGGCAATGTGTTATATATTTTTACAAGTGTCTGAGTACATTGTAATAAATGTTTGGAATATCTGAGCTTTCTCTTAATGGTATCTTTATAATACCCTGTAATTTTAATTAATTGATGGAAGTTGTCATTTAAAAAAAATGCTTTGTAATAGGAACCATGGAGGGGAGAATGGGACTCTTGTTTCTTGTTGTATTGAGTGCTGCCTGGGCTTGTGATGCAAGAGAACTGGCAAACCATGATCAACTGAGCAGTAATATAGCAAACTTTGGCTCTTTTGATAACATTGTTCACTAATTTCATTATTGGCTTTCTTTGCTTTTTACTTACTATACCTCTTAGGATGTTCATATAGAGTGGTAAGAGATACTGCACATGAAATTTTCAATCCCCTATTTATTAGTCTGTTTTGGTGAACGTGAAAATTTTGAAGAGTGGCAAATTGGTTATGCATAGATTTCATTTTACCCGCGTACAATTAAAAATAAATGCTGGCATCATATTTTGATGTGCCAACAGATAATATGATCTCAAATCCACCTTCTTCACGCCTAAGATTGCTGGATGCATTTGAGGAATTATGGGAATTAAGAGATGGATGATTCTTATATTCCATCCATGATTCTTATATTGGAAACTGTTGGGATAAATTTCAGTGATACTATACTGACAAGAAAATCAGGATAGGCTGAAGAAATGGGAGATAATATCATGTCACATGAAGACAAAGATGATGGTTCATGTTTTGGAGTAGCACCAGATTGCTAAGTTTGTTCAGAGATGTATTCTACATCATTTTTTTTTTTGGTTTAGCCCTAATATTCGCTTAATCTGAATTCTATTTCTGGTGGTATATCTTTGAGCATTTAAATAGTTAGTTAGTTTTATTAATTGTTATTAAGTGAAGAATTTTAACCTAGACACTTTTATTAAGTTTAATACTGAAGGTGCCAATTTGTCAAACTGAAGCAAATGTGGATTGATTGAACATCATGGACATATCTTTCAAATTTTGCTTTGAATAATTTACTGTTAAATATATAATAGTTTAAAATGCAAATATGGCATAAATCATCTTGTTGACCTATCTTCGAATTGCAGAACTAAGCAGAAAACTAGATGTGTGTGCACTTTGTGAGGAATATACTACCAAGGCACTTTATTATCTAAATGAAAACAAGACCCAGCAAGAGATCATTGATATCCTGCACAATACTTGCTACCAGCTTCACTCTTTAAAGAAGAAGGTTGGTCATTTTCTGGTGTCTTGTATAGATATCCTGCACAATATTGTAGTCTGTAGTTGTTCTCAATTGATGAAAAAATCAACTATAATTTCCACTATGCTCTCTAATGTTTAAACAACGCTGTTGGCACCCTCTTCAATCTCAATGCATGATGGTCTATATGATACTTATAATAACCTGTCATATAAAGAATAACAAAACCAATTTATGTCTAATGAACAAACTTGCCGAAACTTGTAAAAGTTGATGGTCTTAAGACAATGGTCACCAGTCTGATAACCATCAACACACTTTAGACTTCAAATGAAGCATTTCATAAGTGAATGGATCACATTTATAAGATTTGTATGAATTATTGAATCCATCTGTTTCTTTTGTATATGTTACACAGTGCATTACTTTGGTGGACTATTATGCTCCTCTTTTCTTCCTAGAAATATCTACAATTCAGCCTGGAGAATTCTGCCATAAGGTCAATCTCTGTCAGCTCATTACATATATTTCCTTGCAAGTTCAAGAAGACACCAGTGGGTTTTGCAAAGTTACTGTTTCAACTCTATTTGCTAAGTTGAAAGATAGTAACACTAAGGTAAGTAATTTCATCTCTCTTCAACTCCAGTAAAATGTAGCACTGTAGTGTGAAATTTTACTTCATTTGTCCTGATATGAGCAAAATTTTTCTATAGTATCTAGTTCTACATGGTTTCATTCACCACAAAACTTTGATGGTGGCGGGTTTTCATAACCTATCATTAAAAAATTGTTAAAAATTTATTTTAGAAATAAAACACTTTCATTAAAAAATTATTCCTAAAACACTCACATTAAAGAATTATTCCTAAAAATGTTTTTATTTGAGAATGAGGATTCACATTTATGCTTTCATTTAAAAATGTTTCCTAAAACACTAAAGTTTTTGTTCTATCAGAAGTTCCCTTCCATCTTTGATTTGACCTCTTCAATTTCTTAATCCTAGTATCATTCTTGCTTGGTTTAGACTATCTTTTGTTGAACAAACTTCTAACCTTATAACTTGTCAGCTTGACATAACTGAGACATTACTGAAGGTGTGCAATTCAGTGGACAAGTATACAAACAAGGTGAGCAAATCTGACTAATTTATCCATTTTCCTCAATTCGTATTCAGTCATATGAAGTTTCAATTTTTCATCTTTTATCCTATTGAACAAATTAGAAATTATCATGATTGGAACCCTGGTAATTTCGTTGCGATGATAATTTCATGGACTTAGTAACCTCCTTACCATCAATAATTGACTCTAGTGTCAAAATTTATTTATGCATACTCATTGCACTTACTAGAGAAACAAACTCTAAAAACAATTATCTTCCGCTATTGGGAGGAAGGATTTTTTGAAATAAGGATATTGATTATAGCATCAGATTGCCTATTTCTTTGTACATTATGAACTACGCCAATATAACTAAGAATTTTGAAGAGTTCAGTAGAAAGTGCACAAGAATGTCATTTTCCTAACTTCATTTTGACTTTGATTTTTTGTTTATCTTCCAAATTGTCTGCAGTGCAAGAAAACGGTTCTAGAGTATGGACCCTTGGTTTTTGACAATGCAGAGAACTTGCTAGAGAGGACAGATATATGCACTGCAATATATGCCCTGCAAATCTTCAACAGTGGCTGGCCAGCAAATCTTTCTTTTAGATTCTTGTGGAAACAACGTTCTAATAGATTTGTGGTGTACTTTTTGCAGAAGATTGCCATATATATGACAACACACTGGGGAGACTACAAATTTGATACATTATGAGTGTAAAATTTTTATACTATCCAATGACATGTTGGCACATCATTAAAAAATTAAGGCTTCCTCTGTAGTGATTGTGATACTCAAGCTTGTTTAATTATTTGACAATATATATTTGAATGCTTAAATGCAGATCCTTCAAAGAAAATCCGGATTTTATGGTATCTATGTAAAATTTTGAATGTTTTTATTTGGGATTGCCAAATTAAAAGTAGGATGTGTAATGTGAGATGTGTGATTTTGCTTCGCACAATATATACTCATTAATTGTAAAATTCCAAAATGCTAATTAAATTGATGTTATTTGCATTTCTTCATTCAGGAAGTCTGCAATTCTAACTCTGTTACCCTTTCTATGTCCACCCTAGCTAGTTTCTTAATTCATTCGTTTGTTTGATTTCAATTTACTTTTTCATCACCGGCACGCAAAATAAATTATGGTATTGTAACAAAGAAACATTAACTACACTCTTTCTAGAGAAAATATTAAGTGATTTAAGACTACTGTAGTATTTATTAATCTTCATATGGCATATAATTAAGGGTTATTAATTTTATCCTCAAGTGTAAAACTTGAATAATGTTGGATGACAATAAATATATAGATTGCTCAGAATTATGAACACGTAGTAGTATCCAACTACCTAATATTCTTTCTTTGTGAAACATTCTTTATGTCAAATTTTAACCAATAATACAAAGTGAGTACATAAGAAAAACTGTGTTACTAACGGTTACCTGTAACACATCTTTTTGATAGCTAGGCCTAGGTGTCTTTTGTGATATAATCACTCTAGCCGCCAAAAAATTGTGCGGTGAGTGATGACACCAAAGTTCAAACAGAGTCGACAAAGATATTAAATAGCATTCTTAAATTTCCAAGTATTGGACCAGGAAATCAGGATCTGGCGGGTGATATGATATAATTTTCCTTTCCTACAAGACCACTAGTTTGGATTGGAAACACCACTCTGTATTCTGGCCCATGCTTATAGAGGGTCCACGTACCCAGGTGTAATTTTCACGTGTCATAGTGAAAGATGATAACAATATGGTATGGTTCATGATGTGTGGATATTTGATGTAGTGTTTGCGTGGATTTGAATTCTCTCTTAAGAAATAATATTGACAATGAAATCCCACAAAAAAGAAAGAAAGAATTTGTCTTAACAAACTGCTTCATACAGTAACTATTTCAATTTCTTAACAGGATAAGAATTTGTCTCCACTCATAATTCACACTAAATGAGAAGGCCAGTCTAAATCTGTGTTTTGTCTGCATTGATAAGTTGAGGGAAATATCTCCCTATAATTTATGTTGGAATTTGGATTTTGTGGGCATCTACTTCAGCTTCATGTGGGGCTGGCTATGCCTAATAATGTGAGGCAGAGGCATTATTTCAGTTGTTTGGTGTAGTTGGCTTGTGATTTGTGAATGAAACTTCAGCCCCTTCGAGCTCCCTCTTTTGAACCATACGTTATTGTCAATAACTCATTAAAGTACGAATTGAAGTGATTAAATGTTTCGTTTTCGTAGCATATATATGTGCAAGATACGTTTAAATTTTGTTGTCCTTAGGTTACGTGCGAGTTCATTGCATGCGTGTGCGTGTGTAATTCGTTGTCACTAATTTGTGTCTGGGATAATTGTTTATTATTTGAAATAGTTGGCTCCCAAATGTACAGATATATTTAAAGTGGGAATTGGGAGGAACTAAATACACAAGAAACGTTTCATTGTATGAATATGGCTTCAATCTTAATTTTGTGGGGTATTGATATTTTTATTTTTCTTTTTTTTATATTTGTAAATTTATATTATTGGTTTACTTGGGTTTTCAGTTTTGAGTTATTAAATATTTGTATATGAGACTACGTTGTAGCCGAAAAGGCCGACTCACTGTACACTAGATGACACAGTCCCACTCTTCTCACTCACAGTCAGAGTCAGAGGCTCACAGGACTCTCACTCTCACACACAAGGCCACCACACGACGCCGTTGGACCGCCGCACTGCGCCTCTGCTTCACTGAACCGCATCGTTGCGTTTTTGAACCACTGCCCTCCGCCGCATTGCTGAACCACCGCACCGCGCCTCTGCGTCGCTGAACCACTGCACTGCGCCGCATTTGTATGTTTGCTATTTTAGGCTTTAATCACCATTTTGATTTTTGAAGGGGATTGTTCTCTGCTTGGGTTCCTTTTACTGTGCATATTCTGAACTGCTAGTTTTTAGGGTTTAATCACCTTTTTTATTTTTTAAGGAGATTGTTCTCTGTTTCGATTCCTTTAACTATGCATATTCTCAAACTTATGTTGTGCATATTCTGAAACTTTGCAGAGTTTTCAAGTGTTTGAAGGATTTTTTGTCTCATTTGAAACTTTGCAAGGTATGTTTTTCTATTCTCTATGACTTATTATACTGAATAGTGTTAAGTGATTGAATTTATGTGTTTGACTAGCTGAATTTATTTTAGATTATTATTTGATTGCCTGAATTTATGTTGAATCTATGACTGGGTCTGGCTGCATTCTGTTATAGTTTTCACTTTTCAAATGTAAATGATATGTTAAAACAATTTGTAAATATGTTTAACAAAATGGAATCGGAAACAACTGTTAATGAACCCCCCATTGATGAATTAAATGAACCAGTACCTCATATTCCTAAAGAAACTTATTCTAGACCAAGCAAAAAGCCTAAGTCTACTACATCTAAAGTTTGGGATCATTTTAGTAAAATTGGTGTAAAAGACAGTAAAGAAAAGGCTGCATGTAACCATTGTGGTCAAGAATATGTTTGTGGGGGTATAAAAATAGGGACTTCATCTATGTTGCGTCACTTGGAAAAGTGTGAAGTGTTGAAACAAAAAAGAAAGGCTGCAAAGTTGGGAAATATGATAATTGATATGTTTGGGAGGTTGAGTTCTAGGGAAATAGACCAAAAACATGTAGATAATTTGCTTTCAAGAGCTATAATTCAACCTGGTCTGTCTTTTAGCTTTGTTGAGTATAAGTTGATTGGGGAGTTATTGTATTTACATCCTGGATTAAGAATTCCTAGTAGGAATACTGCTGTCTCTAATCTTTGGAGAATTCATGATGATGAAAAATAAAAAGTGAAACATGCAATGCATAGAGCTAATAGTAGGATTTGTTTGACATTTGATTATTGGACCTGCATAACCCAAGAAGGATACATTTGTGTGACTGCTCATTTTATTGATGCTAATTGGAAACTGAACAGTAAGTATCAGCATTTTACAGAAAGAGTAATAAGCTTGTAAAGACTAAAGAGAGGAAAAACTCTATTGCTCATTCAATCAACTCAAGCAAAAAAAAGATACAAGGAACCCAGCTACATATACTGAGTTAAGAAGCAGAAAAATAAAGTCTAACAACCCCTAACAGAAAATGAGGCAATTACTAACAACAATATAGAGAGGTTATTTCTAATATCCCCTCTCAAGGTGGGTTGTGGATGTCAAGGACTTGGTGAATACATCAGCAAGTTGATGTTTGGAGGGAACATGAGAAAGAACAATGCGACCTTCAAGAATCTTGGCATGTATGAGATGGTAGTCAACTTCAATGTGCTTGGTTCTTTCATGAAAGGAGGGATTTTTAGCCAATTGTATAGCAGATTATTGTCACAGAATGTTGGAAAGGGAAGAGGAATGGCAAGGCATAAGTCATCAACAACATATTTATGCCATTGTAGTTCACAAGCAACGGAGGCAAGAGCTCTGTATTCGGCCTCGGTAGAGCTTCGAAAAACTGTGTTTTGTTTCTTAGATTTCCAGGAGATCAAGCAGTTACCATAGAAGATGCAGTATCCTGTAATGGATTTTCGAGTAATGCAGCATGTAGCCCAATCTGAATCAGAGAAGGCCTGAATTCTGTGAGGATTGTGAATAGGATAAAAGAGTCCCTTACCAGGAGAATTATTGAGGTATTTCATAGTAGCCTGCAGGTGTGAGGATCTAGGCTTGGACATGAATTGACTAATCTGTTGCACAGCAAAACTGATATCTGGTCTAGTGTTGGTTAAGTACAAGAGCTTGCCAATTAATCATCGAAAAGCAGTAGGATCAGTCATAAAATCAGCTTCATCTTCAATGAGCCTAACAGAAGGATTGGTAGGGGAAGGTGCTGGTTTACAACCAGTAAGTCCAAATTCAGAAAGAATTTCAAGACAATATTTCTGCTGATTCAAGACCAAACCTTGCGAGGATTGGGCAACTTCAAAACCCAAAAAATACTTCAGTTCACCAATGTCTTTGATGTGAAATTTAGTAGTATGCTGCACAAACAAAGAATGATCAGCTCAACTTTGAGTGAAACCAAATTCGGTTAAGGCAGAGGTGAGTTTGGCATTCCATTGGCGACTTGCTTGTCGTAATCCATACAAGGATTTTTGTAATTTGCAAACAAGGTTAGAAGAAGGAAGATTGAGACCATGTGGGGGCTTCATATAAACCTCCTCTTTGAGGTCACCATGTAAAAAAAGCATTATTTACATCAAGTTGATGTAAGAACCAGCCAGAAGAAACTGCAATGGAGAGGAGAAACTGCACAATAATTAAGCGAAAAACTGGAGAAAAAGTTTAAAAAAAAATCGATCCCCTCTGTCTGGGTGAAACCCTTAGCAACCAGCCTTGCTTTATGCCTTTCGATAGATCCATCTGCCTTGTATTTGGTTCAGTAAATCCATTTAGATCCCACAGTTTTCTTTCCTGGAGGAAGTCTGACCAGTGACCAAGTGTTGTTCCTCTCTAGAGCTTCTAATTCAGTTAGCATGACCTTCCTCCAGCACTCAGGTTGACAAGGCTTCTTGGAAGGAAGTAGGATCAAGTGTACCAGAAACAGATAAGCAAAAAGCAGTATGAGAATTGGAACATTTGGAATAAGAAAGATAAGAATGTAAATGATAATGAGTGCTATAAGTGACATTAGATGAAGCTAAGGTAGGACAATGATAATCAGCCAAGTATGAAGGAGGTTGCTTAGTGCTGGTGGAAATTCGCATTGCAGACTCAGTGACTTGGGGAGATTTATGAGGAGAAGATTCAACACTCTCGGTGGGAACAACTGAATCATAAGCATGTATGGAATGTAAAAAAGTGTTAGGATCAATAATGGATGGATGCAGATGAGGAGTTTCAAAAGGAATGAGAGCATCAAACTGTGAAGTATCAATAGTGCTATTGGTAGTATCTAGGGAAGAATGTAAAGTGTTAGTGGCATAAGGAAAATGTTGTTCATAGAATATGACATTTCTAGAAACAACACATAATTTGTTTTTGAGATTATACAAAAGATAACCTTTAGTTCCAACTTTAAAACCCAAGAAAATGCATTTGGCAGCCCTTTTGTCAAATTTGGTTCTTCCAGAACTGAGTGTGGTAGCATAGGTCAGGCATCCAAAGACTCTTAAAAGGGTTAAGTCAGGAGGATCACCACACAGTATTTCATAAGGAGTTTTAAATTTCAAAACATAAGTGGGAAGTCTATTAATTAAGTGAGTGGCATGTCTAATAGCAAATGACCAAAAACAAGGGGATAAATTTGCTTGAAACAGCAGGGCACGACTAACATTTAATAAATGTTGATTTTTTCTCTCAACAATACCATTTTGTTGAGGGGTCTCAACACATGAAGTTTCATGGAAAATGCTTTTTGTAGAGAAAAAATCAGTCAAGGAAAACTCTTTGCCATTGTTAGATCAGAGTTTCTGCAGTTTCAATTGAAATTGGTTTTCAATTAATTGAACGAAAGAAGGAGAATGAATTTGACATTAGATTTTGCACTTAGAGGGTGAATCCAAGTAAACCGGGTAAAATCATCCACCACTTTCAAAAATATTTAAAACCGTCAATGGAAGAAGTGACCACAGGACCCCAAATGTCCACATGTATGAGTTCAAAAAATCTGGAACTTCTGCTATGACTAACAAGAAAAGGGAGTTGCTTCTGTTTTGCATAGTGACATGTATCACAGGGATGCAAACAATCAAAAACAATATCATTGTATTTGGGAAGATAAATGTTTCAACACTGTATTTGAAGTGTGGCCCAATCTAAGATGCCACAACATGGAACTATCAGAAGTAGTTACGTTGGAAAAAATTGAAGAAGAGAAAGGATTATTAGAAGATCCACATGACCCTAAGTCACTTGAGTCTTAGAAGTAGAATAAGTCATGCTAGCGCTCAGCTACTCCAATCATCTGAAAATTGGATTTCTGCACAATTAAACAATGGGCATCACAGAAATAACCATACATAGAGAACATTGATAAGAGTCAATTTGCCTAAATGAATATTTCCAGAGAAATTAGCAATGAGGATGGTGTTATTTGGTAATTTTATCCGAATTGGTTTTATAGGTTTAAGAGAGTCAAAAAAGGATTTGGAGGGACAAATGTGGTTGATGGCACCACTATCCAAAATCCAGGAAGAGGGACAAGAAACAGCACCTGAATGATTCACAAGGGAGGTTTGAGTGTGGTTGACAGAAGAGGAATTGGCCTGTGACTGCTAAATAAGAGTCATAATAGCCTGATACTGCTCCTTTGAGAAACTAAATTGGTCACGGTTAGAGCTATCAACCAAGTCAAAATGAGGTGAAGATGAAGCTAAATCGATGTCCACCAAACTAGCAGAGGCATGCGAACCAGAGGAAATGCTTTTGGCCGTTTTGCGGTATCCAGCAGGAAAACCAATATGCCAATAACAAGTTTCAATGGTGTGATTGATTTTCTTGCATTTCTCACAAAATTTATTGTTCCTACCATTAGGTTTGCCGAAAGGACGTGCACGGTGGCATTACCTGTATGGCTGGAAGCAGATTTGGTGGAATTGTTAGGAAGAACAATAAAAGCAACAGAGTCTTGAGAAGAGGGTCTGAAGGAAGGACCACCAAATTCGCATTCGTGTTGAACAATCATGGAAAAAGTTTTGACAATGGAGGGCATTGGATCCATCATCATAACCTGTGATTGCACTAGAGAATAGTCATCATTCAAGCCACGAAGAAAGCAAATGACACAATCATCTTCCCTTTCTTTTTGCAATTTCAGAAGCAGTCCATAGGAGCAAGATGGCGAGCAAGTGCGGAGCAAGACACCGCAATACATTTCAATTTCTTTCCATAAAATCTTCAGCCGAGTGTAATACTCGGAGACACTCGAGTCGCCCTGTTTGCAGGTTTGGATCTGATCTTGAAGATCAGCAACACGAAATTTGTCCACATTTCAGCGGCAATATCCATCCACATCTCAGACTGCTTAATCGAGGGATTCATGGATCGTGTGAGCCAAGACATCACCATACGATTGCACCGACGCCAAGTGTCATAAAGAGGATCAGTGAGTGGAGGACATGGGAGGCCGCTGGTGACGAACTTCTCTTTGTTCTTGGTTTCAAGGGCAACCACCATGTCACGTTCCCATTGATGAAAGTTTCCCTCAATTAAGAGCGGAGAAACGAGAACAAGTGCCGAATTTTCGCTGGGATGAAGATATAACGGATTGGCCAGATTAACGAGATGATCTGGTGATGGAGTTGGAGTGAGAATGCCATGAGCGTTGTTCTGGCTTGAATGCGCCATGGTTGATGAAAAAGCTGAGCAAGAGAGGAAGAGAGTGGTGTTGCGAAAAGTGAAGCGAAGGGTTACATTTGATACCATATCAGCATTTTACAGAAAGAATAATAAGCTTGTAAAGAGAGGAAAAACTCTATTGCTCATTCAATCAACTCAAGCAAAAAAAAGATACAAGGAATCCAACTACATATACTGAGTTAAGAAGCAGAAAAATAAAGTCTAACAACCCCTAACAGAAAATGAGACAGTTACTAACAACAATATAGAGAGGTTATTTCTAATATTAAGATTATTGTTTTTTCTAAATTGGATCCTCCACATAGAGGTCATGAAATGGCCAGAAGAATCTTTGAAATCTTGCTTCATTCGGAGATAGATAAGAAAGTTTTTTCTATTACTTTGGACAATGCTAGTGCCATTGACACAATGGTAACTTTCATGAAAACACAATTTAATTGGCAAAACAGTTTGATATGTCATGGTTCTTACTTTCATGTGAGGTGTAATGCACATGTTTTGAATCTTATTGTCCAAGAGGGGCTAGGGGTGGCTAGTGGTGCTTTGAAAAAAATTAGAGAGAGTATCAAATATGTTAGAGCATCAAAAGCTAGAAAGATTGCATTTAAAGAATGTGTGCTGCAAGTCAGGGGTATTGATACCAAGGTGGGTTTGAGAATAGATGTTCCTACAAGATGGAATTCCACCTATGTTATGCTTGAGAGTGCAATTAAATACAAATGTGGATTTTTTTGTTTAGCTATCCATGATAAGAATTATATTCATTACCCATCAGATGATGAGTGGAAAAGGCTGAAAAAATGTGAGCTTTTGAAATGAATGGGGAAAAACTGCGTTCGAAAAACAGAGTAGGAACTCACAGGGAAAAGTAAGTATATAAGGAAAAACATTCTCTAACCATCTCTGTTATTGTTCCACACAGCGCACCATGTCAACATTCAACATTGAGAGGATCCATGTTAGAGTAATTGGGAATTAACGGCTGAGCTTCTAACAATTGTATACTTTCATGTCTATGTATCTACTATTTTAATCAATATCAAATGTTGTTAAAGGAAGCAAATTCTATTCGACATAGCTCCGCTATGTAAAAATAGAACACCACTTCTCATTCACCTTTCTATTGATTAACAATTTAACATTGTTGCCACTCAATAATAGTTTTGCTCTTAGATATTTTGATTTTTTTTTCACTAAATAAGAAGAATTTGGATTTGGATGCTTTAGTTACTCACATAACCTGTTTGATTAAATGGTTGTCTTAGTGTGCTTTTTGCTTGAACGTTCGGGACTTATTCAAACAGCTTTGGAAGGGTTTTGTTCTGCTAATCGAAAGTTGGTGTGCTTTCATTCTTGTGTTGATTTGGTTGTCTATCGATTTTGAATATTCTTTTCTAAATATCTTGTACTTGGTTTTTGTTTCTTAATGCCCTTGTTTTCTGTTCTAAATTCTTTTCTATTGTTCTTCAATTGTAACTTGAAAAGTTAAGCATAAGTTATTATTTTTGTGGTTTGAGACGGATGAGAGTCTGAGAAGATGCTTGCTTGATGCTTTCAGTTTTTTATTATAGCTGACTGCTTGTCATTTATGAATGTCTTCAATGATTTAATCCAATTGAAGAATCAAAGCACAGAATCAGCTGTGATGGGTAAGGCAAAACAAGCAGAGCTTTCGTTGATGAAACTGGTTAAGTTGAGAGGGATGCCTATTTTGCAGCAATTGCATTTGGAGGAACGTCTGCTTCGAACCAGTTCAGATAATTGGTGCCTTATTAATGATGGAACCAGTTCCCCTTCCATTGTAATGGGCCTGTCTGGGTACTTCTTTATGACTTTAGAGTGTTCATCTACTTTAGAATGGTCTAGGTTGAGTATAAATGTTGATTTGTACACTATAGTCTAATTTTTTTATTCTGTACCATATTGATATCTAAATAAGGTATCAAATCACTAATGGACGAGTTTGTGGAGTCATTTTATATTTTAGGAAATGTCCTAGTGTGGGGTTTGCTTAAAACATAACACATTCCGGAAATTTTTCTAAATTCGTAGGAGCACCATTTATTTATAAGTTTGGTTCAAAATAAAGTCCCATTAATCTTTGACCATTTTCGCAAAATCACCTAGGTAAAAGTGCGGTGATGATGCAGTGGAGGTATATGGATGATTATGCAGTGCAATGATGGTAGGTTGGTGACAACATTGGTGAGGGCGAGGGGGTAATGTTGTCTTTTAACATGTTAAAATCATTCACCCGTATATGAAAAACACTTTGGAATCTTTTAATAGCACTAGTATGAGTATCTAGCAAATGAATATTAAATTCTAGAAGTCGATTGTTGATTTGCTTTATCTCTCTCTAAAAATAACAAATGGAAAAAAGATGTAATTTCAATGTGGAATATTTACATAGGAAACTTTCAGAACTTGTCGAAACTAAGTCTGCGTTGCAAGATCATATACCCATCATCAGAAGGTTTACTGGGGGAGGAACTGTTATTGTTGACCAAAACACTATATTTGTTACGATGATAGTCAATAAAGATGATGTTCCAAAAGTGCAACCCTTTCCCCGAAGTATCATGTCCTGGAGTGGTTTGTTGTACAGTGAAGTTTTTGAAGGGCTTGCTGATTTCCATCTCCGTGAGAATGGTACATTGATTCAGTTCTGTATCAATATGCTTTCTACAATGTTTACAAAACCGTTATAGATTTTTACTATTAATTTCTATGTTAGATGTACCAAAAATTCAGTGTGGAGTTGCTCGAGTGATTTGCATGATTTTATGCTGGTTCTCGGTAGTAGATTATCAGTGAAGTAGTGTCAAAGGCTTAAAATTTGATTTTGTTTTTTCACAAAAATGATGTGTGTTGTATGAGTTTAAGTTGTGTTTTAAATCAATGGTGACAATTCTTGTCTTCCCCATCAAACTTTACCATGACAGAAAGCATACAAAAAAATTAATTGTAGAAGAAAATGTTGAAGATCATGCATCAACTAGTGATATAACCAAATTAAAAAGTACAAGGGGGCTGTGTTTTTGTCTACCTTTGTATATTTTCTTTTGGCACCTTCCATTTTCTAACAAAACTGTGTTTGTAGGCATCTCGTTTGAAGCACACAACTTTTTTATTTTTCTTTCAGAAACAAATTGACGGATCATGAAACATATAATAAATTTCTTATTGGATTCTCAATTTCCTTTGTGCTCATAGATTAGGTGTTTGTAGGATTGAATTAATACTCAAACCCAAATTCTAAGAAAAAGCATGCCAAAAAAGAAATTCTTGTGTTTTTGTCTACTTTTGTATATTTTATTTTGACCCCTTCCATTTTCTCAACTAAACTGTGTATGCAGGCATCTCCTTTGGAGCACACAGCTTTTTTATTTTTCTTTGATAAACAAATAGATGGATACCAAAGGGTGATTTAGTCTGTTTAAATTTCAACTCTGTTTCATGAAACTTATAATGAATTTCTAATTGGATTCTTATTTTCTTTGTTCTCAAAGATTATGTGTTTGGTGATCGCAAGTTTGGTGGTAATGCTCAATCTATAACCAAGCATCGGTGGATACACCACACATCTTTTTTATGGGATTATGAGGTTAAGAACATGTCTTATCTCAAGTTACCTGCAAAGGCACCTCAGTACCGATTAGTAAGCTTTTTTTTTTTTTCATTTTTTCTTTTTTGTGCATCAGAGTTGTTAATGTGCCCTGTGCTCCTTATCTTGTTTAGGTGGGTTGGATTGATATGTTGCATGCCATTAACATTCATGTAACTAGATGAAAAATTGAAGTTTTAGATATGTTCTAGGTTAAACTGAAAGGTTGGTACGTTTCAAAAATTTAAAATCAAGGATAGATAATACAGCACTGTGTTATCTGTCTAATCAAATAATAGCACAAATATGTTGCTTGTTTGTAACCTTCACTCCCTATCATATTAAAAGTTCCAGTAAATCACTTCTTGAAATGGTTCCAACTGCAGAGAGGCAGAATTAAATGTGTTAATAAACGTAACTTCATTGTGAATTGCATGTAACTGTCTATTTATTGTTGTATCTGCTAACAGAATTACCTAACTAACTTCAACTGAATAAGTTAGCTACCACACGCATGACCTCTCTAACTGAAACAGTTCTATTCCTTCCTCCTTTACATATTTTGTGTTAAAGATGAGATATTATTCTCATATTTATATGATTAGACAGTAATTAGGAATTTATTCCTCATTACCTATTATCAAATTGACCCTTAATCATTATTGGAAAGATTTTATGTAATCAATAGTGATCTTATTTGCTCATTATAAATAAAGATATCATGTAGTCGTGCAACACATATGTTGACACATACATAAGTATTAAAACAGGTTATTCTTATTCTTGATTGAGGTATCACAAAAATTGTCTCATTAGGGACCCACTATCCCTAGTGGGCTTTCCATTCACCATTTCCTTTTAATAACTTGTTTTAGCTTTTTTCAACCACTACCAATGGCGATGTTGGATCTCCATGACCTTTCTTGCCAATAACCCACCGATCTTCATTCCGCAAGTATAACACACATCCTTTTGCTTGCTCAACCCATCATTAAAGTGAACATGACTGTACTGTGTCTCTGCTCTGTTTGGCAGCAACTATGTCATCCACGTGTGTAGCCAATTCGAAAACAGCCATGCAGCCTCAAGTAGGACCCTAGTGCATGAAGTTCATACACATGATGCATGTCACATATTTGGAAAGCATCACTAGTCTCCATTGTCATTGGGAAACCTTTGTTGGTTTGTCACTAGACCATGTTTATTCGGCATAACTACACAACAAGTTTGGTTCATTTCACACATACATGCTCCAGCTTTTGAAGGAGAGTTAAAGATGATATATTAGTCCCTTATTAATTACGGATTTATTTCTTATTATCTATTATTAGATTGATCTTTAATTTTTAAAAAGATCTTACTTAATCAACCGTGATTCTATTTGCTCATTATAAATAAAGGCATTGTGTAGTCTTATAAGACACATTTATATTTTGCATTATACAGTTACTTCTTAGTTCTTATACGTGAAGAGAATAATTTCTGCTATATCGTCAAATTGTTTAGTCTACATGATATCTTCACTAACTTTTAGCTCAAAATAGGAATTCACCTATAAATAGAAAAACTTCTTTTTATGACTTTCTTGTGTGTTTGTGTATAATTTGGATGTGAATTGCTGTCTCTGGATGTCACCAAACGGAGGACCTAATTCTGTTATTATTGCATCTTATCTTCTAACGAATACTTCTTTCACTTTTGAGGGACTAAATCCATCATGAAACTTACATGTTTTAAGTTTATTTTGCTTAATTTGTTTAGCTATCAATGTAATATTTGATTCCTGTGGTGTAGACGAGGGATCACACAGATTTTGTTTGCCGAATGAAGGAGTATTTGCCAAGATCAGAATTTATTGAGAGAACTATTAAGACTGTTGGTGGCCATTTTTCTGTAAAATCAATTAGCTTGGAGTCCATAGAGGTTCCCTCCATATCTGAATATGTTCATACCACTACGCTTCTCACAGAACAGGAAATTCGGGAAGCTTGCACTATTCAAAATTGAAAAAATAGTTACAAAAGGATTGGGTATAATTTATAAGTTATAGTATGAGAGATAACTCATCAATGGGGTAATTGAGCATTCTGTTGTGGAATTTGCATTCCTCAAGTTCCGCGCTGATGAATTTTGACAGCTTTGTTCTGATTTGTTGTCTATTTTTTCGTTCTTTTGACCAAATGATTTTTTTCTTTTGGTTGGAATATTTCCGATCTTGTAGTGAAAGATGTTTTTTTTTTTTTATTTCATTCTTCATAAGATTCGAAGAAAGAACAATTGGTTTTAAGTCTGGTTTTAGATTCAATATTTGTGTGCAGAGAACAGTTATTAAGTTATTTAGTTGTGCTGCTGGGGACTAAGAAGTTTATCTTGTAGCTCACATAAACATATTTTAGTTGACACACTATCTTGTAGCCGTCACCAAAGAGAGATTTTCAGAAGAACCATTTTCTTATTATATCGGTCGTTCATATAACATGTGTGATAAATTTCATTTAAATAATTTATTAAGAATATTATATATTTTCCTAATGATTAATGATAGTGAAGTCAATGAGTATTATTTAAGGAAGATGCCAATATTCTGTGTTTGATCTCAAACTCACTGCAGAGGTCGATAAGATCGAATACTTTTTTATCTTTTAAGATTACAAATATCCTTGGTGGAAGGGATAAGCACTTGTCCTTCTTGTGAAGGAAATATATATCTTCTCAAATGAAGAAGTGGGGTATTCTACAGAATAGAGATAATCACAATATATAATTACCACCAATTTGCACATAATTACAATATCATCTTCATAACTTTCAGAATTCAATCCCCGCTAGTCATAATCCATTATCCAACTCATCCCATTTGTTTCCTAGTAATCTAAACAAAATCTATTAGTATTTGATATATTTTTATTTTTCCTTTCCAAACTAATTAGTACCTTTCTTTAATTTCTGGTACAGCCTAGTTAGTCTCTTGTCCATTTTCCAATAGGTGCCGTTTTTTAGTTTTTGTTTATATCCAATAACAATAATAATAATAATAATAATAATAATAATAATAATAATAATTATTATTATTATTATTATTATTATTATTTTCTCTTCAATTATTATTCTTTTAAAAGTTGGTACGCCGGACAAGTTGTTCATGTGTAGTTTTAATTATGACGAAGTTTATAATCATTACTGAATTTGTTACTAAAATATTTAATTAATGGTTTAGATAATTTCTTGAAAAACTTTTTTACTATTAGATACTCTAAATTATAATTATTTTAAGAACATAAATGTATTTTATTGATTTATCTCTTTTTGAATTTAGGTAATATCATTCTACCAACAATATGTTCATCCCCTCCTTTGATGCCATTTTTTTTATTTTGTTACTTGATGTTGTACTTTTATTTTACTTCGATCTTGTTCATCATTGTTTTTTTAAACAAGATATATATAATAAAATAAAGGATATCAAAGTATTAGGAAGATTACCAAGTCTAACTTATGTGTATATTATATATATATATATATATATATATATATATATATATATATATATATATATATTATTGATAAAATTCAAATATACTTCAGTGCATATGGGTTAACCCACCTTAACAGGATTATTATTTCACTCCTATTCCACTTTCATTTTCCAACTATTGGTGGAAAAAATACTAATATACCCTTATTTTTTACTCTCCAGCGGTGCATTAGTGGAGCCGGAGAAGAAAAAAAATTTTCACATTTTCTTACTTCTCTGATGATGCACTACGGGAGAACAACAAAATCTGCAAATTTTTTTACTTCCCCAACTGTGCAGGGTTGGAGAATAAATTTTTAAAAAATTATTACTCATAAATATAATTGCTCTCAATTTAATTATAAAAAAAATTAAATTACTCACAAATATTGTTAGTCTCAATTTACTAATTAACATAAGTGTAATTATGATAATAATAATAATTAGAGTAATTAACGTCAATGTAATTAGAGTAATTAAGGTAATATAATTAGATTCAAAGTAATTAAAGTAATTTGAAAATTTTTTTGCTTCTCCAACGGTGTATTGTCGAATAAGCAAAAAAATTTAAGAGAAGGTTGCATAATAAATTTTATATTTTATTTATTTTTATATTTTATCATATAAAATTTTAATAAAATGTCAAAAAATTATATTATAAATAAATTATATTATTAAAATATAACATTTTATAAATATAATATATAAATTTCTAATTAAAATAATAAAATATAAAATTTATAAATATAAAAGTTTATTAGGAGAAGGTTTTCTGTAATAAAATTTTATATTTTATTTATTTTATATTTTAAAATATGAAATTTTAAAAAATTATGTTATAAATAAATTATATTATTAAAATATAAAATTTTATAAAGATAATGTAAATAGTTAAATAATTTTTTTAATTAATTTTTTTCTTTGTTCAAAAAACTTATTTCACAGAATAAGTTATTTTATTTTGAAATGTGAGTGAGTGAGGTTAATTAATTAGAGTAGATGTTCAGAGATATAAGGTTAATTCATTATGGCAGGTGTTAAGATAGATAATTAAGTTAAAAGGTATTTTTGAGTTTTTCAAAAATTATTTATGTGGGTAGGTATTAAATGAAAAATGGGTAGGTGTGAAATGAAAATCCTCACCTTAACCCACCAGAAAAATGAGTCAATTCAATCCAGTTCGTTTCTCCTTGATTGTTCAATCAATTGGCCCACCCTTGGTTGGTGGTTATATGGACCAACCCACCAAAAAATAACTAAAAGAGATATTTTAAAAATTCTAAAATTAGATCTTTTTTATTTAAAATTAAAAAAAATTATTTTCTATTCGATTATGTAATATAATAATTTAAAATTAAAAAATGATTATATAAAGTACAAATTTACAATTGAAATAAAACATAATTAAAAATGAATTCAACACGAGCTGACCCAAACCACCCGAGTTAAACCCATATGGACTAAGTCCTAAGTGTGTGGATCATGTTTTTCCTATTACAACACAAATTTCTTATTTTTTGGTCCGACTCGACGCGTATTCATGGTGGGTCGAGTTGATCCACGAGTTTCAGCTCTTTTTTATGACTCTCGGGAATCCGGACCATATTTTTGTGTCAAATCCCTCGTAGTTGTGGATAATATGACAAGAAGTGAACATATCTAGAGTAGCACTCATCACATCTTTGTCTCATTTTTTACTTAGATGTAAACAATGAGAGAACACTTTCACTAAACCAATGTAATTAACCTCTTTTTCATTATTGTGACCACTACAAAAGTCATGTAATGTATATTTGATTTATGTTTTTAAACCTACTTAATGAGTATAGAATTGTGTCCCAACAATCATAAATATACCTAGTTTGTTATTACTTTTTTATTTTTTTATTTTTTATTTTGTAACAAGAAGGTTTAGAAGTCAAACTTTTTTGTTCAAAAAAATTAATACAGTGGTGCTATATATGGTATGAAAACCATAGTCACTAATTTGAAAAGGACACTTTATTTTTCAGTTGGCAAATTAAACATTAATTTTGTGATAAAATAAAACAAAAATCTAGCCCAAAGATAGCAATGTCTTTGTAATTAATTTTTGTTAACAGCCACCAGTTCACCTCACTAATACATTCGTTAAGTAGGACTGTTTAGATTTTTTGTTTTTTCCAAAAGTACTAATTCTATGAGAAAAAATATAAAAAAAATAAAAATGATTTTTTAAAATAGTATAAAATTTTTACAAATTAATTTTTAAAAAATATTACATTATTTTAAAAAAACTATGGGAGATAACTTTTATATATTAGCTTGCTAAAAAGTTTCACATTTTAAAAAAGAAACTTAAACAAAAGTTTTTTTTAAACTTTTTTTATATTTTATTTTAAAAATTTTTTATTTTTTTAAAAATTCATCCAAACATTTTCATAATATATATTCTAGTTCATTGTGATTTTTATGAGAAAATATGGAAAAGTAGGTATCATGTACCACAAAATACTAGTAGCAGTAAAAAATTATTTACTATTGATCAAAACATATATTAAGGTTATGTTGTACAAAAGTAATTAAAAACTAGGGGGTAATCAGAATGTTAAATTAGCTTTTGTGAATCATAAACGTGTTGAAATAGTTAAAAATGTAAATGATAAAAATAAAAATATAATAATTTTTTATTTTATACAAAAATTAAAAAAGTAAATGTAATAAATATTTGATGATAAATAAAAAATAAACATGAGAAATTAGAAATTAATATTTTAAAACACGCTACATGGAATGACGTTTCCAAAAATACTAAAAGCAACTAAAAATTTAATTATCAAACCGTCAAAAAAATTATTTATCTACTTAAAAAGTTAGAAGTTAACTTAAATATTTACCAAATATAGCAAAAAAAACGTAATAATTGTTTTATTTTGTTAATTTTAAATTTTAATTTATTTAAAAATATCATTTTGATAGTATATAGATATTATACTTAATATTAATTCAAAATTTGAGCAGTAGGTAAAATAAGAACCTGTCTTTTGTAAATATTATTTGTATGATGCATTGTTACTTAAGTAGGACAGTTTACATGTTATCATTATTTTATATACTACTAAGTGTGAAAAGTTTCACACACGTACACAACTTTTTATTTACAAATAATATTTACAAAAGACAGGTTCTTATTTTATTAGTGCTCAAATCTTGAAGAGCTTAATTGGTATACACTGTTAGGGTAAAGATTTTTATAATGACAGTTAATCATGACCTTTCATGAAAAGTCATAATTGTCTGTTAGTGTAAAATCACAGTGTATACTAATTAAACTCTTTTATTTAACTCTTATACCAATGGAGCGGAAGCCTTGAATATCCAGATTATCACTATAATACACTGATTAGCTGTACTTTTAAGCAACCCATAGCTTTTCTTTCCAACCCTACAGCGTAACCATAATAACAATCTGAATAATAAGGACCGACAACTATGGATCTTCTTCAGAGTTTTCTAATGTACAAGATTCTCACAAGGAAGCGAGTACAGAGCATACTTGCATCTTAAAATACCCTTCCCTTATTCCCTCATCTTCCCTTTTACTCGAAGACTATTATGACGTAGATCAGAGTTTTCAGAAGAGAAGAGAAAAAGGTTTAGAAACTCATGTTAAAAAGCAGACTTGTTTATTGGTTTTTTCCGATCCCCTCCTAAGACATTAGCATCCTTATTTATAGCGGAACTCAGACATAAGGGATAAGGTTCCCTTTATAGGTGTCTGGTTCTTACTTGACTCAAAAAAGATGAAAATGACGCGCACTTATTATTGTGCTCTTTACAAGACAAGATAAGGATAGGATTCCTTACTAACACTATAAATGACTGTCTCTACCCGACTGGTCACATCTAAAGATAGGATTACATTATTGTTTTACATTATTGCCGTATCTACAAATAGTTGTAATTACACGCAGACTCAATCTTGTTGGTGAAAAGATCTTAGCTTGAAAAGTCTGAGTAGAGGGGTCCTTTATCAATCCTTGAAGATAGGCTCGTGACTCGGAGAGAGATTAGGATCAGAAAACTCTAAGTCATCATTCACCATAGTTGTCCAAGGTTCTTCACAATCACTTGCTAAGTCTTTGGCTGTCTGAAAATATTCTTCTGGGACATAGAACTCAGTAGTGCTCTTGAAGGATTTTATCCCAGGATGACTAAAAGTAGATGGAATAACCCTATTTGGAAAAGAGTTATTTTGACCATCTTTGATGGTATTGATTTCTATCAGATGACGAGTCAACTGGTGTTGGTAACTTCGGTTTAATGGATATTCTTCAAAGTTTCCCCAGAAATAGGTTGTGTTCTGTGACCACAGTTGTCCTACCTGATTCTGAAAATAAGGTCGATGGATAATAATAACAGAGGTTAGGCAGGGAGTCTTTCCACGGAGTTCTTGGAGTCTCAGAATTTTTCTTAACTCTATCCTCCACCAAGTCAAGGGAGAATACCATTCTAATAATGTCCAGAACAAAAAGTTTTGCTTGTCAGGATTGTTTAAAATATCATAAGCTTCTTTGGTCCGGATTGCGATAAGAATGGCATATTGGACTGTTTTGCACCACATGGCCCATATTGTGGGTTCACATAGATCCCATCCCACGTCACAAAATAATTCAAAAATACCTCTATAAATATTATTGGGATCGAAGGAGGAAGGTATGGTGTGCTTATACTTCAAAGTTTCATGAAGAAAGTAAAAGTAGTAGGATTCGGCATAGTGCAGGATATCATAGACAGTCCTTGGAGTCAAACCTGAAGGATACTGTTTCTGGGTCTGGGCCTGATTAGGCAAAGGCTTGGCCATGAATATGAGAGGAAATTTATGGGTGGTTGTGATCATTTGAATTAACTTTCTCGGCCTAGAAAGGAGATCTAGAATCACATTTTGGTTTCCCTTAATATGTTTTACTAAAAAATAATATCTAGAGAACCAATCCTTTAGTCAGAGAATCTGAGGATCAGGTGGTCTTGTTCTTGAATTCGAGGATTTTTGGAAAAGATGAGTTATCCATTTGCACCTCAAATTGGTATCTTCTTAAATGGAAGTCGAATTTCTTTATTCCATTTTTTACTGCCAGAACTTCTTTAAAGGTTGTATGATAATGCTTCTCTGCTTCTTTAAATTGTCCACTGGCGTGCCCACAATAAAACTTTTTATTACCGACTTCTTCAATCAATACTGCTCTCCAGTAATTATCACTGGCATCAGTCTGGATAATTCTTTTCCCTTCTCCGGAAATTTTTAACGTTGGAGGGTTTTGGGCAATCTTCTTTAGTTCTTGAACTGCCTTGGTCTGCTCAAATCCCCACGGAGGGGGGTCTTTCTTCAACAGTTTGGACAGAGGACTAGTATACTTGGCTGCATAGGGAATGAAATCCCAGATGTAATTCAAGATCCCTAAGAACTATTGAATTTGTCTGGTAGTCATGAGCTCATCAGGAAAATTTAAGAGTTCTTTGCAATATGTGTCTGTGGCTGATAAGCTCCTTGGAAGAACTGCATCCCTAAGAAGTCAATTTTTGTTTGGCCCAGTTGGATCTTCTTCTCAGAAAGCATTATCTCATAGTGGTCGGCTATTTTAACGAATCGGTTGAGTAGATTCTTGTGTGTATCCATGTCTTTAGAAAATAACAATATATCATCTATATAGATGATTGCATTTTCCAAGAGAGGTTCAAAAATTTTGGTTATAGCCTTTTGAAAAAAAAATGGGGCAACTTTGAGTCCAAAAGGAAGAACTGTCCACTGGTATTGGGCATTAGGAATACAGAAGGCAGTCTTCTCTCTTTCAGTTGGATGGATTCCTAGCTACCAAAAACCCATTTAAGGTCAAACTTAGAGAAGACGTTGAATCCCTTCAACAAGACAGGCAATGAGGAGACCTTTGGAATGAGGAACTTATCATCTTTGAGGAAATGATTAAGAAGCTTATAATCAATTATAAATCTCTTTTTTTCTCGAAGTTTTTCAGACCTTTTTCCGACATAGAATGCTTGACAGACCTAATTTGACTGGGTAGGCTCAATGGGGCCTTGTTTTAAAAATTCTTGGCATTCTTGTCTGGCTAGCAGTAGATCTGAAGGAGTCATCCTGATGTCTTGCTTTGGTTGGATTGACATCCTCATTCAGCTTGAAAGGTAACCGTATGAAGAATTCTTCATTTCTCCATAGAGGACTAGCATGGTTAAAGCTTCCATGACTATCAGTACATAACGAGAGCATTTTCCTTTTTATGCTTTCTAGCTCATTTGGAGGTTCTGATATAGAAAATAACCTCGGGGTGCTGATAAAAGACTTATATTCTCTTTTAAACCTTAAGCCAACTGGATGGATGAGAAGCTTTTGTGATGCAGAGTATACATCCATTCCTATGAGAATATCTTTATTTGGCAATTTGCTTCCAATGACTTTGGACTAGACTATACAATCTGGAAAGAATTTTATCCTGATGGGTGTCTTGGTAACTAAGTCTGTCCTGAACATCTTTCCATCGGCTGCCACAAAGTGAGAAGTTTCTTCTTTCTAATATCTCCTTGGAAGAATGTCTGGATTCATCATGGTCTTTTGAGCTCCAGTGTCTATGAATGCGATTGCTTTTATGGGTTTCTCAAACTTGGAGGGCAGGATTTGAATCTCACAATTAGGTTGAGGTGAAGAGAGGTTGCTGCTATTTATCTCTTGTATGGAATAAATAGGGATAGACTCAGAGTCCAACAAACTTTCTTCATCTGAGGATTCTTTCAGGGAAAAGACAGTCTCTTCATATGTTGAGCTCTGTTCTGAGTAGACTGACTCTACTTCGTCATCTCCAATATCTAAAAATGAGATGAGCTTTATGGCTTTTTCTGCCTTGTTAGGGCATGTCCTGGAGAAATGTCCTTTTTTCCCACAGATAAAACATCTTGAGCCAGAGGATCGTCCTCTTATTTTCTTTTTCTTAAAAAATTTGAACGGCTTCCTCTTCTTTTTCTGAGGGAATTTAAATAACTCTTTTTTTATTTTTCTCTTTGAGTAGCTACATTTGTCTTTGCACTTGATTTCCAAGCAAGATTTTTTGCAGGCTTTGTTGAATTTGCCCTTTTTATTCATAACATCAGAAAAGTATTGATGTTGTCTGCACAACTTGTCTACTGCTTCCTGAGTCATTTGGTAAATTTGCCCCATTGTCATGGTAGAGAAATCTTTTTGTGTTGCCATAGCCATTCTGTTGAGTTCTGGCTATAACTCTGCAGGAAGAGAGGCTACATATGTATTTTTTAAGCTCACATCATTGAGACCATTAAGAAGATAGAATTTCCTCATCATTCTTTGGAAGTGTTTGTTTAGATCTTTTATCTTTATTGAGCAGCATTTCATCTCAAAGAATTCTTGTCATCTTTCGCTCGATGATAGCCCCGTCTCCAATAAATTCTTCATGCAAGGCTCCCAATACTATGGTTGTTGAACTTAACTCATGAAACTGATTCTGGCGGACAGCACCTAGATTGTGATACCATTCTTTTAATGTGACTGTCATCCTACAACAGAATTCTTCAATGACTTTGTATGAATCACTTTCCTTCATTAGTTTGGTGTCTAGCCATGCACCAAACTTTATGAGCCTTCTTCTCCATTGGTCTGGAGGAAGATCATCCAAGGTAAACCAAGGACCACTGGTGGGTTTTGTTATCCCATTTTTTTGGGATTGACCTACTTCATCTTCAAGAGATTCATAAATAGGTTCATATCTTGTTTGTAAGCCTGTAGGGGTGGCCATCAGAATCTTGGATATGTCGGCATAGCCTTGTTCCTCATCTGTGCTGTCTGTTGAGCTTGTACTTTCACTATCTGATGAATCTTGTTTCTTGGAGTCATTATGAGAATCACCACAAACTTCTATGGTGAGTTGAGAGTAAGGATCTTGCGAATCCTAGAATATGTCTATTTTGAACAAAGGCGGTCTGTCTGGGAAGGACAGTAGAAAGTCCTGAATTTCCTTCTTTGCTTCTGTCTTTGTTTTATTAATTAATATTTTAAAAATTATATATAAATAAATTGGTATGATTAAATTTCAATACAAAACTCTTCTATATTATTAGAATATACAAACAAAACTTTCTTAACATTTTGATATAAGAAATGGAAAGTTATTATTATTTAAAAATTTGATATAATTGTGAAGTGTCAATTAGTAGTTAATTAGAATACATTTAGCGCGGGTCACACTTTAACAAACAGCAAGTTATGTGTCAAGTGGTGTGTGGCAGTGCCATAAATTGGTACATCAAACATTGAAACGTGTATGGTCATAACAACAATGTAATCCCAATTACGTAAAACTGACGAACTATGTACTTGTGTCTGTGTCTACATCATTATTCAGCTGCCACGAAGCTTCATCGCCACGTGGCTTCTTGTAAGTGCTTGTTTCCATGAATCACGATGCGGCGAAGTTTCATTTGCTCATTCCACAATTCATAGTTTCCCAAATCAAACTCCTCTCAAATTCTTAATCATTTTTAAATGATGATTAATCAATTAATGGAATTTGTTTTACTTTTACATTAACGTACTGATAAATTATGGCGGTATGATGAACGGTTCTAAGTTGGCAAGTTAAGTGATTGGTTTGTTCCAAGATAGCCCTTAATTTGTTTTTTGGGTACAATAAATATATACAATACTATAATATAATACTGCATTTGATGGTGCTCCACTTGAAGCAATTTTTTATATATGGTTGGGACAAAAGTTTTTGCTGCCTATATATTATGCATCTAAATATTTTAATTTCAAAGACCAAATAAGCAATAAGAATTTGGTTGTTCAGCCACCGTTTACTGGATTTGTACTAATTAATTCTCTTCCTTTTCTAGCCCCCTTTACTTTTAAATATTTTTCAACTATTGGTTGTTTTAAAATAATTAATTTTTGTATAATTGATTTTCAATCATTAAATAATTTTTTTTCTAGCATTAAATGCAATTAAGATATATATATATATATATATATATATATATATGTCAATTTTAATAATAAATTTTATTTTTTTCATATTCCACTATTTCATTTCATTGTGAGATTTAACACAAAAACGTGACACATGTTAATGTAAATAATATTTTTCCTTTGTCACCAACAATTGCTTGATTAGGTATAACACTGTTTTCAAGTCCTTTCAAATTGGTATCAGTTATTTGGGTAATAGTATTGTAAAGTTACTTTGGTAATAATTTATGAGTATAATTGATATATATTATCAGTGTGAAACTTTTACACTAACGTTCAATAATAAATTTTTATTTATGTGACTTTTAAAGTAATAATGATCAAGAGTTATGATTAAATGTTTTACCCTGACCTCCCTCCGAGTGTCATATTTTGGCCGAGTTTAGCGTACTTTCAACCCTTATATTACGCAATCGTAATCTTTATTTACATTTCATCCCTGTTACACCAGAAATCAAAAATTCCATATGAGCTCCCGTTCTGCGGCGTGGTGGCAAGACCGATAAGAGATTGGCCTCAGGTGTAGATAGAGTCAAATCCTCAGGAATCATGCAAATACATAGCCCTTCCCCTCTCTATTAAACTCATAATTTATGTACATTTTGAGACTTTGATTTGCAAAATGAGTGGTGTACAAAAATTCATCAAGTGTAGATCTGGAAATAATATTTTATTTCTAAAATTTGGCTAAATTTCACTTTTTTATCCTTAAAAAATATTTTTTTTCTCTTAAATTTACTCAAGTTTAGTCTTGAAAATAATATAATCATAAAATTTTAAGGATAAATATTTTCATCAATTTTTAGAGCTAAAAAGTATAATTTATTTAAATTTCAGAGACTAAAACTTAATTAAATCTAATATGTTTGTTTTTATTTATTTTTGTTTAGTTGTTGGCCATCGTTAAGATTGCACATTGAAATTTATTGTAATATGTTTAGAAACCTGATATATATATTTTTTATGTTAATTTAGGTATCTTTTATTATAAATATTTTATTTTGCCAACAAAAAATATAATAAATTTTATGTTAATGAGAACAATTATTCTATAAATAAATAGTTTAATGACTATAAATATAAAACAATGGTCCTTTTGATCAGTGCATGGGAATCATATAGTGTTAGCAATTAAAAAGAGAATTCTGTTTTTGTCAAATTTTGGAAAAGCAATTAAAAATTATAAAAGTTTGAATTTGTTTTGACAATTTTTGTCTAAAACAATTTTTTTTTTAGTGTTATTCAGCTACTAATTATTAAAGTCAATAAGAAATTTATAATTTAAAAATATAGTATATCATTAGAATACTTTTAACTAAAAGTAAATTAATAGCCTCCAAGTTGTATTGGTGGTGACGCATTTCAACAAGTAATACTTATCGGTTACTTACTCAGCTTGAATTTTTTTATCAGATAAATTTTTAAACTCAAGTACCACTGAATTCAAAGCAGATAGATATTATTAAGTACTCAAGAGTAAGATTAGTCTGACGTGTAGCTTGAATAAAGACATGAAATAAGTTAAACTAACTAATAATTCAAAATTAACCTTGGTATAGTGAAATATACATGTTAAATGTCGCATTCTAACATTAACATGTTTATTAAGAATAGCATACAGCCATATACATTGAGACGTAAGTATTTTACGTAGTTTATATAAAAAAGTAAAATATTGTAGTACCTATTTTATACTTGTGCTCTAAGAAAACAAATTACAATTTATCTCTTTTTTAACATTAATTTTTATGTTATAAATATGAGTTTAATTAGTATGTATTGATAGTGTAGAAAATTTTACACTAATATTCAATCACAATTCTTTATTTATGGTGAATTTGTTGTTTTTATCAATTAATACTTTAAAAGTCATATAAATGAAAATATGTGGTAGAACGTTAGTTTAAAATTCTTTTATACTGTCTATATGTACTAATTAAATTCTATAAATATTTATATTCAAATAGACTCATTACTAATTCTAATTAAATTATTTTTTATAACTAGTAAGACAAATGAGAAAGTTTGCTTAACAAATAAGAGAAGAGTAATGATATATGTATACTCATTTAATTTAAACATATCATTAACACCTCTTATTTCTTTCTATCCCTATCATTCTATCACATTATAAATCATATCATACTTATATATGTTTCTCTTTTTTATTTCTCTCACTAAGTGTGAAATAGTATATGAGTGTACATGTATAATTTTTCATAATAAAATGACATTTATGAAATTAGATGTGTAATAGATGGTTAATTATTTTACAAATGGAAGGCAATCATATTCCTTTTTATTTTGTTGGCTTTCATGTGTTATTATTTCACCTAAATGTTTCATACATTAGGGGGAAAAAAAAAGAATGAGAAGAAATGGATCTCTTTGAAAAAGGTTACTTAGTGGTGTAAAATTAAGAATACAACTATATCATTCTATAAAAGAGATATTTGTGTGAAAGTTATATCAAGCATGGTGAAGGAGACAATGATTTAAGAAATGTTCAAAAACCTTAGGTTGTGAAAATCAACTTTATTATAAAACTTTTTTCTTTCATATCCAATTTAAAAATAACAACTCTTTTTTTTTCTTAGGTTTATTTATGTGATTAATAATATTCTAAGGACAATTGCATTTAACATCTCATCTAATCTCAAGATGAAGATATTGTGAAGATGGCTAGGTATTGCATTTATGACAAAAAACCATATATAAATGACTAACTAGGACTTTATAGATGATCTTATGCACAATATTATATAAAATTATTTAAAAGTGGTGAGGTACTCACTCTTAGGGTTTAAGACCAATAAAGTTTCTATCATGTATGTGTCAAAGATACTCATCTCAAAGACTCCATTTATAAGAAGTCACACGCCATCTTCAACACCTAACCAAAGTATACATCTTGCTTGAAAAATATTTGTTGGAAACTCTCAAGCTCAAGTGCTTTGTAAGATTTCATGTTGACGAGAGCCTTAATAACCTTTGATAGTTATGTTAAAGCTATATATTTTTACTTCATTTATCAATTGTGTCAAATTAATACTCAGTGATTGTATTTCCCTTACTACTTCCTTAAGACAAGATATTTTAAAAAATTGCATTGCCTTTTTTTTAAGGATTTTCACATCTTTGAAATAATATATTAATGACAAGAAAATGTCATAGACATTGTTTTCTCTTCCTAATGTTAACTTTTTAAGCACGAAAAAAAAATATTTTTTACATCTTAATATAATCCATTACCCCCTTAATTTTTTAAACCAAAAGGTTTCTTCCATAAAATAATATGTCCTCATATTTAATTCTTCTAAAAGATTCTAATAAAGACAAATGGAAAAAATTGAATGAATATCTCCAAAGCTAGTTGTATACCTATTAGTTGAGCTTCAAGCTAGCTTTTTCCTAAAAAAGATGTTGTCAATGTGGAAATAAATATGCTAACCCTTGTGTGGTAGAAAAGTAATCCACAATGCTCCAATGAAAAAGTAATTTCATTAAAATAACTAATAACAATTGTGGAAGAAAAGTTTGTTGTCTTAAATTATGCAAATAGTCTTATTATAAGTTATAACTAGCAATGAAGGGAATATATTGGGATAACATATATCCCAAAGTAGTGTAAAGTATATTCCTATTAAATTGAATTAGTCACGAAAAATGACATAGATTTAGACAACTTAAAAGGAGGAATTGCTTGTTAAATTTTATAAACCCAAATCATTTACTTCTTCCAAACTAACCACTTTGTCTACTTCCTTATTTCCAAAATTTTAGTATAGTAAAGAATTAAGTGAGTTTGGTACAAGAATATCAAACATATTTTATATTTTTGAAGAAACTTATGCATTTATCTTCAATTGTGTCTATTTATTAGCAAAGTCATGAACATCCAAAAAACTATAAAAAATTTGAATGTCAATAATGATGAAACAAGTTGTTGAAAGAACACAACAAGAGAAACAGTTATAACACCAAAGTATCAACAAGAATCTTCTCATTATATATATCCTTAATTAACTATTCATTAGGTTCAACTTTGTCATCCATCTCACGTTTTTATTATATTAGATCATTTAGCAATTTCAGTTTATGTAAAACTATAACTTGGACATGTGTGGACATTAAGGTGTCATGAAAATAGGAAGTAAAAGGCAAACCTTATCCAATGTTAAGGGCATAGGGTTTGAAACAATGCTACTTGCATGGTTTGAAACAACAATTTCAATGCATTGGACATGTGATATTATTAGAAATGGTAGGAACTTGACCTATATTATTAGCCTCTTGTATATACTAAAAGATATATTTGTTCTGGATCTTTTCCAATGAAATCACTAAATTCACCATCATTTATAATTAGTTATTTTATGTTTGTATCTTTCATGATTGACACCCTTACCATTATGTTATTTTATTTATGCGATTATCATGATGGTTATATTGCTTTATTATTTTCCTACATAATAATAAGGTAATCATTATAAATATTTGAGTTATCATAAATTAATATTTGCAACATTTTGTGAATTAGGGTTTGCATGTTGATCATTATATTATTACGTGCATTAACCCTCCTAGGTGGTTATGATGTTGACGCTCTAACTTTTATATAGTTCCTTACTGAGTGAATATGACCATAATAGCTACATGCAATGATGCAAGTCTTCATGATTTATATTAAACAAAATATATTTTAACTAAATCTTCCCCTTATAGGTTGGTTTACGTTAATATATATTCACACAAACTCTAGTAAACTTTTCCCTTGATGTATCAATTGCTTTGACATCAACTTTAAGCCTATGTTAGCTTACATGAAATTTAAGGAGTGAAAAATTACATGAAAATTGTTAATAATGTGTGAATCTCACATTTTTTTCCACTCAAAATAGACATGAAAAAAAAAGAAAGTGTAAAGAACACCAATGTTTCTAAAATTACTTCTATGTTGCTCACAAGGTAATAAATTATATATTTTTATAATTGTAATAACTTTAGTTGGTAACTTTTCTTCTTTCTCATACCATTTTTTTCTTAATTAAAGACTTCTAATTTTTACTCAATTTAATCTTTTTTTCTTAATTTTTCTTTCTTTTCATTCATCACATTTTATTTTTTCATGTAACATAACCTAACTAGATTTTCACTACTATGTCAATGCTAAATGAACACTTTCATGCAATATTCCAAACCAAGGCTAGGAAATTAATCATAAATGAACCAAGATTTTATCAATTTAAAACATTTGATGAGACAATCTAGAATCCATGGCCAAACTATAATATAGCATAAAAAAATCAACAACATCAATGCCTCTTAGTTATCTTTAAATAGCCTTTAGTTAATCACTCATGGTGGGTAAACTAGTATACGAGTAAGATGGTGTCTGGGATTGATAAGGAAACATTTGCTCATGAAAAAGAACATCTTTGGAGATGAACATTTTTCTATTAGTATCCATACATTTATAGCCTTTTTGAGAAGGAGAATAACAAAAAAAAATGCATTCAGATTATTTGTACTGCAGTTTGTGAGAGTTATAAGGTCTTAGAAGTAGATAGCAAGCACAATCAAACACCTTTAAAAAGATGAAATATGGTTCTTTATGATAAAGAGTGTGGTATGGTATAGCAAATTTGTGAGCACTTAATGGAATTCGGTTAATAAGATAAATAGCAGTATGAAAGGCATGATCCCAAAAATGCATTGGAAGATATGTCTGAGATAGTAGAGTTAAACCCATTTCAATAATGTGTCTATGCTTTCTTTTAACAACTCCATTTTGGTGATGAGTATGAGGACATATTAGGCAATGTTGGGCACTCAAATTGGTTAGATATTGCATAAAAGGACAAAATTCTCCATCCCAATCAGATTGTCAAGCTTTGAGTTTAGTCCTAAATTGAAGTTCAGCCATTTTTTGAAATTGTTTGAAGATAGTGAGAGTCTCTGATTTGGTTTTTAGAAAATATATCCACATAAAGCGACTAAAATCATCAACAAAGGGTATATAATAAGTAGTTTGTAGAGGATTTCATAGGTGCAAGACCCCATAAATCAGAAAACACAAGTTCAAGAGGAACAAGCGACACTTTAGTGGTTAAATTTGCAGGATTAGAAGTAACATGATGAGAAGCCCTAGTATCAATAAGTTGGTTTTGAGATTGTTGCTGAGGAGTAATGTTGGCTACATAAGCTTGAGGTGACAAAATAATAGTTTGAGGTGAAGATTGTTGTTGAAAGGAATTATTAGTAATAAGAGAAGCCTTTTGGAGCAATAGTTGAGGTCTAACATAATGATAGGAATTGTAATTATATGGTAGAGGATATTGCGATGGGTGATATGGCGAAGGTTGATAAGGCTGGTAAAAGGGAGTTAAATGAATTTGAGATTGAGTTGAATAGGGAGAATTGTTCTGTGGAGGTATGTAATTTGGATTGAACCTATGATAGCAATAAGAGGCGTCATGTCCAAATTTATAACAGAGTTGACATTGAATATTTGAGTTCCCACGACTTTGACCACCATGACTACATCATCTACCATAGTTGCCATGATTTTTATTGCAACTATCGTAATTTTCAGAGTCAGAATTGTCATTGGACAATAGAGTTCCTAAATTTGCATAATTCACTTGAGGAGCAACATAAATGGGTGAGGAATCGGTACCACTAGGTTTGACCTGCGTGAGATTCAGGCTAGGAGAGGCATCAAGAATTTCTTTCTATTTGTTGATGTGGCTTTCTTTTGCAAGCAACCATGCTTTAATAGCATCAAAATCAAACCACTCTAGTTTGTTTGTTACCAGAGTTACAAGAGATTCATATTTCGAGGGTAACAAATCAAGAATAGTATCAAGTTGTTATTTATTAAAAACAACTTCCCTAATGGAGATAAGGGAATCAGTGATTGTTTTTATGTAATTGAAAAGTTGAGAAATGGTACTATCACCTTTCTTTGTACTGCGTAACTCGAATTGCAGCGAGCTTGAGCCTTGGTCTTGAATTGAAAATGATGTTGAATCTTTTCCAAAAGTTGCCACGAGAAGCGATAATCAATCACTTTAGGTAAAATTGACGTAGATGAGGAGGATTGTAACCATGCAAGCAGAAATTGATCTTGTAGTTCTCATGACGTATAAGCGGGATTCTCTCGATCGAAGAGGCGATCTTCTTCAGAGAGGTATTTGTTCGGAATTAGCGCAAAAACAATGAAGATGGTGAGCCCTAAGAAAGGTTCAATCTATTGTAGCCACACAAGATAATTGTCTTCAGTAAGCTTTTCTGTAATTGGATAGGTAAACGATGAGAATGCCGGTGCAAAAGATGCAACAGAGGACATAGAAGATTTTGCCAACGGAAAAATATGTTGATCAGACCGAAAGTCATTGATGACTTCAAGAAGCTTCGAATACCAACTAAAGCATATAGCAAAGAGAGGAGAATGTAAACCAGAAACACAGAAAGTAAATTTCTGAAAACTGAGATTTTATTTTTTTACTTCATAGCAGAGTTTTGCTTATTATATACTAGAAGCTTAAAACGTTCAAGTGACTTAATACAAAGAAGAGCACAATTAACTAACTATTTATATACTCTAATAGGAGGAAACCAACCGTCTTTTCTATAAGTTTCACAGCTACATAGTCCCCCACGATAGCAAAATGTTTACAAGATGTTGTCGATATAACATTAAAGCTTCACCCTATCTTTATCTTCAAATTGAATTTTAAACAAATTACGTACTTCCAATAAAAAATGTAAACAGATGCAATGAGGTATATCATATATGTTTAGTTACAAAAAGTTTATCACGAAAACATGTCTTTTATTGGATTAGAGTCATCTCCATTTATGGTTTTTGCGGGAGGGCTATGCAAGCAATGTGAAGGTGAAATTTCTCCCTTAGTGATAACCTAACAATGTAACAAACTTAAGTCAAATAAAATATCATAAATTTTAACCGATAAAAAAGTATTAGAAAGAAAACTGTTAAAAATATTAATAAGATTCAACTTATTCTAATTAATTGGAAACATCATTGCCTTTATTTAATGCAAGGGTAACGATGATAGTCTTAAGGGTTAGCCATCAATGAATTTCTAACTTTATTATTGATTACAGAATGAAATTTATTAAAAAAATTAAATTGATGAGCAAATATTTATTAATATGGAATAAAATATACACATTTTTTTTATAAATTTTAATATATTAATATTTTAAGTCACCTATCTATTATATAAGAAAAGAATGTTGTTTATGTAAATTTTTATAATTTGTGAGGTCACCCAAGATAAATGCATGTCAACTATGTTTATTTTATGTAATTAAATTTTATAATAAATAAATATTTTAAAAATTGAAAATAATCATTCTAATTGTAAGGGTGAAAAAAAAAATCATATCCAAATAAGATAAAAATATATTAAGAGAATAAAGAATATTTATTTTTCAAGAATATGATATTTTTCGTGTTTGTTAAAAGGTTTAGAGTTTCATTCATTAATATCTTTTATTTTAGAATGTTTTAACTTCTCATATTTCTACATTTTATTTTCAATAGTAAAAAAGTGGGAAAGATATATTCTAAAAAATATTGGAAGTTATTTATATGTAACTTCTTTTTTAACTTAAATATTTTAAAATTTAAAAATATTTCTAAAAATATGAAAAATAACTAACAAATACAATTTTAAATTACTCAAACATAATATTTTATTTTTATTATTCTTAAAAATTATATTTTTTAAAATATAATATCATAACTTTAAACAAACATGGTTGTTAGGATTGTAAATACTAAGAATATCAATTGAAAATTCCTATAAAAAATCGAACAATTAGGGAGAATGTGTGTGAAAAACATAAAAATGATAAAAGAAATAAATATTAAAAATGTCTAATTGAAAAGCTAATTAGGAAGAGTGAAAATCACACTTTTTAAATTACTATTCCTCTCAGTAGAATTGGAATCTATTTTCTTAAATAAAACTTCTCAATTTCGAGTATTGAGTACTGTAGATGAAAAAAAATTGTCATTAGAATAGGGAGGTTAAGAGGAGAGACCCAACATACACATAGCTAGCCATATTTCTTATTCAACACAATTCAATAATTAGTATATTGGCTTTTACAATAATTAATTTAAGTCATAAAAAATGGAAAAATTAAAGAACATTATAAAATTATTATACACACTAGGAGTATTAGCTAAAAAGTATTATATATAAACATCATATCGTCAATCATCGCGTATTAGCTCAAGAATATTTTTATGTAGGGGTAATACTAAATTTTCATTTTCTAAGAATATACTAATGAACATGTATTAATAAATATTTTTAAACTTAAAAATGATTACAATCATTACATTAAGTAGTTTAAGTATTAGTACTTAAATTTAAAAATATTATAAACAAATACTTAAATTATTATTTTTTAAAAAATTATTCGTTTTATAAAGCAATTTTGGGTAATAAATTATTTAAAAAAAACTTCAATAGTAATATATTTATATTTATATATTAATTTAAATAACATGAGAGCGCAACAACCTGAGATATACAGTCTTCAGAACAGGTCAGGGGCAGTGAGCGGTTACGGTATTATTGATAAAAAAATATTAAATATTTAAGACTTCCACCGGTTTAAATTGTAACAAACTAAAAATAAATAAATTGAAAAGATTAAAGCCGTAACGTATTAACTAGCAACAAATTTAAAGCAGAGAGGTGAAGGAGACAAGTTTATAAGAAGCTGCGTCCACGCCAGGCTGAGCTGCTTCAAATTTCTCATCTAACGTTTTCGATTTGTTTCCCATTCGTTGCTTCTTTTCTTTTTTCTTCACTTCAATTTGCAGCCTCTCACACATCAAATTATTCTCAAACACCGTCTCAGGTAACATCATTCTTACTCCTTCAAATTAAAATCTTACTCTTTTTCTGCATCAAAGTTTCAACCTTTACTTGCTTTTTAGATCATTTCAAATTTTAACTACATTTTTTTTTTATTTCTCGCTATTTTGTTAAACATCTCGCAAAGCCACTAGCTTTTTCACTCTCTCTTTATACCCCTCAATGTTCTTGTTTCTGGGGTGGAGTAGAGGATGTGCTATTTTTTATTTTTTTTTGGGGATGAGGGTGGTACTGATGTGTGTGTTCATTTACTTGTCATCACTGTTTTCGTTCTTAATTCTTATGAAGAGTTTTGTAGGTTTTAGTATATTTCTTGTGCAGAGGGTGTGCGCTATTTTTTTTTTTTTTTGTTTTTGGTGTTGATAGGTGGTGAGGGTGGTTTGCTTGTTATTAATTATTGACATTTTCTTAGTTTCTTAGATTCTTTTCTGTAAAAGGTTTTTTTTTTTTTTGGCTTCTGCTTCCCCTCCTTTCTTCGATTAAATTGTCGTGTGTAGTGGTAGGTTTGCCAATCATAAAAGCGTGGAATTTTTTTTTTCTCTATTTCATCGCAACCCTTCAAACCAGGATGTGGAGAGGACCATTGACATATGAAACATAAATGAAATTAGGTAGACAGATAAGAAGATTACGAAATTAGGCCATGATATGACCAAGGGTGGAAACACATGCATATAGAAGCTTGTAGTGCCTATTTAACCGCTTGTGGTATTTCCTTTCCATCTGTAGTTCCACCAAATTATCCTGCTTTAGGAAAATCCATATGGATGTGTCATGTGTGAGCACTGTTTTATTTGTTTGTCTAGATTGCTTTGGTACAAAATCACTGATGATGGTGTCACAGGTTACATATATCTTGTTCAAGTATTAAACCCATCTGTATGTGTTGTATTGACAACTGTCAGTGTTGTTTATGTAACCAGTTGAATGATAAATTGATTAACTTGATTGCTTTGGCGAAGCATACTGTCACTGCTTGGGTGAATCGTGAATCTAATAAATTTTGACTACATGTAGGTTTGTCCTTCTGTAGTTGTTAAAACCTGCTTTCTTTTTTGTCTGTCTTGAATCACTTAATCAATTGGTTAACTAGAACAGTAGAGGAATCTGTAGTTTAATTAAACAATTGGCTAATTTGTCGCCAAGTTGTAGTTGAATCCTGTAAATTTATGCTTAAGAGTCACCTGTTGCTATTTTGTTTTGAGATTTGATTTCCATACCCCTTTTCTTAGGTTCTTTTGCACACATCCAGCTTTTTAAACACGAAATCTGAAAAGGCCATAAATATTGATAGAAAAGGATTAATATTTACATAGCATTTTATAAATTTTTAGTTGGATTGGATGTTTAATGTTGCCTACTAAATTTTTTGCCTTTTTTGCAGGCATGCCTTTGTTAAATGTATCTCTTTTGGGTAGTTGAAAGCTGACCAGGTGCTACTTTATTCCTTGACTGCTGTTGAAAGTCTCTAAGGAGTTCATCTTCAATATTCTCCAGTGTCCTTTTCCGAAACCAGGGAATGCTGAAAGATGTGGCTGAAGTTAAAGAGTTCTCTCTCTCAGGTTAATGAGGTTGTAGCTCCATCTGAGCTAGGCGTGTTAATCCTTGATGAGATTGGATGTTTAGACTGCCAATATCTATTTTATGCTCATGTGCCTGAGGTGGCTGGAAATCTAAGCAAGTGTTTGATGTCAAAACATGATGTTTGTGAAGATGGCTAAGCTTTGAGCATCTTTGGAATAAAAGTTTTCCGCATTCTGGTCACATAAGCACCTGTATTTGGTATATGCTTAGCATATTATACTATTGATAGTAGCATTGGTTGTATACAAAAAGTGTTACAAATTACAATAAATGGAGCAGAAGGGAAGTATTCTGATGCAAAGATTTGAGCTGGGGAGATTATTAGGCCAAGGAACCTTTGCTAAGGTCTACTATGCTAGGAACCTTATAACAGGCATGAGTGTGGCCATTAAGGTAATTGATAAAGAAAAGATTTTGAAAGTTGGAATGATTGATCAGATTAAGCGTGAAATTTCTGTGATGAGATTAATCAGACATCCGTGTGTGATTGAACTTTATGAGGTAATGGCCACTAAAACCAAAATTTACTTTGTCATGGAGTATGCAAAAGGGGGTGAGCTCTTCAACAAAGTAGCCAAAGGAAGGCTCAAGGTGGATGTTGCTAGGAAATATTTTCAGCAACTGATTAGTGCAGTTGACTACTGCCATAGCAGGGGTGTGTGTCATCGAGATTTAAAACCTGAAAATCTACTATTGGATGAAAATGAGAATTTGAAGGTTTCAGACTTCGGTTTGAGTGCCCTTGCTGAATCTAAGTGCCAAGATGGATTGCTCCATACTACATGTGGTACCCCTGCCTATGTTGCTCCGGAAGTGATAAACAGAAAGGGTTATGATGGGAAGAAAGCCGATATATGGTCATGTGGGGTAATCTTGTATGTTCTATTGGCTGGTCATCTTCCATTCCAAGATTCAAATCTGATGGAGATGTACAGGAAAATTGGTAGAGGAGAATTCAAATTTCCTAAATGGTTTGCACCTGAGGTTCGCCGGTTCTTGTCCAGAATATTGGATCCAAACCCAAAGGCCAGGATATCAATGGCCAAGATGATGGAAAGATCTTGGTTTAAAATCGGGTTGGAGAAGCCTGCTATTATTGCGACCGAAAACAAAGAACTAGCTCCTCTGGATGCTGATGCAGTATTTGAATTGTGCGAGAATGGAGGTCCTGTTGATGAGTCAAAGCAAGAACGAACTAAGTCTTTGAATGCTTTTGATATTATCTCCTTCTCAACTGGTTTTGATTTATCTGGTTTGTTTGACAACACTGTTCCCAAGAAAGAGGTACGCTTTATGTCAGCTAAGCCTGCCTCGATTATAATCTCAAAGTTGGAAGAAATTTGTAAGCGGCTTCACTTGAAAGTAAAAAAGAAAGATGGAGGCTTGTTCAAGTTGGAAGATTCCAAGGAAGGCAGGAAAGGATCTCTGGGTGTTGATGCTGAGATTTTTGAGATTACCCCACAATTTCATATGGTTGAACTTAGAAAGTCCAATGGGGATACCATGGAGTACCAGAACCTTTTTAAACAGGATATTAGACCAGCACTTACTGACATTGTTTGGTCCTGGCAAGGAGAACCACCACAGCAAGAGCAACAACAACATGAAGCAGTCCAGGAAGAGCACCAACCTTCACATCCTGCTTAGTTTCGTGATCAAATATTTTCTTCATTTGGTTGTTGTATGCTTTGTGCTTATTTTGTCATTGTCTTGGTCGAATGTTTAATTTAATGGGACTTCAGTCTTCTATTTGTCTGATGAAATACTTGAAAATCATTGTGTGCCTAAATAACTAAATTGCATATTTGACCAATTCGGGTATTTTATTCCATCCTTCATGATCATTGTTTATACTTAGTTGCTTTATATTGCTTCACATGTTTTGAATGCAACTTACATTTATTTTATCATTCGGAATACATTGACTTTTTTTATTATTCAGAATACATGAATGGCATCAAGAATCAAGATTTAAATCTAAGACTTATGTTAACCTCAACCTCCACCACTAGGCTGACCCTAGTGGTTCCCAACTTGTACTTTGATGCTTGAGTAGTAAGTAGCATGGGTCAATTAAAATACCAAAATTTTCCTGTGTTCTTTTTCTAAATGAAACTGCTTGGTAATGTCTTTATCTGTTCTTAAACCGTGTTCAAATACCAATTTAACTATGTGGTGATTTCGACCAGTTATGTTCTATATCATGCATTTTATTTTATTTAAAAGGGGATTCTGAAATGCGATTGGATAAGAAAATTACATCACATGTTACTTTTTTGACTTTTATTAACCAATGTGTTAACGATTGTTTGTGTCTGATAAATAGACGTGGAAGCCACAACTACTTGTTAGATAATGCATATATAGTGACCATATGATGAGAAATCAAACACGCTACATTAACTGCATCGTGGGGGATTTTTTTTTTTTTTTTTTTTTTTTTTTTTTTTTTTGCGTACATGTAAACATGTTATCACTGGGGCTATTCTTAATAACCAGCAATTATTTAAGTATTTTTTTAATTCAAAAAATGTGAACTATTGACCGTCACAGGAAAGACATTAAATTTACACTGCCTGAAGTTTAAAAAAGTTTTGGTTGATAATCCTTTTCTTATATATAATGTTACTTTAATTTTGTTACTTGATATGAAGTTAATTTGACCTAAAATTTACACTGTCTAGAGTTTAAGAAAATGTACACTGCTACTATTTATTGTCTACGAAAAAGTTACCTAACAATTCCTAATAATGCGTTGCGTATATTGGTGAAATCTTTGTTTTCTATCTTCTTTTCACATTTCGCCTGCTGACAAGGCTTTCATTAATCTAACCCAGCTCTTTCCTTCATTACTCCCACAAAAAATTATTAAATGTTGGCACCATGTCGTCATCTATGGTCCTAATCCATAAACATGTGATTTAACTACCACACAACAATATATATATATATATATATATATATGAAAATATGTTGAAGCAAGTGTTCCGACCTTAGCTCAGTTGGTAGAGCGGAGGACTGTAGTTGGTAAAATGTCTAATAGTCATCCTTAGGTCGCTGGTTCGAATCCGGCAGGTCGGATTTTTTTAATGCCATGGCTTCTTCAGAAATAGAAGAGATGTTTTTGTTAGATGTATCCATTTGCTTATATTCTATTCCAAACTTTTTTTTTATAGTTGAATCTAAAAGAAGTGATATATTAAAATAAATTATTTTATCAAATACAAGACTCATTTTGGTATTGTGTAACAATAATCTTGCTATTGAAATTAAGGAAATAGTTTAATCATTATTTTTTGGAGGGCATACAATTATTTTTTCTTGTGTAATTTTTTGGTTTGTATCAAATTAGTTTTATTTTTTAATTATCATCATATTAGTCCAGAATAGTCATCAGTGTATTTTTACACACAAGATCTTTATCCACGACCATTTTGAGGAACCAATCTAAAGACAGGTATCCAGTACAATCAGAATCAGTCATGTACAACAATGTGAATGTAATTGAATGATAAATGTCCTCAATCAATTGCTACCTACTCTTAAATTACATTATATTTTCAAAATGCAAAGTTATCAAGTGATATTATGTGCGTCATCTTATGCTCAATATTTTTTATTTTTTATTTTTTTGAAAGACCGATGCTCTAGATTTTACATGTTTTCATCTTAATTATTTCATATCTCCCTTAATTGCTTGCAAGACAATTAATCAATCACTTTAAAGTCACATAAACAGTGGATAACCATTTAACTCAATTTATTAATACACGATCAATTTTATTTAATATATCTCAATTTATTAATAAAGTAAATAAACTTAACACACATAAATAATTGTGATAAAAATTGATAATAGTCAACAATTATGAAAATCGAATATCCAGTTATATTTCACTCTCATTTTTTACTAATTTTTTCGCTTATTCGCTGCAATTTTAAAGTTAGAATTCATAAAAAAAAAAAATACTTTTTATTATCGTTTTATCCTATGAAATGCATTGTGCGTTTCCTTTTTAATCATTTCTATATTAAATGATAATAATTGTTTTTAAATATAATATTTTGCCAATGTTAGAATATACTTATTCAATTGTGTAAATAGGGAGAACTGAAATGTGACGTACTCCCATTTCTTCCCTAATTTATCATGGACCAAAATTACTTTAAAAAACAACTTTATCAAACACATTAAAAAAAATAACGTAATATAATAGAAGAAATATAGAAAAATAAATGTTAGTATGTTATTATAAACTTCCAAAAAAAATGACAGTTTTTGTTGAAATTAACGTCTCTTACCATATATAATATATATGCATAAAAAATGGACCTATTATATATTTCTTTTCTTTCAAAATGAGTTTGGAAAAAAATATTATCCTAAAATAAGTATTAAAAATTATCACATTTTATCTTTTTAATATAATATTAATTATTTATTTCATTAATACTCCTAATAATGTTATTTAATTTTTAAATATAATATTAATATCAAGGTTAATTTTGAGCGGATGAAATTACCTATTAGACCCAACATGCTATGCTTTCAACCAAGTATGACACAATATGAATTGAAGACTGAGTGACTGACCACTAAATTACAAGGCTCCATTTTATGCATAAATATCAATAACTTTTAGTACTTACTGGAACTGAAATTTAATCATTTAATTTGCATTTACTTTTTGAACCCATATCATTAGAGACTCAATGATACCTATAATTGTAAACCTTTCATATGCTATTTTCAATTATCTGTTCATAGATTGAAAATAAATTATTTTTAGCTAAACAGAAGTATAAATTCAACTGTTAGAGTTAAGATATAACTCTTCATAATAACCATTAAATTCTTATCCAATAGTGTTTCAATTAATGACCAGGTTATGCAAATCAATTAATTACTCACTGTGTCTTAACCAAATCCATTACCAGCTCAACCATCTCAATTTTTAAAATGAGTGTGATAACTATTTCGAACTTTTATTAATTAGAAAACTCCAGCACTCTAACTTTTGAAGTTTTATTAATTAGAAATCTCCAGCACTCTAACCTCCTTACAGGTACCACTACCGCTAACCAAAACCCGAACCAAATATTCAAATAGGCAATTTTGCATAAAAAAACATACCAAATACCTAATGTTTTGTTTAATTGCACAACCACTCGTGTTATTTTAATCATTACTTTTCTCTCCCATGAAGATGTGGTAATGTAGTATTTGAAAAGAATCTTTATGTACTGTTTTCAGACATACAGAATATTAGTGTAAGATTTTTAACCTTAAAATGAATTAAAGTAAAAAAAATAACACCATAATTATATGTAATTTGATATAAGATAAAAATTAATAGTAATTTCCTCTAGAAAATTTCATGCGAATTGTGTACTCTGTCAAACGAATCAGGTCACAACCGACATTGTGCACAATGTGATAAAAAATGCAGCTGGATTCATGATAATTAAACACAAGTATATTCTATTAGGAGCAGGTCATGTTAGTATTAAGGTCATTTCTCATTAATCGCTGCATATTTGAAGAAGATGACACAAGTGAGAATGTGAAGCACCATTCTCCAAAGGACAAAATGGGGGCACCTCTCTTTGTTGCCTTGCTCAGAATGCATTCAACATGTATTTCCTATTGGCGCTAACGTTAAGTAAACATCAATCTTCCTCCAAAAAGAAGAAAGGAAGATACAATGGGTTCAGTATTCTAAACTCTTTCCCCAAAGGAGGCTATTTGCCTCAAGAGAACAATTGTGCTTATCAAGCCCCTCATAACCTGTCACTATCATCTTTTTAATCAAATGACCAAAACGACTGTACATCTGAGGTTGGGTGTAGACCTCCACTATAGGGCCTTGAAACAGCTACCTTCCCCATGCTTTCCACAGAACCATGCACAGGCCATTCCTTTCTGCAAAGTAAACAAAAAGAACAAGGTCAAAACAACAGTTTCAACTGTCTGTCTATGTAAACACTAAAATATTATATTAGAGGGGGAGGACCACAGGTTACAAAATCAAGGAGAACAACAAATCCAAGACCATAAGCAGTCAAAAGGTCACAAAAAGCCCAAGTGTTTGAGGCAATTGGCCATAATTTTACATTACCTACAAAAGGAGTTTTTTTTTACTGTCACTTTCATTATTTATTTACTTGGTTCAATTAGTATGTTTCTTTTATTCATCAGGTTCAACAGGTCAGCAGCTTGTCAATTTAGCTGCTAGTATATTTATAGAGCTATACTTAGAAAAGGATAATGAAATTCATTGCATCTAGTACTTATCAACGAACACTCACTTAATATTTCATGATTCACTCACAAAAGAGAAACAAAAAAACAGGACATGAAAGTATATTGTCTAACATCAACAACTGAATCACTTTTTGTCCCATACAACAAAAAAGCATACCCATTTATTTCATTCATAAATTAATCGGGCATGTATGATCACACATATGGATCCACACAATCAATTAACAATTAAGTAAATCCACTTTAGTAAAATGAAACCGCATAAAAATGGTACATTTGGAGCTAAATGCATTTTAATTGGTTAGACACTCCATGCATCCAATGATGTCTTACAGCATGGGATTCCATTTCCATCAAACAGTTAAATTATCATTCATATACATCACCATGTGGTCTATGGACAACAGTATAGACAAAATTGTGGAAATCTGAGCAAATCAGTGATGCTATATTCCCACATAGAAGGCATCCATGTCAAATTATTTTATCTTGTATTCTCATATTCATATTTAATTTTCTACTTGAATCTTCTCGAATGAAACATGGTTGGAGATGATAGCTCTGTTCTGAAGCATATACCTCCAGCCAAACAGTCAAATTATTACCAAAAAACATCAAAAGCAATTCATCCTCATTTGAGAAATGCATATTCTTTATAAAGAAGAATTATAATTTGATTCAATCAATCTGTTTAAAATACCTAAGGAATCAGCCCTACTTGAATTAGTATTAAATATATTTTGATTCACTGAGTCAAATAAATTATTATCAATAAGCAACCCACAATTCAAGAAACAGATTATAGAGGAAATTATGATAAACACAGCACACAAATACTTAGAGACATGCCATTGTATTTTCTTAATTGTGTCACACATAATACAAAATATCACATAAATACTTAGAGGCATGCCATTTTCTTAATTGAGTCACACATAATACAAATATCACATATAGAGTAAAATATTAAATCCAGTGCCTATAGATTTAAACCATGTGCTGTTGTTTGTATATCGGCACCATCACTTATTATAACTATGTTATAAGTACATTAAATAAATTTTCACCACTGAAAACCAAAGATTTTCCCTACAAAGTATCATTACCTAGAGCTAGATAATATGATTGAGTCTTAATTGAAATAAAAGGATGCAAAATGAGGGAATAGGTTTTCTTGTCTTTTGCCAAACAAGTTTCATCTGATTAAAATGGACAACGGTAATATACATGTACGGCAGAAATTCCAAATTAGCCATCCATAACAAGGCACAAAATAAGGCAAGCACTTATTACTTACTTGGACCAACAGTTAGCTGGAGAACCATCAAGCACATGACTACTAGCAGATTGACCTGGGCTACAATAAATTATTTCATTTTGAGTGGGTCCCTCCTGAGCTGCAAGGCCACCAGACAATGGTGGGAAAAGAGTACTTTGTGACCAAGGATCATAACCAGCTGATCTTGAAACAGCGCTGAAGTTCTCACCAATTTGCCCATTAGGAAGAAAAAGGTTTTGCGGAGAATGGATACTAGAAATTATGTTATCTTCTTTGTTAAAAAGAGAAGCCATAGTGTTCTGAGATGATGAAAGCATAAAATCATCCTTGTTTGGTATGTTTGTTTGTGAGGATAACAGCCAGCTTCCTGTGCCACCAACTAAACCTAAACCTTCTTGCACAAGTGGAGAAGTACTCCACATCTGCCATGTGCCTTTCTCATTTGCAGCTGCATCATCCAGAGGAAAAACATGCCTATTTTGGCCCTTAGGGGTACTGGGATGCCAATTAGAACTGCTATTCTTTTCTCGGGATGATGGGAATTCAATTGGAGATGGCTTATTAACATCAGAACCAGCAGATATGCTTTTCAAAGAGTGAGATTTTGGTACTTCATTGTCTGTCCCAAAGCCAGTTCCCAAGTCCAACTGAAAATTATTAAGTGACTCAGAAACAGGCCCAAGCAAGGATACTGGATCTGGAACATAACAGGGGTCTTCAAAAAGCTCTTGCTCATCTTGTCTAAAGTCATGGGATGTATTACCAATTGGAGAAAAGAATGGTTCAATTGCAGGAGAAAAACCTAGACTACTACTAGTTGGTCCACTTGCATGGGTGGCAATATTAAAAGGTGATGGAAGACCAAACTGAATAGGATTAGTAAATGATTGAGTAACTGGTAACTGGGCAGATAAAGGAGGACTTTTGGCTTCCGCTTGAATTTTGGAATTTGGTCTGCATATTACATTTGAAGTTGAAGATTGAGGAACAGATGAAGATAGAGTGAATAATTGCTGCCATGATTTTTTCGGTGCTGCTGTCCATGGCTGTGGTTCAGGGAGTACCTGCAGCGAACAGTTATCATGGTAATACTGTTTCATTAGTACCTTTTTTAAAATGCACCAAAAATAAGCATATATAAGTATAACGCACAATTAATATTTTACTAGAGCATCATATAATTTTGTTTGGAACGTCAAGAAATAACTGGGAAGTAAATAAAATCCACATATGGCTGATAGGAAAAAAAAAAAAGTAACTAGTATTCCAACAATAATCCAAATTCAACAAAACTTGCTTGAACAGTATTGTAGAAGGCAAAGAAAAGGGGATTGAAAGCCGGAGAACTTACAGAGTGATTGATATTCCTATCATCTCCATGTAAATTGGATTTTGCAGCTGGACGCTCAGAAGGACATATTTCTCTCCTGCTGGCAGCGGTATGAACATTATCTACAGAACCATTAAACTTGTTTTCTTTAACTACTGTGCTAGGAACATTAGTACTCCTACCAAAACCAAATGCTTTCGAAGAGGACAAAATTGTTCCACGCATGCGATCAAGATACCTTGTTCCAGCACCTCCACGGTTAAAATTGTTTGCAGTTACATTTTTATTATGTGCACTGTCAGCACCATGCCCCTTGCCACTTTCCAACCCAGATTTATGATGCTCTCTACGATCCACTTCACTCTTTTTGTCAAATTCCCGCTTCCGCTCACTTTCCTTGCCAGCTCTTCTTTCCACTTCTTCAGCATCAGAGTTGCTCTTACTAGAACCCTTATCCTTCTCTTTTCTTTTTTCCTGACGCTTCCTGTCAGCTTCCTTCATACGATCTTTCTCCTTAGCGGGATTTGATGGTCTGCTGTGATCTTTTTCAGCTTCCACTTTCTCATCTCTCAGTTTCCTACGCTCCTCCACTAACCTTGCAACCTCCTCCCTCTGTTTTCTCTCTTCCTCTTCCAAAAGTTCTTTCTCTAGCCTAGCCTGCCTTTTCTCCTCAGCTTTCCTACGTGCTTTTTCCCCTCTACTTTCATTGAGGCTTGCCCCATTTTCACCCCTTTTTGCTAAGAGCTCCCTATGTTCAGCATCAGATGAACATTCTTCCCTTGAACTAACTCTAAAAGCCTTTCTCCATAGCCATCTAATGCTCTTGAAAAAAGATGTCAAGAGCTTACAAACCAAAAAGAGAAGACCACAATATGACCTCTCTGTCAAACAATGTTCATCTCCTCCAAAAAGACCAGCATTCTCACTCGTCCTCCAGTTGCTAGGATTACCTGGAATAGACCCACCGACCCAATTGCCGTTCTCCAACCAGTCCTGACCGCACATCCATCCATTTTCAGACCAAACCTTGCTATTCAATATCTTGCCACCTTTTCCAACCAATTCCTTAACTATACTAGAATTTGAAATCCCCAAACCGGGTGGCACAGGCAAGTCTAAAACCGGTCTCTTAGAAACATGACCACAATTAAAACACATAAAGCGGCCTCCACCAGGGTTCTGATCCCTATAGGGACTCAAGCAGTTGCGGCACCGCCTCGTAGCTGTCTTCCTCAACTTCTGCATTTCTATGGCCTCAAACCTCTTCCGCTCCCTAATACGTGCATTCCTCCGCACGCGCCAAGCCGACAGCCAGGGCATCAAAATCTCATACCAAAAGAGAGTAACCAACAAGACGAAGACACAAGCAAGACGAGGCGAAGTAATCTCAAAGCGAAAAGCCGGTGGCAGAAGCTGAGAGAGCGCCCACAGACCAATTAAAGGAATAACCAACCAAGGCAGCATTGTAGCAACCCGGCGAGACCACTTCTGAATCACACACAGTATACACATTATCCTCTAACCCTAAACCTTTCCAGTCCCAAATATATCCTCTTTCTTTTTCCAACAAAAACTAACGCTTCCGAGAAAACCCTAATCCAGTGCAGCTTTCCCCTCCTCGAAATCAACATCCACCAGAGTCAGACGCGGAAACCTCAGAGCCCTAAAATCTCAAACCTAAAAAGCAAGGAAAAATACATTCAGAATCATTTGAAATTGAAATTAGGGTATCGTGGCAAGCAGGATCACAACATAGTTGATAAAATAGAATTCGGAATTGGAGGCACAGAAAAAGAAAGAGAGAAGGGGCGTTTGTGGCATGAATGAGAAGGGGAATGGAGGACTCACCGATTCGGTGTCAGTGACGAGAACGAGAAGAAGAAAAAGAAAATGGCGATTGGGGCAGAAGCACATTATAGTGTTCAAAGTTTGAGTCGACTCGTCCTATTCGGGTCGGAGCCTCCGTCGCGGGTTGTTTGGCGTGTTTGAGAAAAAGAGAAACGATGCGCGATAAGTGAGAGAAACAAGATAAGAAGCCAAATTCTACTATGCCGTCATAATGGGAAGAGTTTTAATAACATTTCACATACAAATAATTACTTCTACCTTCTATATAAAAAAATAACTAAAATATATTTTTATATGGTTAGTAAAAATCTTCACATATCAAATTTATAATTATATAAAATTTTATTTTATCAATTTTAATCATTGAATTTAATTGGATTTCTTAAAAAAATGAGTAATCTAATTTGATAAAGAATAGACAGAATTAAAAAAAATCATATATTTTTTTATAAAATATAATAAATAAAATATATAATAAAAAATACATTAGTAATATATACTTATTGTTTTAAAATAATAAATAAAAATACATTAGTAATTCATAAAAAATAAAAAATAAAAAATAAATCTTAAAAGATTAAATAAAATAATAGCTTTTACCACTTCATGAATTTTTGTCCTACTTAATGTAAACCTATAATTAATATATTAAATAAAGTAATATTAAAAATTATTTATCAATTGTTCTAAAATTTAATATTAAATTAAAAATAATTCATAAATTAAATATTGAGTTTGTTGCTATTTGTAACTTAATAACTAAATATATAAAAAATAAATAAATAGATCAAATTGATCCATGGATCATATGATTTACAAAGTGCAAATTCATGAATTAGTCCAATTGAGATCAAATTTGATTCAATTAGATTGAAATTTATATTACATTGGATTGATTGAAGAATCTAATTATATTGGTTTAGATTATTGTTGAGAGATTTAATGAACTACTTTACTTCTAGTAAGTGGATCAGTATTATAATACAAAACTTATTAGAGCAAGTTGTATCCTTAAAGATTTGGAAGATCATTTAGAATTTTAATAATTCTTTTATAAAAATCTTTTGTAAAAGTTAAAAAAAAAAACTAAATAACTAAGTTGGAAAAAAATTATATTTTTGTGATTTTTTATAAATATCGATAATAATACAAGATGATCAAGGGTTTGATTTATTTCACAATACATGTACATTACCAACTTTTACTTAAGTTCATTCATCTATTCGTAAATTTTTTAAGGTTTCTCTATCCTAATTCCTTGATATAGAAAACTAAATTATTGGAAGTTCCCCTAGTTTCTTAGTAAGAATTATTCCAACAATTTTATCAGCATAGAACAATTATTAAACCAGACATACAAATCATACTTTATTCCTAAGTATAATCACTATATGATGAACTTCTAGTTGTACAATTTCATGAATATCTTCCGATAATGAAAATTAAACAAATCACGTTATAAGTTGATTAGCCAGATAATGGACATTAAACACAAGGAAGATTCAAAATAAATAAATGAAACTTATATAAAAGTAAAAGTAAATTACATAGTATTGATCAGTGTCTCAACCCTAACAATTTTGCTTCGCTAGATCCCACCATGAACTATTTACAATGGTAGAGAGGTGTGGTGGAGGAAAAGAAAAGAAGAGATTAATTTTTTAGCTTTTGGGGGATGTTTTTCTCGTTCACTTCGCACTCCTATTTAAAGGTTTTTTCCAACCAAATTCGCTCAGTGAATGGTCACTTGCTTAGTGAATCTGCTTCCAACATGGTTTTCGTTGAGTTAAAGGAATTTTGCTCAACGAAATTCCATGATTTCTAGTTATTTCTTGGGGTTTCGCTTACCTCATTCACTAAGTGTCTTCTGAAGTCTGATGCGATAAGTGACCTTTGAAGTATGATTCTCCTTTTGACTTAGCGAATTTAAGCTTGGATTAGTGATTTCCTTCAGTCCTTAGGCTTTGTTAGTCATGGCCTTTTATCCTGCAAATCACATAAACCAATGTTGGAACTTCGTCATTAAAATTACATTGTTCACTTGTATTCCTTGTTTCATATTGTAAACCAATGGTTAATTGCATAATTTCATCACTTGTTCAAAACAAAATACTTTTGGAATTTTTATTAAAAAAAAATAGGTTACGCAAAGCATTTTCTTTAATTTTCTAGTTAAATAAGTATCATAAAAGATATCAATTTTTACATAAAATGAACATTTATCAATGATCAAATTCTTAAATCAATGACTTATTTTCTATGAGTGGTGTCTCTCTTCTCCATTTCTTACCTTCACCATACACACCATGTCTCCACCTCTACTATAGAAGAAGATTAAGGAATTGAATTTTCATCATGTGGTAATGACACTCTCCAAAACAATAAAAATATATATTAAAATTAATTGGTTTAAAACTGCACCCCACAACCTTAAATAATGTCAATGCATGAGTACATATAAGGTGAGAGAAGTTGCAAGAGCAACATAAAAACCTTATGATTTTTTTAAGTTTTAAAATAAACTATATTATTAATTATAAAAATAAATTTTATAATGATATTATCATTTAATTATGTAATATGATGTATATGTGTGTGTAATTGTGTATTTTCATTTTAGTGAATTTATTTTGCTTGGACAAATTACAACAAAAAAGAACATTAGTCTCGACCTCAAATTTTCTTGAACAAGGAATTTTTTTTTCAAGGAAATTTTTCCAAAAACGAAAAAATAAGGTTCTTGATAGTGCTCCAAATTTGCTTAAACAAATGTTCTTTGGCTTACTCATTAATTTAATGATTTGGTTGAACCGGTCTTTAATTAATTCACTAATTGATTTGGTTGAACCAATTTCGCTGTACTTTGACACATCTTTTTCCAAGAGCTAATGGTGCACACTTTTAGAGAAAGCTTTATCTTTTTCCAAGAATGTGCTAAGACGTAGTTGCAAGATTGGAAAGTGTTTAAAAATTATGACATAAATGGGACTTGAACTCTAGATTAACATAAGAATGTTTTACCTATTTAAGACAATAATATACATATATTGTATAAAATAAGTACTTAAATAAATTTATCTTTAATTTTAACAATAATGTTCAAAGATAATTTATTTTATTAGTTTTTAAATTGTTTTTATAATTTTGATTATTTTTAAGTATAAAATTATATAAATTATTTTATTTTTTTAATATTAGCTTAGTTATGCTCTTGACCTCCCGAGTTAACTCCTGACTTCATGACCCCCTAACTTAGTTGAGTCGATGACCGAGCTGAGTCTGGTAACATTACACTCAAGTAAAAATGAGATTTTTAAATTGAAGAAAGATAATTTGCTTGAGCAAATATTCACTTAAGAGAACCTATATAAGCGCAAAAACATGAAATTTGGAGAGATCACCTAGTTGTAATTAACCTTTTAGATCTTGGAATGGATAATTCTCTTTAGGGGAGAAGAGCCACACTATCAAAGTATCATGACTAAGTTTGATGACTTTTGCTGTACCACGACTATCATGAATGACTAATTTTCTTATTTATTAATTTTCAACTCTTATTTATTTTTTTTATTGATATATAGTTTCTTTCTTTAGATGTTGGTAATGTTGTTATATTCTTAATGCTTGAATCTATATATCCTAAAGTTTGATTGGGAAGTATTCTCTGGTGTGTTTTGCACTTAATGCATAATTCTATTTCATCACTATCTTTCTCAATTTAGATTCTCAGCACTCTATCCAAATTGGATAAGCTCACTCTCAACACATTAAAATTGGTATAAATAGGTCTTAATGTATTAATTGTGTTATAGATAAGTGTTCTTGATACTATAATGTTTGTTAAGTGATTGAAGGATCAAAATTTATTAATCATTCTTATGATCCTTGTATGAAGAAATCGTACAAGGTGAATTTTCCGTGTGCATTTACATTTATAGAGAATATTTTATGTATGATCATGAAGATATTAAGAGGGTGAAGAATGGATTTCAATCCGACATTAATCATATAGTAACTTTCATTTAATTGCATTTGCCTAAGTTTGGTAATTGTGTTTTGTTAATTTATATAATTTGTATATTTTTATTATTCATACTACAAGGGAAAATGTCATTTATTTATGGATAAAATCTGGAAATAACACCTAAAATTCGCAAGTAATGGAATTTTATCAACAAATTATCTACAAATAAAAATTCATAGGTAAATCACCCTATTGGTAACCATTATTAACGGATTCCATATTTTCAACCATAGATAAATTATGGATAATTTACCTTCAAATAAATCCGTAAATAAGAAATATTTTTTTAGGAAATTACTTATATTTACATATAAATAATTACCTAATTTATTATTTATTTACAGATAAATTATCAGCTGTGAACATAGTGTTTAAAATTTTCATATAAATTCAACTATATAACTTTCAATAAATTCAATTAAATTTAAATTAATAAAATATAAATAAAGCATAAATTGATAAAAAATAATCTAAAATACTTCATACATGAAATTATAATTTTATTCAAATGTAGGAAAATGTTCTAAAGCTAAAACACCAAAATAAATAGTTATTGATAACTTATTCTAAGTAAACCTAAAACCTATTTCTAATTTTATTAAAAAAAAAAATCTACCCATCAAGTATAGTCCTTTAATGGTTTATGTAGATAGTTATGTAGTATCACAAATCACCTGTGACAAATATAAAAATGTTATGTTTTTTTACCACATAAAAATGTTACGTTAATAATTAATTTTTTATATTTAAAAAGTGATAAGTTAATTTATGCATGGTTATAATCATAGATATCACTTTATGAAAAAAATGATTTAATGGAAATCTATTAAGAAAAAATTCAACCTCTGATTATTTTGTAAACTAGAAAAAACTATTTTTTAAAAATATTCTTTTATGAGAAAAGCTATAATAATCATGTGCATCATCCAATACAGCCATAAACATCTCTATTTTGAAATTAGAAAAAGTAAGGTAATAGAAAAAGACTTATATTACTATACATTCGCGTCATTAAACAACTTGTGCAGTAAACAATTAAAAATCATCAACGGCAATAATAAATAGTTAAAATTATCACAGGTTTTTGCAGGTAAGTTAATATGCAATTGAAATAAAATTAGAGGTAATTAATCTCCGTGAGTAGTATCTATAAGCAATGGTGAAGGATTAGTTTACCTTGAAATAAAAGACATGGGCAGCAAGTAAAACAGTTGCTGATGGAAAAGGATGGGAAGATAATTCATTGTAGCTCTGCATACTACAACTTCGTTAGCTATACTAAGTCTTTGTGGTATTCTAAAGTTAGCAACTTCCCAACGTTAAAACGTTGATTTAACTAAATTGTACACAAAATAAGAATTATGTTGACAATTGAAGAGCAAGAGATGTAGCAAAACAATAGAGGGTGTATTATAATAACGGTGCTTCTAAGATCAGAGGCATATAATAGGTTTTTCTGTTAACTATGTAATGGTTTCTCATAAAAGGTTTCAATCCAAGAAAAGAAGCGGAAAAGGGACAAAAACACATCACCAGAAAACTATAAATTGCACAAACTAAAGAGAAATAGAACAAGCAAACTATATGTGTTCTGAATGTCCCAACTTTGAGCACAAAAATTGCATTTTTTCAGTTTCGTAAGTTTATCTCATCATATTACATTCTTAAAAGTAACTATATCAATTACATACATTAGCAGTAGATACTATATAGTTAAATTAGCAATTCTATATATACACAATCATAATAAACTCAGAAATTAAGTTAGCAATTCAGAAAGTTACTTTGTTCAGGTCTCCTAACCCAAGCTTCTGGCTTTCTTGAAAGCCTACAACAGAGTTCAAACTTAAGTATCTTGTGAAACCATTAATCATGAAATCATAGGATAGAAGATAAAAAAGGTGGAGCAAAATCTAATTTGTTTTGTTGTAGTGAGAGGTGACTTCGAACCATAACCTTAGGAAGAAAATCAAACACATTGTATTATTTAAAATATCAACCAACATATTAATAAGACCATCTTATGTCCAAGTTGTTACCTCAAGTTCTTCATGAGGAAAGCTTTGCTACTTTTCCTTCATTTGTCAGTTTTCTAATTTCCTTTATGACTAGCTGGTTTTAGTGAAAATCTGAAAGAAGGGTACGTAATAGAAGATTAATATTTAATATGACAAATAATTTATAGTAGAAATTACGATAGAAATTATTTTATATATTATTTTATAATTTATGATTTATCTTAGAAATTATGACAAATAATTTATTATAGAAATTATGACTATTAGGAAACAAAATTGTTCTCAAGACCATTAATTTATATTTTTTTATAATTTATTTATATTGAATATATATTAAAAAATAAAATATAATTAGTTAATAACATAAAACATTAAAATAATTCTAGTTAAGATAAAGACTACCCCTACAAATACCATATATGCAAAACAAAATCATACTTGAGGTCACTAGTTTGCAAATTATTAAATAGTTTTTGTTAACATATTATAATAAATATTTTAGATATAATTAGTTAATAATATTATAAGTTTATATAATTTCATTTATTATATAAATTATTATGACTATTAGAAAATAAAATTATTTTCAAGGCATTAATTTTTATATTATTTTATAATTTATTTTTATTAAATTTATATTAAAAAATTAAATATAATTAGTTAATAACATAAAAAATTTAAATAATTCTAGTTACGATAAAGACTACCTAAAATATTGACTTACATAATTTTTTCTCTGAAGTTTCTCCAAATATTACTTTTGCTCCTTGAAATTTAAAAAAATTTTTTAGTCCCTAAAATTAATTTATTTTTTGTATTAATATTGTCCATTTATAAGTTTCAGTGTATTTGAGTGTATCAGGTATGAAATTGAAGATTTAAAGGATTGGGGTTGAGGAGAAAAGTGATTCATGAGTACAAAAATATGCTCTTTGTCAAACATTTTTTAAGACGTTAACGGAAGAAAAAAAACTAAAAGTGAATCAAGGACTAAAAAAATATTTTTAAATTCTAAGGACTAAAAGTGATTTTTGGTAAAACTTTAAGAAAAAAATATTATTTAAGTTTAAAATATTTATACTCAAACATAATTTAAATCTAATTAGTTAATAATATTATATATATTACATTAATTTTAATTATAATAGAGATTACAAATATTATTTACATGCAACAAAAATCAACTCAAGACCAAAAATATAATTCTAAAATGTTCATAGGTAAATGTTTTTTAATTAATATTTTGATTATGTAGTTGAAACTTTTATAATAAAATTCATTTATTTATCATTCATCTAATCTGTAAAAAAATATTTTGTTAAAAAAGTTCTGTTTAATATTTACAATAGATGAAACAGTTTTTTGTTACATTATTTTATACTACCTTTACTAGCCTTTAATTTTATTTTGTAGGAAAATGTGTTTGCATGAGTTTCATCACAGAAAAATATAATTTGAATTTTTTTTTGTTGAAATTATGTACTTATATATAATTTATAATTCTTATAATGGACTGCAACTAATTATTTACGTGTATATTACCATTTAATACAATATCAATAAACAATTTAATTTACTAATATTATAGTTTTTTCTCTTCCTAAAAGTAATTGTAAATTTTTCCCATGTCCCGAGCATAAACATGATAGGAGTGTTAAAAAAATTCTATCTAAAACTCTTTACATGACAGTTGAGAACTTAAAATTTGTTAGAAATATTTAATAATAAGTGAAATTTATAAAAGTTAATAATTTTTAATAAATTTTAATAAATCAATGTCAAAGTTTCAGAAGAAAAGATTATCCAGTACTTCTCACGATTACACTGTTATTCCTTTTTAGTTCCTTTCAGTGTATCAGTGTTAAAAACTCTTGATTTTGTCCGCTTGGTTCTTTTATAAAATTCTTAGTCTTTCAAACAAAAAACACTGTTATTCCTTTTTATTTTTCTTAATGTATTGATTTTAACGTATCAAAAATCTACTTCTTCAATATATTTGGGTTCTACACTCGCAGATTTCGAACTTAGCTCAGTTGGTAGAGAGGAGGACTGCAATCACTAAAATGTGCAATAGTCATCCTTACGTCGCTGGTTCGAATCCGTCAGGTCGGACTTTTCTTAAACAAATTTTATGGGATTTTGGGTCTATAATTAGATTTTTGTCTAATAAAATTTTTTACCATTTTAAATTTGATTCATTTTCGAACTATCATTGAAAAGTTAAAGTAAAACAAACACACTAAGAGTATGCTTGAAAAAACAAAAAATTATTCTAATAACCAATTATTTTTATAATTAATTATGTAATCAAATAATTTTTTTAATAAATTTACTAAAAAATAATTAATCTTACATCCAATAAGTTTTTATAGTGTAAACAAATTGTAAACAGCTGAAAGAAAAAATAAGTTTTGATAAATAATAATAAATCACAAATTTCAAACATCTCAAAAGCAGATTATTTAAAAAAAAAAAAACATTTTCTAAATTTAAGCTAGATTTCCAATATCCAACAAATTACAATCCAAATTTTAATCTTTCGGAAACACACTATAAATCTTTTGGTAAACGGTAATCACAACCGAACTAAATCTGCAAATAGGCCATTTATGAAGGAAACTTGATGTGCATTGCGTACTGCCTAATATAATTTTACTACTTCAACATCCCTTTTACGATAATTTGTAAACGCGTTGATTAAGGATTCAAAAAATCTCATCGTGGGTAAACAAAACGGGAAAATAATCTACAGAGGACGACGAGTTATATAAGACGGGCCAGTTCAGACCCGACATTGCGCACAATGAGGTCAAAGATGCAGCTGGATTTATAATAAATTAAACAAGACTATATTCTATTAAGCGGGTCATGTTAGTATCAGTTCATTTCCCATTAATTGCTGCATATTTGAAGAAAATGACACAAGTGGGAATGTGAAGCACCATTCTCCAAAGGACAAAATGGGGGCACCTCTCTTTGTTGCCTTGCTCAGAATGCATTCAACATGTATTTCCTATTGACGCTAACGTTAAGTAAACATCAATCTTCCTCCAAAAAGAAGAAAGGAAGATACAATGGGTTCAGTATTCTAAACTCTTCCCCCAAAGGAGGCTATTTGCCTCAAGAGAACAATTGTGCTTATCAAGCCCCTCATAACCTGTCACTATCATCTTTTTAATCAAATGACCAAAACGACTGTACATCTGAGGTTGGGTGTAGACCTCCACTATAGGGCCTTGAAACAGGTACCTTCCCCATGCTTTCCACAGAACCATGCACAGGCCATTCCTTTCTGCAAAGTAAACAAAAAGAACAAGGTCAAAACAACAGTTTCAACTGTCTGTCTATGTTAACACTAAAATATTATATTAGAGGGGGACGACCACAGGTTACATAATCAAGGAGAACGAACAAATTCAAGACCATAAGCAGTCAAAAGGTCACGAGTTTGAGGCAATTAGACTTGGCCATAATTTTACATTACCTACAAAAGGAGTTGTTTTTTTTTACTGTCACTCTCACTATTTATTAACTTTGGTTCAACTAGTATGTTTCTTTGTTCATCAGGTTCAACAAGTTAGCCAGCAGCTTGTCAATTTAGCTGCCAGTATATTTATAAAGCTATACTTCGAAAGAATAATTAAATTGATTGCATCTAGTGCCTTATCAACGAACACTCACATACCATTTCATGATTCACTCACAGAACAGATGCAAAAAGAACAGGACATGAAGGTATACTGTCCAACAATCACACATGTATCCACACCATCAATTAACAATTAAGTAAATCCACTTTAGTTAAATGAAACCGCATAAAAATGGTACATTTGGAGCTAAATGCATTTTATTTGGTTATACATTCCATGCATCCAATGATGTCTTACAGCATGGGATTCCATTTCAATCAAACAGTTAAATTACCATTCATATACATCACCATGTGGTCTATGGACAACAGGAAAGTCAAAATTGTGGAAAGCTGAGCAAATCAGTGATACTACTTGAATTAGAATTAAATATATTTTGATTAACTAAGTCAAATTATTATCAATAAGTAACCCACAATTCAAGAAACAGATTACAGAGGAAAATTATGATAAACACAGCACATAAATACTTAGAGACATGCCATTTATTGGAATGTTTTCTTAATGCTGTCATACAAAATACTAATATCACACAAGGGTAAAATATTAAATCCAGTGCTCTTACATAACAGTTCCATGCTATCACTGTTTATAAGTAAATTAAATCACTTAAAGTCTAAAACCAAAGATTTTCCCTGCCAAGTATCATTCCCAGATAATATGACTGAGTCTCAATACAAATAGAAGGATGCAAAACATATATCATTCCCACTAACAATCACATTACCAATCACCGTTTATAGTTCTACAGTTCATTTTGAAAAATAAAATGAGGGATTAATTTTTCTCATTTTTTTGCCAAACTAGCTTCATCAGATTAAAATGATCAACAGTATCAATACATAGACAGCAGAAATTCCAAATAAGACATATATTCATTACAAGGCACAAAATAAGGCAAACAATTAATACTTACTTAGACCAGCAGTTAGCCGGAGAGCCATCAAGCCCATGGCTACTAGTAGATCCACCTGGGCTACAATAAATTAATTCATTTTGAGTGGCTACCTCCTGAGCTGTAAAGCCACCCGACAATGGTGGGAAGAGAGCGCTTTGCGACCAAGGATCATAACCATTTGATCTTGTAACAGGGCTGAAGTTCTCGCCACTCTGGCCATTAGGAAGAAAAACGTTTTGTGGAGAATGGGTGGTAGAAATTATGTTATCTTCTTTGTTAAAAAGAGAAGCCATAGTCTTCTGAGATGATGAAAGCATAAAATCGTCCTTGTTTGGTATGTTCCTTTGAGCAGATAACAGCCAGTTTCCTGGGCCACCAACAAGACCTAAACCTTCTTGCACAAGTGGAGAAGTACTCCACATCTGCCATGTGCCTTTCTCATTTGCAGCTGCATCATCCAGAGGAAAAACATGCCTATTTTGGCCCTGAGGGGTACTGGGATGCCAATCAGAACTGCTATGCTTTTCTCGGGATGATGGGAATTCAATTGGAGATGGCTTATTAACATCAGAACCAGCAGATATGCTTTTCAAAGAGTGAGATTTTGGTACTTCATTGTCTGTCCCAAAGCCAGTTCCCAAGTCCAACTGAAAATTATTAAGTGACTCAGAAACAGGCCCAAGCAAGGATACTGGATCTGGAACATAACAGGGGTCTTCAAAAAGCTCTTGCTCATCTTGTCTAAAGTCATGGGATGTATTACCAATTGGAGAAAAAAATGGTTCAATTGCAGGAGAAAAACCTAGACTACTACTAGTTGGTCCACTTGCATGGGTGGCAATATTAAAAGGTGATGGAAGACCAAACTGAATAGGATTAGTAAATGATTGAGTAACTGGTGACTGGGCAGATAAAGGAGGACTTTTGGCTTCTGCTTGAATTTTGGAATTTGGTCTGCATATTACATTTGAAGTTGAAGATTGAGGAACAGATGAAGATAGAGTGAATAATTGCTGCCATGATTTTTTAGGTGCTGCTGTCCATGGCTGTGGTTCAGGGAGTACCTGCAGCGAACAGTTATCATGGTAATACTGTTTCATTAGTACCTTTTTTAAAATGCACAAAAAATAAGCATATATAAGTATAACGCACAATTAATATTTTACTAGAGCATCGTATAATTTTGTTTGGAACGTCAACAAATAACTGGGAAGTAAATAAAATCCACATATGGCTGACAGGAAAAAAAAAAGTAACTAGTATTCCAACAATAATCCAAATTCAACAAAACTTGCTTGAACAGTATTGTAGAAGGCAAAGAAAAGGGGATTGAAAGCCGGAGAACTTACAGAGTGATTGATATTCCTATCATCTCCAAGTAAATTGGATTTTGCAGCTGGACGCTCAGAAGGACATATTTCTCTCCTGCTGGCAGCGGTATGAACATTATCTACAGAACCATTAAACTTGTTTTCTTTAACTACTGTGCTAGGAACATTAGTACTCCTACCAAAACCAAATGCTTTCGAAGAGGACAAAATTGTTCCACGCATGCGATCAAGATACCTTGTTCCAGCACCTCCACGGTTAAAATTGTTTGCAGTTACATTTTTATTATGTGCACTGTCAGCACCATGCCCCTTGCCACTTTCCAACCCAGATTTATGATGCTCTCTACGATCCACTTCACTCTTTTTGTCAAATTCCCGCTTCCGCTCACTTTCCTTGCCAGCTCTTCTTTCCACTTCTTCAGCATCAGAGTTGCTCTTACTAGAACCCTTATCCTTCTCTTTTCTTTTTTCCTGACGCTTCCTTTCAGCTTCCTTCATACGATCTTTCTCCTTAGCGGGATTTGATGGTCTGCTGTGATCTTTTTCAGCTTCCACTTTCTCATCTCTCAGTTTCCTACGCTCCTCCACTAACCTTGCAACCTCCTCCCTCTGTTTTCTCTCTTCCTCTTCCAAAAGTTCTTTCTCTAGCCTAGCCTGCCTTTTCTCCTCAGCTTTCCTACGTGCTTTTTCCCCTCTACTTTCATTGAGGCTTGCCCCATTTTCACCCCTTTTTGCTAAGAGCTCCCTATGTTCAGCATCAGATGAACATTCTTCCCTTGAACTAACTCTAAAAGCCTTTCTCCATAGCCATCTAATGCTCTTGAAAAAAGATGTCAGGAGCTTACAAACCAAAAACAGAAGACCACAATATGACCTCTCTGTCAAACAATGTTCATCTCCTCCAAAAAGACCAGCATTCTCACTCGTCCTCCAGTTGCTAGGATTACCTGGAATAGACCCACCGACCCAATTGCCGTTCTCCAACCAGTCCTGACCGCACATCCATCCATTTTCAGACCAAACCTTGCTATTCAATATCTTGCCACCTTTTCCAACCAATTCCTTAACTATACTAGAATTTGAAATCCCCAAACCGGGTGGCACAGGCAAGTCTAAAACCGGTCTCTTAGAAACATGACCACAATTAAAACACATAAAGCGGCCTCCACCAGGGTTCTGATCCCTATAGGGACTCAAGCAGTTGCGGCACCGCCTCGTAGCTGTCTTCCTCAACTTCTGCATTTCTATGGCCTCAAACCTCTTCCGCTCCCTAATACGTGCATTCCTCCGCACGCGCCAAGCCGACAGCCAGGGCATCAAAATCTCATACCAAAAGAGAGTAACCAACAAGACGAAGACACAAGCAAGACGAGGCGAAGTAATCTCAAAGCGAAAAGCCGGTGGCAGAAGCTGAGAGAGCGCCCACAGACCAATTAAAGGAATAACCAACCAAGGCAGCATTGTAGCAACCCGGCGAGACCACTTCTGAATCACACACAGTATACACATTATCCTCTAACCCTAATCCTCTTTCCAGTCCCAAATATATTCTCTCTTTTTCCGAACAAAAACCAAAGCTTTCGAAAAAACCCTAATCGTGTGTACCTTCCCCCCTCCTCGAAATCAACATCAACCAGAGTTAGACGCAGAAACTCCAGAACCCTAAAATCTCAAACCTAAAAAACAAGGAAAAATATATTCAGAATCATTTGAAATTAAAACTACCCTGCGTAGCAACCAGGACCACAATAAAGTTCAAAAATACAATTCGAAATTAAACCAACAGAAAAAGAAAGAGAGAACGATAGGGAGCTTCGTAGAGGGCGATTGTGGCATGAATCGAGAGGGAAAAGGAATGGGAATGGAGGACTTACAGATTCGGCGTCAATGGCGAAATCAATAAGAAGAAAATCGGCGAAAATGGGAGAGAAATGCGATTGGGGCAGAAGCACATGAAAGTGTTCGGAGCTTGAGTCGACTCGTCCGATTCGGGTCGTAGCCTCCGTCGCGGGTTGTTCGGTGTGTTTAAGAGAGAGAGAAACAATGCGCGAGAAGAGAGAGAAACAAGATAAGAAGAAAAGGAGAGAGAGAGTGAAGATGGAAAGAAAAACAAAATCGGAATAAGCAATGTCACTGAACCGTGGTGATGTAGGATAGATTGGACCGGAGTCGGTGAACCGGACCAGGTCTTGATACGGTCTTTTTTGTATTTTTTATTGTTATTTTGTTCAGAATGGAATAATCCCACCGGTTGTTTAGGTTAAGCAGTAAATTTAAATATATATTTTAAGTTTATTTTTTTACAAGATAAATTTTGAATTTATAGTCTATTAAATGTTTAAATATTAATTTTAATTCCTATAAACAAAGAAAAATAATTTTACTTTTTTATTAATATAAAAATAGATATAAGGTTTGTTTAATAATTATGAATTTAATTTAACATTTTTTTTGTTTGATTACGTGTCTTCTATTGGAAAAAAAATTATAATCGGTGTGAATTTACTCTAATTGCATACATTTGAATTCAAGGTTATTGGTTAACCTGAAATTACTGTCTTATCAAGTGATTCACATATTCAATAATTGTTTCACTTATTCGATAGTTGTTTCACCGTAATATAAACTACTAATAAATCAATATTTATTAATAAAAATTAATATTATTCCACTCAAATATTATTGTCTGGACAAGGTTTTAAACATAAAATAATACATACTGATGCCAGTTTTAATAATCAAATTTAACATATGTTTGCGTTTATACTGATGCAATCAATCATAACATTTATATATAGTAAATTTGTTGACTTTATTGATTAATATTTTAAAAGTTATGTAAGAATGTTTTACTGAAATTATTTCAGTCTCATTTAAATAGTCAAAATTTAGGAGTTCTTTTAAGAGTAACTGCTTTTCTTAAAAAAACTACTCAAGTAGTTTTTCCAAAAAATCTCCTGTTCCAAATAGATAGTAGCTGATTTTATTTTTACATCTTTACCTTTCATTAATTAATACACGGTTTCCCACTAATTCTCTTGTGTCACATTATACGATGTCTTTCTCCTTCAGTAATCTAATTATAGTAATTTATAATATAAATATATAACTATAATTTAAATATGTAATTTAAAATTTATATATTTAATTGTAAAAATTATAATTTAAATATTAATTATAGTAATTTAATATTTAATATGTAATTACATAAATTTATATTTTAAATATATAATTATAATTTAAATATGTTATTATAGAAATTTATAATTTAAATATATAATTATAATAATTTATAATTAATTTATATTATTAAAATATATTATAATTATTTTAAATACCACATTATTGATCTAATGATTAATGATAATCTCATTTGCCATTTTACAACTTAGCTAGTTGAACACTAGTTTTACCAAACTCTTACAACTAATTTTCCAGTCAGCTAGTTTTGTCAAACGCACCCTAAATGAAGAGTGGTTACCAATTTCTTGTTTTTATTTTAAAATGAATTGAAAATAAAAACATATTTGACTAAATGGTTGTAATTTGATTTTTTTTATTTTTGAAATAATTTCTACTACATTTAAAAACTAAAAAACTTACTTTGGTAGTGTTTTCTTAAAATAGTTTTCGAAAACAGTTCTGGTTTTTTAGTTTTTAAAAACTAAAAAAATGGAACGACTGAAAAGTAGTTTTGTTTTTCATTTTTCAGTTTTTGTCTTGAAAACTCAAAATATATCAAAATATGTTGTTTTTTGCTTTTCATTAATGAAATTCTAATAAACATTAACAAGTTTTTCCATTTTTACATATTCAAAACAGTTATCAAATATCACTTGCCAAATAAGTTTTTTTTTTCTTTTCTTCTCAAAAACAGTTTTTGAAAACTATTTTTGAAAATTCTTTTCAAAAACTAAAAAACAAAATCAAACTAATCAAATTCTAAGATTTCTATTTTTGTTTTACTTAAGTTTGTCACTTGTCAACACGTGTCACCCACATTCATTGTCACCACCATCAACCTTCGATTATTATCATCGTTGTTTGTCATTACCATTATCCATTGCCACCGTCAGTCACTAGTTGCTAGTCTCTTGTCATCAGCTTCCCATCGTTGATTGTCATTTTTAATCTTTAGTAGTTGTCACCAACAATTGATTATGGTGGAGGAAGAATTTCTATGACAGTTTTAAAATTGGAAACCAAACAATTTTTGTTTTTATAAATTTGAAAAACTAAAACTATTTTTTTGTTGAATAGTTTTCTACACTACTCTAGACAAGTGCACCAGTCGTATGTAGTATCTAATAAAATCATGTCATATCCTTTGATCAATTTGTATCCTAAGTTAAACTTTATAAATTTCATGGTTGTTTATAAAAATGTAACATGAATAAAAATAAGAAATTATCAAAGGTAATAATCAATAAAATTTTTAAAAGATTCAATACAGGTAAATGTTAGGATTTCGATTTCCTGAACAACTATTCATAAAGTAAGAATCATATCTCTGATTATTCTGAAAAAAAAAATTCCACTAAAAGTGTTCAAACATCGACCCCTCAATAAGAAAACCTTAACCATAATAAGCAAATCACTAATTTCTCGACTCAAAAGATTAAAATAGTTAGATAATTGATTAAGGAAAAGTCAAAAGACACATTAACATTATTGTATTCCTAAATCCAATGTTTATATGGTGTTTTTCTCAAATCTTTTACTCGGCATCCTTTTTTCCAATTGATTCAAGCAGATTAAATCAAGTTAAAGGTTGATCAGACAAAAAAAAGCATTAAGAGTAGAGAAGAACATGAAATGAAAAATATAACCTTCAATTACAATTCAAAAGCTTACAAAATAATTAACAGTATATTGATATCCTAATTAAGAAAGATTTAGCTACTAATTGTCATGAGTAGCTCACAAAAACAATAAAATACAAAAATATTAGAGAAGAAATTTAAGGATTGATTTCGCCTTTGTTCTCACTTCAACGTTTTGTTCTTATGCTTCCGAACTTTCTATCTCCTCTTTTTTCTGTCTAAAAACTCATAATGCCTCATTCACCCTGATGCTTGTCTAGTGACACTTCTCAATCAGAGAGAGTGCTCATATTCATGATCCTAAGGTGGAGATTGCTGGGCAACATAGCTCGCTCAACGATGACCTCAACATTTTGCTCCTAGACCTTGTACTTGCTTATGGGTGACAATGGAGTGCATGCTCTATTCCATTGCTTGGCGAGACTCTTTGTTGAGTGCAAACTACCTTCTGCCAGGAATCCTTCATGATTTTCGCTTGGCGACACATCTCACCAAGTAAGCTTTAGACTCTACCAACAATTTCTCTGTTTTTTGCCTATCGGAATGCTTACTAGGCAACCTTCACTCTATTGCATTGGTCCTGAAACTCTTCGCTAGGTGACTAGCTTCACTGGGCAAGGAAGCATGAATTGATCTTTTCTTAGCAAAATTGGTGTAAAACCTGTAAAAATTTCCAAATTAGCTATATCATAACACAAAATCAGGTATAATTATGATACTTTGTAATTATGTATATTTGCAATTAAAATGAGTTCAAAACTAAGGAAATAAAGATAATTGAGAGGTTTATATAATTGAAATAATCATAAATTTGATAATTATTATTTTTGTTTTTATAATTTGAAAAAATAACCAAAAATTTTTCCAAACAAGGTCTAACATAATCTAATTTTGATTATGAGAATGTCAAACACTTCTAATAAAAATTTTAATTTTTAGATTGTGTTTTAAACTAACTCACGTTAGACTTCACCATTGTCATTTATTTAGAGTCACAAATTGAACCAGACTAAGATGACTTAAGAAACCAAATATAAAAATTGAAGTACATCCAAGAAATATATATGTAGCAAATTTCATACAAATAGAAATAATAGTTTTTCTTCTATAGAATACAATGAATAGTATAAAAAAATTATTAATGTATGTGTGTTAAAACTCAAGTTATAATATCTTACATGCTATGTATAAAAACTCATTTAAGAAAGGATAAGAGAAAAAATATTACATATGACAGCAAATAAAGGTACAATTTTATTGAAATACTAAAAGAGTCTCTGAAAGATTAAAACACTGACACTTGATTCTCTTGAAAGAATTTCAAAAGCATCTAAGTCTCTGATTTTTTCTAACATTTATATATTAATCCTTATGTTATTGCATAATTTATTAAGTGCACACTTAGTTATTAAGTATGGTACCCACTTTCATTCAATTTTTTTAAATTAAAAAATTTTTGTGACAGTTTTTAACCTCTAATAAATGGTAAAAGGTAAATACATTAAATTAAAAAACCAAAATCAAACAATTTCTCCTACTCAAAGGACTAAGAATTTTTCCATGTCACCCCGCCACCATTGTTATCACTATTAGTATCAACGAATCCATGAGTACACCATCCATAACCATACCTATTTGCAAAAAATTAAAGAAGCAAACACATAATAGTTTCTAAACAATCTTGAAGATATAGTTATTACGTATTCATCATATCAGTGCTTAATATGGATGCACTACCTACAACTATACCAATTTGGAACAAAATAAAAGTGGTTAATATGTATTCATCATATCAGTGCTTATCACTACCAATTCAAAACCAATTGATAACACCCAACGAAAGGGTTGATTATAAGTTTAATCATCCCATTCAAGTTGGTCCCAAAATATGCCCTAGCTTTGTGAAGGGAACTCTATTGCCTCTAAATCTACTCGTCACTCTCTAAGATCACTTTTTGGTCCTTTTTCTTCCTCAAATTCATCATCTTCCTCTTTATCCTCTCTCAGCCATCCTCTTATTGTACCCTCGATGATTCCTAAGACAGTTTCTCCTAGGACAAATGCATCACCAAATCTACCCGTAGACCATCAATTTTGTCTTCTTCATTTCGCTAACAATTGATTTCATCGTCTTTTTCTTTTTGTCATGAAAATGGTGGTGTTGGGTCGTTGTTGGCGCCAGTGGTGAGGACGAGGAAGAGGACAACACCGAGGGGAGGGCAACAATGACGAGGGAAAGGGCAAAGCTGGCAAAGGAGAGTTTAGAGCAATGAGGACTAAATTTGGATTTGTTTGAGGTCTTGGTTAAAGGGTTTATATGGTTTGATATTTGATATTTTTTAGTTAGTTGTGTTAAAAATTATATAATTATTTTTAATTTTTATTTTTAGCAATTAAAAATTGTCATAAATATTTTACTTATATAAATGAAGTCGACTGCAACTTATGAGAAAAAGACATTGTCAATGTGATACTTAACAACTAACTATGCACTTATTAAACATCAATAACATGGAGACTATTATGCAAACATTAGAGAAAATCAAGAACCTATATACCTCTAAAATTATTTCATAGACTCAAGTATCAACACTTCAATCTTTCAAGAACTCCTTTAACATTTCACTCTAATTTTATCAAATAATTTATACAAGTAGATAACAGACCAAATAATGATACGATATAATATAAATTATGTTTAATTGACATTTTTTAAAATTACATATATTTTTTAAATTTTGATTTTAATGTATATCATTACACATTATAAATCACAAATAAATATAATTTTTAAATAAATTATACAAAAGTATATTTTATTTATACCGTTGTTGTTTCTTAAAACGGAAAACTATGTTTTTTTCCTTGTAAAATTTTGAATATATGGTTTTTCTCCTTGTAATTTTTTTTTATGTTTTTTCTCATCCTCACAAAATTTAATTATTTAACTATTCAACCATTTGGTAACTCCATTAATAACGTTTCCTACATAGCTAATGTTTCCTATATAGTGTTATAATTTTTTAATCTTATTTTTTCTAGTTTATTATATTAAACAATTATTATGAAGAAGTATAAGTGTTGTCGTTTAGGTTTACATGGTAAAGCATAAAGATATTGATTTGTCTAAACATGGTAAGTCATCAATAGCTTCATTATCGTCTCCATCTTCTTCATAGAAAATAAATAGAGTTTGTGTGTGTGATGAACATATATTGTTGCTAACGTCACAAAGTGCTACGAATCCAAGACAACAATTTTGAAGAGGTCAAAATGGGATGTAAATGTATTATCATTTGATTAAGGTTATTCATGAAATTGTTTTTCATTATTGTGTGGATGACGTTCTTGCCTTCATCTTTGTAGAGTCCAAACAGTTAAAAATCCTTTTAATGGACAAATAGTGAAATCAATGTCCAAGCACCAAGCCAATAGATTGTTGAGGCAAAGTAAATTAGAAATGGACTGAATGGGCAACAAGTTCATCAATTAGCGGAACAATTAAAAGAAGCTCAACAACTACAACACAAATTAGTTGCTCAAAGAAGAAAGTATATTTGCTTATTGAGATTTTGATTATATGTTGGTCAATACTAATGTTGATGATTCTCGTAGTATTTTTCAAGTATGATGTGAGTCTCGTTTGGGTTTGTGTTAATGGCATTTTGGGTACTTTGCTAGGTTCATTGTCTGGGCTTATTGGCTTTGAATTGTATTGTAAAAAACTTTTTGTAATAATGTTTTATTCACATTGAAATCAAATACCTTAATTGGTTATGTGAAAACAATTCAAATGAGTGATTATGAGTTATTATACTCAATATTACTGTGTTTTAGTCATTGGTATGTTCTCAATATCCTTCTAGCAAAATGTTTAGTAACATAATTTGAAGTAAAAATGCTTTTTGCTAAAAATTGTGATAACTTTTAGTAACATAATTTACAAAATTCAAATTTTATTGGATAAAAAACCAATTATGAGAAGAGATTAAGCTATTCATAAAGTAACTTTTAATAAAGTTAATATTTTTTGCATAAATTAAATTCTGATAATCTATTTATTGAATTATTTTATATTACTTATAATAATAAAACCAAAGTTTAAATACTTAAATATGTATAGTTATATAATTATATATTTTAATATTATTTATATTAATATTTTAATTCGTTTATTCCACGATCATCAAATATGTAAAATTTTATTATTATAATCATTTTTACAAAACTAAAAAATTATTCATAAATTTATAATAAAATAAATATACATAAAATTATCTGAAAATTTGATTATATCCAAAGTGATATAAAGTCTGATAGGAGTACATTCTTTTAACTATATGAGTATAAAGATGAATATTAGAGCCTATCCATTGGTTTCCGTACCTATATAATATAATATTAAAGTGAGTATAAAATTGCAACTGTAAGCAATACACAACAAAAAAACGTGTTTTTGCTAAGGGCATGTTTATCAAAAGATGATAAGAAAGTTAAGGGAGTCAACTTAGCAAAAACATCATATTAGCCCATATTTTGACGTCGAGTTGCGCTTTTATGTGCTAATTAGGCCTAGACCTTGAGCTAAGTCCAAAGAAGTTCCAATTGATAAATACATTACAAATATGAGAATTTTTTCCTGCACCTACATATTTCTCCCAACACCTCTATAAAGATAGGAAAAGTCTCAAATATTTTAGGTAAAAAAAATAAATTTAATCCTAGTAAAAAATTTGTATATTTTTTTTACAAGTCTGGATAGGGGTTTCCAGACTCAGTTCGGACAAGGGTTTCCGGACTCAGTACGGATAGGGGTGTCCAAATTTGTAAAAAACAATTTGCAAATTTTTTTTACAAATTCGGATAGGGGTTTCTAAACTCAGTCCGGATAAGGGTTTCCAGACTCAGTCTGGACAGGGGTGTCCAGACTTGTAAAATAAAATTTGCAAATTTTTTACAATTCTGAATAACGATGTCTGGACTTGTAAAAAAAAATTAATGTACCGAGAGAAGATAAACACAAGGTTGAACCACGAAGAACAAAGCAAACGCAGAGGGGATGAACAACAATGCACAAAGAAGAGGAGAAAACCACTGATTCAGTGAGAAGAAAAACCAAGTCGTGCAAGAGGAGCTAACAAGAGATATACAAAACGAGAGATGTGCAAAACTAGAGAGGTGCATATGAAAGAGGAAAAAAAAGAGGTGTGTGATAATTAAATTTTAACTATTTTCATTAAAAAAAATTTTACCATCTCGAAAAATTATAGAAATGTAAGGAGAATTTATTAGAATGCAGTAACAAATTCTCTACACATATAAAACCTCATTCGGGGTGGTTCTGAGTTTTTGGTTTTTGGTTTTGAAATTATTTTGAAAACAGAAACCTGTTCTGCAAAAATGGTTCTGTTTTGGTTTTTCACTCATTTTCGAAACAGTTTTCACTCAATTTTAAAAATAATAAAATTTGGTTTTTAGATTTCTGTTTCTGTTTTTATTTAAATTTATTACTTGACGTCATTTGTCATCATTGACCATCACCTCTAACCAAAGGTCACCGACCGCCACTCCGACGGTTATCAGTCATCACCTCCGATCTGCAGTCACCAGCCCCCACCTCCGACTAGCAGTCATCGGTCGTCACCTCTGATTGACAGTCGCCAATCGCCACCTCCAACCGGCTGTCACCGACGACCACCTTCAACTGTCAGTCACCAGTCGCCACCTCCGACCGATGATTACCGGCCACCACCTCTGACCAACGGTCACCGATCGTCACCTTCGACCGGCGATCACCGACTGCCACCTCCGACCAATGATCATCGGCCGCCACCTTCAACCAACAGTCACTGGCTGCCATCGCCAACTGTCGATCACCAGCCGTCGCACCCGACCGACGATCATCGGTCGCCGCCATCGACCAGCGATCACCAGTCATCGCCTCCGACCGACAACCACCGGTTGCCACCTCTGACCGACAATCACCGGTCGCCACCTCCGACGTACGATCACCGACCGCCACCTCCGACCGGCGGTCACCAACCACACCTCTAGCTGACGATCGCCAATGACCGACTATCACCTTCAACGGTCGCTACCTTCAACTAGTGTTTTGGTTAAAATTTGAAACAATATTTTAAATTTAGAAAAAAAAACAATGTTTTTAAAAATTTGAAAACTTAAAACTAAAACTAGTTTTTATTTTTAGAAATTTTAAAACTAGAAACTAAAAACCACCCCGAACGAAGCGTAAATGTTTGATCTGTTTTTCAGAAGTTTCTTACATAAGTGTTCCAATAAGTTTCACAACATACACTTCATAACGTATACAATTTCTTCTAAAAAAATACGTATACAATTTATTAAAAAGTTGAAGACCACATATTAATTTGCACATTGTTTTTATTTCTTTTTTATTCCAAAAAAGATTGTTTTCAACATCATATATTCTCCCTGTATATTACTATTTATTAAAGATAAATGGATGAAAATTTGAACTCCTTCAACATTTGAAAGACCAATTTTAATTTGAGATAGAAAACATTAATTTGCTTTGGTAAAAAATCATGAAAATATCTCATTAAATTTACGTTTCATATTTTTATTTTTTGTATAAGATAATTTTACCACTTGTTATATAAATATTAAAGAATAAATTAAATCACGTGAAAATATATAATGTTATGCTTATCAAAATAGAAAATACAAAATTATAACATTTTCCCAAACTAGTTAACTCAATAATAATTGGTTATAAAGAAAATATAAAGTGACTTAATTAGTTAAGAAATAAGGAGGTGAAAAGATTTCGAAGGATCCTCTTTGTTAACAAAAGCTTACGTTTGACCTATAAAAAAAATAATAGTTGTTAGAATGGAATATATTATGCTGATAGATAGTGACGGAAGCAAAATTTTATTTTTTATCTCAATAAACTTTTCTTTGTGTTTGGTTTCTAATAAAATTTTAATTTTGTTTTTGGGTCTAAAGCGTTGTGTAAACCATTTTTTAAAACTTTTTAAAGCCTTGTCTAAAAAGATTCAGGGACCAAAACAAAATAAAAAACTATAACCAAACACATAAAAAATTAATAAGACAAAAATCATAAATTTATTAGGAACCAAAGACATGTTTAAGTCACAAAATTTTTAGGTTTAATTACATATATCACCTAGTAATTTGAGACCTTTGATTAAACTAGAATAATCTCTTTTTTAGTTAATCGTTATTCTTTGTGATAATTATTATAATAAGTTTGTAAACATAAAATATAATATTTTTAAAAATATAAATATGTCATAATTGTTTTATAATGTCTTTTTGGGAGAGAGGGAGAAATATTATTATTGGAATAAAACATATGTGTGAAAATAAATGAGTTATAAAATAAAAATTAAATTATTTTATAAGAAATAGTTAATAAAAAAGATAAATGAAAAGAGAAATGAAGAGATAAGTGAAAAATATGTGAGAAATAATATAATATTATGTTAAAATACTGCGACTTAACAAGTTAACATATCCATGAACTAAAAAAATAATAGAATTATAAAAAGACATGATAACTTATCTTCTTTTACAATATTAAAATTTATTAATATTGAAACAATATTTTTATTAGAAAGTAAAATAAAAATAATATAATATTTATATACCATTTTAAAACAAAAAAAAATTATTGAGGGCAAATGCCTCCACATCTCTAACAGTGCATCTGTCCTTGTTTGTAGACAAATTTTATCGGAGATATTAAGAGTTTTAAATGTTAAAGTTGTTATGTAATAAAAAATTAGACTTAGCCATCACTTCGGACGATTAGTGTTAGTATCCTGTAACTATACTTATGAAAATGTTCAATTGACTAGAAAAAGATAAAGGACTAAGCATTTTTTTTATTTGTTTTATTTATAGTCAAATGGTTATCTACTCGTTTCAAGGGTAGAATAATATTTTTTTCCATTATTTAACTATCTTTATTCTAAACACTCATCATGTCAAAGAATGGATTCTGCTAAAGATACTTTAACGCTCAGGTCAAAGGAGATTTAGAAAAAAAAAATTAATGCATTAAATGAGAATGAACATACCTCCAAATTTGTTATTTTATTTATACATTTCTTATTAGACTGTGAACCTATTAGACTTTATCAAAAGATTATGGATTAAGTGATCTATAGATAATTTTGTTTGTCTTTTTTATTAGGTCGTAATTGACACCCATCAAGATTAAGTAATTAACTACTTGGTATTTGAGCTAGGTTTTGCTTAAAGTGTTAAGAACAACCGAATAGTATTGGATATATTCAACAAAGATTGGGTTGGATACCCTATGAGTATTAAGTGTAACCTAAGATGAATATATCTAAGGGATTCAATGTATTTATGATCGAGACCTTTTAAGGGATTAAATTATCCATGAGTCAAGATTCACAAAAAGGTTTGTGTATGCATGCTTCGAACCTTCTTAAGGGATTTTGTCATCCATTGGTTGAGATTCTTGAAGAGGTTTGATGTGTATAAAGTTGAGACTAACAAAGGGTTTGACATGCATGGGTTTAAGACTTGTAGAGGGATATGACTTGAAAGGAGCCAAACCCCTTAGGAAGATTTGACTTGTAAGGGTTTTTACTTGGTTATGTTTACACAATGATGCTCATCCGTTATATATGCCTCTGAGCCTCAAGGAATATATGACAAAGAGGTCTTTTATAAGAAAGGTGCATTGTGTTTTGTGATGATTGGTTTTTTTGGGAGTGTTTACATTGTTGAGGGGTTCTAGTTGACTAGAAAGTGAATTGTCACATCATCTTAACTGTTTGTCCTTTTTATTCGACGCTTGTGATTTGTTAGTTTGTTGGGTCACAATGGACTTTCTTATTATAAGGAAGTAATGTATTATCCAATTGTAGTCACTCAACTTCAATAGTTAAGATTCCCTCTGTTCCAGCTAGAATGGCTTTAACCATTGTTCAATTGAGGTTTGTTCTTGCCCCAATTATTGCAAGTGTAAAAAAAATCGAAGCCTAAAAACAAAGTCAAAGATTCAGGAGAAGTAAAGGCTTCTACTAATAAGCCAAAGCGTAGAGGAAACCCTAAACTAGTTTTCCCCTTATTGCTGATCCGACTACTAATGGATTGATAACAAGGTGGGGGCATATTATTCTCATTGGTGTATATCTGGGTTGTAACCCATTGTCAAAATTGAAGGGTGCATTATGACTGTTGTGTATATACCTTGGTTGGAAAACCCGTTGTTGAAATTGAATGGTGCATCTATGACTAAGGTGTATACTTTGGTTAGGAAACTCGTTGTTGAAGTTAAATGGTGCATTCATGATCAAGGTGCATACTATAACATCCCAAATTATTTATACAAAACATACTAGTAATATTCATCTATTTAATTCTCTCTACTTAAATTTGTTTCATACAATTAAAGTATACACACACATACTCCAAAACATTTACCAAAATCATAACAAATTTTTCATAGATGACCTTATTTGTCCTTCCACCATCAAAGTATAATTCATACATAACTCATACAAAATGGATACATAACATATCCTTTCCCCATTAACCTTAACTATTACACAACTCATACAAAACATAACTTCAATCATAAAACTTAGTCATTCTTAGTAAGTCATATACATATTAAGGACAAACTACTAGTTTCAGTCAAAACATACTTTTAGCATCTTCTAAAACCAAATAGCTCAAGTATGAAATCCAAATATATGCTATCTCATATAGCTCAAATCACAATTCATAAATATGATAACTTAATTAGCTCACATCACAATCAACAAATACGCTAATTCAATTAGCTCAAATCAAACTCAAATACACAATATCTTAAATAGCTCAAAACACAATTAAAATACATGTTATCTTAAATAGCTCAAAACATAGTCAAAATACTCACTATCAAATAGCTCAAACCTCTCAACTACCGAATCAATGATCTGCTAATAAATCAACAAAAGAGCTTCTTTTACCTATTTCTCCACTTAAAAGCTAACACAAACAGAAATGGGAGAATCAACCCGAAGAGATCTCTTAGAACCTGATAAAAATCCCAATTTCAACAAGAATATAAGAAATTGGAATTTCCAAAGAAAACCCCGTTTTCAACAGGAATGGCAAGATAAAACAAACAGAAAAATGTTCAGAAAACTACGATCAGACATACCTATACTGATTACTTCGCATAATTAGACCATTATCGGCTCGAAGGCCACTATGCAAGCAAGAAAAGAATCGAAGTGGAGGAAGAGAATTCATGACCAGAGAAGAAGAAAATGAAGGATTGAAAGAAAAAGGGAAGAAAGAGAAATTATATAGCATTAAGGGTGTATTTAGTAAAAATAGTTTGCTAAATGCAATCCCCTTCCGATAACAAATTATCCAAGAACTTCCTGAAACTCAGCTAAAACTCTCCTAAACAAAAGAATGATAATTATTCTCTTCTCTCTCATTCTTCTACCATCAACCGAATACAACCTATAGTGTTAATAAGCCGATAAATCCATGATGTCTTAAATCAATTAGTAATTTAAGTAAAAACTTAAATTTAATTCCCTTCATTACATAAAATTAAATATAACTAAATATTTAATTTTCCGTAATATTTATTTTCTTTTCACAAATAACCTATTAATTAAATCATCATTACATATACCTTGATTTTTTGCCTCGATAATCAATGTAATGGGATACTTGCAAAGATACTCTAATGTTCAGGTCAGCATTATTTCCAAATAATATAGTAAAATATGAAAGAATCAATATAATCTTTACCTATCGATAATTTCAAACATATTTATACCACTACTAGTGGGTCTTATGTGAGATTTATGGACATTTTACCTTTGGTTAGATAATATATTAATTTACTTATTCCTTAATTCTTTCATAGCTGGTGATTATAGATATATTAAATTTACTTATTCCTTAATTCTTCCTTAGTTGGTGATTATAGATTAATCTAAACTTGAAAAGTTAATGATACTTCTTTCAAGAGAAGAAGTTAAGGTATATGTATCATGTCTTGACTGAGCTAGCCTTATCTTATTCAATAAATAATGATTGTTTTTTTTTATATATAAATAGCCGTTCAAGATACATTTATTACGTTTTCATAGGCTTTTTCATATCGGTTTTAAAAATCAGCACTAACATGTGAAACAAAAGGGACTCTAACTCCCCAATATTACTTCACTAATTAAGATATATATAATAAGACAATAAGTTTAGTTCAATTAATTGGTTGATAGTACGTGTGAGTTATCTAAATTCTATGATATTATCTTTAACTTCTATATATATATATATATATAACAATAAAATACTTTGCTTTGTACTTTATTCAAGCAAACATATCAATGTGATTTTGCCTACTCCCTCTATAGAAACAGCCAATAGGTAACATTTCTAATTGTTGCCCTTAATTTTAACCGAATATGAAGACCAGAGAGAAAACCTTGGTTGCTTTTTTCCAAAATAATTATGATAAATGATCCCCAACTTTTGAACATTGCAGAGACAGCGTAAATCCCACTAAAAAGTTGTATGGCGTATTGAGTCAGAGGCAACCATAAAGAGATTGAGCTTTGACATAAATTGCTCGGATTTGTAACAAAAAGTCAAAGTTCATGTACCATTCCATTTTCACTGTTCTCATATAATGACGATTTTGATAACCGTTTAAGAGTTGTCTTTGAGTTTTAATCTCAGCCATTAATTATTTTTAATTATACTCAAATGACTCTTATTAATAGTTCTTATTTAGTTTTTTTAGAGAACTTGTAGTTTTTTTTGTTGTCAAAATTACTTTCTGTAATATTATTGCATTCCAAGCACTGTACGCGTTTTAACTTTTAAAGTAAGATATTCTCATAGCTAAAATCTGAGACTAATTCTTCAAAATAAATAAATAAATAAAGCTCTTAGTCACGTCAAGAGAAAGTTCTTTCCTCCAAATGTGTTACTCTATTCACATAAGTAAGGATCCAAAATTTCCTCCAAATTATTAAATGGAAGCTATCTTATGCGTATGAGGTTCGATGTAGTGAAATGAACCAGACTCTCTAGCGAATGTGATCAACCTATGTTTAAATTTTTTTTCCTTGAAAGAGTTTTATACATTTAAAATTCGATCATATTTAAAATATATTTGTCTTTAAAAACATTCATCATTCACGTCAGAAGGAAAAACTAATCCTAAACATCATGCTTCATAAAAATTAAAGAAAAAAAAAAGTTAATATTACTATCATATTAATAATATAAATAAAAAATTATTCTACTTCTTTTTTATAAGCTAAAAAATTATTCTACTTAACTTATGTTCATTCTAGAGTTGGTAAAATGAGTTAGTCAACTCAAATTCTGTGTTATTTTTTGTAACTCTTAGGCAGACTAGATGACTTTTGATTGGGGTCCAATTAATTCATTGGTTAAGGCCGAATTGATTCATGTAGTTTTCTTTTATTTAAATTTAAATTTAAAAATTAAATATTGTTTAGCCTCTTAAATTAACAATAAACAACAGAAATAAATATACCAAATTCATCTTAAATATAAAAAAAGTGAAATCACAGCATTGTTTAGCCTCTTGAATAATTTTCATCTGTATCCATAGACGTAAACCAAAATATGTCAAATCTGGAGAAACAATGATCCATACCAAATACATTGTTGAGGGGACACATTTAACAAAGTGTCGGCCGTAACCTTTACAAAGTTACATTTCTATCGTTTTCTCATTCTTTTTCATAAAGGTTTAAGCAACTAGCGTTCTTGCACTAACACATTAGACGCGGATAGTATCACCCAAAACATACATCATACTCTAACAACTATAGAAAAAACCTATCATATTACTATAGAATAATATAATTTAATTTGGTCATTAAGTACTATACATCAACTAGCTTTAAAAAAAAGTATTATATATATCGACCATATGGCCTTAATCTAAATGCCAAAGTGCTTTCTGCCTACTCCACACTATAGCGATATTTGATAGGACACTTTTCTACTGCATCCTAATTTTGCTTTTCTAAAATTAACTACTTATCCAATTCACTTACTAAAAAATGGCTTGTGTATTTTTTGATAAGTTCACAAAATAAATCCTTGAGAGAGTGGTGTCAGGGTATTGCAAGGAACACTCTCATGCTTAAGTCATATAAGGTGGTTCAATGTTAATTCTTAAATGATTTTTTACATTGCCTTTATCTTTCCTTTATACTTGAAACATAGTTATTGCAGTACTTTTGGTGCTTTATTACTCATAATGTGGCACTAATGGTGTTTTATTATCCATTAAATGTTTTTTTAAGTTGTCTTGTAACAGACAACCTCTGTAATAAGTCTTTTAAATGACCTTCTTAAGGAGTTTAGACTGCTTGATCCACACTGGTTGGGGCTCCTAGGGGAGGTTGGTGACTTGGACGACCTTATGGTCGTGAGTGGCGAGGTTGTAGAGGTTGTTGGTGATGCCTTTGAGAGTACATAAGCCCCGCGAGCTCCAAGACTCATTGAGGCATTGGAGCTTTTGAAACGATGTTGGTATGGGAAAAGAGAGGTGACCTTGGGTTCGCGGGGTGCGAAATGCAAGTTTGAGAGTTTCAACGACCGAGTATATAACCTTGTGTTTATCTTTATTCTTTTGTATTCTTTCTACTTGAATAACTTTGTTCTTTTTATAACCTTTTGTAGTCGTCGACTTTGTACTTTCATGACTTTTTGAATGAATAAGTTTGTTTTTCGTCATTTATCATTTTTGCTTTACTGTCATTTTAAGTTGTGAGTTGAACTTTGTTGTTTTCGTTTTTATTTTATGTGTGAATGGATCGTGCTCGGTTTAGGCAAGTTGTTGTTCGACTCATGCGTGTTCAGTTTATGAATGAGAGACATGCATTTAGCCTTTGTGAGCTCATGTTCGGCTCATGAAAGAGAGGCGCACGTTCAGCCTTGACTACCTCACTTTTGGTTCGTGAATGAGAGATGCGTGTTCAACTCTTGTAAGCTCACGTTCGACTCATAAATGAGAAAACACGCGTTCGACCTTGTACAAGTTTATGCTCAGTTTGTGAATGGGAGGTGGATATTCGACCTTTTACAAGCTCATGCTCGGTTTGCGAATGAGAGGTGCGTGTTCGACCCTTGTGAGTTCGCTTCGGCTCATGAATAAGAGGGGCACGTTTGGCCTTGTACGAGCTTATGCTCGATTTGTGAATGAGACACGCATGTTCGACCTTGTACGACCTTATGCTCGGTTTGTGAATGAGAGGCGCACATTCGACCTTGTATGAGCTCACGCTCAGTTTGCGAATGAGAGATGCTTGTTTGGCCTATACGAGCTCATGCTCGATTTGTAAAAAGACATTTATATTGCAAGTCGGTGAATTAAGACATATAAATTGCTAAAAAAAACTATATTTTATTAATGTGGTAGACCTCGTTAAAACCTTTCCGGTTCTTGGGAGGAGGGCTTGTTGATCTGTCCTGGGGGTGCTAGCATATTCTCCTTATAAGAGGTGTACTCTTCCATATGGATAGATATTGTCACCCAAGCCTTAAGATCGTTCATGCTGCTAAGTGCTCTTTTGCAAAGGCTGTTCATGATGGGGCTATGTTAGAGCCTTGTAAGCATATACTAGAGGGTGACTTCTGTGTGAAGTCGTTTGATTTTGACAGCTGTGGCTAAGAATCTGTCCATGAATCCACGTAGGGGCTCGTTCTCCCTTTGTTGTATGTCAGCTAGTGTTGTAACACTGATTGTATAAGGTCAGCTAGTGGCTTACTAGGCCTTGAATTTCTTTATAAGTTCTCGAAAGTTGCAGACCGAGTTAGGAGGGAGCTTGGTGAACCAAGTCAAGGCTTCTCCCTTTAAACAGGCTGGGAACACTCTACAATGTATGGTGTCGTGTGTGGTGTTCAAGTTGAGCTGGGATAGGTAGTCATTGATGTGGGTGTTGGGGTTAGTGAGGCCTTCGTATCTCTCAAGAGTCAGGTTTCTAGTTATGGTGTAGGTCTACTTCCATGATCTCTAGGACAAAAGAGTGTTGCTTGAAGTCATCGTCGTGATTGCGATGAGTTGGTCTAGTGGAGGAGCCTCCAAATGGGATGGATCGACGATGAGAGGTTCAACTGTTGTAGCAATATGGAGGAATGGTGCTCCAATGACGGTGCAACGAGGAAGTAGTGTGATTTCGATTGCGGCAGAGGGAAGAGGGTGTGTAGCTCATCCCTTCATGGTTGTTGTTGTGGGCAAGTAGTTGTGAGATGGTGCACCGTAGCTCTTCATTCTGTCTCTAAAGCTTAGAGAGGGTTGGTGCCTCTATTGTTGCCATTTTTTTGCGATGAAGTGGTGGTCGGGAAAAGTTTTACACGCCCCACAGTGGCGCCAAATGTACTTACTGAAAAATGACTAACATATTCTCCGACAAGGCCACCAAATAATATCTTTTAAGAGAATGTTATTTAAAACATAATATTTAGATAAAAAAATTCAACATTTTTTATGGGCAAATATTTCATTAAAATGGCACTACAAATACCTAACAAAATTAAATACTAAGAGGATGATTAATTAATACTTAAAAGAGTTGTACAAGAATTAAGTGAGCATAACCTAAAATGCAACACAAAGAATCCAAAAAGATTCAAAATATATTTATGTCTCACTATAGGGTGCAATATTACAATTCATTTTCATTGAGGTGTGTGATGAACATTGTACTTCATCATTTTGTATGTTTGTTGCTCAAATTGATTGCTTATTGTTACCATCATAGGTCACCTTTAGATCTAAAAATGACCTATGATATGATCATAGTATTTAACAACTACATAGTCCACATAGGTGTGGGTATATGCACAATTATGTGATTCTCACGGAACACAGATATAGCCTCAACAGAAGCATGATTGTACAAGCTGTGTGGGGGTGGTTTTCAGATTGAATTGCATGATGGGTTGGGTATTGTTCACGAACCAAGAGATTTTGTAAATAATTTTAACTTTATCTACATAATTTTAATGAACAAATTCATTATAATTATTTTGGAAAATATTAATTAAATTCTTTTAAAAATATCAGAGATATATAGAGTTTTATATTTCTATATAATTCTCATATACTAATGCAAGATTAATTTGCTCATTTGAGTAATATCCATATTTAGTTTTATCTTTTTTCTTTCTTTCTTTTTTCTAACCTCTTTCTATTTCTCTATTTCGTTCTCTTGAACCATGAATTTTAACATGGTATAAGAGCATCTTTATCCATTTTTTTTTCTATCCACTGCCTGATCAAATTTTCATTGTTTGATTTTCTCAAGAAAAATACCACAGTCTCTATTGTTCATTCATCACTTGTAAACAACTCTTCTCCTACGATTAAAGGTTGTTTTAGTTTTTCTTGATTCGCTCTCTCGCCATGTTCCTGATTATAGGGTTTTCGTGCAGATTACATTTCCTTCAATTCGATTTGGGGAAGAGTACCGGGGCTTCTATGCTACTAGATCCATTTTCAGATTTTTGGTTGCTAAATGGAGCATTAAAGGAGTGCATATCTTCTCAACAATTAAGCCTTTGAGCTTCTTCTTGGCCTTCTGGTAATCGGCGCTAATGCTTCTTCAACCTTTTCACTGTTTAACACATCATGCTCTCTTCAACTTTTTGCTTAATCAGGTTTTCTAGTTTGTTGGCAGTCTCCTTCCATTTGTGATCGATCACCGATTGAGACTTAGGGCACATAGAGCGAAGTCTCTATGTCCATGTTGGATTCCTCCTCCTCCTCCTCAAGAACCAAATCTCCATGAACCCTATCAACACCTTCTTTGATGCCAAGAAATTGGTTGGTCGTAGATTCATTGATGCCTCTATTCAAAGTGATGTTAAATTGTGGGCTTTTAAGTTTTCTCATGCGCAACAACTTTTTTGTAATTCATTTCATTACTATTTTAGAAAGTATCTTGGTTTGCCACAAATTTTCTTGGAATTTGGTTGATAATAATTATCTCAGTTGATGCTCAAAAGGTGTTTGGTTTTAATCTTCTTAGAAGACAACTTATGTTCATGGTAGTTAAGCATTATATTGAGCATTTGTTATAGATGGTTAAACATTTTCTTGATTATTAGCTTCTACCTATGTTAGTTAAGCATTTCATTGATTTGTGCTTTTGTCAAGTGGTTAAACTTTGGTTGCCTATTTTAGAATTTGTGATTGTTCCTAAGATTGAGAATTTTTATTCTACTAGAGCTCTCTATTGAAAGACTTAGTTATGTGAACAAGTATGTCTTTGGATTAGCCTCTGCTTAGGTTTTATTGACTACTTTAGTTGTCGACTTGGTGACACATTATGTATGTGGTCTTGCTAGTCGTGATGCTATTGTCATTGAGAATGACTTGATAATCAACTGTTGTTGTTCCACAATTGTTACAAGAAGAGGTGAGAACATATCACATCATGGAAGGGCTACATTTTTTGTTTTGTTTTTTCAAGATTTGGTTGTTTGTGTTTTGCTAATGCTTATATTTTTGTTGTATTTTTCATCATTCGTTGCATCGTATTTTCTTCATTTTGTATTGTATTACTCATCTCATGTTGGAAATGCTAAATAGAACTTTTAACTTGCGGGAGGATATTAAAGATATAGAGTTTTAGGATTTCAAGTTTCATGGTACTCATGTAAGATTGATTTGCTCGTGTGGGTAATATTCATTTTCAATTTTATCCTTTTTTTTTCCTTTTTCTTTTTTCTAACTACTTTCTGTTTCTCTCTTTCTTTTCTCTAACACTTTTCTTTCTCTTTTTCTTTTTCTTGAACCATAAATTTTAACAAAACATGAAAAAATTGTGAATCTTTACTCTATGTATATCTTCATATATTTTACAAGTAATTTTAAATATAATCTAAATTATATATTATTTTCCTTAAAAGTATTGCATAATGATTCGACAAAATGATAAAATAAATTTTAGAAACCATATTTCTAAAGTTTGTTATTACACATCTAACACTTTTTAATTTTTGAATTTTATATAATATTTTTTAATTTTTTAACTTTCATTCTACTAATGCACCTATTTGTCAAAAAAAATAATATTGGAGAAGGAGACTAAAAATAATATAAAAAGCTAAAAAGGTGATAGGTGTATAATAGAAAACCCTCTGTAATTTATTAAAAAATATTACATAGAAACTAAGTCCTCTGCTTAGTGTGTTGTCCAGCTTGTCTTGCACATACATGTTTTAACGCCTCTTAATTTATTAAAGTGAATTACAATATAAAACAGATAAAAACAATAAAAATATAGGCTAAATTACCATCGGTGCCCTCTATTTAGGGGTACCTCACTTTGTGCCCTCAAATTTTTTTTTGCACACCTTTTGCCCTCAAACTTTTTCAAAAGTTTAATTTTTGCTTTTCTGTCAAATTTAGGGCATTGACTGTTAAAAGGGAAAAAAAGCTAGAACCAATCCACTAGACCAAAGGTCAGAGACTGTTTTATTTTGCAATTCCAATGTATTTAAACTAATAAATAACAATGTTAATTTTAAAAATATAGAAAAGTTGAGCAAGACTGAAATTGAACCGAGGTATAGAAGTTTAATTACTAAAGTCATACCACTAGACCAAAAGTCAATATTAGTTTTTTTTGTGAAATTCAAATTTAATTAAACTTTCATGTGACAACATTAATTTTATATTAAAATTGGACAAAGTAAAATTTGAACGTAGGACCTATGAGAGTTTTAAGACGATACCACTAGATAGTAAGCCAACTTTGGTTTTATTGTCTCTTTTCCTTTGTTTTGTTTTACTATTCTTCGTCATTTATGTTATAAATTTTTTAAATAAAAAAACTTTTTTAAATTCTAAAAACTACTTACCTTGATTTTATGTTAAATCTATTTGAATAAGTTTATTTTTTTAATTTTTAATTTTATATTTAAGTTTTGGTTGTTACTTTAATTTATAGTTTTTAACTTTTAATTTAAATTTTAGTTTCTATCTTTTATTTTTAATTAGATTTTATATTTTATTTGTATATTTTAATTTTAAAACTATTGTAGGTCATTTTATGTTATATATTTTATTTGTGATTTTGAAACTAAAATTAAGAATTAAAAGTTGAAATTAAAATTTAAGGGTTAACAACTAAAACTAAAATTTAGTTATATTAACAACAATATGAAATTTAAAATCTAATTAAAAATAAAGACATAAATTAAAATTGAGAATTAAAATTTAAAATTAAAATTTCTCCATTTAAAAAAGTTGTAAATTTTAATATATTTTTAAAATTAATCTTGCCACGATTAGTTTCATTAAATTTGAAACTCACAAGAAAAATAATATTGGTTTTCGGTCTAGTGGTATGCCTTTAACATTTAAACTTTTAGACCTGAGTTCAATTCTAGCCTTGCTCAACTTTTTTATATTTTTAAAATTAGCATTGCTATTGATTAGTTTAAATACATTAGAATTGTATAATAAAATAGGTTTTGACCTTTGGTCTAGTGGAATATTTCTAACTGTTTTCCCCAGGACTTGGGCTCGAATCCTGGTTCATAGTTTTGATATTTTTAAAATTAGTATTTTCAAATAATTAATTAAACTTTAATTAACTGTTTGACAGAATGACAAAAATTAAACTTTTAAAAAAGTTAGAGGGCAAAAAGGTGCCAAAAAAATGAGGGGCACAAAGTAAGTTATCCCCTAAATAGAGGGGTACCAGTGGTAATTTAGTCAAAAATATATAATGAAAAAAGTAAAAAGTTGCAAATAAAAAGGAGTAAAGTAAAACTATAAAAAACTAACAATTTGAAATTATCATAAGGCAAAAGTAGTGAAAGAATTTTTCGTATTATATATAAATAAATAATAATTTAATATGTACCAATTACGTGGTTGAAACGATTATCATCTTTTTGAACGTTGTAGAGACAAATCCCACAAAAAAGTTGCTAGTCACATTAATAGTGACTTATTTATTGAGTGAAAATCAACCAAACAACTAACATATTGGGTTGAGGTTTGACCAAATTTGCCCGAATTGTTGTTGCAAGTCAAAGATAATAAGCAAATTTCATGGTCCATATAAAGAGAAGTTGTGAATTGTGATAATATAATTAATACTGGTTAATCTCATAGTCAGTTTTGAACTTTAAATAGATAATGTGTCCATCATACAATCTATTGGGACACATGCAATTAATTCTTAATTGTGTTGCATTCACCTATAATCCATTAGAGTAAAATTGAGTGCTAAAGATTTTAAAAGTTATATTATACGTTAAAATTAAATGTATGATTACTTCACCAAAATAAAATAAAATTAAATGTATGATTAACTATTAAATAATTCTAAAATTTTATATACTTAACTTAATTAAAAAAATTATATTTGCCAAACACACACAGTTTATCATTTATCAAGAATAAACGTATTTAAGCATGTATTTTTGGGCACCTAATAATTTAAAATAAAAAGTTTATTAACCGAGCAAACTGAAAACTAAAGCAAAAGAGCTAAATGGACCGATTTAAAATACACTGAATTAAGCTAATATTTTTTTGTGCGTTATACTGTTTATTTGTATTGTCAAAGAAGTGGTTGAAATTATCTTTTCTTTTAACAAAGTGCCCAATTTGATTGGGAGAAATTAATAAAATATTGATATATTGTTATCAGATGTGAAAATGGGTCAATTAAACAAAATATAACTTAATATAATGCTTTTAACCGCGAAAAAAATAGGTTAAGTTAGGACAAATCTATTTTCAGAATTTGTTAAAAATGAAAAATCTGAACCAAATTCAATTTAGATAGACAGATTGAATTAATAAAGCTAATCTATTAAAAAAAAGGGTTATAAGAAATTCGTTGACTCAAGATAAGCTACCCCACAAATTGAAAAATACAAATAACTCGTATACAATGTAGTGCCTTGATTTATGTCGTCTTAGAAAACCATTATCCTTGAGTTAAAATAAATTTATTATAAACAATAAAGTAATATGAAATTTATAATAGTTTATAAAATATTTTATTTTAGAAAATAATATTTAACTAAATAATCTATCAAAATATTAAAAAACCCCATAAACTAATTTATTCCCCTTCTTGATATATTTGGATTCACAAACTTATGAGTAGTTTTTGGTTTATAATTTTAAAATTTATATAAATAAAAAAACTAATTTTTGTTTTAAGTTTTTAAAATTTTAAAAATAAAATTATTTTAGTTTCTAAATTTAAAATATTTTTATCAAATCTTAACATACTAGAATTAGATCAAGATTGATCCATGAGAGTTTATGTAAACTCGGAGAGAGAAGCAAACTCAACTCATAAAATCGTAAGAGTTTACTTAATTAAAAATATGATAATAAATCATATAAAAATTGAAAATTTTTAATACATAATAAGTTCAAATCAACATAATAAATTTAAATTACTCAAAATAAGTAGAAATTAAAGTCGAAACACTCAAAATTTTGAAAACATTCTTAGATATAAGAACAAATTGTATTCAAAACACTCAAAATCAGAGTTAACATAGAAAAATATCATTTAAGAAATTTGTTTACGAGTTTACTTCAATTCTACCGAGTTTACTCTGATTTTACCGAGTTTACTACTCTTCCGATTTACATACGATTTAACTCATAAAAAACTTGTAAACTCGTAAACTCATACGATTTTACAAGTTAACTGACGGTTTTTATAACCATGCTTCTTGATATATTTGGTTCACAACTTATGAGTAGATTTTGGTTTACAATTTTAAAATTTATAAAAATAAAAAAACTAATTTTTGTTTTAAGTTTTTAAAATTTTAAAAATAACATTATTTTAATTTTAAATTTAAAATATTGTTATCGAATTTTAACATATTAAAATTAGAGTGAAGGTTGACGCTCAATGACTGACTGTCGATGTCGGTCGATGTTGGAGGTACGCTTGTGACTGAAGGTGACAATTGATGACAACTAATAGTAACAAGTGATTGCTATTTAGAAGTGACAATTAGTAACCATCGGTCGGAAGTGATTGAAAACTTTAGATCGTCGATCGAAGAAGGTAGTGAGTGTAAGCGATGTCAAGTGATGAATTTGAATAAAAATAGAAATACAAATCTTAAATCAAATTTTATTATTTTTCAAAACCAAATCAAAATAATTTTTTTACCAAACAAATCTACATTTTCAAAATATATTTCAAAACAAAAAATAAAAAACTCAAAACCATTACATTGGCCTATGCTATACAAGTTGAAGATTTGAATTATATTTTGGTAAATCTAGTTTTATTTGGTAAATAAAGATTTGAATTATATAACCTAACCTAACTTAATTATTTTGAAGTCCATAATTATTAAGAGTATTTAACCAAAATACATTGACACTATATTATTTTCTCACACACACATCTATATCTAAAATTATTACATCCACAAAAAAAAAGTGCAGAATATTTACACTAAAAATATCAAAGATAAACATTATTATTATCATTATTATTATATTTTTTACCGTAACTATTATTAATATATTAGTGCACATAATATTTGTTTAATAGAAACTAATAAATTTCTGTAAAAAAATAAAAAACCTAGTAAATTTCTTGTAAATTATATTTTTTTTTAAAATTTAATTAAATTAAAATAAGATGGTTTGTTATTAATAACGAAATTTTCATTATATTAATAAGAAGACGTAAATTTCTTAAAATATATTTATTGAAAAATAAAGACTTATTTTTTTATAGAATTAAATATCTACAAATTTTATCAATAACTAATCTCTTCAAATAATACAGACTCAGTTATTATTATAACATTGGAGTGAATTATGATTAAAATACTTGCAAGTACAATTGGAAAGTATATATGTCATGAATATGATATTCTATTTAATTTAAATTAAATTCTTTAATAGCGATAACGAAATTTAAATTAACGTTAATCTATAACTATTATAAAAAAATATTTAACTCATTTTTGTGTATTTATTTTATTTAAATACTGTTATCTTCATATTATTTTATTTAACGTGTAGTCTAAAGATAACTTTCCTATTTAGTTTTTTCTTAAAAAACTTTAATTATTTTTTCAAATGAATATAATTAATTTAAATTTTATGTAGACACAAATTTTTTGCTATTAAAATTGACAAAAATAAAAATATGAGATGTTTTTTACACATATTATTGCTGGAGATTTAGTGTATATATCGTGACTGCGTATAAGAATTTTAAAATATTAATTGATAAAAATAATAAACTTATCAAATAAAGAAGTGTAATTTTTTACATTAATACTACATTTGTCTTAAAAAATACATTAGATCAGCTTTTTTGAGTCTTTAGCAGCATGATAAGCCAATAATATATCAAAGTGCTTCAATTAATGTTAATTTTTAATTGTAGACTTTAACATAAAAAAATCCAGAAACTTTAACAATTTTTTTATAAAGAACTCTAAAACAACCTTAATTATTTTTTAACGATGGAAAATCTATTTAAGTATAAAATTTATAAGAAAATCTTACTTAAATTTAATAATATATGTATATTATCTATACTAGGGAAAAAAAATCTGTGAAAATATTTGAGAAGGATAAATTTTAGTGAATGCAAGGAGAAAAAAAAAAGTGTGGGGGCAGCACAGAGCTAAAAGTTGCGTTTGTGACCAAACAGAGGGAAAAAAAGGAAAAGGCAGAGGAGGGCGAGGTGTGGTGGTGGAAATGAGTGGCTTACAGAGCTTAATTAATTAGTACGACTTATTGGTTGGGAATTAGGATGATAGAAACTGGAAAGCAACATATGAGTGAGTTCATCATCACTTCCTCAGAGTAACCCTCCTGATACCAACAGTACTTCACACACACACAACTACAAGGTTCTACAAATTCCATATAAATTAACCTTTTTCCCTTCTTCGTCTTCTCAATCAATTAGTTCTTATTCTTTCCACATATCTTACATTGCTTCAACAATTTTATGTGGTTACCAATGCAGAACAACATTCTGTTGTTAATGGAATCTGCGTTGCCTTTGTTTGTCACTGTGTAAAACAATTACATTGAAAATTATGTCATTGTCACGTGTTCAAAATGGCATAAGTTTATTTTTTGACTTTCATAATAAGTACTTTATATTTTTTTATAAAAACACTAAATGAATTTATTTTTTACTTTTGCTTTTAGTTTTCTGAATATGTAATTGTTTTTTTTAAACAAGTTTTATTTTGAGAAATACTTTTCTTATAATAAGAAAATATAAATGAATGGACTTTAATCAAACATTGGTTTTTAGATGAATAAATTTGACGATGTGTATTGTGGAGTTTAATCTAATAACTACTTCTATATAAGAATTTTAAGGTAAGGGAATGGTATTCTATTATTCTTGGATCTTTATTAGGGCAGGAAATTCTTTGGGCTAAAAGAAAACTACTGATAATTAAGGCTTTTCATTTATATAAAGCAATAGAAGGAGATGAATACTTGAGAATAAGATGTATAATGCCCCATTTTTTTTTTTACTTATATTAATAATATTTTATAAAAATATTTAAAAATTTAGCAATAATTAAATATTCTTTTTTTTTTCAGGAAGGCCCCTCATCCTTTTTTTTTTTGGTTTATGAGAGAAGGAAGGCCCCTCTTCTTAGTTAACTTAATTTCTTTCTTCGCACAAAAGGGTTTCATTATTCCTTCGTGCTTTCCACTTAACTAACATCATTCTTTCTTCCCTCTATATTATCTATGGTTCTAGTTTCTTCTTTTTATTTTATTGGGTTAAAGCTAGCTTGCACTTTGATGATATATATTTGGGATTAAAGGAATGTTAAGCAAATTAAAATTGATTACCATCATTTGAAAAGAAATTTTACACCTTAAAAAATTTCAATCAATATTTTCATTAATTGAGAAAGTCTTAAACTTGAATAAGTGTTGGAGTCTTAATTAATTTGCAAAGAAAAAGCATGGAAAGGAACCTTACCTATGAAAATTAAAATGAACTCTTTGCAAAAAGCTTAGTTAATTTTTGGAGGGAATACGTTGTCAATAGACAACATGATGTTACTAGATTGTGGTCACTCGTTGGAGAGAACCTTGGCTGCTATTGCAGTTTGTAATGCCTTCCACGTACAATTCTTTTCCGTTCACACACACACACACGCCGTTATATATATTCTTTCAATTAATTCCATCCTTCAAAGCACACTTATTACTCTTCCTCGCCCTTGTCCTTTTTCGTATTTCTCGCAAAATCTTTCATTACTGACGACAATCAGCAGCCACTTTCATCAGTTATGGTATATGTTTTTGTTCTTTTGGTGAATTATATGCGAAGCATGACGTGAATTCTTAGTACCCACGAATGATATATCTATTCCAACGTATAATTCTTAACATGAAAAAAATTATTGAAAAATGTTACCCATCCAAAATGTAATGACTTTAAGTTTTCTATTTTCTTATAGAACTTCAGAAACCAACTTAAAAAATTTTGGTTAGTAATAAGAAATTCAGAACAGTATTACATATTCACATCTTATTTCAGATTCGCTGGTTAATTTGAACATAAAAGAAAGTGATTATACAATATAAGTTTAGGAGTTATAAATTTGATTTAATTACAAAGTTTATATATGTATATTTTTTAAAAGATAGATGTTATTGGTTCAAATCCTTTTACTAATAAAACTAACAAACTAACCATTAACATTTATTTATTTATAAAAAAATAATTATAAAATATAAATTTTAGGATTCTTTCTTAACTAATTACATTTCTTTACTTAATTAATGCTTGATTTTCATCCATAAAATGTTAAATTTAATTAGATGATCAATTTGGTTTGAAAAAAAGATAGGATGATTTTTGCTGGTTGTCTCACATTGATTGACCTTCTTGATCTTCCAACCACCTTATCATAATTGAATATCTGTGATCGCCATGTCCCATATCTTATTTAAATCAATGATATATCTACCTGGAATTCAAACTAGTAATAATATATATTAAGAGATTCGTATTTCAGGATATTAGGTTTCTCAGAATATCAATCCCTACAATGCCCATAAATCCATCCCTTGTATACGTAGAAGACATAAGTATAAGTACATTATCATTGGAGTTTAGTTGAATTCGATAACATTTGTTAACGCACTTTTTAACTTATAACAAAAATTTGTTTCTCATTCTTTTCTTATAAATGTTTGTAAAAAATTAATCTAAAATCACATTAAAAAAAACATGTTTTAGGAATAGTTTAATTTTAGTACTTAATTTCTTATAGTGTTTCAATTTAGTCGTCGACTAACCTTAATGAAAAAGAAAAACATGGATCCAACTTTAAGGGACCCGAGAGAGGTGAGGTACACTAGACACTAGCAATATTAACAAAAAAATATACATAATAATAAGATGAAAATAGATTCCCATAAAAAGCAATAAATAAGATACATTTTTTCAATATCCCAAAAAAAAAGCGATAAATAAAAATTTTCAGTTTTGTTTCTTTCTACATAAAAGCAAGATGACAATTTTGGTCACAAAATCATGCCAAAACACCATATATGTTAGTTTTATTTAATTTTCTGAGTAGTGGATATATGATATTATAACATAAGTTTTCATTTTTGGTATATGATAATCCGAAAAGACAAAGACAAGAATTAAAAAAGGAAAAAAAAGAAATGGACCCAATTAACATGAAAGGACACAAGGGAAACGAGGTCCACAACCACTAACAAGGAATATAAATACGATAGCAACATAATAGGATGAAGATAGATCCCCATCCCAATAAACTAAACCTTCCTTGATTCTCGATTCTCGACCAAACCCAACTCTTGTTTTTCTCTAACTCACCACATACACACTCCTTCATGGCTCAACTGCAGCCAGTTCCAAGCCGCAAACCCTCCTTTGCAGCTCGGCTCAACTCCTTCGTAGCTGAGACCCGTCTGGGAAAGCGTTTCAAGCTTGCCGAGCGCAACACCAACTTCACCACCGAGCTCCGCGCCGGCACAGCAACCTTCCTCACCATGGCTTACATTCTCGCCGTCAACGCCAGCATAATTGCTGATTCCGGCGGCACCTGCAGCGTCTCGGATTGTACTCCTACATGCTCTAACCCTAAAATCCCCTTGGCTGAATGCCCCAGCCACCTGCTCAGACCAGCGGAGGCGTCATGCAAATACCCGCCGGTGAACGAGGGGTATGCCGCCTGCGTGGATCGCACGCGGCGGGACCTGATCGTGGCCACCGTGGTATCGTCTTTGGTGGGGTCCACCATAATGGGCGTCCTGGCGAACCTTCCATTAGCCCTGGCACCAGGCATGGGAGCCAACGCCTACTTCGCATACTCCGTAGTCGGCTTCCATGGCTCGGGTCCCGTACCCTACAGAACAGCATTGACGGCTATCTTCTTAGAAGGCTTAATTTTTCTCTTAATCTCAGCCGTTGGATTTCGCGCCAAGCTCGCCAAACTAGTTCCCAAAGCCGTCCGAGTTTCCTCCGCTGCCGGAATCGGTCTCTTTCTCGCCTTCATTGGGCTTCAAAGCAACCAAGGCATTGGGCTCGTGGGCTTCAGCCCATCAACCCTGGTCACACTGGGAGGCTGTCCTAGGAACAAACTAACGGCGCTAGCTTCGGTTCTGACAGACGTAAACGGAACCGTTAGTTTAGTCTCCGGTGGGACGGTGTCCGAGAGGATACTGTGTTCGGGGAACCGCATGGAGAGCCCAACCCTATGGCTGGGCATGGTCGGATTAATCATAATCGCGTATTGCTTGATAAAAAACATAAAGGGGGGAATGATATACGGGGTCGTTTTCGTGACAGTAATATCCTGGTTCAGGAACACGGCAGTTACGGTGTTCCCGAAGACGGAGCTGGGGGACGCGGGGTATGAGTATTTCAAAAAGGTGGTTGATGTGCACGTGATAAAATCGACGGCGGGGGCGTTGAGTTTTGAGAACGTGTGGAAGGGTGCATTCTGGGAGGCGCTGTTAACGTTTTTATACGTGGATATACTGGACACCACGGGGACGCTGTATACGATGGCCACATTCGCTGGCTTTGTTGACACCAACGGTGATTTCGAGGGTCAGTATATGGCCTTCATCTCCGACGCATCGTCCATCGTGCTGGGCTCATTACTAGGCACCTCGCCAGTCACGGCGTTTATCGAGTCGTCAACCGGGATACGCGAGGGGGGACGGACCGGCCTCACGGCGTTAACGGTAGCAGGGTATTTTTTGTTGGCGTTTTTCTTTACCCCCTTGCTGGCGTCGATTCCCTCTTGGGCGGTGGGGCCGCCGTTGATTCTGGTGGGGGTCATGATGGTCAGATGTGTGGTGGAGATTGATTGGGAGGATATGAGGGAGGCTATACCCGCCTTTGTCACCATGTTGTTGATGCCCTTGACGTATTCCATTGCTTATGGGCTTATAGGGGGCATTGGGACGTACCTTGTGCTGCATGCCTGGGACTGGGCAGAGGACTTGCTCACCAACTTTCTCACTAATCCTGTGCTTCACCTTCACCATCACCATCACCAACACCAACAACATCCTAAACCCATTGTTCAACTCTAGACATTCTTCTTCTTCTTCTTCTTCTTCTTCTTCTTTTCGTCCACACCTGCTTTAACTTTCCTTCATGTAACATATTAATCCCTCTTTAATTACATCAAAATCTTCCTTCACACAAATTTCTCTCCATCAATCAATAAATATCATCATATTTATATAAAAATATTTAAACACATTAGATACAAATTTTGGACATAAAATTTACATCCCTTTAATTAATAGGCATGTGTTTAGCAGTATTGTTCTCCCGTTTCAATTGTCACACTATTTCTACTTTTCTTTTATCCCGAATTTATAGTTCCGTGTCATTGTCAACTTTCTCGCATGTGTTTTTCTATGTAAATTTTAATTGAAACCATAAATACATGACCATTTTTATGATTTTTTTTATGTGAGTGGGTATTAATTCTTCTCTTTTTTTAATCAATGAAATTATAGATTTAATTTAATTTATTTTTTAATAATTTAAAATAATTTTTATTTATTTATTTGTAAATAAGTAAATATGTCTAGAGTTTACAATAAAATAATTTTATAAAATTATATAAAAATAAGTCTTTAAAATTAAAATTATTTTACTGTAAATTCTAGACATATTTACTTATTAATAAATAAATAAAACTTATTTTAATTTATTAAAAAATGACTTAAATAAAATTTACAATTTGATTGGTTAAAAAAAAAGTACCAATACCCCTCAAATTAGGAAAGACATTATAGACTCTCCCAATTTTGTATTATTTAAATTTTCCTTCAATACACTATTATAACACTTTTTTATTCGTTATATTTATTGAAAATTATAAATTTTTATGGTCTTATATTTTTTATTTAATATTTATTTTCATAATTTATAATTATTAATAAAATTGTACTAGAAGAAGTGTATTAAGAATATATATTAATTGTTTATTAGAAAAATATAGAAGGGGCATTGTTTATTCTTAAAAATTTCGCGAGACACTAGCCTTTTAGAAGTACTATTATCTATAGTTCATTTTCAGATAAAATATTCACAGGTGTAGGAGGGATTTAGCAAACCACTCATGAACTAAGGATTGATCGATGACCTTTGTGTGAATTTTAAATTATTCACGATGAAAATGGAATATATATGTATGTAAGTACACATAGAATTGATGTTTTTGGTGCAAAGCTGCAAATAATGTTCGTTGTTGAACGAAAAGGACATCTAATTATTTCGTCTTGATCTTGAGAAACATGCATATTACATACATATGGGTGCGGGCGTCTAAATATTTCGTGAATCAAATAACAATGAGTTTGCATAAGAAAAATATTTCCAAACAACATTGTAGGGGAAGATCTAATAAAGGTAGTGCAAGAATTTCATGGTTGAGAGAAGTTGCCTAGAGGTATGACATCTTTCTTCCTTACTTTGGTTCCAAAGGTGGTGATCCTAGGAAGTTTGTCTCATTATAGACCTATCTTTCTCATCTCTAGTGTTCATAAAATCATATCTAAAGTTCTTTTTATCAGGCTTAAGAGAGTGTTGGGTGGAATAATACAGAGTTGTTAAACAACTTTCCTTCCTGGCAGGTCTATTCTAGATGGTGTTCTGGTAGCTAGTGAAGTGATCGATTGGGCTCACAGATTCAAAAAATCCTGCTTCTTGTTTAAGGTGGATTTTGAAAACGCCTTTGATTCAGTTAATTGGAAATTTCTGAGTTATATGCTTGGCAGGTTATATTTCGATTCTTGTAAATGGTAGTTTAACTGTTGAATTTCATCCGGGAAATGGGATTAAATTGGGAGACCCTTTATCTCTTTTTTTGTTCCTAGTGGTTGTTGAAGGTGAATTTCTTTAAAAGTCAGTTCTATGGCTTAACATCAATCTGGGATTTGAACATGTTGTGAGTTATATTCTTAACTGTTCGGTAGTTCTTGGGCATCCAGATTAGGATAATCCTAGGAAGGAGGCAGGGTGGAAACCTCTGGTTGATCTTTTTAAGAAGAGGTTAGAAGTTTGGGAGGAGAAGCATTTGTCATTTTCTGGGCGTCTGGTTATGCTGAACTTAGTGCTTTCTAGCCTTCCGCTTTACTTCTTTTCTTTCTGTAGGCTCCAATTAAGGTTGTCAATGCTCTTAAGAGTCTACAGCATAGATCTTTGTGGAGTGGGAATGTCGAGGATTGTAAAATCTCTTGAGTTAGTTGGGACAAGGTGTGTCTTTCTAAGAAGGATGAAGGGCTCGGGGTTAAATGTTTGAACGCTTTCAACTTGAGTCTGCTTGCAAAATGGAGATAGAGATTCTTATCGGATAAGAATTCCTTGTGGGCTCCCCTTCTTGGGAGTAAATACGGAGATTATCAAAACCTTCCTCATGAGGTTTTGTCGTGGTCAAAGTGCTCTATTTGTTGGAGGCATATTTAGGCAATAGATGGTCCATCAGCTCATAGTCCAGGTTGGTTCTATTTAAACTCTAGGAGATTGATTGGGGCTGGTAGCAAGTCCTTGTTTTGGCTCCACAATTGGGGTGACGGAGGGATTCTGAGAGTGCTTTTTAGGAAATTGTTTGATCTGGCCATCAACAAAAATGCTTCTGTCAAAGATATGTTCATGTTTAGCCTTCTGTCTCAACGGTGGAACTGGGAGTGGAGGAGGAGACTTTTTGTGTGGGAAGAGGAGCCGATGTCATCCTTGGAAGATTTGTTGCAGAATGTGGCGATTGATCCTTCTTTTCGAGATAAGTGGTATTGGCAGTTGGATAGCGCATGGGCCTTCCCAGTAGCAGGGACGTACAGGTTGCTTCAAGTAGGGTCGTCCAGTGGTTTGAGGTCGGATTCAGATATACTTCTGTTTAGGAGGCTTTGGAAAGATAAACTGCCTTCGAAAGTTGTGACTTTCTCGTGGAAGCTTCTCCTCAATAAACTGTTGACTATTGATAACTTATTGAAGTGTACTGTAAATATTTCTCCGCTTTTACAGTGTTGTCCATTGTGTAAAGTGAATCAAGTAAAATATAGTAACCATATTTTTTTGACCTGTCTAGTGACTCAAATTTTATGGTCCAAAGTCAGGAGATGGATTGGTATTGAATCCTTCTTACCCAATGATCTCTCACTTATTTCAGGATGTAAGTTCTTGGGTGGTTGGTAAGTGTAAAAGTAAGTGTAGGTATTTGGAAATGCAGTCTGCTAGGGAATCTAGTTATCTAGGAATTTCATAGTCTTTAACAGTAGTGTTATGGAGTCCCTGTATATATTTAGCTTCATTCAACTCATCTCCTAGAAATAACTGTCTTATAGGTTTGGTTCTATGAAGGCGTATCTTCTCTGATTGGTGTAGTAACCCTCATTGGTGTCTGTTGAATTTGTAAATAGTTTAGGAGGTTTGATAGAATAGCCTTGGAGGTTAGTTTCAAAGAGGTGTCTCTTTACTCTTTCCATTTATTGGGTGTATAGGGTGTTAGAAATTTTTTGTTTCGTCTATTCGTCTGTTTATATATATATATATATATATATATATATATATATATATTGCCTTTCAAAAAAAAAAAAACAAAAATATAGTAGTGCATGACAAGCTAAGAACCGTAATTTTTTAAAGAAATATTATTAATATATTCTTTGATATACTCATCCTAATACCTTCTTTGATTGAAATTTATTAAAAACAAAAACCGTAAAATTAGGAGAAAGTCATTTAGTAACAAGTGATTTGAGTTATAAAATAATTATTTAAAATATCAATAATTTAATTATTCATGATTTTTTGTCATTGAATGATTGTATATAAAAATTATTTTCTAAGCGCAACTCGAAGGATTATTTCTTGTATTTTTTTTTTAATATGAAGCATTGATGTCTGTTAGAACATTGCTTGACGTTGATAATTGTCTAAAATTAAACATCGACTTTTATATAAATATCAATTCTTATATATGAATAAAAAATTATTTTATTTAATATTTGACAATGTTTTCAACAAAAGAATAATAAAAATTAATTTTACGCAATGTTATAAATGCTTTGTGGTTATATATTTTTTATTATTATGTAATATTTTGTTTTTCACATTTAAAAATTTATAGTTGCTTTAAATTAATTGGGTAAATTTTATTAATTTTTTATGCATGTTTCAAAATGTAACTTATTATTTTATTAAAAATATCTTTAACGACATTAAATAAATATTTATATAATAATTAAATTAAAATTGTAAGTTGTCAAAATAAGTTAAATACAAATAAAATAGAATGAAATTGTGACTTTTTTTTCTTTTTTATACCAAAATAAAAAAAAAATAGCAAAATGACATACTCTATATTATTTACCTACATAACTTCTTTTACTGGTCAACAATTTTTTTTTCTAGATTTGCCTTTACTTGAGAACTAATTTCTCAACGTGTTTTATTTTTTAGGTAAAAGACCTATAAAAAAATAAAACAGTACGAATTTCTCAACATAATAAAAGAGGTTATTTAGGTAAATAATTTGGGATTAGTTATTTTGTTAATTTTTTTATTTTAGTATAAAAAAGAAAAAAACCCTGAAATTTTTGTTTATAAAAACTAACTATTGAAGCAAAACTTTAAAATAAAAAGTGTTTTGAATTGTTTATAAGTTGTATGCCATTATGAGTTCCATTTAAAATCAGTTAATAAACTTAATAATTTTTTTAAGTGACCATTAAAATTGCTCTAATGAGTTAAATAATATTGAAAGGAGAATTTACTATTTATAATAGCACTAGAGTACTCGAGTATGATTGCAGTTTTTTTTAAGGCAAAATATGCAACGAAGACAAAAAAAAAAAAACCCTGATATAATATTATATATTAATTTCTTGTGAGTCAAATTTGTTAATGATTAGAATTATTTAAAACACGATTTTAATGTAATTATTTTAAAAAATAATATTTATATAGTTGATAATTTATAATTCAATATGATAATACAGGTAAAACACGATTATTTCAATACATATAGTTAGTGTTACAACAGTTTTATAAAACTGTTTTGAGTATTTTAGTATTTGAAAACTAAAAAACTTTTTTAGGTAGTGTTTTTTGAAAATAGTTTTTGAAAATAGTTTTTGAAAACAGTTATGTTTTTTTAGTTTTTAAAAACTAAAAACATGAATAGGTACAAATAGTTTTGTTTTTCAGTTTTTTATTTTTGTTTTTGAAAATTCAAAATACAATCAAAATATATTGTCTTATGCTTTTTATTAATGAAATATTAATAAATATGAACAAATTTTTCCATTTTCATATCTTCAAAACAGTGTGAAATAATACTTGACAAACAAGTTTTTTTTTCCAAAAATAATTTTTAAAAACTATTCTTGAAAACTCTTTTAAAAAACTAAAAAACAAAACAAAACCAATCAAGCCCTCAGTATTTTTTACTAGTTTTTTTCTACTTCATTCTATCATAGTATTTTTTTACTTCTATCTTAGTTTTTTGCCCCCAACATTTAGACAGTGAAAAACAGATCTGATTTTTTTATTGTAATAGATAACATGATCAGTGCTAAAAAGATAAATAGAAAACTAATATATATTAATAAATAGTTGATAGATAAAAGTAGAAAATACTATTAATACAATTTTTAATATATTTACTATTAGATGAAATCTGTTATAAATAAAAATTATATCTCTTCTATTTTTAATTAATGTTTAATTAATAATAAAATATATATAAAAATAGTATGTGAACTAGCACTCTTTCAAGATTGCACATTCTGTTTCTTGATCAGAAACAAAATCAAGTCTATGATCGAGCTATTTCGGCTATTGGAATGAGCAATGCTACTTAATTTACATCCATCCTGCAAAAGGAGATGAGAATAGTAAAGGAAAAGAGGGAAGATACATCTAAATTATTCCAAAGTCCAAACTGAACCTAACTCGGAAAAAGAATGAAACTAAGATATGATTATTCATTAAACAACACATAATCAAGTATGTGAACTGAATTAAACCAAACTAAGGTTTTGCCTTGTACCTACATGTACTAGTTGGAAATGGCATCATAGGCTCAAAGCCATTTCCGATTGCCTTCAAAATCTCACAAGGAAGGTACACTTCAATGTCAATTGATGAGTGTTCTTGATCAGCAACAGTAAATACTAACTTTTCTTTCGATTTTCTATTCCTTCCAACAAATCATAATTGATCAAGAAGTAGGTAAATCTTCTCTAAGACTCTAATCCACAAAGAGCAGTATGCTATATTAAATGAGTACAATATTCAGATCAAAATGTGATCAATTTTATGATTCGTTTTTTTAATTTGTGTAAGGGCTTCCATCCCTACACTCATCTAAATCTTCCTTGAGCATCTCAATCATCTTGTCCTTCTCATACATTACTTGTGAGAGTCTCATATTTTCTTCTTTGAGTGCCTCTAACTGGCAAACTATCCCTGCAATTTGAGCTTCAATGGCCTCATCACTCAACTCAAAGACACTCTCCACCACTCTAATGACACGCCACAAACTCACAATTACCAACAAACCACCCCCTTTCCTAGCCACAAAGGCTTCCAAAAATATAGCCCCTGAGACCACAACTCCATCAATAACATACCCCACATGCTGGAAAAATGAAGAGCCTAACCCCACTAGCAGAGCCATTGTCTTTGCTAAAAGTAAACACAGAATACCAATTCCAATCCAATGGAAACACTTTTCTGCTACGTTGTTCACATTTCGCTCACACGAAACTAGAGAGGAAGATAGCTCAAGGATTGTGATGATGATGTCTACGATAAGCAATGAGATTGTAAACAGGTGAACCCATGTTGAATCAAGAAAATTGGCCAAACTGTTACGCCATGGTGCTCTATTCAAATCTTGTTGGCAGAATGTGGTGAATAGAAGCAACCATCTTTGCCTTCTCTTCCATGATTTTACTAAACTTTGGATTGATGAATCTAATATTTGCATGGAAAAAGAATTGGTGGGGGCATGTGTTTGATTAATTTCAGAGGAAACATGGAAAGATTTCAAGGTGTTCATTGATAAGAAATTGAGAATGTGAGGTGCAGAATTGATTATAGTTTCATGATTTTAACATAAGAGTAAGAGACTGATGGTTAACTTCAACGTATTGGATGTGCCATGCTCGTGAAGTGAAAGTAAGGTTTGAAGGTTTGCAAACTTTAGCTTTGGGGTCACGTTAGACACAGCCGCATTATTTGCAGTTACGGTTGCCCTCATGAGAATGTCTTATCACTTGATATACAGGAACTTTGGATTTTCCAATGTATATTATGAATTCTTTTAAAATTAATTATACCAATTCTCAATCAATTTCATTACAAAGAGGAATTTCAAGCAAACACACACGTCTCACATCTACATATACTTTTCACCATCTAACAGAATATAGTGGGAATTAAGGCTTTCATTGTTGTTTGTAACAAACTAACAGTAGCTGGTCTCACCTTGTTTTCTGCACACCTACACTCCGCTTATACTGATGGTGTAGCCTTGCAAGTTGCAACCAATATTTTTCATTGCTTTTGCTGGTTCTTGGTTTGGGGCACATTATAATTATATTTGTAGCGTAAGATTCAAGAGCGATCAATTAATTGTGCACTATAATCAACCGTCCTGGCATGATTGCTTTGGAACCTTGGATTATGTCAAGGCCATTTGAATGTCTCATTCACTCAATCACAATGGCTTCTTTTCTGTCTTTCGGATTTTCAATTTTAATTAGTCCTAATATCTAACAATAATGATTAAAATACCTGGAAATAATTGTTCAATCATTAATTCTTATCGTCTGTGTGATCTCCATTAGTATAATTTTATCATACAATAATTATGCTCATTAACTTGTTTTTAGTAAAATTATGCTTATTAAGAGAAAACATATATTAAAAAGAAAACAAAATTTTTATGCAACCAGAGTCAGCACAGTTGCTTATTTAAGCTGAGTATGACTGTTGCATTCAGTTTGACTATTTCAAAATACGTAGTAAATGTTTTTCATCTATAAGGGTGTATGTAGGTAAACAATTTAATTAAACACTTATCATAAGTTCATATCAAATTAGAGTTTATTCATATACTTGACCATGAAGATGATCGAAATGAGTTGAGAAAAATCTGCTTTTTGATAAGTTTCTTCCTGAAAAGCTTGATGAAGTAAGTGATCAGAAGGTCACAGGCCACTTCAATAAGCTCAAATAAGTTCTTCCAAATCCAACAAAATTGCTGCTAAATATCATGTGTGCTACACCCTTATAGTCTACATTTTCAAGGGAAAGTAAAAAAGTAAATGCAGAAATAAACTACTATGAAAAATCGTAGTTGTTTTTAGTGGAGGATGTTCATGCTAATTATCTAGAGCCAGAGAAATAAAGAGCGAAAGCTAGCTAGTTATTACCTTGAACTCTTAACATACATAGAAAGCGTGTGCTAGTATTACCTTGAAAGCCACCTCATTAAATGTGCTTAAAATGTGGTTCGGTAACGAGGAACCCGTATCCGTGCATGACTGTGTGGAAGAGTTGCACAAAATTTTCCTTATACTGCTACTTGATCGTGGTACTAGCATGAACAAAAACTGGCATTAGTTATGCCTCCCTCTCTTCCTTAAATATCCTCGTATATTTGCAAACTATTGCTGGATAAGATCAGGGAGTTTGTTGAAATCTTGTCCCTAATATTATTGTCTTAATTTGCTTATTTTATGGGTTATGTTACGTGGTGATATTTGTTGAAGAATTTTTGAGTTTTTATTACTTTAGGACTTTTTATTGTAAAGAAGATAAATAAAAGGAATTCTGTCTTATTTTTTATTGAATGAAAATATCATAAATATATACAATAGGAAGTATCAATAATTATGCTATTTTATCCCTACAGTTATACTATTCTGTTCCTATAATAATGCAAGACTATTCCTGTAAATCAGCTATTTTAATATGGATAATTATAACAATATTTTCTCTCAATAATCTCGGGATATGATTTATTTTCTAACACTCCCCCTCAAGTTGGAGAGTGAATATCAAGAACTCCCAACTTGCGCTTCATGGTAGAGAAAACTTCTTTCCCCAGTGGTTTGGTGAACACATCCGCAAGTTGTTCAGCTGAAGGTACATATTTAGTTGTGACTGAACCATCTTGAATCTTATCACGAATGAAGTGACAATCCATCTCTATGTGTCTAGTTCTTTCATGAAATATCGGGTTAGCTGCAATGTGTAAGGCTGCTTTATTGTCACAATACAGCAATGCCGATTTAGGATGCAATATCCGTAAATCTTTCAACATCATAACTAAGTCAACTCACAACAAGTACCAGTTAATGCTCTATATTCAGCTTCTGCTGAAGATAGAGAAACTGTCTTCTGCCTCTTTGTTCACAAGAGATGAGAGAAGATCCCAAAAAAACACAATAACCTGTAGTTGATCTTTGGGATACTGGGCAACCTCCCCAATCTGAATCACAGAAAACACGCAAAGATAAATCGTTTTGTGAAGAGAAAAATAGACCTTGACCTAGGTTATTCTTTAAATATCGTAGCACACGCATTGCAGCTTTCATATGAGACTTACATGGAGCATGCATGAATCTGCTCAGTACGTGTACTGCATAAGTGATATCTGGACGGGTAATTGTCAAATAAATTAAGCGACCAACAAATCGCCTATTTATTGACGGGTCCTTTAATAATTCCCCTTCATCGGAAAGCTTTATATTTTGTTCCATGGGAAAATCCACGGGCTTAGCTCCAAGATACCCACCCTCTTTGATAATTTCCAAAGTGTATTTCTTTTGTGATAAGAAAATACATTTCTTAGAACGAGAGACCTCAATACCTAGAAAAAATTTAAGATCACCTAAATCATTTATCCGAAAACGATTGTGCAGGAATTGTTTAAGACTGGATATTGCAATAGGGTCATTACCAGTTATGAGAATATCATCGACATAGATCAACAAAGCTGTAAATGACTTGCCATTTGTACATGTAAACAATGAATAAGCAGCTTTTGATTGAATAAAACCAGCAACTTGAATAGCTGTAGAGAACTTGGCAAACCATTGACGAGAAACTTGTTTTAATCCATATAAGGACTTGTTGAGGCGACACACAAGATTCTCCCCTTGTTGCTGAAAACCAGGAGGAAGGGACATATAGATTTCTTCGGAAAGATCACCATGAAGAAAAGCATTATGAACGTCAAGCTGATGAAGAGACCAATGTTGAGCAGCAGCCCAAGCTAATAAACAACGTACTGTAACCATTTTAGCAGTAGGTGAAAATGTTTCATGATAATCGATACCTTCCAGTTGTGTATATCTCTTGGCAACTAGACGCCCCTTATATTGTTCAAGGGAGCCATCGGATTTGCGCTTGATTTTATACACCCAACGACAACCAATAGCCTGCTTACCAGGAGGAAGAGTTGTGATAGACCAAGTATTATTGGCCTCCAAAGTAGCCAACCAGATTGCATTGCTTCTTGCCAATGAATGTGAGAAACAACTTGATGATAACATGTAGGTTCAATATCATTAGTAATAGTGGCAATAAAAGAACGATGTTGAGGTGTGTATCGATTATAAGAGATAAAATTGGAGATAGGATAACGTGTACCTTTATTTGGAAAAGATGATGAGGATGACAATGGGTCGAGAGACACTACTTGATTGCAAATATAATCTTGCAAAGCTGCAGGAGGACCATGAGATCGTTGAGAATGTCGCAAGAGAGCCATGGGTGGGGAAGTAATGGGAGGCACAAATATGTTTTCTGTAGGTGCTGGTTTAGTGGATGAAGGAGGCCCAAAAAGAGGATTATGTTGAATAGCATTAGGTATGTCAGTGTCTATGGTGGTTGGGAAAGTGTCAATGGATTCACACGAAAAAGTATCCTCATGGAAGACAACATCACGACTAGTGAAGACTTGGTGAGTGTCAAGATCATATAACTTGTAACCTTTTTGGCCAAGAGGATAACCAAGAAAAATACATCTTTGGGCACGGGGAGCAAACTTATGAGAAACATGAACATTAGTAGCATAAGTAAGACATCCAAAAACTCTAATATGTGAATAAGAAGGAATTTTACTATATAGACGCTCAAAAGGTGTCTGACGTGAAAAAAGAGGTGTGAGCAACCTGTTAATTATATGGACAGCAGTGGAGACACATTCTGCCCAAAGCAAGTCGCGTCTGTTTTACAAGAGCACAGACATCACAAGTTTTATTTGATTCTAAAGACAAATTTAACAAATTTTTAGCCATGAAATCTAATCTAGATGGAGATAGATGTCCTAGTCGTCGATGCCATAAGGTAGTACAGTTGTTTGAAGAAGGAGATGACTTGGTGACATGGGTTGCTAACGATTGAATAGGAGTTTGTGACTTATTTGATATCATTGCAACCAAGTAATAGAGTCCACCTCGTTGTTTACCCAAACCAATTGTCATCCTCGTCATCAAATCCTGCAAAATACACTTAGAAGGAAAGAAAGTTACTGAACAATTTAAATCTCTTGTGACTCGACTTACTGACATCAAATCTACTTTGCAAGATGGCACCCCAAGCACATTTTTTAAGTAAACAATTGGACTTAAAGGTAAAGTCCCAGTAGAGATAATTGGGGCCTGGTCACCATTCGGCATAACAACTGGGGGTAAAAAAGTGTTTTCTTTACTGTTGACAAGCAAGGTTGGTGAAGAAATAATGTGATCGGTGGCCCCACTGTCAATTATAAGTTTGGGTGGTGACAAACCTGAAGAAACATTGGCGGTGTTGGCCTTAGAATTAGCTGACTGAGACGATTTATTATCCTGTATAATAGATAACATTTATTGAAGTTGTAATTCAGTTAATCCAGTCATTGCAAACTGTAGCTGTTGCATCATTGGAGTCACTGTGATAGCTGAAGGTTGACTACTCCGATTGTGATTAGAATAAGCATTCTTGGTTGCTCCATGCTTTGGGTGTTCAGGAGGATAACCATGTAACTTCCAGCATGTTTCTTTTGTATGATGATCTCTATCACAATGAGAATAATGCAATGGCTTCCAATTAGGATGAGAAAAAGGGCCTTGTTTGCATCGAACAACAAGGGCTGCTGATTCACTTTTCTGAACAACCATGGCTGAAGCTTCTATTGTGTCATGTGTGGTGCCCAAATGTCGTTGTTTTTCTTCTTGAATGATGGAAGAATAAGCTTGTGTAACATCAGGCAATGGATTCATTAAAAGGAGTTGGCCACGAATAGCACTATAAGAGTCATTCAACCCATAAGAAATTGCATCAATTTGCGCCTTTTATTATCTGCTCCACAAGTGCAGGTTGCATTACTATAGGAACCTAACTCATCCTATAATTTTTTTTTAATTTCGTGTAATAGGATGAAACTATCATTTGATCTTGAGTCAAGCAAGCAATGTTTCTCTCAATCTGAAAAATCCGTGGTGCATGACTTTGAGAGAAGCGATTTTGAAGATCTTCCCAAATTTCATGAGCCAGTCATAGAAAATAACACTGTCTACAATATAGGGTATTACAGAATTAAAGATCCAAGATAACACCATGTCGTTGCATTTTTTCCATGCTATATATTCTTTTGGTCCGGCCTCGGCAAAAGGTGTCTTGAGAGTTTCATCAACAAAACCCAATTTGGATTTTGCATTCAAAGAGATGACCATGGCTCTACGCCAAGTCGAATAGTTGTCTCGATCTAGAGATTTGAAAACAAGGACCATTTCAGGATGGTCAGAATGATGAGAGAATAAGAACTATTTCCATCATTAGCAATGAAAACAAGGAAAGGAAAGGAATGATTTAGCAGAGGATCGTCTCTGCTCTGATACTATGTAAAGAAGATAAATAAAAGGAATTCTGTCTTATTTTTTATTGAATGAAATACAAGAGGGAGTATCCATAATTACGCTATTTTATCCCTACAGTTATGCTATTCTGTTCCTATAATAATGCAAGACTATCCCTGTAAATCAGCTATTTTAATATGGATAATTATAACAATATCTTCTCTCAATAATCTTGGGATATGATTTATTGTGTAACATTTATCATTCTATTTTTTGTTTTTCTTATTTATTGTCCCTAAACTTTATAAAACGTGTAAGGTTTGAATCCAAGACCTCGTTTTGATAGGCTAAATATCTTACCACTAAGAATCTAACTAAGCACCATGCAATTCGAAAACAAGCAATTATATCACTAGACCAAGTACTCACATTAGTTTTTAATTTTTTATTTTTTAGAACTTAAAAAATGTCTCCATTTAAAAAATTCAAGCATATCATCTCACACATCACTATGTTTCTCCATTCACTTTTTAATCGACAACAAAAATATACTAGATGATGAAAACAAAAGAATTTGAAAAGGCAAGTTAAAACTAATATAAGCCTTTGGTCTAGTGATATAATTGCTTGTTTTGGAATTGCGTGGTGTCGAATGATTCTTGGTTTGTGTGTTGCATATTTTTATTTGTGATTTTGGTGTTTTTGAAATTAACATTAATTATAGCTTAACTAGATTTAAATTTCAAAGTATAACCAAAGAACAAAAAATATTAGATTGACAAAATAGGGGGACACCAATAGTAATTTAGCTTACTTTAAAATAAAGAAATATGATTCAACATCAATATAAAAATCTTTTACATTGTATACTAGTTTACATTATTATTATTATTATTATTATTATTATTATTATTATTATTATTATTATTATTATTATTATTATTTTATATATATATATACACGCGCACGTTTACGCGCTTATCAAACTTTTTCTATTAAAATTTTTTTACTCTCTAATGTTAAAAAATAGTAAGAAAAATAAAATAAAAAATATATAAGCAACATCAAAGTATTATAAAAGGTGTTAATTTTCATCGCATATCTACATGATCTTGATCAAAAGAACTTAATTGGTCTCTTGATTAACACAATTAATATACTTGATTACGACTATGCAACAAAAAAATAACGAATTAACCTTTTAATTAGTATATCGTCATAAACCTCTCTTTTGTGTTTATCGATGGATGTTTTTTGGAACTTGTGTAATAGTTGAATTGTGTTTCTTAACAAATCATTGTTCCTCTAGGAAATAATTCCCTTGCAGGAGCCAAATTTACCACATAATTTGAAACCACGTTACCATCCATAATTCTCCCAGCTTATTTTTCCGTCTCATCCCCTTGAGTGATGCTCAAAGTGAAATTTACAACATCATGGTGCATATACGTAGTAGACCATATTAATAGATCTAGATGTAAAATAGATTTTTTTAAGGTTTAAATATTTTTTAGTATCTAAAAAATTATCCATTTTAATTATCTAAATTTTTAATTTTAACCAGCACCTAACTTTTTTAAAGTTTAAAATTAGTATATGCCATTAAATATATTTTATTAATTGATAATGTAACTAACGAAAGTACCACATCATTTTAAATTCTTGAGTCAACATCTACATCATTCTTATAACTGATATCTTTTTTAAAAATAATTCTTTTTAACTATCAAATGCAAAATATAAATAACTATTAGTACCAAAATTAAAATAATTTTATTTTATAGGTGCCAAAAAATTATTTAAGTATAGAAAAAAGTTAATTACCATTAAGATTATATGATACATTATTTTAAGATTTACATATGTTTTACATTCCAAATATATTAGTTAACTTGCATTGAGTCCTTATAAATTGTTGTTTTGTTTTCAATCTGTAATATTTTTTTACTTTATTTTATTTTGAGTTTCTAAAGTGGTATTTAAAATACTTTTTAAAGCATTTTAAAATATTTTAAACTATTATCTAAAACAATATAAGGATCTAAAATAAAATAAAAATTATTGGAAACTTAACATAAAGCAAAAAGATTTATTTCAGAAATATATATTTAAGTATTTTTTAATATAGGTTATATTAATAAAGAAGCCTCATTTAATCATTAATTATTTAAAAATTAATGATTTATATAAAATTATTTCACAATTCAATTTGTCTGATGACTAATGATTTATATAAAGTCATTAATTATTCATAGGTAATAGTAAAAATTTCAAGATAAGAAAATCAAATGAGATATACATATCATATATAATAAAGAATATGTGATGCAACTATAATGAAAATCAACTTTTTTTATAAAGTTAAATAATATTTTAGTACTTATAAAATAAAATAATTTTAGTTTTATTATTTTTTATTTATATTTTGATTTTGGTATCTGAATTTTAAAAAAATATATATCATAAAAATGAGGTTAATGTTTATTCAAAAACTTTAAATAATGTGAATTTGATGAAATGACAGAAACTTTCATTAGTCATATTACTAGTTAACAAAAGATACTTAGTGAGAAGTACTAATTTGAAACATTAAAAATTTTAAGTATTAAAATAAAAAGAAATTAAAAATTTAGCTACTAAAATCAGAAATGGATAATTTTATAAATTTGGTTTCTTGATATTCATAGACAAAGGGGGAAAGCATTATTTTTTTTCCCACTCACAAAAAAAATGGGGAAAACATTAAATATGAAGATATATGTGATGACATTTCTCGTAACAAGCTAGGTTAATTTACTCTCCTAGTAGGACTAGGGATCCTATGCAAGAATAATAACTATATCTGCAAAAGATAACATTGTCGGTGGAGCACAAAATAGAACCAAAAAGAAAGTTGAACAAATGCTCCGTTCTCTTAATTTTAACTAAATCAGCAAAAGAAGGAAGCTGAACAAGGAAACTGCTAAGGTAACAAATTGTTCTTATCGGCCTCCCATAGTTTGACAAGAAGTTGTCTCGGAGCTCCTGCATGGTTGACTGGAGCCATACTTACCTCAAATGATTGGAGTTGTCTTCTATGTATAGGTGTCGTTAATAAGAAGAGTTTACCACCTATATAAACTTTCAAGGTAAAAAAATTTAATGTAGAATATTAATTATAATTTTTATTTAATAATAATAGATAAAATCAACAAATTAATTATTACTTTACAAATGTTTTTTTCTGATAATAATCTTGTTTGCGTAAATACTGTCGTGGCCGGAATTGTTACCGGTAGTAATCTCATAAAACTCTAACGTTGTAACATATATAAAAGAAAATCTCTTAAGTAATATTTATTTGGATATTATAAAGTATAAACATTATGTTTGAAAATGAAAAGTGTAAGTAGGCCCATTTAACATTTGGCAGTTAGCACTTACGTACAGTAATTTTTCGAGGGAAAGAAAAGTGATTTTGGTTGTAGTACCAAGCTAGTCTGATTGGTTTTCACTAGTCTCTACATCAGACATATCCAATATTATCAATATTTTGGTAAAGTAGAAAATAAGGTTAAGTATGCATTAATTAGACGTTAGCTACTAGGATAGACACATATACGTTGATATCCGCACTTAACACTATGACGATGATGTTACGTCTCGGTGAGAGAGTTGTGGTAAAGAAAGAAGTACCTGAATCTGGGGAGTGAAAGGGTGTGAAGAGGTGGGTTCCTTCACATGCATGGTGGGGTATGAAACATTATTAATTAGAAACGAACAATAACAGCAAGGAGAGTGTGATTTCCTGGATATTGCACGATAGGGAGAGTAGTAACCTTACATTTTTAATTAAGGACGGTTCCGTGGTCTACATTCTCAACTCAGCAGTTGAAGTAAACATCAGCATCATGTAGAAAAGAATTGGAAAAGCGCGTTGATCATGACTTCTTTGTTGGTTGCTACTTGCTAAGAATGAATGTTCCATATTCTCATCGTATGAGAAATGGTGCAGCAGATACAGATTAAACAATGGGTACATACCCTTGGGAATCAATGCTTGGGTCCATTAATTAATTCTGGGGTGCGTCTCAAAAGGTTTGCTAGCTTCCGTCTCATGTTTAACCTCTCTCAAACCATTGTCATTAATTATGCCAAGACCTTGTGTTAGTTCTTTATTTTTTCTGTAAATTTTCATATTTTGTGAAAATATATATTTAATGTCTATAAAAACAGTACAAATATTTACTTTACAAATTAAAAAATATATCACTACATTTTATATATGTATTTAATTAAAATATACCAACAAATGTAAAAACAAAATTATTATTCAATAATAGTTTCTCATATTTCATGTTTATAGGTTTAATGTCTTTTATAGCATCTTTAAAACTTTATCGTCATCCGTATCGAAAACAAAGACGATGCTAGAAAATCAATGATGATTACTGAAAAATGATGACAACAGTGACTAAAGATTTAAGACAACAATCGAGGATAGTGGTAAAATGTAGAGGTCACTAACCAATAATAGAGATTGATATCTAACAGCAACTACACACTTCAAATAATTATCAACAATAGGAGATGAGTGGTGGTTACCGAAAACTTATGATTAGTGGTGGTGGCTAGAGATAGACGATCGATATCAATGGCCGGTGAACGACAATAATAGCAATATAACCAATGTGACATGTGACAACTAGTAGTAGTGGTAGGTGAAATGACACTAAGCGACGAGCTTAAAAAGCTTAAATAAAAACAAAAATAAAAATCTCTAATTCAATTTTTATTGTTTTTAATCTAAATAAAATATAAATTGTTTTAAAAATAACTAAAAAAACCACTTATAACCATTTTAACAAAACACATTTCTATTATCAAAATGCAATTTCAAACTAAAAATAGGAAACTAAAAATTGAGACCTAAAATATATCTTTAAAGGAGAAAAAAAATCTCCTACTTTTCATATACAAAATTTTTATTTAATTCTAAAAGTCTTAATATATATATATATATATATATATATATCTTTACCTATAAAAATTATATACATTTTTAAAATTAAATATGAATTTAATTATGTCCTTTTAATTTTGGCTTCTATTAATTTTCGCTTAATGTTGCTCTTATTTCAATTTGGTCCTATAATTTTTTTTAGTCCTTATAAGTTTATAGGTTTTGTATCTTTGAAATTTTATTCATTTTAAGTTAATTTTTAATTTTAGTACTGATAGATTTGCTCTTTTAGGAACTAAAATTAGGAAAACATAAACATACAAGGGCTAAAACGTATATATATTTTTCACAAAAATTTAAATTATATTGTTAATTAAAATGTTATAATTAATATTAAAATAATTAAAATTACATATTTAATTAAATAATTAATATAAAAATATTTTATTAATAATTATGTTCACCATAAATATTTTAATAATTATAATTTTAAGAATCTTAGAAATATACTTCACAAAAATATTATATATGTATATTATATATATATATATATATAATATTTTAAAGAAAAGTTAGTATGTCAATAAAATATAGTATTGTATAGTTTTGATATTTCAACATAATTTAAATTCTATCATATCCTCATATGATTTATTATTTAGTATACTCGAAATATATTGATCAACAGGACTTAGCTTATATGCTCTTTAAAATAAATAGAAAATAATTTATTTTAAACATGAGCAATTTAGCCAAACACACTAAAATATAAAAAAAAATGATTATTTTATTATGCTTTTGAATAAATTTTAAAGAATAATTATGTATTTTCTTTTAAAAAATAATTATATAAATGCTTCTAAAAATAAGTTTTTTTCAAATAAAGAAATAGAATTGTTTTTAAAATAAACACAAGATTATTTATTTTAAACAGAAAAAATTTAGCCAAACACACTAAAACATAAAAAATTATTCATTTTATTAAAATATATATTATTTAAAATAAACTTACCAAATTCACCGTTTGTTTCACGACAGAAATGGTACCAAGTGGTTTGTGAACTTCGCATGGGACTATGTGAGGCAGCGTGACAACAGTTAAAAATAATTTAAAATGGTGAAAAATATTATGACTAATGCTGAAAAAATGCCAACTCATGCACGATATCATGAGAACTGACTGCAATGCGGCTATAGCGTCTTGGGACGTACACAATCTCTAATTAAAACACTATATTGAGAAAGGTAATTGTACTGATCATTATGTATATTTTAAGCGTTTAATTGATATATATTGTTAGTATAAAGATTTTTACATTGATATTCAATTACAACCTTTCATTCATTTATGGTAAATTTATTGATTTTACTCATTACTACTCTAAAAGTCATGATTGAATGTCAATGTAAAAACTTACACTAACAGTATATACTTATTAAACTCTTATTTTAAAGTATTGGTGGAGAGAGTCATTTTTTTATAAAAAATCACTTAATACATCTTTTTTATGCACAATCGCGATCACATTTTAATTTAATAATAAAATTGAAATGACTCATATTACCAGGAATGAAATAGGTTGAGGTGGAGGAATCCTTTTGTTTTTCTTACATTTCACAACAAATATCATGAAATTCAATTCTCACCTACTTTAACTTCAATTCCCACATACTGATGAGAAAATACTAATATATCCTAAATGTTTTTACTCTTTGCCAAGAGCTTATCGGAGATCAATTTTTTCTGTCTTTTATTGTTTATTTAAAAGGAAAATTAAAAAATATTCTAGTGTGCATTTGTCTCTGTTTGATTATTGATTTTGAGATTCAATTTTAAATATACGATTATTTCAAATAAATACTATTATAACTCCTAAAAGTACAATTTAAAGAAAATTTTAATTAGTAGTTAATAGATTTTTTATTTTTATAATTTATTAATATATAAATATATTTAATATTTCCTTGAAAAAATTAATATATAAATATATTTAACAAATATATTATACTAAAAAAAGAAAATTAAATTACTCTACTATAAAAAAAATAAATTAAATAACTATACTACACTATACTAATTAAATATTTGATTAAATAGCTATATTAAACAAGTAATTCATTAAGTAAATTAATATAATAAACATGTAATCATTATAATAAAAAAATTCAATAAATATATTTAAAGAATAAATTAAGTACACTAAAAATTAATTAAACTAATATACTAAAAAAATAAGAAATTAAATAATTATACTACATGTAATTAACTACACTAACCAAATATTTAATTAAATGACTACACTAAACACATAACACATTAAGTAAATTAATATAATAAACATGTATTTATTATAATAAAAATAATAAATTAAAAAAACTATACTAAAAATAATAAATTAAGTACACTAAAAATTAATTAAATTACTATACAAAAAAATAAGAAATTAAATTACTATATATAAAAAACAATAAATTAGATAATTATATTACACGTATACACTAGGTGAAAAGAGTGGACGGGAGACAAAAAATAAGATAAGCAGAGAAGAGAGAGAGTGGGGGTGAAGAAAACCATGTAATGTAGAGAGGAGAGAAAGGTAATAAAAAATAAACTGAGAATTTAGAAAAAAAAATATTAAAAGAGCATGTATTACTTCATATTAGGATATCTATTAATTCAAATTCCCAAATGTTAGGTGGCATTCAAACAACCAAAATCAATAAAACCCTATTGGTGGTTGTTTGGTCATCTATCATCATAAGTCATCGGTTTCTCGGCTCGTTTCAACTTCAACCCTCCTCTTTGCCATTCTTGCTTCTTTCTATTTTAATTCATTTTCAATTAAGAGAATTTTTGAAAACTAAAATAATGAAAAAAGAAATTAAAATTGACAATTCAAACAAAATTTTGGTTAGTTTTTAAAAATTTTAAAACTGAAACAGAAACTCACCATGAAACTCTGGCAATTTAAAATAAAAACTGTTTTTAGTTTTTAAAAATCTCGAAAAACCTCTCCAAACTAGACGTAGTTAAGGTGTTTGAAAGTTGAAAGAATGCAAGTGCAAGGGGATTGAAGTTGATATGAGAAGAATGAGTGGCGATAAAAAAGAAAGAGGGTATGGCAGAATTGATATCAAACAACGCATCCTTTTTAATTTTTCACACAATACTCTTTTAATTAGTTGTTAAATTATTATTGATTATGTGTAAAAGTGCTGTGTTAAGTATGTGATTATTTAAGATTTACTCTACAAGAGAAACATGTAGATAGATATTAGTGATATATGATAAAATTAGATATATAGGATAGTAACTATATATGGACAAACCAATGTTTTTAAAACCCGGCGTAGATGAACCGGTTCGATCGGAAACCGATCATATAATCGGTCGAAACCGTCATTCGAATCGGAAATATATTAGAATTGAACTGATTCGGAATGACTTGATTGAGAATCAGTGATCTGATGATTCCGACATCATGATTTTTTTTTTTAATGGTGAAACAACGTCATTTTGAATAGAAAAAACTCTAATAATCTTCTTTATTTCATCAAATAAAAATTAGTATCAAATAAATTACAAATCTAATGTTAACCCTATCTTTATTTAATTTGTATTCTTGATTTTATTATAATTTAATTATTTCATAATTTTTTATAATATAAAATCATATAAATTATAAAATATTATATTTTTTAATTTAATATGAGTTGTGTGTCTTAATTATCGACTCTAAGATTAACTCCGACTTCATGATAGCCGAGTAATACACCACATCTAATGTGATAACATTGGGACAAACTATCTCTCGCATTGGTTAGTGAGGCTGGGTGAGATTAGATTTTTCCTTCTTTTTTTTTTATAATAAGTTTTCATAGTATGTGATAAATGATTATTCATCCAACAATTATTAACACACTCAAATGAATTTAAGTGGTAATCAATTGTCAAGATATAAACCATGAGCTTAATAAGAATAAAATTAAAGTATGACAATTATAAGCATATTCAATATTTAGTACGTATTAAATGACAAAGTAAGTAACGCTTTTTTATTTTTATTGGTGCTATATATTTACTGATTTTGTCTGTGGCCAATTTATATTGGGGAACCTAGTTATACAGTAGTAATATCAATATGTTATATAAAATTAATTTTGTTTATATAATTACTTTTCTTAAAATAATGAAAAGTTGTATAAATTTTTATATTTATAATTATAAGTTGAATATTTTTATTTTAAACTTATTATTACACACCTATCCTTGTGTAGTTTTTTTTTTTTTTAAATTCAATTCTTCTTTGAAGATTTAAAAAGATAAATTAATAAGGTAAATTAAAAGTAGATTAAAACTATTATATCCTATTGATACTATAATAATTAATTATTATAATATAAAATAATTATTTTATCACATTATATTATAGTCTGAAAACAAATTGTAAAGATAGTATATATTTAAAATTAAAAATAATAATTTTGACATTTTCATTCATTAGTTTAAAAAAAGATCCGAAAGAGAGGAGATAAAAAGACCCAGAAAATGGAGGGAAAGGAGGAAGAAAGGTTAAAAAAGTCATATTATTTTCCAAAATTTTATTCATACAATTTTTTTCTTTTATTACAAAAACACTATTATTTAAAAGTTACAAGTTTCAATCTTTTTTCAAAAAGAAATAGACAAATATAAAAAAAAAGTTAGGGTCAATGTTTTACAAATTAAAAAATTTAATTAATTCTGATAAAAATAATTTATTATTATTTTTATATATTCTAAAGAAATATTTGAAGTTAGTTTTTTTTTTGTTTAAATTTATAAAAATTAACATTTTTAAAAGTAAACACGTTCTATTTTTAATTATATTCTATATTATTTTTAGCATTTGATTACTTTAAAAAAAAGTAGTAAACTTAAAAAATATTATTTAAAAAATAAGCTAGTAATTCTTGTACAAAAAAACTTAATCCACGGTCCTAAAAGTCAAATACTATCTAATTATGAAAGTAAAATTGACTTTTTTAGTAAAACTTTTAAATTTTACTTTGAATACTTAGTTTCTAGGAACAAACTTATAAATTATATAAAAATATTTATAGGTTTTAAAAAATAATGTTAAACTATTTAAATATAGAGTTTAATTAGTATGTATTATTAATGTAAAAAATATCTTACATTTAATTATAGTATTTTATTTATGGTAAGTTTGTTGATGGTATCTAACTTTAAAAATAATATAAATTAAGAGTTATAATTACAAATGAAAGTAAAATTCTTTTATATTAATTAAACTCTTAAATAAATGATTTCTATTATAATTTCTTTTGAAATAAAATTCTACTGCATTAAAATGTAAAGCACGGGCATGCTAATATGACTGCTTATAATAATTACGGTTGAAATTGCACGATCTAAATGTTTACTTGGTTGTCACTTCTTTGGATTCACGCTTAAACAACTTGCGTCTACATCATTGTTTGGCTTTTGGATTGCATAGGGAGGATGCTAATGTCTACTGCAAATCTAATCATGGATTCCTCCTATAAATGTTTTTAAAATATTGAATGATGGTTTCATATCAGTTTTATAAAATTGGTAATTAAAAAATAAGAATAATTGAAGGTAATTTTATTTTTTAGTTTTTATTTTTGTTTTGAAAATTTAAAATAGAATTAAAATATATTATTTTTTGCTTTTTATTAATGAAATTTTAATAAATATAAACAAGTTTTTTCATTTTTACATCTTTAAAACAGTTTTCAAATAATATTACCAAATAGGATTTTCTTTTCTTTTCTTCTTGAGAACATTTTTTGAAAATTATTCTTAAAAAATATTTTCAAAAACTAAAAAATAAAATTAAACTAATAAAACACTTAAACCCAATGCGCGTTTGATTGAAAAGCGAGAAATATATATATATATATATATATATATATATATATATATATATATATATATATATATACTTCCTTTAGGTTGAAAAAAGAGAAATATATATACTCCTTTTGATTTATATATAGTAAAAAAAATATATAAAATTTTTCAACTTACGTATAAAGAAATTCTATCTAAGTGAATCTTATTTAATACTAATTTTTCAAATACTCTTAATTAAGTTTTCTAAAAATTCTAACTTTTCAAACTCATGAGATGAGTTTCCAAAAAAAAAAAAAAATTAACACTAGAATAAATAATATTCTAAAAAATCTATTTTATTCTCTCACTTTCTACTGTATAAAGATATGACATGTGAAATAAATACAAATGTAGAATAGAAAGATATAAAGTCACATATTTTTATTTATATTTAGATTGAGAGAAAGCATATTTGAAATAGAAGTATTTCAATCATCCTAAAATATATAACTTAACTTTAATAATAATATTTGTTATTTTTTAATACAATATTAATTATTTTATTATTGTTACATGCATACTCTAATTATATTGTTTTAATTTTTAATGTAATATTAATATTAAGTGGGTTTGTGAAATCATTCTTTTTATTTATTAATATATTTTCTATGTAAAATAGTTTACGATGATATTTATTTTGATAAAGAGGAAATAATAATTAATGTGCAAAGCGTGTAACAATAATAAAATAATTAATAAATAATAAACTAGCAGGATGTCTCCATTCTTTAGTGATACCGCCTACAAACAGGTTTTCAGCCCTGTCCCCAACATTAAATTTCGTCATAAATGACATTCAGGCGAAACACATGTAACAGGTGGCTCTACAAATCATTATTCCCCCAGAAGTATTCACACTCATGATAGTTTAGCCACTCATGATAGTTTAGTCACTCATGTCATAAAATTATTTGCTGAGATAAATCCTGAGATCCATACTCTTACTTCATTAGACCACGATCTACTTAAAGGATTATCCTTAAATAAAGACAAATCATACCAGTACAATCTCTGGAAAGCATATATTGAAGGATCTAACTGGAACTTCTCAAAACGGGATTTCGAGATTTTTATACTATTGAAGGAAACCCCGAACACAAAAATGTACTGGAAGAAGATGATGGGTAATAAATTTCACCTATTCCCAATTGAAGCTAACCTTTCCCTTGTCAAGCATTTCGAAAAGGAAAGATTATACAAAGAGATATATGAAGAAACTGACTGTTATGGCCAAAACACTCCTGGAATGTCATCCTTCCCATCAGACTGTGATGACAATGAAGACCAGATTCTTCCTGAATAAATGGAAGAAGAGATACAAGAACAGTCTACACTCGCTCGAGTAAGAAGAGCAAGTTAAAAACTTTACCTGTGACAAAGTAATTTTACTTCTTTACCGAAGTAATAGATTGAAGGGTAAAATTATCAACAAAACAGGTTACCAGTCACAAGATTACCTTTTGAACCGGTTTCCGGTTACACAAATTATCTATAAATAAGACCATAAGTCTCTTATGCTGAGCAGGTCCGGAATACTTCTCTCTCTGACTGTCAAATACTCGCCTCCTTTTCTCTATGCTTCCCCTCTCTTCCCTCCTCTCTCTTACATGTAAAAATTCCTTATCTGCAATAAAATCAGAAATTATCAACAACCCTTCGCCTCTTTTCTCCCTTTTGTAAGTATTTCTTTTAAATTTTTGCGCATATTATTTTAAGTATGGAGTAGTTTTCTCCTAAGGTATCTTCGGATGCCTTAAGCAATAAATAATTAAAGATGCGATGATCATTTAAAGACTTATCATATGTTAATTAAATTTACTTCTCATCAAATTTATAAGCAGATGTCTAATCGGCTCTGCCAGATTCAGTAACTTATAAATTTATTTTTATCAATATTATACGATGGGACTACAAGATGGTACAAAATATATATATATATATATATATTATAATAATAATAATAATAATAATAATAATAATAATAATAATAATAATAATAATAATAATTTTACTAGATTGTACCTGCTAAAGAATATGAGCGTGGTGAAGAAAAAAGACAAACACAAAATATTATAGATAACACCCGAATTGTTGTTATTGGTTTAGCCTCTTGGTAAAAATTTATTTTGCACTCCATACTAAACAAATTGAAGTTATGACATCCACTCAAGTAGTACAAATAATTGACTTGAATCCCATTATGATTCATGAAAGCTAATTAAGGTTATAAGACACGAAATACGGTGGGAGTGGACCCTTTCGTTTCCCCACAACCATGCAACAATTGTTGTCAACTTATCACTAAGAATCATTAATGTTTGAAGATAGATCGCATCCACGTTTGTCCTCTTCATCTTTAGATGTTGTTTGGTTTGGAAAATATTATTGAAAGAGTTTGTTCAGACTAAAAAAAAGTGATTTTAATAAAAATAAGTGAATTATTTAAAGTAATTTTTTTTAAAAAAATTATGTTTTAAAAGAATTATAAAAAGTGTTTTTTTTTTAAATGTACTCAGTTTCTCATAAAACAACTTTTTAAAAAACTACTTAGCTTTTCAAAATATTTAAGTTCTTAAAATTATAAAGTTGTAGAGAAAGGGAGATGAAGAAGAAATTGTAGGTTGAAACTCCTTCACTACAAGAAACTAATACATTAACAAATAATATTTAGTATATAAAAAATATTTAGTTTTTCTTTTCAGTTTTACTTTATGTAAAATTTTTAACCAAACATCTAAAAAATTACAATTAGTTTTTAATCTATTTAAATAAGTGATTTTTAACCAAACATCATTAAATAAACTCACCCATTATGTTTTAGATTATAATTTATATTTTAAATTATAAGTTGTTTTAAAAATCAAATTGGATGTTTAGAACCGCACCTTAAATTAGAAAAAAGTTTTTCTTTAAAAAATAAGCTATTTTTAAGAAGTTAAAAATTTGTAGTTTATGATTATTTTTTAACAGCTTATTTTTAGTTGTTTTCACATTTTTTTACTCTATAATTTTTTTTTATCTTCCAAATAATATTAGTTATTTTCAAATAATAAATTTACTATTGATGTTAACTCAAAATCTTAAAAAGTACAAGCTTTTGATGGTGTGTGAGCGAGTCATGTAGAAACTTTCATTTGGGGTGAGAGCGATTTTAGATATCAGTAGGGTAGACATTTCTTTTGGGGCAGAACATCTAGTAACAACGTTTATGCGTAAAATATGACCGCTTAAGGACAAATGTATCCTACATGGTACTAATAATAGACCTCAGTCTGAATATCATACCCAAAGAACTAGATCTAGTTCCCAAATAATTCAATTCAGAGGATAAAAGAAAATTAAGAGAAGTACTGGTTTAATATGTGAGTGCACCACGATTTAGACTCAGAGTAGTATGCAAACAAAAAGACAATAATGAGTTTTAGAATTTCTAGCATTGTGATTTCCACTACAATATTTTTACCCCTATTTACTAAACATTCTCTTATTCATTCATTACCAGTAAATTACCAAGTTGATATGGTATGTTTAGTCATTCACACCAAAATATAATCCTAATTTGTTATTCAATTTGATCATGCAAGCTTTAAAATTAGGATTGATTTTTTTTACTCAATTGAAGATTTGCTCGATAAATTTGGTTAATTCTACTGAATTAATAATCCACTTGTTTCTCATATTGATTGTTGAAACGTCAATGGTCATGACTATTCAAATAATTAAGATATAACGAGTAAAGTAAAGAAGCAAATTAATCACTTAATAACATTAAATGATAATGCAAAGTGCAAAGGAAAATCACAAAGAGTTTACATCACAATCCTAGAAAAAGGGGCTTAGCAAAACAAGGGTAATGTTTAGTCAAACGTCTTCATAATCATATAGTACATCAAAATAGAGAAAGAGAGAGTTACTATACGAAGTACTGCGAATCGCCTCAATCTCAAAGTTTCATTGTCATTCTTTGCCTCTAGGTCAGAGATTTATCTTTTCTTCCGAGTCAAAGTTAGTCCCCTCTTGTTTCTCATCTTCTGGTATTTATAAAGACGGTTTGAGCTTTTTAGCACAGGTGTGTTGGAACGAGAATGATTATGCATGTTTTAGCGTCCTTATTGAAATTTAAGTAGCATGATCGTGTTACAGGTCAGCACAACCGTGCTCGAGGTTGTCGTGATCATAGCATAGCCATGTTGCTAGTAAGTATGACCATGCTCGTAGCTTTAAGATTGTAGCATGATTGTGCTAAATTAAGCATGATTGTGCATCTTTCGACTGAATTATGGGTTACGTTGTCCTAGCACAACTATGTTGTCCTAGATCTTCAATAATCACTCTAGAAAGACTCGATTTCCCTCTTTTTTCTTCTAGTTTCTTAAGCATCAGTCTAAAGTAATGATGAACACTAAAAAGTGAGTTTTGTTAATAAATATGCAATTCTTTCTTTACAAACAAATATTAAATATGACAAAAATATAGGTCAAGAATTGGTTTATCAAGCGTGTTGAGAGTGTCTTGTGGAAACATTTAGGGAGGGAAAAGAACTCGCAAATGCAGATACACATTGACAAAACTTGTAAAAATACCCACATGGATATTATAAATAGGTACTCTCCACTTGTGGGTATGAGTTTGTTTACCTGCACTTTAATGGACACAAGTACGAGTATCATAGTACATGAACTCATGGGTACCCACTACCCGCTTAACAATAATACTATATATATTTAAATTGAAAAAAATAATATTTTTGTGATGTAAATCAAATTCAAATATTAATTGTCAAATTCTATTGATATCTATCTTACTATTTTTATGAAAACTTCATAATTAGTAAAATTATTTATTATAAAAATACCAATAATATAAAGCAAAGGTCCTATTTGAATTAAATATTTTGTATATATATTATATTAATTTATTTTTATATCTAATTAATCTTGTAAAAAATAGTATAATTTTATTTATATATTTTTGAATAAATAAAGGATTATTTGATAAGACTTCATATAAAAAAAGATTTTTCTAAAAAAATATTTTTTTTAAAATTATTCTCCTGTACCCATGGATACCCGCGTATTAAAATTTGTTTGGCACGTGACAGTGTTGGGTGAGGAAAAATAACTTGGATAATTTGAAATTTTTGGTACAATATGCACCTCAAAGTACTAAGAGTACTAGAATAAAAAATAGTATTTAAAGGTTTAAGAGGATGAAGCACAAAGATAGAGGAAATCATGAAAGGGATTCATGGAGGAACAACTTTTGCTCGAGATAACCACTCAAGAGAAGACTCTTAGGTACTTCTCAACAAAAGATAGTCTTGAAGATACATGAGAAGAGTTATCTTCTCAAGATTTTAACCAAAAAGGGAGAGCAATTTTTTCTTGCAAAAAGAAAAGAAAAGGAATTAAAGCAAGATGTTTGAGCAATATAATAAAGGAAAAAAGAAATTGAGGACCAACTTGACACTTAGAAGAAAAAACATTTCTAAACTCAACCAAAGAGAATAAGGATCAAAAGTAGGTAAGCAGGAAGTTACTTCCCGTTGGGGTGATTATTGGAAGTTAGGAAGTTTTAAATAGTTTATTTTCGTTAGAAATAAAATAATATTTTCTTTTTGGCACATGTGGCCAAGTGTTCATTTGTAAAAAATCTATAAATACTCTTCATGTATGATAGAATTAAGGGTTGAAACAATAAGATCTTACCAAACTCAGTACACCTAGGGAACGACAAGTAGTGAAGAGATTGAGATATATGTTCTTACCATAACTTTTAGTGCAATTTGTGTTTTCTGCAATTTGCTTTACTGTATTTGCATTTACATTCATGCCTTTACATGCATTTAATCTTTAAGGTCTTTTACATTTACATTTAGTGCTTTATTAACATTAGATCTTTGATGTTTTCTTTTGAGGATTCACTTTGTGTTCATTTACTTTTATTTACTTTGCATTTACTTTTGGTTCAAATTTCGTGAACAAATTTGAGTACATCCCACTTGATGCCTTTTCTTTTAATTTGAAATTACCAATGAAGAACAACCATGTTCTCACCAAATCTCAAATTACTAAATCATCATTCATGATTTTTGGTTTAAGTGTTAATTATTGCTAATTTGAATAAAATATACTCACACACTCGTACCTTTCCTATTCTAAAATTTTTCAAATAAATATAATTTTTTTTGTTTTAGAAATTAGATAGAAGTTTGTTGATTTTAAATATTCATTTTATTTAAACGAATTTCACCACAAACATGTGGGTAACGAGTTTTGTGACAGATCGAGTAGCAACTAACTACTACCTGTGCTTATCTCGATCTGTTGTCATTCCTAGTAGCATCTGGTGTCGTAAATAGCATATGGTGGAGCTACTAATGTGAGCATCTCAAATGGTTTGTCTAGTACTCATCTGTGTAGACTATTCGATGTATATTTTTTACTAGACCTTATAGTGTATCATTTGTAGTTTCTAGCTTTTAGTATCTATTTCTTGTATGAGGCGTTGAGTTAGTTACGCCACATGATATATTGCAAGCCCCACATATATCTCTTCTAAACGATTTTCTATTAACACAATACATTTACTCTAATTCAGTTAGATGTTTCCTTTTTATTTTCTTCAGTTTTCACTCTTGCTTTTGTTCTTGCTATTGCGATTTGCTTGACCTTCTTATTGTTCTTGTGTGAGTTTTTGAGTTAAGAAACCCAACATTACTCAAGTAATGTGATTTTGATTATAATCAATTATAAAATAATCAACTCTACTTATAATTAATTGTTTGAAATAGTGTAATATTTTTTGTTTTCAAACACATAAATGTTATAATCAATTGTTTGAAATAATGTAATATTAGTTTTTCTAACACATAAACTGCAAAGAATGTGTGAGTGTTTGGTTACACGTCTTATGATACTTAGACTTAGAATTAATTTTAGATAAATTTTGGTGTTTAGGTTTGCATTGAAGAATAATTTAGAATTGATTCTTGATATAGAATTAATTGTAGGTTGAAACAATTTGGAGTATTTTTTGCATTGGATAAAAAATTTTACACTAAATTTTACTACTAACTTACTTATTTAATAAAAGCGTCCAAATATAAATCATATAATCTCAAAATCAATTTTAATCATAATTAAATTTGTAAAATAATTTGTACAAGAATTTTATATTAAATTTTACTACTAACTTGCTTTTATAATAAAAATATTCAAACATAAATCATACTATCTCAAAATCAATTGTGATAAATTTTATTTGTAAAATAAATTCTATGCAAAATAAAGTTTTCAAAAGCTCATCCGCACAGATATATACTCCGTCTTCCAATCTCTAATCTTTTCCCTGTTGCATTGCCTAACCTACTTATAAAAGTCCAAGCTCTGGTACCCTTTGTCTCCGTAGTCATTTTTAATATTTGTCTTCTTTTGATAATATTTTTACTTATTAATATTTTGCTTAAATGTTTAATTGTGTGCATAAATCAATTTTTTAAATGAGAATTTAATGTTAAGTAAATTTAAAATATCACATATTAAAATGATTCGTTTGAATGCTAAATACAAAGAATTTTCAAAACAATAACGCATTTATAGGAGTTTTTATCATATAACATTAAAAGATTTTAAATGACCATAAAATAAAAGAGTTTATAATTTTTTTCTTTCTTATATTATTGAGAGTAGGAATAGGTTATGTCCATCAACAGATACTATATTTTAGCCTATAAAATTAAGTTAGATTATATTTGTGTTGTTAAATGTCAAAACTTTTATAAGAGGAGATTAAAAGGTTACACACTGTTTGGTATATTATAGTTGTTAACCAATAGCACAGGAGATGGCTAAAACTGAAAGTTATCTGTGAATAGTAATTATGACGATTCCTATCTTTTATTAGATGAGGAATTATGACTCTTATTTAGCATGTTTTACTATCATATTAAGTCTATATCTTAATTTTATTCTAAAACTAGTAAATCAATAGGTCTCATAAGACAATGTACTAGTAATAAAGTTAAGACACGGTTTTACATTATAAATTAAGTACAGCTTACTGTTTATTAAGCACAATTTACTATTTATATGGCCAGATAACATGATAAGTCATTGATTTGCTAATGTATACATATTAATCAATACTATTTATTGAAAGTATGACTAACACTAAATATTTTTTTAAAAGGATCAAAATAAAGAAAATTCTTTAAAATATCCAAACCAAAAGACACTATTTTTCAGAGATAAAAAGTTATTTAAACCTTTAAAAAATAATAGAAAAATTATTCTTGTATAGGTAATTCAACCAAATTTAAATTCTTTTTTTAACCATTTTGGGTCTTGATGACAATTTTTAAAAATTTATTTGTTGTTTTTTTGGGGTCTTGATGGTGAAACTTAAGCCAGTAAAGTTAAAATTAAAGTGCCTTTTTACACATTCAAGTTTAAAATCACTAAAATTAAAAAGCTTGAACATCAATACTTAGGATTCTTGTTTCTTGTGCTCAAAAGTTCAAGTGAATTATTTATTATGATTCTTATATTTCTTCCCTTAAAACATGTTTCTTAATTCTTATAATTCTCAAGGGGAGTATAAGGCAAGTCACTGTTAATTCATGAATTGCAAGATTTCCTATATTCTTTTTAACATTATCTTTATATTAATAACTAGTTAAAATTCTTTTAGAATTATAAAATTATGAGTGCATCTATATAAATAAAAAGTGATACTTTCACAATTTTGTAATATTTAATAAATTTCAATACTTAGCAAAATAAATAAATAATAATAAATAAGTTCAAAAGAATGTATTAGATAATTAATATATTGCTTACATTTTTCAGTAAGCTGAAATCTTTTAAAATTATTTTTAATGCCTTTGAATACGTAATTGTATTTTTTTTATGAGTGATTATGTAATAGTATGGAATTACAAAGAAATAAATTTAAATAAAATAATTTACATATTTGCCCACAATCTGATTAAAGGGAAAAACAAAACTTATATCGAAATCAAACCAGGTATATAATTTAAGAATGTAAAGATGCTATTTTTATTCTTTTTTTTTTTACCTTATTTGTGATGATGATATAGAAAAATGAAAACTTCTCTAATAATTATAAAAAAATTAATTAAGTAATTATTATTCAATGGACAGATTAAGAAAAGAATATTGGACTCCATGAATTAATCGTAAACTGTATTATCGTTACTATAATATTCTATTCTAATTTTAAGGTTATAGTTGTAAATTATATATTGAATAGTCAGCTTAATTATGTTCTTGCCTAACAAGAAATCATCATTAAATGAGATTTACAGTATATAAGTATTGGTTGTTCTTTATTCAGATAAATTCACAATAGTAAAATTTTATTGCGATTATATCTAAAAAACTTTAAAAAGTGTCGTAATAAAGTATGCTTAATATATATTAAACATCTTCATCTCTTTACTATAACGTACTTATATAATTAAGTTGTGTGAAACATGTTCTAATAAACCCATGAGTTATCACCAATCCATAAAATCAATGGATTATGATTGGTACCCAGAAAAAAAAATATAGATACCAAAATAAATTCTTTAGAAGTGTCACTGGGAGACCGGCAGTTCCTGTTGACTTGCCAATTGATAAAGCAGAGGTCGCAATTTATCTTTCCAAAACTGCGAGCCAGATTCACCTCCCTTCTCACTTGTCTTCATTTCAACAACAACCAGTTCATCTGTTAACCGGTAAAGAACAACGAGACCAAGCAAATTACCATCCTGCCCTTCCAACTTCGCACCACCACCACTTTCCTCCCTCCTCACCACCACCGTCCCCTCCTCCTCCGCCGCCGCCACTGCCTCCACCATCGTCATAATCCTCTCGGGCGTCACCGCCGAAATAACCCGCTCCACAGAATCCGACCCGTTTGAATCCTCAAAAAGGCCTGATATGTCCAACCCGGTTGAAAAAAAAGAAATAAAATCAAAAGCATTTAAAGACTCACACTCCGTTGGACGCTCTCCACACACTTTATCTATTTCCTTCACTAGAACCCGGTCTGACCAACACTCACCCGAGTTGAACCACGTGTCCTGATAGATCTCATCAACGGTGATCCTAGTCTCGGGATTTGTGTCCAGAAGTCGTGATAAGAGGAATCTCAGATCATGGGACATCCACCCCGGGAACCGAAATTGACCGCGGTAAATCTTCCTATACAAAACACTAACGTTGTAATCATTGAAGGGTAAATAACCTGCGGTAAGCGCAAACAAAACGACGCCGCAAGACCACAGATCCGCTTTCGCTCCATCGTAGCCTTTCTTCGCCAGAATCTCCGGGGCAACGTAGGAAGGGGTCCCACAAATAGTGTGCAACAATCCATCGGGTCGGATCTGACCCGTCACCGCACTCAACCCGAAATCGGAGACTTTTAAATTTCCGTTCTCGTCGAGTAAGAGGTTGTCGAGTTTGAGGTCGCGGTGGAAAACGCCGAGGGAGTGGCAGTGTTTGATGGCGGAGATGAGTTGGCGGAAGTAAAACCTGGCGGCATCCTCGGGGAGGCGGCCCTTGCTGGAGACCTCGTCGAAGAGTTCCCCGCCGGCGGCGAACTCCATGACGAAGTAGATTTTCGTTTTGGTGGCGAGTACTTCGTAGAGGTTAATGATGTTGGAGTGGTGGAGGCAGCGCATGATGGAGATCTCGCGTTCCACGTTGGCGGCGAAACCTCCGTTGAGGACTTTGCTTTTGCTCACGGCCTTCACCGCCACGCTCTGGCGCGTGTCCACGCTGGTCGCGTGGTACACCTTCCCGAATGCTCCAACTCCCAGCAAGCTCCTTAACTCGTACTTTCCGAACAATACCACCCCGGATGGCACCTCGTCCTCGTTTGTAATTGTCGTTGCTAATTCTGTTTCAACGGCGTCGTTCTGCGCCTCTCTCATGGTTGAATTAATTCAAGGAAGTAACTAACTCAGCCGGAGAGAGGGGTTTGGTTGGTTTCACGTGACCAGTTGTTGAAACAATATAAAGTAGAATGGATTGCTGCTACCAATACTGATTGTTAATTGGGTATTGTAGATTTTCCCATGGGATTTGCTTATATAAATCTTAGCTAATAAGGAACTTCAAGAGCCACTAAAAACGAATGAGTGCAGATGAAGTGTGTTTGAGACAAAGAAAAGGAAGAACAATCAATGTTGTGTTGTAGAGACTAGTAAAGACTATGGCTATTTAAAGATGCATCTTCACACTTTCCGTGAAGCAGACAATTTTTTTATTTTACTCACATTTTAACAGTATATTCTTTAATACAATTTTTTATTAATTAAATTTAACAAAAATTATTTATTTGTCTAGTTCTCTTTCTGATTTTTTAAGTTTTAATAAATTATAATCAACTGTATAAAATCTGAAAAAATTAAAAATGTACTCTTCCAATTTTAAACCGCACTATATGTTAATTATATTATTTTTTCTTAATCATATTTTAGTCATTTATTTCTTGATTATTAGGTTTAGGAGTCGAGGGCTGGGTACATTTCAATTTTATAGGTCGAGTTATATTGTCAGGTCTTAGTATTGACTTTTCACCTAATGATGTGTTTATTTTCTAATGTCTCTTAAAATCCTATTGGAAAAAAGTCAAAAAACTTATATCGGAACAAGAATATATTAAAAAGTGTTTTTGTTAGTATTGTTTTATTTTTTCTTATAGATAAAAACAAATTAAGTTACTGATGTTAGTATATTTAATAATCAGTATGATGCATATACACTACGTAGTAGGGTTAAGGAACTAAGTTATGATAGTAGGGTTTGAATGTAAAATTAGGTGTTTATGGTGCCAAACAAGCTTTACTGATGTGAAGGAAGTGTGAGACAGGCGTGATGAATACAGAAACTTATCAAAGGTGAATGGACACAGAAACGATTAGCACAGGCATGTACGACGGTACCTCGCTATATCACTTGTCTGTACATGAACCTCAGGTATCACTGTAACTGTAAGTCTATTATTCTACAAACCTATCAAATTTGTTTCTCATTTTTTATCTTTATCTAACTAATTAACAAGTATTATATTATTTAATGAGCAATATATATATGATACAAAAGAAATTATAAAAAAAGTATTAAATAATTAGTTGAGACAAAAAATAGACATAAATTTGGGAGAGAGATTTTTCTCAACCATAATAATGGTAACAAAATAAAAACCATTTTTAAGGAAAAGAAAATATGAATTTCTTTCTTTAAAATAGCAAATCTATTATATGCAGCTATAATTCATTAAAGAGGAATTAGTGATACAATCCGAAATTAAGAATGGATGATATAAAAATGGTAACACTGTCGTCTTTGTCTGATTTTCTTATAAATAAATAGCTGAGGTGAAATTTCAGAGGAGTTTTACTTTTACATGTGATGTCAATCAAGGTCAAGTCTTTCTCTCATCTGGGTTTTGGTTTTCACCTGTGTTGAAATTCTGATTGAGTCATTTTTACTGCGTTTCTTACCTCAGCTTCTTAAAGTAAATAACTAAATATCACTCGTCTCGTGCTGTGGATAAGGTAATTGCGAATTGGGAATTCTATCCCAATCCCATTATTACTTTTTACTTGTCTGAAGAGAAAGTTTTTGAGAAAGAAAAGCAACTCAAGAATGGTTAAACCGTTAAAATAGCTCTGAAGAGGTTTAATCGTGGAGTTTCCACTTTAAAATATAATAATGACGCCCTTGATAAATTTATTTATTTTTAATAAGATCTTCAAGAAATGGTCATAACCTTAGCAGTATCTCGTACGTGTACCACTTCGTGGATATATCTCTACCAATGAATAATACTTTTTTTGTTTGTTTGTCGTGTATATATTAAATTTAGTTGTACTTATTATTGTTTTTATTTGGCATGTATTAATTTGAACAAATTTTTTTTTGTCCAAGTTAAATCACACAAATTTTATGTTGGGCATTGTGCTTTGGAATTTGTCCAATAACAAATCGACAAATTTGTACTAGGAAAGATCCAGAGGTGCCATTTGTTTATATATTTTCTTCGAAGATTTTTTCTACCTTTGAAACAATTGTGAAAATTATATAGATTAAAAGTAAAACAAAAAATAATGTCAACGCGCGGAAATTACTTCAATATTTTTATAAATTAAAAATAGCAATTAAACAAAACAAAATAGTAAAACTTTTTTAAGCAAGGCATTTTTTTAATCAAATAAACAGGTATACAATAATTCATTTTCTTGACTTCTTAATCTCGTTTAATTTTATATATATATATATATATATATATATATATATATATATATATATATATATATCATCTCGTAATGAGAAACTATTAGTGTAAAAAAGATATTTTTTTAATTTTGTACATGTTTAGATATGAGGATACAAATATATTTTGAAATGATACAAGTGTCATCTAAATCAGTGTTCTAAGATGCTAAGAGTATTTGTCCAAACCGAGAATGAGGTACTTAGGAAAGACTCTCATAGTCTAGTCAAAGAGAGCTAGAATTAGGTCTTTTTTGGAGTTTTTTAATTAAGGGCTAATTAATCTCTAATTATTCTTAATAAATCGAGACAAGTCTAATATTTCTCAAGTATATCTTTATAATTAACTTGGCTAAATTAAACTTTACTAAGCTCTTACCAAGATGTATTTGCCTAGAACTTGTCGAGATTAACTTTCTCAAGCGTATGTTTATATCTAAATTGAATAAGTTCAACCACCAAGCTCTTATCGAAATGTATCTAATGAGATCTTTCCGAGATCCTATGAAGACATTACTAGTACCTTGCATGGTTTCGACAATTTAACATAGACCTTTATGTGTTTAAACCAATGGGTTCTCGAAGGTTTCTGATTTTGGCTTAATGTCTTTTAATTAATCTGAGTGTTTATTCTATTTGTTATACAAGCCCCCCAATATGAGATCCTAGTCTTTAAATAAGAAAAAATGTATGAAGTGAATAAAAAGAGAAATTAAATATATTTTTAGTGGTGATTATTAAATTAATTGGGAAAGTAAATTGTATCGAAATAATTTTGAGGAATTAGTTCGATATGAGAAACGTATGTGTATGTACATTAAGTCTGAAACTTATATATATGTTTCAATTAAAATTTACTTTGAAATTAAAGTTATAAGAAATTTCAGTTAGAAAATCAAAATAGCTAATATAACTTCAGTCTCTTTTTCTTTCTCACTTTTCCTTTTCACTTTCTCTCTCTTTTCACAAACTCTCTCCTACCTCTATAAATCTCTCTCCCTTGCATGTGATCCTCATAAGTAAGTCTGATCTTAATTTCTCTGATATTCTATCATTTGTCTTTAGTTCGATTGTTCCTGTTGAGGGGATATTTCCTTGAAAACCTATTTCTCTTGAATTCTTCCTTGGATTTGAGTTTCAGATAAGTTTTTGAGTGATTTCTACGGGTAGATTCTCCTCTATACTCAAAATCAGTATTTTCAAGGAGAAATATTTAAGAGAAGCTCTTTTGTTGATTTTGGTTAATGGAGCAATGATATGGTAGTTGAGAGGTTTGAGATAGTGAGTATTTTGACTATGTTTGAGCTATGTTAGATAACTCGTATTTTGACTATGCTTTGAGCTATTTAAGATGACATGTATTTTAATTATGATTTGAGCTTATTGAGTTAGCGTTTATGTTCATTATAGTTTGAACTATTTGAAATAATGTATATGTAAACTTCATGGTTTAGCTATTTGAGATAATGTGTGTGTTAATTGTATTATTGAGCTATGTGTGATAGCGTATATGTTAGCTGTATGAATGAGTTTTTTGAAATAGTGTGTGCTATGGTTGCATGATGAAGCTATTTGAGATAGCGTGTAAGTTGATTGTGTGAATATCTATATGATTATTCATGATTTGTTTGGAGGATGTTACCTCTAGTAACTGAGTTGTGTGCATTGAATTAGGGATAACTATACGATCTTTGTGATCCTTGTATTTTACACAAAAAGAAAGTACTCAAATAGATTCAAGACGTTAGTTGAAACAGATAGCCTGAGCAGGCTACCTCAGTATTCGAATTTAATACATGTTTTTCAAAAAATATTGAGTCTTATGGTCTTATTGAGATGTGTGCTTATGTTGAAGGGAATATAAGTGTGTATGACATGATTGCTAGTGATTTATATTATGTTTAATGACTAGACTACATCATGTTTAGTTGATTGCTTTGTTATGCTTCATTGAATTGACTTATGCTGTTGAACTTACCCTTATTGTGTGTGTTTGTATTTGACTACAATGATTGTGCTTTGCACGAAAATGGATGACAATGGTGAATCTCAGAAGCAGTAGAGCTTTGAGTGCGAAGGATGATGGCTCAATAGGGATTAGAGAATCTATTTTGTGTTGTATAGTTTATGTACATAAGTTATCCTGAATCTATGTTGTAAACTTATAGAGTTATGTTTAAGTATAACCTGTGAATTACTTAAATAATATTGAGCATGAGTACATATGTTTATATGTTAAAACTAAGTAACTAGTACATTGGATATATGTGTAAAGTTAGTAGTGTATGTATGGTTTGAATGCGAGTATGCATGATACAAGGTTACATATGAATGAGTATTGAATGTATTAGAGAAAACTAGAAATTATACAGTTGAAATTTTGCATTCTGCAGTATCTCCCAACAAATTTTAGCCTTTGTTAGGTATATTTTCATCTTTGCACCCAGTGAGATGTCTCGCCCAATGCAAAGTTGTTTCTGGTTAAATTATAATTGGATTTGTATCCAATGAGGGGTCTCGCTCAACACAAATTACTTTTTGTTTAGAATTAAACAAGATTTTCACCTAACGACTTGTCTCACTGAGCGAAGCCCCTTTCCTAGGATGCTATGATATAGGGTCCTCATTAGGCGAGTTACCATGGGTCTCATTGGTCGATAGGCTTCGCTGGGCGAGATGATGCAATGTATATCATGACTTAACTGTTTAAAGTTTAAAAAATATTGAGTTCTAAATTGTACTACATTGATGAATGTGTGTACAATTGTTTCTCTTATGTATTTTGAGTAATAAATTATATGAAAATAAAGGCTTGTTTGTAAGTAACATCGTAGAAAATACTAGTATTTTTGGGATGTCACACCCAATGTCAAGAAATACGTGATGAAAAAAGTCGTAACGAACTTTTATCATTAAAGACTAATTGATAATTATTAACATCAATTACTTAGCTTAATTGTACTTATTGGTTTTGAAGATAAATAGAGACTTTTGTGAGGTTATCTAGAGGTTTCAACCAAAGGTTAGACTGTGACTTTTATAGATGTATGATACTTAAAGGTTTCAACCAAAGATTAGACTAAGACTTTTGTCGATGTATTGTACTTGAAGATTTCAGCCAAATGTTAGATTGAGACTTTTTAAAGTTACCTAAAGGTTTCGACCAAAGATTAGGTCGAGAATTTTTGTATACGTATGGTAATTGAAGGTTTCAACCAAAGGTTAGACCAATACTTATGTTGAGATTTCAGGCAAAGCTTATGTTGAGACTTTTGTATATCTATTGTACTTGAAGGTTTCAAGCAAAGGTTACTCAAGGCTAAGTAGTTACTTGACCGAGTGCCAACATAATAGTCATGGTGTGGGTGGCGACAATAGTGGTGACAACATAGATTGTTGTTATGACATTAGCAACAATCATGATGGTGACGCCGAAACTCGATGAAGAGACCAAGCCAAGCTGACCGATTTTGCAATGACCTAGTAACCCATTAACCCAGTTGAACCGATTTCATCAACAAAATATTAAAATCATAGGGTCTCAACAAGTCTTGAACCCATGAATTCTAAGTTATCAAAATTAAGTTTACCACCATGCTAACGTAACATATTTGTTTATTTTGTTCCAAAAACAAGATATATGTATATATATATATATATGACTTTAATTGGTATACTACTTTTTATTTATGTGACTTTTAAATTAATAATGAGTAAAGTCTACCATGAACGAAGGGTCATGATTGATTGTCAATGTAAAAATCTTTACATTGACAATGTATACCAATTAAACTCTATATATATACACACTAATAAGCATATCTTTTAGTTGAAAAATAATATATTATATTTAACTGAGAACAATATTAGTTACATTATATATTTTTATATAAGAAAAATAATTTTAAATTTGTAGATGCCTAGTAAAATTATGTTTTTATAGAAATTATATTAGATACTTAGATATACATTTTTATTTTTAATCTTTAGACCAGGTTAATCCAGATCAATTAATGACTCACTTGTTTGACTTCTAACCCATTGACCCATTGACCGAGTTAGAGACTGAGCTAGTTTTCACAGCACTGCTTGTGACAATAATTATGACATTTTAGGATGTGATAATTAAAATACTTCGTAGATAAATCTTTTAAAATGATTTTATGATTAAATAAGATTTAATTTGAATTTTAAGTATTTTAATATTTAACGGTCTATTATTTTAATCTTTATCTAAGATTTGTTTGAGTATTAACATGACTATAATGGACTTGATAAAAATTATTTAAAATAAAAGATAATAACTTTTTTGTCAAATAATTTTGGTGTTTCTTGTTAATGCACTTCAACTAAAATTAGAATATGTCCATTGACATTTCTCTATACATGAGAGATCTACTTATTAAAAAAATAAATATAAAAGATTTATTTTTCATCTACATCGTTTATTTTCTTGAAATCTAATAATTTTGATAAATAATCTTAATCATTAGATTGAAACAATAAATGGTGAAGATTTTGGACGAGAAAGTCTATAAACCGTGTTGAAAACATGAAAGTTTAAAAAATTAATCGGGCAAACTTTTTTTGAAGTGTACAAAGATATGTAATTGTTTAAGAGTTTAATTGGTATACACTGTTAGTGTAAAAATTTTTACACTGACATTCAATCACAATCTTACATTCATGGTAATTTTTGTTAACTTTATTAATTAGTACTTTAAAGTCATATAGATGAAAAGTTATGAGTGTCAGTGTAAAAATCTTTTACACTGACAGTGTATACTAATTAAATTATAAAATGTCAGAAATACTATTCTTATTATAAATTTGAAATGTATGAATTAAATATATATATATATATATATATATATATATATTATTTTTTTATAAATTAAAATAAAATTTTAAGCTATTCGGAGGGATAAAATATATTTTATTCTTATTTTTGTTAGCTCAACCCAACATTTTAACATGTAATATCTTCTTATGTGATATTTCTTACACGATGGTGTTAACATATATGCATACAGTATTTAAGTATGTATTATATATAAGGATATGTTTAGCAAAACTAGCTAAATTTTAAAAACTAGTTAAAAATTAAAAAATTAATTAAAAGTTGAAAGCTAATTATAAGTGTTTAATAAAACTACCTGATCAACTAGATGAAAGTTGTAAAATAACAAATAAGGACATAATTAATCTTTAGATTAACAATACGGTATTTAAAATAATTATAATATATTTTAATTATATAAATTAATTACATATTTAAATTATAAATTATTATAATCATATATTTAAATTATAAATTTATATAATTATATATTTAAATTATAAATTTATGTAATTATATATTTAAATTATAAATTTATATAATTACTTATTTAAATTATAAATTATTATAATTATATATTTAAATTATAATTTTCTATGATTATATATTTAAATTATAAATTACTATAATTACATTAATAAATATGAGAGAAATGAAGGAGAGAGATTTGTTTTATGTGAGGAGAGAAAATTAATAGAGTACATACATTAATTAATTAATGAAGGATAAAATCATAAAAAAAATAAGCTAGTAATTAAAGATAGAAAATATTTTAAAATGGTTATTTAAAGAATTTTTTTTGAAAAAGTTAATTTTTTACTATCTAAATAAAATTAAAACTATTTCAACTAGCTTTTAATTAACTAAAAAAAATATTTCACTTGCAAGAGCTACCATTTCTTCATTCTTTTTTCGAATTCATATGTCATTTTTCAGTTGAAGTTAAAATAGATGTTTGACCAAATAAAGTAAAGAGCTACCAAAATTTTCAAATTAAAATAGATAAATAAGCAACGAGTACTGCTATTCCGTACGATAAAGTGAGAAAACGAAACGTATCAAAGATAAAATGGATGGTTAACTTTTCTTAAAGCAATTTTAAATTAAAAAATAAAAATTTGATTTTTGAAAATAATAAAAAATGACAGTTTTTATAGTTCATTTCTTAATATGAGGATATTGATATTTTTCTTTTTTTAACCAATTAAATTGTAAATTTTATTTAAATTACTTTTTAGTAAATAAAAATAAATTTTATTTATTTATTTATAATAAATAAATATATCTATTTATTTATAATAAATAAATATATCTAGGATTTACAATAAAATAGTTTTATAAAATTATTTAAAATAAATTTGATAAATAAATTTTTAAAATAAAATTATTTTACTGTAAATCCTAAACATATTTACTTATTTATAAATAAATAAATAAAATTAATTTTAATTTATTAAAAATAACTTGAATAAAATGATTATAAAAAAGAGAAATATTAAGGCAAACCATAAAAAAAAAAGCTGTTGATGTTATTTCACTTATTTGTACGAAATTAGTTTGGTATTAATAAGCAAAATTCATAAGTAAATGTAAAATCTCTGTAGATATGATACATCGACATCAATCATTTAATACGAAAGGAACTTTTTTACGAGATATGAAAACTCTGGAAATTCAAACTTGAGTGGTCCTTGGTCTCTATTAGGACTTACTACAATTTCCTCGATATCATCACAATTTCCTGGAAAAAGGTAAGTCATTATTATTATCCAAACAGAGTCTGTATGTTAAAACTTTTTGTGAACCACATATTACACCAGTTGAAGTGGATCGTCATTAAATATGATGAGAAACGAAATTAAACATAGACCAAAGCATATTTTTTTTTCCCCCTATATTGTGTTTACATATTTTTTGTTTTATCTAAATTATACATAAATATTGCTTAATAATATGAAATCACACGGATAAATAAATTTCTTCAAGTATTTTTTATCCCATTCAAATTTCAAACATTTAAAAAATGACAGGTGAAGAAGAACATCATTGACATATTCAAGATAAGGCATACGCGGATAACATCGTCACATCTTCGAGAAAAGGCATGCAAAGAGTATCACTAACATCTCCAAGAAATGGCACGTAAGAAGGAAAAAATAGTAATTTCAAATTTTTGTAAGAACCAATATAACACGTTAAGTAGTGTAAAAACAAATATCATCAACATCAAATTGACATGTGATGAGCATCACAGACATCTCCAATGAATGACATGCAAAGAGCATTTTCGAAATCTCTAAGAAGCGATATGCAAATAAAATGGCCAATAAAATGGATCTTGATAATTTTGAATAAACTCGTGTTTGATTGACATCTATAATGAGCTTCATGCCCTGATCGAGCACTTGATTTAGCTTCACTCCTTGAACACTTATATTGGCCTCATGCTTGAGCACTCGTACGTCTTAGCATCGTGCTTTGAGAATATATGACTTTTGCAATTGAAGTTAACGATATATTCTTTCAGAACATTGGCATGCCTGAATTTTGTGAATTGGCCAGATACTTTTGGATAACTTAGTCTCAAATGAGTTGTGGTGTGATCGTGTCAACAGGAACTATCGACTTTGAGGGAAACTGCTATTAATTCTAGAAGTGTTTTGGCCTCGACACCACAACTTAAATTGCTTAGCTATAGGTAATCTAATGTCATTTTACATAACTCCTTGGCTTTGGGATTAGAGTGCCTGTGTTGATGAAAGTAGATCTCATCCTTGCTGGAAACTGTCGCTGCACATGGGAATCATTCACTTTTGCAATCATTCTCTAAGTTCGGAGGTACCAAAATCCCTTTAAACATGCATAAATTTGATTTTTCAATCAGTACTGTATGGCGATGAGCTTCTCATCGTTAAGCATGTAAAAAAGGTAGTTATTTGCAATTAGGTAACCATATTTACTTTCTCATGTTTAAACTCAATAAAAGGAGTAAAACAACTTTAAAATGATACTGTACAACAATGGCATAAACTTATTGGTGTTATATAGGAGTTAAATAGTAAAACAAGTGAGATTAGGTGGGTGATTTGTACCTATACATTATGGGTTGTGGACAATTTTCAGACTATCTATAATTGTGAAGTTACAGAGCTCTGCTAGTGGTGAAAGTTACTTTAATGGAGAATGAGAGGTTTTAATTTGGGTTTAAATTTTTCCTATTAACAAAAATACTATCAAACTGACCAGTAACATTTTTCAATAAAAAAATCCAAAACAATTTTCTCTTGAGTTAGCTAGTATTAATAAAAGATGTTGACTTGTTTAGGGCAAAGATTTGATGATTCTAGTATTTAACTTACTTAAAGAATAAGTTATTATTACGTTAGTTGTTAATATTAATTGAAAATCTAGTATGGAAATAAAACTCTATAGAGAAAGCTATTTAGAACAAAACCACAAAAAGTTTATACTTTGTTTGAAGTGGTTTTTCGTTCTTAGTTTTGAAATTGTGGAAAACTAAAACCATATTTAGTTTTGAGTTTTTAGTTTCAATTTTATTTTCGTTTTTAGTTTTTAAAATAGATAAAAATTAAAATTAAATAAATAAGTCAACTATGTTATCTTATCTTTCTTCACAATAAAATAAAGCAATATAGAAAAAAGATTTTTCTCTAGTATATCTCAGACACATCTTACAAATCATTAAAATTTGATTTCTAATATTAATTCTAATGTGGCTAGGCATGGCAATGGGAAGGGACAGAGACGAGTATAACATTCTCATTCTCATTTTCATCCCTACTTCTAAAACTCATTCTCATTCCCGTCCACATTCCCTGGCAGATATGAGATTTATGTCCTCATCTCCATTCGCGTTGTGTATTGGGTATACCTGTACCCGTTCCATACTGCAAAAAAAAAATTATAATAATATTTTAGTAGAAAATAATTTATTTAAATAAAATGATATTAATTCAAAAGTTATCTAATAAATGCAAAGTTTGTAATTTATTAATTAAATATCAAACCTTTCTTTTTTTTTAAGATAAATGAATATTTTAGTCATTAAAATAAAAGTAGGGTGAGACAAGTACAGGGACGGGTACGGGGTGGGTATGTATATTCACATCCCGTCCCCATCCCTGACTTAATAAATTGGGTATTCCTCATACCTGTACTCGGTCAAACCGAAGATTCCCTGTCAACTTCTAGGCAGGTTAGGGAATTACCCATAGGTACGAGTTTATTTACCATCCCTACATATGGCTATTGGCCAGCTAGGAATGATGTTTGCAAAAGAAATCAATATTGTGTTTCAAAGGTATGGTTTCATGTCCTTCAATTATCTTGGAAAAGTAAAAGGTTCTATAAATGAGCTTATTTCTTCTTCATTGAGTGACAAACACAACCAATGTACTCTATAAAGGGATTTCCATTAAGTATATGTGTTATGAAATTTTAAGTTAGGGTTTCATTATGTAATGATGGGTATGTCTTTACTAATGTAATAGTAGAGATATATCAAGTAGTACTCTATTGATTGTTGTTCATGCAACACATGCTATCATATCTTATAATTTGGTCTGTTATGTTTATTAATTGTTGATTAAAATTTTTGTCTTTTTCAAATAAAAAATATATGATTTTTTATCCCAATCTTACCTATTAATTTCTAAATAATTTTTATTACTTAACTTTATTTTCTAAAACTCTACCACGTATTTTGTACATTTTATAAATAAATTTATAGTAATAAATATTGACAGTAAAGTTACATATTTATATGAATTTTTTATAAGTTTTCCATACAAGATTGTAAAGATATTAAAAAGCTAAGACGTAATTGAGTAGCTCAAATGTAACATAAGTGTGTCCACAAGTACAAAGTAATGACTTTTAAATTGAAAAAAAAAATGCAAGCCATTAAACTTGCTCACCCAACAAAGTAACCAGCTTCATACATGATAATTGTATGATAATTTATAAGTACATGATGATTTAAAATTGTTTTATACTATCAATTTGTATTAGTTTATTTTTAAATTATATAAAACTTATACACTTATCCATTTCATAAAAACTTAAATAAAATGATTAAATTCATAAATTTAATAGTTGTAAGAAAATTATTATAGATATTGTTTGACTAAATTTAATACCTTCACACATGTGAAATTAATTCCACATAAGAGATTGCTTCAATAATAATCGTTTATAACCATTTAAGATGTACTTTCTTAGCTTAATTCAGTTACTACCCACACCAAACCTTAATTTGTAACTGTGAGAAGTAAGAACTCTTTTTTTTTTCCCGTAAACCTTAATTTGTTGTTAATACGTAAGCCACCTAAAGTACGAAACATAATTTTTAATGTTACATATATTGGACTCCAGCGTTTGTCATGCAGCATGACAAATTAATGTGGTAACTGGTAAGAAAAACAACATTGACATTGGCTAATAAGTTGAAATGGAGAATTAAAGGAAGTTTCAATTTTGACTTGCAAAAATGTCCCAATCTACTAACGAAGAGCCTCTTTCTCAAAGGCCATATACTGTTTAGAGCTCACGGTCACAAATTGAATGTTATATCCCAAATGCTTACTACTACTATTGACATTTTTTCTACCAAATGAAATATAATAATACTAATATAAATGCATTAAGCATCACTAAAATTTAAATATTAGAGTACTCCTCAGAAGTGGCATCACCTTTATTTACCATACTTGGTCGCGAGCAAGGTAACCATCCATCAGAGAAACTCATAAAATAGAAAATAAAAGAAGATGATAGTTTTGTTAAACAATGATGAAATAAAAATAAAATAAAAGTATATTCTTAAATCAAACGGTTCCTAAATCCCACTAATATATTAAAGGAAAGAAATAACGTTAAGTTTATGGTGTTTTTGTTTTTGTTAATCACGTTTACGGTGGTGTTTGGAATATGGTTCCGAAGGAAAACACATTGTGCCATTATTGTTTTTTATTTTTATATTTTAGAAGTTAATATACTTTTACCAATGGTTTAAAATATGTCAAATATTTTTTTTTTTAATTTTCAAAAGCTATAAATAAAATTATATATTTGATTTTTTTTATAATGTTTGGAAACAAGGTATATAAAATGAAAGATGTAGAGTTTTTATCATCAGCAGTAAAAAATTAAATACTTATAATTAAAAATGAAAAACTAATTAAATGTAATTCTAGTATTCTTTCTGTAATCGGTCAATTTTAAGATACTATATAATATATATTTTTATGACAATGTGCACGCATATTATATATAGAGTTTGTTGTTTTTTTTTTAGCTATAAGAGTTATGTTTTATATTCATTTTCATATACTAGATTGGTATATTATTTTAAAAATTCATAAGTACTTATCTTCGAGGATCTTGGAAGAAAAAGAATTGCAATAACTAAGAAGGATTTCTTTATCTTGATTAATTGTTCAAATAAGATGGAAACAAGTACCCAAAATGTTCTCCTTAGATTATTTCATGTAAGGGAGTATCTCTTCCTCTCGCTCTAAGGTCAATATATAGAAGTGATGCTAAAAACCGTTATTAACAGCCAACTATTTTGGTAGGTTTTATTCCCCACTGGTCCACGTCTCTACTAACAATGCGCCATGCATGTGGGATGAAAACTTAAAAATATTATAGTCACGATTGCTTTTGTCTCATGCAACGTGCACAAGTTAGATTAAAGAACATTTATATCAAAATATCCATTATATGAAAATTAACATAATTATTCTTTTTATAAGATTGCATTTAATTAATATCCCTTTTATTCATGTCATGCATATGCATGTGATTGAAAATTTGTAATTATTCTGGATATATAGGTCCTAAGCAATCATGTTTAGGGTCATACTCATGAGATCAATGTTATACCTCATGGACATTATTAGATACAGAAAACACGACAGAATGGCAACGGTAAACCACCAAATATATATCTAAACCTTAATGTAGGTTATTAATATTAATTCTGTAATAATTTAACTTAAACGTAAACAACTCATTTAAAAATAGAGTGTGACCATGACAAATAATAATAAACGAATAGATGTTGATGACGTAAATGAGAATGACACTGCCCTCTTTTTAAATTTGGGAAGTTTTAAGCAGAGTCACAAATATATTATTTTAAATTCAAAGTATCATTTGAAATTAGGAGTTTAGGACCACACATTATTCTTATTTTTATAACAACAAAAATTCATTGTTTTAACTTTTATGATGTTTCTGTGAATATAACATTACTAATAAATTATTCATGCATTGTTTTATGAATATAACGTCACTAATATATATATTAGTATAACAAGCGTTGGTATGAAAGAAACAGGTTCTTGTTTCATTTCGTTGATGATTGAGATTTGGGATTGGGTCCCCAACAAATTTTAGCCATTCTTTACTACCAAAGTGAGTGGCACGATGGCAAAGTGTGTGGCTGTTGGCCTGTCTCTGTGTATTATGGTGAAACTTGAAAGATGAGTATATTATTAATTTATTAATTCTTAATTTTGAGGCATTAATTTATTTTGAAGATTATTAAGTATTAATAAGACATCTACTTATTATTTGTATTTATATAAACTATAAGAGGTAATAGAATGAACGAAACCTCCATAAGCGTAAATGGAATCAGCAATTAATTAACCTCAAACACTTTCGTCTTACCCTAGGAAATATTTTCTACAAGATTTTTTTGCTGAATATATCTTCTATAAGATAAGATTATTACATGTTCAACATTTAGATATCAATTAATGAACCACCTTCTAATAAGACAGGATTCAATTCATAAAAAAATAAAGGTAAGATTTAATTAAAAATGTACAACACCTAGAGACCAATGTACTTATATATCGACATAAACATAAATATAAATATAAATATAAATATAAATATAAATATAAATATAAATATAAATATAAATATAAATATAAATATAAATATAAATATAAATATAAATATAAATATAAATATAAATATAAATATAAATATAAATATAAATATAAATATAAATATAAATATAAATATAAATATAAATATAAATATAAATATAAATATAAATATAAATATAAATATAAATATAAATATAAATATAAATATAAATATAAATATAAATATAAATATAAATATAAATATAAATATAAATATAAATATAAATATAAATATAAATATAAATATAAATATAAATATAAATATAAATATAAATATAAATATAAATATAAATATAAATATAAATATAAATATAAATATAAATATAAATATAAATATAAATATAAATATAAATATAAATATAAATATAAATATAAATATAAATATAAATATAAATATAAATATAAATATAAATATAAATATAAATATAAATATAAATATATATATATATATATATATATATATATATATATAAAATTTCTTTAGTTTGGCTCTGATACCATTTGATAGCGTGTTGTAATGAAAATATAGAAAATATAGAAGAACAATTAAGAAGTTAAGACTTACAGAGGCACAGCTGTTTTAAAGCAGAGTTGTACAAAGAAGGAAGTGTATTTCAGATGGAAAATTTACAAAGGAGAGAGAGAGGAGAGGGATGGAAGGAGAGAGATAGATTTTAAGGCTCTGCCGAGCTGTGTCTATCCCCTCTTCTTCAATTCTATTTATAGAGTTACAAGGGCCGGATGCGAAGTCCGGACTTAAACTAAATTACAACGAATTTAATTATTTCCGTAAAGTCTTCCGAATAAGTCGCCGCTTTGTCTTCCACTGATAATTAAAAATTAATTCTTTCCGTAAAGTCTTCCAGATAATTTGCCACTTGGTCTGCCATTTTCCGGATAAGGTGCCACGTGGTCTTCCACTTCCGGATAATGCGCCACTTTGTCTTCCACTTCTTTTGTCTTTATCTCGAATTTCTAAAGAGGCCGACCAACTTTACCGTCTCTTTTGAAAAATCAAAGATTCCTGACAATCTGGTCGACAAAATTATTTTAAGTGGGTCCTCGTACTGTGATGACAGCCGTCCTGTACAGAACCGTGGTTTGGAATTATCGAAGAGCGTTCACCAGGCTGCGAATCTTCAGGCAGGATAGGCATCGCTCTGTCAATAACTGCTAGTCCGAGTCCAAGTTAGGGTCTTGTGTCATCTGGATGGCATAACAGTCATCGGACAGTAATTCTTCATTTTCTTCGGTTTCTTCTTCAGAATCCAAAGAGGATAATACTTCAAGCAGTTTCTTTTTTAAATCTTTTTTATCTTTGGTGGGTCCTACCAAGTCTTCAATCTTTAAGGGGGAAGATGAAGCAGAAGCAGGAGTAAGGGAAGCTTTAGGGGGAGAATTCTTGAACTGGCGGAACTTAGTGTCGACGTAATCAATGTTAAATTTCTGCCACCAGAATACCTTCACCGTTAGGCAAACTTGTTTTGGAAACGGGTCTCCCAGGTGATGATGAATCTGATACTGGGGTTGCATCAGCCAACCAATTCCCATTTTTGATAAAAAACTAGTTAATTTATATTTAGAAGGAATTGATGGAGATATTTCTTTAAAAATATCGTACATTTTCACAATTCGGGCTGGTAAAATACTTTTTACTGGACCAAAATCGATTACCCATTTAATAAACCAAGAAGGTAATCTTATTGGTAATTCATTTTTGAAACTTATATACCAGGAATGCTTGGGGTTAGTATTTAAAAGAATTTTACTCCAAGCTTCTTGATAGTCAAAGTAATTAAAAGAGGTTGGCTTAAAAGGTCGAGAAAAGCCTTTTGGAGTCAACCAGTTTTGGTTCCAATCAGTGGGACATAAAACATTTAAAATTTTTAATTTTGAATAATTTGTAATAAGAGGATTTCTTGGATCCTTTTCGGGAATTAATTCAACCGAATTGGTATCCAGCAAAATCATTTGATAAAAATTTAGAGATTTTTCAAAATTAGTGGGGATCCACGCCCATCCTTTAGGGCATATTTTGTCAATGATGATGGAGGGCTCTTCTTCTTCCCATTCTGGCTCTATTGGGAGAACAGGAATACAAGGAGTTTTTATGTGGTAATCTTTCTGAGCATTTATAGGATCAGGAGTTTTAGACGAGCTAGGTGTTTTTAGAGGAGGAAAATTTCCTTTGGATGATAATTCGGAGGGGGTCTTTTTAGTTAAGGAGGAGGGTAATACTCGGGTATTTTCTGAGGTATTTAAAGAGGACTTCATTGCATATGAAGGGGCCAAGTCGGCAATACTTAAGGGTTTTGATTTAGAAGGGGTATCTGTTAGGGCAGTTTTTCCTGAGGGTCGCATTGCGGAGGGGGAGTGCCCTGAAGAAATTCTCTAGTTAGAAAATCTGGAATAGAATTATTAATTCCTTTTATGAATTCAATTTTAAAATCAAAACAGGATAAAATACTTTGCCATCTGACAAAAATTTGTTTAGAAACAATATTTTTAACGTCTTTTTCTAAAACTTCCTTTGCTGATTTACCGTCAATTCTTAAAAGAAATTCTTTGTTTATTAAATCATTTTGAAATTTATTAATACATAATACTATACTTAAAATTTCTTTTTTAATAACACTATAATTAATTTGAGCGCCTGCCCAAGCTCCAGAGTGGTATCTTATTATTTGTTCTTTATCTCCTGAAAAGGTTTGTTTTAAAATTCCTCCAAACCCTATTTCAGACGCATCTGTTTCTACAATTATTTTAGCATTAGGATGAAGGATTCCTAAACAGGGTAATGTTTTGACAAGACCTTTTATTTCTTTAATTATTTTAGTATGTTGTTCAGTCCAAGGCTTAGGATTTTTTCTAAGTCTAATAAAAAGGGGCTGACAGGTAATTCTTATGTTGGGAATGAAATCTGCTACGTAATTAATACATCCTAAAAATCTTTGTAATTGATTTTTATTTGTTATTTCATCAGGAAATTTATTTGCAAATTTAATACTTCTATTTATAGGGGTTATTTTTCCTTGAAATATTTCATGACCTAAAAATCTTATTTTAGTTTGACCTAATTTTATTTTTCTTTTAGAAATAACTAGACCATTTTTCTTTATTATTTCTTTAAATATCTTTAGATGTTTTAAATGCTGTTCTATCGTATTAGAGAATATTAATACGTCATCTAGATATACCACGGCAAATTCGGAGTAAGGATTAAATAGATTATTCATAATATTTTGAAATTCTGAGGGAGCATTTTTAAGTCCCATAGGCATTACATTCCATTCATAATGCCCAAAAGGAACTGTAAAAGCAGTTTTATATTTATCTTCTTCCGCCACTTTAATTTGATAATAACCGGATTTTAAATCAAATTTAGAAAAAATTACTGCTTGATATAATCTTCCTATTAATTCTTGTTTATTTGGAAGCGGATATCTAATCCATTTTAAGACATTATTAAGGGGTTTATAATTAATAACCATTCTTGGTTCTCCTCGTTCTATTTCAGAAGCATTCATAACATAAAATGCAGAACAACTGCAGGGGGATTTACTTGGTCTAATTAATTTTTTATCCAAAAATTGTTGTATTTCGTTTCTGCAATAATTAAGAGTTTCTTTATTCATTTGTACTGGTTTTGCTTTAGTTGGTATGTTATTTTCATGAAATCCTTCTATATACGGTAATTTAATAGTGAAATACTTCCGATCCCAAAAAGCAGAGGGTATTTCAGCACAAATCTCTTTTTCAAAATCTTTTTGAAGATTTTCAAAAGTCTTTTTTATTAGAGTGTCCTTTAATTGTTTTTCAATTCTTTGATATTTTATTTCTAATTGTAATTTATAGATTTGCTCATTTTTACTTTCAATTTTATTTATAAAATTATTTTCAGTTAAATCTTTTAGGGTTAAGACTTCTTTGGATTTAATGGGGTTTATGAATTCAAAAAGATGATTTTTATGTTTTATTCCTTGAGTAGATACTTCAAAAGGGTATATTTGAGTTAAGAAAGGAGTACCCAAAATTATTTCTTCTGTAATGTCTTTAGTTAAAATAAAACTATTTTTAAAATATTTTCCTTTATTACAAATATTAGCATTAGACAGTTTATATTGTACTTTTAATTTAGAATTATTAGCAGTGTATAACTTCTGTAAAGATTTTTTGTAATATTGGGTAGGAATTAATCCTTCTCTTATACAATTTAAATCTGCTCCTGAATCTACTAATGCTATGAAATTTTTATGAAAGGAGTTTCCTATGGATAATGCTATTTTAATTTGCCATTTTTGTTGTAGAATTTTTATTTGATTAATTAACTCTGTTTCTTCGCTAGGAGAATTAGAGGTTGAACCAATATTATTATTAAATTGTTCGGTTAGATTTTCTAATTTTAATTTTAATTCTTGTACTTCTTGTTTTAACTCTTTTATTTCTTTCTGCAAATCTTTTATTGTAACTGGTTTATTTAAAGCATCCATTTTTAAAATTTTTGAAAAATTATATCCAGCAAATTTTTCTTTTTCTTTAGTTTCTTTACTTGTTTCTTGTTCTATCATCATATTTTTTAATTTTAATAAATATTCTAATTTGTCTTCTTCATTAGCCATTTTATCCACCATTTCTAGGGCTAATTTAGTTTCTGCCTTAATCATATTAATTTTGAAAGAGCAATTACAATTATCTAAATTTTCACATGTGTGAATATTTTCTTCATTTTCGCTATCAGAATTTTCAGTTAATTCATTATTTTCTATTATCGATTCTTCTTCTTCTTCAGAAGATTCTTCTTCTAATATTAATAAATTAGCTATTTGTTCTTTTAATTCTTCACTCATTTTTAAAGCTTTTATTTTTTCTTTGACCCTACAATCTTTTTTCATATGGCCAATTCTTCCACACTTATAACATACTATATTTGATTTATTAGGCTTATTGACTTTTTTAGAGAATTTTTTAAAGTTATTTCTCTGAGTAGGTTGAGGATTTTTAAAATTCTTTTGTTTTCTTAGCTGTCTCTTTCTTTTTTCAGAGGGAGGAATAGGCTTTTCATAACCGTATTGACTACAAAAATTACCTAATTCTTTTATTCCCATTTCCTGATTTCTTTTAATTTGATTTTGTAATTTAAGAGTGTCACAAATTTCTAATCCTATTAATTTTGTAGCCGTACTTAATCTTCCATATGTTAAATCTCTTAAGGGGATATCATTATATAATCTAGGTAGACTTTCTCTTACCTTATCGGCAAAAGTAGAAGGAAGTCCAGCCAAAAATCTTTCTTTCCAGAAGGCTTCTCTACAATCAGGCCTAGTTAAGACTAAGGTGATAAAATTATCATGGTACCACCTAAAATCACCTAGGGTTTTACACCTAATTGTGTGAAGAATTAATGATATTCTTTGGTCAAATAATTGAGGATCTCCTACGAAGTTATGGATAATGGCTAAAATTAAGGTTTCTACCATAAGAGGCATTACCTGATCGGCTTCTTGTTTTACACTATTCATTATATTAAATCTTTCTTCTTCGGAGAGGTAATGATCCCACCAACCTTTTAATTGGCCAGTGAATCCAGTTACTAGCAGCTTCACTGTAGTAGCCGCATCTTGTTTAGTTCTATAGGCTGAGGCTGCCATAGTCATTTCATTGGTTTTTCTTAAGATTTGCATTTCAGTTAGCCCGTCTATGTTCCATTCATAGATACTAGAGCCATCAAAAGAGGATGGTGACTCCAGCTCCCATTCTTCAAACTGAATATCAGGGAGAGTGGGCCTATTATAATAATTTCTAGTGGTGGGTCTAGGGGTAGGACCTAAGGAAGAGCTACTCCTAGCATTTCTTCTTAATTTATTAACTTTAAATAAATTATCGTCAAACTGTTCCCTATTTATTTCTCTTAATTCTTCATCGGGTATTATTATAGTATTGACTTTATTAATTTTTAAAGCATCCAATTTTTTATTTATTTCGTCTAACATTGAATCTTTTCCTAATTTTATATGTTTTAATTCCTCTTCCGAGAATTTAAATGGTTTAATTAAAGATATTTCTAACTTTTTAGGGGGTAATTCTTTATCTATTACTTCGGTAGCAATTATATGAACAAGTTGATTCGTATAATTTAATTGAGTATGTAAGTTTTGAATATCTTTAATATTAATATCCCCTTTTTCAGTTATCATTTTAAAAGGGGAGGCTATTACTTCATGATTTTGAATATTAGGAAATTTTACTTCTTCTAAGGGGGGAATTATACTGATAATTTCTCCTTTAGATGTTTTCCATATTTTTTCAGCGGTTTTTAAAACATTTATTTGAAGCTTATTAAAACAGTTTTCCGAGAACCAATTAAAAAAGGGAATATTTTCTTCTTTTTCTTCTAAATAATTATAATAATTTTCTCGGTATTCTCGTAATTCTGTTTGAGAGAAATTTTCAAAGAACCATTCTCTTTTTTCTTTATTATCAGGATTTAAAAATTCTTGTTTTAATAAATCTTTATTTATTTCAAATTTTTTAATAACATTTAATTGATTAAATTCTGAAGGACCAGGTGCTGATTCATACTGGGGAGAATTAGGTTGATTTTCAGTTTCTTCATATTCTGGTTGGGGAACAGTAGGATCCGACCTTGTTCCCACATATTGCAAAGACCTAGGTATAGAGAACCCGGATCTATCTATAGACCTTCTTGTTGTGGCAAAAGAGGTCTGCGGAGATCTATATGAAAGTGATCTTCTTAAGGGGGCAAAAGCTACTTCTACGGCCCCATCTCTAAATTCAATAATATTATTTAAAACAGGATTTTCTAATCTTTCTGGAGGAAGAATTTCATCTAATTTCCATTTTAATCCTGAAGTTATTTCTTCATGTTTTAAAGTTCTTGGAACAGTAGCGTTAACCTTTTCTGGATTTACTAATAACATAGTAGTTACGTCTTTTGGGGACATTATTAAGGCTCCTGGAGCCAGTTGAGTCTTCATTGCTTTATAATATAATCGATATGCTATAGTTAATGGAAAAGAACTATGGTTCCATTTTTCTTCAAGAATTTTAATGGTTAAAATTATATTATTATTTGTTTCATGGAGACTTTTCAGGGCGATTGAATAATTAGGATAATTATTAATATATACCGGGTCTTGATGTAAGTTTGTTTCCATTAAGGCTAGGGTTTGGTTTTCAAAGTCTTTGGGTCTATTATCCCTGATGATAGCTAGTAACGGCATGTCCATACCTAGTCTGAACAGGGGTTTAATTGCTATTTGAATTGACCCTATATGTAAATATCGATATTCTTTTATATGTTCCATAATTAATTGATTAGATATTAAAGGAATTTCTTGTTGAGTAGATTTTAAATCTATTTCTTTTTCAACTGTTTTAATGATATATTCTGATTTAAACATATCCTTAAACGAAGTTTTATAAATAGTTTTAATATCTAATTTAGGTATATTCCATTTATTTAATTCATGTTCTATTTGAGGAATTCTTAATTCATGATGGATCATATTTAACTTAGTTTCTTCAGATTCTTCATTGTTAACATCTACCTTTTCTTTTCCTTTTGAAAGCATTTTTATTAATCTAGACATTTTTCTGAAATAATTAGGACCGAATCGGGACCACCAGGCTAAACCAACGGATTTACTGCGTCTCCTACGACTGACTACCGGGACCACCCTTACCGGCTGACCAACGCTTCATCCTAATTACTAGATTGATTTCTAGATTATTAACTCTGCTTTGAAAAGTAGTTAGAAAATGATATAAGTTAAAGATGAAGATCTTGAAAACTTAGTTAATTATGAAGATCAAGAATGCAGAATTTCACAAACTTCGAACAAGAACACTTTCTGATGTGGAAGATCGAACTATTCGCAACCACAGAGCATATATATATATATATATCCTTATCCTTGCTCAATGCTATTTACGTACCAAATTGGCATACTTAAAAAGATTATTAATAAGAGATCATTTACTTCATTTTATTTTAAGGTGTATTTGATAAATAATTTATTCAAGAACTTGTTTAATAATTTTTTTATTAACAAATTGTTTATTAAAGTAGAATTAAATTCGATTCCTTTCAATAACATCTCAAATTTAAATATGAAATGAAAAATGTGGTTGAGTGACGAGATCATACTATAGGTCACTAGTCCAATTTTTTTATAAAATTTAGTTATCAATAAAATTAATTGATAATTCCCATTAATATCATGATAATTAGAAAAAACTACTTTTATTACAAAATAATTTATGTTGGTAACAAGCAATTATTTCAACGATATGAGAACATCCATCTCAAGTACGAAGTATATATAGATTTTTTCCTCTAAATCACAATGAAGGAAAATAATTTTTATATCCTTGCTCTACCTCCAAATCAAGAGTAGTAGTCAAATTTAAAACGGCTCTAATGGATGACATCTTTACTACAGGTGAGACATCTTTATCCTTTCTTTGTTTAAAGTCCTTCACCATTAACCTGACTTTATACCTTAGAGACATAGAATTACCCTTATGTTTCACTCTGAATATTTACTTGTTTTCTAATGCTCTTTTTTCCTTAAGCAATATCACCAAAACATAAGTGTGATTATCATGCAAGAATTTCATCTCATCTTACATTGCATTCAACCATTGTTGCTTTTCTTCACTCTCTAAAGCCTCTTCAAAACACTCAGGTTCTTCACCATTAGTCAAAATCACATATTTATTAGAAGAATATCTAATAGATGGTTGTCTTTCTCTATTAGATCTCTTGAGTTGGACTTGAGAGGATTCAGGTGCATCATAAAAATTCTCATCAGGTGACCTCTCACATTCTTCTTGGTCATCATTAATAGGAACATCTAATATACCTCCAAGTTGCTAATCATGCCAACATCTTGTTGTTCACCATGTTCAACACTACTTTTAACATTATCCAGATCATTAATAAGCGATCATATAGGATCAATATCTGTTTGATTTCTCTCTTTTTCAGTTATAGTCTTCTTCACCTTATCAATGTCCTCAATGGTTTGGTTTTCCATGAACTGTACATCACGACTTCTAACAAGCTTATTCTCAATACGATAATAAAATATGTAGCCAAATTCATCCTCACCATAACCCATGAAGATGCATTACCTTGTCTTCGCATTCAACTTGGATCTTTCGTCCTTTGGAGCATGAACAAACACTTGCAATCGAAGACACATAAATGATCATAGCTTGTATTCTTGTCAAACCAAATTTTATCTAGCACTTCATTATCTAGAATAAGAGTAGGAGTGAGATTAATAACATGCATTGTCGTGTATATATAGTGCCTCACCCAAAAGATTCTTAGGTAATTTAGCATCTAAGAGCATACATCTCATTCTTTCAAGCAATGTCCTATTAATCATCTCTGCTAAACTATTCAACTGAGGAGTTTTAGGAGGAGTCTTCTCATATGCAATACCATGTTGCTTGCAATAAACATCAAAGGGTCCACAATACTCCCCATTATTGTCAGTACAAATGTGTTTCAGCTGTTTACCTAATTCTCTTTCAATCAAAGCATGAAATTGTTTAAATTTCTCTAGCACCTGGTCTTTTCTCTACAAAACATAGACTCTTAGTTTCTTGGAACAATCATCAATAAAAGGTAACAAAAGTGCATCACTAAAGGATCTTACCCTGAATGGACAACAAACATCATAATGCAACAATTGCAACAAATATGACTTCCTTGAAGAATGATGTTTCTTGAAGGATACTTTAGTTTGCTTGCCAGTCATGTAATGATAACATCTTTCCAATTCTACATTTTTCAGCTCTTGAAGAACATTTTTTTAACTAAGTAATTCAACCCTTTTTCACTAATATGACTTGGCCTTCGGTGCCACAAGGATGCCTCTATATCTAGGACATTCACATTGTCTTTAGCAACCAAAGTTTTTATCCAATACAATTTAGAAATCTTCTCCTCTACCCACAACCAAGTTACCTTTGGTGAGTTTTCACTTTCCATAACCAAAGTGATTATCATAACCACCATCATCAAGCATCTGCATATAGATCAAATTAAAACGAACATCAGAAGTGTGTTTGACTCCTCTAAACAACAACTGCACTCCCATGCTGATTTGCAAGCAAACATCACCAACACAAATAAACTTAGACACATCATCATTACTCATCTTCAACACTCCAAAATCATAAAAAAATGTAAGATGTTAAGAACTCCTTCCTTGGTGTAACATGCAGTGCAACACCACTATCAACTAGAGTTGTCAAAACGAGTCGAAACCCGTGGGCTAACCGGGCCACTATGAATACGGGTCGGGCAAAAAAAACAAAAAAATTGCATTGTAATAGCAAAAACATGACCCAACCTAGAGCTGTAAAAACGAGCTGACCCAGCCCATATGGGTTAGCCAACCCAACTCATGTTGTTTCTCCTTTCCTGCTCAATCTACTGGTTCAGCCCACCAAAACAATAAAAAGTTTTTTTTTAAAAAAAAGAGGTCTTTTAATTTAAGTCTTTATTTAAAAGTACGAAAATATATTTTCTATTAGATTATGTAATATCATAATTTAAAATTCAAAAAATAATTATATAAAGTATAAATTTACAATTGAAAATTTGAAATAAAACATATTAAAAGTGAGTTAAATATGGGTTAGCCCAGCCCAACCAGATTAAACCCGTATAAGTCAGGTCCTACGTAGGTTGAGTCATGCTTTTGCTACTACAATAGGAGGGTTAAATACAAGTACAAGAACTCTCCCTTTTATCAATGACAAGTACGAGAACTCTCTATGTTATCAATGATAAATGCTCTCCCTTTTATCAATGACAAGTACGAGAACTCTCCATGTTATCAATGATAAATACAGGTGTCAACAATCCACATGCCCTATTGTCAATGATAAGCACAAGAATTCTCCATGTAACTTAAACAAAAGGGGAAATCTCGATCCAACTGAGAATATGACATAATTTTCAACTCAAAACCTTAAACATTATATTTATGATTCTTTCTTATTTATATATTACTCAACTTTTTAATTTGTAATTAGACTCAAAACTTTGATTCACACTTATTCCAACACAACCTTTTGACCCATCGTATGTTAATGAAATAAAAAATTATAAGAGTATTTACAATGTTTATATAAATTGTTTTTCAATTTAACGGAAATAAATAAACACAATAAAATAAAAGTTGCTTGATTTTTGTAAATTTTAACTGAACTCTAATACTTTTATAATAAAAAATCTTTGTAATTAAAAGAAACAGTTTCTCCAATTTATTGAATATTTTTCTCAATAGAGAGACTATTGTCTCCACAATTTCATGACCATTGACCAAACCCTAACATAAACCATTTTCTTGTTTTCAGTGTCATAAAAAACCTTTAGTCTGAAAAGTGAAAAATGAAAACTTGCTGAAAGAGTGACCCCCCAATTTGATTGCACGTCATCGTTCCTGCGAGCCAAAGACATAGGCGAGAGCGATTTGTGGTTCACGCTTGAAGGCCAACGTTGCAGATGGTTGTTTGTTTGAGGTATAATAATGTTTTTCTCTTCTGTTATGCTTTATCGCTGCCGTTTGAGGTGGACTCTGCTGTTGCTTTGTTATTACTCTCTGTTGTTTCATTTGACTCTTGTGGTGGACTCAGGACTCCCCTGTTATGATTTGTTTGCTACTTTCTAACTATCTTTTATCAACTTAAAATGCTAAAAAAGGAATATCGTTAATGCCACGAAATTGACATATCCAGTTCCAACATTTTAGGGTAGGGTTTGATATCCATTGAAATGTCGGTCTCACTGGAACAAGCACTTGCCAAATCATGCATCACGTATTTTGACTTATTATTGTTTACATTTGATATATGATAGGCACATGATATGGGCCGAATTCAAAAAAGAAAACAAAAACTCATTCAAAAATAATGTTTAAATATACAATTTACGGTGTGAAATAGATCTGAGAAATATCTAGATAAATGAGCTGGACGAATAATAAGTATATCTATTTTTTATCCTGTTTCCTTCAATAATTCTGTTACATTTTGCTTTTGTAAGTTGCCCATGTTACTGGTTGAGGATTTTGTAAAATTAGCAGGCAAGAAATGGGACTTAGTTTACCAATAACTAGCCCTGTAAATAAGACTTGAAGATTCATAGAATTTATTGGCATAGAGACCAAAAGGGTAGTCAAAAAAATCTGTCAGAGTTTTATAATCTGAGTAATCACAACATATATTGCCAAAAGCCAACCTTACTCGATAGAGTGTTCTTTTGATGGATAAGCTTTTGGGTTCTTTGAAAAAAAAATTTATGATCCTCCCAAGGCTTGTAGATTATTTTTTCTTTACATCTAGGAAGGGGAAGAGTTGCATTGTGATATCAGCGAAAGTACTGTCGTAGTAGGGAATTAGCATCACAGTGAGGATATAATAGAACTCCAATAATGTTCAAACGTGCCACAGATTTTCTTGACACTTACACCCACTAAACTATGGCAACAATTGAACCTTCCATAGTTACTACCTTTCTGTTCATCTGTTGTTCTAGGCTTCTAGCATAGCAATACCTTTATCTGCCTTTCTGTTGTTCTACATAAACATCATCTCAACTTCTCCACTTCACCACTTCAGTGCAACATTTTGTTTTTGGCTTTGCTTGGATCAATCAAGTACTATCATTCATATTTTCCTATGCTTATCAAAACAAAGCCCCTTTTATCAAGTATTGTCATTTATGTTTTCCTGGCTGTAAATCTCACTTTTGTTACTGTCTTAATAACTTTATTGCTGAAATCCCATGATTTAGTTTTTTATATTTCACTCCCTTTTGATTTCCATTTTAAGCTTACTGAACTATTGTCATTGTAACCGGTCCACATGTTTTTCAAAATTGTTGCATACACTAGTTATTGTAAGAATTGTTTACTACTAATGTGTGTTTTAGATGACCACACCAAATCCCTTATATATAATGAGAAAATCGGATTGACATTGATTACATAAGATGAAACTAATAATCAGTAAGGATCAATCTAATAATAGTAATAAGTACTGAATCCCTAATTACTATCTAATCATTAATAAGAGAATCACATGTAATCTTAACTTTCTCCCTCAAGTTGGAACATATATATGATATGAATTAAGCTTATTACAAATGTGGTAAACCCAATAGCAAAAGAAACGAAATATGGTTCTAGTCGTGCGGTTGTGCCAAATGAACATGGCTTTGTAGCAAGTAGCAACTAATGGATATTATTCACTCATGAATAGTACACACCGTGAGGCAGAAAATAAGAAAAGCAGCAACAGACGGCAGTGTGGTCCAGATATTGAGGTTGCCGGAGACTGACAATGGTGGTAGTAAGCATTAGGAGAGGTCAGTGGGAAGAGGGCATCAGGAAGAGTGTTGAGGGAGTTATTGGGCAATGTTGCCGGGAAGAGCACTAAAAAAGCATAGAGAAGAGTTAGCAGAAAGAGATTTTTATCTCCATGAACAGCGGATCTATCAGGCAAGCACATGAAATGAAAAGTTGTAGCCAGCAGCGACTGCTGATGACAGACAACAAACTTCATAGGTCTTTAGAGTTTAGACTATTAGGATCACGTGGTCTAGTGTAGGCTCTGTGTAAGAATTGTATACATGTTGGATGACCATACTAAGCCTTTATTTATAATGAGCAAATATGATCAATATTTATTACATATGATTAATCAAATAATGAGTAAGAATCAATCAAATTATAGAAATAAGGACAAAATCCCTAACTAATGAATAAGAGAATGGCATGTAATCTTAACAGTTTCCTATTTACATGCTTAAGCCTATTAGCCCATAAGCCTAAACTAACTCATTTAAAGGCCAAAATCAGTGTCTATTTATGTGATTAGAGAGTAAACCTATTTAGCTTGTAACTTGTAAGTATATTGATCTATTTAAAGGGCTGAATATGACATAGACTTTTAAATAGGCTAATAGATCTAATATGCATCTAAATAGTTATTTTTGTTTCATTAATGAATAAGATTATTTTTTTTAGTTTTTAAAGTGAATTGCTTGGATCTTTTGTTTTTGTATTGTATAGTAGTCTGGGTAAAGTGTTCATAGATTTCTAGATGGTAGTTGGTACCACCAATTCAACCATACTTTATTGATTTTTTTTTTACCTGGGAATTTTCAGCCATCTGCTTCAATTTCTAGTTTTCTTCCAATTGGATTGCAGGGTGTTTGAATTCTTCATCAAAATCAAATTTTCATTTCTGAAATTTCAGTTTTCTTTTGTTCTTTTTCCCAATCAAGCAATGGATGGTGATACAGCATTTTTGGAGCACCCCATATCAGAAGATACACTTCAGTTACTTTTTGAAGCTTCCAACTCTTCTAACTTGGAAAAGTCCTTAGAAATTCTCATTCAGAACGCCAAATCGGATTATGGGCGTTTGGAACTAGCATCTAAAAGGATTCTCCCTGCAGTACTGAATATAGTTAACTCACTCACTGATACTTCACAATCACATCACTATCAACATAATCATATTCTTTCTCTGTGTTTCAAGCTCCTCAGAAACTTGTGTGCTGGAGAAGCTGCAAACCAGGTCTCATTTCTTGAGCTTAATGGGGTGGCTGTTACTTGTACTGTTCTGAAATTAGAGGCTGCTTCTTCAAGCCCTGATCATGTGTTGGTCCGGTGGGGCCTGCAGGTTCTGGCAAATGTTTCTTTGTCAGGGAAACAACATCAGCATGCTATTTGGGAAGAGCTCTATCCGCTTGGGTTTGTATCATTTGCTAGACTAGGCACCAAGGAGACTTGTGACCCGTTGTGTATGGTGATTTATACATGTTGTGATGGAAACTCTGAATGGTTTAAGAAATTGTCATGTGATGATGGCTGGCTCGTAATGGCAGAAATAATGAAAACTGCTTCTTCTGGTGAGTTAGCAGTTATATGTATTTGCTTTGTGTACTTTATTATTCTCTCTATGTTGTCCCATCATTTGGGGTTAGTGGGGTTTTATTCCTTTTTTGCTTGTAATTATTTTGCTTGATTTTAAATGGTCATTTTGAATTTTTATTTGTTTTTGAAACACAATGGATTTCCCCACTCTGCATAGCGGACTTCATCTAGTGGGACAATGCTTATGTTGTTGCTGCAGCATGTTGGTTGTATACCTTGATGTTTTCCTATGCTGTCATGAGTATCAAATGGAATTATGATGATTTTAGGTTGTATCTTTTTCTTTTTTCTTTTTTGGATTATTACTCATGGGTTTCTACTGAACCAGCTAGTTTTGGTGAGGATTGGTTGAAGTTGCTTCTTTCAAGAATATGTCTTGAAGAGTCTCAATTGCCTGTGCTTTTTTCCAAATTACAGTTTGTGGATGTTCCTAAGGGTGAAGTTACTGAGTCAAAAGATGATCACTTTTCATTTGAACAAGCATTTCTCCTGCGAATCTTATCAGAAATATTGAATGAGCGGCTTAGAGATGTTACTGTTCCAAAGGATATTGCATTGTTTATTTTTGGAATATTCAAGAAGTCTATTGGGATTCTAGACCATGCAATAAGAGGGAAGTCTGGTCTTCCTTGTGGCATTGTTGGGATTGATGTTCTTGGCTACTCTCTTACCCTATTGAGGGATATTTGTGCTCAAGTTGGTGAGAGAGGTATTATAGAGGATTCAAATGATGTTGTTGATGTGCTATTGTCATATGGCCTTATAGAGTTGCTTTTGTATCTGCTTGTGGCCCTTGAACCTCCGACAATAATGAGTAAAGGACTCAAACAATTTGAGAATCAAGATGGTGCTACTGCTAGTTGTTCCTTAAAACCATCCCCTTACAGAGGCTTCAGGCGAGACGTAGTTGCACTTATTGGCAATTGTGTTTATAGAAGGAAGCACGCACAAGATGAAATCCGTCATAGGAATGCCATTCTACTGCTATTGCAGCAGTGTGTTACTGATGAAGATAATCCTTTCCTGAGAGAATGGGGCATATGGTGTGTGAGGAATATGTTGGAAGGCAATGATGAGAACCAAAAGGTAGTTGCTGAATTGGAGATTCAAGGATCTGCTGATGTGCCTGAAATTACTGCACTTGGTCTCCGAGTGGAAGTTGACCAGAGAACTAGACGTGCAAAACTTGTAAATATCCCCTGAAAGATCACTATAACTGAGTTGTATTGGATCTATGCATCTTGGTCTTAACTAATCAGTATTTAGGTTGGGATTCTTTTCCCCTTTTCTTTTCAAATTGGAACCGTTGTTTCTTTTCTCAGTGGAAGCTCAGAAGAAAATTCATATTTAGCATAGATATTGCAGATATTGAAACAATTTGCAAAATCCCCGCCAATACTCACCGCAAATTATCAAGCAATCTCATATGCTGGAGAAAAAGCCAAACAGAAAAACAAAATTGAGTTTTGATTTTTTAAGTACAGACACTTATGTTATCATATTTAGTGTCATTATAAAAAAATTACAAAAAAAATTGAGGTCTAAGTTGTGAACAAGGTTTCATGGTTTCTCAGGTTTGGTTGCGTAAGCAATGGACTCCAGTTAATGTTCTTCAGTTTGTAAAGTAATCGAAGCTATGGAAGCTTACAATTCCTCCGGATGGCTTTTAAATTTTTACTATTGTTTTCTTTTATAGATTTCAACACTTCTTTTGATGTGATTTATTTTTTTCCGGTTCACGAGTCAATGAAGAAATTTGTACTAATGAAACTGGGTTTTATATTTGTTGAGCTATTTTATGTTAATTGTCTTAGTGGGGGGATTGTAAATGTGAACAGGGATTGACGTGGCTTCTTCCTGAACTGTGACTCAGGAACAAAAGCGTTCAAGGAGCAGGGTGTGTTATCACAACAATTAACACTAAACAGCTCAATAAACCCTTCTCCTCTCTCTCTCTCTATATATATATATATTGAAATTAAAATATTAAGGGAACAGATTTGATAATTAGTTAGTGTCAATCACGGTTAGGCTGAAGTAGAGATCTATGAGTTTGATTGGCAGAGGATAGACAAGCTGAATGGACTTGTACCGAGGAAAGACATAAAGTTCGTCTAGTGTCCTGGGAGAAGGACTTCCTTGGTTTCCTTCTGCTTGACACTGCAATGATAAGAGAAAAACCTGAAAAGCAGAAAAAGACACCATTGTCTTTTGCAAACTTTGAGACACTAATCAGTCTAATCTTATGTCTATTTGAGTAGGAGAAATAAGAAAAGTATTTTTGGGTAGTTCTACATAAAAAAAATAAATTAAATTCCTTTATAGCATAAAAAAATTACAAATAATTTATATTCATTCAATTAAACGCTTTTTTATTCTTTGCTTCTTATTTATATGCATTCAAATAATGTAAATTATCTACTAATTTTTTTTCTATATTTCATTTTCTCTCACTTATTTTTTCTCTTTATTTTATTTCTAATCCAAAAGGCTTGAGAATAAAAAACCTGGAACTAGAGGGAGAAGAAACATGTGGATGCCCCACATGCTTAATGAGCAAACCTACACACCTTAGCGCTTCTGACTCTATCAGAAACTAGTCTAGTTTAAGTGTGTTTGGTTGTAAAATTGCTCTCAACAAATGTCACTGTCAGGTGATGGTTAGCACCGGGGTCCGGGTACCATAATGGATAAAAATTTGTGGAGGGTATCCCAAGGGAATAAAGAAATGTATTTTTTTGAGAGGTGGTTAATTTGTTTTAAGTTGACAATTTGTTCAACTTTTTTGGTGTTTTGAAATTGGTTTAACGGTTTGGGATGATTTAAATCGGTTCTTGAGCACCCAAACCCAACAAGTGAGAAGTGAGATTATGAGGTTTTCTAGTATATAGTTGGCACTTGGCCAAATATTATATTAGTGTGTATATATTGCCACTTTAAGCTAAAATATTGGGATGGCACAAACCTTGATGCAATCGTGAAATAATGTTAACCACACAAAGTGTACGTGAACTATGAAGTAAAAGTAATGCCTATCATCCAAGAAACGATACACTGATGCTGTTTCCCAGCCTAAGAAACATTTGTCAGAACCTACTGACCCCAACAAACCAACCCATGATCAAGGCCTGAAGAACCAGCCTCTGACCTCAGCAGAATGCTGCAAATAACAAACATGAAGCACCTCATTAATAAGCTCTGATTTGGATATTCAGCACAATGGTTTCTTGGAAGTTGGGAGCTTGAAACACAAAATATGTGACGCGAAGTATAAGAGATTGAGACAACTATATTAAGCACTACAGGGAGAACCCTTTTAACCAACATGTCTGGCATATTTGTGGAAAATGTTAGTTCCTTAAATAAATTTTAGTATTTTGAGGGATTAATTTTTAACTTCTGTCTGAGAAATATCCTAGGTTGGTTAGGTTTATGTGTATAGAAAAACATTTATTGAAAGAGGTTAGGTGATGGAAAGACCTTTCTGGAAATTAGTTCCAAGCGACTAGAATCAGATTTCGCATTCTGAATGAGAATCTTTAAGGACATTTCAAGTTAGAATAGTTGGCTTCTCAAAAAAAAAAAAAGTTAGAAGAGTTGGAAGCTTAGTAGAGTAATTGAAGGGTATCTTCTGATATTGGATACTCCAAAACTTGATTGAAAAAATAAGGAAAATATGAAATTTCAAAATTAAATTTTATCGAGATTGTAGCAGAATAAACCCAATATTCTATGAAAAAAATTTCATGGAATGTTACTTAAGGTGTTGATTGCCTTCAATGAGGTTCAGCTGCATTTGGAGAGGCTTAGAGAGCACTCAAAACAAATATAAGGTTTTGTTATGTAAGGGGCACAGGAGAATATAAATGCCACTTTTTACATTCAGTTTTTTTTTTTTTTTTTCCACTTTTCTTTCATGTTCTTCTCTCTAGTTTATTTTGCTTCTTGTTTCTGAACTTCTGCTCTTCTTGATTTTGTTTTCGTCTTTATTTGCTTGTAATTTTGAATTTGCAATCTGTAGTTTGAATATATAATTTTGAATTTGCAATCTGTATTATAGAGAATGCTTAATTGCGCATGTTTGTGGACTATCAAGAGTTCAATTTTGCAAGAGAGTTGATTGGACAGAATTATAAGATATAAATTAATTATTGATTTGGTTAAATTCTTAATTGACTAATTAATTTAGTTTATGTTTTGGATGCTTAATTGAAACAGAATATCAATTTAGGTAATTAGGTCTGGTTAATACCTAATATATTTGGTCTAAATGAAACATGCCATTAGCCGAAGAGCAAACTAATGTTTTGAATCAAAGAAAGAGCTAATACCAAATTTAGCTCATTTTAGTTTTTTTTTTTTTTTTACAAAGCTAATTTTAGTTATTTGCTATTGAACTTTGCAGTTATATTTTTTATACCAAAATATACATCAACCACGTGATTAATAAAATTAATAACTAACCATTAATATTTTTCTATTGATAAAAACCATCATGTTAAACTCGATTCATTGGCTTGTTTGATCCTTGAGAAATAATATTGGTTGCATTGTTTCCCAAAACCTAGTGCTGTCTTGTAATTTGGTAATATTGGGAAACTCAAGTGCTCAACACATATGACTTGCTCTTTAGTTACTTGCTCCTAAGTCCTAACCTCGGAATCTCTTCTACTTCTCAACAAATTCCTGATAACTATTTCCTGCCCTTGGAAGTGCAAACAGACAGGCATAGTCGCACAGACTTATTTTCAAGAAATGCACTGTGTAACAAATAGATGTTGGTGGATAAATGTACTGAGCACACATTAAATGTCACAAAGTCATTATTTTGAGGAACATTCTCACGTTCAAATAGATTTCAAGATTGGTTCATAAGAAAACAGTTCAAATAAAATAGGCTAAACGAGTAATTAAGATGTCAACATGATAGTGTGTGCTTTTAACTACTACACAGGTTATAGGATGAACCAATATTTGTTCAAGAGTTTAGTCTATTAAGGTTATTCTAAAGAAATACTAGATGCTAATAAATAATATCTGAGAAGAGGAAACAAGAGAAGGTCCTGGGATGCGAGATAAGATTCTTGATCTTGCATGTATTTGTAACTTGGAATAAACTATGATATTTCAATTTTGTTGCACTTGAAACCCAAACTTAGAACGGAGAGAGTGCTCTTTCCCTCCAGTATGGTCCCAATGGCAAGTGGCAGGATGTGATGAAAATTCCTAGATCAATTAAGTCAACTAATCTATTTAATTCCAACACATGCCTTGTTCTTTTCCCTCACTGTGTATCCTGATATGCCCAGGCCAAGTTACGCTGGCACCAAAAAAGCTGTTTTGGGCCTACAACTACAATGTGAACCTGATCACATAACAATGACAACATGGGTAAGAGTGATCATCGCAATGGGCCAATAGGAGAAACTGTTCTTCTCCATTCTCATCCAAGTCCAAACTTTACATACTCAACTCTCACATCACATTAAAATAACATGTCATTCTCGTCAATAAATCAAATCAAAAATACCATTATATATGCTAGTATAGACTAGTCCAATATTGCATTAGGAGCATTCATAAGGGGATTAGAGTAGCACGAAATATATGCTGTCCTTCATTAAAATACAAACAACCTTAATATATTTCACTCACGGCAGAAACAACACTCTTTGGTCCCCCCTTCCCCCAAAACAAAAACATAATTTCTCCATAATAATTTGTTAATATGGTTCCTGAATACTGCTTCCAGATTAGACACGTGCATAGAGCCCAGACCGTTAGGGTGGCCACTGGTGTTGTACCTCTGCACGGTCCAACGAGGGGGGACCAGTTGACCAGGTTCAACATTACTCCCAAAGCCTAAGGCAGAGCAACAATGCCTCACCTTCTCTGCATATGCTTTTGGGAAGAAAGAATAGATGTACCTCATCCATAACATGCTGGTGCCATTATATTTTATGCTGCTCAATACTGCAATGATTGTACAAATTATGTTCCCAATGCAAATTTACACGATTAGTAAACAACATTAACTTCTCTGCCATGATTTATGTACAGTATGTACCACACTATCATTCAAAGCTCTACGGATTTAAACTATATGTCAATTTCAAATTCTGATCGTGGTCACGCTGGGAGAACCTACAATCAATTATCTATTTGAACTTATCCTGTCCTATGATGGCTGTTAATAATCTAACTTACTGCAATATGGGAATCTATTATATTTTGTTGAAATTTGATTCCTTTATCACTGAATGCATGGAATAACTAACATGAGTTTGTTTCTTTCATCTTAATAACTTCAGTTTATGTCTTTAGTATACCGTTATGTTAAATACTAATTTGTTGCTTGTAGTAATTTATTTGACTCAAACAGAATTATTTTCTATAAAGAATACAAGTAGTTCGTATGGAATGAAAGATTTGATTCTTTCTTACCTGAAGAGACATGGTACGTCAAGAGTTTGCATAGAAAATGATGGATAGACTCAAAGGGCCAAGCTAAGACTCTTGACCATGAAACAAAACCCGTGTTCTAGTTTCCCTAAGCCTGATAGTGAAGCAATCATAAGAAAGAAAATAACAAAAAGTAGAGTAATCCAAAATTGCACAATCTAATGGGCCACTGGGATTTTTCTATATTGGATGGCATGTAATCCTGACCCACACAACAAGCTTCCAATTCCTAAAGCTTCTCTCTTTTCCCTGCCCCTTCAATTCTTTTCAGCACTGTTATCTTTGTGTGTTCCTTTTCCCTTTCTGGTCAGAACAATTTTTTAACCAAAACCACATTGCTTGCTGGTTGCAATGAGCCAATGAACTTTCTACAAAATAGCATCTCCTATTCCACTCACAAAAGTATAGTGCTTTTACTTTACATCTGAGGACATAACCGGTTGGTCTGGATCATATTTTTCTCTATTAGTGTTAGAGCCTGCACTCAGGTCTAAAGCACCGGCAGAGAAAGCACTCTAAATATTGAATGGGCCACACACAATTGTTGTTTTCCTATGAAGATACATGTTGGCATGTAATCCACTTCGGAATCAATCACATACATAGAAGGGTGTTTAAATCACCTTTGTGATCCTTTTGAGTAGTAGTAAAAGAAGAAAATTGTGTTGTTTTTTTTTTTTTGGATTAGGTAATAGTCATTCACCAATCACCACATCAGCCCCGACTAATTTTCATTTTTATTTTTGCAACCTTTGTGGACCCCAGCCCCTGCTACCTCCAATCCAAAAGCTTCATTTCTCTTGTATTTATCTCACATTACCATGAGTGCCAAACCAAAGACACTGATGGAGATACCTGAAGTCTAATCCCTCATTCATCATAGAGAGAACTAGAAACCACACAGCTCTTTTAGGACCTTCACAAACAGAGAGAAAGGGAGAGAGAAACATACACACTAAGAGGGTATGGGCAACTACAGGTTCAAATTATCAGATATGATCCCCAATGCCTGGTTTTACAAACTCAAGGACATGGGAAAAACAAGAAAGCAAACCACAACTCAGTTCAGGAAGAAAAAGCAACCTTCACCAGCCTCAACCACAGAACCATCAAAACCAAAGCAACCCCTCCAATACAATCCCAGAAAGTCTTACTACTTCACCAGGGAGCTTAACCCAAATGATAGAATCTACACCTCACCAACAAACAACCAAAATGCCAAAGACACCAATTCCCCTGAAGCCCCCAGAAAATCTTGCAAACAAAGACACAAGAGAAGAACTCCAAGAACTTCTTCTCTTAAGCTTGTTGTTGTCACTGACAATAACAACTTCTCATCACCACATGATAGCTCTGCAGAATCAGAGTGCCCTGACCCAGAATTCAGAACAGACCGTGTTCTTACCACAGATTCATTTGATGAAACGGTTCCTTGGTCCAACTCTAGCGTCTGCAGACTACACTCCAACACCAAGGACATCATCATTGATGTAGACAACAATTCCATAGCCAGAAAAGATGATAAGCTAGAAGGGTGTGAATATGATTCCTTCTCAGACCTTGGGCTTCCACCAATTGTGACCAAGCCTGCAAAATTCAATGACCTTCTGGGAGATGGCAAGAAGAAACCAAGAAGCAAAATAGCTGCACATGAAGAACCAAACCTGAAGGAGCCTCTGAGAGTTAAAATTGTGAAGGAAGACAGTGCACAAATGAAGAAAGATAAGAACAACCATGTTAGAAGATTCTCTGTGAGTTCTCCAGGAGTGAGGCTAAGGATGAATTCGCCGCGAATTGCAAGCCGGAAAGTTCAGTCACACGGGCGGAGAAGCGTGTCATCGGCTGACAGCTCCGGCTCCCGGAGAAGCCTCTCTGGTAGCTTTGCAATTGTGAAGTCATCACTGAATCCACAGAGGGACTTCAGAGACTCAATGGTGGAGATGATAGTGCAGAACAACATAAGGACATCAAAGGATTTGGAGGATCTTCTTGCTTGCTACCTTTCTTTGAATTCAGATGAGTATCACGACCTCATTATCAAAGTTTTCAAGCAAATATGGTTTGATTTAACTGATAATTAGTAGAACAGGTAACCAATTGGAATTTGAGATAATTCTAAATGAGTTCCTCACACAGTTTATGTTCACATGTAAGTAATATTAATATCTCCGTCAAGTTTAATATATGGACCTTCTTAGTTCTAAGCCAATATTTGAGTATACAAGATGTTTCCATTTTTCCAAATGCATATGCGAAATTGAATGCAGAATCCAATATTTGCAAATCATCAGAGAGATTTTTTAATGGAATTGAATTGATGTAGGATGAAATTTACTTTGCAAAGTACGAAAATAAAATGGGCTTAAGGAATTTTTGTTGATTAGGGAATAACTCAATTTATTTATGAACTGTAGAGTTCAGGTTATATATGACTCTACAATAGTGTCAATTGGCATGCAAACGTGTAAAAAGGTTTTTAAACACAAGCTTCATTTGGAATTTTGGACCATTTTTCTGTTCGCTTAGAAAAGCAAAAAAGTTTGCCACAAACGGGGCATTGCATTGTTAGCTTTCTTGTCATCTTTCTCAAGAAAAAACTTGGAGTATAAAATTTTCTTCTGAATTTTAGTACCTTCATGGACCCAAAGTTGTTTGGGAACAAGACATAACTGCACAAAGTTGTGTAAATTGTTCATATTGTAAGAGACAGAACCAGTTACAAAAACTGACAACTTCTTCCATTAAACTTTGGATTTTTTAGTATTCCTTTTACTCTAAAAGAAATGGCCCTTTTAAGTACAAGCTGTTGATTTCCCGTCTTTCATCCCAAAATTTAAAGGGTTTCTTTCCTAGCCAGATCATGCAGCTTTTAAGATTTTCTATTCTACTTCACCTCAACAACACACAACTACGATCTGAGGATAAACCAATATATTCAGAAGAAGCTATTCTTACACATTTTTTTAATATTACCTTTTTATACAAACAAAATTGAAAGGTGTACTAAATATAATTTTCTGTTATTTAATAATAGTAAAAACAATACGTAGATATCACTGTCCTCTCCGCAACATTGTATGCTTTTTAAATTGAAGACATTTCCCCCTCTAATCATGAACTTGAAATTCAAATTGCTACAGTTTCATCTGCGTTAAACCCTATGAACTGTGGAGGAGATAAGAAAAAAAAAATTGCAACAAAGCTCTCTAATTTCCTGAAACTTGTCTAAAGGTAAAAGTTTGATTTTCAAAAGTTAAAGCTACTTCGTTTATTACAAAAGCTATTTCAAGACTTTAACTAGAGACATAACTCATCGGGTGACTAGGGAAAGGACCTTGTTTGCCCCAGGCTTGGATGAATAGTTTGGATGAAAATTTTTTATTTTAAATTTGTGTCTAGTTATCTTTCTTTACCTCTCAATAAATGTTAGATAATGTTCTTTTTATAAATTTATATATTTTATTTAGTTCATTTTAAATAACATAATATTTATTTATGAATTGGATTTGGAATAGAAGATGAAACACAAGTTTAGGAAACAGGATTTCTATTTGCTTTGCTGTTTGCCATAACACGTGACTAAATCTAGGAATAATAACATACAAAAAAAATCCATATTCATGATTAGGTAAGCTAAATCCAAGCAAAAAAAGCTGCAGCAGTGCAAAAAAGATAAACTAATCCAAAACATGAAGTGTCGTAATTTGTTTTCCTTTTCCTCTTGGTTGAATATTTTTGTAAATTTTGGCTTCAGCTATCTCCATTTGCCAATTGAAAATACCTATTATATTTGGACATAAAGGTGTAATCCCACAGTTGAAAGAAAAGCCCCAATTGATAATGTTGTCTCTTTATAGGACAAAGGAGGTTCTAGCTTGACAAACAGACCAAAAAGATTATGAAAAGAAGAAAATAATAAAATATTTAAAATGCTAATTTATTTTTCTGAGGACTGCCTGTGATTCTGGCAGTACCAACTCACTGGTCGCTGTAAAACATTTGCATGTCCCTTCTCTTAAATTAAATACTTCATTATCATTGTATTAAGTCATTAACTTTGACATTTTTCTTTTAATTAATTTTAAAAAGCGTGGTTTCGTATAGAAACATAGACATGCCATACCACAGGCAGGAGGATCCACACAAGCGGTTCTCCCACTCATTTGCACTCGGATTGTCACTTGTGAGAAGAAAAATATTAGAAAAAATGAAAGGAATATGTATGGAAAAAAATAATAAAAATTAACATCGTTTGGTCGGAGAGAAATAAAATAAAATAATAAAAAATATTTGAATTCAAGTTGTTTGGTAAATAAAAATATTAAAGTAAAACTAAAAAATGCAAATGCAATTGGTGGTTAACATGTTTATTGTGTTGAAGTGTAAGTATGAATTGAAGTCACATATTTGTTAAAAATTGAGAAGTTGAGTAATATATAAGTGAGAAAAAATAATAACCTAATGTCTTAAGTTTTTGTGTTGAAGGTAATGTCATGTTCTCTTATATATGAACTCGTGATCCATTGTTGTACAACTTCTCAGTTTGACCCAACACGCCATAGCCTAAGGAATGGAAGGAAGATAATTTTTTTGGAGCATATTTTAGTTTGCTAAGATCTGACAGATTTAAAAGGCGATAAATAATTCAATCAAGATATAGTATAAGTATCTCAGCTCAGCACATAGGAATGATGTCATATATCAAAAATCAATTAGAACAAATAATGAATTTAATATGGATGGAGGTTGATTATTAGATCTTTGTACACATTTTTTTTTATGTAAGTAGTTTTATTATTTTTATGTTTTGTAACTTTCATGAAGACATACTTGTATTTTCTTTTTATTAATACTATCTATTGACTTATAAAAAATAAAATTAAAAAATGATTATATTTTATATAATTAAGATTTTAAAAATCAGGTTTATACTTTTCATTCAATCACAATTTATTGATTATATGACTTTATCATTTATTAACAAATTAAAAAAATTTATCATACGTATATGATCGTAATAATAATTATATAAATTTTTTATAGGACATTTTTCTCTATAATTGTGTTAACATATACTAGCTAGAGACACGTTTCTACTATTCATTTCTTCTTTCACGCGCATTATCTGAACAGAAATACTATTGAGTGGGACTATGCAAAATGTTAAAATTTCCACCCTAAATCACCTTATAAACATCCAACTTTTATTCCTTTCCTCTTCGTTTCATCTGTCGTTTCCTTTTCTATTCCAAGAAATAACTGATAATGTGTTTGATTTATTAAAAAATATATTGGATAAAATTATTATTATTTTTTTAATTAAAAAGGTTACGAGAAAATAAAAAACAAATGCTACTTGACGTTGACAATTAAAGCTCACTTTTTTGTACATCAAGAAACCGTTCGATAATGTTTTGTTTCAACTTTCAAGTTCAAAATAGTAAAAGAATAGGGAAATGTGTTTTTAGTACTTATAATTCTTGTCAAACTCAATTTATGTCCCTATACTTTTATCTTAATAGATTTGATCTTAAACTTTTAAAAAAGAATATATGTGAATTTAGTCGTTCCTTTCTCAGAATTCATCAAATTTTTTTTTAAGTTGAGAAGACTAATTAAATTTATATGATTTTTATAAATTTGAGATCAATTCATTTATATAAAAGTATAAGAATCTTTGTTTAGCTACCAAGTTGTATCTTAAGGTTAAAGAAACTCCACCACGAGTATTCAAATATAGTCTTTATTTGTTGGGTGAGGGGACTCTTTATACTAGTTTTGAGAGATTTGATCCTCTTGATTTGCCTTTCGAGAGTTAGGGATGATTTTTTATGTTAATTTGTAGGCATTCTAGGAACGAGATAGGGGATTGTTGGGTTGTTAGTTTTCACAAGATTCTATGCTTGTTGAGTTGGTGGATTTAGTTAAGATGAGTGTTAACTGTCAAACGAGCTAGGGCAAGGAGGGTTTGAGAAAAAAATATACCAACTAAAAACATATTTTCTCCAAAAACAAAATACCTTTTATATTTCTTACCATCATTAATAATTGACGCTACAAATGATAATGCAATTTCATTAATAATAATCAACATTATCGTTGTTATCTAAACTATTACCACTATCATAATTAAAACCATCCTAATCATGATAGCGGAACAATTTTCAATAAGGAGTTTAATAACAAAGTTTTTAATATAAGTGCTCAAATTATAGCATTTAGTACAAACTATCTCATCACAACATCCGATATAGATAGTTTAATAATAAAGTTCCATAATAGACAACATAATGTAGAGTGGACAAATAACAACCCAAAAAGGAAATTTTAATGTATGGCAAGGATAAAATTCATGAATCATCTAGACCAAAGAAACAATTTTAATATGATTAATAAGAGGACAAGAGAATCTCCAATAAATGCACATGCATGCTTACAATTAATAAAAAAACTAAAAAAGTATTTTATAAGTACAGAAACAAACTAGCTAAAAAAATAGTCTTCAAACTATGTAGTGCTAAACCTAAATATGTCCAATATTCAACTCGAACCAATAGTTAATGAATTTGTGGTTGCAATATGACAAAACTTAGCTACTAAAAAGGCAGGATAAATCTCTCTCTTCTTTTTAATATAAGAATAAAGAGCTTAAAATGCAATGACTCATTATCATTTTTGTAATCTCTTCATTTTCTTGGGTGTTGTAGCTATTATTGCTAGAAGAATAATTATCATAAATGCTTCCACTAGTGTTGACATTATCACTCACCATTATTATTACCTATCATTGTCCTTGTTACTACCACTTTTGTTGTCATTGTCTTTACTATTATCATTATTTTTTATTGTTACTATTGTCATCATTATCATCGTCTTACATATTTAAGTAACTAAATATTTAATTGAATATTAATTTGCACATTATTTTATGCATGCTATCCATTATACATTACAAAAAAAAAATCTATTATTTGAACATTTGTAGACCAATTATATTTATTTTTCTTATATGAATGTGTATATTCAGTGAAACATGTGATGTTTAGCAATGTATTTTTGCTTAACACAATAAAAATGTTGCTAAAAATATTTGGGAACATTACTCATAAGTTATGAATGAATGTTTTTGTAACATTTTATCAAATATTTTGTATAGTCCATGTTAGTATGTTAGTGACTATTATTTTTAGAGACATAATATGGATATTAATTAATTAGATTAGAATAATTAAATAGATAGAATAAGAATAATTTTAGAAGAACAACACTAATAATAAACAAATTTAATATTAATAACTAAACTAATTATTTTTGTAAAGACATACTTTTTTAAAAAGTGGTATAATAAATTATAAAATGTGTTTATAGTAAATTTTTTATACTTACTCTTGGAGTAAGTGGATCTCTTATTTATTTATATATATATATGTATGATTGAGATTTAAGTCAAATCCTTAATAAAACATCTCACAATTATCTCTTTCTCCATAACTTTTTCATGAAGATCATCTAATTTTGTATAAATATTCAAACAATTAGATTTCATTAAATATACTTTTTGTAAAGAAATTGGTGTACTTATAATGTATTTTTGGAAAGGAATTGGTATACTTATAAGATTTATTATTTTTTTTGTAAACATAGGCAATTGGAAAAGATTTCTCAAGGATGAAGAACACCAACTTTGTTTTCCTTATTATGTCGTGGTTTATGCACTTGGTAAATTTTCCAAAGATTTGTAAACAGAGTGATAGAAAAGTTACTTTTGTAAGTTATCTTATGATCGTCTAATAACCTACTCATAATAAGAAAAAGTTTTCTATTAATGAATGATTCTAATAATAATAAAAAAAAACATATAAAATACGTGTAACCCATCTTTTAGGTTACAAGCATTTTATAAATCTTTCTCTCTTCTTGTGACACTAGAGAAGAAAAAAACAACTTCCTAAAAATAAACATTTCGATTAACGAGATGATCGCCTTTGACTAGTCTCATTTGTTATCATGGTATAATTCCATTTTAAAGTAGTGAATTGAAGTTTTAACGTGTTATGTGGTGCAGAGAGACGGAGAATGAGATCCTTAGTTCAAGCAAGTTGCACGCGCAGAATTTAACTACACCACAACTTTGGCTTCTAACATTACTATAATCGATTAGACATTACCGGGCGTGAGGGAACACTTATACTGATAGATATTTGAGAACTATTATTCTTTTTATTACAATGTACAAGATTCAACTAAGAAATTGGAAAAAAAATGAAAAGAAATTAATAGATGACATTTCAACGGTGGAAAAGTGATTCGTGTATTTATAATTTTGTCTTTTTTTTCTTTATAAAATAAGAGTTCAGTGATGGGTCAATAAAATACAGATTGTCAAGGATAGCAACGTCCCTAGCTAGGGAAATGCACTACAAACCTATACAAAGTAGGGTTATAGGGTAATGACTAATTTACATTAATTATTGAACACCCTCCGCTGCCCTCGTATTATTTCAACCATACATTTCAATTAAAATAACTACAAAGGAACAATTAAGCAATTAATCAAATAGATACAGACAAAAGGTCTTTACGTACCTTCTTTTTTGTACGAAAGGTCCCATCTTGTTTTCTTCTTCTTCTTTTAATTTTTCCTTTGTATACTTCATTCCTTTCTAAAATCAAGAATATAAGTGTGTGGTTTTCTTTTTTTGCTTAGATATTAATTCTTGATTGAGCGGTGAAAAAAATGCAATATATAACCTTCTTCAGATAATAATTAGCCTTGCAAAACTTAATTTTAACAAGTTCGTAACTATAAAAAAATGTTTATTTCTGTAATTTTTCACATAAAAAACAATTGTAGATATTTTCTATGACGTGCGAATTTTTATGTGAAAAATAATTTGAGTGAAGAGGAGGCACGAACGTTTTCTCTTAATTTGGGTGTTCAAATAATGAATATAGATTTTTGACATGAGTCAACATACAATTGTTATGCCAGTTGAATTCTACATTGTTTAAAAATTGAAAAATTGAGTAATGTATAAGTGAAAAATACTTATAAATTTAATGTTTTAAGGTTTTAGGTGTAAGGTGGTGTCATATTATTTTATATATGAGTTTATGTCTCATGGTTATATATTTTTCTCTTAGTGTTTACCTCCTCGATAATACCTAATAACTTATATCAGAATCAATAGTTGTGATCATGCTAGAATTGACAGATAGATTTCTTACAATGATGATTTAAAAAGTATATCTCCGTATCGTGTAAGGTTGAACGTAGTGTCTATTTTGTTATATATGAGTTTGTATCTCATTCTAACTAATTTTTATATAATCTATGCTCTTGAACATCATTAATGCTCAATTCTTTTTTAATTTTTTGCCAATAAAAATATAATACGTAGCAGCATTCACCATTAAAGCAAGTTCCTTAATTAGATTGTATATAGAAGCACCTCTACTTAAATGGGCTGACGATGCAAAAATGGCAGGTGATGAATTATTTTACGAGTAAATTGATATATGCTGTTATTACATATCTAAAATTCATATATTCTTTCATCTTTTAGAAACTTCGATTACGTTTACCTTTTTTTATTTCTTGTATTACATCAATTCCTAGATATTTTCTTTCATCTTTAAAGGAATAGTGTAATAAAGACAAACATCAAAGGGTCTAGGTAATTTTCTCTTTATTTACTTTGTATTATTTTTTATCCAAAATATTGAAAAGCATAACATTTAGGGTTATTTTCTATTGGTTTTTTATTTTATTTTTAAGGGATTAATTCTTTAAAAATGCTACTTGGATCGAAAATGTTACGTGTTTATAAGTAATTTAAATTGAAAGTAATTGTTATATTAATGTATACATGTATATGCACATATATATATATATATATATATACATAGAAAGAGGAAAAAATTTCATTACTCTAATAGTAAGTATAAGATACTTACTTTTCATCTCCACAATTGATTCTCCTAAAATCTAAATTATTATAATAGGTAACTAATTCAAACTAATAAATTTCAAGAAAATAAATGGAGGAAGTAAGTGAATCATATCTCATCCCTTCCCTCCTCTTTCTCTCTCTCTCTCTCTCTCTCTATATATATATATATATATATATATATATATGTATATTTGTCTCTCTGTCTACCTCTCTCATTGCCTATTTGTCTATCTAACTCTATTTATTTTTCTCTCTGTCTCTATGTCTATCTATTCATCAAGTTAGTTTAGTTGTATGGACAAAATGAATAAGATGAAAATACAAAATAAATAAGTAGATGACAGAGGCATAATATAAAATGTATTTTTTTAGGGTCCAAGAGAACAATAAAAATAGTATTGTGGTTTCCATCTTTTTAAAATTATTTCTCTCTTAAATCACTAGAACCAAATAAAGATGTTTTTTTAGAAGTAAAATGTTAGTTGTTAATGTTATAATTTTTTTAGTGAAGAAATTCAAACCCACAACCTCTCCCTTTTTCATCTCTTCACTTTAACATCAGACCAACCTTATAACTCTCAACTAAGGATTTATTTTTTTTTTCTATGATGAAATGTTTCTATTTGTTGAAACAAACAAAGCCTTACCTTGTATTTAGATAAAGAATTCTACAAATTCAAAGAAATCAAAATATATTGAATTTGAAATGCTTTCAATTTAAATGACTTCATTTTTGAAGATTTTTTTATAAGATAATTCAAATTTACTAAATTTTAATTTTATTGTTTGAATAGAATATTTTAATTCCCACAAAATATTAAAAAAAATTAATATTGAAAATTATGCATTAGAGTTTCTTATAGCTTGTATGAAATTCTCACGGCATGGTGGACTTGGCCATAAGAGTATGGACCCAAATATGTTTATTAGAGTACCTCCAGAGTACTGTGGAGTAGGCCAAAACATTATGGCTAATGCTTCAAAGCTTTGCATGTCATAATGGGGTCTCAACGGAACTCTTACAACTAGAGTTGGACAAATGGAGAATTTCCCCGTTTAAGTCTGCAAATTGTAAAGTTTGCAACCTACATAATCTGCCTCGCTAAACCTACAATTTAACGGACTTTAATTTTTCAAGTTCACATCTGCCTCGTATAGCCCACAAGTTAAACAGGTAGACTCGCAATCACAAAAAAAAATAATTTTTTTCTAATCAAATTATTTTAATATAATTAAATTACTTTTTTACTATTTTACATTATAGATTTTTTCAATAGTCATATAATACTTTGTTTTTAATATTTTCAATATTTTAAATTAATATTCAATAAATATGTATAACAAGTTAAATGTATATTATCTCTTAGTTAATATGGGGTTCACTTAGCCTGGCCTAAAAGGATTGGACTAAAAAAATCCTATATTTTAAATGAATTAAAAAAATGTAATTTGTATATTGTGCAAGCTCCAAGTTAAATAGATAGTTTAAGGGTCTAAACCCATTTACTTAGCGCTAGAGGAGGTGTATTGGAACTTTAAATACCTCACACAACTTCCACAACATGATGAACTTGGATATAGGAGTGTGGACAAAAATTTGGTCATCAACGCACTTCATAGAGTGTTGTGGCTAACAATATAGAATTACACATGTCTCATTGGAGTTTCAACACATCTCTACAACAATGTAGAATAGATCATCGTGTTGTGGTTGGAACACTAGAGTATAGTACATCTTAGGATTGTAACTTACACACAAAACTATGAATATGATTAAGATATCTCTTTGTAAGTGGGATGAAATTGTATATAGTTTATTATGATTATTGTTCATTGATTTTTATCCATTTATAGAAAGTATATACAAATGTGGATGAATTGAAGACTCTTGTAATGAGATTTAGTACATTTGTACATAACTCTTGTAGGTTGATCGAAAAATAATCTAACTAAACATTAGTCTAAAAAAAACTAGCTAACATCAATTGCAAAATTGTTTTGTGGACTTTAATTTAGAAATAAACTTTACCAAGTTCAGTTAAAAAAAAAGCTTGGAAGATGTTGATAAAAAAATATCTCGATAAAAAATAGCTCTGGCCAACTCCAGTCTAAATGAAATTCGATTGAAAAAAACATTTATTGAGATCTGCTAAAAAATCTTAATATTGTCTGGAAAATATCACTTTAACAAAATAAGAAGTATACTTAAAGAATTTTGAACTCTTACTTTTTTTTTTAATAAATGTAAATTTCATAATTTTAATTAATAAAAAAATTATGAATATTGTGTTTAATTTCTGAATTTTGTAATAAAACTAAAAAAGGAGTGTTAATGAAACATTATCAGAAAGTCTCTTTTATATATTATCATATAATTGGTTAAATTTTTAAAAAATAATCAATTTTAGTGTTTTTTGCAATTTTTTTCCTAATTTAATTGTAGATTTACTAAAATTCATCATTTTTAGAAATTTTAACCAATAATAATATGGAAAGTCTCTAAGAAAGTCTCACTTATACTATAGAAACATCTATTTATTAAAATTATGGAAGGCACTATTTTGATAGTTTTTGCAAATTTGCATTGTGTAAAAGAATTTTGGAAGAAACTTATTTTGATAGAAAAAGGGTAATTTTTTATTGAAATTATCAACCTTAAATAATTTTAATTAATTTACTTTATGAGTGTGTGTCTATATAGAGAGAGAAAGAGAGAGAGTGTGTTTAATTGGTATACATTATCAGTGTAAAAATTTTTACACTTTTATTCAATCACAACACTTCATTCATAGTAAATTTGTTGACTTTACTTATTAATACTTTAAAAGTTACATAAATGAAAAATTATCATTGAATATTAGTGTAAAAGTCTTTTATACAGATCGTGTATACCAATTAAACTCGTATATATATATATATCGTAAGGCATTTGAAATTAGGAAGAAGGCAAGATGAATTAATGGCTTATCAAAGTGAGCAGTAACCACTATGAATTCGAAAATACTACTCTATTACCTTTTTAATGTATGAGTTACTGAATTAACTAATTTGGACGTTGATGTCTTTACCATTTTGAGAGTTTAAAATGGGGAGTAGAAGTTTGGAGGCCAGTGACTGATCAATTTGAAAGAAGATTGTTAGGTTGGAGGGCGACCAATATGTCTTTCGTAGAGAGATCAGTGTTGGTGAACTCAGCTTTGTCGAGTCTTCCGTTTTGTTTCTTCTCCTTTTATAAGGCTCTGAAAAAGGTTTTGAATACTTTTAGGCGAATGCAATGTTCTTTCTTGTGGAAGGGAAATGACCAAGATTCTAAAATTGTTTGGGTGAGCTGGGATAAGGTGTGTCTCCCAAAAGAAGAAGGTGGTGTAGGAGTAAAGTGCTTGTGGGAATTTAACTTGAGTTTGCTACCTAAGTGTTGGTGGATATTTTTAACAGAGAAAAATGTTATATGGGACTCGTTGCTGAGATGTAAATATGACATGTTCCAAAAATACATAGAGGCACTCAGATCATTCTCCAAGTGCTCTAAATGGTGAGAGGATATTTGGGCTATTGATGGACCAAAGGTGGTAATCCAAGGTTGGTTTGCTAGCAGTGTCACGAGGCAGGTAAGAAATATAGAGGATACATTGTTTTGGGAGCAAAGTTGGTTAGGCGGTGGAGCGATAAGTACAACATTTCCTAGGTTGTATGGAATAACAGAAGACAAGTTACCACAGTTAAGGATAAATGGGGTTTACTGTCAGCAACCTCAGGGTGGATGTGGGTTTGACGGAGGGACCTCTTTGTGTGGGAGGTAGATTTGTTAAATTCTTTGGAAATGTTGTTGCAGAATATGGTTCTAAGGGTCATGTTTCGGATATATGGGTGTGGAACTCAAGTGCATCTAGTTGTTTCTCGGTGGCAGACACTTATAGGGTTTTAGGAGTTGGATCTAATCCTCGAAGCATTATAGATGTTGACCCTTACGTGTTGTACGGGATGTAGAAGGGCAAACTACCATCTAAGGTAATTGCATTTTCCTGGCGGTTACTTTTAAATAGACTACCCACCATTCATAATCTATTAGGCGAGGAGGGAACATTTCTCTACACAGTTCGATATGCATTTTGTAAGAATCATACTGAGGATATAAATAATCTTTTTCTATCGTGCACACATTCCCAATCGTTGTGGTACAAGGTGCTAAGTTGGTTGGGGCTACAACCACCACTTCGAGGGAGCTTGACCCAACTTTTTCTTTTATCTAGCTCATGAGTGGTTGGCAAGCGTAAGAGAAAATGTAGAAATGTTTTCTGCCTTGTTGGTTGTTGTGGATCTGGATATCTAAAGAACTCTATTATTTTTAATGATTCAACAGTGAAGTCTTTGGATATTTTGATTTCCATTAAGTTACTTTCATGAAAATGATTAGTGTTTCATTTGGATTTAATAGGAATGTGTTTTTTCTATTTGGTGTGTAAACCTTAAATTGTGTCTACTTAATATGAAATAGGATTTGCTATGAGATTGTTTTGTGATAAAGAGACTGTGCATGGTAGGACTGGTTAGTTATGGGTGAGAGAAGTTGTTTTAGATAATGTAAAAATTAAAACACTTTATTTCATTATAATATATATATAATATAATATACTTTGTTTTGCTCTTAAAAAAAATTGAGAGTTAAAACAAACCAAAAAATTAGAAAAGCTACTACGTCTCATAATGAAACAATGACGAAGGATTAATGTTTGATACTGTTCCCAGGTGAGTCTGTTAATCAATGTCAGAAGCAAAATAGTAATTTGGCAGACATATATGATCCCCAAAATATATGATTTGTGAAAGGACGAGTAGAGTCAGATCCAACATAACACCTACACCTATAGAGTAACACTACTAACACAATGTGGCATGAAAAATCTGCAAGATTCTGGATTTTGCTTAAATTTCGCAAAGGGTATAATGTGTTGTCGCTCTTCCATGTCCTATTCCAGAAATTTGTTACTGTAACGGTGAAAATGAACCACACCATGACCAAATCTATAACTAGACAGCACTCAAATCTCACAAGAAACAAAAACCATTAGAATAGAAAAGGAACAGACACATCCATGCATATATAGCTAGGATATAGCTTCTCCCTACCTATATCTACTGCCCTATATAAAATATTAATGTTTTTAATTATTGCGGAACATGCCACTATACCAGACTCCTCACTCCTGCATGTCTCAATCTGTGTGGCTGCTGCTTTCACGCTTCACAATTCACAATCACATTTCTGCTGTGTGGCCACATTACCTATCCAGACAAAATTTAAGATTTCTCCTTTCCCTTTTTTACTTTGCCTCAAATGAAACAAATTTCAACATTTCCCCTTATTAATCTATAATTACACTTTTTTAGAGTTTAATAACTTTGTCTTGTGAAAAAAATTAACATTGCAAAAATCTTACTTTGACTTTTCATATTTTTCTTAATTAAATTGGGTTTTGCATGTGTACTCCTGAGATGTTCTTCGACCATCTCCTTTTTCTTTCAGTCTGTTACTCAAATGGACCATCTCCGCAGTGTGCCGTGGAAATATCTCCAGCAGGACTCCAATATACGGTTCTTTTTAGTCAAGATATCTAATTTTAGAAATGTGTTGTTATTGGAAAAATATTTATCTATAGTTTTGAATTGCAACTGAAAAAACATTTCGGTTAAACAAAAGGTTGAGAAGGTAATTGAAGAGTTTTGGTGATAAGTTGGTATATATTAAGAAAGTAAAGTGGGGCTGAGTGCACGTGGAGTGGATGATAATACAGTACAGATTAATTATGCCGCGGTGTATATGTTATTAAATGAGTTGTTGACCACTCTTTTCTTCTGCTCGCCTTCAATACCCCTACCTAGTTTAATGTTCACTATTCAATGTCAAATCTCCATCTAGGTCAATTCAACCAAAATTCTTCATCTCCATTTTCTTTTTGCAAGAAAAATCCAAAACAAATACAATTCATTTTAAGTATTAGACTAATTAAATTTTTTAGAAGTATTAATTCCTCAGTTCAAAAGTATAATTCTTTTAGGCTAAGTGGCGAGTTTTTGGTTTTTTTGTTTTAAAATGTATTTTGAAAACATAAACATATCATCCAAATGGTTTTAATTTGTTAGTTTTTTTTAAACAATTTTTACTTAATTTTAAAAACAATAAAATTTGACCTACAAATTTATATTTTTGTTTTTATTTAAGTTCATCACTTGACTTCATTTATCACCACTGACTACCACATTTGACTGGCGGTCACTAACCATCGCCTTTGATAACCAGTCACCAACCATTGTTTTTGACTAGATGTTTGAATATACCACCTTCAAACTAGGGGTCATTGTTCTTCACCTTCAACCTTTACCTCCGACACTGATCATTTGTCATTATCATCGATTTTTTGTCTCTAAGAAGAAAAAAAAAATTATAATGTGGTTAAAATTTATATTATTTTTATGTGATTTTATATATGTCAATTTTATCAAACACTTCAATTACCTTATAAGCTTCTACTTTGAATCTTAATTTTTGGTGTTTTATCTTTTTATTTTTTTCCTAAAATTTTGGTTGTTTTAGAATTTTAAAATGACATTGTTTGGAAGAACTTATAATATAAGAGTTTATTCAATAAGAATTTCTTATATAAAAACTTATAGTATAAGCTGTTAAATTCAATAAACTATTGCTGCCATTATTTTTTCCTCTCATTTCTTACTGACTGAGATTTTTCACATATTTTTCTCTCTCCTCTCAATGACTGACATTTGTTCCTCACACTTTCATATAAATTTGGCTTTCTCACTAATATGTCCTTTATACAATAAGGATATATCTAGTGAGAAAGTCAAATTTATATGGGAGAAAGAGAAACAAATCTCAACCATTGAAATAAAAATTAATGATTGAGATTAACCACTGATTCTCTCTCTTCCAATATTTATTATCTATCCTTTTTTTTTTCTCTTCCCTTTTTTAATCGCCAAGATTTTTTAGATATTTTTCTCTTTTCTCTCTCAATGATTGAGATTTGCTCTTCTTATTCTAATATAAATATTGTTTTCTCACTAGATATGTCCCCTTGTTTTATATATATATATATATATATATATATATATATATATATATAATATATTGAAAGAGAGAATTGAGATAAAGAGAGGGAGAAGGATGGAGAGAGATGGAGAGAAAGAGGGATGAAGAGAGTGAGAAAGAGGGGGAGGGAGAAGGAGAGAGAGACTTAGTAATAAGTTTTAATTATGAGAAAGACAAAAAATGTGAGAGGTGAGAGTTGAAAGAAGTGCATATTTTTAATAAATTTAAAATAGCTTTTTTCAAAAAAACTACTCTAAATAACTTATTCAAATAAGTTTAAAACAACTTATGAACCTTATATAAATATTTTTATAAATGTATCCAAACATTTGTATAAATGTTTATATGATAGATAAAATCAAATAAAATATAAATTTTTTTTTCCAAGCACACATATATAATTAATTAAAAACAATTTTCAATTATATTTCTTATGTAGTAGATTAATTAAAACTACTTTTGGGGGAGTATTTGACAACTTTGAATTTTAAAAGATACTTATAAGATTAATGTTTTCTCTTAGTAAAAATAATATAGAAAATTGATTAAATACTGAAGTAGTTTAAAATATTATAATCCCTTCAGTTTTTTATAGTACTTAATAAACTAATTTAATATTATTAAAAAATATTTAATATAATTGGTAGCATTAAAGTTATATTTATTATAAATCTAAAATATAATTTATATGAAAAAAAAAGGATTGTGCATATCACATAATTCAATCAAAATAGTTTATTTATGAGCCGTTTGTCGACTTTATCACTTAATACTTTAAAATGAATATAAATAAAGAGTTGTAATTAAACATTGATGAAAAACATTTTTATATTATAAGTTCATACTAATTAAATTCAATTTATATATGAAAAATGTGTCTATTATAAATATAATTATATATAATTTATATTTTTGAGAGAATATAATTCATATATTAAAAAGTATTATTTATTATGAATAACCCGTTATATGCATCATTGCTGCCACATATTGCCTAGTAAATAACCCTTTCTGCCCTTAGAAGATATTGGAAATGAGAGAGAGAAAAGATACACAAGTTCTTGAACACAAAACACTTTATAAGCATAACTGATGAAAAATGAGATAAGTTTAAAAAAAATTAAAAATGTTCATGATTTCATTGTAATACATTTGTTGAAAATAAAAAAGGATTTGATATGTAGGGAGGATTTATGCAGTCCTCATGAGATGTAGGCTGAGTGATTCAGAGATAAGCAGTTCCTTTTTATGAGTTTGGCACATCTTCTGTACTCTGCTTTCAGCATCTCATTAATACTTTGCTCAATTCAGTAACCAAGTCCACTGTCAGTATCTTTGCCTTGTGATAATGTCATATCCAACTCACAAGATGGCTTCAACTTTCACTTCTCCACCTTATCACTTCTGTCCCTCTGGTCCAGTCCAATTAGTTAAGTTCAATTCAATTTCGTAACAAATAATTTGACTTAAAAGTTAATATTGGCCTTTATTAATTTGGTTGAAGCCCGGGTAAAATACGATTATGCTACCAGTTTTGTCTCCTTCATGTATTGTGTTAAGGGGATAATTAAATGGGAGGAGAAAAGTCATTTTACGTGAATCTTACATTATAAATAATTCACCATGATTTGTTTTAGAAGATCACATATCTAATTAAGAAAGAAGGTTTCCACAAATTATTTAGTCAAAAGCTTTCCACTAAATCTTTTTAATATTATCTGGAATCATACTATTGGAAAGAATCAGAAATCCCAACTCTTTCGAAAATCATTTCAAATATATAATCGGAGAAAACGTATTATTTAAGTTAGTTTTTAGATTGAATAAAATCTAAATATATAATTTTCAGATGTTACTTAAATAAAAAAAATTATTATATGATTTTGACCCACACATCATTCATAATTTCAATCTATTAATATGCAATAATATATAATTATTTAATTAATACAATTCATAAAATTAATTAATTAATTAATTATATGTTACGTTTATTAATTTATTAGTTGAGAATATCAATATCGTAATAACTCAGAATCATTTAATAATGTCTTCCTTGCTTAAAATAGGCTTCCATTATTTATATTATTAACACATCAAATCATCAACTATATAGAATTTTTATTTTTATTTGATACAATATAAGTGGAAATTTTTTATTTGAATTAAGCTCAAACACACAATTTTAAGATGATATAGGAGTTTATATTAGATTCCTTAAAAACAAGGTTTACCATAATTTTATATTATCTATGCATCGCACCAATAAGACACTAGCCAAATGATATTTTTTAAGGGACTCATGATTCTCGTGAATTATGAAAAACTTTCCTTATACAAAACCCTACGAGTATGAATTGGACTATGGTAATGAAAATATTTTGCATATAAAAAATAGTTTGTTTCGTATAGCTACTTATGAATTGATTGTAACATTTAAAATTATGGTTAAAAATAAAAAATAAAAACAAATATTTATTGTTTCAGTTCATGCTAAAAAAGTTACATCCTATTATAAAAAAAATAAAATTGAATCTAATCCAAATACACTATAATTCAATTCGAGAAACTTTTTTCAGGTCCAACACAATTTTATTTAAGTTTCTCTTGTTATAATACTGGTGATTTTTGTTGAAACAAGTTTAAAAAGTGAAGTGGTAAAGCAAGTTGAACAATATATAATTAAGAAGATGCACAAGTTGGTATCAAGTTAAATATATCTTCAATATTGAACAGTCTCATGTTCTCAGTAATTCCTACATTAACATTTAATTTAGTATTTGCATTCTTTAACAAATAAGTTTGCCTTCAAATGTTATGTACTATGGGGGAAAAAAGAACAAAAATCTGACCACAGTATAAAAACAAAGGAAAAAAGTCTGTGCAAGTTACAAAGATTTGGTGACATTTGTCGTATGTGGGAACAAATATATCGGAATCTATCCTTAAAAATAATCATTCAATTTTGTATATTCTTTTCATTCACATTTTTTTATTAAATGTAAAAATCATAATTAAATAGATACAAAGTGATTCAATTGATTAAAAAAGAAATAAAATGAGAAAAAGTCATGGTTCAATTTCATAGCTAATAAAAATTAATATTATTAATAATAGTAACATTTGACTTATATAAAAAAAATATACAACTATATTTTGTTGTCTTACTTAAAAAATTATGATAATGAAAAAATTGTGATTGAATGTTAGAAGACTTATGTCATACAACTTTTATAGTAGGGAGACAAATCTTAGATGGGGTTCAAGTGGTGAATGAATTGGTGGTGGATGTGAAGCAACGAAAAAAGGAGTTTGTATGCTTTAAAATTGATTTTGAAAAAACTTACGCTTTTATAGATTGACAATATTTATGGTATGTCATGGAGAGCATGGACATCGACATAGGTGTCCATATTATTAGATGGAAGCCAGACAAAAGAGTTTAATGTTGATCGAGGACTTAGTCAAGGCGATCAATTGTCACCATTATTGTTCCTAATTGTTGTGGAAGATTTGAGAAATGGGAAAGTCATCAGTAGCCTTAGGGATGTGGAAGGAGTATTTGGGGGGGGGGGGTTGGTGTGAGCGTTTCTCATTTGTAGATGATCCTATTTTATTAGCTAAAATGGATTGGGAGTTGTTGGAATTAAAGGTGAATTTTCATGAGAGTTGGCTGTTAGGAGTTAATGTGGCAAATGATTAGAACAGGTATCCTGGGCTTTGAATCAGATAAGGGACTTCTTGTCATTTACTTACTTAGGATTACCCACAAGTGTAGACCCCTACAAGTTAGAGATGTGGAACCAATGGTGGGGCCGGTTAAGAGGAAGTTGTCAGCCTAGGATAACAAATACCTTTTATTGGCAGGGAGAGTGGTGCTTGTGAAAGTAGTTTTGTCAGCCTTGCCTTGCCCCTCTACTTCCTTTCGTTCTATAAGGCACTTAAAGGTATAATTGGTAAACTTTATTCTCTATTAAAACACTTGTTATAGGGTGGGAAAAAGGAATGTAGAATAGTGCATTGAGTATCTTGGGAAACAATTTGTGAGGAGAAAAGGTCAGGGGTATTGGGGATACGTCACTTAGGTGGGTTCAATAGTGCATTATTAGGTAAATGGAAGTGGTGGTTGTTTATGGATCCTAATAGTCTCTGGCAAGGATTTTAAAAGCTAAATATTGGCGTACAAATGGTAATTGGGAGGTAAAAGGAAAATACTCCTCTAGATTGTGGGTGGATTTGAACTTAATTGGGAAAAAGGGCTTGAGACAATAGGATTGGCGGGACACTAATGTCAAGCAATGTTTTGGGGCAAAAGACACGGTGGGATTTTGGAGCTATTGTTGGGTGAGGGATCAAAGGCTATAGGATAAATATAGAAGCTTATATGGATTCACAATACACAAACGTATCATTGTGAAGGATGTCTGGGAGGAGGAGTTAGGGTGGAGGTGAGAGGGGAGAAGAAGATCGTTTGCGTGGGAGGAAGAGATGCTCACTGCTTTGTGGAGTAAGTTACAATCACACTGAAACTGAAGATTACAGATACCTGGGTGTGGGATGTAGATGAGTCTAAAGTGTACTCTATCTCTTTCGTTTATAGGGTACTGCAGAAAATGAAGATCAACAATATGATAAATTGTTAAATATAAGGCTAAATTATAATTCGTGTCCCTTATTTTATTCACTTGATGACATTTTGTCTCTCTATTTTTAATGGCTCATATTTTTTTCTCTTTATTTTGTAATTTCATGACATTTGAATGATTCTTTAGAAAATAGTCATTGACCATTGAACTATTAATGTTGACTTCCCAATTATTTGATTAAATGACTACCCACGTTGACAGATGGGTAAAAAAACCTAAAACTTTAGTTTTAATGGGAAAAAGTAAACTCAAAAGTCTAATTCTAAATAAAGAAAGAACCTTTTTTTCCTATTTTTATGCAAAAAATAAGTTTTTTTATCCATATAGCAATGTGAGAAGTCATTTAATCAAGTCACATGAAAATTTAATATAATAGTTTAACAGTTAATAACTATAATCTAGTGGATTGTTCAAATGTCATCAAATTATAAAATAGAAGACAAAATATGAGCAATTAAAAATAGGAGGACAAAATATTAGTAATTGAATAAATTGAGAGATACAAATTATAATTTAGTCTAAATATAATATGAACAAAAAAGGTTTTCCCAAAAGTTTGGTTATTTGCATAGAGGTTGTATGTTGACAAATTAGCTACTAGGGGGAATCTAGTGCATCGAGAGATCTTACACTATAATGATGTGGTGTACGACCTATATGGTAGGATAGCGGAGTCTGATGAGCATTTGTTTGTGCAATATGGTGTGGCTACCAAGGTATGATCATAATTATGTTCTTCGTGGAGGGCTACATACAAAATTACAAAATAATGTTAAATATCTCATTTTTCAATTTTTGGGTCTAATTAGTGGTAGAAAAGAGAAATAATGAGTGAGGTTTTTTGTCTACTTTATAAGACTTTGACGGCTTTGAAAAGTTATGAATATTTGTGTTTTTAAGCAACAAATACTAGACGTCCCAACTATTGTCCATCAAATATAGCTAAGCTTGTGAGAATGGTGTGTGTCAACCAAGTTAACTAAGTGCACACTTTTTATGAGAATGAATGATGAATCTATCTTGTAGCATTAAAGGGTAATGAGTAGATTTTATATTTCAGGTGTGGTATATCCATTTTGTCAAAATTGTAATCTTGAAAACACACTTTGGTGCTTTCGACTTTCTAATAATATTTTTTTTACTTATAAAAAAAATGTTAAGACTTACTTGTAATATTTAAAAGTCTTAATTAAATACATAAAACTTTACCTTATATAAGTTTTTTGTCTTTAAAGTTTCACCAAAAATCATTTTTGGTTATTGAAATTCAATTTTTTTTTTAGTCTCTGGTTCACTTTTAGTCATTCTCCTCCGGTTAACACCGTTAAAAAATTGCTTACAGACTCGTGAATCATTCTACTCCTCAACCCTAACTTTCTCAATCTTCAATTTCACATATGCACGGTTAACTACAATAGAATTTATAAATGGACAATATTAATATAAAAAACAAATTAATTTCAGGGACTAAAAAAATATTTTTGAATTTCAAGAACAAAAAGTGATTTTTTATGAAAGTCTAAAGACAAAAAACTTATGTAAGAAGCATACAACTTTTTTATAAAATAAGGGCTTGATTGGTTTGCTTTTGTTTTTTAGTTTTTCAAAAGAGTTTTCAAAAATAGTTTTCAAAAACTCTTTTCGGAAAAAAAGAAAAAAAAAACTTGTTTGACAAGTAATATTTGAAAACTGTTTTGAGGATGTAAAAATAGAAAAACTTTTTCATGTTTATTAGAATTTCATTAATGAAAAGCAAAAAATAACATATTCTAATTGTATTTTGAGTTTTCAAAACAAAAACTGAAAACTGAAAAGCAAAACTCTTTTTAGCTGTTCCAATTTTTTAGTTTTTAAAAATCGAAAAACCAGAACTGTTTTCGAAAATTATTTTTAGAAAACACTACCCAAACAAGTTTTTTAGTTTTTAAAAACTAAAACACTGAAAATAATTTTATAAAACTGTTGACAAACAAGCTAAATTCAATTTTAGTTCTCAAACTTGTTAGTTAGTTTAACAGAATAATCAATTCTTATAAATTTTCAAACATAAGTTGGATTCCTACTTATAGAAAACATCCAACCTTAATTTGCACCCTAGTCGTGAATTATATTAGTGAATGATCCAAGATTTGTCTACTTGCTTGCAATTTTAGCCAATAACATAAAGAAATCACTCCAAAATTGCAAATATTAGTAGTAGCCTTCAATTCATCTTATAATCTGATTGCTTTTCCGTTTTCCTTGCAACGCACACCGCTTGGTTGAAATAGTAAAAATGTGAAGTTTCAATTCCTTTATGTACGCATTAAACATGTATCAAAATTCCAGATTTTGGGCATCTCTGTTTCTTATTGTTAAGAATTATTTTCATTTTTTAATTTCTAAAAAAATCATCTAATAATTTAGCTGTTAAAATCATTTAAATATGCTATCTTTTTAAAATTAAAAAATAGAAGTTATTTTGGTTTCTTTTTTATTATTTTCTATTATTCATATACTTTCTAAATTATAGAGCATATGCAATGACAAATTTATTGAGAATAATAGATAAACTTAAGAACCATTTTAAAGTCATTTACTAAAGTTTTTATAGCTTTAAAAATTATTTTGTAAAAAAATTCAAAATTTTAAAAACAAATTAAAACACAGTCAATTCAACACACGTTCTAACTCTCTAAACACAGTCACTGACTAAATCCAAAAGCACTACCATAATATATACAAGAACATCTATATATGGAGGCATCTAGCTAATCTTTATGACGGTTTGATTCTTAATGTTGTCTCACACTATATGGCATGCATGAATACTAATAGGGAATTATATGATAACACTGGAGCTTTTGTTTCGATTAAGACTTGTCATTGTGTCTGATCTGATATTTGGTGAGTCATTATCGATGAGGTCATTTTCAAGATGTTGCTACCATAATCTCATAGGACGATTATGGTGTGATTTTCTAGATTCCCCGTAATATAGGGTGCTTAAAGAAATTTCTGTTATTTCAAGTTGGATTATCATGGGCCCTCTAACTATGACATCCTAACTCATTCAAGTGTGTATCGTTTTCTTAATTACTGTTTAATATTTTGCATGATTAACGAATATTTCTACTTTTCCAGAAAAAGAATCTTCTCTCCCTATTAAAGAAAAATTAAATTACATTCATAGTTTTGAAAATGATCCAGCTAGCAAGCTACTATTTCGAAAGTTGATTAAAAAATTACCAATAGGAACATTTTTTTATTAAAAATTATGATAAATTTGGGTATTAAAAGTTATAGTGAAGTACCTCTTGGTGTCTATTTTTCGTGCAAGTGACTTTTGGCTTGGAGCTCGAAAATTGTCATGCTTCAAATTCTTGGTTTCAAATTGGCAGCAACAGAAATATTTTGGATTAAACATATTTTAGTCCTTCAAAATAAATAATGTTCGCTTTACACATGTTTATTTGGGCAAGTTTTGAGAAGAAAAAAAGTGATCGAGTGAGAAAGCAGTCTGAGAGATCAAGATAGAGAATAATTATTTTATTATTTCGAAAATGAGAAGTGGAAAAGGAGAAAAAAAATGTGATGAGACGAAAAACACTTTCCTGACCAGCTGCATGGATTAAAATATAGAGAGAAAAACGCTGGGCTTATTAAAAAAAATTAAAAAAACATATTTAGTCTTATTTTTTATTTGTAAACTTTATTAAGGAAAAAAATATACTATACACTTATTTTTCTTTTTCCCCAATCTGCATAATTTGAAAGTATATTCACTTTTAACTCATTTTTCTTTTGTTTTAGTTGTTCCTATTATATTTTCTCTTGTTATAGTATTTTATCATCCAAATAAAATATTAATTTTTTTATTTTTAAGAATAGAAGATAACTATTATAAAATAATTATAATATTCACTCGTAAATAAACTAATTAAACAAGACTCTTAGAAAATATGATATGTAATTCGTATTTTCATAAAGAAGATAAAAGAAGACATTTTGTTTTATGAAAGACAAGGACAAGAGGTTTCGGGACATGTGTGTCTGAGGGAAAGGTGTTGTAGAACAGACTAAAGGAAGTCATACTACTAGTTGGTTTGAATCAAATGTAGAGAAGGTGGTAAGAAATAGGTGTGAATGTGTGGTGCAGAAACCAATCATTGAGAAGGGAATATCTACATTTGTTTTATGTATCACAGATACAAATGTGGGAAACAAATAAGTCGAAATGAAATATGTTGTGGAGAAGGCAACTCGGGTTGGGAATGTGCAATACTAATGCAAAACAAAGGGATTCTCTATCAGGACAGCGAATACATTCCTCATCAACCATAATTTGTACCACAGCATGGAAGTATTTGAGGAAAACTAGAGCACCATCTAAGGCATAAGCTTTTGCGTGGAGAGTTTTTGTTAAAGAGGTTACTAACAGGAATAACCTTTTGAGGAGAAATGTAATAGATCAACCAATTCAGACTTTTTGATTCACGGAGGGTGATTTTTTTTAAAAAATATCATTTTAAGATGGTTAATCCAAAAATTACTCTTATGGTATAGTTTGATTCAAACATGTTACACCATCAAACGTGTTGTACCAAACACCACACACACCTGACCGTTAGGTGTGTTTCGTCATGTGATGCAAACATGCTTGACTGTCTGAAATGTTTGAAAAAATATTAATTTTATAAATAAGAATTATATTATAATGATAAAAATTATAATATTCACTTTAAGTGTGACACACTACACCCTGTATCATAATGATCATTTACATTTAAGTAACTTTTCGATTCTTCTTTAATACTATAATATTCACATTTAAGCGTGGTTAGACTACCCTTTTTATAAAAAATATCATTTACATTTAAGTGGCTTTTTAATTCTTCTTTAATACTCTAATATTCACATTTAAGTGTGGTCATACTATACCCTATATTATAATGACATTTACATTTAAATGACTTTTCGATTCTTCTTTTAATATTCTAATATTTACATTTAAGTGTGGTCACGCTAAATCCTATATCATAACGATCATTTAAGGAAGCATCTCATTGGTGGAGAGAGAGGTTTGTCTGCTTTATGCTCATTTACTCTTCTTCATTTCACTAAAAAATGCATGCCAAAATCAAAAAGTCGCGCGCAAACGATCTCTCTCTATATCTATATATTGTAATTCTTTATCATTATAATTTTGTGTCAAGCACTACAAACAGTCAGGTGTGTTTGGGCCACATGGTGAAATAGGCCTAATAGTCAGGCATGTTTGATGCAACATGCTTGATGATTTGGTGTGTTTGGATCAAACTACATTATGACCGTAATTTTTAAACTATCTTTTGTGGGGTCAAAAAGCCACCAAATCAACGAATGTTCCTTTTCTGTAATGAACATATGAAGACATTGATCTAACCACCTCCTTTTTCAAGGTAAATTTTTGTACTTTTTTTTGTAAGAGTGCTATGATTGGGCCAAACTCTGCAAATCAACGTATAGATTAACATGTTGGTGTTGCAACGGGTGCTAAATCTAGAAACATGTGGATGCATTCTAGAATCTAGATGTTGTGGACATAGAGAAATAGACTGATTTTTAATGAATATACATTATGTTATAAAATAGAGCATATATTACAAAAGTCAAAGTCCCATATTGGTTGGATTAGCTATATGAGAAGTGTTTATATAGAAATAAATAAACAAGGCTTAGTAAAGAGGCTTACAAGAGGGGGAAGTCTCATGTGCATGAGCTTGTCTATTTTCCCTTTCTATGCATGCGATTAAACAGATCTTGTGAGCCTTTTGTGAAAATGGATTTAAAAAGTAATTCTCAATAGTTTTTTAATAGTATATGTTGCATTCAATTGACAGTAGTAGGATAAAGGAGATGAGAATAATTATTAGTCTTTTCTTTTGAAGGTTTTAGTTAAGTTTTGAGAAGTTTTCGGAAAGTTTGTTATCGGAGAGGGTTGCATTTAGCAATACTAAAAACACTTGGTGCTATTTATATAAATCTCTTTTTATTTTAATTCCTTATTTTATTTTTCTAATTTTCTTCCAAAGGCCAGTGTAAGTTTTCTCTCCAACGTTTCTCTTTCGATTGCTTGCATGGTCGACCATTTGTTGACTGATTTCAACGCATAGCTCTTGTTGTTGAGTGATTGCTATTATAGGTAAGTTTGTTCATGAATCAACAAACCTGTTTATGATAATTTTCGATCATGTTGTTCCTGTTAAAAGGGAATTCCTTTGAAAATCCTAATTTCTAAGGTTCTTTGTTAATTTGGGAAATTCATGTGAAATCTCTTTAGGTGGATTTCCTTTTTTTCTTTTGAGTTACTTTTGGAAAGGAGAAATAGGTAAGAGAAGCTCTTTTGTTGATTTTTGTCAATGGATAAGTGATTTGGTAGTTGAGAGGTTTGAGCTATTTGAGATAACGAGTATTTTGACTATATTTTGAGCTATTTAAGATAACATGTATTTTAATCATGTTTTGAGCTATTTAAGATACATTTATTTTAATTGTGTTTTTAGCTATTTAAGATAGTGTGTATTGATTTTGTTTTGAGATAATTGAGTTAACGTATTTATTGATGGTGATGTGAGCTAATTGAGTTAGCGTATTTATTGATTGTAATGTGAGTTGATTGAGTTAGCATATATTGATTGTGATTTGTGCTATTTGAGATAACGTATATTTGGATTTCATAGTTGAACTGTTTAGGATAACGTGCATGTTAATTGTATTATTGAGCTATGTGTGATAACGTATATTTTGATGTATAAATGAGCTATTTAAGATAATGTGTATGTCAATTATAAATTTGTAGTGATAAAGTGTTGCATTGAATGCATGATAATGTGTTGAACTAATACTTGTTTTGAGAAATGACACGTGATTGAAATGAATTATGGTTCTTGGAAATTAATGATAATGGATTGAGATATATGATGTGTTGTGTAGTTGATGATTATTATGTGAGTGATGTTTGATCTTGAATTGGACAATTTATTGGATAGTTTGGATGTGGCGATTACAGTAGGGTAACTTAGTTTTGATTGAATTGATTTCCTGTACTAGAATTGAATTTACTAGAATGACAATGTATTATTTAGAATTGTGATGTAACACATATGATTGGAATGCATGATGAAGATGTATTTATTGATGTTGTTGGTTGCGGACAGTTACAGTTGGATAAGCCTTGGATGATATGTTTGGTGGGGTACATCGATGTTAGGAACACAACTGGAGTCAATGTAATCCCGAATATTAAATATGCAAGGAATATTTATGTGATTTACATTATTGTTCTGATACAAGATATGCAAAAAGGTGCTTAAAGGACATACGCAAAGGACATACTCGGACGCAAAGGACATACTCGGATAGCAATTATGTGTCACAATGTGTTAGATAGACACTAGAAATTGGTTTTTGATTGTCAGATGAATATTGCTTAAACTTAAATGGGTGGTAATACAGGAAGATTGGACGTCTGTCACCAATTGGAAGGGGTCTTAAGTCACCTCGGTGTCTGAATTCAATGTAGATATTGTGGAATATGTCGCGTCTGAACATGTTGTTGTGTGAAAAACTTGTATTCAGGGGGATCTAAGTGTGTTTGATTTGATTGATCGGCTGTGAGTGCTTATGTTCAGGTGGAGTATAAAAGTGATTAATTGGTGTTTACTATTAGTGAATGTGTTAATTGTACTAAACATAAATGTTGTGTAACTTTCATGCTCCATGACTGATGTAATGGTATATTGCATATTATGTAAGCTTATCTTTGGAATGTGTGTGTTTTTTGTATGACTGTGATGATCGTTCTTTGCACGGAAGCAGATAGCAGTGATGATGCGGATAGACAGGATGGTCTAGAGTGAAGTATGTTGAATTATGATTGAAAGTTTCACAGGACGTTATTTTATTATTGAATTACTATTATTTGAATTTAGAGGCATTAATGTTAAATTTATGTGATTGTTATATTTTGTTTCAAATTTTGAATGCATAAAAAAGTGTATGATGTTATATTGATTATGATATGATGAAAATTTTATATCTCATTATTTGGGAATAAAGATAATAGTAATTTAAATAATTATAAAAGAAATTTTGGTGTTTGGGATGTTACATCATTTATTGTCCAACGGCTACTCCAATGGCTTTCTTGAGCTTGAAGGTGCTACCTGAGTACTATAAATAGTGTCTCCAATGTGTTGTCTCAAAAAATTCAGAGAGGTTCATATTGTATCTTGAGAGACTTGTAGGAATACCTCAAATAAGTTTTTAAGGACAGTGTCAAACATCTTCGAAAATTGATTTTGTACTGAAAAGAACAACACATTGTCTTTGCATTAGGCTTTTTTATAATATGGTGTATAGTTCTTGGGTTATTGTATGCTAATAATAAAGCTTATTTTTCCTTATAAAATCACAAAAACACATTCTATTATAATGTGAAATAAACTGTCACTTTATTATCTTTGATTGACCTTTAAAAAAAAATACAACATGTTTATGTGAATTTTAAAATGGAGCAATTTTATTTTAAAGGATTAAAAATTTAAAATTTAAAATGAGTCCCTAATTCTTTATTTTTTGTATTGATAGAGCATCTCTAAGGGTCCATTTTGAATACTGATTTTGAAAGCAAGATTAAGAACATCCATATGAGTAAATGAGCTTGATCTCCATGAAGAGATATGTTTTTGTAAAAAACATCCAAGATCAACAACTTTCTAATAAAAAAACATATTTAATTGTCTTACTCTTATTCATACTCGCCTAAACCAACAAAAATTCGAAAACAAACTCAAAAATCAACCCAAAAAACAAATCAAGGACAAGTCAACGTAGATCAACAACAATATAAAGCAAATCCATAACAAAGAACCCACAGATAAATAAAAAAAGAAAAGCAAAACCAACCACCAAAAATAAAAATCAAAACTTTGAAAAGAAAGAGTGGAGAGAGAAAGGGATGAGAGAGATGGCAATGGTCCTAAGAGTGGAGAAGAGAGAAAAGGGAGAGGAGGAATGGGTGGCTGTGAGAGAGGGGAAGAAAGAAAAGGAAAGGAGAAGGTTTTGTAAGGAAAAAATTAGTGAGTGTGTGTAGAGTGTAGATTGTATCATCATTTACTATAAATTATTTAAATTATATAATCATAATTAAACTATATTATTTAAATTATATAATCATTTAACCTGTATAATTATTTAATATAAACTATTTAATTTAAATAATAAAAATATTAATTTAATTAATATAATTATATAATTTAAATTATTTTAAAATAATTTAAAAATAAATATTAAATTTGATGACGTGACTTTGCAAAAATACATTAAAAGTGTTCTAAGATTCTGTTAGAGTCAAAAAATGAAATTGATCTTAACATGACAGGATTTCACAAAAAAAAAAAAAAAAATCTTTGATTACCTTGAAGATGTTCTTATAATATTCTTTCATAGTATTATCATTTCATTTTAATTAAATAAGCGATTGTAGCATATGCTTACAACAAACCAATTAGTTTTGAAACAATTATGGTATAGCAAAAAGCAGTATAGAAAAATATAATTGATAAATAGAATGGGAGTAATTACAGAGCTCAATACACTAGCCAGAAGCTATACTACTCGCTAGTTTTGAAAACGGCTTTTGCTCACCTAACATCCTAGTAAATGTTAGAAATTTTTTTCTTGTAAAAAAAAAGTAAATAAAAATAAAAATGTTAGAAATGTTTTGCCCAATGCTAAAAGGAATGTCTGCCTTCACCCAATTAACTTTTTCAGGAAAGAAAAAAAAAAAACTTCCAAAAACAATTGTTGGTAATGGAAAAACTAGAATATCTTTGTTGTAATTAATGGTCTAATATATATAAAATAAACATTCTATCTTTTATTATCTTTGTTGAATATGTTAGTTGAACAATAATTATTTTATGAATTTAAAATTTTGATAATAATTTAATAGCACTTTAATTGATAACTATGAAGGTCGGGCCCTACTAGCTACTACTAGTGCCCGTTTTCCTTTCCTCTTTTCTGCCCCTCCAAACCCTATATTCTTTAATTATAGCAGCAAACAAAGACTCCTCAACTCGGTACATGTACAACCAGCCATTTAATTATCATTATCAATATAAAATCAATTTAAGATGCATGCATGGTACTTCACAGTTATGAGCCACATGGAAACATTTACACAAATATCTACAAATGATTTTTTTTTTCCGTAAAAATATTTTATTCACTACATTTTTTGTTTTTTCAGATATTACTTTCTGTTTATCTAGCAGGCTGGACACTAACAAGTGGAGATATGTAACTATATGAGTGGAGTTATTTTGACTTAATAAGCAGTTTTTAACTCGAGTCTTAAACATAATAATTAAATATTTAAAAGAAAAATTTTATTATTTCATTTAATTAAATTTGTCTTTTCTAAAGAATATAAGTGACATTTATAAATAAAGTAAATTACATTCTTTTGAGTGATCTAGTTTAATTATATCTTTTTATTACCAATATCATTATCTTTAGAGTTGTTCATTGAATCGAAAGACCCAAAGATTCAATTTAATCCAAACAAATTGATTGATTTTTTTGTGATTGGATAAAACTTGACTTCATTCAATTAGACCTAATCCACTACGAGTTGTGTGTTGAATTTAGTAAAGTGAACTTAAGATCCAACCAACCAGATTATAATATTAAATTATTATTATTTGAAATTATATGTTTTATGATTATGTGTTTTTTTTTATATTATGTGTTTTGATACTTTGGACAAATTGTATAGTTTGTGACTTTGTCTTTACTTTTATGGCTTATTTAGCCTGAAGAAATTATTTATCTTTACATTTATTTTAAATAATCTAATGTATTATGGTTGAGTTGTATCTTGAATTTTCTTAAGTAAATCTCCTATGGGACCTCTAATTGCCTCTTGACTTTTAATTGTTCCTTTATTATTGCCAAATCTAGTATTTAGAATCTTGGAAACACAAGCAATTAATATAACTCTTAGAACACTTATCGAAAGGACATGTTAATTAAAATTGTGTACATGAGATAGTCAAAATATATATTTTGACTTCCAGTTTGATCGAAATACCCTTACCAACAAGTATAAAAGGAAACATGACATTTCGGTCTTCAACAGACAAAAAATGAATAAAAGCTTTTATTGGAAATATTATGTTTTAATTAAAAGAGCTAATAAGAAATTACTTAAAGAAAATTAAACCATTACTATAATTACTTATGCCTTAATCAAAATATAATATCCAACAAATAAAGATTAGTCATCAGATAATACCTAACAAAAAAAATCTTACTAACAAGTATAAATAGGACACGATATCAAGGTAAACACATGATCTCCTTGTGTTAACACCTTTCTAGTACAATATCATTCAACTTAGAAACTTTTTAACTTGATTGTCGAAATCCTTTTCTGTAGAAACTCCTACACCAAAATCTCTTGAAGCGATTCTCGACTGCACATTCAAAGAACAGTATCCGGTTATCCAAACATGAACAAATTGCATGAGAAGTTAGAGTCAATTATCTCCATTCTCTTGGATATTTTGTTATTTTGAAAATAACTAGGTTGGCTGACAAGGTTATACATTTCAATCTCGATGAATTTTATTTAAATCTTAATCCAATATATTGATTACATATAAATACTTAAATACTGCTTATTGTAATTTTATGTTATAGAGAGATACAATAATAAACGGCAATGCTATTTAGTACGGAAATTTATTCACTAATTGACTTTTAGTGTTGTTTGGGACGTGAATTATGCATGCTATTTGTGACATGTATTTTTTGCTTGATATGATAGTGTTGGATTTGGATAATTGGACTTGTATTTTAATTTAAGAATGTTACTTTTTACACCGATCGGATTACTTCCCACATCCATAAATTTAAAACTTTTCCTAAATTGGTCTTATATTTTTCATTAAAACTTATGGGTGTTCATTATATTCTGGGATGCAAAAAAACATATTTCATAATGAGTGTATCTATAATAAAAAATACATGATAACATTTCAGAACTCACATTTAGAAAAATAAGAAATACATTCCGGAATGGTGATTCCAATAAAATATACTTTCATAATATACTCATCTTGTAGAGACTCAGAGGATCAAGTTGACAAATATTATAGGACACTAGCTAGGTGACTCTAGGTCCAATCCCCATATGTTGGCACTGTCAACCATTGATTTTGTACGAGGTTGATACTTGATATATAGTTAATCCTCCGTTTTAGATGATCGAGGTTGTAAAACACAGGTTCTATACATTTGACAACCCTTATATGGGTGGTGATTTTGGATATACCCTTCGTACCATTCACTTGCAGGTTCTATACATACGAGGCACATTCCAAATTTAGCGTGGAGAAAGAAGGCCATGGCATAGGTCAAAAGAGACACCCAAGTGAATAGCGTTGCACTTTTTTGGTCTTTCTCTCTTCCACATACAAACGTCGGAGCTTAAAATGGAGATTGGCCTTAGACTCACAGTTTGTTGACAGTCTTGTATTAAAGTAGAGTTAGCTTCACCGCTCTAGGCTGATTGACTCCAAATGAGTTTATTTTTTAAAAAAATTATCAGTATGGGTTTCTTTTGAAAAATATTATCAGCATGGGTCTGTTTTGGTAGTTGATTCGGTCAAACCGCAATTCCAAATTGCGGTTTCGTTGCCACGTCAGCAACGTGATTACGTGGAAGCCAGCGTGGAAAAACGAGTATGAAACCGCAAGTGGGAATTGCGGTTTGTTGTCCAATGGGTAAAAAAACACAGAAAACGATGCTTGTAAAACCGCAAGTCAGAGTTGCGATTTTACTGGGGTTTAACCGACCCCCTTTTTACCCGACGGTTGCAAAAAAAATACAAATTTCTACTCATATAAAACCGCAAGTCACATCTGCGGTTTGAATTAAATATTATTTTTATCATAAACCGCAAGTGCGAACTGCTATTTATGTTAAATATAATATTTAATACTCATCAAAGTGACTGTAGTTTAGTGGTGAGAATTCCACGTTGTGGCTGTGGAGACCTGGGCTTGAATCCCAGCAGCCACACTGTTAAAATATTTTCTAATTTGCTATCTACGCTACCCCTAAAATTATGTTCTTGTTGGTGCAAAAGTTTGTCCGTAATTAAAACAGTGTGTGGCTGCTGAGATTCGAGCCCAGGTCTCCACAGCCACAACGTGGAATTCTCACCACTAAACTACAGCCACTTTGATGAGTATCAAATATTATATTTAACATAAACCGCTTGCGGTTTTATGTGTGGCTGCTGGGATTCGAGCCCAGGTCTCCACGGCCACAACGTAGAATTCTCACCACTAAACTACAGCCACTTTGATGAGTATTAAATATTATATTTAACATAAACCGCAGTTCGCACTTGCGGTTTATGATAAAAATAATATTTAATTCAAACCGCAGATGCGACTTGCGGTTTTATGTGAGTAGAAATTTGTATTTTTTTTGCAACCGTCGGGTAAAAGGGGGGTCGGTTAAACCCCAGTAAAACCGTAACTGTGACTTGCGATTTTACAGGCATCGTTTTCTGTGTTTTTTTACCTATTGGACAACAAGGCGATGCTGGTCAAAGACCAGTCAAACCGCAATTCCCACTTGCGGTTTCATACTCGTTTTTCCACCCTGGCTTCCACATAATCACGTTGCTGACGTGGCAACGAAACCGCAATTCAGAATTGCGGTTTGACCGAGTCAACTACCAAAACAGACCCATGCTGGTAATATTTTTCAAAAGAGACTCATACTGCCCACCGCTCTAATGGAATAGTATATTATTAAAATATATTCTCTAATCACTATTGTGAAGTGATTTTATAACTTTCGAGATGATTATTTTGACATCCTTTTTTTACCTTTTCAAATAAATGTTTTGGAATGTTAAGTTATAATACAATAGTATAAAAGTAAAATTCAAACCTTATCTTGTAAGTTAATTTTAGGAGGTTGAGTTAGGTTCAATTTCACTAATTCTCATATGATATTAGAGTTTATCCTAAATCTATTAAAAAGGTCACTCATCATTCATATAATAACATATGATAGTATATAAGTAAGGTACAAACCTCATCTTACAAATTGTTTTTATAAGACTGAGTTAGATTTAATTTTACCAATTCTAATAAATTCTAATAAATGTAATTTAAAATATATTTTTTACTTTGGATAAATCAATTTGGAAGGTATAAAATTCATTTCAACACACACACACCTCATATATCAAGAAGAAAATTGTAAAAGTCCTAAAAGTAGAGATAAAAAAATGAAGTAAAGAAAATATTGGCAAGGTGGAGGTGAATATTCAAGCATTGAAGGATAACAAATTTGGTTTTGATAGGAAAACTGAGGAACAAATTCTAAGTGACGAGGAGATCAGATCAAGGATGGAGGCATTTGGTGAGCTAAAAAATTGGAGTTCCTACCAAGATACTCTGTTGGCCCAAAGAGCAAAAATTAAGTGGCTAAAGGAAGGGGACTTGAATTCTTGTTTCTTCCATATGTCAATTAATTAGAGAAGGATAACTAATAGCTTAATTGAATTAATGATTGATAGGGAATATATAGAAGACTCTTGTCAAGTTAAATAGGCAACCTAATAATACTTCCAAGCTAGATTTCAATCACAAGTGGATGAAGGGGTAATATTGCATGGTTTGGATTTCAAAAGCCTATTTGTTGACCAACAAAGCTAGTTAGAGTATAAGTTATCTAAGGAGGAAATCAAGGTTGCAGTTTCAGAGTGTGATAGTTCAAAAACCCCTAGTTCAGATGGATATAACATGAAGTTTGTTAAACACTTCTAGGAGATGTTAAAAGGTGATATAAGGAGGGTTTTGGCAGACTTTAATAGATTTGGGAAACTTCCCAGGGGCTTAAATGCATCATTTTTAACTTTACTTCCTAAAAAGGAAAAACTTAACGGTCTTGGGGACTATAGATCCATAACTATGATAGCTGTGATATATAAAATCATTGTGAAAGTGTTGGCTCGCAGGCTCTAAGGGGTTATGCTTGGTTATATAAAAGAAACCTAGATTGCATTCATTAAAGGAGGCAATTATTAGATAGCATGGTCATTGTAAATGAAACTATTTAGGAGGAAAAACAACATCAGAAGTCATTACTGGTTTTTAAAGTAGATTTTGAGAAGGCCTATGACGCAGTAAGCTGGAATTTCCTGATCTATATGGTTAAGGGCTTAAGGTTTGGGGATAAATGGATTAGTTGGATTCAAGGATTCTCCATTTGTAGTTTATCTCAGTTCTAGTAAATGGAAGTACTTCATAGGAATTTCAAATGCAAAGAAGTTTAAGACAAAGGAACTTAATGCAATGCAATCTGGATTGCTCCTCTCATGATCTTTCTTCTTGAAGGTTCTAAGATGAGGGAGATGAAGATGGAAAGTAGAGAAATGGTGATGGGTTTGCCACTTCTAAAGAAGATAAGTCTAGTTTGTAGAAACTTGCTACAAGGGAAAGAACCCTTAATAAAAGTCATAGAAGCGCTCTTACAATTTAGAGAGAAAGAGACACTCACAAAGAGTCACTCAAAGAGATTTCTTATAAAATGATCGCAGTTGGCTACAAGTGGTAAGGTGATTGCTATTTATAGAGCTAGGGGGAAGGGTGGACATGCTCTTAGTCTTAGGGAATAAGGATAATGCAAGATCCAAAAATGGTCCTAGATTAGTGGATTTATGTTTCCTCATGTGACATTAGATCCTAAATAGTAGATCTATTTCCCTTAATTTAAATTCAAATTTGAATTAAGAGATAAGTAGATGCCACCTAGGATGGAGAGAGAAAGTGGCACCACATGGAGGGAACATGTGGGTCCTATATGAGACTCATGCACATGTGTGTTTAGGAGGTGTGGAAATCAAACAAGGGGGTGTGAAAATTAAAATTCACACATCCTCTTGCTCTAAAAAGGTCCTCCTTCTAACATAGACCCACACAAATAACTAATGCACCTCATGCCCAAACACAAGGGGAAATAAGTCTAAAATACAAAGGCCCTAAAATACTACAAGTACTCACAAAATATCTTCATCCTACACAAACTAAACAATATTTACAAAATATTTTAAATTATAACCTTAGATATCTTCATGAAACTCCATCCTAGCTATGTCTTCTTTCAATCCTCCTAGCAAAGAGTCCTTGCTAGATGGGATTGCATCACAATAGCTCCATTCTTATTTTTAATTTAGCAAAAGGACTTGGGGTCTAATTAAGTGGAAACTTCATGTAAATCTTCTATTTGGACTTAAAATAAGTAGGTAAGGAACTTAGGTGGTTTTCCAACAATACGCAAATGATACCATATTCATGGTGACTCTATAAGTTTATAATGTCTATTCTCTTAATAGTGTTCTTATGTGTTATGAAATGTCGTCAGATTTAAAAAATAATTTCCACAAGCGTAGCTTAGGGACTATATGGGTGAATAATGAGGTCTTGTGGTCCTTTCTAAGGATTCTTAACTACAAGGTAATTGAATTATTATTCTCCTACCTGAGGTTCCAGTGAGGTGAAATGTGAGAAGTGAGAAAGTCTGAAAACCAGTTCTTGACAAAATGAGAGAAAGTTAACATATTGGAAACAAAAAAATTTATCTTTGGGTGGGTGGATTTGTTTAATCAAATATACCCTTTCTTCCATTCCTTTATACTTTGTTTTTTTACAAGATTCCAAATAAAGTGGCTCTCTCCATTCAAAGCATGTAAAGGAAATTTCTCTAGGTGGATTGAATGAGCACAACAAATTTGCATGGATTAAATGAGAGCTAGTATGTAGATAGAAAAGCAAGGTTGTCTGGGAATCAAAGATGTCATGACCTTTAATAAATTTATTCTTGGTAAGTGGCGATGGAGGATACTTTAGGGTGAGGATTCTCTTGAGGTCAAAATCTTACAAGCTAGGTCAGGGATGACATAAGAAGTAACCTGGTTTTGAAGTAGTGTAGAGGGGGGTCTCAGTAGTGGCAGGATATCTTGAAGGTCGTGTCAGATGAGGGAGTGAGAGATTGGTTTGTAGTTAATGTCAAACCTTTGGTAGGAGATAGATCATTATTCAAATTTTGGTAGGGCAGGTGAGATAAGTTGGAAGGGCTAAAATCAATGTTTCCTAGATTGTATATCCAATCAGAAAAAGGCTTTTTTTATATGAGGTTGGGGGTTGGAATGGGGAGAGGTGGAAATGGCGGTTTAGTTGGAGGAGAGAGTTTTTTAGTTGGGAAGAACAGTGGGTAAAGAGCTAGAAAAGGTTCTAGAAGGGGTACAATTATGGCATGATGTGAGACATGGTTGGAAGTGGGTACACAATATAGGAAATAATGCACTCTTCTCTGTAAGAGAATCCTATCGCTTAGTTTGTGGGAAGTCCCAAGGCTATGATTCACCATTTATTAACATGTTATGGAAGTCTAGGATGTCATCGAAAGTCTCAACATGTATTTGGAAGGTAATTCATAATAGGATCCCTACTAAGGTTGAATTAGAAAAATGGAATATTTTCTGTTAGATGATACTTCTTGCCTTGTATGTCGCAATGAGTTGGAATCAGTGACACATTTATTTTTTATGTGTGAGTCATCTTCTCAAGTCTGGATGAAATACTACTGATGGTTAGGTTACCTAGGTGTTTTGCCCTTAGACTGTCTATCTCATCTATGACAACATCTGGGTTTTATGAAAGCCAATGGAAAAAAGCATATGGAAATTATCAGCATAATTTGGTTGGCTTCTCTGTGGGTTATTTGATTGGCTAGAAATGCTTTGGTGTTTTAGAATGCGTCCTTTAATGTAGAACAAGTTTGCCAGTTGTATTTATAAAGATCTTGGTTGTGGGTTCAAGCTCTTTATAAAAATTTGTCTATTTCTTTCTATGAGTGGTTCGTGTCGCCCGAGTACTGTTTCACTAAATTCAAGAAGAGGTAACCCTTTATGCTAGTTCTGGTTTGGTTTCTGTTTTTATTGTGTAGGAGGGAATTGCAAAATTTAGGGTTTACTCTCTTGTTTGGGTTTTGTCTTTTTTATGTGTATGAAGGGTATTGATAAATCTGAGGTTTATCCTATATAGCTTCTATAATATGTAAGCATTATCATGTCATTGCTTATGACATAGTGGTGTATTATTCTTGCTGAATAAATTTTTTTATTTTTAAAAAAATAAATCATGTAGAGTTATAACATTAGTAAAAACATCAATATCTTCCTCATGCCTATCCTAAAAAATAATTGTACTTATCGCAAGCCAAATGCATCAACATGTTCCATGCCAAATGGCTAATTATATTCCTACTGACACTCTAATTTCACCACCAAATTGCACAAAATATTGATTTAAGATATGAGGTGTCACAAAAGACCAACCCAACACTACTCACTAACTAGACTTAACAAACTTATTTTAAGAGTTATAACACACTTACTTTTAATCTTTACAGTCTATTTTTTTGAAATCTAATGGTCCTAATAAATGGCTAATTTTAATTATTAGATTTTTAAAGAACAAATCATGAAAATAAAGAGTTAACTTCTTATATTTATTAAATTATTCTTAGAATAAGTCAATTTTCTCTCTTTTAAAATTTATTTTTTATCTTTTATAGACTACTTAATATACTTTTATATGTAATTTTGAAAATTTTTTATTTTCAAATTTTTATGTTTAGTGTTTTATATTTTATGTTTTATAAAAAATAAAATAAATCTAAATTTTTCTTTTATAATTTTGTGGATCTAATCCAATCCGTTCTTAATTGAATTGGATTAGATTGGATCATTAATTTTTTTTTCAAATTTAATATGATCCAATTGGATTAAAATTGATCGAATCAAATTTTATTTTATTTTAATCTCATATATGAATACCCTAATCAAATATTACAAAAAATAAAATTATATAAATTAACTAAAAGATAAAAAATTACAATAGTGTATTGAGAGAAAAGAAATTTAATTTTTAATATTTTTTTGTCTATATAGTAAAATTTTAAGTCATGTTAATTAATAAAAAACTAATATATTAACAACTAATAATATTAATGTAAAAAACAAAAATACAACATGAGTTTTCAATTCATAAAAAAATTATATCGAATAGTTAAATAAATAATAGTGTGCCCACACTGACAAAATTTTATAAGAGCGTGAACGGCAGGATTCGAACCTGCGCGGGCAGAGCCCACATGATTTCTAGTCATGCCCGATAACCACTCCGGCACGTCCACTTCTTATCTAAACTCATCTGTATTTATTTATTTAAAGAAAAAATCCTAGTATAATAGTTTGTAGTAAAACAAAAAATATTTGTGCCAGTATATGACATTTAAAATTTATTGTTACAAGCCGTTGCAAATTACAAAGGTAAAAAATATTAAAAAGCAGAGTATGTCTTCAACTATACTGGTAAATTTTACAAAATTAAAATTACACCGGTTTATAAAAACTAATGAGCTTAATTGGTATCACTAATTTTTATAGTAACATTCAATCACAATCTTTTATTCATAGTAAGTTTGTTATTTAAAAGTTATATGAATGAAAAGTTATGATTGAACGTCAGTATAAAAATCCTTTTAAACTAACAGTGTATATCAATTAAACTCAAAATTAATTAACCTATAGTAGTAAGAAAAAAAAATCTATGGTTTGTGTCATGTTTGTTTCACATCTTTAAATAACTTAAAAAGGAATTTAACCTAAATTAAGATACGAGCATTAGAATTGATTTTAATTATTATTTAAGCTTAATCTATAATTTAAGACAAGACCTTTTAAAAATAATTTAGAAAATTGATATTTTATTTGAAACTCATGTTTCAATATTTTGAATGTAAATTTACTTATTAATTAAATTATCATAATCAATTTTATTTAATAAATTATTTTCAATCAATTATAATAAATTTAATCATTTTTTAAACATTAATGATCTTGAGTAATTAATATTTATTAATTGAAGTTTTGAAATTTTCTTTAAACTGAAATAACAGCTACTGCATAAGATTATTAACAATAATTAGCTTATAAGTTATATATGTATTAATAAAACAATTGAGCCTTTACTTGCATATGAGATTACTTGTTTTGATATAGAAATAACAAAATATATCCATATTTTAAGTGTACATGCAAAAATATGTTTTATACGGACATATAATTATCTACAAATTAGGTTTGAATAAGAAATGAATCCAAACTTGCAAACATATATAAGTATTGAGACGAGTATACTATAATACTCAACCTGTCTTACACTTTATACATATATTATATTAATTAATAATGTTATATAATAATACATAATTAAAATTTTGAGTGAGAAATATTTTTAAAAATATTATTTGTATTATAATTTATGATAAGTAATATAATTATTGAATAGAAAGTAACTTATAAAAAAATTTTACATAAATTTAATAAGATATAAAAATATAATTAGAAGAAAAAATTGAGTTTTTTTACAGAGTAGCTTTTAATTAATTTAGAATATTATTTAATATTATAATAAAAAAGCAGAAATTTGTGTATAAACATATAAAATTTCAAAAAATATTTTTACAATTTTTTCTAATGTTATGTTTGAGAGATTGGTGGTAATATCACCTTACTTTTCACATAAAAGCCCAACCCACAAAGCCCCTTTGTTCTACAATATTATCCTTCACCACTTTGATAAATTTGTTCTATTAAAAGTTAACAAATCTTTTGTGCCCATCCACCTAGTTCATTTGCCTTGCAGTCCGAATTCCATCCCAATCCAAGCAATATATTCCTTTCCATATTGCTACCACCCTAGAGAAAATTTTTCTGTAAAGAAAAATTTCATTTGCAACCTTCCTTGACAAATTGTAGAAAAACGAATAGTATGCTCTTAATTAATTTTAAGACATTATCTGCGTAGTAGTAAGGGAATTTATGGTAGTGAAATGATCAAAATATTCTCCTAAAATATAAAAAGTATAAAAGATTTTGAATGTCAACACTATCAAAGTTCGGAAGAATTTCAGATTTTGCCTCGAATAATTATAAAATATTGTAAGTAAAGAGAACAAAATATGAAATAGATACTAGCGTTCAGCATTTGCAAAACCTACACAACCATAATGGTAAATTAATTAATCCTAATTAGAAATTAACATTAAAAGATTCATATTATCACTGTATCCAATAAAACTGAAACAGACAAACAATATATTTACTAAACAAAGGCAATATACAAAAAACAAAAGTAATATCCTTCTCAACACAAGTAACACCCGTTAGGTAAAAATCTATATATTCACTATAAATACTTGGTATTGAGGTGTGTGTCGATGATCTATGATTGAAGTATTTTCTCTTTACTTTTAAAACAATTTGAACACTTTTTTACGTGATTGTTGGAGTCTTTTTTTGGAGGCTCTCCCCCATTTCGAATAGGAAAGTCAAGAGCATCTTCATCAGCTTGTTCGACATTTGGTGATATGAAAATGATAGTGTCATCTGCAAATTGTTGCGTCAATATTTAAAAAGTTTTCTTCCCAATCATATACTTTAAGTGAGTCATTGTGCACGCCACAACCTTTCTAAGATTTTCCATTAGCCTTCCTTATCTTTTAAAAATAAAACAAAAAACCAAATGGATCTCCTTGATGCAATCACTTAAAATTTTATTAAATTAAATAGAAAATATGTTTTTGTTGGGTAACAAAAAGTATATTTTTGTTGGGTAATAGTAACAGTACGAAAACCCAACTAAAATATAAGTTAAAAATAATAGTTAATTACTAATATAGGTTGATACAAATGATGTTATTGACACCCTATAAAAAAGGGTAGTATTGGAAGGGTGATAATTGCCTTACATGCTTAATTTTATATGGACATATAAAAACAATTATCTTAATTCTTTTTTCTTTAAGGCTTTGTTTTCTGTTTTTTAAGTAGAAAATAAGTATAATTAGAAATTTATATTATATTTTTCGATATTAATATTGTTTTTGGATATACACATGTAACTATGTAAGTTTTGGAGTTGGATTGAAATAAGGTAAGTTGGATAAAAAATCAATAAGTGAAGGATCACAACCTAACGTCCATCAGATGAACAACCAATTGTAGTAGATAGAGAGCATAAAAAAATTGTTGAGCCACCGCCCAGCTATCATTCTGTGAGTGACCAACCATGGTGTCCAGCTCGACATTTGGATTGTGCTTCCAATGGTCTTGTTATGACCGTTGGGCAGTGAAGTTTGAGTTGGTAGACTATGGAAGAGGCTTTTTGTTTGGAAAAAAAAGAACTTTACTCCTTTGACCTAGAGGTGACTTCCAAAGCTCATGGGTTTTCTCTCCAACCTTTATTTTCCATTTTTTTGTTTCTTCTTATATTTGTATTTTATTTCTCTTATCTTTAATTTATTTTACATTTTGAATGCGATTGAAAAATGTATTTGACTCATAAAATGAGAAAAGTACCAAATGTGATTTATTACTAGGAATAAGGTAAAATTCATTAGTCTTCTTACATTTCTTTTCTTAAAGCAAGCTATTTTATTTAAGTTATGCAAGAGATTGATAACTTCAATCTTAAATGAGCTTAATTAGACTTGGTCATAAGAGATTAGGGTTAGAGTATTTTTATAAGTGATGAAAACATGAGTAATAAATATGATTAGATTATGTTCATTTATGCATGAATCAAAGTTTAATAAAATTAAATCCCATCTAGTTGATCTTTAATTATGAAAACACTTCCTTTTACATTTTTATGCTCTTACTTCTTTATCGCTTTTAGTAATTTATAGTCAACTTTCTTAGTTCTTTTATGCTCTTATTTTTTACACGCCTAGTGTATAAGTATTTTTTTCTTTTTATATCTTAATTTCATCCAATTTTCTCGGCACGAGTTTAAGTTGTATATTTTATATAACCGTCCATAATATAATCTTTTATATTTATTTGCAAGAGAATTTGCAGTTTTGCACGAATCACTCCATAATCAATAAATTGAAAGTACTAAAAAATCGAAGGAGGCATCTTTGATTAAGGGTAAAAAATTAAAGGAAGGAATAAATGGCCAATCAGATGTTAATGTATAGGAACTTTCATTTCGTATCATAAATAATTTCTGTTACAAAAAGAGAAGTGTAGTAACTACGAATGATTTAAAATTTTAAACACGGATGTGCACGAATCTCTCCATAACTAGAAATTATTAATGATTGTTAATTGATACAATGAATGACGTGGTAGTATCAACTATGTAGTAATTTTTTCTCCTTAAACAATAAAATGAAAGCACTAACCAATCAAGGTGGGGGATCTTAGATTAAGGATAAGAGAGGAAGAAATAAATGACCAATCAAAATGTTAATATGAGAAATAAATATCCAAGAAATAATATTTTTTTTTGTACCAAAAATCATTTCTACTAAAAAAAGCGAAGTACTATTTAGATGATTTAGGTGCAGCATTTTGGCTACTTAATTCAAACCCACGTGTATGCATACAGCGTTTTCATTACTTTTAACCCACGGCATCATGTCAACATGTCGTAACTGCTCTTTTTAACAAAAATCAAAACCCAGAATCTTTACACTCAAACTGTACACCAAAATGGCTTTTATAAATAAATTACAGATAGAAAAGAGAAATTGGTGTCACTGGGTAAGAGCTACATATCATGACCACGCAACAGGTATCCAAATAAATGAAACCGGTGCAACCATGTTCTGAGAATCAGGAAAAAACGAAGTGTAGAAATTTGTATAAAAATATAAGACAAAATACAATAATGATTTGATCAGTCAAGGATATTATCTTGTGACAGTTGTCAGAATTGTTTAAACTTTGACTTAGATCAATTGAAGAGGCCGAATATATAAGCTCTATGGAGAAAGAGGAAGTACTACTCTGGAAACTCGGCATGAAGATCATTTCCCCAGGAACACATTTGAATGCACCGTGGCTCCACTCCTACATTCATAAAGTGAAATTTCGGTTAGCTTCAGCTCAGTACATAACTTATTTGATATTATGGGGCTCACCACTAATAAATAAAAGACCCTTTTGCTCATCTACAATTCCCAAATTATACTTGACAGTAACATGAAATTATTTTTCCGTTCCTACCAATCATCACCCGATCATCTTAGTGACTCGTTGAAAATAGCAATATTAGGTTATCTTAATTTTCATGTACTGGTCATTGTAAAACGTTGTATATTAACTATTCTATCATGACATGAGTGATCATATCATTAAAAATATTTGACTATCACAATTTTCATCAGTTTAACAATTTTAGCAATGGGCTAATTACACTTCCAATACACGAAAGTTAAATCTTGAATTAGGAAATTAAACACCCATTTGGGTTGCCTATGAAACAAAAGATACAACTTTTACCTCTAGTTGTTTGCCAACGGTGACAATAATGTTTTCTGGACCTGCGTCAAATGATAGAGGACCTCTTTCAGTTTGGACGTAAAATATACATTGCTCCATAGGAAGGTAGAAACGTAGAGCATGATCATATAATCTGTCTTTTTTGTTAACGGAGACATCTTCATTTTGTTTGGAGACATTATCGTGAGGATACCTGCACAAGCAGATCACACACTCTGTGTCTTCCATTCGCTCCTTAAACTCTTTAGATGTGTTGTGTTGTAGAACCAGAGTCACTTGCTCAACTATACTATCCAATCTACTTGCAACGTTCCCCATGTGAACCCTGCACGATAAATTGGTATCTAAAATAAGTTAGCACCTTGTACAACTTCAATAGTTACAAATTAATGACAATGTGGTTGAGTAGCACCTTTGTCTTGAGAATGAAACTTAAACGTTGAAATAAGATAATAAATTTGAAAACCCGTCTAACAAATCCTTCCATAAAAATGACTTTGATTTTTATATTAGTTTATTTTTACAATGCATTTAATATAATGACATATTTAACATAAGTTAAATGTAGAAAATTAATATCATCTAGTGATTTAAGTCTTCATAAAAAAAGATGGTACAATCAAATAATAACAATTAATTGTAAAGTGATATGTGTGTAACATGATAAGTTGCTGTAACAGTAAAAGATTGAAGGAATATGTCCGAAGTTGATCATTATAATAATTGTAAAAGAAATAAACATTACTTATTTTGGCGTAAAGTTGATCATTAAAATAAATTAGTTAATTGTATTTAAAATAAATTTGACGTTGTTTAACCTATGATAAGAAATTAGTTAATTGTCTTTAAAACAAATTTGAGATTGTTTTGCCCTATTCGATAATGGAAATATGGAAAATATTTGAATCTAAGCAAAACAGTAAAAGATATACTAACAAATTAACAATTTAGAAACCTAACAAATTAGTAGAGTGTTTTTAAACTAAATCACTAGGAAATGTTTTTTGATGTTTATATAAATCAACAGAATATGGATAGAAAGCATGTAAGAGAGCAGAGTTTACCAATAATAAAGAACTTGGTAGTGTTTTCATTGTAAAAAGAAAGTAAGGTACATGCAAAGGTGTTGGTAAACTGATACGATTAAAACAAGCAGAATACTTCTACGCATTACGTGAAAAAGTTAACCGCAATCCAAAGTACCGAAACGAAACAAGCGCAAACTAATCCACGATAACTGCAAACTGGAAAAGAAAACAGAGCGTGAGACAGCATAGGTTTACCAAAAGCTCCGTTGCGTTTGGTCGCCGATAATCTTCTGAGCGGTGAATTCCAGTGTACCTTTGCTAGAACGAACACAGGGAATCATTTCTCCGCTAGGTCCATTAGGCTCGACGACGACGCTTCTCGATTTCTGGAAGACGCGTTCGGCTTCGTCCGCCATCGTTGCGAGCTCGTTGCCGGAGATCCCGTGGCACCGGATCCGAAACGCGCCGAACTCCCTGGCGGACCGCAGCATCAGATCAGCGGATCCCATCGACAGCCCCCGGAGGTCGATCTCCGCCGGTGCCGGAGGGAGGTGGTGTCCTGGAAGCGTGAGCTCCGGCAGCTGCAGCGTCTTCTCGAGAAACTGGCTGAAGATCTCGTTGGCGGCGGAGCGCGTACCTCTCCCGGTCGGGATCGGCGACGGAAGCGGCGCCGGTATCTGGCTGTTGCATCGCGTGAACGGCATTGCCACAACCGACGTCGTTTGGAAAAGTTACGTAGCAGACGCGAATAAGAATGACGGATAAGAATTTTGGAAACGAGAATCGCAATGGTGACGACGTGATTTCAGTAGGAGTTTTTAACGAAGGAGCGATGAGAATAATTGCGATAACGACGTGGTTTGTATGTTATGTGGCGTGGCCGTGGATGGATCATATGATCGTGGATGAGGATTTGAAAGAGAGAAGAAAAACAAAGAAGGTGAAGATGAATGGGAGTTGCGACGGAAACGACGTCGTTGAAGGAAGAGAACGAGGAAGATAACAATGGCGAAGATGGTTGTTGGAGTTAGAAAGGAGCTTTTTTCGAAGGCTGAAATTGGGAGTCGAGGGTCCCTTGGTGGGTGCACTCCATTTCGCGTGGGGAGCACGACTTTCGAGTTTACGTGCTTCCCTGCAACGGAGCTCTATCGTCTATCGTTGACCTTGATTTCTTATTGTGCCACGTGTACTCGAGGACAAATATTCGGTTGGTTCTGTGCTCTTCGTTGCGAGTTTTCAGTGGAAGTAGCTGTAGGAAAGCTTTAACTGCCCAAACAGATTTTCACGGTCTCTCACTCTTAGGAACGTAAAGTAAATCAAATTAAATAAAAAAGCTGCAGCCTGCACATTTGTGCCTTTTATGCTTTTTCTGTCTACATTTTATTTTATGAGCTAAGTGGACTATTTTTTTTTATAAGTAAATATAACTGTTAATATGTTATTTTTGTGAGAATTTCTTCTTTTACATTTCATAAGTTCTCTTTATATTTCTATAAATTTTTTAAATCACAAAAAAATTATAATAAAAACAGTAAAAAATTAATTATCATGCACTTTCGTATGCACCTCTCTCGTTTCGCACATATCTCGTTTACTTCTCTTGCACGACTTTGTTTTTCTTCTTCACTGCATCAGTGTCTTCTTCTCTATGCATTTGTGTTCATCCTGTCTATGTTTGTTTTGTTCTTCCTATTCAGATTTACGTTTATCTTTTCTCAGGTACATTATGCAAATTTTTTTACAAGTCCGGACACTCATATATGGACTTGTAAAAAAATATGAAAAAATTCTTACAAATCTGGACACCCATGTCTGGACTTGTAAAATTTTTTTACAAATCTAGACACTTCTGTTAAGACTTGTAAAAAAAACTTGCAAATTTTTTACAGGTCTGTCCCCTATTCGAACTTATAAAAAAATTTTGCAAACTTTTTTACAAGTCAGGATACCCATGTACGAAGTTGTAAAAAAATTTGCAAACGAAAGGGGTAGGACTTCGAAGCTAAATTAAAGATGCAATGTGAGGAAAAAACCCCAATCTGAGCGACCCAAATCACTGCTTATTTTTAATTTTTTTTTGCACTACAATTTGTTTAGTATGCTCGCATGTTAAAATTAGATTTTTTTTTTTTTGTGAACCTTTAATAGATATGTGAATGAGAACATGAGCAATGTGAAATTTTGAGTTTAATTATTTATTGTTGTGTGAGTCATGATGCATTTTATGCTATTAATTTTGCTTTATTCTCATTGATTACTACTTTGCATGCATGTTGAGGAATGATCAAGGCCATGTTTCTTGATTAGCCACTTAGCTAAAAAGTCAACCTGTGAATTATACTTGACCCTTGATGTCCCCTTTGAGGCAGATTGATTATATTTTTGTTGTATGAATCCTTGAGCCTAATTAGAATTATACATGTGTTCCCTTATTTTAGGGTTGAGAGAGCACGTGAATGAGATTGGTTTTACAATAAGTTTGGGGGAGTACATTTTTGGAAGTCAAGTACATTAGAGGCTATATGTGTTACCAAAAAAGAAAGAAAAAGAAAGTGTGAATAAAAAAGTTTAGAAATTGATTTGTGTTGATTATAAATGTTGTTGGGTATTGGACTCCCTTCCTATGTGGAGAAAAGACCCAAATTGATAAGTTCACTTGATATCTTATTTAAGTTAAGTGGAGAAGGTGCTTTGAAATAAGAGAGTTAAATAAAGAGAAAGAGAGACAACAATAGTGAAACGCACCAATTATTTTGAGAAAAAAGAAGCGTGAAATCTATTGAAGACACGAAGCTAGTTATTCCTGTTTTTACAGAGAGCTTTAATCGTAAATTCTCCACTTCACATTCATTCACCGTTGGATCGGGCTAATTTTTTTTATAGCACGTTAGAATGTATGTTTCTTCATTCTGACCGTTGGATCATTGAAAAGATATTTATGTTGGGAGATATTCAGTTTGTATGACAACAATGTTTTTGGGGTCTTCATCTTCCCTATTCTCTATTTGTAAGCTTATTACTTTATTGTTGAAATTAGTGTTGGCATTGATATTGTTGTTGAAACTTGATTGAAACTCTTTTGTACTCTTTATTGATAATACTGGAGCTATTTATTTGGTTTGGATGATCCGTGGTTTTTTTCCTTGCTTTGAGAAGTTTTCCACGTTAAAATCTTGGTATCTTATTCCAAAAAGAGTGGTGATTTGTTAGTGTTATATTTTGTTATTGCTCATCATAGATTCTTGCAAAAGACGGGATTTATTTTCGCTGTTTTGTTTACATTTGTTACAAACTTATCTTATTGCTCCCATTAGAATGGTATCAGAGTTCTTTGATTTTGGTCTAGGGACTATTTGACTTGCTTGAATGATGGAGACAAATACAAAATTAGTTGCCTTGAATGACACTAATTATCACTTGTGGAAGGGTAAAATGAAAGACTTGCTATTTGTGAAGAAAATGCATATTCCTATTTTTGCTACTCAGAAGCCATATTCTATGTTTAAAGAAGAGTGGAATTTTGAACACCAACAAGTATGTGGTTTTATTTGGAAATTTGTAGAATACAATGTTTATAATCACATTGCTAATGAGACATATGCGAGAACGTTGTGGAAGAAGCTTGAGTCCTTGTATGCTTCTAAATCAGGGAATAATAAATTGCATTTATTGAACTGTCTAATGAATTTGAAGTATAAGGAGAGTTCTTGTATTTCAGATTACTTTAATGAATTTTAAGGACTCCTAGATCAGTTATCCGGTATAGGTATCAAATTTGATGATGAAGTTTTGGGACTATGGCTACTGAATACTTTACCTGAGTCTTGGGAAATATTTCGGTTTCTATTACAAATTCAGCCCCTAATGGTGTTGTTTCTTTGCAAGCGGCAAAAAGTGGTGCTCTTAATGAAGAGATGAGAAGGAAGGCACAAAGTTCTTCATCTTAGCCTGAAGTACCTATCACTGAGAACATGGGGAGAAGTCAAAGAAAGGAACTGAAAGATGGTAAGAAAAGAGCAAGAGTAAGTCCAAGTCTAGATACAAGAATGTGAAGTGTCACTATTGTCATATGACAAGGCATATACAGAAATATTGTTTTTTGAGAAAAAAAGGAGAACAAAGATAAGAATGGTAAGCAAAAAGAGAAGGATTATGATGATGATAATCGTGCTTCTACTACTATTTGTGGTGACCTTGTTAATCTCTGTGACAATGAGTTAGTTAATCTTGTATCAGATGAGAGCATGTGGATTGTTGATAGTGGTGCTACACGACATGTTACCCCAAGAAGTTCTTCACATCTTACACTTCTGGTGATTTTGGAGTATTGAAGATGGGTAATGATGGTGTGTCTCAGGTGATTGGTATTAGTGATGTTTACCTGCAAACCAACATGGGACTGCAGTTGTTGCTTAGAGGAGTCAAACATGCTCCTGATGTTCCTTTTAATTTGATCTTTGTGCGGATGCTTGATGATAGTGGTTATGATAATCACTTTGGTTCTGGAAAGTGGAAACTTACCAATGGTAACTTGGTTGTGGCTAGAGGGGAGAAGATTTCTAAACTGTACTGGTCAAAAGCTTTGGTTACTAAAGATAGTGTGAATGTCGTAGATATGGAGATATTAATTCCAAAAGGTCTACATCGGGTTATTTGATTAAGTTTGCAAGGGGAGTTGTGGCTTGACAATCTAAGTTGCAAAAGTATGTTGCTTTATTTACCACGAAGGCGGAGTTCATTGCAATTATTGAAGCATGCAAGAAGTTGCTATGGTTGAAGAAATTCTTGCGGGAGCTTGGTTTTGTGCAAGACATCTATCCATTACTCATTGATAATCAGAGTGTTATCCATCTTGGTAAGAATTCAACTTTCCATTCTAAGTCCAAACATATCGATGTACGATATCATTGGATACGTGATGTTTTGGATGCTAAGTTGCTGGAGTTGGTTAAAGTTCATACTGATGATAATGGTGCTAATATGATGACTAAAGCACTGTCAAGAGAAAAGTTTGAAGTCTGTTGTGAGATCGTTGGTTTGGTGATTCTCTCCACATAGTCGTGAGGATGAGATTCTCTAACAAATGCTTGAGTGTAATCAATGATGCTAGTTGTATTTTGGGGTTCGAGATTGATGATTATGTAAGGGGTGAACTGATCTTCTTAAATATATTGTTTTCAACCTTTCTTCATTTATTTCCTAGAAAAATCAGTTTTCTTTTAGCCCAACCAGGCTATAAGAGAAATAAATCCCTTGTGATCTCTTTGTGCATGCATTAGTTGTAATTTGGTTGAAATGAAAAGCAAAGTTTATTCATGTGATTACATTGTATGGCATAAGTGTAATGTTTTATCCTTATACAACTGTGTGGAGAGAAACACCTTACTGATGAGGTTGCTTAAATTCTGTGATCTGCATAGCTTACCATTTTGAGTTGACTTTTACATGTGATTTTTCTCTTCTTTGTGGACATCATATTTAGATTGATAGCACCTTGTGAGCATTTAATTTTCAGTTGCTAATAAAGGGTAGATGTGAATTTTGACTGTGTTCTTGTAATGTTATACATATGTGTTTGTCATAGTGCATTTTGTCTTAGTACATTTTGTCATTGTTCCACTTTGTTTCAGTGTGGTGTTAGCAAGCATGTTGTTTGCATTGTTGTTCTTGTCATCCACTAAAGTGACCTTTAGCTTGAGGACAAACAAAACTTTAAGTCTGAGAGATCTGATAACTACCAAAATTACCTATTTTTACATAGGTAAAATAAAACAGTTATCCTAATTCCTTCTTATTTAAGGTCTTCTTTTTCTCTATTTTCAATTAAAATTAGATATAATTAGAAATTTAGTTTTAGGTTTAGATTTATGCATATTTTACATTTATTTTCTTGTTTTAGTTATTTGAGCAGATTGTGAGATGGACTGAAGAAATGGTAGTAGATTCGAGCTAATTGGTGTAGGTTTCAAGCATCCAACGATCAAGATCTAAGTGCACAATGTTGGCTAGTTGAGAGAGACATTTTGGTAATACTAGGTGCCCATTGTTCACACAAGTATGGGCGCCCAGCGCTCAAAGCCATGGCTGCCCAACACTCGACACTAAGTAGGATTGACATGTCTGAAAGCAGCGCCCATGTGTCTGCTGCCCAATGCTAGCGAAGAAATCCACATCTTTATATGCATGTTTTTTGCTCTGAGTAGGGGGTTACATACCTTGCTGACCAAGGGCACGCTCCAGACCCATCTTCATCCATTATCACGCATATCCATCCCGATGGTTAACTAGGTTTTGTTATTTAATTAGGATTTGATGTAGCTTTACCTTAACTCATTTGTATTACTGTTCTCTTAATCTAAATTTACTTTCCAATGTTGATGTGCTTCTTTACCTCATGGTTTATTTTCATATATTTTGTGGGTTTTACTTGTTGAATGAGTTCGAGAGAGAATTTTGACTTGTAAAACAAAAAGAGCTTCTAATGGATGTTATTGCTCGAGAGAGATTAAGACCCATTGGTCATCTTAAGCTCATTTACTTAATGCGAGTTATTTAACTTTATATTATGCGCAGGAGCGATAATCTAATACTCAAATAGCTCAATTCTTTACTTGTGAGGGATCCAAGTTAAGGATATTTTTATGGGTGATAGAAACATGGGTAGTGAACGAAACTTTTAAGTTCATTTATGCATTGAGGGATGATTTGGTGAAATCAAACCCAACTAAATATCATATGTGTGACCACTGTTTTTATTTATTTCTTCTTTATTTACTTTATATTTGGTAGTTTTAGTTTATTTCTATCTTTTCGTTAGTATAAGTAGAAAGCATTGATATTTCTGAGTATCAACAAGTCCTTGTGGGATCGACCCGATATATATCAGTTACTACATACGATCGATGCACTTCCTGGCAGAACATACGAAGGTGTGGTCTCTGATGTGGTTTGCAAGGGTCTAACAACTATGGAAGGTGAGAAATGTTGTGGTCTTCAAAGCAGAAGTGATGGATATTCAAGACATTATTCAAGTTATGCAACTGCATTAGTGAGAGTGGTGTTGTACTTTTGTGGATGGCATGTTTTGTGTTGTCTGTTTTTTTAATAAAATTCTTTGGCTTATAAAAAAAGGCAAAGTTTTTTACTAAGAGAAAATTAGATAGAACACTATTAATCTTTTATATTTTAAAGTTCCATGTTTATCCCTAATATAATAACTAAGTAGTAAGCTTTAGGAGTTTTCATTATCGTTATTGTATAACCATTGGCCACATTATCTTACAATGATGTTGACTTGGAATCTTCAAAAGATGGAGACTTCTTATGGTTTATAAGTGGGTTAGGTAGAAGTTTCCATTTGGGGTGAAAACATTTTTTGACATTAGTTGCGTAGAAACTTTTGTTCTGTTGGGACAAAGTGTCTCATGAAAGCGTCTAACAAGAATGTCTCTTTGGTTGCATCTAGTGAGAACATCTCCTGAGTAGGTTTGGTGAAAACATTCTGGTGGGAGCATATGGAATGTATCGTTTAGTGTTCACTCATGTGCATAGGCAACATGTAATGTAAGTAGGGATGGAAAAACGGGTCAGCCCTGACCCGTTTAGGCTCAGCCAGCCTGTGGTCCACCAAAAATGCGATAGGACGATTTGGCCCACCATACTAAGGGCAGACTAAACTGTTAGGTTTGCCTCGCTTATAGGTAGGTAGCCTGCCAGTTTTCCCCAACTTTTTAAACTTTATATTGCAAATTGCAATTAGGGACTCCAGACTTAGGGTTATGTTGCATTGCACACTTAATTTCTTTCACGTGAAATATTGAAATGTGAATTGTGTTTGTGAATTAGAATTTACATTTTGCAATTACTAAAGTAAAGTAAAAATCTAACACAATAGATAATTAATTAGTTACCAAATTGTTTTTACTCAGAATAAGTTTTAGTTTTTAAATTAGAATTTACATTTTGCGATTACTAAAGTAAAGTGAAAATCTAGCACAATAGATAATTAATTAGTTACAAAGTTGTTTTACTCCGAATAAGTTTTGGTTTTTAATTTTTATTTCTAATTTAAATTAAATTTTAAATAATTTAATAAATTTATAAAATTATAAAGTAAACTACTAGTAATCCTAAAATTTAATGGATAATATATTAATTATTTTATTTTTTATTTTTGTTTTTAATTAATTAATTATATTTTATATTTATAATATAATTAATATATCAATTATTATTAATAATTTAATATATTATATTAAGCGGGACAACACGCCAACCACCGCGCCCCGCCATTGGCTTGAAGGGTTAGTAAGTCAAGCCTAAATGGACTAATAAACAAAATACCTACCCATTTTGTCAAAATTGTGACAGAGTGATAGACATGATCTATTTTCTCAACCCTAGAAATAAGCTTTGAATCAAAATTTCTTTTTTACCTTTTGTAGCTTTTAGTCTCTAGTATCTATTTTGTATATCAGGACACATATAATTTAGTTATGTTAGGTAACATATTGTAAATCCTTGTAAACAATTTTCTTATGCTCATTTGCTTAGAGACTTCTTTTGTTTTCACTAGATTATTAGTTTCGTTCTTGTGTTCAGGATTTATTTGATATTTGTATTGTTATTGTGTGAGTGTATAGCATAATAAACCCAACAACTAATTTTAATATTAAAGAATATGACAACAATCACAGTGGTAATTTAAAAAGTTTACCTTCATCATATTAAATAAAGTAGTAGTTCAAATTTGAAGGAGTAGGAAAGTTAAAGAGGATGCAGAATTTAAGAAAAACAAGCCAGGTGGTCTGATGAAACATGTGTATAGATTAATTATACAGATATATGAGACATCTTTAACATAAAGAAGAGTCTCTTAATTGTTAATCTACAGAGGATGTCGAAAGCATCCAGCTCTTTGAGGATGCCGAAACCCGATGTTCTCAAAGGCGCCAACAGTGTTGAAGAAGCGTCTCTTGTACTTGTAAATCTCCTCCAACATGAGGGACCGCTGAAGCTGCTGGCTCCTCCTCTCGTGGGGGCAGGAACGGATCCTCGTCAGCCTCGGGCACCCGTGGCTCGACCCGAATGTGCAACCGCACGAACTGTCCAACCTGGGCGGGTACAAAAAGGGTTTGCCGAAGATGGCTTCTGGTTCTTCCACTCTGTACGATAATGTCGGGCACTTGTTGAGCTCGGGTCCATCTGTTGTTGGGGCGTGCTCCTCCTCCTGACCCGGGTCGCGGAACTGGAAACTGGAACACTTGAAAGAGTTCATTGATGCTTGAGAGCTTGCGTCGTCGTTCATGAACGGATCATCTCCCAAGACTGTTCATCTTCCATGTCAATTATCATTCTTAAAACAGACCAAATTTTTATAATCACCACATAAATTATAATCAAAAGAGATATACAAATTTTACTTTAAACATAGTAATATTTTATTTTCATCATATTGTTTTTATTTGCATACGTTAACCTATCTCCATCACTAGCATTCCTTATTATTTTAAATTAAATTGAAAAGAATAAATTAATTATGTATTATTTTAGAAAATGGTGGAATACAAAATCTAAAGAACACAGTTATTAATTACACTTACTGAACAGTGACTTTGAATATCACAACCATTGGAATATTAAATAAGAATGTTTTAGTATAAATATAATAATATTTAGTATCCAATAACATTCTTTAATTCATGCATATTAAGAAAGGAAATCGTATGTTTTTCTCTTTTGCAGAGAGTCATGAATCATGATTTTTTTATTAGATATAGCAGACAACGACCAGAAAAGAGGAGCGATTTAGATCTGTGTAGGATATTTACTAATACAAAACTTTCTAATATTTTCTGAAAAAATCTTCTAACTTCTGTATTGTATCCGATGTTAATTTGTAACATACAATATTTACAAACTTCTGAATCTACAAAGCAATATTTGCTAAATACAAATATGTAGTCTTAAGGTAAAAAGGAGTAGATACCTTGAGACCATTCTTGAGCGAACGGGTAAATATGGTTCCCACGAGCATGGATCTTGAAGGAGTTGGAAGCAGACATGAGGCCAGAACCACGAGGAGAGGAAGGAGAAGATGGCAAGAAGAAAGGGTGATGGTTATTGACATCATCATCTTCTTCGTAGTTAAAGCTGTACTGCCGTTGGTGGTGACACTTGACCTTGTCCCTCCAAGTTGGAACTAAAGCTGATACCTCATGATCTATCATTGCAGCAATCTCCAACGGTTCCAAGTGGCTAATCTCTAGTTCTTGTACCATCTCCATGGCCACCTGAATAGCCGTGTCCTTTAATGTGTCAAATGGGAAGAACACATGTCTTGTGTGCCCTGCATAGAAAATAAATTTAGTTAAGAGACTAGAAATGTTGTAAGGAGAAATTATAACATGGTCTTGGACCATTATGATTTTGATCAATCTTCACGTCACTCATAATTAAGTTTTATTAACTCTTTTTTTGGTAAATGGAAATTTTCATTTATGTGATATGTGAAGATTGACTAGGTTAGGACTATATAACATGAAATAATTTCTTATAAGATACAAAAAGTGAGATGAAATTGTGCATACCCATTATGTCAGATATCCGCACTTTGAGGTGAACAGTGTTGTCCTTTTCGTTTATTGACCCAGTGATTGTCATATCCGCACTCTTTGTTTGATCACAATGATGCTCACTGGGAACTGTTGCAGTGGAATTAATCTTTAGAGTTTGATTTGGAGGTAACGGTATGTTTGGTGGCAATGGTATTTCAAGTTGGTCCGTGGCTAAAAAAGGATCCATCAAGAGCTCCTTGGCTGATGGTCTCTCTGAGACATTTGCCAAACATTTTCCTACAAACTTCTGGGCTTCCAAATCTGGGATTCTGTAAAATGCTTCAGGTAGCTTCCCCTGGTACACCAAATTATACAAAGTATTAGAAATTAATGAAGTCAATTTAGATGAAGGGAAACTTATAATAAGGGAAGTGCTCAATGTCCAATTAAGCTTACCGAAGTAACTTTCTTGTATATTTGAGCTGGGTTGGCGCACTCACTGTATGGGAACTCAAAAGTAAGCATCTCTATCATGCACATACCAAAGGAGTATATATCTACCAGCTCGTTGTATTTCTCTTCATAGAGTTCTGGTGCCATGAATTCTGGTGTGCCTGATGGTTCATATCAAACATGAATTTCAGTTTATAGAAACGAGGTCTAGTTTACTGATCAAGTTAAAACTTGTGTTGCTCTGGTTCTTGAAAGCTCTTTCACTTATACAAATCAATCCTTTCATGGATGAAATTGTTTATAAGTTGATGTGCATGTTTGGATTCTTATCAGCCAAAATTGGGTTGAAATCGAGATGTTGGGTTTTGTGTTTTTTTTTACAAGTTTTTTTATTTTATGTTAAAGAATTGATTGCAGGTAGAAAATCAATTTTGAAATAAGGCAGCATAATTAATGTAAATTTTGGATAAAAAATATATGTTGACTACTAACTTGTTTCAAACATATCACTTCATTACAAAATAATTTTTCAAACGCTCACAAATTCTTAGAACTAATTTGAATAAGCTACTTTTAAGAACCAAAACAAGACCAGTTCCACTTTCATATATGGAATTATATATTACTCTTTTTAACAGCTAAAATAAAGCAAGAGGCATTACCTATGACACTGTGGGCATGTTGGGAGCTTCGAAGTATAGCTGCGAGGCCTAAGTCACCAATCTTGAGCCGCCCCTGATGGCCATTGACAAAGATGTTGTCACACTTAAGGTCTCTATGGATTACAGGAGGATTATGGCTGTGTAAATACTCCAAACCACTTAGAATCTGGCGAGCCCAAATCTTAACTGCTCTGATGTCTACTCGCTTATACTTCTGTCTATACCTATAAGCATAATATAATGGCATGTTAACACAAATATAATATAACCTATGAAATATAGATGGTTAAAACTAAGCTATATGGATCAGTAAACAAGTTGCAGGGACAGATTAAGTACTCTCTAAGTGTGCCGGAGGTGAACAATTCAGTGATGAAGTTGAAAGTTCTGTTATTGACATCGATCCAAGAACCATAGAAGATCATCATAGAGTCATGGTTGAGATGCTTAAGGAGATGAACCTCTGAATACAGGCGCTGAAGTTGCTCTGGTGAGTGAAAGACATCACCGAGCTTGACTTGGTTCCAAGCCACTTCAATCCCTAGTAATTCATCAAATGCCCTATACACAGTCTTCATTGCTCCTTTGCCCAGAACATCTCTGAACTACAAGCACCAACAAATCACAATAAATAAGTGAATTAGTCAAAATAATAAATTAACATGTAACAGATTACATTAATACTTTAACATAAATATGGATTGAGCATCAACCTTTTAATTTACACCCTTATTTAGCGTAATTCTAGTATATACAAGAGCCTAGAACCATCAACTTTCTAAACATTTAAGGCAAGTCCTCTGATCCCCGAGTCTTTGAATCAATCATCAATTTCATGCATGAAAGTCTCACAAACTCTACTTCATTATTCAAATTGGCTAATGATAGCAGTAAATGTAAAATAAAACTAACTATTTTCTCAGTCTTCTGTCATTAAATTGCTCCTTTTGGTATAAACAACTAAGTATGAGAAATTGTAAACTTCTCAGCAATTTAGAAATGCATTTTAATTCTCAATTCAAATTGAACATTCATTAGGCATTGATTGGTCCAGAAACAGAACTAGCAACTAATTCATCATCAATTAGATGAGAAACGAGAATCAATCAAAAATACTTACACGGCCATATCGACCAGATGTATCAGTTTCAACATATCCAAGCTGAGCCTTAACTCCAGCACTGGTGCAGAATCTCCCTTTGTACATGGGTGTATAGATTGTATCAGGCAATTCCATCTTCACAACTTTTCTGACTGAAATCCGTGCTATGCTTATGTAAAGACACGAGTACTAATGATATAGCAACAAAACAAACATAGTAGTTATATATAATTCCAAGCTGAGTTTAAGAATCATTTGGAAGCGGGTGGTAGATGATACGAAGCCTCCACTCATTGCGCTCGTAGGAGACACCAAATAATAGCCTTGAGTAGTCAACACTAAGCATTAACCACGTTATTTCAACAGCTCCACGTGAAAACCCATATATGGGCATGTTTAACTACTGGTTCAATAGTGTGAAGAGGGAGAAAACACAGAGACAGAGAGACAAATAGAGATAACAGTCTTTAAGATTTTTTTGGAAGATAAGAGGACAAAGAAACCGTTGTGCGTAAAGCAGACATGAATAATAAGTTAATAATGGCATGAGTTGCAACCCGGAATGAGACCACACTAGAGAGTGTGGATTCTGAGCCAAAGGGTGTTTGATTAATTCATAGCTGGTGCCTTGGTGTTAAAGATAATGGAAGACAAAGACTGTTTGAAGAGTCACTGAGAAAGTGAAAAGACCAAATAAGAGAAATGGGAAGGAAACATGGCTGCTAAATTTGGAAAATGAATTGGCATGGTTTGATAGAAGCATTTGTGGATAGGACTGTTGAGGAGAAAAAAATGGGATTATAGAGAATGTGAGAGAGAGTAAAAGGTTTGAATATTTGTGATACTGGTGGAGAAAGGAACAGGAGAGAAAGTCCCAAATTTAGATATGTGAAGTGTAGAGTTTAGGACAAGGGTTGGTGGTGGTAGGTTCCATATTCGACTGTGTAGACTGTAGAGTGAGTGGACTACACAGGTGGAAATTTTCTTGAATCTCTTTCAACTTTAAAGTGTTATAGTTAAGCCACAGCTGACGGCTTCATTGTTGAACCCCAAATATTTGGTTAATGTGGTTATTATTTAAGTGCAGAAAATGGTTTGTAATTCCAACACCTGTCACAACACCACTTTACAATTTGTAACCCTTCTGCTATGGATCTCTTCATTGTTGTTACCTAAGGTAACCAAACAAATAGAAAGTATCCATTTAATTTAACTTTTATAATGCAAAACATCATTAATTTCTATCAAATCCAATATTTTATTTTTTAAAAAATTGATTTTATTTTTACTAAAACCAATATGACATGTTGATATTTATTTTAAAATTTAATAAAATTGAGTTTAAGTGATTAAATATATCTTTAAATTTTTTCGATCATATCTAAATTGTAAGAATCAAATGTATCTTTGCATAAAACCATCTATTCAAACTAAATAATTATTACACGTAACGAAGTTTTTTTTTTTTAAATATTTACTATAGTTGCATATTAAAACTTAAATTTAAGATTATTGTTTTAGTTTAAATAATCTCACAGCAGTTAATCAAAAGTGCAGTAATATTTTGAATCATATATTGATATAAAAATGTTTATTCTTATTGTGTTTATTGTTTGATATTTAAAATAATAAATTTAATTAGTATGCATTAACAATTTAAAATATTTTCTTACTTATTTAGAATTATATTTCTTTATTTATATATATAATTTTTAAAGTATTAATAGGTAAAATCAACAAATTTACTATAAATGAAAGATTGTGATCGAAGGTTGATGCAAAATATTTTACATTATCAGTGCATACTAATTAAATTTTAAATAATTTTGTACATAAACTTATTTTTTTATACTAAATCTATATAAACTTAAAAGGTTCTGTGTATGTCACAGTTAAAAACTAGTATAAAAATAATTTATTTAAATTATTCTTTAAAATAAAGGTTATAAGTTTGTAAAAAAATTGAGTAAATAGTTTAATTAACATGCAGTTAGAATGTAAAATAATTTTATACCAATTTAATCATAACTTTTTATTTATATTATTTTTAAAATATTAATTAATTAAATCATCATAAATAAAAGATTTTAATTGTAATCGTAAAACTCTTGAGTAATATATTCTTGAGTAAATATATTAAGAAGGTTTTTTTTTCACATTTAAAATAATGAGTATCCACGGATAATAAATATGCGACCATAATTTCTAAAATGGGTAACTTTGACTGTGATTTGGGCGACTAGGAAGGTGCAAATTATGAAAGATTGGTAGCTAGACATGTTTTGTTTCTTTTCATTGATGAGTCTTGATAATATATCTTCATGATATTAAGTAAGGAATTAACATTTTAAAATTAATGTACTACTATTAGATTAGATTAAATATCAGATTTTAAGTTTAATCACTTATTAGGATTTGCTTATTAGATAAATGGATTGATGTATGATGAGTGATGAGTGATGAGTGATGAGTGATGAGTGATGACGAACTAACTTGGTGAGTGAAGGCAATAATAGAGGTAAATAATGGGAATGTGATAAGAGTGACAGCAGAGATATTGGGCAATGGGCATGCATGGCTTTGCATATTGTAGTTGTCGATGGGTGTCATAAACATAAAGACGTTTACGCTGAATTGCTCTTTGCCTGCATTGCTTTCAAAAGCGGCGACAACGGTAGCTGCACCATATGGAGATATTCGGACTACAAATTTATACAGAGAATAACACTTTATACACCACAGCCTGTGTACAATAATTATAATAAAACCACCTATTCACATTTCAATCACTATTATTTATTATTAAAATCTGTACTGTCTAATGAATAAACATAATTACTGGAGCCTAATTCTTTTAGTTTGTTTTTTTTGTTTCTTGCTTTTTCTCTTTTTACTCTTTGAACGAAAAAAAAAAAACATAGGTTCCACATAATCGTCTAATAATTATTATAACACCAAATTAAGACATAACTTCTCTGGATTATTAAAATAACTTAAAAGAGCAATAATTAATAATAATTATGATGTTCAACAACTAAATTCTACACCAAAGTATAGACAAGGTATAGGTGGTATGTACTATCTCATGTTCTAACTTAAACTATTATAACCCTGCTAACTTAAGTTGGAGTCCAACTGTAAGTATCCACACACATTGAGAAATTGAAGTATTATCATATAAGAACATTTGGTGTTCATCAAGAAATAAGGTATGTAAAGTCTATTTTTATTAATATATTATAAGTGTGAGAAATAAATAAAAGAGAAAATTAAAATTAATTTAAGCATAATTAATAAATTTATTACAGAATATTTAGTTAGAGTATTTATATGTATGTTTTATCTACATGAACTATGGTTATTTAATTATAAATACGATTGAATTTTAGTAGATTAAACAATGTTAGATAAGTGACTCAGATTAGTTAAGTGAGAGGTAAGAAGTGTATATACATATATATTTTTTGAGATGAGGTTGTTAGACTAGTTTTACTAGAAAGTATTAAAAAATCTAATTGTGAGAAGGGAGTTGCACTTACCAAATCATAATTACTAAACGCACCCTGAATAATTTTTCTTTCTTCTTCTTTTTTCCTTACCTTTTTCTTTCTTCTTATTCTTTCTTTCTCTTCTCTCAACTCTCTCTTTCTCTAATTCCCTTAAGCTTCTTCCATTTGCATGGTGCTATTTTCACTGCCAAAATTCGACGGAATCTCTTCTATTGTTTAAGGGTGTTCACGGTTCAGGTTTTTCGATTTTATGGGAAAATGAAAATCAAATCAATTAATTTTAATTGGGTTGGTTGATTCGATTTTCTGGAATTTTTTCCCCTGAATTTAGTTCTGTTTAAAAAAAAATCGATCAAAAAATTAAAAAAATCAATTTTTCATTAAATCGCAAAAAAAATAATTTTATACTTGAAACTAGTCAAATCCATTAGTCTACTAAATTCATAATTTTATAACAAAATATCAAATATTTCATATATACTAAATTAATCAATTAAATTATTAAACTAACACAATACAATATAAATAACAAATGGTATAAATTTAAAGTATAAAATAAATTTACTAACTTAAAAATATAAAATATAAAATAGGGTCAAGTCAAGGTTTTGAAATGTGAAACCCTAAACAAAATATGTTACTAAATTTACTAACTTAAAAATATAAAATAAATATAATATATATATACACAATTTTGGGTTGGATCAGGGTTTTGAAATGCAAAAACCGCAAACCAAATAGGACATGGTCGGTTTGGGTCGAGTCCATACCCAATCAAGTGAAAAAACTAAACCAAAATAATTGGTTCAGTTTAGTTTACCGAGTTCAGCGAGTTGACCTGAATAGATGAACAACCCTACCATTGTTCTTGATTTTGAGAGTCGATCATCATAGGTAAGTTTGATCTTAATTTCTTGGGTCTCTTTTTGTTTGTTTTATGTTCAATCATTCCCACTTAAGGGAAATCTTCTTTGAAATTCCACTTTCTTAGGTTTCTATTTGGTTCTGAAATTTTTGTCAGGGTTTTGAGTAATTTATTTAGTTGGATTTCTCTTTCTTCATCAAAGTCAACTTTTAAAGGAAGAAATAGGTAAGGAAACTCTAGTTTTAATTTAATTTATTGAGTTTGGTGTTGCTGAGATTGATTTAAATTTTATTTTAATTTGGTTGTTAAATGAAATTGAATGATTGTATTGATTCATGATGCATGGTTGAATGGATTATGTGGTATGCATAATTAGTTATTATGATTAAATGTTGAATTGGCTGTTATAGAAGGTAACTTAGTCTTGTATGAAGTACATTGAATTAAGGATACCTATAATATTGTTGTGATCCTAGTACTAAGGCCATGAAGACGAGACAATACCCTTAGATATATTCATATAGCAATTGTTGCCAATATTGGGTCGGATAGATAGCAGACACTAATTGAGAGTCAGCTAAGTGTTAGAGATGAGTCCTTTAGATGCCCGACATTAGTTGAAGTATCATATAAGTATGCCTAGACTGGATTAGTTGTCAATGTCGGGTCAGATAGACAACAAACTATAATTCAATCATTAGGCTATCTAGTATTCGAATTTAATGTGTGTTTTCTAGAAAACATCGAGTCTTATGATCTTGTTAAGATGCGTACTTATGTTTGGGGGGATATCAGTTTGCTTGATTGTTTGGTGATTTTCAAGTATAATATAGTTATGATAAATGTTATATACCCCTTTAAGTGTGATTTCTTGTCTTTATGCTTACCTTTACACTGTATGTTTTGTGTTTGACTATGATGATCGTGTCTTGCTCAAGAGTAGATGACAATTGTGTTACAGATAGGCATGAAGGACTATATTAAAGTGAATGACTGATTAGCAGGGACGAGATAGTTCACTTTGATCGGTGTAAAATATATGTATAAGAGATATAAATAAACTATGTAATGTTAATTTGTATAATACCATGCTTTAAACTTGTATAGGTATATGTTTAATGATGAAACTTTAGCATACTTGGATATGTAATTAACTTGTAAAACTTAGTATTTTATGTTTATAGACGGATATGTATGAATTATGACTATGTTATATCTGAACTTGTAATGCATAGATGATGAAGGTTGGAATGTAGTCGTTAATATGTATGTTTATTCGAGACTTGTATGGTAGATATTATGTAATAGAGGTTCTACAATTTTGCAGAGTCTCGTTGGGCAATGTGTCTTGCCCAGTGAAAAGTTACCTTTGTTAGAAAATTTATTGACTTTGCGCCTAGCAAAACATCTCGTCCAGCCCAAAGCTTCCCTTATTAAGAATTTAATAGGATTTGTGCCCAATGACATATTTTGATGAACGAAGTTCCTTTACTGGAATAATCCATCTGGGTTTCTCGTTGGGCGACTATTGTCGCTAGGCAAGATACTTTATTTTTCACTAAATGACCTGACTCGCTTGGCGAGCTTGTATAGTGCATGCAATGATCTATTATTTGCTTGATTTTAATATTCTTAAGCTTGTGTTGTATTGAAATGGTTGTATTAATGACTAATAATGATAAGTATATTAGTAATTATTTGGATGTTACAAGGTAAACTTTCCTTCCTACTATCAATGACATGTTAGTAAAAAAATAGAAGGAATAAAGAGGCAAAGAAATAAGGATGAAAGATTAATTCAATCAATATATCTCAAACAAAATCCTTTATCAATTTGGTGATATTGTATCTAATTTTACATAAAATATCCTATCCATTGTTATTAAATTGGCCTCAGCTATCGACTTGGCCAAGATAAGGGATAATGGGTCATAGGTCAACTCAGGGGGTCAATAGTTAATTCGCATGACTTGATTTTGTAATAATAAAATTTAAATAATTTAGAACTTATATAGTTTTATACTTTAAAAATTTATAAAGATAATGGAACTAAAAATTAAATATATTTTAGATTAATTGAATAATCATATAATATTTATAAAGATTTATGTATATATATTTATTAATATATATATATATATATATATATATATATATTTCATTATAACATCAAAACAAAGGTGCCTTAAGTAGTGTTTCTTTTTTAGAATATCTAATAGACCAATCGAATTTGGCAGATGAAAAGGTTTCAATTTTAAATTTAACAACTAAATTAAAATAACATAGTAAATGAATTAAATAATTGCACTAACATTACCTAGGAAGCGTGCACTGCTGGAGTAATGAAACATTGTTGAGAAGCATGCCTAAGAAACATAGACAATGCTGGAGAAATGAAAAGTTATTAAGAAATATGTTTGGAACATGCTCTTGTGGAGAAACTAAATGTGCACTGCACAGAAACTGGATGAGTTATAGATCACAATTTTAAATAAAATCGGTCGTGTTAACCAGTTTGTAATAGTTCGTATACATTTATGATCCAATAAAGTGCTTGGACTAGTCAGGTATCTGGTCTAACTAATCCGATCAGGCTCTGAGCTGAGTTTAATAACAATGATCCTATCACATCCAATTAAAGAGGTTAGTGCTAATTTAATTTTTTCGATAGCAATCGTTGATAATTTTTATGCCTTATATTGACCACATAATGACATGTTATCATGATTTAAAAACATAGAAAAAAATGAAGGCCAATATTTTTATATATTATATCCACTTAATATCTAGTATTATCAAGGTTAAAAAAAATCAAACCATTCAATTCAACCGGTTGAACAGGGGAATTAGTCCATGGTTCAATCATTTATTTCCAAGAAATTGGGGGAGATATTGAATTGAGATTGAATCGGGTAAGAACTGAAAAGTTTGACTAAAATTAGGGAATAATCGGGAAAAAGCCGACTAGTTCATGGGTTTCCAATTTTGTAAAAACTAGGCCCTTTCCAAATGCACAAGGGGTAAAAAAGATAAAGGCCCACAAAAGAAGACATTGTCTGACAAGCCTAATCATGGAAAGAAAAAACTTAGCATAAAAAGTTCACAAGAATCATCAATCACATGCATGAGGGAATCAACAAATTTTCACTACAACAAGCCTATGAAGCCCAAGTTCATCCAACAACACTTAAACTTAATATGTTAAATATTTAACCCTAAACTCACACTTTCATCGGTTCAATGTCTGGTCCATTTTTAGAAACCGTGAGTATTATTGAATGCCTATTATTAATGATATAGTAAAATACGTCATAGTATGTTATGTCTGGTTATGTGATGGTATACATAACAACCATGAATTAAGTATCCATGCACATTCCTTGATGTTATGATGAAAAAGTATTACATTATGTTATTATTAATATATTTTGAATTTTAATAATTAAAATATTATCATTATAATATATTTTGCTACATTTCTCTTGAACCAATTTACATAAGATATTATTGTCGTTAATTTGTTTACTACCACCTTCTGTTTCCAAGGTTGCCTAATGTTTGTTCAATATATGAATATGTAGCAAAATGTTCATGATCATTGCCTATTCATTTATATTATATTATTCACATATTGAAAAACCTTTTATAGTTCCATTTTATTCACACATTGAAAAACCTTTTATAGTTCCATTTTATTTAACACGTAAAAAATGCCTTGAAAATAAATTAATTGACATTATGGAAGTTATTATAACTGAGACATTCAAAACTTTAACAATCACATATAACTATGTGAAAGTTACTTCTCAATGATCAAGTTAAGGCAAAGTGTGCAACATTATCTACTCGTTATCTTATGGTATTACAACTCTCTTCAAAATAAGAAACCAATACTATAAATATCCATTATATTGTTTGTTATCAAATTGGCATGATGTCTTATTTTTTCATGCAACTTGCAATGTTATCTTGGAAAAGGCAAACCTAAAATAGTTGTGCACTGTCTTTATAATTTTTTTAGATAGAAATAAAGCAAAAGCACAAGGTCATCATGGGTCTTGAAAGAAAACATCAAAGAGAAAATATAATCTTGTTGAGAAGTATAATGTGGAACACAACATGTTTTATTAACTAAAAGGAGTGTGAAAATTGCGTGGTCAATATGAAGGGATGAGACATTCATAGTTTTATATACATGTGGATATGATGAATATTAGGCCAAGGTATCACTTGGACTTTTAAATCAAAAGGTATACTTTCCTCGTAAAATCTAGTAACATATACAAAAAGATTTTTAAATTCCTTTAACTAAAATTAAAATGTAGAAAAGAAAACACCAATTCTCTTTTATTAAGATATTAATTCTAAATAATAAGAGTTTTAGAAGGTTATTAATGAAAATTAAGCACATCCTCAAGATCATGTCTTTATTTTGCTAAATCAAATTTCATATGCTTGTATAAATATTATCTTATAATTACATTGTGATGTCCATGCAATTGTTATAGAATGCACACATAAAATTGGTGATGAATTTATTAGGCAATGAATGTCATACTCATTCATTATATTTCATCCACATCCTTGATTTTGAGAATGCCTTAAGTGTGTCTTTGTACATGTTTAACGTGATTGTGTGTCAATAATATGCATTTAGTTACATAGTCCTCTAATGTAAATCATGATGCTACATGAATTCACAAGTTCGTGAACAAAATGCCAAAGAAAAGCTTAAGAGGAGTGCAACTCACATCTTTATGCAAAATTACACATTATTCTGATTGACATGCAAAGAAGAAGCATAAGAGGGACAAAGCTCAGATCTTTGTGGCCAATTCCATAGCCATGTGAGATCTTTGTGGCTAATTCCACAGCCATGTGATCGACGACCATAAAAAAAAGCATAAGAGGAGCGACCCCACACCGTTGTATCCTATTCCACAATGTTGTGATCGAAGCGCAAAGGAAAAACATAGGAGGAACATAGCTCACACCGTTGTGGACAATTCCATAATGTTGTGATTGAAGCACAAAGGAGAAATATAAGAAAAGTGCAACCCACACTATTGTGGAAAATGCTACAACATTTTTATCAGTGTGGCAAAAAAATTCAGGCTAAGCTTCTCCTAATCCACACCCCTATGGCATATCCACGTAACTGTGGATAATTCAACTAGAAAATTTTGTTACCACAGTAAAATCCACTCTTCTTTTATATCTTTCATTTTATATTTTTATAGACCTGTAATATTCTAAATTTCTAATAAAATATTTAATTATATTTTTAAATTTAATATATTTAAATAAATATCTAATTATAATATAAAATAATTATGTTATTTTAAATTTTTAGCTGCAATATTTTTAAAAAATATATTATATTATTATTAATATATATATATATATAATATAATATAATATAAGTAAAATAGAAATACGCAATGTAAAAACATTTGAGTGATTGAATTGTAACAGTTTCAATATTCGTTAACAAATATAACTAGAATATTTAATTGTAATAACAAGAGTACTTAAGCTTATCTTTAACCAACTAAAGTTATCTACAACTAATGGAGGCTCTAAGGTAGAAGAAGAAAAAAGAAAAAAAGAAAGAAAGAAAGGAGAAACATCACTTTGTTTTAATTGAGAGTAGTGAAGTTATAGTAAAAGTCTCTTTGAAGAAAAAATCAAAACTCTTGTATTATTTCAATTATTAAGATAATGAGGAGAAAACATTTACCACTTTTAAATACTATAATTATTTAGTAAGGTGTCTCTAATATCGTTTTATTTGTTATTTTATGTTACTTTTAATTATAATTATTTAGTGAGATGTCTCTAACCTCGTTTTATTTATTATTTTATGTTACTTTTAAATATTATAATTATTTAGTAAGGTGTTTCTAAGCTTATTTTATTTATTATTTTATGTTACTTTTAATTATAACTGTTTAGTGAGGTGTCTCTAACCTCATTTTATTTATTATTTTATGTTATTTTTAATTATAATTATTTAATGTAGTGTCCCTAACCTCATTTTATTTATTATTTTATGTTACTTTTAATTATAATTATTTAGTGATGTGTCTCTAACCTCGTTTTATTCATTATTTAGGTTACTTTTAGTTATAATTATTTATAGGCATGACAATCAAACCTGTACCGACGGGTAACCACCGTATCCGCCCCGAGTTTGACAGTGAATACCTGGGTTGACCAGGTTCGTGTTCGAGTAATACCCGGTTATAAAAAGCGAGGACTGGGACGGGGACGGGTATTGTGATATCCGCCCCGTACCCATACCCGTCCCTGTCCCTGATACATATATTTACTATAATGTCTATATATTGATAGGTTATCTTATTGTTTTATCCTGGGATAGTACAGTAAATGCATATAGAAGTTCAAAATAAAAAGCAAAGGGATGGGTATGTTCTCTGTTGTTGACTTGGTCTTTCTCTACTATCAACTTGGTAGATCTAGGGCTTACTCTTTGTTGCCTTGTCTTCCACAGGTAATGAACCAATGCCATTAAACTTGTTGCATCTTTGATTAAACAAAAAATAGTTGTTGTAATGGGAGGAAGAGGGTGCTTTAATGGTTTTCCGTTAATATTTGAGTTGAGTTATTAGGATTTGCTCAATATGTTTGATATTCAATTTTACTCTGTTAGACCCCATATTGTTTTAACTTGTCACTAATGCACTGTACTTTATCCTTTCTTCTCTCAAATCAGTCCCAATTTTATTTGATTTATAATCAAAATTTCTTGTTGTAACCATGAGAAAGACAAACCTAGAACAAGGAAAAAGGGATTACTGATCAATACTTATTTTTTACTAATATTTATTACTTTATTACAGAGTTACTTCACATTTTCTATGAGTAGCATATGTAACCTTTTAGAGGATTTCTGAATCACTTTGAACATTAGAAAAACAGGCCTAGAACAAGTAAAAAGGGACTATTGATCAAGACTTATTTTTTACTACTATTTATTACTTTGTTAATATTTTGAATTTACAAAGTTACTTCACATTTTTTAGGAGAAGCATATATAACCTTTTAGAGGATTTCTGAATCACTTTGAACATTAGAAAATATTTTGAACATTAGAGGATTTCTGAATTTATAGAGTTATTAATATTTTGTTTATTTCTAATTTTTTATTTATTTGAAAATAGGTGGATTGATGATTAGTGGTGTTACTCAATAAGATTAGTATTTCATTTCTCTTGTTATATGGTAAATTCAATTTTCTAATTAAATTTATTTTGCAATATAATTTCATAATCTTATACTTTACAATTTTGTAAATATTAAGCCTTAGAATTTTGGTTTCTTGAACAGGGACACTATGATAATTTGGAGAAATCATTTATGAAGTTTTAGAAGAAAAATATGTCATTTATTGTTATTTTTTTTTTAAGAAAAGACTCAGACTCACTCATCATTATTATGACTATAACATGATGGATTATGATCTAATGCATGAATTACTTTAGTTCTAGTTATTTTGGTTCAATATTTATTTTGGTTCAATATTACGTGTTCTTGTTACATTATAAAAAAAATATTAGTAAAAAAATTTACAAATGATATTTAGTGAGAGAAAAATAATACAAAAAATATAGATAAGGTGATAAGAAAAGATAGATTTATTTATTGTGTTTTATTTTTGCAAATAGAAATTTAAAAAAGACCAACATCATGAGATTTTTTTTTTGCAAATACAAATCTAAATGGAATTGTGGGTTCGAGTTTGGGTTTGGATTACAGGTTACGAGTTCGGGTTTGATAAAAACAGAAAAAATACCATTAATTTGTAACATGTTAACGGATTCGAGTTTGGGGCGGGGATACCCGGTAAAAATCAGGGACGGGGAACATAATACCTATTCCCGCTCCGTCCCGTTGTCATCCCTAATTATTTAGTGAGGTGTCCCTAATCTCATTTTATTTATTATTTTATGTTACTTTTAATTATAATTATGTAGTGAGATGTCTTTAATATCATTTTATTTATTATATTTTATGTTACTTTTAGTTATGAATATTTAGTGGGGTGTCACTAATCTCGTTTTATTTATTATTACTTCTAGCCATAATTATTTGATTTATTGTTTGTTATCTTATTTGAATTATTAAATTACTTTTTTTTAACTATTAATTACCATCTTATTTTAAATATAGTGGTTATTTTTTAATATTAACTCTTATACATAAAAAAATATAATAAAATTTTTAATACTTAATAAAAGTTTGAATTAATTTGTAGTTGAAAGATTATCCTTGAGGATTTAAATGAGTAAATAATTAAGGGGAATTATCCTTGTATTATTTAAAAAATCATGGTAAAAAACCTAATTTATCCTTACTAGTCACTACAAAAATAATTCAAATTTTTCTAAATAAAAATAAATAAATAAATTATTATAAAAAAATATATAAATATATATATATATAGATAGATAGATAACCATTTTTATATAAATAGTTGTATATCTAAATATGTATATATTTCTTTTATTATTTAAATTATTTACATGATAATTGTTCTCACTCTTTTATTTTTCATGTCTCTTATATATATAAAAAAAATGGAAATGCAAATTTAAAAAGATGGACGCGTCCAATTACCCAATCCTTTTTTCAGTAGTTAGTTTCATCCGTTTTTCCAGGCATAAGTTGGGTTACAAACGTAATTGAAAACTCAATTAAGTTCAAAGGGACTGACGTCTCTAATTTGGTGTTTGTCAACAATTAAGGAGGACCGTTAGTAATAGAAGGATCGTTACCTTCTACCTTCCGCCTACTAATTACACTAACCTCACAAACCTGTCAATGAACATATTTCTACCGATTTTGTGATTATTATTGTAGGAAAAAATAAATGGAGTATTTGTACATAAACAAAATCTTCTGCATCTTTTTATGTAATGAAATAGAAATATATAACAAATATGGTTTATGTACATATATAAGTGCGGTTTTAATTATAATTTTTTTAGTTAAATAAATAACTGAAAAAGAATAATTATACATTGGAATGAAATAAAAACTAATTAAGAAAACAAATTATTTTCTTGTTATTAATAATAGGTTGGAATTATACAAAAAAAATTATGAAAATGGGATATATATATATATATATATATATATATATATATATATATAGAATACTGTTACAAGTCTAAATGTTAGTATTATTAGTAATATTAGTTTTTATCATTATCAACACTATTTGTCTTGGTTGGACCCATCATTCAACAATGACAAATTTTGATATCCTCTTTTTCTTTTGGATTCTTTTTACTTTTTAAATTCAAGGGATACTATAATAAGAAATATCATATCACACCATATCATATCATTGACTTATGTAACGTGACGTGTACTATGTGGGAGTAGTACATCGTAGTTATTTTTAAAAGATCAATATTTAATGTCAAACACATGTTAAAGAACAATTGGACAAATATTTGAGAAAGATGATGAAATGAAGAATGGAAAAATGATCAAAAGTTGAGTACAAGTTCATTCTTATTAAATGTTACGTTTGAGCTTACTCTATTAAAAGTCAACTTTGAGTTTATTATCAAAGGACAAATTCAGGCTTATTCTATTTAAAAGATGATTCTATCTTAATATCAAAGACTCAGTCCAAGCTTATTCTATTAAAAGATTATTCGAGCTTAATATTAAAGACTAAGTTTAAGCCTATTTTATCTTATTATCAAAGGTCGAGTTTGAGCCTATTTTATTTAAAAGATGATCTTATCTTAATATCAACGGTTGAGCACAAGCCTATTCTATTAAAAGATGAATCGATTTTAATATCAAAGGGTAAGTCCGAACCTATTCTATTAAAAGTTGATTTCACCTTAATATTGAAGGTCAAGTTAAAGCCTATTCTATCTAGTTATCAAATGTCAAGTTTGATGCTAATCTATGAAAAGTTGTGTATGAGTTTATTATTAAAGGTAGAGTTCAAGCCTACTAAAATCTAAATTTGAGTTTATTATTAAAGATTGAGTTTGAGTCTAATATATTAGAAGTTGAATTTTGAGCTTTTATCAAAGGTTGAGTTCAAATTTATTTTGTTTAGAAGATAATTTCAAGTTTAATATTAAAGGTCAATTTGGGCCTACTAAAAACCCAGTTTGAATTTGAATTTTTTGTAATTAGCAAATATTTTTATGTCGTTTACAAGTTAGTCCTTCCGTTACTAACGATGTGTAGTAAATGCACAACCAATAGTAAGTGCTTGCATGTCAGTCTTCTCTTCTCATAGTTAGCAGACAAGTCATTCACATTAAAAAGGTAAAATATTTTTGGCTATTTTTAGTCCCTAAAAATAATAAAAATTATATTTTCATTGCTTGTCAATCATCATCTACTTACCTTCTTTTTCACCTGCTTCACCTATCCCTCTACCTTTATGTCCTCCTCAACTTCATCATCTTCACCATCCTCACTTCCTTAAAATCGAATAGGAGTGTTCATTGGATTGGACAACTTGAGACTTAATCTGACTCAATTCAACCCAAATAAATTAGGTTGAGTTTTCATGTGATTGAGTGAAATATGATCTAACCAATTAAATCCAATCTACTAGAGGTTGTGTAACAGGTTCAATAATTTGAAACCAAGATCCAATCCAACTCAACCATAATATTAATTTTTTTTAAAATTATGTGTTTTGTTATTATGTATTTTTTTATATTTGTATTTTGTTAATTTGGACAAATTGTGTAGTTGATTTATGACTTTGTTAACTTGGACAAATAGTGTTTACTTTTTGTTTTGGACAAATGTTTCATTAGTTATTTTTGCTTAATAGTATAGTTATATGTTAATTTTAATTCGTTTTAGTTTTGATATGGAACTTGTAATTATAATTTATTATTTATTTTTATGTTATAACAATTATATAATCTATTTTTTTAAAAAAAAATCCTAAAAAAGGTAACAAAAAAATTCTAAAATTTAATCTTTTTTTAAAATATATATATATTTTCTTAAAATTGTGACCTAATTAACCCAACTTATTCAAGGACACATTTTATGATTGGATTGAGTCTTGAGTTTGATTAAACACAACTCAATTTGACTTTTGTTCACCCTATCAACAACCATCACCACCACAACTTTCCATCGGATGACACATTCCTCTTTCCCTCCTACTTGATCGCCTAAAATGGACCATTTGCCATGCGCAAACAAACTACAATATTGTTGTTGCCTATGACAAATACCTTTACAAAATGAAGTCGATGTTAACTTACAATACAACTACCAAAGGTGATTGTTTTGTTGGTTACGTTTATAATAAGAACACACCGGTGAAAGCAATAGTTAACAATGACAATATTGTTGGTGTTCTCTCCAAGTTTGCAAATGAAAGATTTGTCTAAGTTGTATTTGCAAATAAAAATGAGAAACTATTGATTTCTTCAAGATTTAGCCATTGAAAGGCCGTTAAAGCCAATCCCAAAGGTATCGCAATTCACAACTATAATTGTATTATTGATTGAGAAAAAAATTATGTATTATTAATGTAAAAAGTTTTACACTGACATATAATTACAGGTCTTCATTTATAGTAAGTTAGTTGACTTTACTAATTAATACTTTAAAGTTATATAAATGAATACGTGTGATTAAATATAATTCTTTTACATTGATAGCGTATACTAATTACCCTCTTATTGATTTGTTTGAAATTTAAAATTGAAAAACAATATGAAAAAGAAAAGGAGAAGTAAATCGGTTCTTAAAATGAAATAAAGATGCATTAAATGATTATGCGAATAAAAAGATAAAATTCAACTCTAATTACAGGGAGATGGTGAATTAAGGAATTCAATAACACACAACACATCTTTTTCTTACTTCACTCTAATCCAATTTGGGAGAAAAGAAAGAAAAGGTTGTCAATTTTTGTTTATGAGAAAGAGGATTCAAATTTCAATCAAAACTATAAAAATATTTATTAAAACAAGGTATTGTTGTGTTGCATTGGTTTTTTACACACATGATGAATAAAAAATAATTTGGGATTGAATAGAAGTTTTAGTTCAATGTATGGATCACGGAAAAATGTATGGAAATATTTTTAGTTTCCATGGATATTTCTCTGGATTTTTTATTGTGTTAAAGTAAATGACTGTGGATAAGCAATTAGAATGTTAATTTTTAATTTTATTTTTTATTATTTTTAGAGTTAAGGATTACCACAAATATTAAATAGCTTGATTTGCTAATTATATAAAAATATACTATTGCATAAGCATTAATGAAGCAAACAATGTAAAAATTATACTTTAGAGTTGGTCTTCCTACATTTTCATGATCCTATGAAATCTCTAAAATACTTAGGTAAAAAAAAAAAAACGTAAAAAACTTCTTTCTCGAGTCTTGATGTACATCTTCAAGTGAACGCACAACTCCTCTTCATGATGAACCTTGTAGTTACATAAAATTTTAGAATGAATAACTAGTCTCTTGGGCATTCTACGTTGAGTATCCAAATAACTATGTTGAATTCAATTCTGATCTTTTGGTTTCTGTTGAATTCAATTCGAAAATTTCAGATGAAAGATTATTGAGCAAGTGTAGCACTGATTGCATGAAGGATGACCCGTTTCATTTGAAGCAATGTCCAAAGAATGGTCTTGAGGGAACAAATACATAACATTCCATATGTTTTTTCGCTTTTGAAAAGCAGAGTATGTTTAGGTTTACAAGAACTAGTATGTCCAACATATTTTACAAGTTCGGATAGATTTATTTGGAGTTATAAAAAAATTTGTAAATTCTTTTTTAAGTTAAGATCGGAAAGGTCAATCCAAATTTTGTAATTGTAAATTTTTTTATAAATTTAGATAGATCTATTTAAAATTGTAATTATAAATTTTTTTACTAGCAAGAGACAACAAAGAAGACATGATAACTAAAGTTTTGCTTTTTTTACTAGATAATTTTTGTTATTTTAAAAAACTATGAAGGTGAAGGGAAAAATCATGGAAGAGCGCAGGAGAAAAACTCGATACTTCACTTAAATAACTTTGTAAATTATTTGGGCCGAGTCCACATGAGCCATAGCTCGGTCCAATCAGGTAGCCCAGTAAGCATAAACGACAATACGGATTCTTTTGGCCAAGTGGTTCGACCTCCAAAACGGAACGGCGTGATGCTAATACGACATTGTGAGTTAAGAGTTGGAAACCTGAAAGTCCGCAGCTGAGTTGGAGTTACAGTTGGTTGGTACTTGGTAGCCATGGCTGCAGCTACAACGGCACTGCTTCTAACACTGTCGTTTTTACTTCTGCTACTGTCGTTTCTTCCGATTGCTCTCGCTTACAGACCTGGCGACATCGTTCCCATGAGCCGCATGGGTCAATACCACTCCGTTCGTTCCCATTTCCCTTTTTACTCTCTGCGATTTTCTCTTCCTTCCATACGACGCCGTTTCACCCCTCAACTATTTTATTCCTTTCTTATTGCAGTCGCGAACCGTCTGGCAGGACCTCATTGGCCGCCACTGCCCCATCTTCGCAGTGAATCGCGAGGTGCGATTTTTCTGAGTTCGTTGAATTAGGGTTTTCTTTATTTATCTAATTCTTCTATTGTTATTTTTTTACTGTTTTTAATTTGTTCTTTCTGGGAATTGGCTTTTTAGGTGTTGATGCCCATACCCAAGCCAACGGGTTACACTGGTGCTGATCCTTATAAAATGTGAGTTTTTTTTTTTTTTTCCAGTATACTTTGCGTCTTTTGCTATGATCTGATTTTTCATTCAGTGTTTGAATATGCTTAATCTGTAAGAAAGAAACTTATTATTCATTTTTTACCCCCAAAAAATTATCAGAATGATCTTGATTTTAAGCTTAGGGTTAGTTAATCCAAACACGTACCAAGTTCGAAGTAATTTGCAAGAAAAAATATTTATGTCAAATGCATCAGTTTTAGATGTAATTAAGGATCCTGTGGAGATGTATGTACTAGAATGGTGCGTGACTGATTGGTTTCTCTATACTGGGAATATAATCACTAATTAGGCTTGAACAACCGGTGAGATTAAAACTTGAAGATACAGTATAGCTGAATCAATGGCCGTGGAATTTTAAGTTTTTAACCACATTACTAAATTAGTAAAATGAGCGAGAGATGCTGATTTTCTATTTCTCTTATACTTGGTTACTGGAAATTAAAGGAATAATGTATCATATACTGAACACAGTGAGATGAAATTTTGTGTTGTCACTATCTTGTTGACCCTGCATGTTAAATTGCCAGAGGAAAAATGTGGTTATAGTTTTCTTGATTTTAATTTATCCACAGATCATTTCAAGTTGGAAGGGAAAAGTTTCTAATCCCATGGCTTCTTGTGGTGAATCGGAAAAGTACAGAGGTTCCAATGGTTGAAGTAGATCTGGTAATGCAATGTTCAAGATAGGTCATTTGTAGGCTCTTATTCAGTTTATTCTATTATTTATGAATTTGTGGATGCTAAACTGTAAAACAGAAAATTTGTTGCTAGGACATACATTAATTAGAATTTTTATGTCATGCAGAGGTATTCAGGAAGTGATTTGCATGGTGTCACAGCCAAAGTTGTGGATATGCCTCATCACTGTATGTTGTTCTTCTCTAGTCATATTTTAGAAAACATTTATCTTCTTTACACAGAGACTGATGACTAGGTTTGACATGACTCAGTTTACTACATTTTTGGAAATTTTGATGATGAAAGTATTATTTTAGCTTATACATGTGACCTTTTGTTAATATTCTTTTCAAATGCGTTGGAAATGCGAAGGACTGTGCTTCTAAACTATTTGTGGATCTCAAAACTTTTTAATTTAATGTTCCTAAAGTTTATTTGAAACTTGTCAGTATTATTCCTGTAAATCTTCATTTCCTTTTAATTTTATGTTAATTAAACTTTTCTTCTTTTTTCTTTTTCTTTTTATGAGGTGACCATTATACTTAGAAATTTTACCCAGCTCATACAATTTCAGTTGTCATTTCACATATTCATGGACAGATGTACCTGTCTCTGCAATGTAGATTGACTAGATTCTTTCTTAATCTACATAACAGTATTCAAATGTTATTAGCAAAAACACTTTTCTTTTCTTTTGCTTACCAATGTTTGAAGGTATTCTATTCTTTGTTATTAATTAATGTTGAGAAGCTTGCAGTTAGTGACTTAGTGACAATATATATACTTACAATATTGATAATGAAAACTGATTCTGTACAACTGGTATATTCTGTAGTCATTGTCTTTCCTAATGAATTATGAATAAGTTGATACCTTAAACTTTGATGTATTGCCATATGCCATTTAGCTGGTATATTTAAGAGAAACACAGAGCGATATAATTACTTAGGTGATGCTTTTGTAACTTATTTCTGAGGGCTTTGAGTTGAGCCTTTGATCGGGCTTACAGATTTTTTTATTTTTTTTTTTGTTTTACAGATGTTGAAATGCATCCTGATATTCGTAATCAATTCTGGGATTCTCAGCATTGGCCAAAGCAAATACTTGTCCGCTATACGTGGTTTGTGTTATTTTAGTTTCGGCTATATGCATTCATATTTTATACAGTTAGTCAATATTAAATTTTGAAGTTTAAACTAATTTATTGCTATTGAAGCCCTTGATCCAATTTTCTGGCAGCTGAGGGTTGGTGGGTTAAAATGTTAATAATTTTTTTTTGAGATCTTATTATGCTAGTAGTGTTATTTGGGAGGAAATTTACTCATTGAACTACAGTATTTAACTTATAATATCTATATGAAAGGAGTATTGTTTAGTGTAGTTATCTGAATCGTATGATTCACAATTCGATTCATATGATTTGATATGATTTGACTATTTATCGATATGTATGTTAAGGTGTATCTAAAATGACTTTGTATCTTACGATACATTAATGAATCATATGATTTTTAAGATTCACATGATTCAATGATTCATGTAAATCTTACGGATCATTAGTTTTGTTTTTCCAATTCTCATGAAAAAATTGAAAAATCATATAAACTTAAATTGTTAAGTGAAAAGAAATTAAAGGAACATTTCTAAAATTATCCTATTTTATCATTTCACTACTTTATTAGTTGCTCATTTATTTAATGTATGTATTTTATTTAGTTGCTTGTTTCCATTCTTCTAAAATAAAAACTTCACAAACTCATATAACGAATAATTTTGTTTTTGAAACCTCTAGATAAGTTGTTTTATGATGTATGTTAATTGTTAACTATTAAGAAGCAATTTATTACTAATAATTTCGATCATGAATCTTAAGATTCAAGATACAATTTGATTCATGCATAAAAAAATAGGTTTTCCGATACACAATTTGTATCATGATTTAACTAGCTAGCGTTTAGACTTTAGAGTTTTTTCCAGTTCCCCTAGACTCAACAATATGAATGAACACCTTTCTATTTGTTCATGATAAAGCAAACAAGTTGTAATTTAAAATGATAGTGATTATGGCATAGTTATTGTCATTACATGGTTCTTTATTTGGTTATTTATTTCTGTGATATGAATCCTCTTCGTCAGTTTAGGGTTCTGAAAGGACCTTAGGAATTTAGCTTGCCGCCGCCTTAACAAAATTGATCAACGTGGAATGCAAACAACTTTTAGACACAGAATGAAAATTAAAAGTTATTGAAATTCAACTATTAAACGAGTTTTTGAATAGTGTAGGACTTTCCTGTGCAATTGATTATAGAGTTTGCTGGGCTGAATTGAGTATGAATGGAAAAGACAGAAAATGGAATTGGAATTGATAGACTCCACACTTCCAAGGATGGAAGATATTTCTACGAGATTGCACACACAAAGGGGTGAATTACCTTTGATAAATCTCAAAAGATTTTGGATTGTCAAGAACCCAAAGGAGAGAAAACCTCAACTAGTTTCTTTTTACTTCCAAAATATTCTGCCTTACATATGAGTCTTGCCCAAATATATATGCCTAATAAACTCAGCTTGTGTAGGTTTAGTGACTTTCTACATTCAGCTGAAGTTACAAAATAATAAAAACTAATAATGGGCAGCTTAATAACAAAGTGTAACTGCCAAAGCAAATTAAACATGTAGTCTAATTATAATTGATAACCTAGGTGGTTGCAACTTTAATTAGACAATTCTGGTCGCCCACCATTAACTAAGTAAACTCTAAGAAAATGAGTTTAATTTATTCCAAACTTCTCTTCCATTAAGGTCAAACATTGTTTTCTTCAGTCATGAGACAATTAACAATTTTACACTTTATTTCTTCAATGTTTGGCTCTTTTTGCAAAAGGGCTGCCAAAACTTGTTGCATAACTTCTTTAGCTCTCCTTGTCCTTGCCCTTGTCTTAGGTCCTCCAAGTCCTTCAAGTGCTTCAAGCTCCTTGCTCTTCATGTCCTCATCATTCTGAGTGCAGTTCACAAACTTGACAATAGTCATCCATTTATATACATGTATTGTAGGCAATAAATGCATCTAAATCCTTAACAACTCTTCTCCTTCAAACAAAATTTTTGTTCCTTAACTCCTATATGTGTTTATTAGTGTTTGAACTTTGAAAGATATGCTTTATATTGAAATAAGAAAGCAAATTACTTAGTATTCTTTCTGAATTTTTTCAGGAAGGAACATTCAGAGATAGATGTAACTTCGGGATTTCTTGTTCTGTTTGGTTCAGGTAAACAAATTCCTTTGATCCCTTCTCCTGATTCTTTACATATATGGAGCATATCAAGTGATAATACTTGATGATTATGAAATGAGAACATTCTGCATTCATCCTTAGATAAAATTTAAGGAATGCAATTAATTTTTTAAATAAAACATGCTAATGCGACTCTCCTCTGTCTCCCCCATGCTCTGTTCCATGTTTCAGGAGGTTTCTGAAATTTCTTTTCCCAAATCTAGTTCTGATTCTATTCTATTCTCCTGCCTGAAATTTTCGTTCTGATTACCTTAAATGCTAAATCCCCATAAATTTTATTAATAAATTATGGGATGCCCTGTTTCATCAATGACTCTTGTGTGCTTTTGGCCGATATATTACTCAATCATTCATTACAAGAGAAGCTTTAAATATATAAATAAGCGTGTTGTAACTCCTGGCATCAATCAATCACTCACAACCATACTCTTGTTAAGCGATTTCTGTTGTCTATAATATAATATAGTATAATTTGTCACTTGTATGAAGATCATTGACCTGATGACATGCCATAAGAATATTACTTATTCTTGAACAAAATCTTTTCTACTCTCCCCATTATTGCTATCAGTCACATCCCTTGGTGAATCTGTGTACCATGAGTTTTCATCATTTTGAAACATGGAGCAACTTGGATGAGGGAAACGTGGTACTGAGGGGGGTTGGGTAGGGGTGTGTCATGTGATTATAATTTTTTCAAGTTTTAGTGATTTAACTGGTGGACGGTGAGCTCTGGTGTGACAGTAAAGTTGCGTCTTGTTGACCAGTTGGTCAAGGACAAGAATATGGTATCAGACTCTTACGTATGCAAGGGAAAGATTAGTGTACGATCACCTTTTCCCATATTTTTGCAAAGCAAGGAACCTTTACCACCAGGATAAATTAATTAGTGATTTGACCAGTAGTATTTCAATTTTCAAGAATGCAGATTAGCTGGTTATTTAAATTACTTGAAATATATAATTTTTTAAAAGGGCACGATGAATTTGTAGATAGTGTTGTATTCTGCTAATACTGCACTTCTGTTGGTACTACTTAAAATTTGTCCAGGGCTCATGTTCTCCTTCATCCTTTCAATCTACGTATTGCAATCATCACGTGACAAATTGGAAAGGTACTCCATTCTCGTTTCAAACTTGTAAAATGAAATTTTTGTTTTGTTTATTCTCACCAGTATTTTTTATGCAATTTGAATTTCAGATTTGTAAGGGAAACAGTTGTGGAAACCAGCGTGCCTGGTGAGGTAGTAGCAAAGGTTGAATGATGCATCTCTGATGTCAATAATGCAATGTATTCATTGTAATATTGTAGTGGTGAATTGACAAGATCAGTTTTGGAGGAGGGGGAGAAGAGAATGTGGTTCTTTGCATATACACACAGCTATAAACCAGTGGTTTCTTTTCTTGATGAAGGAGGTGAGTGCGAGTTGGTGTTGATTAATTTTATCAGGATGTACTGTGGAGTCAAAAGCAGTAAAGGTTGAGAGATTGGGTGTATTAATTCATAGTGAAGGCTGGATTTGTAACAATACTACATTAGGTTAAATTCTTAAAAGGCTATAGAAGTATAAATCAAAATGTACGGTATTCACAATCATTAGGAGTTTTGAACATTGTGATTAAATTGGTCCTTGTCTTGTAGTTATTTGATTTCTCCTCATTCTAGCTACATGACATTTCACTAGAAGATATTAAGATAATACCCCTCCTTATCTAGTAGATGAAATTTAATAACTTTTGTTTTTTCCCTTCAAGACTCATCATTTGTTATCTAACTTTAGATTTTTTTTTACAGAAAAATGTTATTAATATATTTTTAATACTCTTTTGCATATTTTATTTTTAGTTGAAATTTATTTAAAAAATATATAATTTCGTGAGATTTATTTTTTATTTAATGATTTTATTATAATTTTATAATTTTTATTAAAATTTAATCAGTAGTGTAATCTAACATGGTATAACCATCAAAACACTAAATATCAAATACAAACAACACATGCCAAAATGTATTTTATGGGCACACCAACAAGGAATTGCCTGTGCATACGTTAGCTAAATCAATTTCAAGTTGTTGTATACGTTAGTTAAATCAATTGTCCACAAAATTTATTTTCTAAAAGGGTCAAAATTCATATACAGAAGTTTCTGTTTGAAAAACAACCAAGCCTTTAGTTTGGATACCCATATGGGGTAGTAAGTAGTAACCACCACGATGCAAAGTTTTCATGGATCAAACTTCTATAAATTTTCGTGTGTATATTCTTCAAGGTTCGACTTTGGCGACCAACACTATCCTTCCTTGTGCTTGTATAACGCAGTAAAATTTCAACTTAAACAATAACTCATGATCATCGATGTCTAATAATTAATCATAGGTATTAAGCTACGATAGCATAGTTGACCACCGAGTCCTAATATCAACACATACCACTGGTTATCAATAATGATTTATGATTCTAAGCACATACCACTGAATCCTAATATCAACACATTACCTTTAACTTGATAAATTTCTATAATTTTGAATGTTAGGCAGCTTGATCGTCCTTAATGCATAATACACATATTGTTAAATTTTATGAAGTTTTCCCTGAGGTTTCACTAGGAATTTCTAAGGAAATTTTAGTGAATAATAAATTTAGATCTATATATTATCTTAATATTTTAGAATTAAATTAATTTAATTTTGAAGTTCTCAAAATGCCCCTAAGTTCAATATTAATTTTTGAGCAAATTATATATGCATCCTTAAAATTTAGTGTAGTTATACTTGCACTTCCTACTTTTTTAATCATTAGTTTTGTATCCTTAAAAGGTGTTAGTATAAGTTTTGAGAGAGATACTAGTGTAATGTGTTCAAATAAGAGGAGATGCAATGAATACATAAAAATAAGAAGGTTTTGTATAATTTAAAAAAAAAACGTGGAGATACATATGCAATTTTACTAAACTTGAGAAAATGCATCTGTAATTAACTCCTAATTTTCTAACTCCAACAATTTAGTTCTAGAAATTCTTAAGTCATTTTAACTAGTTTTTTATTAATTAGAATCTTATAATATCATTAACCGTTACTTTAACAATTTAGTTCTAAAAATTCTGAAGTCATTTTCTATAAGTCTTTAAGAAAGAGACTAATATCATTTCACTAATAATAAGTCTTTCAATACCGTGAGGATCAAACTAAAGAACAATCATGAAATCTAGAGGCTTTATTTACAGTGTGAGCAACTTAACTGGCTTACTTCCTAATAAAATGTATTGTAATGTCTGTAAATTGAGTTAAACAATTGTTTGCTTTTTTGTATGATAAAACCACATTTGGAAACATTTTAGCTGTCAAATGAAAGATTGTTAGCGACATATTTGCAATGAGAATGAGATTCAATGTGGATGTGTAATGTGTTTGTCATACGAAGAATGTCACGAAGCCACAGGATGGCTTTAAGAGTAGCTGCAGCTTAAGCTTCACAAACAGGTGGAAGTGCGATGATGTAAGTAGGAATTGGCTGACACAAAATGCCCATCACTATCACGAATCCGCAAGCCGAAGACGAAGAGATTTTGTGGAACAAAGATTGTGGCATCAGCGTTTAACTATTTGGTTTGTGCCATATTGGTATCAAATACAGAAAAGCAACATCTCTTTCTTTCAGTTCTTTTACCTGGACTTTATGGTATAGGGTATTGAATTAGATTGGAATCCAATCTCCACTCTCTGATGCAATTGTTTCTTATGACTATTGCATGAGTTGTAGAAAGTAAAAAGAAACATTTAGTTTTGTTGAAATATATGAATATCCAATAATTCTATTGTGTCTAACAATAAAATATTAGAGTTTTTGGATATTTTGTCATATACTCATATTATAACTTGAAAATAGATACAATATAGATAAGATATTTATAACAAGTATTCTTTCTTTTATTGATGTAGTAACCCTTTGATGTATGTTAAAATTAAATAATTTTATATGTAATGGTAAGGTAAATGTGGAATAGGATATAGTTTATTCTCTACAAAGTTTAAGTCTTTTAATAGTTTTATAAATTATGAAATGTTTGGTTTCATATATATATATATATATATAAAATATAGTATAATATAGTGTCTGTTTTGCTTTAAAAAAAAAAAAATATTGGTATCACTGATAGGTTGTTGATTTTGAAATACATGCACTTACTGCCAGTGTTGAAACCTTTCCTTTGCAAGATTCAATACAATATGTGGTGGCGTTATACCATCATCGTAAACCTTTTGGTTTCTCCTTCTCCAAATATAGCATAGAGCATTAGCCAACTCTGTCTTCCCAATATTGGTAAACACCTGATACTTTTCATCTTCTATAAGGACCAAAAGTGAGTTATTTTTAAATTAAGTGGATGAAAATAATCATTTTTAGACTTAAGAGACAAATATATAGAAAACTAATCCAAAATTTAAAGGAACAAAAATAATATTGATTTAAATGCAATTTTGTTCTTATTTTTTAAATTTACAAATTCTGTCATTTTATTTGAGAAATAGAGACATTTAGTCTTCCAATTTTATACACTTTGATTTTTATTAACTTCCATAAAATTAGAATGGTTGACCATTAACTTACTTAAAATTAGAATGGTTGACCATTAAGAGAATATAACATGTTTCTTAATGTCATGTAAGATTCAAGAATTCTTATAATTTTTTATACCAATGATAGAATTAATATGAATTCTTAACTTATTTTTACTCCAGCGATAGAATAGTTCTTCCACCATAGAACCCGTGTCCTCATACAATAATAGTTTTTGTGAAGAATGATTCTTTAAAGTTAAGAATCATTTTAAAATCCTCTGCTAAAGTTATTATGTCTCTATGTTATCAAAATTGTTGATTTTATTTTGTAAGACAGAGAATTGTATTCAAACCAATAATAATATTTTCCTTAATTGTAATTAAGGTTCTAGTATTTTAATTTTAAAAAACTAGTGACATATATAGGAAAATATATTGATCAATAAACATGTATAGTGATTGATTTTGGGTGTTTACATGCTCTAAAATGATAAAATGAGCATTTGATACTAAATAAAAAATAATAATATTAATTTTAATATAAAAAACGTAAAATAGTTTTATATTATTATTTAATAATATTTTTTGTATGTTTTTTAAAATATTTATTGTAAAAGTTAATACTAGATGTACACTGTGATTAATTGTCAATTATGTAGAATGCTTTACATTGCCACGGCTCATCACTTTTTTTTTTTTTACAAAATCTCATAGCTTAGTTATGATTATTATTGACTAATTATATTAATTATAATGAAATAGTCTTCACACAAAAAAGTAGTAAAATATTTTATTATTTATTGTACACTATAATCTTAAGTTTAGTTGATTAATTACTAGAAATTACACTGAAATTCACAAATTGATAAGAGATTTATAAAAACAAGTGTATTACACTTACCTAGAAGAGACAAATGACACAAATAAGTTGATACGAGAGACAATGGAACAAAATTAACTATAGAGTAAATTATTTAATATATTTCTAGCCTCTATTTTTTAAATTTCACTTTTAGTTTTTAAATAAAAAATTGTCCAGTCTTATTCGTTATACCTCTTTTTTGTAACATTTTTTTTGTTTGTGGGATTAAATTATCACTGTTATACCCTCCCTTTCCTTCTCTCCCTAGTTCTCGGAAGCTTGGAGCTCGGGTACCATTGGCCCGAGCACCTCCAATAGTTGCTTCATACTCGGCACAAATCAGTGTTCAGTATCCTGTCACCCGCCCTGACAAAGAGCTCATTTTCCTAAAAAAGGTAACTTGGAACCTTTTTACAATTTAAAAAGGGATTCGCATTCCCACCACAGGTACAAAATTCTAAACACTAAAACCTCCCTATTTCTAACAGTCTTTTCTTACTTGAGTATTAGAGTCTCTTTTGCAGGTATTCACCTGTCTGGGAGGTCACTAACGTTCCAGACAAGGGAGGTCACGAGGTTATACCGGAATTCAGTAAGAACATCTGGCTCAGTTTACGAGGACGTAAAAATTCCTATGCCCTAAACTCTATGGTACAAACTCAGAGCTGTTAGTCCCGAAGCAACATGAACGACGTGAATACCTTGGAAACCATAAGGAAGCAGAGGAAGGACATGGCCCAGAGGCACGATGCCGCCTTCCACGCCTTAAGGGAGGAAAACATGACCATGAAGACAACTATCCAGGACCTCCAGCTCAAACAATACAAAGAAATAAGCAACATGGGGGAAGCGACATGTAGTCAATCCAATCATGGTGCTACTGACGAGGGTGGCCGCCTCGGTGGTGAGGGAAGGGGTCGCAAGACAGTAACCCCGATGAGGACTTAAGCGATGACGATTCAACAAGCCAACATCACTTCACTAGCGGTCGACCTCCGCGAGGTAGAGGCACCGAGAGGAATTCAGACAAAAAGATAACTGGGGACTCGACCTCCTTAAGCAGAAGGGGGCAACGACACCCATTTGTCGACGGTATCCTTGATACTCCCCTTCTGCGAGGATGAAGACCCCTGACAATCAAACTCTACGAAGGAGATACCAACCCAGATGACCATATAGAAGCATTTCTAACACAGGTAAATCTATACTCTAATGATGATCAAGTCTTATGCAGGATTTTCCTACCTCTCTTACAGGTACCACTTTGAATTGGTGGTCTTGCCTACCCACCGACTCGATCAACACATTTGACACCTTAACGGATAAATTTGTAGCCCACTACGCCGCTTGTCAACCCAAGAGAATGATGATAGACGACTTGATCGGGCTACAACAAAAGGAGGATAAGCCTTTGCGTGCCTTCACGGACTGACTATCCTAGATGCTAACCCAGATCTCTGATCTCGAGCCTGGTGTTGCACTCCATTTAGCTTTTGGAGCTTTAAAACATTGACGGTTGGCAGATAGTGTATCCAAAAGACGACCAAGGACATTGGACAAATTTTTGGAATGATCCTTCAAGTATGTCAACATGGAGGAAGCGTCAGTAAGGCATAGAAGCCTCCGACCACCCCCAAAAGCAAAAGCTAGGGAACACAAGTAGCCGCACTAGGACAAAAAGAAAAATCATCATTGGTCATCGCGTGACAGAGACTTCAAGAAAATTGACTGACCGCAACCCAAGTATACGACCTACACTCCTCTCATAAAGACATGAACCCGAGTTCTACAAGAAGCTTTCAGCATCAAACTCCTTCGTCTCCCGCAACCAACTCCTTCCAACAAGGAGGCAGACTATAACAAACATTACAAATACCATCGAAACTACGGACATACGATCGAGGAATGCATAACCCTCAAGGACCGGATAGAAGAGCTCGTCCAACAAGGAAGACTCAGTCAATTTTTCAAAAAGCCCTACTCAAGCTATAGAAGCAGGCACTATCACAAGGCTTCCTAGGACCAAATTGAATTAGACCACAATTCCTTATGGCAGGCCACGGAGGGAAAGTTGGAAGGAGACCAACCCCCTTTGAAGGAACTAAATACTCCACTTGACAAGTTTGAGGAGTTATCAACATTATAACAGGGGACTTCGCGGGAGGCAGAATCTCCAACTTGGCCAAAAAGCGACATCTGAGGCAGCTCAAAGTAGTAAACTTGGTGGCGAATATCCCAGGAAGGACCATGCCATCTATTACCTTTGACGATAACGACTTCGCAGGAGTCAAGACTAAGCAGGAAGACCCTATGGTCATCACAAATGTCCTCGCAGATTGGGAGGTTTGAAAAATACTCATCGACCAGGGAAGCTTAGCAGACATCTCTATTGGGCCACTTTCAAGCATCTAGACATTCTTATAAGCCTGGTCAAACCCTATCCTAAGCCCCTGGTCGGCTTTGCAGGACAACAGGTACACATCAGGGGATATGTAGGGCTCGTGACCACCTTTGGAGAAGGACAATTGTCACTAACCTTGTTGGTTAGATACATATTGATCGATGCAGATACCTCCTACAATGTCTTCTTAGGGCGACCTACCCTTAGTGCCTAGGAGTCATTGTCTCCACCCCCCACCTTACAATGAAATTCCCCTCAACCTGGGGGCTATAATCACAATAAGGGCCAACCAGGAGAAGGCTAAAAAGTGTTACCTACAAAGCCTTAGGATCCTTCCTTATAAGTTCCCAAAGTCGAGGACTAGCATCAACCATGTTACCACAAAGGCCCCACACATAAACTCAGCTCGATGGACTGACTTGGATCATCGAGCGGATGACGATCAATAACCCTCCCCCATTGAAGAAACAACCACTTTTCAACTAGGACCCTTGGAGGAGCAGTGCACGTGGCTCAGTATGTGCATGAGCCCCAAAGTCGCCGCCTCCATCCACGCAGTCCTCAGGCAAAACACCGACCTATTCGCTTAGAAGTTGACTGATCTGTCTAGCTTAAGCCCCAACCTTGTCTATTACAAACTATCAGTCTTCGCCAAAGCTAAGACTGTGGTGCAAAAGCAGAGGAAGATGCACAGAGACTGACAACAAGCGACCATCACAGAAACAACCAAGTTGTAAAAGCCAGGGTTTATCAAAGAGATCTATTACACCACATGGCTCTCAAATGTCATAATGGTAAAAAAGGCATGTGGAAAATGGAGAATGTGTGTCAATTACTCCTACCTAAATTGCGCATGCCCCAAAGACTCCTAACATTACCCGACATTGACAAACTGGTCGACGAGGCCTCGGGTTTCAAACTTCTAAGTTTTCTTGACATATACTCAGGCTATAACCAAATCCCGATGTACCCCCCGATCAAGAGAAAACAACGTTTTGCACAAACAAGGCTAGCTACTAGTATCAAGTACTGCCATTCGGGCTTAAAAATCCAGGCGCTACCTACCACTGGCTCATAGACACTATTTTTGCTGACCTCCTTGGAAAGAATGTGAAATCATATGTTGAGGATATGGTTGTCAAATCTCAAGCACTCGAGAACCACGTGTAGGACCTATCAGCAATAATTGATAGAATGTGCCACCACAACCTAAGGCTAAACTCCGAAAAATGCACATTCGGAGTGGAGGACGGAAAATTCCTTGGATTCATGTTGACCCAGCAAGGGGTCGAGGCCAACCTTGACAAGTGTGCCGCCCTCTTCAACATGAGGAGCCCAACATCACTAAAAGAGGTTCAACGACTCACAAGACGCCTCACCTCACTGGCCTGATTCCTCCCTAAAATTCCTCACCTCACGCCTCACCTCAAGGGAAAGTTTACTTGGAGCGAGGAGGCCAAAACCATGTTTACAGAACTAAAAAACGTCATATTCTCGCCCCTGATCTTTACCTAACCTTCGCCAGACGCACCCCTACTCCTGTATATGTAGGTGACCTAACATGCCATCAATTTGGTGTTGGCACAAGAAAGTGACAATACTCAAAACTCTGTATACTTCATCCTTTAGCCAATTGAAACTAGATACCAAGTGATCGAGAAGACTTTTTCTTGTAAATGCTACTCGACGACTGCGACCATACTTCTAGAGCCACCCTATAATCGTCAAAATAAGTCATCCAATCAAACAGATCCTTAGAAGGCTAGACCCCGTCGGTAGAATGGCAGCATGGTCATTGAACTATCAAAATTCGACCTGAAATTTGAACCCCAAGGACCCATCAAGTCGTAAGCCCTTGCGGATTTCCTGGTTGAGCTATCGCCCCAAGTTGAGCATAAATCCCAATGGTGGATACTCTATGTTGATGAATCTTCCAACACTAAAGGATGCAAGGTCAATATCACCCTTTCAGGTCCCGGAGGAATCAATATCGAACAGACACTCTAGTTCGACTTTCAAGCAACCAAAAACTAGACAGAGTATGAAGCTATGTTGGCAGGCCTCAGGTTAGCCAAAGAAATGGGAGCAAGAAAACTCAAGTGCCGAACAGACTTAAAGCTGGTAGAATGACACCTCAATGGCATAATGCAAGCCAAAGAGTGCCATATAATTCAGTACCTCCTCATAATGAAAGGTTTGTTGGAACACTTGAAGAAGATAGAGGTAGCACACATACCACAGGAGAGTAGTTGGAGAGCGGACACTCTCTCCAAGCTTGCCACCTTGACCAAGGCGATGTAATACCACTCAGTCATCCAAGAAAAACTTCTACTCCCCAGTACTCAGGCTTATGGTATCCTACAAATCAACAACTCTCCTCTAGATTGGCGAACCCCTATTATCTCTTTCTTGACCTCAGAGACGCTACTCGAGGACCCTTAGAAGGCCCACAAGGTGAAGCGTCAATCAACATCCTTCACCATTGTTAGTGACGACCTTTACTGAAGAGGTTTCTCCTGCCCACTTCTCAAATGTCTCAGACATTGCCTGAGCATCTGTATTGCATCACCCTGCTTGGCCTTTTTCCATGTGGGAGATGGACATACTCAGACCTTTTCCCCTTTTCACTGGACAGAATAAATTCCTCATCGTGGCAATCGACTACTTCACCAAGTGGATTGAAACCACCCCCGTGGCCACAATCACGACCTAGTAGGTGTAAAAATTTACATAGAGGGTCATCTGCCACTTTGGCCCACCGTATGCAATAGTCATCGATAATGGAAAATAGTTCACGACAGTCGCCTTTGAGGAGTTCATGATAAACCTCAACATCAAACATGTAGTATCCTCGGTGGAGCACCCACAAACAAATGGGCAGGCTGAGGCGGTCAACAAAGTCATCCTGAGCAAGCTCAAGGACAAACTCGAAGCTGAGCATAAAACATGGGCGAACAAGCTCTCCAGTGTGCTATGGGTTACCATTTTCGCCCCCAGACAACTACAGAAGAAACTCTTTTCCGTTTGACCTACGACACAAACTATGATCCTAGTCGGAGAATCGTCCCTACAAAGGATTCATCACAACCCAGCTGACAACTCGGATTCAATGCGAGCCGACCTGAATACGTTTTGGAGAAAGTTCAGCAGGGAGTAGCCATCAGGGAACTTGCGTACAAACAAAGGATAACAAGGCGACAAAACCAACGTATGCTAAAACAGGTTTTCCAAGAAGACAATCTAGTATGGAGATGGCGAGGGGAAGCCCGAAAAGAACACTGAAAGGGAAAAATCACCCCCATATGGCAGGGGCTTTTCAGGATCACAGAAGACCTCAACAATGGAGTATACCGACTACAAACTCTAGAAGGAAAGGATGTTCCCTGCGCATGGAACGCCACCACCTTAAGATGTATTACAGCTAATGTATGACATAAGTGATGTACTCTTTTTCCTACATTGGTCTTTTTCCGGAAAAGAAAAGAATATGGGTTTTGGTTGAGGAGGTTTTAACGAGGCACACCTGTAAAACAACAAAGACACATTATCACCATATTCCCCTACTTTTTCTCTCTTATCACCCTAGCTGGCGCTCATATCGCCTACTTGGCGCTCTATTGCCCGTGTTGGTGCTCAAATCACCTATTTGGCACTCGATCGCCCTCGCATTTGTTACCTACCGATACAATCACTTGTCTTCCATACAGTACTACGTTGCGATTCATGAATTTGGCAACAAACAAAATAAACATGACATGTTAAAAATACATAATGAAACAAAAGCGAGATACTTATGCGCAAAACTTGCCATGAAAGAACATTTTTTATTAAGCAAATAAATGTTACAATACAACGATTACACAAAATACAACGAAGGTAAAAGAAACTACTTAACAGAGGTCTCAACCTCAACCACACCCCTAACAGCAATCACCTCGGCCTCATCAGCAGTGGCCACCTCGACCCCACCTAAGGTCACCTAACGACCATTGGATCAATATCAATAACCTCAATAAGGCGCTGAGAAGTCTCTCATTCTACAATGGGCGCTTCCCCTTCTAGCTCCACTTTCATCAGGATAATATAACCATCCTCCACGAGAGCCCACAAATCACAAGGGGAGAGTTCGTCCCCAGGCACCAAGACCTTCACTTATTCCATGGTCCTCTTAAAACCCTCTTCAAGGGCACACATCATGAGGCTCCTGAATTAACCTTCAGTGTCTTCCTTTAACTAAGAAATCTCCTCCTCTTGGGCCTTCTTCTTTAGCTCAGCTCGAACCCTCGCTTCAGCCCCTTTGGCCCTCGTTTTAGCCTCCCTTGCATCAAGAGCGACACGAGCCTCGCACAGGTCATTCTCCAATGCCTCATTGTCTTTCAACCATTGGCTAGCCATAACCTCTAGGCCAACAACATTGTCTTGCTCCACCTTCAATGCCAGCTTCGCCCTGGCAACAACATCAACAATTGCTTTTCGCTCCTTGACCATTTTTCTCCTCTCCTCAGCCATCTTCTTCTTCTCTTTGGTGATCACCTTCATTTTCTTCTCAACATCAACGATCTTATTGTTGTAATAGTGAATAGTCACTATTGACCGAAATAGGAAGACCTCTATGGAATCCAGCGACCCCTTGGCACTAGCAAACTCCATCATACCCCGATCCTCTTTGAAAATCAACCTCTTGTCCGGTAGCACTTGAAGGATGTTAGCTCTGTGTTCCACAATGATGAAGTCTTTGTGTTATAGAGCAGTGATCCAAACGGACCTAGCAAGCAAAGTAGAAATGTCCTCATCACAAGAACATTAAAAAACCACAAAATCCCAGAGATTCAAGAAACCATACCTGAACCATTACGGGAGGTGAATGCAGCAGAGACCGCGACCAGTGAAGGGGGCATGGCCGAAGTCGGTACCACTGTGGTCACGGGCAAGGAGCTCGGCACTTCTGTGGCCCCGGTCTTGGCCTGACGAGCTTGGCCATTGACACAAAGGGCATCCCCCGGGTCTTCTTAGGATTTGAGGGAACCGTCTGGGCATCCTTTCTTTTAGCCTATCTCTTCTTCATCAGCTCTTCTATTGCCTTTGCCAACCTCTCCTTCTCAATTGCGGAGATAGAAGCCCTTATAGCCTTGAAGTCAAAATCCTTCATGATACCTGCAAAAGACATGGAATGACAGTTAGCACCGGTTACCCTAAAGCTAAGTTTCCAAAAGATGAAAGTAAGACACTTACTACTCAAGGAACTATCTACGTCAACAGTGTACTCTAAATCCAGAACCGTCTTCACACACACCCGACAAGAAAACTAACTAATATTAGCGATATCTTTCTTATCCTCCTCGGACAATAGATGCTCTACCCTAGACTTAAATCGATAAGGATGTTCTTGCCAATACAGAGGAAACCGAGCTAAGCACCCATCTTTCTTGAAAAAAAATTGCGATGATCCTCGTACTTCTTATTAGCTCGTACCTTGAAGAAATTGGATTTGAAGCTCTTTTAAGAGCTATTCAGCAAGATAAACAAGGGTTCGTACTAGTACCCAGTCATCGAAACCAAACCAACCCTAGAATCCTCCCCATCCTTCACCCAATAGAAATACAAAAACTAATTCATAGTCGTAGTTATCCTAAGCACCCCACACAAAATGTCAAACCCCCTAAAAAAGCCCTAACTATTAGGATGCAGTTGACTAGGTGCCACGTTGAACTCGGTCAACACTTCGTACTGAAAATCTGAGAAGGGAAGCGCCACCTTGACGTGATGAAAGAGATCAGCGGACAATACCTCAAGCAGGTGACCTTAACGATGTTCGAGACTAGTGGGTAGGAACATTGGTCCGTCTGTGGGGAACGTGTCACGCTCTCACGTCCCTTAGCCTTGACTTGGGGGTTTGTTCTGGTATATACCTAAAATCCTATATCGCTTAGGAATCGAGGCCAAATGTCATTTATAAACACCCTCCTCCTCTATGGAGCCACAACCTCCAAAGCGAACAATATCTCGGGCAGGTGACTCTAACGATGTTTGAGACTAGTGGGTAAGGACAAGTTATTATATTTCTATATTTTTTATACAATGTTTTTTCTATTAAAAATTTACCACCTTAAATATTTAAAATCAATTTTAAAAACTAGGGTCAATAAAAACGAAAATTTCTAAGTCTTGTGCAATTAAAAATAGAAAAATAAAAAATACTAATCAAATTTATTTATTTTTAACTAGGAGATGTACTCCCTCTCTCACCAAGTATTTTTTAAGCAAAGTGGTTCCTCCAATTGAAATTTTATGTCCGGGATCAAATTCTAAATCTTGATTGAATAACTCAAAGTGTGTTTGACACAACTTTTGACATTATTATATTAGTTAATTTGAATGAATAAATAAAAGGCCAACAAAAGTAGTAATGCAACCCACGTTATAGTTATATTTATATGTTTATCTTTCTCTTTGTGCAGGTAACAGCTTGAGAAGAGATAAAGAAAGAGCAAAGGAAACAAAGTGACAGTTACGTGCCACCAAAATTTAAGCATTCACTGGTGTTGCTGTATGATCTGTAGGCAAACTCACTTCTAATGCTTCCAATAAGATTGTCGTCCATCACTTGATCCCTCTTCATAAAATATATATTTCTCTATGGTTAACAATTTTTTTCTTTTAATTTCTTTTCTTTATGGGGTTCAAAGTGATGATGATGACCCACTGAATTACTAGGCTTGTTCAAGCCCTCTGACAACAGCGATGACCTAAGATTGATTAAAATAAAATAAAGTAATAAACTTTGATCTCTTTATTCATTACATTTCTTGCTTTCTATCTCTTTATTTATTTTTTCAGCTTTTTCTTAGATTCATTTCACATATTATTAAAAAGGAAGCCAGACATAGCATCAACTAAGAATACACACAAGTGGGTGGTGGTCGTCGGTGACTCTAGTGGTTCTCATTTTTCATCGGACGAACAAATGATAAATCAGCAGTGACATCAGAGGCAAACAATTAACTTATATTATATACTATCATGTAGCGAATAAATAATAATAGACAGAATTATTAAGCCTGTATTGAATACTATTACTAGAGCCTTCAATTATTAATGTTCTGCATATAGTCTAGAATATTTTTAATTGAGCTATACTTAAAATATTATGCTTGTTAAAATATTAATTGAGTCAATAATGATGTATTTTGGTTGTTATATTTTCCTCTTATCTTATTTGTAAAATTTATTTTTTCTTTCTTTATATTTTAAAAAAATCATTTAAATTCTTTAACTTTTAAATTTAAGTTAATAAGATCTCTTCTTGTTAATTTGGAAATAAAGTGGGTTAATTAATATTAAAAATAAAATAATGATTAAAATTGTCACTATAATAGTTTTATTTTATTAAATTTAGGCATCAACCGTTAACTTTTTCTTTTTTGTCATTTTCGATGAAAGTTTTCCTTTTCAAATTTATGTTCAACTAATTAATAAATATCATATCATTTAATAAGTTGTAAAAGCTATAAAAAATTATAAAAAAAATTCATTTACGGAGTATTTCGATCCGTTTCAAACATCTCTACCTCATATCTTTTTTTCAACATGCACACATACATATACATTTAAAAGTTAAGTTCAACTTTAGTATATTTTGAAGACTTAAGTAAGTTTTTTATCCCTAAAGTTTCATAAATAACTTTTAGTCTTTAAAATTGAAAAATATTTTTTTTAGTTTCTGATTCACTTTTAATACTTCTTTTTTTAGTTAACGCGATTAAAAAATTGATGACAAAGAGTATATTTTTGTACTTGTGAATTACTTTCCTTCTTAACCCTAACCCTCTCCATTTTCAATTTCACATTCGGCATAGTCAAATACACTTAAACTTATAAATGGACAATATTAATAAAAAATAAATTAATTTTAGGACTAAAAATAATATTTTTTAATTTCAAGGACCAAAAATGATTTTTGGTGAAACTTTAGTGACAAAAAACTTATGTAAGCATATTTTTTATCTCATTAGATTGGATTATCTATGTTTTAAATTCCTAAATTTTGTCAAACAAATAAAATTCCTTGACTTTTAAAATTAAACAAATTTGATTCTCTTGTTTTTTTTTGTTTTACCTAAAACTATCAAAATCTTTTTTTTTTATTTAAGTAGTTGAAGATTTATGATGAATATGAAATAATTTAAATAAAAACTTTAAAATTAAAAATTTTAGTGAGAATTTAATAAAGTTTAAAAAATGTAATAGGATGCAAAATATAAGCTAGGATTTCAAGAGAAGGAAAATTTGAGATTTTTTAAAAAAAAATTTGGAGAAAATTTTATCTTTTGGATGATGAGTTTTGAGGAAAAGAATGCTTAAAATAATTAATATATTCTATTTGTAAAACAATTGATAGAAAAACAAGAAATAGAATTTTAAGTATGTTAATATCAATGATATCAAACTCAAAATAATTATCGACTCGAACAAGGTGTCACGTCACTAGGTTAGAAGTTGACCTATAAATCACTTGTTAACTCGAATAACTCGATCTATATTAATAAAATATATAATTCATTAACTCCATAAATTTATATTTTAAAAAATAATCCAACCATACTTAAAAATTATCATAAATATAAGTTAGCAATTAATATAAGTTATATAAATTATGAAACAATCAAGTTATAAATTATATAATATTTATATTAATTATGTAAAAATTTAAAAAATAAATTATTGATTCATCCAGTCACATTAGGTTTATTGTATTTTTTGTCTAAATGATGATTTGACCATTAGATTATTAGTTCCTAGGTCAATTGCTACAAATAGTTAGAACTAACAATTTGGGTGGGTTAGTTCGATTCATCGGACTTTTCAAACAAAATGGATCAGACTGAGCAATTTATATTTTTTGTTTGAGTTACATATTTCTAAGTCCAACTGACCCTATATTTGGCCACAGGCAAAAACGACCTACATGGGTCTTTTAAAAAAAAATTTAAATTTTTATAAAAAATAAAACTAAGTCCAAATAAATTCAAAATAACTCACTAAATCGATAAAAAAACATATCATAAAAAGTCTAAAATAATATAAAAATATATTTATATGTATATTTTAATTTAATATATATTTTAGATAACATAATTTTTATTTGTTAAAAATATATTATTAATTAAACATCAAACATATTTTTATATGTAATTTATATATATATATATATATTAACAATATGTATAAATTAATTTCATATCAAACATATTTTTATTTGTATATTTTTTATTTAATATATTTTTAACAATATTATATATATATATATATTTTTAATATGTATTTTTAAAATTTATGTATTCATTTGTATTTAGGCTTATTCGGCTCAAGTCCATTTAGAGTTCAGTCTAACCCATTTTGTAGGCCCAGTGGACAAACTCATTTTGACAACTCTAGAAATAACTAAAATGAGTCAAATTTTATAACATTAGTTAAAGTTAAATAGGAGAACTTAACTGTAATATTTTTTAAAGAAAAATTTAATAATAATTTCACTAAAAAAATAATAAGTGGACTAAATACATTAATATATAAAGGAATTAAAAGTACAAATAAATCTTAATGTTTATGTTTTCACAACTTTATCAAGAAACTCCTTTGTAGAATACTTTTGAGAAACCCAATAATTTCACATTACTCATACATGTGGACATGCAAGGATTTTGATTTTTGAGATGAAACTGGTCGGCAATATATAGTTTATTATGTTTAGTTTGCCCAAGTGGTGCAATAATTAAGATTAATAAAGGATCTTATGTCCTTATATAATACTAGCATTTTCCACAGCATTGTGAAAGAGTTTACTGAATCATTCTTTTGGAATAAATTTTCTACTCTTGAAATGTGTTTGCCACAAGGCCACCTTTTGCAAGAATGAACCTATAGCCCATTGAGCTTTACTTAATTTGTTTCTGATGAGTTGTAGCATATATAAAAGGGTCAAGTTCAAAGTTAGAATCGACGTGTTCAAAGAAACTATAAAAAAGGTCCCAATGTGATTTGATACAAGTGATTAAAATAGAGTTAATTCTCCATTTTGTAATCGATGGGGATTGATTCCTTCTTTTGCCAACAAAATCTCGTTTGATGCACAATTTTTTTTCAAAAAGATCCACTGATTCCTAAAAGCTAATTGAGTAACTGTGAGATAAAACTGTTTATGGTTTAGATTTGTAAAGTCGTTTTGTGAGTAAGTCTTTTGTTGATAACAACTCAACATGTCACTGATGTTCCGCCTTAATTACAAAATGAAGAATGTCTTTCAGTTCTATAATTTTTTCAATAAAAAAGAAACTATCAAAAGTTGGGCCTTCAATTTTCTTTCGTCTAGCTAGCTATTCTTTATCTTTTTATTTGTCTAGACGAATGACCACAAAGACCAAAATCAATCTTTGTCTAAAAGCATTGGCTTAGAAGCTTAGAAACACAAAACTATGAGACACCAAAAGGATGGTTTAAATTCTAAAATGGTGCAATTCTTATACACGTATATATAGTTAATTAATGAGCATAGATGCTGCTGCACAAGTTACGGACAACATTTACAGACCAACCACATTCATAGTTTATAAAATTATTTTTTATGGATCTACACTCACGAATTGGAGTTGAAGGAGGAGAGTGGGATAGTAGATGATTAGGTGAGAAGTGAAAAAGCAGGACATTTGGCTAAATTTGAGGCAGTGGATTGGAAGAAAGGTGATCATTAGCTAGCCAAAAGTCACGTGTTCAGTGATTATAAAAAGGAGACACTAATTCAAAATTTTTTTTAAGTGAATAAAATCTTGAATTTGAATTTCGAAGTAGAAGAAGTGAGGGATGTGAGAAGTCTAAAAAATAGGGTTAAGGGGTATTTTACCTGTCATTTTCAGGAACAAGACTAGAGTAAGCCAAAAATAAATGACTGATTTTTCAAGAAATTGACTGAAGACAATAAGGAAGGTTTGACTAAGGAGTTCTCGAAGGAATAAGTTAAAGAGGCGGTGTGACAATGTGACAGTTTTAAGAGCCCAAGACCTAATGGGCTAAATTTTCAGTTCTTGAAGGAATTTTGGTATTTAATACAACATTGATTTCATGGAGTTTTTAGGCGAGTTTCATAATAATGGCAGAATAGTAAAGGGAGGGAACTGCTTGTTTATTACTCTTATATCGAAAAACTCTGATTCAACTAGGATTGGCGATTACCACCCTATCTCCTTGGTGGGTGCATATATAAGGTGCTGGCAAAGGTTCTTGCAAAGAGGCTACGAGAGTGGTTCATTAAGTCATTTAAAATAATCAATCTATTTTCATGAAAGGTCGACAAATATTGGATGACATCTTTATTGCTAATGAAAAGGAGTGAAGGATATGCACAAAAGGAAAGGGGGTTTGATTTGTATGAAGTAGATTTCTAAAAGACATATGACTCAGTTTGTTGGAAGTATCTGTGTGGTATTATGGAATGCATAGGGTTTGGAGACAAGTGGATAGGTTGGATAAAGGAATGTGTGAGGTTGACATAGTCTCCATACTTGTTAATGGAAGTCCCACAAAGGAGTTCAAAATGGGTAGAGGACTCGGACAGGGTGATCCACTATCACCCTTCTTGTTCCTTATTGCAGCTGAAGGTCTTGACCAATTAGTAAAGGTGGCAATAGAGAATGGGCAGTAGAAGGAATATACTATTGGGAATTAGGGGTATGGTGTATTGCATCTTCAGCTTGTAGATGATACTCTATTGTTGTTGAGAGTGGATCAAGAATCAATTGTGATGATAAAAGTGGTTCTATAGAATTTCGAGCTGATATCAAGCCTTAAGGTAAATTTTCATAAAAGCCTCATTATTGGTGTTGATGTTGATAAGGCTTGGTTAAGTAAGGCAACAACACATATGAATTGCAAGGTAGGAGACATGTGCTTTAAGTACTTGGGTTTACTAGTTGGAGCGAACCCTATAAGCATCAGATGTGGAGGCCTATAGTGGAGTTGGTGCACAGGAGATTATATAACTTTGGTAAGAATCACATTACTCTAGCTGGACGAGTGGTTCTTATAAGGTGGTATTATCAGCTCTCTCAACTTACTTCCTTGCGTTCTTTAAAGCACCCATAGGTATTATATTAAAATTGCATGCACTGTTATCTAAGGGGGAGATGAGGAAATCAGGAAGGTGGCTTAGGTATCCTAGGAGAAATTTTGCAGGAGGAAAAAGGAAGGGGGTTTGAGCTTGAGAGATCTGGGGAAGTTCAATAAGTCGCTATTAGGGAAATAGAAGTGGTGTTTGCAGGTAGAAAAGGAAAGTCTCTAGGTAAAGCTATTGAAAGCTAAGTATGGAAGCGAAGATGGAAGTTGGGAACTTAGAAGATTTCATTGTTCCAGATGGTGGGTAGATCTGCATTATGTTGTGTTAAGGGAAGATGGGAACTCAAGCTAGTGGGATAACAACATTAGGATACTATTGGAGATGGAGAAAATGTCTCTTTTTGGAAGGAGGTGTGAGTGGGAAACCAAAGCTTTCAGGAGGAATACCAAAGACTCTATAGAGTGTCAGCAAATCAAAATGCATAAGTGAAAGATATGTAGGACCAGAAGGAGCACAATTGGGTTTAGGGTAGACTTATTGCGCCAAATAAGCCTGATAGTACCTTCAGTGGGAGTTCAGGATGGTTGGGTTTGGAAGGCAGATGGGTTAGGACAGTGTCTTTAGCGTATAGGGTTTTGTCAGCTAAGACGGGTCAATTTCATGATGCTTTTTTCAAAACAATGTGGAAAAAGAGAATTCCCCAAAGATTCAAATGTTAGTTTGGAGGATGGATGCTAACAAGTTTCCTACTAAAGATAATTTAGCAAAGCGAGGGATTCTGCAACAGGAGGAAGCTAGGTGTGGAGAAACAATAGAATTTAGTGAATCATGTTTTTCTATCTTGTAAGGTGGTAGGTAGAGTTTGGGGTAGACTGTGATTGGTGGGGGCTACGAGTAGTGCTCCTATAACAATAAGAAATCATTTGGAGCAGTTTTGTGGACTGGTTAGGGGGCCTTTGGAGCGACAGACAACATGGTATTTTGTGTGGTATACTGTAGTTTGACATTTGTAGAAAACAAGAAATGCCTTAATATTTAGAGCAATGGAGTCAAAAGTCCAACAATTTGTCCTTGCAACACAAGTAAGCTCCTATAAATGGTGTAAAGTAGCATCTTTATCATCTCATACACTAGCAGAGTGGATTATGAATCCATGCAATTGTATTGAGTAACAAAATAATTTAGCTAAGATAGGTAGATTATCTAATATTGGTTGCCTAATTAACATTGCTTCTATCTTAAGGGAGACATTACTTGTGTTTGTCCTATCATTTATAAAAATGGATTAGCTTTAAAAAAACAATTTTAATAATTTTATCTATTTTTTATGAATTCAAATTTATCTCACAAAAATGGTTCAACAAATTGTGATCTTATTCGGAGTGGTTCTGAGTTTCTTTTTTTTTTTTTGTTCAGAAATGTATTTTAAAAATAAAAATGTTTTCAACAAAAATGATTCTATTTTAATTTATTACTTATTTTTGAAACAATTTTTACTCTGTGTGAGGTGAAGGTCTATGTAATTTTAAGTTAATAAACGTGTTTGAAAAAAATTTTAGGCCTCTATGTAATTTGAACCTGTGTGGCGATGGCCCAACAGAAACGTGAGTTTTTAAATCATTCTTATTGAAAAAAAAAATCAGAGATCTGTGTGGACTTTGTAGGTTCTAAATAATGGAGATATTAAGAATAACAAAATTTTACCTTAAAAACCATCTTAAGGTTCTACTAAAATTGGTTATAAGTTTGTTGGTACAAAGATTGGAATGTCTATTAATTGGTCCTAAACAAATTAAATGCGAATGGCCGAGGTGATGGTTGTATTAATATTGTCATCTACTCACTGCGCATGTTGCACCAAAGTACGAGCACCATTAGTTTAGTCTTTTTGTGGTCTAATGAGTTTGATGAGAATTTCTAAACGCAGCATATGGGGTTGCATAAACTAGATTTACCAATAATTACGCCACCCTTTTCTTGCTGAAAGCTTCTCACTAACTTTATAGCCATTGTCCCTTCTATTGAGAAGTGCGGCAATAGAGTTAGATTAATAAAGTACCAATAATACAAGATTTTTGAAAGCAAAATAGTTATCAAAAGTTTTCCATATGCATGTTAGTTCTTGTATCACTCTTATTTAATTATATTGACAAGTTAATATCAAATAGTATATAATTATGTATCAACAATTTCATCCTAAAAGAATTATGCATTTAATTAATTAAATTAGTTAATCATTCATAATTGTCAAGTTAGAAGAGATGAGTGAAGAAGAGTTGAGAGAGGTTAAGAGAGATAAGCCGAGAAAAGAGAAACATTTAAATTTCCGGTACCATAGAAGATTTCCATATATGGTTAAGGGAAGGTTTAGTGAGATGAAAGAGTTATACATTTTTCTTCTTCACAAACTTCCCTGAAGATTATAAAGCAAGAGATATGTGGTAGATTTTCAAAATGTATGGAGAAATTAAAGAAGTGGTGATTCCAAATAAAAAGGATAAGAGAGGGCATCAATTTGGTTTTGCTCGCTTTGATAAGGTGAAAGATATAAGAATGATGGTTCTTAAACTCGATAACATTTTCATATGAATCTGAAGTTGTAGGCATCAATTTGGAATAGATTTACTAAATTATTTTTCAGAAATTTCTATTCAACAATATTAGAGTATTTTAGAAAACCACCCCTTTTCAGAATCTACCTTTTTTGCAAAAATGGGTTTTCAAGAATTTAACTCTTTAAGGCAAACCACCAATTAAATCAATTCATTCAATTATGATTTCAAACAAAATAGAAGAGAAACTTAACAAGAATTATATATATTAAGTAATTCAGAATTAATCTAAAGGAGAAGAAGAAAAAAACTTAAACCCACAAAATATGGGTCAAAAACCCAAATTCAAAGTCAAGAAAATATGTGTGAAGAATTAGATCAGCAACAAGAAATCTAAATGAATCAAACGCAATTGCAAAAACTCAAATGTTAGTGCTCCAAGAATTCAATAAAGACTGAATTTAAAGAGTATACGGAAGAGACAATTTGCACCATGATTTATACTGGTTCGGTCCAACTGACCTACATCCAGTTTATAGACTTAGCCTTCCGCTAATCTGCTTTCCATTAAAATCTCAGTATATGTACACCACACATACAAATTTTAATCCCGGAAAGATTTAAATCACAAAATAAGAGGCTTCCTCTTGCACAACAAGAGTTTGCTACACCATGCACCTCGTCACTCACAACACCTCACTTGTAACACCCGCCGCAAGATTTTCCCACAATCTCAAGAACACCTCAAGAGATTGTAAACCTAGTGCAAAAACACAGATATGGTACAGAACAATATCACCCGATGTGAAGAATACCCAAACGGAAAGATTAGAACTCAATGGAGTCTCTTCCTTGAATCTTGAATTGGAGACACTTTCAAACCATAAAAAATGGGTCTAGATCTTGGAGACAATTCTTAGAAATCTTGTGTGAGAATCAAGCACTTGATTGGACTTTTTCAAAAGTTGTTAAATCTGTTTTTAAAATGCTTTTATATCAGTTTTTATGCAGGGTAATCGATTACCCACTTGATTAACTAATATCCTGCGCAAAACTAGATCAAAGTGTTTGTTCTCAGGAGTAATTCGATCACTGATTTCAGGTAATCGATTACCACAGAGAGCATCAATTTCAGTTCTAAAAAATTCTCGTAGGATAATTGATTACAATTTTTAAGTAATCCATTACCTTACCTAAAAATCCATTTTTGAAACTTTTCCTGCACAGCCCAACCTATGTAATCTATCCAAAACTATCTCAAACACATTCTTAAACCTATCTAAAACACACAATACACATAACACACCTATAAACGTGTTTGGTACTGTAAAATTGATTTAAGAGCAAAAACAAAGAGAGAAAATCAAAACAAAAACTCCACTAGTCTTTAATGTAGTTCCTTTGGTTACAATAGTATAGAGCCAGAGAAAGAGAGCCAACAGAAGAGGAAGTAGGAAGAAGTAATATGGTAAAGGAAGATACAGCATCAGGGAGCGGAGAAAGTTCAACAATAAAAAGTGAAGTGCGTTTCTTAAGCAAATGTGATCAAATTCCCAAGAGAAGTATTTAGGATAAGATAGATAATGTTGGGAAAGAGACACAAAAGTATGGAATGAGATCCTTCAATTAGATATACAAAAGGGTTGGTGTGAATCAAATGCTTTAGGGTTCCATCCCATGTATGGAATGAGGAATTTTTTCAATTAATAGGATTATTTTATGGGAAATTTCTTTATATTGATGAAGCAACTAATAGAAAGGAAATGTTAGATGTTTCAAGGATTTCATTAAGCATTAGCATACAAGATGTTATAAATTATATCCTTAGCGTCAATATAAATGATGAAGTGTTTGTTATAAAAGTGCTTGAAGATGGTTTGATAGAATCCAGAGTAATACAAGGAATACAGGAAGGGTTGTTCTCTCATACAAAACTCAATTAACAAGATGGACAAAGAATTTTATCCAAATGACACAGAGCAGACATTAGTGGCATTAATGAGGCAGAATAGTTATTAGTGGGACCATGATGCAAACGTACAACAAAAGCTAAATTCAAATTCAAGTTTGGGGAAAAGTGACATTGGTATGATAGAGTCGCATGTGAAAGTTCATAGGCATAGAGAGTCAAACCTAGATAAACATGGACCTGCATAGCTCCAATTAGCAATGGGCCTAAGTCCATTAAAAGAAAAAGAAGACGAAATTGGAAAAGAGTAGTCCAAAAATTTGAACCACAAAGAAAACAAAACATTGACCCAAATGAACAATAGGGAGAATCAAGGCAATCCGTGTGGGCTTACTCACGAGACCTTTCTCAGAACTAATAGAGAAGGTACAACTAAAATATTAACCATACATAGAGGCTTCAAAGAGCATCAACAACACAAAATTGTTTGACCATAAGCAATGGTCTTTCGTAGGAGTGCAGAATCAACATGCAAGGAGAGAAGGGAAACAACGACTCGTTGGCGTATGAAAGGAGGCTAGACATCACAATGTGGATGAGAGTGACCTATGTAACATCAAGAGCAGAGATGTACCACTAAATGCTTCAAATAATAAGCCACAATACCCAACAACACATATTGTGACTATTAATAGACAATGGTTGCACAGGTAGAGACAACCTTCAAGTATGGAAGATCAGCTTGGTCTGAGCACATTATGGAATGCGATTAAGGGATTAGGGATTGGTGGGACTATAAGATTGAGGAAGAAGAAGTATACATTATAAAAATTGCTCAAATTGAGGAAAACGAGTAGTAAGAAATTAATGGAAGAAGGAGTCATCAATGAAGATTTTCTCTCTAAATATGAGAGGGTTTTGGAATAGATTAAAACATCGCCAGATTAGAAAGACCTTGTTGATGAACAAAATTGATGTGTGTTTTTTACAGGAAACTAAATGTAAGCAAATTGAGTTGTGGAAGGTAAAGGAAGTATGGGGTAACGAAGAATGCAAATGGTCGTATAAGTCATCAAACGGTCTAAGTGGAGGGCTGATAATAATCTATAAAAAATGAGTCATCAAATTTAATTTTTAGATACAATGAGAAGGTTTTTTAGGAATGAGGTGTTGTAAACAAGACACCAACTCACTATGCATACTAGTAAATGTTTATGCTCCTTGCTCTCAAGTAAGGAAAAGGAAGGTATGGAAAGAAATCATAATGACAAAGAGGGGTTTTCTCGAAGCTAACTGGTGTATAGGGGGATTTTAACACACTGGCAAATAGAATGGAACTACAAAGTGCATCAGGATATCATTTAGAAAACAAATATGGAAGACTTTAAGTTATTTGGGATCATGATGGTGCTAAATATCCCAATGTATGGAAAGAAATGCTCTTAGATTTTTTTGGTGGATCTTCATAACGTAGGTTAGACAATTTTTTAATAACTTTATGGCTAGTTGAATTGTGGAATATTTCCTCGCAATGGATAAGGTCTAGATAATATTATGATCACTGTTGGATAATAATTAAGGAAAATGTGCAGAAGTGGGTAGCAAAACCTTCAATTTTTTTTTATTATTGACTAGAACACTTGTCTTTTATAGAGTTAGTTAAAACATTCTAGAAATGGCCTGTGAGAAAGAGGTGGTATTTGTATAATTTCACACAAAAGTTAAAGGATCTTACGATGGAAATTAAAAAATGGAGTCAAGAGGTATTTAAGTGATGAAGTATCATTGGGGTAATAGGTTACAGAGTTGGATATGACTGATCAAGATTTTCTGGATAGGTCGGCTAGAGTAGACATTATTAGGAAACGGATTTTATCTGAATATTAGAGTAAGGAAAGGGTAATAGAGAATACAGTCCTGCAAAAAGCTAGAGTTTGATGGTTGTAGAAGGTGATTTTAATTTATGGTAGTTTCATATATGTTACAGGATGAAGTGTATTAAAAATCATATCTTGGTAGTAAATTTAGAATAGGGTTGGATTGAAGGAGTAGAAGAAGTAAAGGCTATTTTGCTAAATCATTTTCAACAACTATTTAAGAAATAAGTTTTAATCAGCCTAACCTGGATGAGGTGGATTTCCCACACATTTCAAAACAAGAAAGGCTAATGTTGGAGGAACCATTCTCGAAAGAGGAGATTAAACAAACAGTTTGGTCATGTAAGGGTAGGTAGAGCCCAGGTCTAAATGACTATGAGATGAATTTCTATAAACTTTTTTACTATCCGGCAAATGGTTGTCGGAGTGTAAAAAAAGAATTTGCAAATTTTTTTACTCTCCGACAAACTGTTATCAGAGAGTAAAAATATTTGCAATTTTTTTTAATCTCCGGCAACCGTTTGCCGAAGAGTAAAAAATAATTGCAAATTTTTTTTACTCTCTAGCAAACAGTGGCCGCAAAGTAATAGAAGAAATAAAAAATAATAATTATACTAAAAACGTAATTCATTAAAAAATTAAATTACTATACTAAAAAAAGAAATTAAATTACTCTACTAAAAAATAAGAAATTAAATAAATATATTACACCGCACTAACAAAATATTTAATTAAATAACTATATTAAACACGTAATTCACTAAGTAAATTAATATAATAAACATGTAATTATTATAATAAAAAATAATAAATTAAATAACTATACTAAAAATAATAAATTAAGTACACTAAAAATGAATTAAATTACTATATTAATAAAATAAGGAATTAAATCATTATACTATATGTAATTAACTACAATAATCAAATATTTAATTAAATAACTATACTAAACACATAATTCATTTAAGTAAATTAATATAATAAATATGTATTTATTACAATAAATTAAATAACTATACTAAAAATAATAAATTAAGTACACTAAAAATTAATTAAATTACTATACTAAAAAAATAAGAGATTAAATTACTATATAAAAAAAATTAAATAACTATACTACATTTAAGAGATAAGGAGAGAGGAGAGAAAGATAGAGACAAAAATAAGGTGAGTAAACAGAGTAAGAGTGAAAAAACTTAGGTAAGGGAGAGAGGAAAGAAAGAAAATCATGGATAAAATGAAAATTCAGAAAAAAAATTTAAAAAATAAATATTACTTTAAATTAGAGAATGTGTTAATTGAAATTCCCTAAAAATGCCTATTAAACACAATAATTGACTATTGACCAATAAGTGAAAATAATATTCATTTAGCACTCCCTGTATATTTCTTATGCCGAGGCCGCATAGTATATTTGATGAGAATGTATAACATGCCAACTTTGCCTATGATAAAATTAAAAAAAAAATCCAACTTTAGACCAGGGAGGGCCCTGTAGAAAAAAAAGAAAAAAGAAAGCACTTGTTTTAAGGTCCCAAAAAAATTTAATATTACATTTTATTAGTTTTTAGATCTCATTTTTTTACATAAAAATTACTTATTAATTTTAATTAATAAAAATATATCTTAATCAACTATATCAAAGACTCATTTTTTTAATTATATAATTCTTATTTAAATTAATCCAACAAAATATTATTGTTAGTTTATAAAGTTCTCACTTTATAACTTAAAAAAAGTTTCACTTTAATATTTTTTTTAGAGCTTAACAATATGTTGAGTCAACCCTTCTTTGAACATGTCACTTTGAAAATTAATCATTCAATAAATGAATTCATAGTCCCTTATTAATAATAATAATAATGAACAAATATTTAAGGTTTAATATCATAGGTAACTCTTTAAAATTTTTTACTTCTAATTGAGAGATCGATAAGTGTCAATTTTACTTGAAAATGTTTTTTTATAGCATTTATCTAACTAGGAATTAAAAACAATATTTTGAAAATCCAACTTTAATTTAGAAAAACAAAAACAGTTTTATAAATAATTTTGCTTTAAAAAGAGTTATATATTTATACATTTAATCCTTGGAATTTTCTTTTGTAAATGAAAGAAATTGGATCTTACTTTGAAGCAATTAGGAAGTGATTTCAATGGAAAAGGAAATTTTAATAAAAATCAAGAATGAATGGATCTCTCTTAAGAATCCACTGAGCGAATTCAAATATGCTCAGCCGCTCAGCAGATTGGCTCTAAAGAAGGTGCAGAATTGAGAAGATATCTGATGAGAAAAATGAATTCGTTCAATGAATTGAACTTTTTTCACCATGAAAGATTCATATCCGCAGCAAAATTAAATTCAATAAGGAGATTGATCACTTATATCTGTGTGTTTTGGAAATATAAAAGGAAGGAGCTAGAGATAGAGACCACGAACACAACAAACCACAAAAAACAAGGAAGCTCGACTCTTGAATAAGAGTAGATTGATTGATTCTTCATCTCTATCTATAAAGCAGATTGCTCTTATTATTGTAAGTAGTTAATATTTTTCTTTGTTGGAATTGAATATAATCTCTTGAACTTTTTGTAATCGTTTTGATATATATATATATATATATATATATATATATATATATATTCTATTATCTCATCTCATGTAAGTGATTTGATTTTATTATTAATGTTTGAGATGAATTGATTGATGTTTATCTTATGATTTGAGATTTAGAATATTTGTTTGGAAAACATTTTCTAACTCTAACTTGAATCAATTCACTTAATGATTCTAAATGTTAGGAATAAATTTAGAATTGTTAGTTAGTTAAATTTATTATTTTAATGCAAAGTTTGTATAAAATATGAGAAATATTAATTTTTTCCTGAAAAATTTTTGTAATAATTTGGTCATTTTTTTTTAAAATATAAACATATTATTGTAGGTTATATTTTGTAACTCTATTAAACAATAATTTGACATGGTTGACGAACATAACTACTTTAACTATAGCAAGTTAAGATGATTTAGTTGAGACCACAAAACCTACTTCTTAAATTGGGATGGCAAAATCTAACCATTTAATCATCACAAATTTAGTTACGTAGACACTTTTAATCAATATGACTTGGCTATGTTAACCTTCACAAGGAGAGGTTATTTTATTCTTTTCAACTTCAATAAAATCAATAGTCATATATAGTCACATGCCTTCAAATTTTAAAGGACCAAATTATTAAAAAATTTGGACTATAAAATTAATATTTTATAAAAAGATAAAACATAGTGTATCCAAATGATAAACTATGTAACTTTTTCTTCATTTAACGTACTAAATTTGCTTTCTTCACAGTATTTTATCTTGATATATTAATATTAAATCGGTACTTAAATTTCAATTATATAATTAGAAAAATAAAATTAAAGCTTATTACAAATAATTTTAATTATATAAAATTAACTCTTCTCACATTACATCATATCTTACATATAACTCTTCCGATTCCAATCCAATTTATATGTTAAGTTTGGTGATTTTATTAATTTTTTTTATAGGTAAATGTTTATGGTTAATGTGTTAGTTTTATTATTAGAGTCAATTGAACTCAAAATCTTTTCTTCTCTCCTTTTTTTCATATACAAACATTTTCAACCAACTTTATAATACCACATGTTGACTTTAACCATTAATATTTCAAGAAATCATATAAATAAAAAAAGAGTTGTTATTGCAATTTAAAATCTTTTAAACTATGGATGTATAAAGTTAAGATTAAGTATTAAAAACAAATTATAATTATGAAGATTTAAAACATTGTGATACATCTTTTCGTTTTTGTTCTCGCGTATAATTGAAGTCCTGATAACCAATTGAAAGCGAGCAAGATATCAATTATATTATTCTCATAATGTTTTAGTTTTTTTTGTGAAAATGTTTATATATATATATATATATATATATATATATATAAATAAAGGGTTATTTAGGGTTGTTAAGAATTATTTTTTAAATAAAATAATTTCTTATTTTAAATTTTTTATTTTTCGAGCATATGTTTAAGCTCAAAGTAGTTGGATTTATTTGTATATAAAGATAGAATATTAGCTAGTTAATTGAAATTTTTATCGCCCTTTTTTATTTCGTATGATGTTTTTATTTAAATATTGAAAATTAAATAAAAAAGAGTTTGGTAATAATTTCACTTTTACTGGTTATCAATACTTTGATGAATTGTTAACATTAAATAAAGAGATAAAAAAATTTGAATAAAGAGTTGGTCCGACGTGTAAATTAGCAGTCCGTACATGATTCCACGCCGTGGGTGTGTGTTTGCTTTCCATGCATTTTCCAGTTTTAGAAAGAGCATTATTTCCATTTTGGCACTTCATATGGAGTATTGCTTTTGCCCTACTTTTGCTACTTCACAAATTAAAGTAGAAAACAAATAAGAACATGGGTGAGTTTAAAGCCTTTTCTTCATACATACATACATATACACGTAATACATCTCGAATGGATTGAATTGAAAAAACCAACTAGCAATAACTGGGTTTTATTTTTTATTTGTAAAAATAATTTTTAAAAATTTTGTTTGAAAAAAAATTTATTTAGTAAGTGTTATTTGAAAATTATTTTAAAAATATAAAAATTAAAAAAAATATTCATATTTATGAAAAACAAAAAACAATATATTCTCATTATATTTTAAATTTTTCAAAATAAATTATACCGTGATTTTTTTTTAATTTTTAAAATTACAAAAATTATTTTAAAATACTGTTTTAAGAAAAAACTAATTAAATGAATTTTTAAATATGAAAATACTGAAAACAATTATATAAAATTGTTGGATTGTCTAACAATCACTTAAATCTTTCCACGAAGTGACAATCAACAATTACATTTTGCGCAATTTTTACTTAAAATCAGAATCTTTGATAACTATTTTAATCGGACTGATTTAATAACAATCATACTTAGTAGTCTCAATTTTGTTTTTTTACAAAATCCTAATACACTTGCAAATTTCAGTACACCAAATGCTAATTCATATAGACACTTTGTTGTCTTACACAGAAGAAACAAACATTATAAAGTTTACCAAATTAAGACTTGAGAAATGTAACACAAAGTTGAAACATATATACAAGATGGACAAAGATCCCTTGTAGATAAAAAATACTCAGTCATGAAAGATAAGAAAAATATTAATTCTCACCAAAATTAGTTGATGATTTTTAAAGTTGATATCAATTTATTCATTTTCTTAAAATATCCTTTATATTAATTGTATATGAAAAAAAAAGTTATTAAAGATAGAACTCTAATTAAATTAAATATATGTTAAAGATACTATCATTGATATAAATAATTCATTAAAATTTACTTAGTTTTTAGTATAACACGCATTGGTTATTTTTTTGTTCAATGCATGTAATCTCTCACGAGACATTATTTTTCTTATTTTACTTTTTAATAATTTTTTCTTTTAATTAAATGTGTATTGGAATACTAAGGCAGTATTTTTTTACCACATTAAATTAACAAATAACATCATTAAAGTGTATCAAAACAATTATTAATTATAACTTATATATCATTCACTCAACTAAAAACTAGTGTTACATACCTATAAATATTCACTAATGCACACACCTTTTTTTAATTAAAGTGTATTAACAAAAATTATTGTTATGTGTGAAAATAATTTTTAGTTATAACTTGTATTCTATAAAAAAAAATAGTTATAACTTGTTAAATCATTATAGCCAAAAAAAAACAAGTGTGTGCAATAACAATTTTATGTTACATAATCATTGTAAAAAAAAAAAGTTATACTTTTTACTTTGATATTTTCAATAAAGGGATTTCTTTTTAAAAAAATAATTTTAATAAATATGTAATTTTTTATTTTTTAATGTATCTGACTAACTTTTATTTTTATTTTTTAAAGAAGAAAATTCTATCTACTTATTAAACAAATATCTTTTAAAATTTATTTTTTACGAAGACTTTTTTTTTAAATTTAAAAAGTAGCCCAAAATGGAATACACATTTAATACAATATTAAATTATCTTTAACGTTCAAATCCGTAGAGATCACCAAAATTATTGTTTTTTGTTTCTTGTATGACTTATATGTAGTTCTAATATACACAGATACAAAGTCTATATTTTTTTTGTAAGCAAAAGAAATATCGTTAAAGAAGCATCAACAACGCCTAAATAATTGTACAGATAAAAACAACATCATATAAGTATACTTTAACCTATAAGATAACTCTTACAACACAACAATTTGCATTATTACTACAATCATCAAACCCCCTACCCATCTAAATCTGGTTAATTAGTAAGACTGTTATTTATTAGTATCGAGGCTGTGGCTAATCTTAAGCATTTTGTTTTGCATTTCACCCACTTGTCACCAAATCTCATGCTTTGTAATACATATAGAAGGAATTCTCAGTTTACTATGTCATATTCTTTCTCAAAATCATACTTAAATATTAATGTTGGTTTTTTGCTCCTTTTTAAGCCGTTAACTATCTCATTCACAGCAAACTTCTTCCTCCTAGAAAAGAAATTGAGTGTCATGAATTATAGTTGGCAATACCTAATTCAACCTCTTTGATAGAATTTTTTTGCAAGGATATTATATGTGATATGTCATATTAGACAAATTGGTAAATTAATCTATGCATATCTTTCTTAGTATAATTTTTTTTTTATTTAGGGTATGATCGGTCATGAAAAACATATATTATAATAAGATCTTTTGGAGCACTAAGATTTATTTCATTTTATATGTACATGTTTTTAAAAAGAAATGCATATAAAATGTCTCTAAGTAGAATACAATAATAGGAATAATAGCTAAAAATTTTTATTGATCCAACATATCTGCTTAGTTGGATCATGAACTAGTATTCGATATAAGAGTTAGATTGATAATCAAACCAATTATATCATTAATTAACTTGATATAACCACATGTTCCAACATAATTTGGTAACCTGACCCAAGTCATTTAATTTTTTCTCAAATTAATAATTTTTTTATTACTATGTTGTTTTTTATTAATATATTATCAATTATATTTAATTTCTTTATTTTTCTATGTTTTCTCTTCATGTTGCAAACCTTGATATGTTGGTATTGTGATTGTTGATTTCGTTTCAATACTACTTATTCAATTTGCTTTTAAAGGGTTTATATATTTAATTACTTTATAATATACACTTGTGATTTTGTTTAAAAGTAATGATTTTTTTAGTTTATTTTAACCTAGGTAAAAAACATTTATATATTTTTAGCATAAATCGGGTCAAACGAGTCAATTAATGACCAAATGACTTAATGCCTTGATTAGATTGATTTTTAAAACAATGTTAAGAATTAATGATGTGGAGAGAAGTCTTAATTTCAAGTTAGGAGGAGTCAAATATATCTACATATAAAAAAATTAAACAAGAACAAAAATTATTAATAAAATTAGTATTTATATTAAATCATTTTTATATAAAAAGCTAATAAGTTATTCATAAAATTTCTTTATTAACAAAAATTTACATGAAATAGTATTAATTTTCAAATCAATTATAACCAAAGATAAAATAAAGACTAAAAACTATTTAATTACTATTACAATCTTTTATATACTTTAAAATATCAATCAAATATAAAAATAAAATTAATGATATTTAAATATTTTATCTAAAAAAATTATAATTATTTTCAAACTGAATATTAAAAAATATAATATAATTGTATAAATGGAAAAAAATATTATCTTTATGCTAACTAATATAAGAGATGATTAAAATATTTTATCAAAAAATAAAATAATACATAGACATTATTTTTTTACAATAAATCATCAAATATATATAATTAACTAAATAAAAAATTCAAATATATTGTATATTAAATTTTTTATTATTATAAATATTAAAAAATTATAAAAAAAAGTTAGGGGCAAGGACCTAACATGGCATATAAATCCATCCTGGCTAGAGTATCCAATTAGTGATGCCACACATAATTTGAATGATTTTTTATGTTTGAGTTGAGTTTATTGATTTCTTTTGAGTTTAACACTTACATAGACTGAATTTTACATTCACGATTAATTATAAATTTTTATTTATATAATTTTTAAAATATTAATTGGTAAAGTTAACAAATTCATTGTATTTATATAAAAAAAATTATAATTAATTATTAATGTAAAACTGATAGTATATAAGTGTTTTTTTCTTTTTTTATTATAAATTTTATTACAAATATTTGCTTAACATTTTTTATATAAATTAAGCTAATGACAAACACCTTTGTAATTAAGGAAATCCGTTGGCACTAGTGGCAAAACATGTGGGTACATTATGAGTGAACAGTTAATTAATAAGATAGCTCGACCTAATTAAGGAAGTTGAAGCCTTCACGTGCCTTTACTTTGCAACATGATGACAGTTCTTCGCATCAGCCCCTGCTAATACCCTAATTCTTAATCATGCTACTCATGTTCCAACCCTTTTATACACTTGAATTTAGCAATTATATGTTGACAACAGATAGCTCGTTGTACGATCCTCTTGCCTAGTTGATGTTAATAAATAACCTACCTATAATTTATAATGAGATTATTAGTACACAAGCTGTGGAGACGGGAAAGAGTAAATAATTCATTTATAAATTCTTTACCAAACAAACATGTTAAAAACCAAATGGAATCCATATCTAAATATCTCATTTAATTTTAAAATAAAAGCTTAGTACAAATACTCTTTTAATTTAACTATAGCAAGAGTTATAAAAGATTAGTAATGATTAATTTAAATGTATTTGGTTATTTTAAAAATATTTTAACAATAAAATTAAAATTAACAATAAATTAAAAATAATTTGAGACAACTTAATGATCTCAGTTTTTAAAAAAATATGAGTTATTTAATTTCATATAAAAATTCAGATTAACTTAGATATAACACAGTATTAATTTCATATAACAAAAGACTGAATGCTTAACAACCATATGTCAATAAATATTTTATAAGTGACTTCATTATAAACATTTATTTAAACAATTGTCATATAAGTAACATTTTGTTTTTTTTTATATAATGCACATGTTAATAAATATTTATAAATAATGTTATTATATAATATATACTTAAATAGATGTTATATAAACACTCTGCTATTTATTAAATAGTGTACATACTAATAAATGTTGTATAAGTAATGTTATTATAAATTATTTAAATAGATTCTTTATAAGCCTTTTCTTATATAGTGTTCTCTATGTCAATAAATGCAATAGAAAGTGATACTGTATATTCATTGTTTTGGCATAATGTGCTAATTTTACCAAATAAATGAACATTAGTACGATAAAAGTATATATTTTACCAAATATATTAGCAATTATACTAATGTTTTATATATATAAACCATAGAAAACAATAAAAGTGAAGTGGTAGCAGCAAGTAGCAACTTTGCTATTATTTTAAGGAACCAAATATTAAATATGAGTATAAATTAAACACAAAGGTTAGGCGATGTAACACTGATCAAGCTGGAAAGGGTTTTGTTTTCTAAGAGTCCCTAAACACCATTCAGCTGCAGTATCCTCTTCTCTTGACGTTGCACTTCCAATGCCATGGTCAAGAGGGGCTGAGAGGCCTAACTACAACCGTGAATGTTGGTATACATCGTACGTGGTTTTTGGACATCAAGGTTTGGTTCTTCTTCTTATTGGTCTTTTTCTTCTTAAGTTTCTTTTTCCCTCTTAATTTTTTTTCTTTTACAATAGCTAGTGGGTAACCTAATCTTATTTATTTTATGCATCCAGCAAATTAAAAACAAGGAAACTACATTTCAAACATTTTTTTTAACATCATTTTTAAGTCTTGCTAATCTTATTTTGTTATTCTTTTTCGTCTCTTTGGGGTTTGGAAGGATCCATATGCTTCCGTTTCCAAATTACATTCCCAGTTTTGTTAATAATATATAGAGTACTCTTTAAATTAATTCTCAGGAGTTAGAGTTATTATTATCGTAGCAAATGTTTTCTGTAAAATATTTCTCACCAAATTAATATTTCAAACAACGAAATGGTTATTAATTTTTTTATCATTTGAAGTTTGAACATAGACCTTGTGCATGTTAATTATATCATCACAATCCCTACTACTATACTGGTTGAATGGTTATTCAATTTTCCTCTTCATATAAGCACTTTGCTTTTGTATATTTTTTTAAGAAATATGTACTTTGCCGAGTAAAGAATTAAGAAAAGTAATAATGTAATAAACCTATGTAGAATAATGTAGGCCCTTAGTAGTTTAGTTTACTACATAATACATGACTAAATAGGTAGTTTTTATTATCTATCCCTTAGAGCAAGGAGTGTGATAAATATGTGGTGAATGTGGAGCAATTGTAGGTGATGAGACTGTGAGTTCAAAGGTTGGACATGAGAATGGAATGATGAGAAGTATAGAAGGTGGTGACGAAGGAACAACAAACAGTCGTGGCTGTGGCTCCTCTCAACACTTACATCACCTCCTTGAATCCCTTCTCCCTACCCTTTCTCTCTCTCAGGTTAGTAATCTATATATTGACTATTATGCATCATATCTCTTCCTGTTCGTGAGGCTTTGTTCTTCAACAAGATCCTCTGCAGCCATGAAAAGAGTGTTTTACTTTTATTTATAATTTATCTTCCATTTCCGACCAAAAAGTGAATATATATAGTTGAAAGTATCATAAATAGTATATTTCAACGAAATAAAAACTGATCCTGTCTATATTGTACGGAAACAAGCCATAATAAATAACATTATTCACCATTTTAAAAGATTTTTATTTTTTAATTATGTTGCCTGTGGTTGTTAAGATGATGATGGTGCTGCTGCCGAGTAGGGCGGAGTGTTTCATCTTTATTTTCTCATTCTTTAATTTCTTAAATTATCCAAAAGATATAAATAGTACAAAAATCATTTTTGGATATCATAAATCTATTTATAGCATGATAGCCTAAATAGATTTAATATCCTTTAAGAGAAAGAAATAGAAAACTAAGAAACATATGTAAAAATGGTAATTAATATGATGTGATGAAAATAGATGAATATGCATATATCATTCAAAATAATATATGTTACACAAAGGTTTTTAGTGTCAAGTACGCTAACCCACTTGTTATTAATTATCATTGTTTTGTTTAGATTTGTTTTTCTATAAGCATTTATAAGATAAGAAGGAGAAATTATTTGACATCTGACGTATGCTAAAACAAATTTATGTTCTTTACTTTTATAGAAATTATTTTCACTTACCTTTCTTAAAATATTAAGATGAGAGTATTTTTTTTTTAATAAGTCAAATATTAATTATCAATGTGTTGGTTTTTTTAATGAATAGATCTCACAACCTCTTTCTCTTTATCTCTCTACTTGACCAAATCAATCTTATAATTTTATAACTCTTTAAAATGTGTGTATGTTGATTTTAATTTCGAAGAAGTTTGTATTGATCTTTTTAATTTTTTTCTTATGAGCATATACAGAAAAAATTATCTAAACAGTAAATATGTTCATTCATTTTATTGGTACTATAGTGTTTTCAACAGAAACAAATCTCATTAGCTGTCTTTTTTTTTTATCAACAAATAAAAGTCGTTAGTTTGTTGATTTTTTGTTAGTGAAAAAAATTGGAATCCGTGGCATCTTTTTTCTCGATTAGGTTACCTTATCATTTTCTTAATTGTCTTTTTTTGTTATTTCCTTCTTGCAACAATTTTAACAACGAATAGTTGTTATGTATCAAAAAGAAAAAAACAACTAAACACGAACTGTTAAAGGTGTAAATTTAACTAAATTTATACTAATAACAAATGTTGTCCATGTGAATGTGAAGTTGACCTTTCAAAAATTTAAATATTACTTTGATTTCTCTTATAAGTTATTTATATAAAAAAAAAACACAATTTTAAAAACTAATAAGTTGAATTCCAATGATACATATGTTAAGACCTAAGTTAACGTATACTTTAAACTTCAGAATTTAAAACATCAAATTGATGTACGAAAGTAATATTCTTTTAAAACACTGATTTAATTACTTACTCTAGTTAATATAATAAGAGTTGAGAGTTACAATGTTACAAATTTTTCATCTCCAATGACTGCTTGATCACGGACCTCGTTATAATTTCCTTTTTAGAAAATATCTTTCGATTTTATACTTTTGTATTGAAAAAGCATGCATAAGGGCACCAAGGCCTTTGATTATAAAATATTAATAGGTTGGCAAAACATAACATAGCCTTCGTCTAGTTGGCTAAGGTGGTCGAATCATACAAGCACCGCATTTTAAGGTGGAGGCCTTTTGTTTTTACCCTAGACTCAATGTGTGTCGTTACTCGATATTAGGCAATCAACAATGATATTGCCATATCTATTACTTTTAGAATTTTTTAACGAACTTTAAGGTAAACTCATTTTAATTAAAAAAAGAAAAATGATTTTGTAAGATTAAAAATGGGACAACAAAAATTTGTCCCTCTCAAAACCAAATATAGCTGTCTCCTTTTGGGGTGTATTTTTTAAATACGCATATACAAATAATATTTAAAAAATACAATGAGGTATTATTTAATGACTTGCATAAAAATCTATAAGAGTTCCTGATGATAAAAATACATGCTATTTATCATTAGCGATATTCAATGAATTGGTCAATATATATCATCTCACACAACCCTATCATTCCAAACCATTCTCCTCTCTAGTTTTGCTATTTTAAGATACTGATCACGCGCGATTTAGTTGTGTCTTTCACAAAGTGTAAGTGATTTTCAAAATTCAGGTTTACTAATATAGATTTTATTATCTACTTATCAATTATTAGACCAGTGAAAGTATTGTCACATGATTCATTGGTTTAATTAATAAACCAATATTATTATAATATATAATTTTACTATTATATGATATCAACTGAAAAAATATTTTAAAAGGTGAACTAAATAATTTATAATAATCCATAATATGAGCCCTTTGTTTATTTTTTAAAAATGGATTATTTATAAGATTCTGAAACAAAACCGGTAAAAATTCAGTATGAATGGCTTAAAACAATAATGTGAATTAATGAAACCCATCTAATGTGAGCAATTATTGGATATAAAAGATTTGTGTTGGAGCTTGAAGAGAATGTTGTAAAAACACATTTTCTATACAACACAATTAAATATTCACTAGTTACCCAAATAATCTTTAAGGGATCACATCACACTCAATTTATTATTTATTGACTTAATATATAGAGAGATAGATATACAAAATTTAAATTTGACATTAATATTCTAATCTAAAAAAAAAAAGAAACAATCTTAAAAACAAACCAACTAAATATTTAAGTTTAAATAGTATCTTAGAGATTTGAAACAAAACTAATTATTAAATAACTCTATTTTCAATTTTCATCAATTCCATTTATCTGAAATTTAAATTATTCTTCAACAATTACTCCTTTAATTAAAATTTCTAAATAACAACCTCATTTAAAAAATAAATTATCTTCTCAAAATTTTTCCTTCAAAATAACAAAGATTTCTCCAATTTTTCTATGAATGCAACACCCAGTTTCTTCCCTTATATACCTCACATCCCCAATTTAAATTTAAATCAACATATTTGTATCCTTGTGATGTTATTTCAGTCATGAAATAATATTAACACTAGCAAAAGGTATAAATCTCACATTTTGAAAAGTTTGGATGATGTTTTTCTGAAGCCAATAATAAAACTTTCTACTCTTCATCAGATACTTTTTCATCTACATTCAACAATTATCATACTATTTGATTAAAATTGTTGATGTGATTGTGAAAATTTTCTCCTATCTCTATTCTGAGTTAATACAACTGTATCTTCAAACATAAATGATTAATTAGTGACTTAAACGCTTAAATGTTCTTCAACTTTTTTCATAAGGTTTTCGATGTTATTTCGTTTCACACGTTGCACTTGATCTCAGAAGTAAGAGCTAATTGAGTCATACTCACAACCTTCCTTTGGATTTGAGTCTATTCTCTTTCTATTATAGCAATCGATTTTTCATCTTCTAAAGTCAAATCAAGATCTTGTTGCACTAAAAGATCTTGAATGGTAGACTCACAAATCATAAAATTTGTTTTCCTATAAAAAATGGGTGATTTCAAACCTTTGTGTGTTTCTCGTCATAATTTTGATGCCATTATTAGGAAATACACCTTTTTATACAACACAATTACCTACTCACTACTTACTCGAAAGAGCTTTAACGAAACACACCACACTTATTTTATTATTGATTGACTATATATATAGAGTAATATATAAATAGGGATGACAAAAATACTCATACTCGTGGGTATTGTTATGAACTCGACCTAATTTTGATAAGTATTACCTACTTTCATAGGGTATAGGTACGGATACGGGTGTTACCCAATGTGATGAATCATGTATGGATATGAGTATGTGACTACCTACCTACCCCTGTACCTAACACACCTGCCCATTTATAATTTTAATAATTATGTAATAAGTTTAAAGTTATATATTTAATTATTAATCTTAAAATTTAATTCATCCTTGTTATTAATTATTCTTTATATATTTTTTAAATTAATAACTTAATATATAATTTATTTAATCATAAATAAGTAAATTTAAATTATAAAAAATAATATAATAGCATAGATGGAGATAAAAATTTTATACTCACTCTTTTTATACCCGGCATGAACCTGCCAACACTTTTCGGGGACGAGGACAATCAAAATTCACCTTGCCCTATTGCCATCCCTAAATAGAAATACATAATTCAAATTTAACATCAATATTTTAGTCTCTAAAAAAAAGGAAACAAATTCCTAAATTAATCTTAAAAATAAACTAACCAAATAATTAAATTTATATAATATTCTAAAAATTTAAAACAGAAATAATTCTTAAATAACTCTCTTTTGAATTTGCGTCAACTCTATTTATTTAAAATTTAAGTTATTCTTTCACAGGGAATGATAGTTTATAATAGTCATTTATTAAAAAAGTTGTAAAATAAAGCTATTATGACGTGTAACACTGATTTTGGTGACATGCATGAAATGCACTTGCATGCAGGTGAAAGAAGAGTTGAAATCACTTGCCAACATTGGGTGTCCAATAATGATGACCAACGTGCTTTTGTACTCTCGATCTGCCATTTCCATGCTTTTCTTGGGTCGCCAAGGGAAAGTAGAGCTAGCTGGAGGAGCACTTGCGATTGGGTTTGCCAACATCACTGCTAATTCATTCCTCAAGGGTCTCACTATGGGAATGGACCCAATTTGTTGCCAAGCATATGGTGCAAAAAGATGGTCAGTTCTAAGCCAAACCTTTTGCAAAACCTTGTTCCTTCTCCTCCTATTTGCCATTCCCATTTCACTACTATGGCTAAACATGGCACCCCTCCTTCAGTGGCTAGGCCAGGACCCTGAAGTCACAAAGGTTGCACAAGTTTACATGGTCTTCTCTATCCCAGAATTACTTGCCCAAGTTCATCTCAATCCATTGAGGTCTTTTTTAAGAACACAGGGCTTAACAGCACCATTAACTGTGGCTGCCTCTTTTGCTGCCATTTTACACCTTCCAATAAATTATTTCTTGGCTACATATTTGGAGTTAGGAGTAAAAGGCATTGCATTAGCCACAGGTTTGAATTCCATAAACATGATCCTAGGCTTGGTGCTTTACCTTCTTGTCTCAAAGAAACCTCTAAAACCTTGGGAAGGGGCCACTATTCTCTCTGCCTTTCGTGATTGGAAACCATTACTAAGTCTAGCATTGCCTAGTTGCATCTCAGTATGCTTGGAATGGTGGTGTTATGAGATAATGCTCTTCCTATGTGGCTTGTTGAGTAATCCACAAACCACAGTTGCTACCATGGGTGTTCTAATTCAAACAACTGGCTTCTTATATGTGTTCCCATTTTCATTGAGTGCTGCCTTGACAACACAAATTGGTCACTCATTAGGTGCAGGGCAACCTTCTCGTGCACAAAGTACTGCCACAATTGGACTTTTCATTGCATTTGCTTTAGGAGTCTCAGCCTTCATTTTCTTGATGCTTGTGAGGAAAGTGTGGGGGAAACTTTTTACAAATGAGACACAAATTATTGATATGGTCACAACCATACTTCCAATTTTGGGATTGTGTGAGATTGGTAATTGGCCTCAAACTGCCGCATGTGGGATCTTATCAGGGACTGCACGCCCTTATGTGGGTGCAAGAATAAACTTGTGTGCATTTTACTTGATTGGATTGCCAGTTGCAATTTTTGCTGCTTTTATGCACAGGTATCAACTGAGGGGTTTGTGGTTTGGAATGTTGGCAGCACAAATTACATGTTTTTGTATGATGGTGTACACTTTGATTCAAACGGATTGGGGGCATCAAAGTAAAAGAGCAGAGCAACTAGCTATAAGAACAGATGAGGAAAATGTAAATGATGAGGAAAGTGGACTCCTTCTTTCTAAGGAATGAGAAGGATTAATTATACTTTGTATCTTACTACTTTTTTCTTTTTTCTTAATTTTGATATTGTATCTTTTTACTTTTAGATTGTGATGGTTGAATTTGTATTCATTTATACTAGATTTAGGTTGGTGGTTAATGATAAATATTGAAAAACTTATAACATTAAATTAAATAGGTAACATATTCTAATGATGTGATATGTGATTTAAAAGTTATATAATTATTTTTTATTATTTAAATAACTTTTAAATCATATAATTAGGCATTGTCATGTTTTTTTAAAAAAAGCATTGTCATATTATTAAATTATTGTAGAATTACTATTATCTTTCAGATTTGTCACTTAACACTTAATGTTAATTGGCTAATAGTTAAATAAAATTCAATAATTTTAAAATTTAGAAGAGAAATGGTCACTAGTACCATGAAAAATTACAAGGCATCCTTATTATTGAGATTTCTTTCTTATAATTGCTTATTTGAGGGACCAAGAGCATTATTTTTTTTATTATTTTCCTCTATAAGTATTTAGATTATTTCCAATTTTTAAGCATTTCAATTTGTAGAACTCACGTTCAAATAATAATTTTAATGTTAAACAACTTATTTAAGAATCTTCTATTGGAGATATAAAAACATTTCATAAAGTCAATTTTTTATTATTAATATCTACTAAATAGACACGTGGTTTTGAATACAAAGTAAATCATACTGAAAAATATTGGAAAACAATTTAAAGTATTTTAATTTTAAATCTCCAAGATATTATTTAGGAAAAGAAACATGTTTTATCTTTAATATTTGTTGAGATTTTAAGGATATTGTTTCTAAATTAAAGATTTTGTTTTTTCATTTAAGCTAATGATCTTAGCTTTATAAATGGAATTTATAATATGAGAAAAATCACTTAAGAGGGGGTCACTACTCTAAGTAAGAGAGTTATGATATGGAGGAAGAGTTAGCAGGTTTTCTAGTTGTCCTAAAAATTTGTTATGAATATAGGCATGGGTACAAACTACATGAATAATATAACATTGTTATTTCTTTTCTTTTTTTTTTTTTTGCTAAAGTGAGTTGATACCTCTTTTTTGCCCTTGTAGGACTCTGTTGATGAAATAGACTGACTATTGGTTTTTCTCATCTTATACTAGGGTAAGACTTATTGCTTCTTCGATGATGATAGGTAAATAAGAACTTCGATATTAGCTTTTAGTCTTATGAGTATAGGGGGCTTCGCTAGGAAATTTTTGAACTCTTGGAAGGAGAATTTGCATTCTTCAGTCCATTGAAAATCCTCTTACTTCTTCACTAGCTTGAAGAAGAGGTAGACTTAATCTGCCATCCTTGGTAGGAAATGGGATAGAGAGGCTAATGACTATTAGTCGTTGCACTTATTTTTTATTCTATGGGCTCCTCATGTTAATGACGACCTAACATTTGTTTAGGTTGTTTTAATCTTCTTGCGAGTGAGCATGAAATTAAGAATGTTTCCTCCTTAAACTTCAAAGACATACTTCTTCGGGTTAAGCCTCATGTTATACTTATTTATTTGCTCAAAGACCTCGACGAGGTCGCGATTGTTTGCATATGTATCTTCTGAATTAACCACGATGTTGTCTACATATACCTCTATGTTGTGCCTAATTTGATCCTAAAAAACCTTGTCCATTAATCGTTGGTTTGTACCTCCTACATTTTTTAGATTGAAGGGTATGACCTTGTAGCAATACTTGGCGTCATTAATGATGAAGACAAATTTATCCTTATTGAGGGCATACATCAATATTAGATTATACCTTGAGTAAGCGTAAAGGAAACTCAATATTCGATGACCTAAATCACTACCAACAAGTCACTTGATTCTTGGGAGGGGTAGAGATCTTGAGGGTAAACTTTGTTAAGTCAATGTAATCAATGCACATTTTCCATTTACCATTTAACCTTATTACCATAGTTATGTTGGTTAGCCACGTAGAGTAGTCAATCTCCCTAATGAAGTTGGAAGCTTTCAACTTCTGGATTTCTTGCCTAGCCACTTTTCTCTTTTGTTATCCTAGATTCCTTCTTCACTAGGTTATTGATTTGGTTTTTAGATAATTTGTTGTTGGCCCTATGGGGGAATTTAGAAGGGGGGTTGAATAAATTCACCAAATTATTTTTTCAAAATTTTGTTATTCAACAATATCAGAGTATTTTAAAAAATAGCCCCTTTTTTGAAATTTTCAAAATCTACCTTCTTTTACAAAGATAGGTTTCCAAGAATTCAACCCTTTAGGCAAAACATCAATCAATTCAATTCCTTCAATAATGATTTCAAATAAAGTAGCTGAGAAACTTGACAGGAATTATATTTAAAGTAATTCAGAATCAAAAGAAAAGAGTAGAAATAATAAAAATTAAACCCACAGAATACCCAAATTTAAAATCAAGTAATTATATGTCAAGAATTAGATTTGTAGCAAGAAATCTAAATGAATCAAACGCAACTGCAAAAACCCAAATGTTAGTGCTCCAAGAATTCAATAAAGACTGAAATAAAAGAGTATAAGGAAGAGAGAATTTACACAGTGATTTATACTGGTTCGGTCCAACTAACTTACATCCAATTTACAAACTTAGCCTTCCACTAATCTATTTTTTACTAAAATCTCAGTACATGCACACCACACATACATATTTTAATCCCAGAAAGATTTAAATCACAAAAGAAGAGGCTTCCTTTTGTACCCCATAAGAGTTTGCTACACCGTGACACCCTATCATCACAACACCTCACTTGCAACACCCTGCTGCAAGATTTTTCCACAATCTCAAGAACATCTCAAGAGATTGTTAACCTAGTGCAAAAACACATATATGGTACAGAACAATATCACCTGATGTGAAGAATACCCAAACGGAAAGATTAGAACTCAATAGAATCTCTTCCTTGAATCTTGAATTGGAAGCACTTTCAAACCATCACAAATAGGTATGAGTCTTGGGGAGAATTCTTAGAAATCGTATGTGAGAAACAAGCACTTGATTAGACTTTTTCAAAAGTTGTTAAATCTGTCTTCAAAATGCTTTTATCAATTTTTATGCAGGGTAATCGATTACCTACTTGATTACCTGATATCCTGCACAAAACTGGACCAAAGTGCTTCTTCTCAAGAGTAATCGATTACTGAAATTAGGTAATCGATTACCACAAAGAGCATCAAATTTTAGTTCAAAAAAATTCTTGCAGGTAATCAATTACCATTTTTAGGTAATCGATTACCTTATCTAAAAATCCATTTTCGAAGCTTTTTCAGCACAACCCAACCTATGTAATCTATCCAAAACCATCCCAAACACATTTTCAAGCCTATTTAAAACATGCAATACAAGTACCACACCTATAAACGTGTTTGGTACCATAAAATTGATTTAAGAGAAAAAACAAAGAGAGAAAAGCAAAACCAAAACTTCACTAATCTTCAATGTAGTTCTTTTGGTTTCAACATTTGTGACACACGAAAGACAAATCTATGTTGAGCATCTTTGAGATGTTCCATGCAAAGAGGTCAATGATTTTAGTAACGACAATGAAGATCTGTTACTTTGTAGGAGAGGTAAGGTTCCCACTCGTCTTGGTGCACTAGGAAGGTTTAAGGCTAATTTGGTAGTTTAGTATGGCTTCAATGGCAGCAAGTTAGGAGTTGTCATTTTCTTCTTGAGGTTCAAGATTTAATCCTTCCACCATATTGATGGTATGCATGATTGGTCAATGGGTTTTCTCACGGAGAGGTGTCAATCTTACTTTGAGGATTTCTACGTAATATTTCCTCACTTCTTTCTTATCTACTTTGATTGTGATGATGGTTCCATGGTTAGAGGGGAACCTCTTTGCGAGGTGGGGCATCATGTTTTTATTGAGAAAGTAGGAGACTTTCTTTGGTAAGCTCTTAAATTGGACTAATTGTTGACTGTCAAGATCCTAAGGGGTGGCCGTTAGGAGTACTTGCAATTAAACCCCAACGATAAAGTCAGTGAGGGTCTATCAGTATATTGTGAATGTAACAAAATGTTCCTTTTGGTTTTTGTATATAAAGATGATGGGGAGGAGTGACTTTTACTAGCCATTAATGTCGTCCTTGAATGTCTTAAATGTTTGTCATGTTGCATAACTATTGCATAATTGTTGTTGGGGCATTATAGGTGGTGTTAATGTTATGTAATTGTTTATTTATCTAGACATTGGTTGAGTCATTGTGAAGAGCGACTTTGACTTTGCAAGCTCTTTGGTTTGACCTTCAAAGTTGACTTGTGGGACAAATTTTACATTCAATTTGAATATAGATTGAATTTTTATTTGAATTTTTTATAAGATGTTTCAAATTTTACTCATCCTTTTAAGGATATGAAAAAATTTTGAAAATAAAATGACATTGTGTAGAAGTTTATTAATGATTGCAAAAAATTACAACTTAAAATATCCTATACACTTAAAACACTAAAACCAATTAATCGTCACACAAAACATAAAAGAAAAATAAAGATAAAACTAAGTTACTCTATTTCTTAGACAAGATCGATTCAAAAATTGTATGTCAATAAATGTTTACGCCATATGCATTTTTTTGTTGTTTCCCTCACACTTTTTTTTCTCATAAAATGGTTGAGCTTTCTACTTTCTGATGCCCTTCACAACGATGTGGCTATTCCTCTAGAGGTGTGGGAAGTGCGCTCAAAGGAAAAACCAAAAAAATCATCACAACTTCACCCATAATATTTATGTGACACATGCCACAAAGGTTTGGGGGATGCGTTAAAAAGAAAGTGCATCCATCCGTATCCTACTCACCTGTGGATGTACCGTACCATCGTGGTTGAATACCTAATACAATGTATCTTTCATTACATCTTTCACACCTTTGTGGTCATAGTCACAATGTGGCAACTATTAAAAAGATAATTATAAATTCTTAACTTTATTTTTAATTAAACTTTTTTAATTCTATTAATATGGTAAATAATATTTTGTAGCAATAAAAAATTTTATATGATTAATATAACTAAGGTTGATTTTAATATTAACTTTAGTTGGCTTACAAAAAAAAAATAGTTGTGATAAGAAAAAAATCAAATAAAAAGATATCTCGATTGAATTTGCTAAAAAAAATTTTCTTAAAATAAAATTGGATTTTAACGGTAGACTAGTTTTAAACCATTTTCAAAAAAATCCAATTAAATAGATATGAATTCATCCATATTCATTTAATTGGATTTTTCTACCCAAACTTTCAAAAAAAAAATTTATCTTAGTACTCAATATTTGAAAACATTTAAAATGATTATTTGTTGTTAACTCCCATTTATTAAATGTTGCTAACGAAGATTCCATTAGTTAACATGTCATTGTTATGAGCTTACTCAACTATAGACATAACTTGGTGGACTCCCATATTGCAAATCTAATATCTACTCACAAAAAGGGGAAGCAATAAGGGGAAAAGAAAGGAGGAAGGGAGAATAACATATGGTTAAGGTGAACGATGATAGTGTGAGGTGTCCGGTGAGAAGAAAAATTATGGTGAAGTAAAGATACAAGTAGGAAAAAGGAGAAAGAGGAAGACATAGGGGATTCACGAAGTTAAAGTCAATTAAATCAACTCTAACATAAATAGATATATAATCGTTAACTAAATCTGCGTTCGAGTTAGAGTCTTCACAAATCTTTCGTCTTTCTCCTTATTCTTCCTCTTTCCTTCTAACCCATCTATACCCTTTCCCTCTTCTCCCTTCCCAGAACCTTATGCCCCTTCCTCTTTCATTTTTTATCGTCATTGCCACCTTTCCTCTCTTACTCTAAATAAATTTTTTAAAACATTAAATAATACAACTCAATACAATAAAAATGACATATTAATTAATGACGTGCAACCTCTATTAATCACATCATCAATTAATTAGCATATGCTAACATTAAAATATTAAAAGTTTAGGTTAAAACTATATATATATATATATATATATATATATATATATATATATATATATATATATCATAGATAGCCTCAACACACTTGCCTTAATTTAATAAGAATTTATCATATGGTCTTTCTATAATATGTCAAGGACAAATTTAAATGTATTTATTAAGTGAGAGAGTGATTAATTCACTATATTTAAAAATTATTAAATATGATTTTTAACATTAATTTATTTTCAGTTTAAACACTATTTTTGTCATTTTTATCTTTTTTTATTTTTACCATACTTATCATCATTATCGTCACAGTCACCATCACCATCTTCACCTAGTAATGACTTTAATAGTTGTAATGGTTACTGTGATAGTAATAACAATAATGATAATGACAATGAAGATATGAAAATAAGAAATAACAAAAATAAAAAAGATAGAATTAAAATAGAAATAAATTAATATTAAAAATCATATTTAATATTTTTAAAATATAATTCATGTCGAAATTGGCTTATAATGATTGTTAGCATGTTTGCCAAAAAAACCGTTTATTATAGTATGTGGAGGCACGAGACAAAATGGGAGGGAGGCGTATACACCGAGGAGAGAAATGAAAGGGGTGAACATGTCCGTACGTAAGTGCCCCATCCAAAGAATACATACATGTCTAAAACATCCTCGACCAACGACAACGTCGCAATATCTGATGCTGCTGTATTTGCCAATTTTTTCTAATTTCCCCACGTTTCCCACGTGTCTCTCTCCCATTGGCCCTCTTTTATTTTATTTTCCTTTTCTTTTTTCCTCTCTCACCGCCACCATACCCACACAGGCGCACTTTCTCTCTCCTCCCACTTTCGACCCTTCTCTCTCGTCAGAACAGATACGCTGAATATCTTCTCCTTCTTCTTCCAATCTTCGTGTCTTCGCACACCCCACCCCACCCCACTTCTAGAAAGAGAAAATTCACCTCCTGTCTTTTCCAAAGGCTTCAACTTGTGTGTGTTAGTCGATGGTTTTCACTTTTCATTTCTTTTAACTTTCAACTCTCTCTTTGGTTCTCCCAGTTTTCTAGCATGTTATTTTCCTGGGAAATATTATTATTTTAACCTTGTCTTCTAAGTTGCTTTTCATCTTTTCTATTTTTTTTTTTTTGTTTCTTCTTCTTCTTATCTTGTTTCTCTTTTTCTTTATATGAACTGCACCTATAGGTCAGCTTTTCACTGAAGCATAAACAGGGAATATGATACTTTTGGATGTGGGGGAAGGCAGAGGATAATCATTCATTATTTCAGGTTCATGTGAGGTGAAAAGATTGTGTTTTTATTTTCATTTTTTTATTGGTTTTGGAGTTTTTATTGTTGTGGATGAGGAGTTAAAGTTGTTTGCGGAAGGGAATATTAGCACTTGGTGTAATTTGGGGGGTTTGATTTTTACTATGGAGACGTCTTTATTTAAAAAGGAAGATTCTAGGGAGGTTGGTTTTGTTCTGTTGTTGGTTTAAAAGAATTTTTGTTTTTATGATTTTTTAAACAACAAAATATTTGTGGGGGTAACGATTAAAATGAGGCATTCAGGTATAGTTTAAGGTTGCAGCATGAGTTTCAGAGAGGAGAAGATAGGAGGAGAAGAAGGGGAATGTGAAGAATCGGTGTTGGGGAGCACTGAATCCAAATCAGTGAAGGAAAATGGGTCTTTAACGGCCGCACAGCTAACAATTGATGAGAATCTATTGGTTGACCCTAAACTACTCTTTATTGGGTCTAAAATTGGTGAAGGAGCTCATGGGAAAGTTTATGAAGGAAGGTCAGTGGCAAAGCCTTGGATGCGTATATCATGTTTTGTAATTTGTATGCAATGCCTTAATTTCGTTTTTTTTTCTTAATTATCTGAAAAGTCATGTCAGATCATACAGTTTTGGGATATTTATCCACACTTTAGATTTCATGATCATGTATATTTTTGTCCCATTAGCTGGCTAAATTATTGAATTTTGCTTTTTTGTTGTGCTTAAGTGCTAAGTAAGAAGTCAAATGTTTGCTTTGGCTGATTGTTTCAGCTAAATCACTTTTACTTTAGTCTTTGAGTAGTAGTAACTGTGAGTCTTTGTTGGTTCAAGCAGTAAATAACTACATGTCCCAAATTTCACCAACAAAAGTTGGGGTTTTGCCCCTTCTACTGATTTGACATGTCTAGGTTCCACACTAACAAGAACATATGCATTTTATTGATTTAATTGAGAACAACTTATTTCTAACTATTGTAAAAGGGTGCTTGATTTTTATTTATGATGATTATATAACTATTCCGGATTATTAGAGAATAGAGTACCTGTTCAACTGTATGCTTGTGTGTCTATCATGTGATTTGCCAGAAGTTGGAGTCCTGGTTTATGTGGGTGTAGATTAATAATTTTCCAGGTATGGAAATCAAATTGTTGCAATCAAAGTTCTGCTTCGTGGGAACACTTCCGACGAAAGAGCCTCCCTTGAAAATCGTTTTGCTCGAGAAGTTAATATGATGTCACGTGTTCACCATGACAATCTTGTTAAGGTGAGTGCCATTGCAGTATTCTCTTTACTGTTTTATGTATAGTTCTGTTTTATTGAAACCCATGCAATTATGGTAAGTATATTATAATTTAGTTTCCTTCATGCTAGTGTAACTGATAGTTTCCTCTAGTAGAAGATAATGATCTTACTATGTTTTCTTTTTCATGTTATTATTCTATTGCAGTTTATTGGAGCATGTAAGGATCCTCTTATGGTAATAGTTACAGAACTGTTACCTGGGATGTCACTGCGTAAATATTTAATGAGTATCCGTCCTAAACTATTAGATGTTCCCGTGGCTATAAACTTTGCGCTTGATATTGCTCGAGCCATGGATTGGCTACATGCCAATGGGATCATACACAGAGATCTGAAACCTGGTATTTTTATGTATATATAGCGCATTATGTGATATGGATACGTTGTATGCTAGACATTTTGTCATGGATTCCATGGTGGTAGTGTCCTTGGTGACTAAGAATTGTCGTAGTATTAACAGGGTAGATAAATTAATCTGTTTGCTCCAGGTTGCTGCCGCCTGTATGTGTGTGTGTCTACTGTTTTGGTTGCAACCTAATTCTTCACTCTTGAAAGTTGCTTGAATGAACTTCTCCATGAACACTTATTAAAGAAGAAAATAATTTAAAATGAATGGGTCTGATCTAACTTCTCCAAAAGATTATGTGCAAAAGTTGATTTTAGGTTATGGAAGAAGTTCAATTTATTTTACTTCTTGATTTTTTTCTTCTATAGGTGCTTATAGAGAAGTTTATCCAAATATTAATTATGTGAAAATCATCTTTGCTACCTTGTCTCTTCAATTAATGAAGAGGAAAGAGGTTGGACTGCTAATTAGTAATAACATGTGAAAGCATACCTTAGCCAGTATTTCTTCATTGGAACTGTGGTTTCTATTACAGCTAATAGTAGTAGCTTTTGACAACGATGTCATAGTTTGAAATCTGAGTATATATTGATGACTTCTAGTATTAAAATGTGTATCACTATTCATGTATGTTTTTGAAACTGTCACAATGCAGACAATCTGTTGCTTACAGCAAACCAAAAGTCTGTCAAACTTGCAGATTTTGGCCTTGCCAGAGAAGAAACTGTGACCGAAATGATGACTGCAGAAACAGGAACTTACCGTTGGATGGCACCAGAGGTATGTTATGTTCTTGGAACAAGATGTTATTGTTTCACCTATTGCTAAAAATGTGCACCAGCAAGTCCAATAAAATAAAGTTATTTTGGTGTTTATTCTGATGTCAATAAAATGATAATGTATTGCACTGAGTACTGACATGATATATGATGAATGGGAGACTTAATTAAAACCATCAAGTTGTAGAGACTGAACATAATATTAAAGGCCAGCGATGATATACACTAAGTTTAGATGTACTGATTTTCCCAGAATGGTAGCAAGCTGATAAGTATCATGCAATTTTTTATCAATTTTGTGTAATCACTGCATTGCTTGTGAGTGGATGTTCGCCGTACAATAGTAGTTTTGCTTCGTCAGATGATTGAGTACACTTTCAATTTTATTATGCCATAAGCACTATATATGTGCATATGTGAGAGAGACAGGAGAGATCAAGTAATTCTAAAAAAGTTACTTTACATCTTCACCCTTTCTTTTCTTGTAATCTAAAGGTCAAAGATGGATGGCTTGTTAAAATTGTTAGATAACAAAAAAATAAAGGGTGAGGACAAAGAGTAACTCTTAAAATTACTCTTGAAATAACTTGATCTCTCTTCTATCTATATATAACCACTCTTTCCCTAAATTTCTACTTATGAGAAGACCTAGTATATGAAAATTAAGTGGGCTCTAATTATTTTGCTGAGCAGATCAAAGTCATTTAGCAAATTCCATTTTACTTAATAGATAAGGCCGCCATTTAGCAAATTCCCATATAGTCTCCTGTAATTTATTTAGTACAGTAGTGCACATATTTTGGACCCTTTAGGGCACTGAAATCTGCCCACAAAGAATGTATTATTACAGATTTCCTGACAATGTAGGATGTGTTTATAATTATTTACATGGAGTTTATTTTGATACCTTGCATGACTTTTTGCAGTTGTACAGTACTGTGACATTGCGTCAGGGAGAGAAAAAGCACTACAACAACAAGGTTGATGTATATAGCTTTGGAATTGTTTTATGGGAACTACTAACAAACCGCATGCCGTTCGAAGGGATGTCCAATTTACAGGCTGCTTATGCTGCTGCATTTAAGGTCTTATTCATCAATCAGTTTGTTGTCATTTTTGTCTTAAGTTTAGAATTTGGAAATGTTGATACATATATCTCTAGTATGGTCTATGTATAGATTCTGCATACTTATTCGTATCATATTATAAGTGCTGATTCATTATGGTTAATATATTTATTTGTACACTTTCAAAGCTACCTCTTTGGGAATAATTTAATTTGTTACTATTTGCTAATCATGAAATGATTTGTTATTTTGTGTTTGAGATTGCAGCAAGAGAGGCCCGTCATTCCAGATGATGTATCCCCTGAACTTGCTTTTGTCATACAGTCATGCTGGGTTGAAGATCCCAACTTGAGACCAAGCTTTAGTCAGATCATCCGAATGCTCAATGCATTTCTCTTCACACTCTCACCACCATCTCCTCCTTTGTCAGTACCTAACAATGAACCTGAGATGCCTACAACAAGTAATGGCACCATTACTGAGTTTTCTGCCCGAAACAGAGGAAAGTTTGGCTTTCTTCGCCAATTATTTTCTTCAAAGAGGACCAAAAACTAACATTGAATGCCAAATTTTTTAAAATACCCTTTTGTTGTAGTTGTAGATGAATAGAGTTGCCATTCTATGGTATACAGATTTAGGACATTTATGAGTAACCATCTAAGGTGACCAAAAGGATGTAACATGTTCCATAAAAGAAAAGAATGTTGTCTATAGACTTTTGAAAAATTAAGGAAAGGAAAAAGGATTGTTTACGTTAGCTATTAAATCTTGCTGTAAAGGAACAAAATAATTTAGAATTTGCCTGTTTTGAGAAAGATAATTACTGCATAATTATTCATTTTCAAGTAGTTGTTTCCAAAGGATGCTCCAAGGTAAAGTTTGTGCTAATTTATGTATTATGCTACTGTGTGTGGCAGCATCTCTATCTAGAAGGGATATTTCTGATTTGTTAATTAAGCATACATTTTTTTAGTACATTATTGTATTTTTCTTTACCAAGCTCCCACATACAACTGTATTCTAATGATATATGTAGATGTTAACTGAAGGTGTGACTTGGATAGTGATACGGAACTTGTTGAAAATGAAGTTGTTAAAAAATTATGATTCTCTTATTTTCCTTTGAAAAAATCTTTTGGATAAGTTTAAAAATGAGTCTAGAATATTAATTATGAAAAAGAATTTTATACTTATATTCAATTATAATTCTTCGTTTATGTAATTTTGGGGTAAAGTTAACAAAATTATCATATACATAAGGTCTCAATGTAAAACCCTTTTTCATAAGTGCTTTTTCTATATATATATAGAGAAAGAGAGAGTTTAACCAGTATATATTGTTAGTGTAAAAATTTTTACACTGATACTTAATCATGACTTTTTATTTATGTGACTTTTAAAATAATAATAAGTAAAGTTAACAAATAAGGATTGTAATTGAATATGAGTATACAAATTTACACTGATAATGTATATCAATTAAACTTATATATATATATATATATATATATATATATATATATATATATATATTACATTTCATCAAATATTTCGCTGAAATGCAATTTTGATTTCTCTATTTTTAAAATTTTCTAGTCTTTTTTTTATTTTAATCTCTATTTTGATTTTTATGATTTGAGTTTCTCTATTTTTTTATTTTTAAATTTATTTTAGTCCCACCTATATTTCGTAAAATGGTGAATTTTTTAAAATATAAAGAAAGTAAATTGCAAAATTTTAAAAATAGGACCAAAATAGGAGAAATTACAATTATTAATTCTTACAAATAAAGAAACCAAAACAACAATGAAGAAAATCTTTGGAGTTTCATTGCAATAATACGTGAAAATATTCAATAAATTTTGTTTTATTTCATGTATTATCTATAAAATTTAAAATATAATAGGAGAATAACATATATAAGTTCTTCCCAATTACAATTTAACCTACATATTTTTTTGACTTTAGCAATCAACGCATGTTGAGACCGGAATGCATCCGTTGAAAATCGTTCAGTCTTAATAATCGATTATAGTTTTATATCTTTAAAGATATATGTTTGCTCCACTTGTCCTCATTCAAGATAAGCTTAAAATTATGTAAAAATAAAAAAAATGTCCTTCATAATTAAAATCTTATGACAAATGTGAGCTCCACAAATTTAACAATGTGAAATGTCAATTATTGACTTACACACGTGTGGACTGTGGAGTATTATATACCACCTGATTTCTCCTTCTTAAGTCGCTGTTGGCCTTGTCAAGGAAATTGGCATTTGGCAGCCTCTCAGGATTAAATAATATTTTAGTTAAGTAAGCAAATTACATTTTCACTAAAAGAAAGTTAACAAGATATATTTTTGTCAAAAAAATGTTTTATATTAAATATTTCAAAAAATTGGTTGTTATAATTTGTTAACTTATTTTTTTAAATAATAAGTTGGTGTAATTTAATAAAGTTCAAAATATACAATTACTTTTTATTGTGGCAAAAGTGAGACATCGTAGATTTATTTTAGAAAAAGCATAATTATAAATTATTAATTTTTTTATTATAAATAAAAATTTTTAAGTTATCCTTCAAAGATGTAAATTAACAAATTCATTATCTCTATAAGCATGTCTTAAAATTGTCGATTTTAATCTTTAAAAATATTTTTTATTTTAATTCTCATTGCTTGACTTCAGTCTTTATAATACTTAATGATGTTATATTATTAAATTATTTAATATATTATATGACCATATTAATTTTATTTTAAAGTATAAATATAGTCAGCATATTAGAAAAGACTAAATTTAATAAGTCAATACATTGTAAGGTCTATTAAACATAGACTAAATTGAAACAATAAGAGAAACTAAAAATTAAAAAAAAAACTAATTTATTTTAAAAGTAAAGTTTTGTTTTATAAGTCAATGAATATTATTGATAAAAGAAAGTTAAAAAAAGTATAAAATATATCTGTCTAACAAGTTACACAATTTTTTTAAAAAAAAAAGAAAAAAAAATACCTCCACATTACTATCTAGGAGACACAGAGTATAGCATTCATAACCGAAAATCAGTGAGAATAACTTCATTACATAGTACATGTTTTTAGTTGTAGAGTTTGAACTATCTCATCAACTTTTTAATGTTTATCTCTAAAACTTGTCGTTTTTACTTTTCCAAATTTGTTAAATTTCTGCCAACCAAATAAAAGAATAAGTTTAGCTTAATGGTGTTTTTACACACATTAAGTCCATGAATTGACAGTGTAAAATAGTGTATATATTATAAAAGTCAAAGTCCTACATTGATTAGTTTAATTACGTGAAAAATATTTATATAGAAACAAATAAACAAAATTAAGTGAAGGCTTGCAAATGGGAGAGGTCTTCCTATGAACTTGGGCCTCATGGGCTAGTGGTAGTTTAAAACTAAATATATGTTTATATTTTATTAGTGCTGACTATGAAACATATTGTAATTATAATTTTCAGGAAATAATGATAAGTTTTATGGTGAACTGAATTAATAATAATTTATTAGTAAAATTATTAGTAATAAGATATAAAATTCGTGTATCCACGTAGGTACATGTTATGACACAAATTATTATTCAAATTTAAATTTGCCAATGTAGTAACTTTAATATTCATTAAATACGTATTCAGGTTGAATTCATTATTCAGAATTTAGTAAATTAGTCCAATTTAAACTTATTTAGTAATAAATATGACACCAGCACATTTTGATTCCAGATAAAAAAAAAACTTATTTAATAAACAATAAGTTTAATTGGTATACAGTATTTTACACTAACATTCAATTACAACCATTAATTCATGGTAAATTTGTTGATTTTATTCATTAGTACTTTAAAAGTCACATGAATAAAAAGTCATGGTTAGATGTCAGTGTAAAAATCTTTTATACTGATAGTATATACCAATTAAATTCATAAACAATTACTTACTTATTATCAATAATTTGTGTAATTTTTTTTATCTATTAAATGTTAGTTTTTGTTAGTGGTGATATCAAACAGACAACTTTTTTCTTTTCTTAAACCCTAAACCTTAAATCCTAAACTTTAAAAATTTAAAAATTATGAAATTATAATAATACATTTTAAAATAATTATGCATATTACTTAGAATTTATTATATAATTGAATTTTTAAAAGGCCGATTGCCAAATTACATAATTGTAACAAATGAAAGAATATAAGATTAAACTTTAAATAATGGGGGAAATTTGACCATGCAAAATAGACATCACTTAATTAGACAATACTAACAAATCAATAGCAAGAGAATAGCAACGTTTGTGATGATGCATTGTGGTTAGAAATTAAGATATTGAAATAGTACTTATCAATTGATTTTTAAAACCTTTCAAAGACAACCAAGATACTGAATACTTTCAAAATATTACGTTACATGTAGTTGACTTAATCTATATTTTATATTAATTTATATTTTTAAATCCCATTTATGAGTAGGTATAGTTATGTTATCTATGGGTTAATTTAAGAAATAATATATATTAAAGAGTGTATACACCACAATTGAGAAATTATATTTGTACGATTTTTATATAATAAAGATTAAAGCAAAAAGGAAAAAAGTAAATTTAATAAAAAAGTGAAGAACATTATAAAAAATATTATATGAATAATATAATTCATATACGTGAGTTTATTTTTATAATGGTAATAGGTTGAGGAGTGACGTGATTCATTATGATATCACATACTATGAGTGTGTTTTGCAAAATTGGTTAAAAGTAAAAAAACTAATTATAAGTGTTTAATAAAACTAGTTCATCAACTAATTTAAAGTTATAAAATGAAAAATAAAGATATCATTAAATTATCAATCAAGTATTTAAAATAATAATAATATATTTTAATAATATAAACTAATTATAAATTTTTATAAAGACATATTTAAATTATGAATTTATATAATTATATATTTAAATAATAAAAATACTATAATTAATATATAAATTATAATTTTTATAAGTAAATATATAAATTTTAAATTATATATTTAAATTATAATTTTATATTTATATTATAAATTACTATAATTATATTAATGACGGAGAGAAATAAAAGAAAAAAATATTACATATTATGATGAGAGAGAATGAGTGAGAAATAATACTAAAAAAAAACAAAAAATATTTTGAAAAAACTAATTTAAGTAATTTTTTAAGAAAATTGATATTTCCTAACAAAAATTATACATTTTTACTATCATACTAAAATTATTTCAATTATCATCTTAACTTAATTTTCGGTTAACGGAAATATCAAACCAAATAACCTCTGTAAATAAAATTCTTGGACACTGGGATTCTTTCATATCAGAAACAGCTGAAAGTCACACAACTCTTTTTTCTTTTTCTTTTTCAAACAAACACCTAGTACAAACTAACATAGCCATTTCTGACAATTTCATTTATTGTGCATTGTTACTTTACAGAGAATCTGCTTTAAGAAATCTTTTCTTTTTTGCCTTTTCAGGGGCATCTTCTCCTTACATTAAACAGCAGCAAACATCAGTTTTTATTTGAGTGAAAATTAGAGAGAAAAAAGATAAAAATACAAATATAAGATGTGATATGATGAGAAAATTAAAAAAATTGCATATGCATTTCTTTTAATAATTAGTAATATAGATGGAGAGTGATTATATTTATATATCATCACAGTTTTATGTCGCTCGTAGTTAGTTTTGCTGTTTTTGCCGGAGAATTTTTTAAAAGTTGAGGAGAGTTATGAAACTCTAAATTTTTTCCTTTTTCTTAATAAATATAATTTTTAAAAAAAAATTAATTTCTTTTATAATATATCTGTTTTTAACTCTCTCAAAATAAAAAATACAATTTTTTCAAAAAAATTATAATTATTTTTTTATTTTTTCACTTTCCAATATTTTTTTATCAAATCCACCGCTGGGTAAGATGATCATTACAGCGTTTTGGTTGGGAATACAGGCATATAATTTCCTGCAATAGAAATCCATTTTGTTGGATGAAGGGCATTGGTTCACCTAATTGGTACGACCCATGATCCATTCTTTGTTTGGCCATCTACCAAAGTTGCACCACCTAGTATAGTTTTTAATTCCACATGCAGCTTGCATATCCCAAATTTGTTGCACTACACTTTTATATGATTAGTTGTGACACCTGGAAATAAACAAATAAAAATAAAGAAAAAGGTCAAATTGATTGTTTGAATACAAATAGATGAAAACTAAAATGCATTATTTATGAAATCGTTACGGTGATATTAGTCAATTTTGTAGTAAAAAGAAAGATATTCGTTAATTTTAAATTAATGGATCCTGTAATTTTTTTATTTTTTTTACTTTAATGGACTTTTATGCAAATTTTATTGGTTTAGTATTTTTTTTTAAAGTTTCACACTTGTCTTTGAGCTCCTTGTTCAAACAACAATTCCTATGATCTAGATTTACTTGAAAATTGTTTTTAAAGACTCTCCATTTATTTTTCTATTCTCTTTTTTATATTTTCTGTCTCTATAGCAAACCCTATCCAACAATCTTATAACCCACACACTAAAATAGATTGACAAAATCGACAACAACTTGAGAGTCAGTATCCTTTCATTGAACTTGCATTGAATACATCAATTGAAACCTAAAATCATGAATAATATTTTATTTAAACATACCATAACTTATATGGAACTGGTAAGCAAAAAAATCATATGAATCATTGAAGTTGTTAGTGTCACTTTGTTCTTTCTTTGTTAAACCACCATGTCATTAGATTTAGAACTGCTACAACCCATAAGGAGCGTTAGGAACTCTTTTTGAAACTCTCGTGTTATTAGCTAGAATTATTGAGTAATTACCCAACATTGTTTTTTGGAAAGCAAAGAAGAAAGTATATTAGAAAGAGAAGCAATGGAAACACAAGATGTATTAGCCAACCCCCTTAATAACAAAACAAAACGTTTGAGGAAAGCAAAATATCTAAATACAAAAACCCGCAAGGTGAGCTACAAGGGAGGAAAAAGCTTTAGAAGTAGCTAAAATGCTCCCATCAATCACTAAAAAGTTAATTTAGATTTTGCGTATGTAACATCCTATTGTATGTCTGCGACCTCTACAATTGATGGAGGTTATTACATTTGCTCATAGGAGTTGTATCTGCCCCATAGAAAAACTAAAGATCAAGACACTACAATGCAACTACAACAACATGTGCATCTAAATGAGAACTTGCCTCTACATTTAACATTATAAATGTGACTGTGTTTGCAAACCCCATGTCTATAGTGGAGGACTGCATCTGCTACCCCTAAAGGTTGAACTAGAGAATGCATTTGGCTAGTCAGTACACCAACATTATAAGACCCTCCAAAGCATTTTAGAACACTATGTTTGATAATGGGGATGGTCTGTTGAGGATATATGCATTTGACACCTTGCATCTACTCAGGACGCTGCATGTGTAACCTTGTCTTTTGGTAAGGGAAAATGTAACTATCTTTTTTGTGATTTCTCATGAGTACCATGTCTGCCTCTCCGAAGTTTGTTCATGGCACTCCATCTAACCCCTTGTGTTTGCCCTAAGCCCTACATCTAACACCCAACATTTGTTATTCCCTTTGGCAATTCAGAAGTACTACATTTGTCATCCCAATATCTGCCACCCCAACGTTTTAAAAGGAACTTTCTACACAAGAGTTGAAACACATATTAGAGGACTATTTTGTCATTCATATATAGAGAAGACTACTCTATTAAGCTTTGTAACGACCCACTTCCATTACCTAAATGAATTGCTATAAAAAATAGTTTGTGCATCTATATCAACTTGATTAAAAATATTATCATTCCTATGAAACCACGTTATCTATTGCATTTTTTGAGCATAAGAGAACATACGATTGTGATTATGAAGAAGGTTTAAAGAAGAAAAAGGGAAAAGACAAAAGGAGAAAGAATAAATTTGACCATTGATTTAAAATTTGAGTAAATATGATGGCGTTATAGTTTTTTCTTATGGTGATAGTGGGAGATATGATGAAATCCTCCACCCTAGCCACTAACAGAAATATTAGAAATAGAATTTACTATTAAATAAAAAAATAAATTAAACTTTGTTAAATAATAAAATTACAATGTTAACCTTGATTTCAATTGTATTTTTAATTTTGTTTCATAGACAAGTAGTTGATTATATTTATTGTATAATTAATTATGCCATCATTCTAAGTATTTTTTTAGCAGGAATTGACACTTAGATTATAAATCGGGGGACATATATAGAGGTGGGATAGAGGTTGTTACTTGGTATTTTGGGGTCTAAAATTAATTTATGTATACATGTATTATAATAATTATTTGTTTGATAGACTAATGTTAATGTGTTAATTTTGTTAGTTGAGAGATTTAAACTCACGACTTCTTTCTCCTGTTTCTTTTGCTCATGTGAGCTTTGCCACCAACCTTATAACTCCTTTTATTAAAATAATATTAAGTTTAATTAGTTTTAAATTTTGTAAAAATAGTTATGTTTATTATTATTATTATTATTATTATTATTATTATTATTATTATTATTCATATAATTAAGACTAAAACTAATGTGACATTAAGTAACAATTGAAATTATTATTATTTAAAGAAAAAATAGTTTTAATCTTTTATATAAAATTTAACATATTTGTAAATATGATTCATTATTAAAAATTAAATATTTAAGCATTATAAAAGAAGTAGAAATAAATTTTAGTCTAGACTATTAGAATTTTAGATCCATTCAAGTTATAAGTTTTGAAAGAAAAGCAAATGCACTATCCAATTAAAAAAAAAAAATAAACAAAGTCGCTTCCAATAGTAAAAAATAGACACAAACTAATGTGGGGGAAAAAACACATATTTACTATGAGAAAGTATTTAGGCTTATGTAACTTTTTTATCCATAAAGTTTCACAAAAAATTACTTTTGTTCCTTGAAATTCAAAAATGTTTTTAGTCTCTAAAATTAATTTGTTTTTTGAATTAACATTGTTCATTTATAAGTTCTAGTATATTTGAACCATGTCGGATATGAAATTGAAAATTAAGGTTGAAGTTAAGGAGAAGAATGATTCACAAGTATAAAAACGTCTTCCCTATCAACAATTTTTTAATAGTGTTAACTAAAGAAAAAAGAGTAAAGTGAATCAGGGACTAAAAAATATTTCTGAATTTTAAAGACTAAAAGTTATTTTTAGTGAAACTTTAGGGACAAAAAACTTATTTAAATTTGGGACCTTTGGATTTATTAAAAATTTAAATGGATGGTTAGAATTCAATACAAGAAAATCCTATATTAGCGAGGAACACTTCCCTCACTAGTTCCTCGCAAATACCTCACTAACACTTTGAGAAGGATTAGCGAGAAATTTTATGTCTCACTAAAATTAGATCGCTATATCACTACCGAAATAGTCCCTCACAATTCCTTTACTATGCTCATAATCCACCCTCACAATTACTTCACTAAATCTCTCACAAATTAAATGGATAAATCTAAATAAATTTGACACTAATTAGCGGTAATCGTGACCTTGGAAATCAAATCGTAATCATTCACTATATATCCCTTATTATTTCTTCGTTATTCTCTTGCTAAATGTTGAACGCAAATCCATGGTTACTCCCTAACCACAGATTTGGTCACCACAATAATGTTTTTCATTATTCCTTCGCTAGGCTGTCGTTATTGCCTCGTAAGTTAGATTTCATTGTTGTCTTATTATTTTTATGTAGTTAAGTTTATTACCATAGCTTTCAAGTGTTGGCCAAAACTTCTTAAGCCTCCAATGTGCACCATTTAATCAGGCGTTGAAGTCTTATTTATTGTTCCAGCAATAGACTTCTTTATCCATTTCAGAGTTGCCCAAATATCACATAAGTCATTCCAAATCTCAACCCTGATTCTTTGAGGCCTATGACCTTTATAATTAGCAAAATTTTCTGACTTTGTTGCTGCTTTGGGCTTAGCACATACTTTAGCCAAACGATAAGAATATCTAACCATGCATGTTTTATTTTAAAAATTCTTTCCATGTTGCGATCATATTTAGTTTTGAAACGATATTTTTCCTACAAAAACATAATTTAAGTAAATTCATTTGTTAAAATATATAATCACATGATACATAATACTTATGATATAATTGCTTACCACAAAATAATTGAAAAAATATCTTTCATTTCAACAAGATAACTTAACCAATTTATTGTTGGCTTGGGCATCCTTACGAGTACTTTAGATATAATATGTCAAGTCACAAAATATTCTAAATAAAAATGCTTCATATATGCCTATTCAATTTTTAATATAAGTTTAAAAAGAGAAATCTTATGAATGAATATTTAAAAATATAAAATAGTAACATTAATAAGAATTACTAATTAAGTTAAGTGAAACTTACGGTTTGCTAGTAAGTTTTTGCATAGATATAACTCGTTTCCTATAAGTTTCATTGTGTGAATCTACACTTGAAGGAGTAGTAAGGTGTGGGAAATATGATAGGATAGTATTTAATTGGTTTGCAGGAGACAATTGACCACCAATAGCTAAATTATCTCCATCAAGTGATAAATCATTGCTAGTTTTAGCACCTAAGAAGAACAATCTTAGACACGAAATAATTACCATGCATTATCTTTAAAAATGTTAAAAGTTAATAATTGTTGTTTGGGTCTAGTAGCCCAATATAAAGCTATGCTAGACTTAGAAATATGTAATCCGAATAAAATGTGGGTTGTGCTAACCTGACCCGTTTTAATCCTTCCACTTTGAAATTTGTGACTTTTATCCTTCAATTTTTAAAATTAAATAATTTTATCTTATCCATCATTAATAAGAATTGTTTGACCATTAATCTAGTTTGTCTTATTTTATGGGCTTATAGGACTTACCAGTTAGTCTGACCCATTAAATATTTTCAATTACTTGCAAAGCTGGAAATTTGGCTTTATGAGTCTGCAGGCAACCAACACAATCTGCAACATCATAATTAAGCTTGTCTAATTGTTTCATCATAGAGGAAGTTAGTCAAAATTTTTTTAATTACCTTACCTCGACTAGACAGTTTCAATGTCATATACTTGGTCGTCATTGTGTAACACCCCTATTTTGATAACCAAGTTATTATATGATACATTTTGAAAATTTTGTATATAATAGCAGTAATTATATATGTGAAAAAATTAAATAAGTTAAGTACATACAAGCATTTTTACTAAAATTTGAAAATTTTCTCTTTCTTTGAAAATTTTCTCAGAAAAAATATTTCGTTCAACGACTGACCCTCCTAACCTGAGTGGTCGCTTAGCAACACATAATTATAAAAGTATCACTCAGTGAACATTCATCGCTAAACAAATATTATTTTTTTGTATTAAATTCATTCAACGACCGAGTACAAATTTTGGCTATAAATAGAGGAGTCCATATGTGAAAGGGAGAGGGAAAAAGAAATTATGAGGCGCTGAAACTAGGATTCAAAGTTGTTCATCACTCTTCATCAATCTCTTATTAAGGTAAGAGGAGAGTGGGATTTATAAACTTTTGTGGTGTTAAACTTACTAAACTTATATGTGTTTACTATCATTATTACTTTTGATCTTTGGTTGACTATTATTACTTTTAGATACTCTTTCTGGTCATTATTATTTCTAGATAATTGTTATCATAACTTTCTTATTTTTTTATTATATTTAGAATATTTATAGTAAAAATGTATTTATATTATTAAAGAGATTATGTGTGAAGTCTTCTTATAAAATTTTTTTGGTAAATATAATATTTCTCAAAATTATATTCTGATGATCTGAGTATGCTATGTAGTTGCAATCTAATATGATCTTCCACATAAAAAAATATCTTTTAGTATTAAAAATGAATCAATTTGTATTAATATTCATTAAGCTGAGAAATTAATTTATAATTGTTCAATTCTTTGTGAATGATCTATAAATTATTTAGTAAATGACGATTATAACACAAATACCATGTACTCTTGTAGTTGTCAAATTTAGATGATTTTTGGGACTGTATTGAGATAATGTAAGATAAACTTAGTATGAATACTTTGGTTGAAAGAGTGTCGTTTATATTTATCTTTAATTGAAAGAGTGTCGTTAATATTTTGATGAAAGGATGTTGTTAATATTTTGGTTGACAGGGTTACATTAATATTTTGGCTGAAAGAATGTCATTTATATTTAGTTTTTGCCAAATGAGTTTGCTTAATATTTATTTTTAGCTAAAAGAGTGTTGTTGATATTTTTGTTAAAAGAGTGTCATTAATATTTTGGCTGAAAGAATGCCATTTATATTTATTTTTGGCTGAAAGGGTGTTGTTGAGATTTTGGCTCAAAGAATGTCATTAATATTTTGGTTGAAAGGATGCCATTTATAGTTACTTATGCTAAAATATTGCCTGATTTTTCAAAAAAAAATTATGGTATCAATTTAGAGAAGGATATATGATTACTATTAATTTCCCAAAGCAATTTTTTATGGTAAGAGTAAATTATTATGGAATGATTACACACCCAAACATCGAATTAAGTGAGCTTGAGTTCCAATATTAAGGTGAACAAGGTTGAGTTTATATGTTAAATAATATGTAGTGGATTAAACATTAGACTCGTGTTATTTATTAAGATTAACTTAGATAGTTTATAAAAATCTTACTCCTTTCATTTGTTTCCTTGCATGTGTCTTTTTTGTATATGTTCGTCTTATAAGTAGAAGACAAATATGATCAGTAAAATATGTTGAAGGATTCATAAGATTTCCTTTGAATATGAAGAATTCGTAAACGAAATACTTTTAATATTTAGGTAATTTTTGTTGGTAAGAAATACACTGCTTTGAATTAGGACCGTTCCAAAATGTAGTTGTAACAATTAAAGTACTTTATATTTCAAATTATTTTATACAATAAAGTGTTATAATGACTACATTTCACTCATAATGCTTATAAGAAAAGTATAATTCTTTACATAAGAACAAAATTTTGAAATCTTTCACATTATGTTAAGGAATTTGAAGCGTTACACATTACACTCTAATTTACTTTTTTGACTTATAAGTATGTATTTAACTTGATTTACTTTAACATACTCTAATTTGTTAAACTTTTGTTTCTAAAATGATTTACTTTAATTTAGTTAGTTGATTTATTCTAATGTACTTATTTTGAAATCTATTGAATAGTAAAGAAATGGCAAGCATTGAGATCTTTTACAAATTAAATAATATGATTGTATATTTGCGAGAGATTTGTAGAATTGTTTATTCCTCACTAATAATATTTTTTTTCTTCTTTACAATGGAATCTTAGGAAGCAAAAAAATAGTGAGAGACTATTCCTTAGCTATTTTATTTATAAATATAGTGAGGGAATAACGAGAGACTATTCTTTAGCTAATTATTTAGAAATATAGTTAGTGAATAGAGAAATATTTTTTTAGTTGATTTATTTTGAAATATGTCGAAGGAATATTGAGCGATAGTTTCCTCTCTAATAAATTATATTTTTACAGGAAATTGTTAGGCAAGTTTGTTCCTTCGCTAATCCCATGCTAAATAGCGAGGAAAATATTTCCTCTCTAAAACCCCTTGTTATTTAGCAAATTTTTTGCATTGATTTTTTTTTGTTTTTCACTTTTATTGATTGTCTTTTCTATTTTTCCATCTCATCTTATCTAATCTATACATTGACTGAATTAAAACACATAGCTGCATCACACCATATTTAGAGTATTTTTACATCATTCTTTTGGTTGTAGACGGTGGTGCAACTCACAACATTTCCCATCCCCACACGCATTGCCCTTCTCTCCCTTTTCCACACACTTTTAAGTAAACTCGGTAAAATCAACTTGTGATTAGGTGGTGTTTTCCTGTGTTGACTCTAATTTTAAGTGTTTTGAATATAATTTGTTCTTATGTCCAAAAAGATTTTAAAATTTTTAGTATTTTGACTCTAATTTGTATTTATTTGGAGTAATTTAGACTTATTATATGAATTTGAACTTATTATGTATTGAAATATTTTAATTTTCATATTATTTACAGGTATATTTTTAGTGATGTAAACTTTTATGATTCTAGAAGTTAAATTTAGGAGTCGAGTTTACTTGACTTTCACGAGTTTACGTAAACTCTCATGTTTATAATCATGGTTGTTGCTATTGATGTCAGTGTCATTAGTTTCATCCAATGTTGGTGTTGTGGTGATTGAGGTGTTATGTTATAGCTAGGGTTGATAGAATCGATATTCTATTTCAAATAAAAAAGGGGTCATAATTGTAAATATTGAACTGTAATTTGAAACGTAGATTCTACAAGACTTCTAAAGTCCACACACACATATAAAGAGAGACAATATATATATATATAGAGAGAGAGAGAGTTTAATTGCTATACACTGTTAGTATAAAGATATTTACACTAATAGTAAATCACAATTCTTCATTCATGGTAGATTTGTTGACTTTATTCATTACTATTTTAAAAGTCATGATTGAATGTTAGTGTAAAAATCCTTTATACTGACAGTGTATACCACTTAATGAGTTTAAGGGGATTAGGCCCCATTCGGAAGAGTTTATTTACAACTTATTTGACTTTATTTTATAATATAAACACTTATACAAATGTTTTGATAAATTTATAAAAGCGCTTATAGGGTCCATAAGTTGTTTTAAGCTTATTTGAATAAGTTATTTAAAATAGTTTTTTGAAAAAAAAAAAACTGTTTTAAGCTTATTGAAAATTAGCACTTCCTTCGACTCTCACTTTTCACTTTTTTGTCTCTTATTGAGTCTCTCCCCCCATCTCTCCATCTTTTTCTCTCTCTTATTCTCTCAATCTCTCTCTCTCTCTCTCTATATATATATATATATATATATATATATATATATATATTCAAACCCTTTATTTTCATATAATAAATTTTAAATCTGTATATCAAAACACAAATATCTTATTAAATTTAAGAGCTTATATTATAAGCTTTTATGTAAGAAGCTCTTATACTATACGTTCTTCTAAATGAGACCTTACTCTTCTTCTTCACTATTCATTTTCTTGAAATCTAATAATTGTAATGAGTAACTAATCTTAACTATTAAATTTAAAAAAATGAATGGTTAGGATGAAGAGTGGGTCTTTTAAACTTACTATTGGATTAAATGACCCTTTTAATATATATATATATATACATATACATATATATATATATATATATATATATATATATATATATATGTGTGTGTGTGTGTGTGTGTAAATGATTCATTCATTGCCATATTGAAAGATATGACATTAAGGTAGACAAATCTTGTAATTTCTTTGCATACACCCATTTTATTAAGATGTTCCTTGAACATGCTATTAATGATGACTTGTATACACATCCCTCCTGCCAATTTCAATACTCTTTCTTTTTCACCAATTTGTCTATCACCTACATGCCCTACAAAGTTTGATTTCTTTATCATTGTTTTTTCAAATTAAAAACAATATTCCACATCTCATTTTTCACTTCATCACTTATGCTTTCACAAGCTCCAATATCCTTTTGTGTTCCAGCCAAAAGATGTTTTAATCTATAAACACCCTTGTCAACATCCTTTGACAATATTTACATTGAATTTTGTTTTGATCCCCATCAACACAAATACCATGAGTCTAGGCCACATATATTATGCTTCCAAGGGCAATCTTGATCACTATTTTCCATGTAAAGTTAGAGGTTTAGAAAGGCACCAACATCTTTAAGATAATAAAAAAAAGTCTTGGTTCAAAGAAGAATAAGGGGGAATGACTATGAGGCATGACAAAAATTAAAAGAAGTGGAGTAACAACGACATAATGAACCAAGGAGAAGATGAAGCAGACAACGACAAAAAAACATGAGCAAAAAAGATATCACAGAGTAACAAAAAAGGTTCATAAGTAAACAAGAAAACACAAAGAGCAAAGGAGAATGAGCACTAGAGTAAATGAAGAGGTCTAAGTGACTATTTGTTAAAACACTCACAACTTGGAGAAGAAGGAATGTTGTGACTAGGGGAAGAAGTCTGACAAACTTAGGTAATAGGCCTTATGACCTTTGGGTATTCGAAGTCAAAACTACGTAAAATATTAGCTATAATTTCACTCATGTTGACCCACTAAAAAATGAGACATAAACACACACATACACAGACATGCCATTTCAATGATTTTGTAATGCTGCATGGTGAGTTTTGCGATTTTGCTGGAAAACAATACTGAATGGGAATGACCATGGAAAAGGTCATCAGAATCTCAAAACTATACGATCGTACGAGCTAGAACATGATTCTATCAACCTTGGTTAGAACCATTGTTGGGTATTTATGGTGACTCGATGTCGTGGGTGAAGTGGAGATGGGATATATGGACAAATAAAAATGAAAGAAAAAAAGGAAAAACAAAAAAGAGAAAAAAAGAATAAATATTAACCTTTGTTTAGAAAATAATATTTCTGATGACTGAAATTGACTTTACTACACTATAAAAGTTGATTCGTTTTCTCATACTAGAATGCATCGTAACATAAAGGATATAATCGTAAAATAAAGCTATTTTCTACAAAACATTGTGCATTCCCATTACTTTTCTTATAAAGAAAGTATGATAAAATGAATCCACATTAATTTATCACTTTCTACACTATCTCGTCCTTTCAAATATACATTTTTTTTCTTTTCTTTTCTTTTCTACTCATATCACTTTCTTCTTTATCCAACCAAACAATTTATAAGATCAAATTTGAAACTCAAGTTTCAATAACAATATTTATATTAAACTTTATTAAAAAAAATGAAACTAATATAAAATTTAAGCATTATGGAAACAAAATTCATTAAATTCTTATTGGAACATATTTTGATGATTTCCAAAAACAATTCCTTTGGATTATCAATCCACCTTAACCTTATATTGTCTCTTACTTACATACTTGCAATATTGCCTTTATGACTAAGTCATATTAAGGATAACCTATGTATATTTTCTTAGTGCTTGTCTCTGTTGGAGTGCAAGTGTGAGTTGAAGTCCCACATTGGTTCGAATTTGGAAAGTTGAGTAATATATAAGTGAGAAAGACCTATGACCTAATGTCTTAAGGTTTTGAGTTGAAGGTGATGTCATGTCTTATATATGGGCTCGTGTCCCATTGTTGTACATCTCCCCAGTGTTTAATCCCTTCTGTTTGTCCTAACAATTGATATCAGAGCCGATGGTTGTGATCTTATATATGGGCTTGTGTCCCATCTCTGATGTCCCAACAATTTTTGTTGAAATGACCTAACAAAAAAAATTATATAAATTATTAATATATATAATATATGTAGTATTAAATAAATATAAAAGATTAAGAATAAATCATTTTCTAACCAATGTATGCTTGCAATTTTTAATTGATTTTGCAACCTCCTTTGTCCACCTTAACTCCTCATTCCCACCTTATACCATCACCTTTTTCATGATTTTGTCCTTCCACATCCTTTACTTTTTTTTACTATGAATAAATGTGCACAATCCCTTAGATATAGATTTTCGATAGTGAATTTGTTGTCCCTCAATGGAAAAAATTCTTGTTAAAAACAAAGGATATCCATCATAATGTATCCAAATTTCATGGTCCCTTTCTAACTTATCAACCTCTACTGCTAAATACATCAAATATGTACTTTTATTTAGGATATAATTAACTAAATTAAGGGATTGTAATTTATTTCTGGATCTTTAAGATAAACACATCCCACATTATACTCTCCCGACCAAGGTCAATGAAAATTTGTGATTATTGTTTTCAATAATTAATTTATAATCTATAAATAATGAATAATAAAAATATTATAGATGGGAGAAATGTACCTTTCCAATTTGAATTTTATAATTTTCTAACTCTTCCAAATGGAGGAACCATGGTAGGATATTCAAATTCATAAGGATTGTCATTAAAAATTCTCATGTCAAAAGCATTATCCTCTACATACAGGAGGATAATTGCATGTAGTGATATACATTAGTAGCTTCATTTTCATAATATATTTTTCATTGTTCCTCAAAAAATTTGAAAAACTATTTGGTTTCCTAGTGGATCTATAATATTTGTATTACCTTTACAAAATCTTCTTCTCCAGTATGTTGAACAATGCTTGTCGATAGTCATCTCATGTTGTCACGAAATAGGATGACAAACATTTAGAAATTCTATTTAAAAAAAAATTATGGCTAAAATTGTCAAATGATTAATATGTAATCTTAAATGGCGAAATGTTGGATTCAAATATTCTAAATTATGAATTCTTATCATTGTTTTTTGAATCTATCATGGTTAAAGATGTTTTTTATATTATTTGAACAAGTCTCCATCGAGTTTAAAAGGTGAATGATAAGGAAATAAACGTTTTATTTTCTATAAAAGAATTTGATTTCCACCTTTTCAAATTTAAAGGGATTTATTGGTTTCATTCATTTTTTTTTATTGAAACCAAACAAGTTTTTAGACTTGTTGTTATTAGATTGCCTTAATTTATCCAAATATCAATACCTTTCTTTAATTGGCTAGATGAGGCAAATGATAATCATTGAAAAGTTAATTGAATTTAAAAGAAAAGTTAATTTTCTAAACAATTTTGTATACTTTTAGATGCATAAATTTCATGGTTGAAAAAAAATATTTTCTTAGTCATGTTCATCTGAAAATAAACAGTAATCACAATTTTGTAATTTTGAATTTAGATATTACAATTTTCTGTTCATTTTCAATAGGCTGTAGATTTTACATGTCATAAATAATAAAAAAATAAATGAGATCTTTTCAAAAACATAAAAAATAAGAAAAAATATAATATATTTTAAGTAATTAAACATTATTTAGAAAAAATAAAATTAAAATTAAAAAATTATCTCAATAAAATGAATGATTCCTTACAAGACTAAGCTTCAGTATTTATTTTAGATGTTACATTTTGAGTTACAATAGTCATTTTTGACTTTACGTTTTTTACCTGCAGTATTTTATTATCCTACATTTTGCATATAAATATTTTTAGGAAGAGGCTGCAAACTTTATAGCCTTTATATATTTAAGATTATTAAAAATGGTTTATTTTAAGTAACAGGACTATAGATTTCAAATGACATAATAAAAAATTAAATAAGATTTTTTCACAAACAATGCTAACATTTATTTACAGTATTCATTTTGAACTTTACATTTTTTACTACAGTATTTTACTATCTTACATTTTGCATGGAATTTTTTTGGAAGGAAGTTGCAAACTTTATAACCTTTATATATATATATATATATATATATATATATATATATATATATATTTAAGATTATTGAAATAATAGGATTATAGATTTTAAATGTAATAATAAAAAATTAAACTAGATTTTTCGACAAACAGTGCTAACATTTATTTTATAGATTTTAATTTTTAAATGTGCTAATAAAAAAATAAATGAAATCTTTTAAAAAATATAAATACATACATACAACGTATTTTAGGTAATCATTAAAAATAATTTATTTTAAGTAATTGGCTAAAGATTTTAAATGTCATAATAAAAAATTAAATTAGATCTTTTCATAAATAGTGTTAACATTTTTTTATTTTATAAATTAAAAATAGTGTAAATAAAAAATTTAATTAATTCGGTATTATTATTATTATTTATTTAATTATTGTTTATTTATTCAAATAAATATTTACGTTAGTAATTATTGCTCATTTTTAATATTTATATAATATATAAATTTTATATTTTAATAGTTTAAAATATTATAATATATTTTTATTAAAATAATTTTTTTATATATATCTTTTTTAATGTGACTTCTAAAATAAATGGTATTTACATAGAAAAAATAGTCAGATTAAACATAAATTTATTTTGAGTTGGGACAATTTTTATTTTTAAATTCATATATATATATAAGTTTTTATACTGTAATAATTTTAACATACTTAAAATATTTTTAAAAAGCAATAAATTTCTATATTAAAAAAATTACTAATCAAATTTTATCACTTTAAATTTTGATTAATACTTTAATAATCATATTTATAAAGATGCAAATAAAATTGACTAAATTTTTATATCTTTGTCCAGCTCTTTGTTGCACGTTTAGGACGTAGTCCTCCAATAGAATCCATTCAACTGAGTTATTGCTACAAAAGGAATAATATAGAGATTGAAAAAAAAAAACAAAACAATTTGTTGTGTTCAATACTTTTTACATTTTCTTTTATGTCATCTTTTTCTACAAAATGCACTATCACATATGTACCAATCGGTAGAAAATTCTTGCTTTACATCTTAGAGAACTATGTCAATCAATCTTTTGTGTTGATAATTTTTTACGTTTTCTTTTATACTATCTTTTTCTACTGCATGCCCTATCACATTTGTACCAAAATGATGCATTTAAGGAAAATATTAAAGTTGGAACTTCTAAAATTATAATCATAATATAAAAAATTTATTAAAAAACATACCAAACAATATGTCTTCTTTTATAGATTCTAAGATATGGTTGAAACTCATGAAATCAAAATAATACAAGGATTATTTTACATGTAATTCTATTTAAATAAGAAGATTAAAGAAGACCAATTATCAAGATCTTTAGTAAAACTCAACCATGAATGATGTGTACCTTCATATTTTATGTCTACCATTGCATATAATATTTTGATGAGATAAATTTTAATATAATTTTTTGATGTTTGGAGAAAGCAAAAATATTTATTTAGGAATGATATACATACAATAAGCATTATTTATGAACAATACAATTGAAGCCCAGAACCTAATAAAATGAATAATTTCTTAATAAACCTGAGCTGGCTCGTAAAGAAACGTGAGCATGTTCTTAAAGAAACATGAGTTGCGGTATTTATTTTGTTTGAGTAACATAATTCATTTTAGAGAGCATTATTTATTTTGGACGTTGCATTTTATATGTATAAGATGTATTTATATTAAAAAGTGTAAAATAATTTTCTATATTTTTTTAGGTGAATAAATATTTTCCTATCTTGTACTTTAATTTGTCGTATGTATATTATTATTGTTTTCTTTTATGCAATTTATTATAGTTTAATAAGCCCTATCCTATAATTTTAACCATTTTTTAAAAAATTTAACAATATATAATCAATTAAAATATACTTAAAAATAAGAAAATAAATAATATTATTATATTATAAATTGAAAAACTTAAGTTACATAATTAAATTGAACTAATAATCATTACATTATCTAAGACTACTCCATTCCATTGTAAAAAGAAAAGAAAAAGAAAGAAAGTGTAGAAAGGAAAGAAACAGAAATAAAATCTAGTAAAAATTGAAATTATATAGTTGTGTTAGAAGTGATGTGAACATTATGACAAATTATAATTTAAAATTATTATAATTACATAATTATCTATGACTTTTCTTTTATAAAAAATATTAATTTTGGAATAGTCATTTCTTCATTATTGTCTCTTCTTACAGAAAAGTTAAACATGAAAAATCACTAAATAAATTATACTTTTCTTAATAATTTCTTTGCCAACAAACTAAAAAAAGTATATTTTTTTTTCATCCTAAGGATCCACTTTTTTTTTTTTTAGTTTTTACAATGATTTTTTTAAGGATTATATACTACACATAATTAATCCTTTAAAATTTATATTTTTTACATTGTTATAATATTAAAATTAAACTGCAAGTTAAATCTTAACAAATTCAAAATAGACATCTACAATGAAAAAAAAATGACATTAAAGTTGGATACACGTGTTTGTACTTTGCACTAGAGTTACTGCCTAATGGATGGTGCCAATATTAAGAATAAAAATACTTGTATACGTATACACTGATCTAAATCTATATACGAATATGAATATTATTTAATATCACATATATGATATAATATAATTATGTGAATGTAACTACTCGTTCCGTATTTAAATTTATATTTTTATTATTTTAATAATTATATAATAAATTTAATATTATATATTTAATTAAAAATTTTAATTTTTAAGTTTTTATTTATAATTTTTTATTATTTATTTTTTTATATATTTTTAAATTAAAATATAATTAATAATTTAATATATTATTTATTTAATAATAAATAAGTAAATATAAATTATAAAAAAATAATATAATAAATACTCCGAAGTATACTTGAATTGAGAAATAGGGAATAAAATGGACAACAAAATAGAGATAGGAATTAAAATTTGAGAACACACTCTACATTGAATACGTCCTGTACTTTCACGGCCAAGCTGGCACCCGTCCGTTGGCATCCTCAATCTTAAACGAACCTTATGAAATTACAAACAAAAGCAAACGACTCAGGTCAATAACCTTGACTGGACTAATTAATTTTAAAATCTTAAATATGGAATTTGAATAGAGAAGATCTTTAAATCACACTTTTATGTTTATTAATTAATTAATAATTAATTTTGATAAAAGATTTATTCATTAAAAGAATTTTTTGACTAATTAAGTAAAATAAAATAAACTAATCAGTTAAATTTATAATTGAATGCCTATTTAAACGATATATTAAAACAAAAGATATAGTGAATCCAGACCGAGCTATTTGACCGCACTGTGTAAAAGTAGAATCTGGTGGTAACTTAAGCACAGAAATCTGGAAGATATTCATTGTTATGAGGTTGAGGTACATGAACATAATAATGTGTTATGGTTGCTTCCACACCATTTCCAATTCCTTGAACTCCTAAATGACTTAACAACGTAAAAACCTCATCATTTCCTGCTTGCCCCGAAGTTTACTTATAGGGGGTCATTCCATTTTCCTTTGAATTTCGATTTCCTTAGATAAAGTCTTCACCTTTAAGGGGTCTCGTCTCTCCCATTTGGTTGCATGAACGTAAGGTAGTTGAGAAATTTTTCAGTGATGGGAGAGCACGTGGCAGCATTGCACACTGCTACCAACGCTGTGCAAGCTTTAGGTAGAGGCTTTGACGTGAACTGCGATACCAGGTTGTTGTATTGCAAAGGAGTGGCACCATCTAGGGTGGTCCGTGTTGATGAACAACACGTGAGGGACTTGTGGCTGTACGACGATGTGCTTGTTCCCAATGTTTCCAAAGACATTGTTAAGGACTCTCAAGAGCATGTGGGGCATCACATCTCTGGGGTCTCTAGTTACCAGGAGGTATGCTTGAAAAACATTCCCCCCTTTATCATTTCTTATAGCATAACTAATCTGAATTCTAAACAAATAAACATGCACACACACATACACAAGATTTAATAATGTTGGGCAAGTGTAGCTACATCCTTGAGAGCAGAATGGTTGTTTCAACGATTGATACAGCAAATAGGGTTACATTTTTTATATGACATGACACAAATTTATAATATCTCGTCCTTGTACTCAATCGAGCTTTGCCCCCTCATTCCAACCCACGTCGTAACCAAGTAGCCCGGCCCCTATCTATAAAATATGAACCATGCACAACAGTCTGCATTGTAAAATATGTTGGTTCAGTGATGATGACTCGGTGAATATTGGTTTTTCTATTATGTAATATAGCATACGGCATTTGAGTTGAGATCACACGTAAACCAGAGATATAGACTTATAATAGTCAACCAGAAATTATGGTATGGCATAAGATTAATACTGATTTATGATATTTCTTTTGTCATTTGACCGCAGATGGTGGAATATTTTAATCAAAAGGCAAATATATCACACACCTTTCCTATTGGGATATTTAATTCTGTGTTTAGCTTCACTGGTTCAAAACACATTGATGCTACTAAGACAAAATCCCTTTCTTCGTATGGGTTTTATATTCCCCTTGCAAAGGTTCGTCTTATAAATTCCAACATAATTTTGCAAGAAAATGTTGAAAGGGCTATCCCAGGGAATTGGGATCCACCATCCTTGGCAAGGTACGAGTGTACAGCTTATTTACAGAATGCAGTAACATTTATTTCAGATTATCCTTGACTTTAATCTTATTTTTGTAGCTTTATTGAAAACTTTGGGACACATGTGGTTACATCCATAACTATTGGTGGTAAGGATGTTATTTATGTTAAACAACACCGCGATTCACCTTTGTCAACATTGGAGATAAAGAGTTATATTCAAAACATTGGAAACCGTAGGTTCTCTGACGTCAATAACCATACAAATTCACGACATACAACATCCATGGATCAGGCTAGTTTCACTTTAATTCCGACTCCTAGTGATTTGATTCAGGTTCACAAAGTATATATTTGTTATTTTGTAATCATATATTTTTGCAGGTTGTTGATCCCTTTACATTCAATAGTCAAGAGATATGCCCTCAACCCACACGTGCTACTTATCTAAGCGGGAAAGTATGCAATATATTCCGTGAAATATTTTTAAGCTCAATTTGCAATGATCCTTAATTGTGGTTGTTTAAATTTGTTTTGATGAATTGTCGTTCAAATTTGGAAGTAAGTACTTCTAGATATACTATATGCACTTAGTTTTGTGTCATCTATTGTGTATTTATGCTTTAGGCATGGAACAAATTAGTTCCCAGTTCTGTTCCAGTGCAGGACTTTGACATGGTTTATATCTCCTCGTAGTGAGAGAAAACGTTGTCAAATTTTCCTGCCCCTTTCTGCAGTTCTGTACTTCTTCTCCGTTCCCTAAATGCTCTTATATGTGCTATACGTTTGTAATCCCTCTTCACCCTTTTCCTCAACTCTATATTTTGATATGTAATGAACATTTGGTAGTCTTTTGATCTATATTTGGAACCCTTGGGTAAGTATTGCCTTGTACTGGAAAAATTCATACTAATTGTTAGGACTTAGGAGTGATATTTATATCTCTTTTGTGATTTTTTATTGTTAGTAGCTACATATTGGTTGTTCAATACAGTTCGTGTCTTTTCTTAACTTCCTTGAATACACTCAGGGCGTCAGAGTCTTTATCAGAAGGAGAGGAGGAGATGATTTGGAACAAAACCATAGTAAGTGGGTCAGAACAGTCTGGTCTTCCCCAGATGTCATTGAGATGACTTTCTGTGCTATAACAGATCTCATTGATGAAATACCTGGAAAGGAGCACTTGACTCGAGCTATTGCTCTCTATCTTGAATGTAAGCCAGTTTATCCTTCATTTTAGATGACATGGAATTGGATTATTTCTCTATTGGCAATTGAAGTTTAATCTAATATATTAATTAATGTCATGTTTCTTTTCCCTCTACCTGGTTTGTTTGTACAGATAAACCTCCCATTGAAGATCTAAGATATTTCTTAGACTTTCAAATTACTCGCGTTTGGGCTCCTCTTCATGACAAGATTCCTGGATACCAAAGGAAGGAACCTTTGTGTCCATTTTTGCAATTCAGCATAATGGGTCAGAAACTATATGTTAGCCAAGAGCAGGTAAATGATCTTTTTTGGCATTTTCATGATAGGTTTTTTCCATGTTTTTGTTTACATGTTTAGGGGAGGGAAGTTTTGGTTAATTTGTTACAGTGAATAGCTGCATGAGATATAATTCTAAGATCAATCAGCTCTACAGGATCGTACTCCTGATGCAAGCATTGCAGACTACTGCATTTTCACTAACTCAACAAAAAAGAAAAAGTGAATGTGTATTCCAATGCTATGCTTTTTGGTTACAATAGTGACACATAATTCTGTTGGATTCACACGATTGTTTTAGCATTACACTCTCTTGAGATTTTCAGATGATTAAAAGTTAAACATAAAGTAAGGAAAAGCATAGAAAGGAGACAATATGGAGAGATATTATTTCTGTGTATTTCTATTATGCAGAGAAGAGGAACACTATATTTAAATACAAGAAAGGGGTGTAGATAAACTATTTTAGGGAATGCTCCACCATATCATATCCAGCCATTTGTTGAGGTTGTTCAAAGGGGAGGAGGGAGAGAGAATAATGGATGATTTTGGATGGAAAGTTGGTTGCTGTTCCACTTGCTGAGTAGGCATTCTCAATGACTCATCTCTTTTGCCATTTTACCCGTATGACCATGTGCTTCCTTCTTATGAGCATTTCCATCATCATTCATTTTATGATTTAACACACTCCATGTATTGTTAGTTCTTCTTAGTGTTTAACTTTTAGATATAACATTATTTTGTTGTTAAAAAAACTTTTTTTTTGACTCATGTCTCTTTATTACACTTATATAGTGTCTTTGTTAGAGTTTGAGTCAGTGCATATTTGATTTTAAAATCTTTTTTATGTGCTTCTCTTAACTGTTAAAGTTGGGGCTGCATCTTTTCCATTACGAAAAGGCATTTTTCGGACCAGAGTGGATTTTATTTTTTAAATAACACTACTTGGAAGTAATATAATAGTTTTTCATTATTATATGGAGTCAATGTTAGTAATGGGGTTCTGGTTAGAATAAGGAGGAAAGGTTGAGGGAGAGAAGAGTGGTGTTTCATGAACAGAAGAGAAGAGTAGCTACAAAGTACAGATGAAGAATTGACATTTTCATAATCAGTTTTGCTCTTTCTTCTATAGTTAATGCCTAATGTTTTCCTTAATCCCATGAAGTAATTATTTACCTTAAAGCATGATTGCATGTTGTGCTTTTGCTGAGTAATAAAATGCTACTTGTGAAGTGTGTTATCGAAGAAACAGTATAATGTTGAATAAAATATTATCTCAATTGCATTTATGCAGAATTTGACCATATTTTTAAGCATTTCCTACATCTTTTATGTTTGGTTATTGATTTCATATTATTGTTAGCTATATCATTCAGAATTCATGAAAGTGTAGAAGAGGGTTAGCAAATACATAATGAAATTCATTTGACTCAGTGTTCCTTTGTATATGCAGATAACAGTTGGACGTTTGCCAGTAACTGGCTTACGTCTGTTTCTAGAAGGAAGCAAGCATAATCGGTTGAGTGTTCATCTTCAACACTTAGCATCTCTTCCAAAGATTCTCAGGCAAAATTGGGACAAAGGTGTAGCCATTGGTGCTCCCATGTGGCAGAGACCTGAGGAACAAGACAGCCGGTGGTTCGAGCCTGTTAAGTGGAGGAGTTATTCTCATGTGTGCACTGCACCGATTGAGATTCCTGATACATTAATAGCGGATTTCTCAGGTGTGTATGTAGTTACCGGGGTGCAGCTTGGAGTGTGGGATTTCGGACTGCAAAATGTGTTGTACATGAAGCTATTGTTTTCAAGATTACCTGGTTGCTCAATCAGAAAATCAATCTGGGATAACTCTCCTAATAATGATAACTCAAGCTTTGATTCCAAAGAGTACAACAGCACAGGAAATAAGTTGTTAAAGTATGTTGACTTGTCTGAAATGAGCAAAGGGCCACAAGATCCTCCTGGCCATTGGTTAGTTACTGGTGGAAAGCTGGGTGTTGAGAAAAGGAAAATTGTTCTGAGGGTGAAATATTCGTTGCTAAACTACTGATATATAGGTCACTTTTCCATGATAATGATGAGCAATGTTGGCTACTGTTGAAGCTGTGCATGGTGCTTGCAAACTTGCCGCATGTGTAAGATGGGAGTTAGAACTTAGAGCTTGTTTCCACCATGCCCTTCTAAACAAATATTTATGTCGTTAAAAGAGTGGAAAAAAGAGGATAGCAAACACCCACACCATCAAAGGGAACAAAAAAGGTTCCACATTTTTTGTCTTCTGTCGGGTTCTTTTGTGGGGGCATTCCCTACACAACTGTGCATTTGCAGTTTTGCACTCGTTAATTAGTGCATGGATACACTAATTTTTGCATCTAAAACTTATGTAACTAAAATTAATAATTAGTCAATTTACGAAAGTAATTTCCTTTAACATATGCAACTCCCCTAGTTTTAGGAATGAAGGGGGGAAAAGGTAAAGAAAATTAAATTAAATACTATAATTCTTTTTCATGCTTTTGTGGATTATTTAATTAAGAAATACATTATATATAAGGTAAAAAATGTTTTAGATTCTTCAAAATTGCTCAATATATTAAATACATCCTAAAAAAATTGTATTATTTTGATCTCTATTTCAGAAATATAATTTTTCAAACACTATCAAAATAATTTTTTACCTATTTAAAAAGTGACATCTAAAATTTTTATTGATAATGAAAAGTAATGTATTTAAAAATTAGAGATTAAATAAATATGAAATTTTCTTGAAAGATGTATTTAATATTTTAAAAATTTTATAGGAACCTAAAATATATTTTACCCTTATGAATATATCACCTTGTTACTTTATACAATACTATTATTTTTTTTCTTTCAATTTCTGTGAATTGTGAGCAGATTATTTATATAAGATTTTTTAAAATGTTTGTCTAATTTTTTTTTAAGAAGCTGAATTAGAAAATAATAAATTTTATATTTTTTTTCAAGAAAACTCAGAGCTGTTTCTAAAAACCCAGTTACAATAGAAGAGAGAAAATATTTAAAAAACGTAACCGAACGAAACTTTATTGATTATACAAGAATTTTTAAAATAAAATCAATTTCTTTTAAACAATTTTAAAAAGAGCTTATTTTAATCACAAACAAATTGGTATCTTCCATTTCAGCTCATGTTTCTTCTTTTTCTAATCTTTCTTTCCAATGTTAAGTCTATTTACTTTTATTTTTTAAAAACTTATTGGCTTAATGAACTTTTTATATAGAAAAGGGCCTATTTTTTTCATTTTAGTCATTTAATTTTTTTTAGTTTTCACATTTTTTTATTTGGAAGTAGTTTCAACGGGTGGAAGTCTAACATTTAGTGATGGTGAGCTTAGAGTTTTGTCACATTATTTATTCTGTCATAAAAAATAATAACATACGTGACTTTTTTTTCTAAAAAATAATAAAAGAAATTACTGTTACAAATTTTAATCTACTTTTGTTCCTTGAAACACAACTATTTTTTATTGATATGTTTTTGTTTTAAAATAGTTTTTATTATTATATGTTGAATATTAAGTAATACAAATTAGTTAACTCATGTCCCTTCCCGTACTTGTTATAAGGTACAATTTTGAAAAACGTTGATGATTTTTTTTAACACATTTGACAATTTATATATGACATTTAATATATTTGTTTTCACTAGTTACTTGTTACCCTTATTAAATATTGTAAGTATTTGTGTTTTCTATTGATGGTAGTGTATTAGTAAGTGCAAAATTAAAAAAATTAATAATATTATTAAAAAGATAAATAAAATCAACATTAATTATTTTTATCCGTATATGTGAATCATGTCTATGTATCTTGTAATAAGGACCAAATGGAGTAATTACCCATTGGGTTGGGCAAAATTGGGCATTTTTTATTTTTATTTTTTTGCTTAAATCCATATAAATTTAAAAGACAAGTATTCTATATAACACTAGGTTCTATATAGGACCTAAATTTCTTCAATCTAACTTGACCTATTTCACCAAACATGAGAGGACTTATAAATTGGGTTTAATTCATTTTAAAAACTCTAACTACATACAAATAAATGAAACAAGAAATTCGTACAATGTTAAGTCTTGAAAAAATAAAATAATTGATAGAAAAATAAATTTTATATTGTTTTTAGTATTGAAAAAGAGTTTAATTATCCTATATTATTAGCAAGCTTTATAATATCTATTAATTAAAAATTATAAAAATGAATTTTAAAAATAATTATTATAAGAATTTAATAGTTATATATGTTATTATAAAAAAATATTTTTTCAATCAGTAAAATTTATTAATATGACTTTTATGTAATCATTATAAAAGTTAATAAATTTATCACATATAATTAGTTTGAGTTACATGGAATCACATACATTAACTACACAATCATTTAGCATAGACATTTAACGACAAGGATTATTTTAAAATAAATATATACTTTTGCGATAAAACAAAATAAAAAATAAGTATTTTTAGAAACTAAGAGTAGATTAAGCCTACTAAAAAGTAATATTTTTATTTTTTTTAAAAAAAGGCACATATCATTATTATAGAGTTATTTTCAATAACATGAAACATATCTCAGGACAAAATATTAGTTAGATCACAACTTACTTATTAGATAACTAACGGTAAAGATTGCTTTCAAACTAAAACATATTTTAGAAAATAAAACAAAAAACTTTAACTGACTAAAGTAAAAAAAAATGGTAATTTTAGGAGATTAAAAAGTTAATAAAGCTAAATTTATTTTTAGTTAAAAATAATTTTCAACAAGTTTTAGTCCATCAATTATTGTTTTATTTTCTTTTTTAATCATACTGTTAAATTTCTTTATATTAAGTGATGACATCACAATTATGTATAAATATTAAATGAATCATATTTTTAATTCTTCAATATATTAAGCGTTAATTTTAATCACAATTCACAATCATGTATATTAATTTTTCATCAATTATTGATATACAAGTCACAATATTTTTAAATATATTTTTTTGTTAATTTTATTCCTTTTCATCAAGTAACAGCTTTAAGCAATGGTGTGATGCTCATGTTGACAACCACATGACATGTTATATCGACTACTACCATAACATGACAAGCATGTGAAAAAATGTTGTTGGTTTAAGATACTTTTTTTTAAGGTTCTAGATTATTTAGAGGTGTAAAATTGCTAGAGAAAGGGTTCTTAAAAAATATAAAAAAAGAGATGCAATAAGTAAAATCAACAGCTCACAATACAAAAATCAACATTCCTACGGATTAATAATCCACTAACAACATTTCTGATAGGAATTAGAGCTGCTCGTGATTAGGTTATTGAAATAACCTAGACTAACTTATTTCAATAATCCAATCATAATGAATAAATAATTATATATATATATATATATAAATAGTTATAATAGCCATAATTTTGTTTATGTAACTAATTATATATTTATTACTAGTTATATAATTTAATATATAGATAATCAGTTATTTAACTAGTTGTTTGTTCATAACCAATTAAATAATCAATTTTGACAAATAAAATCATTTTTGAAATTGATTTTTCTATTTAATATATTTTTCACATGGATGTGACAGTGATATAGAGGTGTGGTTTACATTAGGGAAAATTTTTTCTACTTTGCAAATTAACCATAGCATTGTGATTTTTATTATAAAGACGTGTGATGCTTACAAATAGTTTTTTCTGTTCAATGCATTATTCATAGGGTTGTGGATACTTTCACTAAGATGTGGAAGGTATTAGCAAAATTTTTCTTTCTCAACGTTTTTTCCATAGGGATGTGACTATTGCTACACAGGTGTAGCCAGTGTAAGAGATGACTTTTCTACTCAACACATTACTCACAAGGATGTGACCTATATGATAGATGTGTAGGTATAATTTTTTTAGTGTGTTTTTTCACATGATGATGCCACTCTCACATAGATGTAGGTGATGTCAAGACAATTTTTTCTTTTCAGTGCATTTTTGATAGAGATGTGATAATTGACACAAAGAGGTAGATTGTATCATTACTAGAAATTACCAGTTATGAAATCAAGTTTAACCAACATTTTTTATTCAAAATAAAAACAAAAACTAAAAGAATTTGACAATAACTAGAAATAACCAGTTATGAAATCATAACCATTTATTTCTCTAATAAAATTAAGTTAATTGCATTAACCATATCCATAAAACAAATTATAATTTTATAACCTTATTAAAATAACCTATTATTATATAACTAGTTATTACTAGTTGGTTTTTTTTTTCAAAACTAAATATTTTGGACAGCCAAGGGTTTCTTAACAATAAAAGTCCTATTTAAATGTGAGTCTTACAAGGTACTAAGAGATGATTCAACCCAACAATCTCATTACTTGTTCAATTTGATATGGAAAGTTGGACTTCCATCAAAGGTTCAGTTTATGGTTTAGCAATTGGATATGGATAGACTACCAACAAAGTGTAATTTGCTACAGAGAAGAATCATTTCACCCGGGGAGGAGGTATGTGAATTATGTGGAATAATTGAGGAATTTAAGGCTCATATTTTCTTCACTTGTGAGATATCAGTTCGAGTTTGGCAAGCACTATGTAACTAGTGAGGGCGACCTACGACTCTATTATCTGGTGTTAGGGGGCACTGTTCTCAATTTTTAGGTCTGGTTGATGGATCAAAGAAGCTCAGGAAAGCTTGGAGTCTCATGTGGTTTACAGGGGTGACGTTGAGGAGCTAGTTCAAGTTGTTTAACTATCTTCATGGGAGTGGAGTAAAGATCATCTCTCATTCTTATGTTCAATGGGTGTTGAACCCTAAATGATTGCAATTTTCTTTACACTTTTGTTTTGTTTTGATGGATGATTTTATTCTTAGGTGTAAAATGCAATTCTTGTGCTTGTAAATATCTTAATAAAATTTTTAGCTATAAAAAAAAAAGAGTTTTACAATGTTGATATTATTAAAATTGAAAAGAGTTGCTTATACACGTAGGAGAAACATAATATGAAAATAGGAATTAATTAATATTCAATCATGTGTGTAGTTCTGAACTTTAATTGGATTCAAGATTTTTTATTTTCTTCTCTTTTCTTTATTATGTTTTGTACATTTTTCTAGGTTTCTAGTAATTAAATAATCTAACCATTAAGAGTAAATGGGTCCAAAATCACTGGCTATAACCTAATAAAAAACAAATTACTGACTATAATCATGATTTATATATGATTAATTTATAAGTATCATAAATATGTATGTGCAATTTATTAGTTTGGTATTCATAAAGTAATTCTTTATTTAATTTATTTAATCGAGGCTAATATAGTATCCGAAAATATATACAACTAAAAAAAATTTTAGTAGTCTCAATTCATTTTTAGAAATTTAGTAAAAAATCCTGAAAAAATCTTAAAATTTATTTCAAACTGTACAAAAACTTTCTCTTATTTTAAGTTATCATTTTTTTCTTTTTTAAAAGAAATTAATCTTTTTCAATCATTCACTATGTCAAAAGTAATATATATATATATATATATATATATACTCAAAATAAGGAAATTAATAGTTTTATCTATTTTAATATTGTTTTGATATTTTACATTTTTTAATTCTATTGTGATTAGACTAATAAAAGATTAATAATAAGACAAACTTTTCTCATCTAATCAACAACCAACTTATCATAAATTAATTTCTAATTTTTTATTACAATAGAATATAAGTAACTAAGTAGTTATTAATATCTTTATATCTCTTTAAAAAATTAATCTTTTTCAATTCAAAAGTAAAATATATAACAAAAGAAAGGAAATTAATCTTTATTATCTCTTTTAATTTTTTCGTTAAATTTTGAATTATTTTTAATTCAACAGTGGTTAGTATAATAATAGATTAATATTAAGTAAAAATTTTCTCACCTAGTCAACAATTGACATATATATGATGAGTTAAGTTTAATTCTTAAATTAACTTTTTAATCTAAAGATTATACTTCATATATTATGTGACAAAAAATTAGTTAAATATTCTAAACATAGTTATTATTCGAGAGATACTTAAAATTAAAGATATAATAGTTGTTGGAAAACTTTGAGCGATTAACACGTTCAAAGATAAACAATAAGTCTCAAATGTATGTTAGACACACTATTCTTAAAAATTTATTTGTGTGACACAAAAATTCTCTAGGATTTAATAGATTCTTTTTAATAAAGACTAAGGTTTCAATTTCGGAGAACTATTTCCTTTATCAGACATAAGTGTCCAAGAATATACTTAACTTATCTAATATATTTTTCTCCAAGATTCTCAAGTCAATAAAAGATATTTGTTGCAAAATCAAATCTTAAAAAAAAAAGAGTAACCACCCTATTAAAATTGTTTCACAACAAATATGATAAAGAATACGTGATTAGAACATAAGACTCGGTCAAATTAAAAAATAGTTTTCAATTAATTTAACATAAAATAATAAACAAAAACCGAAAAGTAGGACTCGATCTAAAGGCATATACAAAATAACTCAATTGAATAATGTAATTTTAAAACTAATAAAACATTTCATGAAAAATAAATAATACTTGTGAAATATCTATTTCATTTAATATATAATCCAACAATCCCCCACATATTTCAAAAGTATTGTAACACATTTGAATAAAATTTTGGCTAAATTATAACTGGTGCCCCTCTATTTAGGGGGTAGCTCACTTTGGGTCTCTCAATTTTTTTGCACACCTTTTGGCCTCCCATTTTTTCAAAAGTTTAATTTTTCCCCTTCCATCAAATTTAGGGCCCTGACTGTTAAAAATGAACGTTGACTTACATAATTAAGTGACATGGTATGATTATATTATAATTAAGAGTTAATTAAAGTTTAATTAATTATTTAGAAATGTTAATTTTAAAAATATCAAAAACATGTATCATGGCAAGAATTAAACCCAGGTCTTAGGGAAGAAAAGCTAAAGTCAACCCACTAGACCAAAGGTCAAAGCCTATTTTATATTGCAATTTCAATGTATTTAAACTAATCAATAGCAATATTGATTTTAAAAATATAGAAAAGTTAAGCAAGGCTGGAATTGAACCCAAATGTAGAAGTTTAATTGCTAAAGTCATACCACTAGACCAAAAGCCAATATTAGTTTTTTTGTGAGAGTTGTAAGACGATACACTAGGTAGTAAGCCAATTTTGGTTTTATTGTCGTTTTTTCTTTGTTTTGTTTTACTATTCTTGATCATTTATGTTGTAAATTTTTTAAATTCTAAAAACTAGTTAGCTTGATTTTATGTTAAATCTATTTGAATAAGTTTTTTTTTTAATTTTTAATTTTATATTTAAGTTTTAGTTGTTACTTTAATTTATAGTTTTTAACTTTTAATTTAAATTTTAATTTCTATCTTTTATTTTTAATTATATTTTATATTTTATTTGTATATTTTAATTTTAAATCTATTGTAGGTCATTTTATGTTATATATTTTATTTGTGATTTTGAAACTAAAATTAACAATTAAAAGATGAAATTAAAATCTAAGGGTTAACAATTAAAACTAAAATTTAGTTATATTAACAACAATATAAAATTTAAAATCTAATTAAAAATAAAGACATAAATTAAAATTGAGAATAAAAATTTAAAATTAAAATTTCTCCATTTAAAAAATTTTTAAATTTTAATATACTTTTAAAATTAATCTTTCCACCATTAGTTTAATTAAATTTGAATCGCACAAGAAAATTAATATTGGCTTTCAGTCTTGTGGTGTGCCTTTAGCATTTAAACTTCTAGACCTGGGTTCAATTCTAGCCTTTCTCAAATTTTTTATATTTTTAAAATTAACATTGTTATTGATTAGTTTAAATACATTAAAATTGCAAATTAAAATACACTCTTACCTTTGGTTTAGTGGATTGGCTTTAGCTTTTCTTCTCCTAAGATTTGGGTTTGATTCCTGTCATGGTATATGTTTTTGATATTTTTAAAATTAACATTTTCAAATAATTAATTAAACTTTAATTAACTCTTAATTACAATATAATCATATTACGTCACTTAATTACATAAGTCAACGTTCATTTTTAACAGTTAATGCCCTAAATTTCACGGAAGGGCAAAAAATTGAGAGGCACAAAGAAAGCTACCCCTTAAATAGAGGGGCACCGATGGTAATTTAGCCTAAAATTTTTTAAAAAAATAACAATATTCCTGGATCAACTTATCATAAGTGTAAGTGCATGAGCCTAGTGCCTTTTGGATTATCAACTAGATTAGAATGATGAAACATAATATACAAGTGAGTTGGTGAAGTAAACTTCTATGAACCAAAACATTTTGATGTATATTAGCGGTCAATCAATCACACTACACCCCCACAATCTCGTTGTTGGCACCGTTTTGCATTAACAGGCAATGTTAGTGCCTGGTAATTCATGAGTACTCTAAAAATTAGGCCAAAATCTCATACAAGTATCCCTACTTGATACTCATATAGGTTATTTCATCAAGTGTATGCTACAATTTATACACCACCCATGAAGGATATAAAATTCATTAAAAGCTTTAAGTTTACCCTCTCAATAATATAATATAACACATCTCAAACAACAGGAAGAGACAAAATAAATTGTGCTAGCAGAACTAACTAGTAACTTGTTTTTACCCATATGAACGTTTTTCATGGGATCTCTAATCACAAAGGTTGGATTATCATTACTATTAATTTCAAATTGGCTTAAATATTATTCCTCTCAATGTTTTATAAATAAAGCTTCTCTTTTTCTTCCTAGGGCTTTAAGTCCAAAGGATTGGCCAAATTCATTAACATTAACTTTACAAAAATTATATCTTTTAAACAATTGCTCTACCACATGTTATTTCTCAAATTATAAATGTATATATTTCAAAGGAATATTTGCATCAGTAATTTATTTTTAACCACTAAGCTTCTTAATCAACCCTCTCTAGAGTAAAATACTCATTTAATTATCATTTGTATGGTTGATCTCTAAGTAGCTCTATCACACAATCATGTGTAATAGCACAACTATTAGTGGAATGAAAATTTAATACATATCATTATATCCACCAATAAAATGGAAAATCCAATATGGTCCATAACTATTATTTATAGTATCTCTCAAGTAATTTATGATACACAAATTTGTAATATGTAGAACATTACACTTGACATATTGCAACAAAAAAACTCAAACTATTTTCTTTTTAATAATCACATAGTTCTCATAACTTATGTTACAAATGACAATTGCTTTAAAAGTAAATATGAAGACTCATATATAAATGTATATCAAGAAAATTTATAGACATATTGGTCTCATAATATATATATATATATATATATATATATATATATATAAACTAACGAACTTCTTTCTTGAAAAATAAATAAAAGTACCAAATAAATAATCTTTTACCAATTATCTTTTTTTAACTAAAACACTATTTTTTTTAGACTTATTCCACATTTTTTATGGTAACATAGTGATGTGGTCACATGGGAAAATCCTAATGCATTTTATCTTTTAATATGTCTATTAAATATCACATTTAAATCTCCATTATTATAAGCCAAAATAAAACTAACATTACACCTACATTGATTATAAATAAATTAAGGAAACACATATATACCTTCAAAAATCCATTGTTATTGCATAGATAAAACAAAATCAAAAGTAGTTCTACATCTCCATCATATTAGTGTTTGTCACCATAGACACTTAATCACAATAATAATCATACCCTGTTGGAACCAAAGGAACTCATTGAAAACTTGTGGAGTTTTGGTTTTTCTTTTCTCTCTCTTTTTTTTTTTTTTTTTTGCTCTTAAATCAATTTTATGGTACCAAACATGTTTATAGGGGTGGTACTTGTATTGTGTATGCTAGATAGACTTGAGAATGTGTTTGAGATAGTTTTGGGTAGATTACATAGGCTAAGTCGTGCTGGAAAAGTTTCAAAAATGAATTTTAGGTAAGGTAATCGATTACCTAAAAATGGTAATCGATTACCCTGCGAGAATTTTGAGAACAGAAATTGATGCTCTCTATGGTAATCGATTACTTGATTTCAGTAATCGATTACTTCCGAAAACAAACACTTTGGTCCAGTTTTGTACAGGATACCAGGTAATCAAGTGGGTAATCGATTACCTTACATAAAAACTGATATAAAAGCATTTTGAAAACAGATTTAACAACTTTTAAACAATCCAATCAAGTGTTTGCTTCTCACATATGATTTCTAAGAATTCTCTCCAAGATTCATACCCATTTTTTATGGTTTGAAAGTGCTTCCATTCAAGATTCAAGGAAGAAACTCCATTGAGTTCTAGTCTTTCTTTTTGGGTATTCTTCACATCAAGTGATATTATTCTATACCCTATCTTTGTTTTTGCACTAGGTTTACAATCTCTTGAGATGTTGTTGAGATTGTGGGAAAATTTTGCAGCGGGGTGTTGCAAGTGAGGCGTTGTGAGTGACGGAGTGTCATGGTGTAGTAAACTCTTGTGGTGTGCATGAGAAAACCTCCTATTGTGTGATTTAAATCTTTTTGGGATTAAAATCTGTATGTGTGGTGTGCATATACTGATATTTTAGTGGAAAGCTATTAGGGGAAGGCTAAGTCTGTAAATTGGATGTAGGTTAGTTAGACCGAATCAGTATAAATTACTGTACAAATTCTTTCTTCCTTATACTCTTTAAATTTAGTCTTTATTAAATTCCTAGAGCACTAACATTTGGGTTTTTGCAGCTGCGTCTGATTCATTACGATTTTTTAGTGTTGATCTAAATCTTGATATATAATTACTCGACTTTAAATTTAGGTTTTTAACCCATATTTTGATGGTTTGATTTTTTACTTTATCTATTCTTTTCTTTTGATTCTGAACTGTTTGATTAAGCATTCTCGCTAAGTTTCTTAACTACTTTATTTTGAAATCATAATTGAAGAAATTGAATTAATTGGTGCTTTGCTTGAAGGGTTGAATTAAGCCATATATTGATGGTTTGATTTTTTACTCTATCTACTCCGTTCTTTTTATTCTGAACTGTTTGATTAAACATTCTCGCTAAGTTTCTTAGCTACTTTATTTTGAAACCATAACTGAAGGAAATGGTGCTTTGCTTGAAGGGTTGAATTCTTGAAAACTCATTTTTGTAAAAGAAGGTAGATTTTGAAAATTTCAAAAATGGACTATTTTTTAAAATACTCTGATATTGTTGAATAGAAACTTTAAAAAATAATTTGGTGAATCTATTCAACCCCCTTTTAAATCCCCTTCCTTTAAAGAATTGAAATCAATGAAATGTAAATAAGCATGGAATGGATGCTTCCATTGATGTACACGTCTTTTTCTATGCATCATTGAATTTGACTTAACAGACTTGCCAATCTTGTATTGTGCAAACCTGAATGCTTTTGAGAAAATACTCTTAAAACTCTGCAATAAACCATGTTCACTTAAAGTTCATGCATATTCACTTGAGAGATTATCCGTGTAGTTTTAATAAGGAGCAAGTCTTATATAATGAAATTTATGAAAATTTAAAAGAATAATAAATTCTTAAGATTGTTGAAAACTTTGAGTTATTAACACATCCAAAGATAAACAATAAGTGAAACATTGTGTTAGGCACACTATCCTTAAGGATTTATTTGTGTGACATAAAAATCTCTCAAGATTCAACAGACTCTTCTTATACAAGACTAAGGTTCCAAAACAAATGAGAATAACCCAAGAATATCTCGACACTTCTAGTCAAGTAAAAACTAAATTTGTAAAAAAATGTAACCAGGTTACCATTGAAATAAAACTAATCTAATATATTTTTCTCTAACGTTCGTTATTAAAAGATATTTGTTGCAAAGTCACATATTCAAAAAGAATAAATGAAAGTAACTACCATATTAAAACTATTTCACAACAAATATAAGAGAAAATACATAACTACAATATAAGATTCGTTCAAATTGAAAAATAGTTTTCAATTAATTTAACATAAAATAATAAAATAAAAATAAAAAAGTAAGACTCAGTCTGTAGAACACCTACATAATAACTTAATTTAATAAAATAATTTTAAAACTAATAAAATATTTTATAAAAAACAAATAATACTTATATTTCATTCAATATATCATTCAACAATAGAAACATGGTTTCGGATCACTAGTTATTTTACCGTCATATAATTACATATTTTGTTCTTGATACAGAGGATATCCTGAAAGTTACAGCAGGTTTATTTCTTGTTTTACTTGGTTTCAATCATTTTTCATATATATAAACAATGTTTCAACGATTTTCACTTTAGGGTTTGGACAACCAGTAAAATGTTTAATGAAGATTCTATTTCCTGGTTATGTCAAAATTAATGTCCGTTAAATTTATTTTGTTTAGTGTGACTTGATTAAGAAACTCAATTTGCATGGTTACTCTATCATATAATATATAACTTATTATACCATGTTAAAACTGAACTGGCAACTAAAAACTAACACAAATGCAAAATGATGATCTGGAGAATGGCCCGAGATTTTTACCATCCCGCTAAAGATACGGGGTTAAAAGGAATGTAAACATATTACCGGTGGTTAAAAACTCACAAGGAGCATAAAAATCCACGTTTCAGATACGGGGTTTTCGCTGGTATACAGTAAGAGAATCACGACGAGGAATAATAGTATTAAATTAGTCATACGAAATGTAATGCATGTGTCACATTAATTTGACAATCAGCATTAATACAATTATTATCAAGATGCAAATCGTAAGCAGACACAAGAACCCCCCAGTGGGGATCCAGAAGACAACAGCGGAAATTAAACCAAACTCCTTATTCTTCGTTGGTTGGTTATTACTTAGTACCACAAACCAACAAGTACTAAGATTAACTATATATAGCTTGAACCCTCATGCATGCTAGCTGCTTACTTTACCCTGCAATGAACAAAAAGAAATTGATATTAGCTAGTGTCGTTATCAACATATTATATATTATAAGCAAGGAAACTTAAAATATGCATGAAGTAATAAAAATATATACAAATAGTGGTCAGCATCATTAATTAAGGTTATATTAATTTATACGCCTTTGTCCTTAAATTTTGTTTTTAATTCCTACTCAATTATTTTGGATGTTTTACTAATGATATAATGAACATAGTTTTGTAATTTGTATCTGAATGAGTGATATGTTTAGAGTAATGAATGATGATAAAGTAGTTGAAGATGGGTGTTAAACTTGTTGCAGTCAATGGAAAGGGTAGGCTTGAAGGGCAAGTTGACCCCGCACTTGGCAGGAAGGGCTGAAAGGCTTGCAAGATTGAGTCCAGGGATGCTGATAGCAGTAGTTTTGAGACACCTGCAAGCTGCTTGACGATCAGGGGTGGCCCTGATTTGGTTGTTTAGATTCCTAATCCCATTGCAACATGCTGCAGGGATACCTCCACCAGGGCCCCTCAAGTACCCAATGCATGGTGCCACTGTCATTTGCACTCCCCCACATGAAACCGCACCATCCACCATCGCTATTCCCATTACCGTACACATCACAACCAACATAGTAACCTTAACCAGAACGGGGCTAGCCATGATGTGGCACTTGGAAGGCTTCAAATTCCACTTTGACAACTGTTATTGTTTTCGAGGTGATTTTCATGTTGTGCCTGTGAGGACTATATATAGCAAATGTTAATTAGTACGGATTCTACTTCATTTTACATTGTCAGTGAAATTTGTGACGTAAGGAATATGGTAGGTCATTAGCGATTGGTTTCATTTATTGATTTAGTGATTGCTAATTAATAACCGCTATATACCTCACTGAAACCTGAAATCTACATCACGATCAACACCATATTGGTTTGTACATATATATCACACATGGATGTGATCCAAGTTAAAGTTAGATCACCCGTTTCCATATTTGTGTTTGTGGAAGCCATGTGATTCTCAAGGATGTACTCCCCCAAAAAAACTTTTGGTACAAGATGTTCACACTTTCCGCTGAAATTACAAGTTTTCTAAATACATGCTATCGTTTTTTTTTAATTTATTTTTTTGTTATATATTTGAGATTTTTATTTGTTTGTGTATCAAACAGTTTCATAGAGACTTTTTATTGTACAACATCAAAACAAATTGTGATAAAAATAATGAGCACCAAATACGTCTTAGTTAGAAATGTCAAACAAAGTGTTAAGAAATGTTTTGGTAAGAACTAATTAATTTTCGTTGTGGGGATCTTATTCTCATTATACGTATAATTAACCAGTTAGGAATAATTAAATTTGGCAGGATAGCACACCTTATTACATGACAAAAACAAATAATTATACACATGTTTCAAATTTGATTTTTGCTTGGAGACTCTCGATAGATTTTCGACCTAATAATAACTAAGAAAAAGAGGTATTTCAGATTATACACGTCCAAACTTGGATATTAGTAAATAGTTCAGTTCTGCTGTCAAGGTACAACTATTATTTGACAAAGATTAATTTTCTATCTTCTTAGGTTCAATGTTCTATCTTCTTAGGTTCAATGTTGTAGTTAATTAAAGATGAATGTTGTTTGAAGGATAATATTTTCTAACGCCTCCACTTATATATTGGGCTGCAAACCTGGTTGAATAAGTGGCTTTGTTATATATGCACCAAAGGATTTATTAATATACACTACTTCTACGTTAGTAAAATATTGTGTGCTTTGGATCAAAATTCTCACAGTTTTGTTTTTATTATCTTTTTTCTAATAGAGTGTATATAAATTCATGTCCGTTTTTTCTTTTCATTTGAATGATACAGTACTTTGTTTACATACCAACAATTGATTTAAGGTAAATTTTCAATCTTATTCTATTTAATTACTTACTATATCTTTTCTGAACAGAATCTGTCAAGGAAATTATTGAATATACTTGAACAATTAGCAGAATTTTCATGACCTGGTTTTTACTAATTAATTAATTGGATCGATGGAGTCGATTGGATTCGAAACGATAAAATACACATGCCTTGAAAAATATATATGTACATTGTTTTTACTATAATGAGCAATCTGTTTACATTGTTTTTTTGTTTTTCTCATTTTTTACATTGAGAAGTAGCATTGTATGATTACTATAACACGGGTCTTAGTGTCTTACACTACTAGAAGTTTTAGTATTATACAGAGATTTTCTTGCAAAAAAAAATCATAGATAATGAGTTTTTTGCGAATTTTAATTTTCAGAGAAAACTTTCGTAGATAATTAATATTTTATACTTTTTTTAACAAATTTTCCTGCAAATAAAATTTGTAGGAAAATTTTCAGAAAAAAAAAAGCATAAAATTCAGTAGGTAATACTCTTTATGAATTTAAATTTCTAAAAAATTTTCTACAAATTCCAAAATCACGATGTGAGAGTGCTCTAATTGAGGGGATCATGTTTCTAAGGGACAACCACTTTCATCTTTTATGAGAGGAATCAAATTCTTGTGATAATTCTTTCTCTTTATTGTGATGCTTATTATATAGTGAGATTTACCACAAATTTGTGGTGAGTCTATATATATATATATATATATATATATATATATATATATATATATATTTTCTGATTGAATCAACAGAGGTGTGAGTTTTGGCACAACAATGTAGTGCAGGTTCCTGCAATTAGTAATTTTATCTTGTTGCATCGGCCACATCATTGTGGGTATTCCCACATAGTTGTAGGTAATTGCTATTTCAAGATTTTTCTATTCTTTATCACATTGGTTATAGAGGTGTGGAATTTAGCATAAGAATGTAGTTCATATTTCTACAATTGGTCTTTTCTATTTGCTCGGTTGCCCAAAGGTTTGTGGGTATTTCCACACAAGTGTGGTAAATGTTATTTCAGGTTTTGTCTTCTCCTTTCCATATCAACAACATAGATGTGGATATTGGCCCAATAGTATGGCAATCATCCTCCAGTTGGCTTTAATTTCTTCATGTCACCCACATCAGCATAGATATTATCACATAAGTGTGGTAAGCACTATTAGATATTATCACACAAGTGTGGTAAGCACTATTTTAAAATCTATCTTTTCGTTGTCATATCGATCATAGGGGTGTGAGTTTTGATACAGTAGTGCGTTATGCATTCTTCTTCTTCCAACGTCTCCTACAAATGTATGAGAATATCCACACATGTGTGGTGACGAAAAAATCCTCTGCAATCACTAGATGTATCCACTAAGAGATAGAAAGACTCATGATGTGTACGGGACCCACTTGTCAGGTGGGTCCCACAACCTCATGATGAGTCTCCTATTGAATATGTATAGCATTGAAGAGAAGTTAGACTCATGTAGCGAGTGCTATTTCCATATTTGAATATTTCATGTTAACCAAATCATAAAGGCCTAAGTTTTAGGACAACCCTGTAGTGTATTACATCTTTTCAAGTTAAGGTGAAGTTTAAAAATTCTGAGTGTAAAATTAAGAACAATATTTGTTTTTATTTGTCTATTATTGATAATTTCTAAACATGTAGAGTGAACTTCACTCAAGATTTTTCAGATATTTTTCTTTTTCAATAGTTAAGATTTTCTCATCTGACTCTCATATATATTTGTCTTTTTTACTTAGATATGTCCCATATATATATATATAAAATATTTTGCCAAAAAAAAAAAAGGCCTTCTATTATTTCTTCTATTCTTACCATCGACTACCAACCTAATGTTTTGTTTAAAGGTAAATTGATTGCTTATTTAAATTTATTAATATTAAAAAATTAAATATAATTTTAGATAAGCCAAGCTTTCTAATTAATTAAGGTTCATTTTAAGTAAATTTTCCAGTAAGCATATATAGATGTAGAAAAAGAAATATATCTTAAGATTCAAATATTAAGATAACTTAATTTTAACTTATAAAAGAATTTGATTTTACCTCCCGCTATATTAATTTCCACCCATAAATAATTAGCGTTTTTATTGGAAAAATTTATCCAAAGCAGTACGCAATAAATCCAATTAATTAAGATATATAACTTCAAACTTATTTAAGTTGATGCTCAGGTTGCCAGTTGGCTTATCCTATTTCGATGGCTAACAGAACAAGTTTAGAAGATAAAAGCAAAACTATGTTATCTTTCTCTCTCTTTCTTTTTTTTTACAGAAATAAGATTCTTCCTATATTTAGGAAATTTACGAAAATGTTTTTAAAATAAATTGTTCATTTTCGGAGTGATGTGAAATTAATTGATAAATATTAAGAAAATCAAGTCATTTATGCAGTCAGTTAGGTAATATGTAAAGAATCACTCAAATGCATATATTATTTACTTGATTAATTATGATCCTCATAATTTAAATTATAAATGCATGGTATTGATTCCATTTTTTTTACGGTCAAATAATAATAGATATTATTAATTAAAATTTTGATCGTCCTTAATAAGTATACGGTAAATTAATGTAAAATCTTAATAGAGTAAAGAAGAATTATTTTGTTATATTTTTTATTCAACTTATAAAAAAACAAGAGAAGAGGTGATAGAAAATCCTATATGTCATAGGACAATCAACATTATTAATTATAAATATCGATGGAGATGTAAATCATCATCCTATTATAAGTATTACTCCCTAGTGGGGCAAACTGAATTAACCATCTTTATAATTCCTTTTGCGGCTTATTACTGCGAGTGCGAAAGAAGGACATGGTCACAACTGTGAACCCTCGTGCAAAGCTGCTCAGCGCACACTACAATGAAGAAAGAATTTGATGTAAGTTAATTAGTGTCTTTACAATTACAATAAAGTAGCATATACTAATAATTGTTAATCAGTATCTTAATTTACAACATATGGGTGATTGATCTTACATGCTGCAGTCAACGGTAGGGGAGACCTTGTAGGGCAAGTTGACCCCACACTTAGCAGGGAGGGCTGCAAGGCTTACAAGATTGAGTGCAGGAAGGCTCAAAACAGTGCTTTTGAGGCAGCGACACACCGCTTGACGGTCTGGTGTGATCTTGGCTTGGCTGTTTAGCCTCCTAACCCCGTTGCAGCATGCTGGAGGGACAGCTCCCCCAGGACCCGTTAGGTACGCTATGCATGGTGCCACTGTAAACTGCACTTCCCCGCATGGAATCTCAGCTTCTGCCAGGGGAATTATGTATCCAACACTAATCATCAACATCACAGCCACGCTGCACCTAACCTTCACCAGCACTGAACTCGCCATGATTTCCAGGAGGAACCAAATTACACTTCAAACCTCACTTATTTATGTTATATATAGTGAGAGAACAGGTTCAGTGAACTAAAGGAATATATGCTTCGTAATTGAACATACTATAGAGTACATATTCAACTTGGGTTGATTTCATTTAATGCATGCAATTGAATGACCGCCGCCTACAACATACTATTTTACTCCCCTAGAATACAATGACCATCTATAGGTTTCGACAAATATGTCTATACTTCACATTAATCGTTAGATTCTGTACTTGTATAGCCATGTGGTTTGGCAGCTCATGCATCCCCCAAAATGATTTTGGTGTCCTAAGACATGTTGTAACTATTTTCACGTGTCACATAAAAGAAAATCGCATCATGGTACGTTTTCGTCCAACTCAATCCTTTAGGAGTTGAGTGATTAAATCTTTATGTTAAATTAAAGGCTCCTAACCATAGTTATTAAATTAATAAGAATAAAGTGTGTTTGAGATTTTAATATTTTTTAGAAAATTTATATATGTGTAGTCACTAAATATTTTTTTGTCCAAGCAAAGTCTTTCATCTTGTTTTTCGTTAGTATAATATATTAGTCTTTTTCGTTTTACATTACTTTTAAGTAAATATTTGGTAAAACATATGTTCAGATCTCGTATGTATGTCACCGAGATTAATACACTAACAAGACATTCATTAATTTAACATGGTTGTAATTACCAAGTATTTTAAAACAATAAATAAAAACTATTAGTTAGGTTCCCAATTTGAAGGGATGCAGTGCAATCACAAATGGTGGATTACTAGTTCGCATTTAAATGAAATGTGTATCACTAAATACTCACTCGATAGTTATGTCAAATGATCAAGACTAATAATACTAATGAAAAAAATGGAGGATGTTGACTGGACTAAAAAATGTTTATAGACTATAAATACTTTTTCTGAAAAAGATCAGTGATATCAAACATACTTAACCCAATTAATATAATAATAATAATAATAATAATAATAATAATAATAATAATAATAATAATAATAATTATTATTATTATTATTATTATTATTATTATTATTATTATTATTATTATTATTATTATTATTATTATTATTATTATTATTATTATTATTATTATTATTATTATTATTCGACAGCTAACCATTTTAAGATTGTGAAGGATGGCACGATTATTGATTAGAAATACGAGTTGTTATTTTTCTTTTGTTTGATTTGATGTTATCATATGAGGGTCATTTTATTACTGCAACTTTTATAATGGTTTGTTTGGAAGTCTTAGTTTGTTTAGCCGTTTGGGATGAGTTTGGTTAGTTTTATGTTGATTTCCTTTGTTATCCTAGTTTATAGGCTGATATGTTGGTTATTTTAACATATTTTTTAAGAATTTTTTTAAGGAAACATGTATTGGTGAACGTAAAGTGATATTTTACTTATAACTTGTTAATGTTTGAAGCTAATAGAGATAATTAAGACCTCTCACAATATTTTGCTAGCTTCTTCATTGAGCACATACCTTGTACAAAGAAATTTGGGAAATAACTTCTTTCTAAACTCAAGAGAATAAAGAAGTTCACTAGCAACCATATTATAATTCAAGAGACTCTAAAAAATTATCAATTGTCACATTTTTATGCCAATTTACAGCTAAAATGAACTTTCATCCAAAAAGATCGAGAAAATGCTTCAGATTACCCCAACATGTCCCTCAAATGCCACTAATTCTTATTTATCCAAGAAGAGTTTCAATCTTTAATGGACTAATTGTTAGTTATTTGTAGTTTGGAGATCTATCTCTCAACCGAGTACACAAGGCACAATGTGTCAGGGAAGTTGCCTACTACACCATCATCGACGATCGAGGGTTCAACCATCTCTTTCTCTATCCTTAGCCCCGAACAAGGTCAACATGCCATACAAGATATATACCAATATGGCTGGTATACGGGCTTATCCGGCCTATTTAAGCTCAACCCACAAAACCTACATTTTAAACAGTCTAGATAAGTCTGGTCTGTCAAAATAAATGGACTTTTTTTAATAGTTTGTATCTAGCTTGCAAAGCCTACGGACTTAACGGGGCTTGCACAACTTATATATATTTTCAAAAAATAATTTTAAAAAATTATAATATTTACTAAACTATAATACATTATCCTAAAAATCATATCATTATTTATAATAATCTAAAATACTAAATATTTTCAATATTGAAAGTCTAAAATTTTACAATTTACAACAAAAAAGTCACAACATTGACACAAATTAATAATCAAAATAACAAATTTGTTCTTTTAAACGGGCCACGAGCCAAGCTCATGATCCCGCAGACTTAGCCTTCAAAATCTGCTGATTTCGCGGACCGAACTTGAAATTTTCTTACGATTCTTATTCTTTAAAAAAACGTTCAAAACTCGTACAGGCTTGGGAGTCTACAGGTCTGGGTCCATATACCCACCCTTATATACCAAGGTACATCGATGGTCATCTATGAGAAAAAAATCATTGGCTCAAGCTGCAATTTTCCTACCATCCAATCCAACTGTGCCAATTATGTACAAAAGCTCTATACTTTCTCTCTCTACATCATGGTCATTCAATCATTGGGGCATTGGAATCTTAGGACATTTCATTCAACAATTCAGCAATTCAAAATTTTCATTGTGCCATTGATTACTTCAGCAAATGAATATAAGCTAAGCCTATTGTCACTATGACAGTCAACCAAATATGGCACTTTATATGGAGATCATTGATTCTTTAATGCTTTTGGCTAACTCTCCTAACATATTGGATACAACTTAGCCACTAGAACAATAGTTATTCATAATTTTACTATGTGGAATTCAATGGTGGATGTGGTGAAGAGACATTTGGCTTCTTGGAAATTCAAACATATCTTTATGGCAAGTAGAGTTATTCTTCTTAAGTTAGTATTATCTGCACTACCAACGTATTACCTTTCTTTTTTCAAGCCCCTAAAAGTATTATATCTCATGTGGAATCCATCTTCAAGAATTTCTTGTGGGGAGGTCAAGAAAGGAACTACAAAGTTGCTTGGGTAGCATGAGAGCATGTGTATAAGGAGAAGGAGGAAAGAGTTTGGGGTGAAGCATGTATCTAAGATGAATTTGGCTTTATTTGGGTAAGGGGAAGTGGAGACTAAAAATGGAACCAAAGAGTCTTTGGACCAATATTTTGCATTCTAAGTATGACTCATTCGAGGGGAGGTGGGATGTTAAGGGAGTAAATATTCAAGGTGGTGGCAGGAGCTAAATTCTATTGAAACCTAGGATTCGGGGCATCAAGGGTGGTGGTCTTCCAATGTTAAGAGAAGTTTGGGGGATGGAAGGCAAGTTTTGTTTTGGAGAGATAAATAGCTAGGGGAACAACCTTTATGTGTTGAGTACAAATGATTGTTTGATTTAGCAATAGATGCAAATACAACACTGAAAGGGACGAGGATAGGGGAGACGAGTTTGAAGTGACAATGGAGGATGAAATTATTTGCTTGGGAGGAGGAACAGTTAGCATAGAATTATCTCGAAGGCTGGATTTAGTATCATTATATGTGGGGGTACCAAACCAGTGGAGATGGGTAACAGAAGGGTCACAAATGTATTCGGTTAAGTCTACTTATAGGATCCTAAATGATGATACTAGTTACCTTAAGGATATGTTTTACAAAAAACTTGTGGGTATCGAGTATACCACCAAGGTTCAATGTTTAGCTTGGAAGACAAAAGTAGACAGGTTGGCTACAAGACACAATTTATGGAAGTGAGGGGTAATACAGATTGAAGATGACAAATGTGTCTTTTGCAATGCAGAGTTTGAAACATCGCATCATTTGTTTTTCGAATACATGGTAACGTCACAGGTGTGGAAGACTTTGTGTGCTCAATAGCAGATTCATACGATGCTTCAAAATAGTTTTAGAGAACATTGTAAGCAATTCTTGGGCCTTATTAGTGGAATAAAGGATGTATATAGAACTTGGTTTTTTATTTGGTTTGCTGAGTTAAAACATATAAAGGACTACAAAGAAATAATATCATCTTCAAGAGTTATAATATGGATTTAGTTTATTAACTCAGGAGATTCAATTAAGTTATTGGAAGTGGTATTTTACAACAAAGGTAACTATCATTCTTTTATTGAATGACTCATGAATCTAATTTTATGTCTAACATGAGTGTTTCTTAATTTTGATACTTTGTTAATTTTATTTGATGTATTTTTATAGCACAGCCCTCTTGTGCATTGTTGACATTATTTAATAAAAATTCTTAACTTATAAAAAAAACCAAAAATAACAAAATGGATGTACACACGTAAGTGAGACACACTACCGTCAAGGTTAATGGGGTAGGTGTAACAACCCATGTTATATTCAGTGCTGCCCAAGTTCAATCATAGAAATTTAGGTACTTTGAGTAATCAATTTTTGTCAGATGTCATACAAAGCGGTTCAGAAACTAGACTATTATTTGCTAGGACGATTCTGTTCAACTGCGAAATACTCCACCGACATACGATGTGTAAAGATAAAATATATGTATATCTAATGCTTCAAATAACATGCAATAATGGGATTAATACGTACTGTTAGTGTTAACCTGCTTTACTTTTTGAAAGAATATGATCAGTAATATTTTTATTCCCATACAGAATTTTATAATTATATATATATTTACTTTTTGTTCTGTCTTTCTATGTTATATTATCTATTTTATAACATATTTTTCTTTTCTCCTTTTATAGCTTCTTCATAAATAATTACTTATAAGTTTTGTATATGAATTTATTACTCAAACAATAACGTTTTGTATACATTTTCACAATCAATGAACCTTCTACTGTGACTACGAGATCTACCTAACGCGAGCTTCGGGTTTTAGTTTCTCTCAAGTTTCCAGTTCGTCGGTTAGAAATTATTTTTATTTAAGTCAATTTTATTCCTTCTTAATTCAATCTTAGGTTTTGATTTCATATTACATTTTTTGTCAATTTTTAGTCCTCAATGTTAAATTAAAGGCTTAAATTATTTTTTTCTGATAAATGATTGAATTTTGTTTTTTTTTTTTTTTTTTATGTCATCCTTAATACATTTTTTTCTCTAAACCGATTTAGAGAAAAAAAAATAATTGAAATTTTTATTCCGAACTAAACACAAAAGAAAAAATTTAATAGAAATTAAAAATAAAATTCAAAATTTGTTGAGAACCAAAACATATACATAAACCTAACTTAAAAATAAAATCAAATCACATCACATGATAATCACATGACACCACATAGAGAAGTCGCATGTGACAACGTTTTCTGTGTTATTTCCTATGTTATTTTTTATATCTTTTTATACACTCAGTTTTTACACTTTTTAAGATTTTCACCTTTCAATCGTTTTTTTTTTAAAGACACCTTTCAATTGTTAGTCCTATAAAATATTCATATTTAATTTTAGTCCTTAAAAATTTTAATTTTAGTTTATAGTCTTCAATTATTTTTTTCTTACTTTAATTTTTTTTAGGATAGTTAATCTCTTTTTTTTTTTAAGAATAGTTAACCTCTTCTTTAATTACTACATTCATGTCACTAATATCATCACCGAATGGTGTTCAAATAATATCATTATTGAATAGTGATAAAAGTGAAAGTGGAACCATGTGGCTCAAACATTTAGTATAACCTACCAAACTCACCCAAAATATTTTAATGTGTCTAACTATCATCATAATTCACTTAAACAAAACCCAGCTGACCCAAAAAATTGAAATATTAACACCATATTTTATTAAGAATGTTCAACGGTCCGTGATAGTTAAATTTGGGCCAAAAATATTAAATAGGAGAACTGTAAAAATGAATCTAACTTGCATGTTTATAAAATGAGTTGTTTTTTACTCTAAAAAAGAAGACTTATATAGAATCAAGACAATTTCTTCCTACACCTCCATAAATTTTTAAAATAACAAAAAAAAAACACTTAAGGGAAACAATAAAAAATTAATTTTCATGCACCTCTTTCTTTTTTTCTTTCATTTGCGTCTCTCTCATTTTGCACCTCTCTCGTTTGCTTCTCTTACACGACTTTATTTATCTTCTCCATTAAATTAATGGTTTTCTCTTTTTCTTTGTACATTTGTATTCATCTCGCCTGCGTTTGCTTTGTTCTTCCCAGTTTAAATTTGCGTTTATCTTCTCTCAATTATATTATGGAATCAAGGTTTTTACAAAATTTTTTACAAGTTCGAATAACCCTTACCAGAGTTGTAAAAAATTTTGCAAATTTTTTTACAATTACAAGTCTAGACACCCCTGTCTGGATTTGTAAAAAAATTTGCAACTAATAATAGGAGAAGCTAACGAGGGACGAATGGGACAAGAATGACGACGACCGTGAACGAGAAGATGAACGGAGATATAGGGAGGCGTGGACTTCATGCGAAGAATGAAAGAGGAAAAAGAAAGAGGTTCAAGACATAAAGTTCCAAGAAGAGGTATCTAGAAAAGATATAAGGAGACAAAGAAAAAGAAGATGAGTTATTTTTTTACTAGGAGTATTTTAGACTTTTTCACATTTATGGATGTGCAAGGAGAAGTTATTGGGGTCGAGGAAGAAATTCTCTAGAAGCACACCTTTTTGTCCCAATTCATTTAATCCAACTACATAAATGGACTTAACTCAACCTAGTCTGGTAGGCTATGGGCCGATCCAAATATAAATTTTAAAAATACATATTAATAATATATAATATATTGTTAAAACATATATGAAATAAAAATATATACATTATTTTTTATGTGAAATCAATTTATACATATTATTAATGTACATATACAAAATACATATAAAAGTACATTTGATGTTTTTTAATAATATTTTTAACAAATGAAAGTTATATTGTTGTAAAATGTATATTAAATTAAAATATACATATAAATATATTTTTATGTTATCTTATACTTATTTAGGATGTGTTTTAGATTGATTCAGTTTCTTGCTTTTAATTGGTCTTAACTTGTATTATAAAATAAGTTTTATTTTTAATAAAAGTTTGAATTTTGATTTTTTTTTTTTTAAAAATATCTGTTTTGGTTTGATGGTCCAATATAGAACTAGGCTGGACTTAAAAATAACCCTTAACCCAAATCAAATATAAATCTGACCTGCTGATCTGCATTATGGTAAAAAGTCAATAGATTAAGTTAGGTTAGTGCTCCTACATTGTGCATTTGAGTAACAAAATTAATACTATTATTTTAAACTTATTTTTATCAAGTGAGCCTTCAAGAGGATAAAACTTTAAATATATTTAAAAGCGGATGAAGAAGATCTTCTAATTCAAAATGACTAAAGTAAGAAAACAAATTAATTAAGGACTACAAACTTGACTTTAAATTTCTAGGGCTAATATAAAACTAAAAATTAAAAATTTACAAGGAATAAAAATTAAATTTAAAAGTTCTTAAGAACTAATGATGATATATAAAACACTGTGCCACGTAACATTGTCAAATTTTTAAAAGGTATTAAAAATCTAGATTCGAAATAGTTGATCGAGGACAAAACCTTATTTAACTTAACTTCTTTTTGAACATGTTTTAACGATGGAGTTATATCTAAACTCAAACTCTGATAGTTATGACCTTATTAAGTAGTCACAAACAATATTAGCTTCACATGTAGGATATAGTAAGTTTAATCCATCCAACAAGGGTAAAATTAAGAAGTAGTAAGTTTCCTTTTACAGTAAACCCAAAAAAACTTCTAAAAATAGAAAATGAGGGAGAGAGACACATTTGATTTAAAATTTATATCTAAAAACCAAAATCTAAAGATTCACAACCACTTTGCAAGCTCTGAGTTAATAAAATAGGCCCACTTTAGATCTCGAAAAGGTTAAAAATGATTACAAAAACCTAAGGATAGATTGATTTAGTTTTATTTTTTAGTTTTAAAAATAATTTAAATTTTTTTTTTAAAAAAATGTTATTTAATATTTATTTTAAAGATATGAAAATGAAAAAATATATTCATATTTATTAAAATAAAAAGTTGAAAAGCAGAATTTTTAATTAAATCCTAAACCCTAAACTATTTTTTGTTGTTGTTATTTTTTAGTTTTTAAAAACTAAAAAATTAAAATTATTTTTAAAAAATAATAACTAAACGAATTTTTAATTTTTAAATATTAAAATATAAAAAATAGTTTTATAAGATTATTGTGTTGTAGTAGCTGGTTTTAAGTGGTATTTATTAGTAATGAGTAAAATGACCGGAGAGTTTTAAAAAAATAAAACAAAAAGCAATAATTTGAATCTTTATAAAGTGAGGGAGAGTGAAAGAAAAGATGAAGCCGGGTTGAATTGAGATATTTGTGGAAGAATTGAGAAATGGTGAAGTGTGTTGTTGTTAAGCTGGTTTCCTTGGCAATTATGGGCGTGGTGCTGAGTGTTTGCAATACTCCAAAGGGCGAAGCAGCAGTGACATGCAACGAGGTGGTGAGCAACCTGAGTCCATGCATTTCCTATGTGCTTAATGGTGGCAAAACGGTGCCTGTCCCATGCTGCAACGGGATCAGAACCCTCTTCAACCTTGCTCAATCCACCCCTGACCGCCAAACTGTTTGCAAATGCATCAAGAATGCTATCAGTGCCTTCCATTACACTAAGTCCACTCTAGACCTTGCTGCTTCCCTTCCTAACAACTGTGCCCTCAACATTCCTTACCACATCACCCCTTCCCTCAACTGTACCAGGTTTTTCTCTCTCTTGCCTTTTCACTATTTTTAATTACTCCTCTCCCTCTCTTTTTTAATTTCTTATTAATTATATTTCATTTTTTTAATGGTTGAGAAACAACACTCTACCAAACATGGTTAATTTGCTAGATTCCACATTAATCAGGAAAAAAGTTGAGTGATTATATTACTTCATTATAATGTAATTAAAAAAAAATGAAACAAAGCTAAAGCACACCTAGGCCTCATTACAAAGATAATGAAAACATCAACTTCGGCAAGAATATATATACAGCCTACAGATGGAAGGAATCTGATAATCGTACTCAAATCACACAACTAATATGGAGAAATTAAAATTCCACAAAAGTTTCAAGTTAACATGTGTAATTTATCTATATCAATGTATTTAATTATGTTTATTCAGTTATGGGTGAGCATCTAGTCTACAGTTTACTATAGTGCAACGACCTTAATTAAAATCCAATATGAGAGACCCTTTTTCCTTTTGATGCAGGGTGCATTGAGGTTATATGCAGCAGTGCTTGGGAGAAGCATATACAATATATATAGTTATGGTGTGAATAAGTGGCTACGTAGGCCACATGATCCTAACTAGCTGGCAGCTGCTTATAACTAGCTTCCTTAAAGCATCTACTAGTCTTCTTATGTATGCATCGTTACAAGGGAAGGGATAAGACCGTAAAATGATAAAATAAAAAAATGGATGTGTCGTCGTTCTCTTACTGATACGCACCATCTGTTACAAGTGCTTGTACCTCTCACACACATCAAAGTGAAGAATATAAAGTACACAAATTTAGCATATCACCATCACATACATAATATATATTAAATTGAAGTGCAAAATGATACCAGCATTGCAGCTTATAAGGAATTATGTTGATTACTTATATGAACGACGCATATTCAATCTAAAATAACCAAAGCATGAATTGGGAGTAACCATGTTAGAAAAATTGCCTTTTCGGATGGAATAGTGGCTGTAGCCTGTATAAAAATTCAAAGACATTTAATGCAATAGGATTTAACTAAACAAAGAAGAACCCACAAAATAAAATGAGAAGGAAAGTGTTAATAAGGAAAAATAAGAGAGGGAGAGTTATTCATATATACTAATTAAACATAATAGTAGTGCATATACCATTCCAGGGTAACAACAGGATAAGTGCAGGTTTGACTTTTTTTGTTTTTATCCTCAGAAAGTACAAGTCAAATTCAATTTAGTATAAAAAGAGCAGACATAAAATTTTAATTCGTATCCCTGTAGGTTCAGGTATATTTGCAGGTATCCATTATATTTTTTTTACAATTTAAATTTACTTATTTATTAATAAATAAATTACAGATATTAAGTTATTAATTATATTTTAATTTAAAAAGTATATAAATAAAAATTAATAATAAGAAATTATAAACTAAAAGTTTAAGAATTAAATTTTTTAATTAAATATATAACTTTAAATTTATATATAATTATTAAAATTATAACGGAGCGAGTTCAGGTACGAAACGAGTAGTCATATACTCATACTCGTATCCGTACTTAATTCATCATATAAGATAATACTCATACTCAGTCAAAACGGGTAATACTCATCAAGATTGGGATGAGTTCAGAGCAGTAGGAGTATGATATTTTTATCATCTCTGCATACTATATGAAATTACCAAAATATAAAATTAGTAAAAAAAATAGAAACTAATGTGTTTAATAGAAAGAGATAACAAAGAAAGTATTAGGAATGAAATAGAATGAAAAAGGATGAAATAAAGTGTAAAAATAATATTATGTTGTTTGTTTTAAATGAAAAATAGTGTAAATGAGATAAAAATTTTGAATTAAAGTAATAAATAAATAAAACAAATGTCTATATTACCTTTCTTTTCTCACTTCATTCCGTACTTTCACACATTTCATCTCATTTTAATTAGGATGAAATTTATTAATTATGAGACTCACTTAATTTTTAAATCATCCTTATAAATTTACATTACCAAAAAAATTAGTCTACATTTTTTGTCCCAATCCAATTCAATCTAATTCAATTATATTAGACTTGTAAATTCATTTGTAACATACCTTAAAATATAAAGCCGAAAAATCAATACCACATCAACATAGAATAGTGTTACATCAAAGCATAAAGTTTCATTTAATTACAAGGACCAAATTGTGAAGATTTTTTGTTATAACATCTAAAATACAAAATTTCTTAGTAAAGAATTAAACTAAAAAAATTATACAAGTAAAGGCATTCATGCAATAATTAAACCAAAAAAATATAACAAAAGAAAACAAATTTTGATATGATATATAAAATGAAATTTCGTGTTAGTTCACGTAATTTATTGAAAAGTTGTGACTAGTTTTAAGTTACATAAAGCCAAAACGTTTAGTTGCTTTTAGTTATATCAACGGCAGCATAATGAATAATCAAAGCAGAGACGTGTAAAGTGTATAGGATTGATAAACTGACTATATCTGATATCATCCCTTTAGATCACAAAGCTGATGAGGTTGAAGGAATGGGTTGGTATTGGCTTTAGCAGAACATGAATTTGATAGTGTGATTTTGAGGGTCCACCTAGTCTGATCCATCATACTATGCAATATGCATTAGCTAGGTCGATCCTTTGCATACAAATCCTCTGTTCTTCCCGTGTGATGTTTCACCTTTTGTCACCTGCTCTTCCATGCCACACACTAGTAATACCAACTCCTTGTTTCTTTGCCTCATCTATGAACGCTCGAAAAGTCATTAATCATTGGGAGTTGGTTTCTCTGATAATTTAGGCAAGTAGACGGACAAATGTAAATAATTATAAAATTTGGATTCGTTGAACCATTTCAATTCCTAAACATGAATAATTTTGGAGTTATAAGATTTTCTAGGAAAAAAATCCACATCTGAAAAAAGTGAGAAAGGGAGGTTATGAGTGTGAAACTTCATCTGACAAAAATAAATATATTAAGAACTAATATTTAACTTATAAAAAATAAACAAAGCATTAATAATTTTCATTTTATACATTTAAAATCTAAACAGGAGATTTCAAATACAAAATCAAACATATATTATCAAGTAATTCATTATTTATATAATTTTTAAAATATTTAATAGTATTATTGGTGCATAAATTTTGTTTATAATCATTATAAGAAAAATGTTCGCAACATATTTTTTAAAATATTCTTTGAGTACATTTTTAATTATTGGCTAAAACTATTTGTTGTTAAAAAAATATAGACTTTTATAATTTCTAATAAACTTTATTTAAGAAAAGGGATGTTAGATTCTTAATAGATGTTGTTACAAATTATGATATCCACGTGTGACATGAGTTAGGAATTAACATTTTTATTAGGGTCTTGTTAAAGAATTATAAGTAATTAGGATAGAATAATAAGGTTAGTTGGATGGTAAAAAAAATGGAAAAGTCGTGTATTTGACTTTTCTTACTAAGTAACAATAAAACTAAAAAAATAAAAATATTTTTCATTGAAAAACATATAGAAATTATAAAAAAGCGTACTTTTCGACTCTCTAAATAAAAAATTACTTTTGCCTTTTTCATTATTTCCACATTTTTCAATGTGTTTTCCAGTTTTTCTTAATCAGAAACATCAAACGGTTGTTTACTCAATAACACTATACTCATATATTGGAGAAAGTTGTACTGAAACATGTGTGAATTAACCTATAGCGGTGCTTCGATGTGTGTTTTGCACTCATGTGTTTCAACCCTGAAGAAAAGAGTAGTTTCTCACTACTCGTTTTCTTTTCCATCTCAGCTTTACCTTTTTCTTTATTATTTTATTTCTTTCATTTTTCATTACATTAATTATCCCATTTTCTCCCTTTACTTTTTTTTTCCAATCCCTCTGCAATATCTACCCTAAATTCACCCAAAATGGTGTGGACAAATCATTGTTCTTTACATAATTAAGTCCACATTATGATTTATGACTTTAGCACCAAGGTGTGCAATTCAGTTATGTTCTGTCGATCGAATTCCTAGATTACAAAGAATCATTTAATATTGGCAAATTTCTTGGTTACTGATCAACCACCAGATACGTAATTGAAGTTAACCCATCTGGCATATCTATTATACATATTCTCCTTATTTTTTGGAAGCTACAAGAGGAAGATGAGAGATTGTGAACTAAAATTAACATGAATACAGAAGAGAAAACACATTGCTGCATCGATTTTTTTAGCACCTCTCTGCTTTAGATACTTTTAATTAACTAAGATATACATCAAACAACAGGAACTTTGAATTTGTCACTTTTCCTCCTTTTGTACTAAATCCTACCTTGTCCACAACCTTAACTGTAGCATAGCCATTAGCACCATCGTACTTTCCAGTGCCTCCAATAACTGCAACTTGTGACACATAAACATCAGTCTTGTGCACCCCAAAAAATCTGAGTCCATCCTGATACTCACCCTTCAAAAAGCTTGCGGTGATAGCCAACATATGGCTACTTCCATCGTCTGAGTTATCAACAAACACCCCTTGTGCTTTTCCAACTCTATGTAGTTCATCTCCATCACCTTGAAGTAGCTTCTCATCTATTGAGGTTACTGATCCATACTGTAGCTCTTGAAGTGTTGCTCTACTGGGAAAAGAGAAGCCAATACTAGACAAATCAAGTGTTGGAGTGCATTGTGGTATTGGAATCCGTCCATTAGGAGGAACAAAGCCAAGAGGTTTCGGGAAATATAGTTGATCAGTGACTTTAGTTGTGGCAGGTTTCTCTGAATATTCAGTACTACCATTGAGCATATCCCTCATTAAAAATGTTATTCTGTGAAGGCCATGGTTATGGTTAGGGGATGGATTTCCTAGAGTTCGGGCTAAAGAAAACTTATTAGTCACGGACAAAAGTAATAACATGAATATTACCACCAGAGTCAGAGAAGGAAGTGTAGCCATTATCTTGCGCATAGCTAGCTCTCCTTTGACATTGGTTTGCATGCTTGGTTCATATAATTAGACTTCAGCTAAAGTGTGGTGGTTAGAATAACCTATAATTTAATGCTAAATAACTATCTATATTAATTTGACTGTTTGATTTACATCTCATTTAGAGTTTGACTTAGAATTCGAGATTAGGTAGTATTAAACTCACCCAATAATTAATATAATTTTTGCTACTATAAGATTTTGATAATAATGTGCCAAGAAAAATCCAAAGTAAATGGTGCCAGGAATTTGATAGTTTGATTTTGAGGGTCCACCTGCTGCAATGCAAGTAACTAAAGCCTATCCGACATACTATGCATTAGGTCGTTTGCATAAAAATTCTCTGTACCAGTGTGACGTTTCATCGTTTGTCACCTGGTATTCCGTGACACTAGCCAACACATCATTTGCCTGCCACACTATGTAATACCAACTCCGTATCTTACCCTCTCATTAATTATGAACGCTAAAAAATTCAATTGGAGTTGGTTCATCTGAAAAAGAAAAATTAACTTAGCAAGTACACAGAAAAGAATTATGTATATAATTATAGAATTTGGATTCATATGGCTCGTTGAACGATATTTATTGAATTTGACAAATATCCAATTATTTAGCATCTCTCGCTCATGGTCATGGACTCAACCTTGGTTTCTCTATAAAAAGATTACTTTTAATTAAACTTTTATGCTAATTTTAGGAAATAAAATTTTTATTTTAATGAATCATTTTTAATCAAATTAATACCTCCAATACATGGTAGACAAAAATCTGAGAATGGTGACTAATTTTGGTTTTGTTGTTGCTTAATAAGTCATCCTTAATTAATCAATCTCTTTCCTAATTCTTGAAACTATATTTGTGTTTGTGTTTAACGATTATAGTAATATCTATCTTTTGTTCACTAATATTAGAGGTGTTCATTAGATTGGGTGATTTGATTATCCAAATCAATCCAAAGTGATTGAAGTGAGGTTTTTTTAGATTGGGTAAAACTCAACTCAATCCAATCAAACTCAATATTCTACAGGTTGGGTGATGATTTTAGTAAGTTAAACTCGATACCCAATCTGATAATTATATTATATTATTATTATTATTATTATTTCTTATTAAATTAAAAAAAATGTTTTTAATAGTTTAATTTATAATAGTTTTTGAAGTTATTGTTAATTGACTAAACATGTTTCTGAAATTACAACAATTATATGTATTTAACATTTTACTGATTACTATAAAAAAATGTTATGGCGAAGACTAAGTACAAGAACTTTTAAGATTTAGGTCAATGAATTTTTTTTATTTGTAACATTGTAATGTGTCTTTGAGTAAAAGTCTTTTAAACAGTGCCAAAGTTCAAACAAAATATTTTGTATTGAAAATATATATTAATTAGAAGAATAGAGGCAACAATAATCTTATTAATGCAATAATGTCTTATTATAAATATGTTTGTTATTACTTCTAGGAATTTTTTTTTCACATTTATTCTTTAATAAAATATTTTTTCAAATGGTAACTTAATTAACCAAGCTCAACCTAACTCGATGAATTGTGATTAGATTGGAATTTGAATTTGCTTAAATTCCACTAAATTCAATATGTGAATACTCTTAATACAATTCAGTGAAGTCCACCTCTTAATCAAGATTTTTATTGTAATAGTGTTAATTTTATGAGTTGGTTCATTAAAAAAAAAAAAGTGTAAAGATGAGTGGTTAGCCTCAATCACAAAATTGAATACATAAGCAAAATTAAATGGCTAGGATTGCGTGAGAAAATCTATTCTTCCCCAATTCGAGGATCTAGTTAATTATCATCCAAATCATTTTCATGATTTAGTGGCAGATACCACTGTTGTTTTTCCTGGATGGAAAATATCTTTTACTATGTAGTCCCCGCAGAAATAGACGTCAAAAGGTGCCACAAAATACAACCGTTTGCCTATTGCAGACTGCGAAGAGGGTAATTGAAGGTAGATAGTTAGAGAGAGATAATTTGAATGTTGTGCTTTCCTTTTTCTCCGTTTCCTTTTGTATCTTTTTTCCCAATTTTGATTCTTATCTGCTATGTCTGATGTCAAAAGCAGACTGCGGCCAAATGAGACATTGGCAACGAAACTTCCACTACCACTAAACACATAAAAGTCACACTCATATTTGGGACTAGCTCATTTTGCATTGGCCCATACCTAGCCCTAATTGCTACACCGTAGTATAACCGTAAAATCAAAGGGATTACCTATAGATTTGGTACCCACCTTCTTAATATTATTCTAAAAAATTTTAATCTTATTTTGGTGATGACAAAAAAAAAAAACATAATTAGGTAGCCAAATTAACCACCTGTGACTACAGGACCCCACTGTATCCTCACTCTGCATGTCTTCCACCCTGTGTCTCTGAGCATCTAAGTTAATTAATGTGTATCTATGACAGACTAGGCTTCAGCTTTTGATTCCTTTAAGTCCAACCACTCACCAAGCCCCACTTCCTATAAATTGCCCTTTATGCACCACATATCTCTCCCTAGTTGAAAGGGAAAAACTTGCATCATATATTCTCCCAGGGCCACTCTACCTATGACCATATCTGCCGTATATGTACAAGGTTATTCCAATTTAACCATTAGTTTTGAGTTTTAAATATTTGAAAAAAAAATATTGTCACTCGTGATAATTTTACTTTTCTCAATAGGATTTCTCTCATGTAGAAGATACGGTATTAATTAAAAATAAATATGTACACGTTTACAATATAGCAGTATCTAGAGGTATATAAAAAGTGTTTATACAGTTCCATGTTCTAACCAATCCCAAACCTCGTTTGCACTATTACTTTGTTGTGTTTCATTAGGACCATGCATCTCTGAGGAAAGGTTTAAGCTGGGAATCAAGCAGCAAAACGGTCCCCAATTCTGATAACAACAACTCTCCAAAACAAAATTTCACCCTTTCATTTTCCTTATCCCATCACTCACAAAAGAAAAAGCTAGAGATTCTCCAAGTCTCCCCTGCTCCGCGTCCTTTACTACTCCGAATCCTCAGAACACTCCAGAGTACACACACCAACCCATAAAGATCTTTTCACAAAGCCTCAAACTTTCCACAAAATTGAAAACACCCAGTAGTGTTTCTTCTCTTGAAATTCGAGAATTGAGGCATCAACCATGCAACGGCGTTTCCTGGAGACGGAGCTGAGCATGCCACCCTCGTACGGAAACAACACGCGCGACGCTTTCATCAGCGACGCCAACTTCGACACCAACATGGTCATCATTCTGGCGGCGCTGCTGTGCGCGTTGATATGCGCGCTGGGCCTGAACTCCATGGCGCGGTGCGCGCTGCGGTGCGGGCGCCGCTTCGGCGACGAGACGGCGGAGCAGGCGGCGGCGCGGTTGGCAGGGACGGGGCTGAAGCGGCGCGACCTCAGCCGAATCCCGGTGGCGGTGTACGGCGCTGGCGAAAACATAATTCCGGCGACGGAGTGCCCCATATGCCTCGGGGAGTTCGAGAAGGGGGACAGGGTTCGAATGCTGCCCAAGTGCAACCACGGGTTCCACGTGAGGTGTATTGACACGTGGCTACTCTCGCATTCCTCGTGCCCCAACTGCCGCCACTCGCTCCTCGAGAAACCCGACATCGTGGCGGTGGTGGTCGACCGGAGGAGTTGACATGACAGATACTATTCAGTTCATGTCAGGACAAGTTTTGGTGAATCGGAGGTTGAGAAATTTAATGTTAGTGGTTAGAGTAGTTATTAGTTTGTTCTCAATAAATTTGAGGTGACCATCCATAATTCCATTCACACTTCTTTTATTAAATTAAAACATATGTTTGTGTTTGTATATATTTTGGATATTGCCATCAAAATGTACACCATCTCGCTGCCTTTTTATTTCATTATGCATGTGCCACCTCGTGCATGTCATTTCTGATTTATAAGTTAAAGCCACTCAAGTAATTATTAGGGGCGATCTAGTGTGGCATTTGAATAGTTTATGTGAATTTGTATATATAGTATTAAAAAAAACTAAAGCCATTAGAGTTATTATTAGGGAGATCTAGTGTGTGGGATTTGAATAGTTTATATGAAGTTGTATATTTATCCAAATTCACCCATAATCAAAAGAGCATATATAACTATATATTCAGGATAAAGATAAAGAAAGTGGTAGCTTTAGGAGGAATTATAAAAGCCGAAGTGGAAGTAGGTAGAACCAAGCAAGAGTGAGCATTGCAGAGGAGATAGAAAACTACGCGTACCAGACTTCAAACTGATGTTCTTCTTTTTCTTTTCTGAATTCCTTTTAGATAATTTTTTTGGTTTAATTATGTTTTTAGCCTAATGCTTTACTTTATGTATGATATTGATCTCTACAATTTTTTATTAAGTTTTATATTTTAAAATTAAGAAAAAAGTTTCATTTTTTTCTATATAACACCATCAAATTCGTTTTCTTTTACTCAATATCTTCACAATTTGAGTAGTTAATTATTGTAAACCTTCTTCTACCCAAAACTCAACAAGCAATCAAACCATCAAACTTTTACCAAAAAACTTCATTTTTTTTCTTTCAAATTGTTGACCGAATTTGATTAATTTTAAAATTAAAAGACTTTATCAACTTTAAATGAGAAAAATAATAAAAATTTACATAAATTAAACCATGAGAACTAAAAATATAACTGTAACAAAGCCTAATTTGTTTAATAGGTTAATAATTTTTTATTGACAAATATTAATTTTATTTTACTTAGTTTTGTATTTGAACCTGTAAATTTTTCCTTCTTTTTTTCTTTCTTCACCCTTTAACTCACTCATCTTAACCATCAAACCAACATAAGCTTATGTTTGATTTTAAGTTTATGATTGCTTTGAAGGTACAACTTAAGATGATTTAAATTGAGTTTCAAAATAAAAAAAATACAAATGATTTGATTGAAGTGTAAAAGAAAACGTTCCAGTTTGAAAAGTTGTCGTCCTCCCGTCCCTCTTATACGGGTTTTAGATAACCATTCAATGAAGTTTTTACATCGTGGAAAGGTAGTCATTACTAGGTCGGTTTTGGTGAGATCATGTGTGAATGTCGTTCCAGACTGGGTTCAACCCCAGAAACAAATGGATAGCTTACAACTTATGTTGAACTTGTTAAAAAGAAGAAAAAAAAGAATATCTATGTTTAATAGTTTAAGTAAGACAATTTAATATTTAGATTAGAAATTATTTAATAAATATTTAGTTTAATTTAAACTTGCTATAACTTTATAGGTGCGATTATAATGATCCCATCACAATAACTTGTTATAACTTAATTATTACTTTATTCCATTAATATTTTATTGAAGTATTTTAAAATTTATTAACTTAATTAGATATAATAGACAATAATGTTATATTAAAAGAGAAAGTAAATGCCAGAAAATAAAATATTTTTCATGTAAAAGTTAGGTAATATGATAATTTCTTAGGTAAAACTATAATTCGGTTACTATATATCTTTGCTCATAATTTAAAATTAACATATTTAATATTACACACATAAACATCGAGTATTCACTGACTTTTAAGAATTTAATAATCATGTATTAATACAACAGTGTGTAAGATTATTTTATACTATTAATTATGTAATTATTATAAAAATTAATAAAATTATCAGATATAATAATTAATGTAATATTAAATAACAATATAAAATTGTCAAATTTCTCAACTTTTAATCTCAAGGTCTATTAAAACTTGAGTCTAAGTCTTGTTTAATTAAAGTTTAGAATGAAATTTAAATTTATATATCTAATAAAAAATAAATTTCATCTAAAATTTAATAAATAAAATTCGAATAATTTATCAATACTTCTATAGATTTACACCTCATTTTTTTATAGCAGTAGTTAGCAGATTGACAGAGATGTTAGGTCATCTTTACGATGATTTACCTGCCTTTATCTAGGTCAAAGATGGTAGTTGTTAGCCCTCTGTATCATGCATTAGTGCTCGTGGGGACAGATCGTGTGTTAGTGGACCTTGTGGGAATAGGTCATGTGTTAGTAGACCTCTTGGGAACAGGTCGTGTGTTAATGGACTTTGTGGGACCCAGGTCGTCATTTTCCTTATCCCAGTCCACTAGCCTTTCAGCCTCGAGATCTTGACAGGAGAAAAGAGGCTTCGAGTAAGGCACTTCTTGTAGGGGGATCAAGATTCAAGCGACCTCTTAACTTGCCTTAATCCATTAAGCCTTTCTGACAGGCCTAGGAAAATGATGCGACATTCAGGGTGACTTGCAACATAACTCTTTATATTGAGATCAATAGTTGTGTGGTCTGCAATGTAACTTTTGTTTACATTGGGACCACTGAGTTATACGATCTGTAATTCAACTCATGTTTACATTGGGATCAGTTTTGACGATCTGCAATGCAGCTTATGTTTACGTTGGGATTGGTTTAGATGATTTGCAATGCAACTCATATTTACATTGGGATCAGCTTAGACTATCTATAATTTAACTCATGTTTACATTGGAATCAGTTTAGACAATTTACAATGCAACTCATGTTTACATTGGGATCAGTTTAAACGATCTGCAATGTAACTTCTGTTTACATTGGGATCGATTTTAGATGATCTGCAATGCAACTCATGTTTACATTAGGATCAGTTTTTAGACGATCTACAATGTAAATCATGTTCACATTGGGATCAGTTTAGACGATTTGCTACATAACTCATGTTTACATTGAGATCAATTTAAATGATCTGCAATGTAATTCTTGTTTACATAGGGATTGATTTCAATGATCTAGGTATTCCACAAGGAGAGACAGGTGTTGCATTCAACTAAAATAAAAGCATAGACTGAAGGTGTTCCACATGTGAGGGTTGCGACCTAGGTGGTTGTGTTTAAGGTAAGTCTCAACCGTTGTTAGGAGGTCATTCACGATCTACCCATGTGTAGGTCGATTTGATAATCGTCTAATTCACATCCCTCAGTCCAATAATCATCTAGAGTTACAGGTAAGGTTGAAACCTACCAAACACAAGTCGAGTCGGGTTGAAACCTACCAAAACAAGTCAGGTCGGGTTGAGACCTACCAGACACAAGTGGGTTAGGTGAGACCTATCAAACACATGTCGGGTCTGGTTTAGACCTACCAAACACAGCTCGGGTCTAGTTGAGACCTACCAGACATAGGTCGGGTCGACTTGAGATCTTCTAGTTTTCGATCTTTGCTTCTTGATAGATGCGGTTGACTAATGTTGTTTTTATACTTAATTAGCCTTATGCATGTAAATCTTGTGGACACGTGATGCAATTTGTTTTGGTATTTAGTCTAATATGCCTAAGGAAGTCCTTTTTTCCCTCCTTATATCTTTATCATGGAGGCGATTAACCTAGGTAAGGTCGAGTAGTCTACTAAGAGATTGTGGTCCTTAAGGTCGTAACTATCATGATCTCCTACCCGAGATTGTAACTGTCATGCTCTCCTACCAGAGGTCGTAACTATCATGATCTCATACTAAAGGTCATAACTTCCAAGATCTCATATCCAAGGTGAGAGGTCGTAACTTCCATGATCTCCTACCAGATCCCTCATCTAGAGTAGATCCCCCTAATCGACTCTTAAAGTGTTCATCGGTTGGCAACTTTGGTTTTCAAGCGCCTTTGTTGTATCCCTTCTAGCAGGCATTCTATAATAGGTCCCCTGGAGGTCGAGGCTATAGGGGAGGGGTTATCACCTGTTCTAACCATCGAAATCACGAGGAGGTAGGAGACGTTTTACAAGGCTCCCACTGTGGTCGTTAAATGTTCTAGCTAATTGATGTTAGATCGTCTTTAGTATGATGTGTATGCTTTGAATGAATTCCCCCCTTAAATTGATGATTTTCCTAGCTTCATACAGGCCAAAGATGATAGTTGTTGGCACTCTAAATTAGGGGGGCATTGTCCTTATTGGCTCATATCGTGCATTAGTGGAGCTCATGGGGACAAGTCGTGTGTTAATGGACATCATGGGGACATGTTGTGTGTTAGTGTACCTTGTGGAAACAGGTCTTGTGTTAGTGAATCTCGTAAAGACAAGTTGTGTGTTAATAAACCTCGTGGGACCCAAGTCGTCATTCGTCCTATCCAGTCTTTCAATTTACATGTGAACTAAAATAACCCCCACATTTGTTGGGCCAACTTCATCATATCTCAGTATTAACTTAAGTAGGTTTTATCTTATATTCTGTTTTACATCTTATATTTTTTAATTAATTAATACTTATGGAGTCCAAATTCCGTGATAAATTGTCCCTTAGATGCTGCCGTCATAAATCGGAGAGAAACGAGGAAGAAAAATGTATTTGATATTGGTGTTTGGAAGTAATATATATGTCAGATATACATATACCAGACATCCTTGCATAAAAACGATGTAGTATGAAGGTGGGCGATCTTTATTCAACTATTTGGATCTGACTGAAAAGGATGCTTATAAAAACTTGAATTGGTGAATAAACAAACCTTGGCTGTTGGGAAATGGCGTGTTGGTTTGTGGAAAGCACATGGAGCAGATGTGTCATACATTTACTCATAAACTAGCTGTATTAGGTATCCGATCAACATTATATGCGACTTTCAGAGTTCACTACTATCTGTCATTTTAACTTGCCCAACTCCCTCCAGAATAGCCACTTAAACTTAGATCAGCCTAATCTCGTAAAGTTATTGATTATAATACTATATTAGTGATACAAAGTATTATTATTCCTCTATTCCCGCAAAATAAAGTATTATTCTTTTATAAAACTTTTTACTTTTAATTCTTTAATTATTACTTTCGATTAACATTCTTCTACTAAACTTTACTCTTTTTACTGTCCGTGCGTGACTTAGATCAACACTCCCCTTCGAAACACTTTTCACAGTCCCATGATTTAATTAAAAGTATTATTATTTTACTGAGTGTTTTATAAAAAGATTTTAAAAAATAACTTAATTTACATAAACTTTTTATACCCTTATTCTTACCTAATATAGAACATTAAAAGCACCTAAGATAATATATATATATAGTTAGCAAAAGTTCTTCTCTAGTAAGAAAAAAAAACAGAAATTTAAGTTATTGATAAAAAAATTAATGTTCAACTTCATATATACATGCATGATGGATTATGAATTGATAAAATATTAATTATTAATTTTTTATTAATAAATAAGATTACTTACCTTACTAGACTCATTTTAGAAGAATCAAGACTATACAAATTTAGAAGAATTAAATCTAAAAAATAACTATGAGAATTGTGTCAAATACATACTAAATAGAATTAAACTTAAAAATGTAATTACCTTAAAATTGAAACGATGTTTTTATTTAATTATAAGTATTATTTGTTGAATGGTAATTATTTTTTAGTATACATTGTCAGTATAATAATTTTTACACTGACATTCAATCACAACCCTTCATTCATGATACATTTGTTGACTTTCCTTATTACTACTTTAAAAGTCACGTAAATAAAAAGTTATGATTAAATGTCAGTCTAAAAATCTTTTACACATATCAATTAAACTCTAATTATAAATGCTAAACTTTCTCTTTAAATATAATTCAACGTACCTACATACACTAAATTATGGACGACAAACTTTCTCTTTAAAACAATCTTTAATTCACATACACTCTAAAGAGTAGTAGTTGAAATGTTATATTTTTTGCACAAAGATAAGTCAGAAAAACCAACATATTTTATTGCAAGCAAAAACTTCTTTAGGAAAAATAACAACAAAATGCTAATTTAAACGTTTTTCTTAATCGAGAACAGGAATTAACTCTTTTGCTACTTTGAATTTTTACTAATACGACCCTCAAAAGATGGAGAAAAAAACGTTTACATGAGGCATATAAGAGGACTGCAAATTGAATCATGCATAGTTGTGTGGTTCTGACGAAATTCATCACCAATTATATAATTTTATATCTTTGTACAATTACTTTTTATCAATTATTTTACTTACCCGTTTAAAAGCATTAAATAATTTTTATATTTTCAAGATAAATTCATTTATGCTTATATGAAGTTTTTTTTACATAGTATTAAGATAAGATTTGTTTTTCAAAAAAGTATTTGTTGAATAAAATAATTAGTTTTGATTTTCATTTTTATGTGTTTGTCAAACTATTTATTTGCAAAATAATTTTTTAAATTAAATACTATTTATTTCATAAAAAATATTTTTAGAAAGGAATCTTTTTTAAAAATGCTTTTTTTTTAAATTTAACAAAAACTTCTTCAATGTTTTGTGAAAAGAAAATGAGTTAGGCGGTCCAAGTTTTGGAACTAGAAGAGGACATCAATTAAGCGTAGATTCTAAAGTTTTAAGGCATTAATTACAATTAGTTTTAAGGCACCCAACTACTAAAAAAGATTAGTTTAACTATTGAATAATTTAATTCAATTTTTAATTAGAATACATCATATTAGTCAATTTATTGTACCATTGCTATCATTTTAATTTAATTCAATTTATTTTGTGAGGATTACATTCCGGTTATTCCTTCAAAAATTACACTATTAGTTTAGTATGGTGAACTAATTTAAGAGGAATATTAGCATTTTTTTTTAATGAAAAGAATAAGTCTCCTAATTATGGAGATTTAATTTAACAGAAATGTCAGCAACTCATTCCTTCACAGTACACTGCTAGTTTAGTATGATTTAATTTAAGACGAATGTCGACAACTATTTGGACTTTTAATTCAACATATTTGTATATTTCGATTATTAGAATCATTTTATATTATAATAAAAATTCCATTTAGTCATTTTATATCAATATAAAATAGTCTTTTAAATAAGTTAATAGACTGTCAAGTTTATATGAATGTGAGGCACAAAAATTAGTTCTATATGTCAAGTCTAAATTTTACTTATAAAATTATAAATTATATTCTGTCAGACATAAGTTAAGATCAAGACTAGTCTTACTTAGGATGCAAAAAAATTTGCACCTGCAAACATCTGTGGATAAAATCTACAAAAATATTCGCACGGGTAGTATAAATGGATACCTGCTAATCGTAACTACGAGTTTTTTTCTACCTACTCCTTTACAGGCATGAGTACGGGTATCATAGTACCCGTACTCACGAGTACCTGTTACCTGCTTAACTAAAATAATATATATATATATATATATATATATATATATATATATATATATATATATGTGTGTGTGTGTTAACAAATATATTATTTTTGGAAAGTAAATCAAATTAAAATATTAATTATTTGATATTAATCTTATTTTTTTATGAAAACTTCATAATTAATAAAATTATTTATTATAAAAATGTCGATAATATAAAATAAATATTTTATTTGTATTAAATGTTTTTTTATAATATATTATATTAATCTACTTTTAAATCTAATTAATCTTGTAGAAACTAGTATAATTTTATTTCTAAATTTTTCAAAAGATAAATGATTTATTTGATAAAACTTCTTATAAAAAATATTTAATTTAAAAAAAATATTTGTTTTAGAAATATCTATGGATAGTCATGGATACCCGTAGGTATTAAAAAAAACCCACAGGTATTTCTATAACGGGTACCTGATAGGTTTTTAACGAGTAATAAGTGACAGATTTTTGTAGAAGATCAGGTAGCGAGTAACTATTATTAATGTCCGCTCTGACCTGTTGTCATTCCTAGTCTAATCCATTTCTCCTTTAACACAAATAATTTTTTTAAAGTTACTTGATTTCTTAATAATGAAGAAAACTATGTTCATCTTTTACTTTTGTTTTATGTGTATAGCAACTTTTTATATGGAAATATATAATGTAATGTGTTTCTTAAGTAATAGAATGTTACTTAAATGTATAACGAGGATCATCAACCTAATATATTTCAAACTATATTTCTTTTTTAAAGAGATATTTTAAACTATATATTAATAGAGATCAAGGTATAAGTAAAAATAAAAAAGAAGAAAGAATATCGTGAGAAATTTGTTGAATTTTTGGACAGTGTAAATTTTATCTACATAAGTTGTTTTAGTTCTTCAATCTCTTATTTTTTAACGTTTTGATGTAAACAAGTTTTATACATGCATGCGCAGAATTTGAATGTTTTCAAACTAAAAGCGTCCACAAGAATATATAAATATATAGCTTTATGTTTTGTTTTAAATATTACAGTTGTTGTATTGTGTAGTGAATTATTTAGTAAGGAGACCTCTGTCTGGATTAGACATCAGATAAGAAGGTCATCTCAAGGAAAAACCCGCTGCTTACTAAGAAAAGTATTGTACACTCGTTGAGGATACCTCAAGAATTCGATAAAGATAGTTAAGCTAAGATAAACATGTTATTAGTACAAAACTAATATTAGGTCACACTTGGGTCTCAATTAGTAAGATCCATGGATGTAAACCCATCACAAAACCTATAAATCTGAGGTAGGTAGCACAAGTAAAAGGAATGTTCACATTTATTGCGTACACTTATTTGATATCAACTCTAACTTGAACGTCAAAGTGTTTACGGGTACACCCACCCCCGAGGAGGACACCTCAGTCAAAGTCAAACACTGGATTTGAACATAGGAGAGGATTAATGGGACCCATAAATAACACAATACTAATATAGTTCTTTAGACAGGAACATTGACGCCTACCATGTGCCAAGATTGAAGAGCTTATATAGGCAGGGCACCTACGGCAGTTTGTAAGCCAAAATCAAAACAGAGAAAGGCCAGAGGAACCTTAGCGAGATAGAGCATGAGAAGAGAGAAGGCGATAGAGCAAAGAACTAAGGGTCAACACCAGAAACCAAGCTGAAAAAGCACCCATGAGGGGAGTTATCAACACGATATCAGGTGGGTTCACAAAAGAAAGGGCAAACAACTTAACTAGAAGACGACATCTACGAGCTGTCCAGGACATCGACGGTGCATGCGACATCAGCTCGGTCACGACCATCTAACCCCTCCATCACCTTCACCGATCAAGATATTCGAATAGTAGATTGGCAACAAGATGACCCAATGGTGATCACTATTGAAGTGGAAAACTTTGCTATAAAAAAGACATTCATTGAATAAGGAAGCTCGAATTATATGTTGTACAAGTCCACCTTCAATAAGTTGGGTATCCCGAAAAGCTCCATTCTGCCTTTCCATGATCAACTAGTCGGCTTCGCAAGCAAAATAGTTGACACAAGAGGATATATAGACCTTCATATCATGTTCGACTGAGGAGTCCAAGATTGTAAAACCATATTGGTACGATACATTATCGTTAATGCCTGCACGTCATACAATGTGCTACTTGTGAGGCCATCCCTCAACAAACAAGGTGCTATAATATCCACTCCTCACCTGACTATGAAATTCCCCTCAACAACGAGACATATTGTCACGATCCATGCTAACCAGAAGACTATGTGAGAGTGCTACATGGCAAGTCTAAAGATGATGCCGCTAGTTGAGAACACCCCAGGATGGCTGGGAAACTAGGAGCCAACATGGTGGCTATGATGGAACTAGACCCAAGGATTGATGAGGAAAACAGAGTTGAACCCATTGAGGAAACCTAGTTGTTTGAGTTAAATGGAAAAGAAAAGACCATAAAGTAATTATCTACCGAGTATAAACCAGTTAGTTGACGAGGCAGCAGGACATAAAGTAATTAGCTTTCTAGACGCATATTTAGGATACAACCAGATTCAAATGTTCTCACCCAACGAGGATAAAACGACCTTTGTAACAGACAATGCTAATTACTATTACAAGGTGATGCCTTTTGACTCAAAGAACTCAAGAGCAACGTACCAACGATTAATGGATAAGGTATTCTGGGATCAAATCGACTAAAATGTTGAGGTATATGTTGATGATATGGTGATTAAATCGGGTAGCTACGAACAACACGTAGATGACCTGGCCGAAACATTTTCATCTCTCAGGAAGTACCACAAGTGGCTGAATCCAACCAAGTGTATTTTCAGATTCGATGGCAGAAAATTCCTTGGTTCATGCTCTTGCAAAGGACATTGAGGCTAACTCAGACAAATGTCAAGTCATCATTGAGATGAAGAGCCCCTCCACCACGCGCAATCAGAAGGAACTTCAAAAGCTGGCAGGAAGGCTAACACCTCTTTTGCGATTCTTGCTAAAGTTAGTAAAAAAGACCAAGCGTATGGGAAAATTGTTATAAAAAACGCAAGATTTGAATAGACGAATGAATGTAAAATAGATTTTCGTGAGCTTAAAACTTTCTTAGCTACACCATCCATACTTCAGAAACCAATCATAAACTAAGAACTTCTGCTTTACCTTTTGGTGACTGGCAAAGCCGTTAGTACCATCATCATCCAAGAATTGAACCAAAGGCAAGATCCCATATACTTTCATCAGTCGAACTCTCCATAGTCTTGAACAAAGATACCAAACTATTGAGAAGCTTGCATTAGCCTTAGTCACATAGTCAAGGCAACTTCAACCTTACTTCTAGGGACATCAAGTAGTGGTCAAAATAAACTATCCCATTACTAAAGTCCTCTACAAGCCTGAGTTAGCAAGGACAATGATATCATGGTCGGTGGAATTATCTAAGTTTGACCTTAAGTATGAACCATGAGGACCTATTAAGGCTCAATGCTTGTCTAATTTCATATGTAACACTGCCTTCATTCAACCAAGACACCTTACTGTGGACCTTTTGTGTAGATGGATCCTCAAACAAACAAGGCAATGGAGCAGGAATAGTGCTAGAAGGACCAAATGATTTGATATTGGAACATTTATTGAAATTCAACTTTAAAGCCTCCAACAACCAAATCAAGTTTGAGGTGCTGATTGTTGGGCTAAATTTGGTAAGGGAGATGGGGGCGACAAAGCTAATATGCCAAAGTGACTCCCAACTCACTGTATCCCAACTCAACAAAGAATACCAAGTCAAGGAACCCCTACTCTTGCAATACTACCACACAGTCAACAACCTCAAGCATCACTTCAACCACATTACAATTGAACATGTCAAAAGGGATGACAACAACCAAGTTGACATCCTTGCCAAGTTGGCTAGCACCCAAAGGCCAGGCCAGCACAAAACTGTGATTCAGCATACCCTAGAAAAGTCCATCATTAGCAAAACACAAGTGATCACTGTTGAGCAAGAACCCAATTGGATAACACCGATATGTGCATCGTCGGAGGATTACAAAGCATCACCTCGTCATGGCCCTTTGCAGTGTGAGGAATGGATATTCTCAACCTTTTTCCTCCCAGGAAGGGGCAATGCAAGTTCCTTATCATCGCCATTAATTATTTCACTAGGTAGGTTAAGGCCAAACCGTTGGCTCGAATTACAGCAAAGAACGTCCAAAAGTTCATATGGCAAGACCTCATATGCCGATTTGGCATCTCCCATACTATCATTACTGATAATGGTTGGTAGTTATTGACAAGGGATTTGAGGAATTCTTGAAGGAATTGTAGACAGTGCATGTGACTACTTCGGTTGAGCATCCCCAGACCAATGGTTAGGCAAAGGCGGCTAACAAAGTAGTTGTCAGTGAACTGAAAAGAAGAATCAGGGCAACCAAGGGTAAATGGACCAAAGAGTTGATTGAGGTCCTCTAGGCCTATAGGTGTACGCTACACTCAACAGCTCACGAAACTCCCTACAACCTTACATATGGCATTGACGCGATAATCCTAGTAGAAGTAGGAGAGCTCTCACTCTGACATCAGCTGTATCACGAGAGTAACTAGGATGAAATGTTGGTAGAGTTCAACCTGGTGTAAGAGTTGAGAAACGAGGCAATTATCTAGAAAGAAGCATGCAAGAGAAAAGCCATTAGAAATTACAACACAAAAGTCAAACCAAAGTCTTTTCAATAAGGAGATATTGTCTGGAGAATGCAAGGAGAAACCAAGAAAAAATCAGGTCATGGCAAGTTTGCGTCCAATTAAGAAGGGTCTTTTAGAATCAATAGAAGCTTGGACAATGGAGCCTATAAGCTAAAGCACCTTTCAGGAGAGATCATGCTGAGGTCGTGGAATGCAACACACCTTAAATTTTACTATAACTAGTTTCATCATGTAATATAGATTGATATACTATTTTCCCTACCACCAACCTTTTTTTCAAGGGGGTTTTGGCTGAAAAGGTTTTAATGAGGCCTCTATCTTAATTAATAAAGTCTATAGTTTAGTATGCAATATTATTATCATTCTAACATAACTTCACCTTAAAACTTCATTCCATAAAATGAATTATTTAGTCCATTATGACCTTGACAAGGATGCTTCATTCCATAAAATGAATTATCCCACCAATATAATCAACAAAGATGCAAAATAGCACGTATAGCAAAAAATAAAGAAATTTTGGATGAAGTGTACCCGACATAGATGCCTCAAAATAGATAACCACCAAAGCATAAGTATCGAATACAATATAAGTGTCACACCATCAGTAGCTAGTAAAAACCAGAACTTAATTGAAACCCCAATAAACATAACAAACATGAGTTGTCGGTCATGGTATCGCAAGCAATTTATTCATACAAGACAATACCTCACACGAGCAAATAAGAAAAATAAAAAATGCTAAGTAGATAATTGAGTATAGGACGAAAATAAAAAGGTGGTTATATTAATAAAGGGTCGTCAAAGGGCCCTATTACATATACAAAAAGATGCAACACTCTCAGCCACGATGTCACAAAATAATGGTCGCAGTTGACCACAACAAAACATAACAAAATCTAAGAGTTATCCCTGGGAGACGGAGACAGTTCAGCATCAGTTGCAAGGTCAGGAATCAAATTTTTCGGGATCATGCAATCTTCTTGAATATCGTGATCCATGTTAAATTGGCTCTCCTCAGCTTCAAAAAGGAACATGGCTTGGTGTACCGCCTTATTAAAGCCTTTGATGTGGCTGCTCTCAATCACCAATTTTGCTTCCTCCGTGATCTCATCTTTGTCAAGAGTCAGCTCCGTTTCCTTCTTTTTTGCCTCGACCAAGTCGAGCTTCACCTTGATTAGTTTATCAGAGGTCGACTTTAGTTCCTGTTTTTTGAAGGACAATTGTCTTCCTCCATTTTCAGTTTTGCCTGGAGGACGACCATTTCATCTGTCAAGCACAAATTATCCGAGATAGCTTTGACCAAAGATGTGTTGGAGTCCGCGAGTTCCTTCTTCAGTTTTTTTGCACCACCGCCCTTTATCGCATCGTAAATTAGTTCTTACCCAACACCCACCCGTGAACATGGAATTCAATATAGTTGTTCTCCTCCAACAATGGACCATTAAAGATAGAGTTCTCTTCCGAAGTAAACTCAGTTATTTTCATTTTTCTTTGAGATCTTTAGATCGGGTCGGAAAAAGCTTTTTAGGATTGACGTGCTCGATGAGTCAGCACGTTTCTCAAAGCTAAGCATCTTCTGTGTAAGTTTCTTTGAAGATGCCCCAGCTTTGTCCCACCCTTTGGCATTTTCCTCTTACATTTATCCTTCTTCTGCTTTGTATTATTCGGTGGAGGAGGCAACATGTTGGGCTTCCCCGTTTCTTTCAAGCCAACCAAAAACCTCCTCCTTCTAACTCTTTAGGGCCTGCTTAGGGCCTGGTCCTAGCAGATGTTCTTGAAGGAAAAATGGGAACCCTTTGGTGCCTTATCCACCATGATACCTACAATGCCAAAAAAAATTTAGCAAAGTTAAAAGTACAGAACTAGGAATGGACCACTCAAGACTAAAACTTACTATTTGGAACTGGGGTTAGCCAACTAAGTTAAGTTCTAAATTAACTTTGTGGAAAGGCGGCGAGGATGGTTATCTAAAATATACAACAACTTCAAGTCACTCTCTAACATGTGAGACTTCAGCCACTTACTATACCGATGTGGGTTCAGCATCCAATAGAATGAGAACCTTGGTCGATCATTCTCGTCAAAAAATACTGCTGACCCCAAGGATCGACGCAAACCTTAAAATAACCTTGCTTGAAATCTTTCAAGGATGATGTATATAGAGAAAATAAACAAAAAATTTGTTGCCCGATTAGCGAGCCCCACCCTAGGGTCTCACAAAGATGAACACAATAATGATATAAAAAATCTTAGGGTTAACATGAAACGACTAGAGAGCGACCCAATTGTTGGGGTGAAGTTGACTTGGTGCCATGTTCAAAACACGCAACACAGCCATAATGGACTCATCAATTGTTGGGGTGAAGTTGACTTGGTGCCACATTTAAAACACGCAACACAGCCATAATTGACTCATCAAATGGAAGTCACATGTGAAACTCTGAGAATAATTGATCATACATGAAAAAGAAGTCATCACAAGCATCACTTTGGTCGTGGCAAATCCTCTTTGACCTTTTACACACATCAATGACCAAAATGTCCTCCTTTGCGTCATCTAGAATAAGATCAAAACTATTTATGATCCACTGCATATCCCTAGCCTTAGTGTGTCAACACACGTATGTCATCACAACGAGGTCTACCTAATCATACCTTATGCTAACAAGATCATGGTCATCACAACGTATGTGATCCTCGGCCACTGGACTCACAGTCATGGTCATCTCTTCAACTCGTGCCAACATAACCTCTACAGAGCCAAAAGCTTCACCTCTAGTATCCTAACTATCACCCACTCTAGAACCCTTGGACCCTATACTCTCAAACGATATGGACCCAATACTAGATGAGGTATGGAACTTGTAGGCATAATACCAACTTGCTATGTAACATCTTTATGATCTCAGAGTAAAGGAATTGGACTTATCTCGAAGCATAAGAGGAAATCACTATAGAATATGGCAGAGAGTGTTGCCACATATGTTATTTATAGACAGCAAGCATGCCAGTCCCAAAGCGATGATTGATCGCAACTGTTCCACCGTTATCAATCAACAGTTTCCGTGATGCCACACGTCAGTGCCCAACGCTACTTAGGAGCCTGTGGTACTCTATAGCCGCAATGCTACCATACCAACGCCAACCAAGACATTTCCTCTTCCCCAATTACCACACACACTAGCATTTATTAGCAGTGCTTCATTTCTCATCTTAAGACTTATCACAGTGACGCTTTGATCCCATGTGAGCTTGGGGGGCATGTGTACCGAGAAAATCTTGGTTTAGGTTAGACATCGGATAACCAATTCACCTCAGGGAAATACCCCACCGCTTACCAAGGAAAGTATTGTATATTGGTCGAGGATACCTTGGGAATTCGGTAAAGATAATTTAGCTAAGATAAACATGTTATTAGTACAAAAGTAAGATTAGATCGCACTTGAGCCTCGATTAGCAAGATCCATAGACATAGGCCAACCACAGAACCTAAAAATATGGGGTAGGTATCACAGGTAAAAGGACTATTCACATTTATTAAGTACACTTATTCGAGATCACCTCTAACTTCAGCATCAGAGTGTTTGCAGGTACACCCACCTCAATCAGTAGAAAGACACCTCAGTCAAAGTTAGACATTGGATTTGAACACAGGAGAGAATTAACGGGATCCATAAATAACACAATACTAATACAATTTATTCATAGGTGCTCCTTGGCGAAGCTATGGTACTCAAAGGCACTGTCCCACAATGAAGTGGTGCATTTACTCGCCTCCCCAATAGCAGTAACAAAGTTCTTCCCCACAGCCTCTGAGGGAGTCTCATCGCTCTTAACCAAGACCTGCGCAACCTTTCTTTAAGATAACCTTGGTGCTTTCATGAATCAGCATAGCCTTCGGCAAAGATCCACCCACCCCCAGGGATCGACGTCGTCGCAACCACAATGGATGGTTTTGCGAGGGATTGTTGCACTTGCTTGGCCTCCCACAACTTCTTCATCTCCTTCATCGACATAGCCATGTTTTTCTACGAATTAACCAAAAGCTAGTTAGGCAAAAGAAAAGAGGATACCAGGCACAAAGGCAATAAAAGGGCTCAACAAATATGGTTAATACCCATGTGATCTTTTAATTCGATGTTGTTATGCTCCAATCTGAGCCTCCGATAATGACTCTTTATCTACCTCCCCACTGTAATTCAGTTTCTCCACCCAGTAAAATGGGAAATCGACCAGTAGGTCATTCTTTGGAACCAACTTTTCACCTTAAAGAAGCGGTCCTTGAACTTATACGAGGAAGTATAAAGTTCAAGTAAACTCCTACCCAACACGCCACTAAAGGACACCAAACTAGATCGGTTATTTTGTTTAAGCTTTAAGAAATAAAAAAACACGCCACACGATGGCTCTACCCCAACGGCCTGTAGACGATTTGAAAAGACCTAAGGAAGGCCCAACTATTGGGGTGGAATTAGGAAGGGGTCACATCAACCCGAGTAAGCACCTTTTTCTCAAAGTCTGTCAGGGGAAGCCTCAAGTCAAGCCTTGTAAACAAGGTCTCGAATAGAATAGTGAAGAATTCCTCATTCCCTAGGGTGACACGCAGGGAGGCTCCCCATGCAAACAGGGTTCGCAAACGATGGCATCCTTAATTTCGCCCTTCGCCATCAACATCTTCCCCCTTAATCGGTTCACTTCCTCCCAGCTCGAGTACCTCGTTAGGTGCTCAAAGATGTCCTCTATTACCCAGGGGTACGTCTCTCGCCATCTCATCGACAATACCTTTCGGACCGCCCTACAATTGTTGCATTGGCTATCCAAGACTCCATAAAAGCACCCCCTCCCCCAAAACTAGAAACAGGAAGAAGAGCGAGAGGACAAAGATGAATACCTCCTAATGAAAATTGAAGAAAGTTCAAGCCCACCCTCCAATCACCAACGCAAACCACCGTATCGAAATCTTTCAGAAGCTCTTCCAGAAGTGTAGAGACGACCCTCATCCTTCCAAGACACATGTCCTTCTCTAGATAAATTAAGGGACGTGTTGATACGATAGGTGACTGACAGGCGGCACATCAGGCGAAACGTCACATCCTTCTCCCTTAAGGCTTTCAAAAGGGCTAGAAAGGGCACGAGGCTGATAAAAGCCCATGCTCGAACTCGATCTGATTGTCGAAGCCCCTTCATCCTCGTGCATGCCCAAGTCTCCAGGTTGAAGGGCTAGTGCGCTAGGTCAGGTCGGAAGACGACCAGACCTCCAATGCCTAACCGCAATCTAGTGGGCTAGGTCGGGTAAGAGGATGACCTGACCCCCAGTGCCCAACCGCAATCTCCATGTAGCTTACGTAATCACGTCTCCGCTTTCCCCGCGAATGCCCCATCACAGCTTAGGTAGTGAGATGCAATGCCACAGCCCCAGATTTCTCGCAGACACCCCACACCATGATCGGAGTGGCAGATAACCGCCTCATGCACCACCCCATTCCAGTGCCTACAAAGGCAGAGGAGGTCATCCCCTAAGGTAGTTAGTTCCAACAATTGAGACTTAAATACCCCATCGATACACGACCCAACGACTCTAAGCAAGAAAAATGTATATGTATATTTATATAGTTATTCTATGGTTAGGAACTATACAAGAATGGCTAGTAGCTAATATCAACAAAAAACATAATAATAAATATTTAAATTTTGATAAACAAGTCAACCAATGAATCTAACGCACTTAATTATTATAATATTTTTTAGCTGGCAATAAGATGTTATACCAGTATGAAATATTGGTATCCATTACCTGCTCAAAAATCAAAACTTGTTGGGTATCCGTGATAAAAATACCTATGAGTTTTTAATATTCGTGGATATCCATAGGTACTTACAAATATTTTTAAAATATTAAAAAATTATTATTTACATGAAATTTTATCAAACAAATAATTTATTTGTTGAAAAATTTAAAAATAAAATCATATTATTTTCTATAAGATTAATTGGATTTAAAAATAGATTAATATATATATATATAATATTTAATACAAATATAATTTTCACTTTATATTATATTATTATTGACAATTGTATAAAAAATAATTCTATTCACTTTTCATAAAAAAGCAACATTGATAATAATGAAATTTAACAATTAATATTTTAAGTTGATTTATTTTATCAAAATATCATAATTTTCAAAATAAATAGGTATAGTATTATAATTTAGCGGGTAATAGATACTCTACTAATGATATTTATACTTTATTTATTAAAAAATGAGTAAAACAAAAACTGGCAAGCAATGGTTACTCATTTAATCTATTTGATATTTTTATAAATTTTATGTGTGTGCAAAGAGTTTTTTATCATGTAGTTACAATTATAAAATATTAATACATTTATGACTAAAAGTCAATTTTTTATATTCGTTTGAAATAAAAATAAAATGCTTGAAATCCACTAAATTCGTCGTAATTTTTTCAATACTTCTTGACTATAGAGCTAGAAAAATAGACTTTCCACTTTTTGGTAAAAGATCCGGACCTTGAGTTCCTTTGATCCGTTTTAAAAAACGTTGGGAGAAAAAACACAATGTAGAGAGGGGGAAAAAATTTGTGAAACCTCAATTAGGATTTTGAACGGTTTTTCACTTTTCCATGTTCTCAAATCTCAATGACACGAAAAAACCTCTAACGGGTCGTTGGACAGAACACGTACTGTGCTCTCTTTCCAGTTTCCATTGTGGTTGGGAATGCAATCTGAGAGACAGCAACATCAGTCATGGAGAGTCCACGTCACTGCCAAAGCCAACAACTTCAGACTCAGACTCAGATTCGCCGCTGCAACTAACAGATACAAACCCACCTCCTTCTTCCGCCTCTCCATTCTCCTCAAGCTTCCTAAATTTGCCTTAACTATCAATTCACACCCCACACATCAAACTCACGGACCAGGATTCCTCACCAACAGACTCATCAAAATTCGACCACGATGGTTCAAAAAGAAGGAATCAAATGTTCCATGTCTTAAGGTTAATGTATGTTACCCAATTATTCGACTTATACAAATTATCACTTTATTTGCTATATACATAAATATATGGATGAGAAAGCTGAGTTTTTTATTTCAAGTTTCGAAACCCGTAACAAGGAATAGGACTAATTCTTTTGAGCTCACTATGTTTGCAGGACCCAATTTCTGTTGGGTTTTGGGTTATGGGGTTTGTACCATGCCTGCGTCAATCCATCAGTAAGCATGCTCAAAGGGGAATTTCGATGCTTGCTCCTGTGGGGTCTTTATTGCTTCTGTTCGGAAAATTGAAGATAGCAAGGCTTGTGAATTTAGTGACATTCTTCTCAGTGCTGGTGGGAGCAATATTTTATTACCAGTTTTTTAATTTTCATCATAATTTTAACTATTGGCCCTACGTGGGAAGGACATGGAATAAAATGGTTAGCCTCTGGTAGATTTGTTTTCATGTTCGAGAGGTTTTTTATGCTGTTTATTTTGTCTTTGTGTCACTTTCATTCACAGATCTGTTATGCTTTACACAGAATATGGGTTTTAATCTATCTCTTTTTCTTTGCAATTACATATCTGCGTGTGGAGCTATGGCCACAGCCTGAGCCTTTATACGATTATTAATAGATAAGGCATGCATTGTGTTGTATGTGTTCATTCTCAAATACTGTATATTTTTCATGTTTGTTTCAGTTTTTTTCTTAGATGCTTTCCCATTTGATTGTGAGTAAATATCTGGTCGTTTAACTAAGCTAGTGTCACTTTAGTTCGTTTAAATGGATAGATATTTATTACTATTTTCAAGGTTGTGAAGTCAGTCACTTTTTTATGCAAATTCTTTATTGATTTTCACTATTTTTTACCCCCGGACTGTTTACTGTATCTGCATCTTTCCACTTTATTAGCACTAATATGTCTAAATTACAGTTGATGAAGTTGTGTTATACAAATCACTTCATTTTATTAGTGCTTGGTTGATTGAAAATTTCGTTTCAGCACCTTACTAGATTATTACTTTGATTAACAATCTGATTTTTGCAGACATGATCTAGATTAAGATTGCAAAAGAAAGTTGTTTATTGGAAAGCATATTTGGCATGTTGATTAGGGCGGCCTCTTCTTGTTAATATCATATACTAATATGTGCTTCAATTGTTTTTGTTACACCTAGATAGAAAGTTGTTTATTGTAAAGCATATTTGTCATATACTAATACTTTATAATATTACAAATAGGTTAAGTCTCACATAGTTTAGAATAAATTTTTGAGAGGTATTATTTATATAACTCACATAGTTTAGAATAAATTTTTTAGAAGTATTATTTATATTCTAAGTTATGATCAAAACGTGGTAAAGAGGTTAGAAAGTGGAAGAACATTTTTACACATGAACTTGTCTTCATGGATCTATCATAATGCAAATCCATCAATTCCTCTTTATGCACATGATTAATGACCTTTGCAAGCTTTTAATAATTTTTTAATTTAATTTTATTCTTTAGTGAGACTTTTTGGACAATCTCTCTTTTACAGACCTTTATTTTTTTTTAGTCATGGCAAAGAAGCAGCGCAGGAATAGGTATGACATTTGACTTTAGTGAATTTAATAGTAAAACAATTGTATGCCACTTGATAGAGAGATGAGAGAAAGGGCTAGAGAAAGAGAGGGTCAACAAAGAGGGGGATGCAACAAAGGGTGTGAGGAGAAGAGCGAGTGAGGGTAAGATAAGGTCACAACTTTCTTTTTTTCGAATTTTCCTAAGACACATGGGATTTCAAATATGAGACGGATCTTCGAGAAATTGGGCAATATGGTATATGTATTCATTGGAAAGTATAGTGATGCAAACCAAAGCTCGCTCCTCTTTATCTTTCTTTAAAAGGTTCTAAGCTCTAAGAAATGGATTGTGGAGGGGGAAAGTAATGGGAGGGGGCGACATTCTCTTAAGAGAGATAAGATAAGTATTTAGGTTTACAACAAGGGAAGAAAACTTTGATAAAAGCAACTAAGAAAAGGTTTCTCTAGAGAGAGGATCCTCAAAACCTTTACTAAAGAATGTGCTCCAAAAGAGAGACAATTTTCATTCAAATTCAAGGTGATGAATACAATGAGTGAGAAAGATATTTATAGGGGAGAGGGTGGTTAGGATTAGGAGAAGAAAACTAGCTTAGAGGGCCTAATGTTGGATGTCTAACTAGGCTCATTCCCTAAGCAAGTTTCAAGCTAACTAACCAGGGGACAAGCCCCTAATCTCATGCCTATAATCATGCTAGGTGGGTCCCTATGTTTGTTATGCTTTGTGTGTTAGAAAGTGGGGTGCAAAAATGCCCTAGGAGGTGTGGAAATGACTCACACTCCCAAATATGGGTTGCACCTCTTTCTACACACACTCCACATAATTACTTAAGGAATCACTTGCCTCTATAGAGAGAAAATGACCAAAATACAAGGCCTTAAGGGAATATAACCTCATGCCCAAAATTATAAAAGCCACTAAAAATATTTTCCAGTGGAAATTCTAAGACTATGACTTCAAGTCTTCAATCAAACTCCCCTCCAAGCCAAGTCTTCCTCTATGTTTTGAAAAGGTTTGGTTTTGTGAGATGTGTTGGTATAAAGAATCTTAGAAGAATGGAAAAGGAATTAGATAGTGTCTTAATTGGCACCATGAAACTTTATGCAAATCTACCCTTGTTCACCAATGGGGTCATTTGCAATCAGGATGTTGGAGCCAACTTTAACCTAAGAAAACCTTCAATGCACCACCAACTTTGGCAAAGGAGGTCAACAAAAGAAAAAAGAGATAGTGGGGTCAATTATTTAGGACAGAGAGTAACTTTCTACACAGAAGTGGTGAGATAAAAAACTAATACTCATGCGAACTTTAATAATAGGGGTGAGGACTCTATGGACGGTGTCAAAAGGGAATCGCATATTGAGTTGCAAGTAGAAGAGTCAAATCTCAACATGCTAACAAAGTGTACAGTTTGGAAACTTGGGGACCCATTAAAGTTCATGAACCTTTAAGAAGCATTTCTTCTTGAAAGTTTTTCATTGATCAAAGTAAGGTAGTTAGGTGATGATCTAGTTCTTCTTTTAGGACTCGAAGAAGTTGATGTAAATGACGTCATGAAATCTAAGGATGAGTAGTGGAATAGCTTCTTTTTCTCCATTCAACCATGGGATCCTAATCTAGTTCCAACGCGTCAAATGGCCTAGGGAAAATGTAGAGGGTTGCCATTACACTGGTGGAATAAGGATTGCTTGCGTAAAGTGTTGCATTACATGGAAATTTGGTTAATATCAATGAATAAACTTAAGCACTTGATTCCACCGAAGCAGCTAGAATCCTTATCAAATCATTTGGGATTCATTAATGAGTCTTTGTGCTTTAAAATCAATGGTTTGAGGTGTAATATTGTTTCTATGGAAGAGTTTCCAAGGTCAGAAATTATGAAGATTAAATGTCAAGGTTGTTTGATAGGGGAAAGTGATGAAAAATCTATTTTCAATAGTATGGGCAAGGAAGAAATCATATCTTCTTCTTTAGAGGAAAGATTAATATGGAGAACTAGTGGTCAGAAGAAGATGAAGAGGTACCAAAATAAGAATTTTCCATACATGGTGATAATAATTTTGTGTCAATAATAAGATGAGACATGGATACTTAGGTTACAAATGCAAAGAGATAATAAAGACATTTTAGTATATTGGAAAGTGGAGCCCATCATGCAAGAGCAGCAACTAATGGAAGCATAATGGACAATTTAAAGACCAATTATGTATAGAATAAGACATGGGACTCTTTCACTATGATTTGAAGGATACCGAAATATTAATGAAAACTAGGGAAATGGAAGGGTGTGAGTTGGTTGTCAATAATAAGCAGAAGAAAGTTGCAAAAGAGCCGGAGAATTAATTTTTTTCTACCAAAATTAAAACAATAATTTGATAGAAAATTATTAGAAAGAATATACATGATGGAAGAGTGTTAATGGGCCATATTGGACCAACAGAGGAGAAATAAATAATATTATGGGTTGCGTCCACAAGCCAAAGGAAAATAAATTGGCCTTTTCTTGGCCCATAACGGACAACAAATGTCAAAGCAATGAAAAATCATATGTACGATCTAAAAGTATAAGACTTTCAGAGGTAGACATATCATCCAACTTACAAATATCCCAATCCTTTTGGGTAATTGGTCTCCCCAAAGACTTTATCTTCAATTAATCAATACATTTTTTTTCATGCAAAAGAAAATGGGAATTGTAAATGTAGATTTCAATGCAAAAAGACTCATGTTACTGGAGACGGAGAAAAGGAGGGTCACTACAATCCCCTTTTATTAGAGATTCCCTCATTGATAAAGGAAGCAACAATGGTCAAGAGTCAATAAGGGGAAATAAAGAAAAAGTTAGAGGGAGAGGGCACTCTAGAAGTATCAAAGAATTATCCAGTACAAAAGAGGTGAGTCAGAGCAAACAAAAGAAGAATCAAGCAGAGGTCTGTAGGCTTATGAATTCAATTTGTATTGAGTCAAGAGTGTTTTGGAAACAAAATGAGGAGGTGAAAGCCAATAAATTGTGGGAAATTAGCAAAACCTTTGGAGTAGAAGTTGTTCACACAAATAGTGAGGTACTTGGTTGAAAAGTTTGTGCATTTGAAAATCAGAAATAGAGAGAATTTTGTAGGAAAAACAACTTGTCAAGGCAGGGTTACTAATGATGGATCATGAATATTATTTCGTATAGCATAAAGGGAATAAGAGGGAGGGGCGAAAAGCAAATATATAAGGAATTTTGTATGAGTTTGATGTCGGAATTAGAATGTATTCAAGAAATGAAAGCCATTGAGATTGATATGGTAATTTGCTCTTCATTGTAAAGGGGACTTGAATTGTAGTTAGGTTTGTCTGCAAGCTATGAATCGAGCAAGTGGAATTTTGAGTTTATGGGGCCTAAATTTTGTGGCTGGTGACAATTTTCATGAAAGTGGATGTGTAGGTGTCAAGGGTAAATGGAAAAATGATGAATGGTTCAAAATTGTGATAAATGTCTACTCATTGTGTTCAATTAAAGTTAAACGAGAATTATGGAATTCATTGAAGTAACAAAGGACATGTTTTCAAGATAGTATGTGGTGCATAATTGACGATTTTAATGCAGTAAGAAAACCATAAGAAAGGAAAGGTCGCTTGGGAGACACATCAACAGTAATAAGAGAAATGTTAGAATTTTCAAAATTTGTAGACATGATAAAGGTGTTGGAAGTACCTGTAGCTGAAAAATGTTTTTCTTGCCATGGCAAGAGAGAAGCATATAGCATGTTGGATAAAATCTTTGTATAAGTTGAATGGTTAGTCTCTACTTCTTATATATATCAACTAATTCAAATAGGGACAAATCTAATCAATATCCAATAGTACTAAGAGAATATGCTACAGACTTTGGAAAAAAAACCATTCAAGTTTGTCAATGTTTGGATGGAAGTGACTGAGTTATATATATTTGTAAAACAAAAATATGTAAGTTACTCTATGTCTGGTTAGGTGCTTATATATTTAAGGAAAAGCTGAAAATGTTAAAACAGGATTTGAGAGGTTGGTGCAAGGAGAGTTGTGGAGTGGCAATTAGGAAATGCTCTGGTTAGGTGCTTATATATTTAAGGAAAAGTTGAAAATGTTAAAACAGGATTTGAGAGGTTGTGCAAGGAGAGTTGTGGAGTGACAACTAAGAAATGCTCTGAACTGAGAAAAAAGATCACTGGGTTAGATCAGAAAGTAATGCATGAAGAACTTGCTCATGATTATATAAAGGAACAAGAGAGATAATGGGTGCACTATTCAAATGGTCAAACATACTAGAAACATAAAATTGGCCCAAAAAACTAAACTTTGATGGGTTGCAACAAGGTGACTCGAATTCATCCTTTTTCCACATTTGGGTTAACTGGAGAAGGAAAACAAATGCCATCATGGGGTTGTACATATATGGAGGTAGGATTGAGGACCCAAAGCAAGTTAAAATGGCATCTAGATGATGAAGATATTCAAAACCTAAACCTCCCATTTTCTACACAAGAAGTGAAAAAGGAAATTTGGGAGTGCGATGGCCCAAAAAGCCTAAGGCCTGATGGTTCACATTTTAATTTGTCAAACATTTTTTGGAGATGTGGAAGGACGATATTATGAAGATGATGAAGGAATTTTTTATAGTGGCAAACTTCCTAAGGGTGCAAATGCAAGTTTCTTAGCTTTAATTCTAAAATAGGATGCTTTTGAAGGATTAGGTGATTATAGAGCAATCATAATTTTTTGTTGCCTCTACAAATAATTGCCAAGGTTCTTGCAATGAGAACGAGAAAGATTATCCACAAAATTATTAATGACTCTCAGACAACTTTCATTAGGGGTAGGCAGTTATAGAACTTGATGTTAATTGTCAACGAAATTGTGAATGTAGCAAAAAGCAACAAGGTACTAACTATCATTTTTAAAGATGATTTTGAAAAGTTGTACGAAGTTGTTTGTTGTCCCTTCTTATTCTATATGATGCAAAAAATGTCTTTTTGTGAAAAATGGATTCTATGGGTGAAAGGATGTATAAAATCAACTATTATCTCTATTTTAATTAATGGGAGTGCATCTTAGGAATTTAGGATGAGAAAAGGAGTTAGACAAAGTGATCTCATGATACATTTTCTATTCCTCATTATGGTTGAGGGGTTGGGGTGTCAATGAGAAAAGTAGATAGTGAAAATTTGATTTATGGGGTTTCTTAAGGAGTAGTAAGGTGAGAGTTTCCCTACAACAATTTTTCTGATGATACATTATTGTTTATATGACCTAAAATAAGTAATATATTAGCCCTATAAAGAGTTATTCGTTGTTTTCAAGCGACTTCAAGTTTAAAAGTAAATTTCTTTAAAAGAAAAATTGGAGGAATTCAGGTGTCTGGAGGATTACTGACTGAGTTTGCAAGAGTACTAAGTTGTCACATTTGCATCTCACTTTTAAATATTTAGGGTTGCGGATAGGGATCAACTCAAATAGAGAAGAAGTCTAGAAGTCAATGATTAAAAAGATTAGGAGGAAGTTAATTGTTTGGAGAAGTAAAAAGCTGTCAATTGGGGGTAGGATTTCTTTATTAAATTTAACTTTGTCAGCTATCTTGCTATTTTATTTATCTTTCTACAGGTTACCAAAAAAGTAGGGTTGGGTATCAACTAGTTACAATGCAAATTCTTATGGACTGGATTTGAGGAGGGAAAAAAAACTTGCATGAATGGCTTGGAACAATGTATATAAGTGAAAAGAAGATGGTGGTTTTGCAATAAAGAATCTTAATACTTTTAATCAAGCACTCATAGGGAAGTAAAAATGGAGAATTCTCAATGATGAAGGCTCAATGTGGGTAATGGTTTTGAAAGCAAAGTATGCAAATTTGAATGAAGATTGGAATAGCTTAAGGGAGATTAAAACTCATTGGTTATCTTAAGCTTCTTTTTTTTATACGAGTTATTTGACTTTAGATTATGTGAGAGATTGATAGTCTAATACCCAAATAACTTAGTTTCTTGCTTGCAAAAGAATGAGGTTAAGGATGCTTTATGAGTGATGGGAACATAGGTAGTAAATGATGATTTTGAGTTCATTTATGCATTTGAGGAATGATTTCATGAATCAAAACTCAACTGAATCTTATACATGTAAACACTTATTTTCCTTATTTACGATTTTATTTATTTTATGTGTTAATAGTTGTTAGCATAAATTTATATCCTTTTTCTTCGTAGTAGTGTAAAAAATTTGCACTCATCACCTACATATATCAATAATATACTTTGAGTTGAGAAAACACCACAATGTCAATAAAGTTCCTAAAAAATTTTAAAAATAATAATCAATTAGTAATAACTCATTAAATGTTAGCTGAATTCCTAATTCAACTTGCCACAAAATTATTTGTTTTCCTGACTTGATTGAGAAATACAAGGAAAAAAAAGGAGGATTTAGCTCAAAATATTGAGGGTAGTACAACTAACTTTTTTAACCTACTTTTTTTTTATTATTTTACTTTGTAATAAACTAATAATATATAATATAATTTATTCTTGCTTTTATTTGTAATTACTTATGGTCTAATATACCCAAGTTACACCTCGCTTAGGAATCGAGGTTAATAGTTGGTATATAAACATTTTCCTCCTTTAATCCACTGAGGTTTTTTCAAGACAAAACCGTGACAAAGCCATTGAGTTTCAAAGCAGGCAATGTTGTGGAAGTAGGAACAACTTATAGTAGCAGTAACATAGTCAATTTATTTAATTGCTGACATTTTGTCCTCTAATTAAACTATTAAGTTGACTTTACACATTGTTTGATTAAATGATTTCTCACATTGACACATGAGTTAAAAACCTAAAACTTTAGTTTTAAAGGGGAAAAGTAGACTCAAAAGTTTAATTTTAGAAAAAATAAAAAGCTTTTCTCCCTATTTTTATGCAAAAATTAAGTTTTTTACTTATGTGTTAACGTAGAAAGTCATTCACATAGAAAGTCATTTAATCAATTTATGTTGGAAGTCAACCTTAATAGTTTAATAGTCAACGACTATCATTTAATGGATGATTCAAATGTCATCAAATTATAAAATAGAGGGACTAAATGTGAATAATTAAAAATAGAGGGACAAAATGTCAGCAATGGAATAAATTGAGGGACATAAATTATAATTTAACCTTTAAAAAATTAATAAAGTAAATTTTGGTAGTCATAATTTTGGTAACTATAATTCTTAACAATAGTTTTTTAGTAGTTATAATTTTTATTTAAGATAGACTTTTTCTTCACATAGTTACGAATAAAAAAATATTTATTTTGCCACTGAAATTGATAAAAATAATTAACTTAAATATTTTATGTAATATATATTTGAATTTACTAACAGATAACTTTAACTTTTTACACAATAATAATGAAAAAACATTTTTTATTTTAATAATTATTAATATATTTACTTAAAAATAATTGAAAAGATAAGTTGATATTTTTTTTTGTTTTTAGTTGCAATTTTTGTTTAATACTAATTAAAGAGATAAATTAACATTTTCTTTATTTCAGTGGTTATAATTTTACTTAAAAATAATTAAAAGATAAGTTAATATTTTCTTTTTATGTAAATAAGTTAATATTTTAAACTTAGACAAATTTCTACTAATTAAATTATTATCTTTTCAACTTTGAGTTTATTGCTATATTAATTTTGTTCTTTTTCCATCTCCAGCAAAATATTGATTCTTTTTTCTCTTTTATTTTGTTGGATTGCTTCTCTTTTATCTTAACGATTCTTTTCTTAGATAAATTAAATTACATTTACAAATTCTAATTTAACAATATAATATAAAGTTTTCTTATTCTCAAATCTCAATATTTTTGTTTTATTTTTATCAATTTTTAAGTATACATACATAAAATAATGGTTTATTCATTTTAATAATTTTTATTTTCAAAATTTGTATTATGTCTCACTACTTAACATTTCAATTTCTGCTCGTTACTCACCAGCTAGTATCCTATACAAATGATACAAAATTTTCTTTAACATTGAGTTTTTAAATATCACCAAAAAAAACTTCATACGGTGTAATGGTAACATGGTGGAAGGGAAACGGGGACAGAGACAGGTACAAAGAAGATGAATATGAAATTTTAATCTCATTTCTCATCTTCGTCGAGTATTTTTGGGTTTGGATATATATTCGTAGATACTTTATTATATTTATTTTTATAATTTAAATTTACTTATATTTATTAAATAAATTATATATTAAATTATTAATATATTTTAGTTTTAATGATTCATAAGAATGTGAGTCTGTACATAGATATATATGAGATTTTGTTTTACATAAAAACAAGACGAGTGCGACAACGAGAAGGGAACCAACAACATAAACTTTTTCTATCAAAATATGGGTAAAGAGCTATATCTACGATTACAAACATAATTGTTATTCATGAAATATATTAACACAATGCAATGTAATATATGAAATAATGTGTAGCACAAAGTTTTAGAGAGATATCATAATGAACACCATTAAACCAATCTAGAAGAACGATGATTGAGAAATACTTACCATGCCATCCATTTGTATGCATTTTGAAGTGAACAAAGAAAATGAACGAAAAAGAGCCAAAATAAATAGAAAGATAGTAAAAAAAAAAAGAGTTAGGTTGTTTAGTTGAATAAAAGATGAGAAACAAAATAAATATTTAAATTAAAGTGACTTTAATTTGTAGATGAGAGAAAAATATTATTATTACTTAATTATTTATTAATAAATAATAATATTATTTTGATTTTTACTATTTATAAACAAAAATATTATTTTATTCAAATAAAAATAATATTATTAATTATTTTATTTTAATATTATAATTATTAATATTTACTGTCATTGTTATTATTTCTACATATATTATTATGTTTAAATAAAATATGCATGTAAGAAACAAATTATGTTATATACGTTGTGTCATATGTTATATACTTTAATATCATTTTGATTGTCGATAATATTGTTCGAGGTTGCTAGCAAACCTTTTTTTTATCCTCCTAGGTTTACCACTAATAAATTAACAATGTATGTTAGTAACAGATTAATTATTTATAGCGCGGAATGACTCAATAAATAAGAGGACCAAAAATAATATTATAAACTTACAAAGAACATTTTTAGAGTATTTTTTAAAAGAAAAATGAGATATTATTGATAAAAAAGAACAAAAACAACCCATGTATCATGAGTCATGACTAACATTCCCATTAACAGATCTTTAAGATTCCATTTTTTAATCAAGTGAATCCTTAAAATATCATGAATAGTGAGTAATGCACACAAAATTAAATAACAAGAACAAGGCAAAAAAGGTAAAAGAAAAATAAACTAAAAAATGTGATGTATAAAAGAAAGTCAGAAAATCTTGAGAACAAGAGAACTCACTCAAAGGAACAAAGAAAGTGAGAATAAAACCAGAGATAATGTAGATGTGGTGTGAGAGGGATACATGTCACGAGGAGAAAAATGGAGTAAAAAGATGTGTCATAGGGTTTATCAAGTTTGTTATTTTTTAGCCTTTAGATATGTTTTCGAACAGTTTATGGCGGACTCTTGGTCCATCAGCATGTACTATTATTTACTGTAATAACTCATTTATAATATTAATATGTACATGTACTTATTTGATAAATTTTAAAACATAATTTGCACTTGCGTTCATATGAATTCAATATTTTAATTTGTCTTACTCGACAATTTACCTAACCGACCAACTCAAGATTTTTGTTTGGTTGGAAAACAATTTTGTATTCAACCTTTAGTTGGAGATACAAAATATCCACAACATGAAAATATAAAATTTGATTCTCTCCTACAGATTTTCTACAGCTCCTCCTAGTAGTTCTATATAATCATTACTAATAATGTTTAATAAATCTACTATCCATATTTAAAGTTAATTCATTTTATTATTTGTTTTATTATAAGTATAAAGCTAAAGTTTTATCTAATAAGAAAAATAAATTAAATTTGTTATATATTACATATAGACTATAGAGAATGAGATCTATTAAATTTAATAATAATAATAATAATTTTTAATATATAACTTCATATAAATTTATACATTTAATAAATATATTATAGACTTAGTTAAGTTTTTAATTCTTAAAATTTAACTAAATTCCAATTTTGATTCTAAAATTAAAAAATATTTTTTTTGCCGTTAAATTAGTTAAACTTAGTCCTAAAAACTGTAATTTTGAAATTTTAAGATAAAAAATTGAGTTTATATTATATTTATAATACCAAAAAAGTTAATTTATTAACGATAACTATATATTATATTTCATTCTTAATAACAACAGATATTAATTGTAAAAATACTTTGTTCAAGTAGATATTTATTTAATTATTTATGTTTAAGGCTACATTTTTTTTTCTAATTTGATTATTCTGAAATATATTTCATGAATTATAATAATTAAAAATAAGGTGTTTTATGAATAACAATACTTAAAAATTGATTTTTAATTATATAGTTAACCTTACATTAATTTATAATAATTCATGTAAAATGCTTATTAAAAATATAAACAAAGAAAAATATATTACATTGATAAAATTTACTTTTTTCTAATAAGTTTTTTTATATGGTTTAATTATTGTATTTTTATTTATAATATATAATTAAAGTTTTTGGTATTATAAATACAACATATTTATTAAAGTTTATAAACAAATATAAATATTTTATATGAATTTATATATTAAAAATTATTATTATTGTTTAGAGTTTAAGGTTTAAGAGGAATTATATTTATTAAGTTTTATTAACGTTAGATATATTAAGGGTACATAAAACTGTTGTTGCACACAGCTAATAGACAAATTTTACTAGGAAACATCCAAACTTGAAAATATAAACAATTATGTTAAATTTTTAATAAAATGTTAAATTTTTAACACTGAAAATCACGAATTTATATTTATACGTTTCATTTCTCAAGAAGTATTGTTAAGTGCTCTCATTTAATATGTTTCCAAGCTATTTGAATATATCTTAAATATTTATATAACTTAAAGAGAACACTTTATTTTTCTTCCCTAGATCTTCAATCAAATTTGGATTTGGTTTCTATGTTTTAAATTGATGAATTTAGTCCTCAAACTTTTAAATTATGTAAATTTAGTCCTCTTTAACTTTGTGACAATAAAAAATAGCCACTAGATACTAAGTTTAAATATGATTAAAGACTAAATTAACATATATTTTAAATTAGAATATTAACTTCTCAATTTTAAAATATAGAAACCAAAAATCAATTTTGATTAAAAATTTAAAAAAAACAAACTTTTCCTTAACTTAAATTTATTATTTCTTACATTTTATTAAAAAAACCACACAACTTATAACTTTAAAAATCTACGAGACTTATAACTTTCAAGTTTTCTATGTTAAGAATATAATAATTATATCATTAAATTATACATAAATAATTGAAAATAAAAATTAATAATGATAATATGATGATTAAAAACATATTAATCTATTTTACAATTTTGATATTTTAAATATATTTAATATTGGATATATTATTTTCATCATTGAGTTCACCTTTTTACCCTTTTTGCTGTCACTTTTCAAGCTCATTTACTACTCTTATCTTTATATCTCATGGTCTTTTTGTGTTTCTCATTGATCTTATCACCTCTCTGCTCCCATTGGATTACATACAAAAAATAAAAAAATTAAAAAGTGATTGAAAAATTGAAAAATTAAAGTGCAACTAAACAACCAATAGACATTCTCATATTTATGATTATAAAGTGACTAGTGATTAAAAAATTAAAAAAAGCTGACATGTTCAAATTCTTCTATTAATAAAAAATAATAAATTACTGATTAATATTTATCTATAAAAAATATAAATAATTCTCACTCTATATTTAAAATAAAAATATTACTATTTAATTTGTTTTATTTTATTTTTTTCTTTTAAGGTAGTCAAACTTTGGTCCATTTTTCTTGATATCACGAAACAAAAAGAGGTTAGTTGTTGAATTGAGAACTTGAGCATCCGAAAATTCGAAAATGCAAAATCAATATCCATTTAAATCTATTTTAATGAATTGATTTCATATTCAATTTTATTTTTTGGATTTTACATCCAATTCAATTAATTGGATATGGATTGAATATTTATTTAAATTTTTAAAAATACAAAATATGAGTTACCAAACTATACTTGTAACCCTGTATATTGGTGGTTACCAAACTGATGAAGTGACAAGGGTAAAGAGGTAGGCAAACTTCAATAAAGCCATATATGGACTCATTTGCAATTCTTCGATACAAGTGGAATTACCTGTCATGTGCGATTTTATATACTCATATGACTATGGGCTACTTCAAATATGGCTCCAGTGGGAGATGAAAGACATTAGTTACAAGACAACATAAGTCAAAAAGTAATGAGTAAAATATTTTTATCTCATTTTCTTCGAAGCTGTATTCCAATTCAGAATCTCTTTCTAGTCAATAAGTAAATAAATATGGACGTTAATATCTAATTTTTCAGTTCATATGCTTTGTGTGGAAGTTTCTTTAAAGTTGGGAGTGTAACCCTATGGAATGGGAATAAAATATCATTTTAATGTTTTACGAAAGAAAAGTGATGGATAATTTAACATGTGTGTGCAACATATTATGTAGTATACATTGTATAACTTAAACTTGTCTATTTTAATTGCTTACATCTTTAGAATTCACACATATTGAAATATTTTTATTGTGATCTTCCTAAATCATCTTAGTTATGATAGTAACATTGAATATGGAAAATGGTAGATGAAGATATTATATATATTTTTATTCCAAATTCTAGTACATGTGCCACACATATATTGGATATAATCACATATTGCGGTAGATGGTAGATGTTAAAATGTACATAATTACACATATTTGATAAAAGTATTTTTTTTATAAATTAAACAAGTTGTATGATTAAATATAATTAAAATTTTTTAACATTATTTATAGTTGTGATAAAAAAATTAAATAAAAAGTCTTTGTTAAAATTTGTTAAAAACTATATTTAAAATAAAATTAAATTATAATTATAAAATATTTTTAAATTATTTTTAAAAATTCAATTTGATTAAATCCAATTAAATAAATATAAATTAAATACGTATCAATTTAATTAGATTTTTGAATTTAGATTAAATTTTTAAATATGCAATCTATGTACACCCGTATCCGTGGGACCCACATCTCTATTTGATAATTGAAATGAATCAGAAAATCCATGCCACGCGTACTCGGCGCGTGGAAAGACAAACATGTTGATGTCAGGTGGGACCCACCAGATTCTTTTGACCGTTGATCTGATTGTTGTATCCTAATCGGACGGTAAATATTCAGAGTCAAAGACCTATCTTGATGGCTCTCTTTGACCAACACATGCTCTTTTTTAATTATTGTTAGAAAATGAAATATAAAATTTCACAACTTTGACCAGGCTGTCACCCTCAATCAAGGTGAACTTCGTTGAAAGTCGTGGAGCACCGTGAAATTACCAATATGCCCATAGACCCAACCCATTTATTATCGAGTTTCAACTTTTTTGTTTTGCTTTGAAGGTGGAAATGCCCGAGTGATCCTTGGTCCACCACAAACAAACTATAAAACTTTTCTTCTTTAACCATGACAAATTTTGACCACAGCAAAAGTAGAATTTGAAAAGAAAAAGTATAGTTTGAATCAAGACTTGAAACAAGTTGTTAACAACAATAATTAGCCATAAGTTTTTAATAACAAATTTATAATTGAATAAAATCTATTTAAAGTGTATTTATTACAATACAATAATTTAATTTTACTAATTTTATACCTCGCTTGAAAGTTGAAACTTGTGTGAATAATATTAATATTATTTATGTTAATTTTTTTTATTTTACAAATTTGTTGATGTCTACTTCACTAATGGAAGTGATGGTTTTAATACATATTTTCACTATTTATACTATAAGGTGTACTCTTGACTTTAAAATTTTTAATTATTTAAGTTTTAACAATTATTTAATTGATTAAATCATAAACAAATGGTGCAATAAACACTAAAATAAATGGAGATATGAAAGATATTAAAAAACCTAATTTTATGAACAATACTAATAAAATTAATTTCTAAGGATCTAGATTGACACGCTTTTGTAGAAAATTAGATTAAAACCCTCCTTTTAAATAGTATCAAGAATGTTGTAGAAAATTTTTATTTAATATGCCATTAAAACCTATAACATACTTATGTACCTGCAATTGAATGGTCAAAGCAAAATTTATTAAAAAACGGAATAGTCAAAGTTCAAACCAAAATTCAAAGCACATCAAGTAGTAGTTTATCAGGAAGGGACACCATGGTCATTTTCTAAGACAAAAAACCAGAAATAGTAGGGAGATTGAAACAAAAAGGGGCAAAGTTGTAAAAATAGTAAAAAGAAAAAGCACATCTTTTGTCTGTGTTTAATGAAAATATTATTTTAATGACTTAATTAAATCTGGGTTTTGGGTAGGTTTGACCACTGCTCATTGGGTTCCATTTTTCTCTCTTTTTCTCTCTCTACAATGCTAAATATTCTTCTAAACTCTCTCTCTTCTACTTTTCTCTCTCTCTCAAATCTTCACTTCTCAGCTTTTCTCATCTGCTTTCTTTGACTGGACAAGGGGGTTTTCGTCGACGAATCAAAACCACAAAAAAGTTCAGATTTTTACCCATTTCGCTGCCCCCGGATCGCTTCACTCCCACTTGCATGAGCTGCCATTTCTCGCTAAGGTTCGTTCAGTTTTCTTACTTCGCTTTCGATTCGTGTAATTTCACCTTTTCTGATTCAAATTTGCTACGGAATTTCATTTTCTGCTGCTTTTTTTTTCTGTCTCTAGTTTCTTTTTTTGCACTTTGATTTATACGCCAGTTTGCTCTTCATTTTCTTCTTGATTTGTAGTTTTTTTTTTGTTGGAAAATAGTTGGTGGAGATCAGACTTTGCGTCTTGATTTTCTTTTTTTTTTTTTTTTTTTTACATTGATATTGTGGAAATGAATGGGACAGATGGGTTTATCTAATTTTTGTTTTTTTTTTTATTTTATGGATCTGACTTTCTTTTCATGTGGCTGAATAGATGGAGCTAGTAAGTATTTTTCATTGAGTCGTTTTGTATATTTAAAGGGGTATTTGGTCTGTCTATAACTTTTTATCTTCAGTACTTGTGAAAATTGGGGAGTGAGATTGGGGAAGTCAAAGTAATTTTACTATACTCTTTTATGGAAATGTGATGGACGCAAATTAGATACAAGATTCGTAAGGTGACGGATTAACTAATTATTGATTAATTGTAGTATTTCACCTTCAGTTTAGAGTGTCTAATCGTGCAAGTCTTAATAATAGTTGGGATTTAGGAGCAGGAAATGAAAAAGAAAATGAGGAGTAAAGGGAAATTGTATGTTTTATTGAAAGAAGTTCAATATAATTGTCCTGAAGTTACTGCTTAACAAAACCAAGTTGATATTATGTTCTAAGTCGCTGGCCCAAAATCACCATTCTTGGACCAAATTGATGTTTTGAAAGTCTTTAGAGGATTAAATTGGATGTTTACTAAAAATAGATGCGCAAATATTAGTAGTCAGGCAAGTGGTAGTTGAAATCACAACTCTGATTCGATGCAAGTGCTCACTCTATTGATACAGATAGTTTCCTTATGTTGGTTGGATTGCACACCAAATTGCTGGAATGGTGCTGGAATCTTAGGACGCTCAATTCTGTTGTGTTTTCAATGGTATGGATCTCTAAGTCTAAGGGACAGGGTTGCAGGAAGCTTAACAGCCACTGTGAAGCAAGGAACTGAGGCAATTGTGGTGGATGGGTAGGGATAGATTCTTGTCAGCACAGGTGTCTGAAAGGTGTCTTCTGAAATAGTTTTCAGTCATGTTTTAACTGCTTCATATAGGCAAGGATGCAGTGGACCAATGATCACTGCATGTCACCTTTGGTTGATTCGTTGATGACAAATTTCTGGTGGTAGTGTGTTCACATTGGCAATTTGGGCATTGGGCGGAGGAGTTGACTAGAGATGAAAAGAAGTCTCAGAGGAGAGAGAAACTATAGTACATTCTGAAAATAAATTATGGTTCTAATGCAGTTTGTCAGTTTCTAGCAATTATTGTTGATGGAGATAGATTTATGAAAAGAAATATAGAAATATAATGGCAAACAAATGCTTCACCACTTTACCTTGCTTTTCCTTTCAAACATGGCTCTACCACAAAGTTCCATTACTTGTGGGTTGTCAAACTGTGGCATGTGGAGTTGCACTAAACTTGCTTTAGATTTTACTTTTATTTATACACCTTTTATTATGTTTTTGCAGACATAAAGAGTTCTCTACAACAGCCAATTTCTGTACAAAGGATGGGGTGCTTCACTGTATTGAAGAGCAAGAAGAAAAAGTGTGATCCAATTACGTATGTAAAACGTGTAAGCCATAATGAACATGTTCCTACAGTACTGCCTGAACCTCAAACTCGTACCCGTACACTCCAGTCTGCTCCTCCTAGTTTTAGGACCAGAGTGAAACCCATTCAACCCAATTATAAAGTCAGTAACAATAGAACGCGCACATTATCTGCTCCATCAACTCTTGATGCTGCAGAACAAGATGCATTGGGTTCAATTGAATACGAGGAGCAAGAAGAGTCAAAACACCGAGCTGCATCAATGAAGGAGCAGCGTTCATCTAGTCCACAACCTTTACCACTTCCATCTCCTCAGCGAGTTGGTTCATTGAAGGCTATTGGCAGTTTTAAGTCATTAACAACTAGTGGTCCTCTCAATGCTTCTGGACCTTTGCCACTCCCACCTACTGGGTCACTTCGTAATTTTCTGTATGATGAAATTTCTGCTGCTTGCCACAAGTTCTCTTCTGATAGATGCATGTCAGAATGTCTTTCGTCAACCATCTACAAGGCTTCATTTGGTGATGATGTTTCAAGTTCAAAGAAGTTCGAAGCCACTGTCACACGGCTTCACCCAACATCTCAGGTACTTTTCTACATAATACATTACTTTAGTTTCATCTTGATAATCTTATGTATGGTAATTGCTGACTGATCCTGTTAACAGTGAAAACTTACCAAATATAGAGAAATTATCTCTGCCTTACATTGTGTTAGTTGAATTTAAGTATTTAACACATAGACACAGCAGAGGAGTTAGGACACACATCAAAGTTGTTTAATGTTTTTTGATATTTTTGCCGTTCAACTTGCTATTAAGCTGGATCAATCATAGTTCTTGCTATCCTCCTTACTCTGCTGTGTCTCTAAGCATATGAGAATTTTATAAACTCTTTCAAATTGAATGCTTGAAGCCGTTATGAATTGTGTACCTGATGATTGAAACTTAAATATCAATTACTGTTAGCATTGTTTGATATTGTTTTTCTATTTTGGACATTAAAAACATGCTCAATCACCTGAGGACATTCTGAAGTGGTTTAAAATCTAAATGAATCTATCTTCTTTCAGGGCTTGAAGGAATTCATAAATGAAGTTAATACTCTTGCATCTTTGCAACATCCAAACCTCTGTAAATTGCTAGGATTTCATGCACGAGAGGGTTCAGAACATAGAATGTTGGTTTATGAGAGGCTATACCATGGAAGCTTGGATCGCTTATTGTATGGGAGATCTGATGGGCCATCAATTGATTGGAATACAAGAATGAAGATTGCTATATGTGCAGCACAAGGTCTAACTTTCTTGCACGAAGAAGGGCCTTTTCAGGTACAACTATAGTAACAATAATAATAGCCTTATTGTGAGGTCAGCTACCTAGATTATAAGATGTCATTGGGTTAGACTAAACCAAATTTTTAGAAACATTATTCACCATGAGATTCCTTTTAAATTTTCATAAAATTTTCTTACGTCTTTGATTTTCCTTTATCTATGTTCAAACACTAAACTGATGTAATTTATTCTATATAATCATTCTATATTAAGTCTCTTTTTTTGTGACATACATCATCTTAGCTTAGTTATTTCTATTACTACTATTATTTTTTTTCTTGTTCCCTTGAAGCCAATATTCACCAACATAGATAGTATTTCATAAAAGTTTCCTTTGGATCATATGTACTATGGAGCAAATAATTTCAATGATTATGTTATGATTACTTTTCATTTTTGCTGACATACTTCTTTCTGCAGGCAATGTATAATGAGTTCTCTACTGCCAACATACAGATTGACAAAGATTTCAGTGCAAAGCTTTCAGGATATGGTTGTGTTGGACATATTCCTGAGGAAGAGATATCAAGCAGCTCATCTGTAAGTTCTTTTACTTATGAGTGCTGTATGTTATGCTATTCCAAAATATCCAGTTAGCATTTGTTATATATCCAGCATTTCAGCCAATATTATTTACCTTTTCTTCATATTTGTCGTGAATAGTTATATTTATTCCATAACATTTGTTCCCATTCATTATATTCATGAATTGATTTATTATTTTCCAGGCTGTTGGAAACCTATCAATGGAAACACTAGAAAAAGGAATGCTCACTCCAAAGAGCAATGTATGGAGTTTTGGTATTTTTCTTCTCGAGCTACTTACTGGAAGAAAGAATCTTGATAGCCGTCACCCCAAGGAAGAGAGGAATTTAGTCAAGTGGAGCCGGCCTTTCCTTGCCGACAACTACCGTCTATCATTGATAATGGATCCCCAACTCAAAGGGCGCTTTCCTTCAAAAGCAGCAAGAATAATAGCTGACATTGCACAAAGATGCCTTCAAAAGGAGCCATCAGAGAGACCTACAATGAGAACTGTTGTGGAGCATCTCAAGACGATACAGGATTTGAAATACTCCTGCAGGTTTCCGCTGCAAGAACCAGCATCTAACTCTGGAAAACATATGTCAAGATCACCAAGTCTCAATGGCATCATGCTTGCACCAAAGTCAAGTTTCTCACTCTCACCATCACCACCATCAGGAGTTCCAATACCTGTTTCACCTCCAAGATGGTCTGGTGGAGGGCCCATTCTCCTCCCGCCACCACGCCCTTGTTCTTCCAGTCTCTCTTTGGAGGAGCTTGAGAGGCAAGAAAGCCGCAAGTCATCATCCTCAGCCTCTAGAAGGGCTAGTGTTGAAGGATTTTGATTGTCTATAATGTTCATTTTTTATTTATTATTTTTTTTTGGTGTGATTCAACACAAAATTTATAGAAGATAAAGATGTGGTTCCTCCACCTTTTAATCCCTCAGTGTGATGCCGAGAGGATGTTCTTTTGTAGATAGTGCAAAGGTTGGTTGACTGGGTTCAATTAGTTGCCCCCATTTATATGAAAATTTATATGGTCTTTAGTATTTTCCTCCTTTTTTCCTACCCCAAAAGAAATATATGGGATCTCCGTTATGTGATATAAGAGCTACGAGCAACTTTGGTGATGCAGGTATAATAAGAAGCAGGACATAAGTTTTTTGGGTAATAGATGAAATCTGTATTTTTAGAGATTTAAAATTATAATATCTGAAGATTTAAAAGTTGATCAATGCTTGCAAAAGCAAAACTCGTGTGGTAAGTAGGAGGCCTTGCTGCCATAGCTCTTACACTGATGGTTAGGAGGTGGGAATTTTACAATAGGATGTTTCTCTCGACACAGTAGAATTCAAGGATCACATCTTTTCATAATAGAAAGAGGAAATCACAAATAAAAAATTATATTTTGGATTGTCATTTCCATAATGAAAAGGGAATGACTCTTAAATTTTGACTTAAATTTTGGATTGTCCTATACAATATACTATCTACCTATACTACCTAGACATTGAAATAAGCCTGAAAACAATAGTTTTTCTTCTTTTCTATTTTTTTGGTATTTCGTTTTAGTCTTTGTACCCTTTCTATTTTATTTTTCAAAAAAACATCTTCCTTAAAAATTAATCTTTGAAATAAATATTTTATAATGTGTAAATTTTAAATTTTTAGTTTTTGAAAAATAATAATTCCAAAATGCTATTAAGCTAACCCAATTGTAAAATTTAGTCTCTAGAACGGGATTGATTTAAATTTACATTGCTTTATAATAATTAATAATAAAAAATGCTTGATATAAAGATAGGAGAATAAAACATTATTTAATGAATAAAATGTCATTTACTAATATAATACTAGGTGAGTTTGTTTAAGTTAAAAATTAAGTGATTTTAAAATAAGTAGTTTATTTATAAGTAGTTTTTATAAAAGTATAAACTTTTTATAATTTGCTACAATTATAAAAAAGTAATTTTTAAAAAAATACATGAGCTTCCTATTTCTTATAATATGGCTTCTGCATGTTGAGAAGCTATTCCAAATCATTTAAAAAATTTAGACCAGTTCGGGTGATTTTTGGTTTTTAGTTTTGAAATTTATAAAAAACAAAAACTAGTTTTGGTTTTAAGTTTTCAAATTTTAAAAGCAACATGGCTTTTGTTTTTAAATTTAAAACATTGTTTTCAAATCTTAACCAAAAGACTAGTTGGAGGTAGCGTTCGAGACAGTTGTTGAAGGTAGCGGTCGATCACTAACGATCGAAGGTGGGGTCGTTTTTGGTTTTTAGTTTTGAAATTTATAAAAACCAAAACTAGTTTTGGTTTTAAATTTTAAAAGCAACATGGTTTTTGTTTTCAAATTTAAAACATTGTTTTCAAATCTTAACCAAAAGACTAGTTGGAGGTAGCGCTCGAGACAGTTGTTGAAGGTAGCGGTCGGTCACTAACGATCGAAGGTGGTGGCGGTGATTGACGATCAGAGTTAGTGGTTGGTGACTGGTAGTCAGAGGTAGCGATTGGGCGACTGCTAATCAGAGTTGGTGGCCGGTGGCTGCTGGTCGAAGGTGGCAGTCGGTCACTGCCGGTCGAAGGTGGCAACTGGTTGGAGGTGACAATGACCGATGACTGCTAGTCGGAGGTGGCAGTGATCGGTGACCGCCAGTCATAGGTGGTGACCGGTGACTACCGGTTAAAGGTGGTGACCGGTGACTGCCAGTCGAAGGTAACCATCGATGACCGCCATTCAAAAGTGGCGACCGGTGACCACCGGTCGAAGGTGACAACCGGTGACTGCTAGTTGGAGGTAGGGGTTGGTGACCGCCGGTCGGAAGTGGCGGCCGATGACCATCGAGTGGAGGTGGTGGTTAGTGACTATTGGTTAGAGGTGGAGGTCGGTGACCGCTGGTCAAAAATGGAGGCTGGTGACCGTTGGTCAGAGGTGATAGTCAATGGTGATAAGTGATGTCAAGTAATAACCTTAAATAAAAACAAAAACATAAATTTGAAAACCAAATTTTATTGTTTTTAAAATTGAGTGAAAACTGTTTCGAAAATGAGTAAAAAACCAAAACAGAACTATTTTTGCTAAACACGTTTCTGTTTTCAAACTACATTTTAAAACCAAAATCCAGAAACTCAGAACCACCCCGAATGAGGCCTTAGTTTTTCAAAATAAGTTTTTTCACTTTGTTTTTCAACTTTTTCTGTTTAAAAAAATTTAATAAACATCTAAAAAATTACAACAAATATTTATTCTAATTAAATGAATGATTTTTTTTTATAAAAAGTTTAAACAAACTAGCCCACTTTGTTAGACAAAAAGACAATCTAGAGCCTTTAAGATTTTAATGACAGCATACACCTTTTCAGCATTCCATAACTTTCAAGGATAAAAAAGTACTTCTCCCATTAAAATACCCTTTATTTAATTCATATAGTTTTCAATTCTTATAAGAAAAAAAAGTATAGTTTTCAATTTTTCATTTGCATTGTTTTGTAAAAGTATTAGTTACAATTTTTTATATAAGAAACAAGTAAGTAATTTATGAAAATTAATAGAAATATTTAAGTTAATAAAGTTATAAATTTAAATTTTATTTAAAAATACTTATAAAATTAAATATTTTAAGTATGTATTGTATGTAATGATAGTACACATCATTAAAGAATAATTTTATCATTATTCAAAGTGACTTATATTGTTATTAGGAAAATAAAATACATCAACTTACATAAGTAAAAGGCGAGTAAGAATAAAAATATTAACAATTAATATATATGAAAATAAATCTTTCTTTTAAGACAAAAATATATTTATTTGTTTCTTATATAAAAGAATAAAATAAATATTTCTTTAAGATAATAGGACAACTTAATTTTTTACCAAAAGTATCTCAAGAAAGTTCTAAGAGATTTGACCTTTAAGTATACTTAACTCAAACATTTGGATCTATCTAATTTATCAAAAGGTATATCAAGATAATGATTATAAAGATGGTATTAACAATTATTATATTATGTTGTATGATGTGTGTTGATATGGTGATATGAATTGTTGCAAATAAAATTGATACATGTAAATATATTGTTGATGATTTAATTTATCGTTTAAGACTTTGGATGAATGGATGAATGAATTTGTGGTTGGATAAGCAATAAAATTGATAACAATCATAAAGACGCAAGACACATATGTGTGACACATACCACAAGGATATGCTATATGTGCTTTAAGAAAAAAGTATTTTAGAGTTTTTCCACAACATTTTGACATAGACCATAATGATGTGAGAGATGCACTAATAAAGATAATGTCATCATAGTTTTTCAGAGCAATGTGACACATCTTATAGGATGTGTAATACACGCTAAGAGAGGTACAATAGGAATTCTCACACAATCATGTGGCAAATCCCAAGTTGGTGTAAAAGACACATTGAGAGAGAAAATCATATCTAGGTTTGTCCACTTTGTTGTGACACATCCATAAAGGTGTCAGGCGCATTGAAAAAGAAAAATGTTCACATCAATATAGGACATACCATAAAGGTGTAAAAAGATTTTCTTAAAAAGATTTGTGAGAAATCCAAATTTAAATCAAATGAATAATATTGAAAATGTGTAAGTGTCATATAATGTGAATGAAAATGGTGTTGTGTGGAGACTAGTTGATTATTAGTGTGAAATTCTTTTATGTGATTATTTCTAAGTAATATTTTAATTTATTGACTTTAAAGATGATGAATAATGCTAATATTATGTAGTTGTGACACACAGCACAGAGGTGTAAGAGACATAGTTAAAGAGATTATGTGAGAAAACTTAATGTATGAGATCTAAATTTACAATTTCAAGTGAATAATGTTGAAAGTGTGTAGATATCATATAATGTGAATAAAATTATGTTGTATGGAGACTAGTTGATTGTTAATGTAAAATTCTTCTATATAGTGATCTCTAAGTGATATTTTAACTTGTTGACTTTAAGATGATGAATAATACTTATATTATGCAGTTGTGATTATGATTGAATGAGTTAGTTATGATGAAATATATTTAGTTATTAATGAAATGTGCATGCATGCATGAGTCCATAGTTAAGGTATCTAAGATGGGCCTCAACATTGCATAAGTCTACATATAACTAGACTTTAGTAGTTTGTAATTTAAGTAACTAAAAATTGGGATGAATAAAAAAGTTGTTAAAGTTTATGTTGTTATTAGTGTATATGGGAAATATATTTTTTAAAGCTAGTATTGTGGGTATGGATGAATAGATTATTAATGCTAATGTTGTTGTTAATGCATGTGAAAGGTTAAAGATGATTAATTTTAAAACATTGAATGAATATGACTTGAACTTACTAGCTAGCATATCATTACCCCAAATTACCTAGGTTGCAAATGATTATATAAAATAAGTTCATATCTAATTACTTTTTCCGCTTTATATACAGCGGATTGATCTAGAACACTATTTTTATATTTTATTTTTATTAATTAGTACACATTAATATAATTTCTTAACACGAAAAAGCTATGTTGCTGTTACTACAATAATACAAGTAGACGAGTATTTTTCTGTATATAAAATATATTAAAGAAAGTACAAAAATAGGTATTTTGAAAACACCTGAAATGAGGTTAGGTGGTTATTGAGAAGGTGCAAGTGCAAGGTGTGCAACAGAAGAAACTCTCTTATCTTGTTTGTAAGAAGAACCAAACACTCGTAATAATGGTGGCGGGAACTGCAACCTTCAAGCTTAACCTCTTCACTTATTCTTCTTCAATGTCCAGTTTCACCGCTTCTTCCTCCGCCTCTTCGTTCCCCTTTCTTCTTCCAATGCAAACCCCTTCTTCTAAACCCCGATTTCTCAGTAAGTCCTTCATTTCCACACTTTCTCTTACGACTTTTCCCTCTTTCCTAACCTCCTTCTTTTTTCTCAGAGATTTATGCATTGTCCAGCAACGACATCAAGGTCGGCACCAACGTTGAAGTCGACGGTTCTCCTTGGCGCGTATTAGGTATTTCTTTACGGCACTTCTGAATTCTGGTTTTGGTTCTCAATTGTCACGCTTTCTTCTCAACTTGGCTTGCGTTGCACGCCTTAGAGTTTCTTCATGTTAAGCCTGGAAAAGGCGCGGCTTTTGTGAGGACCAAGCTGAAGAATTATATTACGGGGAACACTGTGGAGAAGACATTTAGAGCTGGAAGTTCGGTAATGCACACTAAATTGCAATGCCTCTATTTAGTTTGATTTTTGTAGGTTCCATAGAAAACTAATTATGTGGTGTCTTTTGGGGATGGGGGGTTGAGGGAGATAAGGTTATGTTTGTTTTCATTACCTTGAAATAACAAAGATGAGTGAGGCTATGTTGACATCTAGTGTTGTTAAATAACTTGCCATGGCGGATTTTTTGCAAACCGCCATAGCCAATTTTTAAAGGGTTGCCAGTCATGGTGGCGCCATAAGGTGCCGTAGTATGTTTTTATGGTGGAATTTTGGCATTTTGCTAGTTCCACAATCTACCATCGATAACACTGTTGACATGTCACATATAGTATCAATGTAATCTTTATAATTTGTGAGGTTGAGTTAATAATTAAGATGTAAACCCAAACTCTAGGGTGATATCCAAGTCATCTATTATTGGGTACGCTCTATATGGAGGCAACCACATTTATTTATGTTGTAGATTTGCCAAACAAGCGGGTGTGACTATCCGTGAAGGGTAAACTGAGGTTTGGGTGCTCAAATATCAAACAAAACACAACCTTAGTTTTGTTGAGCTAGACTTTTTGCTTAACAAATCTAAGGCTAATTGGAATATTGGATAGTAGTTGCTGTAAATTTGGATTTGTGGGTTTATCTGCTCCCTTTCCTTTTGACAGATTGATGAAGCAGATGTATTCAAGGAAACAAAGCAGTTCACATATAAAGATGGTGCTCAATTTGTCTTCATGGACTTGGTATTATCTGGAATCTATAATTATGTAATTTAACAAATTTAGATGTCTACATTTTTTTGGCTCCAACTAAATGTATCCTCTACCAATGAGTTATTGACTGTGGTGAAGAGGTATAAAAATTTCCACTTTCATTCATACTCTCTTTTCAAGTTGTTGTGTTATTGCTTATTAAAGTGACGGATAATGTACTGAGTTTTGTTGTAGTCTATATTTATAATTTGTGTATTTTAATTGTCAGAATACATATGAGGAGTTTCGTCTGGGTGAAAAGGAAATTGGAGACAGAACAAAGTGGCTAAAAGAAGGAATGGACTGCAATTTGCTGTTATGGAATGGAAAAGTAATCATGTCATCTCATACTATTTTGTCTTTCACTATCTCAAGCTTTTTGTTTTCCAAACCACTAATGATACAAGTTATAAGACAAGAAGTGACCTTTTTTTGAAAACTTGTATTATTATAATTTTGATGTTCACCAATAAAAGATAATAAGTAATTTGTATTTAATTTTGTCCCAAGAGAGAGAAGTGTTGATGCATAATGTCTAATGTACAAAACTAATCTAAAAAGTAATGCAGATACCATAATTTTTATATATTTAGATATCTTTAAATTTATGTGGTTGTAACTTCTATCAGTTTCAATGGTATTTCACTTTTATAGAAGGACTGCATATTTTTTCTTAAATTTTGTTTTGAATGATCTTGGTCAGAACTGGTATATACTGTTGTGGGGTTATATATTTAGTATGATTGTACTGTAGGTTTATATTTCTCCCAAATGGTGTTTTACCTAGACTGTTGAGAATGGAGTCAATTGTTACTCCATACATTGATCAGTCCAAGGTGTGTACTTGTAATAGTTAGTGGTTTCATGTTCTTTGCTGCCTTTGCATGGTGAATGGAATTCTTGCTTATGCACAGACTAAGGCTTATCTAAAGTGATTTTTTTTATATTCTAAAAATGAGTAGTATGGTTGTATTAGTAATTTTGTATACATTGTTTGAATTTGAAGTATATTGTAATTTTAACCCACTATAGTTTAAGAATTTAAGTGTAGATACACCCTTGCTTGATCACTTGAGTGTCAAACTCAGACTAGAGGAACTGTTTCTGATTGACAGTATGGGCTTTATATAAGATACGTGCAGTTACTGCTATTGATCTTGTTTAACAGTCTGTCTCTTTAAATTTTGTAGGTTATTGATGTTGAACTCCCTATCACAGTCAAGCTTACTGTAATTGATGTGGATCCAGGACTAAAGGGTGACACAGCCCAAGGTGATGCCATGTTGTTTATATTGGAAACTTCTATTTTGACCAAATTCATATAGCAAACACTATAAATGTCAACCATATTTGTAGCCCGAGAAAATTTATGTTGCACCAAAATGATAAAAGCATTTCTCATTGATAGATGATTATTCCTCATTATGATATTTCTGGATCTGTTGAAGGATGATCCGATGATTTTATGACTAAGATTTCCCTTCATGCATATTTCACAATTGGTGTCAGAACTCAACCAGTAAGAGAAAGGGAGTCTGATTGAGTTTTATTGTTGGTCATATAAAAGCTAAGATGTATTGAATTTTCAAGGGACGGGATAGCTTTACCTATCAAAGGCAACACCTTTGTGTGATATCCCATTTTGGCTTTTACTGTTTAGTTTCCTTATTTCTCGTGTCATATCTTTTTCTTACATTTCCTTGTTGTAGAAACTTGCCATGCCTCTGATAACAAAATTTGATTGGCAGGCGGAACAAAACCAGCTACTCTTGACACTGGTGCAATTGTCAATGTCCCACTCTTTGTAAATGTTGGTGATGAAATATTGGTTGATTCAAGAACTGGGCAATACATGAGTCGTGCTTAAGATTTCACATCAAATTTTGCAGTTGAAGTCCTGAGAGTCCCCATTACTTTGTTCTTTTATTTTTTTAGGAATAATTTTCCAATGGAACTGGACTGAGTTCATTAAGCTTAGCAAATTGGCTGTCTTTTATAACATTGAGTTAAAATTGTGTTGTAATATGTGCTAAACATAGGTCCTTGTTGTTCAGAATGATTGTGGTGCGTAAAGATCTTGTCAAACAGACAGCCAATATGTAATTTCCATTCTAATAGTGTATTTTTATCATTGAAAGTAGTTACGCCCCAACCTCCCCTCTTGCGTATTTAAAAAGTTGAATGGTATGATATATAGTTGTCTTTTATTAGTTTAAAATGATAAGATAAATCGTAAAATTGGACGGAGCTTCATAGTGTTTGTCCAAAACTTACTACTATTCAGTTGTTTCCACTTATGGCAGCGTATATTCTCAATTCAGTTAGCCATTTCTGCCTCACAAGTTAATACCAACTATCTTTAAGTATAAAAATATGAGAATGTATCAATAACTCATTCATGCAAATGTACAGATACTCTTCTTTACCGTACTGGACAAAAGAAAAATATATAAGAAATGAGGAGAGGAATTGAACTAAGAGCTAGAGAGCTAGTGAAAAAATAAAATAAAAAGAGGACGGTCTCAGATGGGAGCATGAAAAGAAAACACTCTAGGACGCGGCATAAGCGAATACTGTCCTATCCAGCTTCCAATTTTTTTTCGTATACATGTTAGTAGAACTTATGTGAAAGAACTACGTGATGGCTGTTGTGTTGTTGAACCATTTTTATTTTTGTGATTTAGTTGTCACCAGAAGAGATGACAATATAGTAGTCCATTCACTTTTGTAAAGTTAAATTAATTTTAACATTCCTGAAAGGTACTGGATAGAGGAAGTTCGTATCCAGTACAACATCATGTAAATGTCATTTCCGCTGACGTTTAATTGCAATATACATCCAGTTTTTTCCACCCTTCAAAAAATTGGTGCCTATCCATGTACAGTCCCTTGCGCCCCTACCCCGTTCAAGGGTTTGCAACATTCTCCATCATCTTGCCACATTCTTCAAAATGCACCTAACTTCATCTTGCACTAAGACCAAGAATAGCACTTCTCTTCTCTCATCCCCGTTCATAAAAAAAGCCCATACAATTGCCTCATTATTTCTTGCGTGTGTGAACTTAGAAGGTCAAATCATTGCATTTTAACGAGTTTGAATTAGGCTTCCTAGGTTGCGCCCCCCACCAAATACTCTAACACGAATTCTCAAGACTTACCTCCTTTCTTCCTATTCCCACACCTTTTTACTCTTTACACGAAATTCCTCATCCACTTGGTCCACTTTGTAATCTGTTGCAACTAAATTTTTATGTCAGCAACTCTAGGCTAGCTTTGCCAGACTAACTAACTCTCCCGGGTCAGCTTCTAGTCCCTCCCTCTTCATAACATTTACCTTAGGTTCCCTGTTGGGAACAATGCCTAACTTTAGTGCAGCACCAAACAAATTAGAAGCACAAACCAATCTACCCTCTTCATTGAGCTCTTTGATCAACATATCATAAGAAACTCTACTGGGAACTCCTCCATTTGCTTGCAAAAGGACCAAAGTTGATATCGCATCATCCACTCTTCCTCCATCACAAAGCCTTTGAATCAACCTGTCAAAGGTAATTAACTCGAGAGAATATCCTAATCTGATCATTTCTTTCAAGTTTACCAAAGCTTGATCTAACTTTTTCCCCTCACACAGTGCCTGGACCATCACCTCAAGTGTCCCCTGGTCAACCACCGAACCACTCTTTTTAATTTTCTCAAACACCTCACCTGCATCCTGAAGCAGACCTTTTTCCTTCCATGACCTCTTACACAATCGTCTCACCAGAGTACCCATCAATCTCGTATTCGGTGCCAACCCAAGCCCCACCATTTCCTTGTACACCCCAATGGCCACCACAACTTCATTCCACTTCAACAATCCATGTAGCACAGTATTATAACTAACACAATCAGGAAAACACCCATACTCCTTCATCATCTCCAAAACAGTAACACCCTCCATTGGCCTCCCTTCCCTAGAATACCCTTGAAGCAAGGTGTTAAACATGACCACGTTAGGCACCACCCCCATTCCAACAGCTTCATTGAGCAACTCCATTGCTTCACCTGATCTACCAATTTTGCACAACCCATCCATCACAGCAGTGTAAGAATAAACATCAGGCTCTGATAAGGTTCCCTTCATACCCATCAACATCTCAAGTGCTTCATCCACCTTCCCCACATAGGATAAACCCTTAAGCAAGCAATTATGTGCTTGAACACGTGCCTTATAACTCTCTCGTCCCATGACCTCAAAGACTTCCCTTGCCTTATTCACTTTCCCCCTTTTGCAAAGGGAGTTTATAAGAACAATGAAGGTTGCAGCATCTGGTGTAAACCCTTTTTCCAGCGCAGTATCCAATGCTCTCTTGGCTTCTTCCATGTCATTTTTCTCACAGTGGCACCTTATCATGATGGAGTGGGTGCAACAATCTGGCACAAGTAGCAAAGATGGTAACTTTGTGAAGATGCTGAGACAAATATCAAGCTCTTGTGCAATTACTAGAGCCATGAGAAGGTGGTTGAAATCTGATATGGTTTGAAAGTCAGAGTCTTTCTCTATGATTTGTAGCATCTGCAGTTTGGTATTGGAGGTTGACAAGGCTCTGATCCTGTGGACAAGACCTTTAATTCGAAACCTAGTGGCTGTGTCATCGAAATTGAGGTCATTTCTTGTTGTACGTTTTATAGGTGTAGGGTTGGTTGCAGAGAAAGATTTTGTTGTTGATTGTGTGGTCTTACCTAGTCGTATACTAATGGTGTTGTTGATTTTGGTGGCAATGTTGGTGGAAAGAGGGGTACAAGGTTGAAAAACAGGGTAGCACGTGCGAACTGAAGAAGACATGACCATGGATCTTGAACCAGTAGCTGTTGTTGTGTTATTAATTCTATGAAGATGGATTTTGCATCTGTGACATGGATTTGCTACAAGTCGGTCTTGAGTAGAAGGAATAAAGATGACATAATTTCATATGTATATTTGTTTACGTACTAACAAAGCACACGGTAAATTTAGACTTAGTTAATATTTTAGTCATTATGATTACATCGTTTTCCATCTTAATACATTATATTTTAAATCTCCCATATTAATACTTTATGTTTTAGATTAATAATAATTGGCTTAAATATGTCTCAACTTTCTAATATAGCGTATTTTGTGTTTGACAATAATTTTCTTATTTTAATTCGTGACAAATTCTTATTTTGTTTTTTTTGTCTTTAAGATATTTTAAATAAGATTTAAAGTTATTTTAAAATATTTTAAATAATATTTCAAGGACTCAATATAAATTAAAAGGTTTATTAGAGATTCAACACAAACAAAAAATTTATTAAAATTCAATGCAAAATTCGATAATTTATTGTGGACAAAAAATGTGTTTAAGTAACACTAATTTAGTCTTTTTTTTTTCTCATTTCTATTAGTATGTGTTCATCTATTAGTATGTGTTTAGGATGTGATGGTGTGTGTATTAAGTGGTGACCTAACTTGACAATAGATCCACATTGTTTGTTAATGTGTAATTAAATTTATAATTTTGACATTAAATGCAAAATTTGCATGTTACCATGGAAGGAAAGGAGGAACTAGGGTTCTTCTCCATTATAAAATGCTCCATTAAAACCTAAATCCTATATCAATGTTATAGTTTTTGTGTTTAAGGAAAAATCGAAACCTAGTGGTAGTATTTTAAAACTCAATTCGAATCGGATCCATGATTAAGTCAAGCAGTATAACAAATCATTCATGCATAACTCAACTGACTTGTCACTAACTCAACTTAAAATTGGAACAAATCAGATTAAAGACAAACTGAGCATAACATTACTAGAAAAATGACTTTTAAGCAGGGTTGTATAACTGTTCTCTTTTTAGAAAAGGTTAAAGTTGTAACTTTTATAAATGGTTACAACTATTCTTAAAATTGTCACTTTTAAATATGACTATTTTTATACTCGGTCTTAAAAATAACACTTTTAAGAACCTTTGTCACCAAGACCAGTCTTAAAAGTTAACTAATTTAAAAATTTGATTTTTTAATATATTTTTTTATTTTATATATTTTAATTTTCCTATAACAAATAATCACAATAGAAATATTTAACAATAATAATCAATTAGTCATTCACATTAATAAAATTTTTCATAATCTTACATTCAAAAAGTAAAGTTTACAAAAAAAAATAGAAATTAACTATTTCAAAAATTTAACATCCAAAGAAATTAACATCCTAAACAAAAGTTTTTACAAATTGGCTATTTAAAGAAAATAATTTGTCTAATATTTTTTAATATTTTTAATATTCTCCATAGGTATGTACATCTTTGATTATCGTCAGATATCTACACTTTTAAAAGAACATAGAATAAAGTATTAGACTAGGAATTAATTAAATGTGTTGCCCTATTATATACCTTTGTAATTAAATTATATTCTAATTGTTAGAAATGTGCTGCTAAAAATCAATTCATAAATGGCCCAATTATGATTATAATTAATAATATATAATATAATTATTTAAAAACACATAATACAGAGTGTGACCAAGTCTAATAGTAACCAGAATAAGAAGTGCTTACTTGTGTCGTCCTTCCATTCACGTTTATATTTGGAACAAATGTTCCAATCACCTTGCCCATCATAACCTGCACATATTCAATCAGTAACTCTCACATTATCTTAAGTCATAACAGCTTATCTTACCTGCATAATACTATCCAACAGACGGGATGTCCATTTGGAGTGAACCTTGCATTTTGGTTAAATGGTTTGGTCACCCCATTAGCTGGACTATAACCACTCTGTCTAAAAGTAGATTATAAGAATTAATTATCACACCACAAATCCAAAGTTCTAAATGCATTGATGATATAATAAAAATACTAACATTCTTTCCAGCTTTGGGAATTCCCGTGGTCTAGGACTCAAAATCGAAGACAAGTAATGGAGTTTTGCTTCTAATATAATGGTAAAAGAAATTCATCATCAAAACAATACTTTCACAGGCATAAAAAACACACTCAATAAAAAAAATGCAAATTTGAGCAACTCAACAATTCAACATCAATATCTGTTAATTGAAAACAAATAGCACATAGATATAATTTCATAAAAAACAAAAAAATAAAGCATTAACCATTAAGCAACAACTTCTATAATAAAAAGGAAAAGGAGATTCACTTGCAATCAAATCAACCACTTCATGAGTATAAAGAAAGACATTTTCAACAACCCAAATGAGAAGGATAAAACAAAAAAAAAATTGAAAAATTGAGGAACACAAAAAACAGTCTATCAAACAAGCACAAGTAAAAGCACTCTTAAACCACTCAAACAACTTCACATAAATACAATTTCTATTAACCAAACTCCCAAATCAGAATTATCATCCATCACCCATACCATCCTTCAGTCAAATTGATAAAGAATAACAAATTTACAATTATTGTAGCTTGCAAATCCAACTAAATCATGGCGCACAAGTATTTTACTAAATTGATAAAGAATAGAAACATGGACCATAATTTCACAAGTATTGTGATATAATAGACATAGTCGAAAAGGAAAAAAAAGAAAAAGAATTGAACCTCGAAATGCAAGCGTGATAAAAAAGCTCACCCTACTAAATTATCAAAGGTGCGCTCCACCCGGTGACTAAGAAATTGGTTTGCACTTTGAAGTGATGAGATTGCAAAGAGGGAAAAGCAGACACCATGATAGTACTGCAAAAGCACATTGGACAGGTAGTAGTAGCAGCAAAACAAAAGATGGTTGAATCTTGGTAGTTGTGGTCGTGACAACCATTTTAGTGAAGTAGTATATTTGGTTGAAGTAATGAGTCTCCCCTTCTAGTACTTCTCGTTCTAGTCAAAGAAGGAACAATTTGTGGGTTTTCCTGAAGTATCTAATAACCTTGTTTTTGCTTGCCACTGGCGCACCTCTCCTAACTATTGCCCATTTATTCTAGAATAATCTTTTGAAATGAGTACTCAATGGGAATAAGGGACGCTCCGGGTAGAGAGAGTAAGAGTAGGTAGGTTGACGATATGGCTTTCTTTTGGTAGGTAGACTTGGGCAACGAGCTATCTATTCCTTGGAGAAAAAGTAGGTTTTGTAGTAGGAAATGCTCCAAGGAAAGAGATTTTAAAATGTAGCACAGTCTGTAATGAGAGTGGGATGGGGACGGAAAAGGTTCAGGAAAGAGTGTAATGACCCTAGGAAGGAAAAAAGCTATATTAACAAGAGAGTGATCCATGGATGAGTAACATGAATGATACAAAGAGCTACCTTTGATTGCATTGTAACTCTTATTGATGTGATTTCCTTAACAAGAACTATTCTTTATCAACTGGAAGCTAAGTAAACTGGTGGCATTCCCTCTCTATCCTGTGTTCCTATCTTCGCCACGAGCTGAAGTGTAGCTCTCTGCGTTAGAATCAGATGGTACCGAGCATTATGAGAGGCGTTCTCAGAAATAAGAGAGATCAGAATCAAGCTTAAAAGGCGATGCGGCGAGTACGTGGCAGCAACGATGCAGCAAGTGCGTGTAAAAACAGTGCGAAAAGTGCATGTTGGAGATGATACGACGAGTGCGTGTCAGAGACAACACGATGAGTGGGTGGCGAAGATGGTGCGATGCAAGAGTGAAAAAGAGGGTGCAATTATGGCAGAGATTGCATTGGTGTGAGCACAAGCGCACGACAACGACAAGTGTGGTGAGACTGCAACGTGCAACTAGCAACTAGCAACAGCAGCACCCTGCGTGGTGAAAGCGCAACGTGCAAGAGGCAACACCCCAACATGACAGCATGTGTGAGCATATGTGTGAAGAGAGTTCAAGCAACGATAGCGTGAGCGGTTCAAATTCAGTGAGGGTTCTAGCACTAAACCCTTTGAGTCACTTACACATCATATAACCACTAAACAATAAGCTATCACCTCTAATTGCATTAATTAATGCAAATATAATTTGCAATACTAATATATTAAATTATATATAAAGTATATAATACGATTTATTATATATATTTATGCAGTTCAATTATTGGACTCATTAGTTTAATCATTAACTAAGTGACTTAGTACTTTGACTGAATTGAGATGGATCCAATTTTTAAAATACTATCTATTTGTTGTGTCATTGAAATTGAGGTCATTTTTTATTGTTTGATTGATGGGTAAAGGGTTGGTTAGAAATAAAGATTTTGTTGATGATTATGTAGTGTTATCGAGTCTCAACTAATTGTATCATTATTATTGTGTGTGATTTTAATTAACATGTGTTATAACAATGTGATTATTCTTATAATAGTATAAGAGATGTATTGAAAAAGGAATTATATTACAAATCTATTACTGGAGATACAATCATAAAAGTATGAAAGATACATTAAAAGAGAAATTATATAAAAAAATTTATCCATAAAAATATAGTTATAATCATATAAAAGTGAAAAATATACTAAAAAGAGAGTGTATTAGTAACTTACTAATTAATTAATTAAAATATATATATATATATATATTTGTTCAAAGGCATGTGGCACATCTGTAGTGGTATGAAAGATACACTAAAAGAAAAATTATATTAGACATTAAAGTGTAGCACATTACCCACAGGTGTGGAGAAGCTATTTATGCAAAAAAATTAATCTTAATCATATATTTCATTTACAACAGAAATAGCCACATAGAATTGACTGTTACTAATAACAATAAACATAACATAACTATAGCCATTCAAAAGGCATTGGAATGAGTTTGGGTCTCTAAAGTATAAACAGGCAATTGTTTTGTTTGTAAAGTTGTTTATGTTGTTCTTGACTTGAATTAAGTTCTGCATTTTCAGTTGGTACAATTATTTCTGCGGCTCCTTCACTTAGAATTTGAGACTCTTAACCTTCAAGTCTCCAACTTCATTACCCTGATCATATGGTTCATCAGGTCCACCCGGAACCTCACCACCCGCATGAATTAAGTGTTTAATTGCCAGGAATTTTATGAACACACTAAACAAAGCAAGAAAATTTATACCTTCAGCAGCAACATCTTGTCCAAATATTTCATCCAGTTAAAGCAACTTGGAAGAAAATTAAGAATTTCATAAACAATTGTCTGTATATGCCTATGTCTACCGTAAACAATATAAGAACTGATCTTAAAACTGGACGCGAGAGGAATACACTATTAAAAATCTAAATGGGGAGTGTGAAACCATCAGAAAATTTTATAATACAAAATCATGAGATTATGTCTGATCGTCATGTAAATAATGTAAATAAGAAATACTAATATACAATAGCTTCCCCCTTAGATAAAAAAAAGAAAAGAAAAGAAAATACATTTGTAGCAAAAAGGAAAAAGAAATTTAAAAAAATTGTTATTGAGCATAAAGATTAAAAAATAAAAAATAAAAAATTATATCTAATACATTGATAAGGGAATGCAAATTAAAATTGAAGTGAACACACATTTGCTTTATTAAAAAGAAAAACAGTATATCCCTCTAAACTAAGTGATGATATCTCTTGTGCGTTGAGTGGGGAAGCATGGATCAAAAGCAGTTCCCTGGAGAGAGATGCATTATAGTAATGTTAATTTATTATATATATGAATAATAGTTAACAATTTGGTGAGAAGAAGAGTGAAAGACATTGGATCCTTATGAGGGAAGTGGTGTTGTTTTGTTCCCCTTCGTCTTGGTAGGAAGAATAGGTTTGAGCAATTTGTTGAACAGCTTTTGAAATGGAGCATGATGACGTGTTGGGCATTGCATGAGTTGATTCAGGGTGTTGGGTTTGGTAAGGGTTCGAGCGAGCATGAGCTTTGCCACGTGTGCCTCGATCGACAGCCTCTCGAACTCATCCAACAGACTGCTCTGTTCGTCACCAAACCTCGTCCAAACAGTTGCCATTGTCTTTGTCCACTGCAACTTCACTTTCATCGTCTCACTTGTTTATAACTCACATTCCCCTGTTTTTACTTTTTACTGTTTCTTCCTTTCTTTCTACTACTTTTGTTAGCTTCAAGATTGGTTCTTTCAGGAGTCCTCCTTATCTTAACAAAGTATCGGATTCATCAATCTCATATTTTTCCGTGAGGTCATACTCCCAGCTGTTCATGTTGCTGTTCCAAAATCATTTTTCTCAACAAAATTAAAAAATCACACGGTTTTGGAAAGCTAAATTTTTAAGAGGCAACGATAGAGCATGACAGCAGGAGACACAGAAGTAGCATATGGAAAATATAGTTTGTTTCACAGCTAGAAAACTCGTATGTTAAGTATTTTCCTGTTTTTGAGAAACAGTTTTGACTTTTAGCAGTAGTTTCGTTTTTTTATTTTTTTTTTAAAATTCAAAATATATTCAGTAAATGTTGTTTTCTACTTTCTATTAATGAAATTTTAATAAATAATACAAATTTTTTTATTTTTATTTATTTTTAAAATAATTTTTAAATAATACTTACTAATAAGTTTTTTTTTTCTTTTCAAAAACAATTTTTAAAAATTATACTTAAAATTTTTTTAAAAAACTAAAAAGTAAAACTAAATCAATCAATTTCATAATCTTATTGGATGAAATTATGTTTTTCAAATAAATGTTCTGTTATTTCCTTAAATTTGGCCCTATTATATTGCAAAGTTTAATTTGTATAGGCCCAAAAAAATATTGGGATACGTTCGGATCTTATATAACTTTGTAATCCAAAAGCTATATATATATATATATATATATATATATATATATATATATATATATATGCAACGCTTTATTCTTTCTTGCCCGGAAGAAAATATGTTTTGTCCTTTCCATGTTTCTTTAGGAAGATAATGTGCCAAAAAAGTTGTACAAAAGGTCATGTATAATGATTTAATTTCTGCATTCGATTTTGGTTATTTTCTTCTTCTATCATTGATATAGATTGTATTTTCAAGTAGGTTTAGTGTATCAATTCTACGGGTGAGTAAAAGTTATCCTCTAGGATTTCATTCTCTTCTTTTATATCCTTGTCACGATCATGGGTCTATACTGTTTTGATTTCTAGGAGACAGTAAACAGCTGTCGTTAATGTAGTATGGATTATGAATAGATCTCATGAGATTTATAATCGTTATGTAGAATCATATTGATGGCGGTTACGTCAAGTTGGCTAGGTTAGGTTGTCATCAAGTAGACATCGGGTTGGGTCGCTAAGATCCACTCCAACCCACAAGCCCTCTAGACTCGAGGTCCTACGGGAGCGACGAGTCTAGAAGTCGAGTTAGCTTACCTAGATCCACTCTAGTCTAGAATGTTCAAAATTTCTACAAATCTCTAATGAACATTTCTACTTTGCTATCTAACTTCTCTTTGCGTTCGCACTTTAGTTTTCCTATTAGATTTTACTCATTTCTTGATGTTGTATTTGCATATTGTTGCGTGAATTTTCCATGCACTTATTTTTACTCAAGTTTGCATTAGGGTCAACTTTTACTCGGGACAACCTGAAATGCAACTCATGTTTGCATCAAGGTCGATTTTTACTCGCGACGACCTGTAATGCAGCTCAAGTTTGTGTTAGGGCCCACAATGATTTGTAATGCAACTCAAGTTTCCATTAGGGCCAATTTTTACTTGTGACAACATGTAAGGAGAAGAGTTTTGGAATTCTTCTCATTTGCTACAAACCTTAACCCTAATTGTCATCACACCATACAATTGTAGTTATACTCATTTTTCCATTAATATCATTGGTAAAAGAAAACCCTTAACACTTAACACCTAATTCTTTTTATACAAAGAACAATACAAATAACATAGCAACCCTTCAATCGTCACATTAATCAATCATATAATTAAAGTTCTTCATTGTTTAATCATCAATAGCATTCATAGAAACAAACAAACAAGTCAATCTCATCTAACACAAACTTCATCCCTAGGGAGGTTTAGGGTTCACCTCCATTGCCCTATTTCTTATATATGTCTATGTATAAGCTAATCTCACTCCCCTTTACCTTGAACTCATGTTTGTGTCACAACCAATTTTTACTTGCGACGACCTGTAATGCAACTCAAGTTTGCATTAGGGCTGATTTTTACTCTCGACAACTTATAATGCAACTTATGTTTGCATTAGGGCCGATTTGTACTCACGATATTAGGGCTTATTTTTACTAGTGACGACTTGTATTGCAACTCATGTTTCCATTGGTCAATTTTTACTCACGACAACCTATAATGCAACTTTTGTTTATATTAGAGTCAGTTTTTACTCATGATGACCTGTAATGCAATTGTTGTTTGCATTTGGGTCGGTTTTTACTTGTGACAACCTATAATGCAACTCAAGTTTGCATTAGGACCGACTTTTACTCTTGACAACTTGTAATGCAACTCACGATTGCATTAGGGCTGGATTTTGCTATCGATGACCTGTAATGCCACACACAATTGCATTAAGCTCGAAATTTAGTTGCAATGACCTGTTGCATTGGGGCCGATTAGCCATGTGCCAACCTGTGTTGTGCATCCTTTTAGGAAATGTCATATGATCTCTAATGTTAGTCCAAAACAGATAATGATATCAAATTGAGAAAAACTCTTTATATAAACAATTATGATTAAGAAAAATATCAACTCAGGTTTATAGATTGTAGATTATTAATTAATTTTTTAATACACATACGTTACTATTAAAAAAATTTATAGATGTACAATGTTAAATATATTAATTCGTTTAATTACTTAGTGGTTATTTTTATACATGTAAGTTCAACATTAATCCATATTTAAATATAGCATTAAAAATATAATTAGGTTTTTATTGCTTGCGATTCACACATGTAAGACATCTTTACCCCTAGATCTCATTTGAGATCTTAGAATACCTTTTTGTGGATCTTATATAATGTTACCTGTGTTCTAAGATTTTTTTCTTTTATGGGAAGATCTCATATTTAGGATCTTAAGATATTCTGTATGAGTTTTGCAATGAGACCCACTATTTAAATTTTATTTGTAATTTATTTTTTGAAAAATATTAAATTTATTTTAAAAGATAAAATTAATTAATTAATTTAATAAAAAATAAAATAAATAAAATTATATTTAAAATAAAATGCAAAGTTAATAAAAAGAGCATACACATTTAGAAAATAAAAATGTATATATACTAAATAAAGAAAATGAACATGCACATTTATAGTTCATAATTACAAAATCTTGTACAAGACATTGATCTATATCTCAATTTTTACTCTAACAATATATCTTTTCCAATCTAATTAGTTAGGATTAACACAATTTAATACATTTAACTAAGTATTTTTATAAAGGATGTAAGAGGGAGTACAAATAATCTCTAATACAATTGACGAAAAGTTCGACATCTTAACATGTTAATTAGAATTTGATTGGTGGTTATGTGTGTCGATAACAGGCTTTTTTTTGTTAGGAAAATGTGGATGACATGTTATTCAAATGAAAAGTTTGATAGTTCATTCTATAGTTGACTCTGTCTAATTTGTTTGATATAAGTATAAGCTTTATTTAAAAAATGGCTTAATTGAGTTTTATTATCTAAAATTTGATTAAATTTTATTTTTGTTCATAAAAATAAAAAATAAGTTTTTCTAACTAGTTAAATTTAGTTTTTGAAAATAATGAAAAGCTGAAATTTCCAAAAAAAAAATTATTTATAATTTTTAGAAATAATAAGAAAAATTTAGTTAAATTTCAAAGACTAAATATTTAATCAAGTCTGAAAAGATATATTTCTTATAATAAGCCTATTAAATAAGATGAAAATATAAACAAATAGATTGTGTATAAATTAATAAAAGTAAATATTTAAATAGACTAAAGTATATAATATCAAATTATTATTGCAAATAATTTAATATAGTGTAGTAATTACTTTACTATTATCATTATAGTATTTTTATTTATTTTAATAGATTGATATTCACACACAAAAAGAATATTGATGAAAAAGTTTAACATATCTTTTAAATGACTTGAAGCTTAGTATATTTAATTGACAAACTTTTAGAAGAGAAAATAGAATATATCATAAGTGTTAAATAATTTTCAAATTATTATTTAATTAAATTACATATCCTTACATATATTATGATTTTATGTAAATTTTATATTATTAACACCTTTTTAATTATTTAATAATGTGAAATTACATTAACAATACGTAATCTTTAACTAATAATTATTCAATAATGTAATCTCTTATAATTTTATATTTGGATGGTTGAAGTCATTTTACATCAATAAAAATTTTAATGAGTTTTTTAAAAAATATAAAATAAACTTTTAAATAGATTAATGAATCAAACTAAACTTATACAAATTAGATTTATAATAGATAACAGAATAAAAATGACCTCCAAAATGGGGTGAGATACAAAAGAAAAAAATGCCTAAAGAAGAACATTGAAGTGAGGAAAGAAGCCCATGAATGGAGATACGTGGAAATTGCTCATTGCACTCATTATTTTATCCACATTTACATCCTCCGAAAAGTTCACGGACCCGAAATGCATCTTCATAATGGGTCAATCTCTCTCTAAAATTAACACATATTTTAATTTAAAGTAATATAGATTTCTATAATAAAAAATTTATATGTTTTTCATTTCATTTTTTTTATTACTCTCTCACAAATTATTATTGAAGAGTAAAAAATTTACAAATTTTTACTCTTTGACAATCGATTTCCGTAGAGTAAAAAAGAATTTACAAATTCATTAAGTAACTAATGAATTAACTACACTAAATAACTATACCATATGAAATTAATTATACTAACCAAATATTTAATTAAATTATATTAAAATATAATAAATATATAATTATTATACTACATGTATATACTAATCAAGAGGTGAGGAGAGAGAAGAGAGAAGACATACCAAAAAATAAGGTAGGAAGAGAGGAAAGAGAGTGTGGGTAAAAAAAATTATTTAAAAGAGAGAGGAGAGAGAATAACTGATTAGGAATAAAATGAAAATTTAAAAAAAAATTAAAAATTAGGTGAACAAAGGGTAATATTAATTGAAATTTCAAACTTTTAGAGTTGCTCATGCATTGCATTTCGAAGGTGTATTTTTTATTTTAGATAACTTTTGGAAGGTGTTATGTGGAAATTATCCTCTTAATAAGGTGTAGGGGGAACATTCTGAGTAACCCATTCTCAACATAAACCCGGCCCATAATGGCGTGTGCTCGTTCTTCGTTTCGTTGTAGTCAGAGAGAGAGAGAGAGAGAGAGAGAGAGAGAGAGATTGTGTATCTTTGTTGAAACAGACCACGACCGCGTCAAGTCTTCCCTTTCTTCTTTTCGTAATTCCCAATTCACAAAATCTACGTTCCAATTCAATTCCAAACCAAATTAAAAAAAAAAAAAAACCCACAATTTTCTCAGCTTCTTCTTCCTTCTCTTTCAGATTCCATTCCAAAGGTCCTTCTTTTCATTTTTATTTCATTCTATTTTATAATTTCCAGTTTCTCCATCCGTTTTCCCACTACCACGCCACCCACTGATTTCTCTCGAAAAGGGGTTTCGTCTGATTTCTCTTCCTCTATTCTTTCTCTGTTCTTTTCTATCCTCAACGTTCCTTCCAATTTTTTGTATTAAAAAGAAAAATCAAAGGTGTGTTTGAGGGTGTTGCACATCGATCACAATGAGAACACACACGCTACTAACACTTTTTTTGTTGTCTCTGATGATGTCTGATGTTTCTGACGCTTTCTTTCCTCGGAAACTCCGAGATTTAATTGCCCCTGATCCAACAAACAAGAAAACAAAGGTTAGTTTATCCCTTATGCTTCCTTGCTTTGAATAGCTTCCATGTATAAATTTATTACTCTTTCTTACCATGGTTGAATGAAGTTTTCGCCTTTAGGATCCAGACCCTGTTGATGAAACAAAAATGGTCAAAAAGAATGTTGCTATTTCCCCTGTTCCAGAACCACAACCTTTACCTAAAGTAGAGAATCAAAATGATGACAAAAAACGCAACAATAATTCACCTTCTCCCGTGAGTGTATCCCCTCCATCAAAGAAAAATCATGGTGGTGACCAAGGTAAAAAAAAAGTGAAGCAGGAAACTGATGGCATGGAAGTTTCACATTCTAGCACCAATGAGACTTGTGAGGGGCATAACAAGTGCACAGATGAGGGACACATGCTTGCTTGCATTTTGGAAACTGGTACTCATTGTTCAGCATTGCTTTTGGTTATTCCATTGAGTCTCATCATCATCAATTAATTGTTTGTTTGTTTTGGTGCAAGTTATTAGTTATACTCGTTGTTCTTTGTTTTTATTTGTTCATAATAGGAGGGGGCATTCACTGTTCACACGTAAACATATCAAGGAGAGAATTTGCTTCTCTGACAAATGTTTGCTTATATGTTCAGGATGACTACATTAAAACTGTTCAGTCTCTGGATGATATGTAATTCTAGTTAGATGCTAATCGTGCTATGTACCAAATCAATTGTGTCTAGGTCACTGAATGTTCCAGTTTAGAATATACAACTAGAAGAAAATTAATTGTTATTGAAAAGTGAATGCCGCCACTTAACTTAAGTTACATAACCAAATGGCAATACTATAGAATGTAAATTCAAAGATAACCCTTTGGACAAAGGTTTTGGTTTACTGGCTACAAATTTTTGGGTAATTGAATATGCAATAGTGTGAATGTTGCTGGCACGGATGTTTGTTGGATTTCAGAGCTCTTGATACCTTGTTCTTCTTCCCACACTATTTTTACCTTTTGTACAGCGAAATGGAAAATGGGGAAGAAATTGGAAATAAAGTTCATCCTCGGTTTCTGCCATTCATTGGACAATTTTCTGAAAAGAACAACTTTGATTCAAATAACACAAGTACAGCTGAAACAAATTATTGAATTTAATATGGTTTTAAATTTATCACTGATTCAAAAATTATTGCCTATCCTTGTGGGATAAGGATATTATTGTTCGTTTTAGGTTTCTGTTTAATTTTTGGCGTTTTTTAGAAATGCAATAATTTAGATTGGCAAGGAAGTTTTAACAAATTTTAAGGTTAGTTCATAATTCAATGTAAAATGGAATGTGTTCTTTAAATCTTTATAGTTCTTAGTTTATCTAATGAAATTTTAGTTTAATGATAAGTTTTTTAAGTAAAATTTGCAAATTGTTTCTTTAAGAAATTTTAAAAAAAGGTGAAAGAGAGAAAGGGAAACAGAATTAAGGAAACTTTTGATGTGAATAAAATATTTCATTTGAACTACTTTTGACATAGAAGCTAACAGTATGATATTAGATTGCCTAATTTTTCTAAATTGAAATACTACCTCTGTCCCTAAACTATAAGACAAATTTACGTAATTCTCATTTCTTAAGAAAGTTGGTTAATCTAGTTGAAAACATTAAATTTAAAGTTAACTTTCAAACTACCCTTAACTTTATTAGAATATGTCATCTTTCTCTTTTCTCTTAATCACTTTCTACCTAATTAATCAATGCATTTTAATCATATCTAATCTTCACAAGAAAGAAAAGACATTTATTATAAAGTAACTAAGGGTATTTTCATAAAAAAATAATTAATGTACAAAGCAACTTGAAAAAGAGTCTTGTAAAAAAGGATTAAGGAACTTTAAAATTGTATCGTACATTTAGGAACGAACACTAAATTTTAAAACTGGTCCATTTGATTCTAGTTATTTGTATTTATAGTCCTTCTAACCCCTCTCCTGTAGCCTTTGGTATCATAGTTGAGTGAATCAATTCTTAGTTGTAACAATTTTGATGATACACTAAGTAAGTAGATTTTAGAAAATTACAAGAGAAGGTTTTTCTTTGGTAGTTGAATTTCAACTATTAACTACTTGTAACTGTTATGAGACCACTGATTAATTAATCAAGTGTATTCTGTGTGGTGCACTAATCTCATAATCTCTTCCTTTTCCTTGTCTGTTTTTACATTGTTCTTCTTCTACTTCTACACAGAACCAGTTAAGTCAAATAGTGGTTATGATGATGCCATGACAGTATGACTGTGGCACATTGTAGTAAGTATCACATGATACATAATTTGTATTGCATGATTCGATACGATTCTGTAGCCCAGCGATACGAATTGCACGCATGATTGCTTCTGTGCAGGAATTGTAAACCAAATCCCATGAATTGGTGCAAAATAGTGTTTTTTTGGTGAATTGCACCATTGTTTTCAAATCGGTTGCGCCTCCAAATCGGGTTGGGTTATGCATGACACAGTTCTGGAAAACCCTAAAAGAATATTTTTGGAAAATTGGGGAAAAAGAGAAGGAATCAGCCATTCTTTTTTCCCTCTAATGACACCTAGGCCCACCTTGGTTTTCACTTTTCTCGCCGTTGGACTCCTTCACATTCTCATTTCTCCATGTATGTTCATTATGTTATTCTTTTCTCTGTTCCTCTTGGTCATGTGTAACGCATAATAAATCTATGACGGTGTTGGTGGCCCCTCTCCAAAAAATCTAAGTGTTGGTTGCTATCGTTTATTAAGCTATTTGGAGTACTGCATATTTATTTTTATTTTGCTGCTGGTCCCTTGTCTCTACACGTGCTGACTAAGTTTCTGCAGATGGGCCTTCAGTTAACCTTTAACTTTCTCTAACCGAGTCCATGTTGTGTGATCTATGTAGCTGACCTTATTTAGTGGGGTAAGATTTATATGTTCTGTTACTATTTGGTGATGATGCGGCATTCATCTAAACATGCCATGTCAAATTGGTTGCTGATGTGGCAATTCTAAATGCATGTCACATCATCATTAAATAGCAGGGACCATCTTAAAAAAATATGATGACCTAAACCAAAAATTGTATGACGGATTAAAATCAAAATTTGCTATATTTATATGTAGGGACTAAACATATTTAATCCGTTGTTTAATTTTTAATCAATAAATACTGTCTAAGTGGTGGAGCTAGTTCATGAACAGGGACCAATCCTCTGCTTGGGAGACTAGATCAGGTCTAAGTTGTGGAGCCACAAATCCCATTGACTTTCATTTAAGAAATAATTTCTTGCTAGACACAGACTATACTTCTATACTGGACTATTGGTCAGTTTTAGCTCAATCTGTTGAGCCAGTGGATCTGATTCAGCTTGCTTTCTGAACTTGATTGTTAGTTGTATTTGGATTTGTGGCTTTTGGTCCTTGGTCATCATGTGAAGAAACAGTGCAAGCAATATTGCGGCACGTGCCTCTATTTTGTGTGCCATTCATTAATACAAGATTCCTTTAGCACCCTTTGTTTTTATGAGGGTACTGGTATTGTGATAGCTGTATTTATACTTCTAGTAAGTGGAAGTTGTTAAGGTGTACTGAAACATGATACTTTTATTGAAACTATAGGTCAATCATTTATAATAATGTAGTATTTTCACAAAAGTCAACATTATGAACTTATTATTTTATTCATTCCTTGTAAAAACAACCAGATTCCAAATACTTGATTGTTCTTGTTCACAATGGAGGAGATGGCATCATCAAAGTGAGGCTTCGTACTGATTTTGAAAATATCCTTCAAGGTGTAGAAGTTGAGAAAAATAAAACAGAAAAGGTATCAGTCACTATATCCTAAGCTGACCTATTTTTTCCTCCTTAATTGATGTTTTTTATTTACGAATCAAGGTATTAAGTAATTCTTCATAACCCTTTTAACTGCAGCTAAAGCCTGACATGCACTGCTTCCTAGTCACTGTTTGCTGCCTTAACTTTGTTTATTTATCAGAAATAGCACTTAACTCAGCAATATTTTAGGCAAACAAAACATCATCTGTTAAAAATATCATCTAAGACTTGACCACAAAGAGTTTTGGATAAATAATCCACTTAATGCTACGAAGTGAAGCAGGCATCATTTTCAAGACTTGCCAAGCTATGAAATTTTAGAATCTTATAGTTCATTCAGATGTATGGAACAGATGGAAATGTAACAGTTATTAAGCTATGAAGTAGATTGGAAAGGACACTAATGAGTATTCCTCCACTTATGTCGGGTTAAGAGAATCACATATCTTTTAAGATAGAAAGGGAAGTAAGGAAAAGATTTTGTTTTAATAACTTTAAAACTTCTCCTTATGACTAGCACTTGGCAGGAGAATCTGAATGTTTATTTAAATCCCATGCTAATTTCTCTGCATTTTCTTTACTTCAATCAAAGAGGTGTAGGCCAAAAGTGTTGTGTTTCTTAGGAGCACATCATTCAATTTCTATTATCCATTCCAATATTGTTTTGGCTGTTACATTATTGTTTATTTCAGTTCATTTTTTTCAACTTGCCCAAAAAATACAATACTCTTGAAACATTGAAATTAAAGGAATTCTGATTATAGTGTTTGCTTATATCCTTCTTATATTAAGAAAGGAATTCTTTTACGTATTTTGTGAAATTAAATTTTGGAATTTACAAGTTCAGTCAATTGTTATTTCACCTCCTGCTCTGTCACATACTTCTGCAATCTTCATTATCTGGCTTACACTTGTTTTTCTTTGCACCTCGGGCTAGGAAGAACAGGGCAATCTTTCATGGAAAATGCGCTTATCTCCTCCTGTTGGTTTTTGTAGTAGCTGTCTTAAATATCATCTGTTCAATCTTATGTGTTTTCTGTATATTGTTTTAGATGTTTAGTTTCATAAGTTTTGTGAGAAAATAAATTAATGACTAAAATTTCTTTGCTGCTCTCTCAATTACGTATAGTATCTAGACTTACTGCTTCTGTACTCTCGTTTTTCAGGTCAACATCACATGGAGTAGCAGTGGAAGTACCCAACTGACTCTAAATGCTGGAAAAGCAGATTGTGTGCTTCACGTCATTACTCGGACACCTGAGGAGAATTTCTTTCTGCGTCTCCCTTCTTATGACAAAATTTTAACACCAGTAAATGGTGCCTATTTTGTCATAGTGATGGTACTATTCTCTGGAGCGACCTGGGCTTGCTGCGCATGCAAGAAGAAACGTCATGATGAGATTCCTTATCAAGAGCTTGAAATGGCACTGCCCGAGTCTGTTTCAGCTACCAATGTGGAATCCGCGGAAGGTTGGGATCAGGATTGGGATGATGATTGGGACGACAATGTGGCGGTGAAGTCACCAGCAGCACATGCTGGAAGCATCTCAGCCAATGGTCTTACTTCTAGATCTTCAAACAAAGATGGATGGGAGAATAACTGGGATGATTAGAGTTACGAGCGCAGGCAAAAAGTTAAAGAAAATGATATATTGATCTCAAAGTGGAAAAGGGGAAAGAGGTGGAAGCAGAAAGGAAGGTGAAGCATCAGAATTAGTGAAGATTCAGAGTAAGGGATGTAACAAATGTGGCTGTGCTGGGGCTTAATTTTTATGCATGTCCATGCAAGGGACAGGAAGAAAAGAAAAGAGGAAGTGTAATAGTTTTAACACATTGGATTTTTTGTATGAACGTGTAACAGTGAATTCCCTGGCCCGAACGTGAGACTAAAGAAAGAAACTGTAAATGAAATATAGAAGGTAAAGTATATTTTAGCTTTAACAAATTTACATCACAGCATTCTGGTGATCGCAAAAAATGAAATCTTTTTGTTATTATTTTCGGTAACTGAGGTTATTTTCTCTTCAAACTTCAGAGGTGTTTTAGTTAGTGAAATGTTGGACTCAACTTTTTCATACTTATGTACTGTTTGTAGGTTCATTGTTTTATTTTTGGAAATGGCTTCACCTAATTTGTTGTACCTTATGATATCAGTGGGAGGAATGAAATAAGGAATTACGGTGAACTTGGAGAATAGGTCTTATGCAGAGTAGGGGTGTGAATATCCAGGTCAGGCCTAGCCTGTTACGTCACTATCTTAATATTTTTTAATGGATCTGCTTGTGTCAATCTGTAAAATAAGGCAGTTGTTATACTACATTTTCTTTACCAATATTTTCAAAGGAAAGTAGGAAACCCCTCTGCATTTTCTCCATACATTAATTCCCCCTAATTTCCCTCTCTTGTATACGCTAACAGAAAGTAACCTGTGGACTTCACAGTTCACTTGATTTATTGATGAAAAAATAGGATAAAAGTGCTCTTTTCTTCTTCACAGCTCTTCCTCACGCTCATGCTCATGAATGGTTGTTCCCTACCAGCAATGGATCCATGTTTTGTTAGTGTAGTTGTTTATGGAACCACATTATTTATATTTCAATCTCTGCAAATTTGAGAGGAACTAGGAAGGACTTTTAAGTGAGGGGTAATTATGTCTCTTTGCACATTTTTAACATCCTAAGTTAACGGACTATGTGGAGTTTGCAATGTAATAAACCAGAGCTGAATGGTCCATGTGTAATTTGGTCTTTTTAAAAAAATTACTACTTTTGTTAACAAATGCAGCTATAAAGGGTTCAAGATTTAGATAACAAAGCCTCATCATCTTGATAGTTGATACCTTGCATCCAAAAGGGACTTTATCCATTCAAACGATGCGACATGGACGTTCTTTTTCCATGCTTTTGTTTATGCTTATGCGGTTCTGCCTCTTCCTTTCTTTCAAGGCGGAAAGGGACACTCCATAACGTAAACATAAATCAAAATCGTTGAGCTTCAATCACATGAGACTTTAGTTTTGCTTTTTCCAAAAAAAATAAAAGCAAACAAAATTGGTAGACAGATGGCTTAATGGCTAATTCCAACAGCTACGTCCAGTTTATAACAGATGCAGATATACTCGCTAAAGTGCTTGAGTATCTGTTTTAATATCCATTAAATTTTTATTGCTGAATTCATCCGTAGATATCCAACACATAAGCGAAATATTTTTTCATCCTTAACTCACTATATAATACACCCAACACTATAGGTACTGTTCTGAGAGGTTTTTAGTTTTAAAATTTTTAAAAACAAAAATTAATTTTGTTTTTAAGTTTTTAAAATTTTAAAAATAACATTGTTTTTGTTTCTAAATTTAAAACATTATTTTAAAATCTTAACTAAAACATTAGTTGAAGGTAGCGATGACGATCGTTGAATGTAACGGTCGGTTATTGACGATTAAAGGTGGTGATTACTGGCTAGAGGTGGCAACCAGTGATCGCTAGTCGGATGTGGTGGTTGGTGACCATCGGTTAGGGGTGACAGTCGGAAGTGGTGTCAGTGACCGCCGATCGGAGGTGGCAGTCAGCGACCGCTGGTCGAAGGTGACATCCAATGACTGTCAATTGAAGATGGCTGTCGGTGACTGCCGGTCAGATGTGAAGATCGGTCGATCAGATATGACGATCGATAACTGCTGGTCGGAGGTGGGGATTGATGACCGTCGGACACAGGTGGAGGTCAGTGACTTCTGGTTAAAGGTGGAGGCCGATAACCATCGGTTAGAGGTGATAGTGACCAGTGATGTCAAGTAATGTTTTTAAATAAAAACAGAAAAAAAAAATTTAAAAACCAAATTTTATTATTTTTAAAATTGAGTGAAAATTGTTTCAAAAATGGGGAAAAAAGCAAAATACAATTATTTTTGTTAAATAGGTTCTTGTTTTAAAAATACATTTCAAAACTAAAAATCAAAAACTCAAAACTATCCCAAAGGGTCTTAGATTTATTTTTTTTTTACAAAATAAAATGGTAGTTACTCATATGACCAATTGTTCTTTACGTGCAAGTACTACTTAAGGTGTAGTGTTATTAGATTACACGGGATGGCCAAAGACTTTTTAATAAGAAATGAGGCGCGTGTTATTTACAAATTTTAAACCGTGATTAATATATTTTATTTTTTTAAAATACCCTAAAAATACACTTTCTATTTGATATATCTTATAATAAGGTAATTAATATTTTTGTATAATTTAACACCTATACACTGCTAATATAAAATGATTTTACAGTGACGGTTAATTAGAATTATTTATTTTTATAACTTTTAAAGTATTAATTGTAAAATTAATAAGTTTATCATATATAAAATGTTGTGATTAATTGTCGTGTAAACTTTCTTACATAGATAAAGTATAAGTGTTTTTTTTTTATATCTCTCCAAACCTACTAATTATATTATGCTTTCAAAATTTCACAATATTCTAAAAATGTATTTGAAAATAAAAATTTTAAAAAATAGTTTTCAAAATGTGTATTTATATTTTGGAAAAGTAATTTCCAAAATTATGTTTAAAAAATGAAGATTATGGAAAATATTTTTTAAAATGTACATTTATATTTTTAAAAAGTAATTTTAGCAAGAGTCTCTTTTATTATTGGAAAATATTTTCCGAAAAATATGTAAGCCCATCCATTTGAGTTTGCAGTCATATAATTTATAAAGTTTTTTTTTTTTCGTTGATCCTCCTAAGTTTAAGATAGTGTCAGTGAGTCTACGAGACATGCTACTTCCTTAGTAAAGGGTTTCCCCTTGTAAGGTCCCATGACAACTGGTATGAGAAGCGATTGTTTTCACTCTATCCGACATCTTCAAGATTACTCGAATCAATTGTAGTCATATCGTCTTGATTTACTCTAAGTCCGGTTAAAAGGTCTATTTGCGATATACTAAGGATCCTAACAGATCACTCCTCAAAAAGAGAACTGAGATTTTCCTAACAGATCCTAACACAATAGGAAGGATTTGGAGTTTGCATCCCTAGGGTGAAATTGTCCACACCATAACTCACTCACGTGCCTTATATGCTTGAGATCACTCCTCAAAAGAGAACTGAGATTTTCTTAACAGATCCTAACACAATAGGGAGGATTTGGAGTTTGCATCCCTTGGGTGAAATTGTCCACACCATAACTCACTCACGTGCCTGTCCAATCAATTGAGCGACCCCTAATTGTTATTTCTATTTACAAGGTTTGTTATTACACTCCTATTTCATATTTATTTATTTAAAATACCATAATTACTAATATTTTAAATATATTTACTCCCCCTTTTTCGAAAACTAATATTGTTCTCCCGCTTGTTATTTAAAATTCCGTACCGCATGTTTACACTTTTTTTGGGCAAAGTGAACTCAATCAACTCATATATATATATATATATATATATATATATATATATATATATATATATATATATATATATATATATATATTGATTAAGGGTATAAGGGAACCATGAACCATATACAATGTATCCGCAAATACCATAAAAATAGAAACCTGAATATTCCATGGTTCCATGATTACAAGCTATTTACACGAATAAAGCTCATATAATAGAAATTAACTATGCAGCATTTTTCTGCAAAATGATATACCAGTATCAGTAACTGACAATTTACGTTGATTATCTATCCCTTTTCAACTTGAATATATGCCGGTTGTTCCTCTTGAATTTCTTATCACATGCACGTTTACCTGCCTCTGCTCCGCATGTTCTTTTGCATGCGTTTGGTCCCCTCTAGCATGTTCCGTAAATGAGCCAGTTTGCACCTGTGTAAACAAAAAGAAAAGGCACAAAATTAAAAAAAAAAATCTTAAATTTAATATTTTTCTGTCCGATTACCTTTATATGCCACGAGAGACAATATTCAAATGTCTCAAAGCTACAGGACATTTAAAAATAAAGTTTCCGAGTGTTTCAATAAACATGTAAGTCTAGATTAACTCCAAGTCCTTTGAAATCAAGTGGAGCACTATTCAATCAATATTCAAAAACTACTTGAACAATGCTCAAAGTGTCAAGCATAGCAGGTCTATGTCAAAATTTAACCAACAAAAAGCATGTGTGCTTCTTTTGTCTAATAAAAAAAGTCCACAATTAGGTCCACCGATATTGCACACAAATCTGTTTAAGCCATGGGTTAAAATTGGAGAATTTATTGGAAAATTTATCCTAACATATCTCAGCTGAATATTTAACTTGAAATAATATATTTAGCTCTTACATTATCTCTTGTATACAATTAGCATATCATGCACATATTTTATAGTTGATCTTTCCACAAATGATTAAGAGAATATGTTGTATATAATAATATTAATGTGAAAGACAAAAAGTTTATTCCATACTCTTTTCTTTATGGCATCAGAGCAGAGACAACTTTTCTTGATGCTACTCTGATATTCTTTTTTATTTTTTTGCCATGGCTGAAAAAGATGGCTATAATGAGAATGGGAAGAAGCACACTTCTCTCTTACCATACTATTTGCATCTTCTTCTCATCATCCTAGCATATTTGTTCTATGATTCTGAAGGGAGATAATTATCAAGAAAAGAGAAATCAGTATGTGACATTGAGGATTAGTAGAGTGTTAATTCCTGAACCTAAGCTACAATGATAGAATTTTAATGCAAACTGATGGAAGCTTAGGTTGACACTGATGGAAGCAACTAATGCAGACTCTTATCAAATGTGGCATTGATGTCTTGGACATCCATCTCCCCATATAGTTGGTCTTCTTCTTGATGTTAGCAGTAATGATAGCTATAATAATAAAGATGAACCTTGTGCTATTTGTTTTAAAGCTAAACAGACTTGTGCATCATTTCCTCTTAGTTCTAACCATGCAGTTGCATTGTTTGAATTAATTCATTGTGATGTATATGAGATTCGTACAATGTTCCATCTTTATGTGGTGCCTCTTATTTTTTAACTATTAATTATTAATAACCACTCTAGAGGGGTTGAGATTTATCTAATGACTAGTAAAACTGAGGATACAAAACTTGTTCAGAATTTTTGTGCAATGGCTCAAACTCAATTCAATAAGAAGGTAAAATGTATTCGTAGTGGTAATGGGATTGAATGTACATCCTTGGGAGATTATTTTTCTGCACATGGTATATTGTTTGAAACATCTTGTGTTTGTACCCCCCAACAAAATGGGCAAGTCAAATGGAAATACCAAGATATTCTTAATGTAACTTGTACTCTTCAGTTTCAAGCTATTTACCCATTGAGTTTTTAGGTGAATGTATTCTTATGACTGATTACCTTATTAATCGTACCCCTACTTTTGTTCTCTTGGGCAAAACCCCATATCACATTATTTTTTGTCACAACCCCATCTAAGATCACATTAAAATCTTTGGGTGTCTTTGCTTTGCTTCTAAGATTCCTCGTAACCACAACAAGTTTGCTGCTTGAAGTCGTAAGTGCATTTTTGTTGGGTATCCTTATGGGAAAAGAGGTTGGAGATTATATTACCTCAATACTAGGGAATTCTTTACCTCTCAGGATGTTGTTTTCTATGAGAATCATTTTCCATGTAGTCATAATCCAACTTCTACTCCACCTTTAGTAGTTTTCCTCATCCTACAATTTAAGACATGGCCTTGGTAACCTTTACTTCATCATTGGGCTCCATACTCTCACCACCTACCCCACAAACTGTCATGTCTTCCAATTCACCTATTGAACAAACACATATTATGCCTTCATCATCCAATAGGACTAATGAGTTAATTAATGAGGCTTTGGAAGTAAAAGGGAGCGATTTTGTCATGTTGGAATATCATACTTCGACTTCCTATGATGGTTAACTTTGATGCAGCTCAAGAGACTGCCACCCATCTATATGTTTGCATGAATACGTTTTTCATACAACCCATGTCTAGATTTTACCTCTTCCTCATCTACTCCCCATCTTCAGGTACGTCTTATCCCATAGTTAATTATGTGACTTACAATACTTACTCTGTTTCCTATGCTCATATTTTTGTCGTAGTAACTACAAGACATGAACCAACATGCTTCTTTGAGGCATTTCTTTCTCCTTCTTGGCATTACGCCATGTGTAAGGAGATTGAGGCTCTTGAAAAAAATAGTACATGGACTCTTGAAGATTTACCCCCTGAAAATAAAAGTATTGGGTGTAAATGAGTATACAAAATCAAATACCACACTAATAGGACTATTGAATGACACAAAGCATGTCTTGTTATTCTAATCACCAAATTGTGGATATCAACTACAATGGGATGTTTGCTTCACTTGCCAAGATGGTCTTAATTTTTGTTCCTTGCAGTTGTCGTTGTTCAAATAAATGTTCACAACGCCTTTCTTCAAGGTGATCTAGATGAAAAAGTATATATGTCACTTCCTCCTGGGTTTGCTGGTGCTTCTCCTAGAAAGGTTTGTAGATTGTAGAAATCTATATATGGTGTTTGACAGACCCATCGTAATTGGTTCTCTAAGCTTACTTCTACCTTGAAGTCCTTTGGCTTTGTTCAATCTTATGCTGATTACTCATTATTTTCTCTTGCACGACATGGTATCATTATTCATACTATTGTGTATGTTGATGACTTGATCATTGCTAGAAATGATTTTGCAATAATTGATAATTTCAAAGCTTTTCTTAGCACTTGCTTTCACATGAAATATTTGGGAGTGTTAAAATATTTTCTTAGTATTGAGATAGCCCGTGAACCTAATGGCTTATTTCTTTCTTAATGTAAATATGTACTTGATATTATTTTTTAAGTTGGTTTGCTTAATGCAAAATCTTGTGATTTTCCCATTGAACAAAATCACCAATTGGCTCTTGCTACAGGTCTTGATTACACTCATCCATATAGTTATAGATGATTAGATGGTCGCTTGATAATTTATCTCACCATCACTTGCCCGGAGCTTTGTTATGTTGTTCCCACTCTAGCCTAGTTTATGCAAAGTTCTAAAGAAGTCCATTAGAATGTTGTTATCATAGTTCTTTGTTATTTAAAAGGCAATCTCAAGCAAGGTCTTTTACTTTCTAAGGATTGTGCTTTACATCTTATTACTTATTGTGATTCTGGTTGGGCCACATGCCTTTTAACTCGTCGCTCTCTTACTAGCTACTTCATTATGTTGGGTGCCTCTCGTGTTTCTTGGAAGACTAAAAAGCAACCAACTATTTCGCGATCATCTATAGAGGTTGAATACCGCTCTTATGACCATTGTCTGTTGTGACCTTATTTGACTTCATTTATTAAGTCTCTTGGTGTTCAAAATTCAAGACCTATATGTCTCTTTTGTGATAGTCAAACGATTTTATCTCTATATTGCTGCAAATCTTGTTTTTGATGAACACACTAAGCACATTGAGGTTGACTGCCATTTTGTTTGAGTTTAGATTCAAGCTAGCAACATCACTCATTCTTCACAAGTTGGGCATTTGGAATCTTCATGCTTCAACTTGAAAGGGAGAATCCACAACTGTATCTTAGCATATCTCAGCTGAATATTTAATTTGGAATAGCATATTTAGCTCTTCCATTATCTCTTGTATATAATTAACATATCACATACATATTTTATAGTTGATCTTTCAAAAAATGATTAGGAGAATGTTGTATATAATCCATTGAATATTAATGTGAAAGAAATAGAGTTTATTTCATACTTTTTCCTTCAGAATTTCTTCTTTTACTCTTGTAATTTTTTCTCGCACTCCCTTATTAAACCTTTAGAAAGTTCAATCGAAGTAAAAAAAAATTGTTTTGAGAGATAATTTTGGAGGTTTTATGTATGTTAATTGTATGCATTGAGTATTGAGAGGGTTGTTATAAAGTTTAACTTTAAAGGCGTTGTAGAAAGGATTAAAGGAAAGTGTGTGTATAGCTACTATATATTAAATTAGGGCAATAATATTTCAAGCTAGTCACCAGAATTTTTATTACATACCATCTTGTATTAAAATTTTTATTAATCATGAAATGAATTGAGTTGTTTGCTTAGAAAAACAACTATTGTTTGATTGTGTAATTTTGATTTCCATACAAGCCCTAAGAAAACACTGAGAACTTCATATTCCTTAACCTTAAATTTAGGTTTTCAATGCTGAAAATCTTATTAATTGAGTTCCTTTATATTCCAACCCTAGTTTGTTGTCATGTTCTCCTTCAAGCCTAGCTAGATGGGATTTTTTTTTTTTTTGAAAAGCAAACAAATTTGTATATTATATATAGATAAGGATGAAACAAAACATTTCAAATACCCAGTACAATCATCACAAAACAATGAAATTCACATCTAGTGGAATCAACTCCTCCATAACACCTTTACTTGTAGGATTCCACATCTAACGGTAATCAACCCCACAAAAAAACCATCCATCCTCTATAATTACTTCATATTCATAAGACACAAATAGGCTTAATACACCAATAAAAGAAAACATATCCCTTATTAAAACCAAAATATACAGTAACCACTTCCAGGATATGGCATGAATAGTACTCATGATATCCAAAGACTTCACTATTCTATTATTGAAAATAATGGAGTTTCTAGATATCCATATATTCTAACAAACCACATGCCAAAACAAATACTTACATTTCCTTTTGTGTTTTCCTACCATCCAAGAACTAGCTAAGTGAAACAAATGAAGAAATTATCAGGTAATCGTGATACAATACCCATCAAATTCAATATCTTGTACCACATCATCTGAGCAAAAAAGGCATGAAAGAAAAAAATTCTTACTTTTTTTTGCATGATCCTTGCACATGACACATATCTACATATTAGGATGAATAAGAAATCCTCACTTGTGGAAGTTATCAATTGTGGGTAACTTGTTAAGGAGAAGCTTCCAAGAAAAAGCTATTACTTTATAAGGTAATTTTTCCTTCCATAAACATTTAAATAATTGTGAATTTGTGGTTGTCCTATTTCCTTGATTCAATCCATCACTTACGTTCATGTATGCATCTACTACAGAGAACTCACCTTTTTTGTCTGGGTGCCATAGCCAGCGGGCCCGCTCTTGTTGATGAAAAACTGAGTTTTGTAGCATCCCCTTCATAGAGATTAACACCTCCCCCAAGACGAACAACCCCCTTCTCCATTCCCAATTCCACCATAGTGAAGCTGACCTGTATCCACCCATCTCTTTAATTGTTGCCCTCTTATTCACAGCCAACCCAAACATTCTAAGGAAGAGTAGTCTCAATAAGTCACCACCTAACCAATTATGATTCCAAAATAGAGTCTCTTCCTCATCCCCTATCTATCTGCTTTCTAATATTATTATCAAACCAACTTGGTATTTCTGCCACCAAATAGCTTTTCCACCAAATTGAACATTTGGATCACCGTGCAATTTGATATGGTAAATTTTAGAAATCACCATATCTACTACGAAGCACTAAACCCTATATAGCTTTTTTATCAGTCAAGAATCTCCATCTCTATTTAATAAGCAAATTAAGGTTAAACTGCAATAGACACTTCACTCCCAACCCCTTTTTCCTCTTTGGCAGACACAACCTCTTCCAACTCATCCATGCAATTTTATTTTCATCTGCACTCCCTCCCCATATAAATTTACATTGCATTCCCTTTAGTATATTAATCACCTTCCTATGAGCCTTGTAGAATGAAAAATAATATAAAGGAAGGCTTGAGAGTACTAAATTTAACATTTCCAAATGACCGCCGAATGACATATTTTTCCCCTTCCATGCTAAAATTCGCTTCTTAAATTGATCTACTATAGGTCTCCATGCTAACATCAACCTGGGATTAACCCCTACAGGAACTGCCAAGAATTCCTACAAGAACTCCCAACAATTTGAAAAGCGATGAACTCGTCGAGCAATTTAGAAGATATCCCACTGCATGCACGAACAATGGATCCACATTTAGCCCATAAAAGTGGCTTTTATGGAAGTTTACCTTCAATCTAGATATCATCTCAAAACCTCTTAGGATAGTCTTCGAAATCCAAACTATCTTAAAATCTGCTTCCTTCATCAAAATAGTGTCATCGACATATTGAAGCATTGAAAATTTTGCTTCTTCTCCCACTCTGTGAATATATTCACTCCCTTTTAACACTTCTTTTATTTTCTTTAAAATATTTTTGCTTAATTTGAATCCTCTAAGCTAATTTTTGCCTCAAGATGGCCAACGCCTTTATCTCTTCCAATTTTTGTAATCAACCAAGAGGAAAAAAATTACATGGTTGAAAAAATATTACTCCGTGGCAATTCTTGCCTTTGAGAAAAGAGTTGAGAAAGGAGATTTAACCAGGCTTGGTAAAGTACCAAATGTTCCTCAAAGAATAACCTGAATTTTGGAATCTTCAAAAGCAATCATGAAATTTAAGGATTAATATTTGTTATTGTCAAAATAATTCGAGTTAAATAAGTTTTTAGTACCCAATTTACTGTGAATTACAAGTTTTAGTGCATTTGTTATTTATACCTAAGATTAGTATCCAAGTTTTTTTGGTGTTATCTTTAAGAGTAGTAACAAACTTTTATTAAGTGATAAGTAAGTTTATTGACCAAATTTTAATGACATGTATTATTAACTTCCTAAACAAGGTAATCCATGTGAATTGAATTGTCCAGTGATATAATGAAATGTGTCCTTATAATCAATAAAAAAGTTAACTTATCATTTAACATTCTCTTAACCATGGTTATTCTTAAAGATAACAAAAAAAAAAAAGTTAGATACTAACAGTATCTTTATTGATGCACCCTTCATAAATTATGTAAGTGGATTCTATATTTGGCATGTCAACCATTTTTATTTTATCTAATTTAAGAATTTTTTCTCTTTAAATATGTACCCCTTAACAAGTTTGATTATTTAAGTGGGTATGTATTATTTTTGTTTGTTTTTAAGTTAAGCAATAATTATTTATTCAAACAATCATTATTTATTATAATCTTCCTATCATAGTGGTCTTTACTAAATAAGCATCAATTGTTTATTAAAAAAAATTATATAAAGATCACTATGAAGGGAAGATTACAAAATAAATATATATATATATATATTTATTGACATACCTCTTTGCTAAAAAATATCATAAATTTATATTTTTCCCACATCATAAATTAAACAAAAATGATAAAGACAATACAAACTTTCTATTTTCTTTAAGGGTTCAAGAAAGCATAATGCATAATAATTAATTAGCATATTTCAATAAACAACCTGTAAAATAGGTTTCAATATAAAATAAAATGCACTATTTCCTCAAAATTGGAAGCTAGCAATTACTCAATGCAATACTACGAAATACCTGATATTAAACACTTTACCACATGGTAAAACCCGCCTTTCAAAATACGCCGGCAACAAATAAAATTGCGGAGCCGAGAATGGAGGTGCTATGAATTAAAATGCAGTTGATAGCCATATATCTGAACTGTTACACACAAATCCTGTCTCAAGGAAATCAGATTTTCCCAATCCCTTCTGTGCAAAATAAAGAACGAGTTAACGTGCAAATATTATTTTTCTACAAATAAAACATAGCCACAATAACTTTTTATTCCCTCTTAACAAATTAAGAATAATATATTTTCAAATTTTTATTTTTAAAAATAACAAAATTATGGGTGAAACAAACATCAGCATAATATATGTTGATACTAAAAATGCGTTTCAAAAAAAAATGTAGATACTTAAATGTTAATATTAGTCAAATTTTGACGTGCCAAGTATAGAATTATCTAAAAAAGAATTAATACGTCATGCTCTCAAAAAATAATTTACCATGAAAGAAAGTCGATTGTCCACTCTTGATTTTTGCATATGTATAAAATATTACAGGGCATCTGAAAGCTCACGCATATATGAATGATATAGGACACATATACACTCTCTAACATGGTATTCCTAACACACTCAGCATGACGATAAAATTATAAATGAAAAAGTGAAACTCACATAATTTTATATGTCGATAAATTTCTGTTTAAAAGATTATGTTAGAGAATACAATACTGGTATTTCTTATATCACACTGACTGTTTTTCGTCCTATACGCGTGCGCAGGTAAAAGTCATAAAGACTAATTATTATGGTTCCATACAGTAATCTTGGTCTTCTTCAAAGCCAAGGATGCATTATGTTTAAAATTTGATACACAGGTTCCACTTCATCATCTTTCCCTGTACGTGCTCATTTAGTCCATGGATTTTGCGTCATTGTGTCTCCACAAAGTAAACCAAAAGATGGAAGTGCACAGAAGGGAACATGCTTTCCAATTTTATTTTATTCCATCTCTTTTCATTACCAAGCTATTTCAAATTCCTTCATCAAATTAACTTCGTGTTAATCATGCTTTTCCTTGAATATTGTAAAAACATTTTGTTTCAATTGCTTTTTATATTCTATAATATAATATACTTTTGCTTGTAAAAAAAAAATTAACTTCGTGTTAATAATTTCTTTCTTATTCTTTTCCTCACGACTCATTAATAATACACAAAAAGCAATTTTGTATATATAAAGCAAGTACTAATTTGAACTTTGTGTGTGTAAAAAAGTTTAAGTAAATTATATTTTAGAGATTCAACTCAAAGTTTGGAACATTTAAAAGGGCTTTTACATATTATCCATCAAATTAAATCTCCGCATCAATAACGGATTTCAAACTCTATGTATAGCTACCTAGTAGATCTACGTAATCATTGTTGGTAAGTAATTAATTTAGACTATAAATTGAACGCAAACGCTACATTTTGTTTCAGTCACATTTTGAAATAATGGAAAATCTATCAGATATCTAAACACACACTTACACTTTAGACAGACACATTAATTAAAAGTTTAAAACATCACTTTCATACATGAAGTATGTTAGACAAAAATTATCTAAACCGAAAATCTTACCAACTGGCAACTGAATTGGTTAACAATATTTCTCTTAAAGTAAAAAACATCGCATTGTTATCCCATTCCCATAACTGCAAGTAGGTTAATTGTAGGTATCCAACTATTCAATGGTTATGATATTGAAATGCAGAGTCATCTATGACTACATATAATATTCTCCTGTCAAGTAGACATAATCATCTATGTATATGGTAGCGTGAACGTAAATCAATGAGCTACATCAAACATTATTTCTGATTATTAAAGTGTGCAATATGTTATTTTTATCATTCTTTCAATTAGACCGCAATAGAAACAGTTCACAATGTGGAACATGGCATGATGACTATGCACCAAATGTTGCCATTTGAAAAAGCTTGTTAGTTGGTGGTGCTTTTAAGGACATCTTGTCCTGCGCTCTGATGATGTTCAACAAGCCTATTTGATAAGGTTGTGTCAAGTGTGGCAGTCCTACAACTATTTATTTATTTAAAGCAATGGCAATATTTTTACTTCACGTCCAAGCTTTAATTATTAAATTTACTAGCACCAACACGGATTAATGTCATTAGGGTAAGTAAACAATTACTATCTTCATGTGCTTCAGTGATCTTCACTGCCTTTGCTCAGAAAACGTTCTACTAAAGAGAAACCAAAATATTAGTCTCAGTTTAAAAGTGTCAACAAAGCAAGTGAATGTTTTTCTCCTTTACCTTTTCTTCAGTGCATTATTTGTGGCCGCGGCTCATGTATTTAGCTAATTATTCGTTGTGAAAGCTTAGCTATGTTCCCCTTTTCTGATAGATTAGTCCGAATCCTCAAGTGGGTTGCATACCAAAGAGTAAAAGCAAAAGCAAGTTGTACAACGTTTTCAACCAAAAGATAAATGTTGGCACCAAAATTTTGACGTTTTTTAATTAGCAATAACAAAGTATGTCTATAAAAAATAAATAATTAACATAAATATTATACATAATTGTGGACTAATACTATATATCTTGGATTATAATTGCATAGCAATATAAAATATTTTATACTGTGCATAACTTATTTATATATTCATCCCAATTCTCAAAACAATTTAATTTTGATTAAATGTTATGCTATAAAAAACTAATATCTAATTTATTAGTAAATATTACTTTCATTTATAAATCCAAGACTCACTTATCTACTTCACACTTCTTTAAAGTTAATTAATTTAGTTGAGAGTGATAATTTAGAGTTAACTTTCAAAACTACTTTTATTGAGACAAATTGTCTTTTTTTTTTTTTACTTAAATGTATTTTAGCTAAGAATTTAATTATACTCTCCAATCTTCACCAGAGAAAAAAAAAAGACAATTATTGTAAGGTAAGAAGAGTATTTTAGTAAAAAAATAATTAATACAACGAAATGAATTTTATAAAAAAAAAACTTTAAAATTATATCTTACATTTAAGATGGAGAAGAAGTAATATAAATAAATGACACTTTTTAGTAATTTTATAACAATAGTATAATATAGAAGAGAAGAAGTTTAAAAAACTTACATTTTATCTTAATTATTTATTTTATTAAAATTTGATGATAGTAATGAATAACTATTCATTAAACTTACTCTCAGAGAAAATCCACCCTCATCTGTAATATATAAGCTGGAAGTACAAAAGATTATTCATTAATGTACTGTCAAAATAGATTTTAAACTATTTATTTAAACCTCGAGTAAAAAAAACAACTATTAATTTAAACCTTGTAGCTAGAATAGTAGAATCTTCTTTTATTCTTTCAGAAGAAAAATTGTTGTTATAAATTGCTATTTTTAATTTGATTACAGAGAAAGTACCATTTATTTGAAAATTATTGACGTTGCTAATTAAATCTTTAGACAAATTTATTTTTGTACAATTTAGTTCTTAAATTTCTTTAAATAATACTTTAAAATATTTTAAAAAAATAATTTAGATAGCAGAATCAAATTGTAAAAAAATAAAAATATCAAAACTAATTTTTCTGAAAATTTCTTTTAAAATCCTAAATGCTGGGTGTTATAACTTTCAAAAATAAAATAATACTATTTTTTCAACCACTTATAATGGCAGAAGGCATGAAAAAAGTTATATGTACAAAGACAACTTGAAGACGGATTTTGGCATAAAGAGCAAAAATGAATAACCCCTTCAATAGTCTTGTCCCTCTAAACCAAACATTGGATTTATCTCCATTTATCTATCACGTATTCCATAGTCAATTCTATCTAAAAACATTACACCTAAAGTGCAACAGAGTTTGCCCTCTAAAATCAGGACCGTGTATTTCTATGAACCATCCTTTCACAGATAAAGTTCGATGTCATCTAGCAGTGTACCACATTTGGTGGGGTACTTAATACCACTAACCAACATGAATAACGCACAACTTGTCCCAACACGAGGAAACCATAAAATTGCAATAACTACTAAAATTTAGAAAATGCCATTCATTTACGGAGGGAAAAGTATGGTTAAGAGATATGAATATGATATATCCTTGTATCAGCCGTCTAACTGGTGAAGAAAAATCCAGTAATACATTTAAGAGATGAACAAAATTTAAGAGACCAAAAAAAGAAGAAAATTTCAACATCTTAGACAAACAAAAGATGGGAAGAAATTGACTGAATAATATTCTTTTCATGTATATAGCTTTTTAACCGGATTGTACTTCACCAGGTACTGCAATATGTGCTGTTTCCGACTGCAACAAAACTTATTCTAATTCCTCTTGTCCTTCTGAAGAGCATTGGATTAACTCTAATATGTTGACTACCTCAGCCATATCAGGACGGTTTGACGGCACTTGTGATGCACAAATCAACCCCAATTTTATCACAGGAATTGCTTCTTCTGCAGCAAAGTTACCAAGGAGCCTACCATCAACACATTGCTCCACCTTGCCTTCTTCTAATGCACCCCTCACCATGTCGCAAAGTACCACAACATCATCCTCCATGTACTCCACAGGCCTCTTTCCTGTCACCACCTCCAGCACCAGGATCCCAAAACCATACACGTCACATTTCTCAGTTATCTTAACTGTGCGGCAAGCAAACTCAGGCGCCATGTATCCCAGTGCACTTTGAATTTTGCTGCTCAAAACACAATGGTCTAGCATTGGCAATAGTTTCACCAAACCAAAGTCTCCTACCCTTGGCTCACCAGAACAATCAATCAGCACATTGGTTGACTTAAGATTGTAGTGTATTATGTTCATTTGGTGCAAATGGGCCAATCCCTTTGCCATGCCAAGAATGATCTTGAACCTTCGGGGCCAAGAGAACACATTTTTGCTGTTATCATCATGTAGGAGTTTATGCAAACTCCCACTAGAAAGGTACTCATAAATAAGGAGCTGCAAGGATGCAGTCCAATAATAACCTTCAAGTGCCACAAGATTCGGGTGCCTGATCTTTCCAAGTTTTTTTACTTCTCTCTCAAAGTCTTCCTGAGACTTAATCAAACTGGAGACTGTAAGCTTCTTGATGGCAACAGCATGACCATCACGAAGGAAAGTACGATAAACAACTCCAAATCCACCACGGCCTATTTCACTGTCTTTATTGAGAAGATTATGTGCTCCATCAGCAAAGTCAGCATCACCAGTAAACATGACAAGCTTGCCATAGTTTGGATCATTTGCAGGCGAACCGCAGTAGTCCTCACCACCAGAAAATGCAAATGGAGCAGTTGTACGTTCCATTGAAGAACGCACATGGATATTAAGGACAGTAACAGTCACCACACCAATGGCAATAAAAGCAGCTGCTCCAATAGCAATAAGAGCAGAGATACTTAGTATGATCTTATGCCGATGGTTCTGCGAGGAAATGCTGGAATTGGAACCAGAAGAATTGGGGTTTAGGACAATAGGTTTTGGATGAACAGATGGGCATGAATGGTTGACGACAGAACCACAGAGCAATCGGTTACCAGAGACAGATGAGGAAGAGATGGTGTTGAAGAAGCCACCCACAGGTAGTTCACCTTCAAGGTGGTTGTTGGATACATTAAATGAGAAAAGATGAGAAAGATTTATTAACTCCTTGGGTAAACTACCAGAGAGATCATTCCATGACAAATCTACATTCTGAAGATTGGTGAGGTTTGCAGTGGCTGCAGGGATTGAACCAGTAAGCTTGTTATGAGAAAGAATCCTGTACAGTTCAATCAAAAAGAAAAAACAGAAAAACAATTAGACAAAACATTGCAGACATTTTAACTTACTAGAGATGTCAATTTTTCTCAATTATATTTATCAGAACCACACACCAAAATAGAATGCCTTCTCAATTCGTAAACGCAAAACATGAGAACAAAACATTCAGACATTTTAGCATTGCAGACATTTTAACTTACTAGAGATGTCAAAACATTCAGATTAAGTAATAAAGAACAAAACATGAGAGTCTTGTAACTTTGGTATTAGAGAACTTACAAAAATGTTAGAGATGAACACTTGTCAATTTGGGCTGGAATTCTCCCACCTAGGAAATTCTTTTGCAGCCTTAACTCGGTAAGTGAAATTGCCCCCTCTATTTCAGAAGGAATGCTTCCATTAAGCTTGTTGTTACTTAGGTCAATAACGTACAAAGACTTAAGCTCTCCTATACCGATAGGTATAGAGCCAGTGATATTGTTGGTGGAAATGTTCAAGACCTGCAGGCTGCTAAGTCCCCCAATGCCAGATGGAAGCTCCCCAGAAAATGCATTGAATGACAAATCCAAAACCTCAAGACCATGATAAGATGCAGGTGTGGACTTAAGTGAAGGATAATTGCCCTTGCTGAAGCTATTCCCAGAAAGAGAGATACTTTGCACACCCATCCTAAAAATCCATGAAGGAACATGGCCTGCCAACTGATTGTGGCTAATGTCAAGAGCCAAAAGTTTAGTGCAGTTCACCATAGAATCCGGCAAGTTTCCTGTCAACTGATTCCTGGACAAATTCAATATATGCAAAGAGTCAAGATTCCCTAATGACTTTGGAATCCAACCAGAGAATTCATTGGCAGAAAGATCCAACACCTCTAGATTCTTCAATTCTCCAATCCAGTCAGGAACTCTTCCGGTGAATGAATTTCCCTGTAAACTAAGTGATGTGCATGAAGTGAGTCTTTGCATTGAGTGAGGAAGTTCTCCAGAGAGAAAATTACCACTCAAGTCAAGTGATTTCAAAAGTATGCAACCTCCGATATCCCCAGGAAGCCTTCCACTAAACCTGTTCCTCTGAAGACTCAACTCCCTCATATCATACAAATTCTGAATCCCTTCAGGAATCACCCCCTCCAGCAAGTTATTTGACAGATCAAGTGACTGCAACCCCCTCAAGAACCACACCCCATTAACCAATTCCCCATGGAGTTGATTAGAGGAGAAGTTAACAGTTGCCAAATTGGAGCATGAGCTCAAGGACTCAGGAATCTTACCTGTGAGGTTGTTCTTGGCAAATGAAACTGTCCTGAGAGAACCACATTGTTGGAAAAACTCTTCTGGGATCTCCCCAGAGAGATTGTTGTCACTCAACTCCACAACCTGCAAACTCCCAAGGCGAGGAAGATCAGGGTTTATAGGCCCAGTGAAATTGTTCCGAGAAAGTGAGAGAATTTGAAGGGACTGCAACCTCAATAGGCCCCTGTCAACATGCCCAGAAAGAGAGAACCCATCAAGGACAAGAGCAGTGACCCTATTGGATAAAGGATCACACTTCACACCTTCCCAGTTGCAAGGACTGCTATCATCCTCATTCCAAGAAGAGAGTTTCTTTTTAGGGTCCTCCAAACCAGCCTTGAACACAATCAACCCCAGCACATCGTCATTGAAACCAGGGTCCACAGAAAACACCAACACAACCGACGCAAGAAGAATCACAAATAACACACACATGCTGAATTGCATCATATTTATAGATTTATAGATTGATCCTATGAAGAGAAGTGTTCAAATTTAAACAAAATTTTACCCCTTAACAAGAACAACTCTATTATCATCTGGTTGTATATACGGTAGAAAAGGTTGGTAGGTCCTAACAAAGGGCAACACATGCACCACCAAACCAAACCATACCTTACAAATAGAAGAGGAAGTTTCTTCTTAGCACGAGGAACAGTAGCTTAGAAAAAGGACATGGAATGGAAACAGAAGTGGCAAGTATCCAAATCTCAGTGGATATAAACAAAAAGGAAGGAGTAGAAAGAAACAAAAGAGGGGAAAAGAAAGAAAGAAATAAATAAATATATAAAAAAATTAGACAAAAGCCATTTGAGGATGAAAAAGAGAAAAACAAATTAAAGCAACTTCAGGAAATTCTCTTTTGGCTTTTCTTTTTACTGTTCAGAATTTCAAAATCACTTCATCCAAGAACACTCACGCACAGAGTACTGAGAGAAGGAATGTGTTCTCACTAATGAAATTTGACGAGCAGAAAACAAAACAAAGGGTGGGAAAAAAATAATTTTTTGTAGAAGGTATGGAGTGAAATTTGAAAAGAAGCTAAATTTGGATAGTATTGATTTTGATTCCCAGGGAAAGCGGCGAAAGGGACGCAAGGACTATAATAAAGAAGGCCTCGAGGTAAGAGAAGCCATTAATGGAAGAGGGACAGAGACAGAGTGAGTAAGAATTGAGTTGAAGAGTGAAGAGTGGGAAGTGTGGGAGAGAGAAAAGCATAAATAATGGTGTTTGAGTTGTGTGAAGTGTGGTTAGTTCGATTCTATGCCCTCTGGGTAGTGTCAGAGAGAGTAAAGTGAAGCATTTAAAGCTTCTAACGTCAAAGACAGAGAGAGTATTAATGTGGCATGTGTTTGTAGCAGAGAAGCTTTATTTATGGTATGCTGCTGTATTCTTGTTGTTTATTAGTACCAGTACTGGTACTTACTATTTAATGTTTTTTATAAAGGTCATTGTAAATTTGTAATTGTATTAAAAATTAAATATAATGAAAATAAGAATAACCCTCAGTAGTAGTTGAGATATTAAATATCTATATTAAATAATCCACAAATTCCTCATGGTCGGATAGTCCTCTGTTTAGGATACGCTAGACTTCATCGGAATGGTCAAACAAATATCCAATCTGATCCAGGTGGCCTTTTCTAGTAACAATGTTGGCCTTTTGCTTAGTTTAAGGTAATTTATTTAAGTTTTCTTCTAATTTTATATCATTGAATAGACTATTATATTATTTTATTATTCATCCATTTCATATAAACTGACATTTTAACCTTTTTAAAATGGTTTCAAAGTAATGTTTTAGAAATTTAAGAGTTAATTAACATTCTTTTCAACTATCTTCTCATTTAAAATAAAAACAAATCTTGTATTAATAACATTTTATTTTTATAAAATTAATATTGTAGAATATTTATTAGTGCTAAAAAGCAAGTCATTTAGTATAATATAATTTATGATTTTGGATAAAGAAGATTAAATAAAGACGTTTTAGTATGAAAATATGTTTACAATTATATTTTAATATGTACATTAACCTTAACTAATATGGAACAGAAGAGATACATTTCCACGTCTATTTTGTTTGTTATAAAGGCGGAATGCACTAATTTTTTAATGCAACAGAGATATCAGGTGCACGAGTTTTAAGTTTTGTCCCGTACATGAATGAATCTTGCAGAATCTATTATTTGAGATATATGTGGATAAATAGATTAGTTAAGAACTTATTAAATAAGTATTTATGTATAATTTTTTTATAATAAAGAGAAAATATATAAGATTAATTTTTTTATATAAATTGTAAGTTTTTTTTATTAATTTTATGGAGAATTTATTGAAATAAGTTAAAAACAGTTTATATTTGGTTTTATAGTAAAATCACGGCAAATTATGTTTATTACAGTCAAACCAAGTCTGAGTCAAATTTAGAAACTTTGAATGCCAGAACAGAATTATTTTCAGTTGAGGTTGCCAAGTTGGGTTAAAGAACAAAGGGATTGAACATTTTGTTGTTGCTTGATTTGGTGGTTACAAATTATGCTTATCACAAAAATAATTTTTTGTTGTTTCAATAAATTATAATAGATTTAACTTACTTTCTTACTTTTTTTTTAATAAGAATTGAATTAAACACATACAAAAAAGTTTACAACAACTTATCTTACTATTATTTTTGTTTGACAAATCATGCATTAAATTACTTACGATATGTATTCATTAAAATATCATTTTTTTGTGCATCACTTATGTAATACAAATATATATCGAGTACAGCTGAGAAAAAAAATTATGATGAGAAATGAAATTTATTTTTTTTATTTGAGTTATCTCTCGCTATATATTTTCAATTTCTATGATTATGATTGAGTAATTTTTTTAAAACTACGTACTTTTTCTTTTTAAAACTATATATGTCATTTACAATTTAGATCATGTTCATGCTGATTTAATATTTTTAATAATTTATTCAATTTTAATACTTTTATAAAGGTTATGGGTTCTATTTCAAAAGTCAAGACATTATACATATATTCTTTAATAATGTAATAACAAAAATCAAGAGGAAAAAACATATTATCTGTCTATTTTTATTAGTTATTAATATATATATATATATATATATATAATCACAATATATAATTATAATAGAAATAAATGCATAAAAATTAAAATTTATTTTAATAATTAATAATTCAAAATCAATTTTAATTCAAAATATCTAAATAATATTTTTATAATATATATTTTCCAAATAAAAATCAAACTATTTTAAAATCAATATTAACTGTAATGAACTCTATAAAATCTTGTGAATCTAGAATCATTCTATCAACTCACTTTCAAATACAAATTTATAATTGTTTTAATTCTAAATTAAAATCAATTTATTAATTTAAAATTGAAGTGTGAATATTTATTTAAAATTAATAAAAATTTCTGATCGTAGATTGGTAATAATATCCACATAAAAAAATGCTTTGATTTGTCGGGACGTTGTTGACACAACAAAAATATAGTGGGTTTTGCCCATGCATGTAAATTAGCTATTCACCTTGCACAGTACCCCAGATTTTCACCATATATATATATGTTAAGTCTACATTTTTGCATAAAACAGGAGTGAGACTATAATGCTAATAAAATAATAATATTTTTTAGCACGCCTTCTTAATATATATTTTTAATTATTATAGATAATTAAATTATACGGCTATCATTTTTTATTTAATGAATTTTTCTCATAATTTTATAATTTTTAATAAATTTTAATTAATAAAATAGAACAATGTCATTATCAAACCAAGTTGTACAATGCACAATGTCATTTTAACTCGACCATTCACAATTTTCAAATACATAGAATCATTCAAATTTATTCTGAAAGCATGTTTTTTTAATGATTATTGGAATATCAACTATTTTATTCATTATTTTACAAAAATAATATATTTATTCTTTGAGAAAAAATGCAGTACTATTGGATTTCCTACCTATTATTTTCCAGTCATTATGTTGTAGCCAGCATTATGTGAATGTGATGCCGAAATCACATCTTATTATGATTACAGTTTTCATTTATTAAATTTTTTTTTACCTAACAAAATCCAACTGTGGCAATAATTGCTGTTGAATGGTAGTACAAGTATTGATAATTCCATAGAATAAAATATGGACCCTCCTCACTGATTTGTGCAGTGTAATTCAAAACTTGATCAGAGTTAGATCAAAGAACATTGATGCCTCGTGGGAACAATTTATTTCCCAAGGAGACAAGGATATGTTTGAAAGAATAAAAAAAGAACCAACCAAATGATGTTTCCACGTCGCTTGCTGCAATATATGACCGTAAAACACTCCCTTTCTATACTATTAAATTGTCAATTTGTCATTGACTTTGAAATAGTACTAGTCTTTGGTAAACTCGAGTTTGATTAAACAATCCTAAATTAACATATATGATCATAAATGATTGCATTTACATTTTTTTGTATCAAAATAAACTTGTATTGTGATAAAAATGCTTAGATTGGTGAAACATATTTGTCAATATATACGTCCAAATCAAACCACTTTTAGAATATTGAAGCCAAGAAGCTAACGCAAGCATTGGCAATGTTTGTTTTGTAATGTTTGTCTTCAAGCTTCATGGTTCAAACTTGAAACACCTACCATCAATTTTTATTCATGGGTCCAAGTTGGTTCTGCCCTTGGTCTTGACTTTGTTACCCAATATTGTCTAATAAATTGACTCTTTTTGCTATTTGCCTTAGAAGGCACGAAAATGTAAGACTGCCAAAGAGCTACGTTTTCGCTCAATTAATTTTCTGGTTTTCACACCTTAATTAAGCTTCCTTTCTTTGTATTTGTGCCTGATGAATGTTCATGACAGACCATCAAATTCAAACTCACGTGCTTGTGATTTTAAAAGGATTTTTCATATTTGAATTTCGTTTATTCGTTATTGTTGTGGTTTGCTTTAACGTGGCACAAATGGCGCAGCATTCAAGCAGGAACTAAATTTTCTCAACCAGTATTCTATTTTTTATCTCAATAAACAAATAAACATTATTGTATTTAATAAATTTTTTTTATAATTTTTTTATATAGTGTTGGGATAGAAAATGGGAGAAAGGATTTAGTCCGCATCAAAGTAACCATATAAAACGTCATTTTCTATCCGTAAGAAAACGAAATATAAAAGGAAATAATAGCTTTTAGTTTTTAGAACCCAAATCAGCATGTGGTTACAGGCCCATACTGTTCCTTTTTTCTTTTAGAAAACCTAACTTTTTTCCAGGGCCACGTTAAGCATTAATTAGAGGAATTTTTTTATGCACCTCTAGAATTTCTCCTGCACCTTAATGCTGTGGTGAACCCATTATTAGAGATAGACCTGGAAACACCTATGAAGCATTACAGGGTTTTTCCAATTCGCATTTGTTAAAATTTGAAATTTCATCTACATTAATAAAAAACATATTAATATATTTTCAATTTTTTTGCTTTCTGATGAATCATTGTCAAATAAAAAAAATTGAGTTATAAATTCATAGAGTTAAATCAATGATTGCAGTGATAAATTTTTCAATGTTACTATTATTTTATCAACAAGTTTCCTTATATTTTTTCAAAATGTTAATATTTATGGTTTGCTATTAATTATTTAAAATAATAATTAAAACAATATTTATTTCAAATTTAAAATTTTTTTAGTTATTTAAAACAATATTTATTTCAAATTTCAATTTTTTACTTATTTAAAACAATATTTATTTCAAATTTCAATTTTTTACTTATTTAAAATAATATTTATTTCAAATTTAAAATAATAGTTAAAATAATATTTATTTCAAATTTCAAATTTTTTAAGTTATTTAAAACAATATTTATTTCAAATCTCATATTTAAAACGATAATTAAAATAATAGTTATTTCAAACTTCAATTTTTTTGTGTTATTTGAAAAAATATTTATTTCAAATTTTAAATTTCAAATTTAAAATAATATTTATAAATTCAAATTTCAAAATTTTTTTAGTTCTTAAGATACTATTTATTTCAAATTTAAAACAGTAATTAAAACATTATTTATTTCAATTTTTTTAGTTATTTAAAAAATATTTATTTCAAATTTAAAACAATAATTAAAACAATATTTATTTCAATTTTTTTAGTTATTTAAAACAATATTTATTTCAAAATTCAAAATAAATTTAACACTTAAACAAATAAATATTAAATATATTTACATGAAAATGGGAACCAAGAAATGAGGGAGAAGAGAGAGGGCAGAGCAAAAAGTAAGGTAAAAAGAGAGGGGAGAAAGTAAGCATGGAGAAAATTATGTAAAGAAAAGAGAGAAAATCAATGATAAGAAGAGAAACTAGGTTACTTACATGTATAACTTGTTTGGGGAGGTACGAGGTATATTTAGGAGAATTAGTTTTGTTTTTATCTTTTTCTGGTTAGAGCGGATTGACCTTTCATGTACTTAGTCAATAACAATTAATGGGAGTTGAGTGAATTATTAAAGAGAATTAATTAGGGTGGCATTGGGGTTTAAGTGGAAAATAAATTTGATTATTGTAACTATCATAACCCCTTGTTGGATGAAAAGATAATACAATGATCGTTCAAAATTCTGTGAGTCTAGCTTTGTTAGATCCTTGTCAAGTTCTTTGATTCTTGTGGTGATCATACTCTAGTATATCAAATTTGTTTGTGGTGTCTTCCTCTCTTTCTTTTAGGGTTTCCTTATTTTATTTTTCAAAAATTCAATTTTAGTTGACTTTAAACCTAACCTTGAAATTTTCATATTATTGTTTCAATTCGTGTTGGAATCATACCATTTGGTATGAGAGCAAGGTTTGAGAATAACATTGTTCATCGTTGTACCATCCTCAAATTTATATATATATATATATATATATATATATATATATTATTTTTCATTTGAATTTAACTTTACCTAATAGTAAAGTTATCTTTAGTTAAAGATTGATTTTTGTTGGTTAGAGATTATTAAAAAAAGAAAATAAACCAAGTGCATCTATAATAACTCTCCTCTTATATTACCTCATTTATACTTGGCCTTGACACTTTTCATTTTCTTCGCTTAAGTTTAGTTTCTTCTCTCCTTACACACTCTTCTCTTCTCTTACCTCATTTATTACTCATCACTCACTTTTAGTTTTTTTTTTTCACCCACTTTTAGTTTTCCTTTTCAAAATTTATGATGTAAAGTTACACTTCTTCTCAACAAAAGGGAGGAGAAGAGTTCAAGCATGCTACAACTCTCTTATTTCTTTGTGGATTTGGGAGGGGACTGATTGTTAACTAATATGATAACTGAAATTTCAATTGATGAGTATTTGATTTTAACATAATTATTTTTGCTTATTATTAGTAATAGAAATTTGTTTTACATATTTTTTTTAAAATATATGTAGAATTAATTTATGAAAAATAATTATTAAAAAAAGACATTAATTATGTTTAGTCCCTTAGAAATTGTTGAGTCTTATTTATTATCTATTTTTTTATAGTAACTACTATATAGGATGTGATGTGCTTCTTTTAATTATTAAAATAAATATTTATATATGATAAATTTTTATGTGAATGAACCTCAAAAAGTAAAGACAAACTTAATATTATTTTTTAAAAAAAAATTATATATATGATAAATTAATAAATAATGATGATGATGATAATATTTATAGAGAATGATATCATGAGATGAAGTGATAAGTTCCCAATTATCTTCTCTAAATATATGAGATTAGTAATGGTCATGCATGCATGTATACATGTAGAAAAAGATTTTAGATTCTATTTCATTTCATAATATAAGGGATCTTAAACAAGGATCATTTGTTTGTTTGAAGCTCTTACACTACACTTTGTGATTTCAAATGTTAAAAATCATAAATGTCTCACTCCTTTATTTTGTTTTATTTTCTTTTGTATTGTAAAACTTTGTATGAACAGTGGTAGATGACTCTTCCTAGGTTTGCAACTATGTTGAGAGTGTCCTTGGATTACAATAACAAGGGATTCTGGACTTATAGTTTAGATACTTTCACAGTAATAGTTACTATTTACTTTATGCATGTAGACTTTACTAGTATAGTTTCACCTTCCTATGTAGATTACATGTGATATTAACTTCTCCTCTTGCTCCTGGCTACGTGTGGATGTCTTCACCTCCTTCTAATGATGCTATGATTGATGTACTATTACTATCTATGGATCAGTACTTTGAGTCACCATCGTCTACTAGTATATTTTCTAGTTATCCTTTATGGATCAGTACTCAGTTTGGTTTCCTTATTATTGGTTGGATACTTGGATTTGCAACTGGACATTCTGAAGCACATTGAGGATTAGAAAATAATGATTATGAGGCTAATAACGAAGTCATAGAGAGTGATTTGTATAGGGATCACAGTACTGACTACTATCTATGAATCAGTACTTTGAGTCACCATCGCCTACTAGTGTATTTTCTAGTTATCCTTTCTGGATTAGTACTCAATTTGGTTTCCTTATTACTGGTTGGATACTTGGATCTGCAACTGGACATTCTGAAGCACATGGAGGATTAGAAAATAATGATTATAAGGCTAATAACAAAGTCATAGAAAGTGATTTGTCTTGTTCAAGACATTTTCCTTTTTTATTGTATTATAGATGGAAATGGTAGGATAAGACCTTTTTGAATGTATATATTCTAGTTAGTTAGTAGTCAATTCCTTTGATATTTTATACATGTATGATAATATTATATGTAGTATTGTTGGCTATAATATGTTAATCGTACTTTTATGATATCTTCTTGTAGATTTAGAATACAAGAATATATATGTATATATATATATTATTTGTTACTTTCTTGGATAACTATATTAGAATATCTGTTAAGAAGGTTATTTTATTAAAACAACTTATAGTTAAAAAAATGGTGTTAGAATTGCCACTCTTTACCAAATATTGTTCAGTGTAACTATTCATGCGTATTGTTCATTATGGTACTATTCATTTCTTAGTCCTTTATTTCGTATTTTTTTTTTGTTCATCTATATATTGCTTTGGTTCTGCCTTTTATTAAATTGAATTTTGATTAAAAAAAGGAAGAAAGAAAATAAGAGAAACAGGGAAAACAGAGAAAATAAGTGAAATATATATAGCAATTGTCTTTATCCAATGTAGACTACATGTTTGATAAAATTTCTAAGTGTCAATTGTGTTTTCTAACCTTTATTTTCCCATATAATTCCTTGCATGTCTTGCTTATTTGTCACTAGTAAAATCGTTCTTTGCTACTTCTTTTTTGTTGGTGCTAAAATTTTGTTGTTTAAGCCTTATGATTACTACCCGAAAGAGGTGATTTTTCATTAAAGGTTGTTTGATTATTGTAAGAACCTTAAATTAGAGAAGAAGTAGGAAAAGGAAAGAGATAACATTTAAAGAAAAATCATTTTTGTGTTAAACACAAAAGGAAATTTTGGGATGTTTAAATTTAGTTGTTATTTCTAAATTGTTTACTTAAGTATGCAAGGACAAACTCCAAAAACTGGACTTTCACAAATACAAGTGCAAGTCTTAACTAATATTTGGAGAGATTAATAAAGAAACAAAGGGATGGACTCCATGATAGGTTGGATCAAATGGAACAAACACAAGAAAATCATGAAAATTGAGAGGGAGCTATAAGGAGAAGAAAAAAGAATGATGGTGAATAAAGGCATCCTATACTTGACAAGATAAAGCTTAATATTCCATCATTTAAAGGAAAACGTGATCCAGAAGTTTATTTGGAATGAGAGATTAAAATTGAATATGTTTTTTCTTGTAATGATTATAATGAGAAGCAAAATATGAGATTGACCACAATAGAATTTTTAGATTATGCATTGGTTTGATGGAATAAATTTCAGAGGAAGATGGTGAAGAATATTTTCTACACTACTTTTGACAAGTGCATCAGACTATGTAGTATCTGATAAATATTATGGCATCTCCTCATGGAAACAAAATTTGATATAACTTCAATAATATTTTACAAGAATCTTTTGTAAAAAAATAAATTGAGAAATGATTAAATTGTTTTGAAAGATTAAATAATATAGAAGTTTTATTTTTATGATTTTTTATTATAACAATTAAAACAATACAAGATTATTAGGAGTTTGATGTTACTTCACAATACTTGTAATTGCTAACTGATATCTAAATTGATTTACCCATTTCTAAAATTGTTAATAATTTCTTTATCCTAAAATCTTAGCAATATAGATAACTAAATTATTGAAAGTTCCCTTAATTCCTTAGCAGGAATAATTTAAATAATTTGATTAAACAATTATTCATTCAAACACACAGATCTTATCTTATTTCTAAGCATAGTCACTATATGATGAACTTCTTGATTCTTCATTTTCAAGATAATATTTTGATATAAAAAATTAAATATTACATTATATAAGTTAATTAATCAAATAATAAGCATTAAATATAAAAGAAGATTCAAAATAGATAGATGCAGAACTTAGATAAAAGTAAGAGCAAATTACACAATATCGATCTGTGTCTTAGTTCCTGATATTTTTTCTCCTAGTTACATCTAGTCATGTAACAATTACAACTAAAATTTAGAAGTAAAAAGATAGGATAGAAAGAATGACATGTTGGGTGTCTCATCCTTCTCACTTGCTTATCTATTTATAGCATTCGTTAGGGTACCTTTGCTTATGGAAGGTTTTGTCGGCGAGTGTAGTGGCCACTTGGGTTCTGCGGAGTGAAGATTTGTTTGCTCGGCGAATGTCAATAGAATTCAGTTACTTTTTCTAATCATCGTTTAGCGAGAATGACTTGCTATGCGAATTATGAAATATGTCAATGTATTTTATAATTTTTGCTTGCGATTCTGGCTTAGCTTAGCGATTGGACATTTTTCCTTTGACTGATATTTGATCTTTTAACCTATAATTCTAATGAAATATTGCTAGAAATGGATTTTCAGTATCAAAACATGTTATTCATAATTATTTCTTGTTTACTTTAAATATGTACACAAAAAATGGACAATTTAACAGTAAATATCAGGGATAGATAATTGAGAGTTTTTTTATTTGACAATTTCACTCAATATTCTCAATTATTAGATGGGTAGAAGGGAAGAGTCCATGGTCTACACTTGGACTGAGATGAGAAGCATAATGTGAAAGAGATATATGCCACCAATATATAATAGTGATTATAGCTCAACCTTTAAAGATCAACTCAAGTGAATAAAAATGTGGGGAAATATTTTAAGGACTTGAAGATAACTATGATGATGACCAAAGTTAATGAAAAAATCGAAGCAACCATGGCCAGGTTTTTGACTGGACTAAATTATGACATTAAGGATATTGTGTAGCTACAAAAGTATGTCAAAATGGAGGATTTGTTGCACAAAACTCTCCAAGTAGAACAACTCAAAAGAAAGGTAACCATGTGTCTTAGTTCTAAAAACAATAATTGTGCCAATTAGAGGAATAAATTCATGAAGGATAAATGAACTTCATCAAGTCCAACCACACTTTAACATGAGAAGCCATCTATGAGGTCCAATACCTCACCTCGTAAAAGAAAGACAAATGATGTGAAGTGTTTCAAATGCTTGTAAAGAGATGTAAGCCTAAGCTCTATTCCAAGATTAGCTAGGAAAAACAATTTGTATGATGGTAAATAAATTGCAAATTACTCTTTCAATCCCTATTTACAAGACTTAATTACCTAATTCATCAATGTTAATAAAGGTGATTGATTTAGTTGATAACAATAAATATGTACTAAATATAATATATATTTTTTCAAAACTTTTATCTTTTAAGACTTATTTTTTCTCTCTCTTAATTATTTGTCATTATAACCTTTTCATTTAATTAGGGATATTTAATTATAAAATTAATTAATGCAAGAGATATTTGATATTGAGTTTTATACTATGTTTTAAGAACCAAACTGGATTGACCAGTGAATTGGTCTATTAATCAGTTCGATCAATACTGAAGATTGGCTAAATAAAGAATCAATGGTAAAACCAAAGAACAGGTAAAATCGGTGGTTTAATTGATTTGATCGACTTATAATTACATCTTAATCCATTTTAATAATCTTAATTGTTATAGTACATTATTAATAAAAAATACTATTTTATTAAGATGATTCAACCATTAGTTTAATAATGATTGAATCAATGAATTGTAAATCAATACTTTCATCAGTTCAATTACCGATTCGATTTTAAAAACATTGGTCTTATCGAAACACCAAACATTATTTTTATCTTGGGTCTTATAATTAGGACTATCTTAGGTCTTATAACTAAGACTAGACGAAATAAATTACATGAAAAGATAGAAATACTACTAAATTACTTATAAATTTGCTTTAATAAATCTAGATTATTTAGAGTGTGTTTTTGAAAAAGATTAAAATCTAGATTACAATTTAGTTTTGTGTTTAATTGGTATACTCTAACAGTGTAAAAGACTTTTACACCGACATTCGTTCATATCCCTTAATTTATATGACTTTTAAAGTATTAATTGATAAAGTCAACAAACTTACCATAAAGTAAGAGAAATGCTTGGACGTCAGTGTAAAATTCTTTATACTGTCATTTCATACCAAGTAAACTCTTTATTTTTTAGATTATAATTTTTTTAATAAATAAACTGAATGTTTGAGAATCCAAATTAAATTTATAAAAAAAACTTTTGTTTGAAAAAATACACTATTTATAAGATGTTGAAAATTTATAGTCTATGAACAACTTATTTTTTCTTTTAGCAGATTTTAAACTATTTTATTTTATTAAAGCTTATTTTTGTTGCATTCAAATAATATTAATTATTTTAATTTATTTTTTAATAAACTTATTTAAACAAAATTTAGTTTTAATTATAATCAATTATAAAATTGTTGATTTATTAAAATAGTCTAATATTTTTCAATTTTTTCAAACACTTTTTGCATGATATGGAGAAATATTAGGTTCTTTTAAAGTGAAAAAATTCACTTTATTAATAAAGTATATTAATAATAATTATTTAAAAATTAATAATTAAAATTATAATTAACTTCATATTTTGTAATATATGAATTTGATTGATTAGAGATCTTAAAAGGATAACTCTAACTGTTTTGAATTAAGAGCAATATGAAAAACTGTTTGGATTTAAATTCTAGGACTCGCATGAATCATGATGACTAATTAAATGGATTTAAATTCTAGGACTCGCATGAATCATGATGACTAATTAAATGGATTTAAAATCCACTAGAACCCCTTCCACTTGATGACTAAACCAGTCACGATGTCATGTGGAGAACAGAATAGGCCATAAGCTTGGATTTGCTTTCTGATTTTGCGATTGGTTCTTTGCTTTTGTTCTGAACCGAAGGGTAGAGATAGTAATTAACTACTGGAATCCTATGCCTTTCTTGGAGTTTCAAGAATCCTTATATATGCTTTTGGCCTTTACAAGTACCAATAAGGCCATTTTCATTTACAGTTCAAGCTAACTAGTTACTTCGGTGAATTAATGATTGTAGAGTAACTTGTGTAAAAAATGGCAAAAATTGAATTTGTAAACCATTCCTACAGCTCAACTATTGTTGTTTTCGACTTTAATAATAATTAACAGGAGTATTTGTTTAAGTAGAAATGTTAGCTGATTTGGAAGGTGACAAAACAACATAGTCTTATATTCTATCTAGTGTTTGATGTGTATTAAATAATATGTTAAAATAACATGTAGTTCAAATAATTATTTGGTAAATATATACAAAATTGTTTGGAATAATTGTAAAAATAATTTTCTATTCTATCATTTTTATTATGTTGATTTTTTTTTATTATCTTAATAGGAGTTGAAGACAGTGTCAAGAGAATTTATAACAATTCGGATATCCTGTTTAACTAAACTGAACTAGATCCCAATAACATTTACTCAGTTGGATCTTGGTAGGTATTTTTCTTCTCTCAGCATGATTTATCACATATATCCTCAGTATGCAGGTTAAAGAGTTACAACAAATAAATATTTCTTATTACAAGTAAATATTTTTATTGAAGTACACAAATTACATTCATTTATAATTTTGATTGCATTTATTATAATTCTTAATAGGGTATATCAAGTGTCAAAAAGACATTAAAAATATAAAAAATATTTATTAAGAATTATATTAGAACGTAATTTTGTAAGTTTCAATAAAATATATATATTTTTAATCATAGATCCTAAATGCCTGACATTCTCCTTTTCTTAATGTAAAGAGGAGATCTTCTCAATATTTTTTTTTTAATAAGCGGCCTTCTCAATCATCATTGTTATTCTCAAAAGTTAAAATCAATGTCCCCATGTTGCTTATAAGAAAATGTTGACAGCCAAATATATGATACTAGTACTATACTATTGGATTTTTTTTCTTAAATTATTAGTTTGATTGACTTAAATATAATTTTGGTATCTTAATTTTTTTAATCTATAATTTAGATTTTCATTTTTAAATAGACATTTTATCGGAATGTTTATAATTTTTATTTAGGGTTTTGTTTTGTTTCTTTTATTTTAGTCTAATTGAGTCTTAAACTAGATGTATTCATTTAAGATATATGAAGAAATGATTTATTATTGAATTGATTAAAATGAAAAAAGTAAATATAGTTAAAATAGAGATTTATGAACAAAAATTGTGAATGTTTAAAAACATGAGACAAAATGTATGTATTTTAAAATAGGAATTGTCCATGTTAGAAGAAGATATTGCGAAGGAAAGATGGCGTTACTGAGTTGCAAGAGTCCTAGTGTGTTTTTTCCTAATCATGAAACTCAGGAGCTCGTTAATATAGTGAGACCTTGATAAGGGCGTCCAACATGTCATGTGGTAATACTAATAACTACTGACATTCAGAAGTTGGATTGTATATGATAAGTTAATTCTGCAATCCACAATATGTTTTCTCATCGTGCTCCAATGATTATGGCAATTATTGGTATGATAAAGGTATAAACTGTAGGGTTCTTCTATGGTTGCTTATGCGGCCAAGTTGGGAGCCTCCAAAATGTTTCTATACTTTACAAATTTAGTAAAATTTGTATCTGTCAAAAAGTTCTATTATATCTATTTTGTATGGGAAAACACTTGTTGTGCTTTTTTGTGTTTATTAATAAAATTGTATATTGACTTATAAAAACAAAGAACCAAAATTACAAATTTATTAGAACATATGGACCAAAATTATATCTAATTCAATTTAACTAGTAGAGCATTTAACTAAATTATAATTTAATTAAAACTTAATTATTAAAAGACCTCTTGATATTACTTAAAAATTTAATTAGAATAAGTGTCACATTAGTTATTTAACTTTTTTATGGCCTTGAATAAAAAAATTTTAAACAACTAAATGCATTTGTTTTTTATAAGAATTAAAATTACATATTGAATGAAATAGAAGGATTAAAATTTTCTATTTTTCAAAAATATATTTTGAAATAAAAAATGGTTAAATATTGTATTCCAAGGTTTGTGGATGAGAAGCAGAAGACGAAGTTTATAAGAGAAGAAAGAGACAGTGAGAATGGAGCATTTGCTAAATTGCTTGGACTTGGGGGGATTCGGGGCCCAACGGAACACAGCAAATGAATCAGAATTAATATAGGTAGGTGTCACAGTGCGAGACGAATTCTCTAACACTCAGCAAAAGCAGTCAGCAAAGAAACCCACCCACTCTTGCGTCTTCTGGGTGGTTTAGGACATTTCACAAACACCTCTCCTCCATTCTCAGTTTCCATTCGTATATCTATAAATTCTCTTTCACTTTCCTTCCTTCGTCCCTTTCTCTCGTAACCTTCGCCTCCTTTCAACTTCACCTTCTTCCTCTCTCTCTCTCTCTCTCTCTCTCTCTCTCTCTCTCGCTTCCATGACCATGAGTATGACTTTCACGATGGATTCAGTTTCGGTGTTAAACCCTAAAGTCTCCCACTCCCATTTCTCTCTCCCATTCAAAAGGTTTCCCCATTCCCTCAACTTCCACCCCTTACTCAAACCCCGACCTCTTCACGCCGTTCCCTCTAATGGCCTCGCCGCCTGCTTCCTCACCCTCCATCGACGGAAACCGTTTACCGTCGCTTTCACCGCTTCGCACGAAGACTCGGTAAGTCCAAAACCAATTCAGAAATGTTAATTGTCCAACTAAGACATTTGAGATGTAATCAATTATGTGAGGTAGAGAAATAGACACAAAAAAGTACGTTATTATGTATATCACATCTCAATCGAATTACTTAGTTAGTTAGGAGGGAAATGTTTATGATTTGGATTGTGGAACTGTGTAGGAACATGGAGAGATTGAAGTGGAGAAGGAGAATGTCCACGTGGGCTCTAAAGAGTCACAGGAAGCGTGGAAACAGGCTCTGGACACGTTCAGGGAACAGGCGGAGAAGTTTCAGGGCGTTTCTCAGGAGGCTTATGAGGTGTACTCTAAGAAGGCCAGTGTCATTCTGAAGGACGCCACCGGGCAGTTGAAGGTGCTGGCGGATACGACCAAGCACGAGTTGAGTGTGGCGGCTAAGGAAATCACCGACGAAGGGAAAGAGTATTTGTCTGCGGCCACCGAGAATTCGCCCGAGGTGAAGGAAATTGTGGAGACGTTTACCTCGCCGTCTGATGATATCCATAAATTGTCTGGAGTGAGGGACTTCTATGTTGGTTTGCCTTATGGTATGAAAATTTGTTTTTTGTGTGGTTGAGTTTTATATGGATGATGTTTGATGAATGTTACACCCCTTTTAGAAGTTTCTTTTATAACATAATGCAGATAGTATGTTAAGAGAAGTTTGATTTATGATGATCCATGATTCCTTGGTATACATGTTGGTTGTCGGAAAAGTGGCTTAATTGTGGTCCCTTCTAGCCTACCTTAAATGTCGCCTTGCAAAATTGGTTGCCAATCTATTGAAAAGGACTACCTATGAAGGGGTTGACCGCCGATCATAAAGGTTGAATGAGACATTGTAGTGTGCAGCCGTCAAGGCATTGACTCTTAGAGAGTTGAGAGCCAACATCAACTTGAGATAAGGCCTAAATAATTCTAAGATTGTTCTCGTAGCTGGACTTAGGCAACAAAGGAGATGTACTCCTGTGCTCAAGTTAGTGTATTTTTAACTGGATAAGAGTAAATGAGATAGTATATTATGGAAAATCCTGTTTAGTACTATTTTTTTATATGGAAAGAGACTATTGGTAGTTTTCAAGCTGTTACAAAATAAAATAAAGTGTTTTTTGTTGTTCTACCAGTGAGTGGGCAATCAAGATCCTCATTTCTTGATTTCCAATTTATCAAATTTTTATAACAAGCATTCATACCAAATATCACTGCTCATAGCTATGGTTTAGACTTTGATAATAGGAGTTGTATATATGCTGATAATGATTGGTGTTAATGAGCATTATCCTCTAATAAAGGTTATATATATACATCATCTATTATGTTGGGACACTGCATAAGGGCTTGCTTATGATGGGCCTCAATATCTGTTCCCTGTAGACATCATCTATTATGTTGACTGGGAATATTTTATTGTCCTTTTCCCCCTCCCATTTACCTGGTTTAATATGTTTGTCATATATTTCTATTCTTTGCAGGTTTGATGCTTTCTCTTGGTGGCTTCCTTTCCTTTATGGTAACAGGGAACCTTGCAGCCATAAGGTTTGGGGTGATTTTAGGTGGTGTCCTCATGGCTTTAAGCATTTTAAGTCTGAGATCATATAAAAGAGGACGCAGCTCTCCTCTTGCTTTGAAGGGCCAAGCTGGTAAGTTCATATGGTTTGTATTTAACAGAAAATAATACTTCTAAAGAAATTGAACAGGAGACTATTTGCTTTTATTTATTTTCATTCACAATATTTTAAAATTTAAATGTTAAACAAATTAAACAAATTGTAGCCAAGTATATTATGAATTTATAATAAAGAAGGAACGAAGCATTCTTTACTCTTTTACAGATGATGATGAGATTATGTTTCAGTCTTTAACATTTAACAAAACATAAATGTTACTGCTGACTGCATGGATTGATTGGCATGAAATTCTTCCAACTTCAACTTAATCAGTTGTTTCAAGTTCAAGGGTACACATGTAACTGTTAACACATGTAACTGTTAAATATGTAGACAAACTTTGCCAACCATTAGAACATCTCCAATAGCTGATCTTGGACTCAAAATCTGATCTTACCATGATCAATTATTGGAGTTGAAAGCTTGTTCTTCACAATGGAGATCTAATCTTGTATAAGGTCACCAAATGTGAGGCCTACAAAAATGTTTTAAGATCTCAAACTTTGATCTTCTATTAAAGCAAAAAAATGGCATAAATCTTAAAAGTGATGTGGCATTGTAGGATCCACAAAAAAGTAGGCTAAGATAACAAAGTTTAATCTTTTATTGGAGATGCTCTAATCGTAGTAGTCAAAAGTGTGCTATAGCGGCCGAGCGGAGAGGACCCTCGCCGCTTTGGCGATGGCTGTCGCGGATTGGAGCTTTGCGGGCAAAATCGTGGTGAATAGAGGCGGAAAGCGGTTGGGTGCAATGCTATTTGGTTTGCCGAAGACGATAAAAGAAGACGAAAAGATGAAGCCATCTCCTTGTTTTAACTTATTTTTTTTTAAAAAAAACCCAAAACGATGTCGTTTTGATCAAGTGTAAGTTTATTTTAAATGAAGGGTAAAAAGGAAAAATGCAATTTTCCCTTTTCACCTGTGAGTCTCTTGGTCTTTTTCATGGCTTTATTTCTTCCCCCGTTGTGAGCAATTGCGTCTTTCATGCCGGCAAGCTTCCTCTTCGGTGAGCAGCGCGTCTCTAGCATCTTGTCTCTAGTGAGCATCTTGCGTCTTCAACTTTTCTCTCTTCTAGTATGACTTCTGAGCTCACTCCTTCTAATGGGTTATTAATATACATAGATCTAAAGAACGGTCATCCCGCTCCCACTATAATGTTTTTGGAGGGTGACTGATCCAGGCCGCTATCCGTTATTAACTACTATGGCTCTAACAATCCTACCTAATTTGAGTATGATTATCTCGTATCTCCCATAGAGAATAATGGTGGTCTCATTAAAAAGAAAACACTCATTAACTTTTAATTTTTTCAAAATCTAATTATGTTTATGGGTTTTCAGACTTGTCATGTATTTAACTTTTTCAATTATGTATTTGTTTCTCTATCTTGAAGCTTATTTTAAATTACTTGTTGGCCTTGCAGCTATAGCAAGTATATTGTTTCTGCGTGAGATAGGCTCTACAGGCAAAGTAAGGCATTCTTTGTAGTGAATAAACGTTCACTCCAATAAAATTAATATTAGTTTCAAATATTTGATTTTTGTTCTCATTCTTGTTTTCTTTTTGCCAGGGATCCTCTTATTTCACTGCCTTGATCAGGTTCTTGAAACTTCATTATTATTTAACTTATATGTGAACTTATTTTTCTTCATTTTGGAGTTAATTGTTACACTAGTTTGTTTTTCTCCACTGTAGCATTTGCTGATAATCTTAGTAACTTGTTGCTATTTCATGTTTTGCACAAAGTTAGACAAGGTTGGATTAAAACCTAATTTTATTAATGGTGTGAACGGTTAGGATCATGACATTGAGTTGATCCAACAAATGAGTTTGAATTGGAAATTTGGAATGTTGAAATATTGCAATCTGCCAGAACCTTTTAAACTAATATGGTTGTTTGAAAATAGCCAAATTGAAAAGCTCTAACATGAGGTTCAATTAACTGTGAAAATGGAATTTCATTTGTTCCAGTCCCAGTCATTGATTATGCTTTGCTCATTCATATTGATTATTAATTAATGTTGTGTAATGTAACGGCTTTGTTTCACATCTGTAGTGGTGCAGTTGCGGCATTCTATGTCTATAGAATAGTACTGGAACGTAATCAACAAAAGGGCTCAGGCTTGGAAACTGAACCTGGAAATTAGTTCTGTGATGAGGTTAGCCTTTTAAATTCATAGATACTATTTTAATCAAAAAAACCTTCAGGTATAAATAAGAGAAATGCTGTCTTTTGAACATGTGCACTTTTCTTTGTAGTGTCCAATGTAATTTATTTCTATTTGCCACTGTAAAAAATAGAAGATCTGCATCATGATCAGGTAAAATACTGAAGATCTACTTGAAGATGGCCAGGGTAAATTTTGGTGATAATTTTTTTCATATAGCTTTCACGGGTTGATTCATCAAGATTCAAGATTAAGACTCAATATTGAGGGTTGTGGTTTCTCATACATTGAAAAGTGGAGCTTGGAGAATCTGGATATAATTTCACTTGTAGTTTCATGTTTAGTTGTGGTTTTTCTGGAAAATTACTAATATATTATCAGTAACCTCTTTGAGGTTGGATATTACTAAAATTTAGATTTTTGTTTTTGTCAACACTTCCTTGATCTCTATAATCTCCTGTAAGCTGCAGATGGTAGCTTGGGGAGAGTAACCTTTACCTGACCGGTTACAGATTCTAATATACAAGGGAGGCAAATACTCTAGAACTCAATGTACTAGAAAAGTTTAGATAGGATGTTTGGTGCTTTGGCTTCCACTTGCACTTATAAATCATTAAAATAAGTACTAGCTCCTTGCATTTTTTACCACTTAAGAAAGAAATTTAAACAATTGCAATTACGTGAGCTTGGGATTGTGAGCTAATAATGTATTTAGATTACTATTTATTAATGCTTCTTCTGTACCAAACTAGGAGGATGTGAGAACGAGTATAGCAGACATAAGTTCCCCTTGGCTTCTTTTAACGGGTGAATTAATCAAATATGTTTTATGTTGGTATAAAATAAAATTAATCAAATGTTTCATGTTGGTATAAAATAAAATTAATCTGACGTTAATAAATAACCTTTTGGATGAACATAGTACTATCATTCCAATTGTTATATATGTTTTATTTTTTACATATCTTTGTTACTTCGTGTGATTATGTCATCTTTGAAGTCAATGTTATAAATTATAGAATGTAAATTCTTTAATAGGCGTGTCTTTTTGTTTGGAAGCTGTGTTGTTGTGTAGAATCATAAGGATTGATTTCCTTCTCTTAAAGGGGGGTGCATTTTAGATAAATAATAATAATATTATTATTATTATTATTATTATTATTTTAATAATAGTATTTTATTATATTGTTCAAATGTTGATCTAATAAACAATTATGAATATGCACATTCTCACCTTAAAAGAATTCAAAAGTCAAAATTGATATCTAACTGTAGTTAAGTTAGATAAAGAATGAATCTTTTTTTTTTCTACCAAGTCTTTGATATTTTTAGACTCTTAACCAATACTCTAGCTCGAGGTACTAATTTAAAAATAATAATGATTTTGTTTTTTGTAAAACTATTATATTTAATGCATCTAATAGTAACATTTCTTTCATCCTCATTTATGATGCAACATTTTTTTTATAAACAAATGAATTCTATTAATATAAAGAAATGATAAACAGAAAGCATAAGGAATGCTTGTGAACAAGTAAGAAAGTCTTACATGCCAGAGGAGGCTATATACATAATGCTGGATTCATGATCTATTCTGGAAATGACTATGTTGTGAGTTTTTCTGTATAACATTATTCTCAAGAGCTTAATTGAATGGCATGGACTATGTCATCAATCTGAAAGTTGTGACAGATTGATACATTTCTCGCCTTCTAGATGTGTCATAATCTCGTATACCCAACAAACGACTAAACTTTCTTTCTTGTTTTAGATCTACTAGTAAGACCCAAGAACTAGTAGTAGAAAGCCTGAAAATCATGTTGTAGAGTTGTTACCATCTCCCACCACGAAGGTAACTTGATCCACACCTGAGAAGAAAACCTACAATGTAAGAACAAATGTAATGTAGTTTCAACAATCTACTTGCACATAATGCATCTTGCCTCTTTTGCACGTACCATTCCTCTCTTTATTAGATTAACTTGAGTTGGTAGCCTATCTACATCATATGAAGCCAAAGAAATTCTTTCCTCTCGGTTCGTTAACACCTTATAGGCAGATGCTATAGTATACTTTCTAGATTCATCAGTTGTCCATACCTACCTGTCTTGCCTCACCTTTGACAATGAAACCTCACCCAATGCCTTTACTAAATCACCTAATAGATCTTTCTCCCATCCAAATAACTCTTTTCGCTAGTTCCACTTCCATGAGCCTCTTGCATATCCTTTAGAGATTGATTTCTCTTATTTTTCAACTTGAATAATCTACCAAATCTATTGTTTAGAGCCTCATCACCTACCCACATATCCAACCAAAAGCTTATATGTTTTTCATCTCTCACTGTCCTCCTTACATTTTGATTCCACCAACCTACTTTTTTGGGCAAAGTCTCCTCTATCGACAGGACTGCTGACAATACTGCTTTAATAAACATCACCCTCCCTGCTATAGAAATGAATATGTTCTCTCATATACCTAATGAAATGAATATATTCTCCCATATACCTAATTTTTTTCGTACCTTCTACAGCACCCCTTTCCACATTGCCTTCCTAGTTGGATTATCCTCCACAAGCATACCTAGGTAATTATTAACATGTACGTGACTTATATTCTTATACCAATTTGTTAGAAAAATATAAGCATTAAAATTTAAATAAATGTTTTTGTACCCTTACAATTCATATCCTTGGGCGATTCCTTTCAAATATAATCCTCTAAATCCAAGGTTGTTGACACTTGACAACGATAAATTCAAATCGTGGGTTGGAAAACCAATAATAGCTCGGAAAGCTCAATTTTTCATTATGACGTATTTACATTCCTAAATTGCGCTGAGGGCGAGAGACGAACTGATTCGATTTATTTAAAGTGCTTCTCGCTAAACATTTTAAAACTGGATAAATCTAGTCTACTAGATAAATAGATATTTTTTGGAGTTTGTAATTTTGTATTTGGCTTGTAAGGTTCATGAATTTAACGGATTGATTCGTGGGTCCATAATTATTTTATTAAAAAAATTTATAGTTATAGCAATTTTTCTTTCATTTTTAAATTAAATTTTACTTTGTAACTTTAAAGTATATTATTATTTATTATTTAAAATATTAAATATTTTTAATACTACGTATAAAACTAAAACTAAAGGTTTTCTTTCAGGGGTTATTGATTAAGCTTGTGAGTTTTAGGGATTGTGTTCAATTTTCTTATGATTATGCAAAATTTAAAAAAAAAATATCTAAAATCTGCATAACTCGCAGCTTGACTGATTGGTTCACAAACTAGTCCTTGTCATATTCCTATTGCGCTATGCTAAATTACTATCTCATTATATAAAAGCAGTTTACTAACAATACTAAAAGTAAAGCTTTATTTTTTTTTATTTTCTAAAGTGTATTTTTAATTGAAAATATGCTTTTAAAACAATATTAGATATTAAATATTTAGTTAAAAAATATTGTAATTTTTAAACTAAAATATTGATTATAAAAATTTATATGACAATACTTTTACAAAAAGACGTTAAAATATAAAACAAATTAAGTAGCATATGATGTGTAACTATATATGTAATTTCTGATTTTTAACTATTATTTTTACATTTTTAATATGTGTTAGTTTGAGAGGGTGTTAAACATACCGTGAGTATCATGATGGTTAAATTCAAGTGTTAATTTAAAAACTCAAATAAGTTAACAAAGGAAAAATGTGTTAAAATATATATAAATTCGTTTTATAATGAACTCGGTACAACTTAAAAAATTATCAATGATTTTGATATTATATAATATGCATTAATATACTTATGTTGTTATATTGATATTTTGTTATTTTGTGATAATATTTTGCTACTTCGATCCTTATGGGTGATGTTCACTTAAAAAAAATGTTGGTTGGATCATTACAAATATTTATTCATGAACAATATGAAATTTTTTGTTACTTTAATAATTGTGGATAATTTTTAGGTGTGATTAAAATGATATTTTTTACCCCATTTACTTATAAAAAAAGAGATTTGTTACTATGACCATTACAAATATTTACTCATGAATAATAAGAAAATTTTTGTCAAGGTTTTTCGTCTCAAAATGATGACAGATGTATTGTTTTATCTGTGAAATTTCATGGGTATCACTACCTGTAATAACAATGTCATCAACATACACTACCATGTAGATGCACCCATCTCCTGAATGACAATAGAACATAGAACGATTAGTCTCACTACGATTCATACCAAACTGTTGGACTACTTCACTGAATCTACCAAACCATGCCCTAAGAGACTGTTTAAGACCATATAAAGATTTGCGAAGATGACATACCAATCCGGAAGACTCCCCATGAGCAACAAAACCAGGAGGTTGCTCCATATAAATCTCGTCGAGCAAATCACCATGAAGGAAGACATTTTTTATATCCAACTGATAAAGGGGTCAATGCTGAAGCGCGACCATGGCTAAAAGTAGTCTAACAGAAGCCATCTTGGCAACATGAGAGAATGTGTCACTATTGTCTAACCTGAAGATGTGAGTATAACCTTTGAGAATTAAACGAGCTTTGAGGTGATTAGTAGTGCTATTATGACCAACTTTTATAGTAAAGATCCACTGACAACCAACAACAGACTTTCCAAAAGGCAAAGGAACAATATCTCAAGTACCACTATTCTAAAGAGCACACAATTCATCAAGCATGGTTTGTCTCTAACCAGGATAGGATAAGGCATCACCTACAATTTTAGGAATAGACACAAAGGAAATGGAAGAAAAATAAGCATAGAAAAAGGGAGACAACCTTTGATAACTTAAATTAACATAATGAGGGGAGGGATATCAATGAGGGTGTACCTTTATGAAGAGAAATTGGTAGATCAAATACACAAGGAGGAGCTGGAGGAGACGGAGTAGGTGGCATCAGAGTAGAGTCAATGGCTGACCCAACGAGAAGTTGAACATGCTGTTGGCGATGATAAACCCGGAGAGGAAGTGGAAGTGATGGATTGGTGGATACAACAGACGTATCTATAGGATGAAAGACAAAAGAGGAGGTGGTGGAGGCAAGAATAGGCACAGAAGAAGAGGAATTGGACAAAAAGTAGAGAAAAGACTCAAAAAAGGTGATATCAGCAGAGATCAAGTATCAACGAAGGGAAGGTGAGAAACACTTATAACCTTTTTTAGACCTAGGATAGCCTAAAAAGACACACTTGTGAGATCGAACAGAAAATTTATCAAGAACAAGACTAAGGTTGTGAACAAAACAAGTGGAGCCAAAAACTTGAGGGGGTAACGGATGGAGTGAAGTATTTGGTTATTGAGGACAGAAGAAGGCATGTGATAAGGTAACACTCAGTGAGAACATCTCCCCAAAATTATTGAGAAACATGACCATGAAGTAAAAGGGTTCAACTTGTTTCAATAAGGTGTCTATTCTTATGTTCTACAACCCCATTTTGTTGAAGGGTGTAGGCATAGAAAGTTTGATAAAGAATACCAAGAGAAGACATGAAGGTTTGAAAATCTTGAGAAAGGTATTCATGAGCATTATCACTACGAAAAGTACGAATAAATACACCAAATTGAGTTTTAATTTCATTATAAAAGGTTTGAAATATGGAAAACAACTCAGAATAATTTTTCATTAAAAATAACCAAGTACAACAAAAATAATCATAAATGAAAGTTACAAAATACTTTAAACCTAAGCTAGACTGAACACGACTCAAGCCCCAAATATCTGAGTGAACTAAAGCAAAAGGAGACACAGTTCATTTCGGGGACACTCTTAGGAAAATAACCACGACTATGTTTTCCTAATTAACACAACTCACATGACAAGGGAGACAACTTAGATAGACGCAGTACAAAGCATTGAAGCTTAGTAAGACTAGGATGAACTAATTAAGAATGAATTAGAGTAAGGGAATCCATAATCGAAGCAGACGTTCATAGGTGATAAAGGTCATTTGACTCACATCCAGTCCCAATTATCTGTCCCAAACTCCGGCTTTGTAAGAAAATAGAATCTTTAGTAAAAGTAACAAGACAATAAAGAGAACGAGTGAGTCAACTAAGGGATAATAAATTAAAAGGAGACCCATGGACATAAAGTACATTGTCAACGAAGAGAGAAGAGACAATATAGGTACCAACACCATGAGAGGGGCCCCGAGAGCCATTAGACATAGTGACAGAGGGTAAAAAACCAGGAGTTGAAAGAAAAGAGAAAAGAGACTTATTACCATATATATGATCAATGGTGCTAAAGTCAAGGACCCAAGGGCCAAAAGAGGCAGAGTGAGTGAGACCAGCAAAGGAAATGCCAGTGTGCAAAAAAAAATAGTGGAGATAGAGACCTGACATTCCTCGTACCATTTGAGAAAGTCATTGAATAGAGTCCAAAGTCCAAAACTACCAAAAGAAGTGGCATAAGAATCATTAGGAGCATGAGGTGTAGCCTGAGCAGCAATAGTAATAGTCGATCGTGGAGGATGACCATGCAAAGCATAACTAATGAGCTTTCTTTTTCTACAAAAAGTCTTCTACAATATTCACGACAAGTGCACTGGTCATATATAGTAACCAATAAATATATTGGATCGGTGCACAAGGATTTGTTGATACTCAGAAACGTCACTACTTACTACTTGTATGAACGAAGAGATAAAAATTAACTAAACTACCAAACATAAAGTAAATAAAGCAAAATAAATAAAAACACAATGGTTACCCCTCAAGTGCATAAATGGACTCAAAACTTTCGTTCACCTACCACGTTTCCAGCACCCGTAAAAGTATCCTTAACCTCAATCTCTCACAATCAAGGAATTGAGCTATTTGAGTATTAGACTATCGCTCTTGCACATAATCTAAAGTCAAACAAATCGCATTAAGTAAATGAGCTTAAGATAACCAATGTGCATTACTCTCTCTCGACCAATAACACCCATTGAGAGTTCTTCTCGCTTTACAAGTCAAAATCCCCTCTCAGGCTCATTCAATCAAGTAAAATATACGAAATATTTTAGAAATAAAGAGCAAGGTAAAGAAGAACACTAACAATGGAAAATAAACTTAGATTAAAAGTACAAAAATATATAAGAGTTTAGGTAAAGCTACATGAAAACCCAACTAAATACAAAACTTAGCTAACTATAGGGGTAAATGAACTGAAGGATGGATGAAGATGGTATGAACGTGCTTTAAGCCAGCAAATGTGTAACCTCGAGTCAAGAGAGAGTATGGAACCCCTAGACGGAACCCCTAAAACTGACTAAACTCGACCCTTTTATTTTTACATTTCAAACTATAGGTGCCCAACGATTAAAAAATAGTTGTTGGGAACCATAAAACTTCTTAAGGGCTAAGTAAATTGAGCGTTAGGCGATGGACAGATGGGCGCTAGGCGCTCGACTTGTAGATGCAGACACCTAGAGTCACAGGTGCTAGGCGACGACAAGCTTGGCCACTGGGCGCTCGCCAACAAAAGCAGATGCTCTTCATGGATGAACGTTGGATGCTTATGATAGACACATACCAAATTTTCTGATTTTCCTTCGCTTCTTCAATCCTTTCGAAACCTAACTCAAAAACAACTAAAAATAGAAAATAACATAAAATAAGCATAAACTAAAATCTAAACCTAAATTTCTAAGTAAATCTAATTTTAAGCTAAATAAGAGGAAAAAAGACATTAAATAAGAAAGAATTATGATAACTGCTCTATTTTATCTATGTACAAATAGGTAATTTAGGCAATTATCAATAACATCAGTCAATGGTGTGGTCAAGTTTTTGACAGCGGTCACATATGGGACAACTACGACCAGATTTGCGAGAGCGGTTACGATCATCACACTAAGATACCAAGGCGGAGAAGTCACCATAAGAGGAGTTACCAGGAAAAATTGAATGAGGTATGTCTATGATTACTTGCATAACACACAATAAAGTGGACCAAGCATATTTCAAAGTGGGCACAGTCGGAAATCTCAAAATCTTATCACGAATGGATGAATACTCATTAGGAAGCCCATATAAGGCCATCAACATAAATAATTTTGGTGTTACTCTAGTTCTTGGGCAGGAGTGACAGCAAAGAACAATAGTTCATTGAACTCATGAAGAAAACCATGAACTTTACCCACATATTCAACCATGGAACTGCCAAGGCGGTGATACTAATGATGCTTAGTAGATTTTGGCACATGCAATAAAGACATTGAATATCATTAGTTACAACAATCGAGCCTATTCCCAAACTCTAGAACAGATGTCATGGACTCAGAATATTTGCTTCAAAGAAGGATGAATAGTCGACTTCAAAACACTGCTAACTTGAGCATCAACTTTCGACCATCGTGGATAATCTTTCTCATCAATGGATACAACTGTCTGAGTGAGGTGATCAACATAGTCCTACTCCTTAAGCCAAAGTTTGATGTCAAAGGCTCAGGTGTCATAGTTTGTGCCATCTAACTTGTCAATGGGGAAAGACATATTGACATAATTAGTAAACAAGGAAGAATCAAACCTAGCAAAAGTCGTAGGAGCACAAATGGGAGGGAAAAAAAGGCTGCAAGAGAGAGAAGAAAGAGCGTCTCCAAAGGAGAGAGGACTAATGGAAGATCCGAGATCAGATCGGAGGAGAGCACAACAAGACAAGTCTGACATACGTGATCGCTACGGGAACGATGGTTGGAGATGCTACTACGCGCGGTGGCCGGAGTGAGAAAATGAAGGGACGTCTCTGCTAAAATGTGCGCATGGAATCTCCAATTGAGGAGATTCCAGTGACGCAAGAATCACTAGAAGACGGCAACTCAAGGGGTGAGGTTGGCGACCTGAACGACAAGGTAAAAAATGGCCGAAAATTAGAAAGAAACATGATTTCTTAAAAAAAAAAACACTTAAGGACAATAATTCACTACGCTCTAGATATCATATAGAAAGAAATGAACATGTATGAATCCTTGTGTGTTTAGCACAATCAAGGGGAATATTATATATATATATATATATATATATATATATATATATATATATATATATATATATATGTTGTACAAAAGAGTTAATACAAAGACAGGAGCATATGGGCATATATTGAAATACATCTAACAATCTTTTTTAGTAAATTACACTAATCACTCTTAAAATTTCATAAAATTACACAAGTTTATTTTTATACATTACACTAACCTTTTTTGAAAAAGATTACCTTGATTGTTTGAACGAGTCAAATTGTCTTTTAAATAGTCATAATTAACTCGTTGACTTGTACATGTTACTCAAATTTCTTTATAATTAATGAAAGTAACATCACTTTGCATTGATTTGTTTTTTATATTGTTTGTTCAATTTTATTGTATTTAAAGAGTATCTATGCTTAATTGCTTTAGACAATTGAAATTATATGAGTTTATTTAGATTAAAAAAGAGGGATTTAAAAAAAGTTTTTATAAAAATAAAAAATTTTTATGTTTCAGTGCAATTATAAAAATACTTTTTTAAATATATTAACCTTTCAGTTTCTCATAAAACAACTTCAACATCAGCTTATTTTAAGAAACTACTCAAAATAAGCTATTAGTAACTTTTTTCAGCTTATGCTTTTTATAAAAAAATTTATCCACATAAAAAATTAAAATAATAAGAAATTTAAACAAATTCACTCTCTGGTTGTATTTATGAATGTGATAATGTTTTTTTTAAAACTTCTTTCAAGACAAGTATAAAATTTTCATACTTTTTTAATACATGCAGTGTAGGTTAATTAGTTATCCAATACATTGATCAGATTTATGACTGGGGCAGTTTTTAAACTTTGTGGAGCCAAAACAGGAGGGGGAAAAGGGCACAATTTATATAGAATATAATGTCATGACCACTTTGGGTTGAAATTTACAAAGCTAAATAATAAGAAAGGAGAAAAAAATCCGCTAGAAGAGGAAGAGAATGATAATATAAACTGAGCACGCTTATGGATATCATCACTAATCTCCATTTAGTGGTAGAGATCATTCTAGATATTGTGATGAGCTTGATTAGAGACCTCTGGTTGACTATCCAAAGGCATATATTGGGCCATAATTGCCCGTATCTCCGAATCCATATATCTCTGCACATAAATTATTTTCAAAAAATTAACAAAGAAATTTAGGGTGAGAATGCATGCATAAAATGTTGGAAAAAAGTCAACAAAGACTAAAACAAAATAAATAAATAAATAAGAAGCAAAGCCAGAGGCACTTTAGTTCATACATCAAACTTGCAATAATCATACCTGGATTCTGTACTTGTAAAATGCATATCCTCCAGTAACAGAAAGAAACACGACGAGGATAATCATCCAGATACTCACCCCTGAAGAAGAATATTCACCTGCATTTATAATAATATAAAAAAAAGTGAAAATATTTAAATTATCCTTTAAATCTCAATAGCTATGCAAAGCATATCTACATACATATAATTAGTAAGACCAAAATAAAGAGAGAAACTACGCAATATACGTACAACAATTTTCTACTGTCATTCGATTATTAATCATTATTAAACAACTCAAATAAAAAAGTTGAAATCTTTGAAAATTATATACAGATAAGTAGAATCTAAAAGCTCAAAAGCAAACAAAGAGTATCTACAACATTATCAAGATAATGAAAAAGCATACTAGTATTTTCCATTTTAGTTTAAAATGCAAATATGAAGCTCATAAGCTTCTCAGTAAAAAGTAAAACTCACATAACAGACGGAAAAGGAAAACTCAATGTAGAATTGTCAATTGCAAGTACAGAATCGTGTTTATCGCAGAGACATATACTAAATTTAAATGATGATACAGAAACAATTTAGCAAGGAAATTTTAAAAATGGTACAGAAAAATATAGAAAAACTAAAAAAGCCTCACCAAGACAAGTGTCATTTTCTCGTGAGTAGAACAAACCACGGCCGCATTTGCAATCATAACTGCCCCAGGTGTTTTTGCATTTGCAACCTGGGCATTGGCAGGCTGTTTTCTCTTTGCACTCATCAATATCTGCAATATAATCAGAAGAAGAAATGCAGAAAAGCCACATATTTTCTATAATAGCAAATATCATGATTAATAATAACAACTGGGGGAATGTAAATCAAATTTAATCACTCTGCAGTTTGCATCAATCCAATAGCAGAAATAACTCTCTGATTTGTGTTTGTCATTTGCTGAATACTAGAACAATCGCCAAAATTTAGGAGAGCGAAGTACCTTCACATGACTGGACTCCATCACCTCTGAATCCAGCTGGACATGTACAGCCTTTTCTATAGTCATCCTGCATTATCAACAAAGAACCCGATGATGATTAATATCTAACATATCAGTCTTATTCCTGTCCCTTCTAACAAAAGGATGACAGAGACAACTTACAAGACAAGCCGAGTAAGCCCTGCCACCTTGGACTCCCTTCCAACAACCACCATTGTTGAAGTCACACCTCAAGTATCCTGAAGCTGTTAAGAAATTCAAATTCTCATGAAAATGCAACCCATAAAAAAAAGCAAATTAACATCAGTAGAAACTTCTCAACCTCCCAGACATATAAACTATGAGGACAAGAAATAAATTAGGTAGAATGACAGCATGAACAGAAATCAAAAGTGTAGACCAAAACAAAAGGAGGTAGAAATATAAACCCCAAACATCAATTTGATCAATGATGATGATGTGTGTTCTGCTAGGCTTGTTTCTGGCAGAGCTGAATTTTAAAATATGTAAAATGGAGAACGAAGCAATTTATCTGAATTTGAATAAGTAATTTACCTTCACAATGGGTATATCCATCTCCAACAAATTTTACATTTTGCACAATAGGGCATTCACATACTCTTCCTCGAAAAGTGTCCTATATAATTAGAAAAATATGTTAGATAGTTAAAACCAGAAGAATCAGACCCTATATGAATTAAAAACATAATAGACTTTTCACAATAATGTGCCAAACAAGGTTAAGTTAACCAAATACCCTGCATGCAGTAATGTTAGAATGTTTTTCCTGCCAACAACCACCATTGTTTTCCAAACACTCGTTTGTTTCCATGTCTGCAAAAAATAATCATTAAAATTTGTTTCTGAGCAAGATTCAATGTCAATAGCTACCAGTACACCTATGATTTTATCAGTGTCTAGATCAAAATCCAGATAATTCTTTTATCATAATTGAAAAAATGAAACATCAGAATGAAAAAAGAGAGTAGAAAGAAAATATTTCTAATTTTATCACTAGCTTTAGAACTATGTAGTAGAAACCGCTTGATGCTTGTTGATAGATAGATAGAAGCCAACAATTAATTCAGATCATTTGAAGCAGTTATATACTTATATATAAAAGCAAACAACTAGAGGTAGAAAAGAATTCCTGATGTCTTGTATGATTTCTTTAGGAGAAAGGAAGGGGGTAAGCTTAAAGGAGGAAAGTAGAAATTAAAAAGGTAATGAGAAAAGGACCTGGAGTTAAACAAACTGATGGTTCAGTGGTCTCTAGGAAACCTGCACAGACTGCCTTGAGAACAGCAGGTCTTGACAACTTACCTAAACACAATTAAAAGCATATATTATAAAATATAATATGGTCAAATAACAGTCAAGATATCTAGAAGTGCGGCCTCAGACCTCTATACTGTCTGTTGTTTATAACAAGAGTAGGCAGTATAGTAACATCACCACGAGAGCCTTTACCAATCTGAAATCGAAGTTATAACAAATTATAGTACACTACTTAAACAACAGAATGACATAAATGAAAGAAAAAGTAAAATAAAAAAATATTTTCATTTTAGAAAGCCAACCTGTGCATCCTGTTCAGCCTTAAGAACAGGATTTTCAACATCTGCATGGGGATCTCCAACACAATCTTTAATCTTCTTCAGATCAACACCTGTAAAGTAAATGGAAGGCACAGAGAGGGAGGAGGGGAAACATATCTCTCATTAGAATGATGTAATAAACCTTTTTAGAAGAACATATTAGATAACAAAAGACTAGTTTAGTTTATGGTAAAAATTTGTAAAAAAACTGAAAAAGAAACTATAGTTAGGTAGGTACATGATTTTTTAGTTGGGTTTGGAATGGTGGCAATCAATATTTCTACCAGCACATATACTTTTTAGCAAGCACATTAGCCTCAACTCCTAAACAATGTGAGACCTCGGATATACCAGAACAAGCCCCCCCAGTCGAGGTTAAAGGGCAAGAGTGTGTGGCCTAAGCCCTCCTTAAATCAACAATGTTCTTATTGTCAATCCAAGGACATCATTAAGATCACCACATCCAACATATTGTTTGCTTTGGAGCTCAGTGACTCATTTAAGATTTTATCTTAAAGAAGCATATAGTGGATTCAGGGAGATAGATGTTTATAAGCAACTCCTGGCTTCGACTCCTAAACATTGTAGACATGGGGCGTACCAGAACAATTATAAATAGGGAATTAAGCTAGGGAATGTGGCATTCCCCATGTTCGGTACAAGCTCAAAAACAATTCCTAGGTATTGTTAATCCCAACTTAGAATCCTATGTTTTGCTTAATGAGTGACACAAACAACAATTAGATTTAAGAGGAACAAAAATCAAATATTCCATTTTTTTTTTCTTTTTTGCAATTGTGCCATAATGTATCTTTATATAAGAACTTTAAAGAGAAGTTACAAATTTTGGGGGTGACAACAGCATCCCCTGGTCACCCTTTGGATCCATTTTGTTTGTTCCTATGGTTAGGGCTGGATTCCTTTCTGATGTTAATATGTGATGTTTTTCATCATACGTTGTTTTGGGTGACGACTATTAATTTCCTTTTTTACTCTTATCATTTGACTTTTTAAAAATATTTCCAGATATTAAATTTTAACTAACATATTTTGAATATACCCTGGTGACATTTTTATTAATTATTATATCTCAAGGAATGTCATTTCTCAGATCATGATAATATACCTTCCTGCAAACTCCTCCCTAAAAAACAAGGTAATGCCAGCGACACTAAATTATTAACAAAAAAATTGGAACCAAGAAATATAATATTGTTTGAAATTAAAAGCATAATATGATTTTTCTTCTTGGAATTTTTTTAGCAAGCCATTCAAAATCAAACACCAAACTGAAGGAAGAGCCAGTTCCATAGAGCATACACAGAAACATGAACTACGCAACCTACCAAGAGATTTAATAACTTGATCTGAGCATTCTTCTGTGTACTTGTTCTCCTTCATGGGACAACGAATTGCAAAGTCAGTAACATAGTCCCACCATTGCCAAGGCTTTCCACTTTCATTTGCTACTTTATAGAAGCAAGCTTGGCGTAAATTTTGAACAACAACATCTTTTCCATCATAACCTTTGCTGAAATCTTGCTCAGGATCTGGAGCACAGTACCTTCCATTGTTTATGCACTGAGATTTGCACTGTTTGCTCAAGAGAAATGCTTCAGGACAAAACCAAGTTATATAGCGAGGGGTAAACTGAGTAAACCCCTTCCGCTCAAGCTGCTGAGCTACCCCTTTAAAGTCCTTCAGAAAATTAATTAGACTGTCACACTTTGGCCCACACTCGTCATTACTATTTGTCCATAACTCATACTCAACTCTATCATCAGGATGTGGAAGAGCTTCTCTCCAATCAAGATTTATGTTAACCATCTCCCCATCAGAGAGAGCCTGCTTGATGCTATCCCCCAAGGATTTGCTGATAAGAGCAGAAGGAATACTAATCTTTTCAACATAATCATCATTTGCACCTTTTCCTTCTTCGGGAGTGTCCATAGTGATCAATGTTTCTGCCTTGTCATCAGCTACAAGAACAGCTGCAGCTCCTCCATTCTGTGCATTCCATGCCTTCAAAGTGAAGTAGCAATCTACCAAAAGGACCACAAGAGATAAAATTTAAAGGGTTGAACCATTTTTGTGTGGCTATGTTCCTAACAACCTATGCATAGATATCATCATGGCGCCATAAAAGAGAAAAACTTAGGGCCTGTTTGATTTCCTTTTCAAAATTTCAATTTTAAAACTGTTTTCTAAAGTTATTTCATGGTACTCAGCAATCAATTTCTCATCCAAAAACTAGATGCATTTTTTAAGAATAGAAATAAAACACGCCCTTAAACTCAAAGACAACACAAATTCTGCATTATTAACTTCAACAATAAATGCAACATTTACAACATCTTTCGCAGCAGCTCCCAGCTAACTTGTTACAACATATTGCACCATTTAGCAAGTAAACCACAATGTTCCAAATTTACCAGAAAACCGGCTATTAATCATTCAATTGATTGCATAACTAACCCTAACTTTCCATATCACGCAATAAGTAGCATAAAACCAAAAAAAGCAATTTCAATGCACAACATACTCAAAGTTACCACCACAATTATATACCATCTTTTTTTTCCTTCCATTCCTGGATATTCCCAAAGTAGTGGAGAATTTAAAAAGACTAATACCTCCACGATCAACAAGAAGAAAGGTGGGAAACTCTCCTGGCTTGGACTGAAAATTGACATCAGTGAAGTTTGTGCACCCTTTCTGATTCACCTTTGGGTACACCACAGAACCAACCAATGTCCCTCCATACTTGGGGACCCCAAAATTCCCAATTGCACATTCATATGTACCCTTCAACGATTTGGGAGCAGTCACTTTCAAACTGTTCTTCTCCACCACAAACCTACCCAAACAACATCCCAACAGCAAAACCCAAACACAGAGCAAAAGACTCAACTTTGCGCCCATCTTCTTCCCACACAAAAATAGGAAGAAGATCAAAATGAACAGATAAAAAGAGTGAAATTCAAAGTGCAATCAATGCAGAGCGCGATGAAAGGGGGAAGACCCAGGTGAGGAAAATGACGAGTGAGGCACAAAAAAGAAGCTTTTGAGTTGGAGGAAGGTTGATGGCGTTGTGGGTCAGTAAAATAGTGCGAGAGAAGGGAAAAACATCGAAATCTATCTCAAAGGTGTCGAGATGAACGACCAAATTGGGGAAACGTGTCAGTTAAGTTCAACTGTAATTGGAATCGTCGCCGTCGCAGATAAAAACAACTAACAAATACCAGAGATTCAGAGGAGAGATGTTTTTTTTTATCTTTTATTATTGTTTTCTTTTGCAAACTTCATCATTCATCTTCTTATTATATTCCGCTGTCATGTTATGTAGTAGTAGTAGTATTTTGCAATTCTTTTTTGTGTACGAATTATAAATTTATTCAGTTTGATAATAACTATCTCAAAAGTTATATAAATATCAGTTTTTAATAGGATAAATCGTTTTAAGCGTAACTAAATCTTGAGTGATTATCATTATTAATTAATGTATAATTTTAGTTGAACTTAGCATTTTTTTAATCATTATGATCAATGTATTATTGGATGTTAAATTCAGTATATGATGCTACATTTCATTCTTAAATAATGTAAACAAATATATATTGAAAAGAAATAATTTTTGGACTATGTCAACATCAGTTTTTGGACGGTTGAAATAAAAGAAATAATTGTCTAAGATTTACGCCTTGTGCATGGGCGGCATTTCATTTCACATTAAAACAAACAATAGGGAACTTGTTTAGACTTTTTTATCTTCTCTTGAATGTTGTGCGTGATTTACATTGAATAATAAATGATAAGTACTTACATAGTTACATTGTGTTTTATTAATTGACATTTGACAATAACACGCTGTTATTCATTCATCACCTGCTTCAAATTCATCAATGCCATGAATTATAAATATCTAATCATTATATTCAATTTACCTCAGCAATAGTTTATTTAGTGAACCATTAATTTAAAGTTGTAAGTTGCAACTTGTGAAACGATTTAACAAACGTTTGGTAGTTAGATATGATATAAATGGATAAGATAATTAATTATTTTATCTTGTTTTATCTATTAAAAATATGATTATCTTATCTTATCATCTATTATTTTATATATTATGTTATATTAATTTAGTTGTTTAAGGAGATTTAGTTTTTTATCTTAAGAATGGTTTTGGAAAACTGGAAAAATTATATTATTTTAATAATATGTTATTTTACAATTATTATAATCAGAATCCATTTTTATTTGGATAACTTTGTTAAAAAATTATTTAAAAATAATTAATCTAGTTTGATGCAAAAAAATCATCTTTTATAAGATAAAAGTGTGAAAACATCTAAAAGAAAAAATAAGTTGATAAAAAATGATTACAAAATATAAATTTACAGCTTCTTAAAAATAATTTATTTTTTTAAAGAATATTTGTTTTCCAATGTAATCTAAACTCCTAAAAGTCCTTGTTTGTACCAAAATAACTTAAATTATGCGGAACAACTGAGATTGTTGTTTCCCATACATGCTCTAGAAAAGAAAAATAGCAAATAAAGATAAGAACTTTAATGACCATTTTTTTAAGCTGCTAAAAGGGTTTGAGAAAAGACAAATCATTTAGAAGAGGAGAGGAGAGGGAATATCAAAATGACAATTTTATATATAAGTAGAATTAATATTATTGAAATTATTTTATCATAATATCTTCATTTTAAAATATTTATAATTGTGTAGATTAAGAGGGAGAAAGACACAATAATTTTTTTTTACCTTTTATATTTCAGAATAAGTATTTTGGAATGTAATTTGAAATATATTTTTTTCAAACGTTTCGAATCTAAAAATATATTCCGGAATAATAATTTCAGAATGTATTATAACAATACACTCCACAAATAGAATTGACCTAGCAGACTGTATTTGTTGGTATATTCTAATAGTACATTCAAAATAAACATTCCAAAATGTGATATTGTTTTATAACATGTGTTTTGAAATGTTTTCTTTTTAAATGTATTTTTATCCGGAATGGATATTTCGAAATGCAATCTAATATATGTAAATTTCACGAAAATAAGTAAGGATATTTTAATTTCTTTTACTTTAAAAAAAATATGGGTGCAGAAAACAATGGTACTAGTGTAGGAAGCAGATCTTGCAAATTCTTAGTACGCGGATAATTGGATACCTCTGTCCTTTTTTTTATTATTATTCGTTTTCTTCTTCCTTTGTTTATAGGTTTTAAGGCGCACTGAAAATACATAATTTCTTTTATCACCTCTATTTTTATTTGGATGGCCAAATCATAAAATATTAAAAATATTTTTATATTTTAGATAAATTGATCTAAAATTTATTCTTTTATGAGTTTTAAATCAACTAATCTAAAAACCATAATCATTGATCAATTAATTCAAAACATATATCAAAATAACTTCATTTGATATATGTAGCTAAAGATCAATTGTTGACGATCGATTAATGATTAGTTATCAAGGGTGATGATGGTGGTAGGTAGATATGATTAGTGACAAATGATGGTGGTCAATGATTATTAGTGGTGGCAACCATTAACTAGCGGTGACAATCAAAGACTAATGAAATAACCAATCATTGAAGATTGATCACCAATGACTTTTGACTCGTGATGGTGGCCGAAAGTAACAGCTTGTGACCGACAGTTAATGCTAGCAGTCAGTGACCAACAATCAAAGATGGAGGTTGTGATTGAAGGTTGTAGGTAACAACCCAAGGTGGTGGTGAGTGATAACTTGCTTAAGTTGAAACAAAAATAAAAATCTTAAAACCAAAATTTATTATTTTTTAAATGATTTAGAAGCTATTTTCAAAACTAAAAAACTAATTAGGTCCCAAGGTGATTTTTTATTTCTAATTTTGAAATTTCTAAAAACAAAAACTAGTTTTGGTTTTAAGTTTTCAAAATTTTAAAAACAACATTGTTTTTATTTCTAAATTTAAAACATTGGTTTCAAATCTTAATCAAAACACTAGTTGAAGGTAGCGATCGAGACAGTCGTTGAAGGTAACAGTTAGTGGTGGTAGTTGGTGACTGCCGGTCGGAGGTAGCAGTCGGTAATCGTCAGTCGGAGGTGGGGTCGTGACCGCCGATCGGAGGTGGCGGTCGTGACCGTCATTCGAAGGTGGAGTTTGGTGACCGCCAGTTGGAGGTGGCGATCGATGACCGTCGATCGGAGGTAACGACCGGTGACTGCTAGTCAGAGGTGGGGGCTGGTGACCGCCGATCAGAAGTGATGATCTATGACCGTTGGGGTGGCGGTCGATGACTTTTGGTTAGAGGTGGAGGTCGGTGACCGCCGGTCAGAAGTGATGGTCAATGGTGACAAGTGACGTCAAGTAATGAACTTAAATAAAAATAGAAACAAAATCTAAAAACCAAATTTTATTGTTTTTAAAGTTGAGTAAAAATTGTTCCGAAAATGAATAAAAAAACCAAAGCAAAACCATTTTTGCCGAACAGTTTTTTGTTTTTAAAATATATTTCAAAACCAAAAACTAGAAATTCAAAACCACCCTGAACGTTTGTCAAACACGTTTTTGTTTACAAAATGTATTTTAAAATAAAAAATTGAAAACCACAAGCCTAAAACATTTTATTCCAAGAATAGTTTGTGATCTAATAGTATATATCCACCTAAATTTTGTGTGAATCATAATTTTTTTATGGATTTAGATCCTCTAGAGCAGATAGTCCAACTAATTGGCCTGCAATTATGAACAGTAGCTGGGTGGGACAGGTTTAGCCTTCCAACCTGACTCCTAGACCATCCTTGCTCCAACCCTACCCTCCTCCCCTAAATAGGAAAAAAAATGCAAAATCACGAATGCCACAAAAATGTAGGCTTTGCCACAATGTTGTGGCCTTCGCTTTGGCCTCATCACTAGTAACAATGCATTTTTAAAAACATTGTGATCTCAAACATAGTGTTATGGTTTGCATGAAGTCATGGTTTAATGATTCACACACACACAAACACACACACACACACACACACACACACACATATATATATATATATATACATATGGGGGGAGAGGAGATCCATTTGTTCCAAGAGTGAGTATAAGAGACTTTTTCTTCATTCTAACCATTCATTTTCTTAAACTCTAATGGTTAAGATTAGTTACTTATTACAACCATTAGATTTAAATAAAATAAATTGTGAGCATGAAGAGTAAGTCCATTAAACTTGCTCATTACGATCATTAAATTTTAAGAAAATGGATAGGGAGGATGAAGAATAGCTCACTTAACCTTACTCATGGAGTAAGTGCCACTTACTCCAAAAGTAAATTTAAAAGGATTACTCTTTGTCTTCACCATTCATTTTTTTGAAATCTAATGGTTGTAATGAGTAACTAATTTTAACCATTAGATGTCAAGAAAATGAATGGTTAAGATGAAGAGTAAATCTCCTTTAAACTTACTATTGGAGTAAGTGAATTGTAACATCCCAAAAATTTATAATAGATAATATCACTTACTAATCGACTTAGTCTATTTACCCTTATAAATTATACTTAAAGTATTAAATCTTAGACAACCAAGAAAATCACATCCTAGACATCTTGCCTAGTGACTAATGTCACCTAGTGAAATGCCTGGGTTATAGCATTTTAGTAAAGGAATGTCGATCAGCAAGACTAATTGCTAGGCAAAAAACCCTGCAAATTTCAGGCAGAGAGAACTTTGTGTTGAGTGAAACATATTGCTGGTAGCAAAGCCATAAAATTGATTGACATAAGTAACATTTCGCTAGACGAGAGTTGCCGCCTAGAGAGACTTTGTAGAATCCTCAAACATCAGCTGCATAATTCTCAACTAATTAGATATACCAAATACCAGTTTTCATTACACAATTTTAGATACTAGAATTCATCATTAACATACCCAATATACACTATATAGTCATAACATCATTATAGATTTACATATTCAAAGTGGCAAAGTCTCTAACATACTTTTCCTATGCACATAACCATAAAAACTTATAGTATTCCCAAAAACTCCAACAGATCCTAAACTGACAAGCAAAATTTGAGTTTCCTTCGATCCATAGTGTTTTGCCTTTCTGCAACATCACTGTCATCTGCTTCCATATTAAACATGATCATCACAATCATATATAAAACAAACACAATGCAAGGGTAAACTTTACTAAAACAAGAATTCAATTAAATATAAACATGGGAGAATTACTACAATTTCAATTTAATAAAGTTATCAAACAAGCATATATACTTATGTTCCTCCTAAACATAAGCAATCATTACAACATGATACTATGACTCGATGCTTTCCTAAACACCCATTGAGTTCGGTTACCAAGACGACCTAATGGCTTTAACTCAACTATTGTTTAACGTCCACTTCACCTATTTGACAACCAAATAAAGTCTAGGTATATTCATCTGATACGTCCAACTAAAATCTAACATCTAATGGACCCACTTCTAACAATCAACTAACTCTCAACTAGTGTCTGTAATCTATCTAACCCAATTCTGACACCTAATTGTTATTTGAGTATATCCCAAGAGTACCTTCACTTGCTCTGGTACAAGGATCACAAAGGTCTAGCTATATCCTTAACTCAATGTACATCATGCATATCAATCAAGACTAAGTTACTCCATGTAACAACCCACATACAACAATCTAGTAGATCATCCAATTTAATATGTATCATATCAATCTCAAAGAAAACACAATTCATTTAACAATCGATTCAAGATACAAACATCACTTCCAAAAATCTACTTCATCTTAATTACACAGAACACCCATTTCATATAATACTCAATTAAGATCAAAACATAAATCAATCACAATCAATTGCTCTAACATCAAAATTAATCAAACATTGCCAACTTATAATCAAAATTGAGCTTTTTTTACGTATTTCTCCTTTAAGCTAAATGATGGAAAGAAAAGAACTTTAGAGAGTACCCTCAAAGTAACTCAATAGAAAAAATCCCTCAAAACCTAACAAAAACTCCCATAATCAAAGAGAAGATAAGAAATTGGGATTTCACAGTCCGATTCTTCTAAAATGGAGATGCATCAACAGAGTAGGAAAACGGTCCAAAGAAATAGAATAAAGCTTACCCAGAAGAACCCACGGTTGAGATGAGGAGAAATAGAAGAAATTCCTCAACTATCCATGGAGGATTTAAAGGCATGCAAGGGAGAGAAGGAAAATGGCTCAAGGAATCAAAACAATTACTTACCAGCTTGAATCAAAAGTCAAGGTGAGGAAAAATGGGAGAAACCTTTTAGGATTTCATGGTCAATTTGAAGGACATGCAAAAGGAAATAAGGAACCAACAGAGAGAATGAGCATGAAAAATGAAGAAAGAACAATAAGAAGAAGAAAGAAAAAAGAAGTAAGGGGAAGAAAAACAAAGGATCGGGGGTGTACTCAGTAATTTCGATTTGTTGACTGCAACCCCCCTTTTCAACCAGTCTTCACAAAACTAACCTAAAGACCTCAATTTAAAAGAATAAATTCATCTTTCACCTCCTAACTCACTGAACTCACCTACCCATATTCCATTATCTATATTTTACTTAAATTTAACCACATTTATAACAATAAAACATAGATAAAAATATCTCAACTAAATATTCTGTAACTAATTTATTAATTATACTAATTTAAATAAATTATGATTTTTAATTATTTCACACACTCATATAATTTTAATAAAAATGGCTCACTGAAGGGAAAGCAGTGAAGGGAAAGCAGAACACATGCTTGGCTATCATATCGCCACTCATCAAAGTCATCTGTTTCTTTTAAGTACATACACAACATATCCAAAACAAACAAACAATATCACTTTTTTTCTTTCTAAATATGCATTAAAAAACAGAAACTTTAATATAAATAGATATATATAAATATATATATATATAACATGTAGTGATTCCGGTGAACTATGAAGCAATTTAATTGGCACAATTCAAACTAATCAAGATGGACCTATTCCTAACAGTAGGGTATTTGAATAGTTTACACAAAGTTTTAGTTTCCATATAAAACAATTGCCATAGCTCAGTGAGTGGATAAGTTGCACTGAAGTACAGTTGGTTCAGCACAATAAGAAATACTGAAAAATAAAATGTCTGGATTCTTCCCCATTTCGAATTGTTTATTTGTATGTAAATTAATTAAAACCACCTCAAAGCTAATCCATCCAATAAAGTGATGAACAATAGCATAAACCCTGCAAGAATATTAAGTTTTCTGTAAAGCTCGTCATTCGCATTAATAGCTACATAAAAGAGATGATAGCTAGAAACAATTAATAAGTTTTAATGTTATGCCTACTTGATTGTCTTTCGGGCATAGATAGACTCACAGACACTAGAAAGTCGCTTTATCAAAGGGGAGAATAAGAATTTATATAAAGTTTAGAGACATAAATTACATGTGGTTTTTCAAGAGTTTGAAAAATGAAGAGAAGCTAGTGGGCACGAGTCTTGAAATGATCGATGTCGCCACTCACCACACCAAAACAAAAGCACGTCCAATAAAAGAAGGCATAAAGATATTTTGGGAGGACAAAGGTGCAATGTAAACGTAATAGGTAGTATGCAAGGTAGTGGCCATATTGGACTGTCAGTTTCGATTAAAAAAAAATTGACATTCTCAAACTTCCTTAATTAATAACTTATGATACGCATGGCAATGGGCGGATCAAGAATGGGTATAACATTTTAATTTTTATCTTTGTTTGTAAAATTTATTTTATTTTTAAAATTTATCTTCATCCTGTCTTTATATTTGACTGGTATGAGATTTATATTTCCATCTCTGTCGAGTATTGGGTATACCTGTACTTATTACATATCCAAAAAAATTATAATAATATTTTAATAAAAAAATAATTTATTTGAATAAAATGATATTAATTCAAAAGTTATCTAATAAATGCAAAATTTATAATTTGTTAATTAAATGTCATACTTTTATATTTTTTTTAAGATAAATAAATATTGTAGTCATTAAAATAACAGCAGAGTGAGGCAGTTACGGGGAGGGTACAAGTATGGGGTTGGTATGTATATCCACATCCCTGTCTCCATCCTCGACTTAACAAATCAGGATTTTCCATACTCGCACCCGTACTCGGTCAAACCGGAGATTCCCCGTCAACTTCAGGATGAATTCAATAATTACTTACGTGTACAAGTTTATTTGTCATCTCTCCTGATGGAGGAAATCATGTCAATACAACCATGAGTGAGGTTAGAAAAGTTTTAAGAAAATAAATATTTTAAATATGAGTTTAATCGGTATACACTGTGAGTGTAAAAGATTTTACTTTCGCAGTCAATTATAATTTTTCATTTATGTGACTTTTAAAACATTAATTAGTAAAGTCAACAAACTTATGAATAAAGGGTTGTGATTTAACGTCAATGTAAAAATGTTTACATTAATAGTGTATATCAATTAAACTCTTTAAATATTATAGTTATATATATATATATATATATATATATATATATATATATATATAATCGATGCATCATCTTTATTAATATATTTAGTCTTTTTATTTAATTATTTAATACGGAGAATATTTTCTTTAATAAAAAATAATATTTTTTTATTAATGAAACTACCAAAAGGATTATATATGTTATATTACATTGGTTGATGGAGGAAGTCGTAGTCCCTCCATATATATTATATATGTTGTTGGAGTTAATTAAATCCAATCCTAATATTTATTTTAAATGCAAGGTTTGGATTTGTTTATCTCATATTTTTATATCTAGTCTAATATACATTAATTATGAGATGTATATAATCAGAAAATCTGAGAATCTATGATCATACTTAAACCAGTAACATTAAAAGTTTTATAAAGTATTCTCGTAAAAAAAAAAGTTATGAATTATCCGTGATCACTCAAAAATCATGACTTTTTGAAAATTTTATACAACTTAAATATGCCAATATTTATTTTTCTCGATTATACACCCAAAAAAAAATATTTTTCCCGTACGTTCTTATATATATAGAAAACAATCTTTCTCATTTAATATGTCTCTATACACATATTTATTAAGTTGATAAAAATTAAGTATATTAATACAAACAAGACTAAAAGGATATAGGCTTAGGACAAGACATGTGGTTCAATGAAAGTAATAATAACTCCTAAGAATATTCTCAAGTAAAATTAATGATCTAGAACGCTCAGTTCAATAATGCTACCATTCAATAATAAATATTTAGAGTTATAACATAAAAAGTAGATATGATTTTTAATACACTTGATTCCACACTTGCGTAATCTAGAATCTAGTGTTCACCTTTTATCATTACTTCTAGAGATGTTCATAAACCGGTTCAATGTAATATAAATTGCGCTATGGATCCTAAAACGATATATAACTAAACAAATAGAATCAATTGAAGTGATTCCTTATTGACTTTTTTTTTTTTTTATGGTGGTAAAAGGATTACCTGTTTAGATAGATAATTTAGAAATAATTATAAAAATATTGTGGTAGGAATTGAAACAAAGTACTCAATTTTAACGTATGTGAATGATGTAATCTTTATAGGAGAAGTAAAGTTTCAAATAGTATGGAATTTGAAAGTAATCTTAAGAGGTTTTAAATTGTTATTTAGATTCAAAGTTAATTTTCTTTGGTTTGAATGTTGATTCTTTATTTTTTTTCATATTGAGAGTTGTTTGTTGAACTATAATGTGAGTTTTTCCTAACTCGAATTTTTGGAGGTTCTAGTTGGGGTTAATTCAAGGGGTTGCACTTTATAGGAATCGGTGGTGGACCAATTTTTTTTAAAAAAGGTGGTAGAGTGGAAAGAAAAAAAAAGTTTTTTGGTAGTTGATTGATAATATTAAGATTGGTTCTTACGAGTTTTCCCATGTACTATTTTTCATTTTACAAAGCCTTAAAGAAAGTAATGAATATTCTAACTGGATTGCAACACAATTTTCTTTTAAAATGATGCAGATGATCAGAGCAACTCATCAAAATATTATCATAACTAGTAATAATTAGTTATATAATAGCCAATTATTTTAATATAGTTGTAAAACTACAAACTATTTTATAGATATGGTTAATTTTGGTTTCATAACCAATTATTTCTAGTTATTGTCAAATTTTTTTAGTTTTTATTTTCAATAAAAGTGTTGGTTAAAGTTACTTTCATAACTGATTATTTTTAGTTATGACACAGTCTACAACCCTGTGTCAATAATAACAACAACATTCTTGTGAAAAATACACTGAAAAGAAAAAACTATCCTAACAATACTCACACCTATGTGAGAATGACCACAACCTGTGAAAAAATGCACTAACCATAAAAAATAATACTCACACATCTGTGACATATGTCACAAACCTTGGGGATAATGTGTTAAGTAGAAAAATTCTTTGTGATTATGCCTACACCTATGTGTCAATAGTTACATCCCTTTGAAAAAAAAATGCTAAAATAGAAAAACGTTGCTAACCTCTCCCATACCTTTGTGGAAGTGTCTACAATCTTGTGAATAATTCACTAAGCAAAAAAAGTTACATGTGAACCTCACACATCTTTGTCACAAATGTCACAACATTGTGGATAATTTATAGAGTAAAAACAAAACTTCCCTAACATATCTCACACCTCCATGTCACTGACCACATCCATATGAAAAACATGCTAAGTAGAAAAATCAATTTTAAGAATAATTTTATTTTTTAAAATTGACTATTTAATCAGTTATAAATAAATAACTTGTTAAATAACCAATTATTTATATGTTCAATTATATAACTAGTTATAACTATATAACTAGTTATAATAAATGATAACTGATTATAAGAGAATGATTATAGTTATGGTTATTATAATTACTTACATATATGATTATTTTTTCGTTATGGTTAGGTTATTGAAATAACCTAACCACGAGCAGCCCTACAAATGATCATATTACTGCTTGGGTTAGTTGGGAGAGAGTGTGTAGGTAAAAAAATATGGGTGTCAAGTGTTTATCAAAATTTAATCTCAGTTTTCTTGCTAAGTGGAGGTAGAGGTTTTTAAATGATACAAAATTTATTTGGAGTCCTCTTTTAAATAGTAGGTATGAGCATTTAAAAAATATTAAGTACAAACCTCTAGAGGGTCAAAATGTTTTATTTGGTAGAGGGATGTTTTGACAATTGATAATAATGTTGTGGTACTTTCGGGTTGGTTTTCAAACAATGTAAGGAGAATAATAGAGGATGGTACTCATACTTTTTTTTTATTCATAACTAGTTAAGTGCAGGAGCTTTGCGTGATACTTTTCCTAGGTTATTTTCTTTAGTGTAGGAAAAGAATATTTTTGTTCATGGTATAAGTGGGGGCCATCTTCTAAGGGATATTTCTAGAAGTGGAATTAGTGCATGGAGTTGTTTGTATGGGAGGAGCAATTATTACAGACTCTGGGGGGATTATTGCAGAATGTACATTTTGGGCAATAAGAGAACGATGAATGGACCTAGATATCTAGTGGTAATTCTCAATTTTCCTATAGCATGAGCTTATAGATTTCTATATGTATACTCTAATGATGAGAGCAATTTAAGTGCCAAAGTTATGAGTTTGACTTGCTATAGAAGGACAAATTCTCTCTCTAAAGTTATTGTCTTTTTGTGAAAATTATTATTGAACAAAATTTCAACAATAGATAATTTGATAAAAGATGAATGATTTTCCAACATGACCTTTAGAGTTGTGTACTTTGCAAACAGTTAAGAGAAAGGATTGCAAACACCTCCTCCTATCATATAAGATATCTCAATCTTTGTGGTATAAGATGATAAACTGAATTGAAATTGTTTCATTGTTACCTGATGTTTAGTTCAATTGTGTCATTTGGTTAATTATTAGGTTTTGGGTAAATATAAAACTAAATGTAGGTATCTTTTTTTTGGCACTTTGTTGAAGTATATGAATATCCAGAAACTCTATTGTTTTTAAAAATAAAATATTGGAGTCTTTAGATATTCTAACTTTTATTTAGATAATATCTTAGAAATAGTTGGTGTATAGATTTGATTAATTGTGCATTTTATGACTGGTGTATTAACCATCTATTATGTTTAAAGAAGGGAGTAGTATAGCTCCATTTTGATTTGATATTTTGGTAGTTTCAAGATATGTAGGCTCCAGATTGTTGAATAGGGTGTAAGTGGATCAGACATGTTTGGGATATTGTATAGTTGATTAAATGCTTTGTTTCAGTAGATTAATATAAAGATTCATTTGCTATATACAAGAAAAACAAATAGAATACTAGACAAATTGAAAACAAAAAAAAAGAAAATTCATTGAATTTGATTTTGAACCATATGTTGAAAAAATTGATCCAATCCCAATTGAACAGAATTTTACCATCTATTAAGACTATTCAATACTTAGTTACATTTTTATGAATTCAAAATAGCTATAAGAATTTGTACGATTATCTATTATAGTTTTAGGTCATCATGTTATTTATACAAAATATTCTCTTATGTTGTAAATAAATACTCTTTACAGAAAATCTGCATGACAAATATATTTAGTGAGGGTTTTTTTTTTCTAATTAACTCTTTTTTTATTCAAAAAAGTTTGAGTTCAAGATTTTCTTTAAAATTTTTTAAACCAATGTTACACATACCAACCACCAAACCACGTGTTAATACTTAATATATAGCTATATTTGAACGTATATTTCGAACCATTTATGAAATGTTATATGTTTGATTAGGTTAATTTATGTGTTTCATCATTTTAATTTAATATCTGCACTTTTAAAATTCTGAAGTCAAATCCACTCCAAACTAGAATAAATGAGATTGGACAAGATTTGATTTTTATATAAAATTTATTGGATGATCTAACAATTAAAATCAAATCATTCAATTAGATGTTTTACTTCCTTTGATACTATCTAATATGTCAGCATCCCAAAAGGTGCATGAGATGGTGCAAAGCATCCATATCCATCAGTTGGCATAGTGTTGGTGTTGGTCAGTAAAACTCTTTGATAAATTATTTCCAGGTTCTGAATCCAACAGCATATATAACTGACTCTATACCCTACATGAGGGTTCCGTACAGTAATATTAAATTACCTATATGACCAATGCGCACCATGGTACTGCAATCTCTTCCTTTCTGGGTGGCGTGTTTTCTATTTTGATGTACGCTTTTGATTATAGTTAACGTGACTCCTCCAGTAAATAAAATAAAACATTCTAAATTGCTTCTAATATTTCTATATAGACTTTGTTTAATCTAACTTATCTTAATTAGTTTTAAAGTGTTAAAAGTTGTTGATATATAAGTTATTCTTTTTCATTGTCTAATAAAAATATATTTATAAATAAAATCTATAAAATAAGCTTCTTTAAATATAAGTACTATTTGACCTAATTTTTTAAAAAATAATTTTTAAATAAAAAAAAGCTGGTGAAACATAGCTATATTGAATAGCTTTTAATCAATAGTGAATATAGTTACTAGCTTCCAATTTGGTTTCGTGGCATATTAGGTATTTACGCGCAAAGTACGAGTTACGTATGACTCAAACCCCACATCGAGTTCGGTGTCCATTATATCATTCCCACTTATATATAGGAGTCGTAGCATGCACTAACTACAATTAAAAACAATATTTCATGCACCATTCATTTTCCTATTCAGCTTTCCATGGCATTCTCTAATTGAAGAACCCATTATAAAAGGAAATCTCATTTTATTTCGTTGCCACCAATTACAACCCTCAAGGCCTTGGCTTCTTTCTCTCTCGTCACGGGTAAAAGATGAGTTTTGCTGTTTATTTGGACACTATATTCGTCCCTTTGAGTCTTTTCATCACAGTGGGTTACCATGCCTATCTTTGCCACACCATCAAAAACAAACCTTCACGTACAACTTATGGAGTCCATAAGTTAAAAAGGACAACTTGGACTCTCAACTTAAATCAGGTAATTACGCATGATCAATTGCATATGTAATATGTTTATGCATAAAATAGATTCTTTTATAAGAAATTTCGTTTGAGCAGTTCCAATGCTAATTGTTTATAAGAAATCCATCAATGATCTTAATTTATTTTGAGTCTCATTACAACTCACACCACTTTTTTTATAAGTTTTGTTGTGATAACGAGTACTTGTAAGTAACACAATTTTTTATAATTTTTATTTACATTTAACTTATTCTGAAAATTTAAAAACTTAATTTAATCATTATAATGAATATTAATTTAATACAAATAAATAATTTTTATTCATAAATAAAGAGTCATATAAAAACTGTTCTTTAATTTTAAGCAATGAATGTCAACTCAATATCTTCCAACAAAAGGTTCTAAAAAACATTAATACTATACAGTTAAGAAAAACAACCTGGAGTTCCTCTTACAACATCATATATAAATTTTATATTTATAATTCAAGAATGCTACAAATTTTAATGAAACAACAATTTAAATTTATTAGGATAAATATTTACACATGCTTTTGAAACAAGAAAATAAAAAATTAAATAATTTTTTATATAAACTTCTTTAAAATTGATTGTTAACTTATGCATAAATTAATTTTAGATTATGAAAATAAATTTATTTTATTTCTTTTATATTTTATTAATTTGAAGAAGCTTTTAATTTGCATAAGTTTATTGATACATGCTATTAATATATATATGCTTATAAAGAGAGATAAATATATGTAAAATGTGTAGTAGTGCAATTTCATGAATTGGGTAATCGGATAGATTTCTTATATAGTTTTGGGTTGTCATAATGCAGGGTGATGCCAGCAAAGCTATGTTGACAGTGCAAAGCTTGAGGAATACTCTTATGCGCACAATACTCACAGCTACTATAACCATTCTTATTCACTTGGGTTTAGCAGCTTTGTCCAACAACAGCTACAATACTAACCATCTTTTGAGAAGTGGATTTTTTGGCTCAAAGTCAGACAAAATATTTGTTTTAAAGTATGGATCAGCATCACTTTGTTTGGTGATGAGCTTCATATTCAGCTCCATGGCTATAGGATATCTGATTGATGCGAATTTTCTGATGAATGCATATGGGGAATTCTTGTCAGGGGGTCACACACAAACTATATTAGAAAGAGGGTTTACCTTGGCTCTAGTCGGTAATAGAGTACTTTGTGTTGCTGTTCCTTTGATGCTGTGGATGTTGGGTCCCGTGGCAGTACTTTTAGCTTCCTTGGTGTTGGTTTTTGTGTGGCATGAGTTTGATTTTGTGTGCAAATTGCCAGACAATCATAAGCAATGTATGACAGTAAAATAAAGTAGCTACACAGAAGTTGAGTTGTGTCGAATTCATTTGAAATGTACCATCAACTTCATCTTCTAATAACTGACCAACATGAATGAATATGTGGATTGAAATTTGAAAATAGTAAGTTATATTTTCCATATAAATATTTGTATTATTTGGTGACAATCACTTTATCTTCTTCAAAAGGCTAGCGCCTTGGCAGACACCTCAGGTAACATGCCACAACCCCCTCCCATCACCACGAGATCCCCTCCACACCCATATGCCCCCTTCCCCTTCCCCGCACACACAATCACCCTTTCAAAATAAATAATAAAGAGTGTCCATTGCCAATCATTTTATTTCGAAATGCACATTTTTTTTTATCTACATTCCAAATCAATTTATACAAAATACATCATTATTGACATTTGAATCAACTTATCGACAATAGTAGTTAGAGTTTTCGATTCATTGATCTAGAAGAGGAATGTTTTTTCCAAATTTCAGATAAATTTATTTAGAATAAAAATATAATTAGTATGTTTTGAATCAAGTTATTTAGAAGTATAAATACGATTTTTGGATCACTTAATTTGAAAAATATTTCAAGTAAAGATGACATAATTTTATATGGATAACGAGAGGTTGTTTTTGTCAAAATAATAATTTTGAAGAGAAGGCACAACGTGAAGAAGGACATACAAGGTGTGAAAGACACAAAAAACACATAAAGGCAATTTGGATGTTTTAAGTTTTTAGGTGTGTGAATAACAAATTGGGGTGATAAAACAAATTTCGTAATTTTGACATGCTGAATACGGGCCTGTGTGGATTATTCATGGTTTGATATATTCAATTAGGTTACATTAGTCACACCTCCTTGTAATGTTAGCTGTATCCTTCTTTCATATTTATTCTAAACATTTTTCAGAATGTTATTGTAATTATTCTTTTCTTTATCAAAGATACACCCTTCTCTATCGTACAATGTTTTTTTCTTTCCTCCACACTTCTCATAACCCATGACTCATCTCTCCCAAAATCCTATGATACACTTCTTTTCACAATCCCTTTTTATCGTCATTTAAACAAACATAATTTTTTCTCCATCCCTGATCTATCAGTCACATTCTACTTCTTAATCTATCACAATTGCTATTACAAGAGATTGATTATTATATTTATTTTTCACATTCAAAAGTATATTAATTTCATACTCTATACTTTCTGAAGAAATTATATTTCTTAACTTCATGTGTTGGCACCCTTTCAGAAATTTACATTATTGCATATCTTATATATGCATGTAGTGTCAAGTAGGGTTTTATGATAGCAAAAATTATAGAGAGATTACAAGATTAGACGTGAGATGCAGGTTTGAAAATATAAACTTTGAAAAATACTTTTTGAGATGTGCATTTATATTTCTGAAAAATATTTTTAAAAATATATACATAGTTGAAATTATTTTATGAAACTGTCACTTACTCTTTTGAAAGTACTTTCAACCGAATTAATAAAGTATATCATCTCTTATCTTTTAATACAAAAGAAAATGACAAAAAAAAATACAAAATACATTTATGATTCTTCTTTAACACGAGAAAAAAAATGCCTAAATTTCTTTATACAAATTTCATAAAATAGTTAGACAAAAACATTTATACACTACAATGTTTGTGTAAAAAGTTTTATAGTGACAATTAATCACAATTCTTTATATATGATAGTTTATTAATTTTACCAATTAATATTTTAAAAGTTATGTAAATGAATTATTGTAAATAACCGTTAGTATAAAACTCTTTTACACTAATAGTTTATAGGTGTTAAACTCAAATAGTTATTACTTTTAATCGTTGTTCTTTTCTTTTTAACTAACTCATGTACTTTTACTTTACTAATATATTTTTTATTAATAGGAATTAAATTTAGATATTCAAGTGTTTACAATAATTATTTTTTTATACAAAAATGTTAGTTGTTAATGTGATAGTTTTCATTAGTAAAAATATTTAAACTTACTACATCTCTTTTTTCTTTATCCCCACATGTGATTTTTATCATTATATAAATTTTGTAACTTATATTGAACAGGATAGACACACTTCGGCCTTGGTTGAAGACCTCAACAACTATATATAGAGACTTCGGCCCCGACACACGACCAAGGCCGAATATTGTGCTTGGTCAGAGATACTTGGCCTGTGGTGAATCAAGTTTAATTAGCAAAAATCTTAATTATTAGCCAAAAACCCACGTTAAGGTCATGTTACCTAAATTCAGACTCTTAAACAAGGCCCAACAAGCAAAGGCCTAGTTCATCCCTATAAATAGGTAACAGTACCAAAGGTAAAGGAGACTAAAAAATATTCGTTATCTCACACTCTAAACCGAATACCACATTAACTTGAGCGTCAGAATGTCTTTTGTAGGTACCATCTCTATTCGGCCTCCTACATACAGATATTCAAGTCTGAGAGGTAACAAAGGAAGTACAAGTTGACCATGTTCCAGGAACATTTTGGCACCCACTGTGGGGTCGAAGTAAAGCATCAGACACCACCAACAACAACTATTGACTAATCATGGCGAGAACTAGAAGCAACGAAGGAGGACTCAGGAACCAAACCAACGAGAGAGTAGGGACCAGAACCACAACGGGTAATTCTGAGGTGGTAAACAAGTCTAGTTTGGTAGAAGTCATCAGGCTCCTGAGGGAAAAAGTAGTGGAGCTGTGACAAGAAACAACTGAGATCAAGGGCAGACATCAGGCAAAAGGTGACAGTTCAGACTATGCAAGAGATGAGTCACGTGGAGGAGAATAAACAGCGCCTACATGAAGCTGACACCCTCAGAGCTTATCAGCAACTCCTACTGAATCCCAGCCTCATCACGGTCGCAGACCAGTAGATAGTCCCCTGCCCGGGTCTTCAAGCCATATACCCTGGCAGGCTGAGATGGCACCCTCTCCAATCAAACCTCATCATCCATTCACACCCGAAATAATGGAAACTCCACTGCCCGAAAGTTGGAAACATGTTTCCCTCGAAAAATATGATAGGACCATGAAACAGGATCGACACACTTCAGCCTTGGCCAAAGACCTCCAAAACTATATATAGAGACTTTGGTCTCAACACACGACCAGGGCTTAATACCATGCTCGGCCAGGGATACTCGGCCTGTAGTGAATCAAGTTTAATTAACAAAAATCTTAATTATTAGCCAAAAACCCATGTTAAGGTCATATTACCTAAATTCAAACTGCTTAAACAATGCCTAATAGGCAGAGGCCCAGTTTATCCCTATAAATAAGTAACAGTACCAAAGGTAAAGGGGACTAAAAAATATTCGTTATCTCGCACTCTGACCGAATATCGCACTAACTTGAGCGTCAGAGTGTCTTTTGCAGGTATCACCCCTGTTCGGCCTCCCACATACGGATATTCAAGTCTGAGAGGTAACAAAGGAAGTACTAGTTAACCACGTTCCAGGAACATTTTGGCACCCACTGTGGGGCCGAAGTAAAACATTAGACTCCATCAGCAGTAACTACTGATTGATTATAGCAAGAATTAGAAGCAACGAATGAGGACCTAGGAACCAAACCAACGAGGGAGCAAGGACCAGAACCACAGCGGGTAATCCCGATGTGGTAAACGAGTCTAGTCTAGTAGAAGTCATCAGGCTACTGAGGAAAGAAGTAGCGGAGCTGTGACAAGAAACAGCCAAGATTAAGGGCAAACATAAGACAAAAGGTGACAGTTCAGACTATGCAAGAAATGAGTCACATTGAGGAGAATAGGCAGCACCTACAAAAAGCTGACACCCTCAAGGCTTATCAGCAACTCTTGCCGAATCCCAGCCTTATCACGGTCGCAGACTAGTAGATAGTCCCTTGTCGGGGTCTTCAAGCCATATACCCCAGCAGGCCGAGGTGGCTTTCTCTCCGATCAGACCTCACCATCCATTCACACCCGAAATAACGGAAACTCCACTACCCGAAAGTTGGAAGCATGTTTCCCTTGAAAAATATGATGGGACCACGGACCCAGACAGTCACTTGGCATCTTTTATGACCCAGGTGGGAATGTATACAAAGGACCAGACTGCCGTATGTAAAATATTTCCCATGTCCCTTCAAGGACCAACTTTGAATTGTTTATTCAACTTCCCCCGAGCTCGGTCAATAGCTTTCAAACCCTAGCTGCCATGTTTGGAAATCAATTCATCACGTCCCGACCCTATCGATTCACCTCTCAAGCGCTGATAATCGTAAGGCAAGGGAAAGGGGAACCTCTCAGGTCGTTCATAGACCGCTTCGGAAAAGTCGCCTTATGCATAAAAAACATGCAGCCAAAAGTCACCCTTCACATATTCCTGACCAACCTGCAGTCAGGAGACTTCGCCAAGAGCGTGATTCACGTTCCCCCGAGGAGTATAGAGAAAATGAGAACTCGAGCTGTTTCCTTCATTGAAATTAAAGAATTGCAGGCGTTTCAAAAAAGGGACTAGGGAACCATTCCCAGTTCACGACCAAAGGATGGTGAGAGAGGAGACAAAGGTAAGAGAAAGGAGCAATTCAATGATAGGCCACCCAGAGGATCGAGGCACAATCATTACACCCCCCTAAACACCTCACAGTCAAAGGTGCTAGAACAAGCACTGTCGGTTGACCTTCTCGTTATGCCAAGAAGGGCTAACACCCCTCTAGAAGCAGACGCCTCTAAACACTGTCGGTACCACCAGAACAAAGGGCACTCCACCGAAGAGTGTTCGACATTAAGAGACAGGATTGAGGACCTCATTCAGTAGGATCATTTGAAAAACTGTGTTTACCAGCCAAGTTATCGCCCCGATGTCCCCACCGCCAGAACTTAACAGAGGAAACAAGACCAAGAGCGCCGAGAAGACTCACATGAGCGTTATCATCATGGGGGTATGAGAATAGGAGCAAAAATCGAAGCAGATCCTGAGAGAGAGGAATGGCTGACCAACCTGGTTCCCAAAGAAGGTAATCAATACCATAGCAAGAGGTTTGCTGGCGGAGGAGCCACATCATCTTCACGGAAAAGGCATATACGAACCCTGCGATTTGTAAACTTAGTGACTCCTCACCTAAGGCCCCGGATGCCAGCTATCACGTTTACGGATGAGGACTTTCTTACTGTAGACCCCGTGCAGGATGATCTCGTGGTCATTTGCGTCGAAATATCCAATTGTATTGTGAAGAAGACCCTAACAGATCAAGGGAGCTCGACCGATGTGTTTTACTAAAAGATGCATTGTGAACAATTGATGCCTTATAACGAACCACTCATTGGTTTTGCTGGGGAAAAAGTGGCGACTAGAGGTTGCATTGACCTATACCAGCTTCAGAACTGAGAACGAGCAAAACCATACCATAAAAATTAGGTACATTGTTGTTCAAGCAAACACTTCTTACAATATTTTCCTTGGAAGACCCTCCCTTAACAAATTCGGAGTCGTGGTATCTACACTTTATCTAGCCATGAAATTCCCATCAGAAGAAGGAAAGATCATTACCGTTCACGCTAACCAAAGAACTGTCAGAGAATGTTACTTAGTCAGTCTTAAGATTCAACCCTGGGAGGAAAAGCAAGTTATTCATGCTGTCAACATACTAACGCACCGTAACCTTACGAGTTTGGACCTAGAACCTAGGCCTGACGAGGCAGAGAAGGCCGAACCCATAGGGGAGATTTAGCCCATCAAAATTGGAAAAACAATAACCCATGTCACTTAACTTGGATCCTCCCTTCCCGAAAAGATCGAAAGGAGATTACGGCAGTGGTACGAGAGAATGACGACCTGTTTGCTTGGACATCTGCCGACATGCCCAAAATCACCCTCACTTCTTATCCCATAAATTAGTGGTATGTCCTCTGGCTAAATCGGTGGCCCAAAGGAGACGAAGAATGGGGGCCGAAAGGTCGAAAGACGCCAAGGAAGAGGTCAACAAGCTCAGGGCAGCAAAATTCATAAGGGAAGTTCAATACACCACATGGTTGGCAAATGTGGTCATGGTGACGAAGCATAATGCAAAGTGGAGGATGTGTACTAATTACATGGACATTAACAAAGCATGCCCCAAGAACGCATACCCTTTGCCTTGGTGGATAGGTCTATAGGGCACGCCGCTCTTAGTTTTCTAGATGTTTTCTCCGAATATGTAAATTCGAATGCACCCCCTAGACAAGGAGAAGACGGAGTTCATCACAGAGGAAGCCACGTACTGTTATAGAGTCATGCCCTTCGGCCTAAAAAATGTCGGAGTAACTTATCAGAGGCTCATGGATAAAGTCTTTCACCAGTTGATAAGGAGGAACATGGAAGTATATGTGGACGACATGGTAGTCAATTCCGAAAAGATGGCAGGGCACGTACAAGACCTGGAAGAAGTCTTCCACACTCTAAGGAAGCATTCAATGAGATTGAACCCGGAAAAATGTGTTCAGGGTGCGAGGAGGTAAATTTCTAGGATTCATGATCACAAGAAGTAGGTGTGAAATTAAAATTCCTTAGTTTAAATAGAGGTTTCTATTCGAAACTAATGGGCTTTTTATGTATAAATCCAAAAAGGTCATAACAATAAAATAATTAAGCTAATTACACAAGGAAGTACATATTTTTACACGGGAGTACAATCTTCTATTAATTAACTCATAGTTCATTTTTTTGTTCTGAAATTCCTCCAAAGTTCCAAGCTTCACTTCAATGCTCCAAATCAATTGAAAATGGCATCAATATCTAGCAAATTATATCTTAAACACCAAAAAACACTAAAAGCATAACAAATTCTAAAATGTAATTAAAAACACCTCAAATGCAAATATTAAACCTAAATAACATAAAAATAGATAAAATTATAATTAAAATAAAACCTAAAAATAGATAAAAATGCAATGCATTAACAAACCAGCTTGGGACTTCTCCCACAAATCTATCAATACCACAAACAACGCTCCACCAGATTAAGGACTTGGTCCTCAAACAAGTTTGATATGACAAATTCTAAAAATCCTCACACTTGTTGCGTAATAACGATGTCTAGATCGCTTTATGGTCATTTTAAAATCTTCATCTCCATTTTGCAAGCAAACTTTGATTGAACCTTTGCAAGCATTTCACTCCCAACCCTCCTTCCTTCTTAGGTAAACAAACTTTGTCCCAACTCACCCAAGTGAGCATGCACTCATCTTCATCCCTTCCCCACGAAAATCTTCTCTACAACCCTTTAAGTATGTTCATCACCTTCACAGGAGTCTTATAGAAGGAGAAATAATACAACGGTAAACTTGTCAGGACCAAGTTTATCATTACCCCAAGGACAAATTCTTCTGCTTCCATCTAGACAACCTTTTCTTTAATTGTTCAATTAATGACCCCCAAGCTTGTAGCTTCCTTAGACTGACCCCACCAAAAACCCCAAAAATTTAAAAGGAGGAGTACTCACCTAGCAGTTTAAAAGATAATCCATTGCATGAGTGAACATAGGATCCACATTTAAGCTATAAAAGATACTCTTATAAAAATTTATCTTCAACTCAAAAGACATCTTAAAGCCCCTTATAATTGCCTTCAAAGTCCATATCGTTTGAAAGTTTGTCTCCCCATCAAAATAGAATCATTTAACACTAAGAATTTGGCCTCTTTTCCCATTGTGATCTATTTGAAGACCCCCTTCTGAATTGCTGATCTAAATAGCCCCAATCATCTTTCAGCCACCATTAGGAGCAAGAAAGGAGATAGTGAATCACCTTGTTTAATTCTCTAACCTGGTTTGAATTCTATTGTAGGACTACCATCTACCAGAATAGATATCTAGCTATTACAAATAAGGTTTGATATCCACATTCGTCACCTCTGACTAAAACCCAACTTGCACAACATATAATCTAAAAAATGTCAATTGACCGAGTTATAAACTTTTTTAAAATTAACCTTAAATAGAAAGCATGATTTTTTATGCATATGAACCAAGTCAATAACCTTGTTAGTAACCAAAACATCATCTAAAATGGATCTACCAGATTGATAAAAGAAAGCTATAAGGAATTTTCTATTAAAATATCACGCTTTGAAACAATTTGCATTATTGATACTCATTTTTTCATTGCATTTTTTTAATGATTTATCTTTGAAAAATAAAAAAATAACAATTTAATAAATCAAATTTTAAAAATTGAAAAGAAAACTACATTTAGAAATCAAGTTCGGATCTCCAAAACCAAATGTCTAAACCTCTTTAGAAAGAAAAGGATAGCAAAAGCCGTTAAGAAATAAGAATCCAACTCAACTTTTCAAAGTGGAAAAAGAGTAACATTTGGATAAGTAAAATGGAGAGATGGTGGCATTTTGGTGAATAAATTTTCAAATGGTGTGTCTGAATAAAAAAGTATTTGAAGCTTCTGGGGAAAAAAAATTAAAAGATGCAAGAGCGTGCGGTTCAATTCAAAGAATTCAACAAACATTTTCCTCTGGTCAGTGTGAACACTGAACACTCAGATATTTGTTGAAGATAACACTTAAAGTTGTTGGAAAAAGGGTCTACAATTATTAACCTTGCATATAAATATATGGACACCATGGTACCTCTAAGTCACTTGTCTCCACTTATATTACACGTTATCCAGAGAAGGGTCCAACCAAAAATTCAATACCTTTGTCTTCTTTTTGTAAATGTTACAGAAAAATGTTGTTAACATTCTTTTTTTTTTTGTCAAATTATCTTGTATAGATTTGACATTTATTGAATGTTTATTTATGAATAATTATTATCGACGTACTTCTTCATATAATATATCCACCAGTATTTCACAGTTTCACTGCTCTCTCTTTGATAATTTGAATATTAAATGATTAATGCCGTCGTGATATTAATTATATATATAATTGGTTTTATTTCTTGTAAAAGAATCTCTGATTTCCTATTTGTTTTTTATACATGTGCATCTCAAAAATATTTCTCTAGAACTAAAGAAGACAAAAAATCATATTTTAGTTACACAAAAACTATTTTCTTTGTGGAAAAAAGAAGCTATGCCCGACTACTTTTATTTTCTTTAGGGTGAGCACGAGAGATTCAAAGAGAAACGATTTTGGATATTTGAATCCCAATGTGAACACGTCCTAAAAGATCCGCGTCCTCCTATTCACCATGATCACTATTTTCCAACCATCCTAAAAGTCGATAATAGGATGGTAACGGGTGGGTCCCACGTGTTTGTAAATAAAAAAAATGAAAATACAAAATTTTAATCTTCCAAATATTTTTTATTTCGATTATATTTATGATTATCTGTTATATTATTTTTTATAATTTAAATTTATTTACTTATTATTAAATAAATATATTAAGTAATTAATTATATTTTAATTTTAAAAATATATAAAGATAATTAATAACAAAAATTATAAATCAAAATTCAAGAATTAAAATTTTTAATTAAATATATAAATTTAAATTTATTATATAATTATTTAGATTATAATTCGACAATTACAAAACAAATAGTCATATACTCATATTTATACTCATACATGTACTCAAAATCGGTTCAACACATCAAATAATATATATATTCATATCTATTAAAGTGAATAACAATCATTAAAATTGAGACGAGTTTGAACCGTTAATTATTGGTATGGATTTTTTTTCATTCTTAGTAATAATAATTTTGTTGACCTTTCAAAAAAAAAAGATAATCATTTTGTTGATGTGATGATGAAAGTTTACAACACAGAAATGTACAAAAATAGATATAGCTAGAGATAAATACTATTTTTCACCATACATTTAAAATAACAGCAGTGCTATCTATATATTCCGAAAGAATTCCCGCACGAAAAATAGCAAAATTTAGATCAACTGCAGTAATATTTTTAAATAATTAATAGCTATATAAAATTATTTCTTTGGTGAAATATAAAATAGTGTGATTGAAGGAATCATGTTTTTTCTATTTTCCTTGAAATAAATAGTTCAATTAAATTAGAATGATTTTTACGTTTAACTCTTTCAACCACCTTTCATTTTCTTACTAAATACACGCGCTCTCTTTATTTATAAAAAGCCTCTCGACTTTGACTCTTCTTTCCTTTTCACTTTATCTTGCTCTCTTTTCTATTAATTTCTCTTTATAATGTGGGGGTAGATATTTAAAGTTGATCCATCAAAATCTAGGTTATGGCTTCGTTCGGGGTGATTATGAGTTTTTTGTTTTTGGTTTTGAAATGTATTTTAAAAACAAAAACTTGTTCGGCAAAAATGATTCTATTTTGGTTTTTTATTCATTTTCGAAACAGTTTTTACTCAATTTTAAAAACAATAAAATTTGGTTTTTAGATTTCTGTTTCTGTTTTTATTTAAATTCATTATTTGACGTTATTTGTCATCATTGACCATCACCTCTACCAAAAGTCACCGACTACCACTCCGACGGTCATCGGTCATTACCTCCGATTGGCAGTCACCAACCCTCACCTCCCACTAACAGTCATCGATGATCACCTCCGATTGACAGTCATCAATTACCACCTCCAACCGACTGTCGCCAACGGCTACTTCCAACTGCCGGTCACCAACTGCCACCTCCGATCTCCGACCGCGATCACCGGCCGCCACCTCTTACCAACGGTCACTGGCCGCCACCTCCGACCAGCGATCACTGACAGCCACCTCCGACCAACGATCACTGGCCGCCACCTTCGACCAACTGTCACCGGCTACCACCTCCGACCGACGGTCACCGACCGTCACCTCCGACCAACGGTCATCGACAGCTACCTCCGACCGGCGGTCACCAACCACACCTCCGACCAGCGGTCACCTCCGACCAACGGTTACCGGCAGCTACCTCCGACCAGCGATCACCAACCACACCTCCGACTGGCGATCGCGAATGACCGACTGTCACATTCAACAATTGCTACCTTCAACTAGTGTTTTGGTTAAGATTTGAAACCAATGTTTTAAGTTTGGAAACAAAAACAATGTTGTTTTTAAAATTTTGAAAATTTAAAATCAAAACTAGTTTTTGTTTTTAAAAATTTTAAAACTAGAAACCAAAAATCACCCCGAACGGGGCCTTAGTTTGTTATAATTCAAAAGTCTTTCAAACTCATGCCATATGTTCACATATGTAATATAGACTAATATAATTTGTTAGGGGATAAAAGACACCACATATATGTGTATGGTAAATTTACTTTCCTAATTAATATTTTAAATATTATATAAATAAAAAGTTACGTTTGAACTTTGAACCAACAATTTTATTATCATAAACAAAAGTCTAAGTCATCTCTTGACTTAGCCGCATTTACATAACATAGTAGTACTAGTTACGTATACCTACTAACATAACTTCTTCTTAATTACCCTCTATATAAAGAATAATTTCATCATGCCCTAGGTACATCTCTTTTTTAAAGTGTCTACCTGTTCCCTAATTTCCAATACAAACACGAGGAGGGAAAAACAAAACAATCAACTTATTTTGTTAAGAATAATTATAAAGTTCCAATACAAAAGTTATTGTATTTATATCCATGATAGCTCAATTTGATCCAACAACTTAGCCCAACTCTGTCAACCTTATGACCTGATTATTATCATAACCAACAATTTTATTATCATAAACAAAAGTCTAAGTCATCTCTTGACTTAGCCGCATTTACATAACATAGTAGTACTAGCTACGTATACCTACTAACATAACTTCTTCTTAATTACCCTCTATATAAAGAATAATTTCATCATGTCCTAGGTACATCACTTTTTTATTGCATCTTATTCCTTACTCAATGATTTGACGATCCTCTTTTTAAGTGTCTACCAGTTCCTGAATTTCCAATACAAACACGAGGAGGGAAAAAGAAAACAATCAACTTATTTCGGTAAGAATAATAATAAATTTCCAATACAAAAGTTATTGTATTTATATCCATGATAGCTCAACTTGATCCAACAACTTAGCCCAACTCTGTCAACCTTATGACCTGAGCAAACCAAAGCTCAAGTCCTTTCTTGGCCTAGATAGGTTGACATAGCAATAGTTGCCTTAGCCATAGTGTAGGTCTAATAATGATAACTTCTTCTTATCCTCTATATAAAGAATAGTCTCACCATAACTCAGATATGTAACTGTTTTATCTCATTTTCTCTTTTACTCACTAACTTGACGGTCCTCTCTATTGCATGTGTTCACTCTATTGCATGTGTCCACCTGTCACCCAGATTTTCCATACAAACATGTGGAGAGGAGAGAGAAAATTATCACCTTATTTACTAGTTATAAATTATGAACGAAGATCAATAAATAAAATAGCACTCACACATGAATGTATTTGGGTACTCGAGTCTTTACAGAAGTACAAGTCTTTTGAAAGTTCAAGTTGATAATTTTCTTCGGCACATGTGAGTACTTATAATAACACTTTGACTTCCGTGTGAACTCAGTCTAAGATACTGTGTATAGGATGTCAAAGGAATAATGATATAAAAATGAGTAAGTTAAACTTGAGTATAATACTACCTTTTATATAGCTTACCTTGAACCTGCTAATTAGGATTTTAACATGGTCGGAGGGCATGATATGAATATTTTGACTAAAGTCAATGCCTTTCCATTGGAGCTTTGGTCTCGACTGAGTTCATTAGGTATGCCTCTTTGTTGAGTCGTCTATGATCGTATCTGGAAGGGTCGGTCTGGTCCCAAGGTTGCCTCAGTACCCATGTTGGGCACGACCTGTCTTACTATTGAGTCATCCATGACCGTGCCAGGAGAGAATTTGGCTTTGCCTAATGGTCATCCGGTATATATCTTATTAGCATTTCTATTAAATTTATATTTGCTGCAGGTTAAAATATTACAGGAAATACGGATACCATAGTTTCTTAAAGAAGCTTAAGATGTCATAATAGCACTGCACTGATGAAGAATAGATGGAGTTGATATTTTATAATGACTAGAGAATGACTCTTAATCATATATTGAGAAGTACATTAATTAGATGATAATCATCTAAGCAATGGAAGATAATAATAAATTTATTACCTAAAATCCTTGAGAAAAAGACCTGACACAAACATATTTGCATGTATGAGTATGACCTAGGCTTATACAGGCATAGATTATATACGAATGGTTTATTTGATTTTTTATTTATTTGGTTTAAGTGAAAATTAAGCCGTGTGTAGTCATTAACAAAAAATCGTGTGGAAACATCCTTTCAGGTGGTTTCAGCCATGGATTTAAAGAATCTCCTTTCAACGATAATTGTATTATTTGTATCGAGAATATCTCTGAACATGCATGGATGAATAAAACAACACCACATATTCTTTATTTTGTACTACAAAGGCAACGCTGAATGCTGATGATAAGCGTGCATAAAAGGTAATAATAAAGGATTGGAGGGTGTGTGGCCAGTGATTTTTTGTTCCCCAATAAATTGGATATCTAACATGAAATATACGTCTCCATCACCTTTTTGGTTGGAAATGGATCCCCGACCCCAAAATTATCACACAGTAACCAACAGACAACTCAACAGTGGTGGCTACCTAGGCCCCCCTTCCATTTCATGCACTGAACCTAACCTTTCCAGATGACCCAACCATCTATTCATTGCTCAGAGGTACAACACAACTTTTGCACACGATGCTTTTATATCTCACATCCGCATACTTTTCCATTGAATAGCAAACAAATTACCATGAAACTATTCTTTTTTCCCAAATGAAATAAATGATTAGGTAAGTTGAATCTTAAAGAGTCATTATGATTAGGACAGGTGTTAAAGATGTAGAACATTTCCACAAGTATTTACAACAGATAATTCACTAATAAAGTTTTCATATCAAAATGGGATTTAAACTTGGATTCTTTTGGAATATGAGCTCATTCTTAATGATTGGACTAACTATGGTTGATGGGTGAAACCATTCAAAACATTACTGTTATTTCTCATTGATTGAAAATGCCAATATTGACAATAAAAACACAAATATTACATTTATCTAAGAAAAGTAATTATATAGTACACAATTTGCTTTCACTGCCATCACTGAAGTTAAATTTATAAAGAAAGAAAAAAGATCACAAACCAAAACATGGAAAGCCTCATCTGAATTTAAGGAAGGATTCAATTTCAAAGATATCGTCAAGCGGAGCAGGATCATACAAGACATCCGAAATGTCAAGACTCTTGTACTCTGAGTCAAGTGTTGATGATAGAGTAGTGACATGCCTTGGTGAGCTATCAAAAGTGAGGTCAGAAGAGATGAGGTAATCATTGGAGGAAGTTGAGGGAGGAACCTCATCCTTGCACTCCCTTTTCACTGAAGATGGGAAAGAAGATGAGAAAAAGGGGCAGTCTTGATTTGATGGGGTTGGGAAGGAGTTGTCGAAGCTAAGGAACTTGGAAGAGGCACATGGGGACATGGGGTCAAGTATGATCTCAGGGTTTACCAAGTTCTTGCAAGTGTGGAGGCCATAGTAGGTGGTCTTGAAAAGAATTGGATCCTCTTGAACTCTTTGCACCTGTTTTGTTGCTTGGCAACCCTGATCAAATTTATGAGTGCACCTGTAGTAGTTCCTGAAAATTGAAAGGTCTCAATTTAGGCTCAGAAGACATGAAATATTCAAGTCATGTGTGCATAGAGAAAAAAGAAAATAAGTAAATGAATTAACTTTTACTAGTAAGTTAAAATTAGTTTTACAAAACCTAGTGTGAGAAGACGCATAATATATTCATATACGATCATATATCTATACCTTGGGTATTTAGCATGCAGAATCTCTTTCTGGCCATATTTTCTCCACTGGTGGCCATCTTCAATTGGAGCTTCAGACTCCTTCTCCCTTGTCTGTTCATTTCTTCTGAAAACATGAATTACAGATTCAGATAAACTTTCTTGCTAATTCGTTCCCATAAACCAAAACCAATCACCACTGTGTATGCCATCATCTTTACAGTGCCAGACAGACTAACTATAAGACATAAGTAAAGACAAACAAACAAAATAACAGTAGAGAAGAGGTCTACCTAACTAGAAAAACATAGTACTTTTTTCACCACATGTATGTATATGAACAATTATTGATGATGGGGTCCAATATTACGCATGTGAGAGGACAAATAACAACAAAGTATCATGTTATCAAATTGAAGAGACACAATTAATTAATTGATGAGTTCAAGGTATTTACTATTAAACGATTAACATCATCATGTAAGTTAAGATGTTCAAACATCACGTAATCAGGTGCAGTGAAAACTAGGCAAGGAATAATAATATAAAAAGGTAGCAAAATTAAATCTACAGAAAACCAACGAATTAGTTAGTGAATTTACCTTCTCTTGTAACAACCTCTTCGTTCCTTAACAGTGATGCTCTTGCAGTTGCTCTCTTGAGAGTCCTCAGATTTGGGAGAGTCCCAAACTTGAAGAACATTGGAGACATCATGGGATTCAGAAGTGGAGTTGTTCAAGAACAAGAGGGAGTTGGTGAAGGACATGAGAACCTCCTTCACAAGTTGTTCAGCAAATGGGGTTGCGGTTCCATCTTCACAACTCTCATTTATGACACTTCTAAGTTTCTTGGCACAATCATGACCTCTGAGAAGCTCCTCAAATATTTTCTTACGACTAGAACCAGGGTTGTCCATGTTCCAATCTTGAAAAGTTTTGATTTGATTCCCTCACAAATTGATCCTTGTTCCTTGTTTGTGGTCTCAAGGTTTTATCACTCACACAGCCACTCAACTCAACTGAACCATATTTATTAAATTCTGGTGAGGCCTTATATTATTATGTGGAAAAAATACAAAAGGAGCACCAAGTTGTAATGTGCACATGCTCCGAAGTTTAAAGGAACCATGGCACGAAAATTCCAACCCCTTTCATCACGAAATTGAATTCTCACGCGATAACTAAGCACGTGCAAAACACATTGTACAATATCATGCAACGTGTAGCGGATGTAGAATGGGGTTTGGGTGTGAGCGTGGATGGAAGGATTGCGCGTGGGGAACAATATTACCAGAGAGTTTATGACGTTTTCATACTTGCGTTGCCATATATGTCATAGTGACAGGTGGCGGTATTTCATCAGTTGCCAAAAGAGTAATGACAACCTATTAAAGAGATGGATGAAAAGACGGATACGTCCTCGCCGAGAATTTTATATTTACGTGCATTGGGTTGTGGACGAGTAAAGGGTAGTTAACAAGTCAGTATCTGAATAGTGTAAACTTGGATAAGGATCGGTCACAGTGTGCATCGCACGTGATGTTTCGCAAGATACCAGTATATTAATATTTTAAAATCTTTTAATAATAACTAGCAAAAACACCCAATAATCATGTTTATTCATATTTTAATTTTAATATATTATAATAATTGTAGGATTTTAATTTAATATCATAAATTTTTATATTTTAAAATATAACTTATTATGTAATATGTTTTGAAATATATTTTATTAATTTTATATTTTTTATTTATAATAACATGATAAAAACATGTCAAATCATCCATGGATATGTCAAATATGAAATGAATATGAAAAAATGAAAAGAGACAAGTTTGAATAGAAATCAAAATATTGTTGCACCATTGTATTTGTATGTTTATTAAAAATATTTATCATGAAATGTATACATCTATTAATAGGGAGAAATTATACTTTGAAAGTGAGAACAATCATAAAATATTTAGAAGGTAAAATAATCATAAAATATGGACACCAAAAGGTCATATTCCCATTATATAATATAATATATAGTATATAATATAATATCATATATTATATATTATAGATATAAGTAATTTTTAAAGTAATTTTTAAAGTAATTTTTTAAAGTAATTTTTTGCTTAAAGTTATAAGATTTACTTAGCGGTAAAGTATATCTTAAGAAATAAGAGGTTATGGGTTCAAGTCTCTCTTATCACAAATTGGTTTATTTTTTTATTTTAAAATAGGTATAAGGGTAGAATAGGTATTTTGCAAAATAGACATCAAAAGGGGTATTCCCTTTATTAATAGTATATAGAAGTATACATAATATATATTATATAATATAATATCATATATTATGCATCGTGGATATAGTTGGACAATTATGTATGTCGGATATCAATATTTTAAAGTAAGTTAGTTATAAGGTTGGCCTAGTGGTAATATATATGTTTGGAAAATTAGAGGTTATGAGTTCAAACTCTTCTTATGACAAATTAGTTTATTTTTTAATTTTAAAATAGATGTAAGGGTAGAATAAGTATTTTGCAAAATAGATATCAAAAGGGGTTATTCCCTTTATTAATAGTATAGAAAACACGGGAAATATGGAAAGAAAAAGCTCCATGGTTTCTATTAATCTTATTTAATTCTAATAAAACTACACCTCCTAAAAACTAATTATGATTTATAAAAAACACAGCGTCAACTAACCTTTTTTAGTTAACAATATAGTCGAATTACTCAATTCATAATTTACTCATACTTAAAAAACAATTCTTTTTTTTTTTTGTATGAAAATCAAACATTAACATAATTTGGTATGGTTATCAAAATTTTGATTGGAGAATCTATGGTGCCTTTATTAATCTTAGGAGTATTGATACTATAATTTTTTTGTCCACTAAAATTTTAAATTTTGTAACCATACACTTCTTCTTAACTCAATTGTTATCAATCTTGTAAATATTACAATTTATGAGACTTTTGACTCAAATGTGAGATTGTTTTGCTTCCTCTTAAATTTTCTATGCATAAAAAATTAATTGTTAGGATGCAGTTTCATATAGAAAATCCTGACATAATAAGTTATACATAATGATACTATCATAGAAACATAAAAAAATAATGTCATGAAAGTCTATTGTTAGATTTAAAATTTTATTGGATAAAAAAACTATGATATTAATATCCCTAAGATTAATAAAGACAAGGTAGATTTCTCCGATTTTAAAACTGTCTATAAGAAAAAAAAAAAGTTTAATTACATTCTTTTGTCTTGCTATTATTTTAAGATTATCAATACGGTTTACTATTATTTTATATTTAATATTGTCTAACAATTCTTTAAATATGTTTTATGACATTTCACTGTTACTTTTAAATTCAATTGTTCGATAGGCTTTTAGTCCTTAAAAAATAATATATTTTTTGTTTTGGTCTTTAAATATTTTTTAATTAGATGTTTCAATATTTTTTTTATTTCATGTTAGCCTATAATCAAACAATAATTTTAGTTTTAGTCCTCTCATTAAAACAATAATGTTAATTACCATTAACTTACCATATCTTCAGGAGTTTAAAAAGCATACTTATATATAATTTTAAAGAACAGATTGTTTTTAATCACTAATTATCTATTGAAATTATAACATCAGACATGTTTATAAGTTATTAAAGATATAGTTTACTAAATAAAGATAAAGTTCCATGACTTGTTTCGTCAAACTCCTTAATAATATGATAAATCGCGGAGATGCACATTATTATTACACGTTACTATTACATTTCAATTAACAATGTTTTTATTATTTAAGTAGAGACAAAAATCAAACAAAAAATTTCTTTAAAAGGCAAAAATCAAAATAAAAATCTTTAAAAGAAAAAAACCAAAAAAAAAATTAGGAATTAAAAAATTATATAAATAATTTTAATGTCATTTCACAATAATTTTTAGCGATAAAATCATATATAATTGTATGTGGACATTAGCAAATAGACCGTGTTAGTTTCAATTTAAAACTGCTTAAAAAATTGTAGGACTGAATTTAAAAATAATAATGAGACGAAATTAAATATTTTAAAATATCAGTACAACGAAAAAATTAATTAACCTAAGAAAATATGTTCAATTAGTTAAATTTAGAGTAGAGATGTTGGTCTTTTAAATCATTCTGTGTTTTAAAGGATTGATAGTTAATTCTCAACCATGAAATACCTACGTTCTCCCAAAAAGTAAATCTAATGTAATAGAATTAAATTAAATCCCAATATGTATACGAGAAGAAAAAAAAAATATATGTTTTTGTTACTTTTTCTCTCTTTTATTCATTTTTAAATCCTATTGTAAAATATACTATTTTGGATCTTTGAATTTGTTATCAACCTTACATACCATTTTATAGAAGTACAGAAAGTTATTTAAATGGTGTTGGGAGGACCAACAATTGCGCATTTTAAAATTAGAAAAACCCGAAATGGACAAAATAAATTTATAAGAAATAATATTTAACTTTGAGAATTTCAGAGAAATATATTTTATCCAATAATTTATAAATTTACCTGAAAAAATTAACAATTTATCAAAATTGGAATAAAATAATAGATTTATCAATTGATACATTTTATCAAAATTGGAATAAAATAATAGATTTATCTAAAAAAATTAACAATTGTTTTATAGAAAGTAATGGCAAATTGGCAAGACATAAATTACTGGCGACACAGTTTTGTAGGCTAGTGCTAGGTTTTATGTATGAGGTCCACCAGCTCAGTATATGAAGGTTTACGACCAATTGAGTTTTTTATTTAACACTTACTCATTTTTCATTTTCTAGTTGAAGAGTAAAAAATTTACAAATTTTTTTTCTTCTCTGACGATACATTGCTGGAGAAGGAAACAAATTTGCAATTTTTTTCTACAATTTTTTTTCCTTCTCCGACAGTGCATCACCGGAGAAGAAAACAACTGGTAAAAAAAATTTATTACTCATAAATATTATTAATTTCAATTTAATTGTAATAAAAAATTAAATTACTCATAACTGTTTAAAAATATATTATAAATAACCAAAAATAAAAATATATTACAATATTTATAAAATTTTCAAATAATAATAATATTACTCATATAATATATTACCATATTTATAAAAATTTTCAAATTTTCTTGCACAGCTGGAGAGGAAAAAGACTAAAAAAAATTATTACTCATAAATGTTATTCGTGTAAATTAAATTATTCATAAATATTATTAGTCTCAATTTAATTATAATAGAAATAATAATAATAATTAGAGTAATTAACATTAGTGTAATAATAATAATAATTAGAGTAATTAACGTAATGTAATTAGAGTAATTAGACACAAAGTAACTAGAGTCATTATCGTAATGTAATTAGAGTAATTAGACTCAAAATAACTAGAGTAATTAACGTCATGTAATTAGACTCAAAGTAATGGTCGAAGAAGCAAAAATTTAAGAGAAGATTTCATAATAAATTTTATATTTTAAAATATAAAATTTTAATAAAATTTTAAATAAATTTATTATTAAAATATAAAATTTTATAAAGATAATGTAAATATTTAAATAAATTTTTTAATTAATTTTTTTATTTGAAAAGCTTATTTCATAGAATAAGTTATTTTATTTTGAAATGTGAGTGAGTGTGGTTAATTTATTAGAGTAGGTGTTCAGAGAGATAAGATTAATTTATTATGATAGGTGTTAGGATAGATAATTAGGTTAAAGGGTATTTTTGAGTTTTTCAAAAGTTATTTAGGTGGGTAGGTGTTAAATGAGAAAGGAGAGGTGTGAAATGAAAATCTCTTTAGATTTAATCAGCTATTCATGATCATAAAGGTGTCCTATATGTGAATTCTTTTTAATCCATTAGTATTAATTATTATTTTTTATCATGAAAGATATTCAAATCCATAATTTATTTTTCTAAATTAATTTTATAAATATAATTCATTTATTTATTATTATTTTATCTGTAACAATATTTATTGTTTTGGGACAAAATATTTCTTCAGCATGTATATAATATTATTGTATTATTCTAAACCGTGTCTCTATAAATGTTTAGTTAGAGAAAAGTTTGTTGTGTATAATGTAATAATTTCTCAAAAATAATCCATTTTTAAAGCAAAAGTGGTTGAAAGTTTGACGAGAAGGAGGAATTAAGAAGATAATATAAATTGAAATTGAGGTTTCCTTAATGGTTCTAAAGGTTCCAAACAAACAAATAGAAGGTTGGTGATAGAATGATTAATTAGTATGAATTAGAGAAAGATAAGTGTGAACAAATAATTTGGTGAGAATACATGTTGTCGTTCAATTAAGGACAGGTAGGTCAAGCAATCTAAATTGAGTTTACATACGATAAAATAAGGTCATGATTTCAATATTCTAGAATTTGAAAGTCAAGAAAATGAAAGCTAACATGGGATGAAATATTTTAGCTCAACTTGATTATACGATGATAAAATTAATTAAGGCGTATCCAGCAGGCACTGCTTTAAATAACTTTGCCTCATTGCTTTGCTCTGTGACATGTGCTGATAAGCATTATTTTAATCCATTCAAAATCATATTTCGTTCCTTGCTAGATTCAATTCGCATCATTCTTATCTTATATTTTATTAATACGTTTCACCAAACTAAAATTTTGGCTTTCATGACTACGTTATGGATGGAATTATCTATATATATATATATATATATGATGTCTAGTTAATTTCTGATGTTTAGTTAATTACTTATTAGTAAACAGTTGATATTTTATATGTAATAAAAAATATTACAATGAAGGACAATTCTTACTTTTTAAATTAATTTGCAAGATTTTAAATAGAAGCAGTTTCTTTTTTTTTCAACGTTGAATATTTTAAATCTAAATAAATTTTAGTACAAGAAAATAAAATATATTGAGTTATATGCAATTTGAAAAAAAAAATCCAAAAAATGTTACTCTAATTTAGAATAAAATTATATTAATAGGACAACCTTCATATTTTGATCAGGTGATTTTGTGAAATTGAATTAATTTCAAACCTAAAATTTAAGATTATAACTTAAATTTATTCCTTGATATCCTTTCAGTTATTTATCCACATATTAGTTTGTTTCTTCTTCTATCCTCACTACTCGTATTTTTTTCTTTTTATTCTATTGTATCTACAGATGAGTTACTGGTGTTTTTGTTTTTACTTTTAGACTACAAAATTTTCACTTTGTTTTTAATATGGCTCATGTTATAAAATATTTGGGTAAAATATATCACCAACAGTTTTTTACTTTAAATATGTTGTCCAAATATTATTCATATTTATTTAATTTTTTAATTTTAAAATACATTATTTTTGTTTTCTAAATATTTAAAATAATACACTTCGGTACAACTTGTGCATTATTTTATCAATAATAATGATTAATTTATAAAAAAAATATTTTAAATAGCATTTTGTAAAACATAATTTAAATAGGATTTGGAGGATAAAAATTGTATATTTAAGAAATAAAGAAATCAAAATATTACAAAAATATTTTGACGATGTATTTAATATATTCAGAATTTTTTAAGGACCTAAAACATATTTTATCTAAAATATAAAAAAAATAAAAGCTATTAAAACCAAGATGACAATTTTTTAATTAAAAAGTAAATAAAAAATAAGAAAAAAATATAAAAGAATGCGCATAATAAAGTGATCGCAATCGATATTAGACCCAATGTGTACTGCAAAATTAATTACCTACCAGGAGTGTGGTAATTAAAAAGTAATTAGTTAACAATATTTATACCTTAATATAAAGGGATTTTTTTTTACGCATTTTTTAGATTATTTTACTCATTAACTTTGTTTTTCAACTTTTAATTAAATTTAAAAAATTTGAATTATTATACACTGTCAATACAGAGATATTTCCACCAACATTCAATTACAATCTTTTTGTGAGGATAAATTTGTTAACTTTATACATTATTATTTTAAAAATCACACAAATGAAAAGTCAGAATTAAATTGTGTAAAATTCTTTTACACTGACAATTTATATAAATTAAACTCAATTTAAAAAATAAATTTTTAAAGTTGATTTAAAATAATATTTGATTCAAACAATGATTTAAAAAAAACTACCGAAATACAATTATTAGAACAATAACTCCTTAATTTTTTATTTTTAGTTTAAAAATCAAATAAAACCAATAATTGAGTCATAAAGTACTATTTCTTATTATTATTATTATTATTATTATTATTATTATTATTATTATTATTATTATTTAACAAATAAATCACATTTCTTAATGAAAAATACCATGTTATTTATTCCTTATTTGTTAAGAGATGAATCACATAATTTAATTCACACAAAAATTCATGTTTCTTATTAAAATAGATGATGTTTCTTTTATTAAAAGATCTTGTTTTATAAATATCTCAAAATATAATTTTAATTTTTGTGATGCTTTATGATTATGATTATGTTTTATAAAATTTTAATTTAATTATTATTGTATTTTAATCAATATTATGCATTTTCATTTTTTTAATTAAAGTATGTGTAATAAGTACAACTATGAAACCAGTGATTTTACCGAATTGAGTTAATAATCAAATTAGATTGACCATGTTATTAATCTGATTAGATCTGATTTAGATTGGTGTCTCTTCTAGGTCATTCAATTTCTTTAAATTAATAAAAAAATATTTTATTTTTTATTAATATATTACCAACTATATATTTTATTATTCTATATTTTGTAAACTTTACTTATTTAATTGATTATAATTGTAAAATATATATACTTAATTACTTTAAATATTTGAAATTTTGTTTATAAATAGTATATTTTTTATTTTAAGTATAAAACTTATATATTTTTTTAATATAATGACTCAATGATTTGACCAATGATTCAATAATGATTCGATATTCCCAGTCCGATCACATGCTCCTTGCACTCCACCCCCTACTTAACACTCATCACTCATGACAGCCAAGTTAGGTGTTTTCGTTTCTTTTTCTTTTGCCTACTTTGGTTCCTCAGGAGGGAAAAGGCTTGAGAGGAGGGTGATTTGTGAAGGAGTTATAGTTTGCTTCCAAGTCATTGCTCCATGGCAAAAATTGTTTGGAGGGCCAGAGTGGAAGGGGCAAGTTTAGGAGACGAAGAGAGAAAAAATTAGAAGGGTAGAAAAGGAAAAACAAAAACAAAAAATAAAGATTACAATCTCATACTCCCTCACAATTTGAATCATTCACGCTCGGACAGATGGGAAAAACTCACGCACGGTAGCAGTTATTACTCGCTCTCCCACGTTAGAATTCGTCATCCTTAGAAACTGGGAAACTTATAAAAAGATCAAAACCACACATTATTGGTAACAAAGGACTATCTGCAATTCAAGTTGGGGGTTGGGAGGATTGCAAGAAGGAAGAGATGAAAGAATGCAGGGACCGAGAAAATAACCTTTTCTTTCCTTTCACTTTTGTCCTTCCATGAGGCATTCTCCTTGTAAAAGGACCTTTCACTTTTGTCCTTCCATGAGGCATTCTCCTTGTAAAAGGACGTTTTGCAAGCCTGATTTTTTACAGAACTATGGTACACGTAGTTACACTTTAATCTCTCCCACACTTTTCTATAAACCGTGGATCATTAATATTATCAAGTCGCCACTGATAAAATTCCACCCACATAAAATTGCTTGAGATACAGATACCCGGGTCTGAGCCTATTCCAATCTCTATCTCCTATTTACCTTCCTGACATGACCTGACCCGCTGCATTTTGAAAAACCAGGCAAGCTATTTGCCAGCCTTGGCATGTGCTTCCCCGTGGCACAATCTATTACTATGTTGGATGCCAAGCATTTGTCTTACTCCAGTGCAATCTGCTTCAGAACCCCATCTGAAAAATTTAAACCAAAAAATCATGACCAAGCAGAAACAAATTTAAACACAAGAAAGGGTCATCTTTTCTTTTGTTAGACAGTTCATGTTAATCATGTAGGAATTGTGAGCACAGCACAATGACTCTTACACAAACCAGCACAATACGAAATATTTTGGAAAACACTAATTTACGACATACAATGGTGATCAAGTCATTTGCTTGTTACAAAACTTTAACAGAAATCATGTTTCTTTGAATGTAAACTTAACTAATCCTAGAACCACTCACTAGAAAAGAAAAAAAGAGAAATGTTTACAAATCGCACCATGATCCAACAAAATCCATCCTTGACCAAATGAGGCTCCATATTTATATTTATACCAACTAAACTGAGCCAATGGAAATTCCTATAAACAAATGGCAACAGAATTATAGCTAGACTGCTAGACTGTACTGTGAGCAAATTTTATCCAACTCTCAATCCATTAGGATACTAGGATTGAAAGATCCTTGCTTCAGTTTTCACCTAGAAGTCTAGGATCAGTAAATTGCGTTAGTAGTACTTAGTACCTGCCAAACGACATTTAGTCCACCTCCAGACCAAGTTATTGACAACTTAACTTACTAAACTAAAAGATGCAAAGATGTGTTTTTAGGGAGACATCCATTATTCATCACTAAAAGTCATCACCATCTACGTAAACAAAACTATGAGCCACAGCCAATTATAAAGAATGATTCATCTATCTGTTGCCTAGTGTACATATTGTAACAGCAGGAAGAGTTATGTAACTCATGTCGATTTGCAACACACGAGCTCTTTAACTACAAACCCATTTTCCATCTTCACTTCTAAAGGAGACCTTATCTAGTTCAAGAGTATTTTCATAATTTACGAAAAGAAGAAAAAACTTGAAAACAAAAATCAAGTAGTTTCTTATATATAAAGCCAATTACTTTCTTAAAGAAACCAAATTTAAACAAATCCCTATTCTCCCTCCACTTTCCTATCTATTCAACACTCATAATATCCAAGTTCTTACCTCTTTCCATTCCACATAAAAGAAGCGCATGCCCAGTGTCCACACCCCATAACAAAAACAAAATAAGGAGGTGAGGGCAAAAGACATAGCCATACTTCATTATTCAACTTCAAGTACCAACCTTGTGCTCTAGTTGTTGTTTTTTTCTTCTACGATGAACTTTTCTCAATATATCAACTATCAATTAGTATCTCTGTCAGTAGATTTATGTTCATCAAGGAAAGGACAGAATATGGATCCGGGGGAAGGAGGGATGCTCTGTTTTTTTTCTTTAGAATATGAATATATATATATATATATATATATATATGCAAATTCCATTATTTTGACTTATATGTGACTTTTACTTCAATGCAATTATGCATGTCTGAGCGTTCTATCCCTTAGATGTTTTCTGGATCTATCTCTAGTTCAAAATGACCACTTTAATGAAGAAAGGAATGTAGTCCAAAAACTGAACTGATATGAACCAGTAGGTTTTGGACAATTTCCAATCTAAAATAAAGGTATTCTAGCTTAGATTGCGACAACCACTAAGCCCAAGGAAACTAGTGTGCAGAAAATGTTAGAAAAATGGGAAAAAAAATTACCATTATAGTAATAATGAGGAGGATAATAATAATAACAATAACTAAACTAACAACAGGAGAAGAAAATATAGAAAACATGCCCTTACCTGGTCACTTATACAACCAACTGCCACAAGAATGCATTGTGATTGACAAATACAAGGGAAGCAATTTCAATTGACATCACTGTAGTTTCTATAAGACACGGGATAGTAACACGAGTTAACTAGAAACTTGTTGCGTTGGCTGCAAATTATCATGCCGTTTTCTCATTAACTCAGCCTCTCTAGCTATCTGGATATCCGAAGGCCAAAAGATTTGATAAACAACTTTGCAAGTAAAACGAGGGAGCAATGCAACAATAATTATAAGCAAAATTGTCATCCAATATGTAGGGGACCTTGCCAGATGATAAATAGTCCTGCAATAATTTCAGAGGACTGGTTAGCTAAATTAGCTCTCTATTATACCCTACAGTACTGCTTCATCCATAATACAGATTACAGAATATTTATTGAAGAACACATATAACTAACCAGTAATTTGGAAAGACAGGTATAGAATCCAATACCACCATGCAACCATATGTAATGATTATCGATCCCCAGATAGCAAAATGGGTAATTAATACCCAACGGTTGATGTCCATAGCAAGGTGTACATTTACAAGGATAACAACTGCAATCGTCCACAAACTGCCCATACTCCATATATCAATTGAACTGTCCTTATATGTGAACAATGGGATGTAGAAAAGAACAAGGCTCTGCCATACTGTGTCCATCATTGTGATCCAAAACAATTGCATGTTGTAAGCTTCTTGCCTGTGACCTGCACCATACAGTTTTGGATACTGCAATAGTGTCCTATGACTCAAGTCCTTGTCCTGAATACCAACAATAATAGTAGGTATAGATGTGTATATCACTGAATAGAAAACACTACTCCAATCTGTCAACGCTGAAGTTGTAGAAAAAGCCGTGCATAATATATACCTATAGCAAGGAAGACATCACATCAGAATGAATAAAATCTCATAAAATCTGCAACTATGATTAAAATCAAACAACTTCTATCTTTAAACACATTATTTATGATACACCCTTGACCCTACATAAGTACATATTAGTATTACACATACCAACAAGGATAGCATTCGGAGGGAAGAAATATATCATTTCCAGGATTTTGGCACCAGAACATAATAAGATAGAGTTGTATAAACAAAAGTTAATGTCTAAATATGGAAAAATCCTTTTGCCAATTGTCTGCACAGCCTATTAAGTATTAATATCATAGACAAATATTGAAAATCGTATGTTTTCTATTCAAGCCTTTGTCCAATGTGTGAAAGATTGGGGATGATGAAATAAATAAGGAGAGACCAACTCATATCCAAGGACGATCATACATACCAAAATAACATCAATACAAAGACAGCATTGCGGTAGAAGTTATACAGAACCAAATAACCGACACGCTGATAATTCCAGTGGCCATGAACCAGAAGTAATTTTTTCAAGAACTGAAACTGTCCCATAGCAAAATCTGATGCCATCACTGCTTGGCGCCCTTCCTGCCCACATATTCCTACACCAACATCTGCCATTTGGATCATTGACACATCATTGGCCCCTATCAAAAGAAATAAAAAAATATTAAGTTCATATTAAATCAAAAACTTGTATCAAAACACATCTGGCAAAACAAACAGAAGCCTGACCTCAACCTTATGTGAATTACCATCAATCAGGCTCCACAAGAACACCAATGCAAATTAAGTGCAGTTTCATATCATTATAAAGAACTTACCATCACCTATGGCCAGAGTCATATCCTCTGTGCGGCTTTTTATCAGATCAACAATTCCTGCCTTTTGCAAGGGAGCAACTCGACAACACAGCACAACCCTACAGGAAGTCGCAAGGTTGAAAAGCTGTTGAAAGGAAAAAGGAAATCAATAAATATTTACTGTTAGGTTCTATTTAACAAGTTCAACCTAAAGCAGCAGTATATTAACCCACTACAACACAGAGAAAAAGCAAGTTTTAGATGTTAGTTATGCATAAATATTTCAAACAACAAATTCAAATTCGAACAATTTTACCTCTGACTCCAGTTCCTTCTCCAAAATATAAACCAAACTGTTTCCATCAATTATGAGTGCCAATGGAGCATTAGTTCCTTCTTCATTTCCAGGATTCCATTTAGGGAAGTTCAAAGGCTTTGAACCATTGGGAATATCAAGATCATCACGTCCAGCATCAGTCTTGTGTTTCAGATTCCGACGCCCCACACTAGAAGACTTCACACCATATTTGGCTTTAGCATCAGCCAAAAGATTTCTACATTCATCCTCTGAAGTGCCATTTATAATAATCTGCTGCATATCTCCACTCAGAAGTTTGCAGGAAAGACCAATTGAAATTGCTGTCTCTTGCTTATCACCAGTAAGAACCCAGACCTTGATTCCAGCTTGCCTTAGAGCTTCAATTGCTTCTGGTACACCCTCCTGTAGCTTGTCCTCAATTCCAGTTGCTCCAAGTAACTTTAAATTGCTTTCTATAAGAGCAGCTGTTTGTCGTAGTTTAGTAGCTCTGTCGGTCAATGAAGTGCTTGCCTCTTCATACCTGCTTTGCCACTCCTCAAGTTCAGCATCAGAAAGATTCCTGGAGGCAACTACAAGTGTGCGCAAACCTTGTGAAGAATATTCAGTCAAATGGCTCTGAGTTGTTTGCCATATGTTATTGTTATTCTCACTGCCATTTTCCAAAATGCTAAACATTGAAGTATCAGCACCTTTGACTAACACCTTTACCGCATTGTCAGGGAATCGAATAACAACAGACATTCTCTTTCGCACACTGTCAAACTCATGCAGACCCAATACGTCCAATCTATATACCATAGAGATAATGACATTATTTAATAATATAGATATAGTAGATATAGTTTAGGTTACAAGCAAAGTGTGAAACTGAAGTAGAATATTCAAGTATATAATACTTTTTTATAGATCACATATATTCGCATGTGTCCGCGGGCGCAACAGAGAGAGAGAGACATTGTTAAAACAAAGTAAAACAAAAAGTCCCCCACCAAAAATAAGTAAGTATATACCTGAGTTTCTCACTGTTGACGTCAATAACAATATGTCCAGATGTACGTTCAAAAAGAGTATAGCCATATGCAGAGGCTGCAGAAACTAGAGCTTGTTCATCAGGAGATTCTCCCTGGTAATCAATGCGGCTAATATCTTCATTTAATTCATTAGTTCCAAGACTGGAAAATCCACCATCACCAAGTATAGGGATTACAGTGTTACAAGCAGCTAATGTAAGAAAAAACTCATGAGCAGCAATTCTTTCTTCTTTATGTGAGTCTTTCCGCAACATCGTCATCAGTTCAGAATCAACTGCAATTTCAGATTTGAGCTTCCATCTCCGTTTAGGAATAACATCTGCCGCAGCTGTAATCATCAAAAAAGTCTTGTGATACATATGCACCAGCAAATTTGTCAATTCATTACAAGCTTTCAAATGGTTTCTGATGAGAACTCACACAGATTACACCTTCTACCTTAATCAGGATATATAATTGAATCGTAGGTTTGTAGTAGAAAAATAATTGAAGAGCATAGCCATTTCATCAAGTTAGCAAACCAGCAAGAGAGGTTAGATTGAACAATGAAAAGAAAATTATTTGCTACCTCAAAGGATGTTCTTCCCCTCACACAATAATTACAGGACTTTAAATATTCACAAAGCATGTTTGCAAGGGCTATCCCAGGATTAAATATAAGCAATTGAATAAAAAATAACAACCAGAGAGTGCATGTTATATTTGCACCAATTCTTATTTATTAAACTGTCCAGCAGAACAACCATTATCATAAACTAAGGCAATCAAAAAGCATAACAGATGAATGCATTTCTCAGAGTTATACAAGGAATCAACATTTTCTAGTAATCTCAACAGCTCAACCACAAGTGGTTGTTAGCCTTTCTGTAACATGGATTCAAACTGCAGTAGTGATGTAAGAAAAAAAGGCACTGTACCACATTATTAAGCAATCTAAAATTAGATAACAATCTCAAGAGTAGACTGAATACCTGTATTATCAACCATAGGCAAGGAGCTCCCATAATTCTTCCCGTGTACACTAGCCCTCCGGAATTCCATTTTGTTTTCTGTAAGTGTTCCTGTCTTGTCTGAAAACACATAGCGTATTTGACCCAAATCTTCATTTATATTTAATGATCTACATTGGAACCTTGACCCAGAGCTGGCATCATACATATCCCTGTCTTCAATCATGAAGTACGACTGACCCAATCGAACCAACTCCATTGTGATGTACAGAGATATTGGTATCATTATCTGAAACACTATGACAGAACTCAAAAAGGAGAAAAATGCTTCCATTGGTATCCCATAATACTTATATTTCTTTCCATTATCCGGACCATTTGTGAAGTATCTTTTTCTGTAGTAAGGCAAGGTATCAAGCTGGTTCTTGTGGCGTACCAGCCAAAGACACATCCCAATGGCCACAACCAAACACATGATAAAAAGAAAAATTGACAACCAAAGGGTTTCTCTGTTCATGTAAGTTTCCAGTCTGCTTCTCTTGGAAGGAGAAGCTGCACTATTCAACATTGCTTTTGTTTCCTGCCCCGCATAAACTACAACACCAATTATCCAATCTGTGTTCTTCAGTTGGCAGCCACGTAGAACAATGTTTGACTGGCTAAGGGAAAACTTATGTCCATTGAACTCCATGTTGGCCGTGAACTCATAAATATTCCGGTTTGGTTGCTCGCATCTAATTACCCCAATAACATCACAAGCTTCTGATGCAACAGCTGAAGCAGTTTCCTGCCTAGCATACCTAGTCTTCAAATTTGATTCTCCATCCAAATTCATAGTCTGAATATAGGCAAGCCCACTTTGATCACTAGTCCCCAACAAGACCATGTCAGCAGGAATTGTCTCATCTGCAAAGATCTTAACAACCTCGCCAGCTTGTATTTTCTTCCATCTCTTGGATCTGAAATCACCGGACTGAAGTACTAGAGACTCCCGGTTGTTCTCATTGCGATCTGACCTGTGCCTCCGCCAATCCTCATAGCCATCCTTAATAGCCGTGACGCAAAGCACAAACAAGAGCGGGAAAAGAGACACCGTCCTCCCAAACACAGCCAAAGGAGGAAGCTGATTGAGAGCTGCAATAGCAAGGAAATACAGATACGCAACCCTATGAAACTGAATGAAGAGATTCTTGGGCAAAAAGGTAACAAAGGTGTATCTGCTTGTACGGATCTCATTCCCGGTGAACTCATACTTGTCGTTAGTCCGCCGGGGATCATTGATATAGATCAGCCTTGCAATATCCTCATGTAAGGCAGTATCATCAAATTGGACACTTTTGTGCCTAATCCGCTGTGATTTAACATGCAACCTATCCTGCACCTGAGAAGAAGCTCCAGATATCTCAAAGGGGGGAACACTACGACTATCGGCTTCACGCAGTTCCATTGCAGCCCACGATACAGAACCCCTCTGCTCGCGAAGGGGGCATTCCAAAGGAAACTGCCACGGAAACTGGGACTCAGCAACACACCTCTCAGAACTATTTCCAAGCGACGCAGTGTGGAAACTACAATCTGCAGACAACACAACGTCCCTGTCTCGCTCCTTCACATCCACATCGCAGCTCACCGCTAGAGCCTCATCGAACATAGAAGACGTGAAGGAACCATTGCTGCAAAGGTAGCTCCGGGAACCCGATTTCCCACGGCGGTGATGAATCACAGGTCGAGAATCCGATTCCAGAAGCAAGCTCTCATCGGAACTCATAAATACTTCTCCAACCGCATTGTGCAGGAGGAAAAGCACGGAGATCTAAGACAGCAGAGGGAATCACCCCCAAGGCATTATCGATAACCGCGTAAATGAAAACCTAGGTCCTGAATGACGGGAATTGAAGAAAAAAGAATCAAATACCTGATGGTTTGATATGATTGTAACTGGTGAAAGGGAAATGTGGTTGGGGGGGAAAGGAAAGAGAGAGATCAGAAATTGAGATTTGGGTTAGGGTGAAAGGGAGAGATGGAAGGGTGCATCGGAGTTGGAGTTGGAGTTGGAGTTGGCAGAGAAAGAAAGAGAGAGGAGCGGTGAACCACCAATAGCCAATAGTAATACCAATCCAATTCCTTGCTTTTCCCTTACTTCCTTCTGCTCGGCTCTTCTCTTACTCGCCCCACCACCATACAATCTTATTACTCTTTACCCTTTTTTCTTCAAATATTATTTTCTCATCTTTTTTCTTTAAGTCTCATACTCACACTCTCTTTTTCTTCTTAATTCAAACCTATACAAAATCAAAACGTTCATTTATTAAATTCAATATCAAACTTACACTAAATTTCATTCAACACCAAATATTTTTTTGTTCTTCTTTTTTTTTATCATTGTGTAGTTAATGTCAACTACAAATATCTATCAATTTCGTTTTACTCTTTTTAGTGAATTGTTTCTTTTAAAATTCTTATCATCTTTTTCATACAGTTTAATTTTTTTACTCATGAAAATCAAATAATAATTACCATAGTTTATGCATTCTGTTCAATTAACTAGATTAAATTCATTTGACTTTTTTTTATTTAAAATCACAAATATCCTTTACAAAAATAATTTCAGATAAAATTATTTTTTAAATATTTAATACAATTATATATAACATATTCAAAACTTTAACTCTAAATAAAAATAATCTCACATTAATTAATTTACATTTTTAATCAATTCACGTTTTATTAAATAGTCATTATTATTTCGCGAATTTTATCATCTCAATTTTTTCTTCGTGCTTTACCGTTGTGTTTTTCAATTTTACGCATTTTATCACTATTTTTTATATATAACTATCTGATGGTAAAATTTGTGAAAAAATAGGTGATAAAATTTATAAAAGATAAAATATACAATTAAGTCCATTTACATTAATAAAATTATTGATAAAAAACACATTAAAATTTATAAAATATATTATCTATTGTTAACTAAATGCTCCTTAGAAAATGTTATTAAGGTCAGTGAAATAATATTAATTTTAATAATTATTTAATGAATCTAAGTTATTATTTTTAATTAATTTTAGTCAATGATAGAAAATATTTTAAAAATATTTTTTAAAAGGTGTATCATTTTTGTTATTAGAAAAGGTACATTTCTTTAAATGTGTGATTCTCACACACAGTAACACGTAGTAACATTATAGAAATATATATTGTTTATTGACTACACATGGTTTTATATAGTAATAGGTTGATATTTGAGTGTTTATGTGTGTAATGTTACTTTCATATAAATAATTTATTTTAAGATGTTAAAATCATTTTACTTATTATTACTTTTAAACATTTTTTTTTATTTAGTTGTTTGTTGATAAAGATTCAATGAGGCAATCTAAGGACATTTCATATATGACATTAAAAGTCTCATGATTATATATAAGGATAAGACAATTAAGTAAACTTAATAAGACCTCCTAATAATGGAGATCAACTTAAAGAAAAAAACATCAAATATTGGACTACCTTTCAAGAAGTGGACACAAATTTTAACTCAAGTTAAAGAATATAAAAAAAAAACTCAAATTCATATTATAACAAAGCATTTATAAGCTGAACTTCTTTAAAATCTAAATGTTCCTAACATTCTTAATTAAATTTTATAAATATTGGTGAAATAGGATGGATTTTATATTTTAAAGAGTTAAACTTATCAAATGATGTGTATATTTCTGTAAAAAAAAAGTGTATTTTCAATTATGTTAAATTAGTATGACATAAATTTATCTATTAGAAAGTATTTTTGAAGAAATATTTTTTAAGAGGGAGAACTATTATAATTTCAAGTTTTTTTTTATAAAGATATATTATTTTAAAATATTTTTTATAAGCACTTTATGCTTTTAAGTAATTACTATACGATCATAAATTTGCATTGGGTTACTGCTTCAAACTATCAAATGTGTAATTAGTTAATTACAATTAACAAACATAATAGTATATAAAAAATATTTTTTATCTAGGTTATCAATTAATATTGGCATAACATCAATCAACTTGTCACATCATTAGTAACTAACGTTAATAAATGGTTAACTAACGAGTAACAACAATACAAGATCGGGGAAAGTGCATGAAAATTGAATGTTATCATTGTAAAAGGCATAAAAAAATTGTGATTCACAAAAATGTTGTTATAAGGTTTTTAACCCAAATTTCAAAACAATCATACATTTATTTTCAAAATTAAAAAACAACTTTATGATTTTAAATTTTAGTTTTTAGTTTTAGAATAGTTAAAATAGGTAGGGATCAATGGGTTGGCTTATAACCTAGTTAAATGGGTTTAGTTAAGCTTTAAAGATTTATATTTATGTGAAATTGGATCTAAATGAGTCCGTCTAGTTAGCTCTTATATTATGTCGAACTTGAAAAATTTAGGCTCATATAGAATTGGGCATATTTGGGTTCGACATTATTTAAATTTTATTGTTCTTTAAAATTTATATAAATTTCTACAAGAAAAAATGGGCCTATATTAACTAGCTTGACAAGCCATCGAGCTTAAATGTACCCAAAAAATGCAATCACATTAAATATGGCTTATTTTTTTAACTTGGCCCAATGGAGTAAATCATCCATTTTGACAATTCTAACAGTTATTACATTTGACAATACATTTCTTTCCTTTATTATTACATTGTCACTATCACCATTATTACCATTGTTGTCATCATGAATAGTTGATGTCACTCACATCACCATCAAAACCATCGACACCATTATTGTTGACATCACAACCCCTTATCACCACCATTGTCATTTATGACATTGTTCACAAACTAACATTTGCTCCAACATTACCATTAAACTATTAACACGTTGACTTCACACTTACCAACATTATAACCAAATTATTATTATCATCACCATCAACACTATAATCAACACATTGTCATCAAAACACACATGTATCATTTAGCATCAAATTTAATTTAGCTATTTTTTAATATTAATATTACTATTAATAGCAAAAACACAAACATTGTCGCGACTGTGTATTTGTATTTTTATTTTGATATGTTATAACAATTTTAGGCTTTTAATTTGTTTTGTAATAACATGATAAAATATAAATATTTCATTGTGTCATTTTGTGTATAACAATTTTAATTTAGTGTGCTTTTTAAATATATTTTGTTAATTTTTATATTTTTTTGTTTATGATAAAATAATAGAAACATATCATGTCTTCAATGAATATGTCATATTTTCAATGATTTGAGAAAATGGAAAGATGTTTGAATATAATTTAAAATGATGTTGTGTCTGTGTATGTGTATACATACACATATATACATATATTAATGGTGTTTAAGGAATATTGATTTCTGGTAAGACAGAATTCTTGAACGTGTGCATTTATTAATATGAGTTGTATTTGTAAGTATAGGAAAATTCATAAAATGTTTAGAAGGATAAAATAATTGCAAAATATGTATACCAAAGTTCTTATTCCCAATATAATGTAATATAATAAACTACTATAGACTATAGATATAAATATAGAGCCGTTATGTATTTTGGATATAAATATTTTAAAGTAGTTTTTTTTTTAAGATAATAAGATTGATTTAATAGTAAAGTCCGTATATAAGAAAATGAGAGAGGAGGTAGTCATGGGTTTGATTCGACTCGTGATAAACAAAGTAGTTTTTTTTTTTTGTTTTTTAATTTTCAAATAATATAAGGATGAAATTGAAGATGAAATATGTACAAAAAATTATGAATTTTCTTTATATATGTTATAGATAATATAATATCACATATTACACATAGTATGACAATTATGCATGTTGGATATAAATATTTTAAAGTAGTTTTTTTTTAAAGTTATAAGACTGATCTAGTGGCAAACTAATTATCTGTTATCACATTATTCAACTTCTCTCTCCTTCATTTATCTTTTTCCCTAATGTAATAATATAAATATATAATTATAGAAAATTATAATTCAAATATGTAATTTAAAATTTATATATTTAATTATAAAAATTATAATTTAAATATTAATTATATTAATTTATTATTTAAATATGTGATTACATAATTTTATAATTTAAATATGTAATTATAATTTAAATATATTTTTATAGAAATTTATAATTTAAATATATAATTAACTTATATTATTAAATATATTATACTTATTTTAAATACCTTATTGTTGATCTAATGATTAATTATGTCCTTGATTTTCATTTTATAATTTTCAATTAGTTTTACTAAACACTTACAATTAGTTTTTCAATTTTCAGTTAGTTTTACCATACACACCCTTAAACTTAATTTTAAATTTGAATCCATCCACCTTTACAAGGACAAAAATAAGAAGAACAAAACTTAGTCTAAATTTGTTGTGTATCACAATTTGGGATTTTAGTCCATTATGTCTTAACTAGCACAATTGGATCCCATATTTTAGGTATATTGTAAATGTGCTATTTTACTCTCTAATAACTTAATCATGCTAATTAGGTTTTCTTATGTTTCTAGTGTGCAGTTTTAGTCTTTCAAACTTTATAATCATATGACTAGAATTGTATTTAAAGGAATAAGATTGCATAATTATAATAATTAGGAAAAAATTATAGAATTAAGATTGTAATCTTGATTATTATATGATTTTTAGATTATAAGTTGTTTCGAAATATAAGTTTGATGTTTGAGAATCTAACTTAAATTTAAAAATAAAAAAAATCAGTGAGAAAATAAATTGTTTTTAAGATGTTAGAAACCCATTACGAATTATTACATTTCAACGACTTATTTTTTCTTTCAATCATTTTTACCTTTTGCCTTCTAACTTTAATAAGTGGGCAAAATTTGTCCTTTCGTCAAATTTGCCCTTATTTCTATAATTAATACTAATCATTAGTCAACACTTAGAATTTGACCGGAGGACAAATTTTGCCCACTTATTAAAGTTTGAGGGTAAAAGGTGAGCAAAAAAAAAAATGAAAGACACAAAGTAAGCTGGACCTTAAATAGGGGGACATCAGTAGTAATTTAGCCATAATTATTATGTGGTGACATGTAAAACAAAATAAAATACTCTTTAGCTCACACATGGTGATGAGGATTCCAAAAATTGATTTTTGTTATATTATTTATAAAATAATCAATTATACACATAGTTAATTATTAAAATAATCTAATTTTTTTAGTTTTCCCAACACACACTATAAAATTGCACGTTATTGTTACTTAAGGGTCTAAGGATATGTTTTATTAATATGAACATAATTTTAATTTAAGTTTTGTTTTGATTAATAAGTCAATTAAGGAGTATTTGTTTGTAATTGATTTTAAATAATGTTTAGTAAGGTGAGGGAGAGAACATAATTGTTATTTCTTTTATTTGAGGTATTCGGATTAATTTTTAGAAAGTTTTCAAAAATCCGTCCAGGGGGTGCAAATAGTAAACTAATATTACTAAAGACACACCTATTTATTATTCATTTCCTTCTCTCTTCTCTTTTCTTTTTTTATTTTTGCTCCCACATTTTCTTTCCCCTTCCACCATTATTTCACTTCTCTCTCACTGTCAACTCTTATTCTTCTTGCATGGTCAACAAAGTGTATATTCATAAAATGATCAAAGATCCAAACAAACCCCTAAAATTATAAATCTATGTTCCCTTCAAATTCAAATTTGAATTAAAATATGCCTCCAAGGAGAGAGAAAAGTATGTGGTGCCTAAACATGGGAAGAAGGGGGTTCCACTTGTCTCTCATGCATGTGTGTATGTGTAGGAAGTGTGGAAAATAAACAAGGGGGCGTGAGAATTAAAATGCACACATCTTCTTGCTCCAAAAAGGTTCACCTTCTCCCATACACCTCACACAATTGATTAATGATACCCCCTGCTCAAAATAAGGGTAAGTAAGGGGGAAATGGTTGAAATACAAAGGCCCAAATTACTATAAATACCCACTCAAAATACTACATAAATTACACAATATTTATGATTAATTTTAAGACTATGACCCTTATGTAAACATATTTGATCATAGACCTTACATCTTGTATGAAAGATGTTCTCTCTTTGAGATAGACTATGATTATAAGGTTGGCTTCCAAGAAACTTCCTTACCATCAACAAGTCTCCCTCACAAGCATAAGTTTCCTCAACATGCATGTTACCCCCTTCTTTCTCACTCTCAATAGAAAAGGAAGATGATTCATTTTCAATGTCTTAGCCCCTCATAATTATGGTCTTTTTGTTGGGATATTGGGAAACAATGTGACCTATCCCAAGACACTTAAATCACTTAATGCTACTAGCTCTGGAACTAGTAGAGGGTCATCTTTATGATGCAAATGATTTTTCTTTTCATGCAAACTTGTGGTGGATTCATCTTTAGGGTGGCTCTTGAAATAGCTCCCCTTGGTTTGGCCCCTATTTGTATAATAGTGGGAGTAATTATTAGAGTAATCCTTTTTGGAAGAAGATGTTCTCTTCAGTTGTTGCTCCAATTTTTATACAAATCTGAACCAAATCATCTAGACATCTATATGGCAAAAGCTCTTCTTTATCTCTTATTTCAAGGCTCAAGCCACTAAGAAATCAAGTTTTAGTGGACCTAGACTCTTCAGTTATTCAAACTCTCATTATGAAAACCTCCGTGTTTTGCCTATATTCTTCAACATTCATGTTGTGTTGTCTTAATCTTTGAAGCTTACTAAGAAGTCCCCTTTCATAATAAGATGGAATGTGTCTCCGCCTCATGATCCTTTTAAGATTATTCCAATGTTCTACAATAGCATCATGATAACGATGCCTTCCTTTCTAAAGAGAGATCCACCAATACATAGCATACCCTTAGAAGATAAAGGTTGCTAATGAGACTTTTCTCTCTTCAGTTATTTTAAAACACTTGAAAAGTTGTTTTACCTTCATCTCACAGTTAAGGTAGGTTTCCACATTGTCTTTTCCCAATAAGGGTGAGAGATTTATTTTTGTTCTTTTGGTTCTCGATTTTGATTTCTCCTTTCCCTAGGTTTAGGCCTCCCATTATACCTATCCTCCTCACTTATGGATTCACTCCTAGAGGAGCTAGACCTATTCCCCCTTCTTCATCTCTTGGCTTCCTTTTTCTCTCTTTTTCCTCTTTCTTTTTTTTCTCCTATCTTTCCTTCTATTTCCCTTCTCTCTTGTCTTTCTCTTTCTTTTCTCTCTAATCTCTCTTTTTTCTTTTTCAGCTCTCTAATCTCTTTTTTATCTCTTCCTTTCTTTTCACTTTCTTTTTTCCTCCCCTTCTTTCCTCATTTTCTTTTCTTTCCCTCCTTAATTCTCTTTTTCTCTCTTTTTTTTCTTCACTTATTTTCTTCTCTCTTGTCTCTTTCTCTTCTATTGCCTTACTCTCTCCCACACACCACTCTCTAAACTCATGCACAAATGATGAAGAGTGTTGGCCTTAATTGGTTCACACTCTTGTTACTAGAGTTGTGTGGCTCCATGATAATGTGTAAGGAAAAATCAACTAAAGTCACTCTTTTCCCTTGAATTGTTCTCTTTTAATGAAGACAAGAGCCTTTGGAACTCAAGTCTCTAACCTAAAAACATTTTTACAAACAAACACTAAGCCTAAGACGAAATCCTAATGATGCAAGAGCTTTTAGGACTCAAGACACCTCTACAAGATTTTTAGCAAAAACAAAAGCAAAAAAGTAAAAGATGAAGGACCTAAACGTGCTCCTAAAGATGTGGAGAGATGTACTACTTCCTACCTCACACCTTAAAATCGATAAAATAATGCAATATTACACACAAAAGGAAATGACCTTTAGGGGCATCCAACACTTCCTAAAAGAGGCATTTTATACAAGGAATTAAGAAAAATAAAAACAACAAGTCTTCACTCCAAACTCCTTTCAAGTGTATGCACTCTTGCCTTGCTTCCTTCATTTGTCAAGTCCTTATTGGATTAGTAAACTCTTCCTCAATGTACTATCCTTGTGGAAGGCTCCCAAACCAAGGTGTCTCTACAAAAAAATGGTACAAGCACAAAGCAATCCAGGAAGCAAAAAGTAGAAACAACTACAAGCAATAAAAGCTCAAAACAAAGAAAAAAACAGCATCCAAGTGAAAAAAGTAATATGGAAAAAACTAGAATGACTAAATTTAGAGATAAAACTAAAATTAAAGGGCAAGAAACAAGGCTAAGCACACTAAGAAAATCATAGAAATGCATTGGATTATGAGTAAGGACTAAAAAGCAAAAATACACAAATTTTCAAAAATTGCCCAAGTGAAATAGGTGTTGGCCGAGAGCTATACAAGTCCAAACTCAAGCAATTTCACCAAATTCAAGCAATCTTTTGCAATTTTTCAATTAGCTATTAGGTACATCTATTTGCACTAATTTGTTTTTCTACTCTCTTTTTTCTATCTTTTGTTCTTTTCTATATACACCTAACATATTTTTTATTTGCAAATTTTATGAGGATTCTAGTGGTAGTAAACACTTGAGGTAAAGAACTAGCTAAGGCACACAAAAAATTTCAACTCTAAGTGCAATCTATGAAAATAGAAGCGACTCCAGATGTACTAAAATTTAGAGTGATTTTAGGTAATGCACCAAGAGCTTTTAGTTGTGAATTAGAGCTTCTTGTTTACATAAGTTTTGAATCAAGGAGATCACAATGATTTGCTCAAGCAAACCTCAATAACAATCACTTAAAAATTTAGCACAAAAGAGATACTAAATTTAACAAAAGCAAACAACGTAGATTAAATTGAGCTATTTTTTTAAGAGTTTTTTTATGGGAACATGTTTGAACTAAAGGCATATGAGACTTCTTAAGAGACTTAATCAAAAGGATAATTCCTCTTAGAAGCTCAACTTCAAGAGGCTAACACACTTGTTGAAAGCAAAAATTCAAAACAAGAGGTAAAACCTAAGGCCCCGTTCGGGGTGGTTTTTGGTTTTCAGAAACTTAGAACCACCCCGAACGGGACCTAAGAAAATTAATGTGACAATTAAATGACTAAACAAGACTCTAGATGACAAATAGTTGAGATTATAAAACGGAAAAATAAATTCTACCAATTAAAACAGCAAAACCGAACAAGAATAGCCAAAGGCAAGCAAAATTAAGCCAAAACAACTAAACCACAGGGTTGTGGAATTTGCTATAGAGGTGTGGGATTACAGTTTGGTGTTTCTTAGGAACTTCATTATGCACAAAACAAAAGCTAATGGTAGAAATGAAGTCCTAACACACAAATCAGTAATTCAATGGAAGAAATAGAGAAGTTGAACTAGTTAAATTGAAGAAAAATTGCATAGGAATGAAGAAATCACAACAACATGCCAATTAAACTCAAGACATGCAAGAAATTGTAGAACAACACAGGTTGAACTAAAAAAATTGAAGAATATATGGAGTAGAAGAAGATGATAATTTAGAATTCTAAAGAAGATAAGGTGAAGGAGAAGAACCTCAAGAAGTAGACTTTGATACCACTTGATACAATATTGGATTGCTCCTCCTAGGATTTTTTTTCCTAAAGGTTCTTTGAGATGAAGAAGATGAAGTTGGAGAATGTAGAGATGGTGGTGGAGGTGCCACTCTTAGTAGAGATAAGCCTTGGTTTGTAGAAGTTTGTCACAAGGGAAAGAACCTTTGATAAAAGTCATAGAGGAACTCTCAAAGCTAAAGAGAAGAGACACTCATAAAGGGCTCACACACAAAGTGTATATTCATAAAATGATCAAAGATCCAAACAAGTCCCTAAATTATGGATCTATGTTCCTTCTAGATTCAAATTTAAATTTGAGAGTGTCATGTAGACTCCCTCCAAATTCAAATTTGAATTCAAATATGCCACCTAGAAGAGAGAATCATGTGGCGCCTAAATAGGGGAATAAAGGGGTCTCACTTGACTTTCATGCACATGTGTATATTTAAGAGGTATGAAAAACAAACAAAGGGTTTGAGAATTAAAATTCACACAAATGATTAATGACACCCTATGCTCAAAATAAGGGGGGAAATTCCAAAATACAAATGCCCAAAATTACTAAAAGCACTCACTCAAAATACTACACAAATTACACAATATTTATAAGTAATTTTAAGACTATGACCATTGTTATGGGGGATTGCATCAATGATAGAATTATAGTATACTTAAGTAATGAGAAATGTGTTATAAACATGTGTACTAGTACCTTAAATGTAATGGTTGAATGTTGTTTTAACTGATGGTTGGGCAGAGGTTTTTGCTGTAGAGGTTTTGTAGAGTCTTGCTGGATGGCAGGTCTTGCCCAACAAAAAGTTGTCTCTATTAGAAAATTTCTTGACTTTGTGTCCAACGAGCTGTCTCGCCCAATACAAAGTTTTCTTTGTCAAGAATTTAAGGGGTTTTCGCCCAGCAACACATCTCGTTGCATGAAGTTCTTTCTCTGGAATAATTTTAAGGTCTCTTGTTGGGTGACCCTTGTCTCTAGGCAAGGTGTTCCATTTCCTGGTTGTGTGACCTAGCTCGCTGGACAAGCTTTGTATTGTCTAAATAAATTTTTTATTTAGAATTTTAATACTATGAATTTCATTTGTATTTGTAAATGGTTATTCTGACGATTAATGGTATAAATTATATCTACAAACTCGACTAATGATCCATTCACCGATAACTTGACAAAATTGATGACTAGTTCAACTTTTATACACTACTTTACGTTAAAAAAAAACTATCAATAAACTCTTGTTCTATTTTATATTTTTTTATCACAAAATTGATGACAAAATTGCTGTATCTTATCGACTGTCGGTTGAGCTATGTAGCAAAACCCTTTTCTAACCAATCAACCCTAGCCCTTTTGTGATCCCTGAAATAAAAACCCCTAGTGACACTATTGCAACCACCCTAGAGATCATGAAGCCACCTCAAAAACCGCAAAAACAACAAATGCACAAAAAACAAAAAAGAATCCTTTGGTTGTCTCTCTCCAACCACTGTAACTCATCAGGGTAAAGATAAAATCTGCCTCTATGTTAAGAGTAATAATAGCCTCAAAAGTACTATATAAAGGATACAACCCTCCAACTAAAGACAAGACACTTGAATACTTTCTACATAAATCATCTTTTAGTTTGAATAGAATAAGTTAAGTTCCAAAACAAAAATATGTAATTTAATTAAAATAATTAAATACAAAAAGTTATGCATGATAATGTAAAGATTTACTGTATTATCTAATTAGAGACCATAATGCATGATCATTTATTAAGTTTTATAAAATTATTTTAAAATTATAATAATAAAATTTTGACTTAAGTAGCTATAAATGAATTAAATATAGTCCCAACGTGCCTATCCTATGGGATAAGGTGACGTATTGCAAGGGTGCTTCATCATGGACAGTCATGTGTTAATGAATGTATACGTTTGATGTTGCATGTTCCAACTTCCAACAAGTAACCAAGTCACCAAGCGCTGACCAGGATAGTTGCGTATGACGGGGTTGGGGACATATCATATTCCGTCCTGCTTTTACCCTGTTTTCACTTTTCACACTTCCACACCCCCACACTCATACTTTTTATCTCTACACTTCTTATATTAAGACAAACTTATTATATATTTCTTCATCTTTTATTTTTGTTCCAAGTTATTCATATTCAATTGTATTTTAGAAATTTTAAACCTAATGAAAATGACGTTACAATTTATATTTTAGACGGAAATTGAAAATTGGAGAAAAGGCCAAAATTAGTGATATAGTTTATGATTATTAGAATGCAGGCATAACAAGATAAACAAAGATTTGTGGCCGTAAAGTATTTTTTTTATTCAAAATTCATGAATATGAGCAGCTGGAGCATCAATGCAACTTAATGTCAAGTTGTATGTTGAAAACGACTACCAAGATAAAACTGTGCCTTGTTGGGACAGGTCAGAAGCAGGGAGAATGGAATAAAGAAGAAAAAAAAAAACTTTTAAGTTATTCTATTTAAAAATAAAATAAAAGAATATTTTTAGATATTTGAAGTTTTGAAAGATAAAAAATTAAAAAAATATATATGATAATATTAAGTTCTTGTAAAAAAGTTTATGCAATGTAGGTGAGAGGAATATTGAGATTCCAGAGGAAAGTGGAAAATTGAGATCATTATTTTCATCCAAAATCTCTGCTCTAGTGCAAATAAATTATCTAAAGCGAGACTCACTCATGCATCTCCCATTTTTTTCCATCTTTTTTTTACCCTCAAGCAAAAGTACATCTTTTGACTTGTTAATTATTTTTTTAATATGATCATTAATTAAGAAAAACAAATAAACATTCTGAAAATGTTTTTTATAACATCAAAATCTCTGTTATAAAATATTTCTAAATTTACAAATATATACCAGAAGTATAGATAGGAAACCATATTAATGAAAAATGGATGTGATACGGTAGGTAGATGTGTCTGTGTCATCCCGTAACCTGTGAACCATATGAAACTAGGACCATAGCAGGTGGAGACTTGTCTTTCCCTGGTTCTGCTGAGACTAAGTTTTTTAATATATATATATATATATATATATATATATATATAATTTACTTATTTCTAAATAATGCTGATAAAATTATTTTTTGTCACATCTACTCTCTTAGAGTTATAAATAGAGTTATAAATGGATATATTACACCTGAATTCCATCTAGTGGGATATAATTTATACATAACAACTTTAGGAAAATAATTTTTCCTTACAATTTACTTTATATTTACTATGATTTAATTTTTAAACTTAATAATATAAGTACTAATTTTAAATAAACTCACATAATTCAACCTAATTGATATATGGTTTTGTTTTTTAAACATAAAGTGAAATGTTTGATTCCGAGTATGTGGGTATGAAAAATCATCATAAAAAAAATTAATCCTAGATCTAAAGTATTAAAAAAAATTAGTGTTGGACTTTCAGCCCACAATATCTTAAAACCGAAAATAAAAATTAAAAAAAAATATAAATTCAAAGAACAATTCAACATCATAATAAAAGTCATGGATATATAAAAAATATAATAAGGTATGGAATATTTTTAATTTTTATTCATTTTATCTATAAAAATAAATGAAAAATTTTTCTTATATGATATGAAAGAAAAATATAACTATATTTTAATCTTTTTATTTTATTCAAAGACAATTTTTTTTTTCTATTTTGAAATTAAGACATTTTATCTTTTTATTTTTAACAATATTCTGTTGGAAGCTTGGACCATTAACAAGATAACATTAAGCCATTAACCGTAATATTTCATGCAATTGTTAATAGTAAACACTACTAACTTACTAAATAAATGTAAATTACTAAATTTTAGAAATAAAAAATATAAAATATTTCAATTTAAAAATAAAGTTTATTTGATATACACAATAAATTTGTTGATTTTATTTATTATTATTTAAAAAATTACATAAATAAAAATGAAAAATCATAATTTACTGTGAATATTCTGATTGTGTATATTTATTAAATTTTTAAAAATATCATACAAATTTAATAAAATAAGAAAGAAAAATTACACTTAGGGTGAGATTTGTGGTTGGCAAAGAAATGCAGAGGGGCAACCAAAATCCCAAGATTTACGCCCGAGTTTCTCTCAAGCAAACAAACGTCGGTCCCATGTAGAAAACAAATACTTTCAAAAGTGTCAGGATTTTAGTGAAATATGGTCTTTTTTTATTTTTATAGAAGTGGAATAAGGTCTTTGGAAACTTTTTTGAAAATTATATTAAGTAAAATAATGAATATTATTATATTAAATAAAAATATACAAAAAATACAAAATAATATTTTTTATTTACTTAGTAACTTTAATTTAAATTTGTTTACTTTATTTTACTGCAACTAAATAATTTTTTTTACTCATTTTCTACTATTCTTTCCCATATTCTCTCATTTTTAATATCCACCATATCAAACAGGGTAAATTTACATCTTTTATGTTTTCCATTTAATTATATTTTTCCTCCTATTCCTAATACCAAATGAACCTGGGTAGTAGTTGGTTTTAATTCATTTTAATTAATGCAACTTCTCCCCATCACATATATGTCTGTCCTTTTCTCGTTTTTTGGGTACATACTTATCTGTGGAATAAAAAAAGGTACTGTACATACATATCTTTTCTATTTTCTAGCTTACATTATCTTTTCTGAAAAGTTAAATTTTGTAAAATTCTGATACCCTGTTTGATTGTGATGAAAAAGAGGAGTCAAAGTAAATAAATGAAAAAGGTGAGAAATTAAATAAAAATAAAATTTATTTAATTTAAAATAAATTAAATCAAATATAAAAATATTAAATAAAGATAGTTTTATATATCCTTCTCATAATTTAATCAGACAAAGTTAAAAAAAAAAATTATGCATGCAGACATGAGTCATTTTCATTCTTGCTACAATGTTATTTTCTTAATTTGTTTTGTTTTTGTACTTGTATGAGGAGGGAAATACTTAACATTGTTGTTTGTTTAGTATATAAAAAATGGTTTTATTTTACCCTTTCAATAATGATATTATAATAAAAAAATTGCATAGGAGGATAGATAAGACTAAGAGTTTGAAGATAAAGGTAGATGTGATCTGATGGGAGTGGTGAATGAGACATGTGTGTTGGTGCCTTAGCTTTTAACTTTTGTGCATGCAAGGCACCTGCTATTGCACCTGCATCTGCATGCACTTTTTTTGGCTTTTTCAAAACCAAACTTGTCTTACCATAATGTCTCTACTCTGATCATGACAATTTTGTCATCATCAACTCAACTTATTTCTTTTCCTTTCTCTACTGCGATTTCTGTCAAATTCAAATGGGAGATGATAAATCTTTATTTACTTTTCATTTTTACAACCTCACCTTATATTTTTGACAGTCATGATTATGAATTCTAGGAGATTTAAAAATTAAACCATATCTTCTGTTCAGAAATAAGTATACATATATATATATATATATATATATATATATACATTTTAATTTGCTAATTAAATTGGTAAATCTGTTTTTATTTATTAATTTCTTCTGAAAATATTTTTTTATACTAAAACCACTTATCCACCTTTCATGATTTATTAGTGACTCTCATTCTCCATTTTTTATGTTCTTTTGGTTTATTTTTTATTATAAATTGAAATTCTCAACTCAAATGACTAGTATTTTAATTAGTTTGACTATGATTGTGAAAACCAATTCTATTTGGTGATAGAACTAATTTCACACTAGATTAAATGCACACTAATTGATCCGATAATTGATATATCACTAATCAAATTACACTCTCCCATATAATTAGAGGACCAAACTGTACCAAATGAAATGATATTTTTTATATAATAAAGTAGATAGAATTCTGTACACACAGCATTTTAGTTAAAATTACTTGAATTATTAAAATTGCTTTTAAAATTAATTTTATAAAAATTTAAATAAAAGAAATATTTTTAATTTTCTTATAAAAGTATAAATAAAATTATTTCTCATAAATGATACTTATAAATGCAATGTCTGGCATAAAAAGTTATAATTAATTTAATTTTAATGTTAATTAATAGTTAATTTAAAATCATTTATCATAAATTTTTTTAATTTTTATATTCAAATTCATATTAATTTTAAATAATACTTGAAGAGAGTATTTAATAAAGTACAAGTTTTTCTTAAAAAATTTAAAATAATTTATATAATTTTAAAGTACAAATAAATATTATTAACTACTCACAATAATTTTGTCCACAATAGTTTTGTTTTAAGTAAATGATACTTGTAGTATTTTCGTAAAAGACATATGTATCATATATTTATGGAAAAGTAATTGATATTATTGTATAAATATAAATAAATAACTTATTTTTATTTATTAAACATAAAAGAATAACTGAAGATTAAAAAAAAATAGAAATATAAAATATAAAACAACATAAAAACAAGAAAAAAGAAAACAAGATATAAAAATTGAGTATAAAAAACATAAAATATTAAAAAAAAGACAAAATAAAGAAGAAAAGAGACACTTGTCAAATATGAAAAGGGACAGAATGATAATTTCAATAGCTCTAAACCTTTCTTCATATATATATATATAAAAAATTTAATTATTAAATATAAAAAAGTAATTGAAAATATAAAAATAAAATAATTTAAAAATAAAGCAATTCCATTCATCAGTTTTCTTTTCTCTCTCGTTGATTTTTGTAAATTTTTTTACTCTCTGACGAACTGTCGTGGTAGAGTAAAAAAATTTGCAAATTTTTTTTTTGTTTTTCGGCAAACCATTTTCGAAAAGTAAAAAAATTGAGGATATATTAGTATTTTTTATCAAGATATATGGAATTTCAAATTTTAGTAGGTGTGAATTGAAAAACCCTTTAAAAATTTAATTTCTATGGAATCAAACCTAAATAAGTTAGTTAAGTGACCCTCTGTACCGGGTTGGACTTGAGAAATTTAGCCTCACATATAATTGAACTTATTTGAGCTCGACATCATTTTTTAAAAAAAAATATATAAATTTCAAAATAAAAAATTGGCCTATTTGGACTAGTTTGACACACCATGAGGCTTAAATGTACAAAAAAATGCAGCCCACATTAAATACGGGTTGTTCAATTTGTAGAGTTTGGCCCAATAAGCAAATTACCCATTTTAACAAGGGAATTTGATTTCTCACCTATTGTTTTTTCATTTCTCACTATTGGTAAGGAAAATACCAATATATCTTTTATTTTTTACTCCCTGACAATGCACTGTTAGAGAGTAAAAAATTTGCAAATTTTTTTACTCTCTGGCAGTGTACCGTCAGAGAAGATATTCTTTCTCAAGTTGCACATGCAACTTCTCTTCTGCTTCTTAATAATAATTCTTTCTCATGCTGCACATGCAACTTCTTCTGAGAGAGAGAGAGTATTGAAAGCTAGGGTTGGAAAGGATAAAATTGGTATTTTAAAAAAATTAGAAGCATAAATAAAATTTTGGTAGGTGTGAAACGAAAATTCCTTTTGAAAATTCTAATAGTTACTACATTTGACAATACATCTCTCTTCTCTACCATAAATATTGTCACTATAACTATTGTTACCATTGTTGTCGTCGTGAATTGTTGATGTCGCTCACATCGTCACCAAACCATCAACACCATTAATGTTGACACCACTACCCCCACATCACCACCATTGTCATTGATGACATTGTGAACAAACCAAACCTCCGCTTCTATATTATCATAAAAATATTACTATTGTCGACACCATCACTACTAACATTATTATAAAAACATTGTCTTTAAATCACATGTATCATCTAATAACAAATTTAATTTAACTATTTTATTGTTATTATTATTATTTTCATATGTGTTAGTATTAAAATATAATTAATAACTTAATATATATTTTATACAAGATTTAAACATATATAATTGTTTAAAAACAAATAAAATAATAAAATGATACAGTGAGTTATTCAGGGAATGGATATTAAAACTTTAAATCTAACAATTTCAAACTAAAACTCAAATTTGAATCCACCCTCCTTTACGGGGGGATAGAAATAAGAAGAATCAAAGTCATTCTGAATTTATTGTGTATCACTTTGGGATTTTAGTCCTTTACGTTTGAACTAGCAAAATTAGGCCCCATATTTTAGATATTATAAATGTGCAATTTTATTCTTTCAACTTAATCATGCTAATTATTTTTTCCTATATTGTTAGTTGCAATTTTAGTCTTTCAAACTTTATAATCATGACTAGAACTATATATTTGGAGGAATAAGGTTGCCAAATCGCAATAATTAGGAAAAATATATAAAATTAAAATTATAATATTGATTGTAATATGTTTTTAGATTATAAGTTGTTTCAAAATATAAGTTGGATATTTGAGAATCCAACTCGAATTAGAATAAAATTTTATTTGAAAAAATAAGTTGTTTTGAAGATGTTAAAAACCCATTACTTAGGATTACTTTTCAACCACTTATTTTTTCTTTTAATTATTTTCACATTCTTTTACTTTATAAAGTTGATTTTTTTATTGTATTTAAATAAATTCAATTATTTTTTAACCATTTTTTAACAAAACTAGTAAAATGACTTGTGTTTCATGAATCTAGTTTTTTTACATAGCTTGTTATGGAAAGTTAGTTGGTAAAATTAACAAATAAAAAAACAATAAAAATAATGTGATTATTCATAGGCTTTTCCAATTTAAATTGATTGATGTAATAATATTAACTATAATTTAATTTAGAGAAAATAAAAGAAATAAAAAATTATTATGTGACGACATGTAAAATAAAATAAAATACTCTTTAGTTCACCTATAGTGTGATTAGGTAAAACAAAATAAAAGATGCTCTCTTTAACCCAAAGGTGTCAATGACGGTACAACTTTATAATATCATTGACACAATTAAAGTTCTAATTCTGAACCAAAAACTAATAGTTCAAGTTGTTCATTAATTTGGATATGTCATCAATCCGTTTTATACTAGTTTAACCTAGTATTTTATGGTTGAATTAATGTTTTACATCTTAAAACGTATGTTGTAATGAAAATTTCACGTTTTAAAAAAAAACAAAAAAAATAATAACCAAATATTATTTAATAAATTAACTTCCCATTACTAATTAGTAACTTATGACACAAATAATATATATATTTATGTTATTTATACTTATTTGTATGTTTTAACTGTTTATCCGTGGAGTTGACTAACAATCTATTCACTGAGTAATGTTTTTACAAAATTTATCACTAGTTCAACTTTTAAATATCATTTTATATCAAAAGTACTATATAATTAAACTTTGGTTATATTTCATAGTTTTCTTGGGGTTGGCTAAGACAAAAAGCGCCCCATAATGTAAATGGGTAAACCCTTCTGTTGTCCAAGTTCCTAGAAACATTTCTAGGAAACAATTGAGGGAACTTATCCCGTTACAGTGGGACCATAACCTCTGATACCATTCGGAATCGGGAGCCTTGAATATCCAGATCATCACGATACATTGACTCATTGTACTTTTAAGCAACCTATAGCTTTTCTTTTCCAGCCCTGCAGTGTATCCCTAACAACAATCTGAATAATAAGGACCGACAACTATAGATCTTCTTTAGAGTTTTCTGATGTACAAGATCCTCACAAGGAGGCGAGTACAGAGCATACTTGCATCTGAAAATACCCTTCCATTATTCCTTCACCTTACCTTTCACACAGAGATTATAATGACATAGATCAGAGTTTTCAGGAGATAAGAGAGAGAGGTTTAGAAACTCATATTTGTAAAATTTTCTTCTTGATTTGTTGATTGATTTTTTTATGAACCCCTACTTCAGAGAAAACCCCTATATATAGCAATCCAATACATAGAAGATAAACATCCCCTTTACACGTGTCTGGTTGCTATAAGTTACAAAAAGTAAAGACGCGTACCCAAATAATGGCACTCTTTACAAACTGGCTAAGGGATAAGATTCCCTGACAACACACACTCTTTACAGACTTGCTAAGGGATAAGATCCCTGACAACACATAAAACACGGACCATGTGATACATCATTATTAAAGCAAAAGAAAAATTACATTATTGCCTCAGAGAGGCTACATTGCTTTGCGACGTAAGCCCTTACATCATGCTTGTTCCTCCTGTTTGAGTAGAGTGATCCTTCATTATCCTTTGAATATAGGCTCATGACTCGGAGATAGATTAGGATCAGAAGAGTCTGAGTCATCATCCATCATTGTAGTCCCCATCCAAGGGTTTTCATCATCACTGGCTAAGTCCTTGGCTGTCTGAAACTGATCTTCGGGGACATAGAATTCAGTGGTACTTTTGAGGAATTTTATCCTAGAATGACTGGAAGAGCTTGGGATAATTCTGTTTGGGGAGATATGACCATTTTTTCAGTGTTAACTTCTACAAGGTGATGAGACAGCTGGTATTGATAACTCTTATTTAATGGATATTCTTCAAAGTTTCCCCAGAAGTAGGCTGTATTATGTGACCACAGTTGTCCTGCCTGATTCTGACAATAAGGTCTATGAATAATGATAATAGAGGTTAGGCAAGGACTCTTTCCTCTAAGCTCTTGGAGTCTCAGAATTTTTTCTAACTCCGTCCTCCACCAAGTTAGGGGAGAATACCATTCTAAAAATGTCCAGAACAAGAAGTCTTGCTTATTAGGGTTGATTAGAATATCATAAGCTTCTTTAGTCCGGATTGCAATGGGAATGGCATATTGAACTGTTTTTCACCAGATAGCCCATATTGTGGGTTCACATAGATCCCCATCCTATATCATAGAATAACTCAAAGATTCCTCCATAGGTGTTGTTAGGATCAAAGGAGGAAGGTACGGTGTGCTTATACTTCAAAGTTTCATGGAGGAAGTAAAAGTAGTGAGATTCTGCAAAGTACAAGATATCACTAACCGTACGTGGAATAAATCCTAGAGGATATTGTTTTTGAGTCTGGGTCTGGTTAGACAAAGGTTTGGCCATGAATATGAGAGGAAAGCTATGGGTGGTTGTGATCATCTGAATCATCTTCCCTGGTCTGGAATCACATTCTGGTTGCTCTTAATATGCTTTACTGTAAAGTCATATCTAGAGAACCAATCTTTAAGACGGAGAAATTGAGGATCAGGAGGCATCTTGTTTTTGAATTCGAGAATTCTTGGAAAAGTTGAATTATCCATTTGTACCTCGAATTGATATCCTCTTAGATGAAAGTCGAATTTCTTTATTCCATTTTTTACCGCCAAAGCTTCTTTGAAAATGGTATGGTAATGTTTTTCAGCTTCTTTAAATTGTCCACTAGCGTACCCGCAGTAAAATTTTTTATTTTCGACTTCTTCAATCAAGACTGCTCCCCAGTAATGATCACTGGCATCAGTCTGAATTATTCTTTTCCCTTCTCTAGGAATTTTTAGCGCCGAAGGGTTCTGGGAAATCTTCTTTATTTCTTGAACTACTTTAGTCTGCTCAGGTCCCCATAGAGAGGGGGTATTTCTTCAACAGTTTAGATAGATGACTAGTATACTTGGCTGCATGGGGAATGAAATCCCGTATGTAATTTAAGATCCTTAAGAACTGTTGAATCTGCTTGGTAGTCATGAGCTCATCAGGAAATTTTATGAGTTCTTTTGCAATATGTGCCTGTGGCTGATAAGTTGCTTGGAAGAACTGCATTCCTAAGAAGTCAATTTTTGTTTGACCCAATTGGATCTTCTTCTCAAAAAGCATTACCCCATAGTGGTTGGCTATTTCAAAGAATCAGTTGAGCAGATTCTTGTGAGTCTCCATGTCTTTAGAAAATAACAATATATCATCTATATAGATGATTCCATTTTCCAAGAGAGGTTCAAATATTCTGGTCATAGCCTTTTGAAAAAGAGATGGGGCGACTTTGAGACCAAATGGAAGAACTGTCCATTGGTATTGGGCATTAGGAATGCAAAAAACAATCTTCTCTTTTTCAGTTGGATGAATTCCTAGTTGCCAGAATCCAGATTTAAGATCAAACTTAGAGAAGATATTTGATCCTTTCAGTAAGATAGGTAATGATGAGGTCTTAAGAATGGGGAACTTATCATCTTTGAGAAAATGATTAAGAGGCTTATAATCTATCACAAGTCTCTTTTTCCCCCGAAGTTTTTCTGACCTCTTTTCGACATAGAATGCTTGACAAGCCCAATTTGACTGAGTGGGCTCAATGAGGCCTTGCTTTAGCAATTCTTAGCATTCTTGTCTGGCTAACAGGAGATTTGAGGGAGTCATTCCTGGATTAGTTGTTTTGGTTGGATTGACATCCTCATTCAGCTTGAATGGTAGCCGGATGAAAAACTCTTCATTCCTGCATAAAGGATTATCATGTTTAAAGCTCTCATGACTTTCTGCACACAGAGAGAGCAGTTTCTTTTTTATGCCCTTAAGCTCATATAGAGGTTCTTTTATAGAAAATAGCCTTTGGATGTCAATGAATGACGTATTTTCTCTTTTGAACCTGAGGCCAGATGGATGAATAAGCAACTTCTGTAAGGTAGAAAACACATCCATTCCAACGAGAATATCCTTGTTTGGCAGTTTGCTGCCAATGACTTTTGACCAGACTATACAATCTGAAAAGAATTTTATTCCGATGGGTGTCTTAGTAACCAAGTCTGTCTTTAACATCCTTCCATCAGCTCCTAAAAAATGACAAGTTTCCTCTTTCCAGTATCTCCTTGGGAGAATGTTTGGGTTTATCATGGTCTTCTGAGCTCCAGTATCTAAGAATGCAATAGCCTTTATAGGTTTCTCAAATTTGGAAGGCAATATGTGTACCTCAAAATTTGGTAATGGTGAAGCGAGACTGCTGCTGTTTATCTCCTGTATAGAATAAACAGGGATAAATTCAGAATCTGAAAAGCTTTCATCATCTGAAGATTCTTTTAGGGCAAAGACAGTCTCTTCATCTGCTGAACTTTGTTTTGAGTAGACTGATTCTACTTCATCATCTCTGATCTTTAGAGATGAGATGAGCCTTATGGCTCTTTCTTTTTTGTTTGGACATGTTAGGGAGAAATGCCCTTTCTTTCCGCAGATAAAACATCTTGTGCCAGAGGATCGTCCTCTCATTTTCTTTTTTCTAAAAAATCTGAAGGATTTCCTTTTCTTTTTCTGAGGGAATTTAAATGGATTCTTTTTACTTTTTTCCTTTGAGAAGCTACATTTGTCTTTGCACTTAAGACTTTTTGCAAACTTTGTTGAATTTACCTTTTTGATTCATAACATCAGAAAAATATTGATGTTGCCTGCAAAGCTTGTCCACTGCTTCTTTAGTCATTTGATGGATTTGCCCCATAGTCATGGCGGAAAAATCTTTTTGTGCAGCCATAACCATCCTGTTGAGTCCTGGTTGTATCTTTACAAGAAGAGAGGCTACATATGTATTTTTTAGGCTAACATCATTGAGACCATTGAGAAGATAGAATCTTTTCATCATTCTTTGGAAGTGTTTGTCCAAATGTTTCATATTTACTGAGCAACACTTCATTTCAAAGAACTTTTGTCTCATCTTTCTATCATAGATAGCTCGGTCTCTGATAAATTCTTCATGTAAGGCTCCTAATACTGCAGCTGTTGAACCTAACTCATGGAACTGATTCTGGCGAACAACACCTAGATTGTGATACCATTATTTCAATGTGTCCGTCATCCTACAGCAGAATTCTTCGATGACTTTGTATGAATCATTTCCTTTCATTAGCTGAGTATCTAGCCATGCACCAAACTCTATGAGCCTTCTTCTCCATTGATATGGAGAAAGATCATCCAGGTCAAACCAAGGACCATTGGTCGGTTTGGATATCCCATTTCTTTGGGATCTACTATTTGTCTTTTCTTCAGGAGATTCATACATAGGCTCATATCTTGTTTGTGAGCCTGTAGAGGTGGCCATTAGAATCTTGGATACATCAATATGACCTTGTTCCTCATCTGTGTTTTCATTAGCATAGTTTTGTTCTACATTTGTGTTTTCTGCTGAGCTGGTACTTGCATTTTCTGAAGAATCCAGAGTATCGAAATTATCTTGAGTGTCACCATCTTGAGAATCATCACAAGCTTATATGGTGAGTTGAGAGTAAGGATCCTGGGAATCCTGAAATATGTTCGTCTGGGGCGGTCTATTTGGAGAGGACAGTGGAGAAGATAAAGGTGAATCTTGAATTTTCTCCTCTGCTTCTGTCTTTGTTTCAGTCTTTGCCTTAATGGATCGTGAACTAGATTTTGGTCTAGATCTAGTCTGATATGCTGAAGCTGTAGGCAAAGTCCATGAGGACTGGACTGGTTTATTGAGGAATTGTGAACTTGATTGAGACACAAACTTAGAAGTAGTTGGCGGTACAAAGGCATATGGGTCAGATGACAGAATTTGTTTTTCTCTCATCTTTTGCTCAATTTGATCATCTAGTTCTTTGATATGGTCCTTTAAGTGCCTTATTTCTCTTTCTTTTGCATGAGAGGCCTGCCCAAAGGTTGTATCCTTCCATTCCTTTTCTAGACGAGAGATTTCAGAGGTTAATTGCTGATAATACCTCTTTATCTTTATGGAAAGATGATCTAATCTCCCGATCAGATTTCTCCAAATGAGCAGAAATCCTGTCCATCTTTTGGTCAAGCCTCTTAAGAATGGTATTCTGTGCTTTGGCATTTTCAGATTGCCAATTCAGTACCTTTTCAGCTTGGGTGAGAGGTTTAGACTTGTCACCCGGTCCTATCTCAGTGGATGAGATATTTGGTTTCGTAGTTAACTTAGTAATCTGATATGTTTTTCTTTCAAGAGATGGGAACTCTTGCTCATAAGAAGTTTCAGTGAACATCATACAAGGAATTGGTGGAATAACTAGAGATTCCTGAGTATATGGAAGTCTTTCTTCTTTTAGAACATTTTTTAAAATTGTACCTCTTCCCACCGGATAGTCATGCATTTGTCAATTTTAAGCTTAAGCATCTTAGCATGCTTAAAGCAGGACGGACTAGTGTACCTTTTTAATTACGGGTTGAGCTACGCAGCACAACCCCTTTCCAACCAATCAACCCTAACCCTCTTGCACTCCCAGGAACAAAACCCCAATGACATTATCACACCCACCTTGGAGATCACAAAAGTCACCTTGAAAAACTGTAGAAACAACAAATGCAAAAAATACAAAAAGGAATTCTTAATATCTCGTCCTCCTTTTCCAACCCTCGTAACTCACCAGTTTAAAGATAAAAAACCATCTCTATCTTTGGAGCAATAGTAACCTAAAAAATACTATATAAAGAACACTACCCACAATTAAAAGGTAAGACACTTGAATGCTCCCTACTTAAACCATCTTTTAGCTTGAAGAGAACAATTTTTCACAACAAAAATATATGATTTAATTAAAGATAATTAAATACAAAAAGTTATCCGTAATAGTGTAAAGTTTTACGGTATTATCTAATGAGATACATGATTGTTTATGAACTTTTATAGAATTATTTAAAAATTATAAGAATAAAAATTTATAGTTAAATGATGCGTCTAGTTCCTCTCTGGTACTGGAGAGGTCTAATAGGAAAGAGAAAGGGGCCCACATGGAGTCCACCACACTTGAGAGATAAAAGAAATTAGTATCTAAAATAATGGGTAGGGATGATCCAAAATTTGATTATAATAAGGACTCAATTGATTTTATTTTAGTTTTTAGTTTTTTAAAAAAGTTTTAAAAAATGGTTTTAAAAAACTGTTTTTTAGAAGAAGAGAAAAAAAACCTTGTTTAGTAAGCGTTATTTGAAAATTATTTTAAAAATATAAAGATGAAAAAAATATTTATATTTATGAGAATGTCATTAATAAAAAGTAAAATATAGCATATTTTTTTTATATTTTAAGTTTTTAAAACAAAAACAGAAATTGGTATGATAAATTTTTCTTTGAGTCACTAATCAATCAAATCAATCAAAGCCATATCATTACTCCAACAAGTGAAGGTGTAAAAAACTACATATACCTTAGAGAAAAATGCTCAAGAACAATAACGACGTTGACAAAGTTAGATCGGGGTCGAAGCCAATTTCCTCCGATGCTTCTCTTTTTGCAGTGTCCTCATCATGCTTGTTCGCCCTCCTCTGCCTTTCCGCCAGGCAATGACCACTTCACTTGAAAAACAATGTCAAAATATGACACACAAGTTCCTCATTTCATTCCCTTCTGATTCACAGTGCATAAACATTAAGGGAAGGGTAAAAAACATCTTTTAAATAATTCATATTTAATTTATTAACATCTTAAAAAAGGATAAATACAAATTGTCACAAAAGCTGTCATACACTTATAATCTCTAACAAGTAACACTTGTATGAAAGTAAGCTATCCTGAGTAAGTTGAGAGCTTGGAAAAACGCTTGGTGAGAAAAAGTGTTTGTTTAGGATGGTTTTATAAAATTGTTTTCAGTATTTTAGTTTTTAAAAGGTAAAAAATTTGTATAGATAGTATTTTTTGAAAATAATTTTTAAAAATAATTTTAATTTTTTAATTTTTAAAAATTAGAAAATAAAAACAGCTAAATGTAATTTTATTTTTTAGTTTTCTATTTTTATTTTTAAAACTCAAAATATAATTAAATTGATTTTGCTTTTTATTAATAAAATTATAATAAATATAAACAAATTTTTTATTTTTATATATTCAAAACAGTTTTCAAATAAAATTTAGTAAATATTTTTTAAATAAAAATTATTAAGCAAGTTTTTTTTTCTAAAAACAATTTTAAAAATTATTTTGAAAAACTAAAAACAAAGCAGGTACCAACGTTCCCTTGCATATCAAAACAACAACTGTCTTGTATGTTAACTTTTTTTGGAAAAGGTGCCATAGGAATAGCTACACTTTTTCATCTACCCCATTCACCGTCTTCATTCTTTATCACCATAAACAACCAACAATGATGTTTCCTGTAAAAACCATAGCCTCACTGGTTTATTGTCTCTAATATTGCATTTATGATAAACATGACCCTGAAATTCATCAACCTAATTAGGCAACAAGGATTTATAATAAGTGAAATTTGGGCAATGGAAAGAAAATGAATCATTTCCATTTAATTTTTTGTCTGTTTCTTCTATTTTCTATACATTTATGAATATAAATAATATAATTTTTATAATATATAACATTGGTTTATTTTATTGAAAAACTTAGTAACAAAAAAAGAGAGAAAAAAGATAAAAAATCTTAACGTAAGAAGAACTATGGTTCCAAATATCTTAACCTTTTCATCTAATTAATGGTTTCAAATTACGTGTAATCAATAATGTTTTTGTAACTTCTATTGTTAGTATGTCATTTGAACTGCTAATTTTATTTATTTATTTGGATAATTATTTTTAATACAAATATGATCTTGATTTCTGTAATTTAGTTTTTTATTTTATTCTTTTAAATATTTTATTTGCAAATATTTAAATGTTTCATTTTTTTATTTTACAAGATTTATTATAAAAATTTTCAAGATATCATTATTATTACATGTCACGAACAGATATTAAAAAAAATGAAAACAGTAATAATTAAAAAGGAGCAAAAAAAAAAAAAAAAAAAACATGAACTAAAAAATGATAGATCTATAGGCCATAAACAAAATTTGGAGTCTTTCAACATAAAGCGTAATTAAATTTAGTATCCAATAAATACAAATAAAGTTGATAACTAGGAATATACTTATGACAGGAAAGAAATGAAATATTGATAAGATAATTAAAGTGATAGAATAAGAAAGGTGAAAATGGGGGTATAAAAAAGAGTAAATGAAATGAGAAAAGGGGGAGGGAGGAAACCCTAAGAGAGAGGAGATGCTGGGAAAGACAAGGAAGGTATCGGCGCGTGGGGAAGGGGTGGGAGCGAACTATGCGTTTGGGTTTGGGGCGTGGGAAGATGACGCAATAATAAAACAGAGACTGGTGACGAGGACGACGACGACGAGGGGCGAGCCTCCCCTTAAGAAGCTTCAGAAGAAGTTCAGCTCTCTTGTGTGGGAAGTGGAGAAAGAGGAAGATAACTACAAGGAGTGCGAGAAGCTGGGCAGAGCGTTTCTTCAGGAATTGACTACTTTCGAGATTCCCCTTCTGAAGAGCAAGCGTATCGTGGAGGCCAATGTTAGGGAGAAGGAGAATTTCAACGAGTTGAAGGAGGAAATGAATCGGCAGATCCTTGAGGCAGAGCGTGACATTGAAGATCTGAAGAAGTGTCTTGAAGAGAGTAAGGTTGAGAGGCGTCACAAGGAGGAGTGCGAGGCTATTAGGAAGTTGATTTCCCTCCAGCCCCCTCGCTCCCACACTCTCAACCTTATTTCCATTTTCCACAACCAAATCTCCTCCTTGGACTCCGACAACACTTCTTCTTCCCGCTTGTTAGACCTCAGGAAGAAGCAATTCGCCCTCTTCTTGCATATCGTATCTCCTCTCTCTCTCTCTCTCTCTCTCTCTCTCTCTCTCTCTCACAATGTTAATTTTTGTATCACAATATTTAGTCTGCTTCCTGTGTGTCCTGCAGGTGGATGAGTTGCAGAATACCATAGAGGAAGAGCAGAAGAGTCTAGTTGAGGAGATGAGAATGGCAACCGAGGAGCTTAAGAATGGAATGGACGACACAAGTGCAGGGGTGGAAACTATGACAATTGACCAGTAACTCGATTGAATGTCAGTCTTCTTCTTGTAACATTTCTTTCATTTCATCATGGTTTTGTTTCCTACAGTTATTAGGAACCATGTGTAAACGAACCATCAGGGCTTAATACTAAATGCAGTTTGTTTGGAATTTTCTATCACCCATTCCTTCAGTATAGTTGGGGTTTTGTCCACTCCATATTTTCCTTTTGATTCTTTTTCGAGTTTTCGAGTTTTTTTTTTTTCTGCATAAGAACGTAGTGAATAGACGAGTACAGTATTTTTACGAGTGTACCACTACCAAAACTATACATACAGACTGGTGTATAATTTAATATGCATTACTAAAGAAATATTGAAAATTTGTATTTGTATGCATATAATTAGAGAAATATTATTTGATATTTTCTCATGTAATTTGTGTATTTATGAACGAAACAATTAGAAAAAAGTTTTTCATGTTCTATATTTACATCTTGTTCAACATAAGATATATAGCCCTTTTTCTTTTTTTAATAAGTGTTGAGATAGAGTATGAAGTTTTGTTCAAAATGGAAATTATGCCATAAACAATGGCCATAACCGTACACATTAACAACTTGAAGGTGCTAGTATATTATATTTAAAAAAAAAAAAGAAATTAAGCTTGGGGACGGGGGACTAATTAAAAAGTAAAGCATCCTTCTAGAGATATGATAGTCCTTGCATCAATTTAGTTACATCAGTATCGAATCAGATAAATGAATTTTTAGAATTGAAATTTCAAAGTGAAATGCAATTTCATCAAAATATGCTTTTGCACCGGCCTGCAGGTCAAATTTGGATATGATACAGTACCAGAACTAGCATGAAGATACTTAATTGTTTTTTTATCTTGTTAGCATTGAAAATTGGACTCATAACCTTTTCTTTCTTCTTCCTTAATCATTTAAACTACCTTATATATTTCATAATCCTTAATCATTTAAACTACTTTATATCTTTCATAAAGATTCTTTTTAAGAATATAATCACTACTACTTGATTCAAGTAACTAATATGATGTCTACCTTATGATACAGCACCAGAACTAGCATGAAGATACTTAGTTGTTTTTTTATCTTGTTAGCATTGAAAATTGGACTGATAACCTTTTCTTTCTTCTTCCTTAATCATTTAAACTACCTTATATATTTCATAATCCTTAATCATTTAAACTACCTTATATCTTTCATAAAGATTCTTTTTAAGAATATAATCACTACTATTTGATTCAAGTAACTAATATGATGACTACCTTATGATACAGCAGCAGAACTAGCATGAAGATACTTAGTTGTTTTTTTATCTTGTTAGCATTGAATGTTGGATTGATATCCTTTTCTTTCTTCTTCTTTAATAACTAAACTACCTTATATCTCTTATAAAGATATTTTTTAACAATATGATAACTACTTGATTCAAGTAACTAATATCAACTAATAGGGAAACACTAACACTTTAGTTGTTGCTGCCTATGTTTGAATTAAAAAGTAAATTCCTTTAAAATAATCTTATCTCAATCATGATTACATATATGAGATTTTTATAACGATTAGCATAAACAAAAAGTAAATTCCTGACGTATGAATTATTGAGTCACCTGGACTTATATTGAGTCACCTGTATTTATAGGTAACATGGCAGGATATTTCAACAATAATTTGCTGTGATTTAGGGTTTAATAATGGAAATTATACGATTGAAGTTAAGATTAATAATGGGCCATACATCAAGAATTGGGACTACACTCATTTTGTAAAAGCTATCCATAATGGAGAAGTTGTAAAAGCTATCCATAATGGAGAAGGCAGATGCTTAACTACAAAGGGTAGCATAAATTGATAATGACCTACATACTGTTTAGTCCTTATAATTATGGTTAAATTTGGTTTTAATATTTTATTATTTATTTTTTTGGTCCTTAACTCCTTATAAATTTTAAATTTTTTATATAGTATGGTAATTGTTAGTAAATGATGCATTGTGCAATCACTTATCTTTCTTTAATACACTTTGCTAATTCTGATTATCAATTATAGCTAGTAGCATTAGATGACCGGACTCTATCTAGTTGTTAGTGAATATCTTGCTCTAGACACATTGAAGATTGTTTTTAAAGGGAAATAATAACTTTGTTCTGGACTATATGTAGCATGTAGGCATATCATATCCTGTTTTGTACTATTATATTTTCATTGCACTGAAAAAATTTCATACTTTATAAAGGAAGTATTAAAAAAAAAGCATATATTTTGAGGGTTCAAATGAATATATATAATAGTTAAAAATGTAAAATATTTTTTCTTGTTTAGATTTTTTTAATAAGAAAATGTTACCAGGGGATTTAGATTTTATTTAAAAAGAAGAAGAAAAGAAAACCTACTCCGGAGGAATTTATAAGCTAAAAAGAACATTAACATTTCAATTGTGTTTTGATAAACTTTGGTAAAATTAATTTTAAATGAAAACTATTACCAAACTCTTTTCAAGGTTAAGTGATTCGTATTTAAATACTTTTATAATAAATTATAGTAACATTTATTAAATTATTATAAAATTATATATAATTTCAATTTTTATTTATTATTTTACAGTTTTAACTTTAAAAACATTAGAGAGATGAAAATAATAATTAAAAAACACATATTTATATAATTGCATGAAATTTAGGTGATGCTAGTGTAATTTTCTTATATTTTATTATAAAAGTATACTTGCTATAAAATTAATTTAGTATAAAGTTGTCAACTCAATGCAATTTTTATCACTTCTAAATAAATAACGTTGTAATAAAATAAATTTTACTTAACAATAATTAACCATCTATGTTTTTATAAAACAAAATTTAATTGTAATTATACTTTAAACATCATATTGGCACGGAGTAATTATGGTTAATAATAACAAATAATACTATAAGAACCTTAACACACATAAAATGGATACTCTCCTTTTTAATAAATCTTTTGTTTTATATAATGTATGTGAATTTTATTAAAATTATTATAAACACAGGAATAATTAGTTATCATTTGTTATGAACTTTGATAAAATTTTCATAAAATCAAACCCGAGTGTCTCTAGACTCTGTTTTTTGTGGGATAATAAATTTCATTAGAAAATCCCACTTAAAAAAAGTATAAATATATACTTATTGATACTTTTTCCTCTCTTTTTTATAAACAAAATTAATTACCCACTTACTAAGAAAATTAATTAAATTATATTAATTTTAATTAAAAATAAACTTTTTAACATTGATTTAATTGGAAATTAATATCAAGGTAACCTCCTATTAAATAAAAGACATTTTAAAAATTTCTTTAAATAAAATAAAATTAGTTAAAATTTGCTTATACGAAACAACGATTTTTTTAATAAAATAGAACAAAGATTGTTAAACGATAAGGTGACATTCCTACACATGGTTTTAAGGTATTTTTATTTTTATGTTTCTTTCTATAAAAGAATTCTAATTAAAAATAATTGATAAAGAAAGTAATTGAATATATTCATCGGGGAAAGGGAATTGGCATAAGACTTAGGATACGATACGATGTGTTTGCAATACTAGTAAAAATTAAATTATTATTTATAATTAATTATCTATATAATTAATTATTGTTATAATTGATTATAATTAAAATTAATTTTTACTTAGACAAATTTACCAAAAAATTATTTAAAAATAATTAATTTCATTTGAATACAACAAATAATCAGTTTTTATTATAGTTTTTACATAATAAAAGAGTGTAAAAATAGATAACTTGAAAAATAAACTGATGAAATTATATGAAAATACATAAAATCCGGTTATGCAAGTAAAAGAAGCGTTATTTGAAGCTAGGGTTAGATTTAAGAAAGATCCAACATGATGCACATCAAGCTGTAAGTTCTTTGATCAATATTAAAGGTAAGCAACCCTGGTGTCTTTTTTCTATGTGCTGGTACTGGTAAGTAATTAACATTAACTAAGAACAAACAAAACAAACAATAAATTTTAACTCAATAGATAGGAATTATTGTAATTTTTTAACATTGTTTTCAACTCATATTCTATCAGGAGATTAAAGAAATAAATAAATAAATAAATAAATAGAACGTGGCAACATTAGCCAAGGATTCCATTCCAATAAACTCAAATTATGTACCATGTAACCGATTGCGTTTAAAAACGATTATTACTTATTAATAAGCTATATGACGAATTTGATAAGTTTTTTAATCCTTATAAATATACACATTCATATTATTCACTTGTAACAACAGATGCGGAGAGTAATTAAGTAGACACAATTTTATTGCATGGTTCTATTTGCTTGTTCCTTCACTTAATTCTTTTCTTGTATATTCATATAACATTTATGATTGATTTTCAAAGTAATGGATTTGTAAAAATAACATAAAACATTTACGGATATATGTAAAGCAAGTCCCTTATAACCAACTAACAAGTTTCTTGTCTTGGAGATATAAGATACTAAAATATATAGGCTAGAATTAGATTATGAAAAAAAAAGGAAGTGAGAAATAGGTTACAAGTTTTAGTTTTTTACTAATAAAAAAAATTTGACATATTAATAATTAATATTTTATCCATAAAAAATTCTTATTTTGTTTTATGATGTTAGTTGATAGAGATGAGATATACGAAATAAGTAAAAAAGAAAAGAAAAGAAAAGAAAAAATGAACAAAAAGAGTATGAAAATTAAATTTGTTTGATTAAAGAGAAATAAAATGGAAAAGAGAGAAAAAGTTTAAATTAAAATTTGTCAGTAAATAAAAAATAAATAGATAATATTATTTTATAAATTTTTATTTATTTTAATATTATGTTATATAATAAAATATTATTGTCATAAAATATTATCATTTTATAAACTTTGAGTTAGGGTCCATGATAAATATATTACTATCAAACCAATTTCCGAATATATCACCAGATGATGATTTCTCATATTAGTGGTTTAAGAGTATATGTTTTCTACTTTCCATGCCTTCTTCATCCCGTTCAATTCTTAATCTAATTTTAAATAAGAGATAAATGGATCCTAACATGTTACATGACTTCTAAACAATTAACTCAACAATTTTTACAAGTTTTCTTCCCATGTATAAACTACCCCACTTTTATATTTTTTTTAGCATTTTACTTTTTGACAACTTAAAAAATTTATTTAATAATTATAATTAAATATTAATTTAATGTGGGAAACAATTTTTTTATACAACATTAAATATAATTTTGTGGAATAGTCTAACTAGAAACCTCTATTAAAATGAACTATATAAAAGAGTTATTTGGAGAAAAAAAATGAAATATCTATTAAAAGTTTAAAGACTTGATTGATTTGATTTTGTTTTTTAGTTTTTGAAAATAATTTTAAGAATAGATTTCAAAAACTATTTTCAGGAAGAAAAGAAAAGAAAAGAAAAGAAAAAACGTGTTTGGTAAGTGTTATTTGAAAATTGTTTTAAAGATGTAAAAATGGCAAATCCTATTCATATTTATTAAAATTTCATTAGTGAAAAGCAAAACAACATATTCTGATTGTATTTTGAGTTTCAAAATAAAAATAGAAAACTGAAAAGTAAAACTACTTTCAGTTGTTTCAATTTTTTAGTTTTTAAAAATTAAAAAATCAGAACTGTTTTCGAAAACTGTTTTTAGAAAACACTACCCAAACAAATTTTTAGTTTTTAAATATTAAAATACTAAAAACAGTTTTATAAAATTGTTGTTAAACAAACACTAAAACTTACATGCTCCTTATTAATCTTTAGTCTTTAGGCATCAAATATCTTGAACAATATTAAAATATTCATATGATGGATAACAACAAGAGTCTGTCATGTCAAAGTATCATTAAAAACACATAAAATGTATTTAATACATGAATGTCATCATTACGATACAAAAATATATGTCAAATCCACAATTTTGGGGCCACATCTTTAGGCATGACCATAAGTTTTTATAATCACTTTTTTGACTAACTAAACAAATTTATTTCTAAAGTATAAGAAATCGAGTGATACATATTCTGATCACCAAAATATTGAAGCCATTACATCCAAGTCATTCAAAGATTTTTAAAGACATTTAAATTCTTTAATTTTCTATCGTTTGGATATAGATTCCTCTGTTATTAACGACGTTAGTAAACTCATAGTTAACTGTTGAGTTGACAATCTCTTTTTTTTATAAAATTACTTACATGACACTCATATTTTATTTTTTTTAAATTAAAAAACATTCGAGTAATTTTTAACCACTTGAAAAAAAGCATTTGCAAATTATGCATTATAAATTTAGAAACCTTTGTTCTTTTCCAAGAGTTCTAGTTGAGTTGTTGATTTAACATTCTATTTTGGTTTGTTTTTCAAACATTGCCAAAAGTGTCTGTCAACAATTAATTGTTATGCTGACAATCTCTCTCTCATACATGGTAGTCAAATTGCTTACATTACATGACAAACATTTTTTATTTAATTTAATTTTTTAAATTAAAAAAATTTATGGTAGTTTTTAATCATCAAAAAATAAATAAAAATATTTTTGACTATGCAGTATGCTCATAAATTAGAAACCTTTGTTCTCTTTCAAGAGTTGTTGTTGACATAACATTATATTTTTTAGGGTTGTTTCTCAAATATTACTAAAAATTCTTAAAATTGAATTTGTTTCATACATTTGTGAAAAAAAAATTTATGTGTTTGTCACAATTTATTCTCTAATTTTTTAGTTTTGTTCCTAATCACGATGTTGTTTGTAGCATCTTGACAAATAATTAACCTTTTGTTTTTTCTTTAATTCTTATAAAACCTCTATAATTGTTTGCTCAATTCTCATAATTGGATCCTTAAAAATGTTTAACTATGAGTAAGGAGTGTGTCCTCTTCCACTTAGAAGCTAACTCTTGATTTTTCTCAGTAGTTAATGTAACATCCCAAATTTCTTTATTATTATTTACACCATAAATTCTCTTAAAAATTATTTAAATTACTATTATCTATAATCCAAATACCAAGATATAAAATTTTCATTATATTATACTCAATATTAAAGCATACATTATAACACTTTCAAAGTTCAAATTAAAATATAACAAAGTACACACAATTTCAGCTCGCCAGCGAATCTCGTTGCCTGGCGAGACCCAGGGTAGCTCACCCAATGACAACTATCGCCCAACTAGACCCTGCAGATAGCAAAACCTGGGCGATAGTAGAACCTCTACTGCCAAAACCAACCAATATGCTGACATATAATTCTACATTCTTATGCATGCATAATCGTAATTCATCTATCTTTTTACACATATTCACACAACTTCCATAATAATATAATAATCACATAACTTCACAACAATGCCTCTAAATTTAAATAACATTATTTCTACATAATTCTCTTATACACATATTGAACAATAGAATAACATCCTTTAAAACTTCCAGCCACAATCCAACATACTTCATTTCAAAGCATCCTGTCTTTTTGCATCATCACTATTATCTGCTCCCGTGCAAAGCACGATCATCATAGTCAGACAAAAAAACACAAACAATGCAAGAGTAAGCTTACATAATACACAACATACCATTACATCAATCGTAAAGCATGAAGGTTGCACAACGTTTATATTTAATACCATCAATACAATTCACTAATAGTAAATAACCAAGTAATCATTCTTATGTTCCAGCTGAGCATAAGCACTCACAACCAATCAATAAAACATTAATTAAATATCATAATCAATCAAATTAAACACACTTATATTCCCTTGAATACAAGTTATTCACACAACAACATGTTTAGACACGACATATTCTGGAATATCTACATTGAGTTCGGACACCGAGGCAGCTTAAGACCCCTTCCAATTGGTGACAGACGTCCAATCTGCCTGTGTTATCACCAATTTAAGTCTAAGCAATACTTATCTGACAACCACAAACTGATATCTAGTGTCTACCACAAACTAATACTTAAGACCCCTTCCAGTTTGTGTTACCACAAACTGAACTTAAGCACTTACAACCAATCAATAAAACATTAATTGAATATCATAATCAATCAAATCAAACACACTTATATTCCCTTGAATACAAGTTTTTCACACAACGACATGTTTAGACACGACATATTCCGGAATATCTACATTAAGTTCGGACACCGAGGCAGCTTAAGACCCCTTCCAATTGGCGACAGACATCTAATCTGCCTGTGTTACCACCAATTTAAGTCTAAGCAATACTCATCTGACAACCACAAACTGATATCTAGTGTCTACTTGACATCCTGTGACACACAATTGTTGTTTGAGTATGTCCTTTAGGCACCCCTTGCATATCTAGTACCAGAACCATAATGTAAATCACAAAAATATCCCCTTATATATCTGATATTCTGGATTACATTGACCCCAATTGTGTCCCTAACATCAATGTATCCCACCAAACATACCATCAAAGGCTAAGTTACCCAACTGTAACTGCCTACAACCAACAACATCAATAAATATATTTTCATCATGCATTCCAATCATATGCATTACATCACAATTCCAAATAATACATTGTCATTCCAATAATTCAATTCCAGTCACAGAAAATCAATTCAACCGAAACTAAGTTACGCTACCATAATTGCCACATCCAAACTATCCAATAATCATCTAATTCAAGATCAAACATCATTCTCATAATAATCATCAACTACACAACACATAATATATCTCAACTATGAAATCCTAATATATACTAACTCAATTAGTTCAAATTACAATCAAATACACACTATATTAAATAGCTCAAAACACAATTAAAATAAATGTTATCTTAAATAGCTCAAAATATAGTCAAAATACTTGTTATTTCAAATAACTCAAATCTCTCAACTACCAAATCACTTATCCATTAACAAAAATCAACAAAAGAGTTTCCCTTACCCATTTCTCTGTCCAAAAGCTGATTAAAACATAACGGGAAGAATCAACCGAAGAAATTACATAGGAACCTGACAAGAATCTCAAATTAAACAAGAACCTTAGTAATCAAGATTTTCAAAGAAATTTCATCTTGAACAAAAATGAAAGGATTGAAAACGATCGGAAAAAGTTTAGAAAATTATGATCAGTCATACCTATACTGATCACCTCTCAAAATCAAGAGTAATAGAAGAGACCGTGTCGAATTCCGTCAACGTTTCGACCGCCATGCAAGAGACGAAAGATTCGGTGAAAGAGAGAAAACAGACAATCGCACGAGAAGAGAAATAAGAAAATTAAATTTAGTAAATTGTATTTAGTAAATTTAGTTTGCTAAATGCAACCCCTCCCTTTCGATAACGGAAACTCCGAGAACTTCCCGAAACTCAATTAAAACCCTCTGAAGAAAAAGAATAATAATGATTCTCTTTTCCCACATCTTTGTATCATCAGCCTAGTACAACCATATGATATTATCAAACTAATAAATTCATCACATCTCAAATCAATTAGTAATTTAAGTAAACACTTAAATTTAATCATTTTCACTATTTATTCTTTGAATTTATAACTTATTAAATAAACAAGTTCTCGTTGTTAATCCTTTTCCTTGGTCCGCCTTCTACATTAAGTGTTTTTTTTAGCTCAACTTGAGTCTTAGACATTTCCTTTAAACATAGTTAAATGCCTATAACACATAGTTGGATCGATTGATAATGACAAATACATAAACTCGTGAGAAGTTAAAGAAGTATTATCAGTAGATGTTGTTGTTGTCGTTGGTAGATACACAAATAATAAGAATTTTGAGAATCATCACTGATTAATAGGCGGTATTGTTGGTTTTACTTGATGTAACTTTGATAATTATATTGATTAGAATCCATTTGACAAAAAACAGAGAAGATTGAAGTTTGATAATAATCCAAACAATAGAAATTTTGGTTGAGAAGTCATGTAAAAAATGAGATTTATAAAATCATTTTACAACATTTCAACAATAATTGTACCTCAAAGCAATAAATGCTTTTTATAAGAATTTTGTTCATCAAATGGTCATTCTTTAGGGAGAATGGTAAAAAAGCTAAACTATGAGTGCTTAAACAAAATTCTTCCTTTTCTAATCCCAATTATTTTTCTCAAAGAAATTTTAAATTGGTTTATAATGTCATTTTTTCATTTAAATTGGTTTATAATGTCATTTTTTAGATAATTTCTTAACTTAATTCTCTATGCTTTGTTTTCATATCAAACTCCAATTTTTTCTTTTATCATGCAAAACCAATACCAAGTCCCTATTGATGACACTTCTTTAAATCTTCATTTTTACTAACAACAACATTTACTAGTGATATTTTTCAAAATTCTCATTATTTTATGTTGTTGAGGTACAAGTGTAAATTGAAGTTCTACATTGTGTAAAAATTGAAAAGTTAAGTGAATCTCTCCACTAACAAAAATTAATACATTAACAACTAACATTTGGCCGATAAAAAAAAAAAACCCATAAACCTAATAATGATTTAGGGAATTGGATAGAAGCTGATGTCATATTCTCTTATATGTTTACTCATGTCCCATTGTTATAAAAAAAGGTCCAAAAATCAACACGAGTTTATGAGGTCCGTGGACTCAAATCCATATACCACCTTTAATTTTAGGCAACATATGTTTTCACCACTATCAACAAATCCAAATATGTGGTATATAGGCACATAATTGTTAGCTTCTTAGTGGTAGTGGAAAAACTTGTATTTTTTTTTTACCACTGTGGTAGTTGACCAATCAATAAGTAATTTTTTTATAAGAATCAAGGATATTTATAATAATTATACCAATCACTTTTCAAAAAGAAATTAGTATGTGTACATATAAGTTTTTTTTTTGCCATGTGTAGGTGACATTCAATCTTAAGCATGTAAGTTGTTGTTAAGAGACAAATCAAAATGAAAGAAACGGCCAATGGATAACACTACCAAGAGAAAACATAGCTCTAAATTAGGGGTGAATTCAACATTTTTTAACACAAACACCCATTGATTGCGAAGAATATAGCTCAACAACATCTCTATCCCTTTCATTTGGACAAAAGGTGCTGAATAGAAAGAATAAAGTAAAGAGCAATGCTAGAGAACCCTAATTGGTATAATGTTCCTATGAATGATATATTTTAGACGAGAGAGAGGTAACTCACATATCATGAGTCTGCTTGTAACTTTATTAGTTATAATTAAGACTAGAATTTGTTAATTATCTTCTTTCAATTGTAATTTTTTTTATTTATGATTAAGAAATTATTTGTTGTTAATTTAGTCATTATGAAGCTAGTTATTGTAAAATTAGTCATTATGCACGAAACTATATATAATGGAACCTCAGATATTTAAATTCTGCATTCTTATCTCATTCTCATTTTTTTATATTAAATTCTGTATTTTCTTCTCTCATTTTTTATTTTCGCATAATGGAGCCTCACATATTTAAAATTTTTTAACAAATTATAAACAAGGAGCTTGAACATACTTCACAAAGTTAAAGACAAAACGATGAGAATCAACTTTCACTATATTAATCTTTATATAATCTCTTTAGTTTTAATATTTATTATTTTTAAATGTAATCTAATCTCTTATATATATTTTTGTCCTCAAAATACGACCAAGATGTTATTAGTTTTAAATTTAATTTTTTATTTTGTTTATAAACCTCACCATTGCTTAGTTTTATTAATTTTGACCGTGTGTTAATTTTTTAAAAATTGATTCTAATAATTATAAAAGTCATAATTATTTATTTATAATTTTTAAATTATTATTTAATCCATACACAAAAATCAAACTAGATCTATCAAATAACAATCATAATAAACATAAAAACACGCACATCAAATAAAATTTTTATTAAGGAACAAAATCAAAATTGAACTATATTTCAATAACTAATACATATTGGTTCTTGTTGTAATTTGGGTGTGTGATTTTTCTTCTTTTATACTTTTTTCTTCTTCTTTTGTTTGAGTGAAACATATCATTATTAAATGGTGGTTTAAAAAAAAAAGAAAAAACATCATTATAATATTATTTAAAAAAACCTTTTTTATCTATTCTTTCCTTTAGTGACTCTCATTTTTTTCTCTTGTTTCTCTTGATTAGTCACAAAACCATAAAAGTTTCTACATCCTTAGGACTCTATAATCATGGGGAAAGAAATTTGAGAAGGAGAAAATCATTCTCATATCTTTTAGAGTTCTCTATTTAATCTTTTTGAGGTAAATATTTAATCTTTTGAGATAAATAAGTAATTTTATACTATAAATTAGTTATGGATTATGTATTGAGATTATTGTGCTTCTCTCACAAACCCTAGACATTTCAATTTGGGAATTTTTATCTAACTTATTCATGTCTTGCCTTTAATGTTTAGATTCCATAGAAAATATTGTGGTTGCTCCCACTGACTGTGTTTGATCGTCTTAAAAGGCTTGACTAAGTATTCTTTTTGAGTGAGTAGTTATTTTACCAGTGACATCTTTTGAATATTTTTTTTAGAAGCATGTAATTATTAAATAAGTTGTTTTGATGATTTGATTTCCAGTAATAGCTAAGAACGATGAGTGATATCTAAATTTATGTAATTTGACTTAGTCTTTGTTACTTTTGGTGATTTCATGAATATTTTAGTAGCTTTAATAATCATATATAAATAATTTTTCCCTTCACCACAATCAAGAGATAATGTGATTATAAATCCATTCGTCACAACGAAGAGATGATGTGACATTATTAGTTAATTGGAATTTAAAGTTATTTCTATATTTAATATATTTTTAGATTTTAAGAGAGTAAATTTTAATTTTGTAAAGTGAGATCCGTTATGTATTTTTTTATTTATTTATTATCATTGTAATCCTTTTTTAATGAAAAAATTTTCGTGTTATATGTGTTTTTGTATGTTGTACTCTTACTAAGTTCTTGTGACTTACCTCTTCTTCCTTTCTTTCCCTTATATGCATATCTGTCTAAGAATCTCACTTTCTAGGTTTTGCTATCTTATCCAAGAATTTGTACATCCTTTTGGTAGATGCCATTGCCATAATGAAGAATATATTTTAATAATTTCATTTATGCAGCTAAAATGGTATTAAATGTACAGAACAATATATATATATATATATATATATATATATATATATATATATATATTGATTGTTTTGGAGCTAAGTTTAGTTTTATCATTCAAATTATGGTTTAATGCAAGAATTGTAAGGATAGGTTTTACACATTGGAACAAAACTGTTTGATTTAATAAATCATATTGAAATTTTGATATGCACAGAACAATAGCCAAAACTTCCTTTTTAATAGTTGAATAGTTTTGTTGTGCTTTGTTCCAATATTTTGAAGTAAATGCAATACAATTTTATTTATGATGCATGCGTTGTTTGAGGACACCACCATAACCTATGTCAGAGGCGTCGGTTTTAACAATCTTAAGGAGATCAGGGTTAGGCAGATACAGACAGGGTAATACTTTAAACTGCTGTTTGATTTGTTTAACTAGATTAGTGTGGATATCAGTCCACGGAGGAGAAGACCTTTTGAGTCTGTCATAGAGAGGTTTTGCCATGTTACTGAGCTGAGGAAGGAAATCAGCGACATAATTTAAACAACCCAAGAATCTTTGAAGTTGTGTTTTTTCTAGAATCTGATTAGGGAATTTGTTAGCAAATTCAATGACTCGACAAATGGGTTTGATGGTTCCCTGAAAGATATAATGACCTAGGAACTTGATTTTAGTCTGAAAAAGACAGATTTTAGTTTTAGAAACAGCTAGACCATTTCGTTTGATGACATTGAAAAAGGTTTCAAGATATTTGAAATGTTGATCAATAGATTGAGAAAATATAAGAATATCATCTATATAGACAATACAGAAATTGGAGTAGGGATTGAAAATATCATTCATGATATTTTGAAATTCTGAAGGAGCATTTTTTAGACCAAAGGGCATTAGATTCCATTCGTATTGTCCAAAGGGAACAGTGAAGGCCGTCTTGTAGCGATCACTAGGATTAATTTGAATTTTCCAGAATCCCGATTTCATATCAAATTTTGAAAAGATTTTTGCCGAATGTAATCGGGAAAGTAGATCTTTTTTATTCGGAATTGGATATCTAATCCCTTGAAGAGCTTGATTAAGTGGTTTGTAATTGATAACCAGCCTTGGAGCCCCTCGCTTAATTTCAGAGGCTTTGTTGACATAGAAAGCAGCGCAAGACCACGAACTTTTGCTTTTTCTGATCAAACCTTTGGATAAAAGATCCTTGATTTCATTTTGACAATGAGTTACGAGATCATGACTCATCTGGATAGGTCGAGCTTTGGTCGGAATTTGTCTATCAGTGAAATCCTTTTCATAAGGAAGATTGACCATGTGTTTCTTCCTATCCCAAAAAGTGTTAGGAAGGTCAGAACAAACGGTAGATTGAAAATGATTAGAAAGATTTCTAATTCATTGTCTAATATGAGGAAGAGAAAGTTGGTTCTCAATTTGTTTGAAAGAAATCTCTTCTTTTAGAAAATTAATCTGATTAAGTTTACGATTAACTTGATTGATATTCCTATGGACGGGTCTGTTAAGGAATTTGAACAGGATTGTTTTTCCTAAGTGCTGGGTAGATATACCTATACCGAAAATATTAATAGGGAAGATGGACTTGATGAATGGTGTTCCTAGGATTACATCATTCTTGAGATTTTTAACCGGAAGAAATGGAGTTTCTATCTGGAGATTATCCTTTTTTATGATTGCCGAAGGAAGCTTATACTGGATTTCTAGTTTAGAACCACTAGTAGTCCTAAGTCTTTCGAAAGTTTTATGGAAATATTTGTTCGGAATAAGTCCTTCCAAAATACAATTTGAATCAGCTCTAGTATCAAACAGAGCGATGGTTTTGAGAACAAAATCATCTATAAGAATGGTAACATCAATATAGAATTTTTGGATGCTATACTGATTGAGTAAGTTGTTGAAGAGAGTATCATCGTTTGATGAATTATGATCAGACTCATAGTCCTGATTACAGGTTTTATGGTCATTTTGTACCATGTTATCACCTAGAGCTGCAGTTATTTGAGATATGAAAGTCTCATGCAACTGTGATTGAGTTTTTAGATCTCGGATCTTAGATTTAAGAGAGCGAATTTCAGCCTGGAGGTCCTGAATAGTGACTGGCTTGGCTAAAGATTTTTCCAATCATTTGAGAATTTGAGTAAGGTCAAACTTATTATTGACAAACCTTTTATCAAAATGCGTAGGTTTAGGTTTGAAAAGGATTTTCTTCAATTTTTCAAGATACTCTTTCCTATCCTGAGGGTCTTGAATGGATTCTAAAGCATCAAGCAATAGATTTTTCTCATTGTTCATGACATTGACAAGTGGAGATTCAGAATTTTCACTACTAGAGGAGGAAGGATCATCATCAGCGTGGATGTCGTCCGAAGATATCTTGACATTTTCATCTTCTTCTTCTGAGGAACTATGATCAGAAGAATTTATCAAGAGATTGTTAAGTTGATCCTGGACAATAGGATCAAGATTGAGTTCACGAACCTTAGAGGAGATTCGACAAAATCTTGCTAAGTGACCTTTGCGACCACACTTATAACAAGTTCTTGTTTCCCTAGAAAAATTGGGAAGATTAGTGTCCTGCCGAGGAAGATTAGGATCAGGAGGCCTACTGAGTTTGGTATTGGGTTGGCGAGTCTTGAACCTAGAGACTCTTCGTTGGGGTTTATTCAGCTGGTGCTGAGAAGGTTTTAGATGTTTAGTCTTTCCCGGGTTGTTAGAGTAAGGAAGACCGAATTGTTGGCAGAAATTTCCCAAATCTCTGCGATTCTGAGTCTTTTCTTTGGCTAATTGTTTTTTTGGATATTTCCATCCTGACAGATTTTAAGGGCAATATTTTGTATGTAAGCTATGATATTTCCATAACTTAACTGATCATAAGGGATTTTACCATTAAAGTGGGAACGAATTTTTTCTCTAACTTTGTCTCCTAAGGATTTTGGGAGTCCAGCTAGGAAGGTTTCTTTCCAAAAAGGTTGATCGAGATTTTGATTTTGGGAGCTGCAGGAATATATATAGTTACAAGTCCAAAAAGGTTTAGTTTATTTACAAGTCCAAACTCATGTCTGTTTCTTTGATTGGTTAAATGTCTACCTTCATAGGAACCAAATCTATCCTCCTTGGAGACTTACAATCACAGAAGACCTTTTTGTTAATACCATAACTGTCTGGCATCGTAAGAATGGTAAACTCATTAAGTTCGACTTACCTCCATCTAGCAGTTATTTTATCCCCGGTTTAGAGGATGAGTACTTAGCTTCACCCTTTAAGCACAAATCGGATGAAACCATAGGAGCCCAAGATATTAAAGCCGTTATGGAACAAAACAACTATACCAACAAATACCTCCAACTTTTAGGAGAAAACCTTGTAGGAAAAGCCTCGTCCTCAGGAACTAAAGATGATGAGACCTCCTCTATTTCTAAACCTTTGTTCAAACCTTTTAGTCTGACAAATGAGACTAGAAATAGGTTTAGGCTTATTCATCAAAATTGGACTAAAGCCTTAGAAAAATCCAATCAGGTTAAGGATAATTCTGTAGTTATCCCTGATACCCCTAGTTCTTCACAGGTAGGATCTGTTAAGCTAGGACCAATCACTAGGAGTGTCTCCCAAAAGGACCAATCTCTTAGGATTAACAAGTTAGGAACTTCTTCCATAGGTTCCGAGTCTGAGGATGCTGCATCTAGCAGTAAGTCCGTTCCTCAAATCAATCTCGTCGTTAGTAAGGCTATCAACTGGAAGCAGCCTTCTAAAGTCTACTACAATCGAGCCACTGCTCCTGATGTCCTCCTTGAGGAAAAGAATGATCAAAGTTTAAGATCCTTCAATGCCAATCAAATCTATGAATGGAACATAGATGGTCAAACTGAGTATAATATTCTTAATACTCTTCAACATATGACTATGGTCTCCACTGCTTATCAGACTACTTTAGATAACACTGATGAGACTATAGTAGAATTCCTGACCGTTGGCTTTTCTGGCCAACTCAAAGGCTGGTGGGATAATTATGTTTTACACACTGAGAAACATGAAATTTTTACGGCAGTCAAAACGAACGTTGAAGGAAACGTCCTTACTGACAAAGGGAAGCCTATTCCCGACGCCCTTTAGTACCTTAATCATGGCCATTGTCAAACATTTCACCGGAGATCCTTCCATCTACAAAGATCGTTCTGGAGATCTCCTATCTACTCTTAAGTGTAAGACCTTAGGAAATTTTAGGTGGTATAGGAACACCTTCCTTACTCGAGTCTACACTAGAGATGACTGTCACCAACCTTTTTGGAAAGAAACCTTCCTAGCTAGACTCCCAAAATCCTTAGGAGACAAAGTTAGGGAGAAGATTCGTTCCCAGTTTAATGATGAAATCCCTTATCATAGCTTACGTCCAAAAGGTCGCTTTAAAAATTTGTCAAGATGACAACATTCAAAAATAATTAGCTAGAGAAAAGGCTCAGAATCGCACAGATTTGGGAAATTTCTGCCAACAATTCGATCTTCCTTGCTCTAAAGGCCCGGGAAAACCCAAACAAAGGAAACCTTCTCAGCACCAGCTGAGTAAACCTCATCGCAGGGTCTCTAGGTTCAAGACTCGTTATTTCAATTCCAAGCCCAGTAGGCCTCCTGATCATAATCCTCCTCGACGAAGTACTAATCTTCCTCAAAAGGATACCAATCTTTCTAGAGAAACTAAAAATTGCTACAAGTGTGGTCGCAAAGGTCACTTAGCTAGATTTTGTCTAGTCTCCTCTAAGATTCGTGAACTTAATCTTGATCCTATTGTCTAGGATATATTAATAAATTCTTCTGATAATTCCTCAGAAGACGAAGATGAAAATGTCAAGATATCTTCTGACGACATCCAAGCCGACGATGATCTTTCCTCCTCTAGTAGCGAAAGTTCTGAATCTCCACTCATCAATGTCATTCACAATGATGAGCAAAATCTATTGCTTGATGCTCTAGAGTCCATTCAAGACCCTCAGATAGAAAAGAGTATCTTGAGAAATTAAAAGCAATTCTTTCTAAACCCAAACCTACTCGTTCTGATAATAGGTTTGTCAATAACAAGTTTGATCTTACTGAAACGACTGGAAAAATCTTCAGCCAAGCCAGTCACTATTCAGGACCTCCAGGCTGAAATTCATTCTCTCAAAATTGAGGTCCGAGAACTCAAAACTCAATCACAGTTGCACGAGACTATCATATCTCAAATAACTGCAGCTTTATCTGATAACATGGTTCCAGATAACCATGAAAGCTGTAATCAGGATTATGAGTCTGATCATAATTCATCAAACGAAGGTACCCTCTTCAACAACCTCATCAATCAGTGTAGCATTCAAAAGTTCTATATTGATGTTGCCATTATAGTAGACGATTTTGTCCTCAAAACTGTCGCTCTGTTTGATACCGGAGCCGATTCAAATTGTATTTTGGAAGGACTCATTCCAACCAAATATTTTCACAAAACTTCCGAAAGGCTTAGGACTGCTAGTGGATCTAAATTAGACATCCAGTATAAGCTCCCTTCGGCAATCATAAAAAAAGACAATCTTCAGATCAAAACTCCGTTTCTTCTGATAAAAAATCTTAAGAATGATGTCATCTTAGGATCACCATTCATCAAGTCTATCTTCCCTATTCAAATTTCTGGTGAAGGTATATCTACCCAGCATTTGGGAAAACCTATCTTATTTAAATTCCTAGACAAACCTATCCACAGGAATATAAATCAAGTTGATCGAAAACTTAATCAGATTAACTTTCTAAAAGAAGAAATTTCCTTCAAACAAATCGAGAGTCAACTTTCTCTTCCTCATGTCAAACAACGTATCAAGAATCTTTCTGATCGTTTTCAATCCACCATCTGTTCCGCCCTTCCTAATGCTTTTTGGGATAGAAAGAAACATATGGTTAATCTTCCTTACGAAAAGGATTTTACGGACAGACAAATCCCGACTAAAGCTCGGCCAATCCAAATAAGTCATGATCTTGTCACTCATTGTCAAAATGAAATCAAGGACCTTTTGTCCAAAGGATTAATCAGAAAGAGCAAAAGCCTTTTGTCTTGCGCAGCTTTCTATGTTAACAAAGCCTCTGAAATTGAGCGAGGCGCCCCAAGATTGGTTATCAACTATAAACCTCTCAATCAAGCTCTTCAATGGATTAGGTATCCAATTCCAAACAAGAAAGATCTTCTTTCCCGATTACATTCGGCAAAAATCTTTTCTAAATTTGATATGAAATCTGGATTTTGGCAAATCCAAATCAATCCCAGTGATCGCTACAAGACGGCCTTCACTGTTCCCTTTGGGCAATACGAATGGAACGTAATGCCCTTTGGTCTTAAAAATGCTCCTTCGGAGTTCCAAAACATCATGAATGATATATTCAATCCTTATTCCAATTTCTGCATTGTCTACATAGATGATGTTCTTATCTTTTCCCAATCTGTGGATCAACATTTCAAACATCTTGAAATCTTTTTCAAAGTCATCAAACGAAATGGTCTTGCTGTTTCCAAAACCAAAATCTGTCTTTTTCAGACAAAAATCAAGTTCCTTGGCCATTATATCTTTCAGGGAACCATTAAACCAATTTGTCGTGTCATCGAGTTCTCCGACAAATTTCCTAATCAAATTTTAGAAAAATCACAACTTCAAAGAGTTTTGGGTTGTCTAAATTATGTCGCTGATTTCTTTCGTCAGCTTAGTATCATCTCTAAACCTCTTCATGACAGACTCAAAAAGTCTCCTCCGCCGTGGACTGATATCCACACCAATCTAGTGAAACAGATCAAACGGCAGGTCAAAGTTTTACCCTGTCTATATTTACCCAATCCAAATCTCTTTAAGATTGTTGAAACCGACGCCTCTGATATAGGCTATGGTGGTGTCCTTAAACAACGCATGCATCATACTGAACATTGCATTGCATTTACATCAAAACACTGGAACAAAGCCCAACAAAACTATTCTACCATTAAGAAAGAAGTTTTGGCTATTGTCCTGTGTATTTCAAAATTTCAATCTGATTTGTTAAATAAAAAATTTCTAGTTCGGGTTGATTGTAAATCAGCCAAAGAAATTTTACAAAGAGATGTAAAAAATTTAGCATCAAAACAAATTTTTGCCCGTTGGCAAGCCATTTTAAGTATCTTTGATTTTAAAATTGAATATATTAAAGGTACTTCAAACATACTCCCTGACTATCTGACTCGTGAATTTCTTCAGGGTCACAAACAGTGAAATGACACCTCCAAAAGTCAGATTAAAAGTCGTCGCCTCTAGAGGCCGGGGAAAAACAGCTCGGGGATCATCCCGGGCAGAAAAATCAACATCTTCAACAGAAGATGTTCAATCCATCCAAGTCGCTATACAGGCTGGTAATCAAGGGTCTTCCACCCAGGCTGGGTCATCAACTCAGCAGGCTATTATCAAATCTGAGTCATCAACTCAGTTAGCTACCACCAAACAAGGGTCATCTACCCCACAAACTATGAAAGGGTCTTCTACCCTAATAGCTAAACCATCCAATTATGCGATGGCTATTCCAACCCTTCAAGCTTTTCAAGATTGTGGGCTTACCCATCTTCCATCTAAATCATGGAAACAAATCTTTTCGGAAGAAACAGATGACCTCTTCTGGAGCCAAAACCTGAAATCTATTATTTCAGACATAGCCCAATCCAAAATAACTCTAAATCCAAAAGAATTGGTAGAGCAGCCTCAACCAATTGCTCAAAAATAGCCTTTTTCCTATCTATCAAAAGAAGGAAGGTTTTGTCCGACAATCCAAATGGAACCAGAATTCTGGGAATCCAACCCAAACAAAATTTGCGAAAAAATCTTTCCACCAACGTTTTTGTTTAAACCTCTTAGTCTTAATAAGACTAGGAAATTTTATGAATTTATTCTAGTGGATTCAAAATCTGTTTCAATTAAACACAATCTTGATAAAAATGATAACACTGTTATCACACATTCTACTCTTCAAATTTTAAAAGTTCTTACTTTTAAAGATTTCGAAATGAAACCAAACCAGGTAAGAAAATTTTCCCAGCCTTTTGACCCTATTGGTTATACTTACTGGGATTATATTCAAGCTTGGACCAATATATTTTGGTTTCAAAACAAAAATTATCGGCACTCGTGGCTGATATATTTTAAGAGAAATGTTTGTTATTTCTTCCCTGAGTGGTTTGCTGAGTGGTGGGACTTTTTCGGACCAATCCACTCCATCCTTCCTGACGAGATTAAGGCGGAATTCAATCAATTTAAATCTAGAATTGAAGAAGGAAATAATCCATTTCATCCTTCCCTTCGATTCTTTTCAAGCTTTTCCTTAGCATGGATTTTTTCCTGGCGCCATGAGTACCAGAAGAATGCAACAAATCCAAAGTTGTTGCCAATGTTAGGGAAACAAGCATCTGTCAAATGGTGGGATCAGTTCAATGCCTCCCACGCCAATACCCAAGGAGTGGCTTTATGGTTAAAAAAAAATCCAAAAAAGCCTCAAATCGGCAGACCCAGAGACCTGCCAATTCCTCAATCGCAAGGCCAAGATTGCAGCTGCCCTTGCAGCCTCAGCAGATGATGAAGCCTTGGCAAAGAATCTTCATCAGATTTTGACTCTCCTTTCTACTGACTCAGAAGCCAGTTCATCTAAAGGAAAGTCAAAGAAAGAAGACAGTTCGTCTGCATCCTCTTCCTCCGATTCATTCTACCAGATAGAAGAGTCTGACGAAGATTGATACCAATCTCGCATGCATTTTGCGAAAAGCACTGTTCATCACTGTTCACTATTGCGGAGCCGCCAGTCACTGTACACTATACACTGTTCACTGTAACGGTAAATCGAGTTACTGTTGTAATAGTTAAATTTACTGTTGTAATAGTAACTTTCAAATTTCTATAAATTGTAATCGAGGGTTTAGTTGTAGGGAAGCTCGAACGAGAACCCAGAGTCTCTCTCTCTCCCTCTCCTCCCTCTTATTCTTGTAATTTTTCTCAATCAATACAACCTTATTGTATTATTTTTGTTGCATATCTGCATAGCATAAGCCGGCCTTGTGCTCTGGTTTAACTGCTGCATGCATTTCATTGCATAACATCCGATCTTGAGCGGACTACCGCCGTGTAACATCTGGACCATATCTGTTGCATGCATTGCATCTCTCCTATTCTCTCCTAGTTTGTAGATCCGTGGGTTTCTGGTATCAGAGCTTGGTTAAATTTAACTATTGTCTATCTCCTAGTTTGCGAAAAACACTGTTCATCACTCTTCACTATTGCAGAGCCGTCAGTCACTGTACACTGTACACTGTTCACTGTAGCGGTAAATCGAGTTACTGTTATAATAGCTAAATTTGAAAGTTACTATTACAACAGTAAATTTAACTGTGGATATCAGTCCACGACGGAGGAGACTTTTTGAGTCTGTCATGAAGAGGTTTAGAGATGATACTAAGCTGAGGAAAGAAATCAGCGGCATAATTTAGACAACCCAAAAATCTTTGAAGTTGTGATTTTTCTAAAATTTGATTAGGAAATTTGTCGGAGAACTCGATGACACGACAAATTGGTTTAATGGTTCCCTGAAAGATATAATGGCCAAGGAACTTGATTTTTGTCTGAAAAAGACAGATTTTGGTTTTGGAAACAACAAGACCATTTCGTTTGATGACTTTGAAAAAGATTTCAAGATGTTTGAAATGTTGATCCACAGATTGGGAAAACATAAGAACATCATCTATGTAGACAATGCAGAAATTGGAATAAGGATTGAATATATCATTCATGATGTTTTGGAACTCCGAAGGAGCATTTTTAAGACCAAAGGGCATTACGTTCCATTCGTATTGCCCAAAGGGAACAGTGAAGGCCGTCTTGTAGCGATCACTGGGATTGATTTGGATTTGCCAAAATCCAGATTTCATATCAAATTTAGAAAAGATTTTTGCCGAATGTAATCGGGAAAGAAGATCTTTCTTGTTTGGAATTGGATACCTAATCCATTGAAGAGCTTGATTGAGAGGTTTATAGTTGATAACCAATCTTGGGGCGCCTCGCTCAATTTCAGAGGCTTTGTTAACATAGAAAGCTGCGCAAGACAAAGAGATTTTGCTCTTTTTGATTAATCCTTTGGACAAAAGGTCATTGATTTCATTTTGACAATGAGTGACAAGATCATGACTCATTTGGATTGGCCGAGCTTTAGTCGGGATTTGTCTGTCCGTAAAATCCTTTTCGTAAGGAAGATTAACCATATGTTTCTTTCTATCCCAAAAAAGCATTAGGAAGGTCGGAACAAATGGTGGATTGGAAACGGATCAGAAAGATTCTTGATACGTTGTTTGACATGAGAAGAGAAAGTTGACTCTCGATTTGTTTGAAGGAAATTTCTTCTTTTAGAAAGTTAATCTGATTAAGTTTTCGATCAACTTGATTTATATTCCTGTGGATAGGTTTGTCTAAGAATTTAAATAAGATAGGTTTTCCCAAATGCTGGGTAGATATACCTTCACCAGAAATTTGAATAGGGAAGATAGACTTGATGAATGGTGATCCTAAGATGACATCATTCTTAAGATTTTTTATCAGAAGAAACGGAGTTTCGATCTAAAGATTGTCTTTTTTTATGATTGCCGAAGGGAGCTTATACTGGATGTCTAGTTTAGATCCACTAGCAGTCCTAAGCCTTTCGGAAGTTTTGTGGAAATATTTGGTCGGAATGAGTCCTTCCAAAATACAATTTGAATCGACTCCGGTATCAAACAGAGCAACAGTTTTGAGGACAAAATCGTCTACTATAATGACAACATCAATATAGAACTTTTGAATGCTACACTGATTGATGAGGTTGTTGAAGAGGGTATCTTCGTTTGATGAATTATGATCAGACTCATAATCCTGATTACAGTTTTCATGGTTATCTGGAACCATGTTTTCAGATAAAGCTGCAGTTATTTAAGATATGATAGTCTCGTGCAACTGTGATTGAGTTTTGAGTTCTCGAACCTCAGTTTTGAGAGAACGAATTTCAGCCTGGAGGTCCTGAATAGTGACTGGCTTGGCTGAAGATTTTTCCAGTCGTTTGAGAGTTTGAGTAAGATCAAACTTGTTATTGACAAACCTATTATCAGAACGAGTAGGTTTGGGTTTAGAAAGAATTGCTTTTAATTTCTCAAGATACTCTTTTCTATCCTGAGGGTCTTGAATGGGCTCTAGAGCATCAAGCAATAGATTTTGCTCATCATTGTGAATGACATTGATGAGTGGAGATTCAGAACTTTCGCTATTAGAGGAGGAAAGATCATCGTCGGCTTGGATGTCGTCAGAAGATATCTTGACATTTTCATCTTCGTCTTCTGAGGAATTATCAGAAGAATTTATCAAAAGATTATTAAGTTGATCCTGGACAATAGGATCAAGATTAAGTTCACGAATCTTAGAGGAGACTAGACAAAATCTAGCTAAGTGACCTTTGCGACCACACTTGTAGCAATTTCTAGTTTCTCTAGAAAGATTGGTATCCTTTTGAGGAAGATTAGTACTTTGTCGAGGAGGATTATGATCAGGAGGCCTACTGGGCTTGGAATTGAAATAACGAGTCTTGAACCTAGAGACCCTGCGATGAGGTTTACTCAGCTGGTGCTGAGAAGGTTTCCTTTGTTTGGGTTTTCCCGGGCCTTTAGAGCAAGGAAGACCGAATTGTTGGTAGAAATTTCCCAAATCTGTGCGATTCTGAGCCTTTTCTCTGGCTAATTATTTTTTAATGTTGTCATCTTGACAAATTTTTAAAGCGACCTTTTGGACGTAAGCTATGATATTGCCATAACTTAACTGATCATAAGGGATTTCACCGTTAAACTGGGAACGGATCTTCTCCCTAACCTTGTCTCCTAAGGATTTTGGGAGTCCAGCTAGGAAGGTTTCTTTCCAAAAAGGTTGGTGAAAGTCATCTCTAGTGTAGACTCGAGTAAGGAAGATGTCCTATACCACCTAAAATTTCCTAAGGTCTTACGCTTAAGAGTAGATAGGAGATCTCCAGAACGATCTTTGTAGATGGAAGGATCTCCGATGAAATGTTTGACAATGACCATGATTAAGGTATTAACGACGTCGGGAATAGGCTTCCCTTTGTCAGTAAGGACGTTTCCTTCAGCGTCCGTTTTGACTGCCGTAAAAATTTCATGTTTCTCAGTGTCGGAAACATAATTATCCCACCAGCCTTTGAGTTGGCCAGAAAAGCCAGCGGTCAGGATTTCTACTATAGTCTCATCAGTGCTATCTAAAGCAGTCTGATAAGCAGTGGAGACCATAGTCATATGTTGAAGAGTATTAAGAATATTATACTCAGTTTGACCATCTATGTTCCATTCATAGATTTGATTGGCATTGAAGGATCTTAAACTTTGATCATTCTTTTCCTCAAGGAGGACATCAGGAGCAGTGGCTCGATTGTAGTAGAGTTTAGAAGGCTGCTTCCAGTTGATAGCCTTACTAACGACGAGATTGATTTGAGGAACGGACTTACTGCTAGATGCAGCATCCTCAGACTCGGAACCTATGGAAGAAGTTCCTAACTTGTTAATCCTAAGAGATTGGTCCTTTTGGGAGACACTCCTAGTGATTGGTCCTAGCTTAACAGATCCTACCTGTGAAGAACTAGGGGTATCAGGGATAACTACAGAATTATCCTTAACCTGATTGGATTTTTCTAAGGCTTTAGTCCAATTTTGATGAATAAGCCTAAACCTATTTCTAGTCTCATTTGTCAGACTAAAAGGTTTGAACAAAGGTTTAGAAATAGAGGAGGTCTCATCATCTTTAGTTCCTGAGGACGAGGCTTTTCCTACAAGGTTTTCTCCTAAAACTTGGAGGTATTTGTTGGTATAGTTGTTTTATTCCATAAGGGCTTTAATATCTTGGGCTCCTATGGTTTCATCGGATTTGTGCTTAAAGGGTGAAGCTACGTACTCATCCTCTAAACCTGGGATAAAATAATTGCTAGATGGAGGTAACTTGGACTTAATGAGTTTACCATTCTTACGATGCCAGACAGTTATGGTATTAACAGAAAGGTCTTCTGTGATTGTAAGTGTCCAAGGAGGATAGATTTGGTTCCTATGAAGGTAGACATTTAACCAATCAAAGAAACAGACATGTGTTTGGACTTGATTAAGAAATTGATAAAAGGAATCAATAATTTCTGACCTACGGTCACCCTTAAAATTACTAAGAAACCATTTCCTCTGAGAGGTCCAAGTCTCAGAGTAGAATTCCTTACGAAAGGTTGGTTTGTCTATGGTGTAACTATTCATAGTTGACCATACTGCATTTCAGATTGAGTAGGAGAATGAATTTCTGAAGAGACTTCTTCCTCAGCCCTACTGTAGATATTTCGAGGGATAGAAGATGAGTTATCTAACCCTTGAAGATTAATTTCTGGAGTAATTATTCTGGGAATAGAACTCCGATTTGTTTGAGAAGCTATAGAAAAAGATCTTCTGGCACTAGTATAGGCCGATCTAGAAGCTTCGGATCTTGAAGAGAAAGAATTTCTCCGATCAAAGATAATTTTTACCTTACCAGCCTCGGATTGTCTAATTTCCTGGAATTCAGGGGTTTGACGAGGAAGGGTTGGTGTAGCTTTTTCGAGTTGCCAAGAGGTTTGTAACTCTACCTCATCCCACTTGATGAGTTTGGGAACGGCAACATTTGCTTTAGTCATATCCGTGACAAACAAAGTTGTTTCCCGATCATTGATTTTAAGGAGAACTCTTGAGTTACAAGTGTTCATGACCTTATATTGGATTCGATAGAGAAGAGCTGCAGGGATAGAACCTTCTTTCATATTTAACTCATGCAGACGAATGTTTAGAAACAATGAATCTAAGACATTTCGATCTAAAAGACTCACCGTTTTGTTTGGAAAACAATTGAAATAAACAGGACCATGTCCTAGACTGGTTTCTACGATTCTTATGAGGGAATCGTGAAAGTCATTGTGCCTAATATCGCGAAGGCACATGAGGATTGAGGCGTTAAGACCTTCCCTAACAAGGGGTTTGACAGCTACTTGAACACATCCTATATGGAGGTATTTGTACTTCCTAGAATGTTCAGCTATGGATTGTTTGGTAAGAAGATGGAATTCCTCACCGGCTTGGGGATCCAAAGGGATATTGTTTTCAGCAGTCCTAATGATGTAGTCAAAACTACGGACATGTTTGGATTCATCAGGAATATAAAGGATTTTAGGGATTTCCCAATTGTCGATTGCTTGATTGATATCCTCAAAGCAAACTTCTTCTTCGAAGATATTATTTTTGGGAGGTATTTCCTCAACAGATTGGACATGCTCAGTGAGCGGATTGCTAGAAGAAGGAGAAGAGGAAGAAGAAGATTTGAGAGAAAGGCGACGTGAGAGAGAGCGAAGAAAGGAACTCATATTTATAAATCTTCTAGTATCATCACCTTCACTTGGTTCGATAAGAAACTATTATTCTGGATCTAAATCTAAGTTAAACACAAAATTATCATTCAAAGGTATTTCGGCTTCCAGGTTACAGACAAATTTTTTTTTTAATACAAAACACGAACACAATCACAAGATTTACAAAACATCATCTCTTTCAAAATTACTTTATCAATGAAATAATTATTCATGGTAGAGACAGCCAGCAAAGGCACATAGGCAACATGGACTTACTGCCTCCCCTTGGGCCTTGCTGCCAATCCAGCCCCAGGCCACATACCAGATACACACCATGAATCATTACTCAAAGAAGCCATAATAACAAAAGAGATAGACAAAACTTTCAACGAAAATATAAATATTAACAGCGAAGAAAACAGAAAAGAGCTGGATTTACAAGGCGGTAATCCGCGCAGTACCAGTTATCTGCGTCACACCTCATGAGTTTTTCAACTCGACAAGGCTTACAAAATCGCAGTTTTCAAAAATCAAGGGCAAGTACCCAGGTTTTCAGAAGAAACAACAACAGATAAACAGTCTGCATCCCCAGAACAAAATAACATTAAATCATAATTTGAATGATAAATTAAACTTAGATCCAGAAAAATAAACTCCTATTTCCCCATCAGGCTCTAATACCAGAAACCCACATATCTGTTGCATGCATTGTATCTCTCCTATTTCTTTGATTGTTATAGCAAAACGATGGAGTGATAAATTCAAGGCTCCAGCTTGAAGGCTGGTGGGATATATATAGTGAATATTAGTTTATATGTACATGTTGTAAATTTTTATATTTTGAGAATTTATAAATGATATGTATGTTATGATGGAAGATCCTATCATATGGCGAATTGAATCTATAATTAAATGAAATATTTTCGTTTAAAGGTTATCTGAATTGTAGTATGTCTCATTTTTAGGAGAGATACTCTTAAAAATTGTTTTTATTCAAAGTTTGATCTAATGATCTATTTAGTAAGATTTAGATTTTAGTCTACTCAGAATACTTCATGACATTAAGTTAATTAGAAAGATCATGAAATATTTATAATTTTTTTTTCATTCATAAACATCCATATGTTTTAAGAATCAACGCTCTGGATAAATAATTACTATGAAAAGACTTTAGAATCTGAGTAGGTAGTTTTTTTCTTCAAATCAAGGTATTGAAACCGGAAATCTACTTTAAACTAGATTAAAGAAAATTCTAGAAAATATTTTTACTTTTACTATTGTGAAAGGCAGCAATTCTAGACAGTGCTATCCCTGTAATAAAATTATTAACATGATTAAATATCTTGCATAAAAGGCACAGATCTCACATTTTAAATTTTGATACTTCAATTTCATTTTTGCACAAACGAATATATAGCGAAGGAACGTAAATGCTCTCGGAATAAAACCATAGATGGCTCTAATTCTTCATCTGAGTACAAATAATTTATTTAATTATATTTTTCTATTATTCTAATTACATATATACGCTGTGTCGTAGAGCAATAGCTAAACACAAAAGAAGGGAAAGGAAAATAGATGAACACAGTGCTTGAGTTTATTAGCAATACAATAAACTATAATAATAACTGGCGATCCATTTTCTTTCCTAAGACTAAAGTGTAAAATATATTAATAATAAGAGAAGGTACAAATTGCAATGTGAGGAAGTGTACAGAAATTAAAAGGAAAGAAACATAACAAGAAATTATGTATAGAAAATAACATAAAAACGATCAATCTCATTATCTGATTTTGTGTGTGTAGTAATGAGTTTGTGAACAAGCTGAACCTGGACTCTGCAGAACTTGGCATTCGCCTCCAACAGATTCCGATTCCGATTCTGATTCAGACGCCACCGTTTCCTCTGTTTTCACCTTCTCACCACCCAAACACAGGTACATTTCTCAATTCTCACTCTCTTTTTATCAATATCAATATGTGTAAAAATCATATAAAAAAAAAAAAAGAGTCAAGAGCTCTATATATACGTACCTCCGATGTGGATGGCGCTTCGTTCATGATCTTTCCTTGCTCCTTCTCCCTGAGCGTTCGCATCGGAGAAACTCTCTGTTCCAGTAAAACAGAACGAAAAATCAGCGTCTAGAAATAGAAGTTGAAAAACGAATACTAAAGGTGTTGTGACTTGTGATTGTAGTATTCGCGCACCATGCAGCGATACTTGAGTTCTTTCAACCGGAACAACCGGTCAACCTCGATCTCGAGGTTCTTCTGAATCTCCCCTCGCTCTTCCATCTCCTTCATCTTCGCGTCGAGCATCTCGTGTTTCTCGTTCAACATTTTCTCCGTTCTCTCCTTCTCCTCTTTCATCCTCTCCAGCTTCTTCTTCACCGCGATTAGCTCCTCCGCAAGCGATGTTTCCGCCGGTTGCGCCGCCGGAATAGCGACGGCAGAGATCGGATTGTTCTCTTTGTCGATCACTGAAATTTCGAAACAAGGCCGGTCAGGTTTGGGCTTGGGCTTGGGTTTGGTGGAAGGCTGGATGGGCTCAGCCGGAGAGTTTTTGAGTTGGAGCGGCGTCCGGCCGGATCGTGGCCGGAGCTTCGGTACTCCGGTCGTCGGCGTTAGCGTTTGCGTTTGCGTTTGCATTTGCGTTTATGGTTTGTTTGTTTGGGAGTAGAAGGGGAAGTGAGAGAGAGGAGTGAATATAACAGGCGAAGGGCGATGGAGACGACATAAGCATAAGACGAGTTTTGAATTTGAAACCAGACAGGCGCTAACGGCTAGTCCTTTTTTTTTGACTTGGGGTTTAGGGTTTTCCAATAATGATTTTTGCTTTTAAAAAAGTTTGTTTGCATTGGATTCTCGGGCCATTTTTTTGAAAATAGATTCATACGTAACTTTCAGTCTTTTACTAAATTTTAGATCTTATTTATCAGGTGTTAACTGTTAACTCACTTTAACTAGTTTTATATTTGTTGTTACTCTAAAAAGAGTTGCCCGTTTACGTGGTTGACGAGTTAAAGTAAATTGGTATAGTTTCAGCACAGGGTTACTAGATATAATTATAAATAATTATGAAAATAACCTAACATTTCCGCCAATGTATTTTCTCCAATTTAAATAGAAATGTCAGTATTTTTTTCATATTTAATGTATCGTTTTAAATATTAGCCAATAGTAGGTGAGAAATTAATTTTCTAAAATATGACCAAGCACGGCACTTTTTTTCAAAAAAAATAAAAAATCTTAATATCAAATTCAAAAGTTTATTAGAAAATGACATTGTGAATTTACACGAATAAAAAAGTCACTGAAATGTTTATATTTTTAAATAAAGATTATCAAACACAGCGTATTACTACTATTTCAATTATAATCTATTATTTATATGATTTTAAAAATATTAATAGATAAATCATCCAACTTATCTTATAATGAATTGTGGTTAAACAATTATGATTAAATTACTATGTTGAGTATTTTTACATGATAAAAGTTACATGATGAATCTCTCATTAGGCGGAATAAATTTCTATTGCTATGATGGTATATATCATGCAGTGCTTTCTGCTTAGACAGGTTATTATCATATGCATATGGATGGATAATAGGTATATCGGTATTGCTACCTGCATTTACATTTTTACATGATAATATATAGATTAAATTTCTACTTGGAATACTTTCCCGACTGTTTTTTGCATGGGAAAAAGTTTAAAATAAAAAACTCATATTTTACAATTTTACAATAAAATTATATAAATGTCATTAGGATGGAACTATTTTCTGGACAGATTTATTAAGACAAATTAATAAATTGAATATATTTAGTTTTAATTTATTTTAAATGAATTAGTTAATTTTTTACATAATAAAATAATTTATTTAAAAAAATTGTATTTTCAAAACTATTTTACAACAAACATCCAGTGAATTGAAAAAGATAAATAATATATTTAAAATTTAATTCTGTTTCAACGTTAAAATCGCTTCTAATAAACTATACATAATAAAATTCATACTATATAATTTATTTTGAAGAAAATGTGCCATCACTCATAATATATAGTAATTTTATATTATTATTCAATTATAATAATTATTCATTATCATTAAGCTCAGCTTTTATTAATATAATAATAATAATAATTTATTATTTATTAGTGTGAAATCAACAATCTAACCATTAAAAGAATACACTAAGTGAATATAGTTTAATTAATTGAATAATTTGGATGAATATTGTAAACACTTTATACCTCTATTTAACCTTAAAAAGTTACTAAAATAATATACGTAAAAGTTCGAATGAATCTAACTTACCGCATATTTGTAGGTATAAAATAAAGATATTACAAATCACATTAATTTTTTTAATAATTTACGCTTTATGTTTATAATTGTAAGAAAAATTAAGTCTAATCCATGACCCTCACACACTTTAGGGACTTATAGGTTTGTTCCATAGTTATTTAAAGGAACAAATTTTTTATTTGTACTACTAGTTTGTGTTAATATTGTAACTTATTTGTTGTGAATTATGATAATTCAGACTTAATATTGAAAATATTTAGTGTTCTAGATTATTAAAAATGATAATACAATTTTTAATATGATAATAGAGTTTCGTTAGTTTAAAAAATCTAACGAAAATTTTTAATTTTTTTAAACAAATATATGTGTGGACCTAAGAATCAGTCACACTTCATAGTTTAGATACAAACTTAAAAAAATTCATTTATTTGACAGACCAAACTTATTTGACATATTTAAAACACGGTCTTTGCAAGTTACGCCTTAAACGAGTCAGGACAATCCATCTACTTGCTCCTCCTAACCAAATCCATACATGAACGGTCATCCCCAACATTATCAATAAGCTTCCCACAAAATAACCCAACTGTATAACATAAAAGGTTAGTAGACACCTTAATAAATCCTTTAGTTGATAAAAGATGTAGAAAAGACAACACAATACTAGAATCCCTAGGATAATTGAGTTTTTTTTAATGATACTAGAGTACTACAAAAAGAGGAGCATGATGCAGTAGAAGATGAAGTAAAGAAGGGGATGAAAAGTGGGGAGGTGATGAAAGTAACATGGGTGAAGAGGGAGGAGGAAGAGGTAGTAGAGGTGGAAAAGGAAATGAGAGAGTTTGTTGTATCAATTGTGAAGCAAGATGAGATATCAAGGAAGGGGTGTTGGAAAGGAAGAAATAAAATAATTAAATTGATTATATATTGTTAATTTTTATTTTTATTATTTTAATGACTAAAAATGGCTACAAATATTTTTACCTCATGTTTCACATGAATGTCTAAGATTGTCAACTATGAAAGAGCATGATTGCCAACATAACATTTAACTTTTGATTATGCACTTATTAAACATCATTAGTAATGAAGGATTGACATGCAAACAATAGAACAATTTAGGAATCTTAATGTCTTTAGATTTTTTTAAGACTTAATTATCATCACTTCAATCTTTCAAGAACTTATGGTATTTAGTGTGACCATAATAGTCCAACAAGAATTAGATTTATCCAAAGGTATTATTCTAAAGTGAAAAAGAGGTATAAAAAGGTTTGGACAGAGTGGCACCTGCTTCTTAGGGCAACTAGTGCTTACACCCTTTTAGATTAGAGATAGGGGGCCAAAGGACACAGACCGACAAGCTAGATCATCAGGGGAGGTAAGAGCCACTTTCTACTCTTATGACTAGGGAAACCTCCAAGTTAAGGCTTTAGGCAATGATAATTGTTGTGGGGGCTATTACTTGACTTCACTAACTTCAGAGACAAAAAAAGAAAAAGAAAAAAGGAGCGAAAAAGCTTCGTTGTTTATGGGATGGAGAAAAACACTTATGCACTTATTAATCTTTTCCTTGAATAAACTTCCCTTTTCCTCTTTGGAACACAACCCATTCTTTTATCGTTTCTTATTCTGTCCAAGTTTATTTTCTTGGCCCATTTTTTAAAAAAACTAACTCAGACAGACACCCTCGGTTTTTCAAAAGCAAGGTTGATAAAATTGATATTTTATTTTGACTAAAAAAGGATCACAAAATTGTAAACATTGAATCATAACTCGAAACACATAGATTCTACAATAGTTACAAAATGATAAATTAAACATCGCAGAGAAGATGTTGATGACAAGTGTTGAAGACACAATGAACCAAGAGAGAAGATGAAGTAGACCACGATGGAATAGATGAGCAAATGTGATGGATTAAAGGAGACGTGACAGGGCAACAGAAAAGATTCATCGGATTAAACATAAGACATGACAGAGTAAAAGAGAATGCGAACCTTAGTAACGAAAAGATCTGAAAGATTGTTTACAAGAACACTCACAATTTGGAGAAGAAGGAACCTCACAACTCGGAGAAAAGGTCTAATCGACTTATATAATGGGCCTTGTAGTATTTGGATATGTGAAGCCCAAATTAGGTAAAACAAATGAATTTTAGTCAAGTTAACCCACTAAATAATGAGCTATAAACCCAAAAGAGGTGTCACTTCTACAATTTTGCTATTCCACATGGCAAGTTTTGCAATTCTACTAAAAAATAATCCTAAGTGGGAAAGAAAGTAGAAAATATCATCAAAGTCATATAGTCATACAATTATGAGTTAGACACAATTCTACCAACTATGTTCAAGAGCTTGCACCTTCACTACAACATAGAAGGAACTTATTTTCCGCTCATTTTTTTAACGGCAAAATAAATATTATTAAAAACAAATAGAAAGCACAAGTTACATTTTCCTCAAGTACAAAGAAATAAAACAAGCACAATAAATTCAACAGAAATACACTAATACAACTTCAACACTTCAAACAAAGGAAAACAAATTCAATTCCACATAGGAGTATATCTTGTAAACTTAGTAGCCCAACACCATTCTCTGAAGCCTGACAATTTCATGCAAATCTACTCATTGTTGTTAAATACGGCATTATTTTCCGCCCAAATGAATTATTTTGTTGTTCGCATGCTCCTCTTTTGCCAGCACCACATCATAGTTGAAAATTTGAAAACAGGTCCTTATTTTCGCTGTCTTCCAATTGAAAATGTGAAGAATATGGAAAGTGAAAAATGGTTACACCAGCTGAAAAAGGCCAGACTAATATAGTGCAAAACATTGAAATATAGGGTCATAAATCATCGATACAAGTTATGCTTTGGCAACCATTATTAAATGGGATAAGCAATACTATTACTACATGCTAAAGATTGATAAAATATTTAGACGTACATTATATTTCACGTTTTCATATATTAACATTTTGCATTTGGTCCTCAGTAAAAAAAAATTCATGACCAGTCCCTAATATTTATTGTTTTGGATCCTAAAACATCTTGGATAATATTTAAAATCACTTTGAAATATTTTAAAAAATAATTAAAAATAATTTAGATAGTGTTTAAAGGACTTAAAAATTTATTAGACTTGAAACAAAACAAAAATAATTTATTAAAAACTCAATGTAAAATTAGCTAATATATAAAACTTGTTTAGGTCAAATATTTATCCAATAAAAGCACCAAAGAACTTCAATGAAACTAACTGTACAAGCAAATGAAAGCCTACCTATCACCAAAAGCGAAAAAGAAAAGAATTTGCTTTTGGCGTTTTTTCTTCTATGCTCCTTTTGGCTTTTTAATATGTTTATTTTAGACTTTCGTTATTTCTAATAAAAAAAAAACATGTTTTACATGAAATTAATTAGAAAATCAGAGATAGTCCATTGGAAGCTCCCAATTATCTTCATCTTCCCAATCTCTTTGATTGTATTTCTTTCTTCCGAAACCTTTTCTTCTCCTTGAAATACGATCATATGTCTCAGATTGTTCCGGGTCAAAATCTTCATCGTTGTTCACTGAAACCCTCACATTCTGGTTGCCCAAAAAACCCTAGCACAAACAAATAGCACAAAATAAATGAATGGCTTATTTTTATTTTTATTTTACTCAAATGAATGGCTTAGTTACTCATGTTTGCTTTTCTTTAATGATAAACCAGACTGTTCATCCAGTTTTCCGCATTGAATTCCCAATTATCTTCCAGAATAATGAAAAAAGGTCCTCGAAAGATCAATTATCAATGTTTCTAAAACTATAAACTGGTTATTTAAAAGGTATTTATTCCCTGTTCATTCATTCATAGTTAAATAGGGATCAAATTGGTATAATCAAATATATTATTATTATTATCAAAGATTCAGTTTACATGTTTTAAAAGATAAAAAAATCATAATAAAAGTTAAATAATAGCAATCCAAACTAGTTCTCGTCCAATCAATATAACCGAACAACCTAACTGAACGGCTTAGTCTAGTTTTTAAAACAATGACAAACATGGCATCAACTATCTCATAATTCTCATTAGATAAAAAATTAGACAAAGCCAATAATTACAAAAGAATATAATTAGATAACTCTAAAAGCATGAACCTAATGTGCATATGCTGCAGGTATTAGAATTGTAAGCTTCCATGCATTATCCATAAGTATGAGTGCTTATATATTTAATTATTTATGTATCCACCAAGACATCAGAAACAATCCAGATTTAAAGTCAGTATAATTGCAGAAATAAAATTTCCAAAGCTAAGAAACAGAAGCGAAGTAAATCATCAAGAAAATCTGGCAGTTTTATTCTTGAACAGAGAACTAAAGGTACCTTAGAAAGTCTTTGAATGCGTAAAGCTGCAGCTTCATGCACAACAACTGCATCAGATACTACTTCCAGTACGTCCTCAACCAGCAAAGAGTAGGTACTCACCTAAAATGTAATAAATATGAGTTTGGATGAGCTTATTTCGTGTTCAAAATAACTTATAATCAAAAGCTGTGAGAGAACTTTTGAGGAAAAAGTCCCTAGAAATAATCAAAATTCTAACATGTTTGAATATTATAAAATTATAGAGCATATCCTTAGGTGCACCATGTCATTAAGATTAAGTAATTGTGACCAGGTGATATCATAAGATGTGGGTGGCTCCAGGATTTTAATCCAGATTAAATTCTTAAATGTTATTGCTAAAACCTTGTATGGCATCCCAGACAGTATTATTCAATATTCAACTCTCATAAGCAATTCCATCTCCACTCTACACTTTCCCTCTCTTTTAATGAACCTCAAAATTCAACAGAAGAAATGAGAATTGACAGAACTAGTGCTGGAAGTTTCAACTCTTTGTTACAGAATAATTCCTTGTTCCCCCTCCTCCACCGGTAGATAAAATGCACATTTCCAATTAAATTGACAAAACTTGCATGGAATTTATAGCTCAGTAATAGTACTATTAATCTTACAAAGAAGCTGGTGCCATCTACTTACCAAACTTGATGGAATGATTGATAGTCCAAATGAATCAAGTTCAAGTTCTTCAACAGCTCCTGAATTGATGCTAAAAGTGTACCCACGCACCTAAAAGTGAAGATTTTCATAATTAGATAACAAAGAGACATATATAGGTGAAAGCAACATGGTCAACAGATATGCAGTCACCTTTCCAATATTCCGTCGAGAGGGTGTTACAACTTTGTATCCGACCTAGCAAATACAAACAAATCAAGATATCTACTAACTGAAATCAAATCATGCTACTCAGATGGAAATTCAAATGCAATTCATTTAGATAATTTATTAAGAAAAATCATTGAAATAACCTGGTATCAAGCCATGAGTCACCCCAATAATGCAAACCCAAGTGGTATGAACTTATCTGATTCTTTCAGTGGTGTTCATCCTACTTATCAACTAGGTAATTTTACAAATGATTTATGATAATTAACAAAGAAACTTATAAATTAGAGTCATACACTAATAAGGTTTGCAAGTTACTCTGGTAACTAGTCCAAAAGGTGCTTGGATAGGATTAAGATATATGCTAAGCATGCAGCCTTGTCATATCACCTAACTACACTACTAATGTTAGCAATAAAATAAAATCTTATTTTGCAGCTGGATAACCAATGTGGGGATATTTTTGAGATCTGCATTCATAATATTCAAATAGCGAAATTTACTCTTCAGCAAGAAGGAAATAAAAAAATACTCAAGAGGAGAGATTACATTCTCCTAACCAAAACATCGGGCAGCACGAAATCATATAAAAGATCATGTTCACATAATTTGCAAAACATGGAAATAAAAGCCACTGGTACAAGCTTGGATACTTTAAACAATATAAATATTTCCCTTAAAGACAAGATTAATCTGCACTTACACAAAGACAACTTCTTATCCATATTCTGCCATACAATGAACTCAAATAAATCATGTAAAAGAAAATAACTCACAAGTTTGAATCATTTAAAAACATACCAGTGTTTCCAACCCAATCATTTTAAATTCATTATCTATAACACTTTCATCTTGGACAAGGATAACGTCTCCAACCTGAAAAGGGATCAGGCAGACAATATAGTGAAAAACCCAATAAGCCATTTTTTAAGGGTGGCAAAACAACAAGGTACATATTTACTATTAGGAGTTTGACATGGTCATATGATAGAGTAGAAAGCCAAGCTGAAAATTTGCCAACATAACTTTACACTAAAATGCATCGGATATTTCTGGCAAGAAAGGTTGAATCCCCCGTCCCATGGGGAAGTTCCTAAGTAAATATCTTTCATATCATTGCGGGCCAGAACACCAAAAAACTTCACGAAAGTGATATAAAGTATGTTCCAAGCAAGTATATACACATTCAACTGAGAAAGGGGCAAATCCTAAATAAGAAAAACAACCTCTCCTGATTCCAAACTTCTTATACCTGACTGATATCCTCCAGAAGGATTTTTTCTGAATCCCCAGAAAGCAAGTTTGGCCTCACCTCCACAAACAATACCATCCACTGAAAATGAAATCCTCCAAAAGATTAAATACATAAACAAATAAATTTCTTAGTATCACAAATAAACATCATACCAATTACCAACAAAACAAACAAATACTATCAACAAATTTCAAAAATAGGCACATTCTAGCAAAATGAACAGAAATCCAACATCACAAAACTAAATTCGAACAATTGTTTTCAAGACTCACAGAGGAGGTGTCCACCCAAAGCTGCGAGACGAACCCCAAGCTAAGGGCAGTGCGAATGCTGATGACCTGCTTGGCCAACAAATTCGACCTTCTAATTACCTGTTTACCTCTTCTCACTCTCACTTTACCTCCAAATTTGTCATTATCGCCTTGATCATCAGCAGCAGCAGCATTAGCATCTTTCTTCAAAGCATCCCCATCCTCAACTGTATCCCCCTGAGCCCGCACCAAATTATCCTCTCCCTTATTATCATCACCTTCCACCCTATCAATTGGGGCAGACCCAATTTCACTGTGGGAATCTTCACCAACAGGGTTTCTCTCCAACTCCAAAGTCTTTTCCTCTCTGTCCTCAAATTCAAGCTCGTTGTAAAAGTCATAACCCCTCGATGTCCCTTTATTCGACCTGGAGCCCAGTGCCCAAGAGACACTCTTCTTATTGGAACTGGTTTTGGATGGTTTGGGAGCAAAAGGAACGTGGGAATTTGGGTTGAGTTGGGTTCTGGGTGTGGGAGTTGAGTATGAACTGAAGAAGGGGAATCTTGGAGATTCTACAACGAAGATGGTAAGAGGGTTTGCGGCTAGAAAACCAGTCATAGTGAGAAAGGGGAAACAGAGACACCAAACCCAAAACCAGAGGTAGAGCCCCTCGATGCATGGCACAAATTATACAGCATTAGAACATGGTACGCCGGGTTGAAGCAGAACCCAAACAGATACGAGTAATGTATGGACTATGGAGAGTGGGTGCAGAACAAAGTAAAAAACTACTGAATAATGGATGCGTATTAGTAGATAAACTCATAAAAGTGGCTTTTTATTAAATATTAATTTTCCCGTTCTAGTTCTAGTAGATAAACTCATAAAATTTTCTATCAATTATAAATACTTTTTTTTTAATTACACTCTCCCTTTATTTTGTTTGTTTCTTAAGTGTACTTTTCTCCACTAAAGTTTAGTTTTATTACAATTTTTGCTCTTAAATTTTTGTAATGAATTTCGTTTTTAAAATGTCACAAATCTTGTTCTTTTAATTATAATAGTTTTATGGTGAGAAAAAAAATTAATAATTACCTCATTTTTTCATGTTATCGTCATGGGATAGAATTGAATTGATTTACTTGTGTATCAGTTTTGTTGCGTGTTTGTCTGCATGAAATAGGAGCTTAGAGGCCATGTGTGTGTCATTTTACTTGAAATCCAAGGGAGGTGATTTTACAGTACAGCAAAGGCAAAACAAAATTGAATTGAGGTTAAAGATGATCTATTTTAAGGAACGTGTCTTGCTTCATACTTGAAAGTGACACGAGGCTACAGATCAGGGAATGCGAATTCCAGGTGTTGCCTGCTGTAAAAGGGAAAGGATGACACAGTGACTCTCTTTCATGTCTTTTTAACCCATAATAATTCAACTCATTTCTCTGCACTAGAGTATCCAGAGAAGAGAAGGAGTCCGCCGCAGCCTCTAGTGGAGATTCGGTTCCATTTTTCCAAGGTGGGGGAGGCATCATCATGGTACATTTTATTTCTATTCAATTCTTTTCATTCATTCCTATTTTTTTTACTTTTAAACCTAGTTTAAATTCATCTCTTATATTAATAGCTCAACATAATTTTAAGATACTAAAATTAAATTAACTGTATTTTCCAAAGTACCAAAATAAGTATTATTTTATCCACCGTGTGCTTTATTAGAAAATTATGTAAAGTATTTTAAGATACGTGAGGCAGCGTAATTATTAGTATTTCTTCTCAGATGTGTGGTGTTGTTTGCTTTCATGCTTTGCTTATACGAGAGATCAATAATACATGTACAAATTGCAAAAAATAAAAATCTTTGACACTACACACTGACATTCGCACCAAGGAACAAAGGTAGAGAAATATATTTTTACAGATTGGAAACTTGACACATGAATACGTACAAACCTTAGCCCTTTATGCAAATATTCTATTATCTGTTATTTCTATTTATTATTATTATTATTATTATTGGAAAGTTATATATTTAATTAAAAATAAAAAATAAGTATAATAAATTTATTTTTTATTATATTTAAATATTAATGACCGATAATAATAATAAGTATATTGTATTGTTAGAGTAGCTATCATTTTCCGCTATTATTATTACCAAAAGTTTTTCTAGTTGTGGTTGATAGGTTGAATTTTTTCGTTCTGATTTTTTAACATATAATTTTTTTACCTTTTAATTATTGATTTTCACCGCACATAATATATAATTTAATTTTTCATGTATTTTTTAAATATATTATGACTTTAATTATTATACTGCACAAACTTTTTCTCTTATATAATATATACTATCTTCATGCTACAAAAATATTACTTATATTTAATTATTTACATATTACACATTACTTATATATTGGCTATTTACTAAAAAAATAAATTTAAAATAAATTAAAATTAATAATTATTAGAAAATTACAACATATTTAATTCAATCTAAATTTAAAGAATTAGTCTATATAATCATGTATATTAACTTTTAGATTATTATTTTATTCATAAACATCTAATATATAATATAACGCCATAAATTTATATTATTTTAAAAATAATATATCATGCATTAAAATAAAATTAAGAAAATATTTTTATTATAAATTTATACTTATAGTAAATGACAAACTTATTATATATATATATATATATATATATATTTAGTAAATAAAATTATAAAAATATTTATATTACCGGTACAATTTAATAAAATATTTAAATAATATTATATTACATAAAAAATAAAAATAAATGTAAAATTAAAATAGTGAATAATGACTATTATCATGTTTAATCTGACTTAAATTTTATTTTCTTAAAGCTCCATTTAAAATTTATAAAATAATCATCTCTATAGAATAATAATTTCTTTAAATAAAGCATATATCAAATTAATAAAAGTATAAATTTTAAATTTATTAATAAGTGTTACGTAAAGAAAAATACATATATAACAAATTGGAAGATACACACGACTAACATTTTTACAATATATCAAATAACAGTTTGTTGCTAAATTATGTAAAAAGATTTTATTTGGACATGATAATAATTAACATATTCAATTCAACCTAATTTTAATTTTTATTTTTTAAAACTTCTTTTATAAGTTATAAAATAATCGTTTCTGTAATATAACTTAAATGAACATATATCGAAATTACTTGAAATATAAATTTGACAATTTATTAATCAGATAAAAAATACATTTATAAAAAAATTGAGATACATATGGGTAAAATTTTTTGACATGATAATAATTAACTCAACCTATTTTTTTTTAAGTTATAAAATAATCGTTTCTATAAAATAACTTAAATGAAAAATATATCGAAATAAATCTAAATATAAATTTGATAATTTATTAATAAATCTTAGATTTTTTTATAATAATATTAATCATTAGTATATTAGTTTTGTTAGTAAAAATATTCTTACTCATTACCTCTCTTTTCTACTTTGTCACTAAATCAACCTAATAACTACATTAACAAATTTGAGATAGATATAGGTATCTTTTTTAAAAAATATAAAATATAAAAATTGAAGAGCAAATTAAATATTATTTGAATTTGGTATTTTGTCGAATTATGTAAAAAAAATTCTTGAACATGATATAAATTATGAAAAAACTTTACTTTTTGTTTATTACAATATAATTGAATTATAATATAATATTTTTTATAAACATAAAAATAATTTATCAAATTTCAAATGTTATGAAATTATATATTTTTATTTTTAAAATTGTGAATTAATGTTGGCCTGAAAGAGGTCTTTCATAAAAAGTTATGGTAAGTAAAAGTCTTAAACATATTTATTATAATATTTATGTAGAAACTAATTTGGTTGTTACATTTCCTTTTTTTTTTTTTTGAAAGAATGGTTGTTAATTTCTAACTATAATTTTATATTACTTATTCATTAAGGTAAATTAGTCTTTTATAGATAAAATATTAAATAAGTGCGTTTTAGTATTTGTGCAAATGTTATAGACTTTTTTTTTACATTATTTTTTAACTTTTGTTTCAATAAAAAGTATTAAAAATATTTTACAAGATATACAACCCATCTCAACTTAATAAAAAAACCAAGATAATAAAAAATATTCATATAAATTAATAATTAAATAACATAAAAGAACAAATAGATGGTATAATTATCGTTCTAGCTACACAATAAAATATTTAAAGCTTAATGGTTAAAAACAAATACAATGATAGTTTCATAAATCAAACAATGTAAATAAATTGGTAGGTGTGATAAAATAGGTAAAGAAACCGGTCAACCTAACCTTTTAATGTCCGGCGTTGACCCACTAACCATATTAAAAAAAAAAAGGATTGTAATCTTTGTTTATGTTTGATTAGTGGGTTAACTAAAAAGAAAAAAATAAAAGTTGGGAATTGACAGTTAACCTGATGAAAAAATTAAAATAAATATATTTTAATTAAATTTATATTTTAAAATTTCAATAATAATTACTTGTTAAAAATTTAATACCTTAAATTTTTATTAATAACTTATTGAGAATAAACAAAATAAATATTAGTAATATTTTCACATAATATAAAATAAATATTTAGTAAACTAAAAAAATATAGGTTGGTAGATTAATCACACCCACATGCCATAAACCTGGTTTTTGACATGTTGAAGCATGCAGGAAACTTCTTCTCGCTTTGCCAAACAAACAGAGCAATATGAGCTGACTTTCTACAAATACTTTGTTATAATGATAAATTTGTTTGGCTCTTTGCTAATGGCAAACACGTGACTCCTCCGTAAATTCGTTAAGCAAATAAACTCCAACGACTATCTCTTAACTAATTCAAGTTAGATATCTCATACCTCTAATCAAACTTTTTTGTATTGGATTGCATCCATTATTTTGTTTTTACTTTCTTTTGTCAACTTTAAATGGCACGGAAATTGGATTTGAATGTTCCATCTTGAACATATTTAGAGTGTTATCTGCGCACATTTTATGGGAGATAAAAATTTCATTATTCTACTTCATAATCTCAATGCTAGGAGAATATGATGACATTACGCCTAAATATGTAAACTCAAAGCAAGTTATCATTGCTTTCTTGGATTGTGAAATCATCCTTGAATTATTGCCATTGAAATTTTGATCATAAACATAGAAACATAATGTGAGAATATCTATCAAAACTATATTGCACACAATAGGAAACATTTTTCTTATAGTATGATCATGATGTTTGCTTTAATCTATAGTCTACTTCAATATGGAGACTTTATCTTCTTTTCCTTTAACTATATATCTTATAAGTTGCTCAACATATACTTATTTCAAAATACCATTAAAAATCACATCTTGATTGATAATCACATTCTTTGACTCTAGATTAGAAAGCTTGTATACAATTTAATTTATGTCGCATTAAATGAAATTACGCATTTCTGTTGACATCAAATTTCTTTTGAAGTTGATATAAAAATATGCATATGTTATACATCGAAAAATCTAGTGAAATTTGATGAATGATTATTTTTCACTCAAAACTTATTTTAATGTCTCATCATGAACACTTTGTGTCGAACACTTGATATGATCAAACTATAAAAATAATAATGACTGTTTTTACTCAAAATTCTTTAGGCATTTGTTTGGCCTTATCTCACCATGTACATGATTATTTTGTTCTCCCTTTTAACAATTTAATTTTGTTGATAGTACATTTGATTATATATTAATGTTGAATTCCATGTTGTTATAGGGAAATGTATATAAGAGAGGTATTATACTGTGAGGACTTTGAATTTGCATTAATTTTGCTTTTTTACAGTCACTTTAAAGACATTTAATGCTTTTGATTTCTACTTCAAGAATTACACCAAAATCTTTTTACTAAAATCATAAATGAAGATAATAACACAGTTGATATTGTTGTGTGTTGGTATTTCAGTTATAGCAAATTTGAATAAACTATTTTGATATGTTTTTTTTCATCTTAGACTTTTCAATTTGAAATGATTATGTATACTTTTTTTTTTTTTATCTTTGTGGGTGAAACACTACTAAAAATAATTCATTTAGATATCTGAATAATTCAGATGTCAACATATGATGCTAGCATAAATTATAAGATTTGTATGTATTTTGTAGACCATAAATCAGAAGCATGTAATATTTTTAAGATGATTAAGACGTTTGTAAAAATTCTAAATGGATACAAAATCAAAACACTTAGAATAAACAAAGGCGATAAATACCTTATCTATACAAATTTCTTTAAGTAGTGTGTGAAATTTAACATGACAAGTAAATACATATCTTAACAAAATAGAATTGATAAAAGGAAGAAAATATAATCATGAATATGTTGAGGTGCATGTTCAAGGCCAAACAAATGTCTAGAGAATTCTGGGTCAAAAGAGTTACTATCATTTTTATATTTTAAACAATTGTTTGACAAAAGGTGTTCATAATAAGACATTAAAAGAAGTTTGAAGCGGAAGAAAATTATCAATCAAACACCAAAGTTTTTGGATACATAACATATGCACATGTTTTAGATAAACTTAGAATAAAATATAATGGCAAAGGATAAATGTGTATTTTCTTTTGATGCAACAGAAATTCAAACTCGTACAAACTTTATAATTTAGAGATAAATAATGTGATTAATCATATGAGATGTAACATTTAATGAAAGAGACACATTGAATATGCTCTCAAAATCGCTGAAAAAAATTATGATTCCTAAGAACTATGAAAAAAAGAAAGATAAACAACTAAAATCTCACTCTCTATGAACCAGAATCATTTAGTATTGTTAACTACCAATCAAATATTGCGGTTATTTTATAATTTATAATAATAACATATTTGACAGGGGATCTTACTTATTTTTCTTTATTTGCTAACTGTGAGACAATGACCTTTGAAGAATCCTTAATTGGGGGAGTTGAAGAAAATACATGGATGATGACATTCATGATATTAAGAAGAATGAAAGTGTTAAATTTTTTAGATTTGTTGACAAAAAAAAAAGTTATTGTAGAGAAATTATGTATAAAATAAAAGACAACTCCAATGAAGAAAATGACTACTTTAAAGTGGGGTTAATTACAAAAGAATATAAACAAAATGTAAGTATAAATTATTTTAAAGTATTTGTCCTTGATGCAAAAATTACATACAATTTGCATCATTATTTATTTTCAACTCAAAATAATTAAAAAATATACCAAATATATGTTGAATCTACTTTTATAAATGGTAGTTTGGAAGAAATATATGTTGAATAATCTATCAATTATGCCATAAGAAGAAAATATGATAAAGTGTACAAATTAAAAAAAAATGGATTAAAAGATACACTAAGAGCATTGTGTGAGATAATTAATGGATTTCTATTTGTGCAACATTTGTTTATCTTAAAAATATTTTCATTATGTGTCTTATGTTGATAATCTTATCTTCATTAGGAATGATTAAACGATAATTATTACATAATTTAAAAAGACTGTGATATGTTGCTTTGCGATAACAAATTTATACCTAATATCTTATTTTCTTGGCATTGAGATTGTTGAATAAAATGATAAAGTTTTTATTCACTTCATATGGCATTCTAAAAAATTCAAAGCATGTAAGTTAAAGAAAAAGTTGAAGTTGACCAAAAAAAAAAAAAAAAAGACAAAATAGTAAACGCAAAGCATTACAAAAGTTTTATTGAAATGCGAGCTATCAACCATGATTAGACTAGAGTTAGTTTGCAACTTTTCATAGTAGATTTATGGAGGGGCCATGCTTTCTCCATCTACAAACATCCCATAAAATTATTTGTTACAAAATTATTCGTTATTATAAAGGTGTTTTTTTTATGCTAATGACTATTATATGAAACTTGGTTAATGATTTGGCATAGGAATGACATTGAGCTAGGACAATTGGGAGTAGCACTTACCTGCTATCATTTCTCTCCATAGATTAAAAAAAAATTAAATAAATGAGAGTATTTTAAGAGTTATTATTCAATAAGAATATGTTTGAATTTTGTTCATGGAAGTGTTTTAAAATATTTTTCTTCATCTCTTATTTTATTATTTTTATTTTAAAATTAAATTTTAATATTTTTAAAAAAGTATCAATATTATAAAATAACCTTATATTTAGCATAAATAAAAAATATAATTCAACAAGAAAAAGTACACGAACTATTGCTATTTAATTATTTATACTATTTAATTATTTATACTATTAATAAAGGGAATACCCCTTTTAATGTCTACTTTTCAAAATACCTATTCTACCCCTACACCTATTTTAAAATTAAAAAAATAAACTAATTGTCATAAGAGGGTCTTAAACTCATAACCTCTTATTTTGCAAAGATATACTTTACTACTAGACTAACCTTATAACTTTAAGCAAAAAATTATTTTAAAATATTAATATTCAACATACATAATTGTCCAATTATATCTATACTGTATAATATATGATATTGTATTATATACTATATCTATACTATCTATACTTCTATACTATTAATAATACTATTAATAAAAGTAATACCCCTTTTGATGTCTACTTTTCAAAATACATATTCTATCCCTACACCTATTTTAAAATTAAAAAAAATAAACTAATTTGTTATAAGAAGGACTTGAACCGATAATCTCTTATTTTCCAAAGATATACTTTAACACTAAACCAAACTTATAACTTTAAGCAAAAAATTATTTTAAAATATTGATATCCAACATACATAATTGTCCAATTATATCTATAATGTATAATATATGATATTATATTATATACTATATCTATACTTTAATCTACACTTCTATACTATTAATAAAGGAAATACCCTTTTTTTATGTCTACTTTTCAATATACCTATTCTACCCTTACACCTATTTTAAAATTAAAAAAATAAATTAATTGTCATAAGAGGGACTTGAACTCATAACCTCTTATTTCCCAAACATATACTTTACAACTAGACGAACTTTATAACTTTAAGCAAAATATTACTTTATAATATTGATATCCAATATATATAATTGTCCAATTATATCTATAATGTATAATATATGACATTATATTATTTAATATATCTATACTTTTGTATCTATACTATTAATAAAGGCAATACCCCATTTTGATGTTCACTTTTCAAACTACCTATTATTAACTTCTCCCTATTAATATATGCTTATATTTCATGATAAATATTTTTAATAAACATGTAAATACACAGGTACGATAATATTTTGAGTTCTATTCCAATTCTCCTCTTTTCATTTTTTCATATTCATTGCACATTTGACATATTCATTGATGATCTGACATGTTTTTATTATGTTATCATAGACAAAAATATAAATTAACAAAATATATTTCAAAACATCTCACATAACAATTTATATTTTAAAATATAAAATTTTACAAAAGATATTAAAATAGAAATGTGAATAGAAGGCGCGGTAACGCGAGCACAGTAACTTGTATGTGTTTTCGCTAGTAAACCATAATTACAATAAATTTATTGGGTTAGTAATAATCACTTAAAAACTACTTGATGATTAAAAGATAATATTTATTCATTAATTTGTTTAGGGAGTGTAACTTGGTTGAACAGGTATTTAAATTGTTGTAAATATTTGATACTATTTTGACTCCAATAAGAAAAAGAAAGATGAAAAAAAAGTCTATTCATTAAACTCTTGTGAGGACTAAAATATTAGTTCATAAATTATTTTATATTGATAACATGTGGAATGCTAGGTACTACGATTTTGATGACAATAATATGAAGTGTTTAGACATTGAATAATGAATGTTTTGGGTGTAGCAGCATATCCAGAGCCCATAGGGAACAGCATATTCGCGCCTACAAGCGAGTCCATGCACGGCACCCGGTCGCAGCTCGTTCAAAATCCACTCACATCGCGCCACGTGTCCGATCCGTAAAAAAAGATAGCCATCAATTGTTGAGCAATGCTATAAGTGGCGACGCGAGTCCCTCACCGCGGAATCAAACATTGAAAACAACGCATTCCTCTCCTTGCCCTTTGCCCTTTGCCCCTTGCCCCTTCCCAATTCCCTTCCCTGGTAACCCTCTCTCTCACTCGCAACATTTCCTTTCTCTTTTTAATTCTGATTTCATCTTTTAGATTTCCTTCCATTTCAATTCAGTTCTGAATTGTCTGTTAGCTTTGTGAACATGATAACCCTAACCTAATTTCTCGCTTTGTCATCGATCCGTCATTCCACGTTTCCCATTTTTCAGTTAGATCTCTCTATCGTCTTCCGTTTATACCAATTTCTGTTATTTTAATTCCAAATAGCTTTACTGGAAGACGCAAGACCCGTTTTTTCTTTTTTCTTACTTTATTTTCCATTTCTGATATTATATTATACTATATATATTAGAATTGGAAATGGAAATTAAATTTTAAGTCAATTCGAATTCGTCCTCCTTACTTGTGTTGTTCGTGGAAGTGCTGTTTATGGTGTTTATATGGTGATTAATTTAGGTTATGGTGTGGTTTTCTGTGATTGTGATTTGGTTTTTTGGTTTTTTTCTATTTTCTGGGTGATCTTGAACGCAGATTGTCAATTGCATCTTCATGAGTTCAACAACCACTGGAGTATACTTCGTTTCCTGTGTTGCGGGAAACAAGAACAACGACCTCTTTTGCTGGGTTTTGCTCTCCTTGCTGCCAAAGTTTTTGGGAACTCCATTTGCCTACATCAACTTTCTCTTGATTCAGGCCATTGACAGGAGTCCATCTGCGGTGGGGGTTTTGGGTAACTTAGGGGTGGTTAACCTGTAGACTTTATTGGTCTGGTCATCAGCAGTATATTTAGATAATTAGATCCCTTATTGTTGAGTGGTGAGAAATGGTATCCTCTCAGTTTTCTGGTTCGACCATGGCTCGCTACAAGCCATCACAGACCCAGTTACTCTTTCCTGCAAACCTTCCTGACACTGTGAACACAGAACATATTGAGCTAGATTTCTCTGATGTCTTTGGTCCGGTTACCGTAGATTTGAATAACATTGATTCCGCTATGGGTGAGCTTGTGGAAGAAGTGAGCGAACTGGTTTATGATGACCCACCAGTGATTCACACTCGTTCGCATTCTCTGGTTGGCCCTTCAACTTGTGTTAATCAATCACTTAAGCTTGGCAAACTCACCATACATGAAACTGAGGATTCATTGGAACTGGTAGAGCCTGTCACTGGAGAGATGATTAAAGACATCAAAGAATCATCCTTTGTTGAGGAATCTTTGAAAGATGAAGATGGGAATCTTGTGAAGATCCAGAGAGTTAGCATTGATGATTTTGAGATTTTGAAGGTTGTGGGGCAGGGTGCATTTGCAAAAGTATATCAGGTGAGGAAAAGGGGTACTTCAGAAATATATGCTATGAAGGTTATGCGGAAGGACAAGATTATGGAGAAGAACCATGCTGAATACATGAAAGCTGAGAGGGATATCTGGACAAAGATAGAACATCCTTATGTTGTTCAACTCAGATACTCTTTTCAGGTACTTAATTTTGAATTTGAAAGTAAGGTTTTTTAGCTTCTTGTCATTTTACTATGATCTATCTTTTGTGAAGTAGTTTTCAAAATGCAATGCCACTTTCAGTTGATATGTTACCCAAAATCTAAATGAACAGTATGTTAATTTAAGTTATGGATATATTTTTTAAGAGGAAAGAGAGTGTTGGTAGTACTCCCCACTCCCCATTTCTTAATTACTTTGTAGTTTATATCCAGAATTGTGTTTTTTGTAAGTAAAATGCTTTCTCTTGTTAATTGGCATATAACACAAAATGCTCTGCATTAATAGAAATTAAAGGGAACGTGTTCTGTCTATGTTCTTACAGACAAAATACAGACTGTATCTTGTGCTGGATTTTGTTAATGGGGGCCATCTTTTCTTCCAGCTTTATCATCAAGGCCTTTTCAGGTGAGTTTAGCTTTGGGATTTTTTTTATTTCTTCTACTTCTGTTTTTATAATTTGCAGGATTAATCTCTGGTTCTATTTTTTCTTAAATGTTCAGAGAGGATCTAGCACGGATATACACTGCTGAGATTGTTTCTGCAGTTTCCCATCTCCATTCGAATGGAATAATGCACAGGGATCTAAAGCCTGAAAATATCCTGCTGGATGCTGATGGCCATGTACGCTGTCCTCCTCCCTTCCCTCCCTCTGTGTTTGATAGTGACCTTGAGTCCTGCTTTATGCCTGTAATAACTGAACAGTGATCTCTTTGTTGATCTATTAGGTTATGTTGACTGATTTTGGCTTAGCAAAACAGTTTGAAGAGAGTACAAGATCAAATTCGATGTGTGGTACATTAGAATACATGGCACCTGAAATTATTCTTGGCAAAGGCCATGATAAGGCTGCTGATTGGTGGAGCATAGGTGTTCTACTGTTTGAGATGCTTACTGGAAAGGTTTGCATCCTGATCCTTGTTAATTTGTAAGATTGGTTTATCTTTTGGGTCTTTGTAGTTAGATGATATTTTTTATGGGTAGTAGGCTCTGTTTTTACATGCTAGTTGAGGAAAAATCTCTCGGTAAATTTATATGGCTGCAAATTGTGGAGCATGGCAATTTCAACAGATGAGTGATGTCGGTCAAACTTATACGTGCATCAAACTCTACCTAATCTAGTCACAATATTACACTTTTATTGTTTCGATGTTATTGTTTGATTTGTTTCCTTTTGAGTCCTAATAGGGTGCAAGCAAGTTTATCTAAAACAAATACCTTTTTTGAAAGATAATAAACTATTGCAGGCTGTCTGATTCCAAAACACTAGGCCTTATTTATGGCATTTACATGTAAATTCTTTCTTTTCAAGGACTCTTTTATACAGTAACTTTAGCAGCATAAATTTGGCTTGTTCAAGTTTTCCTGTTCTGTATCAGTTCTTATGTAGTTATGTTGCATCACTTCCTCTGCAGCCGCCTTTCTGTGGTGGAAGCCGTGACAAAATTCAGCAGAAGATAGTTAAAGACAAGATTAAGCTGCCAGCATTTTTGTCAAGTGAAGCACACTCACTGTTGAAAGGGGTAATCACTAGTCCAGAAAGATATTTCCTTTGATTATTCTAGAACAATTCATCATCATTTAAATCTGATACATGATTATTTGGCACATAATAATCTCATATACGACATTACCACTGTAATTTTGGCATAGCAACGAGATGTTTAATGGCCATACATTGAAGGGTTCCAGTATAATTAGAGTTTTTTTGAAGCATGAGCATTAATGCATGTGTTGTGTTGTGATACTTCTTTTCCATTGACTTTAAATGGGTGGAGTTTTTATCATTTCGAAAGTTGAGATAATCTTTTTTCCAAATGTTGTAGAAAATTTTCTTCTTTACAACATATGTCAATTCCTTGATTAACATTTATTCTGAGCTTTTCTACTATTGCTACTTTACTAGTTGACACAAGGTATATAAGATGATTATTCCTGTTACAGCTGCTACAGAAGGAAGCTACTAGACGCTTAGGTTGTGGACCCCGGGGGGTAGAGGAAATTAAAGGCCACAAGTGGTTTAAACCAATCAATTGGAGGAAGTTGGAAGCGCGGGAAATTCAACCAAGCTTTAGGCCAGAAGTTGCTGGTAAGCACTGTGTTGCCAACTTTGAGAAGCGCTGGACTGACATGCCTGTTGTGGACTCGCCGGCTGCCAGCCCAAATGGTGGAAACCCCTTTAAGGACTTCTCTTATGTGAGGCCTGCAGCCTCTTTTCTTCAGAGGAATAGCCCCGCTTACTAACTTGACAGCTTGAAATGACATTGGCTAAGATGCATACGTTTTTATTGTGCTGTTTTTCTTCTTATTAGGTAGTTGCCTGTATTTGGATGTGTGAACAGTGATACACTGTCACAATTGCCAACACGGAACACTTTCTTGTGCCCTTAGGACTTGGGGGAACTTTGCAGGTTGTGAATTGTCACTTATTTATGTGCCTTCCGGCTCTCTACAATTCTATTAAGCTGTCATGTTTGCAGAAAATAAATTGCTTTATTTTACACACATAGAAAATCCAGGCTATCTTCTACGGTATTAGGGAAACATAAAATACGATGCTTAAGCATTATTTTCCATTGGAATCAAGTGTGTCAAAGTAATTTTTGCTTACAACCAGCTTTATGCTCTGGAAATTAAGATTTAAGATAACCGAGTTTACGTAAAATTTCCAAGTTATTGATTGTCATACAAGTGTGGATTTAAACGCATAACAAGATTTCTTCCATGCTTTTTCTGTTTCCTTAATGGCTAATTAACATTAAAATCCATTTTGGAGACCATACCCCGAAATTTCATAACTGTCCTATATACAAGCAGTATAAAATCTAACTGTCCTACATACAAGCAGTATAAAATCCTAATGCGCACAAAAAAAAAAACTTTAAAAATATAAAATATTATGACTATAAAGTAAACATAAAAAACATAAATTAAAGGAGAAAGTAACCAATTAAGATAAAAATATAAACAATCCAATATATCAAGAAATAAAGTATTTTAGACAAATTCTAAAAGGATTTTTATTTCTTAAATGACTATAACATAAAAGACAGGAGAGACTTTAGAGATTCTAAAGAGATTTTTTTGTTTCTTAAATAATTGTACGTATAAAAGATAAAAAGCTATTTTTGTCTTTAAAAAGTCTGCTTATATAATTTATATTATTTTAGTCAGTGGAGTTAATTATTTTATATTTAAACATAAATTTAGTGAAACCAAGAATAATTACTTATTTCTTAAATAGTGTCCTTAGGCATTTCCCTTTTGATAAAATTAGAGTTATTAAAAAAACAAAGATAATCTAGGGAGTTTTGAAAAAGTACGTACACAAGGGGAGAGTTTTGCAAATTAATTATTAAGGTAGAAATTTTGAGGTTGACTTTTTTTTTTTTTTTCCATTCAAGACGCTAACTCCTATTGAGTATTTCAAAGCAAATGATATAAGCTAGACAACAATTTTTATATCTAACATCAATGTTAGACAACACTTAAACAAGTGGTGTTAACTAAAAGTAGCCTTTGTATTTGTACTTTAGACATGTAGTGTCAAGTGAAGCACTACATTTACTAAATATATCTTTTTAAAAATATGAGAAAGTGGCGTTAAGTGAGGAAGGACAACTTGAAAATAATAAATGTAATTTTCTTAATTTGTCATTTTATCCTATCTTTAAAAGAAGTTATTTTGAATAAGTTGTGCTACCTCACTTTGTGCCATTTAGTGTTCTTGTTAAAAAATAAATAAAATTCCATAATAATGATTACTCAGTTGGGTTTATTTATACAGGTTACATATGCAAGGTTTGTCTATTCTAAGTTGACATAAAATTATTAAATTCAAAGATCTACGTAAATTTGTAAAAGTTTGATAAATTAGACTCGTGAATTTGATTCATAAACTCGTAAAAGTTTACTGTATATAAAAATAATAAAAATATCTATAAATAATACTATTAAATGTTTCAACAACATAATAAATCAAAATAGTAAATCTTAAATTTTGGCAATATTTAAATAATTAAATCTAGTAATGCATCACAATGAGAAAATAAATGGCAGAGATGATAATAATGGTAGAGCATCCTCATAGATGTTTGATATTATTGGAAAATGAAGATTTAATATTTTTCGATTTAAGAACGACACATTAAATAAAAGTATTTTGAAGTCTAAATACGTAGAAAACAACCCAATTTGTTGACTTGATGACTCGATATATAGTAAATTCAAAAGTTTACAGGATTTCATAACACTTACCTAGTTTATTCAAAGTTTATTAAAAAGAAAATTTGTTCACTAACTCGTAGAGAGTAAGTAGACTCGTAAACCTGTAAAAGTTAGAGAATTAACTCGAGAATTTTATAACCTGATTAACATTACTTGTTTAAATGACACCAACTTATTTATGTGTTGTCTAACTTGAATTGATATAATTTATTTTGAGTTACTCATTGTGAGTTGACTTGAATGGAGCAAAACAAAAAAATTAGTCAATTTTGAAAAGTTTCTACTTTGATAATTATTTTACAAATTTGTCAGTCTTTTATATATTTTTTAAGAATTCACTAACTAATGTTGTCAAATCGCCAACATAAATTAGAATAGCATCAAAGAAGATAAATTAAAACCGTTGTCTATTATTCAATGTCAATAAAAAAATCTTAAAATTAATAAGTTTGGACGTGTAGATTAGTTTATAATCACATTAATTAGATTTATTTTAGGTAGATTACAATTTAAAATGAACAATTAAACTAATTAAACTATTACGCAGTTATTCAATTACAATGTTGCTTATATAACTTTTAAGATATTTATGGTAAGAATTCACCACCTTTTTATTAATTTTAATCTTTACCTTTTATAATCGATTAAATTATATAGAATTTTAAATATTTTTATTTACATCTAATTTAAAAATCAATACAATATAAATCCGAAAATATTTATTTCAAATAAAAAAATTGAACAAATATAATAAACAAAGACCCACATGCCAAAGAAACTCCAAATTCCTTCTTTTATCTTAACCAAGACTAATGGATGAAAACATGTTTGTATGAGAAACACTTGATTTCGTTTCTTCCTGTTATAATTATTTATTTTAAAAAATATATTGGACTTTCATGGATCAGGTTTGAGGTGATTTTGGACCTAGAAATTATATAGAAAAAGTGGATAAAGTAAGCAGGAACAGATGGCCCATGCACGCTGACGTTATTCATTTCTAGAGAGAAACAAGTAACAACCAAAGTTGTTGCTGAGAATATTGTCTTGTTTGAAAATAACGGTCATGGCTTCCGTGCTCCCTTCAACTGCAACCACACTTCAGCATAATCACACAATCTGTTTCTCTCCTCTGAAACCCACCTCCCCAATTACCATTTCCTTCTCCACAAACCGTTTCAAGAGTAACTCTGGAAAGTGCCATGCATTTTTTGGTTACTTCCCCAAAGATTTGTCGCCGACCACTTTTCATGTGGATCATCTTCCCATCTTCCAATCTGTGTTAATGAAGTTTCAGAATGTAACTGAAGATTTATCAGACGTGCAAAGGTGGGGGTTTGTGATACTTGCAGGGCTGACATGGGCTTATTTAACTGCAAGGCCTGGTGTTCTTGTTGGTGCCATTGATGCATTGCTTTTGGCTCCTATGCAACTAGTTTTGGACTGTTTTTCTGGAAGGCGAAATTTGAAGAGCAGTGATTTTCTTATTGGAGATAAGCTAGGAGAAGGATCATTTGGGGTTGTTTATTCAGGTGTTTTGATCCCAAAGAATGTAGATGTACAAGAGTGGATGCTGAAAAGTGGAAGAAGCAAGGTGACAAAGTTGGATGTTAAGTCTAAGAAGACTAAGAATAAAGTCATTCTTAAAAAGGTAGCCTTAAGATCTATTTGCTATGCTTCTTTAGCCTATTGTGTAATTATTGGAACAGTATGGTTTTCACTTCATTTTAACTAAATTGATATGATTTTCTGAGCTAGTTTCGTACCTACTGTTTTTTAATCTGCTGTGTTTGTTCCCCTTTGTTTTTGTTAATATAGAGATTTTTTTTTCTTTCACTTATATGTTTCGAGGCTTTGAGAAAATAAAGTGGGAAATGTGCTGTGGTGGTTTTGCTACATTTTAGTAGCAGGAGATGCATTTAACCAGAGCAATTTCATCTTACAAGGGATATAATGATCGATGCAGAAAAATTAGACAACCCTTGAGATGACTCTTTCTCCCCATATTTCTTTGGTTTTGGAGGATTATTGATCCTTTTGTTCTTTATTTCTCTCTCTATAATTTCTCCTTTTGTTAATTAAGAGAAAATAAATATCTAGACTTTGAATATTGAATATTCTTCTTAGTAAACTCCAAACTTATGTGCTAACTTGGCTTGTCATTTCTGGACTTATGATGTAATTAATTTTTTTTCCTGTTTTAAACCATAAAGCCCGTTAAATGTATTCAGGAGCTGACTGATGGAACATGCAGGTAAAGGTTGGAATTGAAGGAGCAGAGGAATTTGGTGATTTTGAGGAGTGGTTCAATTACAGGCTTTCTAGAGCAGCTCCTGAAACTTGTGCCAAGTTTCTCGGAAGTTTTGTAGCTGATAAAACCGATTCACAGTTCACAAAAGGTGGAAAATGGCTTGTTTGGAAGTTTGAGGTGCCTACCAAATATTCTTATTAGATAAACTATAGGCATAGATTACCTATGCATGCAACCATACAGCACTAGCTCATTCTGTAACTATATGCTATGCTGGTTTTAATTTTTAAATGTTGTCATGTCATGAATATATTAAAAAATGACTATACTATTAGTCTGGCTCACACCTTCATTTATTTGAATGGATTGCATAACTTAAAGCATACAGATATGCTCTAAATTATATATTTTAAGATATTCCAACTATTCCATACACTAATTGCAGGGTTGTCCACATCACAGGGAGGCCGCTCTCTTGCTGATTACATGTCAGATCAAAACTTCCCTTCAAACTTAGAGCCTATAATATTTGGACGTGTCTTGCAAGGTGTTGACTCTTCTGAACGAAATGCATTGATGATCAAGCAAATAATGCGCCAAATCATTACTTCTCTTAAGAAAATTCATGACATAGGCATCATTCACAGGGATGTTAAGCCTGCCAACTTGGTGATTACCAAACGGGGGAAGATTAAACTCATTGATTTTGGTGCAGCAACAGACCTTAGAATTGGAAAGAACTATGTTCCCAATCGTACCCCTTTGGATCGTGACTACTGTCCCCCCGAACTATATGTGCTACCAGAAGAAACACAAAATCTTCCACCGGAGCCAATTGCAGCTTTCCTTTCACCAATCTTGTGGCAGGTTTCATTTCTATAATTTATTGAAGTAGCCAAAATTAAGTTTCTTCTGTAAGGGTGTTACTTTGTCAGCTTTAGTAAACCTAAATGATGCTGGCTTAAACAATTGTTGAATTTCGTTAAAGCATTATATAGGCCATAATATTTTCCAAAAATCATGTATAATTCTTTGGAAAATTTCAATATAGGAACTTAGTTGAGGCACTTCTGCTTTAGGAATGTTAACTACCTAAAATGAATGTTTCAAGTCAAGAACACATTGACTTAATTAAGACTCTTGTGGAAGTTATAAAGTTGACCCAGTAAGAAAGTCTACATGAAGGGGGATGAGAAATTGTAGATTTGAATTCTTCCTATTAACAAATCTAACACATTAACAACTAACATTTGCTTTTTAAAAAAAATAAAAATTAAGTACTCTTGTGGCTGTTGGGAATATCTTCGCTGGGATTTCTATTGCTCCAAGCTTGAGTTTTTCATTTTCCTATAGTTTTTGAATCAGTTAGATTTTCCAGATTGCGTCATGACTGAAGTCAGTTAGTAATTAATCTTCATGGAGTCATTTTATTCAACTAAAGACAATTTTCAATGTGCGTGCATAATCCATTTGGTCCTCTTCACTGTTTGTTTTCGCAGTTAAATAGTCCTGATCTGTTTGATATGTATTCTGCTGGGATTGTACTTCTGCAAATGGCAATTCCAACCTTAAGGTCTCCAGCTGCCTTGAAGAATTTCAATTTGGAGATAAGAACATGTGAATATGATTTGAACAAATGGAGAGTGTCTACTCGCATGAGGTCTGACTTCCAAATTCTTGATAGTGACTCTAGTAGAGGATGGGACTTAGCAACAAAGCTTATCTCAAAGAGAGGTTCCCAAAGTAGAGGACGTTTATCTGCTGCTGCTGCTTTGAGGCATCCTTATTTCCTTCTGGGTGGGGATCAGGTAGCCGTAGTCCTTTCAAAATTAAGCTTAAGCACAAAGTGAGCTACATAGAAATGCTATGTAAGTATAATTGTCTCATTTTCTGATTTTTTTTTCATTTTTTACACTTGGTTGATATTTTCCTTGGCTCCTGAAAATGTGTCTACAATTGTATGATATGATTGGATTTGAATATGAGGCCAATGCAGTTGGATGAAATTGAATCATTTGTGCAAGCAACTTGCACTTTAGATGATTGTCTTTTGCACCTAAAGGTGTTGGGATAATTATAATAGTTTGTAGAAGGTGCACGTTAGTTAGAATAGAGGGGGTTTGTGGGTCAAAAAAATAGGAGGATTTCAGGGAAGTGGCTATTGGATCGGTATCATTTGTAAACTGAACAATTGTTCTTTGTAAAGGAGAGGCCTGTAGAGGAGAAAACTATCTCCTTTGTTAAGTTCTTTTGCAATCATGATACAATCTTTTTTCTGTTCTCTATTTTTTAATCTGTCGTCTTAACAAAACGTGTGTGATTAAATATATTCATTCAAAAAAGTAGTGTTGCGTCTAAGATAACATAACCTGTCTCTATTGGCCTATGATTACTAATTTACTGATAAGCGATGGAATAGTATACCTATTCGTTTTTTCTCTTTTGATGAGTAAGAACCATATCACTGACAATTGAAGCTCTCTTTGGCAATGTTATTAAAAAAAAGGTTTTCTTCAGGATTTGAGGGGGAGCTTGTATGATATGGATATAATGGCAACCATATAAAGGCCAAAAATTCCAAGAGTTTTTTCCATTTTTTCTAGCTTAAGCCAGAGAATCTACAGAAAGATATGACAGGAAACTTTCTTTCAGTAATATTATACAGAAGGAAAAAACTATGCTTGTTACCTTGCCAGTTACCGGTCTAAATTTATACCTTCACTGTTATCTGTCAGTAGCTTATTCAAAGTAAAAGGAGTATTCAGTGATTTACAAAAGCTTAATAAGACTTCTCTCATGATTTCTTTCTTCAAGACTAAAGAGGTAAATTGTCAGAGCTTGGCAGGACAAGACCACTAATGCCAAGGGGCTAGACACAAAATAGAACTAAAGGAAGTCACAATATATTGGCTATAATACTGATAAGTAAGGATTTATTTATTCCATGAAATTTATTACTTTCAATACTGGATCGTTTATGCAATTTCATTCGACACTTGCGTTCAACTAGTGCTCTTGTACGAAATCTTGCTTCTCTGTATTATACTCTAAAACTTGTTTTGCTTTTAACATAAGAACGGTTATGAACACCTTCGATGCTAACATATGTATTTTACCAATTGCCTTATAATGTTACAAATGTTTGTATATTCTTAACAATAAACATTAAAGAATGCTGTAGAATGATTCGAGTTTAAGATGGTGCTCTGCTGACCTTGCATGACCATAATGTCACAACATACAAATTAAACACATTGTTGACATTAATACAAATAAAATGCTATATGGTGAATCAGGTATTTATCGATGCATGGTTTTATATGACCATTGCATTACAATTGAAAACTTTCCACATATGGCATTACAGTTCGTCATGATATAGTATTTCCTCTAACATTTTTTTCTTCTTACAACCCCAACTGCATTTGGTGTTGCACAAGGAATTGAACAGTGTAAGCCTTGAGGACTGAAGTTGTATAATCTTTGAGGTAGAAGGAGATTTTGAGAGAACAATTGCATACCCATCATCCATGTTATCGGTTCCATCAGGAAAAAATTGCCACAAAAGGCTTCCAGCCCCACTCCCTCCTTTCTTTGTGGAGTTTAGAATGGTATTGTACACAGTGCTTATAAGTGTGTCTCTATATGATGAATTGTAGCCAGGGTCTTTGGAAGATACACCAAACTCACCAAAAACAACTGGCATTCCAAGATATTTTTCAGCATCCTCTATGTGGGCTTCCATCCATGATTTTACAAATGGGAGATGAGTATCAGCAATTTGTTGTGAAATCCTTCAACCAGGTAATTGATTAAGTTAAAAATGTACTATATGTGTGACAAAATACATTATCACTAAAAAAGATATTAGTGTTTGTAACACCAGACAAATGTGCACATGCATAAGAATGTAATATTGATATGAACAGTTTGCATAGGAAATTAATTTAAATGCAGTGAAGTGTAGAGATTTTATATTGTCATCCAATTATAAGATGTCATGTATGATAAGTTTGTTAATTTTTATAATAATTTGATTTTTTATTAGTTGATAGTGTACAAATCTTTATACTAACAAATGACAATACATGAAAGTAAACTCTTTTCAATAAATAGTTGGCAGAAGTCAGTTTTATTACAACTTCACATTTTTAATAAAACAATAACATTGATGAACAGACTTACCAAGAGTCAGCATATATATGAACAGAAGCGAAGTCCACACCAAGAACCAGGTGGTTCCTGATAAAATCAGTTCCAACCTGTGTAGCATATGAATTGGGATTGAACTGAGTTCTTTGAGGTGTTGATGGGCCATAAAATCCTTCTAGTCCAACCTCCACCAAGTGTTTTGGATCAATTTTCTTCACATGGAATGCCATTTCTTGTATCCAATCCTAAGATACGTATTCGTCAAGTAAGTAACTCAGTTTAGTGCACCATGTGACATCATGGTAAGAACTCAATACTTGAATGCAGCTAGTTCAGTGTGAAGTTATTGTATTAGCCAGAAGTAGTTTTCGAGGGACAAACACAAACCTGTAACTTGTCACCTGTGGGATCCGAAGTGCATCGAGGCTCATTCATCAATTCCCAAGCAAAAATTGTCGGATCTTCCTTGTAAGTGATGTTCGTGAATGTGTTAACTCTATTGAGCACAGTCTACACAGTGAAAATAGTATGGGAACCAACTTAGTATTCAGAAATTAATAAAAAAGAAAATAATGACATAGAATAAAGCAGCAGTCCACATTAAGATGTAATTCCTAGTTAGTTTTAATGCTCGTGTCCAAATGAAAGTAACCAATTGTGGTTTTGATTTTTGCATTTATCCAAAGGAACTTGCCTTAACATGAGCCTTGTAGTAGCTTCTAAGAGTAGGATGTGAGAAGAAGTCATCATCAGAGGTCAAGTTAAGGCCAGCAGCATTGCCCCATTTCACATATTGTGCTTTGCCTCCATATGCCTCCCAGTTGTTGGTCAATGATAATATAAGCCTGATTTTGTATTTCTTTGCTTCACTAACCACAAAGTCCAGGGCCTGTTGCTCCAATAGTAAAATGAAATTAGCAACACTGATGACTGATAACTTGAATGTTTGATTGTGTCGTAATCTGATTTAAATTACCATAGTAAAGCTTACACAAGCAAACAGTTCATCGGGGTTGGGGTCTAACCCATTTAACATGCTTCAATCAAAAGTAGCAAACACTTGATAATACTACAGAAGTTAACACTATAATGCTTTGTGTAGTTATATATATAAATGATATTCTACTTTGCAAACTTTAAATACCAAGTTAACGTAGTATTACATAAAATTTTTTTAATTATTGATATATTAAAGAATTTTGTGTTGAATCTCTATAAGTTTTTTCATTAGTGTTGAATTTTTAATATGTTATGTTATTTGAAAACTTAAGAAACTCAATTTATAAAATATTTTAAAACTGTTTAAAGTTTTATTTAAAATACTTGAAGAATACAAAAAAAAATAAAAATTGATTGAGAATTATCCAAAACTGCATATTTAAGCCTACGTAAATAAGGCAATAGTAAAGGAGCACCTTGAAGACTTGTTCATCATAAACTGATGGGGATTTCTGTAGGGCCCGCCACTGGCCATCATTGAAGGCCCAAGTTCTACAAACTGTCATGCCCACTGAGGAAGCTTGTTGGAACACCTCAGTGACCTTTCCTCTGGTGGAATCATCTGCTGCAAATACCATCAACCAGTATGTGTTGAATCCATTTACATAGAAAGGTTTGTCATTCACCACAAATTGGTTTCCTCTCTTTTGCACCATCTGCCAATCATCATCTTCCATGAACCCCATTTCACTACAAACATCAAATTGTGCAAGTTCTTAAGGTTGTAAAACAAATACATGGATTGGTGACACAACTAGAGGTGAAAGGGATTTCAAATACATACCCATGCATTGAGATAGAATTTTCCATTTCATTTTGGCTTTCCTTGAGTGCTTCCTCATCCTTCATAGTACCACCAAGTGCATTTGAAGTTACCTTTTTAGTAAGCGTCAAAAGAAGAATCACAGAAATAATGCGTACTCCAAATCTCTCCATTGAGCTTGGTCACCTAGCCACGGTGTCTAAATGCTCGATTGGATCATATTATATATGTGAACATCTTAAGTTTTCTTCCATAGAAATGTATCAAATACAGAAGAGTAGTGTGAAAGTGGAGATCATGTTTCTCCTCTATCTTTGAAGCAAAGAAATTAATTCTGTATTCCATTGTTGAGCAGTGGATCGACAAGGTAATTAAAGGGTAGGAGTAAAGTTGCATAAACTTCATGCTTCACCTCTAAATCTTTAAGGTAAGTTCCAGTGGGTTCCACCGTTCCACTAATTAGACTGTGGTATACAGAGGGGCTTTGATAGATTTGAACTAGTTTCTTTCAGCATTACAGGAATCATGTTACGATTATCAAATATTAAATTATAGATTAAACGTATACATAGGATAATCTAGTACAATACCCTCAACCAATTCTAGTTGTGATGTCTCCATCACATAAATTTAGGGATGAACTTCATGATAAGAATTAGTCCAGTCAAGAATATAAATGACCATATTGTGTGATGTGTCTTCCTTGCTAAAAACTGCTTGGAGGAGGAGGAGGATGTTGTTTCTTTGTAACTTGTAAGAGTAGAATAGTAGGATTAAGGAAAAGAGGAAAGTGGAGATGAGATATATAACAGAAGGGTCGGTTTGAATTGGCACTCTTAACTGTAATACTAATATTAGTGTTATGTGAGGCTTATACTTAACCACTACCTCTGAAAATTGTCTCTTCGTCTAGAGTCAGCCACATTCTATTCGTGGCAACTATTAGATAATTACATTAAAGGATAATTATAACAATTCTTTTAGGTGAATTTTAAAGTATTAATGGGTAAATTCAACATACAAACTTATTATATATATAAAAAATAACTAATTATCAATGTAAAAGTTTGTTATGCTGACAGTGTATAAGTGTTTTTCTCTCTATTATACTCTCTCCGCCACATTTTGTTTTGCGTTTTGAAAAATAAGTGTTTTATTTTAGTTACCATTTTATGATATTAATGAAATATTTTCTATTTTATTTTTAACCATTTATTATGAAGTGAGAAAATAAAATAAAGTATAGATAAGAGATAACCTAATTAATGTAAAAGACTACTCTCTTAAAGAATGAATTTAATTTATATACACTGTTAGTGTAAAAGATTTTTATACTAACATTCAATCATGACTTTCTATTTATGTGACTTTTAAAGTAGTAATGAGTAAAGTCAACAAATTTACCATGAATAAATGGTTATGATTGAATGTCAGTGTAAAAATCTTTATACTAACAGTGAATACCAATTAATCTCTTAAAGAATTGCATAATATATTTTATAATAGGTAACCTAAGAAAGAATCCACTTACCCTAAGAGTAAGTTTAAGATATCTACTCTTTATTTTGACCCTTCATTTTCTTGAAATCTAATGGAAAATCTTAGTTATTCATTACAATAATTAGATTTCAAGAAAATGAATAGTTAGATGAAGAGTAACTCCTTCCTATCGAACATATTAATTATATTTTTTAATTTTTATGCCAAAAATTTAATGTAATGCAAAACATTATTTGTGTCCGTGCTTCCTTGACACAAGCCTATACTACGTGATAAATTTAGAGATGTTTATGGATCCAGATCGATCATTGAATCTAAACTGATCCAATTAGATCTATGAATTGATCTAGACTTAATTGGATTAGATCTAATCCAATTTGATTAAATCTGACTATAGACAGATTGAATTACGAATTTGAACTTTGAAAATTTATAGACATGTGGATTGATCCATTCAATTTAAAGTTTAATATTTTTATTTATATATTTATATATATTTTAAAAAGCGTGTAAATAGAAATTGAAAATACAATTTAAAGTTTAAATATTATTTACTTTAAAGTTGAGAAATGAGTGCGGTAATGGAGAATAAGAGTTATTAAATTTTATTATTTTTACCTTTTTAAGATTTACATTTTATCATTAAACTACTTTTATATGTAATATTACTAATATGTTATATTGAAGAAACAATGTATGTCTTAATATTTCATTTACAATTTTTATATTTCCTATTTTATTTTCTATATTTTATAGAAAACAAAATAAATCTAAAAAAATTTCTTTATAATATATTAATCTAATTTGATGCGTTTTTAATTGGATTGAATAGAATCAGTTCGCTAAATTATTTTTTGCAGATCTGACATAATCCAATTTGATTAATTTGATCAAATCAGATTTCATTTTACCCTAAATCCGATCCAATCCATGAACACCCCTAGATAAATTTTTAAAATGAATGAAAGGTTCCTTTCTTGAAAATGTGTGTTTGTTGTTATAACGTGTAAGTCTTAAAATTTGTATTTTCTTAGGTTTATATAAGTTTTTTGTCCCTAAAATTTCACAAAAAAAAATCACTTTTGATTCTTGAAATTCAAAAAATTTTTTAGTCTCTGAAATTAATTTGTTTTTTGTATTAACATTGTCAATTTATAAGTTCCGATGTATTTGGCTATCTTGGATGTGAAATTAAAGGTTGAGGATATTAGGGTTGAAGAAGGAAGTGATTCACAAGTACAAAAATGTATTTCTTGTTAGTAATTTTTTAATAGCATTAACTGGAGAAGAATGATTAAGTGAATCAGAGACTACATTTTTTTTTTAAATTTTAAAGATTAAAAACAATTTTTTTATGAAACTTTAGGGAAAATAATTTATTTAAACTTTTTTTTATATAAAAATATATGTTCTTTCATACACGTGATTCATGAAAAGATAAGGTAAGAAAGGTTAGATTTTTTCTTTTTTAAAGGAGAAAGGTTTGATCCTATATGCATAAAAGATATATTTTTTTACTAAAAATTATGATGAAATTTGAATTTTCACTATGAAGTTAATTATAAGACTAATTAGCATAATAACAAAAGTCATATGATGGTAGAATGTGATAGGGCAATTATCAACCAACATTTATTGATACAAAATGAGATGTAACTAACTATGCACTAAAGTTGTGTGATGTGATCATGTGACTTTTCACTAAAAATATCAAAGTTATTTTTATAAAAAAAAAATACCAAATACTCTAGAAATAGAATTAATCGACATGTAGCAAAATATAATCGAAACATAAAAATCACTATATTAAATCATTTCCTTTCTTTTCTTGTATGTAGAGAGAAATTAATAAAACTATTTATGTGTGCAAACCATGTGAGAGAACTTCATTGTATCCTGAAGGGGATTCTATAGTACATCTTATTGCATTCAATTTCTATAGAGATTAATGTGGGATGAATGGCCCCTATAGGATAGTGTTTTGTAATTTCTGTGATTAAACACGTCTTAGAGAATTGCGTTTTTTTTTTTTTAAATTTTTTCTTTCTCTATCATTGTCAATGATTTTTTCTCTGGTAATTCTTTATTGTTGTGAAATCCTTGCCAACTATATGTGTAATATCTCAAATTTATATATATTATTTACACAATAAATTCTCTTAATAATTATTTAAATTATCATTATCTATATTCTTAAATATTGAGATATAAAATTTTCATTATAATACAATCAATCTAACATCATACACATTTTCATGTATTCAAAATATCAATATAAACTTGAAAGCTAACTTAAATATGTCTCCCTTTCTCTCATTGATATGGTGATATTCTAATCTCAAAACATCTTGGCTTCATATAATTGATCTTTCCCCTATCATATTAAGAAACACAATAATTCTTAATGATAAAGTCGTTCGGTTATTTGTAATCCATGTGCAATCTCACCCTATTCCTTTTCTAGATATATTGTTGCTCCCCTGCAACATTTAGAATTTCATTTCTGGCTCTATCCCAAGGAAATCTCCCACTCACTCCTTTAACTCAACCAATTTGACTATTGTCAAGTAATAAGGAATTATATATTCTTACCCCATGTCCAAAACCAAATCTTTGACAAACTCTACTTCTAACTCTCTATGCAATTCTAGTACTTCCTCTAGAACCATTTTGGAAAAACCTTAATCTAACCTACCTCTCATAATCCAAATCAACTTGACTTCCAAAGCTAAAGGAAAAACAAACACCAAGCTCCCTCTTCGAAACCAAATGACATTGATTGAGTAGACACACAATCCAGTAATCTAGCATTAAGGAAAACTAAGACATGACGAGCAAAATATATTAGAATGTGATCGATAGATAACCAATCCATTCCTAGGGTTATATCCATGTTCATCAAAACTAACACATTAAGCTAAATATTGATCTTACATCTTCTCAACCTAATATTTTACCATCTATGATCTTATATCTTTCTCATTTCCTATCTCATGAAAATGAACTCATAGCATTACAATTTGGAAAATAATAACAAACAATCTACGGGAATAATCTTACAAGAAGTTGATGTTTTGAAGAAAATTGATTACAATGGAATTATGAGGGTGTCTCTCACAATTCTATCACAAATCATTTTCTTCCAAACAATTCCATCTTGCTCGAACATAAAAGGAATTAAAAGAAACACTTCACACATACAAGCAATTACAATATACATACCATAAACACTAAAACTCATCATTCATAATCATTTCAACTCATCACAATAGAATTTTAAGAATGAAAAGAATCTCATGTCATTAGATTAGTAGGTTATTCGAAAATAAACTACCTATTATACATTACTACCAATACCCTTTTTAGTTTTTAACATTATCACACATCATTCCATTTTTTTATCCCATGTGATACAAAATAAGTCACATAACTCAAGTTATATTATATTTTCATACCTTCCAAACATACATCAATCTCATATACGTAATGAAAGGCATAACAAACTTATTTACTGCAAGTCCGTGTATAGGAACGAACAATTCTGATACCATTATTATAACATCCCAAATTTATATATACATTTACACCATAAATTCTCTTAATAATTATATCTTGCTTTCGGAGAGTTTTGATTGACTTTTAAGGAGTTTTCAGAAATCTGTTTAGGAAGGGATGCAAATAGCAAGTCGAAACTCACTAAACTCACCTCACTCCCTTTTCTTCTTTTTTTTTTCTTTTCTTTCCCCTTTCTTCTTCTTCGATTTTCTTTCTTCTCTGCCGCTTCAATTTTCTATCTCACTGTTTTCTTCTGTGCTTTGCATAGTTAGCTTTCGATTGACTGATTTCGACGTTGTCTCTTCCATAGCTCTTGTTGCTAAGTTATCTCTATTATAAGTAAGTTTGATCTTGAATTAAAGAATTTTTTTCTTATCGTTTTCAATCCTATCATTCCCGTTAAAAAGGACATTTCTTTGAAAATCTTGATATATAAGATTCTTATTTAATTTTGAATTTTTGTCAGGTTCTTATGAAATTTCTTCAGGTGAATTTCTCTATTTTCTTTTGAGTTAGCTTTGAAAAGGATAAATAGTTAAGAGAAGCTTTTGGTTAGTTTTAACTTTGAAAAATTATGATTTAAGAGTATTAAGGTTGTTAGTAGTGATTGATTTAACTTTTGAACTGCTTTTGAATGTTATGTGAAATTTGTTATTGTGGTAATTGATGAGTAATATTGGTTGAATTGATTTTCTGTAACGAAAATTAAATTTATTGGAATGACAGTGTATTTATTTGAAATTATGGTGTAATACATATGATTGAAATGCATAATGAGGATATATTTATTCATGTTGTTGGTTGCGGACGGTTACAGTTGGGTAACTTAGCCTTTGATGATATGTTTGGTGGGTTACATTGATGTTAGAGACACAGCTGGGGGTCTATGTAATCCAGAGTATCAGATATGCAAAGAGATATTTCTGTAATTTATATTGTGGTCCTAGTACAAGATATGCAACGGGTGCCTAAAGGACATACTCAAATAACAACTGTGTGTCACAGGGTGTCAGGTAGACACTAGACATCAGTTTGTATTGTTAGATGAGTATTTCTTAGACTTAAATTGGTGGTAACACAAGCATCTTCGACGCTTGTCGCCATTTGGAAGGAGTCTTAAGTTGTCTCGGTATCCGAACTTAATGTAGACCTCCTGGAATGTATCAAGTTTGAACATGCTACGGGGTGAAGTGTTTTTATTAAGGGAAATATAAGTATGATTGATTTGATTGATGATATTGTGATATTTAAGTTTGCTATATTATGAATTTTATGTATTATTATGCTTACCCTTGCAATATTTGTGTATTCTGTATGATTATGATGATTGTGCTTTGCATGAGAGTAGATACCAGTGATGGCGGTGGAAATCAGAATTAGTAAGATTGACAATGGATTAGCGGTAGTAGCGGAGTTACTTGTTTTGTGTTTGAAATAGTTTATGTATTAGAGTATGTCTATATATATAAATTAGAGTTTTCAAATTGCTAAATGTATGGATTGACTGAAGTTATGTTATATATTTGAGTTATGTAATAATTAAGTTTTAATGGAGAATTGACATGTTATATATATGTTTTAAATGAGTTATGTTTTAGCATATTTTGGTAGGAAAAGGACATAAAATGTTTTATGTAAATAGTATGTTATGATTTTGGTAAATAAGTTGTAGTATGTGTGTGTATAATTTGATTGTATGAAATAGGTTTAAGTAGAGAGTATTAAATGGTTAAATATTATTAGTATGTTTTGTATTATTAATTTGGGATGCTACAATATGCCCAATATTAGTACACCATCTTTGTAACAAATAAAAGTGAAATGTGCAACTTAATTATAAAGCAAATAAAATGTTTATGTATTTAAAATAAGATTAAAGACAAGCGTATTTTATCACAACAACCATAATAATAGATTTAACTCTAGATACATATGCAAAGGATTATTATGGTAATAGAGAATTAGTAATAAATAATAATAATAATAATAATAATAATAATAATAATAATATACTTAAGTCTAGATTAAGTCTAGATAACATATTCAAATCTATTATCAAATAAAGAATTTTTTTCATACAAAAATAATCAATAATAGACAATTTTCTTATTTAAAAGGACCTCAGAAACATTTTGTGGAAGAGTTTCCTATTTCATTACAAGTAATAAGGAACTCACTCATTCATATAATTTAAAAAATGTTCATACTGATCCTACTCGTTGTGAATAGGATTGCTTCCATAAACACTCACAATCTAGACAAAAAATATTATTTAAACATTGCATCATTACTTATTAAAACAAATTAACAATGTTTGAATCTATTTTCATTGCTATTTTTGAAAAACATAAAATCCTTTACAAACTGTGAAGGATGCATTCCATCATAAACAACAAAAAATAATAAACATATTAAAATATATCTTTCATTGTTTGTCATGAGTATAATATCTCACTTTGAAAAGAATTTAGTTTCTCCCTTATAGTAAGACATTGAATATTTGTCACCATAAGTAATTTATTATTTGTGATATATGTAAAATCCTCCCTAAGTTGTGATGAGTTTTTTCATCACATATGATAAGATGGATTACTTTTCAATTTTTCATTCTCACAAATTAAGTAATAAATAGTTATTTTCTATTCAAATATGTAAATAACAAAAAAAATTAAAATAAAATATAATAATAATTACAAAGTTAAATAACATTCAAAGTTTAGCTAAAAATTGAAACTCTAAATAATTAGTGAAGGTCTCATAGTATTTTAGGGGTGTTTGAAGTTATGAAGTTACATTTCTGGCATTACATCTTTAGAAATATTATAGTAGGAATGCTATTCTTAGACATATTTAAAAATGTGTTTAGTTAGTTTTTAATATTTCTGTAAATATTTTAAACTTAAAAAAAAAATTGAAAGATGTAGCGAGAGTAAGTAACTTTTTACATTTCCACGAGAATGTAATTCTTCCTTCCCTTAGCATGGAAATAAAATCTTTTTAGTTATAGATATATAACTTTTTTAGAATAAAAGATATACAATAATATTTTGGGATGACCTTGTGACAAACAAGAATAAATATTTTCAATATTTCCGCATTCCATAAATGTAAAAATATTTTGTAAAATAAATGTCTCTCTAATATACTATCAATAACAATAAATGTAAAAAACATGTGAAAAGATACAAGGAAACAAATCATAGTATTGAGCACACAATTAATCCTCTCTTTTTAATGGTAGCACACAATTAATCCTAAAATGTAAAAAAGAGAGGGGGAAAAAAAAGTATTAACTTAATTGAAACAATTCCGGGAAATTGGTATAATAAAGTTGAGCATTTCGACATATTGATCAAATAGGAATTTGGGTTATTACTTTGTATCATGCATTTCATGAAGTTAATATGGTTGTTAACTATCTTCATCCAACTACGCATAATTAGCCTTTTGAGATTGTTAATCCTTCAGAATCCATCACTTGATATTAGACCTTGATCATACGTGATATTATTATAGGAGGATCTCACCTCGAATTTTGAATATGTAGTTTTCTTTTCTTAGACTTTTAGTCCTCTTCAATACAAAAAAATGTCACGGAATATACATTTCAGATAGAAGAAAATTTTCTTAGAAGATAAAATACATATTCAACAACCTTAGTAAATACTAATTGATATCTCAAATGCTAGTAAAATTAAATAAAAGTATTATAATGAAAATATTAAAATAAAACTATCTACCCAATTACTAGTTACTTGCTTTTCTTTCGTACCTGATCAATATCAATTTTAAATCAATGAACTCAACGCTAATAAACATATATAAAATAAGAGATCACTAATAACATTTTATATACCATAGAAAAAAAGATAAAAGAGGATGTTCTATCATTATATATTATTGATATATTTTCTTCAATAGCAAAGTTTAACCAATTTTGTTGAGTGAGTGAAATAAGTATGTATCATACAAATAAAATTTATTGTAAGACTCTTACATTATATGCATAACTATTATATTAAATATTATTTTTATATTCTTTAAGAAAGTGTTAATGTAAGATTTTTTAGAGGTACTAATGTGACATTTTTAAATATACTGAGAGTACAAATGTATACAATGAATACATAAAAAAAAAAAAAATTATATATAATGTAAAAAAAAGAGGAAAGTATTAGGAATTTCACTAAACATGAGGGAAGTGTATGCCTAATTCACTTCAATTCCTAAGATATTTAGGTTTATAAAAAAGATACTAATATATTTAAATTTAAATTATCTCATATGGTATTGCTCATGTGTGTAAACCTCAAGAGTTGGGGGTGCATGATTAAAACCCAACCAATTTTTTTTTAACAATTCATCTCAAACTTGAATTTATATATCCTTTAAATGCTTCAAAGGCTTTGATCTAATCACTCTCCGTTCCTGAGATTCAAACGCATAAATACCATTATTTGAGATAATTTGGATTTAAGCAAAAAGGAACGTACTATCTAGTACTTGACTTGACAATCTTAAATGCCTACATGTTGGCACAAAAAATTGGCATTCTTCTGTAGTTTTTTAAATTTGGGATTCGTGATATAGCAAAATATACAAAGCTAATTACAGTCAGAAATTGGAGGCAATCCTGATTCACATATAAAAGGAAAGAAAAATAGTTTAAGTATGTCATAAGTTTTCTTGACACCAAGCATATTGTAATTTACAATTAGTTATTGCCTATTACTAAAGAATCATTCAGAATAATGTTTAATAACTTTGTCTTATTTACCTGTAAATTGTGATAATATCCTGGTGATAAACCTGTCCTCAAAGTAATAACAATTTCTATATCTTAATTGATATTTTAAATTTTTTTTAAAATTTAATTAGTATGTATTATTATTGTAAAAAATTTTACACACATTTAATTACAATTTTTTGTTTAAAATGAGTTTATTTAATTATAATCCTTGATGATAAATTTATTAATATAATTAAATATTAATATAAAAATCTTTTACTGTGTAAGTTCTAACCCACAAGTACATATTTATGACAGAGTGTAAATTGAGGATTAAATTTGTCCCAATGAACTGTCTCGCGACGAATTAGTCTAACAAAAACGGATATTGGCCAGTTGCCCGGAAAAAGCCGTGTGTTCCCATAAACAGTGACATCTTAAAAGCCGTGGAAATGAATGTTTAGCAGATCGGATATACCCACCAAAGTAACAGAATGGATATACTATAAACGATTTTTACCATTGATATTTAATTTAATTATAATTTTTTATTTATGTGAATTTTAAAGTAATAAGGAAAAATAAATCTACGATGAATAAAATGGTTGTGAGTCAATGTCAGTATAAAGATCTTTTACACTAACCGTGTACCAATTAAACTCTTAACAAAATTAATATCCTACAAAAATATTAAATACTTGATTGGTTTTATTTTATTTTAGTTTTTAAAAAGAGTTTTTTAACTTTTCTCTAAAGAGAAATAAAATTTATTTGATAAGCGTTATTTAAAAATTATTTTGAATATTTAAAAATAAAAAAATTATTTATATTTATTGAAATGACATTAATGAAAAGTAAAAAATAACATATTTTTATTATATTTTATGTTTGTTTGTTAACAGTTTTATAAAACTATTTCTAATATTTTAGTATTTAAAAAATTAAAAATTTGTTTGGTTATTGTTTTCTTAAAATAGGTTTCAAAAACAGTTTTGTATTATTTTTTAATTTTCTATTTTTGTTTTGAAAACTCAAAATATAAAGAGAGTATGTTATTTTTTGTTTTTTATTAATAGTATTTTTGTAAATGTGAACAAGTTTTTTCATTTTTATATCTTCAAAACAGTTTTTAAATAACATTTAACAAAAGGTTTTATTTTCTCTTCTTTTAGAATATAGTTTTTTAAAACTATTTCTAAAAACTCTTTTAAAAAATAAAATTAAATCAATCAAGCCTTTGAGTTTTCAAAACAAAAACAAAAAAAACGGAAAAACAAAACTATTTAAAATTATTCCTGTCAATCAGATTTGTTTTTTAAAACTGTTTTAAGAAAACAATAATCTATTTTTTATTTTTTAAATACTAAAAAACTAAAAACAATTTTATAAAATTTTTGTCGAATAAAGATAAAAAAGAAAAAAACGTGAGACCATGGGATATGCCCATGCTCTACTCACAACCACTAAACAAAAAATCTTAGATGACAATAAAATTATAGTTAAGTGGTTTGATTCAATCCACGGTTAAAATAAATTAATTAGGTAAATATTTTTAAAATACACTAATTTAAGTAGATATTTTATAAAAGAAACTCAATTTAGTCAATCTCCCAATTCTTTCCTACTTAGGATTATTTTTTAATTTCTACGTTTTCAATATTTTATGATTTGTTTTCTTATTTGCTTACTTTCATTTCTTAATTTGCACATTCACCAAAATATAAATTCTTAATTTGCATGTTTTGTGATTTACTTCCTTGTTTATTCAGGATTGTTAATTACTATAAAGAGGCACAAACGTTTTCACAAATTAAGAGGACAAAAGAAACGATACATATCAAAGAAAATGTCGTGTGGGAAAAAGTTAGTATAAGATTGAAAAGAAGAACGAAGAGGAGGAGAACTAGAAGGAGTTAGAAGAAAATACAAAGACATTCTGAAAAAGATTTAGACAACAGAGATAAATCTACTAACAAGAGGTATGATTTTTAGTTTGACTTTTCTTTATATGCTAAAAAAATTTTGCTAAAATTACTCACCTCTATATTATTTATCTAAATAGTTTTTTTACTATTTTTGTCGAAAAATCAGTCAGGAAAATTAATTTCTCAATATGATTTTTTATCTAGAAAGTCTGTTTTTTTTCTAAATTTTTTTTTTTAGTCAATTTTATGAATTTTTTCAAATTAATTTTTTATTTATGTATATTGTTTTAAATCATAAATTTTAAAATTAAAATTTTTAAATTTTTTTAGTTAATTTATATTTTTTTATGTGTTTTATTTGTACATTGTGTGTATTTATTTGTTATTTTAATTTTTTTAAACACTTTATATTTATTTTTTAGTTTATATTTTTTAAGTTGATTTTTTTTAATTTGTTTTTATGTTTCTTTTTTATGACATTGTTTATTATTTTTTTATACTTGTATGAGTTAATTTTTTAAAATTTTTTTTATGTTTGTTTCATTTTTTTAAAAAATTTATTTTTAGATTTATTAAATAGATAAGTATTATATAATTTATACTGCAGGACTATTTCAATTTTCATAGTTTTTGTATCTCAAAACTTATATTTAACATTTAAACAAAATTAATATTTACAATTTTAAAAATAATATTTCTCATATCGAAAAATTATGTGCCTAAAAAATATACCAAAATAATTTAAAATATTAGATTTAAAAATCTTAATTTAAAAACTTTAAATTGAAAAATAAATTACAAAGTATTTAAAAAAATTAAAATAACAAAAAAGATACACAATATAAAAATAAAATATATAAAAAACAAAATAAAATATAAATTAACTAAAAAAATTTAAAATCATACTTTAGAAAAACATATATACATAAAAATAAATTAAAATATAATTAATTTAAAAAAAATTAAAATCATAATTTAGAAAAATACGTACATAAAAAATAAATTAAAAAATTTAAATAAATTAAAAAAAAATCTAAAAGAAATTCTATCAAAAATTAGTTCAACTTCTTATAAGCTTTTATATATATATATAAACATGTTAAGAAATAAAAAATAATAAAAGAAGTTATTTGAATAAATAACGTGAAAATTCGATCATTTTGAATTTTTTTTTATATATAAAAAGTACTCTTAGTTCACTTTTATATTCTATTATCTGTTTTTTAATGAAGATTATCTGGTATAATACTATATCTTAGAATCATGTAGTTACATATATTTCGATATAAAGCGCAAATATTGAAGGCCAGCATTATAATTCCAAATACTAGTCCATGATGTTTGGAAGTGTAAATTTTGTCAGCAAAACTGCAAATAAAATATAAAAATAGGTCCTCAACCTATCAGTGTAGCTCCATTGGATAAAAAACGACATTTAAATATTTAATTATCAGTTATAATTCAATAAACGTAGTAAAATATTTTCTAATTTAAATTAAATATTTTCAAAAATGTAAATAAATGTTATTAATGATAAAGTTTGTAATTAAGAATTCATTTATTTAAATTACGTAAGTTCTTAGAACTAATAAATTAAATATTATTTTGCAATGGATAAGTAATTTTTAATTAAATTTAAATAAATAGCAAATTATGCATGATTATTTTGAATCTATTTCTTGCTTGTGAATGACAGAGAAAAAAAACACCATGGTTTAAAAATATAAAATGGATTTTTACAAGTAATAATTTTGGATAATTTTTAATGTATGGTTACCAACTTATCATGAAGGCCATTGGTAAAAAAATCGTTTGAAATTTCATGAAAAATATAATTAACAAACAAATGATTTAAAGAACAACTCAATTATATACTTTCTTTTTAATCGTATTTAATAATGAGTCAATTACCATTCTTATACTTTAAAGTTATTAACATTAGCAGTCATATATTTTTTTTAAAAAATTGTCAAACAAATTAACATTGAACAATTTTATTGTTGTACAATTTAGTTTTTAAAATACTTTACATAACATCTTTAAATAGTTATACAAAGTGTCTTAAGATTCATGTTTAATCCTACAAAAATAATAAGAAACAATTCTCATAAATTAAAAAATTATATAAATATTTATTGTTTCATACCAAATAAATTATAATTCATGTTTCTCAATTTATTTAATTGTTGATAGTTTTTTTATTTTTAATTATTTATATTTTATTCTTTGTTTTATATTTTTATAACATTTGAAACTTTCATTAAAATATAGTTGTTGACTATTAAATTATTAACGTTAACTTTTTACATAATTTAATTAAATGACTTCTTTTGACAATTAGATGAAAAAATTTTCTTTTTTCATAAAACTAATAAAAAAATTTATTTATTTTTCTAGTAATTAGATTTTTTAGTCTACTTTTTTTTCTTTACTTATATGTCAATCTAAGAAGTTATTTAATCAAATTACTTGAAGGTCACAGTTAGTAATTTAACAATTAATAATTATTTTTTTAATGAATAATTCAAATCTTATCAAATTATAAAAGAAAAATAAAATATAAACAATTAAAAATAAATATACAAAATGTAAGTAATTGAATAGATTGATCAACATAAATTATAATTTTGCATTACATATAAAAAAAGCTTATCATTTTTAATATCTCATTCTTCTAACTTTGTTAATTAGACATTATTAATCCTTTTTCGTAATCTTCTCCTTGTGTTGATTACTAGTACCCATGCAAATATCTTATATATAAAAATCTATGTATTTTTACTATCTTTCATTTCACTAACTACCATTGTTTTGTCTTCTTAATTTTGTATCTGTTTTGATTTAAAATAGTCTTATATTATAATTTAAATATTTATAGTGTCATATATAAATATTTATTCTTAGACTAAAATTTATTTTTAATTATAATTATTTTACAAGACTGAACCGACAATTCCTGTAAGATTTGTGTTTTTGGACAGTTAAAGTTGAGGTTTAAGACAAGAGGACAGTGAGAAATTTTGACACTATAAAACAAATAAGTTACAAACTTAAGAACTCATGGCAAAATAGAAGGCTAGCGGTGGAAATCCCATAATATTATAAAAATGAAAATATTAAATTACATAATAATCCATAATTAAACCAAATTCAACATGAAGAGCATATCAGCTTACATAGTATTGGTCTAACTTAACAATGATATCGAATTCGAAAATTCTTAATATACTACTAAGTTAAATCTTTCAAATATACATAGAATTTGTGTGTATGCGTATTTGGACGTGGGAGAATCAATTTAAAAGAATTTTGATATGTTTTGTTTTGTAGGAAAAGAATTCAAAATTAATTTGAAGTTAAAATAATTTTTGTGTTGAATAAAAATTTGATATTAAATTTTATTTTTAATTTATTTTTATGATAAAAATATTCAAACACAACTTGATGTGGAAATAAGATACTCCCATTATTACATGGCTTTTAGTAGTATAGTAATCCCCACCGACTACATATAGTTACCGCAAACAAAAAATAATTGCTATTGTGAGTAAAATATTCAGATTTCCTTATCCTCTGACTTCATCAATCATGCACCGTTTCAAAAGGAAATCCAAGTCCCACTTTGCGGTCCCTTCTCAGTTGTCAGTATAATCTTGTTCTTTGCATTGTGTCATCTCTACACACCAGACTTTCACTTTTGACATACAAACAACAGTTACTAATTTTCTATGGTAACCGATAACAACAATAATTTCCTAAAACCATAAAAGCTATTATGTTATAATTGGCACAATACTCAAGTGTTTCTAATTAAGGATTGCAATTCTGCCGAAATGAAATGAACTGCATGATGACAGTACCACACATACAAGTTGGTTTTATTTTCAACCTATTCCAAATAGACCTTAGATTGAGGTACATCACAATATAATGGTCTTATTATTGGAATTTGTAGAACATGATGCAGATTAATTGTCTTTTTTCATTGTTTTTTTCTTTCGAGAAAATGACTTGTTATTCATTGTCCACTGTATATTACTAGGCAACTATCAAAATCCACACGCACTTCACATCATAAAATCTAGAAATAATCACAATATTAACAGCTAATTAAATTCTAAATCATATGTAACTAAATTCTGCAGTGAAATTAGAGTTTAATTAATATTTAATTATAGTATAACAAAAATTTACACTCTTTCACACTTACGTATTAATTAATATGACGTCAACTATTAGTCAATAAAATTAACAAATCTATCATAAAGATTATAATTAAAATATTAGTATAAACTCTTTATTAACTAATTAAACTCTATGTAACAAAGTCATATTAATATTTTTATAAATTAAAAATCTCAATTGTATGTTCCATAAAACTTGATTAGTACTGGGAACACGTAATAACGTTGTAATAGTTTCTCCCTAAAAATTACGGTCAAGTTAATGAAACACAGTAAAAAAAGGACCCAGACTGAGGAGCACAGCAAGATACTCTGTATAAATAGATAAGGGATCTTGTGTTTCTCACTGCAGGTGAAGAAGTGAAAAAGTGCTGAAGTGAGCACAATGGAGAGAAGGATTCGCAATGGGATGGTGGTGGCTTTGGTGACCCTTTTGGTTTTCTCATGGACTTGTGCCACTGCTTTGTCGTCAGGGCCAACAAATCTCCTTGACCATGTGGAGCAATTCAGGAGGAATCTGCTTGCCAATGGCCTAGGTAGAACTCCTCCAATGGGGTATGTCTGTCATTTTTGTTCAGAATCACTAAGTTTCTTTTCTATGTAACAATGAGTGCTTGTTTTTCCCTTGTGCTGAGAGTTTTAGTTTCCCTCTTTGTCACTTATAACACTGCTCAACCGAGTTGTCGGTTTATGCTGTGAATAGTGCTAGCAAGAATCTTGAGAAAACACTCTTTTTCTTTTCTTCTTTTTTTTTCTCATACTTTACAAATAAGTACTTACAACTCACAACTACACATAGCTCATTCATGTCTAGTTCCAAACTTATCCATCAAAAGATTTATGATACTGAGATGTATTTTTAACACTACCTTTTGGTGCAGGTGGAACAGTTGGAATCATTTTACTTGTCAAATCAACGAAAAGATTATCAGAGAAACTGGTATTTGGTCATATATGTGTATGCTGTGCGTGTGTTATGTGAATTTTGTATTTATCTATCATTGTCAATGTTTGATTCTATATTTTAACTGTGTACATCCGAGAAACTAGCATTTGCTTTTATTATTCAGCAAAGATCCACTTGGTTGAGAATTTAGTCTGATTGTGAATTTTCTATATGGATTTACAGCTGATGCCCTTGTTTCTAGTGGTCTTTCCAAGCTTGGATATACATATGTCAATATAGGTGCATGAAACACCAACTTTTTAAGTCTCTTGATTATTTTTGTACATTTTATTTTGCAAAATGTCATAAGCACAAGCAGTTTACCTTAATCCTCAATTTTTTATTGCTGCAGATGATTGTTGGGCTGAATTAAATCGGGATGCTAAGGTAAGCTTCTTATGGTTTTTATATGCTTCATTGCATTTACTTTCTCTTACTGCTTACCTGAATGTTCTCTCTTCTCACATTCAATTAAAAAGAATTCTTCTAGCATGGTTAATTTGTTATAGGCTGTTGTTGTATTGTTATAGGGTAATTTGGTAGCAAAAAACTCAACCTTTCCTTCTGGAATCAAAGCTCTTGCAGACTATGTTCACAACAAGGGTCTTAAGCTTGGCATTTACTCAGATGCTGGGTACATATACTTAGCCAAACACCTAACCAAGTTAGCCCCATGTGCTTTTTTAACTCTTTTTAACTAAGCTCTAGGTTGGTCAATTCTGCAGGTATTATACTTGTAGCAAACTGATGCCTGGTTCACTTGGTCATGAGTTTCAAGATGCCAAGACTTTTGCATCATGGGTATGAAACATTGCGCTCATTTTCTTCATCTTTTTCGTTGGAACCACCATATTTAAGGCAATTGAACAAATGGTTTTGTTTTATTTACAGGGCATTGATTATTTGAAGTATGATAACTGTTTCAATGATGGTTCAAAACCAACTGATAGGTAGTTATAAGTATATTTTTTATTAGTTTTATATTTTATTTGGTTGACTTGACTATTTTAATATTACTTTGCCGTTGTATATAATCTTGAAAACTATGGTCTTCATATGAATAGATATCGTGTTATGACTCGGGCTTTAATGATGGCTGGCCGTCCAATCTTCTTCTCACTATGTGAATGGTAATCTTATTTCTATTTGTTTTTAATTTCTTCACCAATATTTTTTTTGTAAAAGAATTTCTTCACCAATTTTAAGACCTTCCCTCTAATCATGTGCTTTGTTTGTTAGGGGAGATTTGCACCCTGCTTTATGGGGTGTTAAAGTGGGAAATAGCTGGAGAACCACTGGTGACATTAATGATTCATGGGAAAGGTGAAGATTATATGCATCTCAGTTGTTGATACAAATGAAGAGAAAATATATTGCCACTATTATGTTTGTGTTGACGCTCCTATTCAAATAATAGCTTTTATCTAAAACATTCTTCATTTTCTTTTAATCAACTAAGACTTGGAAATTTTATTAGAGTGACCATAGACACACTTGAGTAGGCAATAGACACTCCCTAATTGGTCTTGAAATGCGAGCAAGCTGAGTATGTAGCTGTTCCCCAAAACCGAATTAATTTGGATTGTTAAGAAATGCTATGAAATTTGAATAAAGTAAATAAGAGAGACACAAAAGATATATTGGAGTGACAATAGACACTTCTTAATTGGTCTTGAAATGTGACCAACCAGGGTACGTAGTTGTTAACCAAAAGTGAATTACCATGGACTTGTAGCTAATATCGGTAACGATTATCTTTGGCAGCATGATTTCAAGGGCAGACATGAATGAAGTTTATGCTGAGTATGCAAGACCTGGTGGATGGAATGGTTAGAATTTCATTAACCTTGCGTTTTCTGAAATATATTTTATCCATGATATTCATTGAACATGTGAATTCAACAGATCCTGACATGCTTGAGGTGGGAAATGGAGGGATGACAAAAAATGAATATATTGTTCACTTCAGCTTGTGGGCCCTTTCCAAGGTACTATAATTTCTTCGTTTTCCAATATACTGATCTGTGCTAAAGCATGTAAAAGTTTTTTTTCCTCACGCCAAGGTTTATATTGCAGGCTCCTCTTCTTCTTGGCTGTGATGTTCGAAATATGACTACAGACATTATAGAGATCGTATCAAATAGGGAGGTTATTGCAGTTAACCAAGGTGATACATAATTATAGTCATTTTGTTGTTTCTTATGACAAAATAGTTACTGTATCAACAATGTAAAAAGTTTTTACATTGTGGTTCAATTAAAAAACTATTATATATGAAACTTCTTAAAAAGTCATAACTATCATGATTTTTTTTGGTTAACAGTCTTAAAACCTGGTAAACAGTTTAAAAACCTTTTACATTTATTAGTATCCTGTTGTTATTAATATTTATCTCATACAATGTCAGATTCACTTGGTGTACAAGGTAAAAAGGTTAGGATGGAAGGTGATCCTGAGGTAAATTGAATTTGGAATACAAGTCATGATTTTGTCTCCAATGTCGGATGAACAATACATGATGACACGTAACCTTTTTGGACAGATTTGGGCAGGTCCTCTTTCAGGATACAGGGTAGCTGTTGTCTTGCTTAATCGTGGCCCTTGGAGGATTAGCATAACAGCCACTTGGGATGACATTGGTATTCCACCGAAAACTGTTGTTAAAGCAAGGGACCTATGGGAGGTATTCATTCAATCACTTGTTTTCTAGTCTTGCATGCTATGCTTTTATCACAATCTTGTTGGATACTCGTGCTATAAAGAATGTGTTAATTCATGCAGCACAAGACATTGAACACAACCTTCGTGGATAAATTGACTGCCACAGTAGACCCACATGCCTGTAAAATGTACGTGCTGAAGCCAATTTCTTGAGTTCCGAACATTTTTGGATTGCAGCTTTTGGAGTCACTGATGTCAATATTTGCTTCTGTTGATAGAAGCTTGCTTCATTATTAAGTGTACCAGTTTAACGGAACCAGTGATTCAAATGAAATAAAATAAAGCTGTTGACATGCAAAATCATTTTAGTATTTTGCTTCCTTATATTCCAAAAGTCTTCTGTACTTGACACATGAAAAATATCTACTTTTTGGAGTATGCAAGAGTGAGGTAAAGGGCCAAGGATAAGGTAGTTTTTTTCTTTGCTATAAATATGATAGAAGTATTTCCTTCTTGCTTTAGCTTGATTGCTTTCATTTAATGAGATAGATGATGAGAAGATCCACATTGGATAAATTGATGAGAAATGAGATTTCTTTTTTTATTCCACTATGCCCATTCAGTCCAATCATGGATTTTAAGGTAAACAACATAATTATATCTATTCTTATTAATAAAGAAAATTTCTCATTTCTTTTACTTTTTAAAATATTTATTTTAATCTTATATCTATTTAAAAATTAAAAAATAAATTAATTTGTCAAAAAAGAAATATTTGAATTCATAATTTGTAACTCTCTAAATATAAATTTTTTACTAAATCAATCTTATAACAAAGATTATACTGCTATTTATAATTTATAATTTATAATATATATATATATATATATATATTATCTAAATTATTAATAAAGAAAATTCTCGTTTTCATATCACTTTTTCAAGTATATCTATTCTATCTCTGTATATATTCTACTCTTATAAAAGCTCCTGTTTTTTAAGTGTGGCTTAGTTTAAGAAAATATTTTTTATTTTTAATTTTTATTTAGTTTTAGGTGTGCTTGGGTGTTGTCTCCGTAGCACTTGAGATCACAGAGGGCATTGCTTTTAGCGCTCCTAATTTTTCGTGTCATCTTATTTCGTAAAGTCAAATTCAAAATGTAAAAATTGTGTTTGAATTGGAGTTTTATATTTTAGTTTAATTTTCGTAATACAAAGAAATGACATAAGAAATTTACGGGAAAGAAATGCACCGCGAGTCCACGACAAATTGTTACCAGGCTTGGGCCTCTCTGCCTTGCTTTATTTCTTGGGCTTATAGTGGCTTTTTTTGAGAATTTGAAGGGTTTTTTATTTAATACTGATTCATTTTTCATTCTCATTTATCAGTGAAAAAAGTACTAATATGTTTTTTTTTCAACAGTATCAGAAAAGGAATTATTCTCCATAGGTCAATGGGCTGTAGTCAACCACCTCACCTCGCATCCAACCAAGCTGGAGAAGAAAAAAAATTACACCACCGGCCATGCAAGAGGCCACACTTCCATTGGTTGGACGTGAGGTGAAGTGAGGTGGTTAACTGCAGTCCATTGGTTGTATGAGAGGTGAAGTAGTTGACCGTATTTTATTAGCTAATTATTGCATAGGAGTTGGTTGAATGCACCAATTAGAATGTACTACAAAGTTTTATGTGTTTTTATTAGTTGCATGTAAGATAAAAAAAATTGCTTCATATGTTTCTATTCTTTGCATGTAAGGTAGAAAAAAAATACAAAGTTTTATGTCCCTGATTGGTTGCATGTAATGTTAGGGTTAAATGTTGCATGCATGTTAAAATTTATATGTTAGGTTTTATAATTTTTTAGCTCAATGCATGTTTAATTGGTTTTATAATTTGTTTTATAATTTAAACTTGTTTGTTAAATAAATTATTGAATATTAAATTTATATAATTGAATTTATTTTTAAAATATAACTTTTTTGTATTTTAAAAATTTATAAATGTGTTATTAAATAATTGAATTTATTTAATAAATTTATAATTGAATATATAATTATTAAAATTATTAAAACTAAATATTATTATCCGTTAAAGTATATGAAATTTATTTAATTTATAAAATTATATAATGCATTATATTTAATTATTGAATATTAAATTGATATAATAATTATATAATAAATTATATTGAATTATTGAATATATACAATTATTAAAATTAATTATTATTTTTTAAAGTATATTAAATTGATATAATTTATTGAATTATTGAAAATAATTTATTACCTAAATTTCAAATATCGTATATTATTAATTTTAAAAATTACTAAGATATATTTTATGTCTATAAAAACAAACATTTTATATTACATATGTCCATGGTTATTCTTCCTTACTTCCTTCTTGCTTTATTCTTCTCTATATTGTTCAGCATCTGTTTCTCAAGTAAGTTTATTTTTTCATAATATGGTTAAGTATAGTAAAAATGTAATTTTAGTCGACTAATATTTATATTGTGTTAACAATTTATATGTAATTTTTCTTGTCACAAAGCATTATATCAATATCTGTCTAAAAATTTAGTTAATAATATAAATATTAGTTTTGTTATGAATCTTAAAAATACAAATAAAGATAATATATATATATATATATATATATATATATATATTTCTAAAAATTTAGTTAATAATATAAATTATATAAAATTAATTCATATTTATAATATTTTTTTACTTGATAAAAAATATTAAATACAATATCTGTATTTTAAAATTGTATTATAACTTACATTAATAATAGAAGTTATATAAAATTAATTCTTATAAATTTTATTTTAATATTGCAGTAATAATATAAATTATATAAAATTAATTCATATTTTTTAATTTTTTTACTTGATAAAAAATATTGTATTGTAACTTACATAGTATTATTATGTGGCATTAATAATACAATATTTGTATTTTAAAATTGTATTGTAACTTACATTAATAATATAAGTTATATCAAATTAATACATATAAATTGTATTATAATATTACAGTAATAATATAAATCATATAAAATCAATTCATATTTATAAAAAAATTTACTTGATAAAAAATATTGTATTGTAATTTACATTATCTGTATTTTAAAATTGTATTCTAACTTACATTAATAATATAAGTTATATCAAATTAATTCATATAAATTGTATTTTAAAATTGTATTAATAATATAAATCATATAAAATTAATTCATATTAATAAAAAAAATTTACTTGATAAAAAATATTGTATTGTAACTTCATTACCTTTATTTTAAAATTGTATTCTAACTTACATTAATAATATAAATTATATAAAAATAATTCATATAAATTTTATTTTAATATTGCAGTAATAATATAAATTATATAAAATTAATTAATATTTAGAAATTTTTTTACTTCATAAAAAATATTGTATTCTAACTTATTATCACCACCATGACTATTATTAAATATCCAAAATAATTTTTATGTTCAAATTTTTTTTGTTAATATAGTTTTTTGAATTCACGGAATTATTTTGTTGTTAAAAATTATTTTAAATTAATTTTTATTCTCATTAAATTTTGTACATAAATTTTAATTAAATGTTATTCTGTACATAAATTAAAATTAAATTTTCATTAAATTTTGTACATAAATTTAATTTAAATTTTATTTTCATTAAATTTTGCACATAAATTTTAAATATTTTAAGTTGAATTCAATTTTAAATTGTTGTTGCAGGTTTCTATGGATTTTTTTAGAAATAATTCCAACGAAGTAAATATGGAAGACAATAATTTAAATTTGAATGATGGTCAATAACTATACATTGATCAAGGACAACAAATTCTTCAGAATGTCATTGATTTTACGAATGCATTCAGCAACAGGGAGGTACAAATCAAATCAATATTTGTATTACTTTAATTTTATTTAATCATTAAATAAAATATTTGAAAACTATTATTTATTGAATTAAGTTTTTTACGACAATTTATTAAAGTTTGTTAGAGAGATAGTGTTTGAAAATGACTTTGTCATCGTAATATTAAGGTCAAGCACAATCAACGATAAAATATTTGTAGATTTATGGTGTGAGAGAAGTGGCAGGTATAAACCGTACAAAAACTATAACGACTATGTTTGTAAAACAACGGGGACCACAAAGTGTGATTGTCCATTTAGATTAAGAGGACGACCTCTAAAGAATCAGCATGGTGGAAGTTGAAGGTAGTATGTGGGTTTCACAATCATCCATTGGTGGAAACATTGGTTGGTCATTCATATGTTGGTCATTTGGTAGATGAGGAAAAAACATTACTTCATAATTTGACCAAAAAAATTATCAAACCGAAGAACATTCTTCTTACATTGAAGGAACACAATGAAGATAATGTTACAACATTAATCAATTGTACACTATAAGGTATGTTTTTCATAAACCTCAAAGAGGTCCTAGAACAAAAATCCAACAGTTAATGAATTTACTAGAGCGTGATATGTATCTGCACTCGCATAGAATGAATGAAGTCATATTTGATATCTTCTGGACACACATGGATTCAGTGGAACTGCTTAACACATTTAACAGTGTTCTGCTATTGGATAGTACGTATAAAACAAACAAATATTGTCTACATTTGCATGAAATTATTGGTATGACATCAACTGACATGACATTTTCTGTTGTTTTTGTCTACTTAGAGTCTAAATGAAAAAGTAACTTTGTTTGGGCACTTCAACGTCTTAGAAGCTTTTTCTTAAAAACTGATGTAACACCCAAAGTGTTTGTTATAGATAGAGATTTAGCTCTTATGAAGGCAATTGAAATCGTTTTTCTAGAAACATTTAATTTGTTATGTGAGTATCATATTAAAAAAAATATTAGGACTAAATGCAAATTGTATGTCCATCTGCAAGAAACATATGGGACCAAGTGATGCAATTATTCCATGATGTTAAAGAGTGTAATAATGAAGATGCATTTGAAGGATATTTGTGCAACTTCGAAACTCTATTCATTGATTATATGAAAGAGACTTGGTCAACCCCTCGTAAGGAAAAAATTGTTAAAGCTTAGATCAATCAATTCATGCACTTAGGGAACACAACTACTAATAGGTATGATTTATGTTAACATTACATTCACATGTTTAATTATTTATAATTGACTTGTATTTATTGTTAACAAGGTCGAGTTTTCACATTCAACTTTCAAAAGATTGATACAAACCAGTATGTGTGACCTTTGTAATTGTTAGGATGCCATGAATAATATGTTGTAATTGCAACATATCAAAATTAAAGCATCTTTTGAGAAAAACATTAATTTTGTTGGACATGTATTTAATTTAACAATGTATAAGAATGTGTGTGGTATTGTCTCAAGGTACGCAATAAACCTTATTTCATTAGAATATCAACGAGTCAAACTTGTTGGTTCAAACAGTTCAAAGTGTAGATGTGTAGTGAAGACTATGCATGGTATTCCATGTGCAGGTCAACTAGCAACATATGTGGTTAGAGGTATTCCTATTGCTGCACTTCATCTAGTGTGGATGCAACTTAGTTTTGTTCATGATAATTTGAATACTGAAGAAAACTTGACAATTCAGCCGTAAATTGACTTATCTGGAAAAATCAGAATAAAAGATAAATTAAATGAAATAGTGTATCCTAACCGGACTTCAATGTGTCCGCCGAAAGAGAAGGTTAAGACCAAAGGTCGGGCACGTCAAGCTAAGAGATCAACAAAGCGTGATTCATCCTATTTTGAGCATGTTGATGCATATTTTTCAAGTGATGACACTTGTCTTTCCCAAAAATTTGCAATGTCTGTTGGTAATGAACTTAATATGAAGATTATGTTCATAGATCAATTGTCTGTTTTTATGCATTGTTATGTCCAAAACATAATAGATATCATGGTTGATGGTTATTGTGGCTATCGTGCAATTGCTAGTCTCATAGGTTTGAGTGAGGATTATTGGGCTATTGTTCGTAACAATTGTACAGAGAGTTGGGAAGATGGCGCTCTGAGTACATAACTATATTTGGCAGTGACGACTAATTTCAACTTTTACGAAATTCATTACTTGTTGATGATCAACACATGGTATGAATATACATTATCATGAGTAAAAGTTATGCTTTTTTCATGTAAGCATTTGTTAACAGTATATAATTAATTTTTTTTTCAGGCTAGTGTTAACAAACAGATGACTTTACCTGACATGGGATATGTCATTATCATTCGTTATAATGTTGTCTTAATTTCTTTATCTATAAAGCAATGCATGATATTTTTTCTGTTAAAAAGTGGTCCTCCTACTGATATGTTAAGTCATCGAGTCATTTGCATAGCTCATGTGAATGCAAACTACTTTTTTCAAGTATAATGCATGTGTTTTTACATTACTCAACCCTAAACATATAACATTTTATATGTAATTAATTTAAATTATTTTATTATGTTTGTTTGTAGGTCTTGTTAAAGAATCATTGTACAATGCAAGATGTGGATATTTTGTTGAAAACGTATTCTTATCTGATTGAACACGAATGGTTGATGCATTACGATAGTCGTATTCAACAGTTTTCACAATTGTTATATGATACACAACAATACATTAGTTTAGATGATGATTGACTTTGTATACATAAGATAAAATACTATGGAAATATAGTAATTATAATTTATCTGTAAATAACATATAATGTCTTGTCGAACAATAACATCACATTATGTTAAAAAAAAAAGACATTCATAGCTAACAACGTGCTAGTAGTTGCTTATTTCTTCCCAAGTTAAGGTTCCTTGTGGTACCATGCGAAGGTCAATCATACATTGCAGACGTGTAACCATCTCCTATGCAAAGCCTTGAAACAATTATCAATTAACAACAAATTAACAACTACTGAAGTAATGTGAATGCAACATATATAAACATTTATATTAAATTAAACCTCATCAGCAACAGGTCAAATGTTGTTTGACCCTATATGATGACTCCTTTGTCGAACATGTGACGGTTCTGGAACCACCCAGAGTTAAATTCATAAGATGAACAAACATATGGATGTGACACTCAAAAGCACCATGACTTATAGTCACCAGAACAGTCTGACGGGTCAACCACTATAGCATTCCCAAATGCTAAATGTTGTGCAAAGTTAAGCCACTGCTCATTCATTTCTTTAGTTGTGATTGTCTGCATCCTAAAAAATGCAGGATCTATGGGAATTTTTTGGACAATCTTAAATTGTCGGAAAACCTATTCAGGGAGATACAATTGCGTATATTCACCGAACTGGATCTAGCCAGTGAACATGCTAATAAGTTGGAATTAAAATGTATTTCTCTGTTCATCATATGGTGATCATATAACAACCTCAGATGTTAGCTGGTCCACTTGCTGCCTATATTCTAGGGTCGATGGTCTACATTTAGCAACATTCCAACATAATGCATGGGGATTCGCCTTATCGAATCCAATGGCTAATGATCTTGCCCCATTCATCGGAAAATGTTCGTAGACCCAAACCTGCATAAAACATTAACACACTCAGATAAATTATATGTAATGCATGAGAAATTGTATAAAAATATCTCATGTTATAAAAAAGTACTTACCTAAATCAAAGTCGTGTAACACATGTGTTGTCTGGTGTCATTGAAACTTGCATCATCAAGATGATGATACAAATGTGTCAATGTAGCTGCACCTCAAGAAACTGTAGATATGTCTTGAAGGTCACTGAACAACGTCACATACATTACGCAAACAGATGTGTTGCTTTTGTCTATAAATATAGTGCCCCTAACAAGGTGCAACATATATGCTCGAGTAGTTTGCTCTTAATTGCTAGTTGAACACTTAGTTGATACACCTCTCTTAGCCAAGACAGACGTATAGACACACATCTACAAGCGATAACCTTGTCAAAGGCTTCCTCTAGTGATATGCCAAACAAGTTCATCAAAATGGGAATTGTCGTTTCCATGTTCAGGTAATCGTAGTTGCAAAACACACCCATCATTGGTAAATGCAACAAGCACTGTGTGATGGTCATCTTCCCTATAGGTAGATGGAAACTAGATATTTCCTTGTGTCATCTCTTAACAAAAACACAAATAAGGGTTGAGTCCACTATTTCATATGTGCAGCTAACTAACGGTAATAACACAAAGTGACTAACATATTCTAGAATTTCAATGTGAGACTCTCCAACCATCCGTAGTTTTCGTATGTGTGCTATGCATTTAAGGTCAGCATGGACCTACAAAAACACAAACTATTAATTATACTAAACACATAATTAATTAATTAAATAACTATGTTAAAAATAATATATTAAGTACACAAAAAGTTAATTAAACTACCGTACTAAAAAAATAATAAATTAAATTATTATATGATAGACTACATGTAATGAACTGCACAAACCACATATTTAATTAAATTACTGTATGAATATGCTACACATAAATAAAAAATAACAAATTAAATTACTATAGATATACTATATATACCCTAAACTATAGAAACCAAATATTTAATTAGCTAAGTATACTAAACACGTAATTAAATAAATTAATATATTAAAAATATAATTATTATAATAAAAATGTAATAACAAATTCCATATGTGATGTGCTACATGATCAGCATATGATACTAACATAGTAGTATTTTATCGACCTCCTAGATATAAAGATAACAATTTCAAATGAGATAAAATCTAAATTAAAAAAATCGTAACTAATATGAAGAATTTTTTTTTAGATTTTTATATATTTTAAAATAAGAAAAGACTAGGTAAATTAAAGGAAATTATAATTCAAGATTTTAAGATTCAAATTTAGAAAAATTTCATGATTAGGGGTATTATACCATGATTGCCCATTGATTCATTATTAATTACTTTTATGCTCTTATTGGTTCTCCATGAAGATGAATTAATGTAAGATAATATTTATCCTCTTTCAAGGTACGAAGGTATATCTAATTGAATTAACCCTTCTTTTATGGTAGCTATATTCAATTAAATTCATTAAGCTTTTTGCTAATTTATTGAGTCTTCGAAAGGTTAAACCTACTTTCATGATTTAATTCCTAAGTTTCTTCCCTATGTTTTAATAATTAAGTTCACCTTTTGGTCCTTCCCTAATTATCTATTATTACAAAACAGTGATCAAATGTATTGCATTGGTAAAAGCGATAGAGAACAAATAAAAATACTTAATTAATCATCAATAAAGTCAAGGGTTAAACCTCAATCCAAGAATAAAAAGGTCTACCCACACATGTCCATGAGTATAAAAAACAAAAAAGTAAAGAACATTAAACCTAGAAATAAAAAGTAAAAAGGGAAATGAGAAGTTCAAAGTCTTGCTCTCTATATTGTTTTGATCAAAAGTTCACTAGTTTAGAACAGAAAGTTTCTATTTAAACTAATAGGTTTCTAATGTTTAAACCCAAAAAGGCTATAAAATAGAGCAATTAAACTAATTACACAAGGGAATGCATATTTCTACACGAGAGTACAATCTTTTAAACTTCATTAATTAACTCATATTTATTCTGAATTTCCTCCAAAGCTTCAAGCTTCACTCCAATATTCCAAATCAGTCAAAAAACGCATCAGATTCTAGCAAATCATATCCTAAAATACTAAAAGCATAACAAATTTCAAAATATAATTAAAAGAAACCTAAAATGCAAATATTAAACTTAAATGACATAAAAATAAATAAAATTCTAATTAAAATAAAATCTAAATATAGATAAAAATACAACACATCATGAGGGTGATGGGTTCATTAATGGTTGGGCTATAGGTAGAGGTGTGTGCATTGTGGTATAGGTGCGAGGTTGATGTGGGTTTTGTCCTAGAGCATCTTCAGTAAAAAATTAGGTTTTTATCTTAGCTTACTTTTTTATGAACCCCACAATGTCGCATCATCCTGAACATCTATTTTGTTTTTTAGTTCAATAGAATATCACATTTTTTATTCTTAGAAAACTTTTGGTGGATCGTGCAATGCTTGTTCTTGTATACTTGGCTGAGGAAAGAGACATTAAAAAATATTTTTTTTAATATTGAACTGATCTTACTTATTCTTGTAACAAAACAAGATCTCTGCATGAAGATCAACTCTTTTTCTCCAATGGTTGATCTTGCCAAGTTCAAATCTTGACTTCAAGATCAACCTTTAAGGATATCCACTGGAGATGCTCTAGTCGTAGGTTGGGAGGCTGGAGGTTAAAGGGCTTGAGAAAGGGAGGTTGGTTTTGTGATGAAGTTGAGCTTGCGATGGAGGTAGGGGTGTCTTATGGTTGTGGAAGGTGTTGTGGATGGATTGTAATGTGTAAGGACTAGTTTAATTAATAGGTTATTCGTGGAAGGAAAATAAATATTATGGATAATTAAATATTTAGTTATATTTAATTTAATATAGTGAAGGGAATTAACTTTAAGTTTTTACTTAAATTATTAATTGAATTGAGGTGTGGTGAGTTTATTATTGATGTTAATGCTTTATGGTTATATTTAGTTCATTTAGAAGGATGGGGATGTGATAATAATTATTATACTTTTGTTTTAGAAGGTTTTAGTTGAATCTCAAGAAGTTTTCAAATAATCCATTATCGGAAAAAAGGGATTACAATTACTAAACTAATTTTACTAAATACATATTCAATGCTATATAAATTCATTCTCTCTCTTTCTAAAAAAATTCTCTATTATTCTTTGGTGGTTCATTCTTCCACTGCGTCGTTCTCTCTCTCACCATCTCTCTTGGGAGGCTTGCATGTTGGCCTTCAAGCTGACCAATTTTGATACGGTTTCTTCCATAGTTTCTATTGCTGAGTGATCACTATTATAGGTAAGTCTGGTCATGAATCAATGAACATTTTTTTGATCATTTTCGATCCTATTGTTCCTATTAAAAGGGAATTTCTTTGAAAATCTAATTTTTAAGGTTTGTGTTTAATTTGGGATTTTTGTCAGGTTCTTGTGAAATTTCTTTGGGTGAATTTTCTCTTTTTCTTTTAAGTTAGGTTTGGAAAGAAGAAATAGGTAAAAGAAACTAAATATTTGATTTTAACTGGAGAAATTACGATTTAATAGTTGAGAAGTTAATTGATTTTAAGCAACTGCGCTTTTGACTATGATTTAAGTGTTATGCAAAATTGGGTGTTTTGTGTGATTAAGGATTTGAGTTTTGTTCTTCAAAGATTGTGATTGAATTGATTAAATTGTAACTTGGAAATTAATGATAATGGATTGAGATATATGATGTGTTGCATAATTGATTATTATTATGGAAGTGATATTTGATCTTGAATTGGACGATTTATTGGATAGTTTGGATGTGACAGTTACAGTAGGGTAACTTAACTTTAGTTGAATTGATTTTGTGACTGGAATTGAATTTATTGAAATTTTGATATAATGCATATGATTGAAATGTATGATGAGAATATATTTATTGATATTGTTGGTTGCGGGCAATTACAGTAAGATAACTTAGCCTTAGTGATATGTTTGGCGGAGTACATTGACGTTAGTGACATAGTTAGGGTCAATGTAATCCAGAATATAAGATATGTAAGAAGATATTTCTGTGATTTACATTGTGATCTTGGTTCCAAATATGCAAAGGGTGCCTGAAGAACATATTCAAACAACAATTGTGTATCATATGTTTGGGACATACTCAAACAACAATTATGTATAATATGGTGTCAGGTAGACACTAGTCATATGTTTGCGGTTGTCGAATGAGTATTGCTTAAACTTAAATTGGTGGTAACATAGGTAGATTGGATGTCTGTCATCAGTTGGAAAGGGTCTTAAGTCACCTCGATGTTTGAACGCAATGTGGATATTCCATAATATGTCGCGTCTGAACATGTTGTTGTGTGAAAAACTTGTATTCAAGGGAATATAAATGTGTTTGATTTGATTGATTGTGATATTTAATTAATGTTTGATTGATTGGTTGTTAGTGTTTATATTTAGGTGAAGCATAAGTGTGATTGATTAGTTGTGAGTGCTTATATTCAGGTGAGCATAAAAGTGATTGATTGATTGTTTACTATCAGTTATGTGTGTTGATGGTACTAAATATAAATGTTGTGCAACTTACGTGCTTTATGATTGATGTAATGGTATGTTGCATATTATGTAAGCTTACCCTTACAATGTTTGTGTTTTCTGTATGATTATAATAATCGTGTTTTGCATAGGAGCAAATATTAATGATGGTGTAGAAAGATACGATGTTTTGGAGTGAAGTGTGTCGAGTTGTGGCTGGAAGTTTTAGAGAATGTTATATTGTTGAATATGTATATAAGAGAGTTGTGTAAAAATACTATTATTTGAATTTAGAAGCATTGTTGTTAAGCTTATGTGATAATTATATTTTATATGGAAGTTGTGTGAACATGGTGTAAAGAAATAGATGAATTATTATATGCATGCTAAAGAGTGTAGAGTTATATGTCAGCAGGTTGGTTGGTTTTTGTAGCAGATGTTCTGCTATTTGCAGGGTCTTGTTGGGCAATAGCTGTCACTGGACAAGCTACCTTGGGTCTTGTTAAGCAACGAGGTTCGCTGAGCGAGCTGAGATTGTGTTTATTATGCTATATTTTATTTTGAACTTTGAAAGTGTTGTAATGTAAGCCTTAACATTGAGTATAATGTAATGAAAATTTTATATCTTAATATTTTAAAATATAGATAATAGTAATTAAAATAATTATTAAAAGAATTTATAATGTAAATAATATATATAAATTTGGAATGTTACATAGTGGTTCAATTGGTTAATTTAGGTCTCATCCAAAGTGGTGATTAGTTGTAAGTGGGTCCATATTTTAATTGTAATTTTTTGTGGTTTAATTTCATTAGTTGTTTAGTGAAATACTTTTAATTTATTGGTTTAATTCTTTTAATTATAAACTTGGTTCCAATATTGGTTTGGTATTTTAGTGGAAGCCTAAGACATTTGAATAAATTTATTGAATTAAGTTATTATAATTTTGTAGCAGTTAAAAACTATTCAAAATTTTAAAATATTAATATAATTTATATAACAAGAAAAAAAAAGTAATTGCATTTAGCCACTACTAATTATGTCACATAAGTATTAATGTTTATTCGTTAACCTCATTACTGATGGAGTCTAATGTAGGAATGAAATTGCTAATAGAAAGAAAACATAGAGACAAATGTGTAAAAAAAATTTCACATATTAGAATGGTCCTTTACTCTTTTGATAAATTTAAAAATTACAAAGTAAGTTTTTGTTTTTATAAATATGAAAACATAAAATCAAAATTCACCAAAATTTTCAAAATATCCTTCTCCACACTTTTTCTTTCTCCCACTGTCACTCCATGGAGACCATACTCTAGTGTCATATCAATCATACTACTATTGCTATGCTAATTGCACCACTATCCCACGAACCATCCTACCATAATACCAACATCACCTTTTTTTTTCCTTATGTTTTGTCCCCTTTTTAAAAAAAATGTTAAAAATTTGGCAATCCATTGTCACAATTGACTGTAAAGTTATGAACATTGATTTTTGACATGATACTTCAAAATTAAAAGTTAATAAATTGTATTTGATGATGTAACAATGTTAATTTGAAAAATATAAAAAGGGAGAATCTTAGCAAAACTTAAACTTAGAACTCTCACTTAACAGGGGAAGTATCTTACCATTAGACCAAATGTCTATTTCATTTTTATTTTGCAACTAAATCTAATTAAACTTTAATTAATGTTAATTTGAAACATATATAAATGGGGGCATAGCAGAACTTTAACTTAGGACCCTTACATAACAAGCCAAGCATCGTATCAATAGACCAAAGGCCAACTTCATTTTTATTTCTTTGAATAATATTTTTATATATTTTAGAGTCCTAAGTTCAAGTCCTGAGTTCGATGCATCTTACCAGTAGACCAAAGGCCAAACATCTTAGGTCTACTTGTAACATGTTTAGCTTATTATGTGATGGTCTTGAGTTTGAGTTCTGCTATGCTCCCATTTTTATATATTTTTCAAATTAACATTAACTAAAGTTTAATTAGATTTTTGTTGCAATTTGGTCTAATGGTAAAATGCTTGGTCTATTAAGTAGGGGGTTTTGAGTTCAAGTCTTGCTAAGACCCTTTTTTTTTGTATTTTTTTCAAATTAAAATTGTCACGTCATCAAATACAATTCAATTAACTCTTAATTTCAAAACTAATGTCTCACATGATCCTCACGTCAAAAGTTAATGTCCATAACTTAACAAGTTAAGTGTACCAATTTGACGGAAGGGAAAATTTGTAACATGTTTTTAAAATGGGGGGCAAAATGGAAGAAAAAAAAAAGGGGAGAGCAAAAAGTTAACAAGTGATAAAATCGAAGAGCACTGATTATAATTTAACTTTTTTTTTAAATTGGATGTTATGAAACAAATGCATTAGCGATTCAAAATGGATAATACAAAATCTTTGTTGTGTAGTTACACATTCAAGACTTGAGTTTGAAATTATAGGTTAAACTGAAACAATCTATGCCAATTGATCAATGTGTAAGTATAAATATATGAGTGAGTCAAACTAATTTAAATACAAACTTTGATCACATACATCAATTTAAAATTAATTATATCTTACTTTCAAACAAAGGGAAAAAATTATTGATCACATACATCATATTTTAACAATAGTTATATGCCCTACTACCTTCAGTGAAACAGTTAGGTGATATCTTCTATTAACAATTCTCCAATTATACTGCACTTAGGGGTGTTCATGACCCAAGTTGGTTTAGTTTCAAGGGGAAAATTCATACCAATTAATTTTAATTGGTATGAGTTGGTTTAGATTACTGAATTTTTTCCTGATTCAAACCAAATCGAATAAATAATAATTAGATTGGTTTCGTTCAAATGAGAAAAATTAATAAAAAAATGAAGATTAAATTATGTGGCAACGGTTTGCTCTGCACCTTGAGTAGACAGTAAATAATTTAATACCACCTACTTCTAAGAGATGTAATATGAAATTTTTAAGTCTTTTTAGGCTCTTAAAAGACAACAAACTCTAACTCTTCTAAGCAATTTCATATTGTATTAGGCATACATTTTGATAGTATAGACATGTACAATTTTAAACTTGAGAAAAGTTGAGAAAGAAGGTTGTCAACGATGCCACAGTGGAGAGAGAGATGAGACCATGGTGGTTAGAGTTTGTGTGAGATTATGAGTATTAAGAGTTTAAAGTTGAACAATGAATCAAAGAGTGCGACTTGCAAATGTAGATTGAGACAAGCCAAAAGTCTAAGAGCCTAAACGACTGAGTGCTCACGAAGGTAAGACATTAACATTAACTTTAATATAAAATATATATATATATATATATATATATACATATATAGTAATTAGTTATGGTTTATTTGCATAAGATTTTTAAATCCTGAATTTGCAAACCAAACCAAATTTAATTGATTCTCGTCAATTTAGTTTGGGCCTAACAAAAAAAAATTCAAATCAATTTAATTGATTCAATTTAGATTACTGGTTTCATCAAATCAATCTAAATATATCAACAATCTAATCAATATCTCACTTTCCGTGTACAAAAAAGTTCATTTCTAATAACTACCTAACATCTGTTATGTGCACTATAGATATTACAACAAACACAATGGGATTTGGATACATCATCATCATAGTCTTTGTTGTTTTAATAGAGAAAAATAAATCATGTTTATTTCATATGATCCATATTTTTAACATTCTATTTAATTCAAAATTTTCTTTTTTATTTTCTTTTTCTAATTTTTCCCTTTAAATAAGACATACTCTTAGTATAATTAAAAAGGAAAAAAAAAGGAAAGGAAAATTTTGGATATTTTTTCTTTTCGGTTGTTGGATTCTCAATTTTATCATGAAATTAGTTTAAAATAAAAGGAAAGGAAATTGATTTTGCGAGCGTAATTTATTTAAGAAAAAAAAAAGTAATACACTAATACTAATAGGATAAAATACTTTACATTATTTCAAATAAATAATTAATGTAGATAATTTATGATTTATTAAACATTACAATAAATGTTTCAAAACATGTTATAAACTTGTGTTTAAATAAGTGAATTGCCATTTAATTATAGTATCAATGCATGACATTTAAACTCCTCCTTATTTAAACATGAGTTTATAAATTTTAATTCAAACTTACAATTTTTAATCTGTAAAACTTATATATTTATATCAAATAAAAAAATTAACACATTAACCATTAATATCATTTGGAGTTATAAGATTCATTTAGTGACAAAGTGGAGAGAAGGGGAGAAAGAAATCGTGAGTTTGAATCTATTCCCTAACAAAAACTAACATATTAATAACTAAAATTTGACCTATAAAAAAATCTCACATGAATTAAATGCTATTAATTTAGGGTGTTGACTAAAAGTGATTACTATAAAGTAAAGAAATTTATATACTATAGTAAAAAATCTCACATGAGTTGAGGAATTCCATATATATGTCTTTAAATCTAAATTGTTCTCTTTGCGATAATTGTAGGAAAACCATGTTGCATGCACTTTGAGATTGTGTCATACGCGTAGGATATGGAGGAATGTTGTCACCACTAGAGTCCAAAACCTTTTCACCTAGTAGGACTTTGACTGTTGGCTTTTGACAAATTTGAAGCATAGTCAATCCCATAATGAGTCTGACTGAAGTTTAACTTTTGGTACTATTTTAGATCGCTTATGGTGGAGATGAAATGAGTATGTTTTTAGAGACTGATGACTGACAGATGAGCAGATTGTGTATCCTGTGATGTTCCTTCTTAGAGAATTTCAAGATATTCATCGAATGTGTTCAGTGTTCAAGGATAATAGAGCTCAATACATTGAATTACATAGTCAATTAGCTTGGTACCCCCCAAAGTAGGCACTCTCAAAATTAATTGTGATGTGACTGTGGTGGAGAGCAACGAGGAAGCAGTAGTTGGTGGAGTAGTGCGTAATCACAAAAGTCAATTTATCTAGGGGTTTGCCCACAAGATCCAGTTTTCTGAAGTTGATAAGGCTGAATTATTGGTTGTGATGCAGGCTCTCACAGTGGCTTATAAACATGGTTTCTGAAGCCTTCTCATTGAGTCAGATTTCCTAAATACCATTAAGATGCTAACTAAGGGATGTGCTATCGATAATGAGAACTTTTCTTTAGTAGATCGTATCTATAGGAGTAGCGGTAAAGCAGTTTACTACAACATTATTTACATCCCGAGGGAGGTGCATTTGTTAGCGGACGATTTCATTAAGTTGGGATTGTCCATAAATGAGGATACTAAGATGTTTAGTATTGTCCTTGCTTCTTTGACTTATGTATACCAAAATGATTTGAGTTGTTTATCTTTAACCGATAGTTAACAAACTTTGGTTGAGCTTTGCTCATGTCGTTCATTAAAAAAAAAACAAAAACTTATACACTGTAGTTTTGACTTATAATAAAAAATGTGAGTTTCTTAACTTTTTTATTATTGGAGAAAAATTGCGCATAAGGATAGCAAAATAGGCTCGTGCTGACCCATTTTGCCTCGACCTACCCATAGCCTGTCAAAAGCAGGGTAAGGCAGACTGACCTTCCATGCTAAAAATAGACTAAACTGTCTAGTCTGCTAGTTTTTTCAATCTTTTAATTTCAATTTTTTTTTCTAAACCAAATTTCTTTTTACCCAAATATCAAAATAAAAATATCTTAATCAAACTAATCTAAAATTATAAAGTAAAGTAGGAAAATAAATTTCTAATTTTTATTTCTAATCTAAACCAAAATTTAATATATTTTATTATTTATAAAGTAAAGTAGTAACATTAAAGTTTGATTGTTTAATATATTAATTCTCATACTTTTAATTTTAATTTATTAATTATATTTTATATTCATAATTTAATATAAAAATTATTAATATAAGGTGGTGGATCGACGGGTTAATCCGCCTTGCGCCACTTTTGGTCTGATGGGTTGGCAGATTAAGTGGGACAAGCCGAAACCACTATGCTGTCCGGCAAAAAATTGTAGTGAGCCAGTGGACCAGTTTGATGGACTTGACCCACTTTGTCATTCCTAATTGTAATGAATACTTTAAAATTGTTCTAATATTATTAAGATCACAAAAAATTATTTAATATTATCTAAAATATGTAAAACAAAATAAGTATTTTAAACTTTAATCATTGGATATTTCTTTGAATTCTTTTCTTATTATTAGAAATACTTGATTTCTCTTGAGTCTCAGATTTTAGATAAAATATTCTTGCTATAAAAATGAATATGATATCATATTAAATATTTTCAGCTCAAACTTAAAACGATATTACCTTTTATGGACAATACTTTTAAAAGTTTTAATCGTAAAAACAATGTTAGGGAGCTTTAAAAGGAACAAGAAAAAAATGAAATAGAAACAACAGAAGAATGTCATTTAGTGTATAAATAAAAAATGAAAAGATGGTTTGATTTTGATTAAATTAAAGATTAGATAAGGAATTAAGAATAGGAAAGGTGAGAGAGACGAGAGAAGAAGAAAAACGCGTTTGCTGTTTGCAAGTTGTAATAAACACACTGCTCATGTCTCATATATATACGCGTGCTTGCTTTTGCTTGTCTATCTGTTTGACACTGCTTGCCTCGCAAAACTTATCTGTCATCCAATCATCGCACACTTATTCCTATTTTCCTACCAACATATTAAATTATAGCCGTTATTTAAATTAAGGATTAGAGCTGTAATAAATTCCTGCATTTGAGGTTATTTTATGCTAAGTAAATCAATTCTTTCTTATCAATGCTTTCTACAAAACAAGATGGAAGAAAGATTCTTCCCATAATTCAAATTTTGGTCTCAAGAATGCATGTTAATAGATTTTTTACAAAAGATAATTTAATAAAGTGAAAGATTTTTTAACAGAAAGAGGCTAATGGTGTGGAAAAAACATTGAAATTAGTAGCTCATTTATTCTTATCTTAAAAGATAGCTATTAGAGTTTGGAGCGTGTTGTGTAAGTGATGAGTGTGTGTAGTGTTTCTTGTAATAATTCGAAATCATTTGGAGCAATCTCGTGGATTGGTTGGGAGGACTATGGAGACAAATACGACATGGTATTTTGTGTGATATTCTACAATTTGATAGTTATAGTGTAAAACAATAACCATTTAGAATAACAAATTGTACTCGTCACACATGTAAGCCCCTGGAAATTGTGTAAAACAACTTATAAATCTATTTTGTTGCATTGAGTAATTTGATGGATCAACTAGGATAAGTTGATTATCTAATACTCTTGATTGATTGACATTATTTGTGTTTTCAGAAAGACATTCTTTATACTTAGCATATCCTTTATAAAAATTTATTAGCTTCAAAAAAAAAATCAATGCACTGCACACAAGAAGTCATTTTTTTTTTGCTAACGTGAATATGCATTTTTATATGATCAAAACACTTTTACACTCCCTCTCAGTGTAAAAAGTTTGTTAACTTTATTATTAATACTTTAAAAATCATATAAACGAAGAGTTGTGATTAAACATTAATGTAAAACTTTACACTATTAATGTAAAACTCTTTTATACTATTAGTACATAGATGTTAAACTTTTTTTATATTCTATTTTATATATTTTTTTCCAAAAAATAAAGATAAAAAATGGATTTTAGAACCCTTTAGAAATGGTTGGACTATGTAAGATAAATTGGTCTTACAAATTCGTGTCATTTCAAGATTAGTATTAGTTTGAACTTGATTTGGATAATTTTTTAACTATACTACTTTTTATTCAAATGCTTTTCTAAATTTAAAGAAAATGAAAGATTTTATATTGATCTATAAATAACATTTTATCTAGTAGTGATCCTCAAATCTGGGTGAACGAGAGATCAAGCAAAACATTTTCATGATAAAAATTGAAAAAAGTGTAAAAAAATTTTACAACTGAGACCTTGCTCAATAAACAGAGCTAAAAATAAAAGAAAACTTGTATTAAAGAATAGTTATTTTAAAATATTTAAGAAGCAATGTTATCTCAAAATTAGTTTCATAAGAAGCAATTTTTGTTTAAAGAAAAGAAACATTTTATATTTAAAAATTGACTCTATAATATTTAGAAATTGTAAAAATGATATAAGGAATTACAAATGACATGTAATGATGAGATAAATAATTGATATTTTAATACAAGTGCATTGAAGGGGGCATCCTTAAAAAAGAAAGGATAGAAGGTGCCCAACTGGTGAAAGTGCCAAACAGCTTCATACACCTTATTCTATCTAATATGGATGCCAATCACACACTCATAAACTCACTCGGATCATTCCTGCCACCACCAACCCCCTCGCTCCTCCTCTACTTTCATTTTTACCTCCAATTTATAATTTCGCGCAAATTTATGGTTTAGGTATTTTTGTTCAATAATACTAGACACGATATTTGTTTTTATTATACCTATTATTTTTTATTTTCTTATATTATTTTTACCTCATAAGGATTGATATAGTATAATTTTTTGTTTACAAAGAAATTAGTATAATAAAATTAAAATCCCAAGAGAGTCCATGCAATAAAAGTCAATAAATTAAGAAAGTTTTCATTGAGTGAGTGTTATGAAAAAATATATAATTTACTCTAAAAATAGAATATCAAAATATAAATAAAAATTTATATAATCAAGAAATATGTAAAGGGTATTGCTAATAAGTTTCCTTAACTAATGTCTTAGGAATATTGAATTATTTCAATCTATATTTTATCTAATAAAATTTATCCTGTACTAAATTCTTATATATAAAACCACTCTTCATGCAAATTAACAGGTATAGAATTATTTCAATCTACAACGATATCTTGGATTATGGGTAATACAAAGAAAAAATTTTGGTACCCACGATTAAATAACATTTTTTTAAATAGTGTATTTTTTACTTTTAATTTTATAATTTAAATTTTTTTATTTAGTTTTAATCCTTGTGTCAAACAACAATTTTATTTTAATCCTTAATTTCAACCTGCAATGTTAATTAAATAAATTTTATAATCTAATGATTTAACATGTTATAAGAGAGTATAAAGGAGATAGTCCTATATGATTTTTTAAGACAAATTATGTTTTTAATATTTTACCCATTCAAAATAGTTTATAATACCAACAAATTTATAAGTAATTAAAAATACAATTTATAAAAAATTATATTGAGATATCTTATAATACTATTTAACGATGTAATAAGTGAATATACACCGCTAATGTTACTATAATTAATGTTCTTTCTTGAAATTTTGGATTAAAACCAAATAAAAAAATAACTAAATTCAAATATATTTAAAGGACCAAAATTATAAAAAAAACACACTATTATTTTGAGGTAAAATATTCATTGTTATAATATACTATTTGAATACGATTGTATCATCCAAAAAATTCTTTTAATTAAAAATAATAAATGAATTATAAGATGATAAATATAAATAAATTTTTAGAATGATGTTAAAAATAAGAAGAAAAAAAAAAAGAATGTGCATGGTTAGTGTAAAAACTTTTATACTATATTCAATTACAATCCTTAAGTTTGTGGATTCATTCATTAATGAATTTAATTAGTATAATCTATTAGTGTAAAATATCTTACACTGACATTTAATCACAATATCTAATTTATAGTGAATTATGTTGACTTTATCAATTAATACTTTAAAAGTCATATAATTTTTTTTTGTTAATTCTCCTTATAGGAATTGAAAATAATATCAAACTGTTTACAACAACTCGTGCATTCTGCTCAATCAGTTGAGCTAAACCATTGACTAAAAGTCATATAAATAAAAAAATATAATTGAATATCAGAATTATTTTACAGTGATCATGCATATTAATTAAACTCTTAATTAATAATTTAAAAATCATGTAGATGAAAAATTGTGATTAAATATAAGTGTAAAAAAACTGTATACGGTCAGTGACATATAAATGATTAACAAACTTAATATTATTAATTAAAGAGTTTAAGTGTTATACACAGTTTGAAAGATTGTTACATTGACATTCAATCATGACTTTCATTAATATGACTTTAAAGTAGCAAGAGTAAAGTCAACAAATTTACCATAAATCAAGAATTGTGATTGAATGTTAGTGTAAGAATCTTTACACTAACTATGTATATCAATTAAACTCTTAATTAAATTAATAAAAATTTAACGAGTGTAAATTAATTAAAAGATATTTATGTATAAAAATGGAGATAGGTTTTTAAAATGAGTTTAATTGGTATACTTTGTCAATGTAAAAGATTTTTACAATGATGTTACTTTTTATTTTAGTTTTAAAATAATAATGAATAAAGATTGTGATTGCATGTTAATATAAAAATCTTTACGTTAATCGTTTATACTAATTAAACTCTTTTAAAATATTAAATATTTAATTTTTTATTCATTAGCTTTTACAAGACAACAATAGAGATTAATGATGGGATAGAATTGTAACATTAGTCTCCTTAGATAAAGTTGTAGAAACGATTTTCAGTTTTCTCTTACAAGTAGGTGCGGTATTTAAGGTAGTTTTCAGTTTTGTGGCACTTTCTCACTCCATTCTCCTTCTGTCTGCTCCTTCCAGCTGCAAGCAATTGGCAAATCCATTCCATCTCTAAAATCTCGGGATCGCTTTGACTCACCGAGTTGCTTTTTCAGCTCCTCTTCCTAGGCCATAAGGTAAATCCCCTTCTTTCTCTTCCTTGCAATTTTCATACAATCCTCACCCGTATTAGTCGTTACCCCGCACTCTTTGTTTGTTCACCGTAAACCCTAGTTCATCGTTTTTCCCTTTTGGATTTTGCTTGCTGATTTTTGAAAATCTAGGTCCAAGTTGAGTTGATCATGAGTTCATGGCCACACCCCACTTCCATTTTCTGATCTGGGGGGCTAAAAAATCAGATCTTTACACCAAAGTTGTGGACTTTGTTTGGTTTACAATTCTGGGTTTGTGTGAACTGTAATTCCATACAGGAGGTGGTGGGTTTGGAAATTTATGTGAGGATGAGGAGCACGAAGCAGTACTATGTTTGTGTTCCGTTGTTGGTGTGCTTGGTATTGGCTATTGAAGTTGTATCAGATAATTTTGAGGCTACAGATAAGATCCTGCTGAGTTGCGGGGGTCCTCCTACTAGTAAGGATATAGATGGGCGTGAATGGAACAGCGATGTTGGTTCCAAGTTTACTCCCTCCACTGGAAAATCCACCGTGTCTGCCGCCGCGAGTCAGGACCCTGCCGTCCCTCAGGTTCCCTACATGAATGCGCGCGTGTTCCACGCACCATCTACCTATACTTTTCCCGTGGCTTCTGGTTGGAAGTTCCTCCGGCTGCACTTCTATTCTGCTTCCTATTCCAAACTCAATCCATCAGATGCGCTGTTTGCTGTTACAGCTAATTCCTACTCGCTTCTTAAGAACTTCAGTGTTGCTCAGACCTCTTTGGCTTTGAATTATGCCTACATTATGAAGGAATTCTCCATCCATGTTGAAGGGGAAAGCTTGAATGTTACTTTCACTCCGTCTACCACTGCCCCAAATGCATATGCGTTTATCAACGGGATTGAGATTGTGTCAATGCCCGACATCTATACTTCCACTGATGGAATTACTATGATAGTGGATACAAACACTCCTTTCAGTATTGATAACAACACTGCACTTGAGAATGTTTACAGGTTGAATGTGGGTGGGAATGATATCTCTCCCTCCCAGGATACTGGTATGTTTAGGTCATGGTCTGATGATGTGCCCTACCTCTTTGGGGCTGCATTTGGAGTTACTGAGCTTGCTGATCGAGATGTGAAGTTTGAGTATCCTCCAGGGACACCAAGTTATATTGCTCCGCTTGATGTCTACAAAACGGCCAGATCAATGGGCCCAGACGAAAAGATCAACATCAATTACAACCTAACCTGGGTCTTCAACATTGATACTGGGTTTTTCTATCTTGTAAGACTGCATTTTGCTGAGGTATCATCAGAAATAACTAAGATTAATCAAAGAGTATTTTATATATTCCTCAATAATCAAACTGCTTTTCCCCAGGCTGATGTTATTGCCTGGGCCCGTGAATCTGGTCTTTCACATTCGAATGGGGTACCAGTGCATAAAGATTATGTTGTATTTGTTCCCAGTGCAGAACCACGGCAGGACCTGTGGCTTGCACTGCATCCAGATCCAACTACCAAGCCTGTGTATTATGATGCAATCTTGAATGGAGTGGAGATATTCAAAATCAGTGATAGTGCAGGTAATCTGGCAGGGAAAAATCCTATTCCACCTCCCGAGCAAGACAAAATTGACCCATCGAAGGCTAGGGCATCTAGTCATGGTAAGTCAAAGAGTCATACAGGTATAATTGCTGGAGGTGTTGCTGGAGGAGTTGTTTTAGTACTTGTGATTGGGCTATTTGCTTTTGCTGCATCCCGTTGTCGTAGGCAAGGAAAGGATTCTGGTGCAAGTGAAGGACCATCTGGCTGGCTTCCACTTTCTCTTTATGGCAATTCACACTCTGCGGCTTCTGCCAAGACCAACACAACAGGAAGCTATGCTTCCTCTCTCCCATCAAATCTTTGCCGTCATTTCTCATTTGCTGAAATCAAGGCTGCCACAAACAACTTTGACGAGGCTTTGCTTCTTGGTGTGGGAGGATTTGGTAAGGTTTACAAAGGAGAAATTGATGGTGGAACAACTAAAGTAGCGATTAAACGTGGGAATCCACTATCTGAGCAGGGGGTGCATGAGTTCCAAACTGAGATTGAAATGCTCTCTAAACTTCGTCATCGCCACCTTGTTTCACTGATTGGATACTGTGAAGAAAACACTGAAATGATCCTTGTCTATGATTATATGGCCTATGGAACACTCCGGGAGCATCTTTACAAGACCCTAAAACCTCCACTTCCATGGAAGCAAAGGCTTGAGATATGCATTGGAGCTGCTCGGGGTTTACACTATCTACACACTGGGGCTAAACACACTATCATCCACCGTGATGTGAAGACAACAAACATTTTACTAGATGAGAAGTGGGTGGCTAAGGTTTCTGATTTTGGACTGTCAAAAACAGGTCCAACATTGGATAATACCCATGTAAGTACTGTGGTAAAGGGTAGTTTTGGGTACTTGGATCCAGAATACTTCAGGAGGCAGCAACTGACTGACAAATCTGATGTTTACTCGTTTGGTGTTGTTCTCTTTGAGATATTGTGTGCTCGCCCAGCTTTGAACCCCACCCTTGCTAAGGAGCAAGTGAGTTTGGCTGAGTGGGCAGCTCATTGCTACAAGAAAGGCATCCTAGACTCAATAATTGATCCTTATCTAAAGGGAAAGATAGCTCCAGAATGCTTTAAGAAGTTTGCCGAGACTGCAATGAAGTGTGTGGCTGACCAGGGCATTGATAGGCCGTCCATGGGTGATGTCTTGTGGAACCTTGAATTTGCTTTGCAGCTGCAAGAAAGTGCAGAGGAGAGTGGCAATGGCTTTGGTGGCATTCACTGTGAAGAGGAGCCATTGTGTACAGATTCTAAGGGAAAGAAGGACTCTGATGCATTCCCAGGTTATGATGGTAACGTGACTGATTCCAGAAGCAGTGGCATTTCAATGAGCATTGGAGGTAGGAGCTTGGCCAGTGAAGACTCTGATGGGCTAACGCCTAGTGCTGTATTCTCCCAGATCATGAATCCAAAAGGGCGTTAAGGTCATGTAGTAACAACACTTTCACTGCGTACACAGTCCACAACCAAGTTCTGTAGTGCGATCTGCTTTCACCAAATTTGTATGTTACTCGTTATTCATTTTTCTTAATATTGCTATTCCTTTGTATGTTGTTTCTAATATATTATGATTACCTACGTTGTAATTTGTGATCATGTTATATAAAGATTGAAGAGCAAACATGTTGTAACGAGGTGGTTGTTATCTGAATTTTTTGAAACCCTCCCTTTCCTCCCATGATTGCTAAGACCTGAAAGACTTAAATGTTTATTTCTCCTTTTTAAAGAAGCATTAATTTGTTTGTAATAAGATGAAGTCTAGAAATATTACAAGTTTAGGATCCCAGAATTAACTACTGATTTCCTTGAAAATGTTAATGGCTCCTGTTTATATCAACTTACTATGCAATGAAATGGATATCTTGATTGTTGATCTTATTGTCCGACTGTAAAGTGTAAACCAAGCATATGCATTATATAATGAACACGATAAATGGTGTCGCCGTCATCTGTGCATTATATATGGGATTGAATCCATGTGGATGGATTGTGTGTAAGTGATGAGAAGCGAAATTCTTGTTTCTTCGTAGATGGAAAAAAAATATTCTAAAAATATCACTTGTCACCAACCATGAAAGAATATTAAATATAAGTTAAAATATGTCGACTCCTTAAATGATTATTAGTCTTGCTTCTAGTTCTTAGAAGAAAAAAATAGTTATACATTAAAAGTGCTCAGCAGGCACAACGTGTGGAAGAGATTTTTTCAACGTTTGCTCGTATACATGACTCCATAATAGTGACACCTGTGCGGTGTGGTGTGTACATAAGAAAGATGAGGACATATTTGTTTATGCACTTGCGTTATTCTCATAACATAATTGTAAATTGCTCGGTTTGAATTGGCTGATGGTGTGCGAGGGATTTGTAGGCTCCATCACTATTGTCTTTGAACAACTCAAAAGAACTTTTGAGTGTGAGATGCTTCTAGAGCTAATCTTGCAACAGCCAACATTACGAGAATAAACAAAAGAACTCTAACGGATAGTTTTTACTTTTCAAAACCTCTTATAAATTTATTGAATAAAAAAAAATTAAGTACATTTTGTTTCTGAAGTGATAAATATATTTTTCATTTGATATTTGTTTAATTAAATATTAAAAAAATGTTTATTTATATGAAATATAATAGAAAGACTACTCAAAATTAACACGCAGGATAAAGTGGGTGAAAAAAATTGAAATATAAGATAAAAGGAACTGTTGAAAAGTTTTAAGACAAACGTGTTAGATTGATATCTTTCATTGCCGGCCATCTTAAAGTTTTAAGTGATCACCCAACAAAAGTCAATTTCACATTATCAGTGGCACACACACAAGGGAGACAAGCCATGTTAGGATATTCATAAACTATTTTTTCTTGTAAAAAAAATCGAGTAATATTTTACACATACAAGATTTATTTTTTAATAAAATAACTACACATGTTAGGCACTAATTTATTTTTTAATATGATACATTACGAGAAAAAGAGTCTTCGTCCGAGAGTTAGCCTCGTTACTTAATTTATTTGATTTACATTATTTCTATTTTACATCTACCTTTTTTATATTTAACAATCTATCTATTTAAATATTTTTTTATGAACTTAAAAATATCTTTAACTTAATTATCTCTATTAACATGTATCATAATAAGTTATCTCATCTTTCAAAATAAAATAATTTATTTTATGAAATAAGCTTTTTGAATAAAGAAAAAAATAATTAGAAAATTTATTTAACTATTTATATTATCTTTATAAAATTTTATATTTTAATAATATAATTTATTTATAACAATTTTTTAAAATATAAAATAAATAAAATATAAAAGTTTATTAAGGAAAATTTTCAACTAATAAAATTTTATATTTATAAATTTTATTATTTTAATTAGAAAATTTATATATAATATTTATAAAATTTTATTTTTTAATAGTATAATTTATTTATAATATAATTTTTGAAATTTTATTAAAATTTTATATGATAAAATATAAAATAAAAAAATATAAAATTTTATTATGAAACATTTTCTTAAAATTTTTATATTCTTCGGCAGTACATTGTCAGAGAAGTAAAAAAAAAATTCAAATTACATTCATCGTTGTCCCTAATTACTTTAATTACTTTGAGTCTAATTATATGACATTAATTACTTAATTACTTTGAGTCTAATTACTTTTTACCATCCCTAATTATTTTAATTATTTTGAGTCTAATTACATAATATTAATTACTATAATTACTTTGAGTCTAATTACTCTAATTACACTAATGTTAATTACACACATATATATTATATATATTAATTTTGAGGGAAGAATAAAGTTTGAATTAATTTTTATATTAATTTTAGACCACAAAAATAAACTATTACATATTGTTTATTGCAATTTTAGTAATGTGTTACTACTTTATTTGTTTTGAAAAATAATTTATGTGTAAATAAATAAATAAAGTTGTTTTTAAATTTTTTATTTCTCCGACAATGCAGTGCTGGAGTAGTAAAAAAAATTGCAAACTTTTTTACTTGTTCGGAAGTGAACTGTCAGAGAAGTAAAAAATTTGCAAACTTTTTTACTCTCCGACAATACACCACCGAAGAGTAAAAAAGAGAGAAAATATTAATATTTTTCACTAATATATGGAAATTGAAGTTTGAGTGGGGAGACCGACAAAATGAAATGAAAAACTCCTTAAACATTCAAAGTAGTTATGGAGACCGACATCGATCCATTCATCTAATAATATTTTCTTTTTGCACTCCCAAATTATCTTAAAAATAAAATGATTCTGTATTGCACGATGATAAATTAGACGGTCTACATTACAGTTTTCATTTTTCGCCTCTTGTTTCTATCATTTCTCATGTTTGTTATCAAACGTAAAAAAATGTTTTACTTTATATTTTCAAGGTAGTTATTAAAAAATATTAAATAAATAAATTTACAGGCACTTTATATATACTTGCAAGGAGTGTAATTTAATAAATAAATTTACGTAATTAAAATAATTTATTATCATGATTTTTATTATTTTTTCATATAAGAGTTTTGTTATAGATACAACAACTTTTGCAACAATTTACCAAACCTGTTTCATCTTTTTGTCTCTGTCATATCATTTATCATATCTAATATTAGCTGTAAATTTTTATATGTACAAATAACCTTTTTTCTTTCTACGATAAACATACACTCTATTTCATTCGTATGTTTTATGCACTTCGTTTTAATATTGTAACATTTATATTAATTTCTAAAATGAGCTGATAACTTTATACTCTCTTCATTTAGTTTAAAATATCATTAGATTAATATGCTGAAACTTAAGTTTTTTTTTTTGTTTTTTACATAGTGTAATAATAATAATTTTTTTTTTAAAATGGGGTGAGTTCGCGTAAAATCCTTAGAATGGTGTAGTTTTGGTTCAAACTGACAACTTATTTGGTGGTTTGGAAAAAACGAGCCTTTGAAACCAGCAAGTAAGATGACGGTTTGAAGATGTTTTAATCACGCCGTCCTTTCAGCTAATGGTATGTTGTCAAGTGGCATCAAACCACCGAGCAAGATGACAGTTTGTGCCTAATAAAATCCTCTAAATATATAAGACCTAATATGCAAAGAAAGTTAGATAAATTTTCTTTATTATTATGATTATATTATTTTCTTTATTATTTAGATTATATTATTTTTTCGTTTATAATTCTGATTGCTAAATAATTTTTAAATAAGTTATGATGAGTGTCTTACACTAAAAAAATATGTTTATAAGTTATACTAATTTTCTAAAAATATTGTTACTAATAAATAAACTGGTTTTTACCTAAATTATCTTTTATCCGAACTTTCACATGAACACCAAATACACTATATTTAAATTAAGATTTTAAATAATATTAAAAGACTATCCAGACTTTCTATTGTATTTAGAGATTATTTCATGCATGGTTAGGTCCTAAAATATAATTTACCTATTTTCTTTTCCTTAAATTGAATATTTGTATTAAATTTATAAATTCTACATATTAATAATTATTTTTCAAAATTTTTAACTTAACAATTAAAATCTGTCAATATATGATTTTACTAGTTTTTTAAAATTATTAATTTATCAATAATTTTAATATTTCTTCTTCATTATTTTTTTAAACATGCTTATTATTTCCTTTCCTAGATTACATTACAGTGTAAGTCTAACCTGTCATGTTAATTGGCGTTTTGGAACTCAATTTTCATGAAATAACTCAAACCGACAACAATTGCCGGTTTCCTTTGTGTGTGGGCCCAAACCGGCAATTAGGTTGCCGATTTCCAACAAAATTTTGTAACATATGACAGGTTCACCCAATTCTACATAGGAAATTTTTCACAAAACTACTTTATTTTCATAATATTTTAACTCTTAAAGACTCTATTAAGAAAAAAGCCGAAACTTAAAAGTTAAAATGAATGCATCATTATTTGTTCAGTTATCAAAATATATATATATATATATATATATATATATATATATATATATATATATATATTATGAATAACCATTAAGTATGTCTATTATTTCTCTTTTTCTTTGTATTGACTACGTGGAAATGGAGTCATGTAGCATAACACAATTGAATTGGCTTAAATAAGTGCAACAATTTATATTTGCAAAAACAAGCTTGTTCTAAATACAGCAACATCACTTTGCATTGGAGAAATTCACGTGAGAAATCTTATATTTACATCCGAGTTACAATACAAAGACACTCACCGCAAAAAAAAAAATGTAGAACACTCATGACCACAAGTTGGACAAATGCCACCGCAACAGGAAAGAAACAGCATTCACTGCTTATATTCCGGAACTGTGTCATTAATGGCAACAATCTTCTTCAGTAGCTCTGGCTTGTTGGCCCCTACAAGTTTGTCAAGTTGTTGTCCATCTTTCAGAAAGAAGAAAGTTGGTGTTGCCTTGATGTCCCATGAAGTGCTGAAGTCCTGCAACACATGCAATGAAACCACTCATGTTCAATTAAGGTACAAATTACATGTTCATGAAACAAACTTTAATACGTGATGATGTCCCTTATTTCATAAAGGAACATGTTTGCTGCAGGTGGCACTTGAGTTTGAGTTTGTTTTATTGTTTATATTTAAATACTAGTTCATACAAAATAATTGTGAAATAATACTGTCTATAGCTTCAGTACTTACAGTTAGTTCGTCCACATCAACTAACAAGAACATTATAGATGTGTATTTCTCAGATAACTCGCAGTAGTATGACGCAATCATCTTACAAGGACCACACCATGCTGCACTGAAATTTGCAAGAACCTGTTGAACATTGATTTATAGTACTAAGCTATATTACCCAAGGAAAACAAATTAGGAAATGCTAATTAAATAATTCCCTAAGGACATTCATTATGAAAACAAAATTAAGAAAGCATCTACTATATTAGAAATACAAAATTCACTTAATACAAAATTCTCTCATATTTTAAAATCAATTTATACACGTAGGTTTCTTTTAAAGCTCTCTCCTAGAACTTCGTCATAAGGTGATTTTTAACTTGTGGAAAAAACTAATTTATTTTACCTCTTTATATTTTCTCTTACAAGTGTTGTTTAAGAAGTTAATCCAAACTCTCAAATGTTCCTCAATTAGTACTCTTATAAGGTAGTAGATAACAAACCCCAATCAATTATATAGAATACCAAGTAAATGAAGTAAAAGAGAGAGTACTAATAAACAGTAATGTGATATTCTAATACCTAATCTGCACAAATTTTACGCCACTGCTAGCCTATCCAGAGTAAAATCACGTCAATAGAGAGAAAAAGACATTTCACGCTTTACAAGGTTCAAGTCTACATCGCACGATATCCATTGAGATTATCAAGTTATAGACTGTTACGTCATTCTCCCTATTAACATGAAAAATCCTTTCAATGTTTTTGTCAAATTAAATATAAAGGAATCAATTATATATCCGGATTCTGAATCAGAAAACAGACATTGTTTGCTCAATTGCTTACACAAATACAACTTATCACCAAGCTTGATGAGACAGTACCATGATGATGACTTCTGAAGTATACTCCCTTTGGTGTTTGGTCCTTTTTTTATAAGAAAAAATTTAAGAGAAATTGTTGATCATTTATACAAGGCATTCTAAAATTTTTATAAACATTGATTTTTGTTTTACTACTGGCTCTAATAAAAAGATTGTGAGTATTTGTATTTTTTAAGAGAATTTAAGAAATTATTCATAAATATGGGTAAAATTGTTCAATTAGTTTTATTTTAAAAAAATAATAAAATTAACTAATATAATTATGTTTATTGGATTATATGATTATTGTCCAAAGTGTCTTCATAAAGTGCAGGAGAGAGTAAGTATTTGTTTGGCAACAGTTTTATAAAACTGTTTTCAGTATTTTAGTTTTTAAAAACTAAAATACTTGTTTGGGTAATGTTTTCTGAAAACAATTTTCGAAAACAGTTCTGGTTTTTTAGTTTTTAAAAACTAAAAAACTGAAACAGCTTAAAGTAGTTTTGCATTTCAGTTCTCTGTTTTTGTTTTGAAAACTCAAAATACAATGAAAATACGTTGTTTTTTGCTTTTCATTAATAAAATTCTAATAAACATAACAAATTTTTTCATTTTTACATATTCAAAACAGTTTTCAAATATCACTTGCCAAACAAGTTTATTGTACTTTTCTCTCCAAAAACAGTTTTTGAAAACTCTTTTCAAAAATTAAAAAATAAAATCAAACCAATCAAACCCTAATTGAAGCAGAAGCCAAAAATTAGCTTGGCAATAAAGTAGAAGCATTAAAAAGAAAACAGGAAATGCAGCATTTCATCAATATGGACACCCAGATGTAGAATTCTATTCAAAGTTATACCCTTAAAATTCCTAAAGGGATTAATGACTATACACATAGTCACATACACGGTAAATCATGATAAGGAATTCGTGGTCCATCCAAATAAATAACAAAATGGAAGTAGATCTGAAATTTACTGTTCTAAACAGTAAAAAAGTGGGAAAACTTACAATTTTGCCATCCCTCCTTGCTTCTTCCAAATGTTGGTCCCAAGCTTCTTTGGTGGTAATTAGTTTCACATTCCCAGCAGCAAAGTCCACATTATGATCAGAATCGCTATCCTTAGCTTGAGAGTGCTAGCATTAGAAACATGAAACTTCTCAGTCTATTTGTTTATAAATAAATTATGTGGATTGATAGATTACAAAGTCTAGAAGCAATGAGGCTTCATAAAGTTTACAATGCTATCACCCTTAAATCTTTTTCTGTTGTTCGTTCTCACAGCCAGTAGCTGGGAGAAACAGAAAAATCATGACTAGAGGCTGACAGAAGAAACAAATTTCTAGTTAGAGGTTGTGCTATCACATCATACTAAATCAAATATCGTTTTCATATGCCAAAAAAATAACAATATCAGAGATCAGCAGGAATAGGGATATGGAAAAGAGAAATATTTCAAAATAACTATTAGTTACAAACTATCCCTTTTATCATCAATTAAAGATAAAGAAGACTGAGAAGTAGAAGTTGCAAAATGTTACAAACTATCCCTTTTATCATCAATTAAGTGAAGAGAAGTAGAAAACAAGAACGGAAGTTGCAAAATAGAAAATTAGCTATTACACTATTTGCCTCTCTACCATGATCTGTATTACCTAATTAATAGCTACTTACCAGATACAATTAAAAACTTCTTTTTATTATTTGATCTATAAAGTATCAGCTGATATTTCTAAGTCTTCCATAGTTCTTATTAGTTGTTGCATCCTGTTATATCGGTCTCTCTATTCATGTTTTCATCATCAGTCTAATCTATCTGCTACAGATTATGTACAAGTTACAAGGACATTTCATATAGGCAATGACATTCAGCTACAAAGAGAAGCGACAGTAAAAATCTATCAGTTCAAAATTACAAATAGCAGACCCTCGTTATGCCATCCATGTAAACACTATCAATGAGAAAAAAACCTGCAAACTTGCAGGAATTTTATTTTGCTTTTTATGAAGAAAGCAATTTATTAGAGTTAAAAGGTGAAAGACCTAAGGCTTTCAACTTTTAATGGGCGTAAACTCACCTTAGCCACACAATTCCCCATATTATTGTTTGAAATCCACAAACTTGAAAATTTTAATGGACGGAAACCTGAAAGAAGGACCACAGATGTCAGCAGTTCAATTTTTTTTTAAGTCAACAAGAACAAAAGGGAACGTACACAAAACAAAATGGTTGATTAGCAAACGTATGCAACACTCAATTGGTTGACTATCTATAAGCCGGAAGGTTAAACCAAGACCAAACAGATAAAGCAAAAACTAAGCAGACAAAGAAAACATGCACTCCTATGAACTTTCACTTTACCAAATATCAGAAAACACTTCCTAACATTCATTTCCAAAAAAGGAATCACAAACAACTAATGGGGCTACAAAAGATAAATCAGAAGTGGTAAAAGCAAAATCGAGCAGGGTAAGGAAAATACTCTTCAAACAACATGCATCTACTCTCAATCAACGCTTGTCAAGCTTTGAAGCAGAGAGTAACAGAAACACTCCACTCCTCCACAGTCACAAGAAGAGGAGAGTCAAGAGTGTGTCATGTAGAAGCCAAAATGAGAATGAGAATAAGAATGAAGAAGGTCCACAAAATGAAAATAGCAATATATATTTAGACAAGACACCCCCTTTATTTCTCAAATTTTCATCCATTTCTAGAAATAATACCATAACACAAGCTCTAAAAATTGCAAAGTAAAGTAATCAAACTAACATTTTGGTTTTTGCTCAGAATTATAAATTTTGCTGAGAAACCCCAAAGACCAGTATATAATAATTCGGGTAACCACATCGAATCCGAAATTTTCTATATAAAGAAAGCTAAAGTTGCAAGCTTTCCATAATTTTGGACGCAAAAAAACAACCCCTTCAAAATTAAATTAACAAAAAAATAAGTTAAGGAAGAGTCACCATTAAATCACCTGAAAGATTAAGGTGTGACTTGTGATTGCCTAATTAGAGAAAAGGACCAATTTAACTATGGAAGACAAATCGTATCTAAATAGTAGAATGGGACTGAAACGAGAGACTGGTAGCAAAACGACGCACAATTAACACTGCTGCTACACCTCGAATTCGAAGAAGATAACAACGGTTTGCGTGAATAACAAAGATTGTGATGTTGGTTTAAACACAAAATAATAATAAATGCGCTCTTCAAGCTCAAATAGAATGTTGCCTGAATATCTTATTAAAGAATTTAATTGGTACGGGCTAAAAAATTTCTCACCTTTCTTTTATTTATAAGATTTTTAAAATAATAATTAATAAATTTAGCATGAACTAAAAATTATGATTGATTTGTGAATATAAAAATATTATAGTGTATATCAATTAAATTTTTTATTAAATTATAAAAGAATTTTATATTCAAATTTAATTACAATTTTTTATTTACATCACTTTAAAATTATTAATTGATAAAATAATAATTTTTTACATTATACTAATTAAATTTAAATTATATTTTATATATATAAAAAGAAAACCGTAAAGATTAATTATTCACTTTAATAATTAAATTTTAATAAAATAAATCATAAAATAAAAAATAAATACCTTAAACTTAATATATTTCATATAATTTATGAATTGAGTCGTGGAAAAAATATTATATTACTTTTGCTTAATCAATTAAAGCCACCTAAAATGAATATACAAAGCTTGATTGTACCACTTAACACGGTCCAAATTCAACCAATTTATTATATGCTAATATAAGTCTTCAAAGTTGGCAAGCTAATAGTTCATTTTTTAGTTGCCTAAGTTTTAAATCAGTTAATACTTTTTTATAATAATCGAAAAAGAAAAAGATGATGATATCCACAAAATAGTACTTTGAAGTAGGAACCATTCCTCACCTCTGGAAATGATTTTGATACATCCTTTCTTCATCTTAAAATGTGCATTTAAAGATGTTGTTGCATTATTGCTTATATATGCACAATTGTATAGCTAAACATTGAAATTCTTTTCAAGGTTTTATTGAACCTTTATGACTCTTCCTTTTTTCTTGGTACGGCCGGTATTTCTGTTGAAAAATTAATTTCTACCTTGTTTTGCACGTTTAGACAACTTTTTGGAGTTTTCGAAATTATTTTTTAGTGTTTCTACCTTTTTACTTGTATAATTTCTTAAGATATATCTATATTTATATTTACAAAAATGCTTTGTTATTTAAACATATTAATCCTTAATTCTTAAAAGTAATTCTGCCTAAACTAAATGACTACACGTTTCATTAATTTGATTTTTTTTTTTAGTTTTTGAAGAGAGTTTTAAAAGTTGTTTTCTTGAAAAAGAAAAAAAAATTGTTTGTTAAGTATTATTTAAAAAATATTTTGAAGACATGAAAATAAAAAAAAATATTTATATTTATAAAAATATCATTAATAAAAAATAAAAATCAACATTATTGTATTTTGAATTTTCAAAACAAAAAGAGAAAACTAAAATACAAAACTACTTAGTTTTTGTTTTTTAATTTTTAAAAACTAAAAACTCATAATTGTTTAAAAAAAGCAGTAATTAAAGAAATTTTTTAGTTTTTAAATATTAAAATACTGAAAATAAATGTATAAAATCATTGTGAATCAAACACTAAATGACACTCTTTTCACTCGTTCTATTGCTACTTGGTTTTAATTAAATTAATAAGAATAAAGTCAACTAATAAAACATTGTCTAACCTTTTTTAATGGGTTTTAGAAATATTAGTAACAGATGTTTTAACATTTTTCTTTAGATACTTTTTTTAAAATATTAAATCTTTTTATGTTAATTTTATTGATTCATTCTTGTTAATACCCCCACACACAGACGACAACTCATAATAAAATTATCCTATGTTTGTTTTTTATTGATTTTTAAAGTTTAATTTGGATAAAAACTATAAGAGATAATGCTTTACTCATACTACAATTTAGGACATTATAAACAGAACCTTAACAAAAATAAAATATATATTATGAGAGTTTGAATAATATATATGAAGTTAAAGGTTTTAATCTTAATGCAATTATGGTAAAAAAAATCATTGTAATTAATTGTATTTACACAAATGTAAAATAATAATATTAATTAGAAGTATTGAAGAGATATATAAGGTGGTTTAGTATAGGTTAAGAAAAGAATAAAGTGAAGAAAGATTACAGGTTAGATTCTCACTGTAAATTAAAACTAACATTACTGATAATATTGACATTTTAACTAAAAAAAATAGAATTATTGAAAAAAAATAAATGTTGAGTTGATAGTTGTTTGATTTAGCAAAGAATAGGAGATTAAAGAAAGAAATAAGAATAGAAAAATAGATGTTTTTTTATATTATTTAGAAATAAACTTAATAAAGTAAATAAAAAGAAGGATAGATAGAAAATATTTTCTCTTCTCCAATTATGTAGAAAATAATATTATATATATCCAAAATAACATAATATTCCAAGTGAAGAGCAAAATATGATGTAAATAAAAAATAATTGTCTTTATATAAAATATTACACTCCTTCGTTTTCCTTTTACTATTGGAAAGAAGACAAAAATAATATAGAACTCATCTGCAATAAAAAATTTACTGGTTTCCTTTGACCAAATAAAAAAATTGTAAATTTTTCCTTTCTTTCTTAATTAATCCTCTCATGATTTCATGTCCACCAAAGGAAGTAAAGAATATCACACAATACAAGATGTCCACGTACGTACGATTTATATTTTTTTAAGTTATCCACCTAAAAAAAATAGTTGACAATATATCCAAGGTTACATTCAGAGACTGATATTTCTATTTTTTGTTCATGTATCATGTGCTCTTTATATTCCTATTATGCACAGAAAAAATAAATATATATATATATCCAAAATATATAAAGAAAAGAAAATCAATTAATAGTCCCACAAAAGTCTTGTGTCTTTTTTTCTTTAATGGAATTTGCTAAGAAGCCTAACTCAATGTATGGACACTTTAAATTTTGAACACATGTTCTTGTTGTACCTTCATTAAATACTAATATGTATATTAAATGTAATTATCATCTTTAAATTTCTTATAATATATTTTTCTTTGGATAATAAGGAATTGTTATCCTAATTTGAGTATAACATTTCAATTTTATTTTCATTGTGATTATACTTTTAAATATTTTAAAAAAATAAAAACTAACAGTAGATGATAATGATAATAATTTTAGAATAAAGTTTATAAAGAAAAATAAATAAATAAACTATAAGCGTAGTTGTATTTTAAATTGTATATATAATATTGTGGCAACTCTATTTAATTTTATTTCAAAATGATTGTATTTTTACGAGTCTTATATTGTATATTCGTGCAAAATATATACACCTATGAAGATCTTCTTAGGATAAAGTAAAAAATAAAATGTTAGTGTAATTTCCAATGGATAACGTTAAAGAAGAGTTTCAATATGGAATATAGAAAGAAAGGTAGCTATAATCTATGATTATTTATATATGGCAAGAATATATATCAGATTGTGACAAATTAAAAGAAGAAAAAAAAGTATGAGTGGCATTATGTATACGTATCAATAGGTGTAACGTGGCATTTATTAAAAGCAAAAAAGTTGTACTACTACATAGTAAACACTGCTATCTACTGTGTTTTTAATTTATGTTTAGAAGGTTTAGGTCTGAATGGTGAGAGGTCAAATTAGTGACAGCTATTAAGGAAAATGTTTCTCAGGTATTAGAGGTACATTTTTTCTGTTTTTTTATTTTTATTTTCTGTTTATCATAAAGAATAATTAGGTAAATATTTCCTTGTAACTATTTTCTAATCTTTTGCTTGTGTCTCTGTAATTGATGTATACATTAATAAATTAGTATATTTGCTGATAGAAAAAAAAACTACTATCTACTAATACAATACGAAAATAATGCCTGGCACGTCTGTTCTAAAGAATGATGATTGTGTTTGTCGCCATCATTTTCTTGTTTAAAATTTAAACCAGCCAGCACACGCTGTTTCTGATCTTAAGTATCATTGCTGAACTGGATCCACTGCACCTAGTATATCTCATGTTTTTTAATACCACTTATATTATTATGTATAAAATCATTTGCGCATTAAAAAAAAAAAACTAGATATTCGAAACTACTCCTGATCATGTCAAGAATCACAGTGAGAGAAAATAAATTGTTTATCTAAAAAATGAAAAAGAAAACATTCATTTTTCATGGAATGAAAATGTATACTTCAAAACAAGATAGAAAAGGAGTGTAATTTAACTATCTCTAAAATAAAATTTTAATTTCCATTTGCTTTTTTTAGCACGTTTATACAATATTTTTTAAAAAATATATGTGACAGTTAATTTTTTAAAGATTTATAATTTTATGGATTTTTTTTAATTAAAATGCTAATATAATAAAATTAATTTTTATCTAATCAATTTAATTGCAATGCTTACTCACGTAATTATACAAAAATAATTTTGTATTTTTGTTACCCAACTACCCTCATTGGTCCTTAGATCTCTCTAAAAGGTTATTTCTTTCCCGACCCAAGCGTTCACATAACATACTACTTCTATGACCCTTCTCCTATATCCTATCTAACTCTCTTGAGTCTATATCCTTAATTGTCTTATCATAACCATTATGCAATATATTTTATCTAAATAACTCGTGACTTTTTGGGACCCTAACTAGTTAATCATAATAAAATAAGTTGTATCTTGAATTTATTAGAATGTCTGTTTCCCACTATACTTATACATATACTTTCTTGCACCTACAACAAACAATAAATTGACACTCTCTAAATTTAATACTCATTCTAAGTACACTTTTTCTTAGGGTTTACTTATATTTAAAAAAAATAATAATTTACCATAAAAAAGAAAAGCAAGTATTACATACGTGATGTAGTGCGATGTGTAGATAATCTTTTTCCTTAGTTTGCTGATTAAAATGCTCTAGAAAAAGAAAAAGAAAAAAGTTAACACTTGGAGGTTTATAATTTAAATAATTAAGTAGCATCAATTTACCTATGTATACAAATCTATGTGAAACATTTTTAGAGTTATCTTCATTTTCGTAAGTCACGTGACTTTATTCTGCCTAAATCTTTTGGATACTTCATAAATTTGATTTATTTAAATTTGAAATTGCTAAATTGTCAGTTTAACCCGAAATGTACGAAAACTTAAAACTAATGGTTCTCAATTTTTGGGTCAAATTTCTTTACTTTTTTTTTAACTATTTATCCAATAAGAAGAAAACAATGCGTCCAACTCTCGTAGAAAATAATGTCGTAACATGTAACATCACTCGTTAAAGTTTACATCTTAATACTATTTAAATTAATGATATTTTATTTTAGATAAATTGAATTTTAATATTATTAGAATCTTAATAATCTTAGCTAGAAGAGTTATGATATCAATAAAAATGAAATGTATTGACTTTAATAACTTATTTTCATAAAGTATTTTTTATAATTTACTGATATTTTGGAAACGGGTGAGATGTGGAAGGGAGAAAACAGAGGGGGTGGGGGGGCTTTTAATTGTGCCACAAGCTACTCTTTTGTGTGGACCATATTAACTTCGACTACACAACACTTGTGCTTGTGTATGACATTCACACACTCGTCAAAGCTAAACAACAAAACCATCCATTCTAGGCAAAGCAACATCCAACCTTAATAAATAGGCCAAACAAATTTCTAAATACAATTATCAGTGGTACAGGAACCCAACTATCGTTTCTAACTTTGCATTCCTGGGAATAAGAGTAACCATGAGAGTTTAATAAAAAATTTGTTAACTTTCAATCGTACTTCTTTAAGTTTAAGTTTGTTAAATTTACTAATTAATACTTTAAAAATCATATTTAATGAAAAATTGTTATAAATGTTGTTAAAACCGATCTGGTTAAGACAATGAGTTAATGGTCAGACCAGTTAAAATTTAACCAATCTATATATATAAACATAATATTATTGTTTTCACTTTCTATATTTGCAAGTTGTATAAAAAAAGTAAGAAATAACATTATTTAAATTTAAAAAAAAAAACAGAAGTTCAAATGGCTCAGGTCAATCCAGTCTAGTCACCGATTTTTGTTTGAATCAATCGATTCTAACCATTTCAAATTGAGTCAACTGTATGTCTAGTCTGTTAGAAAAATCAACACAATTATGTGACCAATCCCAATTCGATCAACCTATTTGAACCGATTTTTACAACTATGATTATGATTATTTTATTCTATCAATACATACTAATTAAACTCTAACAATAATGTTAACTTTTGATTTAAGTTGTTTTACTTTAGTAATACATAATATAATACATGCAAATAATATTTTAAATATCGAACTAGTAATCCAACCGACCAAAGTACTTATTTAAGGTTTAGTGGTTTAACGGCGGTCATGTCGCAGTTAAATGGGTAGGAATAGAACAATATTTTTTAAAAAATTATATATTACAAGAATAAAAAATATGAGAGCAAAATCAATTCCATCAAATAAAAGAAAACCTATATAATGAGTTAGGATATAAGCTAACTTTGGACTACACTTATTTAGAAGTAACCATGAGGAGACTAGAATGAAAGTTAGAAATATGTATAGATTTAACATATATAAAAGGAACTTTTAGTGATCTTAATGATGAGAATAGGATGGATGCACTTTGTACCAATATGCAAGGTCGAATTACGAGTGTGTTTGACTTTGTGCCAATCATGAAAAAATTATAAATTATTGATTTTAGAAGTTTTATTAGGATATTTAAAATTATAAAATATTTGATAAATTCATGTACTTTTATTATATTACAAATTAACTGATACACTTGTCAATCGGTCAACGATTTAGAGTAAAGTACTTAAGCTAGAAGAAGTCTTAAATTCATAGTACTCAGTGGAAGAAGTCTCACACCAAAAATTACAAATATGTACTATAGTTGTCTAGTAACAAGATGTCAAGTCCTACTGCAATAAGTCATTAAGTAAAACCATTGATACTTTAAAAAGACATGTAGCCAAGTTAAAAACTAACAAATTTGCTTGATTGATCAAAACCCAGTTAATAGTTGTTTTAGCGATTTTATCAGGTTTAAAGTCGATTTTACTAGTTTGATACTAATTCTCTAAACCAATAGTCTTTTTGTTATTCTAAACTACTAGTTTTCGGTTGAATCGACTGATTCAGCTTTTAAAATTATGATTAGTATGATAAGATCAAGATAAGTTATACTTTTAATCAATGTTTAGTTTATATAACTATCGCGGTTCCTGCCTTGTCATATCACCACTATGCCAAGTTGTCGTTGCCTCTACCTTCTCCTCCTACAAATCCTTTTCCTTATTTCTTCTTTTTTTCGTCATCTATATTCTTCCTTATCTGTTTCTCTTCTCTTTTTTATTCTTCTTCTTTCTTCTCCTCCACACCACCTTTGTCATGTTGTGTGATTGTGGTTATGCTACCATAAAGGAAAGTGCTAGAAAACATAATCAAACAGCGAATATACTTTTTACATTTCCCTATTTTTTGTATAAGAATGTTACACTGTATTTGTTGTAAATAGATATATTGGTCATCAATTGATTAATGGAAATATGTATCTACTATCTGGGTTCTTCAAGGAGAAAGCATGTATTTATCATTATACACTAAAAGTTTCTTGATCATCTTCTTCCTCTTTTTTTTTTTCTACAACGTTTTTTTTTTTTTGTGCATAACCTTACTTCTACAAACAAATGTTAGGTTTTGGCTAAAAAAGATAAAAGGATTATGCGAAGAAGAATAAAGGAGCTAAGGCTTTTTTAGGAAGGCAAAAAAGAAAAAGTAACTAAAGCTTAGTTTCTACTATTGATTTTAGTAAATTTTACATATACTGTTGTAGTTAGGTTTAATTTTAGAGTAAGGGGAAATGTTAGGGTTTATATTAGGGGTAAAAAATAAGGGGTCTTTGTGATTGTTGAACTTGGGTAAGATTTTAGCCGCACTAAGTTTATACTAGTGTGTTTTTCGTTTTACTTCATTGTTAGAAAATTTGACTTATAAGTCATTGGTTTTGGTTCAATTGTTTAATGTTTATATTTTTACTACAAAATTTGTGGTTATAATATATATCTAGAGCTTTGATTTGTTGATTAAAATAAAGATTTTATGTGATGGTTACAATGTGAAGACACCTATGGTTTGATAAATGATTATCCTTAATGGTTCAACTTATGGTGCTTATAGTCAAGTTTAACAGGCATGGAGGGAGTAGAAAATGTAAAACACTCAATATTAAAAAATGTACTTGATTTCAATATATGATATTTGTTCCAAAGACTAATTTTATTTGTCGTAGAAATCAGGTTTAACAATACACTATATTTGGTAGGAGTTAAGTTTACACATTCTATCTCATTTGTCGCAATATTGCTTTGTCTACTTAATTGATGGTGTTGATGCGTCTTGCAACGGCTAATATCTTTTTTGCAACATCAACAGAACACACCAAACATACGTGGCTACATATGTTATCAAACCAGCTTATCGATAAGCAATTGCAACTACTATGATGTCTTTAGCAATTGAAGTTGGAAATCTAAGTAGCCATTATAGTTATAATAACTTTTCTACGTGTGATATAACTCATGAAATAGACTGGAAGTTCATCTTTCCTAGATTCATTTCGTAGGTGTGAACACAAGTGTATGTGCATGTGGACAAACATAATAGGCTTACACAAATATTATACCATAAGTCAGTCTTTGACGTAATATTTTAGTTTGAGTATTTTCAAAAGCTACACAAATATTATACCAAATGCTGGACAAATATTATACATTAAAATATTCAAAAACACAACTTTGAATCTAATTTTGAATACTTCAAATTTAATTTTAGTGGAGTTTGAGTGATGTTCTAGACCACTATTTTTTACCTCTTCTCTCTTCCTCATCTTCATTCTCATTCTCAAATTTGTCTTCAACTCTTCTCTATTAAACACATTTTTATCTTTTGAAATTGACAAGTTTAATTTATTCTAGAGATTGGATAATAGATTTGAATTGAAACGAATCACCACGACCCTCCCTATCAAACGTTGTGAAGACGAAATAAAGTTGATTGTGGTAACTATTATATCTCTTTGTCTAAATCTATATCTTAATGTTATAATTATTAAAATTAATTAGGTTGATATTATTCTTTGTTGTTACATGTCATTTATTGTCAAATAAAGAATTGCTTAGTAATCTCTCTCCACCGTTAAAAAATTTACCATTGTTTTTGTTAGTGAATAGTTCATAAACTTTTTTGCATGTAATTACATTTTCAAAAGAAAAACTCCTTGGATATGTGATTTTTATATATTTAAAAAAACCATTTGATATGTGATTTTTATATATTTAAACCACGTGAGACATATCAGTTACTATCACCTTACACTTTGTACCTGTGATCATAAGATCCAATTCCTTTCTATAACTATATTAATTTTAAATTTAATGTCTTCAAGATTGAGCTTTATTATAATTTTAAATCTAATATTTGCTACACGATCCAAACGAGAGGGACAAAACTATTTAAAAAATTAATTACTAATTCAAAACTTTCAGAGTGACAAAAGTATAATTGAGAACCATATCATTGGTCAGAAATTTTTGGACATAGGGTCATACTATAAAAGAGGAAAGAAACAAAATTGGCAGGCTTACTTACTTTGGGAAAAGTTTTGACCCGATAGGATCACCACACCAAGGCTGAAAGAGGAACATTTATCATCTTCATTGAGAAGGAATGAAATGTTTATACCAACAATTAATAAATGACTTCATCAGACCAAGACCAAGGCTGCACAAGAATCATTGAGAAGTTGAGTATTATTCTAATTGTATGTAATAAGAAAATAGAAGTTTCTTCGAGTCTATTGTATTAGTTGAGTGTTATTCTAATTGTAATAAGAAAATAGAAGTTTCTTTGAGGTCTATTGTATTATTATAATTTCTTACTTTGAGTTGTAATTGTACCAACAATTTTGATGTTCTGTAGCTGATATTCTAAATATCTTACTTATGTATGAGTCTATTATATATTCTAATAGCTTACTAAATACATGTGTCTACTAGACACTGTTAACATCTTCTGAATACTTTTATTTCTATAAATAATTAGCTATATCTTAATAATAATGTAACAAATATCACATAGCCATGTGTCAGCACGAGTACAAAACAAGTTTCATTAAAATTTCATAATATGTTCTACGTCTAAATTATGAAAATGATAAAATAATTACAATTTTAAGTAAACTATATAAATTCTATTTTATTTATGCAACTACTTTTCTTTAAATTAAGAAGTTATACAAAATTTTAAATTGTAATTAATAATTATAATATTCGAATAATAATTATTTAATTTTTAAAATTTTAACAAATAATGTAAGTTAAAGTGTCAAAATTATTATAAATACATATTATATATAAAAATAATAAGTTAAAAAATATATATTATTATGTAAATCAATATATTATATACTATACAATACATTATATATTTTATTTACAATATAATATGTAATACATCAAATATTATAATAAATATTCCATATAAATTATATTGTGTACTTTAATGTACGTAAATATAATATAATTATCATAATATTAAACATATTTTATAATATATAGAGATGGGAAAGTTTATCAAGATAGAATAAGAGATAAGATAGCAGGTTCTACTAACATAACAAATAATGGATTAACATAGAATCATCCTATCCGGTAAAATCCTGACAACCAAATGAACTCAGAAAGTCTAGGTTAAAATTTTAACAAAAGCCAGAAAGCATTATGCAGCTCATAAGCAGTTCCATAGCCCCCCCCCCCCCCAAAAAAAAAAAAAAAAAAAATCTAAAACTATCATCTACAAAAGCACTTATAAAACAAAACCAACCAGAACAAGAGGCTGATACAATACAATTACCCTTTTAAGCTTTATCATCTGTCTGTTTATCTTCGACATCATCAGTTGTAGCAGCTACCTCTCCACCCTCCGTAGGAGGCTGAACTTGTTCATCCTCCGGAAGTGGCTCCTCCACATAGTCATTTTCAAATGCGTCGGCAGGAACCTCATAAATTCTAACTTGGGGCTTGGAAGGATCCTTAACAAGCACATACTTGCCCTCGTTCAATTTCATGCACAAGTCAACAATAGATTTGACAATCCCCCACATATTGGCTGCGTTCAAATTAATCTGCGCCGCAAAGTCCCTGGGTTTGTATCCAACGACAGCCAAAATGACATGATTAAAATGATCACGAGGATGAATCCTGGACACATATCCCAATTTCATCATATCTGCACTAGCCAGAAGCGCCTGAGCAGTCCACTTAGCCAATTTATTGGCATTGTTCTTAAGCTCAGTAGCCAAGACAGCCCCCCTTTGAGTCTCCAACTTCTGCCTCCAATCAACACCGGAATACTTGGTATCAAACTCATTCAAGGCATTCAAAGTGAGGAAAGACCTATGTTTATTGACATCAACGACACTATGGACCTCACACCTGGCAACAAGATACATATCATCATCAAGCTTCCACCTCCTATACCTATAAGCGACAGAAGCAACCTCTTCAGCGTCGTTAGCAAAAGGGTTAGGCTCGTCAAAAGAAACCTTATTGCGATCCCTAATCAAAACCTGTTGGGAGAAATTCTGGTTAATATAAGCAGCCTCAACGCTCAAGGAATGAGCAGAATTGATGTCATCCTTAGCCTCAGGCAAAGGCTCTTGAGAGGTCTCATGAACAGAAAGCAAATCAAGCTGGGAGCCATCACTCTTATCAAAGAAAAGCTTGTTGCCAACACGCTGAACGACGATATCCCAGGAATAAACAGAGCGGGGAGCGCACATGAGAGTGGAGAGGATACTGTCAGTGGCGAAAACAGTGGCTTTGTCTTCGTTGGCGAGGCGACGAATGACAGGGTCGTCAGTCGTGCTCACTTTGAAGAAGTTTCTATTTTTGAAGCGTTCAAGCCGGCGTTCGTTTTTCGGAGTGATGCGGTCGTAGGAGCGGTCGTAGGACTCCAGGGCGCCACAGAGGAGAAGGTCTTCGGGTTCAGGAACAGTGAAGGAGAGCTTCGAGAACGTCGAGAACGGGATCTGGTCATGCATGTTCCATTCCGGTTGGATATCCACTGAGGATTTGAAAACGGCTGCTTCCCGCCGCGTCTGGTTAGGGTTTGAGCGGTTCATGTGGTACAGACGGTCTCTTCGGGCGCGTTCCTTCTCCTGTTCCCGCTTACGTGCCTCCACCTCCTCGTCTCGCCGCTGAGGGAGTTGCCGTTGTTGCTGGAACCGCCATTTTGGCCCAAATTTCGGCCGCGGCGGAGCCTTCCCGTCCACCAGCCGGAAGGAGCCGTCCTCCTCGCCGGACGCTGGGAATGACTCAGCGTTTGTGAAGTCGAAGACAGAGTCGCCGGCATTCTTGGAGCGCGTTGGGTTGTTGAAATTGCGGGTCCAGTCCGCGATGCGCCCTAATTTGTCTGATCGGGTGAATGGGGCGAAGGGGACATTGAGAGGGAGGTTGTTGTTTGTGGCCGCCGTCGCCGACTCCGGTGGGCCCCATCCATCCGGGTTGAACGGAACAGATCCCACGTTGAAGGCTCTTCCCATTGCCCAACACCAGCGAGAAACCCTAACCCTAACCCTAACCCTAACCCTAACCCTAACCTCAGCAGCGAGATGAATGTAAAACCCTAATTGGAAAAATAATCTGTTATTCCCTCCGTCGTGGGCTGGACTCTGAATCCATGGATCCTCGCTATATTTACTCGGATTTGCTTCTTCCACCTTCCAACTTATCAAATTACCCACAATACCTTTTAATCTACTAAGTTTTCTTTTTTACAAACATAAAAATTATATTCAGAAATGTTATATATTATTTTTAAAGTGTTGTCTTTACAGTAAGTTTTTAATATACACCAAAAAAAAAGAATAAGTTTTTTATGTTATCTTTTCTTAATTGCTATACTAAATAATTTTGAATGTTATTTTTATATGGTTATGTTTGAAAAAATATATATATCAGTACTTGAAGAACGATTTTTAAATTAATAAAATTAACCAAAAGAGATTAATGAAACATAATCTTTAATTGTATCTAAGACATGGAGGTGTCATTTTAATAAAAGATATTAAATATGAGATGTTTATCTCAAAATTAACCTATATACATTTCAAAAAATATAAATAAATTTTTATTTAAGAAATAATAATAATATTTAGTTATTTGATGTTAAAGTAAAAAATGTTATGCATTCATAAGAACAAAGACATATAACCTTGAGATTTTTTTATGCTAACAAATAATTTTAAGTTTGGTTGTATATCGATTCTTATGAAAGATGTATACTTATGAAGAATTGAAGTTGTGTCAAGCTTAAAATTATATAAAAGCTGTATAATAAACATAAGGTGCACGCTGAAAAGCATCTAACCATGCATAATAAATGTCTAAGTATTAACAACAAACACATAAGAAGTGTTTAAGCATATACACAAATAGCATCTACTATGTACCTAGTAGTCTTATCTCACATATAGATAGTCTAAACATATGAACATCACAAGCATTCAAATCCAAGAGTTTAAGAATTTTATGTACGGTAAAACATTCTGAACTTTGTATTTGTTAACTTATAGAATCTTCTGATGTAATTTTGCTAGCATGGACCTTAGCTAAGAGGATGGAGGAGAACATGACAATGATGAAGCTCATTGAAGACCTTAAGTCATACTCCTAATTTTAATTTGCCTGTAAATAATTTTAATTGTCTTTGTAATTAAGAGTGTGCTTATTCCCATTTTAGGCCTTATATTTTCGATCATTTTCCTTTGTTAGAACATGAGATGCCTTTAGTTAGTTAGTTGAGTGTGTGAAGAAATTGGGCTAAGAACACACGAACCCGCATGTTCCCTTAAGTAAGAGCCAGATTAGAAGTTAGTTAGGCTAATCTCTTGCTGTCTTGGGCGGTCATGATTAGAAGGAGTTTGACCTTGTTTTGCTCCCCTAATCAAAATCACCTCATCCCCCTCTTACACCTATAAATACTCTCTCATTTTTCATTGTAAGGAACACTTGGATGAATGAAGTAATATTCCTTTAGTGAGCATTTGATCTAGTAAAGCATTCAAACCTTTGTTAATTAATTCAATCCTCAAATGGTTAAACCTACTTCCGTGATTTAATTTCTTAGTTCATCCCTTAAGGTTCCGATAACTAAGTTCACTCGGTTCTTCCCTAATTATTTATGACTACAAAAACAGTTATCAAGTGTATTGCATCGGTAAAAACAATAGAGAAAAAACAAAGAGAAACCAATAAGAACAATAAAATACTTAAATAATCATCAATAGAGTCAAGAGTTAAACCTTAATCCCAGAATAAAAATATCTGTTCATACATATCCATGAGTATTAAAAAACAAGAAGTTAAATATCATTAAACGCGACTTCAAGTCTTGCTTTCTATGCCATTTTTTATCAAAAGTTCAACACCCTCATTTACAACAAAAAGTTTTTATTTAAAGTAATGGGTTTTCTGTGTCTAAACCCAAAAATGTCATGACACTTAAACCGATTATATAAGGGAGTGCATATTTTTGTATGGAGTACAATCTTTCATTAATTAACTCATAACCCATTTTTTTCTAACTTTCCTCTAGAGCTTCAAGTTTCACTTTAATGTTCCAAATCAATCTAAAAGCTTATCAAATTCTAGCAAATCATATCCTAAAACACTAAAAGCTTAACAAATTACAAATTATAATTAAAAGATACTTAAAATACAAATATTAAACTTAAATGACATAAAAATAAATAAAATTCTAATTAAAATAAAACTTAAAAATAGATAAAAATGTAATCATGACATTTCCACCTTCATTTTATAGTCTTCCATCCACCATTTATTGGAGCTTGGAACCTCTTGGAGAAGATCTTAGGGAGTGCAAGAAAAGTTGCGCCATATTCTATTTGTTATACCTCTAAAAACATCAGTTCGTCTATTGAAGACAAATCAACCTTTTCAAATATATTTTTTGAACTTTAACATTTCTTTAAATTTATACAAAAGTAACTGATTGAGAGCAAAATAGTTGAAAAAAAGGAATGTCAGACACAAAAATATAGCTAAAAGAAGCAACCTAGTCTTTGCATTATTGAACGTATTTTACGCAAAAGGTGTACTTGTTTGAAAACCACAAGATAATGTCTCTCACAACGTCTACATGCATTCAACGACCTCAATGCTTTAAGAAAAGTTGGTGACAAGAAAGAGAAAAGCATTCAAAGGAAAGCCTACTTTATTTTGATGCATTGCAAAGTTAGCAAACACTTAGAACTTGATTAATTTGTTTTTGTTTTTTAGTTTTTGAAAAAATTTTCAAAAACTATTTTCGAGGAGAAGAGAAAAAAAAACTTATTCGATAAGTGTTATTTGAAAATTTTAAATATGTGAAAATGAAAAGAAAAATTGTTTATATTTAGAGAAATTCATTAATGAAAATAAAAAAATAACATATTCTATATTTTGAGTTTTTTTTAAAAAAAAATAAAAAACTGAAAAACAAAACTACTTCAGTTTTTCTTGTTTTTTAGTTTTTAAAAACTATAATTGTTTTAAGAAAATACTACCCAAACGATTTTTTTTGAACTTGATTGATTTGGTTTATTTTTTTAGTTTTTTAAAAAAATTCAAACAATAGTTTTTAAAAACTATTTTTTGGAAGAAGAGAAAAAAAACTTATTTGGTAAATGTTATTTGAAAATTGTTTTGAATTTATGAAAATGAAAAAAATTGTTCATATTTATGGAATGTCATTAAGGAAAAGCAAAAAGCAATGGACAGAAAACTGAAAAGCAAAACTACTTATAATTATTTTTGTTTTTTTAGTTTTTAAAAACTAAAAAATCAAAATTATTTTCGAAAAGTGTTTTAAGAAAACAATAATCAAATGAGTTTTGAGTTTTTAAATACTAAAATACTGAAAATAGTTTATAAAACTGTTACGAAACAAACATTTATATTCGGAAAGAGTTTAAGGGTAGAACTCAGAGTGACTTAGTTTCAAAATATGCCTGATCTTAAACTCAAAAAGAGTTCAAGAGGAGAACTAGGAGTGATTTAAAATATTTGTTATAAGCAAGCAAGGAGTGAGAACAAAAACTCTTGTTTGTATATTAGTTGGATATAGTAAAACCTTTTAAAAGTTGCTTAAGAGAGAATTAGACAAGCAAGTTGAGTGAACTGGTATAAAGCTTGTTCTTATTACCTTTTATTACCTCAATATTTTATTCTATCTCAAGTTTCTTCTAAAAATATTTTGCAAACTTGTTTATAAAATCAGTTGATTGCATGTTAAATTGTCTCTAGTCTTGAGAGTCTTTTTTAGAAAAATTTGTCAAGTACTTGTTTAGCAACAATTTTATAAAATTGTTTTCAGTATTTTAGTATTTAAAAAATAAAAAACTTATTTGATTAGTGTTTTCTTAAAACAGGTTTCGAAAATAATTATAATTTTATAGTTTTAAAGAACTAAAAAAGCGAAAGAACTATAAATAGTTTTTCTTTTCAGTTTTCTATTTCTGTTTTGAAAACTTAAATACAATGGAAATATGTTATTTTTTGTTTTTTTATTAATGGCATTTCCGTAAATATAAACTACTTTTTTTATATCTTTAAAATAGTTTTCAAATAACACTTACCAAACAAGTTTTTTTCCCTTCTTCCAGAAATTAGTTCTTGAAAACCATTTTTGAAAACTCTTTTAAAAAACTAAAAATAAAATCAAACCAATCAAGTCTTAAGTTTTTTTTTTTTGGGTGAATGCTTAAGTCTTTCTTATATCTTTGTTCAACCCTCCTCTAAAATTATTTATTATTTTTTTATAAGTCAAATGTAAGTGTTTAAAGTTTAGGGTGTACTAATTAGTGATTTGTGTTGCTTGACTAAATGATCTAAGTTTAAATCTTGATTATGTCACTTTAGGTATGGAGCAAACTTTATTCTAAAGAGTGTGCTTAGGCTCTAAGATGGTATTAATCATCATTAATGATGATAACTGAACCATACCAATATAATTACTACAAGAAAAATCATTATTTACTTCATTTTTATTCAAGACTTTGTGAGGAATATTTGATGCTAATCTTGGCCCAAGCTAAAACATACCAATGTTTCTACATCTGCTATTATGGATGTGTTTCTAAAATTCCGTAATTTTATGAGTTTAATTTCCTACAGAGAAAAGAAATCGTTGTAAGTAATATGTCTTAAAACTTTGTTGATGATGTTTATAGATAGCGACTCTGAGGTATATTCAATGTCCTTTTTTTTACTGCATGCATTCAATGGCTTGCTTAATACATGGTTTGTATGGCTGAAAACTTTATTCTAGATACTAGATAGGATCAATAGTTTGGATATAATTTGTTTTTGAAATTTTGAATTTGGGATGAATATGTTTTAAAGTTCAGTGATATACCTTTGACAGAAATATTTTAAATCTAAGGACTTCAAGCCATCAACAAAAGCCTGTGAATGGAGGCTTCCTTAGTATGGAGATCAGTACAGGGGAGTTATAAATTAGAGAATCATTCATCACTTTATTTGGTCAAGAGTGCAAAATAGATAAGACTTTATTCCTTTTTCGAGAACACATATTCACACGTACCAAAAGTAAGACACAACTCACAAAAGAGAAATAAAAAATGGGATAAATTAAACTTATTGTCCAATATAAATATGAATTTTATAAATCAATTAAAAATTACCATAATATAATTTTTAAAAATCAATATTTTATTTCACTTTTAGTTCTAATTGGATTTTTAAAGTTATTTGGATATCTTATTTACCTTTTTCAAACTTGTTTTCATGTTCCTCTATTGTACAAATCTGTTTTCAAATTGATTTATTACAGAAAATCCTATTTTCAGAGATTTTCAAAAATTTATATTTAGATAATGTCTTATTTTAAGATGAATAATTCCAGTTGCTACTTTGCCCAGAAGCAAATGGCTTTCATATTTAATATTAGATAGACAACCTATGTTAAAAATGCGCCATAGTGGATGCCCATGCAGTCTAATTGTTAAATTGCTCCCAATGCTTAAAACTTAAATTAGTCACGAGAAAAACATCAATTTTATTATTCGATGATATTATTCTCCAATACTAGCATGTTAACTTTTATCATCACCATATTCTCGTTAATAAAAGCATTGTCCATTATTTTCCTCTATCCCATCATCATTTTAATGTTTTACAATTATGGTAGAAAAAGACAAGAATTCGTTAGATAAAAGTAATTAAGTGAAAAGAAAAAGATAACTTTGAAATAAAATAGTACCAATAATTGATAAATTCATTATGATTAATTAACCTAATTATTTTCTTAAGAAACAAATTTTGTTAAGAATCTTAGAAGAGACGAAAGAAGTAAATAAATAAAACTTGTGTTACAGTTACACATAAAACACCACAACCACAATCTCCTAACAAGCTTACTGCTTACCAAGATTATCCTATTAAATATAAACCTAGTTGTTGGATTATCTAATCTAATAGAATGAATGTCATTATAATTAGAGACATTGTGCCCGTCTAATTCAAATTCTTAGGAAAAGCCGTTACACACACAAGAGGAAGAGGTGTGTTACATATTATTTCTACATTACTTAAATAGAGGAAATTACAACACAGCCATGACACAAATAACATCCTGTTCATGCGTTTGCATCATGATAAAACATCATAGTGGTTGAACATAGTTACTTTTTTTATCAAATTAAGACACCGCCCTTCCCTATCCCTCATACCAGAAACATAATCTTACCCCAGAAAACAGGAAGAGAAAAGCAAACCCACAAAAGTTTTCATAGATGCCATTCATTCAATATACATTTTGAAAACACAAATCAGCCCATGGCATACTTCTGGGTCCAGCTGCGTGCAGTGGCCTCGTACTTTGCCCGGTCTGTTTTGTACATGTGAGCAATTTCCGGAACAAGTGGGTCATCAGGATTTGGATCGGTCAGCAATGAGCAGATAGAAAGCAGCACCTATTGTGCAAAGAAAAACATAATTATAAAACCAGTTACTTTAAGATTATTCTCAACATCAGCAATGAGTTTCACAAGCAACTCGTAGAATTCCTAGTTCAATTCCACAAAAATGCTTAAAAGACACCCCTTGTAGATAACTCGGTAAGAATTAGGGCTGGTCAGACTTTAACCTTGCCAATGCTCTCTCGTCTCTACTACTTATCCTTGGGCCCTACTTTGGAGGGTTCTCTATCAGACCCCTTTACCAAGTTGAGTTGACACGAACCAAAAAGTAACTTAAAAGGGATGCTTAATGTTACTTTCAGATTCCTTTCAACATAAGCAATGAGTTCAACATGCAAAAAATGATTTTGTAGAATTCCTAATTATGAATTGCACAAAATAGCTTAATAGACACCCCTTGCAGAAATTAAACTGACCATATTCCCTATGCCACCACTTCCTTGGGCCCTACTTTAGTGGCCTCTCAATGATGGGTCAACACAAAACCAAAAGAAATTTAAAATGTCCTGTTTAAAATTTACAATAAGATTCTAAATTCTTACACATCATATTAAGTGGGAAAATGACCAACAGCAAATACTATGACTACAGAATAAGAAGACTTCATCATGCAACAATAACACATTGCACCAGGAAAATAAATATACAGAAACAATCTCCCTAACTATGTTGATAGGAGGCAGAACCACTGACCACAACTAAAAATCAATTGCCATATACAGAACAAATTTACAACAAGTGTCATGCATGAATCTCTACTATTGAGGATGAATTCAGAATACAATTAAAACATGATGGAGAAAAGCATAGGGGAGAAAAATTTGAAGGAGTAAATTACAAAAAAAATCTCACTTCAATGTTTGGTAGGTAAATTTTGAACAATTAAAAACTCCGCTTTATAAAGCTAAAACACACTCCTCATCACCCCGATCATCCATTCTTCTTGTCAGAAGCTACTCAAGTCCATGCCTCATCTATGATATCGCAAGAACAATGCTTTAAAGAAAATTTGTGGCCTTCTTGAGCAGCAGTAGCAGTGTCAATCTTGTAGAGGTGAATTGACCAGCATAACCCAGCAATAAAGAAGCTCACAGATTTGATTTCAAGACAATTTAAATTGAGGTTCAATGGCAGAGATGTTGAATAGAAATGGAGTGAAACCTTGCACACCATGCAAATGATGGTATATGCAGAAGATCTCATACCACAACAAATGTTCACAGAGAAACGGCATGATGAGATAGATATAGGAAGAGAGAATAAATATTACGCTACCTGCACTTTGGGATTAAATTTAGTCCCTAAAAAGAGGGAAAACATTATTTTCCTTAAAATTTACTCTATTTTTTTAATTGTCTACCTAAGCATCTTTTATTTATAAAATTTTCCAGTCTCAAGAACTTGTACCCTTTTGCTCCCCACCCCAAAGAAGAACAAGCATATCCTAAAGAGATGGACATATCATATACTAGTTGGTATGATACATGCATTTCTTATCAACATTGTCAATGTATCACATGCATAAAATATTTAAGAAAATAAAGCAAAGCCTTGAGAATAATTCAAAATTTTTAGGGAATATAACCTTCCCTGGAAGAAGAGTAAGATGTGACATTTGGATGCAATGAAGGGATATAGTTCTAAATTTTCCAATAAACTCAAACAAACAAATCAAAATAAATTCGTAAAAAATATAGTTATGCTAATTAAGAATACTTTATTATAATTTAATTGACTACAATTTAGCCCAATTTTACTGTGTCTCTTATTCATTGTTTACAATTTCCTTCTGGTTACCAAATAATGCATGTCAGTAACTAGGTATAGGTATACATTTTATAATAATCTACCTAAAATGAAACAATGAGTAAACTATTATAATCTAGTTGACTAGAAAGTTTGATATTCCTGCGCTGGGTCAGTGTTAAGAGTTTTACATCATCCACTGCGCTCAGAAATCATCACAAGTTTGACTTTTAAAGTAATTCATATATAAATTACCAAATTTAACATTGGCATGAATGTCAATGAAGATGACAAAGTAAAAAACTTGGCACTGCCAGTCCATTCTAATTAAATTGTTGAACCTAAAAGTAGTCTTACGTTTAACTAGTTCACTAGATACAAAATGTCAAGTCAGAACGCCACCCAACACCCAAAAAGGTTACCTTTGTTTTAAAAAAGACAAATAATCAATTAATAGTTTCTTTTTTATAATTTCCAATAAAATTGTGTTTTCTTTCATAAGTTGGGAAACGTTAATACTTAATACCCTTCTGTAATGATCACAACTTGATTAGAGCCAAGCAATTCAAATACTATGTTTATGCTTGCATATTTTAAAACTAATGGGGAAGCAAATTGAACCTTAGAGATGGTGAGTGCGGGACTCCACTGCTCCTTCAGAATATCAAGACAAATGCTACCATTGCTATTGATGTTTGGGTGAAAGACCTTAGTCCTAAATGCAACCTGGTTGAGCAAAAATTGTGAGAAGTTTACATGTTTAAACAACAAAACGTCCCAAATCCACAGACAGGCATCACACATTACCTTAGGAGGCTTGAAAGGATAGTCCGGAGGAAAGTGAATAGTGACTAGAAATACACCTCCTGCATAGGGACTATCAGCAGGACCCATAATTGTCGCTTGCCAATGGAACATGTCCTCAGCTACTGGACCTGCAAAATAAACATTTTCACTTGCATAAACTCTAAACGAACAAGTAACGTTCAAAGTTCAAACACAACAACATAGCAAACACAGTTTTAAAAACGGTCCACAAGCGCAACTTCGGTTGCAAAATATGTGTACACAATTTCCTGCAATATAAAGGAACACTGCCACAACCACAATCGAAAATCTATGCTTATTTTTCCTGCAACACACACAGATACCATTTTTTTCTATGCTTTATTTTCCTGCTCATTTATCAGTTTTATTTTACCTCAACACGGTTAGTAACAGTGCACACATAGAATCAAACGATCAAAGCTAACAAAGTGCAGAAAAGCAGCAATTTTCAGCGCTTATTTAAATGTATTTCATCTAACCCTAGAACAAAGAGGAAAAAATTAATTTTTTTGAAACAGAAATAGTTGGTGGGAGGGGAGGGGAAGTGAAATGGAAAAAGGGTACCAGCGCTGCAGGAAGTTGGAGGGTCTTTCTGCAAGTCCTTGAGCTCCTTGAGGATGCGCTTTGAAGCCATGATTGGGATGATACACGTTCAGATCTGAAAGAAAAAGAGGGATGAGAGAGGAACCCTAGAAATGAAAGTGAAAGTGAAAGAGAAAGGAGGAAATAGAGAGAGACATGAGTGAGTGATGTGGTTGAAGGATTAGGAATGAGGGATGTATCGAAAGAGAAGAGGAAGAGACGCAGCGTCAATCCCTCGCCTTCCCAATCCCAAACCCTCTCTTTCTCTTTCTCTCTCTCTCTCTCTCTCAAACTACTCTCTCTCTCTCACGCCAATACCCACTAATTGGTCTTTTTTGCTTGCATATATACCCTCACCAAATGACACTTCTATCCTTTTCTTTCTTCTTTATTCCACCCCTTCTCAAATTAAATCTTTTTCAAAATACAGTTTTTTATAATTAAAGATGGTGTAAGATTTTACTGTAAGGAGAAAAATCTAAGTACATGTGTAATTTATTCTTAGAAAACTCTTACTTCAATCCTTTCATATTTTGTGACATTTTAATTTTAGATTTCGTTTTTTTAATATTAATATAGATGCCTATTTTCTAAAATCTAATTTCTAGGACGTGGAGTTTCATAATTTATACATTAATATTATATTTTAAATTTGCTTAAATTGATTATTGTATATTTTTTAATAAAATCTTAATTTTTAAAAATTTATTATATAAATTTAATTATATTGAATTTGAAAAAAGATGATTAAATATATCTTATTCTTAATTAAGAACACCTTGTTTTCAAAATTATTAAACTTATTAAAATTATCATGACTAACAATGTGTGTTTGCATTTTTATTTTAATATATTATTATAATTTTAAAACTTTAATTTAATATGTTTTTAATAATATAATAGAAAATAAATAATTAACTGTGTTATTTTATTTGTACTAACATGATAAAAACATGTCATTTTCATAAACCAATACTGTTCGGGGTGATTTTTGGTTTCTAGTTTTGAAATTTATAAAATAAAAACTAGTTTTGGTTTTAATTTTTTAAAATTTTAATAACATTGTTTTTATTTTCAAATTTAAAATATTGTTTTCAAATTTTAACCAAAACACTATTTAGAGGTCGCGGTCGAAACAGTAGTTGAAAGTGGCGGTCGATGATTGATTAACGATTGAAAGTGGTGGTCGGAGGTAGCGGTCGGTGGCTGGTAATCGGTAGTTGAAACCAGTACCGCTGGTTGAAGGTGACCGTCAATGATCGCCAGTCAGGAGTGGTGACTGCTGACCGTTGGTCAGAGGTGACGGCCGATGACTGCTGGTTGGAGGTGGCGATCGGTGATCGTCGATCGGAGATGACGACTGGTGACTACTGGTCAGAGGTGGAGGTTGGTAATCACCGATCGGAAGTGTCGGCCGATAACCGTATGAAGGTGGTAGTAAATGACTACCGGTGACTTCCAACCAGAGGTGGCAGCCAATGGCACAGGTCAGAGGTGATGGTCAATGATGATAAGTGACATCAAGTAATGAACTTAACAGAAACAAAAATTTGAAAACCAAATTTTATTGTTTTTAAATGAAGTGAAAACGGTTTCGAAAATGAGTAAAAAATCAAAACAGAACAATTTTTGTCAGTTTTCTGTTTTCAAAATGCATTTCAAAATTAAAAATCATAAACAGAACCCTAACGAGACTAAAAAACTAGAACTGTTTTAAAAAATTATTTTCAGAAAACACTACCCAAACAAATTTTTTAGTTTTTAAATATTAAAATACTAAAATCAGTTTTATAAAATTGTTGTAAAAAAAACAATTATATTAATGTCTTTGTAACTCAACCATGTATAAAATCTTTTTTCTTAGATTCAATTGCATATTACCATCGTAAACGAGAATATTCTTTTTATAATTTTTTTTTAATTTGATACAATATTATTTTTTTAAAATACATCAATTTTCATTTTTTTATCAAACAATATGCACATTAATTTATTTTTAGAAAATAATTTACTCTAAATATTCTTGAAATATTTTATTTTTAACTTTTGCTTAAAAAAACCATTTTTATAATCTTACTGATAAAGTTGAAAACTATGACTTATAACAATTCACTTTGCTCAACTGAATGAATTAGATTCTTAACACTTAAAAAAACCAAATATTCAATCTAAAATAACAATAAATATTTTTAATAGAAAATTAAAGAAAGTGATCCTTAATGATGCACATAAAATAGAGGATAAGTGTGAAGAAAAGTTAAAAGAGAATCAATCTTCTCCATCTCTCCACCCAAATTTGTAGTCATAAAATATAAATAGATGGATAAGATAATTTTTTTTTTTAACAAATAAAAATCGTTACATTTTCTCACAAAAATAAGAAAAAATAATATTCTTACACTAAAAATTAAAAATAACATATATTATAAATTATTAATAAATATTTATTTAAAAATTACAAATATGATAAATTTATTAACTTTATATATTCTGGTTGAATTATGATGTAAAACTTTTTTATATAGTTAGTATCTCTAAATTTAACCCCATTTTAATAGATAAATTATATAAAATATTATAATATTTTTTGTCTAAAATAAACTAAAAAATTATTATTTATTTAATTAATGCATAATAGTATTATTTTTTCTCTAAAATAAAAAAAAAAAAGAATCCAAGTTAATTAATGCATAACAGCATTATTAATTTAATGAATGCATCAACGATTGAGATTGAGCTGAAGACAAAGATTGGAGAGGAGAATATGGATCCAAGTTAAATAAGAAAAAAGTTCCAGTAGAGACAGGTGCATGAAGCACAGGACAAATGGGAGTGTAAAAGCCGTTGGATATATGGTACGGTGCGATGAAGGTGGCATCAAATGACACAACACACGCCTTACCCTTCAATTGCTTCTCACTCTACTACGCAACCCTTGCTTTGCATTCCCATTTCCCAGATTCATTTCACACAATTACGCTAACCCAACAACCCTTTCATTTTATTCATCGATTGCTCTTTCCAGATTCTATCTGTCAGTATTTTCATACATAGTTTCATGTCGGTTTTTTTTTTTTTAAATTTATTCTTAAATTTGTGATTTTTTTATTCTAGATTTAAGATTTCTGATGCCCATTGTCTGTAACCGGTACCAGTAAGATTTTTTTTTATTATTATTATTGATCTGTGATTGAATGTGAATCTGGGTCTCGGATCTTTAAGTGGGCGTTGAATTGCATTTGGGGTCTGAATTGACTAGACATTGTGTTTTTATGTTTTGCGGTGGCAGGTTTGAATTATAAACCTGAAATTTCTCTTTTTTTTTTTGTGTGTGTGTGTGTGTGTGTAAGTAGTGCCTCTTAGGAGTTGGGAAGGAATTTGAGCTGGGTGGATGGAGGATGACAAGAGGAAGAGGAAGAATAAGAAGAAGAAGAACAAGCAAAGTAAGAATGTGGAGAATGGGGTTGGGGAAACTGCCGATAGGGATCAGAATCTGGTGAGTAATGGAAAAGATGAGCGTACTAATCATTCTGAGAATGCAAATGAGCAAAACTCGAATGTGGATTCAAATGGGGTTGGAGAGACATCAAGTAGGGATCAGAATCCGGTAAATAATGGTAAGAATGAACCTGCTCATCTTTCAGGATTCACGGATGATCAAAGTATGAATGTGGATTGGAATGGGGTTATTGAAACCCCAAATAGTGTTCAGAATCTGGTGAAAAGTGGAAAGGATGACAATATTTATCCATCAGAGTCTGCAGACAGGCAAAATACTAATATGGATACGAATGGTCATCTGCCAAATGGTAAAGAATGTGTAAGTTTTCCTTCAATGAACGTAAATTTTTAGTTATGCTTCAAGGCTTATGCTAACGGCAGAAGCGCTATATTTTAAATATTTATCTTTAGATATTGTTATTACTTATCTTTATCCTTGAAAAAATTTAGTTTAAACTATATATTATTTATGAATAGTTTAATTGAAAAATGTTATTGGCTTCCTTCTTTGTCTTTTTTCTAATTACAATCAATTTTTTTGAATTGAGTGTTAATGGACATGAATGCTTTGCTAAACTAAATGAAAATATCTTTTGACAGGCCACGTTAGAGGAGGTAATAAAATCATTGCTAAATGAAAATAATATGCTCTAACAAAATGTAGTGAGATGTCTTTAAAGTCTTATTCTTCATGTATATGCTGCTGCGTTTGATAGTTTAAAGTTTTTATAATATATAGCTTATCTTTCCATAGAAAATGATATGATTGTTCTGGAAGAGGAAATAGTGGGTGTGTTTTGCAAAATTAGCTAATAAATAGATGAAAATTGAAAAATTAGTTGGAAATTGATAAAGTTAGTTGAAAGTTGATAAACTGGTTGTTGGAGATCCTAATTGACCACTGATAAGGCTAAATAGTGCATATAACTGATATAAGTAGGGGCCAACCTTTGTCTTACAAGTCCATTTTGTATGGTTGAGCAAGGCCCAAACCCACATTTTAATATGGTATTAGAGTCTATTTTAGTGAGATTTGTTGGACCTATTGGTCACCCAGAAATGTTCAGTCCGGTAAAATTTATAGTTGACGCTCATGATGTTCCCTCCTTGGCATGAGGGGAGTGCTGAGATCCAACATCGACCAATGATGAAGGCAACACATATATATAATTGGGAGATAATCCTTACATTACTAATCGGTTTTGTAGGGTTCATTTAGGTCCAAATCTACATTCTAAGAATCCAAGATTAGTTATTGAATTTTTAACTAGCATAAAATGACATTTAATTACTTGGTCATAACTAGAAATTTCATGTGTATATATATATATATATATATATATATATATATATATATATATATATTCAATTCATTATCACTTTTAATATTTTAATCTATGTCAAATTATTTATCAGCTTAAAAATTTGGATAATATTTTTTTTTTATTTCAATCTTATTTTTAAATATCTTCATTAAATGAAATGAGAAAATATAGTTGGACTTATATTATAATAAAATGAATTATATTTGATGAGAGTGAGTTATACGGATTTTTTAATATAAGTACTAAGAAGGCTAAAGGAGGAATTCATATGATGTAGTAGCTTATAACCTGCAAAGTTACATGAAATAGTATTTAAAAACATTATAAGCTATTGAAATAAGTTCTTTTCCGTAACAAATCTACTCCCTCCGGACTCAATTATAACTTTATAAGCAACAATAAATAAATAAATTCATTTGGACTCAAATATAAGCAAAGTGTAATTACTTCTCTCCTTTTTAATGACACTATTCCAAAAACACCTCTTAATTAATTGAGGCACTATTTTCAATAATCCCTTTTTATTCATAATATTAAGTTTCAATGAAGGGTATTTTAGAAACAATTTTTTTTTTGAAATATTGAAGTTGGTAAAATTAAATGATCTTAATTGTTTTCCTTAATCAAAGAGAAATAGTTATTTTTATTTATATATAGGTCCAAAGAGAGTATTTTGGTCAAAATAACTTCTAATAAGTTGGTTAAATACCCTAGAAACTAGCTTATTTGCCTCGCCTAACATACTCATTTTTAAAGTAATTTCTGCCCTATGTTTTAAGTTACCAATATTTCAATGTTTTTCTAACTTGAAGTTGTACCTCATATCACTCCATAGGCCATATCAGAAGAGACAATTAGGAAATTAAAAGAAGAAAATGATATACTTATTCAGAAAGAGGTAATATTTTATCTGATAAGTATTTGTCTTTTTGATTTATTATGTTTCAATGTTTTCATAATATGTATAATTTATCACTCCACAGACCTTATCAAAAGAAACAATCAGAAAATTAAAGGCAGAAAATGATATGCACATTCAAAAGGAGGTAATATTTTCTGAGAGTCTGAGACCCTGTCTTTTGTTTTAGCAATTATGTTTCATGTTTCTATGTTTTCTCTTATGTATGCATCTGATCATTTCTCAGGCCATAATGGAAGATACAATCAGAAAATTAACAGAACAAAATGATATGCATACACAGAAAGACGTAATATATTCTAAATTTTATCTGAAAGAGATTTTTCTCCAAATATTTTTATCTTGCAATTTTCTTTTTATTCATATTCACTATCTTTCCATAGATTGCATCAGAAGAGACTATCAGAATATTGAAAGAAAAACATGATATGTATGTTCAGAGAGAGGTAAATTTTATTTAGAAATATCTGTCCTTTGTTGGATTACTTATTTTCATAGTTTCTATGACATGTACTTCTATCATTCCACAGGCTGTATCTGAAGATATAATTAGAAATTTGAAAGGAAAAAATGATATGCACATGCAGAAAGAGGTGATTCATTTTAAAAATTCTATCTGATATATCTAATTTAATGTTTATCCAGCATTTTTCTCATTACACATATAGCATATTTAAAACAGACCCTACCCTATAACAGGAGACAATACAAAAATTGAAAGAAGAAAATGAAGTTCACATTCAGAAACAGGTAAATTTACTTTAAACTTCATCTCAGAGATTCAAGTCAATTATTTAAGTGCTTAAAAAAATATAGTATGAATGCATATAATATATCTTTCTACAGGCCATATCAAAGGAGACTATTAAAAAATTCAAAAAAGAAAATGATAAACTAGTTCAGAAAGAGGTCATATACTGCAAATTTGATCAATTATCAGATGGATATTTGTTTAAATAATTATATTGTAGCTATATATTTACTTTCTCAACAGGCACTCCAGAAAAATATTAAAAATTAGCTTGGTTCCTAATAACATCTTTCATTATAAAATTTTCATCATACCATTTGTTTTGCCTTTTTTACAGGCCACATTGGAAGAGATCATCAATAGTTTACGAACTGATAATGAATTGCAGACACAGAAACATGTAACCGAGTTTAACTAGTTTTGATGAATGTCTGGATGGATCTTATATTATAAGAATTATTTTATTCTTGTCTATGTTTAGCTACTAACTGCTATATTTAACTGAATTATCGACAGACTAGTCTGGAAATGAGCATTGCACAATTGCAAAGTGAGAATAATTCCTTACTTCAAAAAGAAGTGAGTGATTATTTTTTCCCTTTTAAAAGATTAAGGATAGTTGATTTTGAGAAGTTATTTATCCAGATATTTATAAGTATATCGTATGTAGGCTGGATTGGTGGAAAAATCTAATCACTTACTGAATGAAAATGTAGTTTTGAGCCTGAAAAAGCTGTAAAAATTGCTTCATCAGCTCTGTCATTTCTAATATTCACTAATTTTTTAACTAAAGTTCGGCTGACATTATAAGTTCAATGTGCATCATTCCACAGGAGAGTTTAGAGCGAAAAATAAATCTTCTGGAGAATGATTTGAGCTCTTTTTGTGAGAAAGAGGTAATAACTTGTATATTATTATCTCATGTTTTGTTGCAGTAATTATATTGTTTTCTTAATTCACAACCTTAACTATCTCATGTAGTGGATTAGGCAATTAGCTATTACCACCTGCTTTTGACTGGGTAAAAATTAAAATAGATAATTGAATTTTAATTGAAATTTTAACTAAATGTTTGAGTGGAATGTGGATGCATGATGGGTGAGAGAGAGGAATTAGGAAGCTGATCTGTCATGTTTGTTACATTGGGGGGGGGGGGGGTTACAGGTATACAGGGAAGAGGGTAATTAGTAAGGGGAGGCAATTTTACAATATCAATATATTTTTTCCTTTTAGTTTTCGGTGTTCCTCCCAATTATTCTGATATGTTTATCTATTGACTTACATTTAATTTGATTATCTGCAGGTTGGACTTGAAACAAGAATTGCTCAATTGCAGGGTGAGAATAATTCCTTACATCAAAAAGAGGTGAACAAACTATTATGTTTTTTTTCCCCTTTTAAAAGATTTGGGAGCATTGAGTTTGAAAAATGATTTATCTAGATATTTAATATTTAAAAATATATCATATGCAGGCTACATTGGTGGAAAAAACAAACCAGTTGCAGAATGAAAAGGAAGCTTTGAGCCTGAAAGGGGTTAGAATTGCTTTATTGATATTGTTATGTACTACATTCACACTTTATATTTATCCTTAATTGATCCCCCCATCTCCCCTCCATGTTTTGCTGTAGTTTGATATTTTTTATTGGTAACAAATTACATTATACATTGTTCCACAGGAGAGTTTAGAACAAAAAATATATCTTCTGGAGAGTGATATGAGTTCTTTTGTCGAGAAAGAGGTATTATCTTGCCTTGCCTAATGACTCTGACTCTGTTCTCTCTTATGTTATTGGTTATTGTAATAAATGTATTGTCTTCTTAATTACTGACCTTAAAAATTTCATATAGTGTATTAGCTATTGTTAGCGCATAAGTTTGACACTAAAAAGTAAAATAAAAATGTAACTTATATAGAGATATTCTTTTTTGAAAAATAATAAAAATAAAATTCTAGCCTGTTTTAAAAAAATAATATTTCCAAGTCCCAATCAATACTTTTTGGTGTCTATAACTCTCTTACAGTGTTTAGTTTCAAGTATCTAGGTTTAAGGCACCTTTCTGTTTGATGGTAATTAGGGCCTCATGAACTCCACAGGTTTCAACAATCACCATCACCTGAGCCTCTCTTCTAATCCCATAGCCATAGCTATTAGCAAGAAATCTTATGAATTTAAAATAGATGTTATTTCACCTCTGACCACTGACCTTTACACAAAGGCATATTAGTTTTGTACCCAACCAGTTCCATGTGAATGGCAATGGATAAGCAGAAAGCCTGTATTATTGCAGACTACTGACACTTAATATTTAATACTTAGTAAAACTGTTAATAATGCACTCGAGTTCTTTAGAAAATGCTAGGAACATTTACCATCAATGCAAAAGGGGTGAAAAGGAATTAAAAGGAGGAACAAGAACTGGCACAACTTGTTTGATCTGAAATATGAAAATGTGCCTGTGAACATTTTATTCATATTTTGTTTATTCTTCTTCCCTGTATTTTTTTATTCCTAATTGAAAGCAACAAGTTTTTGTCATCAGAATTTTTAGGTTGTCTGAGGTGATGAATAATGCCTGCTCAATTTCTTGTAAATTTGTTATCAGAGGCATATCATGTGTTTTATTACTTTTATTTACAGAATTCAAACAAAGAAACTATTTCTGACCTGAATGGGAACATTGCTGTGCTACAAGCACAGGTATGTAATATATACATGAATATTTTTGTTGAAAACCTAGGAAAGTATTATAGATTATTATTTTATATATCATTATCTGCAATTTCCTTGTCAAAATTTTTAGGTCATAAACTTGTAACTTGTTTGAAACATTATCTTGTGGCGATCAGTTTTGCAATCATTTATTGAATAGGGCTGCCATTTGAAGTGAGAGTTATGATTGATAAAAACTCTGTAGCAATATAAGTGAATAATCATAAATGTGAAATTTAAAAAAGAAAAATATTTATGAAGTTCTTTAATCTTTACTTGGGTAGTAGTACTTGCACCTCTTATTTGTCAAGTACCTGTTGTTTAGCTTGCATTTTTGAGGCGTTAAGAGTGGTCTGACTTTTGAAAGTTCTACGTTTCTTCAACCTAGCTGTTTAAATAAGTTTAGCAAATTTTTCATTTTACAATGTCAAGTAATGTTATCTTACAATTTACTTTTAGTAATACTATGGGTATCCTGTTACTGGTTTATAGTGAATGCTATTGAAGCTTATACAGAAATTGGTTTGAGTAGTTTTATGTGCCCAAGAGCAGATTCCCCTAGTGCAGAAAAAATTACCAGTATAACTATTTCTTCAATATTTTGTACTTGAGACATCTGGCTATATGACATTTGAGGTTTTTTTGACGTTTTTCCTACTTGTTGGACTGATATTGATCCATATTTAATTTTTTACAATGCCTTCATTTAGGCTTATGTTCTTTTTGGTAATCTTCTATTACCTTCTACTACAAATGCTATTCCGGTAATTAAGTATCTCCGCAACAGAAGTTAAAAATTGTAGTTAGAGTTCATGCGTTATAAAAACCCTTACTAGAATTACATATATCCAATGTGGGACTCCAGTTCCATTGATAAGAAGAACTTTGATAACAAATGATAAGAAGAACCTTTGTAGAACTACACAAAAGCTAACTATTTTGCTTGGAGAATCCTCACACTAGAATCCCTTACTTTCAATGTGGGACTCAAGTTTCATTCCTTACCGTTGGATCCTAACACTCATGTTATCTGTCCATTTCATAATAAACCTGTGTTAATTCTGATATGGAAATTAAAATCAAAGTTTGGCAGGTGGCAGAGTTGGAGGAGTCAAGGAATAATTTTTTGCTTGAAAACCAGCAATTGAAGGAAAAAGTGTCAAGTCTTCAGTCAACTGTTCAGTATCTTGAAAACAGTAACACATCTGTAAAGGTTTACTCTTGTTACCCTATGTGGTTAAAATCAGTACACATTCATTCTTAGGAAAATTAGTTTTCTTAGCTTCTATTTTTGAATGAAGGAAAGGATCACTGATAGTTATGTATGACAACTGGGCGATGATCTTCTAATGTGTTACATTTGGTGCTACTCTAACCTATAGTGGTGGGTGGCACTGGTAGTCTAGCAGTCCATAGCTTTTACTAATTGCATTTTAAGTTGTCACATTCACATCTTAATTTCCAAAAGTGATGATGGAACATGGGCTTCGTGTTACAATCCTGTCAAATATGTGAATTAGTGAATTGAAGTAGGGAGGAAGAAGAATTTTCACTGCTTCCTATTTATATTGCCCACTATCTTATTTCACTTTATGGTGGATAGGGTCTTGCTTCTGAAAATGAGGACTTGAAGTCTCAAATTGAAGCTACCTTTACGTTGGTGGAGAAATTGATGGCAGAAAATGCGGAACTTGTTGAGAAGGTAATATGCCCAGCTTCTTTGTGATTTTGTTACCTTTTTAAAAGCATGGAATGCTATTTGCTAATGACTTACATAGTAGAGAACTTGATATTTTAGTTTTAGATTGTATATACAGTGAATCTTATGCGTGCTTAATCCATTTTTATCCTAAGGTCACCGAGCTATGTATTGAGCTGGATCAACGAAGTGCAGAAATTGGACATTCTGGAGTCACTGGATCTGATGAGATGACTGAATTTGCTAAACCTATTGGTGCTGCCAGTCCTGTATCTGAATCTTCTGAGATGGCGTCTTTATCAGTCCGGGAGTTGAATTCATCGGAAGAGACTTCAGTGGATGATAATGGTAACTCTATTGATGCTAAACATGTTGTTGGGCTAATGTCAAACTCGTCCTTGGTATCTGATGATGCTGGAGAAATTGTGCAAATTCCATTGGATGATAATGAAATACAAGACGTAGAGTTGCAGGATGCAAAGAATGTGGAAAATGATGATGTGCCAATCACAGATGCTCCCCTTATTGGTGCTCCTTTTCGGCTGATATCATTTGTTGCTAAGTATGTTAGTGGTGCTGACTTAGTTGACCAAAACTCTTCAAGCACAGGTCGTTGACTTTTTAAATACTGAACACTATTTTTTGGCAGTCTTGAACATACAGAAACCTCACTTACATTTAGGCAGAATACCAATATAGGTTGGCCTAAATTGGGCCATTTAAATGTTTGTATGTTAATTCTTTTAACTCGGAAGTATTGTACTGCGGAAAAGTATATAATTCGTATTGCTTTCACTTTCGAAATTATACCTTTAAAAGACGCCATCATGAATAAGAATGTAGTAGTTGGCTATTAGATTATGCCTTTGTGATGAAAATTTTCATTTTCGAGAGTGATGAATCAACCCAAGTCTTGTGGTGATTAGGTTTTAGACTTAAAAATTTTTGTTTGATTCTCCAAAAATAGACATTTTAGTTTTGATATGTTTGTTTGATTTTGATCTTTTAAAGATTTTTCTTTCTTTCTTTTGATTTGTCTTTGGTGTCAAATAACAGTGTTAAATAGGGGCGTAATAATAATCAGTAGTTGAATGACCTGGGACTTGTTTGATTTAACGTTAAGTTGGATTGGGCTCACATTACTATATATGTTTTTTTTAGAAGTAAAAACTAGTAACTTTTTTATAAAACAATTGTATTTTTTTGATAATTTTATTCAATCATTCATTTTACTTGTTTGATATCATTAATTGTTTTGAACATATAAAATTTTAAATCAAAATTATTTTTTGATGATGTGGAAAGTTATTGAGAATTACAAAAAACAAATTTGTTTGATTTATGTTAAAGATTTTTTTTTAGGATAGAAACATGTTAAAGTTGGTTGACAAATAATAATATTGTTTACTTATTATAATAATATTAATTATTTTTTAATATAGTATTATTATTTAATTAAATTTTTTATTCAAAATATAGGAATGTCTTGATTTTGGTAAATTAAAATGTTTCTTTTTTGTTTTGATCCATTTTATATTATTTTTTTAAAATGATCTCTATAAAGGTGACAAATTTGTAGTGACTAAAAACTATAAGTGACATATTTGTAGAGACTAAAATAAAAAGACAAATTATTTGTAGGACCAAAATAAAAAAAATAGCGTATCTACAAGAAATAAACATAAAAAAGTGAGTTATTTGTAGGGACTTAAAGAAAATATGATTCATATTTATAGGAACTAAATAAAAAAAATTACTGAGAAGAAAACACAATAATATTTTTGAAGAAAAATTACATATTTTTTAGAGAAAGTGACGGATATTTTGTGGCTCAAGAAAATTGTTGTTTAAAATCAAATGAGGTGTAAAAGATTAAAATAAAAACTCTTTATTTTTATAAATCAAATTGTTGTTTAAGTCTTAAATTTTCAGATAAATTGCAAAATTGGCCACTTATAGATTGATTTGAACTACTATAATTTCCTTTAAGTCACTATAAAAAAGATTTTGTTTTTCTAAATCATTGATATTTTTACTTATTTAATGTAACGCATTGGAAGAACTTAAAAAGACATGTGAAGCTAATTCAATGAATCCGATGATTAATATTTTATGCCGACCGACTTTTGATCTATTATTTCAGTGTGGTTTTAAACATTTGTTAAAGCAATCATGAAAATGTGTAAAAAAAATGGCTAGATGCTTAAAAATGCAAGTGTTTCTTTTTTGTAAGACCTCAAATGAATCTTGACTAGGCATGTTTCGAAGTAGGCAATTGATGTATTGTTCTTGCAGTTTGTAGCCACGTGCATCTTCTGCTGCTGTGTAGCCACCACCCATTTAGCTAAAACTAGAGTGAAATCACAGGACCCTTTGAACTTGTCCTCAGAGAATGATTGCTGGTTTTAATAAATGGATGCTCCAATTTCTTCAATTATCCTAACAACTTCGTCCATTGAGGGTCTTGTGTCAGGCATCACTGCCACGCATGCCATTGCTAGTTGCAGCATCTGCACAAGTTCTTCTTCTATGTCTGGATATCTCATTAGCTCAATATCAAACACTTCAGCAGTCCATTCCTCTCTAACAACAGACTGGACCCAATTTGGAAGATCAACCACTTCATCATGCCCTGAATACTGAACTGGTGTTTTGCCGGTTAGCATCTCAAGGAGGAGAACACCAAAGCTGTATACATCAGATTTTTGAGTGGATTTTCTAGTTTCAATAACTTCAGGTGCTCCATAGCCTGGACTTCTCGAGGAGGCACAGAAACTAGTTAGGGGAGTTAGGCCAAAATCTGATATGCAGCCCTGAATATCTATTGAGATAATCACATTAGATGATTTTATGTTGCCATGGACAAGTTTCCTTCCATTGGCTGAGTGCATATGTGCAATTCCCCTTGCAGCTCCAACCATGATCTTCAATCTTGTATCCCAATCTAGTGGAGCTCGTCCAGCTTCCCTTGTTCCTGTCATCATGTTTCACATGTCATATTAGAAAAATGTCATCATGTTCCAATATAACGTTATAAGACCAGCATTTTGTATACTGTCAACGGTAGTAATGTTTATGTTTGTTCTAATACTAGTATCTTGAAAACCATTTGAAACTAGATGTAAAGCATACATGACATTGGCTGGTTAGAATGTAGATAGTAATATTGATTACACAGTGTGGCATAATAAGAAAAGAAAGCTATATGATATTGTCAACCTTGAACTTGTCTAATTGGGAAAATTTCGAAGACTAATTACCATGCAATAACTTGGAAAAACTGCCGGCTGTTGAGTAGTCATAAACCATTAGTTTTTCATCTTTAGAATAGTAATAAGCACGAAGGGGAATCACATTTGGATGATGATCAAGTCTTTGGACAATCTCCATTTGCTGTTCAAATTCTTTTTTCCCCATAGCCACCTCTTTTAACCTCTTCACAACCACTGTTGTTCCATCCTCCAAGATGGCTTTATATGTTGTTCCACAACTTCCCTTCCCTAGCACTTCAGCTGAAGCTCTTAACAAGTCCTCCAGATCAAAATTATAAGAACAACCTTCAAAGAATACAAGCTTGTTTCTCTCAGGTTCTTGCACACCACTCCCAAAGTCCTGCTTAAGCTTCTCCCCTTTCTCGGCAGGTGCTACATTTTGCTCACCAACTTTTTTCTTGAAACAGCAGAACACTACTATGAGACCTGAAAGAATCAGTAATGTGACACCCCCCACAACAATTGCTATTTTCCCCCCCTTTCTCATTTTCCTGTTTGGTAGATCAGTTGGCCTTTGAGAGACTGTGGGAGGAGACAATGTGCTAGTAATGGAAACCGAAGAACATTGTTTTAAAGGTGATCCACATAACATAAAGTTCCCTCTAAATGAGGAGCCAGGAAACTTATGGAAACCTGAAGGAATAGAACCATTCAGGTGGTTGAAGCTCAAATCCAAATTCTTAAGGGTAGGAAGGTTAACATCAGGAATAGGTCCTGTGAGAGAGTTGTTTTGGAGGTTGAGTCCTATTAAATGTGTCAAGTTTTGGATTGAGGCTGGAATTTTTCCTGTGAAAGAGTTGTAGGACAAATCAAGAAAGATAAGACGCGGTGGCAGAGAATCAGGAATTTCACCTGAGAAGTTGTTGTGTTGGAGATATATAAAGCGTAGAGAAGGAAGGGAAAGTAGATCAGTTGGAAGGTTCCCTCTCAAGCTGTTGGACCTAAGACTGAGACTAATGAGGCCATTAAGCTTACCAAGTGTGTTTAGTGGGAGAGAACCACGCAATCCAACACCTGGAAGCCTCACAGAAAGAACATGGGAGCCATTACGGTTGCATGTAACTCCCGCCCATGAAGTGCAGATTGAGGTACTAGAGTTCCAATTGACTTTTGGACCATGATGAAGTGCAGCAGCAAAATCAAGGAGGGCTTGCTTTTCAGAGTGTACATCAGCTTTAGTTTGAGGAAACACAAGTAGGAGTAAGAAAATTGGTATTGTAGTAAAGTAGGACTGTAGCATCATAAAGTCTTGCTGTTGACTCAAAGTAGGTTGGAACTGGTTGTCTGGTTTCAATAGTTCCACTTGTTTCCCTAACAATTGAGATTTCAAAGTATTACACACTGATATAAAAAAAGGAACAATTGTAAACAAATAAACAAACATCCATTGCAACAAACCAGTTAGTTCATTCATTCTCAGCTAATTTGAAATAAAATTTGTCTCTCATTTTTTAAAGACATGAATATCAATTCATATGACTGAAGAAGTCCAAAATAATTACAAAACCATTTTATTTATGTCATTCATGAAAAGAATATTCCCTACTTGAATTCAACATAAAATGAAACAAGCTGTACCCTTAAAATTTTCATGCGCTTTCACTTTGCTTGATAAACATTTTTCTCAGTCTAAGCACACAGACAGGAACAATGGCAAACGAAAAACTTAAAAGAATTTTAGTTTTTAGTTGTATGTAACAGGTCAGTTTGTTCTACATGTGCAAAGAACATGAGCTGACACTAAAAAGTAAAATTGAAGATTAGAAAAAGAAGAGAAAAAACATGCAAGAATGTAATGCAAGAATGTAATGCAAGTGATTTAGAGATGAAAACCTTGCAACCAGGAGAAAGGGAAAGCAAGTTGGAAGTGTTAGCCACAACAGGGTTGAGAAGTGTAAGTGATGGAAAATGTATAAATGTGATTTTGAGAACGAAAAAGTTTTTGTTAAAGCAATGTCGGTTTGGTACAATTGGCGGTGGTAACGGCCAAGAGGAAGCAAAGAGAAGCTTTAACGGCATAGCTTCAGGAACACGCGAGAATCCACACACACACACAAAACCAGAGAGACAATGAAAGAGAAGCTTATTAAAGCATTATAGCACTATACTATAACTATCATACAATGCTACAGTACTAGGAATAGATATTTTACTTTTGGTTTTCCTGTTTATGATTTGGGAGGCACACATTCAACGTTCAAGTCTAAGCTTCAACTTCAAGTCTTCTTCCTCCTTAAGCCAAACCTGCAGAGTGGTATTAGATTATTGCATTATGTATGCACATATATATATATACACACGCGCAAAAAAAAGCCAATTAGCGTTACCCAGTTCCACAACTCGTTCTGTTTCACAAATGATTTATATTTATACCACTCTAGTATTAAATATTAAGTCATAAAATTTCTCTTACCTTACAAAAATATAAATAGTTTAACGATATTTGTAGTAACATCTTTAAAAAAAAAAAAAAAATTAAAGTTGAGATTCTCTACTGTTAAACTATTGATATTTTGAAGCAGTAAAAGATGTGTGATCGTTTTAGCCAAGTAAGAAATTTTTTAAAGGTTATGACTTATGAGGAATGAATTAGGTCATTTTGATTAAACGAAAAGAAATTAATATATGTAGTATTGGATGAAGCTTATACTACTCTTGCTTGTAGTTGTAGATCTCGATAAAGGTATGGGTTTCCTTCCCATTTCCCATTTTCCTATGAATACACCATTGCCTCAATTTCTCGGACTTGTTTCTTTCGGAACACCAATAGAGTACTTCCCGAATTGCAATTTTGTTATGTAACTCTTGAACGGACATTTATTTTTTTAATTAAAAGATGTTGATATTTACTGTTAGATCTCGTTTGTGGCTACTATGGTATACCTAAAACCCGTGCTTCAATAGAGATGTCAATGATTTAATTTATCTTGATAGTGAAGAAATGTGGCAAAAAACAAAAGAAATCAGCTTTAGACACACATAAAAAGGTGTAAAACAATTAAGGAACACTATTTTTTGCCTTGTCAAACTATTGAAAGCTGTTAATGTGGTTAAATTTGAACAGTGATGGCACATAGTTATTTGAATGAGTGTGAATTATATAAAAGGGTGTCACAACTCACAACTCACAAGTCACAACTCACAAGGGACAACAGTTTCAACAGAGACAGAGAGACTTTGCTTATTATTTGTGGATTTTGTTGTAACTCTTTAAGTAGAATTGTCTTTCTCGGAAATAGCAAATTGACAAGAAGGAATGGTGTTTGTGACAAAGGGCATTACTGAGTACTGATCCACAAATAAAATCAATTGGTGTGCAGTGTAGTGTTGCATTGTAGAATGTGGATAGTGTTGTCCCTGCCTAGACCCAAAGGACCACAACTAAAGTCTAAGCCTGCAAAGCATGTGTTTCAAATTTTTGTGGGTCCAATCTCCATGTGTGTCCGTTAGAGAGGCATATTTACCCTTACGTTATTGGATTCATTTAAAGGTCTACTACACAAAAGAAGCAGCATCTATTAATATATATAAATTAAATTAATGTAGAATTTAATAAGTTATCCCAGACACTCATGGGATTGAGAAATTAAAATATTTCATTTTATTATAAGAAAAACTCTTTTAATATCTATTCATTTCTCTTTAATAATATAAAGAGAAAAATACTTTGTAACGTAGGTAAAAATTTAATCACAATTTTTTATTTATAATTTTTTATTTATAGTAAATTTGTTGATTTTATTACCAATTAATGTTTTAAAAATTACATAAAATTATAGTAAAAAATTATTTTATACTGTTAATACATAATAATTAATCTCTAATATAAATAAGTGTAGTGTCAATTTTTTTTATAAACAAATGTGGTATCAATTAAGATTATTAAAATTTTAAAAGAAAGAAAAAGAAGAGTACCAAAATCTGGTAGTATTGTCAAAATCACAAATCAAGTTTGCTCAACACTACACTAAACTTAGTTAAACTGATTTTAGTGTAGAAATAAGCAAATTTTTAGAACATTTTAAGTGCTCAATTTAAGATAATCACTTTAGATATATAACTTTCTTTAAGATATATAACTGTTTTTTTATCTTTTTTATAAACTTTTAATAATATATAATTCTTGCTCACTTTTTAACTACTTTTTCTTTTTCTTTTATTTTTCATTTTAAAAGACATTTTACCTAGTTAAAAATAGTGTCACTGACCTCACAACACTGCATCATATTTCAATAACCTATATATAATTTTGTTCTAAGTACCGGTGTTAACGATGCTAGTTGAACTAAAAAGAAAAATATGTCAAGAATCTTATATTTGTATATTTTTATTTTGCTTAAATAAAAATATGTTTTTGTTTAGGTTTTTAAGTAATTTTTATTCTAAAAATACGGTTATATAAAAAAATTTCAAAGGTTTGCAACTAGTTTAAGAATAAACCAAAAAATGGAACCAAGAAAAATTTGAAAAACTGTTTTTTATTAGATTGAATTTTGGATTTGATTTTAAAAAGCGATCCAATCCAATGTAAACTAAATGTATACACATATACATATTTATATTCTTAAATTTATAATATATTTTATATATTTGTAAACTTATCACAACTTATATTTATTTATGAAAAATTTATTTAATTAAAACCATTTTCTATATATTTGAATAAAGATGCATAAAAAATAATTATCAACAAATTTATTTTAGATATGCTATATATATTTAAAAATTATATAATTATTAATTATATTAGATTTATTTTAGATTTATTATATATTTATATTATTATTAATGACATATAAATAAAAGGAACGTATACTTACTATAAGAGAAAGTATAATAGACTTTTCATTATCGATAATGTAATGTAATAAGGAATAATCTTAACATTAGATTTTAGAAAAATAAATAATAAGTCTGTTATACTTAAATAAGAAGTCCTATAAATAAAATATTCGATACTTTAAAATATTTTTATTATATACTAATTTTATATCTTAAAATAAGATTAGAACTAAAACTGATCCAATCTAAATAATTTTACACGGTTCAAATCAGATTAAAATATTAAAGAAAAACGATTGGATGATGAATTAAGAAATCAAATAATTGGATGGGATGATTTTTCTTTTTAGAACTGATCGCAAACACCCCTAACCCTAAGTATAACTGTATTCTCTTCATAAAACAAATCCACCAATGTTCGAAGGTTTGAAATGGATAATTATCACTTTTAAATTATTTTTTTTCCACAGGAGGAGAAATATCAATAGATCAACCTGATTTATCGGTAGCTAACTTTTGGGCCTTTTGAAGCTGTCAATAAGAGTAATTTTTTTTCTGCACCTCAACCTCTAAAATGGCTACTTACTGTTTATTAGGCCGTGACTACTTACTGCAACATTGACTGATTTGACTCCCTAAATCCTAAATTTAGGAAGAAATCGAGGAGGAAGAAACTGTCCAAACAAAAAGCCATAGCTTACTATTTATTAGGCCTTGACTACTTACTGCAACATTGACTATTTTGATTATATGTATTTCACTACTATGAGGGTACCATGCTTCTCTATATTTTAAAAAATAAAATATAGAAAAAATAAATAAAATAGGGAGTGAAAAATGGAGGTTAAATAAAAAATGAAAGTGTGCAAGGTAGAAGATAAAAGAAGTTATGTAGGAAAAAAATGTGGAGAAACATGATAGTTACTTAATAAAAATCAAGTTAAGTGTCTAAAAAAATGGAAGCCCAAATTATCATTCCAATTATAATTGTTATATATAGATTGCAGAAAATGTAAAACTATTTAGATATTTAATGTATTTAAAATAAAAGTAGCAACACATAAATTTTTTTTATAGAATTTACCAAAATTTTATTATTGTACTTCTATTAAGTAAAAAAACAACAAATGTAGAAACAACTCAACTACAGACTACAGTGTTCACTGTCAAGTGGAAAATAACACTCAACCACAGTGTTCATAAAACATCACATTCCATCTCTATCTACTTACAATGCATTTGCCTTTTGACAAATGCATACATGGTATGCACTGACAGAACTCACTCATTCTGCAAATTCCCATTCTCCCAAATAAAGTTGGACCTCTTTCATGTGACTTTTTCCTGCATTGTTTGTATAGGTTTAAAATCAAAGGTAAATCCACTGATTTCTCAGCAGATAGCAGCAAACATATGAATGCATCTTCACTTCTTCACCTTGGAGCTATATAGGTTGAAACATCCCATCCTTTAAAAAAAATTGAGATAATAATTAGAACATAAAATATCATGTTACAAATGTGTGCTAGGCAGAACCTCTTTAGATGTTATAATAGGCCAAAAGGTTCAGGAAGGTGCTCAAATCCATTATCAAATAAGCCTTGATCACACTTATCATCAGCACCATGCAGCCAGTTTGTGTTCTTCAAATCTTCTTTAAACAATAGTGCATCATAACGAGAACTCTCATAGATGTCCACTTCACTGACTTTTGCAGAATATTGTCTTTCATCTATCTCTCTTCCCTTCATCATGTTCTTATTGATACCATTCCCCACATCAAAATTGGCTCCATTATTATTGCTTATCATGCTTCCATTCATGTCAACAGAGGCTGGAGCACTTGAAACTCGATGAGACTGGCTCTTGGGAGTGGAAGTTCTAATACTCTGAGGGAAGAGTGTGGTGCTTGATAGTGAACGAATATTTCCAGAGCCGTTCCTTATGTCCTGTTAAAGGGGAAAACACAGAAAAATCAGGTTCAAGTTGATAGAATAAACTTCAAGTGTTTATAGAGGAGTTTATCCAAAATTCCAAATAGAATCAAATGCTTAATGGCATAACCTTGCTCAAAAATAAATGAACCATCATGACAAAAATATAGTAGTCCAATTCAGAAAATATCAGAAGGTGAATGATGAATCATGGCATTAATGGCAGGGATTTCTGTAACATTTGGGCCCTGATTTTCAATCAAAGTGAAAGTAGTTTGGTAGTATAAAGCTTCAGCTTCAACCAAATGTCTATTATGATCATGAAAAAACCATGTGAAACTGTTGAATGTTGATGGTTATGGTTCTTATCAGTAAAATTTGATTGTTAATCCTGCAGAATTGAAAGAGTAGAGTATACAAACCATGTGCTTAATAGCCATATCCAAGGATTTCTTTGAGATAGTCCTCCCAAATCCTGTGTTGTCAGTGGCAGTAGTTGAGGACTTAACAGATCTCCTTGCAGCCACCTCAGGAGCATGTGAGACTTTCCTAGGCTCTGGAGCATCAGCATGATGGCCATTGGAATAGCCACGGCTTTTCGCTGCAGGTTCTGACACTCTCCCCCTACTAACAACAGGAGATGAATGTCTCCTTGGCATAGTAACTGAGGAGGGTTGAGTTTCAGAACCATTTGCCTTCATAGTGACAGCTCCAGGACGCGACCTGCCTGCAGAAACTGGTCTATCAGGCAGTGTTGTTCTAAGGTTTGGTGGTGTCTCAAGAGGGAAATCAGGTGGAACAATTGGCTGTGGTGGAGGCCTAACTCGTGGGCTTGGTGAGCTTGGCCTTGATGCAGGTGCTGAATTGCGTCCATTCAATGAAGCACGGCTAGATGAAGACAAAGAACCTGTTGTAGAGGAAGGTGATGGAGATAAAGATGGCATTGAGTTCCTGCGGGTAGGAGTAGAAGGCCTAGACAGTGACCGAGTTGATGAAGCAGATGGAGAATGCAAGTTTGCAGGAATGTGAGGCCTAGAACTAGGAGTGGATGGTCTTGAGCCTTGTGATGATGCTCTATTTCTTTCAGCAGTGGAATTGGTGGAAACTGAACGTGGTTTGGAGGGTGTTGAAGACCGTGATGCTGTAGGGCGAGAGGAGGGAGTGGAAGGTCTTGCGGAAGATGAAGAGCGACTTATGGGGGAAGATGGTCTAATGTAAGATGAAACTGAGGCTGAACTTGTGTTGAGGATTGAAGAGGAGTGTCTGTTTGAAGAATAGGAGTTGTACTGTGTGTGTGAATTGGAGATGGAAGAACGAGTCGCTGAACTGCTTCTTGCAGGTCTAGAGGGATTGGTGTTCTCTGATTGTGAGACTGCAAGCTGAAAGAAACATGATCAACAAGTTAAAACTTATTTGCATCTAGCTGAACATTATCAAGAGGTAATATATTGTAACTATCATTTAGTTTCTGTGAGTTGAAACTTGAAACAACAACAACAAAGCCTTATACCATTAGGTAAGTTCAGCAACATGAACCGACCAATGTCACAAAGTTTTATTATTAATCATATGTGTAGACAAACTCAGAAGCTGTCAGCTGATTTAAACATAAGCACTTGGACGGCTGCTTAAGTAAGCAAAGGTACCGGTGAATTGTCATAAGCATACTGGTTAGAGAAGCTAAGTTGGGAAACATCTAATTCCAAAAGAAAACACATATTTCTATCACTTTATCCACCCACCACAAAAATTAATAAAAATAAAAAAAAATCCTGACTCCGTGCTGGTGGGGACTGGTGAGGAGGATAATGGTCCTTCACTTGATGTTTACAGCTAATATCTCAACAATCTCCTTACTAACAAATCTATAAGCATGGATATTGGTAGCATATGTGGAGTGCATTGTAGAAATTAATTACATGTAGAATTATGAGAGTGATAGACATACCCTTGAGGCCTTAGAGGTAGATGTTGATCTAGTCAAACTTCTCCTGGGAGGTACCAAGGTTGATTGGGGTTCTCCTTCTGATGGAAAAACAGGGGTCCCCGGGGGAGTGAGAAGCCTAATAACACAATGTAGTTATAATAATTGCAAATTGAGGAACCAATGTGCATGTGCAAGTAATAATTCAAAAAGTTGTATAAACACTAAGCCAGCAACTAGAACATTCTAATCTGATTTTAACTGAATTGGCTATGTTCCATCGAAGTATAGCAGATGTGTTGAGTAGAAGGAAAATTTTCAGCAATTAATCCCGGATCTAGGAATAATCTCAAGCAGCATAAAACTGCTAATAAAGCATATATTTCCCTGTCATTTTGCAATTTGTTCTGTTCATTCTCTTAAAAACATGATTTGTTAGTTTTATTGACCAAATTGAATTTACTAACTCGAGATCATGACAAATTTGAACATACCAGTCATAATCATGCTTCCCTCCTTCTGTAGACGATAACAGATCATCAATCCCACTTCTAACAGGTTTCGCTGTTCCAACCGAGAGCCTCCCCAGTTTCACTGAAACTAAATCCACAAAAAACCATCATGAAACACATATTACAAAACAGAAAGATCACCTAAAAAACAGTAGCCTAGAGCATCATAATATCCTTGGAAAATTAACCATAAATTAATCACAAGTTTCATAATCATGTAGTTCATTCACCAATGGCAACTATCCATAATCATATACAATAATATCATCATCATTATTTTTTAAAGCATTACCAAACATTATTTTCATTCCAGCAGTAATATTTTTCGTTGTTGCTAAAAGTAGGATGAAAAAAAAGTGTAGGGAGATATGAAGAATAGAGAGAAAAGGGTGGAGCAAGCACCATCTGAAGATTCATCAGAAGAAGCAAGAGAGAGGGAGCGACGGTTGGTGGAGAAAAGATCAAGGTTGTCGTCGTGGTGGTTGTTGGCCAGGGCCAGCCCATTAAAGCTATGGCCTCTACGGTGATGGTTGAGGGATCCCAAAAGAGAGTCTCTAACATTCCTACCACTCATCATGCTTGTGCTGCAGCAAGATCTAAAACAGCATCACTCATAGGTTACAGGTTCCATGTTTAGATCTATGTATCTTAACACTTGCTCTTGGTTCATGTCTCATAAACAGTGGTGTTCTCATTGTGTTAAGATGAGATGGGGTGTCAGAGAGGACCAAAAAAAATGATAGAAACCCACATGGCTTCTTTCACTGCCCCACTTTCCTTCCTTCTTCACTGGCTTCTCCACAATATTAATTCATTTCATTCGACATCAAAGATCTCATCTCGAACAATGTTTCTTTGAGAGACACACTTAGTATTTACAAAGAGAAATAATGCCCCATCCGCACATGGCATGGGATCGAGCTTCCCTTGTCCCTTTTGTGGACTTCTCGTGCTTTCCCTACCCTTTCTTTCTTTTTTTTTTATTTTTACACTTTACTTTACTGTTCATTTCTACTTCTAGTTTGCCTTGCATTGGTGATTGCTGCAGAGAATCTTGTTATGTTATGCCACTTTGACATTTCATGTTACGGCTACACCACACGTGACTTCCACTGTTGCACTTGCATCTCATCCTTGGATCTATTCAGCTTCTTTTTCTAAGTAGTTCTCATTTAAGGTTTTATTTGTAAATCATTGGGGAAAAAAAAAGTATGTCATGCTCTATCAATATCATATAGCCACATAGCCTATCATACACATTCTCATTCTACATTATTAATCATATCATACTTTGTACCGTCAGATAAATCATAATTCCGCTGGTGTCAAAAATTAACATATATAGTCACCAGAATCACTATTAGGACGGCGGATAAACTTTTCCATAAATATTTAAGAACAATATACTTAGAAAATAGTATTAACCAAAATTTTATTTTTAATTATGTTTATGTATATATTAATATTTCAAAATTATTTCATTATTTTTTTTAAAATTTATTTTTAATTTACATATGAACTTATCCAATCACATGCTTAATTTAAATATACATTCACAGCCAATATATTTTACAATGTAATTTTGATATATTATTATTTTCATAATAAATATCTTTAATTGTCAAGACATCTTTAACGGTGAACGTTACTTTGATTATCTTAAAGAATATTAATTTTTTTAAGTTTAATTAGTATACATCAGTATAAAACTTTTGATGTTCAATCGCAATCCTGCAATCCTATTTTATTTATGGTAAGTTTATTGATTTTACTAATTAATACTTTAAAATGAGAAGAAATTATAATTAAATGTCAATATAAAACATTTTTAATGCATACTGATTAAACTTTTTTTTTTCTAGTCACTTCAATGTCACAACTTTAAAATACTAATACACAATTTTCAATTAATACAAAGTACATTATTTTTAAAATATAATATTTTCTCAATCTCTCATAAATAATATTTTTCAAAATACAATATCTAAACTCAAGCAATTGCAAGAAAATTCTAATAATTGAAGAGAAAAAAAAACAAACTATGCACGGTAAGTGAAAAAATATTGATATTCAAATCATAACATTTTATTTATAGTAAAAATTCTTTTATACTATTCGTACATACTAATTAAATTTATAATTTTTATTAAATAAGAGTTAGACGAAAAAAAAATAATAATGTCTAGCATTTTCTTAAAACTAAATGAAACTTTTACTCACGAATTAAAAAAATAGATATTTTTTACCCCGTTAATTAACAGTAATTTTATTATATATGATAATTTGTAATTAAATGATAAAGATCGAAAAAAAAATTATATATATAATGACAAAAACGTAAGTATAAAAAATAACTTTCTATGAACAGTTTTTATTCCTTCACTACGTAAAAATTATGTAAATTCTAAATTATTTTACATTATTAACCAATAAAAAAAGTCGTGATGTAATTTTTATTGATTTTTATTGTAACTATCATAAAGTCATTCCTATTCTGATATTGATTTTTGGTTGTTTAACATTTTTTACGCCATAAAAAACATTTTTTATATTGTCAATATATAAAAATAAAACTCTAACATTCTAGTTAAATTCTTATAATTATAATTATATTGTCAAAAGTAGTCTTTTAGCTCTTATTTTACTTAACGAAAACATTCACAAATATGAAGTTAAAAAATTTAAGTAATCGTGATGGATGTCTTCTTGTTTTTCAATTGACGAATAGAAATTAGTTTAAAATAGAGGTATCTGTTTTACATTATGGGAAATATTTAATTTATATAGGAAATTCCACACGTTACCTATACGCGCTTATATGACTCGTTTGTTGACGAGAGGAGGAAAGTATCGATTTGATGAGCAATTAGTTGTTAATTTATTCATCCCACAGAAGGTGTGGAATTGGTTCACATAAAAATATTAACAGAAATGTTACCTTTCTTTTAGGAAACTTAAGTCTTTAATAGGCTATATCTTAAAAAGGTTGTGTATGCGTCCGTGAGAAAAACAAAAAAAGTGGAGACTTTTAAGGTTGTGTTGATATTTTAATATTTTGAACCATATATCTTGGTGTGAATGAATGGACCCACTTTCAATTCGAATTGCATAGTGTTGTTATTATTTTGTGGGTTAAACTTAATTGCTTGAGAAGGTTGCTAATGTATACTCATGTCGCATCTACAACAGGTGAAGTGTTTCTTAACATCCTCAACCACTTTATTATTATTGTAAAATAAACATGTTTTTATGGGTTTTGTTTTGCATGGTGATAATTGAGAGAAGAGAGAGTAAGTAAGATAAAGTTTAATACTTAATAGAATAAAAAACTTGGCTCCTTTCTTTAATTCTTTCACTGGAATATCATTTTTAAGGTGCATTTTTTAGAGACGTTGCAACTACCGTTAGCTCTAACGCACCAACCTAATCTTCTTTTCTGTCCTTTTATGACAAAAGCCAACCAGTTGTTTCAATTTCAATGAATGCAAAGTTTCTAAATACTATATCAATGTTAGTATGTATATAGGATTTAGGGACAAGAAAAATAGAAATCAGTTAAGAGAGAAACGCATGCACGTGTAAAGTTAACTCATCAGATAAGAGTGAATTGAAGGGGACAAAGGAATTTGAGAGTGGAGTCCATTCCAAAAATTTGTCCTTCCGCAAAGAAAATTTGTTTTTTTTTTTTAATTAATCCTCTTTAATTTCATACCCATGATTGATAAATAATTTTATACAAAATTTATTCATTTATTTTTGCTAATTCTTCACTAATTTAAATAGTACTATTTTTATTTCTATCCATCAAAATTATGTATTTTTTTTCTTCCTTTCCTTAACTAATAAACACCGTAAGAAATTGGGTCTAGTAGTGGTACACAATATGTTTCTAAAGAAAGATACAAGTTTGTGTAGAATATAGAACTGAATTGACAGATAGAAAATAAGTAAGCATGACTATAAATTAATTTAATAAATAAAGATAGATAGAGTATGTGTTACACTGATATAAATTAATTTTATTAACCACCGTTTTAATTATTTGAAATATTTATTTAATTTTAATATTAAACATTTTATTTTATATTTATTTATTTTAATCATTGCCCCTGCAAGATATATAGATATGTGATTATACTGATATTAATAAATTAATTATATTAATTACCGTCTTAATTATTTAAAATATTCTTAGTTTTAACATTAAATATTGTATTTTATATTTATTTTTTTAATCATTGTCCTTTTAAGGGTAATGATTAGCATATCAACCGGAACCTAAATGAATGGCGAAGGGATGAAGCATTAATTATTTCTGGACCATGTTAGAATTTCTATGAAGAAAGAGCTACCTGTTTTGCAAGTTCTCACATTTCAGGAACTACTACAAAACCAACCTTAATCGTGAATTTTTCATCCATTTATTTAGCATGCATGTGAACTTGGTAGTAAAAACACAAATTTAGAAAAGCGATTATGAGTGTCGTTTTCTGTCTAGTAGCATAATTTGGAAAGCTTTCAATTTAGATTATAATTTATTTTTTTATCATAAGTGGTTTTGATAAATAGGTTGATGTTTCAAATTAGCTTACATTTAAAAAAAATGAACACTTTCATTTTTTTTAGAAGATAAAATTTGTAGTTTATGATTTATCTTTAACTACTTTTTAAGTTGTTTTCACATTCTTATAGACTGTGAAAACTTATTTTTTTCACTAAAATAAAATTAATTATTTTAAAATCACTTTTTAGTAAATTTATTCAAACAAAAATTAGTTTTTTCAGTTTATAATCAATTATTGAAATAATATAATTTTTTAATTTCTCAAACACACTCTAGAAAATAGGTAATGCATTTATTTTATAAGCAAATAGATAATGCATTTTTTTAAAAAAAATGATGAAAACAGAGAAGGAAAAAAGGAAAAAAGAGTACAATCAATCCCTTAAGAACTGAACTCCAGAAGCATAAGCAAAAAGCATAAATTTCATTTCTTGTCAGAAGTTTTCAATGATAACAAGGTCTTCATCTTGTCGAACCCCTTTCTTAGAAAGATAGTTTGCAGAGTTATATCTTTCTCTTTGAATGTGTTGGAGATTAACTTTTCAATTCCTTTTTATATATAGTCTCGAATTTGCATAATAGTGGTGACATATTTGTGATATTGCATACAATCGACCAAGATAAGTTGGATTGTATGAATAGAGTTGGAGAAGAAATCTATTTTTCTATAGCCATGATCCCAAGCAGTTTGAAGTCCAACAAGAACCCTTATGAACTCTGCAATGTCAACCATCCTTATGCTTATGTAAAAGCCCAACAACCAAGAGCCATGAAAATTGTAAATGATGCCTCCAAAGCTTGCTCTTCCTGGATTACCAAACAAGCTTCCATTTGTATTAATCGCAACATGATTGGATTTATGATCTATCCAAGTAATAGTTTGAGGCTGACTTTTAGACATATCCTTATCATTGGAAGCCTCAAAAATGTCAATAGCCAAATTGTGAATTTTCTTGGCGACCTGCGACCCAAATTAAGGACATTCCCCATTTATGACAGATTGATTCCTTGCAAGCCAAATGTTCCAGAGAACAATAGGGAAGTGATGTGGGAGATGTATGTTATTATCATGCATCTAGCCTTTGAAATCCTCATAAGAAATAGACTAGGTAATGTGCACACTAATTATTTGACAAATTTCTTTAGCCAAATTGCACACTCTAAAACAGTGGATAATTGTTTCTAGTTGAACATCACAGATAGAACATAGGTTGGTTGAGTTTAAGCCATAGACTATAAGAAGATAATTCATAGGAATAAATTTGTGTCAAAGCTGCCAAAGCAAGACTTTTATCTTCTCAAGTATGTGTAATTTCCAAATCCATCTCCAATTGGATTCTTGATGAGAAATTATGGAGTTGGTTAGCCATTTATATCCAATAGAAGTTGAATAAATTCCATTTGGTGATGCTATCCAATAGTATACATCTTTCAAAATGTCATTGAGATGCGTTTTGTATTGAAGAATAACTTGTTTAGTTTACTCAAGAATAATAATTGCAATTTGTTGAGCTCTCTAAGTTCCTTCTTGCCAAACATCCTTGATCTGTAAATTGATGTCTTGAATGTTGTTATAATCTACCAAGTTGCATAGTCTTTCTCCATTTATCTAAGGATCATAGAAAAATAAGGATTGACCATCTCCCAAGCCAAAATTGTAGTCATCAAATAGATTTTTCTTTACTTTCAACATGGAGCGCCAAACATGGGATCATGTAGTGTAATAGTTATTAGAACAAATTAGAAAAGATGAATCAATAGGATACCTGTGTTGTAATAATTTGACCTAAAGCTTATCTTCATTGTTGGTCATATCCCATGCTAACTTGTTCAATAAGGCAATATTTGGTTATGGACTGACCTAATACCTAAACCCCTGCATTCTTAGATTTAGTAATTGTCTCCTAATTGAATGGGTAAATACCATGACCTTCATTGGTACTCTAAAGGAATTTTTGGGTTGCATTATCAATCTTTTGCAAACATTATTAGGTATCCATTGAATTTGCATAAAAGAGGAATAGTTGTTAAAATTGTTTTGATTAGAGTTAATTTGCAAGCCTTATTTAACATATTCCTCTTCCAAGATGCAAGCTTGATGGATATTTTGTCAACTATAAAGGTGTAATCTTGCACAATTTGTTTTCCTAACTTAACCACAAAACCCAAATACTTACCAATATCATTAGTAAAACGAATACCATAGATAGAAGCAATTTTTGTTTTTTGATGGATGAAACTAATTTAGAGGTGAACACTCTAGACTTATCCATGCTAATAATTAAGCTAGATGCATTACTAAAATTGTTTAAGATCTCATTCATGAGTCTAACTTGGGAAGCTTTGCCTTTAGTAAACAAGAGTGCATTGTCTGCAAAAAATAGATGAGAAATACTGGGACCATTCCTAGATGTTTTAATAGGATGCCAATCTCTTTTATCAACAACTTCATTAATGACTAGAGCTAATCTCTCCATGACCATGACAAAAAGATAGGGAGATAGAGGGTCTCCCTGTCTAAGCCCTCTAGTAAGACTGATCTGGGGAAGCTTATTACCATTCCAAAGCAAAGACAAGGAGGAGGAGGTAACACAAAACATAATTAGATTAATGATGTTTTGAGGAAAACTAAAAAGAATGAGCGCGTCTTTAATAAAACCTCAATCCACCCTATCATAAGCCTTCTCTAAATCCAATTTAAAAATTAAGTCACCTTTTTTTTTATTTATGCATATAGTGAAGTATTTCCTGTAATATAATGGCATTCTCAGTAGTGCCTTTACCGGGTATGAAAGCACTTTGAAGAGGCTCAATGATGTCATTATAAAAGGATGCAATCTTTGAACAATGACTTTAGTCAAAATCTTATAAATAGCATTACAAAGACTAATTGGTCTAAATTTTTTAAAGTTAGTAGGATTGTCAACTTTAAAAATTAGAATAATTAAAGTCTAAAAAATTTTAGGATTAAAACAACCATGAGAAAAAGCATCTTGAACAAAAGTAAATACATCATTACCCACAATATACCGATATTGCTTAAAAAAAAGCTTAAAACCCATCTGGCCCAGTGCCTTTACGGGTTTCATAGAGTTAAGAGCATTGAAAACTTCCTTCTTGGCAAAATTTTTAATCAAATTATTAACATCATTAGAGGAAATAATAGGGTAATTAGATGGTAAGAGAGATGTTACTATATTACCTTTGTCATGAGAAAAGGTGTTTGTAAAATCTAATAGCTTCCCGTTGGAGAATTTTAAGGTCTTTACATCTTTCATAAGTAGGAAGAGTGAGAACTTGAATTTTGTTTCTTCTCCTCCTGATCACAACTTGTGTGTGGAAATACTATATTTTTATCTCCAAATTTAACTCAATCTTCCTTATATTTTTTATACTAGAGCATCTCTTCTTGATCCAAAACACGATTGAACTCTTTTTTAAGATCTTTTGACGATAGTAAAGAATAGCAAAAAATCTACCCCTTCTAAAGTTTTTTGAATTCCTTTAATTCTTCTTTCTAAAATATTTTTCCTGTGCTTCAGGTTACCAAAGACATTAGAATTAAAAACAATTGACTTATTTCTCACCTCATCAAGGGACAGAATGATATTCCTATTGCCCTTTGCCAAGTCCTCAAAACAACAAAGATATAATCAATGTGACTGATCCACGCAGCTCTAAATCTAAATGGTTTTATGTCTCTTGATGTTTAGCTTGTACTGCATCTTAAAAGAATGAGGTTGTGATTAAAATGTATACGACATAAATTCTCTAAGACTGCATTTTGGAAAGTCATTTGCCAATTTATGTCTCCTAGAGCACAATCCAAACTTTTTGAGATAATTCTGTTGTCTTGACATTTGCGTTGCCAAGTGAATTTGTTAAAATAGGTAATGCATTGATAATATAAACTATTTTATATTGTCACTACAATAATAAATGTTATAATCCATCTTTGACATTAGTTACTTATAAGAAAATTTACCATGCTTTTTAATCCACTTTAAATAAATGTCACCATGTCACATTACTCCTAATAGGTAATGCATTTATTTTATAAGCAACTCACATTATGTTTTACAGATTTTGCTCCTATATGGTTTCTTATAAGCAAACCTAATTTTTATAATTTTTTATTTCAATAATCTTATTTTAACAACTTAAAAATTTAATTTCGCTACTATAAATAAATATTAATTTAATACAGATAATTTTTTAATAAAATAATAAATAAAATCTAGTCATTGCCTTATTACAACATCAAAATTACCGTAAAAAATATTTTTATATTTATAAGCATCAAATACTTATTTAAGAAATTAAGAGTATTGTTTATTTTTAAGCAACATGTCATCAATAATTTGAGTTACTAATAAACATAGATTCTTATTAGTAAGATCCAGCTTAAAAACATGCATTGGAGATACTTTTATGACAAATTGTGATTAATTAAAATATTTTTACATAATCTAACCTTTAAACCCTAATTTTATTATTAGCACATTTTAATAAAGTTTTTTAATAATAAAAATCTATTATTAATCTTAAGTGTGAATCAAATTATTAATATATATAGTTACTATGTTTAATAACGTTGTGTGTATATAATAATTCTTAATAGTTCAATCATTAAATTAAAAAAATACAGAGTAAATAATTTTAATACTTTATTAAATAATTTTTTATACTTATTTAACAATTTATTAAATAAATTCAATTAAAGTTTGATATACTTTTTAAAATGCAAGTAAATGCCAATATGATAAAATTACTTAACCATAATTTTTTAAGCGTATAAATCGAATATAAATATAAAGAGATTTATAATAACTTTACAGAATTGAATCATGATATTGTCAAAGTTGTTTGATTTATAATCGAGTTTTTTTACACCAATTTAAAATAGAGTTGCTTACTTTTGTCATCTTTAAAAGTTTTATTTTTGCGCAGTCATCCTTAAAAATTAAAACAATAGTTAAACAAACTATTTTAATTTTATAAAATAATTTTTAATTAAAATTAAATTTGAAGATTAATAATTTATATGTGAAAAAATACGTTTTAGTTGCATACAAAAAACTTTATCTGAGAGCGATTGTAGCATAATGAGAAAATAATTAATTCACTTCAAAGTTTTAATTTCTTTTATGATCACTCAAACTTGTGTTTAAGCCTAATATACTTTCTTTAATTTAGAGGACGAAATTTATTAAGTATAAAATTACAACCGAAGGCGTACAAAGTTTTTGTCCAAACATATCCACCATCATTTTTTGTTACAAGAATAATGAAAAAATTAAATGTGATGATTTTTAAAATTTTCACGTAAAAAAAGTTTTACCAAATATTACGAGTATAGTTCGACATTTTTCATGTCATTAATATATGCCATTGTCAAACATTATTTTGTTATATATATATGTTCAATTAGTAAAGAAAAAAAATGTCGTACTTTAATTTTCCGAACTATATCAAATTTCAGTAAGCTATTTTTTTTTTTTGAAAAGTCAAATAACAAATATATTGAATATAGACCAGATAACAAAATATAAAGTACATAAATAAAGTGAAACATAATAATTTTCTACATCTAAATCTCTAATCTCACAAATCTCAACCTCCCTAAATATCTAATTTATCCTCTATTTCTTATCGTTCTCGTTTCTTTTGTTCTCCTCTTTAACATTCTTATTTTGTGTATTGCTTGTTGGTTTGTTATCTTGTACGGAATCTGTTTTTGGGCCAAAAGGAGTTATTAGTCATAAAAAGAATGAAGGCAAGGGCAACTATGGCTCCTCACAACTTGAAAGCACATGCACTAAAGCCAGTGTGGGTCATTGGTTCTTAATAGTCTACAAGCACAGAGGATAATTTTTTGGCCATTTGCTTGCTTAGGTGCTAATTAATTTGGGCTAATTTTTTCCACGAGAAACATTTCTATAAGGGTGTGTATGTGTGCCTTCGTTCTTATGCTTGTTCCTTTCTAGCTATCATGAAAATAATGTTATTCAATAATTAACAATTTATATCCTTAGCCACCAAATGCTACTTTAGAAGACTGTCCTTATGAATTTTATACCATCCATTCATCATGTTTATGATATAATATCCACATCCCTCCCTTTCCTTCAATCACACTTAATAATAACACAATGGAATCCTAATCCCATAATAATTATCATTGGAATTCGACCGGACAAGTATTTTCAACTTCGTCACTTACTAGCCATACCATTATCTTAAATTCTACATAAAAAAACTTTGACTACTTCACAAATTTATTGTGTATAGATAAAATTAATTTATTATAATTTTTTTTTTGTTTAGATGACTTTTAAAGTTCTAATAAATAAAATCAACAAATTTATTATAAATAAAAAATTATAATTAAATATTATTGTAAAATTGTTTATACTTACTGTGCATACTAATTAAACTCTAATTATAATTATTTTTCTAATAAATGTGTCAATTTGGCAATTACGCGGTTAGGTGGACTATACACTTATGTTTATAACAAAACATAAAAATATACTACATCCCACTATTAAGATAAAATTGAAGATAACATTTGTGTGTATATATTTTATATAGAGAGAGGGGAGAGAGAAAAAGTATACACAAAATCATATATATTGAGATTTTGACTAATGTATCAAATTGTTTGAGTAAATAATAATGAGTAAAGTTATTTTTACATAAACCTGCAATAATTGGGTAACTAAAATATTTTTTTAGGTTATGAAGGTTGAAAATGAAGAATAACTAAAATTAAATGACAATTATGTGAATATAAAAGAGTAGATTAAAAAATTTGGTTTGTCATTCTATTGAATAATAAAGAGTGTAATCACATGAAAGTGAATTCAAAGACATTAAACTGTAGAAAAAGAATAAAATTAGCTACACAGCTCTGAGAAAGATAAGAATTTGGGATGAAATAGACAGACAAGGTTTTCCTAAGCATACAAGTCAAGGAGGAACTCTCTCTTTGAACTTGTGTCTTGGGAATTGTGAAAATCAAAATACCTTTGGATGTGTCAAAAGTTCCTTTTACATCCCTTATATTTTCTTTAACGTCACTTTTCTGACAAACTAGCTCTTAGACTGAACAGTCACAAACTTAATTTCTTATAAATACCAAATCTTGAAATTTGACTAAACATACTTTTTGTAAAGGAAATTATCTTGAAAATTCCAAAATGTCTGTGGTTGGAAATAAAATTATACTATCATTAGAAATACAAATCGTAACGTATTTTTTAATACTTGAATTAAAATTAAATACTTTTTGTTCTTATAGGATGGATAAGATTTAATTTTAGTCTTATAATTTTTTTCTTTAATTAAATTTCAACTTTCAAAAATATTATATGCTTATTTTTCGTTCCTAGTTATGATTATGTAACGCTCATCGAATGTTTATGTATTTAATTTAGGCTCAAGTGAACATCCCTTTATCGACATCCACGTTGTTTATGGTACCATGTTAACAGGCGATATTTCTAAAACTATTTATAAATATTTAAAATTCAATGTTATTTATCTATCTAAAGAAAAGTTAGGATAAAAATATTTTGAGATGAAAATCAAATAGAAAGGTTTCAGAGTGACTAAAAGGAAAGCGATTTTAAATTTAAAAGATGAAAAACATAGAAATGTTTTATAGAGATCAAAATTAAAACTCTTTTATTTTATATTTAAAAAATATTTATATTTTGCATGTTAAATAATATTTTATAAGCCGTATTCACTGATGATAATTCCAAACTATTTTAAAATGATATAAAATTTCACTTAATAATACAAAATATTGAAAAGTATAAAGAATGTGTATACCGAATTACACACCGACCACATGAGTGTGAAATAGGAATGAAATCCAATGGAGAAATTAAAATGGAAAGAGAAACATGGTTAGGGTTAGGGTTAGGGTAAGTTGGAATAAGCAGTAGCTATTAATAGTAGTAAAGTGATTGATCCGCAAAAAATGGATTGACAATGATATGAGAACAAACCAAGATATATATATGATATGATGGATATTCATTTATTGAGCATACATGAATGAGATGCATAATGGACAATGCATTGCAGAGTTAAACCCCAGTGTTGGTGATTGCGATCATGTGCCGACTATTTTGAATCTTGACCAGACCTTCCTACTTATGTTCCATGCATGTGCACCGTTTTTGGCCCATGTCATGCCAATTTCATCACTTGCTTTTTCACATTTTTCCACTCTACACTCTCTCAACCATAATAAATAACACTTCCAATGCAAGAAGAATTAAAGTTAGAATTCTTATCAAGAGACACATTTATATTTAATATCAGTCTGTTAGCATGTTGTGGTACTGTTTAAATCCTACAAAAGTACTTTTACGTTGTGTTTACTGTTTAGTAAAGATGTATAACTAAAACAAACGATAAATATTTTAAAATTTATCAGTTTATCTTTGTAACACATGTTTCTTTCCATCCCAGTGCATTACACACTTTGTTAGATCTAAAAAAGCATTGCATGTTTCACTAACCATTCCAAAGTTTTAAAAATTAGTTTCGGGTCAACATTCTTCCTTTTACCTTGGTCATTGGATGTAATTAGAATTCGTGCAATAGCTACACAAACATGCTGATCACATATAAAGCTGTAGAAATGTGCTGAGCTCGATTGGTTTGGTTAGTCCATGGGTTGAAAAAACTGATTAGGCTAGATTTTAAAAATTTAAATTGAACATAAATGGATTGGAAAACAAGGGATGCGCTAAACAATATTATTTTTTAATTTATAGAAATTTAGATAATAAAAAAAATAGATCAATTTGATCAAGACTAAGCACTAATTAAATAAGGAAAATGTAATCCATATTAAGTATATAGTTGCTGGTTTTTTAATGGAGAATGAATGTATTTTTAATGGTTTAGAAGGGGAATCCAAGTAAGCATTTTATATCCATAAGAAAAAAGAAAATGGTATATTGTGAAATTAAGAGCAAGGCAAAGTGAAACATGGGCAATTATAATGGTAGACAGATGCAGGGACCAGCGCATAATTCTTCAGTAGACATCCATTAACTTTTCTAGTGTGTTTATTGGGGTAGAAGAATAAGAGCAGGACATTAGAAAAAACGACAAAAGCATTAATTAAGTTAAGAGTCCTTGACAAGGAATACTGGGTGGTGCGATTAATTAGATGATGTTGAAGAATCAGATTTTGAGCACTCCTCTTGTTTCCAACATAGCAATCCCTATAAATGATGTTCAAGAACAAGGGATAATTTTTTTGGGATATGCTGTGACTATTTTTATGTTTTCATGAGTGTGTGTTTCTTATCATATTCAATTTGTCATCACTCATCACGTGTGGCTGAAACAAAGACATGTAGGTGTTTAATTTGATTCTAGGCCACGTAGAAGTACAAGTGGAAAGACTGTCACCTCTTTCAATGTTTCTTCTTCTTCTTCTTCTTTCTGCTGTCCCAAACCAAGAGTCACACACTTACTCATGGTTTCGTTATATAAATAATCATAACCGTAACTAATAAATTATTAATATAATAGATTTTAGATAAATAAAAATAACTTATTTTTAAAAAAATTGGGTTATATAATTTTATAACTATAATTATTTTTCAAATAAATAATTTGTTTGAAACAATTGTTTTTGTTCTTATGCTATTAAAATACCATTTCTGTTTTTTTATTTGTGTTTTAAGGTTTCTACATAGAAGTAGAAAATATAATATTTTTATTCTAATAAATACTGATAATTTTTTCTATTTTACAATAAATGTATACATTTAAATTAATTAATAATATATAAAAAAATGATAAAATATAATTAATATTATCGTAAGTTTTAAAAATAACATAAATGCAAAAAAAAAATGTTCTAAGTTCTGAAAACTATAAATCTTTTATTTTCTTTTCAAATCAACATGCCCCAATTGAATTGGGGACCCACTTGAAAACCTTTTTGGTCACCATAGGTATTTGATTCTTCGCTCAGGGTGGCTAAAAATCACAAAAGGGGAGTGTAAAACCACGGCAAAGATTAATTCAAAAGGGAGTGTATTAGCAATAAAGGGATTGTAAGTAACAAGGTCCATAGTTTAAAGTGCTCCAAAGCTCAAACAGCCCAAAATGAGGGGTGGTAATTAGATTTTTTCTCCCTGCACCCCAAGTTTTCTCCTTGCATCTCTCCATATATTTTGCAAAAGACAATAATACCTTTAAATAAAAATTCCCATAATCCTACACACAACAGCTTTCCATTTCAATCTTCTTCATGACAATAATAATATTAACCTCCATCTCTATCTCATATTTTTCTTCTGAATTCAAACTTATAAAAGTTTGTTCCAAATTATGCTTGCTCAATCCAAACTCAATTTCCATCATTTATCTCCCTCATTAGAGAACTCCAATTCAGATGATAAAATTAGAGTGCCATAAAGGAGTCTAGATGGCGTAATCTGAGTTCATGAAAACATATGTTTTTAGTACTCAAATAAGGTAATCCAAAGTTAGACATGAATTTGAATTTGTAAAAAATAACCTGCAAATCACTTAATCCAAGATTGTAAAAAAACATCTTAATTAATCCAATTAGGTAATCCAAAGGTTGTTTTTTACAAAATTTAGATTACCTAATTTGTATTTGTAAAATAATTGTGAATCTGAATTAGACAATACAATGTTGTTTTTTTTTTTAATTTGGATGACATAATCTTTGAGTCCAGATTGACTTTTTTGGGCTGAGTCTAGATTGGTTAATTCAACAAGCATCATGAATCTAGATTATGCAATCTAGACTCCTTTCCTAGATACCATTTTTTTATTTGGATTCGCCTATTTAAACTACATAACTCCATAAATCAAAATATGTATTGAAACCCTTAATCCAAAGCAACAATTCACCACATCAAATATTGAATCGGATTCACACCTACACCAATCCGGATTTCAACTTTGAGTGAACACGAAAATGGAGTTTAAGGGATTGACACCTTCACAAGCTTTTCCAAGTCTAGATTCAAAAGAAGAAAAATGCGAGATAGGGATTGAGATTTCATCATCATGGTAAAAGAAGGATGTAATGGAAAACTGCATATGTAGGGTTATGAGAATTTTTACCAAAGAGTATTATTACTTTTAAAAAATACGTATGTATAAGAAAAAAAATGAAAGATGCAAAGAGAAAACTAATGATTAACACTGCTTGATTCTTAATTTTATTCAAGTTAAATGCAATTCTAACCCTGTATTGTTTTTAATAAGTAAAAGTATCACCAACATATTCTCTAATTTTTTTTAGAGTTTGGGAGTGTACAAAATTTTACTTATATTCAATTACAATTCTTTAAGTTTGTTGACTTTACTAATTAGTATTTTAAAAATTACATAAATAAAAAATTATGATTGAACTACAGTGGAAAAGTCTTTTACCTTATACCAATTAAACTCTTTCTTTTAACCCACTCTCTAAACTCTAACCCATTGTTTTAGTCTACCTTATAAAATTAGAAGTATCAATAATTACAAATTAATTTAATGTGATTTAAATTTATTAACATGAAATTATTTATTTATTCCTTGTTGGTAAATGTTAATTTGATGGGAAGATAAAAACTAAAGATTTAATAAAATTTGAAATTAAATGTCTCTATTTTAAAATAAATATATTTAATTTTAAATATATTTAATTTTAAAATAGAAGGAAAAAACAATACATTTTAAAAAATAGAAATACCGAAATAACATTCAACATTTTTGTAAGTTGTTAATTGGACAGTTTCAAATATGCGAATAGCTCAGCTTAGCTTAAAAATCATGGCTTCAAAATTGATAATTTATCCCACAAGCTTGCTCTGAAACCAGGCACTGTTTATACACTAACAAATTCATTACATTAGATTCTGTATTTGAAAAGTTGCATTTGAGAAGATGGCATCGGCTTTAATCTGTCGTGCTTCGCGTAGGTTTCTCAAACCTTCTTGTTCCCTATCTCTTTATCCAGCCATCTTCAATCCTTTGACCCCAACGCAGCACTTCATAAACCAAAACCCCACTCTAAATCCCCTATTCAAGCCACCCCAATTCCAAAATTTCAATTTTGAGTTCCATAAAACTGTTGGGTCTCTCTCAAATTTCCACCTTGTTGCACACGTGTCTACGTGGCCTTCGAAGGAGAACAGGAACCAAAGTGGTAATGTGAGTAGTGGCGGCGGAGGAGACACCTCTTGGGTGGACTTGTTCTTGCCTAGGCAGGTTCAGCCCTATGCACGCCTTGCTCGCCTTGATAAGCCAATTGGGACGTGGTTGCTCCTATTGCCTTGTATGTGGTATGAGTTCTTATTAGCTTATCTCATTGATAAAATGCTTTTACATTCACAAAACACACAATGGGAACTTGATTTCTAATTGGAAGTAGAGTTTAATAAGCATGCGTGCGTGCCTTCTGTATATGTTTTAACGCTGTCAAGTTTCTAAGTGATCAGGTTAAATGTATGTGTAGTGCCCGTATGATGTGAAATGTGAAACCAAACACACCTAAAAAGTTCACCATTTACTGAAATCCTATTCTCTCTGTTTTTTAATGTTTCTAAGTTTTCATGCTTTAGGTCAATTACCTTGGCTGCTACCCCAGGTCACCTTCCTGATTTTAAAATGATTGCTCTGTTTGGATGTGGAGCTTTGCTTTTAAGAGGCGCTGGATGTACTGTTAATGATCTCCTTGATCGAGATATTGATACAATGGTAAATGTTATGCCTTTTTAGGTGCATTGTTTTTTATAGGAATAATAGGAGATAATTCTGTGTTGTAAATCACTATAACAGGTTTGTATGTGTTTGACTAGAATAATAGGTACTGGTAGAAGAATGAAACTGAAAGCTTAGTCATGCCAAGTCTAATGCTTTAACATTTCATATAGACTGTAAGTTCGTCTTTATTTTCTATAATTTGTATTAAAAAAGAATATTTTTCTCCTTAATTATGATGTTTCAAATATGGTTAAATTACATCAATTTACCAGCATGAAACTCCCTATTTTCTTTTGCTTGTACCCCACACCACCTTTTCTGTGGCTTGATATAGGAGGATTTCTTCTCTTCCTTTCATCCTACTTAACCTTTCTGTCATTGAACTATTTTTTTTAATAAAAAATATTTTTTTACTGCTAAGAGAGTACGAGACTACATTAGTTTTGGGTAAACACTTCATATTTTCTAAACCTAATGGACTTTATATGATTGTTTCATTTGCATGTGGTGTTGTACTTCTACCTTTTAGTCTTTTCAGAAGTGCTTCAGTTTGTTTTCCCATCATTGTTGATCTAAGAATTTACGTACTCAATGATATTGTATAATGCAGGTAGAACGGACAAAGTTGAGACCTGTGGCAAGTGGTCTTTTGACACCATTTCAAGGACTTTGCTTTCTTGGTTTTCAATTACTTTTGGGTCTTGGGATTCTTCTACAACTGAATAATTATAGGTTAGTGTTAATTTTGTATTTCGAAAATGGATCAGGGTCTATCTTTATTATTTTGGAGCTTTGGATGCTTCAATTTGTAGTGTTTCAATTAGTTATGTAAAGATAGAATCTTCCTACTGGGAACTATGATCTGTGTTGCATATCCTTGGCTGTGGTTGTGCAACTCCAATTGGCAAAGCTAATAACACCAAATAGTTCTGATATTTTTATAGGGTTAGCTACCATATAGAGTTATTGAGGAAAAACAACTAAGATTCTTCCACAGAAGATAACTTTAAACTACTAAAAATGGGAGGAAAGTAAGTTAAAGTGATAAGAACAAGAACGCAGAGGACTATCTATTTTAAACTTAAGCTACATAGCATAGTGGAAAAAGGTGACTTTCTATATTACATTGCTTAATCTCACAATGAGCAGCTGCCTCTCCTCCATGTCAGCCATGGCCAAAATTTGATTCACTTGTATGATAAGAAAACCCTGTTGTGTGGAACAATGAAGATATGTCTTATGGCATTGCTATATCAATTACCAAATGCTATCTTAGAAAGGAGATATAACACTGCTATATATCCTGGATAACACTGTTATGTACAGGATAAAGATTCATCCTTCTTTCTTTTTTTTTTTTTTAAAATAAATATCACTTTGGTAAAAAAAATGCTTTCTTTTCATTTTCAATTCGCTGGTTAATTATAAAAACATTTCTTTGTTTCTTTTTGCTTGTTAAACCAATTGGTTTCTCTTTGTTAGTGAAAATGATAAAGAGTTAGTATCATTGTTTCCTACTCAAACTTTTTAAAACAAAAAGCAAAATGAAAAGAATGTTCTGTTTTTGTATTATTTAAAAGTGAAAAGTGAAAATAAGAAACAAGAACAGAAGATATATTCTTAAAGTAAACAGGTCTTAGTTTTACTTCTTCACATGGGTTGCAAGTGTCATGCATCCTTCTACTTGAGTTCCATGTTATCAATATTTTATATGCCAATATAACTTAATGAATATAAAGTGTGAACATGTGAATTTTGCAAGATTTTTATTGTTTTGCTTGTGTACGTTTTACAGTCGTGTTTTGGGTGCCTCATCCTTGTTGCTTGTCTTCTCCTATCCCCTCATGAAGAGGTTTACATTTTGGGTAATAAATTTCCTCATTTCTTGTTTTTTTCCCCTTATTTCTTTATTATTATTTTGATGCATGATCTCATTATGCTTTTATTTGATGCTGTCCTGTAACTAACTATATTGGGTAGCCTCAAGCCTTTCTTGGGTTGACCTTTAATTGGGGGGCCTTGTTAGGATGGGCAGCAGTTAAAGGAAGTCTGGACCCATATATTGTGCTGCCACTTTATGCCTCTGGAGTATTTTGGACTCTCGTTTATGATACTATCTATGCACATCAGGTAAAACAGCACCGCTTCTAGTAAAATGTAATCCATATAATTCTGGTGCTTGCTCTTCAACTTCTCCATGATCTGCATTAATGTGTGGAGTACCTTTATGAATTATCAGTTTTTTGCTTTCCCGAACTTATGCCTGCTAATGGGCTTACCATGCACTCTTTGAAATATGGATGGTGTAAGTCATGGTATAAATTTTTAACCATGGTCTGATAATTGTCTTGTCTATAACAGTAAAGTTGTCATGACTTATGAAAAAAAAGTTGTTTTGTATCCTCCACTTGAATGTTTTCTTTAAGGCAATGCAATCAGAATTCTTATAGTGTCTAAGAATATTTCTAACCTTGGCTTTCAGGATAAAGAAGATGACCTGAAAGTGGGAGTTAAATCAACCGCTTTGCGCTTTGGTGATTCAACTAAGGATTGGATTACTGGGTTTGGAATTGCATGCCTTGGTGGTCTTGCTGTTAGTGGATTTAATGCGGAAATAGGTATTGGTTTATGAAAATAAATTTTTTTTTCTTTTTTTTTCATGATTGTTTGGATTGCAGCGATTGTTTCTACCACTGATTTATTTGTGTGGAGCAGGCTGGCCGTATTATGCATCTCTGGCAATTGCATCTGGACACTTAGGCTGGCAAATATGGACAGTCGATCTCTCATCACGTGCTGATTGCAATAGGAAGTATGTTAGGGAGTTCATTGCATCAATGCACGACTTAATTATCAAAAAACTCTTTTTGAAAGGATCTCATTTCAAATCTTAATTTTATTCGCTAGACTGTTTTTAGAGCTTCAAAAAGTTTCATTTAATGGTCAATAATACCATGGAAAAAATGTTTTTTCGAAATTATCATAAAACACCTGATCACATATTTATGTAAACCCACAGACCACAAGTGTAGAACCCCTTCAAAATTCTGTGATTGCTCAACTTTTTGTTAATTACTTTTGTAGTGTTTTATTGATCGATTGCAATATGTTAGCAAACTTCCGAAAACTGAACACTATGAGCTGACTTTGGTATCTTTCTGTTTGCTATTTTCCTTTTCCTTCAGATTTGTCTCAAATAAGTGGTTTGGAGCTATCATATTTGGTGGAATTCTAGCTGGCAGACTTTCATCATAGGGATACATTTTGTCACATAGAGAAAATATAGACACACACATGAACAATTTATAAACATTGTGCTCACTAAAACTGACCGATCCAGGATTTTGTATCTGATTACATTTTTTTTTTATGTATAAAATGTTTTCAGAGCCAATTCATTTGTGGCTGGGCTTTATTCTTTGCATGTTGAAACATGTATGTTCTTTTAGTTATTTTTTGGCACTACTGTTGAAACATTGTTTCTGATATTTGTGCGCAAAGTTTTCTCCAATCTACTAGTATGTTATGCATTAGTTTGATCAAATATAGTTTCATTATAATTTTGGTAATTATATTGGACTCGAAGGGATTGGTAAGTGGTTAGTTATTATATAGACACACTCACGGTCATCTGTAGGTTGAAGATGTAATCTTTGCAAACTGCAGTGTCAGGTTAGCACACACAAATAAACTTAAAATTCAAATGGTGACAATTGGTAACTAGCATGGAGACGTGACGATAAGTTGCGTAACGTCACATGATGAACTTGGATTAAAATAAAATTAAAAATCTCAATTAAATTTTATTGTTTTTGAAATAAAAACTATTTTGAAAATAATTAAACTAAATGAAAAAAACATGTTTTTATTTTTAAAATATATTTTAAAAAAAAAAACTAGAAACTTGAAACCACCTGAAGGAGGCATAAGCTAGAGAGATTAGTTTCCTTCCATAGAAAATACAGAATAAAGTATATCTCAAGTTTTTTGTTACTGAGTGCAATACATTGGACAAATTAACCTTGTTTGAGTGCAATATCTCTACAACCATTTTTTTTTTTTTTACAAAATGCATGTTTATTTGAGCGATAGTAGAAGTAGCTTACACGTATCCTCTTTGAAGCTACTTTGTTTTGCTTCTACTTTTTCTTTTAAACTTTAAGTAGGTTTTCAGCCTAAGCGTATTAATATCAAAGTGCTCCTTTGCATTTATATCCAATCCAGTGGAATGCCAATCTATTCCTCTCCTTCCGTATAATTTTTTGCATTAGAAGTGGAATTTTGCAATTCAACATTGCTGAAATAGGTATCCAAACACATTCTAAGTTGTTAGAAGCGATTCAGATTTGAAGTGAAGCACGCAGCATGCATCCAAAAGTCAGGTTAGGATTTATTTTTGCCGTTAGAGGTTACAAAAAATTAAGCCTGGGTGAATGATTTGAGTATTGGGTATTTGGGTTGCATATGATACATTTACCTTTTTAAGAAATCTAAGGAGCAGGTTTGAGAAAAGATTACTACATTAGAAATACTAGTGATACTTTATGTAACTCATTTTAATTTTCTCCTTTTAATTGGTTAAAATTTATTGATTACAAATTTTGATGATTTTCAATAAATTTTAACTAATTATATGGGTTAGAAAGTTAATATTCCTTGTAAATACATTTTATTTTTGCAAGGGTGTGAAAGTGAGAATGGAAGGAGGTGCTTTAACTGTATCCCTAGGACGAGGTGATGCTACACATTGAAATGTGGTATTTGATGAAGCTTCCTCTTGGTGTCACTGCAACAAGCAGTGTCACTCTGTAGTGTTGAACCTTAGCTCGGCAGCTGAAATCATATACAGCAGGGAAAAAGGAGAGAATGTGAGACATTGAAGTTCAATTGCCAATCTAGTGACCAAGGATGAAGAGAAACTTTTGACCAACTCATTTACATGTGATCACCAGATAAGGTATAATAGAGAGTGCTGTAAAAGCTTATATTAAACAAGAAAAAGAACAATATTTATGAGACAGAGTGTCTCCTACTCCTACCAGTTTTCCCCTCTGAACCCCGAGATTTCCTACCTGATTTCTGGCGCTTTCCACCACCTTGACCACTAAAAATTGCAATTCTCCCTATTCCCTTAGAAAGTGAGGTTAAGAATGTTCTTCCATGTCCTGCCTTATCAATCATTCCTTGTTTCATGAACATCTGCTCCTTCTCCAACTCACTCAGTCTCACTCTCATTCTGGAAATCTCCAGCTTCAGTTCACGGTTCTCTCTCCGTAGAGAAGCGTAGTTGTCCCTAGGGGACATGGCTGCGCTTGGAACACCACTGCTTATTCTCTGCGATATCAGTCCGTCTCCTGAACTCCCTGATAACGCGTTCTTCAAACGCAGCTGCTCGAAGTATAGGACTTGCACTACCATCTGCAATGGAAGCCTATCATTTTGGGCTGCATGGTTGCATGCTTCTTGTGACAGCTTCTGACAGTCTATCAACTTGCACAGCTTCTTGCATTCTTGTTCTGTTAGTGCTGGATGTGCCTGAACAAGGACCAAAAAGGAATTGCTATTGAAGTTTTTTTACATATTATAAACCATCATGTAAGTTAAATTTGTTGACTATTAATACGAGTACATTCCTATTAAACTCAAATGAGTGACATACATAATTAACTGGTTAGTTTTAAGTGTAACTGTTGCTTGATTTAGAATACTAGCTTTAACTAGGTATGGAATAGCAGAAAGATCTTTCCTTTAGTTCAAGTGAAATTACCTTCAAATAAATGTCCACAGCTCTATAAAGGCCATCATCTATAACGCGAGCATAATCAGGAAGTATCTCAATCAAAGCAACGAATTTCTGTAGGCTTAAGTAGGGATCAGGAGCAATTTCTGCTAAATAAGCATCAATAAGTTGCCCCACTTTTAGTAGGGAAGCGTGTCCAGCAGAACAAAGCCCATCAGATTCATATCCATAATCTTCAGTTTCTTCCTCCTCAACCCTTTGCAAGAAATTCACCAATAGCCTGTGAACTGTATCAACATCAAACAAGGAGTCCCCACTCTGTAGAGATGGTATAAGCAGATCATCTAGTGAGACCATTTCCAACCGTAATGCGATCCTCCTTTCAAGCTCAAGCCTACAGGGGATGGTGGCACCCAACATGATAGCCATCTTTAACATGCCAAACAAAAATGTCAATGGAATGGAAGAGCTTTTGTCCGTTGGCATGAGACTTACTAGAGTTTCCACAATTATCCTCTGGTCCTTTTCTACACTTGTTGGACTTGAGTTTGTCCTTGATGGATTCCAGAATTGACACTTTCCAATACCCTTCAGTGATGATTGAGCATAATGCATCAGTGATGCAATAATGCTGTCTGATCTCACCCCCATTCTTCCCATGGCACATATAACTCTCTGGAAGTAATCAATACGCAACACTGAGAGATCTTCAACCCACCATGCAACACAATCCTCCTTTAGTTCTCTAGATTCATCGTCACAGTCTAATTTAGATAAACCAGAAACCAGTTGCTCCTTGCAAGCATTCATTGCAATGGCTTCCACACATCCACTTGATATTTCAATTTCTTCCACTATATTTGGAGGTAACATCTCACAGGTGGATAGCACTTCCACTGACTTCTGAAGACTCTGGAAGACAATTTCATTCAGATATATCTCTGCTCTTGATATGAGGTTTTGCTCCCGGTATTCTTCTGTCATTTCCAAGTACTCTGCTGCACAACGAAGCCGGGCAACATTGAATGTTGTAATCTCAAAATTCATCCCATAACAGAACTTCATGGCAAGTTCAAATGTCTGGTGCCCCCCCGGAAAGTTGAGGAGCTCTAAGTTTGAAACATTGGAGCCCTTGGCTTCAGCCACCATCTTCCGGATCTTCCCACTTAGGGTCACCAAGGGAAACTTCATGAGCCAGCACAAAGTAATGAATTAGTTTTAAATAGAATTTGAATTTAGTTACTGTTTCTGTAGATTCAAAGATATTGTCTGAATAGTATTAAGTTGACTGGTGCAGCTATTTTGTACTCAAAAGAAGCCAAATAGAACTCATCAACTTTTTTCTTTGATATCATAAAGTAGGCATATGACTTTTGGCAAATAGTGGTTGGTTTTAGTTGCTTGTTAGCATATTATGGATTCATGACGTACTGTTCATTACATCTCGATTCATAGAAGCTGGTGATAGAGACACTCGATTTAAACCTTTTACAACTACTATTTTGCAGATAAAGATTACAATTCAATGACAAATAAAGCAAGCACATTAATGTACCAAGTGGTTGTCAACCACATCTTCAAATATTTACCTTATGCAGCAGAAAAGACTCCCCATCAACAACAATTGTAATGTCACCAGCAACATCAGCAAAAATCCTGGAATATAAAATAACAATATGACGTGAGTCATGACAAATGTCACAAAAATCCAACCAAACAAATGAGACTTGAGAAACAGCATGTCAAGAATATTTGTCTTTAAGTGTGTAATTCACCTTGAACTTTCCCAAGAATTTAGGTAATCTCTCTATAGCTCAAAATCTCCAAAATATCAATCCCATAAAAGTTGTGTTGGATATTCTCGATCAATATCCATAACCATTATCAATAAAACTTAGATGAAGGGCTAAGCAAGTTATCAAATGTACAGTCAACAAAAAAAAAAAAAAAAAACTTCAATTTCAACACCAGCAAGATAGAACTAGAATGAAATGAAGACTAGAAAAACAAGCACATAAAGTGACATTCTTAATCTACAATCAAATGAAATATAGTTGACAAGCATGTTACACTTCCACAAGATATACATAACAAAGGCAAAGGAAACAGAAACAAGAAACAAAAAAAAGGACAAGAAGTGTTGCAGAAGTACCTAGTAGTGAATGAGTTGCAGAACTTAGGAGTAGCTGGAGAACGTTTAGAAGAAGAGAACGAGGTTTCAGAAACCATGTTTCCTTGTATGTATATGTTAGAAGAAAGAGTGAGGAGAGTTGAGAAACTCCTCCTCCTGCTGCCTGAGCTGTGTATGTTTCAGGAACAGCAACACAAACTGAAGCCTGTGCTGTGGCTGTTGATGATTAAACTATCAAATGATGCGTACGGGAGATTGCTGGTTCAGGAATATTTTGGAGTAAACGCCCCAAAAGGCCCTCACCATAGCATTCAATTATTCACAAGTGCCATCACATACATACAACATAGCTTTTTCTTTTCGTTTTCATAACATGTGCTGTGTGTATTAGCCAGCCTATGGTCTTCTTACCAGTGCTGAAACATCTTTTGCTTTTTGGCTGCTTTTGTTTCTGGCTTTTGCGTTATAATACTATTACTATACACTATACGAATACAGTGTTCAGACTTCATATTCACATGTAATTATCTAATCAAGTGCCATTGTTGGCCTTGGACGTGGACACCTTACGTTACAAAAAGACTGAGGCCAGTGGTAAATTTTGCAAACAGAAACAACAGGACTGTGCCTGTGTCGCCTTGCTTTATTGGGTTTCGATTTTGAATTGGAATGATCAAAACCAAACGCTACAATTATGGCTTTAATAGTCCCCATTAATCACACAGTTACACAACTGCACATTTACTAATTAAAATCAAATGTACAATTCTATCTGTTGTATTGATTTAAATTTTTCATACACAAAAACTGTTAATTAAGAGTTTTGTGTGGAGTTACAAATGAACCTCAAATTTTCAAATATCAACTCTTTTTTTTTATTAGATACGAAATTAAAGACAAGCTACAGCCTGAGAAAAGAGACACCAAGCGTGTCCACATCAACTTCTCTTTTATGTATACTATATCATATGAATTGAAATAATTATATGTTTAATTTTTATACACTTTCAGTCTAAAAGGTTTTAAGCTTTTCAATTAACTAGAAATCATAATTTTTTTCCTACAGCTGGAAGTTATAAAGTTAATTCTTCTAAAAAAATAGAGTATACATTGATAAATACTAGTATAATTTTTAAAGTAAAAAAAGATTAACATAAGTCTTATATAGCAGCATGCTCTAATGGCATAAACAAAATTTGGTATGCATTTTTTTACCAGACAAATAAGAATAAAGATTAAAAATTTGTCACACACTTTTATGCATGGGATTGTGAAGATCACAGATCACCTTAATGTTACTTTTACCTTTATGATATTGATATGTTATAGAATGTACCCTTGCAAATTGCAATGTGATTTTTGGATGAAAAGCAAAAGATATGTGACACGTAGGGCAATGGCACAATAGCAGTGGGCAGTGGGCAGTGGGCAGTGGGCAGTGGGCAGTGGGCAGTGGGGTTGATTTTGGTGAAGGGTAAGGGGTCAATGTTGGAGCATAGAAGGCATAAGAAAAGGAGAGGGTTCAAAAGTAAAAGTGGTCTAAGGACATCTGACATGGAGTGTTGGTGCCATGGATCCATGTCACGGAACTCAATAAAGATGCAATTATTAGAGACAGCACCACTTCACATCTCTGCCTTCTTATTTTCTTTTCCCAACTTCTTTTTTTATATTATTCATTCATCATTCTAACATTTCTCAATTATCAATAATACTATTCCATTCGCATTTGGCAAGGATACTATACCAAGTCACCGGGATATTCCTTCCTTGTCTGTCCACTAATTAGATATGGGAATCCTAACTAGATTAAAAAATTATATTATTGAAATCTGTAAAATTACATTTATATCTTAACTTATTATATTCAAACCTTTATATTTGTAATTCCTTATTCAGAACAGGACATTGATTAGATATATTAAAATTTATTTTATACTAAAGTTCCCCTTAATTTCTGCTAAGATTTTATAATTTAACCACTAATATTTTATTTAGCTTCAAGGCAAATATAATTATTTTTCAGTTACGAAATTATTTTCCAAAAACAAATTATGTGAAGTGGAATCCTAACATTACAAAATGATTTGGGGCAGGTCTTACACCTAAACGGGTCAGTTATCATAAAGGAGAATGTAGTTATCAAACCCTAGTTCGCATAAGCCCAATGACCAAAAGTGCATCATGCACCTGCGGCATGCATAAATATAAATCAGTCCCTTGAAAACCAAGCAACCACCAGCAAATATTATGGCACCAGAATGATTAAGGATATATTTTGATAGAAGTTGGGAAATACTATTGCGAATTTTATTGCACAATTCTAAATTTTAATATATAAATAATAAAAAAATTATCTAAAAGAGTTTTCTAGTAGTTGAGATTAAAGATAATTTATAAATATTTGTCTTCTTTAACCACTAATTAATTACTTTTTTAAGGATGTTTCCACACCAGAGTGATGGACATATGTATTATTGAGATGTAATGATACAATCTCTTGATTTAAAAATCTTTGTAAATATTTAATATTTTAGTATTTTGTTTTCCTAATTTTATATTTAAATTTTCTATTCATGATTTTTTATATTTTAAATTGTGTGCATATTAATTTTAAACATTTTTTTCAATTTTTTTAATGTTAATATACTTTATAAACAGCATAAACTCTTACCACAGTGAGAGAGATAAAATTAGAAGGGTGAAACAAGTAATAAAAATGGACAATATCTGATATGATAGATTTGAAGGGTGTTAGGCCTAATGGTTGAAAGACAAATTATAATAATTAGGGAGGATTCTTCCGTGGACAAGTACTTAAGTGGTATCAACCGTTGGTATATAAATAAAAAATGAATGGTTGAGATGATTAACTTGATACCAGTAAATAAATTGTTAATGTAATTTTGAGTAGAATCCTCCTAATTGGAGGAATTTGCAAAATTGAGTTAGACAGATATAGGAGTGCGTTCCAGAAAATATGAGCATAGCACACCATACGGCGTCGTTGCAATCGGCTGTTTTCGGCAGCACCCTGTATGGTGGTGATGCAAAGGTTTTCAAGAACGTTGGCCTCCAACTCAAAGCCTTTCAACTTCAGATTCAACCTAAAAATCCAATCTACCTTTTCATTTATGTCTCCATAATATTTAGAGACTTGTCTCATGTTGGAGATAAAATTATAAAATAAAATAAAAAATAACTTCAGTTCGTTATGTTTCATGAAATAAATCAAATGAAAATATTGGACCATAATAGATCAAATTTATTCCTAGACTTTTCTTTAAGTAATTGAAAATATAATTGTAATTTTATAATATAAAAATATAATTGCAAAATAAAAATAATTGATTTATAATATAACAATTTTAAGTGTTTAAAGTTTATTAAGAAACTAAAATTATAAAGAACAGATTTCACTGACAATCCTTGGTGCTTAGTATAATTATACATATATTTTTTTATTTATATTTTCGTGTCATATAATGCAGTGTTAATGTAAGGTTTGAAAGAGTCTTGAAAGAAGTTCTCGTGTAATATTTTTAAAGATAAAGAAATGTTAATATAATGTTTTTAAACTTAAAAAAAGATTAATGTGTAATATAAAAAAGTAGACTTCTAAGTAATTTAATAATAAGTAATTTAATAAAAGTTGAGGAAATATATTATAATTTGTTCAATTATAAATAATTCAAAATGTATTTTATGAAGAAAATAAATTAATATTTATATAAAATATCGTTCACAAATGTTCTTTTGCAACATTTTTTCATTACTAACTATTTTAATAACATGTGGAGTAAGATATTTAGTGTTACCCTAGACTCGCTGTGGTATAGGCGAAATATTGTTTTCAATGAAAAATCCAAAGACATCAACAAGTGGTCAATGATATAAAATCTGTGACCTACAACAAAGTTTTGCATTGCGAGTCTACTAAGATGCAATGTGCTGATTTTTTTTTTCAGGTTAACGTGGATGCTCTGATTGGTGATATGTTCAAGATAAATTGTGCAATAACGTTCAGAAGTTCCCAGGAGAGTGCAACTATTGGAGGTGTGGTTCATGATTGTAGAGACACATACACATTTGTTGTTGATTTCTTTATCAAACCCGCTTGGTGTGAAGTAGAAAAGGTGTAGCTCTTAACCATCCTTAAATATCTAGAAACTGCCTATAACAACAGCTTCTGGGACATCATTGTTGAATCTGACTTCTCTTTATAATCAATCTCCTAGATGAGGGATGAGTTATTGATAATGTGTATTATCCCATATTGGATAAAATTTACAAGTAGAATGAGAAAATCCAAAAGTGTATTTTTGCTTTTGTCTCCTGTGATGCAAAAACATTAGACGAAGACTTTGTAAAGCGAAGTTTGGCTATGCCCCCAGGATAACAGTGTGTTTAACTCTGTTCGAGTCTATTCTTATTATGTATGTAATGAACTTAAAGGGTATGTAACTTTCTAATAATTAACTTTTTTGATAGTTTGTGGTCTTACCATTCACAAAAAAAAAAACCCTACTTTAATAGATAATTTCACTAAATAGTTGTAATTCAATAAATTAAGTTAACAAGAGTTATAAGATATATGTAGTGGTAACTTGGTGAGATAAGAGAGGAAGAGGTTGTATGTTTGAAAAAGACTACGTTAAATTGTGTCAATCGGAAGGCACACAAGCAAGCCAATGAAGAATGATGATAATGAGAGAAAAGAAAGCGGTGAAGGAGAAACATTTGGCAAAAAGAAGAAGAAGAAAATAAGGAAGAAGAAGAAAAGGGGGCTAGGAGTGTGCTTAGTAATTCTTACTTGTTATTTGCACTCTCTCCCTAACAGACTTTCGAAAACTCCCCCAAAACCACTATGAACTCATTGAATCAATGAAATAACTACAATGCTCAGCTCTCCACCCTACCAAATATCACTTTCCTATAAGTCATTATTTATTTCACTTAAAATCAATCATATATAATTAAATAATTATATTCCATTCAAACAATATATATATATATATATATATATATATATATATATAATACTTCAACTACATTTCCCATAATTTATTGACTACGTTTAATATTGAATTCTCTTTTATTTATTTCACACATTTATTACCCATCACATAAAAAAAGGATCTTACAACTCACTCATCAAGACCTATCACCTAGCTAAGGATTAATGAACCTTGCCTAGCGACTAGAGTTGCCTAACAAGACACTAGAGATATAGTTTTCTCTAAAAGAGACTTTGCTCAATGAAATGGATCATCTTGATAATGGGTACTTTGCATCGGGCGAGAACCCTCATCTAGCAAGACGCTGTAGAACCTTTATTGCATAATCCTTGCCAGACTAAAGCTCAAAACATGCATTACAGCTACCAATAACATTCTACTATACATATTTATAAAACGATGCTTTAGTTTTATCATCATACATGCTTAGATACATACTCAAAATAGTAAACTTTACAAGTTATTAAACATACATAAACTTTCAAGATACATATTTTATTCCTATTAGAAGCTGATTTCTTCTATAGTCAACTATGCCTTCTTCATTCTCGATTGCTTTGCCTTCCTACCTCACCTTTGGTAACTGCTCTCATGCAAAATACGATTATCATAGTCATATAGAAAACACATACAAGCAAGGATAAGTTTACCGGATAAAAATAAAAATAATAAGAGATATGCCAATATTACAACTATGCAATCCTTTCACCAAAATTACTAAGCAATCAAACATACATCACTAAACATAATCTTATGACTTGACGTTTTCCAGAAAACATGCATTAAATCCGGATACGTGGGTGTCTTATTTAGATTACATTTTTAAACTAATGTTTGACATCTATTTGACCCAATACGGATGACTAACTAGACTAGGAATGACAACAGGTTGGGGCAGGCACAAGTAGTGGTTACCCGCTACCCGTTACCTGTTAAAAATTCGACGGGTACCCGCTATAGAAATACCTGCAGGTATCCACGGGTACCCATGGATATTTTTTAAAAAAAAATTAAAATTAAATATTTTTTATAAGAATTTTTATCAAATAAATAATTTATTTTTTGGAAATCTAGAAATAAAATTATACTAGTTTCTACAAGATTAATTAGATCTAAAAGTAGATTAATATAATATATTATAAAAAAAATATTTAATACAAATAAAATCTTTATTTTATATTATCGACATTTTTATAATAAATAATTTTATTAACTATGAAGTTTTCGTAAAACAATAAGATTGATATTAATGATTTTTGATAATTAATATTTTAAATTAATTTATTTTCCAAAAGTATTATCTTTTTTAACTTATATATATATATATATTATTTTAATTTAGTGGGTAGTGGGTACCCGCGGGTACTGGTATTATGATACTCGTACCTGCACCCATTAAGAAGCGAGTAGAAAAAAACTCGTACTCGCGGGTAACGCGTACCCATTTATATTATCCGTGCGGATATTTTTGCAGCTTTTATCCATGAGCACGAATTTTTTTACCATCTCTAGGCTAGACACAAAAAATACTTATTTGATACTTTCAACTAATGTTTGACATCCATGAGACCTATAAGGACATTCAGCTGACTCAACTTGTGTATGGTGTCAATTTGACCTAATGTGGCCACACAGTTGCTATTTGAGTATATTCTCTCGGTGTATAACACTAGAATCACAACCTCAAAGGTATCCCTAACTCAATGTACCATTACCCACATGGCTTTGTTATCTCCTCGTAACAACCATAGTGCAATTATTACTCATTGTTTCATACATTCACTTAAATCAATACATGGAACATCTCAATACACTTAATCAGCTTAAAACATTCAAATCACAATTTAGACATACTTCACCAAACACAATTGCATTTGATCCTTAAACACATTGCAAGTTCAAATCATTAGTCAAAACATAAATCAATCACATGCAATGCTTTCAACATCATCAAATCAAAATCTTTTTGAAATTAAATAAAATATAAAGCTCTTCTTACTTATTTCTCTCTTTAAAAGTTGAATTTGGTGAGAAAAGAGAATTCGACCATAGAAATCATTCAAAACCTACCAAAACTCCCAAAATCACAAAGAAACCTAAGAATGTGGGATTTCAAAGAGGATTTCCCCTCAATAGGAACATTTGAACCGAAAAGGGAAAGAAAAAGGTACAAAAAAATACAATCAGACTTACCTATGATGATTAACACTTGAAATCATGAGTAATGGAAGAGATTTCGTTGAATTCCATTAGCTAGAAGGCTTATGTGCAAAAAAGAGAAGATTTGTGTGAAAGGAGAGATGAAAGAGAGGTCATTGAAAGAGAAAAGGAGAAAGAAAGTGAAGAAGAAAAGAGAAAAGGGAAAGAAGAAAAGCAAAAGGAGAAAGGAAATTAGGGTTGTATTTGAAGATTCTACCTTTCTGACTGTAAACCCCTCACAACAACTTTTTGAAAACTTATTATGAGAAATTTATGAGTAAATAGTGTATACATTAACAATATATATAGGGTTTTTTATATTTTCATCCAATCACAAATCGACATGTATGGTAAGTTATGTATTTATTTATTATTTTAGTTTTGATTTTTACCATAACCATCTAAAAATAAATCATAGCAATGATATTTTTTATTGATTTTTATTATACATTTTTCTACGTGATAATACATATAACTTAAACTCAACTTACATATATCTGATTTATTAAATGACATGTAGAAAAAAGTACTAGGTAAACCAACTAGTATCATTAATGGTACACATGCAATTTGGTGTCAGGTCAATGTGGCTTGTCGATCTGGCAATGATATATACCATTATAGAGAGCAAAATGGGTTTATATCCACTTGATTGCTTGGACAAGTTTTTAACTCTGGCCCTCAGTTGTTGCCAAGAGAGTCCAAAGGAGAGGCCATCAATGGTAGTTGTGGTGTGGGAATTAGAAGATATTGTTGCAATGCTATCAAAAAGTGAAGCTAGGTTCCCTGATGTTACTTTAGATAATTCAGGTGAAATGGCATCTTCATTATCTTTAGTGTATAACGCAGCAAGGCAGGATCAAAACAAGTACGCTTATGTGTCTGGAAGTAATCTTGTCAGTGGTGTCATTCCCACCATTGCTTCTCGCTAAAATGCTAGTCTCCTTCACATACTTCAAAATATGTTTATACCTATTAATCCTAGCAAGTTTTTAAGGGACACAAATATGTCACAATATGGAACTTCTGTTGTGAATCTTCCCCACCTGTTTTCTTTTTTATTTCCAAGTGTAAAACACAGTCAATAATTGTATGTGATAATAACAATATAAAATAATTTACATTGTATTATTTATTTCTGTATCTTTTATTGCTCAAAATATTCTCTTTTTTTTTATAAGCTTTCTCAAAATATTCTTATACGTCAAAACAGTATAAATTATTCAAGTATGTTGAGTAATATGGGGTGTTTCCTATGTAGATTGCAAATCATTTATATAACAAATAAATATTGTTATACAAAATGAGTTTGTAATAAATAATAAAATGCAATCCAAAAATAAAGGGAAAAGAAACTATATTTGTGTCCTTGACTTATATGTAATGATCACGCTTAAAATTAGCCTCGTAATCTACCGATGGATTTATAGAAAAAATAGTTATTTACATTCTTTCATCTTCCTCACCTTATGCATTGCCGATGGAAGTGAAAAATAACCAATGAATTATTACTTGACTCCCATAGAATCAAAACCTAGTCGAGTGACGCACACAAACAGCTATTCAGGCAAATCATTCCAATCATCTAATTAGCTTCCTAATTTTTATGCAACCTTGAATTGACAAGATTGTTGAAGTCAACTCACTTGTTGTGCTTAAGCAATCAATTAGTGCCATGCCAACACCTAAACATATGGTTATTTCAATACTCTAACCCAAACACATATTTGGTTGAGAGAAGAATGAATAGCAAGAAAAATAGGACGAAAGAAAAGTTTGAATTTTTGTTAAAACTTTTTCTTCTGATTTTTATACCACTTCTTTATTTTAGGAAAAAGGAAAAGACATTGTAATCTCTCTTTTCTATCTTTTAATTTTCGTTCCTTACAAACCTTATGTGTGATTTAAAAAAAAAATTATCGTATTAGAAACACATTAACTTAAGTAAAAAATTGTATTATCTTTGACAAAGAGAAGAGGAAGAATAGTTTTAGAAAATAATAAAGATATTTTTATACATAGAAGTGCTAGTTACATATTTTCTAACCATTCTTACAAACATACACTTGGCTATTTATAAAATTAGAAGAGAGAAGCATTAAATGAAGTATGAAACCTACTAAAATTTATATTTTTTAAAAAATTCAACAAGTGAAAGGAATGAGTGTGTGAGAATGTGTTGTGGCAATAAAAAAGACAAATAAGGAAAGTTTTAGTGTTTAGTAATTTGGAGGGTGTAAACAGCAATTGTCCAAAACGAAGGCTAAGGCGAAGGCCCAGTTTGAGAAGGGAAGAACTGGAAAATGTGGCTGGCGAGCGAGATAGGCATGGCATCATCATCTACACACATGCATCATCATTCATCAGTCATCAACTAATAACTATCTCAGTGTTGGGTTGGGACTGACACATTACGCCATCCATCTATCTCACATTCGCAAAATGATAACCTTCAATCTCAATGCTATTTCCTCTTCGTAAGTTGTCCTTCTTTATCTCAATGCTACCTCGTACTACTTTTTTTGTTTTTTCAAATTACTTTTACTGTATATGTGTATGTATTGTTTCAGATTCTCAGTTGTTCCGTTTCATGCCAATTATTCACTGTCTACTCAAACTCAATTATTAGTTTCTTACAATCTTAATCATTCCTTTGCTTCAACAGGTAGGCACACTCCCACTGTCTTGGTTTTTTCCCTTGTGTTCTTTTCTGACAATAATTTCTTTACTGCAATGTTTTCTCTCTCGGTTGCAGCAACCAGAAAGTTCAAGTCTTTTCAGCTCAAGGCTGGATTTTGGGAATCAATTAAATCAGGGTAGGCTACCTTCAATTTTCATTCTCCATTTTGGAAATTAAAGGAGCACCATTGTGGCGCTAGACTTGTATTGTACAAATATTATGCATATTCACAAGAAATTGGCCGCTTTGTGCCTTATTTTTTAAAATTTTGATGTTTTTTTTAGAAAATAACTTTTGGTTTTATTTTCTGTTTTCATTTTATTTCTCTATTTGTTTGCAGAATTTTGCATGGCAAACAATAAAAATAACATTTATTGTTTTGTGTCTTTTTTGCTTTTCTGTTTTTTTTCATTTTTATATAAACTTCAGAAATCAGGAGACAAAATGAAAATAGATAATGGAAACAGAAAATGTTTTCTTAAACCTATTGATCATTTATTCCTTCGGCTTATTTGGGTGGTTCTTATTTTTTTCATATGACTTTGTGTCCATTTGCTTCACCTTATTTTGAAGAAATAATCGCATAGGTTAGTCTATTTGAGAGTTGAGAGAGCTTTTGAAGAATGAGCTATTGTTTCTCTAAATTTAAGTATTATCAAACATGTACTATGTTACTTTGGGAGTTGTAATTTTCACAAATTTTATGTGTTCGGGTGCTATCAAATTCTAAGATTGCCAAGACAGCCTAGTGTATCACATATTATTGTTAGTGAATTTCTTATCTGGAAAATATCTTTGACCTAATGACTTGGTCCCCTTTCCAGGTTGATGAAGAATAACTCAATGCAAGTCATTGATCCACCCTCTACAGATGAAGAAGATGAAGAACCTCTGCCTCAAGAATTTGTCCTTGTGGAAAAGACAGAACCTGATGGAACAGTAGAGCAAATAATATTCTCTTCAGGCGGAGATATTGATGTTTATGATCTTCAAGCACTCTGTGACAAGGTGTGTGTCTAATGTGTCGTTATGTTGTGTGTTGATGTTTCAAATTTCTATTTGAGGTGGCCATTGTGTGTATGTTTGTTTTGAAGTCTCTTTTCTGCTGGAATCCATACACTCAAATCATATTACAGTAACTTCTATAGCAATATCAAGGACTTGTTTCTTTTGTACTTCTAGTTCCAACATCTTTATTTCATTTTAATCTAGATGGATCAATTTCTGAATCATTATTTTAGTTTGCCAACACTAGGACATTTGGCCAATGTTCATTTTTTGTGACTGTAGTTTCCTTTAGTGCAACTTCAGTGAGTGCATTTTTTAACATCATAATATACTGATCCAGTGTATAATTTTTAACCATAAAAACTCGAGTGCTGAGATTTGTTATTTTATCAAGCATACACCTGGCATAATGAATGGTTCATCTCTTTGACAGGTAGGGTGGCCACGCCGACCATTGTCAAAATTAGCTGCTGCTTTGAAAAATAGCTATATAGTGGCGTCACTGCATTCTATAAGAAAGTCACCTGGGTCAGGTAAAAATAGTATGACATCTTTCTATGACCTCTGTCTAAATTACTGCGTAGGCTGGTTAAGCTTTTTCTTTATTCTTATAGCTATCTAATCCCATTTGATGAACATCTTGGTGTACTTGGCGAAGTTATTTAACAGAGGGGAATGAACAGAAGAGATTAATTGGCATGGCTCGTGCTACGTCTGACCATGCCTTCAATGCCACGATTTGGGATGTCCTAGTTGATCCTGGTTACCAGGTAATTTCTGTCACCAAACATGGCTTTTGAACAAATACTCTGGTGTCAGTTACTGAAAAATTTAACTACTGAAAGTGGAATGTGCAAAGTATCAAATTCATGTATAATATGTTTTAGTCAAAAGTAATTAATAGTCATGTTGAAACTTGAATTAGAAATGAATTTACTGCCTGTCTTCTTTCGTAGGTCCATGTGTTACATGATGCATCTATCATTCTGTGTCCATTTGCACTTTTGATGTAAAAATTAAGTTGTCTGTTTAGGACCAAATAATTTGTGCCATGTCAATTTTTATGCTCTGTGAACAGCATATTTTCAATAATCTGCTTGGAAGTGTGCTGAGTGCTGAATAAAGGCACTTAAATTTAGGTTATATTTGAATGGATGGAGTGATTGGTAAAAGGAGCATAAATGGAGTGGAATGGTTAAGGGAACCTAATCACTCCTTAGTCCTTACCAATCAAACTCTCAATTATTCATTCATACCCACAGTTTGGGGAATTTGGAATGCAAATGCAACAACACTTCTCCCTTTTCCTTTTTCTATGATCATTTAAGATTTAACCTTTTCTTACCTCCTCAACTCCTTTTATCTCTCTTCTAGCCTAAAGTTTTTGGCTTGTTTCCTAAATCTGCTCATTCTTGTTAGGCACCCCCCCAATGGAAAACGGAGAGAAGAAAGTAATGATTTTATTGCTTAACCGAACAGAACAAGGAGAAAAATCTATCCTCTGATGGTTTCTCCTTTCACTACTGGGCTCATACTTGATTCCCTGATGTTAAAATTGAGTGATAACAATTCTCAATGATTTCTCTTCCCTTTCATCCTTCTAGTTACTTATCTAACCCCCTCTAACTAAGTGCTCTTAACTACTTTGACTCCCCTTTACTCTTCCAACATGTACCCTTTTACCCTTCTGTCCTATCAATTCTGGACAAAAGTTCTGATCTAAACTCTGCAGAAATTTTCCCTTCCATTTGGAACTCTTCCCTCCGCTTGTTTTTCTACCTTTCCATTGTTGTCCTATGCTATAATTTTGACATGTATTTTGTGCAAGTATGCTTTACTCTGTACTTTCACAATGATGCACATAATTTCTTTGATGTTGGTATCTTGTAATGCGATTGCACACACAGGTAGCCAACAAGTTCAATATTTTGCTTTTTGCCGAACCGTTGCATAGATCTACCATATTTGCTTTAACACAAAAATGGATAATATTTTTTATCTTATATAGAATATTAAGATCATAAAATTTCTTATATTCTGTCCTTATAAATTAGCATGAAGAAATTTTTTTGTATAATGTATTGGGATTAATTCAGATCAATACAATTATGCTGTGAACGTTGATGTTAGGTAAAAATAAAATGAGCTATAAAAATTAAAAGGTTGGTAGTGAAATTTAAGTCTGTAATTCACTCATCTCTTTTAATTATTTTGATGACCTGTTAACTATGGAGGAAATTCCCATTCATTCCCTCATTAAAATCTTCCAAACAGCCGAGTTAGTCTTTACGTTTCCCCTTCATTCTATTTCAAACAAAAACAACCACTAAGAACCACTCTACTTGATCTCCTTCAAAACTCCAAAAACCACAGCCAGAGGAAGCTATTTCATGCTTGAATCTGTTATTTTATTGGATGAATTGTAAAATGCATATGGCTGTGCATTCCGCATTTCTGCCAATTATCTGTGGGCTCGAATGCCTCTTTTTTTCGTGTTCTAATGTAAGCTACAAATCATGCCTATATAAGTTGTTTTTTCATAATCAGAAAGAAAATTAATTTTTTTATATTTGCTATTTTCAATAGCTACCCTAGAGAACTTATTGAAATAAGCTGAAATCAACTTATGGATTTTTCATAAGCTATTTTAATTACTCCAAACATGTGCTTACGTTATAAGATAAGTCTAAATTAGTTGTACATAAGATCTTCCAAATGTGGTGTTATTTATGGGCTGGATTACTGCTTATTGGTGTTGCTTTTATTGTACAGGGGCAAGGTCTTGGTAAAGCTCTTATAGAGAAACTGATTCGGACCCTTCTGCAAAGGGACATTGGCAATATAACTCTGTTTGCAGATAGTCAAGGTACAATAATATTGATAGCCTTTATGCATAGTATCATTATCATATCATTGATGTTAAGTACAAGATTTTTGCAACATGTCAAAGCTGGTCTCTGTCAAAAGTGCCCTGTTATTTTGTGGGCTTGGGTAATGCTTTTATGGTTTGGTTTGAGTGGATACAAAGCAATGGCATAAATTTTAAGGGCCACATTATAAAGCCTTTCATTTAGGGATATTCTTGTTGGAGATTTCTTATTGTTGATTGGTTTGGTCAAAATGGTATGTATTTAAGTGTGAGACTGACTACTCTCACCATTTCAGCTAGTTTTTCGGGTTAAGCCAAAATCAAATTCTAAGAATTCTGGCCATATAGCTTGACAATATTCTTCTTTTACTATCATTGCCTCCAGTCTTGACTCTTGACGAATGCTATTCTTTTGGTCCATATAAATGTCTCTGCTTCTTGTATTGATTTGCCTAAATCCATCCTAGTTGGGAGGTATTGGTTGGCAACTTGGAGTCTCACTATTTGCTTTTGTACATTTAATGCAGTTGTGGAATTTTATCGCAATTTAGGCTTTGAAGCTGACCCAGAGGGCATAAAAGGCATGTTTTGGTACCCGAATCACTAATAGCATCCCCACAAAAGCTTGTTTTTGCTTATGTTAACAATGCAATTTGCAACCATGAAGTATATAAGAGAAGCATAGGCAAATTTACCAATTGCAATATGAAAGTATGATTGGACTTCAATCCTGTAATTATTGTGTTAGGTGTTAGCAAGTTAATCTTTTTTCCCAAAGTTTTACTTTTTAAACACTAGTATGCATGCTTTATATTTGAAAAACCTACTGATAGTGTGTTTTTATTTTATGCTTTTTCATTTTTGCATGAATTATTGTATTATATAAAGCTGGTGGTTTTTTTTTCTTTGTTTGTTATGATTAATAGACACACATGGTTGGTAATAGTATAAGTTTTAAACAGTTAACTAATCACACATAATTTCTGTATGATTTTATAAGTTAATAAATCTGCAATACGTGGTGATGATTTATGATCAGATGATATTGTAAAAAATATTTACGGACGGTGATTATATTATTTATTCTTGTATATATGTATTTTTAATGATATCTTACATATCAAATGTCATATGATAGTGTTTAATTATTTATTACTGGCATTACAAGATTTTTTACACAGTTATTGCACACTGAGAGGAAACATAAAATGAAAATTTTCATCGTTCTTAAGGTTGTGGTAGGGAAAATAAATCATGCACCAAGTTGGTGAATTATTTAGCAATATCAATTATACACCAAGTTGGCAAATTATTTATAATTTATAATCTACAATTGGAAAATGTGAAATTGACTTTCCTATAGTACCTAGAGTACGGATATGCTATAGGCTATACTCGTATCTTTGACTATTCTACATTTGGAATCTTGGTTTTGCTTCAATTTTTTATAGAGTTAAAATAACATATAGAGGTGATTGAATGATTTTGTAGGATGAAATTAAGATATTAAAATATAACGGACTAAGGATATTATTTATTATGTTATTTTGTTTATTTTAAATTTAAATTCTCTTTGAAATTACATTATGACATTTGCATATTGCAGGGTTATAATTTAGATTTAGCCTATACGCATTAATTAGGTTTTATGTAGTTAAATGGTAGTTTTATTATGTTAGTTTTTATTAGGAGGGAGATTCGATATCTCTTCTTCTTTCCACATTTAAATTTTATGATTAAATCAATTTTGAAACTTTCATTTTATCTTCCTTTAGCTCTATAATATATTCTCTAGGTATTTTATAGTAGCTTAGTTGCTGCTCTCTATCATATTTTTTTCTCACCGTCTTTTAATTACACAACCTTCTATTCCTTCTGTAGGATAGGTGTAATTTTTTTAGGGGAGAGGCTGCGGTATCAATAGTTTTCCTTTTAGCTATAAAACTAATTAAGCAAATTATAGAAATATTTTTTAAACTTTTATTATATTACATTAGTGTCTCTTTTCACTTTAACAATATTATATTAATACTTTTATATGTCTTAAAATATGAATCAACATTTGTCTTAAATCTTACAGTAATACTTTTTGAGGCATGTAAAAATAATGATTAAAAAAATTAAAATTACATGTGTAAATTATATTAAACTTAAAATATATTAATTTATAGTGTTTAGCAACACCCACTCCTGTGTTTGCAAGGGACTTCTCGTAATAATTGAACATGCAACATTCCATTTCAATCCCACAACCTACAATCCAATTCAGTGTCATCACCATTACTTTTATTTTTTAAAAAAAGTCAGAACTATCACATACTATTTGTCAAACGTGGAATACTAAAAACATATGAAATTATTATTCCTCAACGATTAAATTATAATTTAGTTTTATGTCACAGTATTACTTATTATAATTAATACAAGTATCCATCATGATATAATGAAATAAGTTTGAACACAAGAAGATGCTCTCTCCCGTTAATATGAAATTTGCATGACAAGTCACCGCCGTGTACAAAATGTTAAGGATATGCTTTGCTAGTGAGAAAAAAGTACATATAACAAATTAGTTAATCGTACACTCATCATGATATTAACATGCAAAATTAGTTGTATTTCCTAATTCTTGTTGTTCTTAATTATTAGAGCCTTTATCCTTGTCGGTTAAACTCTGCATTCATAATATATGTACACTTTGACTTTTGGAAAGTTTGTACACCATAGCAAATGAAATAAAGTATTCTTCTTCGTTACAAAAGGGGTATTCTAACGTTAATGAATGCATTTATTTATAACTTATTTTATGATATAAACATTAGTATATATTGAAAATGTAAAAAATTTTTACAATGATATTTAAAATATTTCTTGGTTTAAAATATTAATTGATAAAATTAACACGTTTATTATAAATAAAGAGTTGTATTGAATGTTATTTTAAAAATTTTAAATATATACTAATTAAACTTATAAGTTAACATAAAAAATAATTTATTTTTAGACTAAATGTTGGAAATATTATTTTTTTTAACGATGAAGATTGAATCCTATGTTTTTTTTTCTACTTCTTTCAAAGGAGTCACGTTTTATCTCCCAACATAAAAAACAAATTGACTCCTCAATACAAAAAATACTTTTAATTGATGATAAAATAGTTTTTTGTTTTCTTAAACAGATTAACAATTAAATTAATGGCTGTCTAATGTGTAACCTTAATTCAATGCAAGGCGGCTTCATATCTCAAAAGAGACCGAAAAGAAATTAAAACAAATAAATTAATATTATGACAATTTTTTATGACCATAAAAAAGCTTCTCATATTTTGCTTAATTATAAATAATAAGTCAATACCCATCCCTGTCCATCTTGAAATTTGGAAAAGTGTCGGTAATCATTATCAATCACTATATCGTATTCGTGTTAGAGTTTGTATATTTTTTTTTATGAAGGACTAGTGTTTGTATATTGGAACTTATAAATCTCAATTATTAGTTTACAAAAGAAAATGACATAAAAAATATTAGTTTATATTTATAAGCATGAAATTAGATAGGGATAGCAATGATGTAGGGCGAGAAGAGTTTGTCTTCCCCATCTCTCCCTTGAAAAGTACAGAATGGGGATGAGTATAAAAAATGTGAGTATGAAATTTTAATCCCATCTCCATTCTTGTAGGGTATTTTTAGGTTTACATATCTCTACAGGTACCCATTATATTATTTTTTATAATTTATATTTAAATTTACTTATATTAATTAAATAAATCATATGTTAATTTATTAATTATATTTTAGTTTTAATGATCCATAAGAGTGTAGATTTGTACACAACATGTGATATTTTGTTTAACATATAATTACATGTAAAACATAGAAGCGAGGCGGGGGCTAACAAATTCTTACTTAACCTCGTTCCCGATTATCTAAGGTAAGTGTAAGAACAAGATGGAGATCAGCATTTCAAATTTTTCCTGTTAAAATTAGGGTGAAGACGGGACGGTACCCATAGAAGCGGATATGATTGTCATATCTAAAATTATATATAATTTTTCAAATAATAAATTTAATATATTAGAATAAAAACAACAACATAAAATATGGGTTACATATATATCTCCTTCTAAAGTTAAATTTGATCGATCTAGAACTATAATTTTACGGTACATTGATTGTTTATGTTAACTTTATTCAAAATTAAAGAAAACGAAAAAGTGATCAAATGACATCATATTTTAGTATAAGCTTAAATATGTTTTCTTTTTTAAAAAAAATTTGAATTTTTTTAGCCCTCCAAAATTTTTTCTTGATTTTTTATCTATTCATGTGCTATTTTTATCTATAGATAACAAAAGTGGGTAGAATAAAATGAGTTATTTTTACATATAGAAACATTAAAATATTAGCACAATTATAAATAATAAATAAATAAATGTTTAAATATATATTTTTTAATATCAAGTACATGTTTTAATTTGTTTTAGCAAACTTAAATTTACAAAAACATCTTGTTTTTAAAAATAGATTTTGAGAAAAGAGTCTGTATCTTTAAAAATTTATCTTAATCGGACTGCATTGAATGAAATTCAATATTCTTTAGCGAGAAGATCCATATTGGCATAAAGGCATTTTCAACAAAAGTTCTAAACTTCTAATCTAAATTGAACAACTTTTCTTCTTTCCATTTGGAAGTATTCTCTCCACTTGTTCTTTTTAACTTCCACTAAAACAATGAATTATATCATACCCTCTCTGTTGATTATGAATTCTTATTAGATAAATTGTTAGAGGTATATGAGAGTGTATTCAAGCATGGTGAATATAATGTTGCTCAATCAATTCTTTAAATTAGGTGAACGAGTTTGCAGACGATACTATCTTTATAATAGACCTAACTTTTAAAATGTTCTTACTTTAAAGAGTACTTTGAGATGGCTAATGGTCTGAAGATCAAATTTCACAAAAGTAGTTTAGGTGGGATTGGTGTGAAGGTGTCAGAGTTGTTCTCATTTGCTAAATCCCTAAATTGTGGAGGGTTGCAGATTCCCTTTACTTACCTTGGAATTCCAATTAGGGCAAATATGAGGTGTGAGCGGGCATCAAGTCTAGTTTTAAATAAAATTAGAGCAAAATTGTCCCCATGGAGACAAAAAAATTTATCTTTTGGAGGAAGGATTTGTCTAGTCAAATCTACTCTATTGGCAATTCTCCTATTCTTTCTATCATTTTTAGGGTACCTAAACAAGTGGCTAAGTCCATTAAACATCTGCAAAGGAAATTTCTGTCTGTGGGGGGGGGGGGGGATGATGAATCCTCCAAAGTGGCTTAGGTTAAGTGGGATTAGGTGTGTAAAGAGAAGCGTGATGAAGGGCTTGGAATCAAAGATGTGGAGGCTTTTAACAAAGTCTTATTGGGAAAATGATGTTAGAGGATTCTTTAGGGTGGTGACACACTATGGATTAAAGTGTTGGAGGCAAGGTATGGGGATGGAGTTAGAAGGAATACTTTTCAACATGCATAGGAGAGGGGACTCTCAATGGTGGACTGATATTATAAACACTACTTTGGATGAGGTAGTAATTGGTTTTCTGGTGAGCTTAAACCTAGGGTTGGGAATAAAGGCCTTTTTAAATTCTAGGAAGGTGATTGGTTGGTGCCTGTAGGGCTTAAGGTCTTTTTCCCTAGGTTGTTTGGTTTATCCAATTAGAAGGAGACTCTCATTTCTGAGGTTGGGAAGTGGGGAAACCAAACCTGGGAGTGGAATCTGGTGTAGAGGAGGTCTCTATTTTCCTGGGAAGAAGATTTGGTGAAAAAGTTCGAAATTGTGTTGGTAGGGGCTCAACTAAGGCAAGGAGTGAGTGATGGGTAAGGGTGGGGGAGGAGTTTGGGAGTATCAGATTTCTATCTGGTAAAAAAGGCTTATGGGTTGGTAGGGGGCTCAAACTAGCGTCTCTCCTTTTCTCTACAGGTTATTGAAGACCAAGGTACCATCAAAGTGGAGACTTTCTCCTAGAAGATGGCTTTGAAAAAAGTTCCAACAAAAGTTGAATTGGCTAGGCAAAATATTTTATCCTTTGTTGAGGTTATCTGCCCTTTATGCGATCCCCAACCTAAATTTGTAAGTCATGTACTGTTTTCTTGTCAGTGCAGCTACTTTGTATCGATGCATTGCTTTAGGTGGCTTGGGTTCATCTTTGTTTTACCTGAAGATTGTGAAAATAGTTTCTAGAATATGTTGGGTCTAAGTTCCTATATAAGGAGGGGATTTGCAAAGATTCTTAGTAGTATCTGGTGTTCTGTTTTGTGGGGAATTTGGTTAGCAAGAAATGAAGTTGTTTTTAAAAGTGTGTTGTTCCGTATAAAGGAAGTCTGGCTGTAAGCAATGCAGAGGTCTTATATGTGGATCAAAAGTTTGTTTAAGGTCTCTACAGTTTCTTTTGTTGAATAACATTCTAATCCTTTTTATGTATGAAGAGGATCATGGCTTAGAGGGATTCCTTCTTTTGGTGTATTTGGGAATTCTAGTATTTTATTTGAAAATATTGACGGGGTATTGGGGGTGTATGATGCTCTATGTATGTATTGAGAGAATCTATATTATTCTAACATTGTCATAAGTAAAATTTATATGATGTTGATTTTGGTGGGTAGCTAATATCAGGATTTATTTGTGGGATACTATATTGTTAAATTGTAAGTTGTTGTACTCTCTATTTTCTCGTTGTCATATCTTCTGACATGAGATTCTTAATAAATTTCACTTTACAAAAAAAAAATCAGGCGACCAAGTGTGAAAAAATAAAATATAACTTTATTTAAAAATAGTAATAATCTTACTTTTATTTAAAAGTTTAATAATGAAATTTAATAAATATTTTAAGGATAAAAAAGAATGAATTATAAAAAATTATAAATTAGAAACTAACATTTTTAAAAATGTTACTTCAAGTATTAATAAAAATATTATTTACTAAATAATTAAATAAGATAAAAGCTAAAAAAATAATATGAACTAACTGAAAAGTTTTACCAAACATTATTAAGCTTAAAATTATGGTTATATCAACTCAAGTCCGGCATGCATATTGTTGTTTTATTATATAGGATGAGGTTATTATATAGTTTAAAATTATTATATTATCTGTAATTTAAACTAATAAATATGCAATATATAATTAATTTATTATTTATTTTATAAATTAAAGATTAATTAGTTGAAATTATAAATGATATAGTGATCGGAAACATGTAATAATTTTTTCTTAAGAAAACTAATGCGAGCTCTTATGCAAAGGGACATAATTGACAATATAACACTGTTTGCATATGGTCAACTGTCAAGGTCCAACAATTGAACAATATTGACAGTCTTTAAATGCATAGTATCGTTAGTGTAAAGTACACGATTCAGTGAAAGCTGGTAAAACGGTCAAAACCTTCTTTTTTGTGATTGTGTGGGCTTGTGTCATTCTTTCTATGGTTTGGTTTAGTTGGATATAAAACAATGTCATAAATTTTAAGGGCCACACAATTATTGATCCTTCATTTAACCAGAGAATTTGAATTAAATTTTTTTAAATTCTCATTTTATTTTTTATTTTTCTTGCATAACTTTTTTTTTTTTTATCTTCACTCTCTTTTCATCTTATTTTTTATTTTTTGTCACGCTCTCTTTCATCACCTCTGAGTTCTCATTCTCATATAAATATATTTAATATTTCCTTATTTAAATCTAAAATTTATTTTAAAATTAAAAATAAATATCATTTTAAATAACACAAAAAATTTAAAATTTGAAATAAATATTTTTTTAATTTTTTTAAAATTTAAAATTTGATATAAATATTGTGAATTTTTTTACTCTCCAACAGCAGTTTGTATAAAAATGCAAATCTTTTACTCTCAAGAAACAATTGTCAAAGAGTAAAAACAGTTTGCAAATTTTTTTACTCTCTAGCGAACCGTTGTGGAAAGTAAAAAAATTGTAAAATTTTTTTGTTCTTTGACAAACATTGCTGAAAAATAAAAAAAAAAGTAAGGGTATATTAGTAATTTTTATTGAAATAGGTAAGATTTCAAATTTTAATAGTATAAATTGAAAAACTCTCAAATTCTTATCACATTTATCAACACAAATTAACATTTAATTATAAATCCATTTATCATCTGTGAAGTTCACAACTTACCTAATACATAATTCTTAAAATTTTAGGTCTATTTAGACATGTGGATTTTTTAAGTTTGACTTACAAAACTCACAGGTTTAACAAATTAATCCCAAATCTTTGCATAATTAACTTTTTATCAAAAAATTATATTACTTATAAAAAGTGAAATATCGTAAGTAAAAAAGAAAAAAACTCAATACTTTTATAATAACATTTAAGAATTGAGATTTAAAATTTTGTTTTTAAGTATATTTATATTTTATTTGCACTGTATTTTAAATTTTAACTATTTTATTTTATATTTGAGAATTGAGATTATGTTTGAAATGAGATTTAGAATTTAACTATTTAAGTAATAAATATATTTATTTAAGTAATAGAGTGAGAATGTTTAATATCTATACTAAAAACATTTAAAAATAAAACATATCATCTTAAAATCAATTTTAATCAAAATCAATTATGCAAAATCAATTTGTTCGTCAAAATCAATTTTTTCATCTATCCAAACACACACTAACATTATTGAATGAATTTACTGCTCATATTATAATATAAATATTGTAGGAATTATTTAAGAAAATTTACAAAAATAATTTATAATATGAATTTTTAAATTCATCCAAACTAAAAATATTACAAATTCTCTTAATAATATTATAAAAATATTTAAATTATCTATTTCTCCTTTTTCTTAAATTAATACGTGTTCTTCTTAATATCTTTTTTGTTTTTTAATGTTTTTCTTTTTCTCTGTTTTTCATTTTAAAATTTTCTTTCTTCTTTCTCTTTTTAATATTTCTATTTATTTTTTATGTTGTTTTATTTATTTATTTATTTATTTTTATTTTATCTTCTTCTCTTTTTAGTTTTTTGTTTTCAATTTTCTCACTTGATTTTTCTTTTTTAGTTTATGTTTTATAATTTTCTCATTTTATCTACTTATTTTTTATTTTATGTTATTTTATTTTATTATCTTTTTTTATTTTATTCATTTTATATTTTCTGTATTTTAATATTCTTATATTTTAATATTTAATATGTTAAAATTAATTTATTAAATATATTTTAATATTTATAAATCATAATATCATCTATAAGAAAATTTATATTTGATTAATAATTTTTCAAATATTATTAGTGGAAAAGATGTTCTCCATTATCTATATGTGCAATATTTTCCTATATTAGTTGTAGCACTTATGCATCATAAATGGAATTAGTTGATAACCCAATGGGTTGAGACATAATAATCTCTAACCCAAGAAAAAAATATAATAAATATATGAAATATAATTTATTAAATCTGTTTTTTATAAAAAAATAGTATTAAATTATTACTCAATAATATCTTAATTTAAATTTATTTTAATATTTATTAAAAAAAATATTATTCATAGAAAAGAATGAGCTATTTAAATTACTTATTTGCTCTTTTTCTTAAATGTGTCCTTATTAATAATTTTTTTGGCCTTTTCAATTTTTCTTTTTATATTTTCCTTTTCTTTTTCTATTTTTCATTTTAAATTATATTTCTTCTTTGCTTTTTTGGTTTAAGATTTCTATTTATTTCTATTTTTGTGTTATTTTATTTATTTATTATATTTATTTAGTAAACTATTCTTTTTATATTTTTTATTTTAATTTTATCTTTTCTTTCTAGCTTTTCTTTTTCAAGTTTTCTTAATTTCTTTTCTTTTTTATCTTATTTTTTATAATTTTAAATTTTATTATTTTATCTATTTATTTTTCATTTTATTTTATTTTATTGTTATTTTATGCTTTTAATATTTTATATATTTCAATATTCCTATATTTAATATGTTAAAATTAATTTATTAAATATATTTTAATATTTATAAACCATAATATCATTATAAGAAAAATTATATTTGATTAATATTTTTTCAAATACTGTTATATAAAATATGTTATCTATTCTTTATATGTGTAAAATTTTCTTATAATAGTTGTAGCACAATGGAATCATGACCCAATGAGTTGAGACATGATCACCTCACTTTTAATTCAAGAAAATATATAAAATATAATTCATAAAAAATTTAATGAAAATAATCTTAAATTATTTACTCAATAATATCATATTTAAATTTAGTTTAATTATATTAAAAACAAAAAATATTATTCATAGAAAAGAACAAACTCTTTAAATTACCTATTTGGTCTTTCTCTTAAATTAACATGTGTCCTTCTCTTAAAAAATTTAAAATATTAAATAATCCTCTCATATTTACTTGTCTCTCTAATTTTCAAGTTTTTAGAGACAAAAAATTATTTAGATAATGTTTAGAAAACCAAAAGTGATATATTTAAAAAATAGAAAGAAAAATAATATAAAAAGTTGAAGGATATATTTAATATATTAAAAATTTTATAGGAACCTAAATCATATGTTACTCTACTTTAATTTACTTACATATATAATATTAAAATAAATAATGCTTGATTAACATTTACTTATTAATTTATTAATATTTTTAAAATATTGTTAGTGATAGAATTCATGTTTGGTTCCTTTTATCTAAATAATTTTTTAACAAAGAGCAACTACACACTATGAGAAAAATGAGTCTTTGATCTAATGGGTTGAGAAATACATTGTGATCTTTGGTCTATGCTAAAAAATATAAAATATAATAAATATGCTAAAAAATTTATTAAACATTTTTTATTACAAATAGTCCAAAATTACTTATTCATAGTGGAATAAATTAATTTATTTTTTTTAACAAAAGAAACTAAAAATATTATTCAGGGAGATAATCAAATTTCAAAGACTTAAGAATGTAAATTTATTATTCCCTTTTGTTCTATTTATAATACCCAAAATAAAAGAGGTACTTCATTTTTTTATAAGATTATTACTTTTAATTATTACTTTTAGACTTAAAAACATATAATCAAGTGAAGCATAAGAATAACAAACACCTTGTTATTAAAATAAAACGAGTCCCCAAATAATGTGATGGTTTAATGGTTATCTATATAAAAAAATTAGCTAGGAATATTACATTTTTTCCTTTCTTCTATTTTCAACAACTGTCTTTTTTAATGTTTTGCGGTCTTTTTATTTTTTTTTCAATTTCCTTTTATTTTTCACTTTTTATTTCTTCTTACTTTTTTCTTTTTATATTTTAATGTATTTTTATTTTTTAATTTCTTAATTTATTCTTTTTTTTATTTTAATATTCATATATTTAATATGTTATTTATTTTTCCTTTAATTTCTTCTTATTTTATTTTTGTGTTTTTTCAGATTTAATTTATTAAATATATTTTAATATTTATAAACTAATTTTTAAATTTTATATATATTATGTATATGAGAAATTAGTTTATTAAATATATTTTAATATGTTACAAAATAATTTTTATTTTTATTTTATACTTTATATTTTTTAATTTATTTTTACACTCCTTTTTTTATTTTTCTTTCTTCTTTTTGCATTATTTTTATCTTTCAACATATTTTAAACTTATAATTATAAATTTTATTTTATCTTTTTCTTTAATTTTATCTTTTAAATTTTATTTTTAATTTTATTTTCAAAATTTCTTATTTTATTAATTTATTTTATTTTTATGTTACTTTATTATTATTATTATTATTATTATTATTTTATATTTAACATGTTATTCATTTTTTTATTTTAAGTTTGTATATATAAGCTTATGTAATATATTTAATATTTCACAACATATTTTTAAATTTTATTTTATGTTTTTTCTTTTTATATTATTTTTCTATTTCTTAATTTATTCATTTTTTGTCTTTCTTTTTTTTTTAAATATTTTTATATTTTATTTATTACATGTTAAAAATAAGAATTAATATATTTAGCATATGAAAAATAATTTTAAATTAATTTTAAAAAGATTAAATTAATTCGTAGAAATTTCGTCTTTGTTTTTTCTCTTTAAGTTTATTTTTGTTATTTTGTTTTTTTTTTTTAATTTTTTATTAATTATTTTTCTTTATATGTTATTTTATTTTTCCATTTTCATTTTTATGTGATTTATTTATTATATTTTATTCTTTTAAGTAACATAAATGAAAAGTCATGAATGTCAGTGTAAAAATATTTTACATTGACATTCAATCACAACTCTTTTTCATTCATGGTAAATTTGTTGACTTTACTTATTACTACACATAAATGGAAAGTTATGATTGAATGTTAGTGTAAAAATATTTTTCATTGACCGTTTATATCAATTAAACTCTTCTTTTATTTCTCTAGGCATATAAAATTACTTATGTTCCCTTTCTCTATTTTTGACATATATCTTTTTATTGTCTTTCTAGTATTTCTTTCCATTCTTAATTTATTATTTTTTCTTTTATTCTTAAGAAATATAATATTATTCAAAGAGAATATGATATAAAAAAAATATCATTTACAAGAGAATATTAAGCATTAGTAAGATAGATGTTTAACTTTATATTAATTTTGTCATTTTATCTTTTTCTAATTTTAATTAAAGTGTATTATTCAAAATATATACATAAAGTTAGTATGTGCAAATACATGTTTATTTAAGATTTCAGTATTAACCTATATTAGACAATTCACATTTATAATTTATTGTATCAGTTGAAATTATTATTTGTTTTAAAATGGACATTTAAGAAATTTATTGATAGTTATATATTATGAATGTTCTTGGAAAAATAAAAATTCAAATCATGTATGTGTGAAATTCTTACAAAAAAAAAAACAAAACAAGTAGCAGCAAACAATAGTTGATCTTGACAAAAAATATTGGAAGAGTAAAAAAAAATAGATATATTTCAAGAAAATTATAATTTTTTTGCAAAAAATTTTGTATCTGTTAAAAGAAAAAAACAAGCTTAGGAAATAAAAAATATACTACAAAAACAATTACAATTATTTTACAATATAAATAAATAAATATATATATATATATATACACACACTACAAGGAAGGAAAAAAGTTTGGGGGGTCATGACTCTCCCAACTCTTAAGAAGATTTTCCAATGATAACACATAAAAAGAATTACATATTAGGTAAAATAAATTTCAAATTCCATTAATATGTAACAAATGATTTTGCCTTAAACACTAATAATAATTGTGTTGATATTCATCATAATTAATAAAATCTAATTATTTTTACCTATATATGATTTTGGTATAAATTAATGAACTTTATTTTTGGTTTCTAATAAAATTTTCATTATTTTTTATTCCTAATAAATTTTTATTTTATTTTTATCCCTAGAGTACTATTTATTTTAATTTTTTGACAAATGTTTCTTATCCTTTTTTGTCTTCTTAGGTAGTGTAGCCTAAGGGTATTACTCTTTTGTCCATTTTAATTTTTTGACAAGTGTTTCTTTTTATCCTTTGTTGTCTTTTTAGGTTTTATTTTCTATTTAATTTATTTTTGTTATTCATTTTAAGAATTTTTCTATCTTTATTGTCTTATTTTTTAAAGTTTTTTATACATTAATTTTTATTTTTATATTTTTTTATTTATTATCCTCTTTTTTATTTTTATTATTCTAAATAATTTTTCTATCTTAATTTTTAGTTTGTTTGTTTATTTTTATATTATTTTTTAGTATTTTTTTATAATTTTTATTTTATATTATTTATTTTTAATTATTACCTTGTTTTTTTTCTTTTATATTATTATTTTATTTTTATTATCTTCTTTTATTCTTTTTTTATTATTCTCTTCACTAACAAAATAAACACATTAATTACTAATATTTTCCTATAAATTTTTTTTTATTGTGTTCTTTTTTTAGGTCTCACCAGATGACTATATGGAAAGCAGGGGATAAATGTTCTTTGATGAAAAATTCTTTGAAAAGAAAAGAATAGGTTGTAAAAGTACAAATTTATCCTTTCTTAAAAAATGACATATTTGTTATATCTTTTTACCTTTTAAATTTTTTATCTTTCTCAATTTATTTTTTTTATTTTATTTGTTTTTTATTTTTATTTTTATGTTATATTTTAATTTTTTATATTCTATCATTTTTATTTTTCTTTGTTATCTTTTCTTTTCAATTATTTTTATCTTTCTTAATTTCTTTCTTCTTGATTTTATTCATATTTTGTTTTATGTTATTTTATTTATTATATTTTATTCTTTTATTTCTCTAGACATATAAAATTACTTATGTGCTATTTCTCTATTTTTGACATGTGCCTTTCTTTTTGTCTTTTTAATATTTCGTTCCATTCTTAATTTATTATTTTACTTTTATTTTTAAGAAACGAAGTATCATTCACAAAAAAATATGATATAAACATAATATTATTCACAAAGAAAATATTAAGCATAGTGAAGATACATGTTTAAATTTATTTTAGTTTTCTCATTTTCCTGTTTTTAATTCTAATTGAAATTTATTATTCAAATATATATATATATATATATATATATATATATATATATATATATATATTTCACGACTAAAATTAGTATGTACAAACACATTCTCATGATTTCATCTATGATTGTCTAATGCTGATAATACATTGACTCATTTTTTTTTTTCAAACTATCTCTCACATCTTTGTGGTTATAGTCGCACTGTTATGGTGTGCATCATATTATCTTTATTTAAAAAATTTACTAATTTTTAAAGTTAAAGAAACTAAATAATTTTTATTTTAAAATATAGAAAGTTATAAATAAAACATAAAAAATATAATTATATTTTAAGATTTTTTAAAATAGATGAAAAAATAAAAAAATGAAAAAATAGAAATAGAAATTTTATTTTTCGTTATAGATGATTTTGATATAGATTAACAACAACAACAACAGTAAAAATGTAATTGCAGCAAACAAGAAAATTGAGCACATCATGTTGAACATGTGCTACACAAAACAAGTTTATTGAGCCTAAAAGTTTGACCCTTAACCCAATTTGTTCTCTTTCTAATGAAACAATGTTTTTAGAATATATTGCTTCCATGAAAGGGAGAATTTGAATTCTCCTATCAATTGTAAGAAACACAGAGAGTCAAATCATAGATTGAAATCAACTACATTTCATAAAATGTTTTCAATATATCAATACACCACACCGTCTTTTAGTAAGCAACAACTGCTCCAAGTCGAGTGTTCACGATGGGATTTACTTCAAATTAAATCAATTATAAAATTTAAAATAAATTAAACCAATTTTTTATAGTTTGACTGGGTTTGATCTTACGATTTAAAAATTTTATTATTAAATATTAAAAAAATACATTAAAAATTTAAATTTCCAAAATTACATAAAAATTTACTTGTTTCGAATAAAATTATATAAGAATAACAATCATTAAATTTAAAATATAAACAAACAACTAATCTATTTAAATATTACATATCACTTGTTTTTAAATTATATATAATGAAATTAAATCAAATAGTATCGCTAAAATATTAATTAAAGATTAAGTCCAAATCATATAAATTTATAAACAACGATTAATTATATATGACTTCTTTAAATTTTATTAAAACAACTAAGATTCAGTGTCTTTGTTTGATTTTGTATGGTTTCAATATGTCAAACTGTAAATCAAACTAAACTATGTGATTTGAAATTTGCGAAAACCAAACCTTTCAATTTATATTGTTTTTTTGTGGTTTTTATTTATTTATTTTTGTTTGGTTTTCAATTTTCAATTCAATTTAGTTTAATTTTGAACACCCTTAGCTCCATGTATATGGTCTCATCGAAGTTTCCGTATAAAAAAGTTGTCTTGATGTCCATATGCTCCAAGTACAAGTCAAACTGGTGACAATAAACAACAAGATCATGATCAAGTAATGCTTTATCACAAGTGAGAATATCTTATTATAATCCACATTATTCACCTATGTAAAGCCCTTAGCCACAAGCCTTGCCTTATCCATCCCAAGAATCCTATCATTTTTTCTTGAAGACCCACTTGTATCTGACCATCTTCTACCCCTCAAGTAGGTCCATAGCTTCTATGTGTGGTTATTCCTCAGCGAGTCAAGTTCCTCTTCCATGGCTCTAAGTTACTACTTCCATTCCTTACTCTTTTGTGTCTCCTTCAAGTTTCTCGATTCACCAAAACCTTTTATCTCTTTAGCCATACTACGAGCATAACAGATAAGGTCAACATGTCTTAACCTTTTGTTAGGCTTTAGAACCATCATCTCTCTATCATCCACTAGTTGATAGTCTCGTACAGCATGTCTTGATCCACAACATCAGGAGTTGCTGGTTCAACCTCCTCATCTAAAGTATCTTTTGTCTCTTTTAGACAATCTTGTGTGGGTCTGCTAGTGGATAGTTCCACCTTAGGGTGAGTCTCCTTCTTTTCTTTAGATGATCAACTTCGAGGACTTATGTTCCAACCTCCACAACTTATACCTTTGACACATTTTGTATCAAAGGACGATATACTTCTCTACCTATGCCTCTAACTTATCCTGCTTTACATACACAAATACCAAGGTCCAACTGCACTTATATTTGAGTAGTCAACTGGTCTTCCACTTCAAACCTTCGTTGGTGTCTTGCACTCAAGGGTCAATGATAGACATATGTTTATTTGGACAACATAGTGTTAGCAACTTCTCTGTAGGAAGACTTAGGCAAACTTGTTCCCAAGAGCATGTATCTCAACTTGTCAAAGATAGTAATGTTCATCCTTTCAACAAGTATATTTTGTTAAGGGGTCCCAACAACAATCTTATGCCCATTAGCACGTTCAGCTTAGTCCTTCATTGATTCTCCATCTAAACATACCAATCCTTACACATTTACAATGTTTCCCTCTTGTTCTGTAGGATGTATATCCATACCTTCTGCGAGAAATCATTGACAATATTAAAAAGTATGACCCTTAATCATGAGTTTGTACTTGCCATGGACCCCACAAATATGCACAGGCATACTCAAAGGTCATGTTGGAACCAGTTCCAAATTGGACTTTATGGAACTTTCCCAATGCACACTAGTCATAGAAATCCAATTTTACAACTTGTCTCTCATAATCAGTTACTGCTTCTTGAACTCAACTAAGCCCCAATCGCTAATGTGGGCCAACCTTAGATGCCATAACTTATCTTCATCTACCATCGTCTAACTGGATATAAATGCATGAACAATGAAGATTGAACCCTCTAGAATGGTCAAACCATTACTCTTCCTCCTCTTAGCAAAAATAAAAAATGCTCTATTGGACACTTGTATTATTCCACGCTTCACCTTAGTAGAATAACCCATAATGTCAAATACATTTATGGATAGAAAGTTCTTCTTCAACTCTAGAACAAATCTTACCTCATGCAGTAACATTTCCTGACTATCAAACATTCTAAATTTGATGGTTCTTATGCCCTACACCTTGCAAGGTTTCTTGTTCCCTAGGAGAACCATCCCAATCTCCTTCAATTCTACGGTCTCGAAGAAGTCTTTACAGAACATATATGGTAGGTACACCCGAAATCCATAACATAACTCCTTAGTAAGTCATTTTGAAGATGTTACCATAACACTAGTAGATTCAAAATCTTATGCTACATTAGCAAAAAGCTTGCAAGTTAAGAGAATCTTTACCTTCATTCTCTGGATAGTGCTTCTGAATATGACCTAACTTCTTACACTTGTAACACTATGTCTCATTCTACCAATAAGGCTTTGTCTCCTGATTGTCTTGGATTTATTGCAGTTCCCTTCTTCTTTTCCCCATTCACTTTTTCCACCCCCGTCAGGCCATTCGCTTCACCTCTTGACTTTGAATCCTTGAACTTCTAAAACTCCTTGTTTCAAATTGAAGTCATCACTTTCTTCAGGGTAATCGTATATTCCTTCTCATATAGCAACAATCCATAAAATGCTTGAAGGAATTCGATAAAGAATTAAGGAAGATAACTAGCTGAAGGCTAAGTGACTCTTCTAACAACCAATCGAAGTTAGTGACATATTCATCCAACACTGTTGCCTAGAGTCTGTTTGACCTTTATAACACACAACTATTATAGAAGCATATTCCTGAGGTACTTCTAATGCAAGACTACAGGTGTACTCCCCAACAACGGAGTACTTACATTAGAGTATCTCAAATGCAAGATTATAGGTGTACTCTCCAATGATAGAATACTTACATCGGAGTACCAGAACTACAATGCAAAACTACAGGTATACTCCCTAACAGAGAATACTTACATTAACCGTATATGTGTCACTAACTCATTATTCAACACTCATATTATCAACATATGTGCCACAAGTAAGGCTAAGTTACCTGCAACCGCTCACATTCAACAGGTTCAACAACATCTCATCATCATGCATTACAACATATGTACCACAACACAACTATGATCAACATCATATCAACAACCAAGATTATCATGCATTACAACACAACTATGATCAATGTCATATTAACAACTAACATTAAATTCTCATAATACACAACACTTCAATTCATCCATTTTATCAAAATCAACATCATAATAACTATTACTCAACATTTGCCAAAAGCAACATTTCAAACATCAATATTTTCAACACAACCAATTTCACAAAATCATAATATTCAATTCAAAAGTTCAATCAATTATTTTCCAAGAACTTTTAAACCCTAAACCCTAAACCTCAAAAACGATAATTCTTCAACTTAAAAACACAAGTTTAGTTTCCCTTACCTATTTCTCCATTCAAAATCCTACGCAACATAAAAAGGTAGAATTGACCCGAAGAAATTTCTCAAAAACTTGACAGAGACCCAAGTTCAACTGGAACCTAAAAGATTAGAATTTTTTAAAGGAAACTCCTTTTCAACGGGAATAATAGGATAAAAAACAAACAGAAAAAGATTCAAGAAAATATGGTCAGATATACCTATATTGATCACCACTTTGAATCAGGAGTATTGAAAGAGTGTGCATCCAATTCCGACAAGAAAACTCCAATCGTGTAAAAGGAAGAAGTTTTGGTCGAAAGAGAAAAAGAGAGAAATTTTCGAAACAAAAAAATAATAGTTATTCTTATCTCTCCATCCTTCTATCATTAACCGAATACAACCACATGGTATTGACAAACTAATAAATCAATCACATTTCAACTTAATTAATAATTTAAGTAAAAACTTAAATTTAATTCTTTTGATAATTTATTCTAGTAATTTATAAGCTGTTAAATAAACAGATCATTACATTTTATATCCTATCCTACCCTAATCTATCAATCTCAAATGTAAGATAGGATAAAATAATCGTATTTGTTTATCATGCTTTTATCATATTATGTTTTTATTCAACTCTTCCATCCTATCTTATTTTATAATATCTTGTGCATTAAACAAACCTTAAAAAAAAAATATTATTTTGGATAAAATATGATTCTAGTCTGTTAATGTGTATTTGAAAATAAGAAAATTAAACAAAAAAACTTTTTTGTCGATCATTTTAATCTAAAATAAAAAAGAACTGAGTTACTTAAATGACAATACTAACATTTTAATTTATTTTTTTTCATTTTAGATACTAATGTGATCACGTTTTACATTTTTAAGAATAAAAAAGATGGTTTACTATCGTCAATCTTTTCAACAACAAATATCACGCCAGCTTCCAACTGCTGTTCCGCATCTCTTGCCGTTATTAATCAATGATTAATTACTTCATTTGATAACCCCTCGTGAAACTTTAATTTTAATAAAATAATCTTATTTGGTAGGAACAATTTTAGTAGTGGGCTCTTTTAGAAAAATATGTACACACAAAGACGAGTGGGGTTAGAAAAAAGTTACTTTGATAAAGACAAATATTATTTTAAGAGAAAGTTTTGCACTTTCACCTAGAAGAAAAATATTTCGTACTTTTACAATATCTTTTATTTTAATTAAACATTATATTGACCTTTTAAAAATTAGACTTAATTATACTAAATTAAAATTCTTCTTACTTTCATAGTTAAAATTGAGAACGGTCAATATAATTCTAATTACCTGATGAATAGCTACGTGTGAAAGGATAATTAAATTTGAAAATAAAGCATGGAATGTTTTTATTTTATTTTTTAACTTCAAAAAGTAATAGATGTCAACATTTTGAATAGTTATTAACTTTTGGTTCAAGAATATAAAAAAACTTAAAAATGTTGATGAATATAAAAAATATTTTTTAACTAATCAATTCATTTCATAAAAAAGAGTTAATTAATATGTAATAATTTCAATGAATTAATCGATAAAGTTAATAAACTCATTGTGATTTAATAGCAATGTAAAATTCTTTACACTAACAATTTTAATCGATAAGGTCAATAAATTTACCATATATTAGAAGGAAACAGGTAACAAGCATATGTTAAATAATAATTAAATTTTGTGTGGAATTTTTAAATCTTTATTATCTGTCATTTAATGTTATTAAAATAAAAATATATTATTTAATTTTTAAAATAAGAGAATTTAATTATTTTTTCCCTCAAAATAATTCATGCTTCATCATTGTTGTCATTGTTACTGTTGTCATCGCCACAACCACAATCATTACCACCATTGACGGTGATGGTGGCAATGATGATGGTGGTGGCATTGAGTATTGACAACAATAACAGTGGTGGTGAGAATGACAGTGATGCTACAGTAATGACGACAATGATTGTGGTGGTGACGACGATAGTAACAGTGAAACATGAATGATTACTAGAGAGGGAAGCAATTAAATATTATTGATTTGAAAATTAAATAATATGCTTATTCTTTAATATAAAAAATGGAAATTTCATACAAATTTAATTTTTATGGTTCACGTGATGTTCGTTAGCAGGATCATATAATAAATATAATTATTAAAGATTTTAAGAGTATAATTACTTTTAAAAATACCTAATTTCACACATATTAAGAAAGTTAGTTAATTTAATTCAATTTTATTAATTTGATAAATATAAAAAATGTATTTCATAAATCACCCTTAATAATTCTTGCTTACAATATGTATTCTATATAAATCAGCTAGTAATCCTTTATATTTCATAAGACAAAAAAACTTTTTTACCTTGCACAAAAGTAAAAGATGAGATGATAAAATAAATTCTTTGGAATGTTTGTTTAAGAATTAATTTTTATTAAAAACTCATATTTTAAAAACTCATATTTTAAAAACTTGAAAAGTTAACATTTTTGAAAATTTTAACTAAAGGTATTTTTAAAAAGTTAACCTTAAATATAGTTATTAGTTATAATTACTTATATTTAATTTAAAAAATTTGATGTTCTTTTTGCTTAAAGAGTCCCGAGAGAGTAATATATTTCTTTTGCTCAGTGTAATTATTAATCTTGAAAAGAGAAATGTTGTCTAAATACATAATGCATTTAATAATGTTGTTGAAATTTTTATATTATTTTTTTAAATTTTTTTAATAGGATTTAAATATAGTATTGTATATTTGAGTTTACACATACTACCGAACCAAGTTAGATTCCCTTCACTTATATTATATTTAATAGATACAATAATTAATACCAAGAAATAAAAAAATTGTTTACATATTTATATAAATATTTACTAACAATATTAAATGTTTTCATTTAGTTTATTTTGGGATACTTAATATAATTAATATTAATATTTAATATATTTAAAAGTGACATATATAATAATTATATGAAAAAACACTTGTACACTATCCTGCAAAAAATTTTCTACTAAAAAGAAAAACATTTATGCATTGCTAATTACAACCTTTTATATATAGTAAATTTGTTGACTTTACTAATTAATACTATAAAAATTATGTAAACAAATGATTGTGATTAATCGTAAGTGCAAAACTCTTTTACATTCATAGTATATAGATGTTAAACTATAATGTAAAGATCATGTCAAAGAGGAGTTGTGATTAACTACCGGTGTAAACCATTTTTACATTGACAGCACATATGCTAAACTCTAATTATATATAACATTTGTTAAATTGAATAAATATATTTAATAAGTAAAATAATTAAGACTAAATCAACAAATAGTGAAATATATTTATATTAAAAATTAATACTTTCCAATACAGTGAATTTAATGTATTTTATATTGAAAAAATGCTTTTAGCATGTACTTGGCGTGTGTATTTATATTTTTTTCTTATTTAACTACATGTATCTTGGAGATGCAACATAATAATAAAAAAACAATTAAATAGGACGAAGTTTATGCTAAATTATCTGCTAGCTATGTTGACAGTTATGTATATACAAAACATGTACCACAAACGTTAACAATACACGTTTTATTATCCACTTCAATATTTTTTATTATATAAAGAAGAGTTTAATTGAAATGATATTGTAATTTACATTATAAGTATTTACTAATTATACTCTTGAAAAAGATCCTATCGTAATACGAAATAATCGAAAGGTATTACACATGTTATGTTACATGTAATTATTCAGGCTTAAATAACATTTTAATTTAAGAAAAATAGTGTTTTTATTTTAGTCATTTAATATTTTTTTTATTTTGATTCTCTTGAAATAATTTAATAAATTATAGGACTGTTAAAAATAATTAATAGCATTATTGTTTGATATTAGAGATTAAAATTAAAGTTGTTACTTGATAAGAGAAATTAAAATAAAAAATTAATAAATTCAAAGCCAAAAATAAAAAAAATAGGTTATTTTGTAGGTAAAAAAGATAATTAAATAAATTATTGATGTTATATTTTATTATTTTACATAAAGGTAGTGGCGGCACCGGTGCATACAAGTGGTGCAGGAGTTGGGCAGCGTAGTTTTTTAGATATAAAAAATGATGCACAGTAGAAATTGCCTATGAATATTATGTTGGCGTGTCCCGGTTTGGTATGTTTGACTAACGTGGGTGCACCAACCACGACGACAGTGCCATCTTAGAAGCTGTCACAGATATTTTTTTCATATTAATAATAAGCAAAGTATTATTTCATGAAAAATAAAAAGTTCATTGAGTCTTTGATTAATCATCTAATATTATGAAGCTAATAAGTTCCCCACGGGCGCTCTATTTTTGACTTTTGTTTTTCATTGATTGAGAGGCTTTTACTTCACTTTTCGGATTTCAATCTTATTCCATTTTGCAAGTTTGACATTTGAATCACCCCACCTTCTCAAGTAAGATTCTCTGCTCCTCTCTGAATCATTTTTTAAGTTTTGGATAAGGAATTCACTTAAGCTATTGAAAATTCAGGTGTCTCATTGCAGTCATAAGCTTCAATGTTATACCTTTTTGTTTTAGTCATTTGGGAAAGTTAAATCCCCCAAGCTTGCCAACTTTGAACTTCCTCTTAGTTGCCAACCAAAAAAACCAGCCTCAGTTGTTGTATGATGCTTGCTTTTATTTTAATTTATTGTGTTTTCCTATTTGTACATTTCATTGATGTCACTTGGGAAAATGACATTAGGACATGACAGGGCTTCCAGTATTTCTCAAGTTATTGCTTTGCCTTGCTTTAGGAGATTTGAGATAAATAAAACTATTTAATTTTGTTCTGAATGTGTATTGTGAATGTATGCTATTCTTTGCAATGTTTCAATACTTCCTTTATTCATCACACCTTTCATTTCGTTTAGGATATACTGTGATGCCGGTTCTGAGAATTCATGGATATGCCTTGGCTGTTTCGTTTTGTCTTATCACCCTCATAGCAGCCTCACAACGAACAGACCCTTCAGAAGGTGAATTTCCTTTATGCTTGTGATTTTTTTTTGGCCTGCGATTTTAGACACTATTAAAGAGAGCTCAGGTTTATATAAGTGGGTTTTTTTTTTTTTTTTTTTTTTCTTTTTATAATGATTAGCTTAGAGACAGTGTTCTAAGTGTATACCATTGCCTATTCCCTTATCTGATACTTCCTTGTAATTTGATTTTGCATTTGAAGTTGTTATCCTTAATAATTGTTCATATTTGTAGTTAATGCGCTGATTGACATCAAGAAAAGTTTGATTGATCCTTATAACAATCTTGAGGACTGGAACGAAGGAGATCCATGTGCAGCAAATTGGACTGGAGTTTGGTGTTTTGATAAGAAAGGGGCTGATGGGTACTTCCATGTTCGCGAGATGTATGGCTTCTTTTTCCTTCTACTTTCTTTTGTTCTTAATTTCAATGTTATTATTTAGATATTGCCAAGTGTTATTTATATATCACACAGTAACATTTGAAGGGCTGATAAATTTTTATTATTCTGTTATCCCAATTTTACTGAAGCTACTTAATGACAATGAATCTCTCGGGAACTCTATCACCTCAGCTTGGTCAGCTATCTCAGCTTGAGATAATGTGAGTTATGTGATTTTACACTTTGTTCTTTGGAAACAAAATATGTATCAGAAGAACCAACTTATTGTTCATGACATGCTAATATCTTCGTATTTTTATCCTTGAAGGGATTTCATGTGGAACAACCTGACAGGCACAATACCAAAGGAGATTGGATATATTCAATCATTGAAACTCTTGTAAGAACTTCACGATAAATTATTAGTAATGATCCTCATCAAGTTTTTATTTTAAGGAGGAGGTCTGTCCTGTTTGATATTGTCTATTTGTTTTAAAAGGTGGATCTTAATTACTTATCCTATCCATGTATTAGTAATTAAATTTGGATCTCTGCGTAGCCATTTTAGTTATAAAAGAACATATTGTAAATCTTTGTAACATAAGTTTGAAGTCCAGTAGAGGAGGAGGTTAGTTGGCTGAATATACAAGACTTATGATATAATAAAAGCTACTATTTGGGAAAATTTCTGATGCTCTGATTTATGTATTTTAGTGTTTATGATTGAAGTGAATTGTACATATTAATGCTGCAAACTACGCAATTTTATGACGCAATCATGTAACAGATCAAATACTCTTTCCAACGTATATATATAATTTTTCTTTTCTGTTATATCATGAATAGTTATTCTGATGTATTTTTTATGCAGGCTGCTGAATGGGAATAAGTTATCCGGTAGTTTACCAGATGAGCTTGGCTATCTTTCAAATTTGAATAGATTCCAAGTAGACGAAAACCACTTGTCTGGTCCTATACCAGAGTCATTTGCCAACTTGACCAATGTTAGACACATGTAAGTGGATCTCTAAGCCAAAACCATCAACTCATCTTGGAAATGGATTTCTTTCATGTACTTTCCCCTTTTCATTTTTGTATATTTTCAGTCACATGAACAACAACTCATTTAGTGGTCAACTTCCATCCACCCTTTCAAAGCTAGCAAATCTTATGCACCTGTGAGTATTGAAGTCAATTTGCTACATTTCCAGTGTTTAAAAACTTCCATTGAATACTGGGATGCATCTGAGTTAACCCTTTTTACGAGTTTTCACCGTGTCTGTTGAAATGACTTTACAGGCTTGTGGACAACAATAACTTTTCTGGCTATCTTCCACCAGAATACTCCATGTTAGATGGATTGGCGATCCTGTATGTTTGGCTTCCCATTTTTTAAGATTTGATGACTTATCAACTTCATTTTATATTTTTATATATTATTGTAGTTGACATGCTGTGCTTGATTTGTGGTGGACGATTAGTGAAATGTTAAAAGCATGCTTTGATATGATAAGACCGAGTTCTAATGGCATTTAAACTAAATTTTTTATGAACATATAGCTACATACAGGTTTACTAGGGAGGTTATAATAATATATGAATATTTAATTCTGGATGATCCATGGAGGATATATCACAAGACGTGATTAAAAAAATATGTATAGCATTGTATCCTTCTTCTGAAGGACAATATATATTGTTGAAACAAGATCATGACTGCACCTTCCGTATGAAACTTACAGAAATGTGGGCTGCTAATGTTAATTATCTGTGATGATGTTTAGCACGGATTCCTGTTTTTTATTTGCTTCTTACAGTAAAAGGGTGCAAACTATATCAAGGATTAATTATTAGTATATTTGATTTTACACAGCATCATTATGGAAGTATTATGCTTTATCGCACCTTAGAAACTTTAAGCAACAAGTAATTTATCATCAACTCATGTTATTTTCCTCATTCTCTTCATAATCCCCAAGGTAATTTGGTTCTGCATGTGGACTCTCTCCGATGACCTGTAAGAGTTTCTCTTGTTTGAGTTAATTCACTGGGTTTGCCTGAAGTTTTGTAAAGACAGTTTAATTTGATCTTGGGTGTTATATGTTTGTTAAAGGAGACATAAAATATTTACAACTAGACTTTCGAGTGAGGAATTGTGGTAGTATAACTAGAATATCAGTAACAAAGCCCTTGGTGTCATCAGTAAAAGAAGCAACCTGATCAAACGGAAGTCTATAAAAGAAAATGAATACTACAACAAGTATAGTCTTCTAAAGTACATGTATTTCCCATAACTTGTATTTAGCTTGTTTCTGAGACAGCCACAGTGTAGCCTCCGTATTTTCTTTACCATTATTGGTGAATGGGGATTCTTTGATCTTGTAATGCAATAGGTCAACTACAGTGCTCTCATAAAATTAATTTTTATTTTATTTTCATTTCCTTTTATTTTTTTGGAAAATTTGTTCTTCTTCACTTCTAGCCAGTACCTAGGAAATTAAAATGTCTGTAATCTTTTATGCACTCTACCAAGAGTACTTTACCTGTACATACTAAATGGTTCATTTTATATGAATATTCTCTCAAGCGTATTTTACCTTGGCCAGCAAACAGGTTTTAGATACTGTATGTCTCAGATTTTCATATTTACTTGTTTCCCTCGCAGCCAGCTTGATAACAACAATTTTAGCGAGAGTGGAATTCCTTCTACCTATGCAAACCTAACCAGGCTAGTGAAATTGTAAGTATTCTTAGCAATACTACTTGTCCTTTCTTTTGTTTTTCATTTAATGTAGGATCTTACAGATATTAAATGCCTGAGATATTTTTTTTTTTGGAGTTAATTTCCTCTTTGATTTAACAGAAGTGTAAGAAACTGCAATCTGCATGGAGCTGTTCCTGATTTCAGTTCAATACCCGAGCTTACCTATTTGTATGTTTGAGTATATCTAGTGGCTTTGCTTTATATTGTTCTGAATGATATTGAAATAATTTTTTCTCCCATTTTGGCTACCAACTCATCTGCGACTGGTTCATGTTTTCTAGAGATCTTAGCTGGAATCAGTTCACTGGACCCATACCATCAAATAAACTGTCAGACAATATGACAACTATGTATGTAAACTGCCCAACTTTTTTTAAGTATTTTGTATTAATAATGTTCCTGGTTTCCTTAACAATTTCACAGTATTTATTTATCTTAATGCAAGACATGACAAAATTGAGTTTGACGTGCTAATTTTCTTTCTATTGCAGTGACCTGTCCAATAATCATCTAAACGGATCTATTCCTCGAAGCTTATCGTATTCTCATCTTCAAAAATTGTGAGTTTTCACATATTTATCTAATTATTACATGACAATATATTGAAGTCAAATAAAATTCTATTTATGCAAAGCAATTTGCCGCGTACAATCTAGAGACTTTTATGCCAATTCTTTGAACATTGGGTTGATTTTTTGTTTTCCTTGCTAAACACAGGTCACTTGCGAACAATTTTCTGTCTGGGTTCATCCCTGCTAGCTTATGGCGAAACATGTCCTTTGGTGAGAAAGATAAACTTACAATGTAAGTTCTTTTTCTGGATTACTATTCCAGTCTCAATTGTTGACTTTTTGTATCAAACTAGTATATTGATTATTGTTTTCAATGTAAACTCATTATGTTTATCCTATATTTGCAGTGATCTCCATAACAATTCGTTTGAGGCTGTTTTGGGAAATTTGAACCTTCCGGCAAATGTTACCTTAAGGTATTCTTATATGTTTACCCACATGATCTGATTCTCTCTCTCTTTAAATCATGTTCATGATGCTTCATACATACATTTTGGCTTAATTTTTATTTAATGTATTTTTACTATGGCCTATAAAAAATGTATTTTTTACTATTGGCATAAATTTCTTATCATTTCTCTCTCTTTTTCCCTGAAGGCTTTCTGGTAACCCTATCTGCATGAATTCTAACATACAAAGCATTGGTCAATATTGTGGAGCTGAAGGAGATGAGGCAGCTTCATACCCAATAAACTCAACACCTGTCTGTCCCGTTCAATCTTGTCCTAAGGATAACTTTTATGAATATTGCCCCTCTTCCCCAGTTCCTTGCTTTTGTGCAGCACCTCTGAGAATTGGATACAGGCTGAAAAGTCCAAGCTTTTCTTACTTTGCTCCCTATAGAATTAGTTTTGAACGCTATATAACCAACTCCTTACAATTAGATCTGTATCAACTATCAATAGACTCGGTTGCTTGGGAAAATGGACCTCGTCTTAGGATGTACTTGAAACTCTTCCCTTCCTATAATGATTCCCATTCTAATATGTTCAATATAAGTGAGGTCCGTCGCATTAAAGGCTTATTTTCATCATGGAAATTTCCTCGCACTGATTTTTTTGGACCATATGAACTCCTAAACTTCACTCTTCTTGGACCTTATGAAAGTAGTAAGTTTCTTAAACTCAACATATTATTATTGTTTTGATTTCTTATTCAATGCATAATAAATTCAAACCAATTTGATCATATTATTATCATCATTTGATCCCACCAAATGTGGGTACCGTTTAACAACAATTCTACAAGAAATTTCTTACACTGCTTGTTGAAGTGATTGACAATTTAATATACGTTCTGCATATCTGTTGTTATCAACCTATTTATAGCAAATGTTTTGGCAATAGTGTTAAGAGTTATGCATATCCATATGGTCAATGTTGTCAAGAACTGGTAATGTAAATATTGTGGGGAATTTTGACTATAGTTATCATGTTTGAAAGTGCCATAAGTGCATCTGAAAATGTCTCCGGACCAAGTTCATATCTGCATAATAATATTATGGCAACAATTTGTGTTACACATTATTATTTCTATTACTCTCATCTTATTATTAATAATTCTCTATCTTCCTCTATACCATTGTTTAACTTAGAAATTTACAATTGGAAATCTGAATGATCTGGGATGTTTAGAAGTTGAAAATAACATTCTTTAGTTTTATAATGGTATATGCATTATGTTTTGTGACCTTTTGTTTGTAAACAAGGAGGAAAAGCACATAACTTTCGGTATCCTTCTTTATTATTGGTTGTAAACTTACAAAATGAGGGGATCTCTCCATTTATGTTTAAAACAATCCTCATACTAAAATTTAAAAAAGAGAAATGTCTTGACCCACAAAAATAAATGTCCAGAAATACAGAAGTAATCTTCCTTTGTTTCTGTCTATAATTAGCATTTAAGTTGATGAATCAGATAGAGTATATCTCATAAATGATGTTAAATTTTATCAATTCAAATTTGCTTAATAAAATTTGTTCCCTTTGCAGAATTTCTCTAATTTTAATTTCATTTTATTGCTATAGTGGATCTTGATTTGGAGAAGAGAAAAATTAGTGTGGGCATAATAGTTGCTGCTGTAATAGCAGCTGTTGCTTGTGTTGTAGCAATATCTGCAATAGTCATTCTCCTGATTTCTAGAAGACATATGAAATACCAGAAAAAGATTTCCAAGAAACGAACGTGTAAGTATTCTAAGGCTTTCTGCTGATATATAATTTTGGATTATTTTTTAAGAAACAGGTTTAAAAAGTTTATTTCTTTTTGCAGCTACTAATGTATCCATCAAAATAGATGGCATGAAAACATTTACTTACAAAGAATTGGCTCTCGCTACTAACAAATTTAATATCTCAAATAAAGTTGGTCAAGGAGGTTATGGGAATGTCTATAGAGGTATTTTATTCAATGAAACATTTGTGGCCGTTAAGCGAGCTGAAGAAAGTTCCTTACAAGGACAAAAGGAGTTTCTGACTGAGATTGAGCTGTTGTCAAGGTTACACCATCGAAATCTTGTCTCACTGATTGGATACTGTAATGAAGAAGGGGAGCAGGTATATAGCTTATAGCGAAACTGTTTGTTTTATATATCATCTTGCAATTAATTTCATTTAAGAATTCAAATGTAAATGAGAAAAGAATTTATTCAGCACGAATATGTATTATGATTAAACAATGCTGTAGCATTAAACATTCACGTAACTGTTAAGTGGGATCTGGTAGTCCCTGAGCTAATATGTGCGCTGTTTGTCTTTTTGACTATGTTTTAGCCGTTTCTTATGCTTGTTCTATATGTTGATCTGGTTTGGCATGTTTGCAGTGTTAAGCTCACATGAAAGATGAACTTCTCACTAATAAGGGGCAAACAAATTGAACGCTAGCCGATCTCTGTATTGAATCTGTCAATAGATATTTAAGTTATTCCAATTTGAACTTATATTTTTTAACATATTCAAGAAAGGTTATCATAGGAACCCAAATATAATCTGTATTTTTGCCTTATTAGCTTTGCACTTGACGTTGAACTAAAATATTATTCTCATATACTCTTTTTGTTGATTCAGATGCTGGTTTACGAATTCATGCCCAATGGCACCCTAAGGGACTGGATTTCAGGTATGAAATTGTAGTGATTTCCTTTTTTAAAATTTTCAATGTCTCTATAAAAAACTAAAAATAGATATAAACTTTTGTTCGCGCATAAGAATTCTTTCCTTCCACATGTTTTCCGCTCTCTAGTTTTGGGCTTCATTTAAAAAAATATTTTATATGGTCATTCAAGTTAGAATATCTTCTTGGTAAATTTTATGATTTGTATAGCAAGTTTATAGCTTTCAAAATCAGAACTTAAGCAAGCTACTGAGTTTTTTTTAATGGTTGATATGCTTTTATTCAATTGATTGAGGAAAAATTCATATCAAATAGTTATAACTTATAAGTTCATTCTACATTAGTACTTTTTAAAAATATCATCTTTTACTTCTAATAGTGGAGGTAGTCATGCTAAACAAACAAAAAAAAAATCATGATCATCGTGGCAGTCTCAGTATTTGTTACTGTTTTGTCATTTCACCCTTGCAAGTAGAGAACAAGTTACAAGTTAAAAAGGAAGAAATTTGCATGAAAGAAATGAAAGGCAATGATAATATAGACTATAATTTGGAGTTGATGTTCTCAGTGATGCAATAAAGATATCTTATAAGTTAATGGATACTGTGGTGTGGCAGGTAATAGTAAAGAAACAAGGGGAAGCCTAAGTTTTTGTATGAGATTGAGAATTGCAATGGGAGCAGCCAAAGGCATACTGTATCTGCATACAGAGGCTAACCCTCCTATATTCCACCGAGATATAAAAGCCAGTAACATTCTTCTGGACTCTAAGTTTACAGCTAAAGTGGCCGATTTTGGACTGTCACGGCTTGTACCATACTTAGATGAAGAAGGAACTGCTCCTAAATATGTGTCAACAGTTGTGAAAGGAACACCAGTAAGTTTATTCAATTTATACCTTTTATTCAAATATTCAATTGATACTAAATATGAGTCAACAGTTGTGGCAAATTAAGTATGAGATTTTTTCTGGCTTGTCATTATCTTACCCTTGTAATGTTCTTCACACCCTCATTGTAGTCAGTTGGCCGGTGTGAGCCACTTCATGATGATTAGACCCCATTTACCTTTTCCAGAATAGCTCAAGTTCTATACAATGTCTTCAAACATTCAAATGCTCTCAATTACCTGAAAAAAAGTATTAAATGAATTTTGTATTTCAGTATCATAAATAAACCCTTAAGGAACTTATTAGTATTTTCCTATTATTTTAGACACTATCGTAGTTTAAATTTGTGCTTATCATTTGATATTGTTGTTGGTGCACTTTGTGTCCATTTTTTCTTGTAACACTTTGAGAACAAGTAGTCAGAATGTGATGATTACTTTGTAATTTTCCTGCAGGGTTATCTGGACCCAGAATATCTGTTGACTCATAAGCTGACAGACAAATGTGATGTGTATAGCCTGGGAATTGTGTATCTTGAGCTTTTGACAGGCATGCGACCAATATCTCATGGGAAAAACATTGTGCGCGAGGTACCCTTTTTTTTCATCAGCTCTCTACTTTTCTGTCTCATATCTGATCATTAAATCACTAAAAACACTTAATAGTAAAAATCATGAAAATTTTATTGTACTGCCAACACAAAGCACTGAGAAAGATTACTAAATACTAAATCAGATACCTTATTTATTTACAAATCATACACATAGAAATATTATTAAATAATAATAAGCGTTAAATTTTGATACATTGCTATTTGTTAATATAAATTTTTTTTACACTATTGATCAATTACAAATCATCTTAGACATGTGATCTTTTAAAGCAATTATTATAAAAATAAACAATATTACCATACATCACAACTCATGATTGATGACAGTACCCCTATTCTTGATAGATCAAACATGCTAAAGAAGACAAACAACAGGCATTATACTGCTTGCGTGTTCTAATTAAATTCAATAAACAAACCATTATCAATAATCGTACACAATTTTATGTCAGGTTAATATGGCTCGTGAATCTGGTACAACATATTCCATCATAGACAGCAGAATGGGGTTATATCCATCAAATTGTTTGGACGAGTTTTTAGCTCTGGCCCTCAGTTGTTGCCAAGACAATCCAGAGGAGAGACCATCAATGATTGATGTGGTGAGGAAACTGGAAGATATCATTGCAATGTTGCCCGAAGCTGAAACTCTTCTCTCAGATGTTAGCTTAGACAGTTCTGGTAACATAGCACCGTCATCATCAGCATCAACATCAGGATCTCATGTGATAAGGGAGGAACAACACATTTCCTCATGTGTGTCAGGAAGTAATCTTGTCAGTGATGTCACTCCCATCATTGTTCCTCGCTGATACCATGTGTACTATGCTATAGTCTCCTTCACATATTCCCAAAAAATGTAATTATATTTTTTTATTCTAAGATTTTGATAAATGGTAAAGTAGGAAGTTTATTAGGGATGTAGCTATTATCTGCACTTCCCATCTGGGAACTTGTAAATTTTATACTCATAATTGTAAGAGAATACTATATACCATTGGAGGTGAAAAGAAATGATAGAACTAACCTATTTTTTTATTTTTTAAAAAATAATATATTTATCAATATAGTTTGAGTTGTTTGTCAAAATTAAGGAAGTGTTTGCATTTTCTTAATCAGGAGGAGAGACCATCAAAACCCATCTCTTGTGTTCATTTCTCCTCTTATTATTGATAGATCAAACTACCATAGCTGGGTTAGAGCAAAGAACCATGGCTCTTGCCTATTGATGAAAAAAATGGAATCATCACTAAGCCAAATAATGAAAATTCCTTGCGCGGTGCTGGAAACGCTGCAACACCCTCGTTTTCTCTTGGACCAATCATTTTCTACCCATAGGATATGTCATATGGTTAAATGATGCCTCAGCAGTGTGGACTTCCTAAGGTGATTATCTCTGATCTGCAATGGCAGAGTGATCTTTTCTCTATTTGATAGGCTGGCCTATCCATCCGATCATAAGAAGATACTTCACCAAGATGAATGACTTACGGGAGAAACTGTGCAATAACTCTATCCATTTCCGGGATTCCTCCTCCACAGGATCCTGTGTGCATTATTTTCTTCGGGGGGTCAACGAAAACTATACTTCTGTTTGATCCTGAGTCCTTCTAATGGACCATGTGCTATCCTTAAATGAAGTTTTTTCCGTGAATACCCATTTGCCCAACTTGGTTTGATTAGCTTACATAGCGTTAAACATAATTTTTTCTAGAGCCACTGATCATATCACCTCTTCCCTACACTTTATCTCCTCTTACAAGATCATTAAGCCCATATTAGTTTTCCTTAGCAAATGGCCCAATCACTAATGCTGTATATGGTGGTACTGTAATTTTGAATGAGTCTTTAATTCTGTATAATATTCTTTACATTGACCATTTCTCATCAATTTATCCAGCTTTAGAGCAGCTTGTGCTTTATCTAACAGATTCCCTTCCGGAAGATTATTTATTCAACAGCTAAATAATCATGCGATATACTCATCATTGATAATCCCGAAGTTGAAAATCTCACATTGACTAATGATATAATTAAACAAAAGTATATAATGAAGTCAAGTTGATTTTATGAGATAGTTGATTTTGTGAGATTGAGTTAGTTACAATTTCACCATTTTTATTTCTAATAAGTCAAAAGTGCCAATGTTCCTCTCCTTAATGTTTGGCAGTATAGGCTAGGCCACCCCTCTACTTGGTGCGGTCATACTATTCAAAATAGATTTGTAAGCTAACATCAATTTACACAAAGAATGTGATATCTGTTTTCAAAACAAAAACACTTGGCATTCAATTCCAGCAATATTTGCTTTTAGTTTTGACTTGATTCGTGCTGATTTTCGGGGTGCCTATTCTACCTCATATATTTGTACAGCTTTTAGAAGTATTTTTTACTATTGCTGATGACAAGTCTAAACACACATGACTTAGATTTATGAGAACTAAGGCTGAATCAAGACACAGTTGATTTCTTAACTTGTATATATAAATACTATTCAATGTCTCTGTCTATGTTAAAACTGTCCAAAAAGTGATAATAATTAATAATTCTCCGTCCCCTCTTTTTATCCATCAAAAGGAATCATACACTAAAACTAAAATCGGCCTTTTCAATTGGAAACCAGAGAATAGGACGGTTCGAGTTGATTATTGGATTAGTTTAGCAGGTAACCCGATATAATAACGATATCATACCGGCGAAAATCGGTTTTAATCGAGAAAACTGGCACCGATTGGACCACTTAATGTTTTCAAAAAGAAAAAAAGCGTTGGCACTGTGTCTCTGCTGGAGGGCTCTTTGTTGCCGGCATCAACCACTTGCTTCAACTTCATCATAGAATAATCATAGACATAAATCAATGTTATATATAAAAAGTTATCAATAAATTTGTTTAATATAATAACAAATTTATAATCTGCAAAGTAATAGGAATTTTTCATTATCTTAATCATTGAAAATCATATATGAAACAAGAAAAATTTGAGATACAAAATAACATCCGATCGAGATATATATCATGTGAGTTAACTAATATTTCTCATAATGTGTTAAAATAATGATCCAAACATTTAAAAAATGTTAATACGAAACATGAAAAATGATGTCACCTAAAATATGTCTCTAAAGAAAATAGAGAATCGGATTCTCAGGAACTCAATACATCAAAAGCCCTCACCAACATTTGACAATACCAAAATTTGGAAAAAATAATTTTTTGTTTTTCGTAAAAATAATATAAAATTAATTTTAACCAAAACATATTTTTATTTCTTGACAAAATCATGATTTACAAAAATAAATGAAAAATTACAAAAAGTAAATCTTGCATCGTTGATTTATTTTTTTTACAAGGTTATGATTTAACAAAAAAAATGACAAAGTTTATTTTATTTTCTTAATAAAGTTATTTTTTATAAATTCTACTTAATAGTTTACTCTATGTTTTAGTAATTATAATTATTTATAAATTATATAGTTTTTAAAACTAAAATATAACTTTGACAGGTTGGTGGGTCAGCTACCTACTAAATTGGTGAGCCAACCGCCTACTAAATTGGTGGACTAAGTAAAGTGGGCTGACAAGCTCAAAACATTGTCTCATCTAGCCAAAATGAGGACAAACTAGTAGGTCAATCCATCTAATTCACCTTGATTTGCCTTCCTTACCATTTGGTGAAACACTAAGTCAAAATGAGCAACTAAAGCCATAGTGACTTGAAATGTGTCCTTTGTTGAGATCGGAGAGAAATTCATATGTATTTGTGTCTCTCTGTGTGTATTTGTGTCTATGTGTATGTTTATGTATTTGTGTGTGTGTTGATGTATGTTTATTTGTGTGTTTGTGTTTGTGTGTTTCCATGCTTGTGTGTCCTTGTGTGTTTATTGGTGTCTATGTGTCTCTGTTTTTGTATGTATGTTGGTTTTTTAAAAACTAAAAAAATAAAATTACTTTTTGAAATTATTTTAAATCTTTTAGTTTTTAAATACTAAATTACTAAAAATAGGTTTTTAAAACTCCAGCCAAACAATTAGTAAGCAATTATATACAACTTCGCTAAAAGTTTGGATATTTTCTAAGTAATTAAACCTTAAAAAGATCACATCTAAAACTAATAACACATTAAATGATAAAATAAAATGTTTTAACATACATTTTAATTAAAAATTTGAAATAATTCTCTTACTTACCCGTGCATCCAATTCCATATATATAATTCACTTAAAAAAACCATATAATGAATTATTAAATAATTAAATATAAAAAAAAAGTAATGGGTTGGAAGGCAACAATAATTGTAGTCCATAATGTTTTTACTGTAGAATTTGATAAAAGTTGTCCTTCCTTTTCTTGAAACTCAGAGTAGGAAAAGTCTAAAATACTTTTAGATAAAAAATAAGTTAATTCCTTTTTCTAAAATACCTTATAACTTATTTCTTTGGACATCACTATTCTGAGCATTCTTTTTATGCACCTCCTTCCTCTTCGTTGATGTTCTTCTCACGCCCACACCTTCTCCCTGCACCAATCCGGTTTGTTCTCGCGCAACACTCTTCTGAAGGTATGGTTCGTTGTCCCTTCATTTTGTTTTGTAGATCCTTAGTCAATGAGTCTAGATGGTGATATCTAAATGACCCAAAATGTGGACACAAACCAAATTTGGACAAGAAAATTTGGATTGAGTCAGGACAGCCTGTTCCGAACTACATAATCCACAGTGACTCCGAATTATGCAGTTCGGACTTAGTCCAGAACAGGCTATCAGGATTTGGTCTGGATTTTCCTGTTCGGAGGTTGTTCCTTGTTTTGTTATTTTTATTTGGTTTGTGAATTATGTTGTAATCACTTGTCTATGAAATGTGACCTATTTAAATACTTTGTTGTTGTAAAATAGAAGTTTCCCCATTCAGTTATATCTTATGAATTAGTTTAGGGTTATTTATATGATATTTAGTTTAAGTTATTTATATGAAACTGTTACATTAAACAATATAGGTTATTTATATGATATTCAATTTAGGTTAGTTTTCATTGTATCTCTGAATGTTAGGATTTAATTAAATTGATATATTAACAATTGTATCTCTGAATGATAGGATTTAAGTTAGTTTAAGTTAGTTTGCATTTGCATTTGGTATTTGGTGTATTTATAATTCTAATTTTTAAAGTATACATGGCACAAACAAGAGGCGGTAGTTCTAGAACTCTGGAAAACCAGGAAAATGTTGAGTGAACTAGGCCAACCACTTCTGCACACAGCAAACAACATGAAAGTCTAGAGTAAGTTCATCGTGATGATCTTCATGAACAACAAGCAAATGAAGTACATTCAGCAGCTGTAAGGAGGGTTATCCTGGTGGTCCAAAAGACACATCTCTATTGATGCAATATGCCGATCATATTGCCCATAGCTTATGGGATGGACATGTAAGTTAACAACTGTCTAATAGTTTTTTAATTCAATTTTATATTATTATAAAATTTTAAAAGTTAATATTGTTAATTTATAAATGTAGGATCGGGGAGAGATGAAATTTGCATCTTATGACCACAAGTTAAGTAAATTTGCAGGCCCACACGAGTATATTAGTGGTTATGTGTAGGACTCTGGATTGTCCTCATTAATTACATGTAGATACAACACTATAGGCAAGACATTGTTATCTGCTTTTTTCGAAAGGTGACACAAGGAGAATATTAGTTTTCATCTACCAGTGGATGAAATGAGCATCACCCTTGATGATGTATATTCTTTGTTGCATATTCTTATCATTGGTAGATTTGTCTGCTACCTACACATTGATAAGCACGAAGTTGTTCCTATACTGATTGAATTATTAGGTGTTACGAAGGAAGAAACAGTTGATGAAATAAAATACATGTGTGACCCGAATGTTCGCTTGCACGATAACCACAATTTCCATTAGCTTTGACATCAATTACTTCATTTATATATGAATGTAGTTTAAAGTGAAATTAATTAAGCATGGGCACAAATTTCTTCGGCCTGCTAGCATGTAATTGAGTTTTACTTTACTTATTTGTTTGACTTTTGACTTCTTTGTCGAGGAACTGTCATGCATAGAATGAAATGTATCTACATGCTCACAATATGAAAGGTCATGTTTTGTAGATCTTGCGAGTTGAATTATCTTTCTACTTTCAGAACCTTTAGTTTTAACCTTATTAAATGGCGAACACATTGATATCAAGTCCAAGTGTGCAAGGTCAAGTGATGTATTTTTTATTATTACCTTGCAAGTCATGTCCTCCTCTTTAAAGTGGTGACTAATGACATCTCATTCTTCTTGAATTGAAAACTTTGCAGAAGATTGATCTAACGCCAAGGTAGATCATGCATACTTCTAAATGTGCAATGACACTGACTATTGTCAACACTGACAAACTTGACTTGTTGATGCTGATCTTCAATATGAGTTAAGACATGAGTTAAGGCATATTTTGAAACAAACCCATGCAACCACTTGTATAGTGTATCGTTAAACATGTGACCAACATGATGAATGCTTCTTTCAAAAGAAGATTTGATCTTATTATGTTGTAGAGTCATCAAATTGTTCACTGCATCCAACAACTAAACAGGTTTCTCATGTTGTTTTCAAGCAGGTTCTTCAAACTCCAATGAGTAGACTTAACTCTACATAGAAAAACATGTCATTTATAACATACAAACAAAATTTTAGCATTTGAATAATAAAATTATATAACTTTTTTACAAAATAACACACTTGTTATTGGTTGTATTCCTTATATGTATTACCTTATTTGTCTATGCCTTGGCAAATTTCTCTTTATGAAGGATTAACTATGTGCCCTTTACATAGTCCACAAGCACGGGCCATGGTGAACACAAATTCTATTGTTGTCACATGTTTTTCATAGTCATCAATGACAGGACAATCCATAACATAAGACCAAACTTTCATGACTTGTTCCAATTCATCTTTAGGATGCACATACATCTTACAATTTTCCTTAACATTTTTTTGTATATGGAACTAACATAGCAAGTTAGTAGCCCCAGGAAAGATAATTTTAATTGCATTCATCAATGATAAATCTCTATCAATAACACATACTTGAGGAAATGACTTCTTTAAAATAGATCTCTCAGTCTTTCAAGTGTTCATCAATGATAACCATGGCTCACACTCCAATAAAGAAAAATCAACAAAAAATGTTAACCCTGTAGACGTCACACCAACAATTTCAAGTAAAGGGAGTCAATACCTATTTTTCTTGTATGTATTATCTAACATCAATACTATATTAAAAGAATTCACCAACTTTACTACATCAGCATGTGTCCAGAAAATATCATGCAAAACTTCAGTTGTATTGTGCATTCTATGACAATGAATATACTTGTCATGCTCAAGTAAATGCATCAAATGCTACATTTTTTCTAGGACTCCTTTAAGATGATCGATACATGTGTCTTGCATTATATATTTACTTGATAGTTGTCACATTTTCTTCATTGTGCTCTTTAAATGACAGTAGAATACTTATTGGTTTAACCCTACTCTTTGTCATGTCAACAAGAAACTCATGTTTAGTTGTGGTTAGACGACCAACATAAGGATGACCTACTAAAGTCTCAGATAACTCATGATTATGAGTCCCACACAATACTTCAATCATCCACTTTTCATTATTCTTTATAGGTTTAATAGGTAACCTAAAGGGGCAACTGCACTTGTATTTTCCACCTTTCTCACAACCTAGCAAAACAAATGTCTTCCTTCCTTGTCGACCATTAGATGTTTATAGTCTAAGGATGATAATTACAAACCCTAACTTATAGGTAATAGTTCAAACCCATTTTAATAATTTATTTTGACTTACAAATACCTACATAAAACATATTTTGATAAGTACAAATTTTGTTAAGTTAATTGAACATAATAGTAAGAATTACCTCATTGATTATGAAAGCATGACTACAATCTTCATGCATTAAGGTATGAGATGGTGCCTTCACTTTGTCAATATCATTAACACTTGTATGAAGTTCTAACTGAGACTTCATATATACTTCATCTGAAATCTTACTAATCTAATCGCCAACTATTGCAACTTTGAACCATGTACATACATGCTTAGAAAAGTAATACATAAATTACTAATCATCTTTCTTATCAGTCTAGATTAGCCAACTTGCAATTTGCAAACTCTTTTACAAATCCATACAGAGTTATAAGTTAGACACCTTTGTCTGGACTTATAAAAAAAAAAGCAATTACAAAGTCTGAATAGAGGTGTCTGGACTTGTAAAAAAATGCAATTACAAGGTCTGAACACCTGTGATGCAATCCTGCATCAACCCCTATTTGGATTTGTAAAAAAATTGCAATTACAAAGTCCAGATGGTTTGTCTGGACTTGTAATTACAAATTTTTTTACAAATCTGGACGGGCCCATCCGGACTTGAATAAAAATTTGCAGAAAACCTGATTCCGTGAAAATAAAAAAGGATTAAAATAGTGTACCAAGTGAGAGAAGGGAAACACAAACCTAAACGTGAAAAAACACAAACAAATACAAACATGAACACGAAGAGCACAAACGTATAATGATTCATGAACGAAGAAGAAGACAAACACACTAATTCAATGAAGAAAAAGGAAGTGCTGCGAGAGACAAAAGTAAGAGAGAGGCATGAGAAGAAAAAGTACAGACAAAAGAGGAAGAGAGAGAGGTGTGAGTGGTAATTAAATTTGTACTTTTTTTACTAAGAACATTTTTGCCATTTTAAAAATTTATGAAGGTATAGAAAAAAGTTATGGAGATGTAGGGAGAAATTTTCCAACTTTTTTCATTGTTCCAACTCTCTTCAAAAAGATTACAAAATGGTTTTTGCATAAACAACCCATCATTATTAAGTTGGAATAATTTTACCACTAATGCTTGATATTATTCTATATTGTTTAACATTGTATACTTTTTTCTTTTTTATTAACTCATGTATATTTTTTCATTAATGGATATTCAATTATCAAAATAATTCCTCAAAAGAAATTATCATAATACAATGATCTTAAAAATATTTCTACATTTTTACCTAAATAAATTATTAAAAAATTTATACTTATATTAGTTATATAAAAAACCTTTTTTATAAAAGTAATTATGATAAATATTCTGCATATAATTATATGTGATATATATATATATGTTGATAACTAGTTTATTTCTTAAAAATATTAAAAGTAAAAAATAAAAATGACTAATTATCTGTCACGAGGTTGTAAACACCTTGTGCAGGTTTCAAAGTCACTCCAAGTTGCACCTAGAATTATATATAAGATTTGGTTGTTTTAGAAATAATTGACAAGATATTGAATGCCAAAGAAAATAAGACTTCATATTTTAAACAAGGTAATTAATGAATAGTAATTAATCCATCATGAAAAGTAGTGATGAAGGACTTTTGATTAGCTTAGGAATACCTAAATAATATTCGAGAAAAAAGATTTATACATGACAAAGATTATAAAAGAAAAAAACTTATATCCAAATAATTTACATTGATGTTGAATTATAATTCTCTATTTATAGGTAAGTGTGTTGACTTTATTCGTTAATACTTTAAAAGTCATATAAATAAATGGTTGTAATTGAATATTATTTTAATTATTTTTACATTGTACATTGTTGATACATAAGTATTAAACTCATATTATATTTACCATGATTCTTATGAGATCGTCTAGTTAAACCAATTGGAATAAGTTCTATATCCGGTTCAATTGTAGTCAAAAACTGGTTGTCCATGAAACTAATTAAAAATCAATAAAATCTGTCTGGTAAAATAGGTAAAAATTGACGATCTAACCGTTTTGGTCAAGTTCATAATTTTGTTTTTTGAATTTTCTAAATACATCTCTCTTTTAACTAAGCAATCCTCTTTTAATTCCAAAATTAATGAGAATGGAGATTAACCTAACAATATGAGTGTATATTTAGTAAAATTCACTTTTCATTTTATAATTACCTTCTTAATTCATTTTTTATATGTTATCATTTATGTCTTATAATTTATGAAAGATATGTAATTTATAATAATTTTATGATTTAATATTACAAATATTGTGATATTTTATTTAATATAGTTATTATAATCTATTAAAAATATTAAGACCAGTTTAACCACTAATTCAATAATAGTAGTTGAATCAGTACCTTCACCAATTCAATTACCAGTCTAATTTTAAAAACATTGATATTTACAACTTAAAAAGATGATCTTATATATTTTTATATTACAAATTATAGTTTTTATTTTATATCTCTTAAAATAATAAGATGTTGACATATAGATAATTATTATTTGTTGATTGACATTATTGTGATCCATAACTCCAACATTATTAAGGTCTATAACTCCATATAATGTATTTTTTTAAAGAAAAATCTCATAATTAATTAAACATCTCATATTAATTTAGTCTTTATTTCCTATTTATGCTCTTTATTCTCTAGTTATTATATAAACCTAGTTTTAGCTTTGTGTCAAAGACCCACACGCTTTACCATGTGACAGTCACTAACTTAAGGGAAAAGATTGTTGGAGTTAAGTTGTGAGGATAAAAATCACACATTCTTAAAAAATGAAAAAAAAAATTGAGTAATGAAAGGACTCAGAACATGTTTATGCCCTTAAATGCATTGCATTTTATTAACTTCAACAAAATTAGGTATGGGTCAATGAATGAAAAAAGTTGGTAAGTTTGGAAGTGCTTAAAAAGCTAGAATAATGATAATATAGACAGAACATTTTATTTTTATGAATTTGAAAATAGTGAACCAAAAAACACCCAAATGAGACTTTAGATTTTAAATCATGGAAGTAGGTTTAATCTTTTTAAGAAACAAATGAATTAACAAAGAGTATAAAAGGTTTAATTGAATATAATTACCACACAAATAGATATTAATTTGGTTAAAAATACTTGTCCCTTGAAAGAAAACATAGGTTTAGGGTTTGTCATTATGTGAAATCCAATCCCAAAAACTATTTTTGAATTTTATTTTTTCTTTAGTTGGTTTCTTGTTCTTTGTTTTTATTTTCATTTTTCTCTCTCCATTAAAATATTTTTCTCATTTATACTATTAAATTAGAGTTCATGTATATTCCATCCTTTCATTGTTATTTTCATCATTAAACATGTTCTTATATTTTTTCAAAACAAACACATTATTATGAAAAATTAAATCCTTACCTAAATCTTGAACTAAATATGTTTTTAAACATAAGACGTATTTTTAAGGTTCATAAGCATAAGAATTGAAAATAATTGTAAATATTTACATCATAAAACACAAACATTTAGCACATGTGATTTGGATTTTGTTTGATGTTGATTTATTCTCTCCTTTTCCATTCTTTATGTTCTCTTGGGTAATTTTTTATGTTAAAAATATCAAACAACTTCTTTATTTTTTAACTTCTTATTTTTAAGTGAAAAAGAAAAGTAAAAACCACCTAAATAGGATATAGAATAAGATGAATTTTATCCATCTATGCACACAGTTAAGTCTTTATATATAAGGCCAGAGACACACATGGGTGATGGCACAACATATACGATTAAGTGTGAGACAACTTCTCAATTTGTATTTATGTCAATTGTGTGTTACTTTGTTGTTTGACAATATCTTTTACCACAACCACCACCAATCTAAATTAAGCCTATGTGCTTTAAAATCTCTTCTTTATTTGTTTCACATTCTAAAAGTGATCAAAGAAAAAAATTCTGTCAAACTTTTTTTTCTCGTTTAATTCTTTATGTATTACCATTTTCTAAATTGCTGCCAGTATAGATTGTGTGATATAGAAATCATTAATATTTAAAAGAATGTATATATAAGAGTTGCACTTGCATATGTTTAATAACATCTTATTTTTGTAATGAACATAACATTTTTTTTAATAAATTTTAAATGATAACGAAATTATTATTCAAAAGATTGTTAGTTGTTTAATGTTAAGTTTTTCATTGAACGCTGAGGCTACTATATTTCCTAAAAAAATAATTCCTAAAAAAAATGAATAAGAGAAGAATATACCTTGGGTCCAACACCAAGGCAACGGTAAATTAAAGCGGTGGTTCTTATATATGTGGTTCGCACCCAGATTCACATATATTAAATATGAATTGTAATGCATCTATACTATTAAAAAAAAGAAATTATTTCTTTTGATCTTCACTTTTTAAAATACATATTCTATCCTTATATCTATTTAAAAATTAAAAAAAAACTTTGTCATAGGAGGGATTGAAACCCATAATCATTCTTTTGCCAAATGTAAACGTTGTCACTAGATAAACCTTATAACCTTAAGAAAAAAATTATTTTAAAACATTTATATCCAACACATTTAATTGTCCTACTATCTATAATCTATATGTATAATCAATAATCTATAATATTATATTTTAGATTACATATTATCTATACTATTAATAAAGGAAATTTCTACTTTTGATGTTCACTTTTCAAAATACATATTTGAAAATTAAAAAACAAACCACTTTGTCATAAAAGGGATTCAAATCAACAACTACTCCCTTGCCAAATGTAAAATTTGTCACTAGTTCAATCTTATAACTTTAAGAAAAAAATTACTTTAAAACATTTATATCCAACACACTTAATTGTCATACTATCTATAATCTATCTGTATAATCAATAATCTATAATATTATATTATATATTGTATATTATTTATACTATTAATAAATAGAATTTTCACTTTTGATGTCCACCTTTTAAAATACTTATTCTACCCTTATGCTTATTTGAAAATTAAAAAACAAACTACTTTATCATAGGAGGAATTTGAACACACAATATCTCTCTCACCAAATGTAAACTTTGTCACTAGATCAACTTTATTACCTTAAGGGAAAATTACTTTAAAACATTTATATCCAATATACTTAATTGTCCTACTATCTATAATTTATAGGCTTATATTTGATACCCCCGATTTTAGTTCTTGTTAACCTTTTATCCCCCTTTTAAATTTTTGCTTCAGTTTTGCTCCCCAAGTTTAAAAAATGTTAACAAATTGTCCTTCCGTCAAACTGAAACTTAAAGTAGATTTGAATTGCAAAATAAAATCAAACTTAACACTTGTGTGGTGGTATGAGTTATGGTGCATTACAATGAGAATTTGAACTATGTTAGGACCTTTTCATTTTTAAATTTATCTAATTAAAATTGTCACGTAATCATATTAATTTACTCATAATTTCAAAACCTACATTTTTTTAACTTAGAGGGCAAAACTAAAGCAAAAATTTGAAAGAGACAAAAAGCTAACAAGAACTAAAATCACGGACACCAAACATAATTTAGTATAAAATAAATTTAAAGGTATAAAAAAATTGTGTAAAGTGCAGGCTAATAATTAGCCCAAAATTCAAAGATGCACATGTATGTTAACTCCTACATTATGCATTAATTCATTGTTAATGCAATTAGGTAAGTCTATCACGGTGTTACCTACCTTTTGAGATGGGTATTTATTTAATTGAATCAATTCCACAAATTTGACTAATTGAATGAAATCATGATCTAACAATGCCAGTTTGGACTTTGGCGATAAAGAACTAACATTTGGTGATGAGAGAATTAGAAAATTAATTAAAATTTATTTTAAAACATTAATTTTGGTGTACAACTTTTGGAACAAAGTGAAGTTCTTTTTTTCCAAGCAGACCGTTGGGCATTTGGTCCAAATGTTGAGTTAGTAATAGTGTTTAAAATCGAACCAAACTGAATTGAAAATTGAACCACAAAAAAACTGTTTTAGTTTGAAGTGATTTGATTGTTTTAATTTTCAAATTATACGGTTCAATTTGATTTATGATTTAAGATGTTAAAATCACACCAAAGTGTTCATCCTTACTTATTTTACCAAATCCTTAAGAAGACATATTCAATTACTCCTTATTTCTAAGTTTATAAGATTTTGACTTAATCTTTAATCAAAATTTTCAGTTAATATGTATTAGTTGATGAGTAAATATTTTAGCAAAACTATCTGATTTAATGTCATTGGACACAATTTGACAACAACCACTCAAAATGTAATATTTAAATGAATTGATTGTTTATACTTTAACTTTAATGGTTGACTGATTGCTACTTTAATATAATTTTATTAGGAGTGAGTAAACTTTTATACAATTTTAGAAATAAAATTTTTTAATATTTAATAATATAAATTTTAAACTGCAAAAACAAATCAAGCCACAAAAGATTGGTTTAATTCAGATTTTAGTTTGGTTTGGATTAATTTTAAACTTAATTACACTAAACCCCACTGCAAGTACCCCTAACGGTCAAGTGTCACATAATGAGCGTTGGACGGTGGTGGCTCAACTATTTTTATGCTATCTACCTACCATGATTGGGCATTAAGAGTGTTAGTATAATCTTTTTTAACTTAATAGTGTGTTTGGATGAGAAATTTCAAGAAGTTAATTCATTTCATTTTGGAATTTTTGAAGAATTTGAAATTCTAGACAATTATAAAAGCATTTTTATTAGTTAAAATTATAGAATTTCAAATACCTTAAAAAAAACAAGAATTTAAAATTCTTTAAATTTATTTTTCTTTTACTAAAATAAGTTAATGTTATTTTTTTGTTTGACATCGACTATAGGTTGGTTTTCCAGTTCACATTGATTATAATTATTTTTTTGTTAGGTAGACAAAAATTATTTTGTTAACGTTGGTTGAGATTATCTCTTTAATATGCAAAGTTCTATAACATTAATTATAACACTTTTTGTCTTACTCTGCTATATAATTGTGTTGAATACCAAATTTAGATTCAGACTTTCGTGCTCAAGTTAAATATTTATGTTGTTAGTTGCCATAATTTAATCGATATTTTTGAATTATTAAATATTATTTAATAAAATAAAATTTTATATTTAATAGAAGTTAAAGTATTCTATTAAAACAAGAAAATTAAAATTTAATAATTTAAATTATCTTATTAAAACAAAATATTTAAAAACTTAAGTCATTTGAATTGAAAGAATTCAAATTAATGTATTCAAATTCCTTGCCTTTCTATAATTCTTTATCTAAACGCAAGGATGATGTTAATGCAGGATAACAAAAAAAGTAAAATTATGTGTAATTTGATAAAAATTGAGAATGTATATTTAATTTTCTCTTTCAGTAATAGTGTATTTTCAACTCAATCCTTTTCAATAATTAATTACTAGAAGACAAAAAGAAAAATATTCATTACATATTATAATTTCTTTTGTGTACTAAGAGATAAAAAGGCATTAATATAAAAATACAGATATTCTATTATAAACTTTCCTTTTCCTAGAAATATAACTTCTATAAAAAAAACCAAATATACCTTAATTAGAATTCTTAATATGTAGTTTTTTGTTAGATTTATTTTTTTTATTTTTATCAATATTTATATATATGATTTTAATTGGTATACTAAAAATTGTTAACATTCAATCATAACCCTTTATTTATAGTAAATTTGTTAATTTTTTTCGTTACTATTCTAAAAGTCACATAAATGAAAAGTTATGATTAGATGTCAGTGTAAAAAAATTATACTGACAGTGTATATCAATTAAACTATATATATATATATATATTAATTTTGATGAGTTTATTAAATATTTTTATATTCAATCCAAACAAAATTAATTCATCATCAAATATGCTTAGCAAACTAACCCATTTTATGAGATTAATTTAATTTGAGTTTGTTAAATATTTTTTATATTCAATCCAAACTAAATTAATTTACTTCGATTACTTAGAATTTTTGTATCTTTTTAAAATTAAACCACACCAGTTGTCTCTTTTATAAAAGTTGCAATTTCATTTTTGTTAATGTATAATATTAAATTTGTTATAGTGTTATTTGTCTTTATTTTAAAATTGAGACATTTTTCTTCTAAAAATTAATGCTTACAATTTTTAATGGTCATTGTTTTCAATTTTTAACAATTATTAGTCGCAAAAACTGATAATTTTTAGCAATTATTAGTCACATGTGGGTAAGGTTTGGAAAGAAGGATTTATGAATTCAAATTTTTTATTAATAAAATTAACATATTAACAACTAACATTTATTTAAAAAAAAAATTTATTAGTCCATATTATATGAAGGCTATGGTTAATCATTAATCACATTAAAAATAATAAAATGTCTTATTTTAAAATACAAAGAAAAGAAATGTAGATCTGATCAAATAGGGGAAAAATCCAATGAAGCCTTTATAAAAGAGAATTGAGACGTATGTATTTTACTTTTGTGCGAAGATAAAATCCATAATACACCTTAAAAAGTAAAATAGTAAGAAAAAAATAAGAAATAAAAAACACGAAAAAGACACAAAACGCATGACACACAAGCATTCGTATCTTTTACCTTAACTGTGACAATTGATAAAAGAAGTTTTTGTTACACTTTCTATTTCGTTTTTAAGTCTAAGATTTTTTAGATATGTTTATTCCTATTTTATTGTGGTTGTCTTCGTTAGCGGATAATTTTCTAATTAAGATATTTTAATATTATTTTTAAGAGTTTAATTAATATACATTTAAAATATAAAATAATTTTATATTTATTATAATTAAAAAGTTGTAATTGTGTAAAATTTTTATATTTACAGACATACTAATCAATTTGTAATTTTAATTGTGAAAAATTTTCTTCAAATCTTATTAACTGACGTTTGATTTTAAAAAATGTTTTTTATTTTTATTTTTTAAAAATGTTTTCATTCTCGAGTTTTTAATATTTAAAAAATATGGTTATTTTCGTTTAATATTTTCTATATTAAAAAATAATATTATTAAATTTAATTAATTTTAAAAAAATATTATAAATTATTTATATATATAGTTTAAAATTTATATTTTTTATGATTACAATATTCTTAAACTTTTGAAAGTAACTTTTTTTTATTTTTAGTTTTTTTTAAACTTTTTCTAAATTGAATAACCAAACAAATTTTCATTACAACTTCTTATTTCTATGAATATGAAAACAGAAAAACACTCCAAATAAATTTAATCTTAATTTTTTTTTTCCAATTTAAACTTAAATGACATTTAAAAAGTAACGAAAAAGTATTTATTTATCTTTCAGCCTTATTGTACACAATTTTTCCAAAAGTAGTCCTTTATTCAAATATATTTAAAAAAGAATGACTTTGACATCATTAATCAAGAAGAATTAAACCATTTTATTCCCTGAAATTGTGATTGTGGTTTGTTTCGGTGTGGTGTGTATGACTAATCGGTTCACACTTCACATTACGGTGACGTCAGCATCGGTTTCTGCGTGCGCAAAGTCGCTGGTTTTGGGTGCCTCCAAATTCCCCATTCGCTATTAACGTGCCCTTTCTCAATTGCTGATCAATTATCCAATTAGGGTTTTCAAAAAGTCTTCCCCTTTCCCCTTCGTTCTGTGTCTCTGTGATTCCCTTTCCGAACAATCACCCTAGCATGTATGCCACCTTTCCCTTTAACTATTCAATTTCAATTTCATTTTTTTTTCAAAGATAACAATGCTTTTATGTTATTTGAATTTTGGGTTTTAATTGGGTTTTGGGTTGTTTTCAATTTATTTCAACAGGTAGGTTGGTCATAACCCTATACCCAATGCTGATTTCTTGCATTTGGGGTGTCTTTTCAAATTACATTGTTTCTGGAATTTGATATCAACAGGTGATTCCTGAATTAAGCTGGTGCGTAATAGAAGCTTATGGAGTTGTAGTTGTAGCTTCTGAGAATTCTGATTTGGGGCTGGTGGCTTAAAGAAGTGCTCCTTCATATAGTGGGGTATTTTTCTCATGGCTCCAAATCTGAGGCTAAGATTATGTGTTCCCTTGTTGTTTTTGTTGCTGTGTTTTTTCTTGATTTCTAATGCTGAATTGGATCATCAAGTTTCACATAAGGTCATAGCTGCTCCTCGTAAAGATGTAGGAACTAATGTAATTGATGGCACCGGTGTAGAGAAAGCCTTTAATTTTGAGAATGGCAATAGTCTGGTGGGTGGTAGGAAGGGTGGAAGTAATAAGGTTTCAGTTTCGACGGTTGCATTGTTTACGCTGGCAATGGCGGCTGCCACTGGTTTAGGTGCCGTGCCATTCTTCTTTGTGGAGCTTGATCCACAGTGGGCTGGAATATGCAATGGAATGGCTGCAGGTGTCATGTTGGCTGCGAGCTTTGATCTAATACAGGAAGGGCAGGAGTTTGGTGCTGGAAATTGGGTTGTCACTGGGATTCTTGCTGGTGGAGTCTTTATTTGGCTATGTAAGAAGGTGATGATGATTCTCCTGTTATCTGTGTCACTATTTTTCTCTGTATTTAACAGATGTTGCTTGGTGTTGCAGTTTTTCTCCAGCACTTCTTCTATTCACTATACGTGTTTTATTCCTCAATTTTTCTATGCTCAAGTTGTACATTTTGATATTGATAAAATCAATTTAAGATAAAAATAAAATTTGACAACGGTTCTTATTCTCGTCACTTGTACAAGTCAACTGCATTGATTTTTTAGTGAACTTTTCTGCTGATCTACTTAACGAATGGTAGCAAAATTGATGAATTGATAATTTACTACAAGTATAACGTGTAGTGCTTCTCTTCTTTTGTATAATTCTCAAATTTTACTCTACGAATCTTAGTTTTTTAACTTTCTCACTTGTGTCTTAATCTCCTGGGTTTCGATTTCAGTTTCTTGAGCAATATGGAGAGGTAAGCATGTTGGATCTAAAAGGTGCTGATGCTGCCAAAGTTGTTCTCGTTATTGGAATAATGACTCTCCATTCTTTTGGGGAGGGATCTGGTGTTGGAGTTTCATTTGCTGGGTCAAAGGGTTTCACTCAAGGCTTGTTGGTAACTTTGGCTATTGCAGTTCACAACATTCCAGAGGGATTAGCAGTGAGCATGGTGCTGGCATCAAGGGGCGTCTCTCCTCAGAATGCTATGTTATGGAGCATAATTACATCTTTACCTCAGGTAATTCTTAATTTATGATTTTAATTATCCTAAATTGTCAAGGAGGAAATAATTTTAAGTCAGCATATCACTTTGAAGAGATGCCTTTATAAGTTATGCACTATACTTTTGCAATTCCTTCTGCCAATCGCTGTAAACTGTGTTCACTCACATTATCCTTAGGAACAAAATTATGATTGGATGGATCTCTAACTCTCAGTCACTCCACCCTGCTTTGATATGCTTTTAGTACTATCCAAGTGAGGTGTAATATATTGCATGACTATAGCAAAACCATTGGTGGTAGTGCTTTTCACTGATTGGTACTGTCATCCAACCTAGGAGGACAATGCTGTCTATGTACTATTACATGACCATCAATGATGGGATAGGGTCCTTAAGTTCTCAATATTCTTGCATGTCATTAAATCCCATCCCTTGTGAAATTGCTTTTGCCATGGTGCCAAGTTGCAATGCTGGTGAGCATCTGATGATGCTTAGCTTTACAGTTAATCTTTATGTCCTACTTATTGAATATTAAAGGGTTTTATGTACCTGATATAGATACATTGCTTCATTAGTGGATGAATTACTGTTATCTTTTGCCCCTTAGGCTGGTAAAGACTAATTAGACTTTAATAAGTCTGTTCTACCTAGTCTAACAGTAGCTTAGACAGACTTCTACTTGCTGTATTTTAGCATTCTTTGTTGAACTCAGCAAACAAAAAGTTAGCATATGAAACAATAACAACTCTTTAGCCCAATGTGGATTTAGGCTTGCCATTGCTGTCTTTGACCTTATCCTCTTAACATCTTATTCTGTATGTTAATGCAGCCAATTGTAGCCGTTCCTTCATTTATTTGTGCTGATGCATTCAGTAAGTTTCTTCCTTTTTGTACGGGATTTGCTGCTGGATGCATGATTTGGATGGTTGTTGCAGAAGTGCTTCCTGATGCTTTCAAGGTTATTTCCCATTATAATTTTACACCAAAGATATTCTGATATTTTCTTCTCCTGCAGCTTTCTTGAAACTTAAAATTGTCTTTTCTTAACTATTGTATTGTAATTTTTTGGCTATTTGGCATGGATCAGCTCCCAAAGCTTTAGCTATTTGGTGAAGGCTCATGAATGATTTTTAATCTCTAAAATCCCTCCAAAGCAATGTTCAAGCCACCTTACTGTATTTTAATTTAATTATTAACAATGGAGGTAACTAGTATTAAACGATTGACCATTATCATACTGTGTTAAAAGTGTAGAACAAAAAAAGAGAAGAAAACCTTGGGAAATTTATATGAAAAAAATGGGTTGCGTGTATTGAAATTATGGAGTTTAGATAGAGGGAAGAGATTGAGAGAAAAGAGACTCCGGATAACAATGTATTACAATGAGATATCTGTTCTTAAAACCTAGAGCAATAACCCTTAACAGGGCAGGACTTGAGCCCTTGTTAGTTGTTACACATACTTTAGTTGAATTGCGTTTTCAGGTAGGTATATATATATATATATATATATATGTGTGTGTGTGTGTGTGTGTATGTATATATAAAATATTAATTTATTTTCCTTTTGGATTATAGGAAGCCTCAGCTTCACAGGTTGCATCAGCTGCTACTCTTTCTGTAGCATTTATGGAAGCTCTTAGCACCTTCTTTCAGAATTTCAGTCATGACTACAAGTGAGTTTGTATTAGATTTCCTTTTGGTTATCCATTATGTTACATTGTTTTAGTTTGTTGCTTGGATGAAATAGTATTAATCATCCATGCTCTATTGCTGAATTGTGAAATTTAGAGATATGCAGAAAATTTATCCTCGTGTTAAAGATTTCTTTTCCCTAAATTTTGATATCTTTGTTACAGCTCTGAAGATGCTTCTGGCTTTTTTGTTTCATTACTTTTTGGTCTTGGACCTTTACTTGGAGGAATTATTCTGGTGGTGTTTGCTCTTGCATTGCGACTTCAGCATGCTCTCCTCATGGGCACCGCATGTGGTATTGCCTTTGTTCTTGGTGCCTGGCGACCTGTGCAGCTTATTTTGTCTTCAAAATTGGGTTTTATTCCTGTTTTGTTACTCCTTGCAATGGGGGCAGCTTTCATCCATGTTTCATCATCTGGTGTATTGAAGGTGGCAGCATCCAAAAAAGCCTCCGTCAATGACTTGCCGACACTCACTGATTTCCCACTCAGTGTTCAAACCCTTCAATCTTTCATATCATGTGGTGCAGTTGCTTTTCATGCTTTAGCTGAAGGACTTGCATTGGGAGTCGCTGCACCAAAAGCATATGGACTCGGTCGCCACATGGTCCTTCCTGTCTCTCTACATGGGCTTCCTCGAGGTGCAGCTGTGGCCAGCTGCATATTTGGAGCTACTGATAGCTGGCATGGTTCTCTTGCAACAGCTGCCATAATTGGATTTATGGGTCCTATATCAGCAATAGGAGCTATTCTTACTGGTATTGACTACAGTGGTCTTGATCACATAATGGTTCTTGCTTGTGGTGGATTAATCCCTAGCTTTGGAAATGTAGTAAAGAGAGCTCTAAGTTTGGATAAGAGGAAGAGCACCTGTGGCCTCATTATGGGTATGGGGTTTGCTACTTTATGTCTAACATTCACTAGGTTGGTTTGCTTACACACCCCTTACTGCAATTCTGCACCAGAAGCTGTCAGATAAGTCTTGTGCTGTCTTAGCCACGTGCTCTATTGTTACTCTTTTTGTAACAGTTGTATACATTTCTGTAATTCGATTTCCCAAAAACATGGTTGCTCAAATTTGAAGAGATCCTTGGTAGAGAAACTTGAAAAGATCAATGTCAAATGGAAGTTCCCTAAGAGGAAGGCAGGTTTACAAGTGACCGAAGTTTTCACGTAGAACATATCCGTGGGTGTCATATTTTAGTGCTTACTTGTATATACAGTTTTATACATGATCTAAATTTGTTGAACAAATGTAAAACTATTGAGAAGTGAAACAGATTATTTTATTTTATTGTTTAATTTCAGCGCTTTATGTATGAATAGAATCGATGTTTTATAATCTTACAGGTTTGTAAGTTCTTCTTTTGTTATCGTTTAGGATGATTTACGACAAAGTTGCAAGATTTTTAAAACGTGATAAAAATCAAGATTTGTTTCTGCACTCGGCAAATTGAGGTCGAATAATTTGCATTTATTCATGATTTTTTACAATATCAAATGTTGTAAGAAGACTGTATTAGATTTCTGTAATTTTTTTTACAATAATCAAAGATTATAACGAAATAGCAATAGCAAGCATAAGACTTTTTAATTTAAGTAAATATCCTACACATTGAGAAATTAGTTGGGAACCGATTTGATGGCCCCGGGGTGGTGTCAAAAGTTACAATTGATGGCACTGTGTAATAAAATGCATTTAATAAAAAAATATACTTATTATTTTTTATATTTATCAAATATTTCTCCTCCTTTTTTCTTCACATTTTTTCTTTAAATTTAGATTTGTCTTTTCTTTATTTTTTTTAATTTCATATTTTTCCTTTTTTTTAATTTAAGATTTCTAATTTTAAAAATTTTTAAAATATATTGCTATTTTTTATTTTTTAATTGTTATTATTTTATATAAATTTCATATGTAAATTTTTAAAATATAAAAAATAATTAAGTATATATTTTTTATTAAATCAGTTTCCAACGTTTATAAATACAAATAAAAGGAAAATAATTTTTTTCAGATATTATTATTTCAAATTTAAAATGAATGTCCCTAGATGAAAAAATTATTTATTAAATACACACTGTGCAAAAAAGATGCATACAAGTGATGTTTCTAGTGGAAATAATATTTTCTTTTTGAATGACTTGTCTTCTTACATATTAAACATCTCTTAGGTTATTTAAATTTTTCTATATTTATTTTAATGTGTATATATGATGATTTTGGACAACCCTTTTTTAGTCTTAATCATGTTTGGATTAGGTGATATTTGTTGGTCATGTACAATTTGACAATAAGTTTTGTTAAATAGTTCTTGAAACAAACCTTATACACACTAAATATGAAACATGTATACCAAATATAACGTGTGTAATCATGGTGAACTTGCTTACATAAAACAACATGCTAGCATGCCATGAGTAGCTATTGAAGTTTATCACAGTCATACCACTGTTCATCTAGTCTAACAGTTAAATTTGTAATTGTTGTCCTTCCCTTGGGTTAATTCTCTCCTCCAAGGAAACGTGTATTGCACCAATCAAATTCTAATACATGTGACTATTTGCTTTTGTTTGTGTTTCTGTCAACTCTTATTCTTGCATCAACTTATTATCCTCGTTGGATGAATAATGTGTTACACTTTTGGTATATTGACATTATTATTACACTTATTGGAAGGTTCAATGCTTTTCTGAGAATAGAATTTATTGTTTCAACTAGGTTTGTTATCAAGTGTCCTCAACTGTATTCATTGTCCTATGCTAAAACCCATTTCTCCTTTGAAATGTCACCAAGTCATTCAAATGCATGTTTACTTTTAAGTTTAGTCAACACTTTATTGTAGCAATTGAACCTGGACTTCGTCATGCCATAAGCTATCACATGAAAACTATAAAAAATTGTCAAATAAACATCTTTAATACATATAGGAAAGTAAATAAATACTTGAATGTGAACATTATAAATACATTATTTATTCATGTTAACAATGAAAATTATAAAAACAATTAACAATGGAGTTATAAGATTGATTTGGTGATAAAGTGGAGAGATGAAAAAAGAAGAGATTGTGGGTTTGAATCCATCCATTAACAAAAACACTAATATATTAACAACTAACATTTGACCCATAAAAAAAACAATGAATTTTTTTTCTTTTTTATATTCTCGAAGTTACTCATTAAGTTTTGTACTATGTGTCAAATGCAAAATACATGCATTAAATTTTCACTGTCCATCCATTTTTTCCCCATGAATAGACACTTTTAATTGACTCATGCCTATTGGAGATCAAGTAAAGACTATCTTTAGGGTAGACATGTCATTTCAATTTTTTAAGGAAGAAATAGCATTTTTACAACTAGTTGCACTCTCAACGATGATAAAGGCTATTGGAAAAAAATGAGATGTTATCATTTTGGGCTTTGTGTCATAACTCCTAGGAAAGTCTCTTTATTTTCCATAAAGGAACACCCTATTAACTTGAACAATGAGTTTGCAATATTTAAACTCATTCACACATGGTTTAAAAGTACAAAATAGTTGATAAAATTACACATAACTATTGAAGCAATTGCACATAATCATTAACCACTAGGAGAAGAATGTTTCTACTAATGATGACATGACCAAGGTTAGCATAGTCCTATGTGATGATAGGAGCAACATTCATTGTGAACATATTTTTCCACAATTAATTGCAAATTTTCTAGTTTTGGGAGTTTTGAATGAAGGTCTCTCTACCCCTTCAACAACATTCATTGTGAGCATATTTTTCCACAATTAATGTTGGAGTTGATATTTCATGACTTTTAAATACATATTTGTCTTGACATTATGCATGTTTAAAATATGTTTGACATATTCCTTTGTTTCAAATATCATGCCCTTATGAAAAGTGTCAACTTTGGATGTCTTGTTGGTCCAACACATATATGTATCCAAGGTGGGTTAAATCAATTTGCAAATCTACATAATGCATGTGAGTTAGAAATTTTTCCCTCTAGTTAGTGATGCATCAGTTGGATCTACACTAAAACTTATGTGATTAATAGATAATATCACTAAAGTACTAGATGAACAAATAGAACAACAATTACACCAACAATATAGGGCATATATTTTAGGTCTAATTTGTGGTATGCTTATGCACAACAAATTATGTGACATAATTCACTTGATGTATTTGTTGTTGTTAATCGCAACATTGAGTCAATAGTGAGTTAATCGCAACATAATTTGTGGTATGCTTATAGGGCCTTATATCGTATGTCATTCATTCAATAGTGAGTTAATCACAACATTGAATATCCATTTACAATGAGGTACAATTTAAATATAAACTTTTTGGTTTATCCATCATCTTATTTTGCAAAGATTAACCTATCATTGATTACTTTTTACCTAGGTGAACGGGAAAAGGATTGAGATATATGGGAACACCCTCTGGTGATCTGCTTGGTTACAAATTAAGATTTAATGAAATGAATAAAAATTAGATTAAACATTCATATAATTTTTCATAGTACCATTTTATTCACAATTTATAAATAAGTAATATTAATTTATTATATTTCATATCTGTTACATGTCTTACCAGGGATTTGAGTTAATACAATTTGGTTTATGGCAACGAATTCTAAATTATGTATATAAAGTTAAAAAATTGCACAAAACCAACATGAGATGATATAATATTACCAATTGGATTGAAGAACATGCGCAATGGATTATCATTAAGAAGGACAAATGACAACATATTCTCTTTTGTCAACCTAAAGGATCTTTCCAACACATTACTTAATATTTGGAGTAATTTTTTTGTGAATTCAAGAACCAACAATATCCTCAATCTTATCTAGTACACTAGACATGTAATAACAGAAAACTACATGCACCCCATCTCGAAACACAAGAAGAAGATGGCTTGGAAAATAATATGTTTGGTGTGAACATGTAAACATCATAATCTGCATATGCTTACATGTAAATGAACATTCTTTCCTTTTTTATCTTTTTACCACCAAGCTGGTGAAAATTCCTTAGTTAACTCTGTTATGCATAATATGCAAAGTGTTTATTGTAAGAAACAAATGAACTAAACTTACAAGAAAATAAACATTAAAATCCTAAGAAACTCGCAAACATCTCATGTATGGTACTGATAAATACAAACATCATTAATATATCATTATTATCAACAAGTTTTTTTTTCATGTTATTAAATGTATTTTTCCACTATTTAATTATCATCATCTACTTAAGTTCAAAAAATAATTAACAAGTTAAAGTAATAATTAAATTTAAAATAATAACAATATATATGTTTTAGAGTTTTAAATTTTACAAATAAAAAATCCAAAATTAAAAAAATAAAGGAGAAAAATATGAAATAAAAAATAATAAAATCTTAAATTTATTTAAAAAAAAGAAAGGAAAGAGAAATTTGAAAAAAAAAGGAGAAAATGTTAAAAAAGGGAGAGATAATAATTAAAATGGTTGAACCCCCTTACTAGTGACTCTCTCAAGATTGATTTTGATGTTGTGATGAGTTCCTCACATAGGAATGTTGTTATTAGATGTATGGTTTGTGACTGTACAAGATGTTCGTTTTTTGTAGGGTTGGGTATACAGACTCAAGTCGTGCAGGTTTTGGACCCCTTTTTTTAAAGATTCATAACCATAGAAGAAATTTGAGTCTGATCCGCGAAACTCACAAACTTCGCAGACTAAATCCACTGAGTACCTCACGGGCGTGCCCCATAGCACGTTTAAAGGGGCTAAATTGTCATTTAGGCTATTAGCTTGTGTCAATGTTGTGACTCTTTTGTTGTAAATTGTGATATTTTACACTTTTAATATTAAAAATATTTAAAGTTTTAGATTATTATAAATAATGATATAATTTTTAGTATGATATATTATAATTTAGTTAGTTTAAAAAAAATAGAAATTTTTTATTTTTTTTTTAAAAAAAATGTGTATATGTGGTTCCGTGGATCGGTCCGTTAAGCTTGCAAACTTTGTCGACCGGATACGAACTCGTAAAAAAATCCATTTGTTTTAGCAAACCAAATTTATCTGACCCGTTTAAAATGCGGGCTTCGTGGGTTGAACTTAAACGAACTAAATAAATTTATATACCTACCCATAGTTTTTGGATTCTCCCATAAGATTGCTTATTGTGATGTGGACAAGGCAGAACTTTTAGTGATTCTCCAATCTTTGGAAGTGGCATATAACCATGGTTTCTGGAACATTACATTGAGATAGAATCTGTTCATTTGATCAACTTATTGGATGAGGTTTGTGCCATCGACCATGTGCATTTTCACATTTGGATCATATCTACAAGCGGAGTGGAAAAACCTAGAAGTGTTGTTTTGCATTTGCTCCTTGTGAGTTGAATTCAGTTGCCGATGAATTTGAGAAAATAAGCTTGTCCATGACTCAATAAATAAATATATATATATATATATATATATATATGGTAAGTTTGTCAACTTTATCAATTAATACTTTAAAAGTTAGATAAACAAAGAATTTGTGATTAATCACTAATTTAAAATATTTTTTTTACACTATCGGTCTATATATGTTAAACTCAATAAATAATTATTTAATAGATTTGTAAAAAGGTCGCAATCATAACTATAATTTTAAATCTTTCATAATTGTATAGATAAGTGATAACACAAAAAAAATGTTTATCGCGGTATAATTGGTTTTTACTCATTTGTGAAAGAATTTGATGTAGTAAAGCAGAAAATTATTTGTTCAATTTGTTTGGAAATTAATAATATCGAAGTAATGATAGAAGATTTTTCTTTTGTGGTTTTATCATTTCCATGAAAACTTGAAAAGAAACAAAATTGGTGTCTCGAAGGGAAGTTGGACAAGAAATAGTTTGATGTCACGGCATCGACGTTGAATGGGAATACAAAATGAATTGATTGAATTTGGGTTGCTTAGTGGGTTCCATTTGCAACTTAATAATAACAAGATAAAGTCGTCCTCATTTAGCTAATCTTTTTATAAAAAAATGAAATATTGTTTTAATTATAAATTTTAGTTAAATTTGGCTAACTGGAAAATATAAGTTATATTTATACATATGGATAATAAAAGTCATTGATTTTTATTAATGGATGTGTAATTTTTGTTCATTTGGGGTTTGAATTTAGACTCTAATTTTGTAAAGAGCTCATATCTGGCAAAGGGCTCAATATAGAAACTGAGGTCTACTCTTTTGAAATATTGATCATAGTAAATCATCCTTAAGATTTAAAGTCACCTTACATTATTCTAATATCAACATGTAACTTTTCTACCTTGATGTAAGAATAGAAATCAAGTTCATCTTCTCACCTATAAATATCCGACTATTAATCGTGTAAACTGCATTCTGGGAATTTGGACTAATCCAATCACATGCCAAGACAATTTACTTATCAATCCAGTTTGTCCAATTAATAAGATTCCGAAACCATCACCACCTAAACTTCGGATGAAGCAGTATTCCTTTTTAGAAGTCACTTCTGAAACAATTCCAGAAAAATATTGAAAGGTGCATCAAACCAAATATATTGATGATAAGAACAAGAATCATATAAAAAAAAAAAATACTACTCGTGTTGACAATATTTAATGAAGGAGATCAATGGTGTTAGCTAGCTTTGCTTTTGTTGTTAACTTTTAAAAACCTAGCTGGTTACATAGTTTTAAAAGTAGAAACACTTCATTAAAAAATTCTAAATTATAAATATCTAAATAAAAATCAATATTATAAAAATTTACATATTAGTTTAACTAAATTTAAAGTGGTATTCAATGATATTGACTCAAATAACCTAATAAAAAATATCAAATCTATGTTTGTGATATCTAAAATCTATTATTTCAGTTTTTTTTTTCATAAAAATTGATTTGCTAAATAATCAATATGTTTGGTAACAACCACAATTATTATAGCATCCATTTTAATGTCAAGAAGGATCTATTCCAATGTCAAGAAGAATCTTACCTTTTTCCATGTGCAATGTGTGGTCTGAATAAAGTTATTTCTAACTTTGCTTATGTTAAGAAGATTTGATCAACCTCACAACAAAACCTTGTATTTTTAATTTATAGTGTTAACATCTGCCGACATCTTTTTTTAGCAATTTTACATATTCATTTCCATTTTATAGCAATTTTAAAATACTATATATAACTATGTTAAGTGACTTTAGATAATAAAAAACAAAAGAGTTCCCTTCAAAAAACAAGAAAACAAAAAAAGAATTAATTCTTATAGGGGACCATAATAAAATGTTTTAAACCAGAAGGACTAAAGGAAAAAGTTTTGACAATTGTTGAGATCAAAAGAGTAATTAACCTTTATTTAAAATATTAAATTTATAATTCTTTACTTTTTAAAAAAACAAATATTTTAAATCACAATCATGATTACAAACTTCTTGTTACTTTAATATTAAAAAATTTTGTGATTATTATAATTACTAAATATTTGTATATTAACATGCAAATTTTATAATTATTTATACTTCTTATATTTATGAAGCTTGAAACTAGCTCTTCTTTTGTTTAAAATTGAAGTTTCATTCATTTAGGAGTTAATTTAAATACCATTTTCTACATCTTTCTTTAAAGAATTATGTATACAGGAGCAAATGCTAAAAAAGGAAGTGACTCATGTAAGTGCTTAAGCGAGCTATCTTGTAGTCTAGGCGAGCTAAAGTGAGTCATTTGGATACTTAAGCAAGTCTTGTAAAAATGAGAAAAATTGTCTTTATGAGCACTCAAGTGAGACTACTCCAAATTTTATTGGTTTATCTCTATAAGCACTCAAGTGAGAATGTATAACAATTGAGCACCCTTAACTATCTACACTATTTTTATTTAAATATGAGTTCAAAATTAGAAAGGAAATCCAATTTTTTTATTATGAGAGAGATGGAGAGTCGCACTAAATGCTTTGGAAACTTTGTATCCATTTAAAACCATACTCTTTCAAAGAATTCATGAGGAGTTAATTCTTTTTGTTGCCTATTATAGACTGGATCACCTAATTGTATAAAATGTTAATTTAAGTATGAATTGACAGATACTTTTAAATTGAGAAACAGTTAATTTAAGTATGAATTGAAAGATACTTTTAAATTGAAAAACAGTTACGACTAACTAAATATATGCAAGAGAAAGAATATATACTATTAGTCACTTGAGTCTTTATTTTGTGATGAATGTAATTTTTTCAATTTTATGAGTCAAGGAATTGATAGTAAAATAAAAAAAAAATTAGGCCTACTAATTGAAATTAATATATTAGATTTTTATTGCATGATCTTGATAAAGTTAAATACATTTTACTAGGCACACATACTGATTCGCAAATTAATTCTTAAACTTTTGCACTTTAAACTTATTATTTAATTTTTGCAACTTTTACAGCAAATTTGTAGTGTAGAAAATTCACCATAATTCATTTAATTATTGCTTCTTTTTTTTTGGAGAGAAATTGATCAATCAATATAAATTATTCTGTTGTAATGATTCAACAATTACAAACTTATTGCAATTTTGATAGTACAGAACATTCCAGACAAACTACACTGCATTTGTACGACGACATACAAATTCGTGTAACTATAGAGATTCCAAAAACCTTGACATTTCAACATCAATTGTGAATTTGTGATTACAAATCATTTTTTAAAAACCTTTAAAATTGACCTTTCAAACTTGAATTGAGGTATTTGACAATATTACATGTTTTAATTCTTTACTTTAGAACCAAAAATTTAAACTATAGTCATAATTACAGATTTGTGAAGCTCAGATATTACAAAAGAATATATAAAAATGTGACTATCATTACACAAACTCCAAACAATTCGCACAAACTCTAAACATTTTGACGCTATGGTCTCTCACACACTTACAACTAGGGACGGATTCGAAAATGTATTGAAGGGACAAATTTGTTTTTAAGTTTTGTTCGATAAAAAAGAAAAAAAAATGGAGGAAATAGGTAAGAATAAATAAATAAAATAGTAAAAATTAAATTTGTTTGATTAAAGATAGATAAATTAGAAGAGAGAAAGTTTGAATTAAAAAGTTGATTTGTAGATAAAAGAATAAAAAAAATGTTTTTGATAATTTTATATAATAATAAAATAATATTTATTATTTTATTTTAATAAATAATTATTATTAAAAAAAAACAGTGAAAGAATGCGGCGATTTAAATTAGTTGAAGAACGTCAGAAATAATCGTCGATCAGTATGAAAGATGGCATTAAAGACAGTGTTCATGCATTACGGATTTAAATTACATATAACGAACCCTTATCTTTTAAAAATAAATGGTTACTACGAGACATTTAGAGAATTAAAACAATAATTACTGCCCAAAATATGTGACATCATGAGCATCTGAACCCACCCATAGAAGAGATAAAAAGTTCCTACTGTTTGTGGCAATCCTTCAAACACAATTAAATATCGCTATCATCATATTCCTCAGTTTTATTTAGCAAATCTCCCAAACAAGGTTTATGATAACTTTACAAGGTTGGATGCCGGAGAAAACGACAACAAAAGTCTACTGATTGATTAGAGGAAAAAAATCTACATGGCCTAAATATTTTGATTGTAAAGAGGGAGGGGGTCCAACACATGGCCAGACTAGTTTGGCATGTTATTGTTTTTTCAGGTAGCAGGCTTCATACAATCAGCTATCAAATTTGAATCTACCCTTTTCATTTATTTGGTGCTGCCACACTCATATCATACGACCTTAGTACACACAAATTCATAAAACAATAATAAACCTTACCTTCTCCAACCCTCTCTTGGTCAAAGTAAAAGACAAACCGCTATGAAACAGGCCAAAGACATCACTTTGTTGGTGTCGTCGACTGATTATTCTGCAACTCCTCTTCCCTCTCTGACTCCACCTTCTTATCAATCAAAGCAACCTCATTCTCCTTCTGTTCCCCTGCACTCTGTGCCCCAGTCAACCTTGCCAACACCACAAAAGACATGCCCCCAAGAACATTGTTCACGCACCTCAGCACCAACACTGAGGACTTGAATGCCAATGGATTAAGAACTCTCTCCAACATGAACTCAATTCCATTCAGAGTCTGGTACCTCAGATTGCTGCTGATCCCCATGTGCGCTGCCCATGTCAGAGAATTCAAAATGGTAGGTGGAGGCTTGTTGGGGGTTTCAAAGTTGGGATCCATCTTCTTCCTCATCTTTATCAACCCATTTGAAAGTGTGGTTCCAACTAGCCCTGCACCAAAGCCAACCACAGCAAAAATGGTCCCTTTGTACACCAAGGTTCCAAACCTATCCAGGAGGGAATAGGCACCAGGCTCAAACATGTGACTCTTGGGGCATGAGGCAAAGAAGGCTGGTAGGCTGGATGCGGATGATGTCATGGTAGGTGCCAAAAGATACATGAGAGTGAAATTCAGAATTGCCCCAACCACCAAAGTTGAAAAGACAAAGTCCAGTTCATTCAACCCAAAATTAGGCCTTGAAGCCATGTCACCTAATACACAAGCACTCACACCTACCAACTCCTCCATCAAAACCTTGAAAGGGAATTGTGGATCAGCAGCAACCCTTGATCTCCAACCATTCAGAAAAAGACCCAAAATTCCAAAAGATGAATCTTTGGAATTTCCGCCCTCACCCCAGCTGTCACCTCCACCACCACCACCACCACCACCACCACCCCGTCCAACCCCATCTCCGCCGTCACCTCCGGCGAAGGAAAGTTTCAATCTTTGAGGCAAATGAGGTAAATTGGTGAGATACAGAGGACGGTTCTGAAGCTTAGGTGTTGATGATGGTATTGATGGGAAAGAAAATGCATGGTTTTGCCCTGAGAGTGGGGAGAAACGTAACATAGCCATGGCTGCCATTTGAACTGTGAAACAAGAAAAATCAAAGAGAGAAACTTAAAGATCAAATTAATGAATCTCACATCATTCATTCATGATCACAGCAACAGATCATTGTTGGTTCATAACCATAAAAAGAGACATATATATAAAAAGAATGAATATTTAAAACAAAGATCAGATTTTTCAAAGAGAGGACTGAGGATCATGGAAGCAGGGATTACCTGGATCTGGATGGTGGGTGGTGAGAGAATAAATTATGGCTGCTTGAGACACTGAGAATAACCGAAAACGAAGCTTAAACCTTCAGGGGAAAACCCCCTTTTGTATTTATATGATTAGTTTTAAGGAAATTAGAAGGGTCAGACATTAGGGTAATTTGTTGCTCAGTGGAGTGAATCAGGATTTGCGACATAGGGAATTCAGTTTTATAGTGTAGTTTTGGAAATAATTTTTAATGGACCAGCTATAGCCTACGACAATGAAGTGAATTCAAAGGGTAATAGAATACATATTTTTTTAAGGAAGAATTAACATATTTTTAATAGAATCAATATTTTTAAATTTAATTATTCATTTAGAATGTTTATTATTATGCATTTAATTCTTATAACTATACAAACTTTATTCTTTAGTGGTTACGTTTAGAAAAATTTTAAATGGTAATAGAATGCATATGCTTTTTTTAAGGAATAATTGACATATTTTTAATAGAATTTTTATTAATTTTAAAGTAAAGTTATTTATTAATTTCAAATTTTTATTAGAGTTTAATTGGCATACCGTTATAGTGAAAAAAATTTCAATGACATTAATTCAATCATAATTCGTAAATTTGTTAACTTAGTATTTTAAAAGTCACACAAATAAGTTATAATTTAATATTTTTACAATTTTATATCAATTAAACTCTTTTTATCAATAGAATGTCATTTAATTTCAAAGTTTAATTCATATTAAGTTTATATTGTTATAATAATTATTAAAAATATTCATTAAAAATTTATTATATCACTATTTACTATTTACTTTATAAATAAAATATTTTCAGAAGAGTGAAATATTTTTAGTAGAGATTGTTATGTATTAATTAAAGGAATCGACCAGAGAAAAAAAAGTTAGATTAAGTGGTTTTCTGAGGAAACGAAATCACCTCTAGCACGGTTTTTATTAGGTATGAAATTTTATGATTGATTTCCATTTCCGTTGTATCGGTTTTATATTTCTAAAAAAAATTAATATAACGACATTAATTAATAAATATAAAGTTTATAATTTTTTAATTAAATGTCAAAATTTTTTATTTTTTAAAGGTAAATATCAATCTTTTTTATACCTCAAAATTGTAATTTGAGAAGAAAGGGGTTTTAAAAATTAGGTATAATAAATTAAAGATAAAAGTTTGGAGTATGGTACTCATTAAAATAAGGATGGGACAAGAGTGGTACGGAAGGAATGAGGATGGATGGATATGTATATTTTCATCCGACTTAATAAATCAAATATTCTCTGTACTTGTACATATGTCCAATCAAACTGATGATTCTTGTCAACTTTGAGGTGAGTTCAAAATTACTCACGGATACAAATTTGTTTTTCATCTCTAATTACTAGTAAGAGGAAGATTACTTAAAAATACAACAAAGGAAGATAAAGGAGTTTCAGGTAACTATCCTCAAAGTTCACATGAAGGGGAAATAAGAAATAATGTGTTTGAATTTTACGAAATACTAACAAAACTATACATTAATAATTAATATTTGTATATAAAAAAAGTTATGAAAAATATATGGATATTGTTGAAACAAGTGTGTGTCTTTGTTGTAAAGATAAATTGTTGAAGCTCCGTAGACATAGAGTTGATTGTTTTAGTTTTATGGTTGTGCATATGCATATGGAAGTGAGCATGCTGAAAGAAGTACCAATTATTCAAGTTTTAAATGGAGAAATAATAAAAGATTCCACGTATTTTATTTTATTTTTGGCAAAACAAAGCGGTTCCACATATTTTATTAAAAGCATACTAGATAATTTTTATGTATTAATTCATATATAAATTAATTTTAACATTTTTTAATATTTTTTACTTTTTTTAGAAATATTTAGGAGAAGTTTATCCAAATAAACCTTTAGATGGTGGATATAATCAAGTGGCATGGTATGGTGTTTAATAGTTAGAAAGATTACAATTTTTTCTTATTTAAAGGTTATATAGTAGATGGTGAATGACCATGTTTGATTGTTCAAAGTTGGAAGTCATTCTTTTTAATATTATCAAGTGGTGAATGATCATTGTTTGATTGTTAAAAGTTGGAAGTCATTATTTTTAATACAAACTAAAGAATCATTTAAAATGGTAGCACAGATTGATAGATATGAATTCAATGTCTTCCTTCCTACTATGTGAGGGTGGTAATCACCAAGGGGAGATTAATAGGAAGGAAAAACAAGAAGCGAGCTAGGCTAGATCTTCTGAGAGATAGAGGGGCAAAAGCGACCTACTCTTGGATAGAACACCTTAAAAGAGTTGGCTCACTCTAGGAAATTGTTTTTGAAGATGAATCGTCCGACAACAATTTGTTAACAAGGTATGTTTGCTTGAATTTGTGTTAAACTTAATTTGGAAAAGTTATATATTGGATTTAAAGACACACATTATTGTAAAAAGCTTAATTAAATGGAACTCTTGGGTGGTGAACGAGGAATGTAGGTAGATAAAACAATGGCATTAGGGAGTGGTATAAGGGAGGACATAGGAACTTTCCCTTTTAATATTACAATTAATGTAAACCCTAATATGCAAGTAGGCTCCACTTATTAAGCAACCTTAATTATGCAAAGGTTTACTTAAAATTATTTCAAGAAGGGAGAAGATTGGGCTTCATTTTCGTGCTTTGACATAATTAAATTCTACAACCATGATCAATTGCACCAAAGTTGTGTAATGTTAAAAGAAACACAATGGCAAGAATGAAAAAGTTGAAGAACAAAGACAACAAAAGTTGTTGTCTTAAAGTGTGTGGATGATGATTGTCGAGATTGGAGTTAGAGTTTAGACTATGATATATGAAAAAGTCAAACATTTCATCATTATTAAAATCATTTTTTAATCAATAATCACCAATAAACCTTCAAAATGGTCACCGTACAATATTATATGTGTCTCATAGATTCTTGAAAAATATTTTTTAACACGTTAGTCTCTTTTTTTTAAATTATGTATATTAATACTTAAAACACTTTAAATAATATTGTTTAAAATATTTAAAAGGGTTATTTCCCAGGTTCTAAGTGTTTGTGTGAGGATAATAAAATGGTGGTTTACTATATTTATTACATTTGAATAATTAATTAAATAAATATTTACTCACAATATATACAACCTTTGTGGAAGATTTACTATGTTTATTACATTTGAATAATTGATTAAATAAACATTTAACCCACATATATACAAAATACAACTTTTGTCGAAAAGAGATAATCGATGATGACTTTTGTTTGATTGATTCAATGTTTTTCTTAACTCTGCAAATTTGATGCAACTTGCAAACAATTCACAGCCACAATAGTATAATTCATAAATCAATTTGTAATGATTAAATTTGTTGCCTGTTATCTTGTCCCGATATTAAGCAAACTCCGAAACAAGTATAATGAATTATCTAATGATAATTGATTATGGCGCATGAATAAACTAATTTGAAGCAAAACTTTGGTTAACAGAACTGGTTAACCAATTTAATCAATTATGAAATATAGGTGATTGATTAAATTGGCTTTCCTACAATTAACTTAATTAAAAAAAATCCATATATTATATATTTAATATCGAATCAAGTAAAAATATGAGGAAATCAATTAAATACACTAAATTAATTGATTATATTCTATATGTATTTGATTAAACTGCGTTCCATTTGAAGGAATTTCCAAATTTAAATTTTTCTCTCTCTCATCGTTCAAACTAAACAATTTTATTATATTATTTTCATTCAATTCTCACATATTTCTCTCAAATCAAATAATTTAATGTACCAGTGATGTACTATTGAATTAATCCTATGTAAAATTGACTTTGAATCAATGTATTATTTGTGAAGGTTTTTGGTATGTAGTGTTAGTATTTATGTTTGTCGTAATGATAGAAGATATATATTGTGTTTTCTATAAAAAAAAATTGATTGATAAAAAAAATCAAATAACTCAACATTCAATTTTATTTCTATTTTATTATTTGTATTTTTTATGATGAATAAAATATAGAATCTATTTGTTTAAATTTTAAAAAAAATATTATAAAAATGTGATTCTTAAATACAAACATAAAATTGCTTTTATAAGTAGAAGATGCTTACATAAGCACATAAAATATAAAACTGGTTACTTTATTAAAAATATTTTGCAGAAAATAAATGTAAGCAAACAAACCCATAATAATCTCATCTTAGAAAAAATATTGAATGAAAATGGAGTAAAAAGTATTTCATTAAGTTTTATTTTCACTTGATTTGATGTTAAATAATAAAATATATTTATTTCGTTTCACTTCATTTATTTTATTGATCTAAATACTTTATGCACAACTTCATTGGTTGGGCCTCCCTACGTACTATCAGAGTTAACAAAATTAAAAGACCAAAATGGGACAATTTCTCTCAGTACCTCTATATTTTCTTCCTATATAACATTTTACACCCTTCAGAATGGCTAACTCTGAGCAAAAATATACCTCGAAAATAGGGAGTAGAAGTTTTGGACATATAAGAAAACATTGCCCAAAAATTGTAATCCTGTTTATAATTCTAATTCTAAATTATTATTTTTAAATGCTCCAAATACAACCTTTTAACACTTTATTTTAACGTAAAACAAATTATTATTAATCTAAACTTCATGTAAACCCATTAAATATCTAAATTTTATCAAACAACAAATTGTGCTATAAAAAACGTGGAAAAGGATTTTATTTAGAGTTTAAAGGTTATATACTATTGAGGTAAAAAACAAAAGAATTATAAAGTTGATCGAGTGACAATATTCACATGTGAAAAGAAAGTAGCAAGTAGAGTTTAAATCCCTTCACTAACAAAAACTAGCATGTTAAAGACTAACATTTGTCTATGTAAAAAAAAAACATTATTTAATCACATTTCATTTATGGTTTAAATGGTTTTTAAAGAATTTTTTTATAAAGTTTTTAAATTTTGATCGGGTTTAAAGCTAACGCACAACCTTTTTTCCCTTTGACATGCAAATACTAAAGTCATGGAAGGCATTTATTCATCAATTATCAAGTGACTTAAAAAGTAGAGAGTCTATATTTGGACATTTTTTTACTGCCTATATTTGATATCATACCAATTCAAGCTTTGGTGATGAGTTGAGATGATATGGCAAATCCCTCATTCATCACTCTCAGAAAAAGTACAAAGATTTGAGTGTCTACAATTCAAGCTTTGATACTGTGTCCTATATTATAGCGTGAAACTGCATAGATAATAGTAATTTTAGTTAATGTAATTTTAAACCTTCTCTTTAAACGTTATTTTCTGTCTTTGTTCTGTATTTAAATTTGTGTTGTTCATGATTTGGTGAAAACGATGCAACGGCCCAAGAAAATGAAGACAAGAAGGTTGCATGCAGGTTTAGGCAATAAGCATTACCTACCTCCCATTAGCTGTGGGGCCAACTTTAAATACGCTCCGCTGACCATTTGATTAGAGCTCCAGAAGTTATGTCAAACATCTCAACTTGGCAGATATTAATGGTTCAGCTTCAAAGGATATGCAAAATACACATTTCTTAGTAGGCCAATGCAGTATCCATTCTCAGGCTCTGTTGTGATCTGAGCCTGTGACTTCTGCTTAATGTTACTAAAGTTGTAACAAAACAATAAAATGGTAAAAAAAAGAAATATCCCCATCTATCTCCATTCAAATGGATGGCAAAAATCAAACAATTTGCATAAGATTCATATGTACCATTCTATATAAACAAATACCACATTTGTTCTTTAATGGTACATGGTAAGAAGTTTATCTGACATGCATCATTCCAACTACAGTGCACGGTCCTCCGAAGAGAATACAAACGCCTGTGACAAACAACGGAAAAGAATCCAGCCTATGCTAACTTATAATAAATATTAAAATACCATGAGACTTTGACATTGTCACATGCCAATAACACTGCATTGTCTTAGACCTAAAAACTTCAGCACCACCAACCATCACATGTATATGTTCCACACTTCTCAAAAGTAACTGACGCAAGAATAAATCCAATGAATGTATTAAGTTTGCAAGGGAAAAAAGGGTTGGTTTGAACAAACCTATTCTCAATACCCCAACTATATAATTTTTCTCTTTTAAAAGTTCTTCATTCCAGCTTTGTCTCCTTCTGTTCAAGAAGAAAAAGGTAGGGACAAAGGGGAAGGAAAAACCACCAGAGTGCTAACCAGCAAGAATTGTTAGCCTATTCTTTTATAGCTTGCATTGAATGAGACATGTACTGGAATATATTCCCAGCAATCAATAGCTTTAGGACCACAATATTCATCATCAACCTAGGACAACTTTCAGCGACCTGTCTTTGCACGTTTCATTCCACTAGAGTTGAATGGGGACACACTACCACTTGGTCCGGGACTCTCCTCTCTGAAATTTGAATTCAGCATGGCAAGTTCACGCAATTGCTGCCTCTTGATATAGTCCTGTGACTCATCCTGCATATCACACATTGACAACCAAAACAATGTGAAAATACTGAGATGAATCAGAAATTTGGTTAGCTTATGGAAAATTTGCTTGTTCTTGGCTTTCATGGATAAGTAAAATGGGAGTAGAGAAAATCATTGATCTACAAACTCAAAACTAGTTGATTAATTTGTACCGTAGTGAGAAGCCCTTTAGAGTTTAGATTAATTTCAACAGAATACTTTTCGGTAGAAGGAAAGGCATAATGTAAATAATCAAATTTCCCAACAGAATCCTAGTAAGTCAACCAACTTAGATTTGGCTCGTGCAAAGTGCAATGGTAGATGTTCATTGGCAAAGAAAGAGAATGCAAGCTATGCAAAAACGGATTTCACTTATTTTCTTAGCCGGAATGTGCTCTCAATCTCTTTCTGACACAGGGCTGAGCGCTCTAGAAGTGAAATAATTACCGGTTGATGAACCTGCCTTTTTGGTTGGCATGGGGTGAAAGACCTAGCAGCGGAAAGGCCGCTATTCCTGCTGACTAGCTTACGCTTCTAAAACTAAAATGCAGGTAGAATGGAAAATGTCATATGTATATGTTAGGAAGTCCTACATTTCCTGCCTCAATTCTTGGGGTGCAACTTATATATTTATTGGACCACTTCACTTAATGTCAATTGGTTTTAAGATGAAAGAAAACAAGATATTGGATATCCAATACTAATACCAATATGCGCAAAAACAACACCTGGATATTTGTTTTTTTAAAATAACACGTCTATCTTCCAACATCCACCAATGCTTCTTTTCTCCTTTCTTACAGGCTACTACTGTTTTGCACAACTTTATTGTGTGACGTGTATATCGGAAAAGAATAAATTTAAACAGACAGTGGAAAGATATGCAACTACTTTTTTGTTGTTAAGATCACTAAGCATCCCTTTGCAAATTGTGATCATCTACAAATATGGCTATGCATGAATGAGAATTGAGAAGTGATCAATGTCTTTTACAAATACAATACGGCTATGTAAACTATTTTTTAAAAATATAAATTCTAGTTAATGTATATAGGCCTAAACATATCTTGAATTCTTATCAATTTTCCATATCCCTGCATCCATATTGTATTGTAGCTGTGTTGTATTGCTACTAAGTATGTTGATTTAATTGATCAATTGTTATCTACTCTTCTAGTTTGCTAACATCTGGCATCTGAACTTCTTTTCATCCCTTCAAACAAGTAAATGGTGGCATATGCAAATAAATTAACTATCCAAATAAAAAGTTAAGAACAAAACAGATAAGATGCATCTTTATATTCAATTGCCTCTTTATGTTCCCTGTTCAGTTGATACTTGATAGTACACCCTGCATAACAGAGAAAATATATAAGGTGAATGAGCATACCACAGGCTTGAGCAGTTCTTCAATAATTTCCTGAGCCTGCCGGAGCCTTATGTCAACAACATTGGCAGGTAAATCAGCCTCAATCAAAATGTGCAGTGGTTCATTGAGATGCTCATAGCCTGGTCTTCCTCGTAATTTTTCTTCCTTCAAATAGAAATATCAATAATAATCTCAGTTGACACAAGTATGATTGAGTATAAAAATCATTCAAGAATGCACCATAAATTTTAGGTAAGGGAAAATAAAACCTAGAAATTATGTTTGTCTTCATTACCTTGTCTGGATCCTTTATCGATCCTTTTCCTCTAATATACACACGACAACCAGTAGTAGCTTCTACCCGTTTCAAAGAATTGCCTCTTGGTCCCAGAAGTCTTCCAACAAAATTGAACTGATGCAATAAGGAGCAACATAGATTTATTACTTAATAGTTGATAGATCTTTCAATTCCAGAACAGAAGAAAAACAGCTGTCAGGTTAAGTTATCAAATATGACTTCATATTACAGATATTTTGATAAAATCTTACATTGGGATATGTATCTACCGGAATGTCCAAGCGCAAGATTCTCTTAACAGTAAACGAACTAGGACTTGCAGGTGCACTTTGCCAATCCATTGTCATTCCAGGAGGTCCACATAATCTCTGCTTTTTTCAGAGAAAGTACTGTTAATACATAAAAGTTATATCATGAATTAATATGCAACTAGCATTTTCAATCACAGGAATCAGGAAATTCTGTAAGTATGAAACAAATGAGAGAGGCAAACAGATCAATAATCAGAAAGGCACTGGAAGAGACAACTGTCAAACTTTTCTGCAAGTCAGATAATCTACTACTTCACTTTTCAAGGATGACAACACTAGTATATCACCAATCAGATTTTATGTTGCCTATCATGGCATATGTTAAGATGGGCATGGTAGAAATGAGAATGTAAAGATGGATGTGTGATACACAAGAAAGGACAAGATATAAAATGATTGTATATGAAGTGATATTGGTGTAGCAAAAATTGGGGAGAGGATTATAGAAAATAGATTAAGGTAATTTGGACATGTGTAAAGAAGGCCAGTGGAAGCACCAGTTAGTAGGGTAGAGTTCAAGGATTTTAGCTAGGTGAAAAGGGGGAAAAGGAGACTAAGAAGACATTGAAAGAAATTGTTAAGAGCAGTCTCATGATAAATTATCCTTGAGAATTTAGTTTTTAACCAAACCCAATGGTGTGATGGGATGAGATTCATATAAGTGACCTCACGCTGATAAAAAAAATGTAAGTGACCTCACATAGTGGGGACAAGGTTTTTGTTGCTGTTGCTGTACCATGGCCTCCATTATTTACACAAGGAACACTTTGTTTGACTTAATGAAATTGTTACAGTACAAAATTATTGGTTGAAGAGAAGACTCAATCACAGAAAAGTGTTCAACAAGAATAGTTCTAATTTGATTTTTCGGTTATTTTCAAAACAATTTTTATCCAATTTAAAAAATAATAAAATTTTGTTTCTGTTTCTGTTTCTATTCAAGCTCATCTCTTGACATCACTTGTCACCCACCCGCCACCACATCTGACAATTAATCACTGACCGTCAACTCCAACCATCAGTCACCGACTTCCACCTCCAACTGCCGCCTTTGACCACCGATCATTTATTGCCACCTCTAATCTCCTGGTTGCCACTTTCTATAGTTAATCACCAATCGCCACCTCCGAACGTTAGTCATCGACCACCAATCTTTGGTCCCCAAGGAAGAAGATTCTAAAGGAGTTAAGATTTGATAATAATGTTTTAAATTTGAAAAACAAAACAATATTGTTTTTATAAGTTGAAAACTAGAAACCAAAACTAGTTTTTGTTTTATAATTTTGAAAACTGCAAACCCAACAAGGCCTTAAGCTTATGTAACAAGCATCCTTTCACTTGTATATATTGCTTCCAACATCATGTAAAAACTTTGATTCTAGTTTTTAGGCAAGTATATGCCTTGTCTAGTGTGTTAGCATGGACAACTTATTCCGAAAAATAGAGACATCCACAATGAGAATAATAAGGCTTGATTGTTATTGATGCTAAATACAAGGAATAGATAATGATTTTTTTAAAAACAACCAGGTGTTAGGAATTAACTAGAGTAGCATTTGTAATTATAAGCATTTATAACAACTATTACATAGTAGTTGAATGTGCATCAACACATACAAATTATATAATCAAATAATATAATGAAAAATTATGGATATTAAGTTCACAGCAACAATTAATAATCTAAAAGAAGTAACCTCTTGCTGAAGACTATTCCATCCACCCATCCCTGTCCCGCTGACATTGGAGATAAGATTTGAAGAAGCCATAGGACTGGGGCTTCTATGCCGCAGCCTATCGAAGTCACCAAAACCTTGATTGGACAACATTCCAGAAACTCTTAATATTTCTACACATAAAGAAACATTGAAATTAGAAACCAAAGCATACTGTAAAAAAATCATAAGAAATTAACAGAGAAGGATACTTTTAAAGAGAAATTTGGACACATTGAATGATGAATTATCTCAAAATATATCATTCATATGTGGACATTATTTGATAATAAGCTATCAACTATATTAGACAAATGTCTTTCTCAGATAAACTTCTCCATAAGTACTTATTTATAGCAGGAAAAAAATAATTATGTGAAATGAATCGATCTTCTCTCATAAGCTAACATCAACTTATGCTCTTAACTTTTATAGATGTTCTCTTATCTAACTTCTCCAAAAGCTCAAGTGCATTAGTTGATTTTAGCATATCAGAGAAAATCAATTTATTTTATCTTTTATTTTTTTTCTCCTATAAATGATTAAGGAGACATTTATCCAAACAAGACTAAAGTCTTATAAAATATCACTATCAGACACTGCAGCAGTTAGAAGACCTTGTTTTTTCACAATCTTACAGGAGACTGTTTACTCGATCATTGATAAATGGAAGCAAAAAGATAAGCCTTCTTAAATATCTGTGAAAGAAGGTCTATCGAAGTCAACAGTCCCAACTCCCAATGCTAATGGCACCAGCATTCTACATGTTAATTACAAACCAAGCTCTTCTCCGAACATGAAAGCCATGGCAAACATTTCAAATCAGGCATTTTCAATTCCTTACATTGAGAACACCTTCAAGAGTACATGCTTTACAAGGATAGGATTTTCCTTAAGTCCTCAAAATAAGAAAATGCAAAATCTGTTCCAATTCAAACTAATCGCACAAATAGATACCATTCAGGACTATGAAAATAACAGAAACACCATTCTCACTATCAAATGTATCACTAGTTGCATAAGGTTAACACTATGAACTATGAAGGTACATTTCATCCAACAATGAGACAGAATCAAACAGGGGGACAAATATCAACAACTTTTAATTCAATTAGCATTTCCCCTTGTAAAGAAAAACATCAGCATCAAGTGAAGTGAATAGGGAATGGTGGCACCCCAATGATGATAGATGGCAGTAGGAAGAATCAATGCACGATCAACACTAGAGTTGGTATCCATTGTCCAAGACTATTGACACAGATAAAAGCTGTGACACGATCTGACACATCACACATCAAGCATGCTTCATTAAACATCAAGAATGCAAAAACAAGAAGGGATAGATCCACAAACAGGAATAGACCTTGATTTAGGAGGCGGCTGCATATGGGAAGCACTTGCATGAAGGGTCCAAGCTTCTGATGTTCTGCCAGCAGCTCTGATAGGTACTGACTGCAAAAACAACAACCAACCTTTTCTTTTTTGAATCAAAAGAACACAAATTCATCCAAGGAAAATCAAACAGACAAGGCAGAATCCAAAGGTTGTTTCACCAAGTGTAAAAAGGTTGTATCTTTTTTAAGTTTTGATCTCAAAAACATAACAAGAGAGAAAAACCACCCACTTGTCCACGTCTGGATTGCTCCTAATCTGAGGAGAAGCAGCTCTAGCAGGAGAAAAGTTGGGATTATACAAGCCTGACATGGCTCATTTTTTTTCCAAGTTTTCCTTAAGGATTGGAAGAAAAAACCAGCAGCCTCCAAAAAAAAGTTGAAAAAGAAGGTTTAGTTGGTGTAGTTCTTGCAGAAGAAAAAGGGGATACAGAGCACCATCATTTAAGGGTGGTCTGTAAGAAGGAGAAAAACGAAAAAGGGTGAACAGTTCTCTCTGAATTTTACACAAAAAGGAAGCAACAAATAATTATTTATTTATTTCCTTTTTCCGTTTATTTTTCTCTCTATATATCAGTCTTAAATCTTAATATTTCTCCTTTTTTGCCCTTTTCTCTATAATAATATATTTTCCTTGTCCACAGGCTGCCTTGTAAAAATACGCAAATATAAAAATAAAAAAGTGGTAGACAGTGTACTGAAATGGAAGGGTATCTTTATAAGGAAACAGCAGTATCCACATAAAGTAAAAAGCCTATACAGTAAAAGGATACTAGATTTTGTCTGTGGCAGTTAAAAAATTTCACAATGCCCGAGGAAGCAAAGTGAAGTGTTTTTTCTTCTTCTTTTTTTTTATAGAAGACAACCTTAATCTCATTTTTTTATATTTAAATACAATATCAAATATCTATAATAATTCATACATTATATTAACTTAACTGATTTAAATTTTCTTGATTGATGATTATTAATTAAACTAAAAAATGTCGATAATAGTGAAGTGAAGTGGTTAAGGTAAGGTAGGTTTAATATTTGAGTACTACAACTAAAATGTGAATGGTACAGGGTACAGCAAAACATCAACAATAAAAACAGGTGGAGACGCGTGTTGGGCATGCAGAGAATCATAGGTTGTAAATTGTAATCTAATCAATCTTATGTTTGTGTATGCAAATACTACTTAACTGTACGTTTATTATTTCCAATTTCCAAAAGGGTGAATAGAGTAGGGAACAACTAACAAGAGAGAATGTGAATGAATCAATGGCCAACGATAATGATGTTTGCCAACGCGGTCTTAGCTGGACCGTAACACTGTACACTCTCACAAATCTACCCTCACCATATCATATAACATAATATTACATATAACTGCGTCGTTTTGAAGCCTTATTTTTCCACATATTAGCCACATTTGAATAACGTTACAAAAATCTTATTCTTCAGTTGAATAATTCTATGCTATCATTGAATTGCGGTCCGATTCTGTTCCCTCTCAAATTTGATTCAGCACCCTTCTTATTTTGTCAGCTGGAATTATGTGATTATTGGTTAATGTCATGATCATCCACAAATATATATACATATAACAAAGGTTGCTAATAATTTCTCATAAGACAGCAACGGTTTCACTAATTTTGACTTTGCATTGCATAATGCATTTACTCCTACCTACAACCCTATGTGGTGTTGTTAGACCCACTTTTGCTTTGCCCCATACTATTCCGTGACCCTTCAGGAATGAGGAATACATTGTCTCTGTTCACTATAAACCGCTCCCTTTTTATTATATAGTATCAATTTTTTCATTGTCTTTAATATATACAGAACATTTTGTTATTTTTATTTTGCTTGGCAAGCCTGTAAATATATGTATTTTCAAGAGCAGTCTAAATATCTCTTTTACCCTTTCTTCCTTAAATTTTTTAGGTGTAGGAAAGTTTTTCAACAAACTTTTGACTCCCTTCTACGATGAGCTTCATGTCATAATTCATAATAAATTATTATGCAGTATGAATGCTCCCTACCACTTTTGTTTGAGTATATCCTCCCAAATCGATACCAATTACCGATCCTATTTACCTACCTTTTTTTCATTCTCTTGATAATTTTGCATTTATTTCTCTAGATGTCGTATGTGATAAGAATATAAAACCAGCATTAATAAAATAAATTAAAAGGCATAAAGTTATCTAGGGACCTATAAATTTGACGCGTAACTAATTGAAGGACTTTAAAACCATTCAATTTCTATGTCTTTCCCACCATGCCCACTAATGAATATTTTCTTATAAACTAATACAGTTACTAATAACCTAATTGAGATCAACAGGAAGCAAAAGTGAGACAAGGCTACTAAATTAATTTGTTTATGTTAAAGATAAAACAAAAGATGGTAGGGGCAGAGTAGGGAAAAGGGGTGGTCTTATAAACGATAGAACTGTCCACAACCACAACAACAAGACAATATAAGGTGGGCCTTTATTTTAACTGAATGCTTCACTGCCTCTGACTCAATTGGCCGTAGGAGAAGAATCCTAAGATGTTTTATGCAATAAAATAGAAAAATACAGCGTTTTCTTTTGCCTTTTGTCATTGGCTTTGATTCCTTCCTCCTACAGATCATGTGTATATTTTCAGTCTTTTCAATAAGGAAGAAATTTAAATAAACAAAAATAATGAGAATGTTATTTTCACCTTCTTTTGTTAACAAGTGTCCCCAATTCATTCAATCACATACTAATCTCCTTTGTGGCCTGTAATTACATTAATTTAAGAAAATTTTACATGCTATAACACAAATACATTGTTTTCTTTATATATGAGTTCAACCAATATTATGGGTTAAAATAATATTTTCTTAAGACATGCAAAATCTCTTCAAAGAAAGAAGGATGGCAAAATGGAGGGAATTTTTTTATTGTTTTTTTATTTGAAGGAATTTTGTTGTTATTTTGGAGATAGTACATTGGTCGCAATTCCACCGAGCAAAATGTCACAGTTGTATGTATGTATTATTTGGTATAGGATTCTCTTAAGAGTCGTTGAAACCATAGTACTTCCTAACTTTTTTTCTTTCTTTTAGAAAATATATTTTCTTTTAAAAAAAATTATAATTATTTTTGTAGTATATTTATTTTATTGTTTTTTATGCTCTCAAAAATTTTTTCTTTTATTTTAACAAATATAAATTTTTTTACAAAAAAATTGTAATTTTTTTAAATATATTTATTTTATTTTTTCTTTTTATTCTTTCAACCTTCTTAGCCAAGGTTCGTCAACTGGATGTATTAAAGAATAAATTATTATTAATTCTATAATTATATATGAAATTTTATACTATTATTAGAGGGGATGTATTGTTTATTAACTTATTTGTTTGGCTAATTAATCACAAACTTGATGAAATGAAAAGTAATATATTGTCCAAGTAAATGAAAAAGAGTTTAATTAGTAGACTATGTTAGTATAAAAGATTTTTAAAATATTAATTAGTAAAATCAATAAATTTATCATAAATAAAATATTGTGATTTAATATTAGTATAAAAATTTTTATACTACCTATATATAGCAATTAAATTTAATGAAAAAAGATGGAGTTGATATTGTAGGGATTAAAAATATAGAATACAAAGAGAGTGAGAAAGTATGATCCCAACTAACAATAGACTTTGTTTCCAAAATAATAGGATGACTAAAGAAAAAGTGTATAAGCAAAGTTTGCCTTCACTCGAGTCTGAAAAGATTCGGACAGGTCATGGCTTCCAAATTGAAAGTGATTGTGGTCAGCAGTACCATCAGAGTAGTACTGGAGCAAATTAACTTTTCAGTAACTAATGTAATTATTTACATATTTGGAGATATTCTTTTCAGGGACATTTGAGCTCTTGATAAATATGAATATTAGGCAGTGACATTTTATTATCGCTGAAATAAGGCTATTATTTTTTGTAGCGATTCAATGCTCTAAGAAAAAATTATATTTATTTTAACAATAAAATTTGTAATTGTCATTACAGCTTATTTTTCTATTGTAAAGAGTTGATTGTACAGAAAATAAATAAATTAAATTAAATTAGAGTGTAAAAAGATAATGATTCTACTTAATAAAATACTTTTTTTTTTTAATTTTCTTATTTGAAACGCACAATGCCTAACATCTTTTTTACTATAGCAATATCTATCATTTTTTATTTTGGTGAATATAGCCACATCTCCTCACATGAAATAAATACATGTAAGGAGATTTATAAATCTGGAAATGTTAGACGGTGTTTGGTTTGTTTATAATTTCATTTTTAGTTATTTTGTATTTATTAATAATTTAAAACTGGTTTTTACTTTATTTTTGTATAAAACTTATTTTGTGAATTAATCAGAAATTATTATAGACTATCATTCTTGATGGAAGCAATTAAGGGAATGTTTTGGAAAAATAAAATATTAATATTTCAGTTTGTTTTTATAAAAGAAATATATGTCTAATTTCAGCTATAAAAATGAATAATTTAAATTTGTTGAAAAAATTGAAGAAAGAATTCTAATATGAAAACTATATTTCATAATTATTTCTTAACAATTTTTTATTTTCAACTATTTTTATACTTTTTATTACGTAAAATTCATCAAAATGGAACATTTGTTCTTGAAATTATTTCTAAGCCAAATTATCTACACAAAAAAACTATTCTAATTAAGATAATTATTACAATAATCAATTATACACCTAATTAATTATTAAAATAACCTAATGTTCGCCATTATTTCAAGACATGTCATCAAAAGTTATGTTATTTCAATGGGATTAATCACTAACCATCAATTCAAAGATTCACTTCAAGTACACAGATGAAGAATCTTATGATTTCAACATATCAATCCTCATAAGATTCCATGAAGAGTGGTGATAAAATGTTACGCTTGATACAGGCTAGGTAGATGGGTAGGCCAATGGTGGTAGGAATGTGAAGAGAAAGGTAATTGGGAAGGAGGGGTCACTAGAGCAAGAGGGATTGAAGGGTAAGCATGGGCCCCTGTAAGTTTGGGGAAATCCTTTAAGTTTTCTTTGTTATTGTCTTCTTTTTTTAGGATATGATAATTCCATGGAGGTTGAGGGGGAGGAGAATTTCTTAGACAATGGTGGTATATTGACAATTAGGAAACACATTTGTTTAACCCATGCCTGTGGTCCATATTTCATATAAGGAATTTGCGAGGTGGTGTGCACCTTGGAAGAGGGTGTTGGTTGTTCATGTATTGGGAAGAAGAGTGGGCTAACTCATTAAATCAAAACTTCAATGAAGTTGGGCAAAGATAGGGTCCATTAAGAGTAGACATGCCAATGATTTTTTTCTCATGCAGTTTATGGTGGAGGAAGATTATAATCATGATTTATTTTACGATCCTTTGATGGTTATTGATCACTACATTATTATCCAAATATGGCATCCTTATTTTTTGAAGAATGCAAAAAAGACTACAAAAGAAGTTGTCTGGGTTCATATCCTCTGTCTGTCAATATAGCTTTATCATGATGCCTTCCTGAGAAGGGTGAGGTTGCTTCTAGGTAAGGTGCTTAAAATTGGCAGACTAACATCTATTCATTTGAAGGGAAGATTTGCCCGGTTATGTGTTGAAATTAATGTTCAACAATAATTGGTTCCTAAGATTGAAGCAAGGGGTGACATATTGTGTGGAGTATGATGGACTGCATCTTATTTGCTTTGAATATGGGAGGTATGGTCATAAAGCTACTTAGTGTCCCATGAAAATTCCAGAGTTACAAAAGTAGGGTCGTGTGTAAGGAAATGGCACCACACCAGTGGCACCATTGACCATCGCTATTTCCAGCGGCCAAGGAAACGTCATGGCAAATGTAACAGAAAAACTATGAGACGCAAGAATATTAAGGATTCTCAGTCAATTATTGTAGGTGTTGAAACACATAACGGGAACCATTACAATTTGTTGAGGGGATTTGGAAGGGGCCTACATGGGAAATTCAAGTGAAATGCATGATACCTCTACTGAGGTGGCTTGCCCAAAAAACAGGGTACAGGTAGTAAGAGTTTGTAATCCAAATGCAAGAAAAACATAAGCAAAAAAAAATGGGTGGGTCAAACTAAGCCTAAAAGGAAGCCCCGAAAGTAAAGAAAGGGGTGTGCCAGTAGAAGTGTCAGGCCTACTAAGTCTATTGCCTAAGGGGAGGGCTCACATGAGCTTGTCACACCTAATCCTCACCCTCACGCTAAACGCATCATCGCATCTCCTTCTTCATGTGACCCAAATGCTGGCATAACTAAAGCAGAGTTTTTCATTTAGAACCTATCACAATTTCATTTCAGACTTACTCTCGAGAAAAAAACGAAAATATGTTTCTTTTTTTACTTTTCCGGTTGTGTACTACCAGAGAAGTAAAAAAATTTAAAAATTATTTATTCGCATATAAATTTTTTTTCAAAACAAAGTAGTAATAGAATACTAAAATTGAAGTAATTAATTTCAGTGTAATTAAAGTAATTAGACTCAAGGTAATTAGATTAATTGACATCAATATAATTAATTAGAGTGATTAGACTTCAAGTATTACTCTCAAAGTAATTAAAGTAATTAACGTCATGTAATTAGCCTAAAAGTAAATAGAGTAATGAAGGATGATAATCAATATAATTGGAGTAATTAATGTTATCTAATTAGACTCGAAGTAATTAGAGTAATTTGCAAATTTTTTTACTTCTCCACAGTGTACTCTCGGAGAAGCAAAAAGATTTAAGACAAGGTTTCGTAGTAAATTTTTATATTTTATTTTTTTATATTTTATCATATAAAAATTTTAAAAATTATATTATTAAAATGTAATATAAATATTATATATAAATTTTCCAATTAAAATAATAAAATATAAAATTTATAAATATAAAAGTTTATCAGGAGAAGGTTTTCAGTAATAAAATTTTGTATTTTATTTATTTTATATTTTAAAATACAAAATTTTAATAAATTTAAAATAAATTGTTATAAATACATTATATTATTAAAATATAAAATTTTATAAAGATACTATAAATAGTTAAATAAATTTTCTAATTATTTTTTCCTTGTTCAAAAAGCTTAATTTGTAGAATTAGTTATTTTATTTTAAAATGTGAGTGAATGAAGTTAATTTATTATGATATGTGTTTAGAGAGATAAAGTTAATTCATTATGGTAGGTGTTAGAGAAATAATTAGATTAAAGGGTATTTTTTATTTTTTCAAAAATTATTTAGGTGGGTAGGTGTTAAGTGAAAAAAGGGTAGGTATGAAATGAAAATACATGGTTGAAGGATGTGATTTTTTAGTTGGTCTAAAAGTTTTCTTTTACAATAATGTGTAAATAGATCAATTGTAAATAAAACTTTCTAAATAAATCATAAACATTTGGATTTAAATAAAGAATTTAAGAAAAAAATAGCTAGAAAATATTTTATATTGATTTAGTTGAGATAATAGTTTATATTATAAATACTTGTTTTATATTTTTTTATAAAGTGCAAATATCAAATGTTTTCTTGAAAATAACCACATACATCTTTCTCTTTTTTTACAAGTATGAGTATATGTAGAGTTGGCAAAACAAGACGTCTCGTTCCACCTACTCTAATGGTCAGGACATGAAAATGAGTTGAATGAAGTTGACCTAATTTCATATGGGTCCTCGAGTATTTCTTTTGGGTTGCATATAAAATAACCTAATTGAATGTAGACCTAATTTTCCCTATTTAGCTCTAGCCCATGGGGTTAGGTAAAAAATGGTTGACAAGGTCAAATGAGTCACATATATAAATGATCCACAGATGAGTCGATATTTTGAAAAAAAAATATTATTAATGACTTAGAAATTAAATTATTAATTATTAATTATTCAGTTCTTCAAGGTTGAGACCATTGATAAGTTGTTTTGTATGCCAAAATTATTTTTTATGTAATAATACATTACTTAATCTATCTTTGTTGTGCAACTAAAAAATCTTTATTTTCCCTAAAAGGGTTTACTAAATAACCTTCATAATTGTCATTAGTAACTATCCATATGACTTGAATAAGAAAATTGTTACTATATCCACACACGAATGAGAGTTGTATTGGAAAATGACTTTCCTACAATGATGTTGTTATGTACCTAGATGTATGGCAGAGATGTTGAAAGAGAAAGTGTATTGGAAGTTTTTTCACTGCAATGCAACACATTCCATACAAGTATGAGAGATGGAATGGAAGATAGCATCATGGGTTTTTCCCAAAGATATATGACACATACCATAGAAGTGTGGTGGATGCACTAAAAGAGAAAAAGCATCAGGGATCCAGATTTTCATAGAAGACTGTGGCACATCCCATAATGGTGTGAGAGATACATTGGAAGAGAAAATGCATAAAGGGTTTTCCCACAATAACGTGGAACATCCCATATATGTGTGAGAGATGTACTGAAAGAAAAAGTGCATAACACATTCACCTATATAAGTGTGGTATAATCCACAAAAGTGTGAGAGACACACAAAAAAAGGAAATGTATTAGAATTTTTTTCATATTATTGTGTAACATACACTGAAAGAGAACATTGAACGTATGTTTAAAAAATAATAATTTTTTTTAAATAAAATTTCTACTTACATTACTTAAAGATATTAAAGCCAATACTAATTAAATATGAATATAATAAAAAATATATTCTTAATAGTGAAGTCATAAAAAAAGTTATGCTTAATCATTTCTACTTAAATTTAATAATAGTGACATCTTTATAGGGAGTCAAACTCTCTCTAGTTAGAACTGTCAAAGTAGGTTATAACCCACGAGTTAAATTGACCCACCACAGGTGTGCCGGGAAAAAAGGGAGGTGGAAGGGGAGGCGAGGGGGAGGAGGACGAGTTTAATGGATCACAACTTAGAACAAACCCACTTACAATATAATCTACTTAGTTGTAACATGCTCAATCTACCTAAAATTAAACCTTTAAATTTGTATTCACTTTTATATAATGTTTTATTGTTGATTACTTAATATATTGAATAAATTATCCTTTTAAGTAATGTATTATTAAAAAATATCAACATTTTTTTTTTATATTTTCAATTGGTACTTTGATCTCACTGGTGTTCAAATTTGTGAATATAAAATGTTATTATACTATTCTAAACTATTATAGTGTTTTTGTTGCTAAATGAACAAATTTGTTTTTTATGTTATTTTTTATATTTTATAAAAAGTATTTTTTTAATGTTAGGTGGTTGGTAAGGATTGGTAGGCCAACCCACCTAATCCCTTGTGGGTCGGTTTAGGTTCAAAAAATTAGGAGGAAATGCTAGGTAGGTCGAATCGAGTTAGTTTAGATCATGGGTTAAGGTGGGTTAGATACTCAAATCTAATAATCTAGTCCACTTTGATAATTCTATCTCTAGTCTTTACTGAGCTATTTCAATTTGGTGATTGAGTCAAAGACTAAAAAATCCTTATATTTTATGGGTAAAAAATGAAACTCTTTTACTAGTGAATTGAGGTTAACTATATGCTAAAGCTTATTTAACATGTCGAATAAAATATAAAGTTATATCACTTTTGACATATACATGTCATGTAACAGAAAAAAATGTGATAATTTCTTCATCAGTGATGAAAATATAAAATAGAAAATGAATACATTTCTTCATAGACTTTTATGATTTGAATAATCAAATAAGATATTAGAAATTGTAATTTTCACATATACGAATAGATAAAATCATAAACCTTAATCTACGATAAGATTGATTCTTTTAAATTTTATAAAATTTGTAAAAAGAATCTTTTTTATTTTTTTCCTTTTCTTTCTTGTCCTCTTCAATTCTTGATAGTAATTTTAAGAAACAAACTTTGATAAATTAAAACAAAAACTATTCATATCCTCTCAAAAAAAAAAAAAATATATATACCCTTTCATTTAAATATAAGTTTCTTTCATTCAAATATTAAATAATATATTTTTATAACTTCTTTTTTAAAATTCGTGTCCTTTTATTCAAATATATTAAATAATATTCTTACATATTATCAAAACTTGGTTTCCTTTACAAATTAAGAGAATAATATAACGATTATACATCTAAAAAATAGTATAAAAACAAATAAAATCCTACCTAATTTCATACATTTCATATCACACAAAAATAACAGTAAATAATATTTGAATACGTTTTAAAAAGAAGGCGATGTGTTATAGTTTGTTGTTAAAATTTGTAATGTTCTGGACAAGTTTTTAATATTATTGACACTTGTCCACGAACACTTTGTTTGATAAAGTTGAAGAGAAAAAGAAACGAGTGATGCATTTGATTATGAGAAAAGTTTAAAAAGAAAAATATAGATGTGGCATTGTAAAATTTCATTGGAAATATAAGAAGAAAAGCAAAGAAGTGAACCATATACACAGGCATGCCTGCTGAGTATCAGAGATCTTTGCAATTGTATAACATGGTTAACTAGCATTATCAAATAATTTTAATTATTTGATTTGAATAAAATAATTTAATTTTAATTATTTGATGATTGAGTGAAAGAGAAACGAGGCATTACAGAGATGTGGTGGGCTTTTGCGATGGACAAGGCCCAATAAGTAAAAAAAAAAAATAAGAAAAGGCAGTGAGAGGGAGAAGCGAGAAGCGAGAAGCGAGAAGGGAGAAGGAAGAAGGAAGAAGGAAGAAGAAGAAGCAGTGAAGATGAATTTGAGATGGATGGAAGCAGTGTTGCCGCTGGGAATCATAGCGGGAATGCTCTGTGTCATGGGAAACGCTCAGTATTACATTCACAAAGCTGCACATGGCAGAGTAATCTCTCTGTTCTTTTTTTCTTTATCATCCAAAAATACAATTGGATTGGATCTCTGTGAGTGATGTGAAATCGTTTCAGCCTAAGCACATTGGGAACGATATGTGGGACGTGGCCATGGAGCGAAGAGACAAGAAGCTTCTCGAACACGCCTCTTCCTCCAATTAACGCCGTAAGCTTCGTTTTCCTTTCCTCTTTCGCACTACCCTAGGGTTTCTACTTTCTATCATTACTGTCTCTTCTCACTCTCAATAATCCACGCTTGTAGAGTAATTAGATCCACGGAAGAGATTCTTAATTTTTTAGGTTTTTGTCGCATTGCACCTTTCTATTCATTTCATTCTTCGGTTCCTCTGATTTTAAGACGTGGCTTTCGAGGAAAATTATGGAATTAGTTTCAAAATTCATGTTTTGGTTGAGATTTTACTTATTCCCTATACGTGTGTGCGTCTTCTATTATGATTTTCTGCGTTGATTTTCCAATCAATAGTTGTAACTTTGCTCGTTATTTTCTAAGCTCTATAGAATACTTTAGGCTTTGTTTGGATTGGAGGAAGAAGATGTAATGGAGAAGAATGTAATATTATGGTCTATATAATAATAGTGGTGTTATGCTTTATTGTTTGAATTAGTAAAATGAGGATGAAATATAATGTGAACCAGTGGAACCCATTTCTTTTTAGGTCCTGTCTGAGTAAACTTTTCCACAAGCATTTGTACGAGAGAAAAATAAGAAGGTAAAATGAAATAAGTTTATTTTATAAGCTAAAATTAGTTTATGTATAAGTTAAAATCAACTTTAGGAGAATCTAAATGAAATAAGCGTTTCCTACATGCTAAACTTAGCTTATGCATAAATTAGATTTGTTCATGAGAAGCTAATTTAATTTTTCCTTCTAATTTTCTTTTCCTATAAGTGCTTATAAAAAATTTTATCCAAGTAGTATACTAATATATCCTTTACCTCCTTTTTCTTTCTTCCCAATCTGTGAGGAATGAGAATTTTATTTCATTTCATCATAACTCTAATCCATTTTATTTTATTTCATTTCTTTCCATCAACTCAAACATAGCTTAAAGTCAATTTCTTTTTTAAATTGTAGGATGCAACAGGGCACAGCAAAACATGAAATTAACACAAAAACTTAAATTTTAAATCAAAAGAGAACATTCGTATTTTAGAATTTTGAATGAGTTATTGTAAATATAATAAAATGTTATCATATTTATCTTGTTATTGCGATATTCTCATTTGTGTAGAAGTTCGAAAAATAATAGTAAAATTAATGTGAAATAAATACAGTTACAGGTATGAGAAGTATCCTTGATGGTTATGGGAAGTATGAGAAGGATTAGGAATTGGGAATACAGTTTCAAGTATGAGAACTATCCATGGCACTATGGCTATTTAGACTTCTGTGCTTCATTGTTGTTCTTAGCTCCTTTATAGAATTATAGTGCTAGCATGTGGCTGGCTATGCTTCGTTGTCCAATTTATTTTTTGATATTTGTGCCTTGTGCCATTCATGTCTTTCTTTGTCATATAGTTTTTTTGTCCAACATCTGGTCCTCTGCCCTTGTACTTCATTTCTTCTTTAGTGAATATCTTCTCTAGTCTATAGCTGGAAAGAAAAAGTAAAGAATGACAATTTTGATAACTAAAAGGATGGTTTTGGTATATTTTTCATGCTCACGGCAACATGCATCCGTTTGGATGGACAACAAATTTGCATGTATTTTTCTTCCACCCTCAACTAGAAAACACGTTGAGTTTTTGTATCTTTTCTTCTGTTGTCTTCCCCACCAAGAATATCCTTCTTTATTATGTCTCATAGCACTTTAATTTGAAGTGATCTAACAGACACTTTGAGCTGGAGATTTGATTTGCTTTGTACTTAAATATTTTGGATATATAGAATAGAAACCATAATATCTGTTCTGGAACATGCAGGCTGTTTTACCAATGTCCAATGTCATTGTGAAGAAAATAAACGGTTCACCTGGATTTCTGGCTGTGTTATAGGGAATCATGGTGAATCCCTAGAATCAAATTCCGTCTGTTTTCTTGTATGCAATTCAACATACAGTTTATCAATATACCTATGCTCAAATTACAATTGGTCTCGCTAAACTATGCGTGTTGAAATAGGCTTCTGAAAACTTCGTAGTGCTAAGATATTTTGTTGCCTTTTATAATCTGACCTGTGATTGACTAGTGACTACAAATCTTGGTTGTTGACGTCAACGTTTGGCGAATAATTGTGTGAAGTAGAGTACATTACCAATACCAATCCTTGCTGAAAACAGAAAAAGGCTATCATGGCAACTAGCATTTACTAATTCTCGTATAAAATGAATGCCAATGTTATGCATACGCAGCGCTGTGATTAGAGGTGGGCACCGTAAAACCATTTACTCCTTGTGATATAGTACTACCACAGGTGGTTTCTCATGGAATCCAAAAAGAACGAACTCAGTCAGTGTCTGGGACTCCGTGAGAGGCAACGTGGCATCTGTGCTTCATTGCTATTTGCAATTTAACATATAACACTGTTTATAACAATGTTCAACTTTCTTGATAAAAACTGTTGAACTGCTTTTTATTTTGTTTTCTAGAGTAGTGTTATTAAGGACAACTAATACAAAAATTAAGTTAATATTAGTTTCAAAAGTTAAATGGTAGTGTCAAGATTTATTGAGCTTAAAGTTAAATTGATATTTCTCTTCTAAAATGAAACTGTTTTTTATCTTTGGAGGCGTATTAAATTGTTTGTTTTTAAAGGTCATACGAAAAAAATTTGTTCAAATTTCTTTTTGTAGGATTTTCATAAATTTTCTTAAAATTTTAGATATTTATTTTTGCTTGACAGCTAGTTATCACTACTCATTTTCTTTTTATTTTTTTTGTGGACCACTACTCATTTTCTCTTCCTCAAATGATCAAACATTTACTATTTATCGGTTGGTTTTCTCTTTCAACAACCATTTGGAAGAAATATTATTAGCTGGCTTTCTTTCTTTCGTGGAAGAAATTCTTAGCTATAGTTATCGTAGTGTCAACCTTTACTGATCAATGAGTAATTACCGGCATGTATATTTTTTTTGCATGATATTAGGTTCAAACCTTGTATGGAAATAAATCTTTACTTCAACAGTTGGTCCTGTTTAATTGTAAATATTTCTTATTTGAATATATTTGTCCCTTTAGAACAACAAATACAAACTAAAAATTATTGAAATGCTTGCCAAGAAAAACTTAAATATTTTAGTAATAAGCAGTTGTTAACCCTTATACTAGTATAAATATAGTATACATAAGCATATTCAAAAATAAATTTTGATATGATAAGAATATTCAACTAAAAGTTTAAAGTATTATTGAAATAGCTTATTTTTTCAATACATTTTGAACTGTTCATTAGTTACGTCTTTGGGTACGATCTCGTGCGAAAAATACGTTGTAATCTCTTCCTGTATTTACTTCTGTTTTTCTTCGGTGGATCAACCTAATTACAACTATGTACAAGTATGCATAGAGACTTCCATTTTTATTCCGCAAATTAAGTTAGTGTTGGTATCTAACACAAATTCATGAAATCCTGTCTCTTGATTCATAATACTATGACGCACGGTCAATTTGTTTTTTTAACCAGAGTACTGAAAAATGAAATGATCCCTCAATTATCTGAATTTTCAAAATTGACTTGTTTGCCTTGCTATTTCAACTAATTAAAAAGTTCTAAAATTAATTGAAATGGTAATTACAATGGTTTTAACTTTGTTTTATATGCTAAAAATTAGTAACTTTGTTAGATAACTTTTAATTTTTTCTGAAAAGATACTCCAACTAGTTTCTTTTTATATATAAAATCTTTTATTTTAGCTATTAGTTTATTTTTTTTACAATTTTATCCTTCATTAAAAATTTCACTAACTCCCTCTTTTCACTGACCTCATGTTTTTCTTTTACTTATCTCTCATTTATTATAATTTAAATATGTAAGTATATTAATTTATAATTTAAATATATAATCATAAAAAATAAAGTTTAAATATGTACTACAATTTAAATATTTAATTATATATCTTTAAAAAAATTTAATTATATAAATTTATGATTTACATATATTTATAGTAATTTATAATTTATATATGAAATAATAGAAATTTATAATTTAAATATGTAATCAATTTATATTAAGAAATTTTATATTATTAAAATATTATATTATTTTAAATATTTTATTATTGATCTAATAGTTAGTTATGTCTTTATTTTTATTTTATAACTTTGAGCTAATTTCACCAAACACTAGTAACTATTAATTTTAGGTTTTAGTTATTTATTTTTAATTTTTCAATTTTTAACTAGGTTTTTTTTTTGTTAGATAGTTTTGGAAAACTGAACAGATATATATATAAGCTGTGCAAGTCTTTAAAGATTTGGGCTACTATTTCTGCCAAACTGAACAGATAAAGGTAGGAAAATAAAAGCATGCATCTTGATTAACAGAAAATAAATAAATGCTTGTTTGGTATGGAGCGACATTTTACCTGCTCAAAGTTCCTTCATTATAACAAGTTAAAGTAACACGACCAAAATTGCCGTGTAATAACATAAAAATCTCCTGAATGTGACAGAAGTGAGAAGATCTCAATATCATTTCAAGCCATGTTTTTCTTGGGAAATTTAGGAACATTCGTACTATATTCATTTTTCCATCTGCCCTTTCTCTGTTTTCTTGTGAGTGGCTCGTAGTACTACTGCCACTGCTTTGCAAAAAAAGGGTACAGCTACAACTCTCTACTCTTTTCCTCTGAAGGCTATACTGTGCAAAAGAATTTCAAAATCAATAATTAAAACTTAATTTCTTGTGTTCATCTCCATATGAGAAGAATAAATTAGGGAGAACACACACAAAAGCATATATAGCATGAGTTTTCAAATGTTGTTTTTAATATTTAAATAACATTTTAATCCTTGTAATAGAAGCTGTTTTATATTCGTTACAAAAAAAAAATATTGATTTTGATCCTTGAAAAATGGAACCTTTTGCTATTTGACTTGATCGTTTTTTAGCCTTTATAATAATAATATTTTAACAATGTTATAGCTTTATCTTTGCACAAAATGGACTTGATTCATCAACAAATCATGCGTTATATGAAATTAAATTCGACCTCCTTAAGTAGATCTTAGATGCCAGTCATATATAGAAAAATGTGATTAAGAGAAAAAAATCTAAATAAAATCATCAGCCAGAATTTCAGTAAAGATTAATTACTAGTAAAATTAACATATATTTCACATCTATAAAAAATTATACTTAGTTTGGGTTTATTGAAAGGTGTAGTGCTAAACACATTATTAGTACTTATAAAATATTGATTACAGTTCCTAAAAAGGTGTACATTGTGGGAACTATTTTAACGTGAATATCACATGACAAAAGTCGAGTAATGAAGGCCGAAAACAAAATATCCTATTTTTTACGAATTGAAATTGATAAAGAGTGTATTATGAAAACTAAAAATGAATATTATTCAAGTGTTTCATTCATATTGCCTCATATACTGTTCCATTATATGCCTTCCTTATGGGGTTGGGGCCCTCGAAATTCAAGCATCAAAGAATGGAGGTGAAATAAGAATTTCAGAATAAAAAATTATACTTAATCCTACTAGAAGACAGATCTTTACTAAATTTTCAATGTCTCAAACTGATTTAGGTGTTGGTGGTGCTGAGCTGTGAAATGTGATATCTGACTTCATAAGTCATGTTATCTCATCTTGTGCAGCTAGAAGCATTTTTCTTATTTGTTTGGTTTGATCGTTTATTATTATACAGATCGAGTGGTTGACTTATAATAAAAGAGTGGACAGATTATATCTTTTTAAATGTATACTCCAAAATTTAAATGCTTTTTGGAGACTATGGTCACTTCAAGGTATATATAGAAACTAATAAGTTATTATTACATAATATATAGATTGTCGCACTTCAACTGAAAAACAGAAAAAGAACATTATCATTTAAATTTGATTCTCCTTTTTGGTGCTTCAGCCACTTCTATTGTGCTTAGATTCCCATTAGGAGTATAAAAAACCATGGTTTGAGTAAAAACTATAAAATACAAGTCTTCTGTTCAAACCATGGCTTTGGACTTCACAACAGAAATTCCAACATGCTATGCTGATATTCATGGCACAAGAATTGTTTTCCTTGCCATGTGCTGTCTTCAGTCTGGACAATAAAATGTCAAGCTGAAAAGTTTTATGTTTTTCAGAAAAACTTTTAATTTTGAAAGAGGAAGAAGTCACTGCTGTCAAAACTATACAGATTTACTTCTTGTCCTGGCTTGGTTGCTTGCATTACCTTGTCCTTTTCGATTGTAGATGGCCACTGAAATGCCAGCACTCAGCAGCAGGCCTTGGTATTTATTTATTTCATCTCTTTAGTAACTTTCCTTCACCCACTTTTCTGTTTGGAAACAAAATGCAAGACCTCAAATTTAATATGCAATGATCAATTTGATACTTAAATACTATATTTTCTACTGTAATTATTCTAAGCTTTTCCTTTCCCTTTTTTGCTTGATATGTATTATATAGACTGTATGAATAAACTTTGCAGTAAACACTTATAGGAATAAAAAAGTAAAAAATTTAAAATCAATTTTTACACTTTAACTTTTATAGAAATACTCTCATTTAACTTCTCAAAATGTAAATTTTAACTAGTTAATTTTAATTTATGTAAGAAATTTAATTATTTAGCTTTTTATAAGAGCTTGGTGAGAAGTTTATCCAAACAAGACCGTCATTAACATTGCAACTGCATCCTTCCTAAATCCATTTGTTAAGACTGCAAGAGCATTATTAACAAAAGCAGTGACAAGAGAAGTCAAGCCAAAAGGGTACACATTGAATAACCATTAGTGCTTCTAAGGAGCAAGGTGAGGGCATCGAGGCCTTGGGGTTTCCCCCTCCCTTAAATGAATGAACAGAAATGATGGGAACTGGTGGCTGAGCAAATAACATTGTGTGTCCACAACATTTATATCAAGTTATCGTCTTTCAACCACGTGAAAAGGACAGTAAAAGCATTATAAATAAACCAACAAGTAGGTCGTAGAGTTTTATTCTTTGTCAATGGAACAACTGAATTCATCACATAATCATCACTTTTGGCTACTAATAATTCACACAACAATGAATCACAAAAGGGATAACAGATTTACACAAAAATCCTATGTTAAGCAAACAAACGGTGGCAGGAAAAAAGTGTGATTAGAAGAATTTCTGAACAAAGTAAATTAACTTGAATATGAGTGGAAGAGCAACTGAAGATTGTGCAAAAATATTTAGTCATGGTGCATATTCATGTTCAAGGGTTGGTTGTGTTCTTGTTACTGTTGCAGCAGGTGCTTTTGTATCCCCAATTGAAGCCATTTGAAGAGGTTCTCCCACTTCTGCAGCCCTTTCCATCTGTTGCATTTTCTTCTTCTGTTTGTACTTGCTCATCCACAAAACTAGAAGTGACAACAACACAAGCAATGCTAGTCCCCCCACAACAGACGCTACAATGATCCACACTTTCTTGTTATTCCCCTTCTCACCTTCTCCTTGAGAACTTGGTGTTGGGCCCCTTTTTGGAGCAGCACCTGCAGGAGCTGGAGGAGGTGCTAGAGTAGCAGTGGATTTAGCAACTATAGAGAAATGGCCTTGATGGGAAGTAGAACATGTGTTGCCTCCTGTTACATTGCTGAAATTGGAAGAACCCAGCAAATCAAACCAAACACATTTTGCAACAGCACCATGGGGGGCTTGTTTTACATCCCTGAACTTAACCAATATAGGGCCGTCAGATGCATCTATATCTAGTTCTGATAAATTTGAAGCCGACAAATTTGAACCATCATAAGCAAGTAGTCCCAACATTGGAGCCAAATAAGTATAATTAGGCAAAGGGTAGTACCTGGTAGACCAATTACCCAGATTTTGGTACATCAAAACAAGCCTTTCCACATATGGACTCCCAATGAGTCCCTTGGGAATTTCAAACTCATTGTATGTCTGGAACCCTTTTCTTCTTAAACTCCCACTCCTTAATCTCAATGCTGCAACCTCTATCCCAGTCAAATTTGAAGGAAGATTAGTTGCATTATAAATGATACCTGTTTTTGGATTCACCAAAGCCCTGTAAGCATATTGTTGGAGAACTGCATCCAAAGCCTTTGCTTCTTCCCTTGGTGAAGAAGACCCAGGAGGACTAGTAGACTGAGCCCTAGCACTAGGAAGTGATTCAAAACACAGAACAATAACAAACATCATTACTAGACTTGGAAGAAGCTCCATTGTTGCTTTTGGGAAATTTTGAAATTCAGCTCTGTGGTTTTCTTTGTATCTGGTTATTCCCCTTGGCAATATATCACTAATGAATAGTTGAATACTGAACATTAAGCAACAAATCTCTTCAAAGGGGTGTTAAAAACGGAAACTTGTAGGCACGTTTTGCTGTAATAAAGAAAATATTCTCTTGGGGCAGTAGTATAAAAGCAGCTTTGAACGTTTCAACAACCGTTGCAATGAAACTCTTTTCTCTCAAGAATCCTTGTAAAAGGCAAAGCCAAAGAAGCAGAGATTCACTCAATACTTGACAATCTTCTTCTGATTCTGAGCATTTCATTCCTCTCTCTATATGTTTCTCAACCTCTCAACTCAACCAAATCTTAGTTGAGCTGTAGCATTTAAGGCAATAATTGGGCAAAGTTTAAGGAGAATTATTAGGAGAAAAATAAAACCTGAATCTGAAAATGAATGCTGTTAATGAAAATGAGAATCCAAGAAACAAGATCCAGGGCCCCTTTGAATTTGGCAGAGGTACTAAGCAAAGGCTATGCAAACAAAGAACATTACCTGAACACAAAATGTGTTTTCTTTTTAGCTATGTGTTGGAAGTGAGAACACAAACAGCATGCAGTTCAAAGCAAGTACAAAGTTGAGGCAACAAAGGAAGAAGAAGGGTAGGAGAGGATGGCAACAACAATAATCTTCAAGAAAATTATCCTTGGTAGAGGCTTGGTTATGAGGGTGCCAGCCCCCATTGGGTAAATCTAGAGACAGTGACTGAGAGAGATATGGGAAGTCAAGTCCTAAGTTAATGATTGATAGTGGTGGATGCCTATGCTGGACAAACTCATTTCTTTTTTTTCTTTATGATTTCTACAGTGAATGCTTCCTCCTTCTGCTTCTGTAGCAAATGAGAGTTATAGCGGTAATAGAACAATAGACTTATGTTGTATTGTGTTGGTGTTGTAAAATGGCAACTGTTGCTTGTGACTTTTTTAGTTGTGTTGTGAGTGAAAGAAAGGAAGAAAGAGAAAGTGAAGATGAGTTTCTACTTTCTATTTCTAGAGCTCACTACACTCCCTGGGAGTCACCACTCACCAGCAAAGCAACTAGAAAAATAATAATAATAATAAAAGACAGAAAGGCAATGTGCTGTGAGCATGAAGAAAAAGAACAAGAAAGTGAATTGGGAAACAGAATAAAAGTGCTCCTATTCACATATAAAAATTATTTTGTTTAAGCCTTTCATACTATTAAAATTAAAAATAGTTGTAATATTACTTAATAACTGTAATGATAAGCTCATTAGTTTTTATGATAATCACTGTATTTTTTTATTGATTGACTTTGTAAGACTTTTCACACTAAATACATTAATATCCCTTCTCAGTGGACCGACAAAAATATCATCAGGTATGTAAAATAAATGTTGAGTTTATAAACATTTATTGTGTAAAAAAGAAATTTGTTTAATGCTCAACTCAAAGGAGATCGTTATAGAATAACCTCTTGAATAAGTGAGGCAAAAATTTAAAAAAATGTAATAACTAATAATACAGAGGCTCAAAAGGCTAAACATGATTACTTACGTCCTTTGATGGCAATGACCCCACTTCATTTTGCAAACAAATATGCTAATTTCTCCTAACCAGCCTTCCAGTTGGCTCCAAATATCATGTGTTGATGGTTGCTGTCTGTATTTTTCTGATATTTTTTTAAAATTAATATTTGAATTTTTAATGAAGTGAAATGTTTTTTTTTTTTTAATTGAGATATATTGCAATACAATAAAGAAAATACAATGCAGTATGCAGTGTGCGACCACTGCCCACTTCCGAAACAATAAGGAGATATCAATGTCAAAATCACCTCAACCAACTCAAAATAAAAAGCAATTTAGTATTTTGACAACTTTTTCTCCTTGTCCAATGAAAATGAAAGAATGCTCAGCCATGTACCATGTGGCAAGGATCCTTACCATTTAAGGTAGGTTATGTGAGAAAAATAAAGTTAATTAGATATATTTAATTGATAATATGCACTTAATTTCTTAAGTTTGAATTTTTATTTGATGGCCTTCAACGAGTGGATTCGTGGTCGTCGGGGCAAAGCCTGCGCGTAGCGCTAAGACCTCAATTAATGTAAGTTTTTTATTAAGAAAAGTTATAGATATACACTTTATGTGCTACGGGTAAAATTTATAATATGAAATGATAAGAGAGATAAAAAAATATTAATAAAGTGTATAAGTATGTATATATTATTATTTGAGTTTAATTGGTATATAATGTCAGTGTAAAGATCTTTATACTGACATTCAATCATAATGTTTTATTCATGATAAATTTATTAACTTTAAAAGTCATATAAATAAAAAGTCATAATTGAATATCAGTGTAAAAATATTTTATACTGACTGTATATACCAATTAAATTTTTATTATTTTTTTATTAAAAAAACTATTGACCAGAAAGAATGATGTATGATACCATTTAATAAAATGAATCAAATAACATATAAATGATATATAAATTTATTTAATCATAAATCTTGTTATTTTTAAAAATAAATATCGTAAAAACTATATAAAAAATTTCTAATTGGTTAACGATATTTATTTTATACCGGGTTTTTTTTATTTATACAGAGAGAGAGGCTGATTCAAATTTTTTCAAAAATGTCATAAAAATTAATATTTATTCTTATAATTTCTTTCTTTAAAATATAATAATTCCAAAAAATAATTAATCTTATCAATTAGATTTTAAAAGAAAAAAAAAAGTGACTATAAAAAGTATCATGTTAACTTGAACTTACTAAGGAGATCTTTACTCATGGATCATGAACATAACCGAATTCAAATCCTCTTCTACATGCAACACTTAAAGTTTATTTATCATTGCCATTATGCTTTAGATACTTGTACCATCATTTGCTTATATTAACTGGAAACTCTACCTAATATGAACATTTTTAGGAAGGCTTGCCATTTTTATACATGGATTTAACAAAGATGCACATGTTGAGGATATGATAGAAAAGAGAATAGAAAGAGGTTAAGGATAGCAAAATAAATGTTATATGAAATATGAACGAGAATATGATAGAAAAGAGAATAGAAAGAGGTTAAGGATAGCAAAATAAATATTATATGAAATATGAAAAGCTTTTAGAAACTAATTGTTGTCATAACAACTAAATTTCAAATTACTATTCATTCTAACTTAGTACTCACCTTAATTTCTTATTTCAAAATTCAAATCATTATTCATCATCATCGTTATCATTGTCATTATTATTTTTATTCAAAGAAAAAAAGAAGAAGAAAAATGTGCACTTCTTTCTAAAACTGCAAAAAATAGATTTGAACTTGTGGACCAACCTAATTTACCACAAATTTGGGTTAGACAAATTAATATTTTGGTCTAAAAATAATAAAACTATCAAAATGAGTTGGACTGACTGACCCATGGGCCAAAAAAATAGGTTAAGTTGAACTTAAGAAATTTAGGTCCATATAGAGTTAGACCTAGATCGACCTGTAGTGTTAGGATGAACTTGAGAAAGCTAGATATATAGAATTGGATCTATTTAGGCTCAACATTATTCTATTTTTTTAAATGTATAAATTTAGAGAAAATAAAGAGTATTAATGAGTCTAATGAGCCTAACCTGATGGGCTATCAAGTTTGATTGGACCAGAAAAATAGATATCCATATAAAATTTGGATTAGGTCGAACTTACTCGTATTTTTACATTTGATAGGATTGAGTGACCAATTTTGAAAAATTCTAAAAAAATAAACTCGATTTAGCTCATTTAAACTAACCCGTTATGAGCCAAGTTGATACACCTAAATATTAACTTACATACTATTTTTTTATATATAGAGAGAGTATTTTGTAATTTTATTCAATTATGACTTGAAACCAACAACTTCTAAACTTAGTGTTCAAATTTATTTTTATTTTTTACTTTTATGTGTTAGACTTAATTTTTGTTAAAATAATTTATTTTTATTTAATTTTTGTTAAAATAATTTATTTTTATTATTTTAAAAAAAAATATATGCTATATGGGTTGGTGGATCAATCTATTGTGAGTCAAGTAAGGTAAAAAAAATTCTACAACTGTTATTAAGTGGGTTGAAATGAATTGGTACATTTAAGAGATGAGTTGGGTCTAACAAGTTAGATGATTTTAATATAAGTATATTTTTCCATTATTTTTCATTTTGGCTTATGTAATTCTCATCACTTGTTTTCTTCAAAACAATGAAATATATATCGCTCCTTGCGGACCATTTCCTTTCTCATTTCGTTTGTGTTTTAGATCTTCCAGGATAATAATTTTTCTTAGATATATTATGTTTTAACTGTTATAATATGTATTTAACTAGCTATTATAATATTACAATTTTAATTAAAATTCATATTATAATATTATATCATTATAATTTTATAAATTTATATTGCAATGTTAAAAATAATTATATAAATTATTGATGTGGTAAAATGAGTAAAAATGAATACTTTGTTAACTAATAAATTATACAATACATTTATTGAATATAATTAAATTAAATAAACGTATTTAAAGTTATTAGATAAATTGATTAAATATAATATAATTGCAATGTATATATAATATAAAATCTAAAATGAAATTAAGGTTATTCAATTGATTTTTGTTGCATTAAACAAATCATGGTACCTAAGTTTTTTAAATATTATATATATATATATATATATATATATTTATTTATCTAACATTGTTAGAGTTTAATACTAATTTTTTAAGAATGTATTTATTATTTTTTTACCAATAATAGTTATTTTTTCATTAAAATGTGTTTCGATACTTGTTTTAATCATAATTTTTAAATAAAAAATTTGTTTGTTGAGTACTCTAAATTTAACCCAGACTTAATTAGAAACAAAGAAAAAGAGTACATTGAAAAGTTATTAGAATGTTCGAGACTACGTCATTCATGCATGATCTTAATCAATATTTAACGAATAATTATTTAATTAATATAATTTATAGTATAAGTTAATAAGTTTAATTGGTATAAATGATTTATTTAATCATGACTTTTCATTCATGCAACATTTAAATTAGTAATAAGTAAAGTCAACAATTGTGATTGAATATTAGTGTATATCAAGTAAAATCTAAGTTAATTTACTAATTACATAATTAGTTGGAACAATATAGTAGTTCGGAATCTTTTAATAATTTTTCCTAAAATTCAAGAAGAACAAAATTGGGTTAGTGTTTACTGTTTATGTAAGTGAAAATAAATGATCATATATTAGAGTAATGGCAAAGAAGTAATCTGAAGTTAGAATTAAGTGAGAGAGAATGATGGGATTTTCAGTTTGTGCATTTGTTTTTTTTTTTAACAGCAAGTTCATGTGTTTACCAATTATACATGTTAGGTTTACTAGTATTTTAATACTAAGAATACCCACACATGCAGTTATAAAGATATATGTTTTCGTGTTTTATACTTCTTATAATTATATCAGATGAAGTAGGCATATGGACAATGAAAAGTGGGTTGAGGTGTTTACATCTTTCTATTAGTAAAAACTAACATAGGCCACGAACCCCTTATTGCAATACATTCCAAAACGATTCACGGAAAATTTGAACTATTCACAAATGGAATGTGAAAATGGTCCACTATTATAAGGGTTTTGTAAAAGAGTAGAAAACAACTTTATAATAATCTCATCATCTACGTGTACTCTTAATTAATTAGCTCATCAATTTTACATTTTTTTAAATGCCAACTGATTTGTATGTGTTTTTTTTTTTCTTGTCAAGCATCCTCATTCAAAATAATCATACACTAAGAGTTTATTTGACGAATGTTTTATAAAATTTTAATAGTTAAAATTTTTTTTATTACTATTTTTCTAAAATAATTTTAAAAAATAATTTTGTTTTTTTAATTTTTAAAAACTTAAAAACAGAATATCTAAAATAGTTTTGTTTTTCGATTTTGTATTTTTGTTTTGAAAACTTAAAGTATAACGAGAATTTATTGTTGTTTTACTTTTCATTGATTATATTTTTGTAAAAATGAATAAGTTTTTTTTTTACATATTTAAAATATTTTTTAAATAACACTTACTAAATAAAGTTTTTTTTTTCTCTCCTTCAATAAACAATTTTTGAAAACTTAAAAAAAAACTAAATCAATCCAGCTCATCTATCAAATTATAAAAAAACTTGTTTTTCTAATAAGTACAAACTAACCTCATTGATATTATATATACATCAATATATAAAAAGGACAATTTAGTGTGAAAAAAAAAGTATTAAGGTGAGAAATAAAAAAACTTAATAATAACTATTGGATTTTAATACATGATTTAGATTTAATTATTTATTAAATAAGACTGTGTCGTTCTCTGACACATGATTTTTCTTTAAACAAAATCATATTTCAATAAATTAAAATTAAGTGAATTCATTCAAATTAAAGGATAAAATCTTGAAAATTTTATCTATTATATGATTTAAATATACAATCTTAAAACAAGGAATTCCCATACAAATATTATAATAACATTTGACACAAAATTAAAAAGTTTATTTTATTTCCTTATAATTCTTTTGAAATTGAAAAAACAAAATAAATTTTCTGCATCACACTTTGTCTGAGAGATTTGAGGACAACAAGCATTTAAGATGAAGAAAACTTAAATATCATGACTAATTTGATGCTACTAAATATCAATTAGTAACTTTTTCATTTATTTATTAGATGGAGAACTATTTTTATGCGATTGAGATTTCAAAGTATACGTTGCTCCTTGGAAAACAATATGTGGTTGGAATAAATAAAAAAATTATTAATTTATTCTTGGTGGAATCAAATTAGTCTTTAAATTTAAGTTTTCTTCATCTTAGATTTTTCCTCAAATCTCTTAGAGAAAGTGTAATGGTACAAAAATTTTTATTTTTGTTGTTTCAATTTCAAAAGAATTACAAAGAAACAAAAATAAAATTTTTAATTACTGTGTCAAATATTGTTATAATATTTGTATGAGAATTACTTGTTTTAAGTAAGATTATATATTTAAATCTTATAGATAAATATTTCGAGATTTTATGTTTAATTTGAATGAATCCCTTTGATTTTGATTTTATTTAATGAAAAATAGTGTGTAAGAGAATCACGTTATTTTATTTAATAAATATTTCCATTTAAATCAGATATCAAAATCAATAGTTATTATTAAGTTTTCTTATTTTCTATTCTAATATTTTTTTTTGACATGTGTTGTTCAATATATCAATATATGTATATTTTAAAAGCTCTAAATATGATTTAAGTAAAATTTCATTTGTTATAACTTCCTTCAAATTATATGAAAATTTCCGAACACGAAACCATCAACATTGTGTGTCATCACTACGCGCGTGTATACACACATGATACACCCGAATCCCACTGATTCGATATAAAGAATTTAATTTTTCTCAAACATTAAGGTCTTGAATGTCAATTTATATAAAGATTTTTTTTTTAAAAAAAAAAAAAGTGTGGAGATAATTTTATCTTCTTAAATAAGTTCACTGTCGAACGTTAAAATGAATCTAAATATATATCCAACATGCCTTTAAGACATAAAGGGTAAACGTAAATGGCATCACATATATATGTAACATGCTAACATACACGTGATATAGCTAGGGATACCCTCTCTTCATTTTCTTTACACACTATATATAGGATCAGTAATTAATCAGAGACCGAGTCGAACATTAATGATGTACGCTATTATCTTTGTTCACTTCAACTTCGTCTCAATTTTATGCTAATTTCGTGTTCTCAATTCTCAACCCATCCCATGCTAATCTAAATGGTTTATGTCATAATTAATGTTTTCACATCAGTTCATCATATAATTAACTCATTAGTAGTTAACACAGGTATACATTAATCGATTAATAGTAATTCATAGCTTCTTTTCTCATATTTTTAGTCCGTCTTGGAAAGAACATTATAGAGTCAAATTCATTTAAATATTAAAAAAGTGCCACAAGTCAGCACTTGCAGAGTATTTGTAATTTGTCCAGCCTGAAGAAGCCAAATTCTCTAGCACTGCATGTGTCCCTAATTTTACATGTATAATATAATATATGGATTTAATTAATTGTTATTCATTAACAATAATAAATAAAAACTTTAGAAATTATAACATTTTAATATGTTTATAATATTAAAAAATATATTCATTAATATTTTCATTTATTAACTATACTTTAGAAGTGTAAATATAATAATTAATAAAGTAGGTATAGTAATATATAATGTTATCTATTTTTGCTTCTTGCTATTAGAATACGTATGTGGATGCAGATTCATTATTTTTTGAAGCTCTTCTTATCTTCTTATTTTAGTTTTTCCGAGCGATAAAGTAAGTATAAAACAAACTTGCATGTATGCATGGTATAATGGTATCAGTAAACTAAAGTAGAAACACATGTTACTTTCTTTTTGTACATTGTTTTTAAGTGGAAATAGAGGGGAAAATAAAAATTATAAAATAAAAATAACTTATTTCACTTATTAGATATGCAAATAAAAAATCTCTCCTAGAAAACATATTTTCTTTCATTTTCACCTCTCTATATGAAGCCTATAGTTTTTTTTTTTGTTTTATTCTTTTATTTTAATTTTTTATCATTATTTTTTCTGTCACGAGACTTTATATTTATACATATTTTCCATCTTTTCAATTACTGTTTCACTCCACTAAGCACATGGGAGATAAATGATGGAAATAAAATAAAATTTTTTTTAGTGTGCACTTTCAGTGTAATGACATTCAATAATAATCCTTAATTTATAGTAAGTTTGTTGATTTTATTATCAATTAATATTTCAAAAGTCATATAAATAAAAAAATATAATTAAATGTTAATATAATATTTTTTTACACACATGTTAATTAGACTCGTAAAATAAATCCTTGAATGAATGTATACAAAATTATGATGTGTATACAAAATAAAGACTCTATGTAAGATTATAAGATTATTGTAGATATACAAGTTTAACAATAATTCTTAAGAATTTGACTACCTTTAAGGAGATTATTATCGTAGAGAATGTGTATATTAATTTGTGGGATCCAAAATTTATAATTCCTACGATAGATAGACCCTCAAATCAGTTTTTTATGATTGATTTAACCATTTACAAGAACCAATCTTACTATAATCTTATTAAAATAATGATAAAGATGTAATAAGACACAGTAATGACTATATTTTAAATTATAAAACAATGATAAAAGATAGTTGATTAATACCGATCAACAAATATTTCAACAATAAATGATATTTTCAGTTGCATGATAAAAAAAAAGAAAAAAATTTGTGATGAAAGAAAAGGAAATAGAGATATTAAATAGAAGTTTGAATTGTTCATTGAGAAGAAATTGATATGAAAATGAAATAAATTCATAAATTAAAATTGTTATAATTGTCAAATTACTCATAAATTTATTACTTGGAACAAAATATGAGTAATTTTGAAAGCATCAATTTGTTTTCTGCTTCACTAGTTTTTTATGTTTGTTTTGAATGGAAAATAAATTAGGTAGATAAAACCAATAAGTTGTTGACATTTTCTTTTTGTTATTTTCTTTTATTCGAGTAATCTTGCATATTTGTCAGAATATAACAAGAACATCCTAAGAAGATATAAGGTTAGAGAACTAACAAGATAAAAACATAGAATTAGAGGTAGTAAGAGAAAAGAAGCAAGAAGAGAACTTAGAAATATATCTACAACATAGTATTGAATATAGCTGTTATAAATGTAATTAATAGTGTGAATATGTATAAAATTACATTTAATATATAATAAAAACTAAATTTAATACCTAATAAATCTTATCAACATATGTAAATATTTAAAAAAGTTTTAAGTATTAATAGGTAAATTGAGTTACCAAAGAGTTATAGGTGTAAAACATTTTACAATTTTTAAAGTATTAATAGCTAAATATTTTTAATACATTTTTAAAATATTATTTAGTAAATATTTTTCTTATATTTTAATACACTTTTAAAATCTTAAAATCACACGTCACACGTTGATTTGCCTATTAAACTACTCCGAGTTTCGAATACGTTCTGCATGAAAGATTATCTATAGTAGTATGGTTTATGATAAATGGAGGTTAATTTATGCTGGAAAAAACCAGCAGCAAGTGTAATAATTATTAGTTAAGTGAAGACTTCAACTTTTCCTGCATTATTGTAGTCTCATGCTTTTCAAGCTAGCAATAACATAAAAGGACACAAAAAAAAAGGGACACTTCAATTTTCTTTATTTTTTTTCCTATTTCCCTGTAGTTTGGTGAAATAGAAAGAATCCAAAGCATGAGAACCAATTTTTTCAATATATGTTTGGATCTTCTGGCTTCAGCATTTCACACTTTAGATTTTTTGTAAAAGTTAATCCAATAATTTATATTTAACTGCTTTATAATTGAGTGACACATTTTGTATGACTTAATAATAATTATACTGTAGATGATAAATAAGTTATTACGAGCTGACCCAAATGTAAATAAGCTTATAGTATAGACAAAATCATATGATAATGCTTTTAATCAAATCATTGCCTAAAAAGTAGAAAGTGATTTAAAATTAAGATTAATTAGTATGAGGTGTAGAAAATTTTACCTTATCATATAATCACTATTTTTTATTTATGATAATAAACTTGTTGATTTTATGAATTAATATCTTAAAAATCATATAAATAAAAAGTTCTGATGAAATGTTAATGTTAAATTCTCTTACATAATAAGTTTATCTTGATTAAACTCTTTAAAACAAAGGGAATTAAATGTACAATACTGTATTATGAGAGTAAAATGAATCAATTAGAATGCTTTGATAATTGTTCAAGTCATAGACAATCTTGTGATGCGCACCAAAAATAGCAAAATCTGCAATAAATATGGTGCACAAGAGAAACATCTCTTTTTCTTTTCTCTGGTGATGGGGATCATCTGTTTTCTGCAATAATAATAAATGGAGGTCTTAAAGTTGTTGAAGTTGAATAAAATGAGCAGCAATATCTTGGTTTTGGAAAGGAGGAGTAGTTGTGGGACCTTGGATATATACTATTAAGAATGAGAAGAAATAGTATTGATAGCATGCATTGTGGAGTGGAAGTAGGGTTTGTTTCTTGCAGCCCACAAAAGCGAAAAACACGAGTGACATTTATGGTAGGGCTTAGTAATGGATTGGTTTCAGGTTCATTTTCCTCAATTCAAACAAATTCACATTTTGTAATTTTTTACCCGTTTTTATCATTTACTTTTCTAGATAGACGATTTTGGGGTTGAGTGGATTATAGATTGGATTGAGCGAGTTTGTGTGATTTTGATTTATCATAATTTTTTTTATAAATTATAAATTTTTAAATAAAAATTAGTTTATAAAAATAAAAAAAATTTATGTCATAATCTTAAAAAATGTTTTACACTGAAAAATATTCAATTAAAGAAGATAAATGTTAAATAATTAATGTTTCTATAAATAGTTAAAAAAATTAAAAAATAATATATCAGATACGTGTTTTGTTATGAATATAATTATATTAATTATTTAAAAAGATAAAAATTAAGAAAATTATTATTAATATAAAAATGAAAAATAATATATAGCCCACCATAAATCAAACTTGCACCCGCTTGTTGCAACTCATTCAAAACCATAAGTCAACCCGTTTTAATCCACCAATCCGCCCAAAATCGACTGAATATCAAATATTTTTAATAAGTTTGTCAGGTTATAGCCCGGACTTATGGGGTGTTATTTTGTGGTTTGGTGTAGCAAAATTAAAGGCCCTTATGTTTTTGAGAATTTGAATTTTTACTTACTAAATTTTCAATTTTCATTTATTAGTGAGTAAAATATTAATATACATTCAATTATTTTATTCTTTTAAAATGCTTCACGGCAGTGCACTGTTAGAGAAGCAAATTGAACAATTTAATTCTCTATATAAATATTATAAATAAATTTATAATTAAAATAAGAATTTAAAAAACAAAATCTATAAAATATAAAAGTTTACTCACACAACGTTTCGTAATAAATTTTTATATTTTATAATATAAAATTTTAGTGAAATTTTAAAAATTTTATTATTAAAATATAAATTTTATATGTAGCATAAAGTCTCTTTTGCCCTGTATTAAGTAAGTCCTTATAAAAAACTGATACTCTTACTCTTCTAAAACTAATAACAATAATGGTGTATTTGTTAGTAAGTCAACATACATAAACTCCTTAAAAACAAAAAATAATATAAAAATAAAAGATAATAAGTCAATCATTGTGTATTTAGAATTTCTAAAATTATTACAAATTCTCGTTTTGTGAAGATCTTCAATTGTTAAAAAGTAATTTCAAGTATTACATTTTTTTTTAGAATCCAATTGAAAAAATAGGTTAAGCACCTATTTGAAAAATTACAATTAATTCAATAGCGTACGAAATAATTGAATCTTCTTTTGAAGAGCTGATACATTATTATTGTATTTTTAATTATAAATAAATTTAAAATAATTTTAAAAACAGTAAACTTAAGGAGTCACCTAAATACGTCTTACGCTCAATCATTCTAGATAAGGGTTTGACTTTCAAAGGAATTATTACAAAATAAATTAAAATATAACAAATAAATTTTTTAGAGGAAAAAATCCATTAACGAGTTTTGTTTCTAAAACTGTAAATTACATTACCTTTTAAAAACAAATTCCCAAATGAGTTATGTTTCTATAAAAATTAATAAATAAAAAATTAATTTACTATTATATCATGAGAAAATGAAAGCAAGTAAGATATTCGAAATGCCATAAATAAATGCAAACATTTTAAATGTGTACAATATATACATATATGTACACGCATGTTGTATGTATTATATGATGATGTTAATATATTTGAAAAAGTAATGTAATCATAACATAAAATAGTGTACATTATTATTTAGGTAATATTTGACAAAAATAGTTAAAAATGAAGTAAAAAAGAGTTATTCAATCAAGAATATTGGTTGAAGTGCTTGTTTACTACGTATTAAGGTATTTTGTTTTGAATTAATAAAGAAAAAAAAGAAGTGAAAATGAAAATGGTTGTAAAAGCAGTGTAATAAAAAAGAAAATGAAATGGGAAATGAGGAGGATAAAGCATGGAGCAAGTATAGCATCCATCCGAAATGGTTGCTTCTCTCTTTTTGTTTTTCTTATATGGTTTGTGCTCTGCCCCACCCATCTCTGTCTCTCTCCCCACTCTGTGGCGCATTTCCCTGAACACCACTGCACAACCAAACCCAGAAGCAGAGAGAACACCATCAACCCTTCCCTTCTCTTCTCCTCACTCGACACTCTCCAATCCCTAAACCCTTCTTCCAATTCCCAATTTCATGTTTCCCACTAATTAGGGTTATGGAACCCAACAACTCTCCCTCCTCCCCGAATTCCAGGCGCTACTCCGGTTTTCTATCCGCCTCCAACATCATTCAGGCCCCCTTATCGCTCCTCTTGGAATATTCCGGCATCCTTCCCTCGCGTTCCTCCACCCCCGACGCCGTCAACAATGACGCCGAGGTTTCCATTCGGATCATCGGCCCCGCCGAACAGGACCCCTCCCCTCCTCCCTCCCCCAACGACGTCCTCATCCCCTCCTCTTCCCCTCGCTCCGCCGCCGACTCCGCCGCCCCTTCCGATGCTCCCCCCGCCGTTGTCGATCCCCTTCCCAGGGATTCTTCCTACCAGAGATATGACATTCAGCATGCAGCCCGGTGGATTGAGCAGGTCTTGCCGTTTTCCTTGCTTCTCTTGGTCGTCTTCATAAGGCAGCATTTGCAAGGTTTGTTCTCTCCCTTTTTTCACCTCCCCTTTTCTTTTTCTTCTCATTTCATTCCTCATTTCAGGCTTTTTTGTCACCATTTGGATTGCTGCTGTCCTTTTCAAGTCCAATGACATTCTCCGTAAACAAACTGCGCTCAAGGTCTCCTTCTTCTTCTCTCTCTCTCTCTCTCTCTCTCTCTCTCTCTCTCTTTTATCTTTCTCACAGTTGTCTTGTTCATTCACTCTCTCTTGTTTTTCTGGCTTCAGGGTGAGAGAAAGATACCGCTTTTGATTGGGATTTCTGTTGGGTTTGCTCTTCATGTGGTTGCTGTGTATTGGTGGTATCAGAATGATGATCTAATGTATCCCTTGATCATGCTTCCTCCCAAGGATATACCGCCTTTTTGGCACGCCATATTCATCATCATGGTCAATGGTGTGTTTCTCTTCTCCCTCATCATTCTCTTGGTTGCTCACTGCATTACGTTAATCGCATGTTCATTTTCTCTCAACTTTCAATTCACTTCCCGGTGCTTACTTTCTAATTCTCACTACATTACCTCGTCGTCATAAGTTTTTTATTTTAGCTTGTTGCTAATGGATATTGCCCTCATTAGTGCTCGTGTTCTTTCTTTTCTTCCAATGAGGTATTCTAAATATGTTCGCAGATGGTTTTTAGTGAATTTTTGGGTGAGCATTATTGATTTTGAAGTGATGTGATTTATGTTTGGATGTCTTTATTCTAAAAGTAAGTTAGTAGCAAGGTTTAGACTGCTTAGAATATATTTTTTTTATCCAAAGCAAAAAGTTACCTAAAGACGATTCAATTCAGAACCAATTCTGCACTTAGAATTAATTCCTCAACATGAGTCCAAGCATGTGAACATGTACATAGAATCATGGTAGATAGTACTACAGCATGATTCTAGTGAATCCAATGTAAAAATGAACACACACTTGACTGTGTGACTAATTTGTATCCTTTGTCCCTGCTTCTGTTGAAGTGTGAATGGTGCTTCTTTTTAATTCATTTTGGCTTGAGTGCTGTCAAGCTGTATATGCCTGTAATTAGCATGTTAGAATAGAACTACTTTTGTGATGGAAACTCTTGCTTGTTGCAGATTTTGGAACTATTTATTTATTGCTTGGTTGAAGCTCATTAGGGGATTAATCTTGGTATTTTGCAATTGCATTTTAAAATTTCAGATACTTTGGTCCGTCAGGCTGCAATGGTATTCAAGTGTATATTGTTGATGCATTACAAGAATAGCAGAGGCCGAAATTATCGTAAGCAGGTAGGGTAATAAATTATCAAGCACCAGGGAAATTGAAGCTAAGCATTTCTGTGTTGGGGATGGAGGAACATTTTATGATGTCTGGTTTCTTAGTTATATTATGGCCAACATGTCTCTGCTATCTCTTATACATTTCCAGGAGATATGGAAGCGGGGTCTATATTGTCATTCACATTCATTACATTTCTGATGGTACTATAATTTATTTGTTCAGGGTCAAATGCTGACTTTAGTTGAATACCTCCTCCTGCTTTACCGTGCCTTGTTGCCAACACCAGTTTGGTATCGTTTCTTCCTGAACAAGGAATATGGAAGCCTCTTTTCATCACTGATGACAGGATTGTATCTAACATTCAAACTCACATCTGTGGTTGAAAAGGTGTGTTGGCTGTTTAAAATATATGTAGATTCTATTTTATTTGAATGTAGCTTGTAAAGAGTAACCTCCATAGTTTCTCTCCCCTTTAAATCACTAACTATAAGATTCAATCCATTATATTATATTTATCTGCATGTAACACTATCCTAATCCTTTTCCATTCTGTGCATAATTTGATGTATTTGAACCTTTTTTTGTTTTCTGACTTTTGATTGTTAAACTAGATTAATATGAAACTAGTTCTATTTCTGCTTCTCATTTTTTGTTGGATGGATCATGCTGAAAATGTTATATTTGTAGAAATAAGCTCTTTTGTTAAAGCAAAAAGAAAAAGACTTATCTTAGGTTCATAATCTTTATTTTTTAACTTCCAAATGATGTTTTTAATTTTGCAAAATAAAAGAGCTTTTTCCAAAGTGAGATGTTTGGAAGAGTTTTTTCAATTGTATTGTGTGTTAATTAATAATTCAAAAGTCCTAACTCCTAAGGGACCCTAGGTATAATAACATCATTTAAGTAGAACATGATGAAGTACTCAGTTTTGTTTTGTTTTAAACTATCTGGATTTTGCATCCATTTGCATCTGGTGGATATTCCCTTACCTGTGGTGTGGTTATCACTTCTCAGGTGCAATCCTTCTTTGCTTCTGTGAAGGCGTTATCACGGAAAGAAATGCACTATGGGGCTTATGCAACATCAGAGCAGGTACTATGGGTGTCTTCTTTTGATCACACTGATTTTTTGGAGTTGGTCAATGAATCACTGAAGTTTTCCATTTTAACTGTAAATTACCTTTTTGATAGTTAAATGGCGGAATTTGTTAAGACACATAGGCACACTTCATGGTCTTTTGTTAAGATATTATGTCTGGGACCAGAAATTTTCTCATGCAATTAATTTATCTGATGGCAGGTCAATGCAGCTGGTGATCTTTGTGCTATTTGTCAGGAGAAGATGCATGCCCCAATCTTACTACGTTGTAAACATATTTTCTGTGAAGATTGTGTATCAGAGTGGTGAGACTTACTTTGTTATTGTTTTTCTTGTGTACCTGGTCTGCATAACAATCTGAAATTGCCATCAAACATTTGAGTTGAATAAGTGCAACTCTCGATTACCAACTGTATGGGAATTTTCAATCTGGCTGGCAGTTTAAAATGTGGTTATATTATGTATGGTGTTTCATATTTGTGTTATAAATTTTATCTATGTTGTGCTTTTTAAATCTAGTTTAGTATGGGGTTACTAGATCTTATATTGTTTACTTGTTTACCACACTTATTTATTCTTCTGAGTTTTCTGGCACCTGATTATCTTATTTTGCCAGGTTTGAGAGAGAAAGGACCTGCCCGTTGTGCAGGGCTTTGGTAAAACCAGCAGACCTTAGGTCATTTGGGGATGGCTCCACTAGCTTGTTTTTCCAGTTATTCTGAAATCATATACAAATACCACAAGCCAGGAAGTTTTTTCTGCTCTGAATCTTTACTTTTTCAAAGCAGCAGTCACGATCTGTGTACATCAACACATGGAAAATGCTCTTGAGGCAATCGTGGGGATACTGAGAAGATGAATGCAGCAGAATACCGGTCATGCGTTCATATAATGTACTAGTGAAAGGTTGAGTGTATCTAAATGACCCTGTAAACTAGGAAGTCGATTGAAAATATAATTAAACACACGACTCTTCATTTGCAAGGAATGAAGGAGGTCTCTTTCTCTGAATTGCATTGCGATTCTGTTATATATATTGCCAATCAAACTGTTAATTTTAAACGTATTTTTATGTTCGAATTTCTCTTTATGTGGGTTTTGAAGCACACACCTCAAGGAGTGTAAGCCCACGGGTTATGGCCAGGCCAACGATCTCACTTGGATTCATGTATTAAATATGTGGATACTATCTTATTTTGTAATAGCTAATTTGACCATGATTTTGTGCTTATAACCGTGTATGTCGGGGTTAGAAAGCAAGCGCTAGTCTGTAATTTGTTCGAGCCTAGTTATGTGGAAGCACTTAAACAGTAGGGAATGTCTATATATACTGCATTAAATTCTAACCATCGATGAGTCCTCAGCTGAGCCTGGATCATCTTCGTCCTTTTGATTATATTTTGATTATATTCTTTCCTTAATTCTCGACCTTGGATGGCATTCTCTCTTTAGTAGCCATTGCAATAATAGCCAATCAGTGGTCAGCAATATTTTACAGTTCAGTGGCTAGAGATTAGTTTGGCTGGAGGATCTAAGATAGTCCTCACTCAGCCACCAGGTTGGACCAAAATGAATGCTTGACAGCTGACCTTTAGAACCCTGTAAATATAGTCATTTAAGTTATGTCAATTTGATTCATTTAATAAGGCATAAGTGGTAAGCCAGTTGAATTCACTGGTTTTTTTCCTCGAGCTATATATACACCCGCTATAATATAAAAAATCATTTATACCTTCTCATTTTGAAATACAATTTCATTTATGCTCAAGGGATGGCAATTGTTTAAAAACGTTTAAAGGATATTGGCTTATAGGATTTTTTATTTTGCATAATTTAGAAACAATTTTAAGGCGTATACTTTTAAAACAGAACATGTAATTATTTCCCAGATTCAATGTTCAATTCAATGCCAGTATGTCGTTCTTGAGACGAACAAGAAATTCAATGCCAATATGTTGCAATAGAAAAGGGTTACAATGGAAGGCTTTCTGTTAAAGTGTCGAGAGAAAAAAAGACTAATGTGTTGTAAATGTAAAAAACTTTACTAATAAATATATGATAAATTTGTTAATTTTATCAATTAATATTTTATTATATAAATAAATAACTGTTTGAACGATAAATATAAGTCTTTCACTATTATTCGTGCATAAGTCGATGTAAGAGTGTTTTCCTACTACTGGTGCATAAGTATTTTTCGAACAAAGTACACTTCTTGAATTGAGTTGGTTTATTATATAACTTGTCATAGGCAAAGGATAAAATTCATGTTTGATATGGAGTATAACTAATCGTTCCTTTCCTTTCATAAAGCATTTCACGTGAGAATTCACCTGACCCAGCTTTTCGCTTTCTGAACTGCAAGACCAAGGATAAAATTCATATTTGATGTGAAGTATAACTCTTCTTTTGTTCCTATTCTTTACTATTAAAATGTTAAAATGAAATTGTCATATTTATAATAGATACAGTTCCAAAAAATTATGATGAACCAATACATTGTTTTTCTTTGGCAAACCAACCTTACCATGAAAGGAAAGTCACACGCAACCAAAATATGGCTTTCTCTTCATATACCCCCACTCTCTTCCTCACATAGCAACAAAGTACAAAAAATAGATAAACGTTCCAAACCATGCACATTTTCCTCCAAACAAGCAAACCTCTTCTAATGCTAGGCCATGAAAAGAAATAGAAAAGATCATTTTGTATGTGGAGAAACTGAGACAGTAGAAGGAGTCTCATCTTCTGATGTACTTTTATTATCTTCTTCTTCTAGCACAGTAAATATTTCTTTTGACAGCATAGGTGGACTTGGTGACACCAGACCATCCTCGTCAAGTGATGATGAACTTGGGGAGACTGATAGCAACCTTGTGATCTCCCCGTCATCTACAGGGTAAACTTCGCTGACTTCTTCCATGCCCTCATCTATATACACCACATCCTGCTTAGTCAGTTGATGGTACTCCACAATTTCCCTTAAGAAACGGTTTTCCCTAGAATATGTCTCATTCTCACTCGCCAAACGAGCCTTCTCAGCAAGAAGTGTCTCCAATTGATCCCTTATCTGCGGAGCTCACAAATATATGAAGTTAATTTTCTAACTGAGATAATCTTACATGCAAAACTCAAAACAAGGTAGTGGATGTACATGTATTATGCATACGTGCATGGATTTACCTATGAATGTAGCATGAATGCTTCAAAGAGATTAGTCATATGACATATCACTAGCTAACATAGCCCACACACTCCCTTCATGCCCCAAGAATTATACATTCCAAATGTGAAGTTGCAAACATTAAACATTTGTCAGTGATCTTATAAAAATTGATTTGATAGAGTTAACAACAGTTACTAATAACTCTTACTCCATCTTTAATATTTTGGGTTTCAACCTAACTCAATTCCGAAAATAGCTCACAAGGTAGGGCTGGACAAACTTATATATTCTATTTAATTATATCTGTAGTTAACGTGGAATTTCCAACAAACACAATAGTCATGTCAGACATTAGATGCTTCATACTACCAAACGACAGTCGATATAACAGGAAACTTAATTTTGTTAGGTAAATGTGAGTTCTAGGTGTATAAACACAAAATTGAAGGAGATGTAAATCAAAATAACTAATACCAGATCATCATCTTCACCATTCTGTTCCTTATCATTGCCCTCTCGGTCCCGGAGTATTTTATTTTCTTCTTCAAGTTGAGTACACCTTGCTTTAGCAAAAGCCAAATCTGCTTTAACGGATTTTAGCTCGCGAAGAAGTAATTTTGCTTTGGCAGCTGTTGCCATCGCAACCTGCAACCACAGCAAAGAGAAATTATGCTTCTCTTATCACACAAAGAAACCAAAACTGTTAATTCAAATAGACAACCACCCCGAACTCAGTTTTATGTTCGCAATCACAGTCGGATGCAAAAGTTAAAGTTAGTTTCCTACATCTACATTGATTCTGAATGCCTATAGATAACAAAAGTCTTAGTAGAGCTGTTTCTTCTGGGCCACTTGTGGACTGGTTTAAATTAATCACTTGACATGGAACCCAGACCTATGTTATTTTAACTTAAAATATATTAACAACTCCAATATTATAAGTTACTGTGTTTGTATTCCTTCACTACTTGGTCTAGTGAGGGCAGTGACACATGATTACATAGTTGCCACCTTACGTCGCGTGATGCCTTGAGTTTTGTTTGTTGGCTAGATTGATTCTCTATCTGAGCTGCTTCCTGCAATGGATTTCTCATATCTGAAGTTTGGTTTGCGTCCCCAGAGTTATTTCCTTTTCGCCTGATTTGAGTTCTCAGGTCTGCTGTCTTACTCTCTACAATTGTTCGGCCTTCCTGAACAAATTAAAGAAGGCGACGTTGAATTGGAGAAAGTGATATATTAAGCAATATGTAAGTGAGCCAGCTATCAAACAAAGCAAGTAAGCAACAATGGTGATTCGATTATTGGTTAATAAGATGTAGAGATTAATCAATAGACTAGTAATCTGTTATCAATTAGTTAGTAATTTAACCAATTTATAATACTCATTGATATCTAATACATGAGTCTTTATTAACCAGAATGGCAAACATGTGAAATTTTGTGTGTGCACGGAACATTTCTGAATTAAGCTGATGGAAATGGCAATGTGCGTCATGGAAAATATAGTGTAGCTATAATTGTGGAGTAACCAATTGCTAAATGAAAGTATGCTTACCTCAAAAGCCTTCTCAAAAGTGTCACCTAGTTGATTGAGGGATGATGTGATTTTATCCAAGCCCTTCCGAAATGTAGGATTGTCCATTTTTCTGTTAGTGTCGAGGGATTCATATATTGACTTGAATTGTGAAGGGGAGTTCTAAGCATGCCAAAGGAAAAAACACAGATACACACACAATTAAGTTGATTCCAATCCAACTAATAGAGTAAAAATGACAGACATATTTACTCCAAAATCAAGAGTCTTAGTTTTTCTTTTATACTTCATGTTATTTTAGGTGGCCTATCATATCATATCAGATCCCTTGCATTGTATATAACATGATAATAACAAGTTAACAAGTGCCAAATTATAAATCTTAATCACCTGAGCTTCAGAAGGACCTGAAAAGCTATTAAATGAGTGTGATTTGAGTGTTTGGGGCATGGTTTTAGGTAGTGATTTTGGGCTTGGGTTATCATCATCCAGAATTGATTTTGCTTTCTGTGCAATCACACCCCAGAAACCGGACTTGGAGTTGTCTTTCCCATAAGCCTCAAAGCTCTGCATTCATTCATTCATTCATTCCAAGAATTTTTATCATGGAGTCAACATTTAGCACGCTCTCACTTCACGTATACAAACATATAGATATGAACAAGTCAAGTGTGAGGTAAGATTGGTGAGAATGTGATCCTTTAATCTTAGACGAATGATTAAAGAATAGAGTGCCATAAATTGAATTTCAATTAATCCTTGTAAAGTTGAATTGTTAATATCTATCTATCTATAAATAAGTTTGTCCATATGTATCTATCTATATATTAAATCAAGAATTTCAAAAGTTATCATGGGAAATTGATGACAAACATTGATACATTGGTTGGTCTAAAAAGAGCAAAGACATAATGAGCATCCAATACCTTGGATCTTTGATGATCAGAGGGAGCAAAAGCAAATGAAAGAGACGGTTGACGACGCGAAGAAGAAGCTTTGATGGCTTGAGCAGCGAGAGATGAAGATGGTGAAGAAGACAAGATTGATGGAGCAACATCCATATTATCAGAATCACCATTATGAAATTCTTCCTTGAAGGTGGAAGCCTTAGATATACCTTGCCTTCTCCTATACGCCATTCTACAACAACAACAACAACAACCTCAGAAGAGATCACAAAAGCCAGAACCAGGAGATTCAACTGCTACCCAACTAACTCTTTCTGTTTTTTTTTTTCAGCTCCTAGTTTTTTCTCCCTTGGTTGGGGGGTTCATGAAATGAAATGTTAACCATATAATATATTAATATTAACCATTAACAATGTCTTCTTAATGACATATCATACAAGGAGAGAGAAATAAATAAATAAATAAATGTTGCTTTAATCTGAAACGAACAGGTGTGTGGTGTGTCCCCTTCAACATATCTCATCTACACTCAGTAAATTATCAGTTACCGTTAATAACTACATAACAATATTTTTAATAATACAAAACTAAATAAAATCAAGTAAAACGCGTTAACCAATCAATATACATGTTCTTAACCATTAAATTTACTTATCGTTTAAACTAACTTTAAAGTTATGAAATTTCAGGTGTAGGGATAGCCCCCATTAAAAAGGTTGATTCATAACATTTCATGATATTCAGGCGGGGCTACGGCCACCCCTTTTTCTTCTCATAATTCTGTTAATGCATGAGAAAGGCAATAATGTTTAGAAAAAGTAATTATGGATGGATGGTCCATTCATTCTTTTTCTTCTCTGAAAAGAAAAAATACGGTTATATTGATATTTGTGCTGAAGTATCAACTCAACCTTCATGGGAGATTTTGTGGTAATTATTGGATATACTATATATATGGTATGGTATATTTTCAATTTTATTAAATTTTTAATGTTTTGTTATTACAATCATATGAACTTCCAAGTCTAATTAACCTTTTAGAGTTTGTTATTTTGTCAACCAGGACAAATCAAAGGAGAAGGGTCATACGCGTTAATTAAGTGACAACTCAACTTACAAGACAACCAGCCAAGCAAAACCTGTTTGAAGCATAGATTGAATGCATTGTGAATAAGGCAGTACTATATATACACACAGGATTCTTCACTAAATTATTATCAACTTTCAAGTTTCAAGTGATTCTTACAGTGCTTTTTAATTGTATCTGTCCACCAATTTCTTCTGATTATTAACATTATTATTAATGCTCAACAAGCTGTTCCATGTGGCCACTTTAGTGATGCCTTTTCCATTAAACGAAGCAATTGCGTGCCATATGCTAAGAATATAATTGTTTTGCTTATCTTTGAGACTCACCACCAGGGGAAACACCTTTTCCACATAGTTCAACACAGGCACTAGGTTTTGGTAGGACGCAAAATGTAAACATGCATGGAACTGTATCCAAACCTTGAAGTTCAAAATTTAACTGCACAGAAGGTAACATAATTTGTGAATAAATGTTTTCATTTTTTTTACTTTAATATTAAAAGAAAATTAACATTTTAAATGACCAACATTTTGTGATTAACAATAATTAATGGCATAAGATCTATAGCCAAACATGTATTCATATAGAACAATCTCAGCACGGAATGATTCTCTCATATAAACTATTCAATCCTTTTCACTAAAATCTCTATTTTGGGATGCATGGACCCCTTTCTTTACCATACATAACGAGGGCTACCAAAGCATGCTAACTCTTATGATAATATCTATAATATTAATAAAGGGAATACCCTTTTTTATGTCTACTTTTCAATACCTATAATCTCTTATTTTCCAGACATATATTTTACCACTAAACCAACCTTATAACATTAAGCAAAAAATTACTTTAAAATATTGATATTCAACATACATAATTGTCCAATTATATCTATAATGTATAATATATTATATTATATTATATACTATATCTATACTATTAATAAAGGGAATACCCCCTTTTGATATCTACTTTTCAAAATACCTATTCTATCCTTACACCTATTTTAAAATTAAAAAAATAAACTAATATGTCATAAGAGGAACTTGAACCCATAACCTCTTATTCTCCAAACATATACTTTACCAATAGATCAACCTTATAACTTTAAGCAACAAAATTACTTTAAAATATTGATATCCAACATACTTTAAAATACTAATTTTGGGTTTGAGTGGTTATGAGTTCAAGTTCCTCTGATGCCAAATTGATTTATTTTTTAAATTTTAAAATAGGTGCAAGTGTAGAGTAGGTATTTTGAAAAATAGATATCAAAAGAGGGTATTCCTATTATTAAAAGTATAGAAGTATAAATATAGTATATAATATAATATCATATATTATACATTATAGATATAATTGGACAATTATATATGTTGGATATCAATATTTTAAAGTAATTTTTTGCTTAAAGTTATAAGGTTAGTCTAGGGGAAAAATATATATTTGGGAAATAAGAGGTTATGGGTTCAAGTCCTTCTTATGACAAATTAGTTTATTTTTTTTTAATTTTAAAATATGTGTAAGGGTAGAATAGGTATTTTGAAAAATAGACATCAAAATGGTGTATTCCTTTTATTAATAGTATAGATATGCATACATTTCATGATAAATATTTTTAATAAACATGTCAATACATAGGTACGACAATATTTTGAGTTCTATTGAAACTCTCCTTTTTCCATTTTTTCATATTCATTGCATATTTGACATATCCATTGATGATCTGACATGTTTTTATCATGTTATCATAAACAAAAAATATAAAATTAACAAAATATATTTCAAAACATGTCATATATCAATTTATATTTCAAAACATAAAAATTTACAAAAGATATTAAATTAAAACCCTACAATTATTATAATATATTAAAATAGAAATGTGAATATACAGGCGAGATAACACCTGTGTTTTTGCTAGTAACTTATTATGCAAATGTACTGTTGATTGGTTGTTGGTTGTACCAATGTGAATGAATCTCTTTGGCCATTATAACATAGTGGATTGGGTTAATCTAATAAGGGCATTTTTTTACAGATGGTTTTATTTTCACTATTTTTTTATTTTACTCACTAAATTTTCTTTAATAGAAAAATATTTTTATTGTGCATTCAACTTCAACAGGATTAAAATACGGAGTTAAATGATTTTTACACTTACATTCAATCATGATTTTCATTTATGTGATTTTAAAAGTAGTAATGAATAAAGTTAACAAATATACCATGAAGAAAGTATTCCGATTGAATGTTAAAAATCTTTAACATGACAATTATACTAATTAAACTCTTAAAATATATTTTCTTTATGTTTAAGTTAAAATGCGTGTCATATTACAATACACGTGCAACAAACAAATTTGTTGTATATTGTGATGAGATACCGTATTATCTTACAATTCAATGAAAATATATTTATTTAGGTTAAAAAAACCTATTTTTTGAAATAAATATGAATAAAATCAATTGTAATATGTTTAGAAAGTTTGGGTGTATATTTATTTTTCTTGTGAATTTTAGATATTTTTATCTTAATATTTATACTAGAATTAAGCTTTTATTATGGATATATAAATACCCTATGTATAAATATTTTTTTCTTAACAATAAAAAATAAAATATTTCTCTAAATCTAGATGGTATTAGAGCTTTAGCTTTAGCTCTATCCTTTCACAAGAAAATCACATTTTTGGAATAGAATATTATCGATAAATTTATTTTTGTTAGAGAAATGAATGTTATCAAGGATTTGAATGGTTGCAACCACAAATTCTAAAGAATTAACCAAATAGATGGTTTTCATTGGCAGAGTTGTTGGTGAATTTCACAAGTTTTTGTTTGAAATTTAGCGATCGATGGTTAAGTTATTAGTAATTTTGGCACCTATTCAACCAAAAACTCACACACAATGTTGCCAATAATTTCACTTTTGGTGAAGTAATTTTTCCTTATCTACAGTTATGTTATTGGTAAGTCCTTATTTAAATTTTGGTGTTGATTTTCTTTTTTGATAATTTGGAAGATAAGGTTGTTTATTGATAATTTGGTGAAGTAATTTTTCCTTATTTACAGTTATATTATTGGTAAGTCATTATTTAAGTTTTGATGTTGATTTTCTTTTTTGATAATTTAGTAGATAAGGATGTTTATTTATTTATTTTTTTTAAGTCAAATAATATATTGATAAAACAAGAAAAAGCACAAGAGATATCTTCCATTATTACAAGGTATGATAGTAGATGCCAACAAAATCAAAATGCAAAAATACGAAGTAGTTACAATCCATGCATGCAAAACCAGGAATTCTTTGACCATTCTGCAAAGGAATGCATTGCAAGTTTAAATATGCGACACAATTCTCATGCAGCTAATTGTGTCACTTTGACTATATTATGAAAGTTGACTTCCTTTGAGTGAAAACCATTGCATTCCTAGCCTTCCACATGCGACATCACACAAAGAGCCAAACCTTTTGATGATTCATATTTCCAGAGACTAGCCCTGAAAATAGGTAAAACTGGCTCTTGATATCGTTGTGTTTAAGCCCCATTAGCTACATAGCTACAACCATACCTTGTAAGACAACACGCATGTAAGGAATAGGTGAGTCCCATTTCTTTTGATCTGCCACAAAGCCTACACGCATCTTCACCTTAGCTAAAATTTTGTAGTTTCTGCAAGTTCTTTTGTGTTGGTAGTTTATCTGTTCCAAGTTGTCATATCAACAATTGAACATTTAGGGGTACACCAGTTACCCACACCTGCTTGCAGAACATATCTATCTTTTCTCTCGAATTAAGAGCTAAAACCTTTACACCAAGGACACATGGTACAAACCTGACTTCTCAAGATTCCACACCCACCATCAACTTCCTCTTGCAACACAGTCACATTCTCCACCCTCCTCCCTAACTCCTATACCAACTATTCTTCCCATGCAAATAACCTCCTCTTCCATTTCCAGTTCCACCCTTTTCCCCCACAATGCTTCTCAATGACAAAGGCGTATTTATCTAACAGAATCTCATATAATCGAGGAAACTTATCTTTGAGACTATGATAGCTAACTTATCTCTCCTTCCAAAACAAAATATCCCTTCCTAAACCAAGATTATGCTTCACATGCCAAGACCACCAATCCCTACACACTAAACCCATGCCCTTAATGGAGTTCAAATTATTCCACCTAGTTGAACACAATTTGCCTTTCACCTCTCATTGCCCATCCGTTTGCTGATACTTAAATTGTAAGACCTGCACCCACAAACTTTCATGTTTAACCCTTAAACGCCACTACATTTTCCTAGTAAAGCTAAATTAAATTTGCCCATATCTCTTAGGCTCAGACCTGATGCAATCTCACCTAGCATGCATTATGGCTAGAAGGATTCAAGGAAGGCATGACATAGATGAGAGCTCATTGAAGACTTTATATCATTATCTTCATTGTATTTAGTTTGTAAATATTTTTAATTACCTTAGTAATTAGGGGCGTGAGGTATCCTTGAATTAAGGCTATGTATTTTGGCGATTTTCCCTTGTAAAAACATGTAGTACCTTAAGTAAATTATGTGGAATGTGTGTATAAAGAAGTGCAGCCCATATTTAGGGGTGTCGCTCATTTCCACACCTCCTAGCTCATTTTTACACCCCATTTTCTAACACACAACATATGAAAAACACATGGACCCACATGATCTCCCTTCCCTTGATTCTAGGCATGAATTTAGGTGCTTGTATCCTAGTTAGTTAGCTTAATTTTGCTTAGGGGTTGAGCCTTGTTAGGAGGTCCATGATTAGGCTCTTAATCCTAACCTTTCACTCCCTATAAATAGCCCCCTTATGCCTCATTATAACTCATCTTTGAATTAAATGACAAATTGTCTCTTTCTTGAGCACATTCATTAGTAAAAGGTCTTAAGGATCCTCTCTTTTGAGAAACCTTTTCCTAATTGGTGTTTATCAAGAGTTCCTTCCCTTGTACCAAGCCTCCAAATTTTTGGCTTATCTATTTTCAAGAGTGGCGCCCCACTCCACTTTTTTCCCTTCCATCTTCCATTTCATGGTGCTTGGAACCTCAAGGAGAAAGATAAAGGGAGTGAAAACCTGGTTTGCTTCAAGCTCTCTCCTCTTTTGCCCTACAAATTGATAATCACATAATGATAAGTGACTATTCTTAGTAATTTGGCTATCAATGAAGGTATTTTAATTTTTTTCATAGTAATGTTCAATATATTGGTAAGTGGTTGTTGGTATTTTATGTAACATCCCAAAATTCTAATATTATTTATACTATTTATTCATATAATCTAATTCACTCCTAATGCAATGTATAACTCAAAAAATACTAACATATAAAATTTTCATCACAACACAATCAATAACATCATAGATATCATGAAGTAGTCAACATTTAAAATCAAATATAAGATGACGTATGCAACAATAGCTTGCCCAATGAGCCTTGTTGTCTGATGAGATCTATAATAGAGACTTTGTTTAGCGAAACACATTGTTGGGCGAAAATCCCACTTAAATCCAACCTGAGACAACTTTGTGTTGAACAAGACCTCTCGCTGGACACAAAGTTGAAAGATAGGCTCAACAGAGGTCAAAGCTCGTTGGGCAAGACGGGCCATCTAGTGAAACTCTGCAGATAGAAAAACCTTTGCTAATAAATCATTCAACTCAAACTTGCATCATACAATTTATTCATTCATACTCTATACTCCATTTCTCTCAAGTGATTACATAATTGTATTTATACATTGATAAAGACTTTTCGATATCAATATCAAACAAAAACTAGATTTCCCCAATTTTGTAATACAAGGCACAAAGTCATTTCTCGAAGATACAAATATATATGGTTTAGATTTCATCAAACAATTAGAAAATAAGGTTGTATAAAATGAAAAGAGAAATTGTAAAGAACAAGATTAAGATTAGAAAAAAAAATAGAGAAAGAAAACATTGATTCGAGGTTCCTAGCAAAGCACTTGAATAATCACAATTCTAATATTTTCATGTGAAATTGCATCAACACACAAAAGTAATTCAATAGAAATGGATCATGATCGTAATATCAAGATTCTCATAAATTTTTAGAAATCTAATCGATTGAATTAGGTTCTAAATCGAGTACCTAGTCACTTATAATTCAAATCGATCGATCTGAATCGATCCCTAACCAATTTGTATCAAAATCCAATTAGAATTCTATATGAGTTGAAGAGGAAAAAAGAACAATAGAACATAGGATTCATAAGAAAAAGAATGCACAAGAGATCAAAATTTATTCTCTTACCGCACAATCGCATCATAGACATCAAATCGATTCAAAAATTAGCCTTCCATAAAGATCTCCATGAAAACTTGTGTGAGAAGGAAGAAGAAGATGGAAAGAAAAGGAAGCCTGTTGGAGAAGAAAGAGAGAAACTTGTTGAAGAAGGAAGAGAGAAACTAACTCTAACTAATTTTAACAAAATGGAAAAATTTGTTACAAGTTGTTATACGAGACTATTTATATTGTCTCTAAAACTTCTAGAGGAAGCTATCCAAAAAATCTAAACTAAATTGGGCTAAGGCCCAAATGAAATTATTCTAAAAAACAACAAAAGCTACTAGAAAATAAAACTAAAAAAAATTACAATTAAAGAAAATTAAAAAAATACAAAATACAAAAATATAGAAAAAATACAAAGACAATTATTCCAATGCAAAGTTAAATCCAAAAAAGTCCACTAACATGCAAAATAAGGGAAATATATGAAAATGAATTAAAACAGAAAATTAACAAACAATTACAAAGTTAGAACGACTAAAAATGATATAAAATATGTATAATAAAATGCCCTATCAAATTCTCCACACTTGAACTATTGCATTGCTAGGCAAAAGAAAACAAGGGAAAAAAAGAAAAGAAAAGAAAAAGAGAAAGGAAAACAAGAGAGGAAAAAATAAAAGAAAATAAAGGAAAAAGAGAAGAGAAGAAAAGGAAAGCAAACATATGAAAGTAAAAGAAATGCCAAAATGAAAAAGAAAAATTTAAAAGGCAACAAAATAAAAGAAAAAAGAAAAACTCAAAACACACTCCAAAAAACTCCAAAATGATACAAAAGATAGAGAATACAATCAAACCAAGAACCTAGGAAACCAAACAACATGAAGCTAATGTAATAATGAAGCAAACAAGTAAAATAAGGAAAATCTAAGAATGAACAAAAAACGATAACACCTCAAATGAATAATTTTCACTTTCTCAACAAGTGTATAAATTATGTGTTTAGTCTCAAGCATATCATGCAACTAGCACAACCAATTTTGACAAACCTTTAAATTCAACCACTCAAAGCACATGCACAAAATATCAAAAGGACTTAATTACAAGTTGTAATTTGTCAAGGTTAAAGGTGAAAGGTGGGATAAAAGAAAGGAATCAAGGCTAATAAACCAAAGAAAAGAGAAAGGCAATAGGGAATAAGCCTAAATAAGCATGAAAGAAACCCCAAAAAAGTAAAGTAAACAAAGATACAAAACTAGCAACTTCAAATTCAACTCTTTGTTTCTTTTCTTTTTAATTTTTTTCATTAATTTTTCAGATTTTTTTTTTTATATTTCCTTCTTTTTTTTTTTAGCTTGAACAAGATCGTATTATTTTTGTTCTTTTTAACAACACAATTATTTTCTTTTTATATTTTTTTTCTTTTGAACTACTTTAAGCAAACCAAAATCGCTATTACTCAATTGGACAAACCCCCACACTTATTAATAAACTAATTCCCAAAAATATTCCAAAGCCCCTTTCTCTCCTAAGATAGGGACAAATATGGTTTTTTGGTCAAAGGCTTACGTGGATAGGGTAATGAACAAAAAGTGTTAAAGGCTCAAAATGAGTAAGAACGGTAATAATGTTAAGGAAGATTATTTGGCTAGTGGCTAAAAAGAAGAAGGCCTAAATCATTTCTATTATGCATGTGAATAAGAGGTAAAGAAAGAGTCAAGGCAAAACTAGAGTACATAGAAACATAATTGCATACACTAAAAAAGAATATGGTGAAAATATCAACGAAAGGTCAAATATCTCACAAGGTAAGGTTTCTATCACTAAGGTCAACAATTATATTTCAAACTACTTGATATACTAATCATGCAAGAAAAGAAATAACAAAGTTGAGACCTACCAACTATAGAAAGAAATTATCTCTACACAAGTGCACAATTTAGAATTCAATGAAAAGCATGAGAAAAAAAAGATTAAAAATAGAAAACAGAGATTTTAAAAGAAAAACAGAAATTACAAAAATTAAAAATATCAAAAATAGAAAAATAAAAATTACAAAAAACAAAATTGCAGAAATGAAAACAACAAAAAATTGCAACAAAAAACAGCAAAAAATAGCAACAAAAAACTAAAGAATACAACAATAGCAAACTGCAGAAAACAACAACAAAAAAAAATGCAAAACCAAAGTACAGAAAAATGCAAAAACAAAATTTAACTTCCTAACTAAAAACAATAAACTAAAAATAGAGGAACAATATGTAATGAAGCTAAACTCCTTCCCTCACACTTGAATTTGCATTGTCTTCAATGTAATAATAAAATGATATGAAACCAAGATAACAAAGCTAAATCCCTCAAGGGGCACGTTTCTCATGTAATGGCATTAATCATATTTAGATAGTTGCAATTAGCTTGTCCACATCATTTCTTGCCCTTAAGTAAATGTCAAAATTTTGAACCCCTTTAAGTTTCACTATTGGTTTGGAAACCAACTTGTTCAATGGGAATTTCAGAGTTGCAGCTACATACTAGTCATAAAACACAATAGTATTTAAGCCACGAAAATAAGTGTAAAATTTGCTTAATTAAACCTCTACAACAAAAAGCTCTTTTTCAGTTATTTCTTCCTCTGTCTCAAGGTAAAAGTGCTTGAGATCTGGAGGCAGAGACTTCTTCAATGAATTTAATTGTAGACAGAGTGACTTCAATTGCAAAAATGGTGGGTGAAAAGTGGATGGCAAAAGAGGTACTTCAGATGGAGAAGGTGCAACAATGTCAAGTGCATGAAAATCAACTAAAATATTGTCAACAAAATTTGTTGCACATGACAACTCAGAACTTGCTACAATGTTAGTTTCAGCTTGGACTTGTAACTCATACTCAAAGTCTACATCTGCAATAGTCTGACTAATTTCTACACAAATGGAACACATGCCTGACTCATCACAGGTGCGATTCATCTCCCAAATCTTAGCAAAATCAATAAACTCATAATACAAATCAGTATGATCATGTGTAGGTGCTTCAATGCATAAAATTGAATCTACTAAATGATTCTCTAATGTAGAAGGTGTACTAGAAGAGGAGCAAACATAAGAAGACTAAGTACGAGAAGGTGACTGCTGTATCAAATCTTCCTCACTCCTCAAGGTAATGACATTATCCTCCTGCATAAGGTTAGTTGCTGGTTAAGATGGAATTTGGTCAAAACCTTGAGATTGCAATTGGTTGACTATAAAAGTTAATTGACCAACCAGAGTTTGTAGATCGCTAAGTGCTTCTTTTAGATTATGCTCAAATTACATATTATTGGTGGCCATTTTATTAACAAGATCTTCTAGTGAAGGAGAAGGTGTAACAACTTATTGTGGAAGAAATTGTGCAGCTTCACCTGCAAAATCATGAAACTTAGGCAACAAATGAATCAGACTAGAGTTGAGCTCATAGAATTGTGCTTGCTCTAGCTCAGGATATTGGATACACCATGGTTGATAAACAACATCAGGGTGTAACTAATTCATTCCAAGTCCAGTCATGAAATTTAGAAGCCACATTTGTAGAGAATGGAGAATGAAAATCAAAAGAACTTACATAGTCACCATTTGCACAACTATTAGTACCATTACTAATAGTATGAACTATGCTATTATTTATCATCCTACAAAATGTTCTGTCCATTTCTAACTTGTCTATTTTTCGTTGTTATTTTTATAGAAAAATAGAAAATAGCAAATCTAGAAAATGAAATAAAATATAAAAAACAGAATAATAAAAAATAGAAAACAAAAACAAAAAATGGAAAATAGAAAATAGAAACAAAAACATAAATAGAAACAAAAACAAAAACAAAACCAAAAAATAGAAAAATAGAATGCAGAAATTGCTGAAAAATGGAAAATATGAAAAAAAAAACAAAACAAAAAATGGGCAGAAAAATGTAGGTAAAAAAAAATGGAAAACTCTAAACAAAACGACTTTGATAAAATCTAAACGCAAATGGTTTGTATCCCCGACAACGAACCATGTTGATAGAGACTTGTCGATATCAATATCAAACAAAAACTAGATTTTTCCAATTTTGTAATACAAGGCACAACCTAGATCATTTCTAGAAGATACAAATCATATATGGTTTAGACTTCATCAAATAATTAGAAAATAGGGGTTTTAATTGCATAAAATGAAAAGAAAAATTCTAAAGAACAAGACAAAGATTTAGAAAAGAAATAGAGAAAGAAAACATTGATTCGAGGTTCCTAACGATGCACTTGAGTAATCACAATTCTAATATTTTCATGCGAAATTGCATCAACACACAAAGGTAATTCAATCGAACCGGATCACGATCGTAATATCAAGATTCTCATAAACTTTTAGAATTCTAATCGGCTGAATTAGGTTCTCAATTGAGTTTCTCGCAATTCAAATTGATCGATCCCTAACCAATTTGTATCACATTTAACATGTATCACCATAACGTGGATCACAACACAATTTCATTTAATACCAATATCAATACCAAAACATCAATTTTAAAGAGTAAACATTCCAAATCATTAATTCCACCAATCTTCCATATCTCAAAATATTCTAAATTACAAATCAATCAATTCAATCACAACTCATTTTAAGAACAAAACTCAAATCTTCAATCACATAGAAAACCCAATTCTCAAATTATCAAAAGCTCAGTTACTCAAAATCAACTAATTTTACAACTATTAAATCAAAATTCCTCAAATTAAAATAAATGATTTAGTTTCTCTTATATATTTCTCCCTTTAAAAGTCAATTCAAATAGAAAGAGGAGAATCAACCTGAAGAAATCTCTTTGAACTTATATTGATCATCACTCCGAATTAGAAGCAATAGAAGAGACAATGTCAGATTCTGTCTGCCAAAGCTCGACCATGCAAGCCAATACTCTCCATGGCTAAGGGAGAGAAAATGGTGGAGAAAAAAAAATGAAAATTCGAAGAAGAAAGAAGAAAAATAAGAAAGTGAGGAAGAAAGGGTTTATATAGTCCTCATGTGTATTTAGTAAAATCAGTTTTCTAAATGTAAACCCCATCTAATAATGATTTATTCGAAAACTTTCGAAACTCAACTAAAACCTTCTGAAACAAAAAAAATAATAATTATGTTCACCTCTCCACCTTCTACCCATAATCTAAATATAACCACCTTGTAGTAATTCCATTAAAAGATTCATCACATAAATCAATTAATAATTTAGATAAAAACTTAAATTTAATCCCTTCACTATTTATTCTACGAATTTATAACCTATTAAATAGGTCCTTACATTTTAAAATTAATTTCCTTTTTAATGAATTGTTCATTGTTAAAGATATTCTCTCGTAGCAATGATCAACTTGTTGGAAAGTTTCACCTAAAGTTATTGCAATATGCTTATTTCCATTTTTTTTTCTTCTTTTCACCCTTACTCACAACTATGATCATCATTGTTAACCTACAAAGATTACATCACATAATCATTATCAACATATATATATATATATATATATATATATATATATATATATATATTTTAGTACAACTCATATATCATTGACTAATATAGGTCAATTATGGGTCACAACCAATCTGCAAGATCAAAAAGTGTTTTGAAAGAAAAATTGAAACAAATAAAATTATTTTCACTCCTTCAAAACTCATCATTATGATACAAGAGATTCAGAAAAGTGAAAGAAATTCTTATGGTATCCAAATTTTACAAGTAGTAAAGGCAAAACTAAGTGCTTATTTGATAATAGTTTTATAAAAATGTTTTCAGTATTTTAGTTTTTAAAAATTAAAAAACTCGTTTGGATAATGTTTTGTGAAAAAAATTCTGGTTTTCTTGTTTTTAAAAACTAAAAAACTAACACAACTGAAAATAGTTTTATTTTTCAATTTTATTTTTCAGTTTTCTATTTTCAAAAATAATTTTCAAATAATACTTACAAATAAGTTTTTTTTTTTTGCTTTTCTTCCCGAAAACTGTTTTTGAAAACTCTTTTCAAAAACTAAAAAATAAAACAAAACCAATTAAGCTCTAAGTTTTTTTTTATGATTTTAGTCTAAATTTAGAATATTGTATAAAAATTAACAGTTTTAGGAATTTCTAAAAGTTTTTTAATGTGGTTAAATGATAAGAATTTAATACTCTAATTCATTCATTCAATTTATGTTAATCTTCAATGATTCGAGATAAATGACAAGTGTTATGCCAGCAAATCACAAGTTATAGCTCACTTAAACCATAAAAGGCCACTTGGTTATTTTCTTTCATTGTGTCATAAAATGGTACTTTTATAATATTAACTTGAGTAAGTTACACGAATTACTCTTGAATTTTAAGAAAATTACATTCGATACTTCTTTATTATTTAATCTACAAAAAATATAATTGTATTACACGTATAACATTGTGCACTCCTCCTTCAAATGTCATTGACATAGTTAACAAAAAAGAAATATTACAATCTCACTCGTATGTTTTTTATGAATTGCATGTGATAACCCTCTGCATTTTATTAATATATCATTTATGTAAATATATAAATGTACTAATATTTTTGTATGATATTACTTTTGTAATGTTTTTATGCCCTATAAAAAAAACTGTAATGTTTCTATGAAATGTGTTAATCATCATATAATTTTTTTATTGAACTTATATATTAAGAAATCATCATTAAATAAATAGTTATAACAAAATTTATTGCATACTTATATAGATATATTAAAAAAGATTATTGGTTCTTAAAAATTTAATTATTAAATAGTTTCAAAATAGAAAATTTTAAATATAATAACAATAATCTCTTCTATGATTTCTATTTGACTTAACTAAGTTTTAATTTAAAATTATTATTTGTATACTTGGATTGTGAAAGAAAAAAAAAAGCAAAAAATTACAACTATAAGTTGAGTTTCAATTTTGACGAGAGTGATTTTGTTGTATATATTTAATTTGACGGTGACAAAGTGGATTTGATGATGATCAAGGGAGCTAGCAAGATATGGAGAATTAGTTTAGTTGGTTTATAAGTGATATATTATATCCAAACTTAATTGAAACCAATTTCAAGCGAAATCAAGTTTTAGAAAAGCTAAATTAAATTAAACTAAGTTATGAAAGTCTATGAAGATCTATATTTTGTTTTTTGATTTATGCAATTTTGTATAAATAATTAATTATATCTACTTTCAATTGATTGTTCAAAGAAATCTATTTTGAAGTTAAATTTTCTCATTCCAACAACCGATTATTCTTAAAATAATTTATTATTTAGTTATTTTTTTTATCAATAAAAAAATATTATTAGAGAGTCGAAAGCATCATGAGTGTTTTCCTAAAATTACAATTCTAACAAACCAAATATAACACACCTGAAATATAGAATCTATTCGTTATCTTTCAATGCTACAAGATGGGTTCACCATCTATTAATGAAAAAAGTATGCAATTAACTTGGTTGACACACACCATTCTCATGAGCTTAGTTGTGTTTGATGGACAATAGTAGGAACATCTAGTATTTGTTGCTTAAAAACAAACACATTCCTAGTTTTCCAAATCTGTTAGTGTAACATCCCAAGAAATTTAACATTATACATAAAATTACCCCTAATTGCATAAATATTTTTCATATCTTTATTATATTACTAAAGAACTTGCAACGAGACAAATAAAGCATAAAGCAATCATCACAATTTTCAAAGAAAACTCATAATTAGCATTGTATGGCTTGCTTAGCGAATCTTGTTGCCTGGAAAAACCCAGGGTAGCTCGCCCAGTGACAACTGTCACCCAATGAGGACCTTGCATAAGACTGCCCTAATAATAGGTACTTTGCTCAACAAGACATGTTGCTAGGTGAAAACCTTGTTTAGTTCTGAAGGGAGTGTAATTTGTGTTGAGTAAGACCTCTCATTAGGCGCAAATCCCTCAAAAGTTCAACCCAAGACAACTTTGCGTTAAACAAGATCTCTCGTTGGGTGCAAAACTGCAATTTAACTCTAATAGAGACTAAAGCTTGTTGGGCGAGACCTGTCGCATAGTGAAACTTTGTAGATATCAGAACATCTGCTACATCATTCAATTTAATCATGTAAAAAACAATTCACTCATACATACATGTTCTACATTTCATCCAGATAGGTATAAACTTATAATTTCACTTATTCATACCAAGACATTTCTTTAGTTAAACATAACTCATACATCGGTACAACATAACTTAGTCTTTCTAAGTAAGTTACATAGGTACAATATCAACAATAAAAAAGAAACTCCTAAAAGCTTGTCACCTACTGTTCTCTTTAGTCTTGCTCCTCTCTCCTCTAAGTGCCACTACTATCATTTACTCCCATGCATAGTACGATAATCACAGTTATATAGAATACACTAACAAATGCAAGGATAAGTTCAAAGTGATATAATTTAATCAGTTAGGCATAGATATTATAAAACTTAAATTATTTATTGCACCTAAATCTATCAACCAACATTTCACATAAAACAATCACTCTATGTCCCCCATAGAGCATAGAAAACTTACATTCAAATCCTATGTTCCTATATAACATAGATACTCAAGACCACACATATAGACACTTTTCGGAAAGACTCACTACATTAAATTTGAATACCAAGGTAATGGCTCATCTGACTTCCCTCACACTGATGTCAGAAATCTATCTGATTCATTCAACATTCAATTAAAGTTTGGGCATACTCATAGATAACCAACTAACATTTTATCTAACTGACCCAATAGTGCATCACGTTGTTATCAAAGTAGATCCTACGGTTTATTCTTGGTCACTTCGAGGCCCAACACTAATACTTGTCCTACGTGACCTTAGCACTGCATCATCACCTACACAAAGGCCTTAGCACCAGGATCACTCACACCTATCCACATCACTAATTCAATGCATAACATCATAGACTATGTTACCTCTTTGTAATAGTCCATCACACAACTCCTCAATGAATCATATCATTCATTAATCAAAATCCACATCAAGCATAAGGTCAACACATCATTATTCACATGACAATTCATTTATAAAAATAACACAACATGCTCAAACTTAAGGCACTAATCAAAGCCTCAATTTATTATATATCAATACATTCACACCATCACATCAATACATGCATAAAGAACAATTATTTCAATTCTATCAAATATTCCACTTTTTACAATATTTCACCTGACAACTCATCCACCAAAGTCACATGACATAATTTAAATTTACAACACTAATCAGGAACCACAATTACTCACATACAAATATCTTTACACTATTAAGTTGTCATTTTATCAAATTAAAACAGTTAACGGATTTTCCTTATTTCTCCTTTTGAAAGCTGAGTCTACTGAATTGGAGAAATTATACCATAAAGGTTACCCCAAACCTACGCTAATCATCGCTCAAAATCAGGAGCAATAAAAGAGACTGTATCGAATTCCATCAATGATTTCTTGAACATGCAACTAAGGAAAGATTTGGCGGTAAGAGTAAACGAAATCGTGTAGGAAGATAGAAAAGATAAGGAAGAAGAAAAAAGAAAAGAAAAGAGAAAGGAAAAGAAGAAAGTCAATGCACATGGGTGTGTTTAGTAATTTTGTTTGCTATTCGCACCCCCAACAGATTTCTGAAAGTTTTACTCCCCGAATCGTGGAAATAATAATTATTCTCATCTCTCCACTCTTCTAATTATCATCCAAAAGTAACTACATAACATTAAATTTAATTCTATACTTATGAACTATTAAACAAAGAAGTCCTTACAATAATACAAAAAAAAAGATATTTCATCCAAAAAAATAAGATTACTTGAAAAGAGTGTCGGATATAACTCTCGCATCTTATCTTCCAATTCCCAAGTAGTGTCGCCAATAACACTATTCCACAATATTCTGACCAAAGGTATGTCTTTGCCTCTGAGTTGTTTTACTCTTTTATCCTCAATCCTCATTGGTCCAATTTCATAAGTTAAATCCTCACGGATTTGAATTTCATCTGGTTCAATAACATGATATGAGTATGGTACATACTTCCTTAACTTAGATGCATTGAACACATTATGAAGATTTACCAACAGTGGTGACAATGATAATTCATAAGCTATCAGACCTACATTAAATGATAATGTGTTTTTATTTGACATCAATTTTTGTCGATAATTGTCCAACATTAAGTGATAATATAATTAACATTTTACCATGTCATTTACTATATGTCATGTTACTAATTAAAAACTATAAGAAGAACTGCAAGCATAGTCTTCCGTCAATCATTCATTTCTATATAAAAAAAAGATCAATCATTCATTTCTACAACTCCCTGATGCGTGTTTTTCTTTTAGTGTATTTTTCACACTTGTGTGTAATATTACACGTTGATGTGGACGAACTCCTAATACACTTTCTCCTATAACACACCTATGTGAGAGATCTCGACCCCTTTTTCTTCCGGTGCACTTTTCACACATTTGTGAAATTTATTACACCATTGTGGAAGATCCTCAATTCTAAATAGGAGAAGAAATTGATATAGTTGAAGAAATTTAAAAATATGAAAAAAAAACTTGAAAGAATATTTTAGTAATTCAAATTATATTAAAATAATTAAATAATATTTTAGTAAATTTAATACTATTTTGTTTGTTTTGTCTATCTTCCATTAAACAAGGAATATGATAAAAAATTGTCTAACTTAAAAATTTATTTTGATTTGTTCTATTTGTCTTATATGTATCAAACATATTTAAAAATGATATTTTGTCATTTTAATGTTTTGTTTCACATAACACAAGATTGCATTGTTCTTTAATTTAATTAGTAATTAAACTTTTGATTTGTGTTATAATGTTTTATTTATTCTGTGTAGCAACTATTTTATTAATTAAATTAGGGATAATTATTTTTATTTTATTTTGTTTCACAATTATTTTTTAATCAAAGAGAGTTGCAATTTCATGGAAAGAGAGAGTGTATTTTCTAATATGTTTTGGTGACAATCCTTACTCCATTTATACTTATTAGTATATAGATGTGGCTTGACAATAAAAAAATAGTCTTTGAAATTTAAAATTTAGGAACTATGAACCAACCCTAACCCACAAGACCCTGAAGACTTTTTGGTCTTGTTAATCTTATAATGTGTCTTTTAGCCGTGTGAACTTTTTTATTCTAGGTATGCTTATGCCAGAACCAAACTAGACCATTTTTATGACTCTAAATTTATCTAAGATGTGTTTATCCTACAATGTTAGCGTTCTTTCCTTAAAAGATTAATTCGAGCACATAAATGAATTGGTGTAAAATTATTCTAACTTAATTAATAGTTTTGATTTTTCCCTGAATCTGAATATCATGTATAAAGCTATCCTAAATAAAGGGGGACTTTTATTGTACGTGGTAATTAAATTTGATTTGAGAAGAATTATCTTCATTCTAACATACATACGTTCTTAAAAAGAATATTTTTTAATAAATGGGACTCAGATGAAACTAACAACCACATAAAAATGTGTGAAGTATCAATTAGTAAAGAAAGACTAAGCCGCCCTCATTCAACGTTTTTATATAAAAATCTAGTCAATATTACTCTTATCATAGTACATTTTATTATAACACTTATTAAAAAAAATTAATTTCTCAACCATATATATATATATATATATTTATTTATTTAAGTCTCGTAAAATTATTATGAACGATTAATTTATTTTAAATATTTAATATAACTACATCCTTAATTCAATCTTGACTTCTTCGACAATATAAAAAGAATGAATATATTAACATGGCACCTAAGCTCTAAACCTTTAATAGTGAAGTATTAAAAATATAAAATAATTTTATATTCTTATTTATGATTAATATGTGGTTAATTATGAAACCATTTGTGAGAATTATTTATTCTTATAGGTGAATTTGTAGGTTTCATATTCTTGTTATTTTAACCACTTCTCTCATTAATCATTTGTTATTCTACTACTTTCTAATTCCTTAAGTAGAATAATAGTGAATTTTAATTCACTTTTATTATTATCTTATAAAGTCATCATCCCACTATCACTAGAACTTTTAATACTAGTGTACCCTAATGATAATCCTAATATTTTTTTGGTATATTAAGGATTAGTGGGAGTATATATAATCTTGTATTATCTCTCGAAACTTATATATTTTTTATTGTCATATAATCTTGTGCACATTTAATTATGATATGACATATTCTATAGGGCTTTTCTATTTATTTTTGTCCTATTTTTATTGAGATACATAAAATCCATTGTATCTTTGTAGACATCTTTAACTGATGTTAAGGTCATTCTGTTGGGTACTGCACATTAATCCTTTTGGCATACAATTATGCATTGTGCATCTCTTTTACCCAAATTTAATATTGATCAAAATTTTAGAAGTATATAATTTTGTATCATGTCTCGAGACTTATCTATTTGTATTGTCATATATTCTTGTGCACATTTAATTGTGATATGACATACTTTATAGGACTTGACTATTTATTTTTGTCCTATTTTAATTGAGATACATAATTCATTGTATCTTAATAAGACATCTTTAATGGATGTTAAGAGCATTTTGTTGGGTATTGCACATTAATTCTTTTGGTATGCAATTAAGTATTGTGCATTTCCTTACCCAAAATTTCACATTTTGTTTGGTCAAAATTCTATAAGTATATTGTAGATGCAATACTCCTATCGAGTATGATTTTTTACTTTGTAAAAAAGTGCTTATTATGATAGTACTCCTATTGAGTACAATTTTGCACTATTGAAGTACTTATGAATTTTTTTGTCTAGACCAATTATCTAAGTGTTTGCTCAATTGACATTTTGTGGCAACAATAATCTGAGTATCATTTTATATAAACTAGGTGTCTATGTGGTTTTAGTAGGGAATTTATGGATTTCCTACTTATCTTTGGATTCTTACATAGTCACTCTTTTTTGAAACTCAGATTAGTTAAATGTCAAATATTATAGAGCATTTATGTAGCCTATATGTAATTACATATGTTATTAGGCTATGATGAATAATTAGATGCATGTAAATTATGCTTTCTCACCTATATAATTTTTCGGACTCAAGTAAAAAAAAAATATTAGAATTATCATTAGGGTACACTAGTATTAAAAGTTCTAGTGATAGTGGGATGATGACTTTATAAGATAATAATAAAAGTGAATTAAAATCCACTATTATTCTACTTAAGGAATTAGAAAGTAGTAGAATAATAAATGATTAATGAGAGAAGTGGTTAAAATAACAAGAATATGAAACCTACAAATTCATCCATAAGAATAAATAATTCTCACAAATGGTTTCATAATTAACCACATATTAATTAATCTTTACAAAAATATTGACCCCTATGAGGATCTTGAAAAAATAATTACATGAGTGAGAAAATAGATCACTTGATAATTTTACGTAGAATATGAGATCATAAGCAAGTTCTCAAGTAATCATAAACAAAAATCAAGTGCTACAATAAACAATATTTACACACACTTGAGAATAAAACATGATTACACGCAGCAGAAGAATGAGACATATTCTTGCATATATTAAGGATATAATAATAAATAGTCTCTAACTCTCATAACAATTTATAATAGACATAGGTTTATTTATATATCCCAAAATAAAGCCTCTAGCTTTTACAAGAATACCATTAACAATATTATAAAATATGGTATGGAGAAATTAATCTCTTAAAATTTGGGATTCCTATATTGTCCTTACAAGAATTGCATACTAATATTGCAAATCAATAGAGAGTTTGTTATACAAGAAAATATTTTACAAGAGACCAATATAAAATCCTTAATATAGATCCCAACAATGTGATCACAAATAATGTGATAAGAAAAAATAATTTTATCAAGAACATTTGCTTTTGCTCATGTATGATTAATTGGACATTTAAAATAAAAAACCTTATATCACAACAATTTATTTTATAAGATATTAATTAAAATTCTAATATACAAAATCCTTCCACTTGATAAAGAAAAAATAAGTTGACATAACAAAAAAATACCCAGAGGGATAAATAAAATTCAACTATTTCTTTATCAATATATATATATATATATATATATATAGAAAATTTGCACCACAAAAAATGCAACATTTTTTTTTGTTTTGAAGGAAAAATGTCCAATTAAAAGTTATAAGTCATTATGGAACAAAAAAAATGAGAGTGTAAATTTTGATTCCATATAAATATAACTAAACATGATCAAATGAGGGAAATAAACTGAACATTACAAAAATAGGGAAACATTATGTAATTCTAAAAGTTCAGTTAAAAGAGAATCCCTACAGAAATTACAATGTACTATAACTTATATCAATAAAATCCTAATACCGATAGGGTATTAAAAAATCATTAACATAAGTCAAGAAAAATACATTGTATAACACCAAATTACATTAATAACAATACACCGATAGAGTATAGTTATCATAAATGCAATAAAAAAAAATAATTATATCACAAAATTCACATAAATGCATCCAAAATAGTGAAATTATAATTATGTAAATGAAAAAAGAAATTATGCATATTGTCCAATAAATTTGCATAATTTTAATCATATATATTATATGACCAACATACAAAATTCACATTATTATACCCATGATAGACAAGTAATAATAATGCAAATTAATAAAGAAAATTATGCTCATAAGAGAAGGACAATTAAGATTGTGCATAATTAATAAAATAACCTAAAATAAATTTATAAATGATAATTCAATATTAAAGAGAGTACAGTATAATTGGAGAATACAAATACTGTAAAGAATTATCACAATGAAAATAGGTAAAAAATTCAAGATTATAATAGTAACAAGAAATTTAATTTAATCTTGAATTAATCAAATTTTTTTATACTAAAAAATACCAATAATATAAAAATATTAAATAAATATGGTATTTTTGAAAAAATAAGAATATAAAAAATTAGCAACAACATTCAATGCTTTTGAAAATGAATTTAACACACGAATCATCATACATGATCATATCAAAACGACAAAGTTCTCCCTTGACCAAATCACAAAAATATGGGTATAAAAATGAGTCCATGCAACCCCATTAATACTTTCTAAAGTAAAAGTTAACACAAATATATTATGTTGCCCACACAAATGACTCATATTGGTCAAACATAAAAAAAGGAAAACCATTAAGTAATTTTAAAAACAATTTACCCCATAATTATTTAAAAGAAAACTAGGTTTTAAAGGGGTAGCACTTAAAAAAAAGTTTCAATATATAATTTACCCATGTAAAAGTAAGGGAATGAAACTTTAACATGTTATTTTAACAATAACACATTTTTTTTTTTGTGAAAAAACTAATAGTGAACTATATTATAAAATTTCACTAATAACACAAAAAATCTTCAATTCAAATTTAATTTTCTAATAGAAAACAACCATAATTCTCTAATAGAAAACAACCATAATATGTATCTAATTTGGCTCTGATACCAATTGATGGAAATAAAAGGAAACCTTTAATCAATAGATACAAGATTATAGTATGTATAGAGAATTAAATATAAAAAGATAGAGAAAAGAGAATTTGTGTACCTCAAATATATTGAATTGAAGTTCTTGAACTTCAAGAAAAAAAAAAACCTAAGGAATGATTATTGTAGAGATATGAGTTCAATAAGAACTCTTGAGGATTTTACTACCTACTTTCTAGGGGATTATTCTAGAGAGTGTGTATTGTTGTTGTTGTTATAATTTGCTTAATAGGATGACAAATTTATAATCCCCCAAGGTAGGCAGAGAGCCCTCGAATGAGCTTTTTTTATGATTGACTCAACCCATCACAGAGTCAATCTTACTATAATTCCATTCAAATAATCATAAAGATATTATAAGATATGATTATCACCAAATCTTAAATTGCCAGATAATGATAAAATATAATTGATTAATATCAATCCACTATTATTTCCAACAATTTAATCATAAGTTATCATTTGTGTTATTTTAAAATAATTATTATAACAATGAATAAACTTACGGTTATTATTAGATATTAGATAATAAATAATATATAGATAATTTTTTAAAATCGTTCTAACACAATTCTTGAAAAGGCTTTGTTAAAAAACAAGAAACAAAATACTAACAAACGTAGGTGTGGCATACTGAAATCGTTAAGAAGAAAAATGATTTATTTAAAGTAAAGGATTGTAAATAATTATGCACTGTAACATAATTGTATATTAGTTAATTGTTATTATTGATTAAATTTTGCGCCAGAGTCAAATTTCTATCATTTCGTAAATCTTAATGATAAAAAAAATAAATTAAAAATTATTATTTTTTCTATATTTTATCTCTCTATTTTATTAATGTATACTTTGTTGGAAACTAGTTATTGGTTAAGAAATGTGTGTAGATTATTATAAAATTTTATATTGTCTTCAATTTTTATAAAAAAATTAATGCGAGACATTTTAATTCCTTAATAACTTATGATTATTTAATTTCGCATTTAATTTTAGGATATATCCCTAAGTTGAGTTTGTTTTGAGATATATCTTTCTAATATATGCCCAATGATAAGTTTTAAAATAACAAAAAATATTTATTAAAGAAAGAAATAAAATTATAGATTAACGAAAAAAAATCGTAATACACTTTCTATACGATCAATTAAAAATGTTCTAAATATAAATGTAAAAGTAATTTTCATAATGATCATTTATGATTGAATTATATTATAAAAATATTTCTATTATTAATATATTGTAATTAAATTTTTAACATAAAATTCTTGTTTTAATTTGCTAGTTACTTTTATGGATGTTGTACAGCTATCTTGTTTTAAAAATACAATATGTTTCTTTTCCCATCAAATTCTAACTCCAACACATATTGTTACAATTGAATTGAGTCCTTTTATTAGAGATGAAAATATACTAAATTATTCATTCAGAGCTTATGACTTCATATGCATAAGGTTTGAAAGACTTAACCAATTTATTAAAAAGACTAAATTAACGATTTTTTAAAAGTCTCTTTAAATAAAAAGATTGGAGATTGTGCTACCTATAAAATTTGTTAGGATCCATCGAACTTACCTATTTAATAATAATTTCTTCAAAATTTTATTCAAATAAAAAAATAGGACATTAAATCACTAAGAACCTTAATTGTTAACTTAGCCTATTCAAGTTGATAAGCTTATTAATTTGTCATGACCCATTTTCTTTATTACAAAAGAAACTTAAAAAAAAAACTTTTAGACAAGACTAAACTTTTAAATAAGCAAAACCAAACTTTCAAAAGAAGTCTATAATAAGTATATTTTTTTCCTTTTAAAAAAAATATTTTTAATTAAATAAAAAATAAGAATTTAAAAACATTTAAAATTTTAAGAAAAAATAGTGACAATATCAGGTTGGTCACTTAAGTTATAGTGAAAAGAAAATCTTCTTCTATAAGATAAACGGGAAGATTGTTAAAATAAAAAAAAGTGAATGAATAATAGGACATGAAAGAAAAAAGAGTAAATAATTGATTTATTAGTTTTTGACAATATCAGGTGTACTTACCAAATTGTTAAAATTAAAGAAATTAAAAAGACAGAGAATTACAGTTGGTGAATCAGGTTAATATAATAGTTGATTTAAGTGAAATATTAGTGTAAGTTAAATAAATACTTAAGCCGAGTAAAAAGGTGATTTACCCAGAAACAACAAAGAAACGTCGTCGTGTTGACGAGGCAGGCATAGTCGCCGGCTCAGGATTTGATAGAAAGAAAGAAAAGAAAAGGTTTCTTCTTCTTCTCTTATGACTCATTCTTCTTCGTTCCATTCCAAATCCGATTTCATCACTTCAATTTTCACATCCCTTTTCTTCTTCCTTTCAAGATCCCACTATCTACTCCATCGCCTTCTTCTCACTCTCTTTCTCAGGTATTTTTTTTCTCACTCTTCTCATTTCAACACCCAATTTTTTATGCGTAAAAAATTCGTCCTTTACACTACCTCCACATTGTTCCCATTCTTTTCGACGATTTCCGTCTTCTGGGTATTTCGTTATTGTAGCAGTTTAGTTTGGATGACTCACACGATCATGATATTTTATAATTATATATATATATATATATATATATATATATATATATATATTCTTTTTTTAAAAATTTCTTCCTTGCAATGTTTCGCAAATGCGCTTTACCTTATTCTTGAATTCACACGATTTCCCATTTCCCCCAATTATGTACATTTAGAGTTACCCATGTCATGGGATAGACCTAAAATTGAAAAATTGAGCTAGTTAGCATCTTTCTGCTACTAATTATGTGAGCTGTTATAAGCTTTATTTTTAGTGATCTTGATTTTGGGTGAAGATGAATTTGAAGGGAAGTGATGTTTATTGGAATTTTTATTTTGGAAGTAAGTTTGTTGTAAAATTTTGTATTAAATTTTTAACATAGCACAGAAATTGTGTGTGTGTGTGTGTATATATATTTTTCAGTTGGAGTTAAACGTGCTTCTGAGAGCGAAGTGGATTTTGAATAATTTTAGTCAAACTTGTAGAAAATTTGCCAAATTCATGTTAGTTTCATACTTGTGTCTGAGGAGCGGAAATGTTTCCCCATACTATAAACAATTCCACGTGCTTGGAATCAGATTTGATACTTAATTGATATTCTGCCTCTGACTGTATTCTCTTTGAGCTTAACTTACATGATTTGATGAAGTTGGTAGTCTCACTTGTCTGTTGGGTTGTGTCGTTCTTAGATGTAGATTGGTCATGGTGCTAAGTATTAGTAATTATTACTGTCTTGTTAATGGTAATTTAGATTCCTTGGAGTTGTGACAATTTTTTACTTGTTTGATTGCCTGTTTTGATTATACGTGATTGTTTTTGGTCATCTGAATTTCGTCTGGGGTTTCAGATGGCTGCAAATTCTGGAAATATTGTGATCGCATTGGCTCAGTCTAGTTCACAGGTTCATGGGGACACTGATTCTGTCCAGATTGCAGTGTGTTCTCTTTGTCAAAAGGCCCTATCACATGATAACGAGATGGCAAGTGATCTTGCTAGCAGTGGTGTGTGTGGTGATTGTAAATTTTTGTTACTTGAAGACTTTGGGAATCATACAGTTACCCAAAGCTCACGAAGGAGGCCTAGGGGAAGATTCAGGCACCACAGTTCAGAATCTGTTGAGAATAATTTCTCACAGCAGATCCCCCATGTCTTTAATACTGTGAGGCAACATCAATCACCTGCATCCTGGGAGGATGATCACCTTGTAGATAGTGACAACCCTGCTTGGTCATTGCAATATGCTAGTACACATACTACCCCCAGTGGATCTAGAAGGTGGAGGCAGGTTCTCTCTGACACTGACAGTGATGGTTTTGATAATTCGACTTCTCTTTATGGTGAAAATGAATCAATTGCGAGTTTTAGACGGTACAGGGTTCCCCATGGTGAGACTGATTCTTTCTCTCACAGTGCTTATGGAGGTGACTCAGATATCTCTATGGATACTCAGAGTTTTGTTGGCACTGGAGTCTTTAATTTACCTGATGAAGGAGATGAGTTTGACAGTGACACTGACATAGATCCAATGCATGCTAGCCTCAGCCAATGGATCTCTTCAGATGAAGATGATGAAGAAGAGGAGGAAGATGGGGAGGAGGAAGGGGAGGAGGAGGAGGATAGGGAATGGGCTTTAGCTGAGGCTGAGGAAGCTGAAGCTACATCCCGCCTTCAAATTTTTTTCACGTCTGGTCCAAGTGAGAACAGGGATCCCATTAATTGGGAACAAAGGCTTAATTCTACTGAATCTGAGGGAATGTTTAGCCGGATAATCAGGAACACCTGGCAACCTTTTGAGGATGTTGATTTACCTCATGGAGCAAACGTTGGGGATTATCTTGATGCTAGAGGTTTTGAAGATCTGCTTGACCATCTTGCGGAGAATGACAGCTCAAGACGAGGAGCACCTCCTGCTGCTGTGTCTTTTGTGAATAATCTGCCACGTGTAGTCATTGGCAAGGAACATGAGAAGCATGGTGAACTAGTTTGTGCCATTTGCAAGGATGTCTTGGCTCCTGACACTGAGGTAAATCAACTTCCCTGCTCTCATCTTTATCACATCAATTGCATTTTGCCATGGTTGAGTGCACGAAATTCATGCCCTCTTTGTCGTTATGAGCTTCCAACTGATGATAAGGATTATGAAGAGGGAAAACAGAACATTGATGGTAGAAATGTGATCCATGAGAGGCAGCGAATAGAAGTCACAGATGATAGTTTCTCTGATGTTTCTGATGGAGAGGAGGTGAATGAAGAGAATGGTAGTAGTCAAGGTGGAATATGGCAAAGAGTTGTGAGCTCAGGTTCTACTGGGAATTCTTCTGCAATAAGAAGTGGAAGAGGTAGATGGTTTTTTCTTGCTGCAGCTCCAATTGTTAGTTTAGTGGGCATTGTTCTTGTCTTGTGGTTAGGTAATAACTCTCAGATTGAAGGAAGTAGACATCTGGGTGATCACTACTTATCCGGGCAAAATCAACATGCCATTCATGCTTATGCCTCTCCAAACCAGAGAGAGAGTAGAAGCAGAAGATGGTGGTGCCCGTTTTAAGTGCTTCTTGAATTGTTTATCAATAATGCCTCATGATGGCCACTTGGGATGAAATTTTTAACTGACTCATGGCGTGCCTTGTGTCATCACTAATTCAGGAAGACATGTACAGACGGTAGTTTGTAATATCTTAAGCTGTTTTCTTTTCTTTCCTAGTTTATGCTTCAAGTTCAAGGAAGGACCCAATGCCTGCTGAATATTTGATAATCTATTGTTGATGTTTTAGTGTGTTAAACCAAAATCAGTCTTTCGATTTACGGAAATTTGTTAGATTGGAAAGCACAATTATCACAAGTATCATTATAAGCTGATTTTATTGCAAGTTTTCGAAACCGCGGAGTTCAATTTTTCCATTTGGCAGGTCTTTTTAGTTCCATAATTATTACATACAGCTGGTAAATTATTACTTTGGTTTCAAAATTGAGTCATTGCAGAAGCTTATATAGGTTTGCTTGAATAGCTCATTGGGTAGATTAACGCTAACATTGTTAAGAACAATGTCATGCATACAGTTTCTACTTTCTTCTGTAGTGGATTATTACAAACGGCTATAGGAGGTAAACAAGGCACAAGGCCAGTCTTTTAAGATTTTTTTTTTTTTTAAATTGCAAAATAGTCTCCAATATAAAAAAAAAACGAAGTTACAAAATGGTCCCTAAGAATGATACTTATTAGATCGGTAGGACTGATGCTCCTAGGACGTTAGGTGGACTAATGTTGTCCAGCACTGGATAAAACTCTCTTATAAGTATCTATTTTTAATCTCATTCGTTGATATTTTTTTCTGATACATCCAATGGCTAAGAGTGGTGATTAATAGGAGGACCACTTAAGTACGAGCATATAGATTCACTTACTTTGAGGAGGGAAAGTCATGGTGATTTTTCTCATTTTTGTATAAATGAACAACTTCCACCCATCTTTAAAAAAGAACAACCTCAATCCATCCCTGCAGCTGGTTTTGGTTTCAAAATTATTTTAAAAATAGGAATGTGTTCGATAAAAGTAATTTTAATTTGGCTTACAAATAAGTTGTGCTCTTAAAGTTTTACCAAAAATATTTTTTATCCTTAAAATTTAAAAATATTTTTTTAATGCCTGAAATTAATTGGTTTTTATTTAACGTGGTTTGTTTGTTTATAAATTTAAGTATATTTGATTGTAAAACAGATGCGAAATTGAAGATTAGAGTGATTCACAAGTACAAAAATATGCGTTCTGTCACAATTTTTTTAACAGCGTTAACTAGAGAAGAATGATTAAAAGTGAATTAGAGACAAAAGAAAAATATTTTTAAATTTTAAGAATTAAAAATAATTTTTTTGTGAAATTTTAGAGACAAAAAATTTATTTAAGACTTTTAATTTTATTTTTTAATTATTTATAAAATAATTTTTATTCAATTTAAAAAATAATAAAATTTGGTTGAAATTTATATCTTTGTTTTTACTCAAACATAGTGCATAAAGTCACTTGCCATTGGTAATTCCGATCCATAGTCTATTACTAGCTGCTAACCCCAGCTATAAGTTTGAGTTACCAATTATTAACTTTAAATTAATCACTAATAACTTAATAGAAAAGTAGCTGTTGTCACCAAAGCCATCGAATCTATTTTTCTTAAGCTATGAATATGTTGAATTTTTGCAAGAAAATGAAATAAAATTAATCATAAGATAATAAAATGAAATAAAAATTAAGGAGTTATAAGATCAATCCAATAGTAAAGTTCACCTTATGGTTCAAATTCTTTGATCGACAAAAATTAACATATTAATAACTAAAATTTAATTTAAAAAAATGAAATAAAGATGTCTTCTCATTGTTTTAGATATTTTATAAGAGTTTAATTAGAATGTACTAAAAGAGTTTTACATTGACCTTCAATTATACTTCTTCATTTAACTTGTAAAATATTAACGAGTAAAGTCAACATACTCATCATCAATGAAAATGAAAGGTTGTGACTAGATGCTAATGTAAAACTTTTTATATTAAGAGTGCACAATCTTTTTTTCTCTTTTTATGATGAAATAAAATATTATTTCATTAGTTAGACCATAATCAATTTTGCAAAATTAATTTTATATAAAATCAATTTTGTCAACATTCATCTAAACACAAATTTAGTTTCTTATAACTTGATAGCTTAAATACAATACGCTTTCAAATTTTTTCAATTTTAGATATTATGCTTCTAGAGTTTAAAGTTGTGACATTGTGCCTCCAAATTTAAAAAATATGTGGATTGATACTCTTTTTATAAGTTATTGACGTTGATATTTAACTTTGAAAGTAAGAAAGAAATGAGGTGACATGACAAAGAATTATGGTTTAATAAAAAGGTTAAGTTAACCATTTAAGACTTGGTAAAAAGAAGAAATTATTGTTTAATAAAAGAGTTAAGTAAATTTAAAACATTCGCTTAATCTTTTTATTAAGCAATGATTCTCGGCCACATAACCTGATCTCTTATTCATAGCGGTCAACATACTCAGAGTTAATAATCAACATCAACAAAGTAATAATTCACACATTTTTTAAATTTATGACATAATGTTACAATTTAAATGCCGAGGATACAATATCTAAAATTGAAAAAATTTTGAGATATTAATTTTATTTAAGTCAATATTATATTATAAAAATTTCTTATTTTTATTTTAAATATAAATTTATAATTATATTTTATTAATTATTAAAATTTAAACTTGATTATTATGGAATGTTTTATTAAGATTTATGTTTTACTTTCATTTTAAGTGTTATAAAATTAGGATATTATAATTTATTTATTATTTTATTAATATGATTCAACTACATTTTAATTCCTGTTAAATCAATAAATCTTGAACTAGAGTATTTGTTCAATGACCGCTCCATTTTTTTTAAAACCTTGAAATATAGTCCTACATGTCTAGTTTTTTTTATTTCTGAAAATAAAATTGGTACTTTTTTATATTTCTAAAAGTTTATAATGCCTAAAAATATATTTTTAAAACTTGTAATAAAATTATGAGGGTAGCCGTGGGCAGGGGTAGCCACGGGATAACCTGAGGAAGAGATAGATATTGAGTGGTAAAACCATTTACAAGTGTCCATTTTTTTATGAATCCATTGCACACTTGCTTTTCAATGATTGGCAGCGAAATAAATATGAGAGCAGCAAATGCACAAGTGACATGTTAACATTAATTCTGTGCAATGGGCAATTTTAAATATGTACATTTTGAATTTTCAGTGATTATGCAGGGTGTTGGAATAATGACAGAAAAACAAAATGCTAGGGACGAAGAAGAAATAATACATAATACACGTAGGAATATGGAATCTAATAGTAATAGATATATTGATGAATATAATACTTGAAATTTCAGAACAAATTAATAAACTTGAGATAAGGTTATATTAGTAAGTTAGCTCCTAAAATAAAGTTACCACTCATTAACTATTAGGACACTTATTTAACAAACAGAAACAATGACAGAAATTAAAAATCACGTGCAGTGGACTAAAGTAAATATCTAACAAAGGTGATGCTATTGAATGCCAATAACAATTCTGATAGATTGTGGTGAATGTACTGGCTTAGTTGGGGTATTTACTAATAGGGTGCTATAAGGGGGATGCAATTTATTTAGGGGTTTTATTTCATCAAGTATTTATACTTATTCTTGAAAAATAGGATTGCAAAAATTTATCCCACGTTTCTTCCTAGCTAATAAAATAATTATCACTGAAAATAGATAATTCCCTTGTTTTGGAAATAATATTATCACATTATATTCGCAAGAATAATATTTTTAAAAATATTTAATAGATATAAGTAAATTAGCAACACATATTGAATTAAACCAACTACAGTTAAGAGCCCCCTCAAGCTCGGAATATATGTTGGTCATCTCAACTTGGAGCAAGATTCACGAAACACGTGTGGATGGAGAGCTTTAGTCAACATATCTGCAAGCTGCAATGAGGAGTGAATGGGAAGAAGATTGATGAGACCGTGATTCACTTTTTCACAAATCACATGACAATCGATCTCAATATGTTTCGTTTGCTCATGAAACACCTGATTAGAGCTTATCTGCAAGGCTGAATCATTGTCACAAAATAGAAAGACAAGTCTGTCATAAGGAATACGTAAGTCATCGAGCAAGTAGGTTAGCCATTGAATTTCACAAGTAGTGGTTGCAAGGGTACAATATTCAGCCATTGAAGAGCTTCTAAACATGATTGTTTGCTTCTTAGATCTCCAAGAGATTAAGGAGTGACCAAGGTATATGGAGAAACCAAAAATTGAGTGACAAGTTTCATTACAACAACCCAATCCGAATCATTGAAACTTTTCAACTGTAAATTACTAGAGGCAGCAAAAAATATACCAGATCTCGGTGACTGTTCCAAGTAGCAGAGTATGCAAAAAGCGATTGCTAGTGCTGATCACTTGGCTTAGAAACGAACTAGCTAAGGTTTTGAACTATAAAAGCTATATCAAGGCGAGTGGTGGTGAGGTAAATAAGTCTACCAATCAATCTAAGACAGGGAGATGGGTCAACAAGGTTTGTCCCAGTGGAGGATGTAAGTTGGGTGATGTAATATGAAGGTGTTGAGACAAGCCGAGAGGCCAACATTCTCGAGTATGAAAGAATGTCGAGAACGTATTTCCATTGACATAGGTGGATTCTAGTTTTGGACCTAGCAACTTCAATGCCCAAGAAATATCTAAGATCCCCAAGGTCTCTTACTCTAAAAGCTTGATAAAGCAGGCTCATAATCTTTGAGATTCCATAGAGATCATTACCAGCAAGGACTATATCATCCACATATAAAAGGAGAATTGTAACATTAGAATCCACAAATTTTAGAATAAAAAGTAATCTGCTGAGGATTGGTTGTAGCCATGAGAAAGAAGGAAATTGGACAAATAAGAGTACCATTGCCAGCTAGCTTGTTTAAGGCCATAAAGTAATTTATTCAACTTACAAACTTGATAAGGGGAAGGAATGATTCCAAGATGGACATGCATAAAAACCTCTTCATCAAGTTTCTGATGAAGAAAATCATTATTAACATCTAATTGCTTCAAATGTCATTGATGAATAACTGCCAAGGCAAGGAGAAGTCTGACTGTGGTCAATTTGGCTACAGTGAAAACATGTATAAGTAATCACGTCCTTCTAATTGAGTGTACCCTTTAGCCACAAGCCTAGCTTTATATCTTTCTATAGACCCATCTGCACAGTGTTTAATTTTGTAAATCCATCTACAACCAATGGCTACCTTTCCAAGAAGGAGAGAAGTAAGAGTCCACGTATTGTTCATTTCCAAATCAACAATTTGGTCTCCATGGCTTTAATCCAACAACTCTTTTTGGATGCCTAAGTATATGACTTAGGCTAAGCTATTACAAAAATGGATGAAATGAAATGATGGAAATAAGGCGATAAATGACTATAAGACAAAACAAAACTGAAAAGGATAGTGAATACCTTGTGAAGTTTATGCAATTGATGTCATGTTGTAATGAAAGTTTTTTAGGTACGTAAGTGGTAAATGTGGCCTACTAGATCTCTTAACAGGTTGAGAATGAGTGGCAAGTAAAGGTTGTATAGTCTGAGAATTGTTTTTAGGCAAGCTCTGATTGGAAGACTGTGTTGGGGACTGATTTTGGGAATTTGTATAGGGTTGAAGTTCCGCAGAATTGGAGGGCTGAGATTTTGCAGAATTGGAGTTTAGGTGAGTTCCATTTAATTGGTCTTGCTATTCTATTTTTATCACAGTTATTTAGGGAATTATTGTTGTCTAAACTGAGATGAGGTTGGTCAAGATCAATGCCAGTGTAAAGGGGTTAGATGCAGGGTAGATTATTTTGGTAAAATCAGCGTTTGAGTTCAATTCAGTTGCAACCTCATCAGTCAATATGGGAATCAATTCTCATAAAATATGACATTTCTAGAGACATTTATTTCATGAGTTTGTCAATCATACAACAAATATCCTTTGGTATAAGGTTTAAAACCAAGAAAAATACATGGATGAGAATGTGAATCAAGCTTTTTTACGGTTTGCTTTAATAGTACTGACATAACAAAGATAATCAAACACTTATAAAGTTGAGATATCACAAAGTTTCCGATGAAGTTTTTCAAAAAGAGATGCAAACTTAAGGAAATGAGTGCGAATACAATTAATAAGATATGTAGCATGCTTAATTGCAAAACGCAAAAAAGACTTAGGAATGTTGCTTTGAAATAAAAGTGATCTAGTGACATTCAACAAGTATTGATGTTTTTGTTCAACTATATCATTATGTTTAGGGATTTCAATGCACGTAGTTTGATGAATAATTCATTTATTGTGATAAAAGTTGTTCATAAGAAACTCAACCTCATTATTTGTCCTAATAACCTTAATAGATATGCCAAATTGATTTTTAACTTACAAAACAAAATTAGTTAAATGTGTTCTTGTTTTAGATTTACTACTCGTAAGAAATTGAAGTGTGTATGATCATAAACTATAGTAAGAAAATATTTGTGACCATGCATAGAAACCTTTGAACACAGGCCCCAAATATTCACATGTATAAGATCAAAGGGTTTTGCTGCATAAAGGAAAAAACAATTTTCTTTGTTTAGCATAGTGACAAATGTTACACACATACTCTTTATTACTTGAAATGAAAGGATAACATTGGTTTATAGAGTTCAAACACCTGAGACAAATGTCCCATTCTAAAATGCCACAAGTCTATAGAAGAATTAGTACATTTTGGATGTGTCACAACAGTACTAATGGTGGGAATTTGAGAATGGTTAGCTGAGGTGGTGTATAGACCCCCTCCCCCCCACAACATCAACTGTATCAATTCCTCTCTTGGTCATCACATCATGTATAAAGCATGAGTTTGGCAAGAATGTTAGCTGGCAATTCACACATGAAACCAGTTTAGATATATAGATTAAATTGAATGTGAAGGTTGGAATATGCAAGACATCAACGAGAGAAAAATGGCCATTGAACTTAATAGTGCCAATGTATGTGGCAGTAACATGTTGACCATTTGGAAGTTCAACCATCATGGAATTAATTGCTTTATAAGTGGTAAAATGACTGAGTGAGCAAGACTCATGATTTATTGCCCCTGAATCTAAAACCCAAAGAGCAGAATTCGAGTTGGAATTTGTTTTAATTGAGGACATAATATGACTAGACATACCTAATCCATTCGAATGAATGGGAAGACATGTAGAAATGGTATTGACTTGGCTAACATGTGAAGAGTTAGAGGTTGATGCTATGTTTCCATTTATAGAATGCTGAAGTAAAGCCATTATGGCTTGATACCGATGGGGCAAGAAAAAAGCATCTTGACTCTTTGAACTGGCAGATTGTTGTTGATCACTTTCTTTAGCTTTTCCTTCAACAGCTATGGCATTATTTACATTAGTAGATTTAGTGTAACCCTTATGTCCAAGTGGAAATCCATGCTTCCTGTAAGACACATCTACAGTGTGTTTGCCTTTGCCACAATGAAAGCATGTCTTCCCCGCTTTATTGCTACCATTTTCATTCCCTTTAGAATAAGGAAAATCGTGTTTACGATAACAAATGTTTTTAGTATGTTCATTCTTCCCACAAAAACTACATGTTGATGAATTGCTGATAGAGTTAATGGAAACAAATTTGACTTCATGACCATTGATATTGGCTGCAAAGTTTGAGCTCTGAAACTGTCGTTCTTGCTAGACAACATAGGAGACAGAGAAATTGCATGATACGATTTTCAAGTTTTTGTTTCGCTATGGCCGCTGATACTCCGCAACAACATTTCGTCGAGTAGGTGCAGATCGGGTTAAGCTTATAATTTTCCAATTCATCCCAAACAATTCTAAGCCTGGTGAAATGTTCAGTAATAGTCAACTCTCCTTGCCTAATAAAAGACACTTCCAGTTGAAGATTTGAAACCTTAAGACAATCTCCCTAAGAATATCTTGACTTGAGATCCTTCCAAATCTCTTCAACATTTTCCATCCAGCGAATCATTTCTGAAACAAATTGAACGATCCAACATGCAACCATATTGTTGCATCATTTCTAAGAATTGTAACTTTAGTCATCTCTTGCAGGTTCGACAATTCTTTCTTTGATGAACTCTAATTTGTGCTTAGCGATGGGAGCCATGATCATGGACTTGCTCCATGAATGATAATTATTGGAGTTGAGAAGAGTAGAGGCGAAAGGAATCGTGGGATTTTCTTTTGGGTGTAGATACAAACAAGTATCGACATTAGAATGACGATTTACTTCTTCACTCATAATGGAAGAAGGAGATGACATAGCTAAAATCAGAGGTGTGGCAGAACTCTTCAAATGAAGAACTCTAATACCATAATAAAGATGGAGAAGAACACAAAAGAAAAGGGAGTGCCAAAACAGGGCACAACAAGGAAGAGCTAGAGAGAAAGAACGAACAACAGAATGGAAAATTACGAGAAAATATTAGCAATATCTAATTCACCTTTACAAGATACAATCAATAAAGTTTATATACATCAAGCCTCGAATCAAGCATATAAAGCAAGCCAAGGTAACTAAATAGAATGACAGTTAGAATGATAGTTAAGATGTAAATGAAATGTAAGTGACATAACTAACTAAATGAAATGTAAATGAAGATGCATACCAGCTATAGTTAAGATGTATAACTTTTTGGTCACACATTATCAATTTTTGCTCTAGTTACTGATATACGTGTATATCAAGTTTTGGTATTTTTGTAAACAATACCAATGTAAATTTTCCTTTACACCATGTTGTTAGTTGTGACCCAAGCCATATTTATTGTCAGATAAACCAAACCCAAATGGCAAGGGTTCACTAAGTATTTCTTTATCTTAAGGAGAATCCCTCATTGCACCTCCATAAATGTAGAAAAAGTCTAAAATACCCTTAGGTAAAAAAATAACTTAATTCGTTCTTCTTTGTCTCCTAATACCTCTTCTGGATACCTCTTTTCTGAGTTTTGTGTCTTGCACCTCTTTTTTCTTCCTCCTTCATTCTTCACCTGAAGTCTGCACCTCCCTACACCTCCATGCAAGCACGTTCAATTAAGGTTAACTTATAGAAAGAACTCAATAATTACGACACATTTTCTATGTTACCTAATGCAGTCAGTCATTAAGGATGCCCATAACCCAAGCACACCCCTTGGTCTTTGACTTGGTGACATAGCCATCGACACTTTGAATCGAACTTTCGAAATATTAAGGACATTGTAATTCAATGTAATGTCAGATGCAGTTTCAAGCAAACCCTAAAAAGATATTTGTTCATTTCCAAGATTCTTACATACCCAATTTGAATGATAGGATCAACTGATGTAGTCGTGGTTTAAGAATCATATAGCCTATCGAGCTTCACCTGCCGGATCAAAATTGATGTGAAATTCACAATCCATAATAAACATTAGTTGCTTTTGAGAATCATTTATCGATAATAAATTTGTAAGTTTTTTTACAAATTTACAGGGGTGTCTGAACTTGTAAAAAATTTTGCAAAACACCTGATCTCATAATGTACCCGAGAAAAAATAAGCGCAAACTTGAACCGAGAAGAACAAAACAAATATAAATGAGAAGAACACAAACGCACAAAGAAAAAGAGAAAGTCAGTGATTCAGTGGAGAAGAAAAACAAAATCGTGCAAGATAAGCAAACGAGAGAGAGGTGCAGACGAAAGAGGAAAAGAAAGAGGCTCTTGTTAATTAATTTTTTACTATTTTCATTTAAGGATCTTTTTGCTATTATAAAAATTTATGGAGGTTTAAGAAAAACTTATGGGGGTACAGGGAAAAATTCTCATCTTAAGCAATACCTGCGACAATAATAAACTGGACGAAACTTATGCTTTTCTTATGTCTCCAAGTTATGATAAAAATTAAGACTAGTTTGTTTAAATTTAATATAGGTGTTTATAAAATGATTATTTTTTATAAAGATAAAGTTTATTCACTAAAATATACAGTAAATACTTTTTAAAATAAAAATAGTTTAGATAAATATATAAAAAATATAGGAAAAACTGTTTATTTGATTAACAAAACATTTTTCTTAAAAATATACTAAAACAGACAGCCCTAATCTCTTTTGATGCAACAGCAAAGCTGCTAAGGTTGACCTTTTGTATTTTAACTATTGGCAATCAAATTGAGTGACCATTATAACAATGCATTGAAAGTATATTCCCGTATATTGCTGATGAATGGATTCTCCAACCTAATTTGGAATAGTTAACTAGTTAATAGACCAAAGGTTTAACATAAACAATTAAACTTTTTAGAAGGTGTTTTTCCAGGTTTTCTGAACTAACATCAATCAGTAGACAGCAGACATTTTGATCTTTATCATAATATAGAGGCACTTCATATAAACTATAGATGCTTCTCTGCTAATCTAAACATCAAATGAACAAAATGAATACGATTAAGTTACAAAATTATTACATAACCATCATAGCTCTCTACAGTTTCAGAAGAGTATGTTTAGATATAGAATAATCCATCCTGCCATTGAGAATACAGCAAAGATATGGACCCAGAACAGTACGGCTGCTGCATCTCTTCCACAACCTCTTAAATTAGCAACAGCTCCTGTGACAAGTAAAAAAATTGTGTGAAAAATCAACACAAATACTTTTCCATACAAAGTCCAACTTAACATATTTTGTTTGTCTACTACTGCGCCGCCTGCATGTCTGCATAACAATCTTGTTTGCAAATGAGAAAAATTCGAGCAACTTGAGACTAAAAGGTCAAAGTAGCAACTAATTCCTACCTTTCTATCCACTTTGATAAACCACGAAGAACCTTTGTGCTAGTTATGTGTGTTTATAACAGTTTGTACTTTTACCTCCTAGAAAGTGTTTACAAATGTCTATATGAGTAAGAAGTATGAATAGATTCGTATGCTATACCTGCAAGGACTGATGTTGGCATTGAATGCTGAAGGAGCAGGACAAATCGAAACATCTTATCGTCGGGGGGAAGGAAACCAAGCTTGTCAGCCAACATGACAATCCCGAGTCCAACAGGAGGCACTAAAAGTAACCTTGCAAAAATAATAGCAGCAGTTGTTCGAAAACCAAGTTTTGAACTTCCAGGTCCTGCAACCAAGACAAAATGCCAGCCATGATTAATTTAAAAGCTTCAGTCAAAAGATCATTTGATTCTTTCAAAGATGACAAGCGACATTGATTAAATCTAACGAGAACACTATGACTTAAATTTACCATCAATAAGGTTGCCTCCCAGTGCCAACAGAATGCAAGGAATCATGGCCTCCCTGATCACGAAGGAACTATTAGAGTGTATCAACTATTATACAATCATAAGGATCTTTGAATAACTTAAGAAAGAGAAATAATAGTTTGGTATCAGTTTAAAGTTTATAGTAAACTAGTTAAAGAAGAATAATTGGGTGAAAATGAAGCTGAGTTACAACAGACCAATACCATCTATACTTTTAACCAAGGAGTTAAACCATTAATTGACAGAAAATGCCAAAAAAAAACATTAACCACAAAAAAAAATTATATGCTAAAAGTCGGTACGTTATTCAATGCCCTAGTGAATATTTACGAAAGAGAAAAAAAACAACTAAATTTCAGAGCACATTCTGCATGAACATAAAAGCATCCATTTCATTAATTAACAGGCATACCCGAGAATCGTGCAACTGTCCGTGAAGAAGAAAAGTGGAGCATTGGGTGTAAAGATTAGTTGCTTGAGAAATGGGACTGCCCCAAGTGCCATGGCAAGGATCTGCAAAACATATGCATTACTGCAATCAAAATCAACTCCAGTAATATATCAACACAACACTGGTCTGTTTATCAAAATACCAGAAAGTAGTTAACAAACATTACTTCTACTTTAACAAGTGTACATGTAAAGTATGTGCTCAGGGTATTTGATTATGACTAAAATATCATTTTGGTCCAATGTTTTAGTATCTTCTTACAAATGATCCAAATTGGTCCTTTTTCCAATTTTCCATCAATGTCGTAAGTATTTTACAATTTAAATAGTTAATTTTAAAAGATTAGCAGCTTTTAACCGCCACTATGATTATTATGAAAGTAGGCAAATCTACACATGCATTTCCTACTGATTTAGTGTGTTGCTAACACTTCTGTTTTGACTACCTCAGATGCATCCTTAATATTGTTGATACAGAGAAGTCAAATGCAGAAAAGAAAAATGAAGTTCGGATCCACTATCCTTAAATGCTTTGAACATAACTATTCTAGACCAGGTTGCTCTGATTTTAAAATGATTGCTGATGGAATACTCCTCTGGAAATCCAGATTTTTTAGTATAGAAAATGGGTTTCTCTAGTTGATCTACTAGATTTTGCAGAAGATACAACATACATAAATTAGATAACCCTATCAGGACAAGTAGGGTATATCCTCCAAACACATACACTGACTCAACATGGAGGGAGGAGGAGGAGAATCACGAGTATATAATGAAAAAAAAATAATACTAATTAAAGGTTCAATAAAGAAGCTTACTGATGCAATGATAGGGGGTTGAAGAATTTGCTTAAGCTTCAGCTTCTCATATAGGAATGGCAAGATATCTTTAATCTGCACCAACAAACATGCATTAACATTGTATACAGGGAAGAATCAGATATAAAGGAGATAGTTAAAACAGGCACTCACTAGGAATTTGAGTGCAAATATAAAAATCAAATCATCACAACAATTCAGAGGCCAAATAGAGAGATTTTAGAAGTTGAACCTGAAGGACATACGAGAGAAAAACTTAAATCAAAATGCATGTCCAGACAAATTAGAGAATATAATTAAGAAAATAATATGAAGTTGTATAAACTCTAATTTCCACAAAACAGTCATCAAGATGGACACACACTACAGATTGATACAAATTTCCATCATTGAATGGCACGGAGTCAAAAGTGCAAAAGAAAAGGGGAAATGCAGATTTAAATTATAGGTAAATATACTTGAGAAAATCATATCACCGATATGTACGAGACCTTAGAAACACTGAAACTATCCGTCACCTCCCAAAAAAAAAAAAATTAACTATCCACTGTATTTTCTTCTTTAGTTCATCAAATGAAAAGTGAAAACAAGGAAAGAAAAACATGATATCCATGTATCAAGTCAATCTCACCTTCCACTTCTTTGAAGTATTTCCAGCTGTTGAAGTGACCCCCTCCTCCTTAACAAGCAACGGAGCTTGTTCAGGTAAAGCACCATTCATTGGACTGCTCTTTAAGGGAACACTTTCATTATCAACGTCAAATGTGCCTTCCGGAGGAGGCGCCAACATATTAAATACATATGTATATAGGATGATAGCACCAACCTAAGAAAAATGAGAGTTAATAAATCCTGATTAGTACTAAGTTTTTTTGCTGACGGGAGTAAGATGTCTAGAACAATGTTACATAGTCTAAATAATAAAGACCCTATATATTGAAAATTGCTTTAGAAGTGAATGAATTTTAAGTGAAGGAAAAACATGTCCAACAACTAAGACAAGATGGAATAGCAGCAAGATATCATTCAAGAACCTACCCACTGGCCAAATGATATATATGCAGTTCCATCTGTGCTACATTTTTCTGCGTCTCCAAAGGGATTGGATTGGTCTCGACATAAAGCAGAAATCAGGACAAGTGGAACATTCCCAATATTCCCTGTATAATAATTTGCAACATGTATCAAGACAAAGGAAGCCCAGCACTTGGATTCAAACAACTCCTTCATTTGAGATGAAGGTGCCATGTCCAAGTATTAAGCAAGATTACAAACATCAAGAAAGAAAAAAAGGATTGGCTGGGTTACCAATTCCAATTTGTACAATTGTAAACTTGAAGAAAGGGTATGGAGGACGGACAATTGCAGCAACAAGAAAACCAATGAGCGAGCCTGATATTGAACCCAAAACAACATTAACGGGAATAAACCACCTGCATAGAATGAAAGATTAATGTACTGATGTGTGTCTTGTGCTGTACAGTGTCTTTATTAATAATACACCTTTTGCTTATAAAAAAATAAAAAAATGAACTGATGTGTGTGGATATGAAGCAGTAAAAGGGAAAATAGAAAAAGGGGAGAGGGGATTGGATATTAGTTGCCATAGCTTACCAATCAAGCATCTTTTGCAAAGTAACAGCTTGTCCCAATTGGGAGAATATCAAACAAGGTAATAAGAGTGTAAACACCAGCTGCAAGAACCAAGAAGTGGGAGAGTGAGAATTTGAAGGCACATGCATGACACACACTATTGGAGTGTTAAGCTAATTTAGTTATGAAAGTGTAGATATAGTTAATTATCATCTTAGGATTTACTTATACATACCCCATTCAAAAGCTTCCTTCCAGAAGTAGGCAAAATATTAACATATTTGGAAGCCATAAGGAGTCCCAAGGCACACATGGTGAAGACTTTAACTATGGGCATCACAGCAATTTTTATAGACCCCAACAAGGATTCTCCTCCTGCACCTTGACTTTGCAGGGCCAACAGAAACCTCTCGGCCGTTGCCATAGCTATTTGTTGCCAACAAACCAATCCAATCTCAAACTGTTCTAAAACAACAAGAATAGAGTCCTAGATTGGATAACAACATTTATAATACAATTAGACCAAAACGTTATAAACAAATTTCAAAAACAAGAAACAAAACTCAAACCTTCAAATCAACAATTTACCTCATGCAACTATGAAGAATAAAGAAAGAAAGGAGATCTTGGCCCCGGTTTAGAGAGAGTTATGTTTATGGGGTCTGGGGTCAGTGATGTATGTCTGCAGCTACACCACGTGAATAGGAATATCGTTCATTGATTCTCTTCTTTCTTTTAAAAAAATTCTTGTTCTTTCTCCATTTCTTCAATCCAAATATAAACACCAACAACACAAATCTAATCAAATAATTTGTTTCCATTAAGAAACAGAAAAAACAAATTGATAGTAACCGAAGAGAATTAAGAGTTTAATTAATATTCTATTTTTATTCTTAATTTTCATCACAATTTTTCATATATATTTATATAACTTTAAAATATATTAATAAGAAAAAATCAACAAGTTTATCATAAATAAAAAATTATAATTAAAAAATATTATTATAATTTTTTTAAACTCACGGTATATAATATTTTTTTTAAAAAAAATAAAACATAAACAAAAATAAGAAAAAAGAAAGTGAATTATTTTTTCTGAAAAAATTAAATTTTTTTATATCCTTTAATTTCTTATCCTTAATTTTTTTAACAGTCACATTGAAACGCGTTGGTCATTGCCCATTACCAATGTCGGTATGAAACTCAAGAATACATAAGTTTGGTATTTTTTTTTTAACATTTTTTTTACATGGAGAATGATATTATTAAAGTTGAAATAGTTAGAGCATCTTGCATAGCTAATGTTGATACAAAATCTTCGTTAATGGTTGATTTGAGTTTCTTATTTTTTGTTTTGAAATGTATTTTAAAAACAGAAATGTATTCAACAAAAATAGTTCTGTTTTGCTTTTTTTATTTATTTTTTAAACAGTTTTTACTCAATTTTAAAAATAATAAAATTTGGTTTTCAAATTTATTTTTCTATTTTTATTTAAGTTTATTGATTAACGTCACTTGTCAGTCACCGTTGACCATCACCTGTAACCGACAGTCATTGACCGCCACCTCTGACTAACAGTTACTAATCGTCACCTCCATCTGACGGTCATCGGTTGCCACTTTCGATTGGCGGTCACCAGCCCCTACCTCTGACTAGTAGTCACTAGTCGTCACCTCCGATTGACAATCACCGGTCGCTACCTCCGACGATCATCAATCGTCACCTCCGACCGGATATCACTAGTCACCACCTTCGACCGACGATCACTTGTCGCCACATCCGACTAATGATCACTAGTTACCACCTCCAACCAGCAGTCACTAACTACCATCTTCGACCGGCAATCACCGACCGTCATCTCTGATCACTGATCACCACCCACTACCTTCGATCACCGGTCACCAACCACCATCTTCGATCACCGGTCACCGACCACCACCTTCGACCGCTACTTCCAACTATTGGTTAAGATTTGAAAATAATATTTTAAATTTAGAAACACGTTGTTTTTCAAATTTTAAAAACTTAAAACCAGAACTAGTTTTGTTTTTATAAATTTTAAAACTAGAAACAAAAAATTATCCTGAAGAGGGACCTAAGATTAATTATTAAAGTTGAAGGCTTAATCTTTATAATGAAGATTTGATTTTTTTATCTTACTAACTAAAATTAATTATTAGAGTTGAAGGATTAATCTCCACAATAAAGATTTAATCTTGTAAAATATTAACACGCATTTTAAGAAATAAACAGGTTTTACTTTTTTTTTCTTAAAAAGTAGGGCATGCAAAAAATGTTTTAAGATTATAGAATTTGATTCAAAATAAAAAATGTAATAAATTTTTAAAGTGAAGTAACATTGCAACGTCGCAAAAAAGTATATGAAGATCCCAAAATTTGATCATTTCTTAGAAATAATCTTGGGCATCTTCAATAATGATTCCTTAACTAGTTTTTTAATTCAAAAAAAGGTTTTTTTTTTTTTTTAGACTTCACGGTTCCACATCATTTTTAATAAATCCATACAAGATTTTATTCCAATAGTAAAAAACATACTCTTTATTTTCATAAAGTACTTTTTCTCTATAAAAATAAAATGGGTAATAAGAAGAAAATAATATTTTTTTATTAAAAAAGAGTTCGTTATCTAAGAACCTAAAATAAGGAAAAGAAACTATAATATCATATAGATTTACTCCCATAAGTTTCTTGTAAAAAATTAATTTTTCAACTTAAGTGCAGATGAAGGAACTCTTATTGGAGTTGTTGAACATCTTTAACTAAGGTTGCTTTATATTTTAAAGTAATAATATATTTAGTATAGAAAATAGAACACAATGAGTGAAAATAAAAAATATAAAAATGTGAATTTATTAAAGTTTCTTATCATTAGAGTAGATGAATTTGTGTTTAAATTGCTTAATATTGATGTGTTATTTCCTTATGCATAATTTTCAATGCATGAAATAACACAAATAGGTATCGTCCATTGGAGATGCTTGAAAGACCCGCTAATACTTTTTTTTTTATAATTTTAATTTGTATGTTTTAATTTTTTTTTCAATATTTTGATGAATTAGATTATTTCTTAATCATATTTAATATATTTTAATTAATATTGATGTATCACTTATTAACACACAATTTTCAATGCATGAAATAACAAAAATAAGTTATTTCCATGAGAGATGCTCGAGAGATTGGCCATTACCTTTTATTTTATTTTTTTATAATTTTAATTTGTATGTTTTAAATTTATTTTTTCAATATTTTAATTAATTAGATTATTTATTAATTATATTTTTAGTATATTAGATTTAGTTTTTAATTAGACTAAAATTTTTAAAAAAAGTATGCAAAGTAAAAGATTGAACTAAAATTGTCATTTTTTAAAATACAGAACTAAAATTATAAAAATTAATAAAAGATCAAAATTACACATAAAGAATAAAACGGAATTAAATTTACTATTTTCTTAACACAAAATTATATATTATTTTAAAATATATTCAACTTTTTCAAAAACAGTGAAAAAAGTATTTCACTTTTAATTCATTTCAGTATAAAAAAAAGATAGTTTAATTAGCATACACCGACAGTATAAGAAAGTTCTTACTGTGAATTACAATTCTTCCTTTAAATGACTTCAAAGTAATAATTGGTAAAATTAATACACTTATCATAAAAAAAATTGTAATTAAATATTAATATAAAAGTTTTTATATTTACCGTACATACTAATTAAATTTAAAAAAAATACACAAAAATTACTTACTTCCTTATTATTTATGTTCTAAAATGATGAATAGTGTCTAATATTTTATTATAAATGATATTATTAGCGTTGTCCGGGAAGAAGGAAGGATAATATAATGTAACTGTAATTAGACACCTGAAATTTCTTCGTTCCAATTTGGTGAAAAAGACTGGCAGTTACAATGGAGCCAAAAAGTTCACACCTCACATGTTCCTCACACATTTATATCAAAATTCCCAATTTTCTCCAACCTCGTATTGTATCCATTCAATTATTTCTATGTTAGTTGCCCAACCTGTTATAAGTTGTTCTAAACATAATATATATAAATAAGGAGGATTTACTTACTCAAAAATGAGTTTAAGAGATTTTTTTAATTATTTATTTTTTAAAAATTTAATGACTATAATAAGTAATTAATTTTAACTATTTTATTTTTAAAAAATGAATGGTTAAAACAAATAGTAAGTTTTTTTAAATTTATTTCTAGAATAAGTGAATTTTTTTTGCATATATACACTTCATAAAAATTATAAAAAAATATTTATAAAATTTTAGATTGTCAATTGCAAATAAGACTCTTTTTATTGTATACTTTGAAAGTTTTTTTTTTATTTTGTATTCCTCATTTAAAATATCAAGATGGAATAACTTAGTATTATTATTAACTATACTCTTATAAAAAATATCCTATATTATAATCTAGGGACAAAATTAAAATAATTATATTAAATCAAGGCTTTTTATTTAAACAAACATTCATTCATTGTAAAAGAGTGTTTCAGATTCTATACTACCACAGAAAGACAATACTTTATCACCTAAACCTCATACACAAGCTAGAAAAAGTAATAAATAACTTCTACAAAACATGACTATATATCCTGACAAAAGAAACGGATCTTGAAACAATAATCCCTGTAGAATCCAAATCTATATTACATCAATTTCTAAGATACTAACTGAACAAAAGCAAAAAGATTCCGAGATTTCAAAGGTTTCTTTTAAAAAATAATAAAATTTTTAAATATTTATAAATTTTAATTGGTATACACTATCACTATAAAAGATTTTTAATACTGACATTCAATTATGACCATTTATGTGACTTTTAAAGTAGTAATAAGTAAAGTCAACAAATTTAGCATGAATAAAAAATTGTGATTGAATGTCAGTTTACACTGACATTGTATATCAATTAAACTCATATTTATATACAACAACAAGCAAAAAAATATGTATATACTTATGTTTGTATTTACTTGATACCCAAAAACTAACGAAACAATACATATAAAGTAAATCATAAGACAAATGTGACATAATTTCAAATCAATTCATCACCTTAACCACAAGGAAGGAGATACTTTACATTGATTATATAGTTTTTCTTTTAATATATTATTTTCATTTTAATTCTAAATTGAATTTCACTATTTTAAAAATGATCTAATAGTTAAAAACAACAATTTATTACGATATACATTATTTATCATAAATAAAAAATACAATTTATATATTCAAATATATAATTAATATATTGCGAATAAATATTTACTCTATATTTTAGTTATATAAAAAATAAACAGTTATATTATGCATTGTACAAGCTAGAGTACTAATCATTTATAAAATGTTAAAGTAATAAATAAGAGATAAATAAATTGTTAAAAAATATATAATTTTAATCTAAAGAAATAAATTTATTATTTTTAATCTATATATTTAAGCATGTGTAATAGAAAACTATTATTGACTCTTTTAGGAATGATTTTTTGGGTGAGTTATCTAAACTTTGTATGAGAAAAAAATCACTTATTTAAATAAAATAATTATTTATTATAGTTTTTTGAATGATGGTTTAAAATTTTAAAAAAAATTAAAAACAATTTATTTTGATAAACTATTTAAAATACTTCTTAAAATAAATTTATGTCTGTTTTCTGAAAAATAGAAAGTTGATACATTTTAAAAAAATATAATTAAATCTAAAAATAATTATTTTTCTTTTATAAAAATCACTTATAATAACCACTTATTTTAAAATTGCTCATTTTATCTGTAGAAATGAGAAAATTTATAATAACTTAATCAAACTGATAGATCCTCAACTTAACTTCTTTTAAGAATGATAAACATAAATATTTGCGTCAGACTTGCATACGTTAATCTAAGACACTATTTCCTCTAGTTAAATTAATATATATATATATATATATATATATATATATATTTTATTGATTTAATATGTTATTTTTTAAATTTGAAAAATTCAAATGACTATTGGATTAGTTTGTTCAAACTTATTTTATTTAAGATTCATCAATCCTTTGCAAAAGTATATTTATCGAAATTAAGGTTTTTTTTTTATTTTTGCAAATTCAGCATTTGTGTTCCCTTTTACTCTATTAGGTTGAAAACTAGTGATTAAAAATTAAAGTGATGTTTGTTTAGAGTGTTTTTTGTTTTTAAAGAAAATAGAAAATAGTAATAAAAATATGTTTGATTATTATTTAAAAATAATTAAAATAAAAAATAAAAAATTTATTTTCAGTATTTTAAAAATAAATATTATGTAAAAACTTAATTGTAATTATAAAAAATAATATATTAATATTTTTAAACTATATATAAATAATTTATAATATTTTATTAAAATTAATTAAATTTAAAAATATTACTTTTTAAAAATAAAAAATATCAAACAAAAATAAACACATTTTTTAAATATTAAATACTTAAAAATAAAAATAAAAACCATTTTCTCATATCAAACGTTTGCTATTCTAACTCGTTTTCTTATTGTTTATTTGCACCGGTACCACCACTTGAATTATATACATAAGTACCATGCTTCATCACCTGTGCTGTCTTTGGATTTGATAAGAGATGTCGAAGTGACTAATGAATGTTAATCAATATTTTTTTTTTTCAAATTTTTTAACGTTATTTGCCTTAATCCTTAACCAAAATGGTTAAATTCGAGAGGTTAAGTAAATTCATACTTCATTATATTAGATTTTTTTAACGTTATTTTTTTTTCAAAATTTTTAACGTTATTCTGATTTTTAACTATTTCACATATTTATAATAGATAATTAAAATATCACCTTACAAGTTAGAAGTATCATACCTAATTGGTTATACATTGAGTCAAGTAGACGTTAAACGTCAATTAACAAAAAAAAAAAGTCAAATAAGTCAAATTTGGATTTGAATTTAATGAGTTTTCTATAAAAGGTATGTTTTATTATTATGTTATTTTGATTGTTTATATTCATAGGAAACCTAAGTGTATATGCTTGTTTAATAATATTATCCGCTAAAATTTGTTATTACTATGATATGCTTATATTTAAGCGATCTTGTTTAACACAAGAGTAAATATAAGTGAAGATGCAAAGAGATAGGTTAGTTTGGAGTGAAAAAGTCATGATAGAACAATTGGAGTATTGGGCTTTTTGGTCATTTGTTGAATTTCTATTATTTGGATGTATATAAGTATTTGTATAATGAGAATAGAACTCTATATAGTGTATTTTAGACATGTGAATTATGGATATAATGTCTATGTATGTAAATTGAAAAACTGTTTTGAGCATATTAAATTGGCTGAGACTTTATGCAATAGATGTTTTTAGAATTTTGCAGAATCTCGCTAGGCGGTAACTCTTGCATAGCGAAAAGTTATCTCTATAAAGTAAATTTCTGGTTTTGCGTCTAGCAATAGGTTTTGCTTAGTGCAAAGTTTTCTCTTCCAAATATTCTTGGGATTTTTCACCAGTAACACATTTCACTGAGAGATGTTCATTGACTAGAATACTTTAAGCTAGACTTCTTGATGACGACATTTGTCACTTGATAAGATGTTCATATTGTGTTTTTATTTTAACTTTATTAAAGTTTTAATATTTAAGTATAATTGTAATTAGAATAAACTTAGTAGAATAGTAAGGTGTACTATTTATATTAGATTTTTTGGGATATTACATTACAGTTTATAAAATTATTAACTAATTTTATAAATAGTTCAAAAAATGTAAATGATAAAGTAGAATAGAAATTAATAGTATTTTCTATAAATAATACTTGCCCCCTTCAATATAACTTAAACTATTTAAATTTATGTATTATTAATCAATTATATTTAAATTTATATATTATAAAAATTTCAACATAAAATACGTGCTATATAAAAAATAATGATTTTATTTCGATAAATATTATTTGTATTTTATAATATATATATATATATATCTTAAAATCATTTTTTGACAAAAATATAATTAAAAATTAGTTTTACCTTTTTAAAAATTGAAACTTAATAAGAAACAACTTCAAATGTGTCTTAAAATATTAAAAATTCGTATTAATTTTACTCTCATCTATTCAAACTTTATCATTTATATTTTTATTTATTTGATTAACTCTTATAACTTTAAATGTTTTCTAAAAATACATGAAATCCATTAAAACCTTACAAGTTGATAGAGTTTTTTATATAATCATAATATTTGTAATATTCCAAATTTTTATATTCTATTTACATCATAAATTTTTTTAATAATTATTTAAATTACTATTATTTATATTCTCAAATACTAAGATATAAAAGTTTCGTTACATTATACTCAAATTATAGTATATATTACAACACTTTCAAAGTTCAAAATAGAATATAACATAGTACACACAATTTTAGCTCGCTAGTAAACCTTATTGCTCGGCGAGACCCATGGTAGCTCACTCAGTGACAGGACAATTATCGCCCAACTAAACTCTACAGATAGCACAACCTCTGTTGCTAAAATCAACCAACATGCTGACATATAATTCTACATTCTTAGGACATGCATATCATAATTCATTTATTTCTTTACACCATGTTCACACAACTTCCATAATAAACATAATAATCACATAACTTAACAAGAACACCTCTAAATTCAAATAACATTATTTCTACACAACTCTTTTATTTATATATTCAACAATAAAATAACATCCTTTGAGACTTCCAACCACAATCCGATATACTTTATTTTAGAGCATCCTGTCTCTCTGCATCTTACTACTATCTGCTTCCGTGCAAAGCACGATCATCACAGTTATACAGAAAATACAAACATTGCAAGAGTAAACTTACATAATAGACAACATACTATTACATCAATCATAAAGCATGAAAATTGCACAACGTTTATATTTAGTACCATCAATAGACATTCACTGATAGTAAACAACCAAGCAATCACTTTTATGTTACACCTGAACCTAAGCACTAACTACCAATTAATAAAACATTAATTAAATATTATAATCAATCAAATCAAACATATTTATATTCCAATGAATACAAGTTTTTCACACAACAACATGTTCAGACGCAACATATTCCGGAATATCTACATTGAGTTCGGACACTGAGGCGACTTAAGACCCTTTCCAATTGCGACAACGTCTAAGTGGTGTGATACCAACAATTTAAGTTTAAGCAATACTTATCTAACAACTAGAAATTGATGTCTAGTGTCTACTTGACAACCTATGACACACATTCGTTGTCTAAATATGTCCTTTAGGCACCCCTTGCATAGGACAATAATGCAAATCACAAAAATATTCTCTTGCATATATGATACTCTCGATTGCATTGACCCCAAGTGTGTCCCTAATATCAATGTACCCCACCAAGCATATCATCCAAGACTAAGTTACCCAACTATAACTGTCTGCAACTAACAATATCAATAAATATACCCTCATCATGCATTCTAATCATATGCATTACATCACAATTCCAAATAATGTCTTGTCATTTCAATTTCAATTCCAGTCACAGAAAATCAATTCAACCAAAATTAAGTTACCTTACTATAACCGCCACATCCAAACTACCCAATAAATCATTCAATTCAAGATCAAACGTCACTCTCATAATAATTATCAACTAAACAACAGATCATATATCTCAACTATGAAATACTAATATACGTTATCTCAAATAGCTCAAATTACAATAAATATACGCTAACTCAATCAGCTCACATCATAATTAACAAATACACTAACTCAATTAGTTAAAATCAAAATTAAATACACATTATATTAAATAGCTCAAAACACAATTAAAATAAATGTTATCTTAAATAGCTTAAAATATAGTCAAAATACTTGCTATTTCAAATAGCTCAAATCTCTCAACTACCAAATCACTTATCCATTAACCAAAATCAACAAAAGAGCTTCTCTTACCTATTTCTCTATCCAAAAGCCGATTAAAATAAAAGGGGAAGAATCAATCGAAGAAATTATACAAGAACCTGACAAGAATTCCAAATTAAACAAGAACCTTATAAATCAAAATTTTCAAAGAAATTTCCTCTTGAACGAAAATGAAATGATAAACAACGATTGGAAAAAGGTTTTAAAAACTACGATCAAACATACATATACTGATCACCTTTCAGAATCAGTAGCAATGGAAAAAACTGCATCAGATTCTATTGACTTTTTGACTACCGTGTAAAGGGACGAAGCATCGAGGCGTACAGAGAGAAGAAATGTTATAGAAAGGCGAAGAAGAAAAACAAAGAGAAAAAAGATTTATATAACACTGAAGGTGTATTTAGTAAAAACAGTTTGCTAAATACAACCTCCCACTTCCAATAACGGATTAACTCAGAACTTCCTAAAATTGAACTAAAACCCTCTTAAACAAAAGAATAATAGTTATTTTCTTATGCTGTATCCTTCTACCTTCAACAAAAAAACCACCACATATTATTAACACAACTGATAAATTCATCACATCTCAAATCAATAATAATTTAGGTATAGACTTAAATTTAGTTCCCGTAATATTTATTCTTTTTCACTAATAATTTATTAATTAAACTGATTCTTATAATATTGGTACAAAGTAATCCTCATCATTCATCCATAACAACTTAAAAATCTTATGAATTCATTTTATATATTTACACCAAAATTCAAATTATAAAATTAGTTTAATAACAAAATTGATGTGTTTGAGAGAAAGACTAACCCATTAACAATTACATTTGTTTATAAAAACAAATTCATTAAATGTCAAACTATAATCAGAGATAAAATACTAATAATAATAAGACTTATTAGTCTTTAAGATCTACAAAACTTTTTGCATACGAAAATAATCTTTAAAAATCTAATTGAATAACCCTTAAATATTAATAACAATAATTAAAAAGGATAAAATTATACATGAATTAGATTATGCATATGATCTTAAAAAATAAACTTATTTAAAAATAGCACAATACCATAAATAAAAAGCTTATTTACAACCATTGTAATATATTTCCTCCACAATAAGATAAATAAAAGAAAAAGTTCCAGTAATATCCCTAAGAAGTATAATTTTGAATAAATTAGAAGTTTGTTGTGAATGCAAGTAAATAAAAGAATAAATGATTAACAAATAAGATAAACGAAGTTTGTTGTTCAGATGTTTTTGTTAAAAAAAGAAATGCTCATATGATTAGTGTTTTGTGAGGCTTGCTTGCATTCTTTAAGAAAGTAACAGGACTCTTTGGGGATGAGCTATCGATGTCAATCAATGCCATCTCTGACTTCAAGTTCAGGGTGATTGCACCTTCGTTTTCTTCATTAATATTATCAACAGCGTTATTACGGACCAATAAAACAAAACATAAACCAAAACTGTGTCTTTTCAGCAACTGTTCCACCCGCTTCACATAACATAGTACGTATCTCTCCATTTTCTATCTTTTTTTTTTAAATTTAATTAAATAAAAATTATATAAATTTTATAACAATCCCACCAAATGTGTTGGAATTCAAATTGTTGAGGGACCTCCATTAATTCAAATTGGGTGGTTGTAGATTTTTCTTTTGTTCACTTTTACACTAACTTTTCTTTAGATTTAGATCATCTATTTCATTTTTATGTATTTAAATTACCATGTCGATCGATCACATATATGTTAGACTGAATTAGTAACTATCCCTTTACTTGGTTTCTAAATAATAAACTACTTTTGTTAAGGTCTAAAGTCTAATGTGATATTATGACTTTTATTATCTAAACTACACGTGTCCATTTTCTTAGATACATGTGGCTTCACTTGATTTATTAAAAAACACGTGGCTTCACTTAGAAGGCAACAACAACATGAGTTAAATTTTTATCAATTTTATTCAAAACATATGTGCTAAACTTAAAAAAGTTGGCCTTTATTTACGACCGCACTTTTTTTTAGCATGATATTAATGTAGAGAAAACTAATGAGTAATACTGTTCAATTTAGAGTCTGCAATTTTGCTTAATCACTTAAACCAATAATTTATTGGTCAATAATATGTATTTTTATTAAAAATAAAAAATCATGAAAGTGGTGTATCATTGTACAACTTCTTTTAATTTTAAATATAAAAAAATTAATTTTTAATTATGAATATTTATTATAAATAGAAAAAACTAAATAACCTTGTGATGCTTAGAAAATAATATTTTTTTATTTAGATTCATTAAATATTTTTTCAAGCCTTTGAACCAAAAGGCTATTTAAGCCAATAAAAAAGAATACAGCAGAACGCATCTTACGGAATTGTATTTTAAAATACGACTTACTCAAATATTGTATATAATTTTAATTTGTTCATTTTTATAATTTTTAAAAATACCCGTAACGCATAGAAAAAAAAAAAAACACTAACGTATAGTAGTTACTTTACTTCTTTTTTTTTTAAACTTTTAGTTTATAGGTAGGAGAAAGTATAGTATTGTTTATCTATACGAATCAAAATCTTTTGTTAGAAAATTTATAATAACCCACACATCATATTTAATAAACTAAGTTAGACGTTTAATAAATTTTAGAGAAAATTGTATCAATTAAGTAATTTTTTTATAAATTAATCTTCATGTTTGTAAAGTATTTGATAGTTTGAACATGCTCCAATAGCAAATGGAGTAGTAGGTGTTTCGTTTCTTGTACAATATGAAACTATTGGTTTCTATTTTGAATAAAATCTTAGCTTTTAAAAAAAAAAAAAAATTTGATAATTTTTAGTTAAGTTCTCAAAGTTATATTTGTTCTGTGCTACGTCATTCACGTTAACTTCATTGAGAAAAAATAACAGCAACACCTAATTAAAATTATTAAATAGTTTAGGCCTTGGGGGAGAGTAATTAAAAGAAATTAAAATCATATAAAACATATTTAATTGAAGGGTATGGAAAAGCAAAATTACGACTAAACTTTTTTCTTTAATATATGGACACGCTGCTTACTTTATGAAGAATATTAATGGATTGTAGTTTTTGAAACAGACGCTTTAGAATATTTAACTTTTAATAAAAGCATGAATGCCGTCTCTATTTTTCTTTCTTTTTTTCTTTTTTCTTTTTTTTTAAAAAAAAAGGGGAATCTGAAGAAGTTTTTCTTCACGACTGGTCACATTATAAATGAGCGTCTATATTTTTTCTTATGGAAATTAAAAACAAATACACTAACAAATGTTAATTATTAGTAGATAAACATTAAATATTATTAACTTAAAAAATATTAAACATAAAAATATTTTATTGATATCAGCGAAAACAAAAGTGCTGTTTTTTCTAATTTTCTATCGTACTAATTCTCTTTTATTTCATTATTTTTGTTATGTTTCGCATTTAAGTAAAAGTGATTATTTGAAAGTTTTGAGGCTATGATCAACATTTGACGTGAATACATTTTTGTTAGTGTAATTTTTAAAGAAAATTAAATCTAAAAAATTAAATTTTAATTTTATATTAATTAACAGTACAAGGTATTATAATAATATTTTATGTATTCATAATATAAATTGAATGTTATAAAGAAAAATTGTCGATTAAAATGATTTATCATTTTAATAGTATGGATTCCTAAAATTTATAGTAAAAATATTTTATGAAATAAAAATTATATTAATATAGATGATTAAATATAAAACTGTTAATATATAACTTTACATTTTCAATTATAAAAAATACAGTTGATATTATTTTTTAAGTAATTATTATAAATTAAAAAAAACTTATCATATATATAATAGTTTGTGATTAAATAAAAATATTAATTATGTTAATTCATTAGTGTATAAATAATTTTTAAAACAAAAAATTAAATTATTATTTTTTTATAAAATTTGAAAAATTAGTTTTTAATTAGGTTAGTAGAGAGAGGTTTTCAGTTTACAATTTTACATAAAACTTATTCACGTTGTCATCCCTTATTTGAATCTATTCTTTTTTTTTTTATAAGCCAAGTGATTTGAATCTAGCTTACGAAAAATAATATTTATTAATTTTCTACTAATCCCCATATTGGTATCTTTCACTGAATTTTTCCATTAAATAATTCTCACATATTTTAGTTTATTTTAAAAATTTAAATAAAAATAAAAATATTAACTATGCTGGGTTTTTAATTATCATTACATTAAGTAAACATATTACTTAATTAAATAAAATTTATATTTTCATATATTTATTATTTATATTTAATACTTTAAAAAATATAATTTGCAGTGGGTTTTTTAATTACCATTACATTAAGTAAAAATATTAATTAATTAAATAAAATTTATATTTTCATATATTTATTATTTATACTTAATACTTTAAAAAACTATAATTTTTAGTTAAAATTTTGAATTATTAATTACGTCATTAACTACTTTGTTGAATTATTTGTTAAATTTTAATATATATATATAATTATTTATTTCTATTTAAATAGATTATTTTATCTTTCAAATACATTATTAAATCATGCATAATATAGATTTTTTAATATTTTATTTTCATCGTATTTATATTTGTTTATAAAATAAAAATAGTTGTAAACGATATTTAAAGTTTTTTTATTAAAATTTTGTAAAATTTAAAATCTTGTTTCAAAATTTAATTTTAAAATAATTTTGAAGCTAAAAAAATTGGCCAGGAATAACCAAGGTTTTATGCTTTAGACTTTAGAGTAAAAGCTTTCACTGTTTCACATACGTTTATGTTAAAATATGGTTCTTTTGTGTACAAAAAATTCCTTTCTTACAAATTTACATATAAATCCTTTACATTATTCTCGTTCATTTACTAGAAACATTAACACACTATATTAGCTAATTTATTTGCTAGCATATTTTTTGAAGGTATGCTAATATATTTTTATGGTTAGTTAAATTTTATTAAAAGTTATAAATTGTGTAATTCTTAGAATTTAATTGGTATATATATGTATAAAAAAGTTTTAAATTTTAAACTGATATTCAATCATGACTCATTTATATGACTTTTAAAGTAATAATGAGTAAAGTTAATAAAGAAAATATTGTGATTGAATTTTAATATAGAAATCTTTACACTAATTGTGTATACCCATTAAACTTTAGTTTTATTTAATAAAAATTATTTATAAATTTTAATTATAGAAGGATATTATTAACACTCCTCAATTATTTATTCTCCCCTGTCCCGTCACTTTATTATGATTTTGACAAAGAACTGTACTAAAAGCTTATCTGCTTAATTATATGATTTTTGACGACAAATAATGATAACATGTTTCGGTTGTCTCTTTTACTATCTACTGTTACTACTGTATAACTGTAACAGGTTTAGAAAACATTGTTTATTCAGGAAAATATCTTTTAAGAACCAGAAAAATTGTTTCTACAAAATAAAAAACTGTTTTTAAAAAATAATTTAGATAGACAGATTAAAAAATAAAAAATTATTCTTTTATTAAAAGACGTTTTTTGTAAAAAAAATAAAGCAAAGGGAACCCCTTGTCTTTAGAAAAGTACATGGAAATTCTAAAACAATAATGCTAAACATGTTTTCACATACATTATTGTCCTCTTTGGCCTGCATCACTATCACATACATTTTATTTGTTTTGTTTCTTGTTTCTTATGATTTAATGGCAGTCGATTTCTACTGCTTTTAGATACCTTCATTAGAATTTTGTTTCCCTACCTGACGTTAGATGTTGTTACAATTGAGTATGTGACTCGTACAATAGCGGTGAGGAGATGGAGGGTGAACGAGATTGGAGAGAGGTTCGGGGGAAGAGAAGGCATAATAGCGGTGATGGAATTAGGCAGAGAGGGAGGGTAAGTGTACATGATAGGAAAGGAAACGGCAATGCAGGATTAACTTCGTTTTTTTCACATATTTTCCGAATGAATACAAGGCGAGACAGATGTGAGAGATTTTTAGGAGATACGGAGTTGTTCAGGAGGTATACATTCCAACAAAAATGGATAGAAATGGGAGGAGGTTTGGTTTTGTGCAGTTTACAGGGGTGGAGGATGCGCACTTGTTAGGAACCAATCTGGATAATATTTTCATTGGAAATGAGAAGATATGGATGAATAGACCCAGGTTTGACAAGAGAGTGATTAAAAACATGACGGCGGCACCGACAGAGCGGCTTGGGTATCCGGAATTAAATCAGACGAAGCTAAAGTCTAAGGAACCAATGACAGGTGCTCAGAGTGGTAATATCATATTATCTTATGCAAAGGTTGCAGACTCATATGTGGTAAGGCATAATCAGGGGAGTGAGGGGATGCACCAGGGTAGCCTGCAGAATAAAGGAGGAAGATCAAAGGAAAAAACAAACAGGCTCTTGGTTTTTAAAGCCGAGGCAGAGGAGGTACGGAGGTTGGAAACAGCCTATGTTGGCGAAGTGAGATGCAAAGGAACAGCTTTTAGGACGCAGCAATTTCTGGCTGAGCAGGGCATCTATGATGTTAAAGCCACTCCGATGGGAGGGAATAAGGTGTTGCTGGAAGAAGGAGAGCTGCGAACTTTGAAGCAGGCGATCGAAAGTAGTCGGCAATGGATTTCTGCCTGGTTTCATTTGATAACTAGGTGGGAACCCGGAAATGTAGACACGGAGAGAAGGGTATGGGTGGGCTGTTATGGTATACCGCTTCATGTGTGGGGGGAAAATTTTTTTCGGACTTTGATGGCACCCTACGGTGAGTTGGTGCGACTAGGTGACGGGACAGCCAGAAAGGAGCGGTTTGATGTCGCATGCTTACTCATTTCCCGGAAGGCCTTCGAGCCAATACAGGAGGTGGTGAAAGTTGCGATAGATGACAAATTTTTTCATATTAAGGTGGCAGAGGAGGGAGATGAATGGCACAAGGTGCTGAGTTACGAGCGGTATCCAGGATCCGGCTTCGAGATGAACTCGTGTCAGGGAGAAGGGGAGTTCGATGAGTCCTTTGTAGCAGAGCAGCGACTGGCGGAGTTGAAGGAGGAGTTGTTTGGGCGGCGGTGGGAAGTCGGTCCGGTGGAGGACTTCGGACGGCAAAATGGGGAACTCTATGATGCAGAGTCAGCAAATGTCAGTCTAGGTGCCGGCAATCGTCACGCCGGTGCCAAAGCAGAGGTGGAGAAAGGCGATGGCAACTGCGCTAACAACCCGAAAGTGGAATGCTGGGAGAGGCAAGAGGTTGGAGGTCAGAGACTAAGTGAACCGGAAAAGGAAAAGTGGAGAAAAAATGCCCCAGGGAGTGGAGAAAGACGAGCGGCAGCAGACATTGAAAACTGGGAGACGCGATCGGTCAGAGGGCCAGCGCCTTTTTCTCCCATGCTGTCAGACAATGCTGGCGGGTGTCAGGGTCGTTCCGCCAACCAGAGTGTGCCACGTGTACACACTGCCCCAACGGCTACAAGTGCACGACAACCGAGGTTGTCAATCTGACGACACGGGCCCCGCAAATCCCTGCAACCGGATAACGCCGCACGCGGAACGAGGAGAGCATACTGATGCTGTGGGCCCACGCCAGCTGGCTCAGCAGTTTCACACGCATCACGCGCCTGGATCGGTTTCGGGCCTTCCTGGATGGGTTTCGGGCCTTCCTGGATCGGCCTCCTGGGCCGGGATGCAATATCAACGGCCTGTAACCACGGGCAAGGGGTGCAAAGAGTATTCTGGCGCTGCTATGTTTGCGGAAAACGAAAATAATGCAAATATAAATCAAATTATTGGGACAGACACATATTTGGGCAACGAAATGGCTTGGCATGACGGCCAGAGGAGAAATTCTGAATTTCAACAACTACAAGCTGAAATGGATCTAACACAGACTTGGCGGAAAGGTAATAGGATGCTCGTCAGTGGATCTAACAAAGTCGAATCACAATTTTATAATACGGAAGGTGATAGTACAAAGACGAGGTCAAGCTCCACAAAGATTTATAATTACAAGCAATGGGAGTGTGTGGGTGCGGAAGAAAAGTCTTGGGGAGGGAAGGGGAAGAGGAAGATGGTTACTACCTGGAGGCAGGTCCGAAGGCATAGTGTTGATGGAAGTGATTTACAGAGATTTTATCAGGAGGGAGAGTCGGATCAACCAAGCCAAAACAAAGAATGCGGAAGTAATGACATGCGACAAATGTGGGAAGCAATGAAGGTGATAGGAATAACGGGGGAGCAATCTGACGAGGTGTATATGGCAGATTGAAAAAAATGGAAGAGAGAGATAAGGCGGAAAAGGAAAACGGGGGGAGCAGAAATCAAAGGCTAGTTTAAATGAAGCTACTATAATTGAATGTTAGACGATTCAGGGAGAGGGTGAAAATGAGACGTATTAAGAGGATGGTAGTGGGGAATAAGATTGATATATGTTTGTTTCAGGAAACAAAGTGTACGACCTTGAAGGAGTGGGAAATAAAGGAGGTTTGGGGGAATGACAAATGTGATTGGAGAGTGCTACCATCAACGGGTTTGAGTGGGGGTTGCGTTACAATCTGGAGGAAAGAGTTGTTGGAGGTGGTGTGGCAAATTCAAGGGCAGAGTTTTCTAGGAGTTGCTTTTGAAGGAATGAATTCAGATGAGGTAAACTGTGTTGTCAACTTTTATGCTCCGTGTACACTGGAAGGAAAGCGGAAGCTCTGGAAGGACTTAATGATGACTAGAAGAAGGGTTCCACAAGTAAGATGGGTAGTTGCTGGTGATTTTAATGCGGTTAGAGGAAGGAGTGAAGTTATAAGAAGATCGACGTTTCATTCAAGGAGGGAAATGGAGGAATTTGAATTTTTTATTCAACAGATGGGGTTGGTAGACATTCCAGTCATTGGAAAAGGAGTGACATGGATTTCACCAGATGGGCAGTCAACTAGTAGATTAGACAGGTTCCTCTTTTCACCGACGCTGATGGAGGAATGGGGAGTTAGTGCACAGAGGGTAGGTACGAGAGAGTTTTTGGATCACTGCTGGATAAGTACAAGAGTTAATAAGCAGAATTGGGGACCTAAGCCATTCAAGTTCTTTGATTATTGGTTGGAAGAGGTTTCCTTTGGAGAGTTGATAAAAGCAAGGTGGAATTCAACCCAGGGCTCAGGCTGGAAGATGTATCAGCAGGCAAGGAAGCTGAAGGCTATTAAAGGGGAGATAAAAAAGTGGTCTGAAGATGTGTGGAAAAAAGACGATAATTTTTTGGCCGACAGGGTTCAGGAAATGGAAGTGGTTGATCAGCAGCTAGTGGCAGGGGTCCAGGTGATCAACAGATCAAGGCAGGATCTCATGACAGAATACTGGGCTAAAGCAAGGGTGATGGAACATGCCATGTTACAGAAATCAAGGGTACGATGGGCTCTTAATGGAGATAATAATTCCAGGTACTTTCATAATAGTTTTAAGTCGAGATGTCATACAAACTCCATTTTTGCAGTCCAGTCGGATTCGGGATGGCTGGAAAGTGTGGCTGATATTAGAGCCAAAATATTAGACCACTTCTCGGGCAATTATCAGGAAACATGGTTGGATCGACCCACCATGGATGGAGTTCCTTTTCCTCAAATATCATATCAGCAAAAGCAGGGGTTGGAGGAGCCTTTTTTAGAGGAAGAGATTATGGCGGTAGTGTTGGCATGTGAAGGAGGGAAAAACCCAGGGCCCGATGGTTTTGGAATGAATTTTTACAAATCATGTTGGGAAGTAATTGGGCAAGATGTGGTCAATGCTGTACAGGAGTTCCATGGGTCTGACATATTACCGAGAGGGGTAAACTCTTCTTTCATTGCTCTCATTCCAAAGGTGGCCAGACCTTCAGGGTTAAGCCAATATAGGCCTATATCCCTAATATCAAGCGTGCATAAGATTATTTCGAAGATATTGTCGGTGAGGCTGAAAAAAGTGTTGACTGGGCTAATCTCGCCCTCTCAGACGGCTTTCTTGTCTGTAAGATCAATTATGGATGGAGTAGTGGTGGCAAATAAGCTTATGGACTGGGCAAAGAGAAGGCGAAATTCGTGTTTCTTGTTCAAAGTGGATTTTGAGAAGGCTTATGATTCGGTGAGCTGGAATTTTCTGGACTATATGCTGGGTAGAATGGGGTTTGGATGGAGATGGAGACTGTGGATGAGTGCTATAGTCCGGAATAGTTATGTATCAATTCTAGTAAATGGGTGTCCGACTACAGAGTTCAAGCCAGCGAGAGGGTTGAAGCAGGGAGATCTGCTGTCGCCTTTTCTGTTTTTGATAGTGGCGGAAGCATTACCAGGTTTGTACCGATCAACCATCCAAAAAGGTTTGTACAAAGAAATAAAGGTACAAGAGGGTGTGATGTATTCAGTGCTACAATATGCAGATGATGCAATTATGATGGGTGAAGCGGAGCTACAATCTGTGTGGTACTTGAAGGTAATTATGCGGGGGTTTGAAATGGTGTCAGGGTTAAAGGTAAATTTTAGTAAGAGCAGTTTCTATAGTTTAAATGCGTCAGAATCATTCACATTGGCGGCTAGCAGCATGCTAAACAGTAATGTGGGTACACTACCATTCAAATTCTTGGGGGTACCAGTGGGAGTGAACCCTAAGAGGGAACAAGTTTAGAAGCCAGTTATTGATCAATTCAAAAAGCGATTGTCAGCATGGAAGGCGAGGAATATGACTTTTGCTGGGAGGTTGGTATTACTGAACTCTGTGCTAGCTTCTCTTCCATTGTACTTTTTCTCCTTCTATAAGGCCCCAAAGTCAGTGTCGAAATCTCTTAAGCGGCTGCAGCGAACTTTTTTGTGGGGAGGTAATGACAGTCAGTCAAAAATTGCATGGTTAAGCTGGGAAAAAGTATGTCGGCCAAAAGACGAAGGAGGGCTAGGTGTGAAGTGTCTGGAGAAATTTAATTTGAGCTTGTTGGCAAAGTGGAGGTGGAGAATATTATCAGATGATGCGGCTATCTGGGGCCCGCTTCTGAGGAGTAGGTACGGACAGGTAGATGGATATATGGATAGACCCTCGTCGCTTGCCCATACTTCTCAGTGGTGGAAAGACATATGGGCCATTGATGGACCAAATGCGGCCTTGCCAGACTGGTTTAAACTTAGAGTCAATAGGATTGTAAGGTCTGGAGTGGGGACTCTATTTTGGGAGTAGAGGTGGTTGGGAGATACAACCTTCAGCGTACTATTCCCCAGATTGTATGCTTTGACAGAGGATAAGTTTATAACTATTAAGAAAAAATGCGAGGTAGGAGGCCAACTATCATCATGGAAGTGGGTTTGGCAGAGGGGTTTGTTCGTATGGGAGGAGCAGTTGCTTCATGCTTTACAGGAGGCGGTAAATGAAGTGGTATTGGCAGACCGGGACTCAGATGAGTGGGGATGGAATTCAGTTGTTGGAGGGGGCTACTCGGTGGAGCAAGGGTATAAGGTGTTAAATGAAGGAATATCTGACTTAGGAATGAATTTCGTGGAATCCCAGGATTTGCGCTGTTTGTGGAAGGAAAAGCTACCATCTAAGGTATTGGTGTTCTCGTGGAGATTGCTAAGGGACAAATTACCCACTGTTGAAAATTTGCTAATGAGAGGGATTCAGGATTCGGTGCTCAATCCTGTTTGTGTGTTTTGTAATAATGGGATAGAGACCAAGAATCACCTCTTTTTACAATGTCCATTCATACAAAGGCTGTGGTATAAAGTTATCAGCTGGGTAGGAGTAGAGACACCACTTCCAGGAGATCTGAACCAACTATTTCCGTTATCTTCTGCTTGGGCGGTAGGAAAGTGGAAGAAAAGATGCAGGTATGTGTTTTGGATTGCGGTATGCTGATGTATCTGGTTGTCAAGGAATGCTATCACTTTTCAAAGGATCGATTTGGAATCCCTTGATATGGTAATGTCGATAAAATTTTTATCGTGGAAATGACTGTTGTATTCTTTTGGTTTTAACGTAGGATATGTATTCTCTGATTGGTGCTCCCATCCTAGATTGTGTCTGATGAATATGAGATAGATTCATAGGTTAGACGGAGCATAGTCAATATGTTACTAGACTACTGATTATCAGTTGAAACGTTGTGTTTCAACTGCTTTTTCTATTCTATAATATAATATATTTTTGCTTTTTAAAAAAAAAAATGTTGTTATAATTGGTGTTATTTTGGAAATAATTTTATAAAACTATTTAAAAATTAAAAAATTTGTTTTGATATTGTTTTTTAGACAGTTTTTTAAAATAGTTTTGATTTTTTTATTTTTAAAAATTAAAAAACTTAAAATATAATGAGAATATGTTATTCTTTGTTTTTCATTAATGAAATTTTAATAAATATAAATAAATTTTTTCATTTTTATATTTTCAAAATAGTTTTCAAATAACACTTACCAAACAATTTTTTTTTTGTTTTTTCTTTTTTTTCTTTCTGAAAATAATTTTTGAAAAATATTTTTGAAATTTTTTTTCAAAAATTAAAAAATAAAACCAAATCAATCAAGGCCTCTTGCTTCGTGCACAATGTATTATTTTTTCTAAAAATTAAAAATAGTTTTTTCTTCTTAAAATTTTAAATTTATACTAGTTTTAGGGATTAAATTTGACTAATTCAAGGATAAAAATATATTTTTTATTTTTAGAAATCAGAAGTAAAAATTAGTTAAATTTTTTTAGTAACTAAAAACTTAATTAAATTTTCTATTTCATGGATAGCTCATAAAATATGTAAAAATATAATAATAGAATTACAGATTTTAACGAAAAAGTTATGTACAACTGTAACGTTCTCATGGCATATAATAACATTTATAACAAAACAAAATATGTGTATCTAAAATGGAGATGGAATCTGAAAGCCAAGCTTACACACTAGATAACCTCATCAAGAGAAGAAAATAAGAAAAGTAAAACAAAAAAGTAGAATGATATTGAGATATTTCATTCGTTTACTTCATTTCCCAAAAGAAAAATTCATATGGACATGTTGATAACAATTATTAAAGTGTCTATTTCTCATTATTATAATATAAATAAATAAATAAGATTTATAATAGGATTAAATATGTCTTTTTTCCTTTAAAATACACGTAATTTGATTTTAGTTCTTCATAAAAAATTATGATTTTTATGATCGAAATTTTGAAAATAGGTAAATTGGTTTCTTATTTGATTCTTTTAACATTTTTGCTAACATTAACAATAAAATGATTTATCACATTATTAAAAAATTTGATAAAATAGTTTAGTATAATTTTATTTGTTAAACTATATTTTTAATCTCACGTATATTTAAAATCGTTGAAGATTTAAAACAAGTTAATAATCAATTATAAACGTAGTTTGTTAAACAAATTACACAAAACTATGATGTAAAATTCTTAATTGCATTATACATTAATACATAGCTAATGTGACAATTTCGCTTTCAATTGTTAATAAAGTTAAGCTATTTCACCTTCACCCACTTTCAAAATTTTGAGACCAAAATCACAAATATTTGTTGAGGGATTAAAACCAGAGTATTTTTTAGAGGATAAAAACATATCTTACATTTTAACCATTTATAATACAAATATCTAACTCATCCTATGATTTCTTTTTAAAGAATCCTATGTAATTTTTTATCTGTTTGTATTTCATGACCAATTTGGGGGGTTTTCTTAGGTCCATCCTGTCAAATATATGCTTGTTCAATCAAATAGAATTACTAACAACCTAAGTAGGGAGAATTTCTCTGCACCTTGTAGATAGGATTTTTTACATCATATTGTTTAACACAAAATTATTTAACAAGGTAACCATTCTATTTTAATTAGACAATATAGCTTTCATTTTAGAGAATTTCTTTCTATATTCCAATAAGTTCTTTTTACACCTCCATGATTTCTTAAATTGGCAAAAAAATTCTTCATAAAAACAGTAAAAATTTACACTTCTTTCTTTTCTCTTTCATTTATACCTCTCTCATTTCACATGTCTCTTGTTTTGCATATCTCTAGTTAGCTTCTTTTACACGACTTCGGTTTTCTTCTCACCGAATCAATGATTTTCTCTTCTTCTTTGTGTGTTATTGTTCATCCCCTCTGCATTTGCTTTGTTATCTGTGGTTCAGCTTTGCGTTTATCTTCTCTTTGTACATTATCTTTTTTTACAAGTCCAAATTGAAAATTTTACTTTACAAGTCCAAACACCCGTGTTCGGATTCATAAAAAATTTTGCAATTTTACCCCTGTCCGGACATGTAAAAAAAATTTGCAATATTTGCAATTTTTTTTACAACTCCGGATACCCCTATCTGGACTTGTAAAAAAAATTATAATTTTTTTTTTACAAATCCGAACACTTCTATCTGGACTTGTAAAAAAAAATTATAAATTTTTTATTAGGATAGATATAGAGAGAAATTATGGAAGTGTATGAAGAATTTCTCTTCATTTTAGTACCAAGTGAGAGTATAATCTATCATAATACCCACTAATATAAAAAACCAAATATGTAATACGTGAACTAAAAATATCATAATTGATATTGTTAATTTAAAATTCTATCCAATGGTTAGATAATGTTAGTTAACAAATTTAAATTATATCAGATTCAAATACCATTATTTTAGTTAATAAAAAATATCATTATAAGAAAATATTAATTATTTAAAAGAAGCCATGGGCAATAACATGCAAAAAAAATAAATTATATCCTATAGGACAAACTTTACACATATCAATAAACCTACATTTCTTACAAAGATGGATAAAGACAAATATAATTTAATAACACTAATAACCAAAAATTAAAAATATCAAAAGACTTGGGTAGCACTCATATGATATATATAGGCTTAAAGATTTATTCAACGATCTCTCGAGATTTGTACTGCAAGAAGATCTTTACCCAATTTAATGTACAAGTTTTAATATATATTAAGTAACTATTTCAGACAATGTTTGTTGTGAGAGGTAACCTGTTATAATAAACAAGTTTTTACAACAAAAAAGAGCGACATAAATTGTAATTAAAATCTAGGCTAAATTACTTTTTGTGCTTCTTATTTTACCACTTTCATACTTTTTGTCTCCTTATTTTTTTTTTCACACCTAATGCCTTTTTATTTATCAAAAAAATATTTTTTGCCCCTCCATCATAATTAAGTTGTTGACTATTAGAAAACAACGTTGACTTGATTAAGTGAAGTTTAACCAAGTTTACTATTGTCTGACGTGGCATACTGAGTGTTTTCTTCTTGCTCTCTCACGTGAAAAATTAGGGTTTGATTGTCTTTTCATCCTCATTGAGGAACGCCTTCTTCTCGTCTTAACGAATTGTCTATTCACCCTCACTGATTCGCTTCTTCATCTTGTCCGTTTGTACTTACTTCCATGGAAGAAAGTGGAAGCTCTTATAAGTCGGATTCTCAACCTCGAAGGTGTCAAATGATGTGCAGTTGCGGGGTGAAAGCTCCATTGGTTACATCGTGGACACAAGACAACCCAGGGAGACGATTTTACCGGTATGGGTCTTATAGGGTGAGACATTGATGCTAGCATTTATATGGAAACTTAAAGTGTTTTTGTTTTTTGTTTTTCAATTATAATTTGTAACCCATGTTTTCAAATGGATCAAATGCAGGTCACAAGTAGTAGAGGGTGTAATTTTTTTGAATCGTATGATCCAGTGTTAAATAATAGAGAAAAAATGATCATTCTAGGTTTGCTCAAGAAGGTGGAAGAGTTTCAACAATCAAACTGTAGACATGAAAAAAATATGCAAGAAATAAAGAAAAAGGAAATGTTACTTGGTGTTAGGTTAATTATTTGTTTAGTAATTGTATTCATTCTTGTTGTTACCATTGGATTTAGGGGTAGCTGTTAATGTTAGGGTTGGTTGGTTTACTGTGTCGGGGAAGTTGAATGTATGAAAAAAAAATGTGGTTTGAATTTATGTATTGTGTCATTTAGATGTAATTAGATGTTTTAGTTGTTAGGGGTAATTGTTATATGTAATGTGATGTTTTAAGTGAATTTAATGATATGTTTTAAGTGAATGGTAATGTCAAGTTAATTTTAAGTTGTCAGACCTCTAGAACAATGCAAATTTATAATGTGCAGTTGCTTTAAGAATAACTTTAGTTGATGGATTGATGCAAATATCATCATCAAAACTTTTGGCATCATTGATGTTAGAAATATCATCTTAAACCAATTTACCAACATTAGTAAGTTAAACATTGAAAGTATTTTTGCAACATTTTTTTTCTGAGGGTGCATGGTATGTGAGACCAATATTCCTAATCTTCCAGATATTGTAATCAACCCAATATGCATAATATGCCAGAATTGAATTTTGTAATGTGTTATTATAACATGTTACTTTTATAATATGCCAAATTTTTGTCTGCTATATAATAGATCAATGTGCCTAAACTAGCAGATTTTGTAATCTGCCAATGTGCCTAAACTAAGAATAACAAAATTAGACCAAATATAACACCTAATATGCCATAGTATAAGGTATACCAGAACCAGTGCAATAATTCAATTGGAACTTGAATTTCATCAGACTAGTGCAACAATTCTGCATTTTAAAACCCATAATTGAGCATAGCAAACCAGTGCAACAATTCTGTATTCTAAAACCCATGATACAGGGTATTTTAAAATAAGTGTCATAATTGAATTTTAACTTCAATTTCAGCATACCAATGCAACAATTCTGCATTGTAAAACCCATAATTGAGCATAGCATAACCATAGCAGACCAGTGTGCAACAATTCTGCATTCTAAAACCCATAATACATGGTATTCCAGAACAAGTGGCATAATTGAATTTTAACTTCAATTTAAACAGATCTGTGCAACAATTCTGCATTCTAAAACCCATAATTGAGCATAGCAGACCCGTGCAACAATTTTGTAATATTCTGCAATAAATTTGCAATCATTTTAATTGAAAAACTACATGAAATTTATATTCCAAATACCAGTGAAGAGTATATTAAATGACCATTACATTAAAAAGCAGAGCATAAACCATTGCTCATAAACTACATCCAAATATTACATCAAATAAGTAATCTAAACACACCAGAGCAAACCACACTTTAAAGCTTAAATCCCAAAAGTGTAAACGACATAAAAAAATTCTCTGAATCATAACAAACCCTGTTGTAAAGCCTAAAGCCCAAAAAACAAAATTCAAATCCTCCCAAGCATCTTCATTGAATTTTTTAGATTCTCTATTGCTGTCTGAAAATAAGGAAAGGTGGTTGCTCTTGCAGCTGCCTAAAACATCTCCTTCAAGCGCCTACCTGGAAACTTCTTTCTCCAGTTTCCATACAAATGTCTAATACAGAGTCTATGTTGCACATTATTTCCACATAATTCCCTCAATGTCTACAACAATCCTTGTAACATAAACCCCAACAAATGTAAAAAAGTTGTTCATCAATATGTATACAAATGAATTAAGAAGAATTATGGTACTTTTTGCTGATCCGAAATGAATGCCATGATGCAGGTTGCACTCCATCTATATCTACTAATAGTAACTCCAAAAACCATCTCCAAGAATCTCCACATTCAGACTCTACAATAGCATATGCAATTGATATTATCTGATTATTTCCATCCTTCCCAACTGTACTCAAGAGATGGCCTTCATACTCACCCTTCAGAAAAAACCATTAAGCCCAATCAATGGACGACAAGTAGTAGCAAATGCAGCTTTGCAAGCTTCTAAACACACATAAATCCTTTCAAAGACAGCTTCACTACCACTAATGTCACACTTAATTTTCACAATGTTGTTAGGATTGCTACGCAACAGTTCTTCAGCATAGCTTTTCAGATGACTATATTGGTCCCTAGTGGCACCGTGTATTTTTTGAAGGGCTCTAACTTTTGCTCTATATATCTGGTGGCGAATCAACTTCACACTCCACTTGTCTCTTGCTAGTGTTATAAAAGTAGTTGTCTTCATGTCAGAAATGTCCCTCAAAATGAGAAGAAATTTTTTTGCCAACCACTCTCTTTTGGCTTGTTTGTTGCCTGGAGTCCTGACACAATTGTGCTCATTAGCAAAACTTACTATTTTCCAATATTGACTTTGCTTTGACTTACTCACTCTAAGATAAAATGGAAGGCCCTTTACACATTTAATAACTACCATCTTTTGACAACTTTTCTTAAACCTTAAATTTTTCTAGTTGACCATTGCAAATGTCTTCACAGCCTCTGTTATGTCTTCTTTACTACTGAACAACATCCCAAGTTCAAAGTGAGTATCATTATCGTCTTCAACTTTTCTAAATTTTGGATATTTAGGTTTTTGTCTCCCCTCCTCATCACTCCTAATAGGTATATCAAGTTCATCTGAGAAACTGTCCTCATCTATGAAATATGTCCTTAATGGCTCATTTGTACCTTCACCATCCAAGTTACAATTTCCATTGTCATCAAGGTTTGCAAACGTTTCAGTTGATAGAACTGAAGTCCAATCCCAATCCTTCTCATATTCATTGTCTTCAATAGGTGAACCATCATTGTCCCTTTCTTCAGATTCTTCTCTGTCTTGTGCAACATTTTGAACACCACTTTGTTCTCTCTTAAAATTCTGTTCACCTTTATCTTGTGCACCCAAATTTTCAGACCAACTATGCTTTGTCCCAACAATTTCAGGTCCACTTTGCTTTGCAGCATCACTATTCAGACCTTCTGTAGCCAAATTCTGATTTTCAGTCTCACTTACAAGTATAGGAACAATCTCCCATCCAACATTGGGAGTTTCAACCACTTTGTCTTTTGCAATAGCATCATTATCATAATCCAAATCAACCACACTCATAGGCTCTTGTTGTCTACCCTTATAAATATTGTGCTCAACATAAAAATCAACTATTTCATGCCCTTTGGCATCCTCTATCAATGTCAACACATCTTTGTCACGCTGTAACCGAAGTAATCCAGTCCTAATACTTAACTCGGGGTTTCTATACCATAAAGATTTGAAACTAGAATAGCTAAAACTTTTTATCAGTTTGCATATATTGATGAAGGACATTTCGTCCATGTCCCACCCTCATTCTTGTAGACTTAACTCCCCATTTAGATATTCTGTTTGGGGATTCTCAACCAAATACCCACCATGGTGAATGTTAAACTTGATTCTATGTATAGCAGTAGGCCTGTCAATAAAGTAGCATATATAAATATGTAAAACATGTTACATAGTGGCCAAATAAGCATATAGAAATACAACACAAACCAAAACATTTACACTATTTAATTTCCAACTACTTGCCCCATTTTACACCAACCAACAATAAAGTATATAGGAAACCAACTAAAGGGGCAAAACGTGAAACTTTCCCCCAAACCTCTACACTGACCCATTCTACAAAGTCCAAAAAATTATGTTTCGAAGTAAAACAAATGTAAAACTATGATCCCACAACAACACAATGACAAAAGATGAACCATAGTTGGGTACTTTTTACCTGGAACAGTATATAGGCCCCATTATGTTTCCTTCTTTCCCCATATTCTCGCCTTTCGGTTTCTCTTTGAGATTTGGCTTTTTGACGTCGTCCATGCCTTCCCTTTTGATCACAAACCTTCAACCACCCATCAATGCTTAGGGTTTCACTTCACAACTTCAATTGGAGAGTGCATGACAACCTTTCATTATCTCTAGACACGACGCCAGAAAAATCAACAACAAGGCTAGGGCTTTAATTCTCAGGTCGAAGATTGCAGAGTGCGACAAGCTTTCACTCTCTCCAGCCACTGCGCAGTAAAAATCAACAAAAAATAATGTTACCGTTGCATATTAACCCATTAAGACAACTTAATTAACTTTTAACTATGTAACTAACTTGACACGTCAATAATGACCATTTTAGGGTTTACATGTAAGTAAATCAACATTGTTTTCTAACCGTCAACAATCTAATTTTGATGAAAGGACAAAAAATATTATTTTTGAAAAATTGAGGGGCATTAAGTGCGAAAAAAAAATAAAAAAGAAAAAAGTACGAAAGTGATAAAATAAGGGACACAGAAAGTAATTTAGCCTAAAACTATTATTAAGTTATCAAAAGCTTGAAAAATTATTCCTTTCGTCAGAAAATTTATCAATCAACGTGTACATTATTGTCAAGTGATCAATTAAGTCTAAAACTCTTAATTTTTTTCCTATAACAAATATAAATTCTTTGTATAAGAAATGTTTTTATTATTTTTAAGATAAATGCACAACAAAATATAGTTAAAAAAATTAAGTTAACACATTCTTTAACACATTATAAATAACAATTGTCTTTATCATAGATTGAATTTTATTAAAAATCACAAAAAAATTGTGGATAATTTAATATTTATTGAGCATTTTCTTAAAAATCTTAATATTTAATGAACATTATTAATAATTTTAAAATTTTGTAATAAATTTTAATTAAAAATAAATATGTGTTACAAAATATATTTTTAGCACTCTTTCCATAGCAATATATATCACAAATGACCTAATTATAACTTGAACTAATGTTATTAAACTGACATCGGTCATCAACTCAACCTAGTTAGGGATCATGGAATTAGAGTCAAGAGTTGACTCAAATGATACGATTGACATTAAAAAATATAAAATAATTTATATAATTTTATACTTAAAAAATCATAACAAATAATCAAAATTATAAAAATAATCTAAATATTAATAAAATAAGTTATCTTAATTCCTTAATACCATTGTTAAAATTAAAATATTGTTCTAGTTCTCTTTTTTATATCTATTAAATATTTAAATTGTAAGAACTAGTTTAATTAATAGATTATTAGTGAAAAGAAAATAAATGTTACAGGGAATTAAATGCTTAATTATCTTAAATTAATATAGCAGAATAACTGAGTTTATTTTTAATATCAATATTAGTTAATTAATTTTGATAGAATAGTTGAGTGGTGGTAAGAAGTGAAATATAATAATTATTTTTTGGTTTTGGAAAGTTTTAATTAACTTTCGAAGAGTTTTTGGAAATTTGTTTAGAAGAGGATGCAAATAGCAAGTCGGAACTCACTAAACTCACCTTGCTCCGTTTTCTTCTTCTTTTGTTTCCTTTTCTTTCCCCTTTCTTCTTTTCTTTCTTCTTCAACTTTTTTATTCTCACTTCAATTGTCTCCCTCAACGTTTTCTTCTATGTTTTGCATGGTTAGCCTCTAGTTGACAAATTTCGATGCAATCTATTCCATAACTCCTGTTGCTAAGTGATCTCTATTATAGGTAAGTCTGATATTGAATCAACAAATCTTTTTTCAATTGTTTTCGATCTTGTCGTTCCCGTTGAAAAGAAAATTTATTTGAAAATCTTGATTTCTAAGGTTCATGTTTAATTTGGGATGTTTGTCTAGTTCCTGTGAAATTTCTTCATGTGGATTTCTCTATTTTCTTTTAAGTTAACTTTAAAAAGGAGAAATAAGCAAGGGAAGATTTTTCTTGGTTTTAACTTTGAAAAATTATTATTTTAAGAGTATTAAGGTCGTTAGTTGTGATAGATAGATTTAACTTTTGAACTGATTTTAGATGTTATGTATTGTTATTATGGTGATTGATGAGTGATATTTAGAATTGTGGTGTAGTACATATGATTGTAATGCATAATGAGAATATATTTATTTATGTTGTTGGTTGCACGCGGATATAGTTAGGTAACTTAGTCTTGAATGATATGTTTGGTGGGGTACATTGATGTTAGGGACACAATTAGGTTAATGTAATTCAGAGTATCAGATATGCAAGGAGATATTTTTATGATTTACATTTTGGTCTTGGTACTAAATATGCAAGGGGTGCCTAAAGGATATACTCAGACAACGATTGTGTGTCACAGGGGGTTAGGTAGATACTAAACATCAGTTTGTTTGTGGTTGTCATGTGAGTATTGCTTAGACTTAAATTGGTGGTAATACAGACATCTTTGATGTTTGTCACCAATTGAAAGAGATCTTAAGTTGCCTCGGTGTCTGAACTCAATGTACATATTCCAAAATATATCGAGTCTAAACATGCTATGGTGTGGAATGCTTATATTTAGAATAATATAAGTATGATTGATTTGATTGATGATATTGTAATTTTTAATGTTTTAGCATGTTTTGGTGAAAAAAGAAATGAAATATTTTGGGTAAATAATTTGAAATATGTGCTTGTATAATTTGATTGTATAAAACATGTTTAAGTAGAGAGAATTAAACGGTTGAATATTACTAGTATGTTTTATATTATAAATTTGAAATGTTACATAAATCAATCTTAAATTGTTTACTACGGATATAGTTACGAATGTCTAAGATATACCAAAGAATTAAAATGGGTATAGTACATGTATCTCAACTTTTAAGACATTGCTTTAAGCCTCATGTATGCTATTATTTTAAATTGATTTTGTTTTCTTAAAATTGAATCCGCTTGGCAACACTTGATGTGTTCTTGAATCCAAACACATGCTTACACTTTCTACATAGTGCATAAACGTAAAGTCAAGTTGAGTAATAAATTGAAGATTTGAAGTTGAAGGTGGAATTAAGTTGAACCAACCGATGCCCAAATACATACTAAATCAGTAGATAAATATAACTAGTCTTGGTCACATGTTTGGAAAACACAGTGCAGAATCTGAACTATAACCCGGTCCTGTGAACCTTGCTAACAAGAAGCCTCATACCATATTTTGGCGTTAACAACATTATATTCACAGGACAATGACAATAGTTTGGTGAAACAGAAAACGAGAAGTTGGACAGAAGAAGACACAGTGCTTCCTTTATTTGTAATAAGGCAAAGTTTTGGCCTATGCAAATTCGACTCCCGAGGCCGAATGGGATATAAGCTTGCGGATACTTACATGCCCCAGAAACGCCATCAGCAAACCTTTCTGGCCTGAATTCCTTAGCATGTGGTCCCCAATTATCAGGGTCACGGTGCAATGAGGGCATGAAAAACCACATGATGATGCCTCTAGGCAGCACATGTTTCCCCAACTTCGTCTCTGTAAACACTTCCCTTGAGTTTGTAACTGCAGGCCCGTAAAGACGTAGACTCTCTTGAATCACCATTGTTAGCTGTACAAGAGCACATTACTGATTAGTATCAATGGTTGAGATTCTCGGGAAAGCAAATGTAACAAAGTGCTTACTAAATATTGTCTAATTATTACTTGGGGATATATACTAAAAGGAGAAAAACAAAATTCTTTTCAACATTCTCTGATATTAGGTGAAATCTCGTATGTTAACCGTGAGAACGAAACATGGTTTTCTAGTGGGCTAAAGTAGATTTTCACACCATAAGATCAAGTTTTGAAAAGAGAACGTCAAAAACAGTCTTGGATATTGTTCCAGGAATCATACTGTTTTAATATTTAGGCATCCAAATAGTCTAATCATATTAAACTTAAACCTCTCATTTCCCTTCATCTTTATTTTCATATCACATTAAATTAATAGTCATATTAATTATTTATTTCTTTCACTTTCCTTCCGATCTTTCACTAGGTGTCTATATATCAAAGGCTGTTTAATGATCTTTTTCCATTCATATGTAATCTACTAAATACAGAGTGAAATCCATTAAATAAAGAAAAAGAGACCCCAACATTGTATGATACATACAGGGAAAATGATAAAAAAAATATAAATATGATAGGAGGTATAGAATGCAACAAAAAGAAAAATAAAATAGATGTTGAGTTAATATATCTAAGAGTGTCTTGAGTTTTGAATGGATAAAGAATGAGAATAGCTTCATTAAGTGTCTCCCACGTAATAAAGACGACATATAACGTCTATTGGTCCCATGCAGCTAGCTAGCTAATAATTATTCAATCAACACAGCAGTGGTACAACAGACGAATTGAAGTAAATGTTAATATGCACCAGTCTTAATTAAGTAATAATAACGTTCAGAAAAGGGGTGTTGTACTAACTGCTTTCAACTTTCGAAGTTTGTCCATGTCATGAAAGGAATGAGGCAACCCGTTACAGTAGGTCTCCATAATCTCAGATCTAACACGTTGTTGCCATTCAGGATACAAAGCAAGCAGAAACAGTGTCCAAGTAATTGCAAGAGCAGTGCTCTCAGATGCTGCAAAGTAAATATTTTTGCACATGTCTAGAATCAACTGGTTTATGTTATATCCGGGGCCCAAAACACCCTTTCCACTAGTATCAGTGGTGGCACTAGCAGCACCATCTAGTATTATTTGTAATAGATCCTTTTGATTCCCATATGTGCTACTCTTTTGGTTTACTGCTTCACGGTCTTTGATCATTTTTAGTATCATTGTTTCCACCTCTTGCTTCAACTTCCATAATTCTTTGTTTTCCTTGGTGGGAAGAAACCTGGGAATGCATATCATTATATATCATTGTTTCATTAGCACACAGTGATTTCTTGTATATGTTTGACAAAAATTGAACAAGGATTTATATAACCTTAGGTTTACAAATCCAAAGAGAATACTTGGCTTTGACAGTGCCTTTTGCATAGCGGCCAATTTTGCAAAAATTAAGTTGCCTTGAGCATAAGTGCTACCAAAACAAGCTTTTGAAATAACATCGGCCGTGAGAGCCTTAATGTCTCCATCAATCTCCAACTCTACAGTCCCCCCTCCACTTTCTGCTATATGGTTCTCCCATTTTTTTATAATTGTCGTGGTTGATTCTTCCATTATATCCATCCAATTCTACAGGTTAAACCCAAAACCAAAACTAATTAGCAATACATTATACATTTATTTGTAGTATATACACATGACTTGATGTGTAATGTGTTTGATAAGATACTTATAAGTTACTTTAACTAGTATAAAAGTTAATTTGATCATATCTGGCATATATGTATGAACTAATTATAGTAAATACTAATTTATTTTCATTAGTTTATGAAGTATCTTTATATATTAAATACAATATTATAAATGATATATGTATATTAATTTATACCAACCATATGAGATATACACTAACCTTAATTTTGCTCTGGAAAAACTCAGGAGCAAGCAGATTCCTCTGGAAGGCCCAATTCAGTCCATTAGACCTAATGATGCCGTTACCTAGCAAAGGCTTCAATGTTTTCGTCAGATACGAAGGTCTGCCTAGATCCAAGGATTTGTGCATACCAATCGATTTTATTAATTCAGGTATCTCCACATAAAGATTTTGTTTGGTTCCAGTGGCGTAGAGGAACAATGGACCTGATAGTCACATGCATGTCTCAACAATCAAAGGCAAATATAAATACTTAAATTTTGACAAATATAAATAGCCACAAACACAAATTACTAGAAATCAATATTTATGAACCATAGCTTTGCTTCCATGAATGGAAATGTGGGAAGATGCAAGAAGTCCATTCGTCCAAGGCTTCAAGAGAAATATGAGGAGTTTGGTTTATCTGTTGCATGTCAGAGGTGTTGCCAAAGGGAAAGAAAGGCTTTGGTCCATTGATGCCTTGTTGCAGAAGAACTGAACGGATCCTTTGAGGCCTAAACCACAGCTTCTGATATAATAATATTATGATGTTCCATGCTACGATGAACACTACTGACCAGCATATGTCTCTCCCTGAAATCCGCCGTTGACCTTCAGCTTCCATTCCCACTCTCTCTTTGGGCCTTGTCAATTTCACTGACTGGTTTCGTTCAAGACATGGGCACTTCCTGTTTCAACGAGTAACATTAGCGGACTTTCCAATGTTCATTGATTTCCATTTCCCAATAAATAAATATCAATGGTGACATTTAATGCTGTCCATTACTACTAAATATATTACACTTGAGTTTATTACTATATTTAATTAATGGTGTTGTTGTCTAATTGTCACTACCTGTTCACTGGATACTGAATTGGACTCCATTTTTTTCCCTTCCCACTTCTCACTCTCTTATTTTCTTATTTATTAGAAAATATGAAAAACATGGCCTATCACCTAGTTTATCATTTACCTAGACCATCACACATCAGTATTATATTCTCCATCCGTTTCATCTATTAGGGGTGAAATCAGGTCGGCTGGGTTGATTTTTTTTTTTTTTTATTATTAAACTCAGTCTGTTCTTGAATAAATTCGATCATAATTTTTAAAAAAATTAAAAAATAAATTTAAAATATTATTTTGTTAATTTTTTAAGAATATTTTAAAAAGATAAATTTATTTTATAAAATAAAAATAAACAATAAATTAAAATTACAAATTCCATATCAAAATCAAAACAAATTAAAATTAATATAAATTAAAATTTCAAATAATAATAACTAAAAAAACATTTTTACAAAATAAAAGTAATTACAATTTGTCTAAGCTAGTCAAGTAGGGATGACAATGGGCTCGGGTGTGATGGGGTGAGTTTGACCCTCCCCGTCCCCATCCCTGAAAAGTGTGAAGCAGGGCGAGTATCCAATAAGTCAGTATGAAATTTTAATTCTCGTTGGATATTTTTGGATTCGAATATAGTTGCAGATACTCCCTTATATTATTTTTTATAATTTAAATTTATTTATAAATTATTAAATAAATTATATTTAAGTTATTGATTACATTTAATTTCTCAGTTTAGATATCTCCACATATATATATATATATATATATATATATATATATATATATATATATATTTATTGTTTAATTCTAGTGGAGTTCAACAACATTAGACGGTAGACTTGTTCATCTTAAGTTAATTTCAATAATGAAAAAAGTAAAATAAAAAAATTGATATATAATATCTACAAGTGATAAGAATAATAAGTTAATATTCATACACCATAAGTTTGCTTCCATATATGAAAATATGGATCCGTTCCACTAAGGTTTCAAATGAAATAGATGAGCTGATTAGTTAGCGGGTTGTTGCTAGAAAATAGGAAATTTAAAAGATTACCTACCAAAATTTCAAATATCACCTATCATTTTAATTTATTTTTTTCAAATTCTCATTTTATCTTTAAATTTATTTATTTTTACTCTCTACATATATATTTAAAAAGAGTAAAAGTTCACAAATTTGACTTCTTATTTCCCCATTAAACTCTGCACTCTTCACATTTCTAGCTAATTCTCTTCTCATCCTTCCTTTGACATACTCAAATATTGTATATAATTTTAATTTGTTCATTTTTATAATTTTTAAAAATACCCGTAACGCATAGAAAAAAAAAACACTAACGTATAGTAGTTACTTTACTTTTTTTTTTTTTTAAACTTTTAGTTTATAGGTAGGAGAAAGTATAGTATTGTTTATCTATACGAATCAAAATCTCCACACATCATATTTAATAAACTAAGTTAGACGTTTAATAATTTTTAGAGAAAATTGTATCAATTAAGTAATTTTTTTATAAATTAATCTTCATGTTTGTAAAGTATTTGATAATTTTTAGTTAAGTTCTCAAAGTTATATTTGTTCTGTGTTACGTCATTCACGTTAACTTCATTGAGAAAAAATAACAGCAACACCTAATTAAAATTATTAAATAGTTTAGGCCTTGGGGGAGAGTAATTAAAAGAAATTAAAATCATATAAAACATATTTAATTGAAGGGTATGGAAAAGCAAAATTACGACTAAACTTTTTTCTTTAATATATGGACACGCTGCTTACTTTATGAAGAATATTAATGGATTGTAGTTTTTGAAACAGACGCTTTAGAATATTTAACTTTTAATAAAAGCATGAATGCCGTCTCTATTTTTCTTTCTTTTTTTCTTTTTTCTTTTTTTTTAAAAAAAAAGGGGAATCTGAAGAAGTTTTTCTTCACGACAGGTCACATTATAAATGAGCGTCTATATTTTTTCTTATGGAAATTAAAAACAAATACACTAACAAATGTTAATTATTAGTAGATAAACATTAAACATTATTAACTTAAAAAATATTAAACATAAAAATATTTTATTCATATCAGCGAAAACAAAAGTGCTGTTTTTTCTAATTTTCTATCGTACTAATTCTCTTTTATTTCATTATTTTTGTTATGTTTCGCATTTAAGTAAAAGTGATTATTTGAAAGTTTTGAGGCTATGATCAACATTTGACGTGAATACATTTTTGTTAGTGTAATTTTTAAAGAAAATTAAATCTAAAAATTAAATTTTAATTTTATATTAATTAACAGTACAAGGTATTATAATAATATTTTATGTATTCATAATATAAATTGAATGTTATAAAGAAAAATTGTCGATTAAAATGATTTATCATTTTAATAGTATGGATTCCTAAAATTTATAGTAAAAATATTTTATGAAATAAAAATTATATTAATATAGATGATTAAATATAAAACTGTTAATATATAACTTTACATTTTCAATTATAAAAAATACAGTTGATATTATTTTTTAAGTAATTATTATAAAATTAAAAAAAACTTATCATATATATAATAGTTTTTTATTAAATAAAAATATTAATTATGTTAATTCATTAGTGTATAAATAATTTTTAAAACAAAAAATTAAATTATTATTTTTTTATAAAATTTGAAAAATTAGTTTTTAATTAGGTTAGTAGAGAGAGGTTTTCAGTTTACAATTTTACATAAAACTTATTCACGTTGTCATCCCTTATTTGAATTTGTTTTTTTATAAGCCAAGTGATTTGAATCTAGCGTACGAAAAATAATATTTATTAATTTTCTACTGATCCCCATATTGGTATCTTTCACTGAATTTTTCCATTAAATAATTCTCACGTATTTTAGTTTATTTTAAAAATTTAAATAAAAATAAAAATATTAACTATGCTGGTTTTTTAATTATCATTACATTAAGTAAAATATTACTTAATTAAATAAAATTTATATTTTCATATATTTATTATTTATATTTAATAATTTAAAAAATATAATTTGTAGTGGGTTTTTTAATTATCATTACATTAATTAAAAATATTAATTAATTAAATAAATTTATATTTTCATATATTTATTATTTATACTTAATACTTTAAAAAAATATAATTTTTAGTTAAAATTTTGAACTATTAATTACGTCATTAACTACTTTGTTGAATTATTTGTTAAATTTTAATATATATATATATATAATTATTTATTTCTATTTAAATAGATTATTTTATCTTTCAAATACATTATTAAATCATGCATAATATAGATTTTTTAATATTTTATTTTCATCGTATTTATATTTGTTTATAAAATAAAAATAGTTGTAAAAGATATTTAAAGTTTCTTATTAAAATTTTGTAAAATTTAAAGTCTTGTTTCAAAATTTAATTTTAAAATAATTTTGAAGCTAAAAAAATTGGCCAGGAATAACCAAGGTTTTATGCTTTAGACTTTAGAGTAAAAGCTTTCACTGTTTCACATACGTTTATGTTAAAATATGGTTCTTTTGTGTACAAAAAATTCCTTTCTTACAAATTTACATATAAATCCTTTACATTATTCTCGTTCATTTACTAGAAACATTAACACACTATATTAGCTAATTTATTTGCTAGCATATTTTTTGAAGGTATGCTAATATATCTTTATGGTTAGTTAAATTTTATTAAAAGTTTTAAATTGTGTAATTTTTAGAGTTTAATTGGTATACCTGTATAAAAAATTTTTAAACTACCATTCAACTATAACTTTTAATTTATGTGACTTTTAAAATAATAAAAAAATATTTTTATTGTAGAAAGGAAGTCAATAAAAGAAGCATTGTAATTCAATCTTAATGTAGAAATCTTTACATTAAATATCTTTATTTTAAAAATTGTTTATTTTGTTTCTACAAAATAAAAAATTGTTTTTAAAAAATAATTTAGATAGACAGATTAAAAAATAAAAAATTATTCTTTTATTCAAAGACGTTTTTTGTAAAAAAATAAAGCAAAGGGAACCCCTTGTCTTTAGAAAAGTACATGGAAATTCTAAAACAATAATGCTAAACATGTTTTCACATACATTATTGTCCTCTTTGGCCTGCATCATTATCACATACATTTGTTTTGTTTCTTGTTTCTTATGATTTAATGGCAGTCGATTTCTACTGTTTTCAGATATCTGCACTACAATTCTGTTTCCCTCCCCTGATGTGAGATGCTGCAACAATTGGTCTTGTGCACAATGTATTATTTTTTCTAAAAATTAAAAATAATTTTTTTCTTTTTAGAACTCTAAGTTTGTATTAGTTAATTTTCATAGACTAAAAACTTAATTAAATTTTCTATTTGATAGGTAGCTAATTAAACATGTCAAATTATAAAATAGAATTATAAATTTTAATGAAAAAATTATGTACAACCATAACATTCTCATGACATATAATAACATTTATAACAAAACAAAATATGTGTATCTAAAATGGAGATGGAATGTAAAAGCCAAGCTTACTCACTACATAATATTGAGATATTTCATTCATTTACTCATGTGATAACAATTATTGAAGTGTCTATATTTCATTATTAATTTTTTTCGATAAGCAAGAAAAATATTATTAAAAAATAATAAGCATAAAGAATGCCTTCTATTAAATTTAAAGATATAAAAAGTAGGCCCTAAAAATGTGATTTATCAAATATTTTAATATATTATAAAATATTTTTAATATATTAATTTTAAAATAGGCCCTAAAAATGTGATTATATTTTAATATTAAATTTACATTAATTCTATTAAATTTAAGATATATTAAAAAAGTATTTTATATTTAATATATTAAAAATTTTATTAAATATATTTTAATATATTAAAAGTAATTTTAAATTTATTTTACAAAATATATTAAATATCTTAAGTTTTTCCAAAAATTAATTAATTAATTATATTTTAATATACTACTAAATAATTAAATTTGGATTACTTAACAAAATTATCTTAAATTAAATCTGTTAAAATTTATTATTAACTATATAAAACAAAATCTCCTTTACTCAATAAACAATATTTGATTAATATTTATCATTTATAAAGAGATTATATTCGATTTTCTCTGTCTACAAAATTTTCTTAGCCTACAATAATCACATACCATAAGCTGATGGCTCGGGAAGAAATTATATAAAAAAATGTGCTGATGCCAATGAATCAGATATAAATTTTCTTACGGTAGTTAATTTTATTTATTAATACTTTTTGCTAATTAATATTTATACATTGTTGCTCATTATTTTTTATAATACATTATACGTATATCAAAATTAATTTAACAAGATATTTTTATCATAGTATAATTTTTAATTAATATTAAATATCATAAATAAAATTAGTTATAATTTCTTTATACAAACATTACAACTATTAATTACAGGAGATAATATTTTTTACACTATTACCAACAAATAAAACCATTATAGACGTTAATTAGTTTTTAATGTTAAATTTATGTTTAAAATCTCAGACTCTCAAATTGAAATTTTTATAGTAAAAATTAATTTAAATATAATTAAATAATATATTATTATAAAATATATTTTTTGCTTCATGTTTAAAAAATATACTAATTTTTTATTACATTTAGATAATAATATTCATAAAAAATGAGTATATTTTTTAAATATGAAGAAAAAAATATGTTTATTAATATTTAGATTATATAAAATGTTCACATAGTAACCCGAGATAATAATGTTCATATACTTTTTTACATATAATTTAAAGAAGATAAATAATATTATAAATTAAATATGTTTTAATTTTAGAAAAAAAATTTTACTCAACATCATTATAAATAATAATTTCTTTTTAAAATTTAACATATTAGCACACCAAAATTTATCTTAAAAATATACTAAAATTTTATGAATTAATATTTATATAATAATAATTTTTTATATAAATAACTAGATAAATTAAATTATTTTTAATTTATTTTGTAGTAAACACTATAAGTAATTTTCATTGTCATATTAGTTTGAATTCATTGTTGGAAATAATTTTAGTTAAGACCACAAACAAATTTGGCTAGAAATGAAAAAAATGTTTAATGTTTTTCATTGTCAAATATAACTAATTTTTTAAATAATATAAAGAGTTTAAATATTTACACTGTTAGTTAATATATAAAACTTTATATATATTTTCTTATTAACTAAATTAATTTTAATTCTTAGAATAAAACTTCATTTTTTACACCAATAATAGTGAAAGTTCTTTAAAAAGGAGAAGAGAAATTTTTCTACTGTTAATGTTAAAATATCAAAATGATGATTCAATTATTTATTTATCATTTTATACTTAATGAATTTCATATATTTTGGTTTTCATAAATTTCCAATACATTGATAGTAAATTTATATATCTATAATGTTCATGCTTGTTAATAAACTAATTCCTATATAATGGTTTTGTTTCTTAATTAATTAAGTGCATGTTTAGATAATATTTTCTAAAACTATCCGTGAAAGAATAAAAATAAAAATAATTATTTGATAAGTTAAAATTAATTTATATATAATTAAAAAATAATATTTTAGAAAAAAGAAAACATTTATAAATAAGTTTAGGTTAATTTTTGAAAATATTTATAAAAGAATTATGGAAACATATTGTAGAAAAATGATGGGTGAATAGTTAGTAGAGTAAAAGGGGAAAGGGGAGAGAATGTAGGAAGAGAAATTTCACATTAAGTTGCTGTCATTGATAAGAAATGAGAAGGTGCAAATGCTATACCTGCTCGAAACAAATGTTCCCGAAGGCAGCTGTCTCAACTAAAGCATCACGTGGCTTGCCAAGGTCCTATCAAACATCATTCTTCATTTGTTCTATGCATGTCATCTGCCTCATACAATTTGGATCTTTTGGTATAACATAGTTCTTGCCATGGTCCTAAACACTCAAAGGAATGGTGTAAATTCTTATATATTTAAAAACTTCAGGTTTTGAGCTTGTCATCATGTTCACTATCAAAGCTCAACTCTCTCTCAGTTATTAAATTGAATTTGAATAATATATCAAGTCCTGTACAAGAGTCTTTGGCAAATCTCTCAATTTTGATTAATGTTTTTCCAAAGGTATCTTCCAAATGCAAAAGCTAAAGATCCTTCATGTGTCATAATCAGGATCTTAATGGATCCTTTTCAAACGTCCCCAATAAGGATATCTTCAAACCTTCAATCTTAGCAATACAAGTTTCTCTCGACAGTTACAAGATACTATTTCTAATTTAAAAAATAAACATAAAAAAGGAAATTTCCTTTATTAATAGTATGGATAATATATATTATAATATATATATATATATATTAATTATAGATAACAGACAATTATGTATATTAGATGTAAACATTTTAAAGTCATTTTTTTCTTAAGGTTATAAGGATGATCTAGTGACAAATTTTATGTAGGGAGGTTGTGGGTTCGAATCCCTCTTTTGACAAAGTAGTTTATATTTTAATTTTCAAATAAGTATAAAGTTAGAATAAGTATTTTAAAAAGTGGACAAAAGGAAATTTCTTTTATTAATTATAGATAATATATATATATATATATATATATTATATATTATAGATTATAGATAGTAGAATAATTATGTATGTTTGACATAAATGTCTTGAAGTAATTTTTTTTAATGTTATAAGATTTATCTAGTGGTAAAATTTATGTTTGGTGGGGAAGAAGTTGTTGGTTCGAATCCCTCCTTTGACAAAATATTTTATATTTTAAATTTTAAATAGGTATAATAGTAGAATATGTATTTTGAAAAGTGGACATTAAAAGGATAATTTCCTTTATTAATAGTATAGATGATATATATATATATATTATAGATAGTAGAACAATTATGTATGTTGGATATAAATGTTTTAAAGTAATTTTTTTTCTTAAGGTTATAAGGTTTATCTAGTGACAAAGTTTAGCATTGGGAAGGAAGAAGTTGTGGATTTGAATCCCTCATTTGACAAAATAGTTTATTTTTCAATTTTCAAATAGGTACAAGGGTAGAATAAGTATTTTGAAAAATGAACATAAAAAAGAAAATTTCCTTTATTAATAGTATGATATATATATATATATATATATATATATATATATATATATATATATATATATATTAGATAGTAGAACAATTATGTATGTTGGATATAAATATATTAAAGTATTTTTTCTTAAGATTTTAAGGTTGATCTAATGACAAAGTTTACGTTTAGGGAGAGAGAGATTGTGAGTGTGAATCCTTTCTTTTGACAAAGTAATTTATTTTTTAATTTTCAAATAGGAATAAGGGTAAAATAGGTATTTTGAAAAGTGAACATCAAAATGATATTTCCTTTATTAATAGTATAGGTAATATATATATATATATATATATATATATATATATATATATTATAGATAGTAGAACAATTATGCATGTTGGATATAAATGTTTTAAAGTATTTTTTTCTTAAGGTTATAAAGTTGATCTAAAGACAAAATTTATGTTTGGAGAGGAAGAGGTTGTGAGTTTGAATCTCTCCCTCATTTGACAAAGTAGTTTATTTTATAATTTTCAAATAAGTATAAGAGTAGAATAAGTATTTTGAAAAATGAATTAAAATTACGTGATTTTCTCATACATGATTTCTCATTAAACAAAATCAGATTTCAATGAATTAAAATTACGTGGACTCATTCAAATTAAAGGATAAACTTTCGAAATATTTTGTCTTTTATAGGATTTAAATATACAATCTTACTTAAAATAAGTAATTCTCATACAAATATTATAATAATATTTGACACAAGAATTAAAAAGTTTATTTTGTTTCTTTGTATTTCTTTTGAAATTGAGACAACAAAAATAAAAATTTCTGCACCAGCACACTTTCCCTAAGAGATTTGGGGACAACAGAATTTAGGATGAAGAAAAATTAAATCTAAAGACTAATACTAAGAATAAATTAGTAACTTTTTTTTTTATTCCAACCACACGCTCTTCTGCAAGGAGCAACATATATTCTAAAACCTTACTCGCATCAAAATAGTCTTTCATCTAATAAATAAAAAGCTACTAATTGATTCTTAGTAGCATTAAATTAGTGATGATATTTAAGTTTAGTTAATCCTAAATGTTTATTGTCCCCAAATCCCTTATGGAAAGTGTGATGGTGCAAAAATTTTTATTTTTGTTGTTTCAATTTCAAAAGAATTACACGAAAACAAAAATAAACTTTTTAATTTTTGTGTCAAATGTTATTATAATATTTGTACGAGAATTACTTTTTTAAGTAAGATTGTAGATTTAAATCCTATAATAGATAAAATATTTTGTGATTTTATCCTTTAATTTGAATGAATTCACTTAATTTTAATTTATTAAAATCTGATTTTGTTTAATGAGAAATCATGTGTGAGAGAACAACATGATCTTGTTTAATAAATAATTCAATTTGAATAATTTATTAAAATTCAATGGTTATTAAAAATTATAGATAATAGAACAATTATTTATGTTAATATAAATGTTTTAAAGTATTTTTTTCCCTTAAGGTTATAAGGTTAATATAGTGACATAGTTTATCTTTGCGAGAGAGAGGTTCTAAGTTCGAATCCTTCCTTTTGAGAAAGTAATTTATATTTTAATTTTCAAATAAGTATTTTGAAAAGTGACATCAAAAGGAGAATTTTCTTTATTAATTATAGATAATATATATATATATATATATATATATATATATATATATATATATATATATATACACACACACACACGTTATATACATTATAGATAGTAGAATAATTATGTATGTTTTATACAAAAGTTTTAAAGTAATTTTTTTCTTAAGGTTATAAGGTTGATCTAGTCACAAAATTTATATTTGAAGAGGAAAAGATTGTGGGCTTGAATCTCTCATTCGACAAAGTAGCTTATTTTTTAATTTTAAATTATGTGTAAGGGTAAAATAAGTAGTTTAGAAAGTGAACATCAAAAGGTGAATATCCTTTATTAAGGTTATATATATATATATATATATATATATATATATATGAGTTTAATTGGTGTATATATATATAAGTTTAATTGGTATATGAGTTTAATTGATATATATAAAAGATTTTTACATTAACATTTAATCACAATCCTTCATTCATGATAAATTTGTTGACTTTACTTGTTATTACTTTAAAAGTCACATAAATGAAAAGTCGTTATTGAAGGTCAGTGTAAAAATCTTTTACACTGACAGTGTATACCAATTAAACTCTCTCTCTCTCTCTCTATATATATATATATTATAGATAGTAGAACAATTATGTATGTTGAATATAAATGTTTTAAATTAAATTTTTTCTTAAGGTTATAAGGAGGTTGATATAGTGGCAAAATTTACGTTTGCGGAGGGAGAGATTGTGAATTTGAATAATTCATTTTGATAAAGTTAGAATAAATATTTTAAAAAGTGGACATCAAAAGGTGAATTTCCTTTATTAATTACAGATAATATACATACACACACATATATATATATATATATATTATACATTATAGATTATATATAATAGAGTAATTATGTATGTTTGATATAAATATTTTAAAGTAATTTTTTTCTTCATGTTATAAGATTTATCTAGTAGTAAAATTTATGTTTGAGGAGGAAGATGTTGAGTTCAAATTCCTCAGTTGACAAAATAGTTTATATTTTAATTTTCAAATAGGTAAAACGATAAAATAAGTATTTTGAAAAGTAAAAATAAAAAAAAGAATTTCCTTTATTAATAGTATAAATAATATATATATATATATATATTATAGATATTAGAACAATTATGTATGATATATAAATGTGTTAAAGTAATTTTTGTCTTAAGCTTATAAGATTGATCTAGTAATTAAATTTATGTTTTGGGAGAGAGATGTTGTTGGTTCGAATCCTTCGTTTGAGAAAAGTAGTTTATTTTTTAATTTTCAAATAGGTATAAGAATATAATAAGTATTCTCAAAAGTAAACATCAAAAGAGAATTCCCTTTATTAATACAGTAGATCTGTAGATGATATATATATATATATATATATATATATATATATATATATTACAGATAGTAGAACAATTATGCATGTTGGATATAAATGTTTTAAAATATTTTTTTTTCTTAAGGTTATAAAAATGATCCAGTAACAAAGTTTACCGTTGAGGAGGAAGAAATTGTGACTTTGAATCCTTCATTTGACAAAATAGCTTATTTTTTAATTTTCAAATAGGTATAAGGCTATAATATATATTTTAAAAAATGGACATAAAAAAAGAAAATTTCATTTATTAATAGTATTGATAATATATATATATATATATATATATATATATATATATATATTATAGATAGTAGAACAATTATATATGTTAGATATAAATGTTTTATAAAGTTGATCTAATGACAAAGTTTATATTTGGGGAAACAAAGGTTGTGAGTGTGAATCCTTTCTTTTGATAAAGAAGTTTATCGTTTAATTTTCAAATAGTATAAGAATAGAATAAATATTTTGAAATGTGAACATCAAATGAGAATTCCCTTTATTAATAGTATAATATATATATATATATATTATATAGATAGTAGAACAATTATGTATATTAGATATAAATGTTTTAAAATAATTTTTTTCTTAACGTTATAAAGTTGATCTAGTAACAAAGTTTACGTTTGGGGAAGAAGAGATTGTGAGTTTGAATATCTCCTTTGACAAAAGTAGTTTATTTTTTAATTTTGAAATAAGTATAAGGATAGAATAAGTATTTTTAAAAAATAAATATAAAAAAAGAAATTCCCTTTATTAATAGTATATATATATATATATATATATATATATATATATATATATATATATATACACATGAGGATGAAGCCACTTAGTCAAGGCGGAAGTTTAAGGGACTTATTCTTCATCTAACCGTTGATTTTTTTAAAATCTAATACTTAAAATTGATTACTTATTAAAATCTAATAGATTTCAAGGAAATGAATTATTAGGATGAAGAGTAAGTCTCTTAAACTTCCTATTGAAGTAAGTGAATCTCTCATATATATATATAACAATTCGGGTGAGAAAAAAGATTTCGATGAGAAATAAGAAAACTTAATAATAACTATAAGATTTCAATATACGGTTCAGATTAAGTTATTCATTAAATAAACTCACGTGATTCTCTCACACAAGATTTTTTGCACAAATTCTTTAGAGATCTCACAGGGTACTCCACGTGGCCAAACAACAGGTCTCAGATGCTGGCGTGGTTGAAACCTTCATAACCAACCTCCCTATGGGCGGCTCGTTCCTTGGCCTTGTCGTCAAACTCCTCTACAACCACCTCCTCGCAGTTGTCCACTCCCAGCATTCCCTCCCTTCGCTCCCATCACCTCTTCCTATCCTCCCTGCTCTCCAAGGACATTAACGCTGCCAACAACATCATTGTCGATCACCTTGGTTACTTCAAGATCTGCTATGTACATGACAGGGAAAAGCCTAATAAGGGTCTACCTTTTCTTGTTAAACTAAAGAAAGGTCCTTATTAGATAGAGGGATTGGTAGAGGCCTTAACTCATTCCTTCCTGTTGGTCAGGAACAGTGATCTCGTTGGTGTATTCGATAATCAGGCTTCCCTCTAAAGAGAAGCCCGCTCTCTAGGAGCTCCTATATCTAGTCACTCTCCTCTTAAAGCTCGATACGATAGCAGCCCCTACCCAGAACCTTGCTCTCTCCACTTGGCTAAACAACTACGACAAATATGAGAGGTCCCTACAACTGAACAGAATAACATACGTGAGTACGTATAAAACACCAAAGCCACTTTAGTATGGTTCAGATGAAGAGGTTGAGGTTGTCATAGAGGAACCGCAAAGGAGGTGCAGTTTTGGTGTTGCAGATGGTGCAAAGTTCCATTTATGGTTCATTCTGGTTTATGATTTATTCATGGTTTGATTAAGTTAAAATAATTAATTCTTAACAACCTTATTAGTTCATGACAATAGGAGTGCGATGAATAAGAATTGAGCATTATTTCTTATGCTGATGCACACCACAAAGCATAGTAAAGCTAAGCTCAAAATATTCCATTGGGTATATACCCAATATCACCTCTCCGTTTTGTTTTTGTATCTTTGGGGTTCTAAATAAAATCAATCTTTTATAATCTACTGTAAATTAATTTGACATAAAAAAGTTTCTAAACAGTTCTTTCTTTTTCTTTTATACCTAATTAATTTAAATACCATATGCATAAAAGATCAAAACTTGATAACTCAAATCCCTAGATTACTTGCACTTTCCATTGATGATTTTTTAACGAGGCCATAGACTCTTCGAGTCATAGTGACCAAATTTCCCCTTAGATATGAAAAACCACGAAGGGTAGTGTAGGGATTATCGTAAACATGTTCAAAGTGATTGAAGAACACATCAGACTTATTGTTCTAATTTTACGTCAAAACTCAACGAGTTGAGAATTGGTTTGCAAAATATAAAACAATAAACCTACATATGTTTATATATCGAAATAATTTCGGACCAGTTCGAACTTACTAGTTGAAATAAATATGAAAACTGTTTTTTTAAAGAGAAACAGTTTAGGTCCTTGGAGTGGTTGAGTTTTTAAAAACAATCTGAAACGGGCCTTAGATAAGTATATAAAAAAATATAGAATAGTTATTTTATTGAAAAAATCTAAAAAAGAAGCTGAAACAAAGTTTGCTTAGTGAAGGGGAAAAAAATGTAAAAAAGGGAGCAGAAAAAGACGGTAAGAAGGAATATTGAATATTGGACAGCTAAGAAAGGAGCAAGTAAGTATGACTAGGATACAAGGAGGGTGAATGTTGGAGAAAACAATTACAAATACAATTAGAGAACCTGAATTGAGTGAGGCAGAATTGATGACGATGCTTCAATCTCTAATAGCAAGAGAAATATTTTGAGTGAGTCAAGAAGAAGGAACGATGGTGGCGCGCATCATTTCCTTAAACTCGTAAAAATCGACACGACCATCTTGATTGGTGTCGACGGACACAATCATGCGGTGAACATTGTCAATCAAATTGCCCTCAACGAGTCCAAGCTTCCCCAAGACAACCTGCAACTCCTTGGCGGAGATGTAACCGTCGCCGTCTTCGTCGAAAACCTTAAACGCCTCCCACAGATCTGACTCCTCCTGCGTCTCCTCCTCCTCATTCTCAAGTAATCCGAAGTAGGTGTCGCCCAGGGACTCGTGCAGGCTCACGAAATCCTCGTAGGTCAGTCCCTCGTTCCCAGGCCTTATGTACGACTGCGTCATTGACTCCAGCTCCGCCACGTCAGCCTCCAGCCCCAGCAGGCTCAGCGCCTGGCTTATCTCCGATACGGTGATCGTCCCGTCCCCGTTTTTGTCGAACATGTCGAAGATGCGGCGGAGCCTTAGGGAGTTCAGGCTCCGACACCGCAGCCGGAACGACGCCGACGGTGTTGTCAGGGCGATTTTTTCCTGTCCCATTACCATCCCAATTCCCAAATTAATCTTGCTATGGGAATCGGAATCGGAATTGCTGCAACACCCTATTCTGTTTGATTAATAGATCTCTCCTCTAACCTCTAACCTCTAACGTAACCTACCCCTACTCATTCTCCTTAATTTCCCTCTTCTATTTCTATTTTATATGAGACTATGCGTGTTCCCTGGCCCGCCAATCGGGACTCCCTCTCTTTGCGTTTCTCCATCTACGACCTTTTCTCCCTTCACTAATCACTTCTTCTTTTTTTTAATATATACCTTCCAACCATATATATACATTACTACATCATTAATAATATCAAAAATTACAATAATTAAATTCAATCACAAATCATGAATAATATAATTGTGTTTAAGACTTTAAAGTAAATGTAAGAAATGTTGTTTCTTTCACTTTCACATAGTACAATTCCCACAAATGACTTTAATTTAGTCTTCACCACCTTTTTATATTAATTATAAATTACAAAATTATTTATATTATATCTTTATTTAATAAATTTTACTTGTTGCTCCATTTTGTAATTTTTAATAAATTTCATCGTGGTAAATATTTATATATATTTTTTACTAAACTACTATTATATTAAAAATAATAATAAATAAATAAATAAATAAATAAAAAAAAAAGAGGAAGGAGTAAGAAAACTCGTGTGATGGTATTAAAAATGGTTGGCAACGTTGGACGGCTCTAAATGGTTGTCTACTCATAGTTGACTTTGATAATAAGCCCACTTGAGCTTTTCTTCATCTAGATGAAATGAAAGGTTGAGCTAAGCGAGTTTTACAAAAACGGGTTATTGATTGGGGACACTAAGTTGGTCAAGCTCTTGACCTGAAAATATATTGAATTTGGGTTGGTTGGGTAGTTGAAAGAATCGTAGATGCCTGACATTTAATAATTTACCTTAGTCACCCTCTCTTCGACCATTTTATATACTCTTAATCAATTGCTTTCCAATTTATTAAACCTTTGTGACTATATTTCAATTGAGTATTTTCGACTTTCAAACCTTATTTCTTTTTTTATATTTTATCTTTTTTTTTTTTTAAATCCATATCTCTAACAACTTTATTATATTTAAATATTTTATTTTTAATATTTTATGTGTATCTGTATTTTCAATTGTCTCATATCTCATAGATAATCATATTTGGATATCTTTGATCACTTAATCATATTAAAATAATTTTCATGAATATCAGACCCAACTATCTCCTTACAATATCTATAAATACCCTTACATCACTAAAGTTTGGAGCAACCAATTCACACTTTCAAAATTTTTCATCTATATTCTTACTAGGGTTTAACCGGATAACAATTATGAATAAAGAATAATGGTACTTCCAGGATTCTCCCATTTATCACGAATCAAGAACGTGTTAAAACAACTCAGAACCAGGCCCATTCTCCAAAAATTACAATACCAAACCCCAAAACAGTTACAAGTGGCCCAAGAAAACAATAATAATAATTAGATACGTGGAACCAAATTTTAGACTAAATTCATTGAACTGGTTAGGTCGGTAGAACTGACCAAGCCTTTTCAAAAATAACTTAGCTCCTATAATTTTCGTCATGAAAGCAAGCCATGCATTTATGATGAAGTACACAATTCCTGATGTTCATTCTTGTACATTCCTTTACTTTGACCAGGCTAGGACAATTTTATTGCAACCATTCATGTTTATGAGTTATGACTTACCTTCAGGGACCAGTTAAGAACATCTGCTTTTGTATTTTTAATATAAAAAATAACGCAGGGTTAATTAGTTAGCTATGAGATTGTGTAAGTGTAGTTTGTTAGGAGTTATCTTTATGAAACGATTTAACTGTAAATACTTCTAGACCAACTTTCTCTGTCATAAATCTAAATATGTACGGTTACTACTTACTAGGAAGTACTACTGATACACTATATAGTGGATTTTCTTGATCATAATCATTTTCTCTCTTTGGATCAATCCCCATTCCCAATTTTCCACCGAGGTCTGATTCCTAAGTATTATAAGAGGCATGCAAAGAAAAAATTGTTTCCTTTCCTCGTTTTCTTTTCTGCTTTTTTTGTAGGATTTGAATGGAGGTTCTCATTCAACTTGCAGTTGAGAGAGAGCAAATGATAAAAAAACACATAATTATGGAAGCTAGTATGGGCCAATTTGAGATGCTTTTTACCTTTTCCCGGATGTATTGGTTCTGTTTAGACTTTAGAAATTGAAATCATGCTCTAAATGTTTGCATCTGCCCTCTAACTTGATGGTGATTGTGTTACTTAACTCTACTTGCTCTAGACATAAACCTTTGTCATGCAGACAAAAAAGCTTACTGAATTGAAAATTTAATTATTAATGTCTTTCACCAGAGGACCACTTAGGCACTCAGTACCGAGTCAAAATGTTGTTACAAGAAAATTGAAGCCATTCTTGCTCTGGTTATTCAAAAGGGAAAATTTTATAATATTGATTCACATGCAAAGTCAAGATTTTAGACCTCTTGCGATGAAGAGGATCTTCCATTTTTGCATGGAATCACATCACATATTTCAAAGGACACAGAATTAACAAGCACAAGATATAAATAGAACTCCCGGAAATAGTGTTCTCAAAATTTACAAAACTGGAACCAACGTCGAATAGACAAACGTACAAGTAAAATCAACACGTAAAAACATGTAAGTATGTAAAGCTATTATTTATGTCACAGAAACTCATCCTCGTAGTGACAAACTAAAGTATGAACTATGAATATGACCATATATATAACCTACAACATATATGATTCAAAACTTGGCCTTACTCTTGCAACTTTGGTTTTTGATCTTGAAGTCAGGGATACTAATAGTGAATTGGCAATTGGACTTTGCAACAATATGTTTTTTGATGAATCCAAGGAAGATAACTCTTCCAGGGATCCTAGTAACTGTGTCCATGGAGATCTCTCCCCCCATCAAATCACTAATCAAACCGGTCAAGTTGGATGCAAGTTCATCCACCTGAAGGGTGAGTCTGCATGGAATTATTGTAGAGCCCCTTGAAGGAATGACACCTGGGTATATGTCTGTCTCTCCAAACTCTTTTCCTTTATATAGCAAAATACTCTTTCCCCCTTGATGCTTGAAGGTAGCACGGTTTCTGTTCTCAACCCGAACCTTGAGATCAAGAGTGACATTGATTTGTATGTCAATGGCAGGAAGTGTGACACGAGGTGCTATACCCTCCAAAGTGGCAGACACAAGCTCAGTCCTTGGCTCTTTGGTCTTGAACAAGGTAAAAGCCAAGATAATTGCCACAATGACTAACACAATGAGCAGTAACAGCACTGCCCCTGTGACCATTACACACACTCTTCTCCTCTTTAGCTTTTTCTGTGAAATCACCACCACTTGCTCATGGTCCTGATTACTTTGTGATTCTTTCATAATCTCTTGTTTTTGTGCTAATTCAAATTCAGACATTATGGTGGCCCAACAGAGCTAGCAGAAAACAGGTAAGTGTGAAGTTAGATCTAGAGATGAGATTTGATGGCTATGAATGGACTATATAGGATAGGACTGCCAACAATAATATTAATGTACCAATTATCCTATGGTGGTTGGAAGTTGTGAGGGTCCAATCGTTTAATGTCTAGTATTAATTACTATGCATACTCAACTTAATGCGTGGTATGCCATGCCGTGTCCCAACTGCCAATAAGAGTCTCCTCTCCCTTTTTTCTTTATAACTACAGCACAAGTCTCTTTTAAGTTTCTTTTCATAATGTTGTACTAACAATTTTTTAAATATTTTTGGTATTATCAATTAGAATTAGAATTTCATTCTAGTAATCTATGTTGATAATGCAATTATCCAGTTAAAACTTCAATTTTAATTAAAGAATGGCATGAAAATTGTACCTGCAATGGGCACCGGCTTCTCCTCCTCAGCTCACGCGGTCTTCTTCTTTCTTAATTTGTTGACTATCGAATAGGATGATACTTGAAAAAACACTTCAATGCTCAGGCCAAGAAGGAATTCTATAATGTAGGTTAATGGAGTTCAATTATTATTCTCTCTGTTTTCATCCTCTTCTATAGCATAGGATGCTGGTAAGATAAGTTTATCTATCTTATTTAGTGGATTTAGAAAGTCAGTCCCCTTAATTTTGTGATAATACACTATCTTTAACCACTTTCCAAGCTTATTTATATACGCATATTCGATTTAGTTTTGATCCACTGTAACTGTCAATATTAAGACTTTTTAATTACGATAACAATGACCCGTGTTATGAAATCTTTTCAATAGCATAACAATAATAATTTGAAGGAAAATGTATACTTAAAAAAAATAAAATATGAATATATAATTAAGCCTGCTAATATTAACTTTACCTTAAAATATTTAAAAAACAATAAAATATATAAATAAGTATTTTACACATTATTCTTCTTAAATCATTTTTGCACTACCTCCTTTTCAGATACTACCTCTTCTGTTTTTGTTTTTTTATATATATATACAAGATCTTTTTATCGATCTAATCCACAATACTTCAAAAACTGTTACTTTAAGTTGTCACGTTAAATTTCTTAATGATTTTATTATATTTTTTTAATTTGTTCTCAAGATTATTGAGACTTTCTATCTTATTGTTTTTCCTAATGGATATATATTAAAACAAGGTCAATGATAAAATTAAACAGATTTTAATATAGGTACTATTTTCACTTGTTATTTCTCAAAAAATTAAGACATAAAATAATTAATTTTATGTGCAAATAATGTTTTCGTTTTTTATTGAATGGCATGATGTTTTTTACATCACTTTGCTTTCTTTTTTGGATGATTTTTCCTAAACAATAAAAAAATTCATGTTCTATCGCAAATTTGACAATTGGAGAAATAGATCAAAAGAAAACGAAGGTTGATATGAAAGATGATTCACATGAGAAGTTAATTAGCATGTTTTCTTTGATTGTTTAAAATCCTCCAAATTGAGAAGAAATGATTTTGCTATATAGGCTCTCTTTCCTTCTTATTTATCATTCCCTTCTCCAACCAAACATGGGAATCAACCTAAAATCTTTGTCATGGATTGGCAATGATTTTCTGCAACGGTTCTATTGGTAAGACTGAGGATGAAATCACAAGATAAGGTGGAAGCCACATGGAATTTGATTAAGCCAAGGACATAGACTTGGCCAAAAATTTTCACTAAGGTATTGAGGGGCAAAACACTTGATGCAACATCCCTAGTGAACCCAGAATGAGAGACCAAACGGTCAGCCATAACAACGAGTGTCACACGCACATCCTTAGTCTCGTCAGACAACAGCGTTCCATCGGGAATAGGAGCTTCCCCAACCATCTGCCCTCTATAGTTGAGTGTGGCAGAACTATTATAATACATCAAGCCATACACATTTGTGTTGTTAACTGAAACATCCACATCCAATGTCACATTCAGAACTAGTCTCATGTTAAATAAGTCCATGCCCATGCTCATATCCTGAAGGTTTATGGATTCCACCTTAGTAATAGGGTGCTTTGGTTTGAACACTGTCAATTCTAAGATCACCACCGCAGATATAAATGCAATCACTATACATAATGACATAACCAAGCAAATACTGATTCCTTTGCAGCCAGATCCCTTTTTCATTCTGCCTTTTCCTTCTTATAAAGTGGATCTACATCATCATCCAGATAAGATATCAATTATCTACATCCAAGCACATTTGTTGGATTTTTAACATAATTTCAAATTTATAAGACTTCAAAAGAACCATTGTTTGTGCCTCAAATGAGACTTCAGAAACCCTACCATTTATCTATCATATACATATAAGACTGAAAATTAAATTCGAAGCAAGTGCATGTCATATGAGATATGTATAACCAAATTCAGAATAATAACTAAGCATTATGTATGTTCTCCAAAAGTTCAATGTTTAATTTGATTTTCTTAATTTCTTTTTTGAAAGATGAGACTTGCTTGTCCTTTTCAGATATGATTTTATTTCGGCAAAGTTTAAAGAAAGTTCTTACTTCCAAGAATTTAGTCTTAGTGTCCATTAATTATCCTGGAGGTATTGCGTTTATATAAATTAAATAACAACACACAAGGTTTAATGGTATTTTTCTTGTGTGATTTGATGGACAAGAGATCTAAAACTAAAATATGAAACTTTAGAGAATTAGATTTCTTCTGAGATTCACCATTTTGTTTTTTGTCCTATCATATTTTTGTCACTTTGCTTGTTTTCCTGCTTTAAGAAGATCCTGTCAGTGTCTTATTTTCTTTTTTATCTCTTTGCTTGCTCTATTTCCCTTAGCTATAAGTATACATATAGCGTGATTCATGATACATGAAACTGATAGAAAAAATTAAAATACTAATTCTAATCAAATACAATGTTGGTATTATATTATCGATAATATAATACCAAAACTGTGTATGACATGATAGTTAACAAGATACATTAGAAAAGTAGATATAGGTAGCACAATCACATTGTAATGATTAAATACAGGAAAATAGTTCACCAAAAATTAAGAGTTTTGGCTTACCTGGCCAGCAAATGTTCGGTAAGGAAGTTTAGTTGTCAAAAGCTCCTCTCGACAATTTTCTCCTCAACGAACTGTATACAGTATTAGATTCAGTATATCAGTATAATAGTATAACCTTTTCCAAAAAAATGTATAAAGTATAACCATGAACACAAGTCAAAACAGAAAAAACAATATGAAATCCAAACCTGTTTAACTATTTTGGCTTGTAAGAAACAAAGATTGGATAGCTTGTGGATCAGAAAAAGAAGAGGTGATTCGTGAAAAAAGGTTGAAAAAAAAAACATTTGATTTGTTAAAGCTTCCGTGACATTATGATTAACACCAATGACCAATTAAAACTAGCAAAGAATTTGAATTTGTCAAAGTTTTCTGAAGAGGAGATATACCTAACCTCTTCCAATTAATCAACCATACCAAGCATCTGAAAATTATACTATTACTTGTCTCCAATAAAGCAAAATTATCTGGGACTAGTCCCCACATTGATTCAAAATCTGATGCAGGGTTTTCATAACATGAAACATCATAGAACACGCTATGTTACTATTCATTTTCTTGCCTCTCATAATTTATTTCGTGTCAATAATTGACGATGCACAGAGAAATGTGCTGCATGTGTGATACACAGAGAAACAAATTCTTAATGTCTATTCCAAACATGATCACATGCAATGCAACTAATTGCTTAACCAAATTCAAAATCAATTTATTTAGCTTGCTTAATAGAATCACATTCATGAAAAAATAATATAACTTCCAACAATTATATGAATAACTTGCTTAATAGAAAACCCAAACCAATGAATGACGAAAATGACATGGCATTGCAATAATCATCTAACTAGAAGAATTTATTAATATAACTCGCTATACAGAACGTAACACAACACATACAAGTACCTGTCTTTTGAAGCTTGAATTGAATGGGGTCCTAGGCAAATATTCAAATCCCTCAGAATTTAATCCAATAGAAACAGAAATTTTCAAGAACAATTGGCAAACCCAGACGCCCTCTCGAGGTAGGGTTTGCCAATTGCTCAATAAATCTATTATTGTCTAGTAAGCAACAATTAATAAGAAGAAGAAAAAGTTGTTTGTTTTTGCAGTTCCAAAAGAGCATTTGAGTTGGAATGTTTCCTGTCCTATAAGCCATTTTCTATATTACTAATATTTAAGAATTCTTATGATTTCTTTTGTACTATAGTATTAAAGAATTGTTGCTATATCAAAAGCCATGAGCATGACCTCACAAAAAGAAAGCTATCTGAAATAATATTAAAGAAAACTTACGTTAATAAATTATAAACATTTAATTAATTAACTAAGAAAAATAACAGTGATAAACATTTTTATATTATTTTCAAATTTTATTATGAGTTTAATTGATATATATCCATCGTCTAAAAAAATTTAATCACATTTCTTACTTTATATGATTTTTAAATTATTAATGGTAAAGTCAACAAACTTATTATGAATTAAGAGATATGATCAGACGTTAATGTAGAATTCTTTATACTGTCAATGCATACCAATTAAATTTTTTTATTATATATTTGATTTGTGTAATTCAAATTTTACTGGTTCTAATAATTGACATTTTCTTTATTATAATTGTAATTATTTTTCTAAAATTAATCTAAAAAATATAAATAAAATATGTGCATTGCATCGATCCACAAAATAGTAAAAACGAAAGAAAAATGTTTTGTTTTTGCGGTTCCAAAAGAACATATGATTTGGAATGTTTCCTCCCATGTTAATTATTGGCACCTTTCTATTATACTAGATTTTGAACTCATTTTCATTAATTTATTTTTTAATATTTGTATTTAATGTCTTTTAAAATAGTTGTAAAATATATTAATTTTAAAATATTTAGTTTTTTATGAAGTTTTAAAATATTTAGTGATATACTAAAATTATTAACTTGTTTTTTAAGTAATAATAATGATGCAATAGATATATGAAATGCACAAATTACAAAAATAAAATATAATAAATATAAATTTTAATATTCATTTTCTTATTATGAATACATGTTTTATATACACTTTAATTTTATATGTTTATAATAATTTTAAAAATATTTATTTTAAAATAATGTTATCAAAATCAAATTGTGTCTAGTAATGGATTTAGTCACTCGAGTCCGAATTTATTCCTATGAGGTAAGAGTGTATTCTGCCGCAATCAAATCACTCATGTTGTTAAGTGACTCTTTGCATATTCACTAATAAACAACCCACATATAATGTTTCTTCCATGAATTTATCATATTTATTATTGTTTGATTCCAATCATTATTTTTTACTAATAACAAAATGAAACTTAATAACAACCATTTTGGAAAAGATGGGAATTTGGTCGAGCCAACTTCAAATTGTTGAGTGAAATTTAATTCATATATATATTGCTAAGAAAAATGTAATTCGCTCAACAAAATATTTTTAAAAAATTGAAAATTTAAATTTGTGAGAAATCCACTAAGCATTTTTCAATCCGCTCAGTAAAATTTTTTTTTTTTAAAAAAAGGAGATTTAACATTGGAGTCATTTTTCTTAGTGGAATTGGCTTCACATAGTGAAATTAACTGAGACTTTAACTAGAGCAATTTTCTTCAACATAATGGTCAGCGAAATTTATTTACACAATATTTATACTAGTGTCTAATTGCTTGTTCTAATTCTCACATATTTGCTTATAGTAAATGTTAGATTTCTTCTTTTAAAGGTGCATAATTTTGCTAATCTGAATGTAATTCTCTTGACAAAAGATTTTAAAAAAATTGAAAATTGTAAGAAATCCACTAAGCATTTTTCAACCCGCTAAGTGAAATTTAAAAACAAAAAAGGAGATTTGACATTAGAGTCATTTTGCTTAACGTTATTGGCTTCATTTAGTGAAATTAACTAAGACTTTACTAGAACAATTTTTTTCAACAGAATGGTCAGCAGAATTTATTCAATAAGAAGATGAATAAGTGTCACTATATTGGCAGAATATTTATACTAATGTTTAATTATTTATTCTAATTCTCACATATTAACTTATAGTAAATGTTAGTTTTCTTCTTTTAGAAATAAAATGAAGCTATTTGATGAATTTCTTTAGTGTCTAATATGCACAATGTTTGTGCTAGCTTTCTAATTGCTTCTTTTAATTCTATGAAGCAATTAATATTAATCTGATACCAAACATAGTTTTGTAGGCAACACATTTCCCTCAATAGTGCAATTAAAATTTATTTGAGTCCATGTATCACCATCCAATATTTTTTTATACACTAAAGTGTATTAAAATAGGTGAAAAACATAAGATATGTCTTTCAAGAATGAGTTAACAAAAATATAAAGGGCTTGATTGATTTGGTTTTATTTTTTAATTTTTGAAAATATTTTACAAAAATAGTTTTCAAAACTTGTTTTCTGGAAGAAGAGAAAAAAAACTTGTTTGGTAAGTCTTATTTGAAAATTGTTTTAAATATGTGAAAATGACAAAAAATGGTTTATATTTACAGAAATGTCATTAATGAAAAACAAAAAACAACATCTTCTCATTATATTTTGAGTTTTCAAAACAAAAATAGAAAACTGAAATACAAAACTACCTACAATTGTTCCTATTTTTTAGTTTTTAAAAACTAAAAAACCAGAATTATTTTCGAAAATAGTTTTAAGAAAACACTACCAAAACGAGTTTTTAGTTTTTAAATACTAAAATACTGAAAACAATTTATAAAACTGATATCAAACAACCACAAAGTAACTCCAAAAATAAAATTACAGAAAATAAGAACAATCCCCCTCAAACACACGAGTTAGAGTTCATTATCCATTCTACATGAGAGTGTATTATTGATTTGCTGAGTTATGCTGCTTAGACTATCTCCTGCAGGTCTAGATGTTTCGCCTCAAGCACTGCTGCATTCCTAACTTTTCAAATCTGCCAAATCCAAGCAAACCAAAAGAAAAATCAAGTTTTTTGCCACTTATGATATCCAATGATCTATCATCAAAATCATCAACAAAAATAATTATCACAAACACCATCAATTTTATATTATAAATAAATTTCAATTCAATAACTCAATCAATTACCTCCTATTGATTTCACCTCCACCAAAACACAATCATTTAAAATAAAAGTAAGGTTTCGACTCTCCTTATATATTTCTCCCTTTAAAGTTGTTGTTACTAAAGAAAGAGAATTCCAACAGAAGATGCTAATTTATTTTCCTGACAAAAACCCAAAATCCACTCGAAATTTAAGAAATTGACATTTCAAAGGAATTGTTCATTCAAGACGAACAATATGATCAAGAATGAATGAAAAAAGGTTCAGAGAACTATGATCAGACAGGCCTATACTGATCACCACTAAAGATCAATAGCAATGAAAGAGATCGTATTGGATTTTGTAAACAATTAGTCAACCATGCAACAAGAGTTCACCACGAGAGAGAGAGAATCAACAAAGAAGGAGATGAAATTGGAAGAAGAAAGAAGAAAAGAAGGAAAAGGAGAAGGACAAAGAAAAAAAAAGGAATGAGGTGTACTTAGTAAGTTCAGCTAGCTATTTGCACCCTTCACAAACATATTTCCAAAAACTTCCTGAAATTCCACTAAAATATTTCAAAATAAAAGAATAATAATTATTATCACTTTTCCACCCTTCTACCCATTATTTGAAAATAATCACATAGTAACAACTCCATTAATAAATCAACCACCTCTTAATTAAATTAATAATTTAAGTTGAACTTAAATGTACTTTCCTCTTAATAGTTATTTCACCCACTTATAACCTATTAAATAAGCAAATTTTTACACAAAGATAAACATATCTAGTTAGTTCGCTTGAATAGTAAAGGGCTTTTAATTGCATCTCTAAGTCAATGCATCATTTTCTCATGTACCCGTTGTAAAGCAACGAACATTTTTGTTGATGGTGTGAACAATATCAAATGGTTACATTGGATATGAAACATGTCATCATTTTCTAATTCAAGCAGTGTCTTAAGTTTATTTATCACTTCCTGAAATTGAAGCTTTTGTTACAAATTCATTATGTGACCTACATGCATATGCAAGCACACTAACTCGATCAACTATTATTATAGAAGTAGTTTCCTTCTTTATACCAAAATTTTAAATGTGATTGCTTCTTTTTCTCTTTTTCCCACTTTTTCCACTATCAATCTCTTAGCTAAAGTTCCTTGTGAATCATTTAAATTAATTCCCCTTAAAAGCATTTGTTGCACCAACACTTGCATCTTCACTATCACTTAATCTTCCTCTATGTCTAAACAAATGCCCTCTAGACTTAGACGATACACATAATTCATATCAGCCTCAAGATTAGGAGACAATATCCCAAACGAGGGAGTTCCTACTTTTCATTAACAACTACATCATTTAAAAGTACAATTAGTTGTAAGTAAATGAAAGTCGATTGTTTTTAAATTTTCCATATAGAGGTTTTCATGCACATTCACAATTTATCATGGGACAAATACATTAAACTAAAAGTTTATAGTTCTTAAATGAATTCAATTATAGTAACACTTTGCCAATTTCTTTCTCTCTTCCCACCATATCCAATTATAGTGAATATCAACAATATTCTTCACATTGTCTCATCCAAGACAAGACCACATTTTTTACCAAATAATTTATACCACATATGCCATTCCATTCTTAAATTTTCAAACCTATTTTTAAACTTTGTTTTTTCATAAACATTTTTTGATAACTCTTTAAATTTGGTCATAATTTCAATCCATCACTTGGTAAAACTAGTACTAGTAGTTCTCCCACGGATACTTGTTTCAAGCATGCTATGATAAAACATTCAATTTCTTTAAGGTCTCAAGAAACTTTTCTTTCTTGCTTTAATAGCTCCGAATAAATTAAATACATGCATTAAGATACAGAGACTTTTTATTCCACAACAACGAAAACACTTTTTCACTCTTTCATATACTAGGGGATTTCACTTGGAAAAGTAAATGTTTCATACCAATGGATTCAGGTCCACAATAACGGGTTTAAATGTACAAGATCTTATCGCACTTACCAATGAGATCTTATTGATTAGTATTATACAAAAAAAATCTATCATAGACACTAATATAATTAGATATGTTTTTTATAGACAAACTTGAGATTTCCGATCTCAGGTAAGATTGGTTCAGGAACATAGTTACACATTAAAAGGTTTCACAAAATTCAAAATATAAAAATACAAGATTACAACAAAAAATTTTGAACAATAATTTGATTTGATAGATTATCAACACAACTAACTAAAGAACATTCATAACATAAAAAATAAAAACCAACTCATCATCATTAGATCATAAAAATAGAACAAAAATCTATCAAAAGAAATCGATTTTAATGTTACTTATGCTTTTCTCAACCTTTAACACTTCTTCAATAAAAGTTTCAACACACACATTTAAACCAATCGACCAAAATGACACTCACATTTAAAAAAAAATTGAAAACAACAAATATTTTTGAAAACACATACATAAAAGACGATGAAAGTTTGAAGAGACAAATGAACATATCTGCAAGTTAAATAAATAATAAGTTGGAGAGGTAGTTGATTACCTATTAATTGAAGCAGAACATAGATGCTTAAGAAGTTTGCAAGTTTGTAACGACGACAAGATGCACACGCAAAAACATCTATTATCATAACGAGAGAAATGAAAATTGGATGAGAGAAAGATTAATGCTAGATTAGTGGGAAAAATAAAAATTGCAGGTTGTAAGGACGAAAGGCTGTATACATGCAAGTATCCATTAACATAATGCGAGAAATGAAAATTAGATGAGAGAAATCAGAGTATAAATGAATTGGTGAGTAAAAAAAGGAGCAAATGGGAAAGTGTGAAAATTTGTTGAGGGCAAATAAAGAAAATCAAACAACGAAGATCAATTAAATTATAACTAAAGATGGAGACAAGTGTCTCCTACCTTAAGTTGAAAAAAGGAATAGCGTGGAGATGAAATCCGATACAAGATGAATCAGCAAGCTTCATATGTTCATCGAAACACGCTTTAATGTCCTCAAAGCACATTTTTTTCAGCTAAGATAATTCAAAATATGAATGAAAGGTCTAATAATAGGCACACAAAACAAATAGTACTATAAATAATAGCAGGGATGGCAGGGAACAATAGTATCTGCACTGTGTGAGCTGAGACGTGTCCCTAACAATTTGAATAGGATCCAACAACATCCGAAGTCCGAAGCTAACATTTTTGTTCCTTTACATACAACACCACACCACACCTCACTTAAAAAATAGCGACGGTGCATTGAGATTGAGCATGGTATGTAAATATTTTGCGGGCAAATAAGTAATAACATAAGCATGGAGATGGAGATGGAGATGGAGATGGAGTTGGAGTGGGACGAGGAAGTGCGCGAAGGCGTTGTAAAGAGGCTAAAGGTCTGGCAGGAACGAACAAACAAAGGGCCAACGGCACGGGTGACGGAACTGGTGGAGCACTTGAAGAGAGTGGGCATTGCGCTACCGAGCCCCGAGTTAGGGGAACTGCTTGTCTCCCAAATATGCTTGGAGAACAACCACCCTTGGATGTGGAAGTTCACTCACAACGCCCTCTCCTCTCGCCTTCTCTTCCCTCTTCAAATACTCTCCCTCCTCGCCTCCAACGTCATTCCTCACCGCCATTCTCGCCCTCACGCCTTCGCTCTCTTCCTCCCTCTCCTCGCTCAGCACGCCTTTTCCCTCAACCCTACACCCTCGCCCCCTTCCATTATCAGGTATTTTACCCTATCATCACAACTCTTGCACCATCTTTTCTCTCATTTCACCTCTTCTTTTCTTCAGGATTGTCACTTCTGTCGACTCTGCGCTTCGCTTTTCCGAATCTTACAACATTCTTCGTCTTGAGCTAGGGCATGTCTTCGTTCTTTTCTTTTATGACATTCTTCTGGCGTTGATTGATTGCTTCTTGATTGATTGGGGATTCAAAGTTAATTTTAGTCACATTTCGCGTTTGCTTAATAGAGCTGATAACCATGACTATATGGATATTGATCGGAATGTCACAACCCAGGGTTTTGAGAAGACTGAACAGATACGTAAGAGGAATCCATTCACCGCCTTAGAGGTATTGGAACGACTAACCGAAAGCAGAAAGGCTACTATTCTGCTGCAGTCTGTTCTCTTCAACATGTATTGTCTCCTACTTTGTATATGATTTTGTCTTCAAACTTTACTTCATTCTTTTTATAACTAATAATTGCCTTCCAATCCATTGCTATTACTGTTTCTCATCTCTGTAACATATTTTTCCATTCTACCATTCTACATTCATGAAATTATCTATTGCCTAATCCGTTGAGCTTCAAGAAACTGATAATGTCCAGTTAATGCTTGATAAAACAATCTAGGGAGTAAGAGTTGCACTCTCTTTCTCATACTGCTACTATTAGTATCTCTAGTTTGATGTGTATACTGTGTCATAATGTGGTTTCATTGTGCTATTTTCACTTTAAAAGAAAAACAAAAAAACTATAGATGAGAATGATTCTTATATTGAACATGCAAACCCCTGTGTGAGAGGAAGCACCTACAAAAGCAATTTCCTGGTCTTGTGAGTTGTGAATGTCAAAAGTAACCCATATGAGTGCAAAATCCATGTTAAAGAAAATACGAGGAAGAGGGAAATACCAACTAATATTGGTGCAAGACAGAGCAGACTTGGATGAGTTGGAGTATGCCTGAAAGTGCCTCATGTCAATCACACTTTAAAGTAATGACATCGTTTGGGAGCCTTGTGCTTCCATGGAGAATCAAGATGACAACAGTGGTCCTGTAGTAGGTTATTTAAATTTGTCCAGAATAAAAAAACCCTTTGTTTATTAGAATTCTCCTCCATTGTATAATATCCTGTAGTGCAATATGCTACTTCTTGAATAGTTCAACCAAAAAAATGTTTTCAGTTGATCAATCAAGAAATCATCTAACAAGTGGAGATACCAATACAATATACTCAATAAAGGATCCAAAATTATTCATATACTGCAG